>CM029660.1:765100-3695100 GCA_017311315.1 Dendrocalamus latiflorus | reverse complement strand
AAGAGTATAAATAAAGCACCAATGCGCACAGTGCAATCAATCGACCACCTCAATATTCATTTAGACAAACTATATGTTCAAATCTGATAATAGGATATTCACGTGTTATACAATGCAGAGAAGTAAACAACACAACTGATACTAGAATATTTCACTTTGTTAGCCAAGGTGCATTACCTGCAGGCATGTTTCCTTGATGCCATTCCGGCCTTCCAAAATTCCAGCTTCTTTAATAGGTTCCTGATAGCAGCAATAATTCAGAATTGTCCATAATAGCATGAGGACAACTGCATTTGAACTACCCTGTTATACACAGTTACTAGTCATGCAACTTACCAGATTTCGAACTGGGGGAAGAGAAACCACAAGATCCACATCACTAGTTGGAAGAGCCAAACCAGTGGCATTTGAGCCAAATAGATTTGTACGGGAGCGAGGCCAGAGATCCTGCAGGCACCGTGTGACTCTTTTGACAGCCCAGTTTATATAGGGCTTCCTCACCAGATTCCCAGCAGTAACCTTACAAGTATTACGACTGAAATAAAAATCTACTAAAGGAGACAGGTTCAAATCAAAGCAAGGCACGAAACTAGCGCACATACATGAAGGTTGTGACGCAAAAGGCAGAAAGACAATGGGACATACCTGCTTACAGAATTGATCTATCTCTTCATGTAGAGCATTGTGCATCAAAGAGAGGGATGCCTTGTGAGATGAACCATTTAACATATCTGCTGGCTGCAGAGGCAATGCAACATCTGGCTGCAAAAGTGTATGTTAGAAAGGCACAAAAGCTGCATAGACAATACTTCCTATCGATGATGGAAGATTGGAAATTACTTCCTTACATGTTGATCACGGGACAGCTGTGAAATCTTAACAAGGTGGTCCTGCAAGACAGTATCCTCAATTGATTGCACCAGTGCACCAGTGGAGGTGCCTTTATTTGCCCATGAAGGCCATACAACTTCAGGACCATCCAAGCAAAACTGAGCCCTATTGAAAATTTTATCGTCAGAAAACAAACTTCTCATCCCCCAATGCCTTGGACTTGAGCTGCCAGATCTAACAATAGGGAATCCTCGTTTCCTAGGCTCACCAACTGGAGAAGGAGGCGGCGGCCGAGGCACACGGGGAACACTAAGTACTACCGGTGATGGAGGTCTTCTTACAAGAGGTATATCCCTCCTGGTTGAAGGCACACATGGGCTCCTGTGATCATGACTACCCTTAAAGTCAGATCTTGATGACCTTTGTGATATATTAGGAACAACTATTGGCCGCAGCATAGAATATGGCAATGTATCTCCCTTTACCACTTCACCACAAGACTGGCTCTTTGCAACTGAAGTACTTTTTTCTTCAGGACTGTCTTGCATGGAAGATTGAGAGTGCAAAGTTTCATTGTTGATGTCATTCCCTGCCATCGAGTCACCAACAGACTGAAGGAGAGGATCGGAAGATTCGTTTTGGGAACAGAATGGAGTGGAAGGTGGTGATGATACACCATTTGTATTATATGTAGATGGAATCCCAGTAGCCATGTCGTCAACAACTCGACTAACATCTGCCTCATGCCAAGCCCAAGCACTGTCATCTGAACTAAGAGATGGCGGTCTAGAAAAACCAGTTCCGGCAAGTTCTGCAGGACTCCAATACATCACACCTCCACCAAAATATTGATTAATATCTCTTCCAGAAAGTGCACGGCCATCTGATTCTTCTTCAGAAAACCAATAGCTTTCAGTATCATCCCCAACATCTAATGTGTTTCTTGGATCACTGTCACCAAAATATTTCCTATCTTTCTCACTGCAAATACCACCTCTTTGCATTAGTTGAGCAGGAATCCCTGACCAGGCAGAGGACTGCATCTGTGGGGTATACAATGGGTCATAACTTAAAGCAGCATTGTGACTCAATTTCCCATAACCTCTGAACACAGGAGGCCAATCAAAACTTAAGGGCACTGCTAGAGAAGACAACATTTGATTGCATCCAGCTTCAATTGGCGGATTTCTGACCTGATGGTTGGCAGGAAGGAAAGGTTGGTCAAATTGAGTAGGCCATTTGTAACCAACATCAAGATGCAACCTGTCTGCTGCGGCAGGGCGCTGTTGCATTTCAGGAGATACAAAATGAGGCGGTGTTACACTAGGCCACTCATATGATGTTCCTCCCAGTAGGTTTCTGTTGTATACATAATATTCACCTCCACCATTTACATAATATTCACCTCCACCATTTTTCATTACTGTACCATTGTCACTTATAGCACTTTGAAGCATGTTGGCAGGAATAACAGATGGCAAAACTTTGTCAGTTGTCACTACAGAGTTACGATCCACATGTTTCTCATGTCCTGTACTAACACCAGGAGCAAGTGTATGCAAAGCATCCTGTGTTATATTACAGCCAACCTTATCCTGCGCAGATCTTATCAAGGAGTCAACAGAGTTTCTGTAAAGATTACAGGAAGAAACCCCATCACTTCTACCAGAAGAAACATCATCACTTCTGGTAGGTAAACATGAAGATGCTTGGACAATGAATTCATTTTGACTAACGTGTGACGGGGCCTGCTCATTCATACTATCAGATTTATGTGTGCTCTGGCAATATTCTGCAGTCATTGACGAGCCAACTCTGGGAGAATTAAAGGTATCCTCCAGTGTTGTGCTGTTTCTGATGTTTTTTCCTTCAGTTCCATGAAGTGTAATGGAAGAGTCAGAACAACTCGCTGCTTCAGGGATATCACTCCTGGAAGGATGAGCATATGATGGGATATGAGGTGAGACATCTACTGATTCATTATGTTTTTGTGAGGCTTCTGTAGCAATACGAGAAACAGCTGTCTTCAACTTGTCAGATCCAGGGTCCGCAGCTCTCGTCAGATTGGATAGTTTTGTTTTCCCTTTACGTTTGTTTTTCTTTTTGTTACATTGATTCTTGCAGTCACCCAAACCGACAGCTCGCTCCTAAAAATTAAAATATGGAGGATGTCACTTGTGAGTCATGACTTAATGAACAAACCAAAACAAAAAGGATTGTGCAAAAGAATGCCTACAACCTTTGGTGTTGGTGCAATTTCCTTGCATGGAGTTTCTTCAGAAGCAGGTCCCACAGTAGTGCCTCCAACAGATGGAGTCTGCTGGTTTGGCAAAACGCTAGAATGGCGACTTTCTGAGCTACTGCATCCATTGTCCTGGAAAGAGGTCCTTAAGTCAACTACGTAACTTGCTCGTTGAAGCATATAACCCTGTGCCTATAGCAATACTATAGCAAGCAGAGCATCGATCAACTATACCTTGGATGGCTTAGAAGATGCTGTTAGCTTTTTGGAGCTGCTAGACTTCTTCTTTCCTTTTCGAGAACCTCCACTGGTCTTCTCGACATCTTTCTTTTTGGGAGTCTTTGATGCTGCGTCCCCAATGAGTTCAAGATTTATACTTTCTGTCGACACCACCATGAGAAGCCCTCGTAACTTCATGAGTATATGGTCAGCAACAGTACCAGCTGATGTTAATGAAGTGAAAAATATTGCATCACCGTGGCAGTGAGTAATATTGCTCTTCAAACACACTATCTCCTGAACCAGTAGCAATCTTTTCAATTCTTTAGCAAAAATAGGCTTCCTTTTACAAGATAGACTTGCAACATCAATGCAACCAGGTTGATTCTTTCTGAAGAAAGACTGCCGTGCACCCTCATAAGCAGTGTCTGCGACAAATGATCCTGATTCGCCTAGGCAGAAACTAAGTTTGTCGCCAGAAGCAATATCTGATCCTTCAACAATCTCATTAGCCTGCAAACTTGAGCTATTAGCATATCAGATGTGCTTGAGGCACAGCAACTTGCTCAGCTTAACTGCACACCAACTTTAGTAATTATCGTCCCAATCATTATCAGTATGTAAAACAAGCCTGTATGGGGTGGCAAAGATCTGATTATTTGTGTACGCCATGTCAACACAGTTGGGCCAACATAAACAGTTCACATATTCAAGATAATAATTTACACAAGAACTCCAAATAAAAAAAGGGAGACCAATTGCCAATTGGCATGTGTTTGATGACATAAGAAAGGCACACAGCAACCAGAAAATGAGGGTTTTTACATTACGTAAAGAAGAATTGTGGGTGCTACACATCAAGTCAGACAAGACATAAGTAGCCTACTTGTCTTAAAGCTACTGTAGTAACTATTATTTGAAAGCACTCATATAAACACAAGCGAAACATTTGACTCAACAAGGCCTTCAAAAAAGGCACACATGACACAAGTTACTACCAGAAAACGAATGTTTTCACATTACCTAGAGGAGAATTGTTGTACTACAGGCCAAAAGTAACCTACTTGTGTTAAAGATATTGTAGTATGTTAGTAACTGTAACATAAAGCATGCCACTCCTATAAAGACAAGCAAAATTTTGACTTGACAGGGCCTTAAGAACCGTCTTCATCAGAAACATATACCAATTACGGGTCATTTTGCAAATCTTATGAGAAAAACATGATAGGGCCATAAGATGATAATTATCCCGATGCGTTGATTCTTGAAGACTATGCGGAGGCTTGTAATTATCTAGCGCATGCACATTTCAGCAAGCAACATTATTTGTCAAATAGTTTGATCATACAAGTATAGCTATACATTACATAACCACCAACATTTCATATGACATTTCCAAAGCAATATAGAGCATAATTAATGTTTAATCTGACTACATATATATGTGAAATCACTCATTTTTTAGATAATAACACAACCTTGAAATTAATTTTCCACTAGATCTAGGAGCCTTCCCTAACAAAATGCTACACAACTATAAATCACGGATCCATGACCACTACCTTTGCCCTGCTTACATCTTTATTGAAAGAGATTTTTTTTTTAAGATCACTAGATTACCTTGTACTTTTTTACTTAAAACTGAATGTACAATTGCAAAAGCTAACATTAATGCAAAAAAATAAAGCACCACATCGCTTATTTTCTCAGGAACTACTGCATAGTTATGGAGTGCAACATTCAGCTTGTTTTCCAACAATCAATTTTAAAAACAAGATGACAAGGAATTATCGCCCTTCCATGTTATTTCCGTCACCCTTTCCTTTACTTTCTCCACCACCATTGGCCATTGTCATTTCCTTTATTAAAATATCATGGAAATAATATCTACCTAAAAGTACATCAAAATTGCTTTTACCCCCAAAGTCACCAGTAAAAGTTTCAAAACACATTAACGTAATTAACAAATAAAACGTGTTCTTTCAAATTTTGGTTCCACTTAAACTAAAATAATACCCAAAAAACTAATGAAACTACGGCAATGTTTCTATAATTCTGCACTTTGCCTATACTAAATAGGCCTGAAATTATATGCATAAAACTGAGACATGCAGCCGCCACAGTATTTGAAATCCATGAATGTAAATTATTTCAAAATACAGCACAAACAAGCATATTACCAGCGCCATTGCACCCTTCCCGAAGAACGCCCCCATGATCCTTGCTCTCATGCGCGGCTCCAGTCTCATCCACCAATCCACATACCCCTTCTCCCTCCAGAATGCATTTGCTGCCAACCCAGCTTTCTCCTTCAAACCCTTCCCAACCTTCACCGCCTTCCTCCCCCAACCTCCTCCTCCACCTGCAGCTGCCCACGACATCCGCAGCGCGATCTCCACCCAATTGGCCACAAACTCCTCGATCACATAGTAACCTTTGGCCTTCAGCCACGGCAGCTCCGGGAACTCCTCGCACGCCATCGCGGCTAGGTCCACCTCGCCTTCGCCGCAGCAGAGGAACCTCCCACCCGAGATCTCGTCCATGGCGGCGACGAAAGCGTCGAGGTCGGCGAGGAGGGCCTCAGCGACGGTGATCGCGTCAGGGCGCGGCGACGCGGGGGAGGAGGGGAATAGGAGGAGGTGGGAGAATAAGAGGTCGTGCGCGCCGGATGCCGCGGCAGCGCGGGCGAGGAGGCCGCGGGAAAGCCGTGAGAGGACGGTAGGCTCGGGCGAGGAAGGGGAGGGGGAGGAGAGGACAAAGAAGGAGGAGTGGCCGCGGAGGCGGAGGCGGCGTGTCATAGAGAGGAGTGCGGCGGCCGCGGCGGGGGAGAGGAGGGATGTGGCCGCGGCGGCGCGAGCAGCCGGGGGGAGGGAGGCGAGCCACCGGAGGATAGCGGCGCGCGGGGAGGAGGCGGGGGCAGGGCTAGGGTTTGACGCGTGGTAGAGGGAGAGGTGTGCGGTGAGGGCGTCGACGAGCTGCTGCGTGGTGCGTGGCGAGGCGGAGGCGGAGGCCATGGTCGGAGGTGGGGGTGTGTCTGGGTGATTGGTCGGAAATGGGGGCAGTGTGGCCTGAACTGGTTTAATTGGTCTTGCCTTCTTATGTGATGGCTTTTCAACTTTTTTTTTACTGTTTGAATTTTATTTTTTACTATTATTGATAGTTTATTTACGTAATTAAATTTTAAATTTTTAAAAATAGATAAAACAGTTTATCAATTACGGTACTGTAGATTTCGGGCAAAACAAGGTACTTATATCTTTTGGATTTTTTGCTTTGGCAGACTGACAGGTGGGTACGGGATGTTCATTTTTGGGAGAGCAGACACACCTCTCTTCTTTTGAGACGCGACTTCTGACAACTTTGCAGTAGTCACCTGGTGTTTGCATCCTTGCTTCCTTTTCTGGAAGACTGATGATTCTAAATCCAGAATTGCCGGTTCACTAATTTGGGCTTTTAACTTTGTTAAGATGTTAACCTGCTCCAAATGCTGAAAACCCTGACTTTTAGTGTTTTTTGCGAGGTTTTTACTGTAGCAATTATTAGTTTTTAATTAAAAATTAAAATATTAAAAAACACTACTATATATTTTATAACAATGTAAAAGAATAAAGGAGAAATAAAAACCAAAAAAGTAAAATAAAAAAGCTGAAAAGCCAAAATTTAGAAGTTAAAAAGCTGAAATCGTTTGGAGCGGAGCCAATGATGTGGTCTCGCTCAGTAGGTGAATTAGCGAGTACTGACTACTCTTGGAGTGTTTTTTCTGCTACAAGGGCTACGGCTTATAGATTTTTATTCTATTCTTTTTTATTTTCTAGTGGGTTTTGGTCTTTGACTTCTCTTAATAATTATTATTTATTAGATTAATAATGCACAGCAAAAACTAAAAATCACAACACAAAAGAACAGACCTAAATATGGCTTAAAAATATCTTTGTTGTTGCTCTAGAAGAAAGCTAATTTGGCTGTCAATTTTCGTTATCCGTGGGATGAGGCATCTAGGTTGATCCAAACCAATGGAGATGCAAATTTGATAATGCTGCCAGGAATTTGCCACCCCTAGTTTTTTGGTCAATTTTGGCAAGATAATGAACTGACCAATACAAATCTAATGTAAACATGGTCTTATCAAAATTATGGTCACGACTCACAAGGGATACGGTAGCTAAATTTTGTCGAGACGATCAAACATGTGGGTTACAATTTACAAACCAAGCGTGCCATAGCTTAGGTTGCTACTAAATGAAATCATACTATTGCTAACCATTCGTATAGCCCGACGGTATGATACCTCAGCTCTATGGTTAACCACGGGAGCTTAAATTCCCATCGAATACTGAACAAAATACACGCGACAAATTGTCAAATTCAAATGTTAAGACTGGAAATTGCCTCACAAGTCCATCTGAGGCATTAGGAACCGTACGTTTTCTCTTTAGAAATCTCACTCGGTTAGAAAGTGCTTGCGCAAAATCTTTTTCAGCTAACTACATTTTATAATTAACCAAGAGTACGTTACATGTAGGATACCAAAAACACGTTTGCGTTTGAGTCCGTCCATATTGTTTTTTGACTTATAAATAGTAATATTTTATAGAGAATCTTGCAAAGAGAGACGTATAATTTTAATTAATAATATAAAATCACTATAGTATATACTACAATCAACTAATAGATTTCACCTTAAAAAACACTATGTTTAAAAACTAAATACTGTGAAAAAAACCATTTACTATAAAAAATAGCTTTTAGAAGTCAATACGAATAAAAACTTGTAAAGAAAGATACTCATGTGCAATTTTAGCTAATATAAATAAAGTCACTACAGCATGTACTACAATCAACTAGTAAATTCTATCTTGAAAAGATACCCTGTTTAAAAGTTAGATAATGTAGAAAAGCTATTTACTATATAAAAATAGTTTTTAGAAGCCAATACGAACAAGGACTTCGAGTTAGTGGATACCAAAAATCGAAAATATGAACATCTTACAACAACACATTTCACCCCTACAAATCTAGGCGAGTTCAGGCAGGGAGGGCTGCCGGCGCGGCTGGGGGAACCCGGTTCTCAACAGGGATCTCCACGAACTCCGAAAGAATCGCCCGGAACTCGTCACCGTTCAATGTCTCCTTCTCAACGAGCACCTCCACGATCTTGTCAATGGCCTCCCGGTTGTTCCTGATGTGGCTCAAAGAGATCTCATAGGCCTCATCTGACAACCGCTTTACAGCTGAATCAATGTCCTCTGCGAGCTTCTCCGACATGGAGTTCCTTGCCATCATTCTCATGATGACATCCCCGCTCTGTGCTCCTGAATCCATCAGAGACCATGGGCCAATCTCTGACATACCGAATGTGACCACCATCTGCAGAAGCATTGTGATCTCAGTACAATTGGAAGCAAAGATCAATAGTTGAGACAAGAAGTCTACAGTTCGCTGTAAATCATAGCAGTTGGCAGCTTCTCCAGTATGTGAGTTTGCTTTAAATCTGTTGATAAATTAGCAAAGTTCTACAATATAAAAGGAGTATACCTGCTTGGCTAAGCCGGTAATCTGCTGCAAGTCACCAGCAGCTCCTGTGGTCACCTCAGGCTCTCCAAATATGACCTCCTCAGCAGCTCTACCACCAAGGCCACCAACGATTCTGGCAAAGAGTTGCTGCCTGGAGATGAGTGTTGGGTCATCCATTGGAATGAACCAGGTGAGACCACGAGCTTGACCCCTTGGAATTAAAGTAACCTTTTGAACGGGATCATGTCCAGGGGTCAACGTTCTGCAAAGAAGAACATTTCCAGATGTGAATGAGGTTGTCTGTAAACTTGACATGGAAGTAATAAACAAAGCATGGCAAACAAAAGCTGCACCAAATTAATTGACAAGTGAAACACAAGCGTACAATATCCTTTTCAGGAAAAAAAATGGACAAAGTATCTTAATACACCCACCCAATGGGCAATGCATGCAAAAATGAGGTTGGAGAGTTTACCCAACACCAACAATTGCTCTGGAGTCCCTCCAATACCCACGCCATTTCAGACAAGAAATTTAGCTAGCATGCTTAACAAACCACATTAACACATCTATGTACCATAATACTTCAAATGCACTACAGGAAATACTGAGAAATTCATCAAATCCTAAATCAACTTAATCCTAATACAATGTTCAACAAAAAAGAAGATATAATCTGCAATTATCTCTTACCCGCAAATTGCATGCCCAACTTCATGGTAAGCAACAAGGCTTTTGCTCTTCCCATCTGTCATGACAGTTCCTTCCATACCAGCCACTATTCTGTCAATTGAATCATCGATCTCTTTTGAGGAAATTGCTGCCTTCCCACGTCGGCCCGCTAATATGGCTGCTTCATTCAGAAGATTTGCCAAGTCTGCTCCACTAAACCCAGGTGTCCTCATTGCTATGACATCAAGAGAAACATCAGAATCAAACTTCTTGTTGCCACCATGCACCTTTAGAATTTCTGTCCTTCCACGTACATCAGGAACATCAACAGTCACCTGTGCAACAAGTTATATCCAAAATGTTAGGAAGGTCCTGAAAATTCAGAGATTATTTTAGATGATTTGAACTTTCAAGACACTGGAGGATAAGGTCTGAACTAAAGGTAATCAAAACTGATTAGCTGAGTAAGCTACAATGGAGACAGGCTGGGTATTGGGCTTTTGGCATACAACTAGCACCCAACAACTCCACTAAGACAGAATAAATAAAGGTAAACACTATAACTGGAACATTATTGCGAAAGGACCTCTAGCCTAGCGGTTAGAGCGTCTCAGTAGCACCCCCCAGGTCTTGGGTTCGACTCCCAGTGGGAGCGAATTTCAGGCTTGGGGGAAAAAATCCCCTCGCCTGCTACCACACCAAAGCACAGGTCTAAGGACCCGCTAGGTCGTTGGCGTTGATCCAAAGGATCCGCCGGTCGTCTCACAAAAGTCGGGCGATGGTGCCGCTGTGTAAGGGTGGAGTAGGGGTTCGGGGGTTTTCTCGGTCTGCGTGAGAAGACCTTCTTCTTAAGCAAAATGCCCGGGGGGTTTCTTCCCCCCCGCAGGCCGAGTTTTTTTTTTATATAACTGGAACATTATTACTTAATTGTGTTGCAGTTGAATGAATTCACAAACAGAATCAAAACTGATGTTAACATCCAAATAAAAATTCAGTGGATAAAAACTAACCTGTCTGTCAAAACGTCCAGGTCTAAGTAAAGCGGAATCCAAGATATCAGCCCTGTTGGTGGCAGCAATAACAATGATTCCAGTGTTGCCCTCAAAACCATCCATCTCAGTCAGCAACTGATTCAGAGTCTGCTCCCTTTCATCATTTCCACCACCAATACCTGTTCCTCTTTGCCTTCCAACAGCATCGATTTCATCGACAAAGACTATGCAAGGAGCATTCTCCTTGGCCTTCTTGAAAAGATCACGAACCCGGGAAGCACCAACACCAACAAACATCTCCACAAACTCAGAGCCTGATATTGAAAAAAATGGCACACCAGCTTCTCCCGCAATTGCCTTGGCAAGCAAAGTCTTACCAGTTCCAGGAGGACCAACAAGCAGAACACCTTTAGGAATGCGAGCACCCACAGCAGTGAACCTTTCTGGCTTCTTCAAGAACTCGACCACTTCCATGAAGTCTTGCTTTGCTTCATCAACGCCAGCAACATCATCAAATGTAACACCAGTGTTGGGTTCCATCTGAAACTTGGCCCTAGATTGACCAAAACCAAGGGGGAAGCCAGGACCATTAGGTCCACCAAGGCCGCCTGATCCTCTTCTTGACAATAAAAATAAACCACCAATAAGGATGAGTGGGAAGGCCAAGTTTCCAATCAGATTGAATAGAGGGGAACCAGATTCCTCCTGGTTGCTGTGTGCAGCAAAATCAATATTCTTCTCCCTCAACTTCTGAAGAAGCTCCTGGCTTAGACCGGGAAGTTGCACACGAACTCTCTGCACGCGATTCCCGAGCTCAGGAGAAATAGCTTCTACAATAGCAATCGTCCCATTCTCAAACAAATCAACCTTCTTCACTCTGTCCTTGTCAAGATACTCGAGGAACCTCGAGTAAGACATTCTTGAGGAAGAGACGCCTTGCTCATCAGCGAGAGCTTTCTTAGCGCCCAACAAGGTGGGCAACCCAACTCCAAGGTTTCCGAGTGCAAGCTTTAGGAACTTCCTTCTAGCATCATTAGTCTTGTGTTCCAGGGAAGCAGTCACAGACACTGGCCTCTGTGCAACGCCGCTGGAAGGAAGTGCTGAGAAGGGAAGCACCCCTTTTGCAGCAAGACTCATGGATGCCGGTGCCATATTTGCTCACTGAAAAGGAAAAAAGATCAACGGAGACCGCGTCATGCAGAGAAAATATTTCATATCATCAGTTCGATTAAATTGTAGCAAGCACTGCTACTAGAAGAAGCCCCAACGGCGTTACATAAACATACATGAAAAACTCATTTTATTTCGGAGAACTCACGAACGCCATTTCTTAGAATGTAAAATGTTTCGCAACAGAGGCACGATCGACTAAACAAGAGTATGTGATTCCAAGGAAGCTTTCGTCTCAAACTACAATTGAATCCGACTAGTTACAAGAGCCCCCCAACCATTTTATCCCTTTCTCGAACTGCAAGCAACCACAAACACCAGCCCGAAACAATGATCATCCCTATACCACTTCTACTGACTACTCGCCCATTGACCTATAAATTAAAGCGATCAAGCTAATGATTTCACTAACCTTACCGGTAAAAACCTAGATTAGCCCCGTACTGCCACACGCTCTTCGTCTCTCAGCCCGAATTCTTTCCTCCTATCGCTTCAAGCTTTAAAAAATCTACACTAACACTAACCAAACACGTGCTCCGAAAGCGCAAGCGCAAGCGCACACACACAAAATAGAGCTTCAGAGACGGAATCAACCAACCAGATGGCTGGGCTGGGCGTAAGCAACCAACCAGAAGAAGCAAAATCACGGAGGCCAAGGGGCGCACGCACCTGTGTGGATCGGACCCGGGAAGGGGAGGGAGAGGTGGGGTGAAGCGGGGAGGGGAGGGGAGGGAGCGAGTGGAGTGTATATATGCTGACGAGGAGCGCAGATTTTTCTCTCCTCCCCCGTTTGTTTTGTTTCGTTTCCGCCGCGTCTCCGGTGCGCGGTTGCGTGGGGATTTCGGGAGGAAGAGGAGGAGAGGGGACGACGGGTGGGATGGGGATGGGCGACGTGCGCGGCTCCGTGCCCACAGCCTCGATGAGGAAGAGATGAGCCCACATAGACGTTGCCCAGGGTGAAATATCTCGCCTGGTCCGAGTGAAAAGGCTCGTCTGTTTCTCGGCGTGCTATTCTCGTGGCCAATGGCTTCCCGTTTTTGAGTTCTTTCGATGTCGTGGCTACTGAACTCACGCGAGATTACGGGCCCAAGCTGAACTCTTGGAGAAGTGCCAGTGGAATGCCTGGTGGTAGCATTAGCTGCCTGTCGCCAGGCCGCCCATCTTGCATGCAGCCCCGCGTGATGTTCTTCACATACGCTAGTGTAAAGCCCGTTTCCGAGAGCGCATGTAATCTCCGCAACTATTCATAACAGTTCAGTTGTGAAGTATTATACATAAATAAATACCAAGCTAATATATACTTACAACACAAGAACTAAATTTTACTATAGAAATACGACTTAATAGCAAGTTTAGAAGCAATGGATGTGCAAGCCAAAAGTATATTACACACAAAAGAAAAACCCTACAAGCATGCCTGAGTGAGGCTAAGACATAAAGCCACTAATCGTCGACATAGGAAGACTCCTCCAGATCCTTATCAACAGCTTCTTTGTTGTTGTCCCGAGATTCTTCTATTTATTATTTAGCAAGTAATGAGTACACCGTATCCAACAAGTCACAAAGGTAAAACCTAATTTATCTATTTGCCATGGTTGTCAAAGGATAGAGATATACCGATTATATTAACGAGAATGTGGGTGCAATTTTATTCGTAATCCCTTTTGAACATGAAATAATAAAAACATTAACTTCTTAAAGATAAAAGGGTATCGCCAAACTAATTGCTCAGATTAAAATATAATGAAATTTACTTATGCCTTACTGTTGAAATCGCACATTAAACATAGCTTCATTTACCAGAAGTACGGTTTATTCGAATATCATTGTTATACTCTGTAGAGTTGCCCAACTTTATTCACAAGATTTCTTAAACACTCAATGTCATGCAATAGACACGTTTCAACTAGCATGTGACTGAATTGAGAAAACAAGATCTTTTAATGATCATCTCTTTATATAACCTCTACCCGGTACATTATGCAGCAATCAAATTCGGGTATCCACTAGCCAATTCAAAACACTCCTGTCCGATTCTGAGTGGACCTACCGTTGTTAAGTATGATTTTACCGTTCTCATACCACGCCCCTTCAATCCTACTTTCTGTAGATATTCAATTTATTTGAACAACTAATATACCAGATTTGACAAGTCAACACTTCTGATTGAGCGATTTCTGCGTCCTTTACTTAATATAAGGTTCCAATCCTTATTTTTCACCATGAAATAGCCATCCACAACCTAGAACCCTAGTACTCTATGGCATTACTACCAATCCACCCAAACCTCCTCCCTAGGTTGAGGTTGTGAACTCTAACCAACTAATAGTTTTTCACGATACATTCATAACCCTAGAACTATTCATAACCCTAGAACTGTTTAAGTAAACCTATTGGCAAAATGTTGAAGTCACTTAGTAGTATAAATATTTTGGTTCAACTATACTATAATTAATTATACAGTACTTAAATACTACTAAGGTTATCAAGATGAATATGCCATCAAATTAAACATGACATCTTTGGTGGTAGGACATAACTAATTTCTATGTCGTTCTAAACACATGCTAAAAAGTCAGAAAAAGATAAAATTTAGGAATAGTGAAAAATAAGACAAGCCAGAAATAAGGGGGGTTAAACCCCGAAGTGAACGGAAGAAATCACAGTATCAAGTGCCAGCAATACCAACTGCAAAAGTTTTTACCTCCGAAATGAACAGGTCTCAATAAGATTTCAATACAGTTTTAAGGCAGATCCACAATTCAAAACTCCCATTATATAGCAGTAGGGCGCATCATTATAGTAGAGAATACACCTGACTGGATTTATTATTCAGTATATTATTGCCTTAATCAAAGACTCACGGTATCTCAAGCATTACATAATCACACATACTGACAAACATGCATACATAGATGTATACATACAAAAACATATCGAGCTATGCCCCATCCGAGGAAAAAGAATCGCATGATCACACAAAACTGGCTATCTACATGAACTTGATAAGCAAAACTAGCCTAGGGTTAGCATTATTGGAAGCTATACAGATGTCACTGCCACACGCATCACTTGCATACATAAACTGCCAGACCAGCCGTCCACAACTCCAGTACAAGGAGAACACAAGAACGCCTCGCGGAAACAACTGAAGCTTCGACCGCAAATGGGCAGTACTCTCTCATTCACTTATTACCCTGGAAAATGCAAATGCTCCTTGTCGATGTCCAGATGCAATATATATCAGGTCACAAGCACATGAACAGGGAGAGTAACTGAGGTGTTACATGAATGGAAGATGGCAACTCTGAGGAGATCCAAGATTTTCCATGCCTTCAGACTTGATTTGATCTCCACCAGAACTATAAGATGATAGCAACTTCCGCTGCAAACAGGGGGGGTCAATCGATCAAGGCTTCAGAACAGTGCATTAGAACAAATCAAGAACTGTTTCAATTTTCAAAGTGAAGTGTCATGTAGAACAAAAGATAAGCCCCTTATCAACATGGTTAATGTGTTCCAAGCGTATCTTTGAAAAGCACAATGATAGCAGCTTTTCAAAGTTATTTAGGGGGAAATGTTTCATAAATTATTTCTATGGTCACTACATTATTACAATCCCATGTAAGGATCTATTCATCAGTGGAAAGCTTGAAAAGAGATGGATGCAGTTATGTTCCTGCAGGTTAAAAATTTACAGGAAAACTAATGTAACAGAGCACAAAAACAGATCAGCAAGATGCTAACATATCAAGCACGTGTTTTTTTCTTTAGAACAGATGTTCCCAAGTGAAAATATGGCAGGAGAGAAGATGCCACCCAAGGAAGCTAAACAAGGAACTAACAGACGGTTGCTATGAATATACATGACAAGGGAGGGATGATAATTTATTAAAGTTAAAAGTTTTCACCTCTCTTAAGAAATAAGCTTGGAATCTAGATCACAATGATAATCATGAAATTATCCGGTTAAATATTTGTTTTAGAAAAATTTATTAGCTAGCACAAACTTAAAACAAATACAGCCAACAAGAACCTAAGTGTGCACTAGCTACAAAGGCCACATGACTTCAGAACACCTCAGGTCAAGGGAAAATATTCCCTATCCATTAGTATCGTGAAACATAAACTGGAATTCCAGTGCGTTCTAGGGTAAATACAACAGTGATAACAATATCTGAAAGCGCTATACTAGCATCAGAATCACTGCACTGAGTGAAAGTATGGTAAAGCGGTAAACCCTACTAATAGTATGGTACAAGCATTGGAACATCACGCACAACCTGCTCAAGACAACTGCAAGGTGCGGAAAGCTAAAAGAGAAATGTGAGTGGAAAGAAGAAAGAAATAAAACAACTTACATGTGCCTCAAGGTCAGGGCTAGTCAGGTTCATGGATAGATTTCTCATCAGCAGTAGTACCTGTAGATTAGCCGATTCAACAGGCATTATTCATTGTAAGTGAAATAGCATAGTTGTGTGAGCAAATAGTAATAAAGATACACTTGTCCATAGAATTCAAGAGCATGAATTGATAGCAATGAAATGCAGTACATGGAGAAACAAAACAAAACTAGAAGGTAAGAAAGCAACCAGGACTCTGGGCATTGTAAAAAATAAAGGGACAAGAACAGCAGTCAAGACAAATGGATGCAATTTAAACTTCTTTTCGAGAAAAAAGAACTCTTACAGAAGGTGAATTTTAAGTTAAAAAGTTAGCTGGGCAACGTGGACAATGGTTACATCAACTGGATGTTTGGGCCTCAGGGGTGAAAAGGGTTTGGTATTTCTTTATATTCTAATAATAGCAAGAGCGACGCGAAATGTTGGTGACATTTAGTTTTACTAACTGTTCTATGGCCCAGAAACTTACACTTATCTAACATTACTGCTAGATTTTATGAATTTTAATAACCTATATTTTTATTCCAACTGTGCTGCAAAAAAAAATTTATGATAGAACATTCAGAAACTATATCTCAAATTCAAGATTCAAGAATGAACTCTATTTATGATCATGTTAATCACAAGACATGAGAGTCTTCTGTAGCCACTAACTATTTCTACCAGAGAACTATAGCCAAGACTACAGCAGAAATTAGCAAATAGAAACATTAATTAGGGATATAGTCATAGATAAGTTAATACCATCGAAATAGAAGAAGTAACACAATTCTTAATGACAAAACGGATCCAATGAAAAAGAAGAGCTTACAGAAGACATACCGTTTCAATGTCAATCGGATCCATCACCTTTAACCTCTGCAAATGTCCACTAGTATCTGGATCAAATATGCTTCCCAGAAAGTTGTATACTTGGGCAAAATCTGGCATAGCTGCATGTGTAACCAGGGCAAGGTTATTAAGGCGGTAAGGCGAGGTAAGGCGACCCACCCCCCTCACACCTTTTAAGCGATAAGGCGTGAGGCGAGGCGACGCCTTACAAACATCATAAGACGAAGAAAACGGAGTTCTGAGGACTAAATTAGAAGAAATCTAAAGAGATGAAGGACTTAAAAGGATCTAATTGTAATTTCGTAAACTTCTGGGGAATCCAATGTAAAAGTCTAACCCTAATATACTCTTTCTCACCCAGCGGCCAGCGCATTCGAAGCCGCGCCGCCTCCTGTCTCCTCCCTCGCTCGAAGCCGCCGCCTCCCCTCTCCTCCCTCGCTCCCATCCGCCGCCGCCTCCCCTCTCCTCCCTCACTCCCATCCGCCGCCGCCTCCCTCCCTCCTCCCTCACTCCCAGCCGCCGCCTCCCTCCGCCCTCACTCCCAGCCGCCGCCTCCCTCCCTCCGCCACGGGGATGGACCGATGGAGGCGGCGCTAGGGTTCGACCTCGGCGCCTCCGCAGCTCCGCTTATGCGACAGCCGACAGGTTCCCCACTGACCCCTCTCATCCCGTGACGTCTCTGTGTACTTGCTTTTTCCGATTCTTGGGGCGTCCGCCTTCGCCGTCGCCTCGCGTTTCTTCGCCTCACCGACGCTTAAGCGACGCGTTAGGGTTTGAGGCGCACGCCATACAGCATCGTGGCAAGGCGAGGCCGACGCCTTACGGTCCTTCGCCGCCTTACCGCCTAAGCGACGCTTAAGCGACGCTTAGGCGACGCCTTAATAAGCCTGAACCAGGGAGCAGCAGACATGAGGATGCAGTGGTACTAACAGTCTCACACGAATATCTCTATTTTAAAGGGGTATTTAACCAACAAACAAGAGTTTCATACTATGGTAATAATTCAAGGGCAGATCCCTGATGGAACAGATTAGGACATGATAAATTTGCATGTCTGTAGTGTAAGACCAAAAGGTCAGGCTTCTCCTCCAAAAAAGGCCAGCTATCTGAGAGACCTGAAGTTGCTAGTAATAGGTTAGTCTATGTTTCTAAGTCACCTCATAAGATGACATACTTGGACATATTTAAGCCTTTGAGGGCTAGGCTCTAGGCTGTGTTTTGTAAAACAGTCTTGTTAAATATACAAATGAGCCCAGACGGATCGTCAGGGATTTTTCCATCAAAACCATGTGTATATCTTCTTAAATTCCATGTGCGAGACTGTGACAAATCTAATGATCTGAAAGAATAAGAATAACATCCCAATCTTAAATGATCTAGCATGCATCTATTTGCTGTATGTGTGTTGGATGTCCAATAAGGCATAATGGGGCTGTCATTAAACAGCAGTCAACTTAAAAAAAACTAAGCCGATCTCAAGTGGAGAGCACAGAGCACTAGGGCAAAAAGATCAGGTTCTCCCCAATTTTACTGGTTTTCCATTGTTTTTGAAAAACTTGGAAAAACAAATTTGAGTAGCCAAGCTCTCAGAAGAGTTGCCAATTACTTCTACCATCCTAATCTCAAACCAATTTAAATGAGAGAAGACCAAAGCCAATCAATTTGACAAACTTAGTTTCCATTGATTATAGAAGATTGGCTCAGGCTGCCCAACATGGATCATAAATTATAAAATGAGATGGCATTGTTACACCAAACCTTAAGCGTAACAGAATTCTATCTAATATGACTGGAACAAAGTAAATGTATTTCGGAACAGTTTCCAATACCATCACACTAAACTGTTGATCTAGAGAACAGTTGCAAGGGTGGATTTGCATAGTATATGCTGCAGAAGAGGGAACTCACCACGCAGTGGTGGAAGCACATTGTCTTGTTCAACTGCTTCAGAAGTTGGCCAAGTTCCAGATGGGCTATCTATGCTACTAGAGCAATTATTTGTTGCAGCCGCACCTGTACCTGTCAAATATGTGAAACCTTAGAATTTCCTGGACAAATCATTAGTCTTCGATGGAGATTATGATGATAGTAAATAACAGACCTTGTGTATGACTTGCACTGAAAGGTTGGACAAGAGCATTGTCCCAGGAAGGCACCACAGCATTTGCATTTGTGTTTCTAACAACAGTAGATGTATCCATAGACATAGCACAGCCTTGCTCCCTCGAAAGAGGAGGTTGTTGCGATAAAACAGCTTGAGAAACTGCAGGGGCTAAATAAATTCCGATTCCAAATCGCCCAACTAGAATACTTCATGCCAATGAGACTAGGAAGTTGAATAATACATACCATTTTTAGAGGCCTTCTGTGGATATGGATGAGCTGCCTTGCGCTTTGGCCGGGGTGGGGGCAGATGTTCGCCTGTACCATTCTTTTGAACCTTCAAAAAGTACTTTTGTGCGTGGCTTCTTATCTGTCAAAAGAACTTCTTTTTAGATTGTGCACAGTGTGTCAAGGCACACTAGAATGACAAAGCAAAAGTTTATTTTACTTAGCACCCAAAAAACACTACCTCTTGAACTGTTTGTAGGAGGATTTAAATATCTAGTTTTCTGTATAATGCAGTTGTACCTTATAATAAACACAAGTATACCATTTATTCAACTTATCAAGAAATTCAATTTGGTTGACTTGCAAGTACACTACAAAAATTGAACAAGATGTATATGAATGCTTATTACACCAAAAGGCACAAGTGAAACACCAAGCATAGAGCTTGAATTTGCTTATTAATTGCCATAGGATTTGCAAAGATGAGAAGCAGATTTAAAGACTGAAACTGGATTATTCATATCAAGCATAAGATTCAAGTTACCAAAACAATGTGTCGACAAGGAACAACATAAAGTTTGTTAAGTATTCAAAGAATGTGTGACATTGGCTCCCTTTTTTTAGGCTTATGACTTGCTTTCTACAGTAACTAACTTTCAAACGGAGTGTCTTTTTAAAACATGATCTACAAATTGATTATAATAAATACTATACTGGTCAAAATTGCACGCGAGTATCTCTCTCCGTACTATCTCGCGCGAACAGCCAGAATTAAAAAAAATTAAACTAAAAGCCACAGCCCAAAAAAAACCCATCCAATTGTCTACCAGCTGAACATAGAATACCTTAAATCAAAACATCTCCAGCTCTTCCGAAAGCTAGCAGAAAAGAAGCAAATGTTAAGGTAACTATGAACTATACCTGTATCACAGTTTTTGATCCAACATATGCTTCAATTCTTTTCCAATCACGATCAAACCTACAACAAACAAAAGAAAGAGGCAAATTTTAGAAACGCACATAGACCATCCTAGTTCTCACAAAAAAAGAATTCCAGGAGTAGGATTAATGGATTAATCTACAAAAGCATTTGTTACAATGTTACACATGGTATGATCAAGCTACATATTTTTACAATCAATAAATCAGAAAAATTGTGATAGACAAAAAAGTCACATAAATAATATGTGACTTGAAAGTTTAGCGGCACCACACCATGCAGAACAAGCTCATAAAGAAATATCACAGGAAAATGTTGGGTAGACATGCAATCAAATGTTTGTTGTTAATCAATAATCATCATCTGATGCCAGTTCAATATGAGGGAAATGGACAAAGGATATTAGCCCTAAATACAGGAAATGCCATTATCGGTGATGCTTTTGGACAGCAGCAACAGCAAGCACCCCAACCATTAAGCCCAATTGTGAGGTTAACTCTATAATACCACAAACTACCCCCCCCCCCTCCTCACTCATACAGTTAACGAGAAAATCCACGTTAGCTATTGCAGCTGAAATGCCTTATCAAAATCACAGTTCTCCTGTTCTTCTCAGCCGCAGACATACACCGTGTGCTCCCAAGAACCATATTTCAGTCAAAAAGGGAATCAAAATCGAAGATTTCGTGAACTAAATGCGAGACACCGACAAAAGTGCATGCCAACCACGACGGCGCAATTTAACAGATTCGACCAAAATCTCGCTATCCAATTCGACCCAACAGGCAAATCCTAATCGGAATTGATCAGCTTCACCCAAAAAGAACACCTTTCAAACTAGCCAGAATTAGCACTTGCAGGAGCAGATGCACCAACAAATCCAATTCCACAACCACACAGGCCACTGCCGCCACGCAGAAAAGAAGAAAAAGAAGTAAGACGAAAGAGCCACCCCCATAACGGCCGAACTTCCCCGACCCAGAGCGCGAGGAGACGGGGGAGAATTGGACACTCACAGCTGCAGCGCCTCGAGAAACTTGTCGTGCTCCGGCTCCGTCCAGCTCTCCCTGGACTTGGTGATGATGTACGGCTTCCTCACCTTCCTGACCTCCTCCGCCGCGGGGACCGGCACCGCCATAGGCGGCGGCGCCACAACCACCGCCTGCTGCTGCTTGCCTCCGCCTCGTCCTCCCCCGTCCCCGCCCCCACCTCCGCCAGCAACGGCGGCGGCGTCGAGCGGCTTGGGCGTCGTGCTCATCGAAACCATCAGCCTGCGCGCGTCTCGCGGGGGGATTCGGGCTGAGCTAGGCTGCTAGGGTTTTTTTGCCTTCTCCCTGTCTCGGTCGCTCGTTCGGGTGTGTGCGAGTGCGAGGCGAGCTTTGCAGGCCTCTGGCTCCGCCGCTGGCCACAAGCGCGCCCCCTGAGGCTGACGGGCGGGGCCCACTGCTCAGTGTGGCTCGGTTTTCATCTTCTTCTGAACCTCTGACTCGCCCCACGCAGCATGCCCTCCACGTTTCCTCTGCCTTCTTAGAGCAAAGCTAATAATACAGCCTTATAAGAGGCTGTAACCTGGCTGTATGCTGAGGTGGAGGAGAGAGAAGAGGAGAGAGAAGAGAGGTGGGCTGTAAGCTTACAGCCAGCTGAAGCACAAGAACCAAGAAACTTTGTGAGAGGAAGGGGTAGGTCATACAGCCTTCAGCTGACTGTAACTACTATATGAATAGACTGATAAGTGGGCTGTAAGTATCCATACAGCCAGCTGAAGGCTGTATTATAAGACTTGCTCTCAGCTGGCTGTATGGACACTTACAGCCCACTTATCAGCCTATTCATATAGTAGTTTACAGCCAGCTGAAGGCTATATGACCCACCCCTTTCTCTCACAAAGTTTCTTGGTTCTTATGCTTCAGCTAACTGTAAACTTACAGCCCACCTCTCTTCTCTCTCCTCCTCTCTCTCTCTTCCACCTCAGCATACAGCCTACTAACAGCCTCTTATTATACTTGCTCTTATGTCCTGTGCTGCTGTGCTGGTTGACCTTGGCAAATGTGGGAAATTTAACTTTTTGCCACCCTTAAGAATGCCACCTATCCAAATGTCATCCTCTTCGTTGCAATAAATATTTTGCCACTCTTGAGCCTACGTGGCGCCTAGTCACCGCCATGTCAGCGCCCGCGCCTCCCCCGTGCCGCCCCCGCGCCCGCGTCGGCCTCCCCGCGCCGCCGCCCGCGCCTGCACCGCCCGGCCTCCCCGCGCCCGCGCCTCCCGCGGAAAGGCCGGGCGGCGGCGCGGGCGCGGGGAGGCCGGGCGGCGCAGGCGTGGGCGGCGGCGCGGGGAGGCGCGGAGAGGCGCGAGCGGCTGCCCATCTGCGGGGAGGCCGGGCGGCGCAGGCGCGGGCGGCGGCGCGGGGAGGGCGGGCGGCGGCGCGGGGAGGCGCGGAGAGGCCGGCGCGGGCGCGGGCGCGGGGAGGCGCTGGCGGCGGCGCGGGGAGGCCAGGGGGCGGCGCCTAGGCCGGGCGGCGGCGCGGGGAGGCCGGCGCGGGCGCGGGGGCGGCGCGGGGAGGCCGGCGCGGGCGTGGGGGAGGCGCGGGCGCTGACATGGCGGTGACTAGGCGCCACGTAGGCTCGAGAGTGGCAAAATATTAATTGCAACGAAGAGGATGGAATTTGGATAGGTGGCATTCTTAAGGGTGGTAAAAAGTTAAATTTCCCTGGCAAATGTATACCGATTCTATTTTCTTTTTCTTGGCACTGCAGTCTACAAACCTTGGATCGATTTTAAGTAGTAACAGCTTAATATTGTTAACAGCGATAACGATACAGCTAAACGTTGCTTTGTTCATCGCAAGAATGCCCAAGTAGAATCGATAAGAACAGAATTCAACCAGAAAAGATGCCGGCGTAGAAGTATAGAAACATTACATGAGCTACTATTTAATTTATTGTAACATCGTATATGAATTATCATTAAATGTTAAGACATCCAGAGATCACCAGAATTACACGAGATTACAATGATACAGCTCAACCTGATGTACAGGCCTCTAGCAGAGCTCATTGCAAATGCAGGGGGGATTACAAGCCTTGGATGGACGATGCAGGCAGATGTTCTAACCAACACACTGTCAAAAGCATCCATTGTACAAATATGAATGTTACAACTGTGTTCTACAAGCCTCCAGCAGAACTAGACGGGGAAGAGGAAAAAGAACTGTCAAAACAACCCTACTCTTCACCTGCAGGGGCATCTGATTCCTAGTGAGGCCGTGGGCGATAACAATGAAATCGTGGTACATTTTTTGTTTTTCTATTGCAGGTTAGCAAAAAAACCAGGGCAGCTTGTTATCTCAGCTCATGGCCAGCGCCTTTACCCATCGCAATCATATCATCGTAAGCATTATGATCGACTGCTTCAGGTCTCCTAAGCATATGCGCAAGAGTACAAAGCGCTTTCGATCGGAGGACGAAGTCCCTCACGATAGCCATCTCGACTGCGCACCTACGACCTCCACCGTGCCGGTTTGGGAAGTGTCCTCCGCACCTGTAGCCTCCGCGGTGCCAGTCCACGAGGTGTTCTCCACGCCAAGAATGACTTCGAGCCCACGGGCGAGCTCTTGATCAGATGGCTGCTGCTCTGCCGCCGGCAAGGAGGGTGCCACTGAGGAGGGTGATAGTGAGGGAGCATAGTGGAGACAGCCACGCGAAGTCTCGGGAACAAAAAAGGAACTCGAACCTGAAACATGCCAGCCGGACTCCGAGCATGGGCACGCCGTCTTTGCCTTGCGCGAGGTTCCCTCTAGCAGGCATCATCGATGAAGGAGCTACTATGCCGACCGATGGGGGTGGAGGCATGCCATCCTCGGAGCTAGAATCCTCGTCCATCACGCGCCGCCGCAATATGAAACCCCGTCACAGGGGTCATCGAGAAGGTATCTAGTCGGGCACGCTTCATGGGACGCCCCGACAAGGCGACAAGGTCAAGGAGGCAGGCTGCACTGAGGTCAGCGAACCCATCAGCTCGGCTAGTGAAGGATCCACAGCATAGCCGTAAGATCGAGGAGGTTGACTAGAGGGGTAAATAATTGTTTCTAAATATTTCAATTAAATTCTATATAAGCATTTGGCTAAAATCAAGTATATAATACGGAAACTTAAATCAATTTCGTTTAAACATAAATCAACTGGGTTCACCTAGGCCTCGTTTGGCACAGCTCTAGCTCCGAGATCTATACTGGATCTGTAGTTTGTTGACTAAATTAAAGTGATTTAAATATTTTTATTTAATATATAATATAAATGAAATGAGTCATGTAAATGCACTTAATATGCCTGCAACTCTAGATCCAGGATTTCCTAGAGCTACAGATGACCAGCTAGAGCTCTGCCAAACGGGGCCCTAAGTGCACCAACAACTTAAGTTTATGCCAAAGGTTTGCAATATCAGAAACATAAGCAATCAATTTAATTCTTTGAATGCAAATTACTTGAATGTAAATTGAGCATAAGAAAACAAATCATAATTGACACGGTTTCTTTTTACTGTGGTGTTCGAAGACTTGTTGGTCTCCCTAGTCCATATTGAGGTTAGTCCAAATGAATTGGATCAGCTCCACGAATTAAGCCGAAACACTTTAATCCACTAAGATTGTTCTTCCTCCACTCCAGAGATGGTGAGCATTACACCACTCACAATTCGCCAAGATTTCTCACAATCTTCTTTGAGAAGCTCCGCACGACGCTTCCAACGCTGTCTAAGAGTAGGAAAACTCCAAGAGTAATAAGTTAAACCTCTCACTTGACTCTCACCACGTGCAACGAATGTACAAGCTCAAATGGATATTAAGTCTAACTCTAGATATAACGCATGCAATCTAAATTCCTCTTCTTGCTCACAAGGTGCAACACATGCATAATTGAAAGGAGAACCTCACACTAACTCAAAGGAATATAAATAGGTTGAGCAAAGAACCTCACACTAGTTCAAAGGAATAAAAATGGGTTGAGCAAAAACATCTCCAACCGCCCACAAGGGGGTATAAATATCCTCACACAAGAAAACTAGTCATTGGAGCCAAATTCCTGAAAAATCAGGATTATTGGAAGTACCGATGATAAAACTACGGTACTTTCGCTCCCCTTGCAATGGTAAAAAAACTAACCGTTAGAAGCAAAGGAATTGTCGAATCTGGTAGTTCCAATCATCGGAAGTACCGCTCCCACATGCGGAACTACCGCTCTCGCGGGGAGGAGAAAACCACCACACAGGTGCCTCTCTAGAAAAAAACGTACCACTACACAAGCCGGACATTTCATAAATCAGAAAATACCGCTCACGCAGAGCTGGTAATATCGCTCGCTGATCAGACCGCTCACACAGAGCTGGTTGAAAATACTGATCATTGACTACACTAGTCCCTGACCACGTCGGATGGCTCGACCACTTATGTCTTCGATCACGTTGTTCTGTTCGACTACACAGGTATTCGACTACGCTGGTCTTCGACTACATTGATTTCAATCACTTAGGTCTCGACAACGTCAACCATGTCGATTTTCAACCATGTTAGTCTTCGATCGCACAGATCTTTGACTACTTCGTCGATCTTCGACCACGTTGTATTAATCACGTCAGTTCAACCATGTTAGTTTTGACCGCACAAGTCTTGACCACGTCAGTTCGACCATGTTGTTTTCAATCACATAGATCTCAACCACGTTAGTTTCAACCACGTTGGTTCGACCACGCTGGTTTCGATCACACAGATCTTTGACCACGTCGGTTCGACCACGCTAGTTTCGATCACACAGATCTTTGACCATGGCGGTTCGACCACGCTGGTTTCGATCATACAGATCTTCAACCACATCGATTCCGGCCATGCTGGTTCGACCACGTTGATTTCGATCATACAAATCTTCGACCACACAGGTCTTCGACCACATAGGTTCGACCAAGTCGGCTATCGACCATGAAGGTCTTCGACCACCAACGCACGCAGTAGTTCCGTGATTACAACATCGGTAGTTCCAGTCAGCGGTAGTACCGTAGACTACACTGCACACCCCGGGAATTGGTTTCGCTTGAAGCATCGGACCAATGATCACCCATGACTTATGTGTACCGCTAGCGCCACGATAGTTTTTGATTTTCCTGAGAAGTGCAGTTACTTCAATAGATTTTGTAAAACACAATTGCAAATAACAATATCTTGCACACAAGGATCAAACATGATTCGCAACAAGTTGCAAAACACATTTACACGCTTTTAGAATCATGACAGAAGGATTATATATGAGTTTTTAACTATTTACAAAACACATTTATAAATATAAGCCTCATACTACAAAAAATGAAAACATGGACTTCAAACACTTGCAAAAACACATTCGCAATGTATAGTCCCATGTTATAAGGATTCAACACATGAATTTCAACTATTTGCAAAATGCATTCGCAAATACACGCCTAGTGCCAAAGAGAGCTAGAACAAATGAGGTTGAGCAATCAACACATGATAAGACATAAGGATCAAACTATTAGACATGACCCATCCTAATAGTATGGCAACTTATACTAGTAATCTGGTCTTCCAACCAAACACCAAGACCGATAAAAAACTAGGAACACATTTTTAGCCCTAACTAGTCATACATTTGCCTTGAGCATCCTCTTAAAGCTTAATGACGCACATCATCACTTCAAGTCTAGGTTATCATCTTGACATGCATCAACACATGATGCATCCACTTCTTGAACTCCGTCAACACATGATGAGTCTTCACTTGACTTGATGATCAACACATGATCATCTTCTCTTGGACATGCATCCACTCATGATGCATCTTCTTCTTGATGGCCTTCAACACATAAAGCTATCTTCCATCTAGACTTGATGATCTTCAACACATAAAGTCATCCTCATTTGTGGAACCTAACCTATTCATCTAACTCATGAAAAATATTAGTCTACAAATCAATTGCCATCAATTACCAAACTTCACCATTAACACATAATAAAGGAACTAGATTCTACAATATTTTCCTTTTGATAATTCATGACAATCTCAATAAATACTGAGATAAAGATTGTATTTGCGAATATACAACATGTACACAACACTTGTATACTCTAAGATGAGCTTTCAAAGTAAAGATTACTTATCCGATTGTCATTAATCATCCAATCATTAATACATAATAGAGAAGTTAGATAACAACCCAATTGCAAATGAGTATATATGAATTACACAAACTATATATACTCAAAGTATGTGTTTAAAAGTAAAGATCCTTAATATGTGTATTAAAAAAACATGAATCAATACTTTTAAAACCTCAAAACATAGAGCGGGCTCTACCTAAATGCGTGCATACAAGTATTTGTAATGAAGACATATGCACATATTCATTTTAGACTATTTGTGGAGTTCAATCTATATTTTGAATTCAAGGAATAAACTAATATATAAGAATGTGTCGAATGCATACCTTTTTGATTTCACCTTTTTATCCAAATGAGACTAAGTAATATCATAATCAATGAATAAGGTTAGTCTCACAAATGCATTTGTCCTTATCACCAAAACCTCATAATAGTATTTGCTATTATCACCAAAACCAACTTAAATGGTGCTTAATATTTCAGTAGCCCCTAGTCGCACCAGACTCATGCGCCCCTAGATCGTCAGTGGGCTAGCCCTCACTTGGGCCCACGTCATGACCCGCATCACAGGGCGCCTCGCCTCCCTCCACGTTCGAATCATGCACATCGATCACATAAAGATTGGCAGCGTCATCGTTGTTGTCATCATCGTCGTCAGTCTCATCGCCCTCTCCTCCTCTGCTCTGGACTCACCAAGCCCACTGAGTTCATTTAGGTTGGTGTCAGGCTCCGTCGAGGTAGGAGGGGCCGAAAAAGGGGCACGACTGTGATGGCTAGGGCCGAACCCTCGCGCATGTCGCGGCCTTCATGACCTCCACCGTCTTCGCCGTCATGTCCACTCGCACCACGGGAACGACCAACACTCGTGATAGGGACGGAACGCTCAGGCACGGCAAGGCACAGGGCTTCGCAAATGTGGTTGATGCGCAGACCGCCTAACGTGGCCGATGCTCAAAGGCTATGCTCCTTGAGGATGTACAACCCTAGGAACACAGTCGCTGCATGCTCCACCTTTGCTAGTGAAAGAACTGCAAGAACTCATGGTTAGCTGGCGAGGAGAGGCCCCTTACCAATGACATCTATAGCGAAGCACAAAAACCTACCAATAACCTCCAGCTTAGCCAGTGTCGTTAGCAAAGGTTGGACCTATCAATCCAAGTGGGACCAGCCTTAACGTCCCATCGCTGGGCCAGTGGAGACAAGCGGAGTATGCAAAACTCCTCGGTATAGTTGCGCATGTTCAATTGAAACGCAACCACCAGGAGCCTCCAGATGCACGTCTCGTCGTCCTAGTCACGCTTCACACGAGGCGATTAGATGAAGTCCGTGATACACCTAGTGAAGCGAAGGTTGCTGTTGTGCTTAATTCTGTGGTAGAACCACCGTTGCAGCCAGTGAGACTCCGACTTCATTCACTTCGAGTTCGTAGGAAAGCCCTTCGAAGCGATGTTGCGGAGCTATAAACTGATTGCACAGATTAGAATATTGACCATCACCTAGCTAGTTCGACTGGCATCACGCATCGTGCAGGGACACAACGATGGTGTCACTGGGAATGGTGCCCTTCGAACGCGCTGCCCAGGAGTATATGGTGAGACGGGCCATTGTGCTCGACGTCGAAGTAGGCTGCAAACACCAGCGTCTCGCCCTCTCGCTGTTGTGGCATGATCTCGTCTCTAGTAGGGAGGCAAACGACCTCGCAAGGCGAGATCTTGCCGTCGTGCACAAGCAACTCCACCAGTTCATCCTTTGCGATCGATAGGTTGAGTGTGTTTACAAACACACCACCAAACTTTCCAGACGCTTTCCGTCGCTTGTTGGTAGCGGCTTCGGAGCGGTTGTCTTGTCTAGTGTGGCTTCTCGATGGAACTACCATGCTGCTGCGGCTGCTTCGGTCACTTCCACGAGCCATCGTAAAGTAGCGGGCGAGTGGCGGAAAGATGATGATCATAAAAACTCGACGGTGAATGGACACCGGTGACCAAAGAGATGGCAAGCAACAAGGCACTACCGATAGGGAAAGGGCAAGCAAATAGCTAGAAAGAAGATAGCCAGGGGACTTAAGTACACACTACGACGACGATAGTTAATGCTGGCACAGTGGGTGTGAGAATGGAGGGGATATGGGTGCGAGAATGGAGGGGATGTGCGCCACGCGCGTAATTGATGTGATGACCCATGTCGCATGATCGGAAGAGAAACCACCACCATATGTGGCTTGATCTCGAGTATCACGCGCACCAAGGCTTTCGGCAGAAACGACAATTTGAGGAGAAGACGATTTAATGGGCCGAAGAGGCGTAGAGGGCCAAGGTACATTGGACATGGTATTGGCTCACAGAAATCAAGTCCCTTTAACCATGAGAAGCTACTATGGGGGAATGGGCCTCACCTTGGTCCAATCGACCTATTACACCAAGAAGGCCCAATAATCGTACGGCTACGTGGCTGGTTCAAGAGGGCGCCACAAGGGGGAAAGGCGTGATTACCTCTGCAATAATAGACTTAGACATGGATGTTTATATAAGCAACTTCCTCATAACTATAAGTATGTGGCTCAGAGCGCCATGAAGAGGAGGTCTCTTTTTGATCAGAGATAAGCTTATGTAATATAGACTTCTATTCCCCATTTTCACAGTTTATAAGGTTGGAGCATCCCCTTTGTGACCTTCTCGTAACTCCATTGTTCATTATTTGGTCAATAATCAAAACAATAATTATTGGCATTAAATTAGCCATCATTTATCTTAGCGGCAATTCAGATATTTGTCAAATTAGCTTAGCTAAAAGTTTCAACTGAATCAAAACACCCTCTCTTTCAGCCGCTTCTACCTTCAACCGCTACTATTCTAGATCCAAAAACTTTAGACAAAAGTCAGAAGCTCCGGGAGTTTTCAAACACATCTGTGGTGTGCTATTATTTGACACGTTTAGTGGCCTTGGGGAGATGGATGTGGGGTGACTATGGCTTTTGGTTTAAAATTTTGAATTTTGACTGTTTGCGAGAGAGAGTGAGTACGGAGAAAGAGATACTCACGTGCTATTTTGGTCAATATAGATGAAGTCGGGATAATGTCTACTACAGTCAACTCATATATCTCATTTTAAAAACACTCCATTTAAAAGCTAATTACTGCATCGCGTTGCACTGGATGAGCCATGGAGCTTATCTTTTCGCTCGCTCTCTTTTTTTTTATCGGAGCCATGGGGTTTATCGTATAGATTAGAAATTAGCATTTTTTTGGGGTTAAAATCTGATGATAAACTAACAGCAAGTATGTGGAATTCTGGAAGCATGATTGATTTTCAGATGAATTCATCAAATTAACATATTTGGGTAGGTCTACAATTTCTCCAAAATTGAAAACGTAAACAAGAAAGAAAAAGAAAAGACGTTTCTCTCTCTTTGCTCTCGCATCCGACAGGAAGGGTGAGCTACTGAACTCGAGCCCCCTTGTCGCGCGCACGACGGCCCTGATCCGAAAAGCTAGTAAGTTACCTAACCCTCCCTCATCCGATTTGTGAGCTGGGTTTTTGCGCGATCGCGATTCGGCTCCATGAGCAGCGTGCTGCCGACCTGTCAAGTCTTGCTTCTTTACTGATTCTTGGATGCCTTCTTTACTTGATTATTTGCGCTTGATGGTTTTCTTTCTGATTAATAGCTACAATCCATGAACTTTCCTTGAGCTCAATTTTGACTGATGAGTAAAGATCGCCTGGTGGTTGGTTCTGACAGATATGTAGAAAAATAGCCTCTTTAGATTGATTCATCCAAGATCCGATTAGTTGATTGGTTAACTTAACTTTGGAACTAGCTACTTACCCAGGTGAGATTATTGGTTAAAGGAGGTGGGTTCTTTGATCCTGGAATGCTAGGACATGTGAAGTTTAGCTTCTTTGCAGCTATGTATTGTGTTTCTTATTTATTGATTGATTGGTCGATCAGTTTGATTCCTCTGGAAAAACATCCCTTTGGTTGGTTTTGGACACCGCTGAATCAAAGAACTGATCACCTTCAATGTCGCTTCAATCCTATAAAACCAGTTTATTTCTTGGATTTAGATACTATAAAGTAAAGAGGTTCTGGGAGTAGGAAGTGTCTGAAATTATCAGAGGCAGATGGATTACCGTGAAAAGATACACACTTATGAGTGTGTTGGGGGACCCTCCTTTGCTATGCAGTTGTGAAAATTCTCTGTTGTTTGCTTCTTATCCGGTCCATTATAGCTAGTCCCTTTCATGTGCCATTTGCTTATTGGAATTGGAATACAGTTTTCAGGCATTAACTAAGACAAGGAAATGGAGTAACTATATGATCTTTATGTCTCCTTACTGTTAAGATCTGTACATGTTTCCATCTCGTATGATAAGGACTAGGGATTTGTGTGGTCCAACATCACTCTGTAAGGTTTGATGTAATTCCTAGTACCAATCAAGCAACAATGAAATGTTTTGATGTGTAATGCTAGGAAAAATGAGCTTGTTGGTTGCTATAAGTTGCTTTGAAACTTCAATCTAGTATTTCTTGCTATCCTGTTAATGCTTGTTGCCTGAGTCTTGCAATGATTTACTTCTACTTGCTTTCATTGAAGCCTATCCTCGGTCTAAGATCTTGTCAATACTCATTTGGCGATAGCATGTCTGTACAACAAGATCATGTTAGTAAAAGCTCTAGCTCAAGCATCAGCAGCAGTACTCAGGAGAGTGAGGAGGAAGCTATAGGTAGCCTCTTAGCCCAAGCAAAGAACAACAGTGGACATAGCCTTGGGAAGCGCCTGTCTCATTTGGGTTCAATCCTGGTAATCAAGAGTTAATCAATAATTTTCTCTCTGTAATCTTTTAATGCTATTTGCTTCCTTGAACTTTACCTCTAGCTGTGCCATAATTACCTCTAGGAATTGTCTCTCAACTGAATGTAACTATGGCGGTATAGTACTCAATAATAACTAATAGAAATTATATTTTTGCTGTAAAGTCCTTAGCTTTACAATAGTAGGTCTTCTGCTAAGTTTTATGATAAAGTTATTAACACCTCTTTTATGCCAGCACACTCCTCGAATTGATGGGAAAATCCCTAATGTTGATAATGCAACCTTGGATCATGAAAGATTGTTGGAAAGGTAAAAATCAGATATCTCTCTCTGTTTTGTAGAATGAGTCATGTAGAATTATATGTGTTGTTGCACTTCATTTCCATGTTAAGCTCATTTACCCTTGCATTTTATTTTGACAGGTTGGGCACTTACGGTTTGGCTGAGTTTCAAATAGAGGGAGATGGGAATTGTCAGGTTTGTGTTACAAGTTTAGCAGAAATTACTGTTCCATTTATAAAAGATAATATGCCACCTCATCTGCACTGCTTCAGACTGTTTTTCTTGTCAGATGCTCGTGATTTATTGTTGCAGAAGACTCTGGTTGTTATCTTATACTGAATGATTAATTGGCCTCAGTTATTTGATCTTGATACTATTAAACTGTTTAGAACGTAATGCATCTGCTTTACGGCTTTACCTGATAAACAGAACTACACATGGTGTTGTTACTTTTTCAATCTGTTCTCATTTTTCTTAATGCCACTAATGACACATTGTTACAGTTCCGAGCTTTGGCAGATCAAATATTTCGCAATCCTGACTATCACAAACATGTGAGAAAGGCAGTCATGAAACAGGTAGCTTTTTTTTTACCTCAACCCATGGACCTTCTTTAGTCAACTAAATAAATGTATTGCTACATTGCATACTTGATCATATAGTTTCATGGATATGCAACTATTCTGAGACACTCATTGTCCTTTCTTTTTAGCTAAAGGAATTCAGAAAATGCTATGAAGGCTATGTACCAATGGAATATAAGGTGTATTTGAAGAAAATGAAAAGGTTCTAACTGAACACAGATTTGAGCTGCTTATCATGTTCACTATTGAGAGACATTCGATTAGTTTTTGTGCTGTTCACAACTTCATATGCATCTCCCTGCAGATCTGGGGAATGGGGGGATCATCTTACCTTACAAGCGGCTGCAGACCGGGTAACGTGGCACTTCTAATTTCAAGATTGCTGAATGGTTGCTGGAGCAAAAACTTTTAACTGCAGCATTTTGTATAAATATTTCGATTATAGTTCAAACTTACAAATCTTTTATCCCTTATGAATCCTACTTCAAGATATGAAAATAATAGATGTGTTTGATGTCATTGGTTCATTGTTGATGATAATTCATTTAGCAATCCTTGCCGAAGATGCCTGAAATTTATCTGATTGTTATCGTTCCTTCATATAATTGTGTTGAATCGTACAATAGGAAGTGTAATGATCAGCCAGGTTTCCATCTGTATTAGTGCTTCTCTTGGAATTGCCATGTTCTCATCATCACTCATTGTTACAGTATTAGTATGGTCATGTTTGTAACTTGCCTAACACCCTTTTCCTTTTGTATCTCTACTTGGTCACAGTTTGGGGCCAAAATTTGTTTGCTGACGTCATTTAGAGACACCTGCTTAATTGAGATAGTCCCCAGGGATCTGACTCCCACAAGAGGTGAGAGCCGAGATGCTCCAATGCTCACATATTTAGTTCCATGAAAACCTTTTTATCTCACTAATATCTATTATGCTCTTGAGATAATCCTGCATTATAGAGAGATTTGAATTTCCATGACAGTATATGAATATTGCACTGGAAATATGGTGTCTACTGTCTAATCCTTCCATGGCCCACATTTTGTAGAGCTATGGCTAAGCATCTGGTGTGAAGTTCACTACAATTCCTTATATGCAACTAACGGTAAGTATTTTGCTTAGACCTTGTGCACCACCAATCTGCATTTACATTTTTTTACACCATTAAATTTTAATAAACCATACCATGGTATTTATGTATTATTCGGTTGGTGGCTAGTTCTGAGTTAGCTCCTGTTCTGCACTGCAGAACTCCTGACTCGCAAAACTAAGAAGCGGCACTGGCTGTTCTAGGGTGGTTCTGGAGCTTCTTTGAGCTGCTGCTGTTCTTTTCCCTTCAGTCTAGCGGCATTTGCAGTATTTACTGTAGTAGTTACCACCATGGCCAATATTGTAATATCCTAAGTTGAGTTTGTGTAGGCTTATGAGCTTATGTAGAGTCAACTTTAATATTCCTCAAAGGAAGAACATATGGAACTGTAATGGTCTACATGGCTATGTAGTTTTGCATTTGCACAGTATTATGATCTCTCCAGGTGCTAGCTTAGCTTTTTGCTGGTTGGTGTGTTGTCTGGGCTAATCAGTACAGAGAGGCGCTGCATTGTAAAACATGGACTAAAGCATGTTTGGAGGGTGTGTAACATAGAGCATGAAATCTTTCATTATGTGTACTGGCGTCTCAGACTTACTATACAGTATACACACGCCTCAGTCAGATAAGTTAAATCAAGAAGATGATAGTGATGTAAAACATACTGAAGCCTGAAACCTCTGAACGTTTCAGTAGTAAAAGGTGCACTTTTGGTGCCGTTGTGATGCAATGCACTTATCAATTGTCATCACAAATCTGCACAAGCGCATATATACCACGAAACATTTGTTTCAAGCGCATATTGTTTTCAGACCAAACAAAGGTACTGAAGAAAAAAAAGAGTATTGAAAGACCTAAAAAATTCAAGCCAAAATTTTTCTTTGATTTTTGCTGATTTTTGAGTGATTTTTGGAAACTTTCCCTTTTTGGATAGTTTCCTCGGAAGCAGCTTTCCTTTTCTGGTCGGGCGCCTTCCTCTTTCCGCTGGCGCCCTCTCCTTTTCTGCTTTCCTCCCTTCCCCGGCGCCTCCCTTCTCTCCCCGCTGGCGCCCCCTCCCTCCCCGCCTTCCCCCTCGCGCTGCGCCCGCGCCCCCGGTTTCGCCCCGCCTGCGTCACCCCGGCGTCACTTGGTCAGAAACCAGCAGCGCCTCTCCTTGCCACGCGTCGCCACCTCCCTCCCTTGGTCCCACCTGCCAGCCGCCGTCTGTCTCCTCCACGCGAGAGAACGCGCTCGCCCATGTCCGTCGCTCACCTGCTCCCGCCCCACCATCCCTCGCCTTTACTGCCGCTCAGCGCCTGGACACGCCCCATTGCACAAAGACGACATGCCAGCAGCTTCCCCGTCCTTCTGTTGACCACCGGCGCCGCGCCCATGCCCCTTCTCCTTTTTCTCCCCTCCACCCGAGCTCCCTTGCACGCCACTCTCACTTTTCCGTGCTCCCCAAGCCTCCCCACCATTCTAAATCTCTCCCTGCCACTCCCAAGTCTCTCCTGGAGTAGCCGATTAAAACCCCATTGCCTCAAGCTCTGCCGCCGTCGTCCCCTGCGCCGGCGACCCCCGAAAGGCAATCCTCTTCCCTCTTTCCCCATTTGTCGATTCCGTTGTCTCAAAGCACCTCCCCAGTCTGCTAATCCCTTTGGTGAACTTCCTTGGCCAGGAGAACTTCTGTGGAGCCCTAACGCCGACGATCACCGCCGACCAAGCAGCTTCCCCGTGGCCAGCTTTCCACGAAGCTCCCCAGCCGATCCTACCACCGCCATTGTAAGCATTGAGGTCCTTAAACCGTGAAATCACCACCCGTTGAGCTCAGGAACCTCCAGTGACCCCCTTCACCGCCGGGAAGCCGAACTTCCCCTTTTTACCTCCTGCCCTCCCTGTTGGTCTCCCCGCCATCCAAGACCCCAAAATGGGTTCCCCTCTGTGAGGCCTACCCACTGGTGCCCTCGGTTGCCGTCGGCGACCCTCCTTGCGCCCAGACCGCCGTCGCCGCCGTTGCTCTGTCCCGAAGGCACTGTAGCGGCCGGAGGAAGAAGACGACTCCCCCCCGTGACGTGGCTACATCCCGGCCGTCCGCTCCAATCGTTGTTGTCTCGCCTGAGCCATCAGATGGCAACGTCTCCCAACCGTCCGATCCCACTAAAGTCACCCCGCACCACATCTCGTCCACCCATTCGCGCTCCATCTTGGCCGTCCGCCCGAGCCGCGCGTTGGCCATCCGGGCCGCGTGAGTGCGCGCGTGTGTGGGCCAAACCGCTCGGCCTGCTCAGCCGCGCCGAGTGCGCGCGCGTGGGCCGCGTGGACCGTGCGGGCTGATTTCCCGCCCGGGCTGCGCTGTAGCGCTGGGCCGGCCTAGCACTGTGCAAAATTAAATTCCAGAGATTTAATCTTTTCCAAAATCTAGAAAAATCCAAAAAAATCCTAAAAAAATCACAGAAAATCTCAAAATTCCCAAATTTCACCACCTTGCTCAATTTGATGCCCTGAACCCATTTTGACCTCCATTTCCCCAATTTCATCCCAGAAAAATTCTAAAAATTCCCATTTGAATATTTTTGCATTTTACTCCTTTTTCATAGATTATTTTTCCTCGCTTGATTAGGCTCAAGCCGGACTTATGTTATTTTTGTGTGTTTGCGCTAGTTTCGGAGATCCTGGAAGCTTCAGTGCAGTGCTAGGATCCAGGAGTTGCTACGTTCGAGATCGCCGAGATCGTCCAGATTCACGGCAAGTCGCAAAACCTTGATCATGTTGTAACCCATGTTGTTAATTATGTTATTATGCTAATTGCATTATGTTAGTTGTGAAACGCTAGTTTAAGTAAAATAAAATGTTTAGAATGACATGTTATGTAGATAAAACCTCCCACCGATAAATGCCATGTTAAATTTGTAGCCCCGCCCTTGTAACCCTAGAATTACCTTAAAAAGTAATATAATCATCTATAGGATATCTATATCACATGTAAAATCTTTACACTAATAAGGTTGTGGCCGTGGGCCGGTAGATTTCAAAACTTGGATCTAGGGTAGGGTGGTATAGGACACCGTACCCTAGGGTGATAGTGCCGGCATGCACAGGTTAGGGTAAGGGTGTTGTGGGAAACCGCGAGCCGGTTTGCGCCCACCGCTTACCCTATGGTGGAGGTTGCGGATCTCGTGAAAATGTAAGGACTAGACCCTTACGCTGAGCAAATGACATAGTGACCGCTCAATCACAGGTGTTGACTTGTCAACCCTGATTTAGTACCTGCTCAACCTAAGTGAAACCTGCATTGGGAGTCGGTGCGGATTGCGAATCCGGACTAAGACAACGATAGGTCCCCACAACTTGGGTCCGGCGTTCCGTGGTGGCCAGCGGATACCCGAGGATGTGCGGATTCCGCACCTATCGAGTGGAGTGTATACCAAGGGTTGAGCAGCGAAAAGACCCGGTTCCTTAACTCAGTCATGAGGGTTAAGGGTGCATGTGGGTAAAGTTGGGCAACTCTGCAGAGTCAATAAAATGATATTCGAATACACCGTGCTCCCGGTTAATGGAGCTGTGTCACTTGGGTGATTCCAGCTGCGAAGCTTAAGTAGTTTTTGTAAATGCTTTAACTGGACTAGTTGGTTAATTATCTTTTTATTAAAACCCCCTTAATCTTAAGGAGCAGTTGTCTTCTGGTGAATTTCTAAAAATGTTTACAAATAAAACTGCATCCACTCAAAGTTAATACACCAAGTATACTCTCTTCCTTTGTTGATCCGTGCAAGTAGCTAAGATAGGGTTTTCTTTGTGACTTGCTGAGCTGGTTAGCTCACGGCTTGCTAAACCCCCTTCAGAGGATCAAGATGCTGATGAAGGTCTCCCTGTTGAGGAAGCCCCAAAGGAGCCTTTCTTCGACGAGGACCTTGGTTCTAGGTCTCCGCCGCGCTCGAGCTTTCTTGGAGCTTTTGTTATGTAATATACTTTGGGCTTGCACGCTCCGCTGCAGAAAACTGGGTTGTTAAACCTTATATGAAATATATGCTGATCTTTTGTTGTAAGCCTGTGATGGTATACTCTTACGCGACACTCCATAATTGTTCATGCGTGAATAGTTGCGGAATGCCGTGTCCCAGGCACCCTTGGAAACAGGGGCGTTACAAGTATAGTCAAGGGATGGTTCAGATATCAGAGTTTCCCAGTACTTCTTTTTATATGAACAACGTACCAGTGATGTTTGCAACCGTGGTACACAATTGAACAAGTAAAAACCAAGCCTGGCCTTAAAAAAACCTGGCTCATGAGTCATGAATTCATGTTAATTCCAGAACTGAATTTGGCAGCAGCTATGAAGAGCAAGAGAGAGGGGCATGCTCAAATGTCTTATTTTGTTCTATGGTTATTCGACAACGGCGTTTCAGTCATGTACGGCCCGCCAGGCGACGGCTGCCTTAGTGTGAGCTCACAGCTCAGTATGAAGCGGAATCCACGTACTATTACATATCCAGGATTGGCACGGCTACGAGCAGTCAAACGCTTAAACAATGCTGTATCAGCAGCAAAAAGGGCCCAAAAAAGGAGGGTAGCTAAGTAAAATTTCTTAGATTTTTAAGCATCTATCAACGGTTGATGTTCATAGCAGCTATAGCCTATACCATTTATAGAACATCGCATCTCGCAACAACAGGGAACCCGCAAAAGCTCAGTGACAAGTTGTCTGATGGTTTTTTACTGCGGCGGCTGGTAGGTTTGATGAATAGTACTGGTTGATAGAAGTTAAAGCTAAAAAGTAGCCGAAAACTGAAAAGAACGGAGCCACATGTATATGGTGATGTATGAGAAAATACAGTATCAAGCTTGTTCTCCAGGTCCACTTTGTGCAAATGCTATGCTGGTCCAACATGTGCAGCTTCATAAGTCGACGACAGATTTATCAACATTTGGACCGGAAACTCTGCCAATCCTATTCAGCTTTCTCCTCAGTCAACATGGAACAACCTTCCTCTGACAAGTTTCCTGCGTTAGGATCATGATTAGTGTTAGAAATATGCACAATGAATTAACAGTAGTATAGCATGGTGCATGGAAAAGAGCTGGATAAACAAATTTTTCAGTGAGCGCCACTCGACAATGGTGAATTTTGGCAGGAACAGACCTTGGAGGGTCAGGATCAGATAAAACCTTTGACAGCCTTTCCTCAAATGGTGTGGCATGCCAGCTGACTTTTTGATCCTAACAGTAAATTTTTCGTATAAGTAGCGCATATAACTGTAAGTTAAGGAAAACATTAGGTAAATTATGAATGATCAATGTATACCTCTTTGTACTTGGTGGTTGTGTTTGGAATACCATTACCATCCCATGCCTTGGGCAACCTGGGAGTAGGATTCTCGACATCCCAGTTTATTTCAGAAGCCGTGAGGACAGGTCTCTCTATGAAAAGGCTGTTCTTGTCAGACCATTGATCCCCCGCTGGACACTTGACATCGCCTTGGTTCTCATCGTCTGCGGATGAAGGTTTCAGCCAGTGAGACAGACTCAATACAGCATGCTTTTCATCGGAATTGGATTTTGATAGCTCTCCACCATCCAGTAGATTCGGGCTGCCTATCTGACACTTTGACTCCTCCAGAGAGAGTGCTTCTTTTTCTTGGTACGAAACATTATCATTAGGAAATGAAAATGGTAGAGACTTGGACAGCCCTGCCGTAGCCACTGAATCTGAAGAGGTTTGCTGTGCCTTCTTGAAAGAATCTACTCCCAAGTTTCTCCTTTTAGGAGGATTGGAGGGTAGCATTGGTGAAGAATCTTCTTTCAGTCCCATCCACTTAAATTTGTTCTCAATGGGTCTCAGGACAGGATAGACGAATTGTTTGTGGGTCCGCACACGCTTTCCAGACATAGAAGCCCCTATATGTGAAGTATATATTGTTCCAGGGGTCTCCATGTCATCTCTGAGAACTAAAGGAGTTGGGAACGGTGAATCAATGCAATCAGGCAGCCTGTTTTTGATGCTCTGAAACGGGGATTTCTCTTGGAATGCTGATCGAGGAACCGATTCAACTCGTGGAAGATGTTCAGTATCTTCAATGTTAAGTTCAGGCCTCAAAGTATGATCCTCCTCACATTTGAAACTGCATAATATGGCGTGAGGCATCGATTACATAATCTCATCAGTCATCATGATAATGTCAAAAGATCTTTAGACACTGACAAAAAATAGGGCAGTTCTTACCCTTCAGATGAATTAACTTCAAATACAGATGTTTCTTCCGTTGCATTGGCGGGCATGTTATCCCACTGCATGTCCAAAATGAAGGTATCAGGGAATCAAACTAACAACAGAATGAATTCATAGATGCATTCCCCACCTCATTAGTATTTTGCAAATTGATTTGATATGACACATCTCGAAGTTCAGCTGGGGTTTCAGATATCGTGCCACATAACTTGAGGTAATTTGCCTGGATAGAGTTAAGAATGCCGTGGAAACTCAAATTAGAATAAAATAAACGTATTAGTCCTTACATCTTAGCAGGTAAGTAGTTTACATCTTTCCCAAGGTCTAAAAGCTAAGACAGGTACCGTCAAAAAGTAAAAAGGAAAAAAAGAATGCAGAAGATAAAAATTAATAAGGACAATCATGTAGACCAAGATATGCAGAACGAAATCAGCATCAGTGAGTTTTTCCGTCCAGTCAGGATGGAAAATTCGGGACCAAAACCATATGTCCAAAGCTTAAAACATAAAGTTATTATCAGTCTATCAGCAAGTGCAATGGTCATAACTCATAACCCCTAGATTTACTTATACAGCTACAGGACAATTGCAAATCCTTTTTTACAGGATAGATCTTACTGCAACATATCAAAAGACTGGTTAACAAACCATGTACCACACCGACTCCAAGAAATTCCACAACCATCCTAGTCTTGTCAGAACATAAAAGTACAGACAACCAGCAACTGTCGATTCACAGTGCACATTTGAGAACAAATACTTAGTCTAATCGATCCACATACACAACACGCACAGTGCAAACACGTACAAAATCAAAATCAGTCTAACCTATAACTAGAATGTGGCAGTAGCCACCTCACACAGTACTCGCGCAACGATCCCATCCCACTTCACACAAAAAGGGGAAAAACCATAATTTAGCCGCAATCTGGTACGCGTACCTCTCGCATAAGCTCCTCATCAACGCCGCCACCATGATCAGCCAAATCATCATGCGATCCTCTACTGCCTCGGAAACCTGAAACAATAGCGCGCGCGCACACACATGGAACAACACCGAGATTAAGCAAACCACACAGCAAATCCGATCGAAACATCGAAAGTGGTAGGCCAAAGGAGCTGAATTGCAACCTTGCTCGTCATCCGAGAGCACCTCCCTGGGCCGATCCTTGGGCACGAGCGGACCCTACACACGCGAAACACCGAAACGATCACCGCCTCGATCCAAAGCCAGAACCAACCAACCCAACGCGAGAGGGCCGGTAAGGAAGCGGGCGGGCGGGAGGGTTAGGGTTTCCTTACGCGTTGGCCGGAGACGGGGCCGGGGCGGGGGCGGAAGTAGGAGAGGAAGCAGCCGACGAGGACGGCGTCGAGGAAGGCCACAACCGCCCTCGCGATCGCGTCCCCCCACCGGCACATCGGGGAGCGCCGCCGCGCGAGCGGATCGGCCGGCCGGGGGATTAGGGTTTGGCGCCTCGCGGGGATCGGGAGGAGGGAGGCGAGGGGGATCGTTTGAAATGGGAGGGGGAGGAGGAGGGAAGCTGTAGAGTGAAGTGGAGGCGAGAATGATTGAGAGGGAGGAGACGCCGAGACAGGGTGGTATCACTGATGGGCTGGGCTTTGGTAATTTAGGCCCGATTGCGTAGATGGGCCGGGCCTTGGAATTTCCGTTGGGCCACATTGCGAGGCCTTGGAATCTCCTCTGCTTCCAGCAAATCGGAAAAAAGAGAAGTATTAGGACACGATTTCAATGGTATAACTCCTGCTTGTCCAATTGTCCTCTCATCCTTCTCCACCCCTTTTCTGATCTCCGCTATTTCCCTCCTCTTTCGTCGCTATTGTCACATCGGCCATAACTCCACACGCCTCCTCCTCTGCCCCCCACCCTTGCCCCCGCCTCTCCCATCTCGCTATGCCCTCGGCTCCCCCGCCCTCGTCGGTCACCCCATCCAATCTAACATTCTCTCCATCTTCACCTCGCCAATCTGCTCTCTAACGCCACCAACCACTCTTCCATCACTAGGCCACCACCGTTTGGCCTCCCTCTACAATTGGGGGGGGGGGGGTTGAGGTGAACTTCGTCGATTGTTGCGCAAGAGAGAGAGAGAGAGCGAGCCAAAGAGATGGTGTTCAAGTGAGAAAGAAGCTGGAGATGGCATACCTGTTCCCTAGCATTCATTAAAAAAAACGGTTTGGATTCTTGGCAAGTCGCAATCGCAACCCGTGATATCGGCTGGGAGAAATCGGCGTTTGGAACACAGTTCTGCGAGAAAATTTCCAAGAACGACTTTTCGCCGCGAGGATTTTCCTGCAGATCTTCGCGCGCGCGACAAGCTAGCTGCTACTTGGCACCGCCCTTTTGACATTGCACAGGACGGCGACGGCGGCAGCAGCGAATCATCAAACCGAGCGCTGTTTCATTGCATTTACATGTGGAGCACGCGATTTCTCGATGGGCACCGCCGTTACTGTGCTCCACACGTCCATTCGCCTCCACAGTGGACCCCGGGAATTCGTCTCTCCGTCGCAAGCCATTGGAAGTTCCCGTACGAAATTGCTATGCACGGCCGGAAACCCTCGCGGATTTACTGACAGCCCTGTCTAAATTCAACACCGGTTACGAATATGGTTTACCTGTCCATCAATTATGCACTATTATTATTAGCAACTCCTGTGAGTCGCTGTGTTAGAATGCATGGATTCCACATAAAACAATTCAATTCTCGTAAGAATTAGAAAAAAAAATCACGCCTTTCAAACGAGACCCGAAAGATTTTGTTCACATTGCAAAGTATAGCGTACCACGCCTGGCGCGACGTGACCCGGCCCGTAGCTCCCCTCCAGAAGACGTATTGGGTATTCTACAAACTAACCGGACGGGAAAAAAATTGGAAAATCCGAGCCCAATGGAGCGAGTCCCATCACCATCACATCGCTTTGGAACATCTGGACGGAGCTACTGGCATGCAGTGAGCTTTTCAAAACCGGAGAAGAATTCCAATTCCAAGCAAGCATCTAGCGATCGAGCGTTGCAAGCGACACCTTTCACAAGCACACAGTACTATAAAATAAGCTAACATCTTGATACAGACGATTTATAAAAAATCGTCTATACTATTATTATCATAGACGATTTTACTAAAATGATTATTTACCGTCTGTGATGAACCACTATCATAAACGATTCGTGTCAACAACCGTATATGATAGTTCACAGATGGTTATTAACACGAACCGTCTGTTATAGTTGAAGACATCACAGACGGGTCGTATTAAAAACCGTCTATAATAGTTCATAGACGGTTATTAACACGGACCGTATGTAATATTTGCATACATCATAGACGTTATTAATACGAACCGTCTGTGATAGTTCACAGACGGTTATTAATACGATCCATCTGTGATAATTATGTATTACGGATGGTTTGTGATTAGATGTGTCTGGGATACGCCGTGTTATTAATTAATACCAAGCCAGACCAGTACCGACATATCTATCTTCATTGTGTTGCATTGAAGAAGGCGGCCGGTTTTGGGGGGAACATTCCGATTGTAAATCTAGCTGCTTGTAGATCGATTTGTTCTAACTTGGTGATTAGATATTAGTATTTGTTTCTAATTTATATGCCTTGTAATAAATAGAGATGATAGCTAGATTTAGATCCAACTTAATTAGTAGTTTGCTGCAATTTAAAAATGAGTCAGTACTTCTAGTTTACTTTAACATATTAATTCTTTCTTGATATATATTGCTTCATGAATAGCACATAGCTTGCTAGCTATAGCAACATTAATAATCTAATTTCACACTAATTTGTTACATGCGTAGTGTAAATGAACCGAAGCTAGATGTACGTTGAGAACCGTGTAAGTGAAGAGTACATTAATAGCATGTCTGCTTTTAGAACAGCGGCCGAGTAGGATATGTTGAAGAAGGGGATGGAATATTGTACTATCCATGCATTGATTGCGATAATATCAAGATGTTTGCCAACTCAGCATAGATCGAAACTCATTTGATTCAAAGATGTTTCAAAAAGGGGTATACATGTTGGACCAGTCACGGTGAAGAGAAGATTATACAAGAAGGTGTCAAGCGAGACAACGATATGCCGGTTGTAGACTGTGCTTTCGATAAAGATAGGTCATATGATAATAATCTGGATCAGATGCTACACGATGCAGAAGGAAACTATAGTGAGAGAAAGTTTGGTAAATTCGAGGGCTTAATAGAGGACTTGGAGAAACCTTGTTCCCGGGCTGCAAGCCGCAATACACAAGGTTGCTGTCTGTTCTTGAACTATTGAAATTGAAGGTAAGCAATGGTTGGTCCGATAAAGATTTCACGGTGTTATTAGGTCTCCTAGCGAACATCTTTTCAGAGAGAAATATGTCGCCGAGAACCACCTACTAAGTTAAGAAGATTCTTTATGCATTGAGAATATAAGTAGAAAGAATACATACATTTCTGAATAATTGCATCTTCTACCATAAAGAGTATGCAAAATTACACGTTTGTCTGGTGTGCAAAGCATCCCGATACAAGCATAAGAATGACTCCGATGACGGCAAATGCACCAAGGTGAAGCAAAGAGCTCATGCTAAGATGTTGTGGTATCTACCTATAATTCTCTGTTTGAAGCATTTATTTGCGAACCGAAAGAATGTAAGATTATATTGCTGCGTTGACACTCGGAGGAGCGTAAGAAAGATAAAATGATAAGACACGCTGCTGATTCTGCCCAGTGGAGGAACATCGATAGGATGTTTGTAGATTTGACTACAGAACTGAGGAATAAAATGTTTGGGTTGAGGGAATGAATTCTTTCGGTAACATGAGCAACCAACATAGCATCTAGCCCGTGAATGTATGAATGTACAACTTTCCTCCTTGACTGTGTATAAAGTGAAAGTATATTTTGATATCACTACTTATCCAAGAGCTGAAACAACCTGGAAACGATATTGATGTGTATTAGTATCATTGGTGGAACATCTTGTGATACCGTCGAACAAAAGGGTATAGGTATGGGATGCGGACAAACGAGAGAACTTTATTCTACGCGTCATGTTATTCTACACCATCAATGATTTTTCTATCCTTGGCAACCTATCGGGATTGAGTATGAAAGGAACCAAAGCCTGTTCACACTACTTAGATTACACCGAGAGTGCGTGGTTGAACAACTCGCATAAAACTGTGTATATGCGTCACCGTAGGTTCTTTCCACAGTATTACCCATACCGTAAGATGAAAAAAAATTTGACGAAAAAAGAGGATAAATCAGCACCAAGGCCTTTAGCGAGAAAGAGGTCAACGATATGGTCAAGGATATCTATGTTGTGCTTAGAAAGGATCATAAGTTGAGGACTTGTCAGAAGAACATATGGAACAAGATGTCAGTATTTTGTGACTTGTCTTAGTGGAAGCACTTAGAAGTTCGCAATTGTATTGATGTCATACATGTAGAGAAGAATATATGTGATAGCTTGATTAGTCTCTTATTAAACATTCATGACAAAACAATTGATAGTATCAATGTACGATGTGACTTGGTCGCTATGAACATCATGACCAAGTTAGCATCGATAGAGACCGATAAAGACCGAACATACCTTCCCCTAACTTGTTACACTCTATCAAAGATTAGATGTTGAAATATTTGATACAATTGTAATCACTTAATTATGCTTAATCAAACAATTCATTGAAATGTTCTTCATTTAGGTATTTAATTTATTTGTAACATCTGTGTAATGATTGTTATGTGCTATATATGTATGCTTGTTTTCAGAGGGATGACTAGCATTTCCTGAGGCTAGTCGAAAATTAGGAAATAATATAGTTATTTAAATAGTGATCACAGACGGTTTATAGCAATAAACCGTCTATGTTATATGAATATCATAAATGATTTTTAGTATTAGCCGACTGTGATATGTAAGATATTACAGACGGCTATGTTTGAGAACCGTCTGTGATATATGATATATCACAAACGGTTTTTGGCATTAATCGTCTGTGATAATTAGCATATCACAGACGGCTATATTTACAAAACGTCTGTGATACCTGATATATTACAGATGGATTTTTTTGATAAAAAATCGTCAGTATTGTAATTATCACAAACGGTTTTAGAGCCATCTGTGATAACCACCTATTATCACAGACACATAAATTCGGACGGTTTAATAACCATCTATGATGACAGTTAATTATGAACTATCTGTGATAAGCCTTTTTGTTATAGTGACAACATGGCAGGGGAAAACTTGCATCCGATCAACATAGGGAGAAGCAGAAGCACAAGGAGAATTCAACAGTAACTTCGGCTGTACGTCGATCTGGTTGACTTGCCGCTTCTTCGGACGAAGATTCAAATCTGGTTTGAAGCTTTCAGTGTCGATTGATCAGTTTTTGGCCAAGGATTGGTATAGCAGCAGGTTTGAAAATTGACAGGCAGTGGCAGTAATTTCCTGAAAGCTTGGATTGTTGCTGTTTCAGGTAACTTCCCATTAGGCCGTTCAAAAAAATGCAGGTAATTACCGCACGTCCTGCTCAATACTGTTCACACTTCACACGATACCAAATAAGTTACCATCATAAATAAAGTTGGTAGTAGGAGTACTGACTGGTTTTTGTTTTTGTTTTTTGACTCCAGCCTTTCCAGAATACGTACCCAGAAAAAAAGATGTCCACACACTTCAAAGAGAACGACGTCGCTCATGCATAAATTCTGTAGCAAAAATGAAGTTGTCAATTGCCAACACAAATATGTCGTCCATCATAGGAGTAGTGATTTTTCCCCTTTTTACTCTAGCCTTTCTAGAGAACGCGCAAAAAAGAAAAAAGATGTCCACACACTTTATCTAGAGAGCTCATGCATAAATTCTGTAGCTAAAAATAAGTTGTCAATTGCCAACACAAATATCATGTATGGCGCGATTCATGACCATTATATTTTTGTATCCTTGTCTAAAAAAAATATCCTAAATCCGCGACACGAGCTGGAGTTGCTACGTGCTCGTTAAAACCAAAAATCACAGCCTATAATTGTATATTATTAGATCAATCAACGCCATTTGATATGGAACACATGAATTTTATATAAAAATATGCACGCATGTATGACTTTTTTTCCCTTGTTGCCAATCCTACGAAGACAAGTCGCTAAACGAGCGTCCGTGGTTTACACGTACACATGTGGATATATATAATCACATGATGGAATCGATGGAATGTCAAGCAGCTAGCAATGCAACATGCGCACACGGAACTAAATAACATTGTGCGGCCGTCATATATACGGCGCCGTGGGAGCTTTGGAGTTTGGAGTCGTGCGATGCCGGCCGGTACGGCACTAGCAAGTAGTAGCTATATATATACACCTTTTTTGGCTTTTGGGTCTTGTACAACTTTGTCCATTCGATTCGGCAGGATAAAGTCGCAAGTAGGTGAGGTTAATTGAGAATTTGTGTCGAACACACAACCACACGTGCACGTGCACCTAACATGGTTTGTGATCGAAGCTTCAAACTCGATCGAGCTGATTACGTGTGTGCACGAGCAACTAGCTTAGGATCTGCATAGTTTAATTATCTGAGTACAAGTTTCTATATTTTACTCTATAAGGAATCGGACATGTATGTATAGAAGAGAGAAAAAAAATCAAGGACATGCTAATTGTGCTGTCTAATCCGTCGTCATTGCCCGTCGAATCTTCGAGCTTAATTGATTGATTGAGAGAAGATTGTGGTACACGTTTGGAGACTTGCGGAAAGCGCGCGCATGACGACCGAAAAGTATGAGCGGCCACTGTCACACTAAAACCCTGTGAGATTAGTTCAATTATTAATTATAGCATAGAGACTAGTTTATCAAGGTCACACACCTATATGTTTAGTATATGAGCTGATGCATGAGATAGAGCTTACCTCTAATTGAGACAACATTAGCTACCATCGTTTTCTTATCGGATAGATTAGCTTATCTGCTACTCCTTATTCATTCGCATACGTATTGTATGCATGTGGTCTTACGTAGGCATAAGTTACTAGCTTCCCCCTTCGTTGCAAAATTATAGATTCTCGATTGCCTTGGTCTTGTTTTAAAATATACAACTCTACATAAATTGAGGGGGTATTGGTGGGTATTTTCCATAGGTTATAGGTTGAGATAGTGGGCCACTTCTTTTCGATTTTTAAAAATTATTTTTTGTTTTTTTTACAATAACTAGCTTTCAAACGAAATATCTTTTAAGAAATGATTTACAAGTTGATTATAGTATATATTGCAGTGACTTCATTTATATCGGTTAAAACCGCACTTAAATTTCTCTTACCTTGTACTCTTTATCACGAACATTCCAAAAATTATAAGCCGCATCCATAATATATAATCCGTAGTAAAAAAGAACAGACCCATCTAAACATGTACATGTGTTTGCATATAGCTAAAACGACATCTATACTAGACCAGAATATATGTGGAAGATTTGTTTCAAGTTTTCGATCCATACCAACATCACTTAATTTCAGCTTCAAATTTTGGCTTCTGGCTTTTAATTCACTATCCCTTAATTTCGTCTTTTTTTTATTTTTGGCATTTTGGGGCTTTTTGCCTTTTTTTCCGTATTCCTTCTATTGTTCGTGATAAGCTAACATGTTTTTCTATTTTTTAAAAAATTTAATTACGCTAAATAAGTCACCATTAGGTACAGTGAAAAATAAACAACTACAATGAAAAAAGTCATAAACTATTGCCTCCTAAGGGGTAGAGTAGAAAGTATTATTTGTGGGCACACTTTTGCGACATGTAAGCATGTTTATTTAAGTATGCATAGTTAGGCGTACTACTTACGTGGGCAAGGTGGAATGTTGGAACTCCTTTTTTGTGTGTGTATGAATCTTAATTAGAAGAAACCAAATTAATTAGTTCGTGCGTGCAGTGTTCATCTATGTTGGTTTGATGGGATGGGAGTCCCATCATCACATGGATTGGTTATTATGTATAAATAAAAAAAATATGGCACATTTTTGCGACCAATCTGTGATTACTGCATGATTGTTGATTTCTTCCAACTTAGATCGAAAGGATACTTCATCAAACAAACTAATTTGGAATTAATAAGGGTTGTCTGATACTCTGATGCCTTGTCTGAAACATCCAGGAAATTACATTGAGTTGCCCAAAGTCACAAGTTTAAGCGGTGGAGTATGTAGAGGTTGCTGGGATTGGAACCCTACGAAGGGATCACTGTCATGTTAACATATATAATCTATTAGGACTACACAGGAGGATGAAGAAAATTATCGGAGAATAGATTGGCTGTGTAGTAGTACATAGTGTCGAACCCGGCAGAACGGCAGATACATGTGCATGAGCCGAAGTCCGTAAAAATGAAGAGTCGGCACCGTCTTTCAATTGACATGAGGGTGACGGCAATATATAGTATATTAGCTAGTACGTCGTACTTGTACTTGGAGGGCCTCAAAATCTCATGCCTGACTCAATTACGATATGATTTCCCTTTGCTTCGTCACTCGCTCGCACAGATGGCAATCTTCTTTAGCTGCTGGATCTCAAGCCTTTGAATTACTACACTAGCTACCCCGCTTAGGCTTACACAAGCTAGCTAGGGAAGAAGAACGGAAGAGAATACAAGTTTCTTCCTTAATTAGTTAGCCTAGCTAGCTAATGGGATGTGTTTTCTCTCTCCAAAAAAAAACTACTGGAATGCGTCTCATGATAGATGGATTCATGGCTAGATAGATATATGTAACGTGTTCACTAGGAATTTGTCCTTGTGTACATGCTTACTTACGTGTGTACATCTGTATGGTGCGTAATTTGGCTTGTGTTAACTAAGCGTCGTTATTCTGAGCGGGTGAGCCTCCCTCCTCTTACGGGTTTTTTTAGTGGTTTTGATTTTTAACTTTTTCAATAATTACTATTTATTAAATTAATATGTCATAATCAAAAGTTATAAACTAACCTCAGATCTCTTGTGCGGACGCACGTCCATGCATGGAATTCAAACTGTCATTGCTAAGGCTACAAGTGTACACGCATGTCGACCATTTCAGCAACAATTCAGTGGCAAAGCTTCTTACGACAAGGTTCCCATTCCATCTCGAATGTACGCCTACAGGAGTAGCTAGCTAGCTAGCTGTAAAGTCTTTCATATAGGCAACATCTATACATAAAGTACAAACTCCCTAATACAATGAGGATCAAATTCTGCTTTCATTTGGCGTGCGCTATAGAGTAAACTACTAATTAAATAGTATAATTTGATTTGCAAATACCAACTTTATGCACTGCCTTCTTTAGTTTGCGTGGAAGTTTCTAAAAATTTCTCGAAAATTAATGGATATGCATGTATGTAAAGAAGTTTTATGATCCGTAAAATTTTAAAATTAAACTCGACCAAACTTGACCAAAAAAAAAAAGAGAGAAAAATTGAGGTAACGAAATGGAACAGTGAATGAATGCAGAAAATCAATGTTTATGCCAAAATTTTACCCATTTTATATCTTGTAAACGTGACTGTGCTTGGTCTTGAAACTTCGCAGAGTTGTAGAACGTCTCTCTCCTGTACATCTGTTAATTGTTTTTTAAACAATTTTTGGAAAATTCTACGCAAGGTACGTTCAGCAAGTTTCATTGAGATGGGGTTAGATATGAGGTAAGAATGGTAACTAACATTATTTTCCACGCATATAGAAACTTTCTTACACAAGAATCTTTCAAGATTTGATGTGTGTGGAACTTTCATATTTATGACATTTCTCAAACTTTTCTAGACGACAATTTCTGTGAAACTTACATGCATATCACATATATATACTACTACAGACGGTGTTGTTATAGACGGTTCAAAACCGTCATCACAGATGGTTTCTGAACCGTCTGTATTTATGTGTCAGTGATAATATGTGGTTATTACAGACGGTTTTTTAAAAAAACCACCAGTGATATTCCGCTACAAAAAACCTTCTATGATATCGTATATACCACAACTGTTATTTTTAATAATCGTCTGTGATAGCGGAATATCACAAACGGTTTTTATTATTAACCGTCTGTGATATCGTACATATCACAGACGGTTGTTTTTAAAAACTGTCTGTGATATCCATATATCACAGACGCTTGGAGCAACAAACCATTTGTGATAGCTATTCCAAAAGCTATGTTATTTTCTATCTGGATTTCTCTATCAATTAAAGCATTGGGCGGGCGGATTAACAAAAGTAACGAAACTGGGTTATTTTCCGGCTAGTTTCAAAAAATGCTAGCCATGCCAACTGAAAATAAGCAAGAAGATCATATATATATATATAGCACAGGACAATCATTGCACAAATCTCATAAATGAATTAAACAACTGAACGAATTGTTTGATTAAGCACAATTGATTGATTACAATTGTATCCAATGTTTCAACATCTAATCACCATTGCCGGGGTGGAACTCTCCAGTGTTGTTTGTGATCCCTGCTATCAAGAATTGAGAGAGTTTTCCTTAAATTTCAGCGAGTTTGTCAAAATCAATTGCACTTTCATCGAATTCCACACGTTGTCGCTAGGAGTAGTTAAATTCATTAACGCATACACACACACACATATATACATACATACATACATATATATATGTATATAAATTGATAATCACGAAATAATTATTGACAGGTTGACAAACCTTTAGATCATTCATCTTAGCGTCCATGATTTCTTTCATATGGCTGCAAACGTAGAATCCACATATGTTGTCCTGTAGCTGCTTGTGGCACTGTAAAAATAGAATTACATACATATGTATTGTCAATTCTAGAGGTATTATAACGAAGTGTGATATGGGATTGTTGTGTTGTAGCAGGTATCGAAAATCATGTTATGTGTCGCAGTATGGCACTGGATTCCTTGTATCTCCTTTCCTAGGTAACATAAGCGCTAAACGACCTACGTGATTTCAAAAGTTAGCCTCGGCCATTGCAAATGAAATAAAGATTACAATATAATTATGTATGGAGGAAATGAATTTACCTATTAATTGCTTATTGCACACGGGTGAAGTCGTGGTTGACACTAAGTAAGGAATCAAGGTATATTACCATGCTCCACTTTGGTACAATCACGATCAGAATCCAATGACCCCTAATCATGTATATCTCCATAGTGATAATCCTAAGTTTATTTAGTACTACAAATGAAATTTGTATGGTAACTAGTGAAGCACTTACTGTTGGTTGAAAGATACCATGATGTATTCCTTATCACTGTGAGCAATCAATCCCCTCATTATATAATCTTGGATGAAGGATGTATTATCACTAATGGATTGCTCAGAGACCAAGTGTGGGTTGAGGAAACCCACTAGTTCTTACCATCACCGGACTTGTTGGATCATGGATCTATACATAATCAATGAGTTATGACATTTATTGATATTACATGAATGTAGGACATGATTGTGCAGTACACTTACAGTGTCCAGTATCGTAGAAGTGAGACGTCGAGTTTGTCTAGGTTGAATAGTAAGAATAAGTCTTCGAAGGTCATAATGAAGTAGCCTTAGTCGTGGAGGAAATGCGCCTCCGTGTATCTCACGGTAAATCCACTGTGTTGGTTTGACTTCATGTTGGACCTCTGCATGTACCAGGTACGCAAAGTTTTACAAACCAGTCCAAACCTGGGTAATTGTGACTCAGGGACCAATGATACTCCGAGAATGAACTTCCATTGCTGAGAGGCACCTTAATATTCTTCGGTTGGGTCCTAGCACCTCATTTGCGATACATTTTCGGCGGTGTCTCCACGGGAGCCAATGCGACGGGCTTCTGAAGCGGAACTTAAGGTGGAGTCACGGGAGTCGATGTGATAGGTCCAAGATGATATCCCTCTTGGACCACTGGGTGTGGATATCGCGACACAGAAGGGTCGAGGGCGATGTCCCTCTTAGGCCATTGGATGAATGTGTGGACTGCATCTCCTAATGTCATAATCTCTTCGTTTAGGGGCTTCTTAAGAGGGACGGTCCTAAAAAACATCATTAATCATGTCCACCTGGACCTTCATAAAACCGGTCTCTAGTTGGGCACCGTGCACGAGCGTCTCTGATAACCATGGATACACCATCCTCCGTCCAACATCGATGGGAATGGAGTCAACAAGCCTGACTCTGAGGATGCACAGCATGGGCTCCTAATATATATAATGATACACTACAGGAAGACCGAGCATTAGTGATAAAATGTGGTGGCGAAATTTTGTTTTGCCACTGATTCCCATGTTATTAGTGACCAAACTAATTTTCATCACTATTGCGTCGATTATTAGTGGCAAACTACTATATCGCCACAGGATGCACCTTCAGTGGCGAATTTAGTGGAGAAACATTAATTTGCCACTAATAAATAGGTTAATTGTGACTAAATATTTTTTCCTCACAGTTATGCCATTTATCAGTGACAAAATATTATATCGCCACATGGTTCAAGGTTAGTGAGAAAATGTTGTGGCGAAATTATATTTTGCCATTGTTTACCATATTAATTGTGACTAAACAATTTCCCCCACTACTAGTACATTTATCAGTGACAAAATTTTGCATCGCCACATGGTACACGATTAGTGAGAAAATTTTGTGACAAAATATTCTTTTGTCACTAGTTACCAAGTTAATTGTGAAACTGTACTCATATACTCTAATAAGTACTTACCTTACTGTGGAACTGTACTCATATACTCTACGGTGGAATGAATGGATATGCCTGTTGCCGATATTTTCTTATTGCCTGTAGCTTATTCCTTTCCTCTCTGTTATTCCTATTCTCCGTGGTTCCAGATCTCTACGATTTCCACTTCCAACTCGGATTCCTCACTGGGATCTGACACTCCGCCAAGCGCCGACAAGCTCGCCCACAGTCGCCGGCCGTCGATGCCCCTGCCCATGGCTCCGCCGAAGCTCGCACGTGCAGCGCTCAGCGAGCTCGCCCACGGCCGCAGCCGCCTATCTCGACGAGTGTCTCCGGCCGGCGGCCGCCCCCAGCTCGCTGCTTCTGCTCCGCGCCGACGAACTCATGGTCTCCGGCCATCCCCGCTCCCACCCGGCTCCACCGAATCTTGCCCCGTGCAGCACTCGACGAGCTCGCCCACGGTCGCCGCCGCCAATCTCGACGAGCTCGCCCGCGGTCGGATTCGCTGCGCCCCTGGCCGCGGTCGTCTGCGAGCGAGGATGAAGACGCCGAGCCGCGGTCTCGCGCCGTACTGCGAGCCTGGTACGGTCATCTTGCGGGCGTCAACACCGGCAGGCGTGCGGGCAGCCGCTCAGGCGTGTGGCGGGCGGTCGTAGCTCGGGCGTGTCCGCGGTGGAGCTTCACGGCCGCCTGTGCAGCTAGCGGCTCGTGCGTCCAGGGGCCTAACACGGCGGCTCATCCGAGGCCATAGGATTGGATAGTAAGCACCGTTGCTCTCTAGTTTAGATTATTTGATCAATTCACCGTATTTGTCTATTCGGTGCTCTGGAGTTTGAATGTAGGCTAGAAGCTCAATCGCCAAATGCCTTAGTGATGATTCAGTGGCATTGATTGGGCACTTGAACCTTGGTCATTGCATACGGGACAGATGGACCCCCTATCTTTATCTTTAGTTACATAATACTAGTATATTATGTTGTAATTCTGTAATTGAAGTACAAATTAGACCTCTATTATCTTAGGTTTTGGTGACTTTGAGTGTATGTACTAGTTAATTTGGTTGTGGGAACAAAAAAACACAAGTTTGTCTTGTAGGGATCCAGAACAGAAGTAAAATTAGTGAGAACGAACAAAAGCAAGCGCAAATCCGTATGTCTATAGTAATACGTGAATTGACAATTTGTGGATGAATAGCTTGTTTATAATGAATATATATCATATTACCAGGGCATGCAAAACTGATAAGTATTAGGAAATAAAACATAGCTGAAAATGCCAGAGTGACTATGATATCCTAAATGCTTATTTGTTTGACACTACTGTGTAGTGTTTGTAAAGCAAGTGACCAAGGAGATGAAGCTGCATCTCATATATATATTCCCTATAGAAATTTCAGCTTGATTATCAGTTATTTGCTAGCTAGTCGTCATCTATATCTTCTTCCGCTTCAGTGTCTTCGTCACCTGAATCCATGTACTCACCACCTTCGCTGTCATTAGTTTCAGATTCTTGCTCTTCATCTTCAACGTCACCCTCGTAATGGAGTATCGGATTACCTTCCACAACCACAACCATACCTTCAGCTTCCGCTTCAACTTGAGGTGTGTCCAATATACTTGTGTCATCATCTTCTATTGTATTTGGATTCGGCACAGTTATTACTTCATTTTCTTGGCAAGCTTCAGGATTGGATTTACTTGATTTAGTAGTGGCATCTTCTTCATCACTGGGAGGAGTGTCAAAATAGTAACGAGGTTTAGTCTTTACCACGACATACCATTTTGGATCTTGAGTATCATTCACATAATATACTTGCTCTGCTTGCGAAGCCAAAACATATGGCTCATCTGTTGACAGCCTGCGAGTAGTATTTATCATTATGAACCCATACTTGTCTTCTTTAACTCCCCTTGTTGTATGTACATCCCACCATTCACATTTAAAAAGAACAACTTTATGAGTCCCATATAAAAGCTCCACAATATCTGTCAAGACACCAAAGTAATCTTTGTTCCCAGTTCCTTCATCGCCCTTGACAAATACTCCACTGTTTTGTGCTTGAAATAGAGCGTCTCTGTCCCTTGTGTTAAATCTCCATCCATTGACCATATAACTTGAGAAATGTGTCACTCTAGTATCGGGTCCTCTTGCTAGATCAAATAATTCATCAGAAACAGAAGGATCTCCTTTGGAATACAGAGCTGTTATCTACATGAAACACAGTAGTTAATTAAGCTACCCTAAAGAAATAATGTAATAAATACATCCTTATACTTACATGGTTCTTGAACCACTCAAAGAACTCTTTCTCATGCCGCTTATCTACATTTCTGGTGCTCTGTGTCCTTAAATATTCCTTGTGAATGCTGTGACATAGGAGAATTGATGTTACAAAATTGGAGGTCCACAGTTCAATGAACATCTTAAGAGTGGCTTACCCTATATATGGAGAAGCCTCTTCACAGTTCTTTAGAACGTACGCTTGTGCTTTATTCAATTCATTCATCTCCATCTCACAATATCTATTCCCAATAAGTCGTCTTCCAATTTTAGCAAAAATCTGGAGCTGTGTGTTGCTATTGTTATCATCACTGTCATCATTACGGCTTGCCCTGTTGATTCTTGTCTCAATTCCATGCAAGTACATAGAACAAAGAGTCACACATTCCTGTAACACTACAGCCTCAGCAATTGCTCCCTCTGGACGAGCTTTGTTTTTTACAAATGACTTTAGTCTGCGCAAGAATCTCTCGATGGGATACATCCATCGATATTGCACAGGACCACCTACCATTGCTTGTTGAGCTAAATGGATTGGTAGATGCATCATTACATCAAACATGGATGGAGGAAATATCTTTTCTAATTTGCAAAGAGTAATAGCAATTGAAGAATCAAGCCTTTTAAGGATCTCAACATCTAACACCTTTGAGCAAATTTCTCGAAAAAAGTTGCATAGCTCAATTATTGGAAGACAAATATCAGCTGGAAGCATGCCGCGAATAGATAGTGGAAGGTATCTATGCAGAAACACATGGTAATCATGGCACTTCATCCCTGATATTTTAACATTTATTGCATCTACATAATTAGATACCTTTGCAGAATAACCATCTGGGACTTTGATTTTCGTCAAGAACTCACAAAATGCCTTCCTTTTAGGTCCAAAAAGTGTATAAGGTGCATTCTGAAATAAATATTTTCCATCATCTGTGGGAGTCGCATGAAGTTTTGGTTGTATTCCCATGATTTCCATATCAAATCGAGAATTAATGTTATCCTTTGTCTTCCCCTCCTGTCCAAGCAAGGTACCCGCCAAACTTTCACCAATATTCTTTTCAATGTGCATGACATCTAGGTTATGTCTTAGTGTCAATGTCCTCCAATAAGGGAGTTGAAAAAATATACTCTTTTTCTTCCAAACACCATACACTGTGCTGGAGCGCTTCCTTTTCTTGTCAGATTTCCCAAATATAACCTGAATGGCAGCATAATGATAGCAATGTTACACCTTTGAAATTACATCAAAATATCATAACGCGTATCATATTTATTTACAAAAAGAAAGCTGCATAGACTTAAATCTTTTTTGTATGTGTACCTGAGTAAACTTTTCATATTGTGAAAGAACTTCAGCGCCTGATAATGGTTTTGGAGCACATCTCCTTTCCCTTTGGCCATTAAAAGAAGTAGTATTGTTCCTCCAACTATGTCTTGTTGGTAGGAATCTCCTGTGTCCCATGTAGCAACCTTTTCTTCCATTGGCTAGCCATTGGTAGCAAGTGTCAGTATGACAGGATGGACATGCATATTTTCCCTTTGTGGACATTCCTGATAAATTCCCTAAAGCAGGAAAATCATTAATTGTCCAGAGCAATGCAGCTTTTAGTGTGAATTTACGCTTCGTCGAAGCATCATAGGCCTCCACCCCACCCCACAACTCAATCAACTCATCAATTAAAGGCTGTAGATATACATCAATGTCGTTGCCAGGTGCTTTAGGGCCAGGAATGAGCATTGAAGTTATCATATAAGGATCTTTCATGCACATCCAAGGAGGTAGATTATACATCACAATAACAACGGGCCATATGCTGTATGATGTGCTCATATGTCCAAACGGATTGAATCCGTCACTAGCAAGCCCAAGCCTAACACTGCGTGCATCTGATGCAAATGATGGGAAATTTTTGTCAAAATCCTTCCATTCCTTTGAATCTGCTGGGTGTCTCATATATCCATCATCAACTAGCTCCTCTTTGTGCCAACGCATATTAGTTGCAGTTTTGGAACACATGTACATCCTTTTCAATCTTGGTATCAATGGGAAATAGCGCAGCACCTTCTGTGCAACCTTTCGAACTCTTCGCCCTCGTGATTTGGATGCATTGTTCTGGTCATCACTTTTCCACCTAGAAAGCTTGCACGCTGGACATGACTCAGCTTTAGCATAATCACCTCTGTACAGAATGCAATCATTTGGGCATGCGTCTATGCGCTTGTAATCCAATCCCAAATCTGACATGACTTTCTTAGCATCATTGAATGACTTTGGAGCTTTATTATTGGTAGGAAGTACCTTCCAAAACAGAGTAAATAAAGCATCCATTGCATTTCCACTCAAATCATATAGGCACTTGATGTTCATCATTTGCACAATGAACGATAGCGTAGAGAAGGTACTGCATTCTGGGTACAGCTCATGGTCTGCCTCTTCAAGAAGTCTATAAAATTTGCTAGCTTCTTCAGTAGGACCTGTAGATGTGGTCATGTCATCCTGCAAGCCAGGTGATGAACCATCAAATGATCCCAAGTTGGCATTCACAGCATTTCGAAAATCATTCACCATCTCACGCAGACCAAAGTCATCAAGATCTTCCATATTATCGTCACTGTCTTCTGAATCTGACACACACTCTCCATGATGATCCCATACTCTGTACTCTTTCCATATTCCATTCAGCATGAGATGCTCCATTATAGATATCTCATCAGCAAAGTAATTGTTTTTGCAGATTCTACAAGGACATCGAAGGAGCTTGTCCGCACTACAGCCAGAAAAAGCAAACTCAATAAATTTTTTAGCTCCTTCTTCGTACCGGGGAAGCCTCCTATTGGATATGTCCATCCAACTTTTGTCCACAACCATCCTGTCATTGAGGAATGAATTGTTTACAAAACTACAGTTTGTCAAGTTATTGAAGAACTTATAAAAATGACAGATAAATATAGGTTGTGTATGGACTATTCTGACCACTGATCATTCATTTTGTTTATCTTTTACTATGGGGTGTTCCTGTCCTGGACCTATGACCATATATTTTTGTTTACTTTCTATATAAAGTGTTTCCTCCTAGTTTCTAAAATATTTATTGGCTGATGTTTGATTCATATTCAAAGAGCTCACTTGTTTTTTTATCTGTATAATCTTCAAGGAGGGTATGCAGAACAGAAGACCCAGGAAATATTCAATGGGCAATTGGTATTTGGTATGCATAACAGGTACATGCCTATGGGTGTGCTATGGATATGGCAATGACAATCAGGATGGAACAATCGAGCTACACAGAGGTCCTGCATCTGGCTGCTTCAAGAACAAACACGTGTACGGTCTTGAAAGGGAAGAAGGCTTCTGATGGAAACTGGAATGATAGTGCCGACAACTTGTATTTTGACCAAAAGTATTACCTGGCCGCAGAGGTGTTGGACACCAGCGTCTCAGCTCTGCACCAGTGGATCGGCGGCAAGAAGCAAATGGATCGGCGGGCGGCGGCCGTAGCAGTGTGGGGGCTGTTTAGGGTTTAAGCGGTAGCCATTGAGTATTGAGTTCAGATTCGTGGGCTACCTGATCTGGGTGCAAAAATGTAGGAGGTTTTTGCTCTATTTTCTTTTTCTTTCTATTTTGTGGTGAACATTAATGCCGATGAATATGGCAGGCAGCCTGGTTACTTGTTAAGGACCCGATTTTGTATTTGACAAAGATTTAAAGCACCATAATTTGCTTTATTAGTCATCGAATATGAGTGAGTTATTTGCAAAAAAAATATTTGCCAAAACAAAACTAACATGGTTCGAATGTTGATATTTGGCTTGATCTTATGAGTAGAAAATTATGATATTCTATATTATTTTTTATAAATATTTAATCTATGATTTAAATAATCATTTGTTTATGATTTTTGTATATTTAATTATTAGTTTAACACTTTATATATTTATTAAGCATACTTCCCAGGAGGTGGTTGTATCGGCTTTTCAATTTTTGGCGCAGGGGAGGACTTTTTTACCCCGGCACATGGGTAGCGGTCTAGTCTACGGATTGATAGTCATTAGGGTGCCCCGTCTTTGTTTTTCAGTTTCTTTCTTTAGGCTGTGTGCCAGCACGCCGGAGCCATCAGGGCGCTTCCTCCGCCGGCGACCTCCACAGGGCCGGACGCCTCTGGCGGCACGCTCCAGCAGCGGCGAGGCGAACGGGAGAGCTAAGGGGGGGGGGAGACGGCACTGTAACGCTGAGGAGAGAAAGGGTCGCCCACTCGTCTCCGGCCCCGACCGCCGCTTACGCCGCGCTGCCTCCGTCGGCGACCACCACGGGGGCCCGGCCGCCGCAAACCCGTTGCCCAGATCTAGAAGCCGCCGTCCAGATTCAGACGAGAGAGTCCCGCCGCCACCTTCCTAGCACCCGCGTAAGCCTCCGGTGGCGTGCTCCAGCGGCGGCAAGGCGAAGGGGAGAGGTAGGGAGGGGAGACGGCGCTGGAGAGGAAGCATCTTGTATTGCTGAAGCCAGGCGTTCTTCGCTTCCCACATATGTCTTTTTATTTGATGAAAATTAGTTATATGGCATTCAAAGAACCTTATTTTTGGAAAATACCATCGAAGGACCATTTAGAGATATAGAACTAATTGTGAAGTGATACGTCTTATTCGAAGAGATCTAAAGTCGAATTTTATTCATTATCTAAAAAATAACAAAAATATTTTTCCAATAAACACACATTAAAATAACATTGGTATTAAAAATTATAATTTCTTGTAGAAATATTATGGACCTTGTTTATATTTTTTTCACATTATAATTTCTAGTACAAATATTATGGGCCTTGTTTATCGTTTTTTTTTCACACCGAGCGCACCCTTTTCCTCCTAATAAATATAATTGGTGAAAAATTGTTCCCTCCAAATATCCATTCACCTTTCCCTCCAATTAATCGGTGAATTTTTTTGACTCCCGCCATATTGCATTGGACATCAACATATATATATATACACATATACATGGAGTCCCTTCCATCATCTACGGATCTACCAAACAATCAAAGCCAACTGACGGAGAGAAACAGGCGACCACAAAGGTGCACTGCATACTACTACTAGTATTTCTTTCTTTTTTTTTGCCAAGTCTTCCTCCATCCGGCGGTCATCATTATTATTAGCCACCCATGATTACTCCTGGGTCCAACCGGCTGCCAAGGCCATGTATCGCCATGGCGCATGCCCAGATGCCTCTGGCGGCTAGTTGCCCCACGGATCCATGATGCCGATGCGGCAAATCCACCACCGTGTTGATCCGTCGTTGCGGCCTCCGATCTAGTTCGTCGCGGCCACCACCGCCATCGCCGCCGCGGCCACCGCCGCTGCCGTTGTCGCCGCCGTCGCCATCTCCGCACCGCGAGAAATCCACCACCGTGTTGATCCGTCGTTGCGGCCTCCGATCTAGTTCGTCGCGGCCACCTCCGCCATCGCCGCCGCGGCCACCACCGCTGCCGTTGTCGCCGCCGTCGCCATCTCCGCACCGCGAGAAATCCACCACCGTGTTGATCCGTCGTTGCGGCCTCCGATCTAGTTCGTCGCGGCCACCGCCGCCATCGCCGCCGCGGCCACCACCGCTGCCGTTGTCGCCGCCGTCGCCATCTCCGCACCGCTAGAAATCCACCACCGTGTTGATCCGTCGTTGCGGCCTCCGATCACATCCATGCCATATTTGTGCTGGACACCAACATCTCCAGCCCAGTCCAACATTTATATTTCTCAAATTATTTTTTTTGACAGATTGTTTGCAACCTTCGTATGTCTCAAATTATTTTTTGTCAGATTGTTTCTTTTGGTAAAATATCCATTAATTTGATGGCTATGTTTCTCCATAAATTCCATTGCTGTTTCGCAGGGAAAATGGCTCCACGGGTGCCTCGACGAACCGTTGCTGAAATGGATAGAGAATTTGATGAGCTTGCCTCTGCTTTATCCAAAGATCCAAGGGACCAATTGACCTCTGGTATAGATTTGTTTTATACATTCAGCACCACCAAATATTTCTCTGCGTAAAAAATCTGATGTATTGTAGCATGTTGCATCAAAGGAAATTAGGAAAGCTACAATTTTCTGCAGCCTCATGTTTGTAATACAATGTTTCTATTATGCTTCTAGTGTATAAGAAAACTTACATGATCTTTTGTTAAGTTCATATGGTGTGTCTTCTAGTTATCAGCAACTCGACAGATTAGTACTGATAGCGATTCCAATAATAATGTCCATGAGAACCTGTTAGTTCTTGACTTCTTGTTTAATTGAATGCACCATTACTTGTTCATACATCTGAACTAGAGCTACTATGAATGAACATTCTTGTCGATGTCAAAAATCTTAGTTACTTGCACGTGTGTTCACTTGCATTGGTTGTGTGCTGATGTTACAATGAAACATAGCCATTTCTGTTGTTGTGTTAAGTAAAATTTACAAAATGACCACTTTTGTTTCTACAGGTGAAATAACAACCAGGTTACGTTCACGTGCCCCTCGAACTGACAATGCACATGATCGATTGGATTCAGATGTGGCCATGGATGAAAATAATCAAATAAATGCTGTAGCACACAACACTGAAGGTGTTTTGCTAATCTGAAACATGCTTCTTTACACCATTTTTTATTTCGCTGATTTAGCTAGGCTCTGTTATGCTGATCTAGATTTATTTCTTTACACGACATAATACCAAGTGCTACATTTAGCATTCACAACCTGTTATACTAATCTAAAATTTTATTCTTGACACTACAGAGTACAAACATTACATTTAATTACCCTTGTTCTTTTCCCTAAATTAACTAGGCCATGCTAAGAATGGAAGAAAAGTTACAATTAACGATCAACTTCGCAAGAGAAGAGCAAAAGGAAAGCATATTGATATAAAGTTCCCTAAAGAATTTGCAAAAGTGTGTGGAGAACATGCTAGTTTATTTAAAAGTGAGATCACAGTTATTGTAAGAACTATACCACTCCAAGTGAAGAAGTGGAGGGACATGGATAAGTTTCATGCTGGTACTACTGCAGCTGTTTGGAGAAAACTAAAGGTGACCTACTTTTCATATGAAATAAATATATTTGGCATGCATAGGTTATCATTGCATTCAGTGGCTGCTTATTACGTCATATGTTTGCTGTACAGCAAAAGTTTCCTGAGCTTTCAGAAGAAGATAAAGACTGTGCCATGAGACAAGTAGAGAGTCAATATAATAATCGGCGTTACCGTCTGCTTCAAGCTTACCGAAACAACAAGCCAAGGCCACAACATGTCTCACCAGAAGGTTGGCAATGGTTGATAAGGAATTTGTGGACGGATGATGATTTTCAGGTACATACAACTCATCCTAAATTATGGTGCTACATAATTGTTAATGAAACACTCATGCAATTTGTAAACCAGAAAAGGAGCAACCAAAACTCTATCAACAGAGGAAAGCAAGAGATGGGGTCCAAAGTAGGAACTAGATCAATTGCTCAAATTGCTTATGATCTGGTGAGTAAAAAAAATACCAGGCAGAATTTTGTATCTGCTACACATTGTTCTGAATTAGTGAATATATGCTTTTTTATTCCAATGTAGCGAGACCCAGAAACTGGTGAATGGCCTACTGCTATGCAAGTTTGGAGGGCTACATATCAAAAGGCTGATGGGACATGGTCTATTCCAACGGGTGAAGAAATAATGGTATGAACATGTTACTTCCCTTTCTGATGGCAGCTTTGGGTTTCACATTTATGTCAATTTGTATCCTACCTTTTGAACTAGGATTAGGTGGAAGTGGTGTGTTTTTGTATGAAAAAATATGGTAGTAAAATTCTGTATCACAACTTCATGTGTTCTACACTCAGTTGCTAGTAGCTGAAATGTTGAATCACTTCCCCATTGCTATGTAAATCCAGTACGAGCATGTAATCTATGTGTTATTAGTAGATGGATTCCCTGCCTTCTCAGTTTGACACTGATAAATCAGTAAGATTATAGTACTATGATCTGTTCTCAATTAGTGGTTGGATCCCCTGCAGTGCTTTTTTTCAGTCAGTAACCACGTAGATTCAGTTCAGTAGGATCACATGATATACACAATATCAGCAGCCGCAGTTTGCTGTTAGGCTGCACAAATAAATCTTTTTTCAGAGCAAACTGTTTATGAACCTTTGCAATATAGAAGAATCTACAAATCTGTTCATGCAAATCCCACACAATGTTTACTACTTGAAAACAAATCAAAGTTGAGGGAACAGACTAACCAGCCATACTGGAACTAATCCACCCATGGATTAGACACCCGGGACAGTACAACAACTGGAGCACCTAGTGATCATTACAAGGAAGAACTAGGAAAAAAACCTAGGTCTCGCACTTGCAAACGCTGCACCATGCAGAGACCCCCCATGAGGAAGGACACGCTTCCGATGTTTTCAGAAAAGCTCGGACCACGGATCACCTCGAGTTCCCTCGCTATTCCGCGGTGACATGAGTCCTCTCCCTCTGAAGTTTTGCAAAAGCATTCATCGGTTGTGTTTTTGTATTTATTAGATGACATGTCTGCAGATTTTTTTTTGAACAGCAGCAACTATCCTGGAGTGAATTCGTGCTCATACTTACTATTAATTAGATGAACGTTTTTTTCGTGCTGTGTAGTATATAAGTTCTTAATTAGTTTGTTGTTTCATGCTTTGCAGACCAAACTACATGAAGTTGCTGGGACACATCAAGAAAAAATTTCTTCTGCGCCCGTGCCAATAGTGGAGCACTTCGCACTAGTTCTTGGTCGAAAGCCAAACCATTCACGCGGTGTTGGCATTCGTGCTGTAAACCGAGTGGCCGAGGAAAGGATCAGATTGCAGGCACAAATTGAGGCTTCTGAACAGCGTGAAGCTGCAGCTCAAGCACGTGCAGATGCTGCTGAGCAACGTGCTGAGGCTGCTGAGCAACGAGCACAAGCTTTGGAAGGCCAGGTCTCGACTGTGGTCGAAACAAATGCACAGTTACAAGAAGAGCAGCAGTCCCAACGTGATGAGCTTAGTTCCTTGCGTCGAACACAGAGTGGAGAAGTTGCACGTCTAGTGAGAGAGCAACTTGATCAACAAATGGCTGATTTCTTTGCGCGCATTCATTCTGGTGCTTCGCCGCCTCCATCTTAGAGTTTAATACCTATAGTTGAATAAATTATTTGAGATTTGAAAGTAGTGTGTGCGTTATTTTGAGAGTTCCAAGTGTTATTAATTTTTGTGTATTGCTTGATTGCAACATTATCATGGATAAAGAATTATTGAAATAAATGTTATTGGTCTACAGTTGTGAGAATTGTATTGCTACAATGTATATTTGTCGAGCCAGTTTTGTCACTACAACATGGGTGATGATGATAAATCGTTTGCCACAACATCTATTGTTCCACACAATTGAGACTTTATCTTGTGACAAAACTTGTCATAACTAATATTTTCACACAAATGATATGTTTTTTGGAGATGAAATTATCGACACAACATGTCTTATCAATTCTCACAAAAAAATCATATTGTGAGGAAAAGTTTTGCCTCTGTAATATATATGTGAGGATGAGTTATGTCACAAATAAAATGTATTTGTGTTGATAAGGTGCCACATTTTCCCATATAAATTGTGGCGATCAACTAGTCACAATTGTAACTAAAATAGTGAGAATAAATATCGACACAGTAAACTTCTATAATGGCGAAACATTGGTCACTGATATATAGTCTTTAGTGACCATATAATTCGTCACTTTTACAATGGTAACTGTGATGACAAAATTGCCATAAATACTCTATAGTCGTGTCGATTATTCTTGCCACGAAAAACATTATAAGTGGCATCTTTTTTTGCCACTAATACATATGTTTTTGTGACAACGCATGGGGCCACAAATGTCCACTTTACTAGTGGCACCACAATTCCTCACTAATGAGTATGGCAATCTGTGGGGAACAAAAAATCACCACTAGAGTATTTGTGAGGCTAGTATTTGTGGCGACTAGTGGCGATTTAAAAAGTCGCCACAAAGGTTGATTTGTGGCGAAAAAATAAGCTTTTGTGATGAAAATTTTCACCACAAAAACCCTTTGCCCTTGTGGTGATACACAATGAGGTAAGGCATCCACTTGGTCTATCTATGTAGCATTATAGAGAGGTACATTACCTAGATGTCATCAATAGATAAGTGGGTATCGCTATGTTTAATAATTGGCGTGGACGCGTAGCTACTCTAACATTGAGGGGGACTGGGTACTATATTAACAGGAGTGAGTTGCGATTGGTTGCGGACTTGTCTCAGTTCTTCCCTCAATGAATCTATCTCTCCTTGAAGTGAGGTAGCCTTCTCTTGAACTGAAGTATATAGTTGTTCCTCAAGTTATGCACGAAGCTTCTGTTTTGTTTGTTTATCGCGATAGGCCTAAGATCTCTTCCTACTCCTATACACCTCAGAGTCATTTAGGAATCCATGCCTCCACGGTACGTAAACCCACAGGCCTCATGTGCGATCTAGGTGCTCCTTATTCATACAACCATCTGTGATGTCTGCCACTATCACAGATGGTTTGTTATATGAACCGACTGTGATAATGCATATATTAGAGATAGTTTGTTATACGAACCGTCTGTGCTAATGCACATATTTCTTATACCAAACCGTATGTGATATGTGCATTATCACAGATGGTTCATAGAACCAACCGTCTTTGATATGTACATTATCACAGTCGATTCGTATAATATTCTGATGCATGCGCTCCTTAAACTTCCACACGGTTCTGGCTTTATATGCGGCATAGTGTATAATTATTTCTAAACTATCCTCTCCCTAGATCATCTTCTTTACCAGATTTCTCAATAATGACATCTTGTATTCTTTTGATCTCCTTCCTCTCATCTATCCATCACGAGTTGTTTGGCCACAACCTTACACAGGCGATCAAAAACTTACGTCTGGAGCAGCTCCTCCGCTCACGTCCTACTCTCTTTCCTCGAGTCGCTTCCATCCGTCAGCTAGACCTCATCATCCTCCGTCGATGGAGGTGTCTACTTACCGCTCAGGAAAGGAAAACCGCCTTTAGCCTCGTTCTTCTCTTCAATGTGCGCAAACCCGAAGAAGCTCTTGCAACAGTGGAGGGACACATGTATAACCTTACCGATCAAGTAGAAGCGGCCGATTCTGAGGAAGCTTATTATGGTATCCTCTTTGAGATTATGGGCTATGCTAGTGATTTGCCCAGTCTAGAAAGGAAGTGGAGAGGGCAAGGATAATCTTCACGGTATTCGAGAACTCAGCCGCTGATCCTCCAACTCCAAAAGTAGAAGAGGAAGCATATGAAGCGCAGAAGATCAAGATCTGGGAATCTCTTTTTTTTTGGACTTTTGTAACAAATTTGACTTGAATTTTTTAAGTTACTAGTCACACTTATCTGTTCCAGCTGATCAGTAGCTTCTGTAGTTCATATGACAAAGGACAAAATACTAACGGTTATAAATAAAAACCTTCTGCGATTATTTCATAGACGAGTCTAACTAAAAGCTGTATGTGATGTTTGGTATTATCACGGACGGTTCTCATAAATAAACATCTGTGAATTATCACATACGGTTATTAATACGAACAGTCTATGGTGTCTTGCATTATTAGAGATGGTTTATACTAACAACCGTCTGTAATATTTTCACAGACAGTTATTAATACGAACCGTCTGTGATGTCTTGCTTTATCACAGACTGTTCGTATAAATAACTGTCTATAAAAATATCACAGACGGTTGTTAGTATAAATCGTGTGTGATAGTTGCAGCATAGTTGGTTCTCTATGAACCGTCTGTGATGTAGTCATCCAGTATAGTATTTTTTGTAGTAGTGATATGAATTAATTTATTTTCACCCTGGCGCGCTACTAGGAAATTGTCTAGGAAAGAATTTCGAAAGACCGTGTCCATCCCATCCATGAGTTCAAGTGGACTGAGGAAGCATCCATGATTTTGGATTGATATCGATGCAATCTTTTTCTCTCCCTTTTTTTGCCTACCCTCTAAACAAGAATGTGGTCCAAAGTCCACAAACCATTTCCCATACGTGGAGTGCTTGGCTCCACCTGTTCTTTCATTTTCTTAGTGATGCCACTGGTGTAATGTTGATAGGTAATTGCAAACTACTACCTTGACTTCATAGCATTTTGTCCTGCAAGGTTGCAACACCAGCCACAGAATTCTTCACCAGGGCTATCTCGCCGATCAAACACGCATTTATCAATTTATCGTCAAGGATCCATCGTTGCGCATCCAAAGAGGAGAAACTTTGTAGCATCTCCCTTTAATCGTTCAAATGATGCAAGTCATATGCATGTCTCCCGTGCATATATAAATCAAGCTAGCTAGGTGCGTAGGCACAAATTGATCTCTGGATATCGATCCTATATATGGCCTGTGTTTCCCGTGAAAATTGTTTGCCTAGGCACAAATTCTCTGGCTATCTGCGTGCTTTTCCCAGCCAATACAAGAGTCAAGACAATAAAGCTAGCAACTTGAACTCTTATCACTAACAAGGTAGTTGAAACCGAATTTCTAAGGGACATATCAATTTCTACATGCTTTTGACAAGCATGCAAGAGTAGTACGATGCTGCTTGTTGGGCATGCATGTGTAGGACATATTCGTTTCCCATTTTCTTCGGGAAACCCAGGGAGAAGAGTTGAATTGACTTTAAATATTTAAGTTCGATGTCTACTTGTGAATTAAATCTATACAGTCGATTTGTACGTATGAACAAGCGAAAAACGTGCGCGTAGACCTTACTACTAGTTTTCTTGAATGGGTTTGTCAAACCTGGCTAATTAATGTTGCGTTGAACAAATTAAGTTAAACAACGAAATCGACAATATTATTTTGTCAAACAGGAGAACTATTCAGCGGTCATTTTACGTAGACCCAGACAAAATCAATCAATAAGGTGAACTCGATCGATCCTCCCATATGCATGCAAATGCAAGCACTACTTGAATTATCCTTCGCTGTCTCATGAACATGGACAGCCCAGCCTTTTTCTCAAACTGGGGCTACCTTTTAATTTTCTTGGCAGTGTCAGTACACTTTCGGAGAGCAAGTGAGCATGTATGTTTGACTGGACTAGGTCAGAAAAGTCAGCCTCCTCTCTCTCTCTCTCTCTCTCTCTCTCTCTCTCTACATATTCGATCGGCACGGTAGGCAACAACGAAGTACTTAAATACTAGTGGGTGTTCATCATTGTTTGGCCAAACTCTTACATATATATAGCCATATAGGTGCTTAATTTTGTAGTGGTACCATCTATCTCTGTGTATGTTAGAAGCTTGAAGATCAGCTGATCAGAGGTGAAGGCTCAGGGAGAGGCAGGAGCTAGCTAGGCCGGGAATATGAGAGGGTTTGAGAGGAGAGGAGTCCGGCAGTACAACCGGTCCGACATGCCGCGGATGCGGTGGACGGAGGAGTTGCACCGGCAGTTCGTCGAGGCCGTCGAGTGCCTCGGTGGTCAGGATGGTGAGTTTTGGGATACCTGCTTCCTCCTCCTCATGCATGCACACCTGCATCACAAGACCGGCCAATTACTCTTGCATGCATCCATGATATGTGATTTGATTTGATTAGCTTTGAGTAGGGACCAAACTATTTTTTAAGTAAATCGATTAAGGACAGTCGTTTCTTAATTCTACTTTTATTTTTCGTTTTAAGGTTTGGGTCTCGATCCTTAGTTGGTGTAGGTTAGGCAGGAGTCTGTTTATGGAATCCAGGGAAATTAAAGGAAAACACGTGATATGCATGCATGCATGACGGACACCATGAGATTCTCTCCTCTCTTTGTTTTCCTCTCTGGATTTGTTGTTTACGGACTTACAACTTTGTACATCCGTCACAAATCAGTGGAGAACCTACGAAATGCATAGATACACAAAGTTTGATGAGTTAGGTTCAAGAAATTTTCATTTCATTAGCCAGTAAGTTACGTAAGAAACATTCATCCAGAAATTCTCTATTGTTTTCCGAACTTAAATATAATATTTGTGTTAGTTTATCAACTTTTCCTCTGAAATTTAATCAACTCGATCTTTTCTGTATTAGTTGCGTGTTTGCTTTAATTTGCGTGCATGTTGTGAGAGATCAAAATGAGTAGTACGTGCTCAATTCATTTGCAGAAGTTTCAAGTTAACACATATCTTGTGATAGTTGCAACTTATTACTAGCTATAGTCATGTGCCTTCCTTACTGCATAAATAAGTAGCCAACATACACGTGTTTTGGCTGCGTCGTCACGCGAAAACAGCATAGAATGCACACAGTTCTTAGAAGAAGAAGAAGAACTCGGGATCTGCCGATGTCTAGATTGATATACAACTATCCGAACATAATTCAATGATGGTGTTCATGAGAACACAATCATATAGATTGAACTATAGTCATTTATTAATTTTCAGGTAAGATCGATCCATGGAATAACAACATATATGTGGATCCACACATTCTTTTGCATTCATCCATCTCGTCAGAATTTAATTTGGAGCTCAATTGGTACGGTGTTTGACAATCTCTTCTCTTCTGTCTGCCAGAAGCAACACCGAAACGAATTCTTCAGTTGATGGGCGTGAAGGGAGTCAGCATATCTCATATCAAGAGCCATCTTCAGGTGCTTTTATATAGCATTTTCCATGTATATATATGCCATATTATATTGCAGCACAAGTACATGCATATATCTTGGCATATCTGTGCTTTCTTTTTCAGATTTTTATGCTAACGTTAGCTAGCTTTATTGATCCAAGACCCAATCTTTTTCTCTTAAAAAAAATGATCAGATGTACAGATCAAGCTCTAGCAACAACAGCAACCATCCGGCCAGCCTCCAGAAATTGATAGACAAACGTGTGTTTATGAACCGTGAAGATCACTGCGTTTATGCGTCACAGGATGGAAACACGGCAGCTTCAGACAAGAACGTCGCTTACAACATGCTCCGCTGCAGCCACTCATCACCATACCAAATGTGAGTGTGAAGCACTAATTAATCTGGTCTCGATATTCTCTGTACACAGCTATATATATAGTTATACATATTGCAGTTTCTAAACATTGATATATACATACTTGCAGACCATCAATAGAACAAGTTTTCAGAAGCTGGGAACAAAGTAGGAGTCTTCTTCCATGGAACTCCAACGTGCTTACAACAGAAAAGGTAATTAAATGTTTTTCTTCTAGGAACAAGCTACAGGCACGTCTTCAGCCTCAAACGTGATCATCTATGGCTCTATGCATTATAATTGTTCCACATTTTTTTTGATTCCTTAGTCAGTCTAGTAGTCTCCATATGACCACACAAATAAATATCCAGTTCATGTATATCAGTATGAGTTGTAAAAAGCTATAAACAAATTCTGACAAAGTTTATTTAAATAATCTATCTTACCATCTTACATGAGCTGTTCTCTACAGCTTCATGTTGGTTATATGCATTTGGTGGCAGGCAGGCAGCAGGCTGCCAAACTACCATACTGCCGTGTATTGACTAGCTGTTCATACCTGCATGCATGGTCCAAGACCCTGAGCTGCTTAATTAACAACTGAAACATATGGTGATGCAGACATCCAGGCAAAGTCACACCACTACTAACAAGAAGCATCAGAAGCAAACAGACTGCGACCTGACGCTGTCCATCGGCTTGTGGGAGGAAGCGAGCAGCGACGCCGACGGCTCGAGCACGATCAGCGAGGAGCTCGCCGCGCCGTCGAGGGACGAAGGGTTTGGCTCTCCGGCAGCAGGTGATCACTTCGCCGCTACTGTGAAGGGGGTGCCGGCTCTAAACCTGGACCTGACTATTTCATCTTCTTGGCTCACCTGATGACGACCCAGGGCCTGCAGTATAGCTGTATGCAGTTTGTGTATGCCTACCTGGACACACGTAGAGCGGACACTGTCAGGTGATTGTGTCTCACGGCATATATGTATCGTAGATCGTAGTAGTAGTAGTAAATTTGGGGATTCTTGCTAGCTAGCGGCACATGTGCATGCTTTCAGCCCTGGTGTAGTTTTTTTTCCTCTCTTGTTCGATTAGAGTGCGGGACTACAGACGAAGACAGGTGAGAAATTTTGACACATTTTCTCTTGATAGATTGTTCTCCTAATTTCGCACCTCTCATCGTCTGGGCTGTCCTATTTCTGATCGAAGTATTGTACCTAGACACTGAGAATTAAAGGCATGCGTGCTGTATATTAGTGTTAGCCATTTCAGTGAATGACAGAGGATACCAATCTAGAATATTGCTTACTGGCTATATCTTGATTTTATTGTTTTTAGTCTTTCTGTTTTATCTTAGACAACATATCAGTTCTCCTTATGACATATTCTGCCCTTTTCGATCGAGATTACTACTGCTAGTAATCACCACTAATCTTTTTAGGCAGCACTCTCGCTCGCTCGCTCGCTCGGAAGCAACTGAGCTAAAAAAATGAGCGCACTGCCAATTTCAGTCGCATGTTAGAGCGACAGATGGTTATCACCAATCAGAGAGCGGCTGTACTGTAATTACACTGGTCTTGTTGTATGTCACTACCAGAGGCGGAGTTGGGCCTCGGGCTGCCGGAGCAATGGCCCAAGGCCCAGCTGAGAAATCCTTTAGCATTTGAGCTGTAACTAGAACAGTGCAGGCTTGCTATCTTCATTTTTAATGGGCTGGGCCTCGGCCCAGCGTCACACTGGCTACGCCCTGGTCACTACCGTAGTATTATATTATATAAATATTTGCTCTATGTACTGTAATATTAATATGATATAATGGGAGGGGGAAAAATTCTATGAGAACGGTTCTAAAACTTCACCGTTCAAGGCTCCTCTTAGGAATTTGCCATCTACCTAGCATCATCAATCTTTGAAACAGCGTACCTTTGGCCCTCCTCCCATGGCTGCTGCTACCAGGAACACCTCATACACCATCCCTAATTTTTTTAAAATAATCTATTTTTTATTTTAAATTACAGTAATATACTTACTTTTTTTATTTTACAGTAATAACCATCTGTTGCTCTACCGTTAAGCGACTTAGATTAGTCGTCCAATGGTTGAACGATATGTGGCCAAATCACTCAACCGTTGGACAATTTGACCCAAATTGCTGTTTTATTGGATGACAAGCCTCTAATCACCTAACCATTGAACGACTAACGCCCGAGTGCCTTTGTACCTGGCGTCCAATCACTAGTAATGCTCTGATCGCTTTTGAATACCTAGTATATAACTCCTAGTATATGATCAGGGAGACAATACCTAGTCCTTTGTGCCGGGGTGTCTAATCATAAAGCCATAATAAATTCACTTGCCTTTCTTTATGTATATGTGTGACTGACAGGTGAAACGATCATGTTTTTTCGATGGGGTGAGCCCGATTGAAATGATCGTTGATCTTGCAAGGGTGAGCCGTACGGATTCAATATGACGCATGGAATGGGGAAATGCACAAACAATACAGTGAGACTATCCATGTTCAGGCCCCAATGTCATCTATCATCCCTACGTTAGATCAAGCTAATAGCCCAACGGCTCAAAGGCACTTGGACCTAGCTTTGTAAGGCCCCTAGTCGGCAAAAGACCATATGCCGCTCAACTGTTGGGTGACTAGGACCATATGTCGCTCAACCGTTGGGTAACTAGCTCAAATCGCTTAACAGTAGAGCGATAGATGATTATTACTGTAAAATAAAAAAATATACGTATATAACTGTAATTCAAAATAAAAATAGATTTTTTTAAAAAGGCCTTCTCCTTTGCCTCCAATGGTGTGGCAGCCATCCGATAAGTGCGGCGGCGAACTTGGCTCGTACTGGCTGGTAGTTGCACCATCAGGGTCCGTTCCATCAGGAAAGACAGTCCTAAGTAGCTCATCAAGGTTCATGCAATGCAAGGGCTCTCCCAAATGGTTCTGCACCTCATCAAGGGTAAGGCTATACAAAGGTCCTTCCCTCACCAGATTCTGCATCTGCCTGCGTTGTGCTGTGTCGACATCGCCGTCCCCTCCAGATCGTGATGTCATTGTCTGACTCCCCATGAATCAACAATCCTACCTGTATTCGATTTCTACCACGAGAGAACCACAGCAACAATGCTAAATGGTCTCCGTTTCAGTGCCACTCAATTCAAGTAACACAAATTTCACATCCACCGTTTGCCAAACTCCAACCTGCAGATCCATAATACAGGAACAACCATCAGGGAAGTGCCAGTGAACCCAACAGATATAAAAAAGACAACATCTTTACACCACAACAAAGATACGCACCTGTGCCCTTAGATGGTTTCCTTAACAAGTAACACAAAAAATGCTAAAAGCCTAAACTAGGACTATGATTTCTCACATTCCTGAAAGCGCCAAAGAACAATCCACCGTGCCATGTTACCTGAACCCATAAAGCTAGAAAGTTTTGTATATTTTAATAAAGAGGGTGAATTCATAGGTTTTCGCAGATACCTATCCTCTGGGTCGCCATGGCCTGAGAAACGCACGAAAACCCTTGAGTATACGACTCAAATCGGCACCAAATTACATGAAACAACCGTGCTATTTCAAATTACCTAGTGCTATATCACACCGCTGCACTTATCGGAGGGCTGCCGCCGCCGAGCATCTGCCATTGGGGTTGGTGGTGGTGGAGGAGGCCATGGGGTTGGTGTATGAGGTGTTCCTCGGAGAAGCAACCATGGGAGGAGGGAAACAAATTCCCTGCAGCGACGGACCAAACCGCATCCGCTGCATACGCACCGCGAGCCTGCGACGCGTGGCCTCCCAATGCATCGGACGCTCGAGGCTCCTCCCGCACTCGTACGCTCGCAAGTCGGACCTGGCTCGCTCGTCGCTCGGCTTCACCCGTACCTGACGCGCGCGGGCATTGGCCGTTGGCTTACGCCGCACACCACCCGCTGGGCTACTCCTCCGACGCATGCTTGCTTGATCTTGCGCCGCACACCACGCCGTTGATCTTGCGCCGACGCTCGCTTCCGCTCGTTGCTTGCGCTCGCTGCGCACCAACCAGAGCAGAGTGGCCCATCGCCGTGGGAGCGCCGTGGTGACGCGGACGGGGAAGAAGGCGGTGAGGCGGGCCTCCCAATACATGGAGTCAGCAGAGCAGAAGGTATGCTCGTCGTTGGTCTTCGATCGTCCTCGATCTTCTATTATATGTGTAGTTGATCATGCATAACGTGCGGATATTATATTGTGTAGAATACTATTGGTGCTGTCGATGACAACTCTCGTAGCAATGACAACACACTCCGTCAAGTAGTACCTGAAGCAATTACAGATGAAGTAGCAGATAAGGTAACACATTTTTTCTAAACAAAAGAGATTAAAAAAATAAGGTAGAGAGCATATAAATGTAATCTGGCAATATAACTTTAATTCTTTTTTCATATTGTAATAGGTGGTTGATAAAGTTGGGATTGTTCCTGAAGTCGGTATGACTTTCGAATCAGAGGACAAAGCTTATGAAATGTACAATGCCTATGCTGGTAATGTTGGGTTCAGTATAAGGAAGAGCCAGACAAGGCGTCGAGCAGATGGTAGTATATGTCAAAAATATATTGTTTGTAGTAGCCAAGGACACGGAGAAACCGGATCATCAAAGGACAGTACAAGGACTGGTTGCGATGCACGTATTCAGCTTAGTGTTAGCAAAGAGGGGACTTGGAGAGTGCAAAAGGTTGTACTTGATCACAATCACTATCTTGCTAGTCCAAATAAGTCACACAAGTTGAGGTCCCAACGACATGTTGTAGAAGCAGACAGGAAGCTAATTGGCCAGATACGTCAAGCTGGGATGAAGCCAGCCCAGGTGTATGAGTTTATGAAGGAGTTTTATGGAGGATCTGATAAAGTTCCATTCTCAAGGATGGACTGCAATAATGAGATTGGTCGTGAGCGCAAGAAATATTTAGAATCGAATGATGCACAAACACTGCTAGAATACTTGAAGAATAAGCAGATTGAAGATCCTACCTTTTTTATGCCATTCAAATAGATGAGGAAAATAGTTGGATAGCTAATTTCTTTTGGGCAGATGGTCAGTCTATCATGGATTATGCATGCTTTGGTGACGCCGTGTCATTTGACACCACATTTCAGACTAATAAGTTTGAAATGCCTTTTGCTCCATTCCTTGGAACCAACCATCATAAGCAAACAATAATTTTTGGTGCCGCATTGATATTTAATGAGACTATTGAATCATTTGTTTGGCTCTTTGAAACCTTTTTAACAGCAATGTCAGGAAAGCATCCAAGTACAATTTTCACCGATCAAGATGCGGCTATGGCAGGAGCAATTGCTTTTGTATTCCGAAATACAAGCCATCGTCTTTGTTTGTGGCACATCTATCTTAATGCTGCTAAACATCTCAGCCATGTAATTCAGAAGCATCTTGAGAAGTTTCTACCTGATTTTAAGAAATGTGTGTACGAAGATAGATCAGAGGCTATGTTCATCCAGAAGTGGCATGAATTGTTGAATAAGTATGATCTTGAGGACAACCGATGGATGGCAAACCTATATGATTTGAGGAAAAAGTGGGCTATTTTCTACCGTGACTCATTTACAGCTAATATGACTTCAACTCAAAGGAGTGAAGGTATGAATAATGTCTTCAAGAAAAGATTTCGTAGGAAACTTGGTCTTTCAGAACTCCTTGTAGAATGCGAGAAGGTTTCTGCTAGTCTTCGTGAAAATGAGCTAGATGCAGATTTTAACTCACGTCGAAAAACCCCGATTACTTACATCCCAAACTTGCCTCTATTGAAGACTGCAGCTGAATCATATACAAGGAGAATGTATTCGGAGTTTGAGGAAGAATTTAAACTACAATTTCCATTCTCTTGTAAATTATTGCAAACAAATGGGTCAATTTTGACATATATGGTTATGCATATGCATTCTGTTCACGGAGCAACCGTCACCTTCAACACCGCGGATATAACCATTTCATGTTCTTGCAGAAAGTATGAATCCATAGGTATGTACACACACTTTAAATTACTATATACTTTGCAATAAAAAAAATGCTGAAAAACAGTACCATTATCTTCTAGGTATATTGTGCAAGCATGCCTTCAAAGTATTCAATGTGAATGATGTTTTCATTTTGCCGTCGCAATATATACTAAACAGATGGACAAAATATGCAAAAAGAGGATTTTATGTTGAGAAACAAGGATCCGAAAAGGAAAATTTGAAAACATATGCTGCACGTATCTCACGAAAGGTGACATCCCTTGCACTGAAGTGTTCAGTGTCAAAAGAACTTCTTCAAGATTTGGAGAAAGCTATAGATAATTTGGATTCGGAAGCGGATAATTCTCTAAGCAAGGCGCAAGAAAAATTAGATGAGGTTCCTTTAGTTTCGACTAACTGTGATACAGACACATTGAAAGGTACAATATCATTTAGAGTTCCCCGGGTTGTAAAAGGTGCAAAGAATAAACGATTCCAAAACGTATTAGAAAAGAACACAGGAAAGAAGAAAAAAAGTGCTAAGAGAAAAGGTAATGATTGTATCCATTCTTAGCTGATTTGTTTCTATCTTGGTTGTTGGTGTTTGTTTTTCATTTTTTTTATTTTATATCCGTGTGCCCACAGGGGAAGATTCAAATGATGTTGCAAAAAATAGAGATGGTGCTGATCCAAATCAATTAATGGTAAGATTCCATTACTCATTATTTCATTCCTTTTTTTCTTAACCTACTTCAATGCATTTTTTTTACAATTCCACATTCTATGACACAGGGACTTCATGCTGCTGCCATTGAGCAACCTGCAGCCATGGATACTCATTTGATCCAAGGCGGATATGCTAATAGCACAATGCCAAACTTTCATATGTATGGAAATTCTTCTACAATTGACGGTCCTTATATTCAAGGAGGATATACAAGTCTCATACTTGGAGTTGATCAAGCTGCCACACCTCAATCGACTGCTAGGAAATTACAATTTGGTGGAGTGCCAAATCATGAAAATAAGTAACATTGATGTGTTGCTCTGTAACATATTCAGGAATGTTACTACTGAATTGTTTCTTTTTTGTTTATCCAGCAATGCTTGTACTACTCTTTAAAATCTAGATGTGTTGCGTAGTAATGTCTCTAAGAGGCTTCTTTTGTACTACTCCAGCAATGCTTCTTCTGTTAATGATAAGAACTTTATGAAAATATGCTTCTTTTGATTGGTCTCCAGTAAATGATTTTGGGAAATTCTATTTTTGGACTTTACTCAGATCTACGGCCTTCAGATGTCTTTTGAGTTTTGATTCTCTCAGATCTGACTTTTGAATAACTGGGTTTGTACTGAAAATCTAAAGGAACTAGCAGAGAGAAAAACTACTGATATGACAAAATACTGCTTGCCACAGTTTTTATTATATGAGCACACAGGAAAAAGGGGAATCTTTTGTGAGAGAAATGACCAAACTTAAGTCAAATTTCTCTTCTGTTTTCTTTTTTTTCAGCCTTCTCCCATAAACAACAGCAAATTGACAAAAAAGGTGGCTAATTAAAAAGATTATATACACAGTTCACAGATCTTTCTCCTCTGTACAGATGCAGATACAGGCACTGCTCAACCTCTCCTCTGTACAGTAATGGAGAGCCCAAACCACACAGCTCTCTTTGCCCTTTGCTTGACCCCATGGATCTCATGCCATGATCCCTGATCAAGTGATCATTGATCCAATTCCATGTGTTGTAGCCTCTGCTTGTCCCCTTAATCATCAACATTTCAGACTATTTGCACCATCTTAGCAATGTAATCAGAGAAAAAAAATCAACTTTTCTAACACAGCCATCACATTCCAGATTTCAAAACCATCCAAAATGACATGTATTTCACATCCAAAAAATTACAGTGTACATTAATCATGTCAAACCATTTACAAATAGATCATGTGACACAACACTCATCAACACTGATCCTATCAATACAAATCCTTCTGGTGCATAAATCTTGCTGCTACTAGTACTGTCCATTATCTGCATCATCAATCTTTGGTTGGGGGCAGGCCGATTCTTGTTTGGATTTGAGTTATCTGATACTGATCTCTCAGCAAAAGTCACGAGTTACTCTGGTAGACTTTGCAGCATATGGGGGATCGGCATCTAAAGGAATATAGCGAAATAGCATAGAACTAAATGATTGAACCGCTGCACTGAGACTGAACACTCCAATTCAGTTAAATGACCTGCAGGTTTGAAACAAGACTTCAGAAATCCATCAGCTAATACATCGAATCTAACCAGATGAAATCATGGATTGACAACTCTACCTCGCAGTGGCAGACGAGAGGCGGCCGCGGGTGCTGAGTGAAGCAGAGAGGGCGGCAAAGGAACTAGCCAGAGGGGAGGACTGCCAAGGACGATGGATCCATAAGCTGCGCCATACGAGGTGGGCGCGTGAAGGGGAAGGCACGGAGGGATGAAAGAGGCGCAAGCATCGGCGCCGGCGGATGAGCGATACGGCGACGGGAGCAGAAAGCAAATGAGGGATGCGGCGGCGGCAGATGAGCCTGAGCCGAGCGTGTAGCGTGCCTCGCTCAGCGCAGGAGCCGAAGGGCTGGTGAAGCCAAGCCGAGTGTGGTACGGGAGGAGGCGGCGTCCTCGCGAGCCTCGAGCGTCCGATGCATTGGGAGGCCACGCGTCGCAGGCTCGCGGTGCGTATGCAGCGGATGCGGTTTGGTCCGTCGCTGCAGGGAATTTTTTTCGGGAGGAGGAGCAAAGGTGCGCTGCTTCAAGATTGGTGATACTAGCTATGTGGCAAAATACTAGAAAGGTCCTTGAATGGTGAAGTTTTAGGCCCCTTCCTGTATATTTTTTTCCAACGGGAGGGGGGTGTGTGTGGGGGGGGGGCATTTGTCCACTAACCTTTTACTTTTGACTGGTCCTGTGCCCTTTCATTGCAACGAAAAACAAAACTTAGAAGTAAATATTATGCTGTAATTTTATATTCTTGCTGAATGCAAAAACTTGTGCATATACTCTGCCAACACCCTAAATATGCAAGAGAGGATCTAACAACAGCCTAAATGCGTGAGAGCCGGCGGTATGCTTTGGGTCTTCGGCCTTTCGCGGCCTGCGTGGCACGGGCTATTCGGGCTCTGGGCGCCGGTGGACCGGGATTGGAATTACAATTGGTCCGCGGTGGTCTGAGACGGGAAGTTTCTCGGGGCCCGTATTAACTGGGCCTCGAGAACACAACATCACGACTACATCGACAAAGCACTGCATCCTGAAAGCCCACACGGGGCTGTTAAGAAGCAGCACACACTGGAGCAGCAGGATGTTAGTCAGTTAGTCCCAGACCGCTCGTTGTTGAGATAGAGCTCGGCCACCGCGCTTCTTATAGGCCGGTAGCTGCTGCAGTTTAACTCAAGCAGCTGCGTGGTGGGCACAAAGCGAACTATTCTTTCGCCTTTTACTAAAGAATACCGTGTGCTCTCTACATTAAGCAGCATACTCCTATTTTTGGAGGGTGTTCTCTATTTTTTGGAGGCACCTAGCAAATCAAATTTCAAATTTGAGTATACGTTATGAAGCGAGTCTTCAGAATATTAACGAGGGCTTTGTATCTTTCAATTAAAGAGAAGTTCAGACAAGGCGGGTTAGCTCGACGACAAAAAAATCAGTAGTTAAAATTTTGAAAGTTTGAATGTGCACACTCCAAAATGGTGTGTATTTGTGATAGGAGGGAGTTTAATTTAGTTGTTAAAGTGGCATCTTTATTGACTTTAAAGGTAAAAAAGTCACATTTTATTTACTAGCGTATATGTTTGAATCATCCAAACCATAATAGCTATTATACAATTTTCGGGCATGTACAAACTCAACGCAAAATGGCATGTTTTGGGGAAAAAAATGATAACAGTTATTCCTATTCATCTATATTTTTCCTTTTATTATAATTTCTCCCTGCACCGAGCACACTCGACCCGACCTTAAAAATTTTACGGAATGTTAAGCCGTTGTATTCCCCGTACCTAAGATTTCTTTCGAAATCTTTCGTAGTGATTTGATCTGTGAAAAAGACCAAAGAAATTCGGATCCCCCGGACGTGATACTCAGGAATGTCCACCAGCGTCCTAAAAGCGACCGAGACAGCACGCACGGGCCACCCGGCTTGCGCGCTAGGTGGGCTCGAAATCGATGGGTTTCCGTGGCAGCGCAGACGTCACGAGAACGCGCGCGCATTGACAAAACGCCGTCCGCCCGTTGGCTGCGGACGTGCCTTTCCCCGGGGATCGGATTTCATGTCCGCCGTACGCGTCCACCAGCGCGAGGTACATACGGTGCACGTCACCGCTATCTCCGAAGTCCACGTCGCCGCCGCGCCTTTTGGCTTTCGATCGAGGCGCAATCGTCGCTCGGACTCGGCAAGTCAAAGTTCGGGACGGGCGACGACATGGAATCGAAGGAAGAAGCAAGCGTCGTGGGCAATGCGCGCAGCCCCGTCGTCATTCATGTGTACATTTTCCCCCCCAGACTTTGGAGCGTGACTTTTATGTAGGATCGGCTTGTTTATCCCCCTTAGTCTTTTACCCTAACACAAAAACAGATAGGTGCTTCTAAGCTCTACTCAAAAATTGAAAGAAAATGGTGAAATTTTTAAAAACGTACATTAATGGTGCTTAGTTTGACGATAGCTTTTGACTTTGTTCACTGTAGTTAGCTTAATTTTCAGTGTAGTTACTGGTGGCTTATTTAGTGTAATTAAATTTAAAAAAATTAAAATGAAAAAAATAGGTTCATTCATGATAGACAATGCGAAGGAATACGAGAAACAAGGAAAAGGAAAAAAAACCAAAAAGTTAGATAAAATGAAATTAAGGAATAGTTAATTAAAAGCCAGAAGTCAAAGCTGAAATAAACGGGTTATGAGAGTCTTGATTTCTTACAAACAGCTTGCAAGCTCTTTTTTTTCTTTTAGAAAAGAACACAGCTAGTCTTTCCCGTGCAGCAGAACTTACACGTAATCAAACTAAGAGTCCTTCGTATCGGCTTTTAATAATGATTTTTAGTTTTAGTTTATAAATAGTAACAACTTTTAGCTGTTTACGAGAGAGAATGCGGAGAGATAGAGACCCACGTGCAATTTTGACCGATATAAATGAAGTCGCTATAGTGTCTACTATAATCGATTAGTAGACATCATCTAAAAAAATATTCTGTTTGAAAGTTAGGCACTATAAAAAAGTTATTTACTGTAAAAAAAATGACTTTTCGAAGTTCATATGAACGAGACCTAATTCAAGTGTTATGCATATTTCGTAAACAAATAGGAAAAGTATTTTCGATCACATAAATGAGTTGGTAGTATTGTCAACATAGGGTTGCCATCTGCTCTCAAAAAAAGGCTTGGCTTTCGTTGATACGATTTTTGTGGACTTGCTTGCATTTCCCTTTGAGTCTCTCCACTGCCAACTTAAGAATATCTATTATCATTACAAAGTATATATATGCGTGAGACAACGTGGATGTTACTCTTTGTTTATGATGAGTATTTGATTATACTTTTACTTCGGTGTCAAAATTTGAGTTTGATTTTGAGTGTTTGCAGTTTGCTTTGTTGTTGTCAGGTTCAGGCGATAGTACCGACCTGGCAACAACGGTAGTACCGGCCTGTCTTTAGTGGTAGTATTGGTGCTGAGATATGGTACTACCACAAGTACGGTAGTACCGGTTTGTAGTTGACGATAGCTATTTTTCATAGAGGTGTTTGTTGCATTGCACGGAGTTTTTGGGAGTGGTACGACTGGCTATATAACGGCAGTACGACCAGATCTTTTTGAGAAGTTTGACCAGCATGGGTGTCATGGTCAGATCGGTCCCTTGTTACCGAGAGAGTTTGAAGTCGGATTGGTGTGGTATGACCGGCCGTTGGTTGGTGGTTATACTAGCCTCTGCGGAGTTGGTTGAGTTGAGTTGTTTTCGAGAGTGTGAATCCATGCATGTTTTGGTTTGCTAATGAGAGTCAAGTACATGCTATTTATGCTTGAAATAATTACTTGGACTTTGATGTGCAGGGCCCTTGGTGATTGCTACGGTCAACGGCAAGACCGATGCTAGGGAAGGTGTCCTAAGGGCATGATGTGTCGCGTAAGTCTGGGTGGAGCATCATCTCAAGCGGAGAAGCACGGGAGAAAAATAGGGATCATGACAAGGCAAATGTATACATGTGGTGTGTCGATTGGACTTGTGTGTTTCAAATAGTGATAGCCCTCAGAGTAGGTGTACAATCTTGGCGGCAAGTAATTGAGTATCATGAACTATATTGTGGTGTGGTGTGTCATAGGACTTGGATAATACAAGTGGTGATGGTCCTCAGAGCAGACGTACAATCTTAGTACAAGTCATTGGGAATCACATCTTCGTGTGAAAGTTGCTTCGAGTTGAAGCATTGTGGAGTATGGCAGGTGACAAATTGACAATTGAGAAAATTATCCAATATCTGTTGGAGTGACAATTTACAAAACCATGACGATGACCTATGTGGTTTAGGTCATGTCTTGGTGGATGGAGCGTCTTATCGAGCTATCAAAGCCATGCGAAAGTTGCGCTTTGAAAAATATGCAAATGTGTTTAAGTGTAAAACCTATTTGTGTATGGGTTACCGAGTTTCCTCATGTGAAAGTGACTGTATCCACTAAGTATATGTTGGTTAGGGTTTGGTGATAAGTAAGGAGCCTCCACTATATAGGCTATTATGTGTGTTGAGAGATAGATCAAGATTTGAGAAGGGAGATTACGGTTTCCTTGTGTTTGAGCCATGAGGGAGTGGCTCTAATTTATTTCTCTTTAAGTGAAATGAACATCCAAATTTCATCTAAGTGAGTTGTGCCATGGATCCTTCCTTATACTTTTAATTTGATTGGCTTTCTTGTTTGCATCTCATCTCTTCTTGATCTCTTTTGGTGTCAAGGATGTGTAAGATGTGAAGATATCTCTTGGAGATCAGATCCCATCTATCTACACCCTTCTAGGGAGAGTTTTTAAGTTTGCTCGATTTTCCTCGAGATAGAGATGATTTTGGGGTTTTGATTTTGTGGGCATGTTAGCATGAGTTCGCGCTGTGATATATCTTGCTATGATATATGAGAACCCATCCAAGGTTTTCTAAATCACCAAGGACTCAAGGACTAACAAGCAAGAGTAGATTAAGATTTCCCTCTTTTCTAGTTTTTGTTGCAACCTTTTTTTATTTTGGGTAAAGATTGGAACTTTGGTATTAATCTTTATGATCCATGATTAGAATAGGTTCCTGACATCTTAGGATGGACTTATACCGAGTTTCATTGGGTCTGGATCAGTGGTTTGAAAGTTAGCTTTTTTTCTTGAATCATGTGTAGTGATGTTTTGTACTCTGTTTGGTGAGTGGTAGTACCGTCATGACCTGAGCGATACTACTGCCCAATGATACTACCGCCTCCTAGCCGACAGTCATACTAGTGAGACAAGGAAGTCTCTGTGGGTTTGTATTCTTTAGCTCGTAGCTTTGGTGAGTTTGTGGGTTTGTGTTTTTGCTGCATTGGGTTGATAATATCAGAGAAAAAGATTTTGAAAAATTCATTCACCCCCGACTGGCCATATCGACCCTACAAGTGCAACAAAACCAGGCCACAAATCGGCTTAGTTCTAGTGCACCATTAACCAAAAACACATATATACTATTTGTCGGAACCCAGAGTAACGACTCCTGGATCCTCTGTGTAAATCGCACTAGTGCAGGACCAGCTAGTGCACACAGTACAACAAAGATAAATACCAAGCACAAATGACTTCTTATATTAAATAAAAGATACGGCCTTATGGCCAAGTCTTACATCAACGCCCATTGGCAAAGATAAATGAAACAAATAACTGCAGAAGCAAACGGATAAAAGCGAAGCCTAAGCCTGCCCATAGGCAAACGACAGTAAGACGCGGCCTACTCGTCCTGATATTCACCGTAATCGACGTCATCTTCCTCTGTATAGGGGGATTGCAAGGTGAGTACAAACTTGTACTCCGCAAATCACACGGAGAAATGCAACATAATGATAAAGACTTCAATGGAAGGCTTATAGGGTTAGTTTGCACAAAACAACATTTAATGAAATACAGTAGATAGATTAAAATTGCTGAATTTAATACAGTAAGTAAAAACCATACTTGTATTTGAAAATAATACCGTCAGTGTAGGCTCCAACCAAACACCAACCAATCCACGGGCATCCCACACGGACCATGTTTTCCCAAAAGATCACGTATGGATTCCATCCATCCACACGTTTCCAAACACTCATGGATTCCATCCATCCACAAGCTTCCAATCTCTCTCATGGGTTTCATCCACCCACAAGGTTTTCATTCTCTTATGGATTCTATCCATCCATAAGGTTTTCAAAAATATTTTTGAAAAACAAAGTCTAATTCATGAAAAACTTTTACTCAGCATGCCCATGACCGTGAGCACGACTATCCAGGATATATTATACACTCTGTAGAGGTTGTACAACTTTACACACAAGACACGATCATCCCTTTGTACCACTAGATTACACACTTCCTTAGGTGTGCGGTGGGGAGTCGTGACAAGACCTTTACAATGTAAAGCCTTCACCTGGCCAAGCCAACTCTAAGGTTTCACCCCAGTAAGGAATCCACCAGACCGAGACCCTCTCTTGAGCCTGAGTGAGACTTCTCATGGCACCAACCACGCCCACATTCAGCCTACGACTTGACTCAGATTGGGACTTCACAAATTATTCAGCCAGGGCTGTCCCATACCAGCCATGTGGTAGTACGATAGGGCTTTGCAACAGTAGCTCACAGACCGGTCCTTAATTGACTTAGGCCCAACCACATACCCCTGTGCATGACAGTCAACCACTGCGGCTCCAGCTAACAGGGCATGCTTGCACCCACCAATCTAACCAATAGCCTAAGTCTAAACCCGTTTTTATAAAATATTTCATAAACATCCTTGACTCACCAAAGTCAAGAGAACCTTTGAAAAGCTTATCATTTTATGTAAAAAGGTTCGTCATTTCATGTGAAAAAGTATCCCAAAACAAATATTATAACTAAGCAGGTCTAAGCATTTGATATAATATTCTCTAGCCAATACTATTGTACTAACTAGAGTTTTAATCTAGGGTGACAAGGTATAAGGAATTCAATATCAACAGAGGAATTAACAAGCAGGCAATAACTAAATTTAAAACTAAATTGAAATACGTTGGATAAAAATATGCATGCAGAATAATTTAAAACAATATAATTTTATTTTGAAACCTGGGATCAACATGATCAAGGAGTGTGACTTGCCTTGCTATTCAACTTGGTTTGAATCTTCGTCGAAGAATTTTCCCGAATCGTCGAAGTCTACACGTGAAAATAACCCACCAAATTCAAATAAATTCAAATTGATTAAAAAAATTTGAATTGAGTCCAGAAATGGATAGAGGGAAATTTTTGATGAATTTAGAAATTTGAATGGGCTCAATTAGATTAGGACGAAGAAGAACGGGCTCCGAAAATATTTAAATTCAGAGAAAAAGAAAAAGAGAAATTTCTGGAATTATTTTTCTAAAGAAAAATGGGTTTATGGCGTCAGCATTGCGTCAGCCCTGAGTTGGGTTTTCGGACAGCCCACTGACATGTGGGCCCTGGTCCATAGACCAGGTCCACGGGTGGGGGAGGCGCTGAGGTGGTGCCACATGGCTGCCACCTCGGCTGCCACGTGGGCAAGGTGGCCGGCCCGCTAGAGGCGCACGGGGGCGGCAGCGGCGCACCGGTGGCCGGCGGCGGACGGCGACGTCCGGAGGAGGCAGAGGGAGCGACGAGGAGCTCGAGGGAACCTGGCACGGCGCACGGCGAGCACGGGAGGCGGCCGGCGGCGAGGAGGAAGTGGCGGCGGCGTTCGGGTGGCGACGGTGAGGGAGCTCCGGTGGCGGAGAGGCGCGGCCGAGGGGCGGAGGGACTTCGCACGTGCGCGGGGAGGCCGAGGGAGGCGACGGCGAGGCGCGAGGAGGTCCGGGGTGGCCGGAATGCTCGCTGGAGGAGCTCGCCGGCGCGCACACGGGTGAACTCAGGGCGGGGCTGCTCGGGCACCAGGGGGAGGGAGACGAGGGCAGAGGGAGGTGGGGCGGGGTGTGGCGGTGCCGGGCGGGGGTTTAAATAGGGGAGGAGGGCGGAGAGGCGTGGGGAATGGGTCGCCGGAGAGGGAGGTGGGCGGCGGCGGTTACGGGAGGACGTGGGAAGTGGGGGCGGGGCATGCGGATGGCGGAGGCGGTTAGGCGCACGGCTTGTGGCGCACGAGGGAGGGCGGCGTGCGCGGGGAGAGGGGGAAGCCGGGTAGGGCGGGCGGCGGGCGCGGCGGGAGGAAGAAGAAGGTGGGGAGGAAGAAGGAGGCGAGGTGGCTAACACGCGGGCCTGGGGTGGCAGAGAGAGATGGAGGGAGAGAGGGGTGGCGCCCACAGGTGGGGTCGAGCGGTCAGAGAAATGGAGGGAGGAAGATGCGCGGGCGTCGGATGGAGATCGGGCGGTGGGCGCGGGCGCAAGGCGGATGGTGAGATGGGCTAGCGTGTGGGGGAGGCGCTCGATCCGGACCGCACACGTGGCGAGCGGGGGAAGGGGAGAGGCGGGATGAAGCGGGCGACGTGGGCGGCATCTGGTCGTCCACGTGGCGGCCGGAGGGGGAGGTTGGGTTTTTAATTTTTTATTTCTAATTTAAGATTTTTCAGAAAAGCTTAGAAAATCCCAATAAGCTCATAATTAATATATGAAATAACTTCCAAAATTTCCAGAAAAATTTAGAGAACTTCCTGGAGACATTTTGGACTTATGAAAATTATTTCCAACTAATGTTGGCTTTATAATTTTACATTAAAATACTTTTTTTAATTTCCAAAATACATTTTTAAACTCCAGAAAAACCAGGAAACCAAATAAGAGCCAAATAATTAAATAAATTAGGATTTTTATAGAAAATCAAAATATCATTTTATTTAATAAATATTTTTAGGTTTTCACTGAAAATACTTTTTAAATCCAGCTTTTTCAAAAACAGAAAATCCAGGGCAAAACCAGATTAAAATTTTGGCACAAAAATACTTATTTTGATTAATTTTTATTTATTTATTTTTAGTAAAAATCTGGGTTGTTACACTATTCAGTGGCTAAGCATAGAATAAGCGTGCTCCCAAGCGAGGCGGCCTGAACCCAATAAACCAATTGCAATCACATCACCCCCTTTCAATTGGCCCCACGTACAGTTAGCGATCGTGTTGTTGGTAGACCAAAAAAGTTTCTTATGGTTACGTATAAAGTTATCGTCTATACGCAATGAAGTTACCTTCCATAGAGTAAAGTTATCATCCACACGGTAAAGTTACTATCTCCTGCACAACAAGTTATCATATACAGTACATGAAGTTATTTACAGTTATCACGTGCGTTAAAATTGTGCTCTTGGGTCCCATGTGCCACTTTTTTTGGGATTTAGTGGAGTATGAAATCTGAATGGTTTTTAAGCCCACTCGAGAATCTCTCTTCATCTTCTCCTGTTTCAAACTCTCCCTGTCTCTCCATCTCTCTTGTGAGAGCGTCTCCCTAATTCAACGACCTCACCGCCTCATTGTTGGCCACACGTCCTAATCTGCTATCTTCTCTCGCCGCCTCGCCAACGGCCGCATGTCCTAATCCGGTATCTTCTCTCGTTGCCGCTTTGACCGCACGACGTCAGTCGTCGCCGTCCACCTCACCCGGTTGTACCTAGAGTTAGCGATTTGGTTAGATGTTCCTTATATTCTGGCTGTAGTGCGGCCGATTCATCATTGTGATGTTGTTCCTGTATTTTATACCTAATCCCCATTATCACCGAAAATTATGTGTTAGGAAAGCAAATGAAGACGGCGGGGAAGGCACCGTCCAAGGCAAGTAAAATCAAAATTACGGATAGCCAGAATGCTTTGCCGATCACTCTCGACCCTACCCAAGCAGAACCCACTATTGTGAAATCTGTTAGAAATGATCACAGCGCGAAGAGGAAGATGGGCGACAGTTGCTCCAAATACAATGAGGTATGTGTAACATTGTAATACACATTTTGAAAACACTAGTGAATGTATAGTAAATTTATAGTTTATATTTGACAACTTCATAGTGTATGGTTGGCAACTTTTAGATCAATGGTCTTTAACTTTTCTTATTTGGTAGGTGGTAACTTTGTAGTGTATTATCGGTAATTTTTAGATCATTGGACTATAACTTTTTCAATTTAGTAGATGGTAACTTTGTAGTGCATTATCAGTAACTTGTGTATTATTGTAGTGCTACAATACTCTTACGAGTTAGGACCATGACACTACTTCGACCACAGCTTTCGAATACGACCAAATCACTTGGTAGCTACAGTACCCACGACTGCTATAGTATCCACTACAGTAGCCATGTTTGCTACATTGTTTTCAACTGCTATAGTATCCATGACTATTGTAGCTACAACCACTCATTGTAGTTTCGACCATGACTTTGACCACTGCTTCGTCCATGGCTTCGACCACGATTTCGACTGCTCCTTCAACCACCGTTGCTACTCGAACACCATCTGATTCTCCTCTGCTACTCGAATACCATTCGATGCTCTAAAGCCGCTTGAACGCCGTCTAATACTCCGCTGCTACTCAAACGCCTCCGATGCTTTGCTGCTACTCGAACGCCATCCGATACTCCGCCGCTACTCGAACATCATCTGATTCTCCGCTACTACTTGAACATCGTTCGATGCTCTGAAGCCACTCGAACGCTGTCCGTTACTCCGCTGCTACTCGAACGCCTCCGATCTTCGTTGCTACTTGAATGTCGTTTGATTCTCCTCTGCTACTCGAACATCATCCGATACTCTTCGACTTCTTGGTCAAAGTCAAACTTCGGCCTTCCACCCGGCTTTGTTAGTCGAACTTGAAACATTACTTGTGGTTACACATAAAGTTATCCTCTATATGCAATGAAGTTACCATCCGCAAGGTAAAGTTATCATCCATAAAGTAGAGTTACTGTCTTCTGCACAACAAGCTATCATATAAAATACATGAAGTTACTTACAGCTATCACATACGTTAAAATGTTGGTAATAACTCAACATGTATATGACAATAACTTTATTCACAAACGCCAGCAACTTTCTAGCTCGTCGCAAAAAATTTTTGGTCTACAATTGGTGGCAATAACTTAATGTTTCATGACATGTAATTTGAAGAGAGCAAGCTAATAACGTTTTTACAAATTGAGAAAACTTCAGTTACGCACGAATTGCGGTGAGCTAATAACTTTTGCTTTGTCCGGTGGTAACTTTTGCAATGCAATGCTAGGAAAGTTACTGCCGATCCCGTTACGAATGAACTGCTGATGCAAGCCAGTTCACGCGCGCATTGCGACCCACACGTAGCGTGCGCTCACACATTGGATAGTACGTCCGTGTGTGTGTATATATATATGTATATGTATGTATGTATATGTATGCATATGCATATGTATATGGATATGCAGATTGTATCATCGCATAAGAAAAGCAAACTCCAAAAAGGCAATAAGTGTCGACTTCTCCTCAAGCCATGGAACTGCTTCAATTCTTAGGTCTCACTCCAAGATCTCATTTTCTTTTCTTGATACCCTTGGTACGACTAGGATATTGATATATAGCCGTAGGTACAACTTAGCTGTTGAGAATGACAGCTATATGCGATGGTGAAGTGGGAAATGGTGAAGTGGGAAAAGGTGTGGACGATGATCTTGTCAAGCTTTGATGGCTATGGACAAGTCGGAGCAATCGATATGCATTTCGACAACCTTCAATGAGCAGTTGCAGATGAGCAGTTGCAAAAGAGGCTATAGATAGATTATGGTTTTTTAGTACTTATGAGTTTTAGCTTTTATCTTATACTACAGTACTTAGTTTTAAATGGTATATTTTTTAAAGTGAGTCTATAGATAGATTATAGTACAAACTGTACCGAGTTCAGTTATACCGGCCAAAATTGTATATTACTATTTGTCTCTGCGTACTGTTTCTCGCGAACAGTCTAGAATTCAAAATTTTTAACTATAAATCATAAATCATAGCCTAAACAAAATTCACCCGTCATTACTGATTTCTTTAATTTCAGAGGTAAAATAGAATGGCATGTAACTATATATAATTTCCTTGCTTGAAATGGACGTGCCATCATGGAGCTTCTGATTCATGGTGGCATGTATAGAACAAGTGGACAAAGCATATGTATTGATCTTGCAAAAAGCGCGGCGCATGAAATGTGCCAGTCAAATGACATTATTGTTTCCTCGAAGTAGAAAACATAATCAAACGAGACAGGAAAAGGGTATGGGAAGTTTTGAGTTTGACGACGATTTGGCTTCAGCTTTTAGGGGTCTGTTCTTTTCAGCTGCGGTTTATGGTTTTTGGCTGAAATTTTTGAATTTTGGCTGTTTACGGTACAGATTACGGAGAGACAGATATTCACTTGCGATTTTGGCTAGTACAGATATTGGGCTTTTAACGTGTAGATCGTTTAACTTGTAGACCCCGTCTTAAAAAATATTCTGTTTAAAAGTTAGGTACTGTAGCAAAAGCCAAAAGCCGTCGGCTTGTGAGGTAAAGAACAGGCCCTTAGCTTCCGGCTTATTTTTCACTATTTATAAATTTCGTCTTTTTCTGAACTTTTGGCTTTTTGTTGAGCTTTTTTGCCGGTTCTTTTTTTCCCGTATTTGTTTGTATTATACATAATGGGCTAGCATATGTTTTTATATTTTTTTAATTTTTTAACTTTAATTATGCTAAATAAGTCTTTGTCAACTATAGTGTTTTTTCAGCCAGCTACGGTGCTTTTCAGCTATAAGTCACAAAAAAGCCCAAATGATCACCACCTAAGGTGAAACGAGGATGCGGCCCGTTTCTTCCACACCATTTCAGCATTGCACGAACTAGATCTATCTCGCGCCTGGCATGCACCACTACAGCAGGGCAACATAACGCTGAAATCAATGTGTTAACCACATTTCCGGGCGCACCTGCTGCGTCTGCAAATACTCCGTCGTGGACCTGCCAGGCTGCCACCGAAGAGACGGGCCTACAAGACTACCCAAAGTTGGCGTCTTCCTCGGGTCTGTTTTTTAGTTGCAGCTTGTGACTTTTAAATTATTTGTACGAGAGATTAAAGAGTAACAGAAACTCATGTATAATTTTGTCGATATAAATTAAGTCGGTAAAACATGTACTATAATTAACTAGTAGACTCTATCTTAAAAAGATACTCTGTTTAAAAATTAGTTATTGTAAAAAAAAATCAAAAAATAGTTTTTAGAAGCTGAAAATAACTGGGCATCTTTCATCGGTGTGCATGCATTACATGATGCAACTAGCCCACTTAGCCTACCTGAACTAAGGGTCTGTTTGGTTCATGACCAGAAGTTGCCTAGCCACAAATTAGGCGTGGCACAGTTTTTAGGTAGCTATTTGGTTCACTGACGTAACTGTGGCATGCCACACTTTCTTAGCACCCGGCCCCACACGTCATAGACTCAGTTTCTTGCCAAACTTTGCCACAAGTGTGGCTTCGATTTTGTTAGCCACACTTTCTGTGGCAGCCATATATTGCCTAAGCTTAGGCATGGTAAAGTTAGCTACCAACCAAATAGACCCTAATTGACACGACGGGCGGCACGTCTCCCTGGGCGCGCGGCTCATCAATCATGAGAAGCCCATCGATCGAGCGCGATCGTTTAATTCATAAGGCATTATGTTTCTTTGTACAGTGCAGAGTTCATGCAAGTGGAATGCGTATCCTGCTCGGCTTTCGTGTCATGGACGACGTACTTCCAGTTAAGGAACACTGCACTGCCGCAATATGCATTTATCCTGATTTGTCCAGTCCACGGCTAGCTGCGTGCAGACCATTGGATCAGAAATTGATGCTCTTTGATTGAATAATGCAGAAACGAAAAAAAGGCCAAAAAGAAAAAAAATCGTAGTTAATTCCAGTGTCTACTCAAATTGGATTCTCTTGTTGCTATTCTTTTAGAATTCATGAAACCAGAAGCCAAAATGAACCCGCGTCTTTCTCACTTCTTTCGTTTCCATTTCGCTCCGGAAATAAGGTAAGGGATATTGACGCATGACGCATCCACCCCTCTTGTTCTTATCTCGCGCACGCATCTCTCTCTTACTTTTCTTACCGCTCGCCCCATCCTTCTAAAAACCACTTGTTTCAGCTCTTACTATTTATTTTCAGCTAAAAACCACAGCTAATATGAACAGGTCATAGCTGAGGGAGGCCGGTGCTTCGGTGCTTTATACATATTATTAAACAAATCAAGTTTCTGATTTGCAAACATCCATTACTCTAATGCTAATAATGTTGTTTTAGTTCCTGGAAGACAAATGACCGGCACAATGATTGTAGAAGCGGGTGTGATGAGTTAGAAGGGGTGAATGACTTCTTTAAAAAAATTTCTTGGTATTAGTAATATAATACAACGGAAAACACAAACCAACAAGCTTCACAAAAGCCAAGAGCCAAAAAACACAAATTAACCCAAAACGAAATATCTCATCGGTCTGACTGCTAGCTAAGGGGCGGTTAGACCATTCGGACGGTCTAACCACAAGTGTCACCGGTCAGACCGCTTAGGTCAAGTGGTTTGACCGCTCATCGGAAAGAAGCTGAAATCAGCATGGTACACGACCAAGAAAATAGCTAACTCTTGAATCACTGATCCAAACTTGGTATAAATCCTTTCTAGGATATCATGAACCTATTTTAATCATGGACAATGAAGATGAATGCCAAAATTCTAACCTTTATCCAAAATAAGGAAGGTTACACTAAAATTGAGCAAAAGAGAAAAACCTCGTTCTGCTCTTGCTTGTGAGTTGATGATCTAGATGATCTTAGATGGGTTCTCACTATTATAGTAAGCTAGATCACAATATGAACTTAAGCCAAAATGCCCTCAAGATCAAAACCCCCAAATCACCCCTCTCTTGAGCAAAATTGGGTAATTACAAGAACTTTCATAGAAAGCACTGATATGATATGATCTCCAAGAGATACCTCCACCTTTTATATGTCTTTGGTACCAAGAGAGATCAAAAGGAGATGAAATCTAAATAAGAAAACCAAACAAATCAAAAGCACAAGGAGGAATCCTTTGAACAACTCACTTGACAAAATTTGGATGCCCATTTCACTTTGAGAGAAATGTTTTACAATCACTAACTCATGGAGGATAGAGCTCTAACTCTAGAGAACACACAAAGCTTCCAACCCAAGAAAACCCTAAGAGAGCTACCCCACTTAACACATACAAGAGCTTATATAGTGGAGGCTCCTCACCGCCCACCAAGCCCTAACAACCAGCCCACACTTAGTGGATAACATCATTTACAAATGAGAAAAATCTGATAACCTACACAATGGGTTTTACACTAACACATTTGCACGCTTTTCAAAGTATGACTTTTACATGACTCTAATTACCCAATAAGACGTTTCATCCTCCAAGATATGACCTAAGCACTGTAGCATCCAAAAATACGAAAGTACCCATCAGTTCAAAAAACCCGACAATCCTCTTAATTAGCAATTAAGCCAATGGATTACCTTCCTTTTGTTTGGGCTTAAGGAGCTAATTAAGGGGATATCCTTTTCTCCTTGCACATGTTGCCATCCCCATCAACAGAGGTCTATTCCCTTCTCTCTCTCTTGTTCATCACGTGGTGCAGCGTAGGCCGGAGGCACGGCTGGGCACACGGCGGCAGCATGTGAGGCCAAGAGGCGGTGTGGCTGGCCAATGGTGGTGCGCAGGGCCAGGAGCTTGACTTGACGGTGTGCAGGCTAGGTAGTGCGACACAGCTGGGCAGTGGTGTGGCCAGGGGCAGCATGGCTAGCGGCAGTGTGGTTGGGACGGTCTGGTGTGAGTCGAGCGTTGGGCGACGGCGAGGCCAGAAGCAGTGCGGTTGGGCGATGATGTGGCCAGGGCGGCATGGCGTGGCCGTGCGGCGGCATGGCCAGGACAACTGTTGCAGGCTGAGCGCCAAGCGGCTGCCATGGCCGAGGCATAATGACCAAGTGGCGAGCAAGCGCAATGCAGGTCGGTGGCGGCACGCCAATGGTGGCGCAGTGTGGCCAGGTGGCGGCACGCCGGCAGTGGCGGTGGCCGATGGCGTCAGGTGGCTGTCACACATGCTGTCATGGTTTGGCCAGCCAGGGGCATGGCCGAATCATGTTTCACGCACGAATCTGTTACCGTGTGCTACAGAACATAGTTCGCTTGGATGATTGAATGGTTCACTCAGCCAAACAGCGTTTCACATGGCAAAGGGGCTAGCGAACCCGTTTCTTTTTGACCGAGCGAATCTCTTGTCGTCTCTTGTCAATTCTAACTAGGCCATATCTGATATACTTTGTTCCATTGTGTAGGTTCACATGTATTTTTTGAGGGAACATTCGGGCAGTTGCGCATTCCAGATCTTTCGTGCAGCGAGTCCGCTGAACACGTTTAAGGCAAGTACCTTGCGGCCGTTAGTCTATCTGTTCCGCATATTTCATCTTCCATGATTAATTGTCACTATTGCCATTGAGTACATCTACAATATCACTAATGCTTGCCTGCATATAGACTTCTAATCATGTTATCATGCCATGATATTTCTGGGTTACTTGGGCTTGTATGCTTATTAGTATACTTAGTTATTAGTGTTTAGAATTCATGCTTAAATCATCAATGGGGGTAGAGGATGATCATATTGTAAACTTAGGTTTAAACCACTATAAACCTTTAATATCAAAACTTTTATGTTTTATCTTCCTGATATCATGATATATTGCTTGTATGCTTTCTTATGTGAGTCATAATCGATATATATATATTAATAATTGTTAATTTGACTAATTATCACTTATCACATAGTAAAACTTAGTTGGTTGTCGACCCTTGTGTGAGCTATGTTATAATACCTCTTTTAATTTCTAGATCGCTATCGCCATGTTATCATTTCACATCACCTCTTATCGGGATCTAGTGCTTCTCCATTCCAACCCTTTGGCGAATCCTTCCTGATATTAGCCTTTTCAATAGGTTCCTTACTTCATACATATAACTTATTAACAACATAACAATTTTTGAGTCTAGGGTTATCCACATATAGGGGAGATTTATATCCACCTGGACCCTCGCTATGACTAACACATGCATGGACTCCTACTATGAAACCAACTCAAATAACTCAACTTAGCACTGGTCGGTCTTACCGCAACCAACGATCAGTCTGACTACCCTAGTCAATCCTAGTCAACCCTGGTAACAAGGGACCGATTTGATCGTAGCACCCAAAACTCCAGTTGATCCGCCATTACATGGCCGATCACATCACTCTCAAAAGCTCCTTGCAACTCGACGAGCACCTCTTTGGAATAAACGTACTACCAACTAGAAATCGATCACATCGTATTTTCGGTTGGACCGTTGCCCACAGCTGGTCACACTGGATTGCCAGTCAGACCATCGTTACATGGCCAGTCAGACCGCATATGCATAGTGGTCAGACTGCCTTTGTAGGTCAATCGGACTAATCCCACCTGATAGAAAAAACCAAAGAGCGAATGACACAAAACCAAACAAAAACCAAAGAGCGAATGACACAAAATCAAACTCAAACTTCGACAATGAAGTAAGGCAGAGTCAAGTACTCATAAACATAAGGTGGCCTCCACATGGTCTCACATATGTGCTTAAAACTATCTATATAAATGAAAACAGCTGGTGATATACAAGACACCTCCTTCGTTTTGAGGGTAAAAAAAATCTCACAATAATTCTAAAAAAGAAAAATCCTATAAATTCTCATATTAGTCAAAAGAAAAAGAGAATACTCTCCAGCACGTATTTTAGTGGGGTCAGATTGTAATAGTGCAGATTAATCATATATATAAAGAAAAAACCCTATAAGTTCTCACATTAACTAAAAGAAAAATAGAAGGATCTCCACTATTTATTTTCTATTTTATTTTTAGGGCAAGAAAATCCCCACAATAATCCAAAAAGTGGGGAAATCCTAGAAATTCTCACATTAATTAAAGAAAAAGAGAAGGATCTCCGCCACTTATTTTGGTGGGGCCAGATTATAACAGTGCAGATTATATATATATATATATATATATATATATATATATATATATATATATATATATATATATATATGATTCTCACTCCTGTGGTTACGCACCAAACAATGCATACCAAAGATTTGGGAAGCCTGAGGAGGGCACTTGGAGCCTAGAACTCGGGAGAGGGAAGAGGTGTAAGTGGATGCATTGTACTCAATCTTAACTCAGTCTTTTTCTTACACAACATTGTTTCTTTCCCATGGTACTTTATGGGGCATATTTATAGCCATGGGTAAAGGTGTTTATAGAAATGCCCCTTGGGGTCTTTACTAGTGGGGGCAAACATGTCATTTTTTTAGCATAGCCTACGTGGGTCTACCTTTTAGTTACACTCATGCTTGGGCTTGCACTTGGTGGGCCAATTGGGCCCAGGTAGGGGCCACTCCCTCAACACTCACATTAATGTAATAAAAAAGAGAAAAATCTCTATTACTTATTTTGGTAGGGCTAGATTATAATTATATAGATTAATCATATATAGATAGATATAACAAATACAATTGTATTTCACTTATACGTAGTAGAGTTGTGTATCAAAGACAACTGTATTATAATTTCTAGCAGCACAACTGTGTGGGTAACTATGCTAGTTATATACAGAAAGCTCATGATATGTGCTAAGAAAAAAGAGAAACACGCTAGAAATTCTCACAAAAAAAGCAAAGCATCCTGTCTTTTATCTGGTGGACCTCAATTAAAGTTAAACTATAATGGTCGTTGGATGTTATTAGAAAAAAGGAGAGATATAGTAGAAATCTCACAGAAAAGAAAAATATGTGGCCCTTAATTTGGTGGACCCTGATTATAAAGAAAACAATCTATAGTTGATATTGTGATCATAGATCTAATCTATTGCTTAGAGATAAGTTAATATAAAAGGAAATAATTCCTCTCTATCCTTTAGAAGTCACGTGACCTCCCCACCCAATGTGGCCATAAGGAGGATGGAATCGACAATGGAGGCTACAATGCGTCGGCATTGTGGCAGAGATGATATGATGAGCACGACATGTTCCTGGGGATAGGGAACCAATTTTTGGCGGCACACGAGAACGGGGATGATCATAGTGGTCACAATGGGCGAGACGAGGGTGGCAGCCATAGAGAAGGAGAACTCACCAGCGGTGGAATCCAGCAGTGTAACGGAGATGATGCGGTGAGCATGGCATGTTCCCTTGGATGGGGAACCGTTTTTTGGGTCGCATGAGGATGGGGATGATCATAGCGGCCGGAATGAGCGAGATGAAGGTGATGGTCGCAGAGAAGGTGAACTCACCGGCGACAAAATCCGGCAGTGTAATAGAGATGATACAACAAACATGGCATGTCCCCAGGGATGCATAACCCATTTTTAGCGACACATGAGGACGGGGTTGATCATAGCGACAGGAACAGGTGAGATGGGCATGGTGGTCATAGAGAAGGAGAAATCACCCGGGGTGGAATCTGGTGGTGTAACAAAGACGATGCGACAAGCATGGCATGTTCCCGGGGATAGGGAACCTATTTTTGGCGGTGCACAAGGATGAGGATGATCATAGCAACCAGAATGGACGAGATGAGGGTGGCGGCTGCAGAGATGGAGAACTCGCTGGTGGCAGAATCCGGTGAACTGCTGGTCAGTATGGTGGGCACACGAGTACGGCATGACCTCGGGGATCCCTCCTGCGGTGATGGCACGACCTCCCAAAGATATAATCTATATAGGAAATATGTGTATTCTCTATCATAATACAAATAAAACCAATTTTTACAAACATGAAAATTGAATCAAATTGATAATGTTATAAAAATGCTTTCCACGTATAGTCATTTCCCACTCATTTGTTTTTCCTATTAAAAAACTCAATATCATCAAACCATTTAAACATATAAACATATCTTGCTAGTTATTCTGAAAGGAGAACGTACTGCACGTTCGGTCCTGCAGTACTACGTATACGTACTTACTACTGCTATTATGTGATGGCTACACACAATACTGTAGCGATTGTTTGAGGTATTAATATGGGATGGTAGTTGCATTGCAGTACCACTGATCACATAGCGCGGGGTACACACAACAAACGACATAAATGGCGATCAAGGACAACTGTTAGTTGCAAATAATGTTGGCTCCGGGAACGATCAAGATCGACTCTACCCTGTTGTTGATCAACTCGGCTTCGGTTTCTGGCTTCTGACTTATTTTTCACTATTCATAAGTTTCGTCTTTTTCTGAACTTTTGGCTTTTTGTTGAGCTTTTTTGTCGGTTCTTTTTTCCCGTATTTGTTTGTATTATACGTAATGGGCTAACATATTTTTTTATTTTTAAATTTTTTTAAATTTAATTATGCTAAATAAGCCTCTGTCAGCTACAGTGCTTTTTCAGCCAGCTACAATGCTTTTTCAGCCAGCTACAGTGTTTTCAGCCATAAGCCACAAGCTTTTCAGCCGAACCGATGACCACCTTTATCTTATGAGCTATTCAGTGATTGATGTATTTCGTTTCTTCCCCATGGGGGGGTTACGTGACCAGGGGTGCATACTGCATACTGTTTTTTACTACTGACCTATGCTTTTGCCGTAGTCTCCTTCAACCCGTCAACTCATTTGTGGTTGCAGATTTATTTAGCTCTCCCTTCGAGAGGAAAAATTCGCCTCTTCGCTCAATTATAGATTGTCCTATTCAGTCGAGATATACATATGAGTCATCATATATCTATATTTATTTATCGAATCTTTCTTGGAAAATCTGGTTGAACACTGGACGGCTCAAGATTTGTTGATGCAAATGATGTCGTAGTGGTTTGAATACGAGAGTTTATGGAAGATCTCTCTCTCTCTCTCTCTCTCTCTCTTTGCGAGGGAGCTCATGAAAGATATCGATCAGATATTCGCAAAGATTTTTGTAAAACGAAGCTTTAAATATGTGTAACTAAATTTTCAGGATAAAATGAACATGCTTATATATACTACGCGTGTGCTTGGTTTGAAGCAAAGGATGACCTATTAGTTGCGTGTTTCGTCGCATGAACAAACTTATAATTGATTTTTCCGGATACAACGAACAAACTTATATATAGAACTTGCATGACAAGATGGACTGCTTACACATGACGAAATGCAGGATAAGAAAAATGAAATTAAATATTGAATAAGAAAATCGAACCTATTTAAAGTGTCCGAATAAATGTGTTCAAGTGAGTACGTACGTAGACTTCTGCTTCACAAGTGTAAACAGCACAGGTAGTATATACCATTGTCCAAAACAAATAATCCCAAAGTGATCATGCATCACGTATATCTTACGCCATCAATGGTTTTGAAAAAAAAAATACAGATACAAACTTAAAGGATATCAATATATCGTGGACTGTTGGGTTCTTGTCAATAATCTTTGACATCAAGATCTTGCTACTTCATCGAATCGCACGGAAGAAACGTCTGTTTCAAAAGAAAAAAGTCATGCAAAGAAAATATACTATACATTAGTGCTATTTAACCTGTATCTAACAAAGATCTTATTTTCCTAAAAACAAATATTTTATCTGGATTAGTGAGACTGATTCACCAAAATCAAATCACTAGGAAGGCTGAGAGGGAAGACAAGGTGTAAGATAGTGTGACAGCAAAAAGAAAAGTAGTTTCCAATACTTCACAAAAATCAACCAGGGTTGGTTAGCCACAAGAACAACCTTTTTTTCTCAAAGGTGGACCATGCGCACGTACACACAAAGCTGTGCATGTTTGCGTCATGTTTGTGTGAGAGGAAGAGACCGAATTAACCATCGAAACAAAAGCTCCTAACCATTTGGCGCCCTCTCACTCTCCCCTCTTCTTTTTGTGAAGCCACCACGTTTTTCCTTCTCCTCAACTGCTGCTCTCCTTCCTCCCTCTCAGTCTGCCTCTCACTCACTCTCTCCTCCTCCTCCTCCCTCTTCCATTGCACAGTAGTTGCATGCAGACAGACAAACTTCCAGGAGCCCACACAAAAAGGGAGTGCCGAATCCACCATCCAGAGTTACTCAGATCCACCTGTGGGGGAGGGCGAGAACAGGGGAAAGACTGGATTTTGATCCAGTTTTGGTGGTGTTCCAGTGGGGTTTATGGTACGGAGTGGTGGGGCGATGGAGGTGGAGGGTGGTTGTCTGCAGGCAGTGCAGCCCAGGAGTTCTTGGGTATGCTTGCTGGTTCCCTGAGTTTTTGGGTTCTTTTCTCCTTGTTTTTTTTTGCTGTGTGTCGAGTTTGGTTGCTTAGGGTTGATTTTGCCATTTAACTGCGGATTCTTGGTGAGTTTGGTTGCTTGGATTTCCTTGTGCGTCTTCTTGAATTGCTCTGTGTTACATATGGCTGCTTTGATGCATTTCTTCGAGAAAGGAGTGGACTTCAGAATTTGTATGATTATCTTGTGCTGTCACTGCCGAATTCTGGCGGTAGAATTTTGTTGAATTCTTTCTCGAAGTTATATGTTGTAATCTTGTAGGTTTGATGTGGTTCGTCCAAGTTTTTTTGTGTGGAGAAAGCTTAGAAGCTTGGTTTGTAGCATGGCTATTTTTTCAGTTCTGAATTTAGGTGGTAAATTTGGCTGCTTGTAAGTACTTGGCTGGGGACTGTCAAGGTTTCGATTCTGCATTGGCTTAGTTGTAGAATGAAGTATTCTGTCATTAGAATTAGTCAATTAGATATGAATTTGACGAGAGTTGTTGCAATTAGTTCACCGTATCTTGCATATTCAGAGTTCATGAGTGTAATTCAGAGATGAAATGGTGCCAAGGATTCTGAGCTTTCTTTTGCTTTTGGGTCATCCTGTTTGTGCAGACCATGCCCATTTCTTGGAAGTATATGATTGCTTACGGTGACAGTAGGTTTGTCAGATCACTTTTTTAAAAAAATCGGTATGTCAGATCACTTTTGATGGTCCAATTGGACATTTTTTTGGAACTTACTTCAGACTTGTCTGTTTGCTTTGAATTGTACGTTGTTATTTATTTAAAGTTTCTCTTTCTGATTGTTAACTTTTGTCCTATGTTTTGAATGGAGTATCCAGTATATTCCAAGTCACTACTTGATTCTACGGATTATCACACAACGTGGTAAAAATGACACAGTTTGTGTTTGTGCAGGGATGGCAAAAGGGAACACTTTTACTGGCATATCAGAGCTTTGGAGTTGTGTACAGTGATATCTGCACTTCACCTGTATACGTGTACAAGAACACCTTCTCTGGAAAGCTGCGTCTTCATGAGGAGGACGAAGAGATCCTTGGGGTGCTATCTCTGGTCTTCTGGAGCCTTACCCTCATACCCCTCTTCAAGTACATCATCCTTGTTCTTGGAGCAGATGACAATGGAGAAGGTGAGTTCAGAGTCTAATTCACACGCGTATTTTTCCTCAAATAACTAATTTCAGTGCACACTACTTACTATGACTTGCTGGCAATGTACTATGCAGGTGGGACATTTGCTTTGTACTCGCTGATGTGTAGGCGCTCTAGGATGGGCCTTCTGAATAACATCCATGCCAACCATGGTTCTCTGTCAGCATACAACCAGGAGGAACCTTGTATGGAGTCAAAGATTGGTTTGTTCATAAAGGGCTTCTTCGAGAAGCATTGCTTGCTTCGTGTGATGCTGTTGCTGTTTGTTCTGATGGGTACTAGTATGGTCATTGGGGATGGCGTATTGACCCCAACAATGTCAGGTAATGAACTTTGAATTCTTGTATTCACTGAAATGTTCTACTTGAAACTGTAGTTTATAGAAGTTGTATGCTCTAAAGCATGAGTATGATGCTTAATTAAATTTTGTGAATATCTTTTCTGTATAAGTGATACATGAGTATACCTAACTAGAGTAAGGAGGCTCATCATATCTTCTTGGTGACTGACAGGGTGACATATTTTTTTTCTGTAGTGTTGTCAGCAGTTTCAGGCCTAAGAATCAAGTTTCCAGAACTTCATGAAAGTAAGCAGCTATTCTATTGACTTTTTATAAGATTTACTGTTCTTAGCAGCACATGATAGTTTCTCTTTTTAAGTTTTTCTTGGTAATGTTCATTTGCACCATAAATTACAAATAATCGACTCTAGTTGTGCTTTTTATGCAGATTACACTGTGCTCATTGCTTGTCTCATTTTAGTCGGGCTTTTCGCGTTACAACACTATGGAACACATCGTGTTGGATTCCTGTTTGCACCAATTTTAATTTCCTGGCTTACTTGCATTGGTGGGATTGGCATATATAACATTTTAAAGTGGAACCCTGGTGTCATCCGTGCTCTATCCCCGTATTACATATACAACTTCTTCAGTAAGACTGGTAAGGATGGCTGGAGCTCACTCGGAGGAATTGTTCTTTGTATTACAGGTTCACATCTTTTATCCTTTTATTTTGACTAATCACTTCTTTCCCCTGTAATGGGCTTAGTTATAGCTATGGATTTTCAGGTGCTGAAGCAATGTTTGCTGATCTTGGGCATTTCTCAAAGCTTTCACTAAGGGTAAATTTGTTGTTCTTTTTAATGATAATAGTTTAGTTTCATATATTAGCTAGATGTGTAATTTTGCCATTGATAACTATGCAAACATCTTTACTGTGATTTTTTTATTCCTTTGTCATGACAGCTGGGATTCACAATAGTTATATATCCTTGCTTAGTTCTGGCTTACATGGGTGAGGCTGCCTATCTATCGAAACATAGGGAAGATCTCCAAAGTAGCTTTTACAAAGCTCTTCCAGGTGAGGTGGCAATGTTTTGCCATGTTTGAAGTTTTTCACTGATTTTCATATCATTCTTATCCAAAAGCATGCATATTCCCATTATTATGACATTTTCAGTTACTTAGAGAGTTGAGATATGACCATTTATATATATTCTTCTTTACATTTAGTCTATGTTGTTTTTGCACCATGCATGCCATATGCAGGTCAGAAAAAAGGATAGGTAAAATATGTACATTTATAAGTTATTATTCTTTTTCATTTTATATTTCTTAGCATATTCCTTGTATTTTTCTCAGCAAAGCTTTTGCAACCATTAAACAATGTATTCTATGAGCTCAATCTTTGTTCCAAAGGGCTATATAGGAAATTTTCCTATAGGATTGAATTCCTTCAAAATTCTTCCAATCCAAAGAGGTCCTCAATAGAACCTCAGTATTTTTTTTAGCAAAGAATCCTTAGTATTTCTCATACTGAGAAACTTATTCATGGTTCATGTATAGGTACACCACTTGATATATCCATGAACTATGCATACCATGCATGTTAAAGCTTCCATGCAACTCTCGGAGTCAATACTCCCCATGTTTACATGACTATATGACTCCATTACCAGGCTTACCAATAAGATATGTAATACTAATTAAAGTTATCAACTGATCAGGATATTTGTATGAGTGCAAGCTAAAGCTAAAGCATTAATTTTCTGTAGTGAGCAATTATATATATATATATATATATATATATATATATATATATATATATATATATATATATATATATATATATATATATATATATATATATATATATATATATATATATATATATATATATATATATATATATATAGACACACACACACTATTATAAAAGTATAAGTTAGTGGTTGGTCCATTCTCCCTCCTCTCTTCTCAGCCATCCGATTTTGATCTAGACTATTCGTCTCTCTCCTCCTCCTCCTCCTCCTCCTCTCTCTCTCTCAGGATACAACCACCCACGCATGGGTCTCTAACTAGTGTATGTATGTATATATGTGTATATGTATGTATGTGTGTGTAGGACGCTGAAATGGGGCACCAAGCCTCCCTGCTATTGGATTGTTTTTAGATGCGTGCAAGTGCAATGATATATAATATATCAGGATGGAAAGTCTTAATCATGGATGAAAAGTATTAATCATGGATGGAAAGTCTCAATCATGGAGCCTGAGCACCTATGGTCCCCCTGTTATTTATACTATATATATTAGTTCTATACTTTACACAATAATTTTTCTATCAAAAATCTATAGCGCTACCAGGTCTTAACGTGCACGAAGGCCCGTGTCCATCTGACCTGGCTACGCGGGAACAGATGAGCGAGATATTCGATAGCTACAACATGATACGTGTGTCATAATGGAAAGAGAAACAAACCATTGTAACACTAGCTATTTGTTGAATCTACATGATTGATGGGGTTGAGTATTCAATGGCCCCAACATAGCCACGTACACGGGGACGTAGAGATGAGTATTGCATGTATTTTCAACGATGACCAAGGGAGTCGGACGTGCACATGTGGTGGGGCCTGCCATCTCAAAAACTGCATCACATATGGGTATTGTCAACGAGCATGGTTGTTATAGGAAGGCCCAATTCCTTATTTCCTTTGCATATTGCTACATACACCATCTTTTTGTATAATACTTGTAGTCTTTGTTGGGTGGGTCTAAATTTGTAGACTCACCTCCCATGCAATTAGGCACAGTCCTCTTTTTCAACCGCACAACATATGCATTAATCACCAATGATAGTAAATGAAAACTTATAAAACATTGGATGGTAATTTTTCAAAGCATATGCTAATTTTAGGTGCAAATGATGGTATTTTTAATGTAAAACCCCGTAAATTGAACTTAGACTAATAATTTTTTAAATGATAACTTAGGGTACAATTGATGATAAAAAAATATGAATATAGAGAAGTGAATTGCATTTTTCACTTCTTAAAAAAATCCATCACGACTTAATAGTGGAGAAATAATTTTTAGGCTAATAATTTATTAAAAATATAGATGGTAACTTAGGGTGTAACTGATGGTAATTTTTGAAATTTCTTTTAAATTAAAAATAATGATAATTTCTGAACTTAGGGTGGTAACTTGTTAAAACTACAGCTAATAACTTAGGATCAGAATGATGGTAAGTTTTGAAGGTTTGGGTTTATTTTTGGGTTAAAAGTAATGATATCTAAAATGATGGTAAACTGATGGTAATTTTAAACTTATGTTGGTGGTTTGTTAAGCTATCGATCGCAACTTAAGGTCTAACGGATGATAATTTATTAAAAATCCAGATAATAGCTTTTATTTTTTAGTTGTATTTTGAATTTCTTGAGTTATATAAAATAATTTAGTGGTAAATATTATGAATAGAAGACCAAATATTTCTAAGATTATTCTATAAAAGAAAAGAAAAGGTGAGCGTGCTATAAGACTAAAAAGCACCTAAGTGTTGTATAGTCAATCCCATTGCGTATATGTCTAACGATATCCCTAATGATATCTAAGGTAAGTATGTAACTAACCCTAGCTTTGCTTGTACTCCAAGTATGTATAACCTCTGCATATACACATCAATTGCATCCTTTGGCCGTGTGGCCTATTCCATCTTGCATGGTATGAGAGCATGCTTTCTTGTCAATACTTTCCTCGACTTTTTTCTTCTCCAAAGGAAAATGATCTACACCTCTTTTCCAATTCGGCCATGAGCGAAGATGGGGACACCGGCACCAAAATGCCTCCTCTCACCCCTTATTACATGTGTTTTATGTTGCCATTGTCAAAACCCATATGTCCGTCCTCGAAATCTAGGAATTCATCTATGAAAAGTAGGGTGAATTATTCTTGATCACGCTTAGAAAGTATGGGTTGCAAAGCCATGTTGACAATGTGTCTTCCCCTACGTCCACAAAGGACACAAATTGGTAGCAACACGATTATATCGTGCTCTCCTAGATATATGGCTCCATCACGCCAAAGATCTTTAACATCGTCATCAAGCCCAACACCACTACTCGTAATGTCTGGGACAATATCGAGGGAATGTTTCACAACAACAAGAAAAGCCGTGCAATCTACCTTGAAGCTCAGTTCCACAATCTCGTGCAGGGTGGTCTGAGCATCCCTGCTTACTACCATAAGCTGAAAACCCTATCAGATGTGCTCGGTGACATCAGACAGCTCATCTCCAATGAAAACCAATTTTTGGTTTGTTATTTCTTCTAATAATGGTTATTGGATTAATTGCACATAACTACTTTATTTTTAGAGTACAAGGCTCATTGATTATGAGTTGCTTCTGGAAGATGGCCGTGGTTGGAGCAAGGCATCCTTTGGCATCACCATCTTGGCTCACACTGGAGGTTCAAGATTAGAGTTGTCACAATCGCGGCTCATCAACGGTTACTTTGGGGCTTCGCCAAGGTGTCAATCAATGGTTGCTCCTCTACTTGCCAGTAAGGAAATTAGGATATTTGTGGCCTTCTACCTCAGGTCCAGTGGATTTCAAGTAGGACAAGATTAGTCCTAGGAGGAATCCAGAGACAAGTTGTTGCCTTTACCTTTGCCTAATGGAAGGATGGCAATTCTGACAAGACCTATCTATGCACCTCAAGCAGGAGCACCACCTATTCGACATGTTGTCGGTGTTCCATCCGGGAAGGTTCCATCATGGAAACAAACAAAAGAGGAGCATTTACGTGAAAGGAAGTGCACCCAATTTTATTGTTGGTTCTAGTTTCCAAAACATTGAGACCATTGCCTTTTTGCTATGCGATCTTGTTTGTTTAAAGACAAAACTTTGTCCTTCCTGAATTCCAGGGCGCACATGAGATTTGGAAAGAAGAGCAACAAATGTTGCATACTCTCATCGCACATTTATGTGTGCGTAGCCAAACACCAGCCAACTTGTATTGGCATGCTAATTTTTTAGTTTTGCCATTTTTAGTAGCCATCCAAACATGCTTCATGTTATCTGAGGACATAAAATGCTTTGGTATGTTTATCAATGTTACATGCATTATGTATCAAAGTTAGAACAACAGATATCATGTATAGCTAGTGAGAGTATGTATTGACATAGTTACCATGAAAGCAATACACCTAAGTTGTGGGATGGGGTCATGGTGCATGATATGACACTTTTCCTCCCAATTCCAAAGCAAGTCGTTTCTTGAACCACAAATCAACTCAAAGTGGGACAGATAAGAAGTACAAAGGGAATTGTATAGCAAAATCGATAACTTGAGATAATATATGACTTAATGTGAACTCAAGATTGCAAGAAAGTACTATTATGGGTTGTAACCCTTCTCCCAAAGAAATGGTTCCTTAAACCCTTCAACACATAGACTAAAAACATCTCCCAAGAAACTTTCTTCACATCATTGCTTTGAGGGTCCTTAAGGGAAAAACAAGAAAAAAGCCTTCCATATGTGCACTTTCACGACATTATCACACTTTGGGATCCTTAGAGAGTTGACCCAAAAGTGCTAAAGGCCTATTGATATAACCCAGAGCCCAGAGCTAAAATTGGTTACTTCTGCACAAAATATCCAAAACCCATCCAACTTGCTAATATGTATTAATTAAGCAAGCCTAACATCAATAAGGGAAATGGCCCCTTCATAAGAATACCAATTTTACCCTGCCAGGTCATCATCTAGACTAGGGATGGTAACGAGGACATTCCATGGTGGGAGTCGTTCCCTATCCCCGTCCCTCAGCACACAAAATTTCCCCATTCCCAAGCTCGGGACCTAGTCCCCCCCCCCCCGACGAGTTCCTAGGGCCCAATGGGCCCCAACAACGGCATGAACACATCTACACAAATCAGATCAGATCCTTGTCTATGAAGACAAATCAGATAAAACATTCGTTCATGAACACAAACCAATAAATCCAACCCTTGTCCATGAACAAATCAACAAATCATTTTGTCCATGAACACAAATAAAATCAAATCCTTGCCCATGAACACAAGTCAATCTACACACGGATGGAGGCCATGAACATATGCATCTACACAACATGCACTATCTACAAAAAAATCATGTACTTATGCTCCAAGGATCTACTGATCCACACACGAACATATATTGATCAAGAGATCAGGTTAGATCTAGAGAAGAGGACGGGGGCACACCATTGATAAGATGGAGAGGAGGATGAGGCGGAGGTCACCGGTAACAATTTGGAGAGAGATTGAGGAGGTGACTGTTGATGCCTCACCCTCACGACATGGCGGAGTACTGGAGGGAAATGGGATGGCAACTTCGTGGGTGCCACCAGCGACAGCTATTGTGAGGCCAGACATGTATGGAAGTGGCAGCCCCTGTGGCCTATGAGGATGGGATTTTGGAGTTGAGAGAAAGTATACATGAGAGAAGACTCAGGGTGGTGGTAGCCTTAGCCTAGTAGGCAGTGGCTTTGAATGGAAAAAGACAAGACATATAGGGTTATTGAGTCATGGTATGCATCGGGCCTACATGTCATAGGAAGAATCACATGGACCTGATGGGATACAGGAGATTGGGGAACACTCCACCTCCACTTCACTCGATGGGTGATGAATTCATCCCGTAAACTATCCCCGTGGAGAAGACATACTCTGACAAGGGAAATCCATGTAGTTAGCTTGCATGGATCTCTATATTTTGAGGAATGCTCTATAATTGCCATCTGCAAGTGACCTCGAAATTGCTTCTTTATGCAACCTAACATTTCTTGGTTCCCAAGCAAGATCTTCGAGGCATTCCATCTTGTGGGGTCCACAATATTGTCTATCTGGCCCTTTTTTGAATGAAAAGCAGGAGAACTACCTTCATTTCATTGAAAGGAGGAATGAGTACTATTGTGGTTACAGACCAAACAGAGAGAGAGTGGTATGGTAGTGAAGAGTTAGGTGAGCAATGCTTAGGGTTTTCCCCATAGCCTGGATGGTATATATATATATTCACATGGGGAGTGTTTTACAATTATGCCCTTACACTCAAGTATCCCTCTCAAGGGCATTTATGTCTTTATACATGTCCCATTTTGGGCCTTACAACCTTCTAACAGGCCGGCTGGGCTTAGGTAGGGGCCACCCCTATAACAGGAGCCTCTCATGGTGAAGGGCTTCACAGGTCGAAACTATGTTGCCGAGCCATTTGGCCCCCTCCGTCCCCACGGCCTATGAACTTCTAAATTGTTTGATGGAGCCTCATTGTTTGGTGTAGTCTTCGCCCCGCGCCGAGGATACAGCGTTGAGCGGGTTGCCGAAGCTGTCCTTAACCACAGGGCCCTTCAGTAGCAGAGTCGAAGTCGAAGTGGAGACGAGCTCATGCTGCGGACACGTCGAGGCGCGGGGCAGGTCTAGCTCCCATGCATAGTGCCGGAGAGCCGAGTGCGGGGGTCTCCGCATGGAGACGGGTCCGAAGCGAGCTCGTCGCGGAGGTACTTTCCTTGGTCACACTGAAGAAGTGGAGTCGACACGTGGCCCGACAGCTTCGCGGTCCGGAGTCGATGTCTTAATGGCGGTGAGAATCGCGCCGATTCCTGAAATGTCAGGGGTGGGCTGCTGCAGCCATACGCGCTGTCCCGATGGAAAGGTACACGCGGCGGGACGCGATTGGTGCGCACTGGACTGCCAGCGGTCGTACGACTGCGGTCGCGCGTCCCTTTCCAAGAGAGGCGTGACGCGTGACGGGATGCTACTGGCGCGTCATGTGCTATCAGGCGGCCTGCGACTGCGCGCACCCGACTGCCCGCGGTTGCACTTCTCGATCATGGGGAGCCGAACCGCTAGGCTCCCGTTGATTGCGTTTCCGATCGTGGGGGAGGTGAGAGGGCTTTATAAAGCCTTGCCACCGGCATGCGAGCGTTCTTCTTGGTTGCTCATTTGCCGTTGCTTTGCTCTCTTTTTTTCCCTCCTGCTAGCGCAATCTGCCCCTGCTCCTGCTTCTTTAGCCTTCTACTTTAGAGGAGAATGGCGTGCCACGAAGGTCCCGCTCACCGGCTCAATGGTAGCGGCTCGTCTAGCCAGCGCGGTTTGTCACCGCTACCGGCGGAATATGTCTGGTGGTTCGCGAGCCACCGCAGGTCGACAAGCGGTGGGATGCCATGAAGAAGTCGGGAGGCCGCTGCTCCCGTGTGCTAGGGCGAAGTCTCGCTACGGAGGAGATGATCCAGACTCTCCTTCGGAAGAAAAAATTGGAGGAGTGTGCAGGGGTTCGCCTGCCTACCCGTGACGAGACGGAGCCGCACCCGGAGGAGTCGGAGGCGATTATCTTCGTCGCATTTTTTGAGGCCAGGCTCCGGATGCCCGCGACGCTCTTCATCGGCGAGGTCCTGCGGGCTTATGGGTTGGAGCTGGCGCAGCTGACCCCGAACGCTATAGTTTGTCTGGTTGTTTATGCCTGGGCGGCGCGAACAGAAGGTGTCCGTCCCAGCGCGAACCTATTCGCCCTTCTGCATGACGCGCGCTGCCAGCCGAAGAAGGTCGAAGGGGGGGTGCTATCGAACTTTGGCAGTGTCAACTTCGTGCTGAGGTCACAGTGCACGAAGCTCTTCCCCTCGCTGGCGACGCGAGGGAAGTGGGAGTCCGGTTGGATGCGACGGTGGTTTTACCACTGCGTGACGAGCACCAACGGTCTTCGGTGCCGAGGACAGCCAATATCTTTCAACAGCTCGCCGGGGGTGAGGCCGAAGGGCGACGACGAACAGAAGGCGCGGAGGCTTTCCGGTATCGCCCTCCGGTTCAACATGCGCGACTTTACGGTGTGGCGCCGCTTTCCGGCCAGTGGAAGTACGAGCGGGGCCGCACCCGGTGAGACGGCATTCACCCGACAGTATCTTCCCTTCCGAAGCCCTCCGCTCCTTGTAAGTTCTTCGGCCATAGGCTGCGTATGCATGCATGTATGCACGCGACCTTTTGTGAACAATGTCTCACTTTTGCGTGTAGGGCTCCGGCTGGAGGATGCGGAGCGCGTAGTGGTTGCACTCCTTGGGCCATACACGGCCAAGGAGCATAAGCTGCGCGAAGCCGTGACCGCCTCGGCGAAGCTGGGGCGAATAAACCAGGTATGCGAAGCCCTGGATATCCCCGTGCCAAAGCGCGCGACGCCGGTGCCGGTCCAGACTCGTTGCCGCGATGGCGATGGCGGGGTGGGGGCGTCTCCTTCCCGGTACAGGGCTTGGTCTGATGCCGCCGCATCCAGCCCGTCGACCGCATCTCCAGTGGGTACCATCAAGACCGAAGGTACGACCGGCGCCGTGTCCGAACCCACCGGCTCGGAGGAGGAGCACACTGCCCCCAATGAGGGGGCTTCGGGCGGCGCCGAGGAGATAGGCCATGGCGCCGACGCTCCGGGGGACGAGGCCTCATCACTTGCACCGGCCGCCGAGGGTTTATTGCCTGCTCCGGTCGTCGCGGCCGTAGAGGTGGCCGAGGGGACGTCGCCAAAATCTCCGAGGGTGAAGCGCCCCCCGATACAATCACCCCCCCCATTCAAAGAAGGGGTTCAACGTGGCAGGCGGCATCGCCGAGGACTCGGAGTCCGATGGGGAAGCCCACCAGACCGGGGGGAACTTGCTGCCCCCCACGTAGATGAAGCCCCCGCGGACCATGTCGAGGCGAGGCGGACACCTCCCCATGCGTCGGTTGAGGGTATCGAAGGTAGGCACCATTCTTTCTCCCCCCGCGACTTCGCGAAACTCTCTCCGATTTGCTCGCTCATTCCATCATCGACATCAGGTGAGACTAGGTCTCCTGGACGCGGTCAAGGATCAAGCATCGGAGACGGCCGCGAAGCCCCCAGTATTCGTGTCGAGGACGTGATGTCCACGCCTGGTGCTGTCGAAGTCTCTATCGCGGAGGCTCGACGGCCGGTTATCTCCGACTTTATTCCTCGGTCGGAGATGCTTCGGGTCCTTCATGAGGTCGCGGAGTGCACCGACTCCAACCTAGATCGGCGGGCGCTGTCGAGGTGCGGGGCCCGAGCTCCTAGCGAGCGCTGGCGGCCTCGGAGATGAGGGTAGGTGCTTATGTTCCCGACCTACGGCGCTGTCGAGGGCTTATTGACACGCACACTTTTGCAGACCCTTGCTCTCGACCGAGCCCTGGAGGAGGCGCGCATCCGCGAGCGAAAGGTGCTGGAAAACCAACTCCGAGCTGCCGAAGAGGCTCACGCCGTCAAGGACGAGCGCATCTGGCTGCTGGAGGTGGAAAGCGCAAGGGCGGTCTCCGACGCGCAAACACTCGCTGCAGAGGCGCATTGCGCAGCGGTGGAGGCGCAACGTGCCACGGCGGAGGCTCAACGCACGGCGGTGGCGGAGCGCGATGGCCTGCTCCAGCAGATTGCAGCGCTGGAGGAGGAGAGGGCCCAGCTCACCGCGTCCCTTGACGAGAGGAACCGGACACTGGGATACGCGTCGGTGGCGGCGTGGGATGCGATGGAGTCCTTGGAGAGGGCCCTCATGGACCTCATCGTCGATGTGCCGGACCTAACATTTGGCCCTGAGGACTTGGCGTAGATGCTCGCTCAAATCGGAGAGGGCTCGAGCCTTGCCCTCCGTGGCACCAGAGCCTTCGGCGACCAATGCGGCTTCGCCGGCGCTTGCATTGCTTTGGCCATGCTCCACAACCGCGGGTGCCCGCACATTGCCGAACTGGCTGATCCTCAGCTGGAGCTGCCCGCCGGAGCCAATGCGATGTCGAGCGCCATTCGCGACGTCCGCCCCACCGTCCGGGCCTTCTACGACCAGATCTGGGGGTACATCGGGGAGCCTGCGGCCAAGATGGCGCTACATCGGATGCTACACAGGGAGAGGAACCTCGGCCGGTGGCTCGACGAGGTTCCCCGGTGCGACGAAGATGGCGCCGCTATCCTTGAGCACGGTGTGGGCCCGCATGCGTGATGTCAGGACCCGGTGTGTAGGCGTGCGTTGTTATGTATCCGTTTTTGTAAGCGGGCTCCCTGTGGCCCCCTGCCCTTTATATGAATGAAATAGTATTGTCCAAAGCCTTCTGACGATGCGTATCTTTTCTGCTCCGAACAGATGCCCGATAGGGGCCGAGTAGTGTTTTTGGACCGCTCGATCCGACGGCATCTTCAGCGTTGGGCATGGGTGGGAGAGGCCCAGGATTTCTGGGCGACCCGGACTTCAACATGTGACACTCCGACGCAGGAGTATGTCAAGGTGGAGCCGGATTAATAGCGACCTTAGGCACCCGGAGGCAAGCTCCGTCCCATACCCTTCGAAGTGGTGGCAGCGGAGCTGGCGCCTAGTCAAAGTAGACGCTCGAGCGCTCCGTCGCCTACCTTCGAAGTGGTGGCAGCGGAGCTGGCGCCTAGTCGAAGTAGACGCTCGAGCGCTCCGTCGCCTACCCTTCGAAGTGGTGGCAGCGGAGCTGGCGCCTAGTCGAAGTAGACGTTCGAGCGCTCCGTCCCCTGCCCTTGGAAGTGGTGGCAGCGGAGCTGGCGCCTAGTCGAAGTAGACGCTCGAGCGCTCCGTCCCCTACCCTTCGAAGTGGTGGCAGCGGAGCTGGCGCCTAGTCGAAGTAGACGCTCGAGCGCTCCGTCCCCTACCCTTCGAAGTGGTGGTAGCGGAGCTGGCGCCTAGTCGAAGTAGACGCTCCACTTTGCGTGTGGTATTTATACTCCGTAGAGTGCTGAGAACATCATCCATGTTTTATTTATACTCCGGAGAGTACGCATAGAGACAAGATCTACGTGTGCGCTGGAACATCCGCGTCTTATTTATACTCTCATGGTGGCTTACATGGCCTATCTCAAAATTCATCTATTTATTGTCTCGTCTTATCTTTGCACTCCCCATCACAAAATTGCCGGCTTGGCCATTGGGGGATAAAAGATAGGTCCATTTGGATTTTTTTTTTCAAAATAAAGTCGATGATGGATAGGTTAGGACCTTGTATCTTGCAAAATGAATTATGTATCTAACTTGCAAATAAGCACTATCATGATTCATGAGCAAGTAATAGATGCACTGGAGTAGCAAGTTTAGTTAAAGAAAGGGAGAGAAAAATGGTAAATATGCACTGTTGTGATGAGGCGTACGTGAGGGTGCATTGTTTCGATGTACTATATCATATTTTATTTCTTAAAATTAATGCGTGAATTTCTAGCCGCTCAACATAACTATAGATTTACCTATTACTCTCTTAATGCAACGGAAATGAGTTTTTTCTTGCTAATTTTTTCATCTGTTTGTGTTTCCCTATTCAGACCGTGTGTTTTGGCCGGTTTTGATCATTGCAACATTAGCTACAGTTGTTGGGAGTCAAGCAATCATCTCAGCTACATTTTCCATCATAAGCCAGTGTAGGGCTTTGGGGTGCTTCCCTCGGATAAAGGTCGTACACACATCCAGCCATGTCCATGGGCAGATATACATCCCGGAGGTGAACTGGGTTCTGATGTCCTTGTGTTTGGCCGTTACAATTGGATTCCGAGACACTGAAATGATTGGAAATGCCTACGGTACTTACATGTTACTGATCGAGCTGTTTATGGTTAATTTGCTGCTGCGTAAGGCAATTAGTTCTAATTACTAATAGATACATCTCTCTCTTTCAGGCCTTGCTGTGATCTCGGTGATGTTTGCAACCACATGCCTCATGTTCCTTGTCATCACAACCGTGTGGAACCGCTCTGTTCTATGGGCAGCTCTCTTCACCATTGGCTTCGGATCCATTGAGCTCCTCTACCTATCAGCATGTCTTGCCAAGGTCCCCCATGGAGGTTGGCTGCCTCTCCTGTTATCACTGATCACACTGCTAGTCATGTCCACATGGCACTACGGGACCGCGAAGAAGCAGGAGTACGAGCTGCAGAACAATGTCTGCCTCGAACACCTCCTCGAGCTGAGCTCCGGCATTGGCCTCGTCCGCGTCCCCGGAGTCGGCTTCGTGTACTCGAACACCATCAATGGAGTGCCCCCCATGTTTGCGCACTTCGTGACAAACTTCCCCGCGTTCCACCGGGTGCTCATCTTCGTCTCGCTGCAGACGCTCACCGTGCCGAAGGTCTCGCCCGACCAACGCTTCCTGGTGGGGAGGATCGGGCACCCGGAGAGCCGCCTGTTCCGCTGCATTGTGCGGTTCGGGTACAAGGACGGCAGGTGGGACCATTTCAACTTCGAAAACCAACTGCTGATGAAGGTCGTGGAGTTCCTCCGGCAGGAGGACTCCGCGCTGGCCTCTTCCGGCGAGATGTCGGTCATCCGTGCAGGGTCCGACGAGGTCTTGGACGCACTGATGAGCCCCGGCGAGATCAACAGCTTCAACGCCGACATGAAGAAGGCGCGATTCGTGGAGGCGCCGCCGTGGGCCAAGGAAGAGGAGAGGAGCGAGGTGAAGGAGCTGCTGGAGGAGAGGGAGGCCGGCGTGTCGTACATCATCGGCCACACCTGCGTGTTCGCCCACGACTCGTCGTCGGCGATCAAGAAGTTCGCCATCAACGTCGTCTACGGGTTCCTCCGGCGCAACTCGCGGAGGCCCGCGGTCGTGCTCGGCATTCCCCACACCTCCCTGATCGAGGTGGGCATCGCGTACAGGGTGTGACCGTGACGCCTTAGTGCTTATCGCTGTAGTTGCAGGCTTAGCTGTATAGCTGGTAGCTAGTCGAAGAAAACACCGAGCAAACAGAATAACACCTTTCTGCTGAGGGGAATTAGATCATATACCCTCCCTTTAGTTGGGAAATTCAGAATTTACCCTCCTCATCTCAATGACACGTGGGGTCATCATAAGTCACTGACACGTGGGCCAGGGGGTAAATCCTGAATTTCCATCTAAATGGAGGGTATATGATCAATAAATCCTTCTGCTAAGAAACCAGTTCTCGTTACACTCCGGTACCATTTCATTTGCATAGTAGTCCCTTGAATCGGATCAGAAAGAGTTTATGAGATACAATACAAACACATATGGTATCAAGAATAAAAAGGATGAATTTCATAGAGAGACCTAAAATAATGATATTGAAACAACTATGATGAAAGAGAAAAGATTCAGCGAAATCATCTACAAATTCTTTAAGCATAACCTCCAAAGATTACAAGAGGAATTGTCGCTCACTCACAACCCTCTAGAATCTTTTAGGACCCTCAAATCCTTGCCATTTACAAGAATGGGTTTTGATAAACATCACCTAGATGTTTTCATCAAAGCAATCATCTAAATTTCTAACCTTTGGGTGTGCGTGAAGATTCGTGCACTGCCACCTCCACCTTCTTCTCCGACGACCCCTTTTTCCTCCTCACCGGTGAGCCCAAGGGGAGAATACCGCCCCCATCTAGGGTTCACCGTTCCCCTAGGCATAGAGGGAGGCCGAGGGTGGTGGCCTGGCAGTGGGGCGCCGGGCAGGGTAGGAGGGTGGTGGGCAGTGCTAGAGGGCGGCGGCGACAGAAGGTACTAGCTATTAGGTTGGGCGGAGACAACACGGTGGGGAAGGGTAGGGCGCCGAGGTGAGGCGACGAGGGCACCGCCAATCACGGGTAGTAGAGGAGAGGGCAGGGGTGGTGGTGGGAGGCGCTCGGAGCTACTCTGATGAGAAAGGAGGAGGCCATGGGAGGGGGCAGGGTGGAGGGAGCGGAGCAGTGTGGGAGGAGGCGCAGAGGGGGCGGCGACGAGGAGGAGGCTGCGCGGGGTGGGAGGCGGTGGGATCGGGGGTGTGGGGTGGGAGGCGGCGGGGTTGGGGGATAGGGTTAGAGTTAGATGGATTATATAGTAAGAGGGAGAGGATGAGGGATTTTAGACTTAATCTAAGGGTCACAAAAATTGGATGATTGTTTGAAAGAAAACATCCGAGTGATGACTAAATACACCCAGAATCTAGTACTAAAAAATATCCTAGTCTCCAATCCTCTCATGCACCCTCTGCTTTGAATGAGTAGGCTTGGCTGCTTGGTTCCTCTCCATGATCATCCCTCATGATTTATATAGTCCATCCTAGTTCTTCACCAAAACAAAAGCATAAATCCTAATTCAAATAGAATTAGGAATCTTAATCCTAATAAGATTCATTTAGGACTCTTTATAGCACGTCTTTCTAAATCCTAAAAGACTATATATGAGCCACCCTAACTCAACAATCTCCAGCTTGACTCTTATCCATTGAAGTCACTGTACTCTTCCAAGAACTCGCTCTAAGTCAGTTTCACATTTTTTTCTCCCACCTTTGGGAGTGCCCCACCATAGGGTCTCATGCACATCACCGCAATGTGCATGTTAGTATCCAGGCTAGCCTTCTCGGACCCTCCACTTAAGAGTTCCTTCATTATGTAGTTTGGTTAACAACACTTCCTATTTTTACAGCCTTCTATGTCATAGGTTTGTACCACTTTCGAGCTCCATCTGCTTGTCGGTACCATGTGGTTGGTCCTATCACATCTTCTTTCTTTCAACAGCTCGCACCTTCATCTTTGTGTCCTCTAGATTTTACAACTGTCTTTATAGTTTCACACATAATTATAGATGAGATCTGAGTACCTACCGTTGACGACACGGTTTCCTTCTCCTAACCAGGATTTTTGTCACCTCCCATTGGTTACTCTACCTTTAATATTGCCCTTTAACCGGTATCATTCATTGCTCTATATATTTTTCATGATTACTTGCACTTTACAAGTAACTCGCATTACTTCACCTCAAAGTGGTACCTCACAACCTTCGAGCTCAAGCAATCTCATAGATATTATATTCTTCTTTAAAATGAGAATATATCGAACTCCTGTCAATGTGCGATGCGCTCCATCATACATCTCCAATGTAACCATTCCCACCTCGGTAATTACATGCTCCTTACAGTCCGCTAAGTTAACAGTTCTATACACCAGGCGTAGAGATTCTTTGTCAAACATCTCCCTCGCCAAACATATATGGAAGCAACAATCTGAATCTAATATCCATTCATGAGAAGTACATAATTGACTGACAACTAGCACATCCAAATCATCCTTTGCTACAGTCGCTAAGTATGCGCCCTTCATTTCCTTTAAACTCAAACAATCTTTTATCATGTGACCTTTTTTGTCATATAGATAGCACACATATGCACCCTTGTCTTAATCTTCTTCTTGCCGTGGCTTTTACTTTTGCCTACCACATCTACTGTAGCCAAAGCTTTCTAAATCATTAAAGATTATATATAAGTTACCCTAACTTAGCTGATGTGAGCTGTAACCGGTACTCGCTGCTTGGTTACCATTATAGGAATATAAGTGAATTGCTTGTTTTTTCTCATCAGTTTAAATTTTTGGATGAACTAATTGGTGTATGCAACTTAATAACCATTAGGAGGATTAACAGAATGGATGCAGTTTAGTCTCTCTAGAAATTCATGATCTTGTGCTCATCAAGTGTGTTGTGTATGATATGGCTCACGGGCCTCATGGCTGCTGCTACCGCCTGCGAGGACTTGCTTCGGAGACGCCCAGATCAGATGTCGCCACAGATGACCTGGGCCGGGCCAAACGGACCCAACGTAGGCATCCATCAAACGAACCGCAAAGGCCACGAGCATACAGTGGGCCAACGGTAGCAACGTGGCTGGGCTCGTCGGCTCGTTCACATGCCCGGGTATTACCTCCGGAAGCCTCAGCTGGCCTTTTTTTTGCCTTAGTTTACTTTGGGCTAGATTTGGGCTTCTCGGCCCTATGTTGGTCCGAACATTCTCACTCCCCTGAGGCCCTGACTTGCGTGACCATGCCTTTTCTCATCTGTCGACGTGGCACGGACGCTCCCCGGTATTGCGTCCGGAAAAAAAGGCTGACCTTCGCTTTTGACTTTTGTGGGCCGAACAGCCTCGCTCCCTGGCTTGTAGCCATAGAGCGGCCAAGACATCATCTCCGGGAGACAAGATGCCGTCGGCTAGACGATCCTCTCCGCCGTCTTCAGGTCCACGGCGGCAGCGGCTCCTGTTCACCGCTGTAGCAAGTCCATGCATGGCAGCTTCAGCTCGTCGCCTAGCTCAGGGTTGCTGCACGTGCCGGCCGTTTCCGACCTTCACATGCAATCGTTTTTATCCCAAAAATTCACCGAGACCTGGAATCAATCCCAACTTTTAGGCATCATACAACTCCACTAATTTATCTTGCAGGATCTTTTTGCATTGTTCACTTGCTGCCATTTGGTTCCCATCCTACCTGCGAAATCGTGCTGCATCAGCGAACGAACTCCGTTGATTATTCACTTGCTGCCAATTTTGTTCCCACTCCATGTACGGGCAAAATCTTTTTTGCATCAGAGAACGCTATCCCCAACAACACTGCTGACCTGCTGCTTCACACAACACACTGTCGTCTTCTAATTTAAGACGATTCCAGTTCATGTAGCTAGATAAGGCGAGAGAGTCAGGGAGAGCATGGATCGAGAAACATATCGAAGCATGCATGCAGTGCAGATAACACTCGCCATCTACATGTACAGTGACATGTGGTGGCGCATTGGATGCAACGTGCCATGCGAAAAGCTGATTGAAACAATTGTCCGAGGCATCATGGGTCTGCCTTGCCTGCTGGTCGGCGCCTTGCTCGGGCAATCTGGCAGGCGTGCTTCAATGTGGCCTTCACTTCCTGCACATGGCATGGCCTGTGGCAACCAAAGTTCAGACATGCATGCAAGGCGTGCAGGTCCTCATCAACTCCCCTCTCTCTCTCTCTCATGCACCAGCGCCAGTAAAAGGTGATCTCTATCTTCTCCCAAGTTTGGTCCGGCTTTCTGTTCAGCAAAACCTCTCTCTCCATGTCTGCACCTTTTCTTTATGCTGCGTTTCTTTACTTGTAAAATTCGAGTCTTGGAAGTTTGGAGAGCTCAGAGCATGTGACAATGCACTCAAGTCTAGAGTTAGTTGACTCGCGCATCCGGCTGAACTGAAAAGAAAAAAAAAAGAGCTGTGGTCTTGACACGGCATGTGCTATATACATAAGAAAGAATTTGTGAGCCAGTGCATATAAAAAATGTCTGCCTCCAGTCCTGTTTTTCGGTGTGATACCATGAAGCTCGTTTCACATCTGTTCAAACTCTGAATACATTCAGCAAGAGGAAGAAAAACATTTTAGCAGGTGTATCGGTGCAAAATTTCAAATGTGCAGAATAGACAGCACATGCAAATGCAGGCTAATACATGTACGACGACTTGTGTCATATATATACTCATGTTAATTTCCTGGAACCATTTGATATAGCAGTTGGTTTCTGACACAATTATTCCAAGGGGCATGTGATAATGCCAGAATTAGTTGCTTTTAAGTACAAGTAAGCCGGTGTTCTAATCTTCCAAGGTATCATCGTCCCTATGAGCTCAGCCACAGGGAGGCGCAGTTGTCAGCTGTACTGGCCAAGATTTATGCACATGGTGCTGCTCCTATCAATTGACGATGCCCGGCCCACATATTTCTTTTTTGGTGGCAATATGGTATCTTCAACTGTAGATTTCAAGGGTCAATTTTATCTTCTTTAAAATAATAATAATAATAATAATAATAATAATAATTGTGCAGGTAATGGGCAAAAGAAAAAAGATCTGTTAGGGAAATTTGTTGGAAGCACAACTGCTTTAGAATGCCTGCTGTTTTCTGTTGGAAAGTATAGAAGCATTTCTTTCTTTTTGCCACCTTAATTTTATTTTAAGTCCACCTGTTTCTCAATTCATCCTAAAGAGCAAACTACCAAATTTAAACAAAATTGTGATTCTTCTTATGTCCATATCTATCAGTATGGTGGAAGGAGAAATGTCATAATTATCCAAAGAAACACTAACATTCAGTCCAATTTCCCTCATTCTTGGGCACTGTCAGCTCATCGCTTTCACTGCATTTGGCAGCTGAAGCATTCACATTAAGACTGAGCTAGCGACATTGATCGATTCAAGCAACACACATTCTTCAGAATTCAGGACATCTGTGGGCAACTGTATCACCCCATATATCCATATGAGATACTATATATTATAGAACATTAGGACTGTGCATTTCTGTACCGAACCGAAAAAACCGTACCAAAAAAACCGAACCGAACCGGTCAACTCGGTTTGACCGGTATTCGGTATTCGGTTCGGTAGCTAGAAAAGTAGTATTTCTCTGGTTCGGTTTTTTGGTAAAAACCGAGAAAAAACCGAATTTCCCAAACAAACCGAACAGCCCACTCGGCAGTCGGCGTCTCTCGGCCCACCAGGCACCAGCCCGACGCACGCGGATGGGACGCGCAACCCTAGCCGCACGGGCGCAGTCGCGCAGAGCCACAGAGCGCAGACGGGACTCGCTGGGATCCGCCGAGCCGCCGAGTGGTCGCTCCTCACCGCGCCCCCGATCTCCGCCTCCCAGTGGTCGCTCCTCCTCCCGCGCCGCCCTTCCGCGGTTCCGCCCCCGTCTCCCTCTCGCTCCGCTCCGCCTCACCCGGCTCCCGCCTCCTCGCCGCCGTCACGGCCAAGGAACCCGAGCTCGACGGCGGCGGATCGGAAGGCGGCAGTGAGCTCCCAGCTACGTCCGCGCGCGGCCCCAGGGCGCGAACCTGACCACCTCCTCCCCCGAGAGGACCCAGCCGCCGCCGCCACCACCGCAGCCGCCATGGTAAGCCTCCTCGTCTCGTCTCTCCGCTGCTCTGCCTCTGCGTGCTGATTCCCCTTCCCGTGTTCCATTCTGGCGTTTGTTCTCTTGGTAGCAGTCGCTGATCGCCGCTCGCCGGTGAGGACTTCCAGCACATCCTGATTTCTGCGTCTGCTGAACACGAACGTGGATGGGAAGCAGAAGATCATGTTCGCGCTGACCTCAATCAAGGGTATCGGCCGCCGCTTCTCCAACATCATCTGCAAGAAGGTCGACATCGACATGAACAAGAGGCAGAAACTCTCCCCCTCGTCTCTTTCCCGCAAAGAACTCGTCAGATCTCGCTAATGGTGGGCCGAGCTGAGCCGTGTGTTGTGTTTGTGGGAGTGCAGGGCCGGCGAACTGTCGCCGGACGAGCTGGAGCTGGAGCGGACTAGCCTGGGAGCGTTAATTCTGAATGCTAATGCAATTATACAATTCACGAATGCTACTGTCAATACTCAATTACTCTTCTTGTCCTGTGGGTTGCTCGATTTCAACGATTGATCTTGGTTATTTCGCATGCAGATAACGATATTTCTTCCATCTGCAAGCTTGACCGGCTGCTTCAGTTGTATATCGAGATAACACTTGTTTAGTAGAATTGACTGGATCACTTTGCTCTCTGGAAACACATTTTCAATTTTTTTGGTGCAATGTAGTTTTGTTTCACATTGATAGTATTAAGAAATTAAAAGGTTCACTGGCTGTTGTTAAGAAAAGTAACTTTATGAATGTGTGACTGTGTGAGTGTGTGAGGTGTTCTGTGTGCTGCCTGTACTGTGAATGTATGACTTCTAGAGTTCTAGTGTTGGCGTTCTGCTCATCTGCTGTGAAATTGTGAATACTGTGAAAGTGTGAAGTGATGCACATGCTGCATGTTGCTGTGATTGGCTTGGCTGATTGCTCCTGTAATGCTGTATTGCCGTCGGCTGTGACTGAGTGACTCTGTGAGGCACTGCTATATAATGCTCTATTCAATTTTTGATTGTAGAATGGAGAGTTAACGTTTAGCAATTCGCGCAAAGTTTGGTAAAATTGGTATTAACCGATACCGTACCGAAATAAAATGGTATTTACCGATACCACACCGTATTTTGAAAAATACCGTATTTCCCGAAATACTAAAACCGTATTTACCGATTAAACCGTATTTACCGAACCGTATAAACCGAAAAAACCGAACGCACAGTCCTATAGAACATCATCGCCATAGTGAGACTAAATAAAAGCAATAATAGAAATCATGGGAAAATTCAAACTTTTGAAAGTACTTTATTAGAAAACCAGCAGAAGTTATAATGAATGTTTGAAACATAAGACCAGTCCACTTCTAGCCAAATAAAGAACAGATGGAATAACCAAATAGTGGCAAACCACGGTGCTGAAAACTCGAGTGCTCTCATCCATGCTTGATGCTATCACTCCGCTGGCCTTTTACCTAAGACTGAAAAGAGCAAGCGTGAGATTTGGAAATCTCAGTAAATACCCAACGACGGTCGCAACACAATGAGTAAAAGGACAGGCAATTCAAGTAAGATATGTAAAAGACAAGCAATGCAACCAAGTAATTAACACATGTTAATTGCAATGAAACTAGGTTACCAGGGACACTGATACCTATCAGGGATGAGGATAATGGAAATGTGGAACCAAGTTAATTGTTATTTAGCAAGTTATAGCAATGTCACTAGCAATTACTTCCACATACCTAGTTATACGAGAATAGTCAGACACAGCGCTATCATCGACTGTATAACCGCAGACGGGGTGTAATATCCTGAGTAACGAGAGTGTACGGCCTCCTGTATGTTACTAGGTGGGTGAAAATCCCCCCTATATGTAGATAACCCTATGCCAGGTAACAATCATATTATTAACATGTTATATGGTGTGAATTTAAGGGGACTGAGAGAAGGCTAAGATAATGTTATGAGAAGTGATAGGATTTGCTAAGGTTGGATATGAAAGGGCCTAATACCCGATATGGTGATGTGAACTGATAATGTAGTGATAAGGTAACTGTTACATCATAGGCAGATTATGAAATATGAATTTAAGGCAACTAAGAGATGGCGGATATAAGGCTATGATAAGTGAAAGGATTCGCTAAAGGGTTGAAATGGAGAAACACTAGATCCTGATTGATGGTGATGTGGAATGATAGCATGGCGATAATGGTCTAGGAACTATTCCGAAAGAGATATTATAACAAACCTCACACAAGAGTTGACAATCAACTAAGTTTTATTACATAATAAGTGATTATTAGTCATATTAACAGGTTTAATACTTACATCCTTCATGGCTCAACACAACATCATACAATTAATGGATCATAATATTAGGAAACTAAAACATAGCAGCTCTAATGTCAAAAGTGTGCTAATAATTTAAACATAAGTTAAAACATGTTCATATACTACCCCCTATTAACGATTTAAGTATAAATTCTAAAACACTAATTAAAAGTATGAATGCTAGAATATTTTAACTGAGCATCCTAATAAGCATAAAAGCATGTGAAAAAATAACTTAGAACATAATGGTATGAATATAGTATTGAAAGTCTATAAACAGGTAAATATGGGCGATATGATAATAACCAGACAAGTATTAATGGGACGATAGTGACCAGATAAGCTTTAGTGATAATAGCCAGGTAACTTTAATGATATGATATCAGACAGGTAACTTTAATGATATGCTATTAGACAGGTAACTTTAGTGATACGATATTAGCGAGGTAACTTAGTGGTATGATTTTAGCCAATTAACTTCGGTGATATAATATTAGACAGATAATTTTAATGATATGATAATAATCAGGCAAGCATGAGTGGTGTGACACTCCGCTAGCCGCACCGCCCGCCGGCCCCGCACACTGGCGTCGCCGACCACGCGTCCCGCCTGGCCACGCCTCCGGTCGGCTGCACGCTGCCGCCCAGCCATGCGTCTTGCCTGGCCACACGCCGCCGCCAACCACATCGTCCAAGTGCTACTCGGCACGCGCTGCCTACACCGCCCGACGCTACCCCTCAGCCGCTTGCCGCCTGCCGCCATGGCCAGCTCGTGTCACCCGAGAGAGAGAGGGGGGAGAGGTAGGAAATAGATCGATATCCATCACAGAGAGAGATGTAAATATAGATATTGGGGAGAGAGAGATGATGGATTTGAATCACTGTGGTTGTTTGCATTTTCAGGGTGCTACTGCAACCTATCATGTATGCACTGTGTGCAGTTGGCTAGATGCGAACCTTGCAATCAAACAAGTTAAATTTCTTGGCCGCAATTCTGAAAGCAATGCAATGCTTCACAAGCCGAAGAAGTGCTACAATACAATCAAAGCTAGTGTTTTATTTTTTTACTATAGCTTATTAGTCTAATGAATAATGATTACTGAAAGAGGATAAAGCCAAAACCCACAAGTCAAAAAGAAACAGGCCAAACCACACTACTACAGTTTCAAATCCAACACTGTACTACCAGTTCCGGGATTCGCACCGCAACTTGCGCACGCATCATTGCTGCTTCGCTCGCTTTGCTCCGCATGGTCGCTTGCAGAATACTGGTTTGCCATCCCGCGATCTGTAGTACGCTAGTACGACGCGAGGATGCGATGCTAGCGCAGCCTCGGCCCTTGCTTTCCTCCGCTCGTCATCACCGTTCACCAGCGCGTGTCGGGCACCTGATTCCTCCGCGAGATTTTCCGGCACGGCGCAATCTTGCCATGTTCGCTCCGCGGCACGGCAAACGTCCTGGACGGGAGAAACGCACGCACACGGCACAATCAATCGCGCGATTCCAAAGCAAGCCATTGTACGCGGGAGATTCAATTTTTTGCCACTCTTAAGATTGACACCGAAACTCTGTTATTTACATGTGGGGTTACCTGAGTCACTGACAATGGGTCCGGGTGGCAAATCTGTTGCCACCCGAGTCGTAAGGGTGGCAAATAAATAAATTTTCCATTGTACGCAGGTCGGTAGGTGGTAGGAGCGTGTTGATGACTTCGCCAGCTTTGCGCGGACCGTCCACCGTGAAGTGCAGTGCAGCAAATGGCATCCACTTCAGGAAGATATCAGTGGAGATTAACCAGAAACACGGCAATGCTGCAGTCTCTGCTGCTCTTTAATGTAAGAACGTGTTATCTTCCAACATGACATACCATACCATTTCAGTCAGAATCGAAATGTAGAACGTTTAAAAGTAAGGAAGTTTAGGGAAAGCACAATGCATTACATTTACATCCCCAGATGCTGGAGCATGGCAACAGATTCTGCACTAGCGATTTCCTCCATTTCACATGAGGTTAACCCTGCGGCTTACATGTATTGTTGTCAAGACCTCACAATCCCTAGGAAAAGAACAAGTAGTTCATCACAACCACTGGAGCTAGATCTAGGACTAGATGGACACCCAAAAGGAGGAGAAAAAGAGAAGAGAAATACCCCTAATTCCCACCAAACAGCAGGTGCTAAAAATGTTGAGCTGCAGGAGAAAATGTGGCGAAATCCCCTTCCTACCCTCCACCAACCCACCAAACCCCTCCCTATGTACACATATCCCAACCAGGGGTAAATCGGTAAAAAGACAGCAGCAAGCAATTGACGCTGCCGTTACTGTTTTACGTCTGCCAGGGGGCAAATTCTCAACCATGCCCTCCATGGCAAAAGAGCAACCCCGAACAAGAAGGGCAAAGCGGGGAGGGCGGCGAGAGGGGAAGACTAGTAGAGCAGGGCGTCGTCGGCGTCGGCGTTGTCGCCGGCGGCGGAGAGGCGGAGGAGGAGGCGGTGGAAGTCGGCCACTGGGCACGGGATGCGGAGCGCGCCCGGGTGGGCGTAACCGTACTCCTGGGCGGCGCGCCGGAGCAGCGCCGCGAACGCCGGCTGGCCCAGGAGCTCGGCCCGCACGGCGAAGCGCTCCACGGGGCCGCCCTCCTCGCCGACACACACGGGCACGTGCCCCTCCGGCACGGGCGCGCCCCCTCCCAGCCGCCGCGCGCCGGAGAAGGACGAAGCCGCGGAGCCCTTCGCCGCCGCGTCTGGCGGGAGCGGCTGGTACGCGCCGGCGGCGGAGCAGGCGTCGGCCGCGGCCACGCGGGAGAGCCGCCTGAGCAGGCGCTTCATGCTGCTGCTTCGGTTCGCGCCGGAGACCTTGAAGCTCGGAAATGGAGGTGGCCGGAGGAGGAGTCGGCGGCGGCGGCGGCGGTGGCTTGAGGGGCGCTGGACTTGATAGGACAGAAGGCGTTTGTACTGGGGTGGCCATGGCTCCTTATATAACGGAAGAGATGGGAGTTATGCGCTGCAAAGGTCTTTTCGTGATTATTTATTTTTCGGTGGCATCTAGCCAGGACTCAAGTATTTTTTTAATTAGAGCTTTCAGATTTTTTAAGCATTAGATCTTTATCTAACACTTTAGATTCAAAGCACTTATATATTTTTTAAGGAGTGGTATGGAGGATCCGTGAAGATTAACATTTCAAAATCTAAATGCTTTTAACCTCAAAAGATACTAAGTAGTCTTAGCAATTTCCTTATTTTTCTTCTATGGCATTTACAAATTATGTGCTAGGAATGGATTGTAGTAATTATTTTATCCTGCTGCTTTGGGGACACATGCTAGTTCACCAAATGTTGTCATTTTTTTTTCAAAATAGAAACAGAAAGGAAGCAAAGATCTTTTAACATAGGGAATGAATAGAGTAAATCTTAAACGTGTAAAAAAACTCTATCGGGTCAGTATCTGAAGATCTTTTTGTGATTACATCTATTGGCACATGTGTAGAAAAGCACTGCCCTTATCTAAACTTATCTTTTAGTAACAATTAAGTGTGTTCACAACAAATATTAGAGAGATGATATGCTTGGATTAAATGGCACGCACAAGTTTTTCTTAATCCCTCCTGACAAATTACGTGTCTTCGAGTCAAATTCTACCTTCTTTTATGTAGCGGCAGAAAAGAATGCCGCACCGGTGACACGAATGAAATAGTTGTACGTGGGGAGAAGAGTGTGTAGGAAGAAAGAGTTATACGTGGGGAGAAGAGTGTGTAGGAAGAAAGAGCTATACGTGGGGAGAAGAGTGTGTAGACGTAGCAAAGCAGAGAGAATTGAATGGGGTGAGGGAGGTACAAGTGCGGGTACTGTTGGCGTACCCGGAAGGACAAGGGCGGCAACAGGCCGGTGCGTGTGGACCCGGCCGGGCCTTAATTAGCACCCGGTTTAGCTCCGGCCGGGCCCCGACCGTTCAGATTCGGGTTCGGACCGGGACCGCTTTTGGATCATCTGTGACCGTGCCCGGCTCGGCCTCTTCCGTAGTCCGCTCGTACGGTGCGCGAGGACGTGAGAGAGAGGAAAAGGGCGTTGCTGTCGTGGGGCCCACGTACTGACCTGGCACATGGGGGGTGGGGTGGGGAGAGAGAGAGAGAGACAAGGAGCGAGCCCTTTTTTAGGGTACTTGGAAACATTTACTGCCGTCCATTGTACCGAGAGTCCGAGATCCAACGGATACTGTTGTATGATAACTGAGGCACCAATTGCTCCGGTACTAGCTGGTCTGTTTGTTTTGGTTTTCTATACGGCTTACAAGTAAAAAAAGTCAAAATTTAAATAAAGAGGTAACTTTTTCATCTAACTTATAAAAATCTTTATTTTAAGCCTAAAAGTTAAAAGCCATTAGAGAGGTGTTTTTTTAGCTTTTATGGAACGGAATATCCTTTACCACTCAAGTTCACTAAAATTACCCATCAAATGTCATTCATATATAACTCTAAATCCTTTCATTTTTCTCCTTTTTCTCCTTCTCACTCCGTTTTCTTTTCCCACACCATCTTCCCCCACAACACTCGACATCGGCCTTCCTCTTCCCCGCACTCACAGCCGCCAGTCTCCCTCGTTCCTGCACTCACTTCCGCTGGGCTCCCTCATCCCCGTGCCCCACCTCCACCGGCCTCCCTCTTCCCTGCGCCCCGACGTCGCCGACCTCCTTTTCCCCGTGTCTGATGCCGCCGGCCTCCTTCTTCCCCGCACTCACCGCTGCCAGCGCTGATTGTTGTGTGTTCGTGTATTATTTGTGAATTTATTATGTGTTCATGTATGATTAAAGACTAAGGAAAAGCCAGAAAGTCTAAACCTAAACAAATATGATCTATATCTGACTTGCTTATAAGTTGATTAAGCTAAAATGGTAGCTTTAACCTATATACCAAAAAACCTAAGCCAAAAGTACTATCTACAAAAGGGTATACATATTATTATACACTTCAAATTTTCATCTACCAAAACCATCCTTTTCCATCTCTTGCAGTCGTCTAAATGATTCATCTAAATTCCACTCCCCATTTGTTTTTCTTCATCGTTTCACGCACCTACAATGGCAATGCACAAACGAAACAAGGGAGCAGCCCCGATTTACTTGGTGGACCGACACCTGCGTTGTCTGAGTTCCTCGTCCAAATCTTGCGATGGTGCCGCCGCCGCCAATGGAGTGTTCGTTGGCCTGCCTATTGTCATACTACTATAGGAAATTAGGAATTCTAAAATGTGATCAAACAGGAACATAGTACTTTTTTTGGAGGAGAAGTTTGATTGAATTTTCTCTTAGTATAACTTACTATCGCAGTATCACTTTAATCCACATGATATAATAGCTACTAGATCGATGGTTAGATTAGATTAATACCTTAGACTACACAGTTTCAATCCTATCCCTACCAAATCGATGGTTAGATTAGATTAATACCTCCATATAGGGTGAGACATTCTGGTACCCCTAAGGATGGTAAAGAACCTCGTGAGGAGCAACTGATTGGAGTATTGATTCTTGTCAATCTCGCAGCAGTGGTAGTACTCTCTCTTGGTCCGAAATACCCTTCTCGCCGGGATCAGTAAATACACAATGTGATTATACGTAATACAAACAATCTTACTATGAACCTCTGTTAGCTTTCAATAAAAGCTCGAAATTTGTACGGTATACAAAGTATTATTGGAGCGTGCAAGTCAGGGTAAGTACGTAGGGGCACCTTTTCCGTTGTCGATCGAGCGTGAGGCCAAAATTCGATGTCCACTAATTACGTGTCACGTACCCCCATAATCCATAGCATCTCCAACAGTATGAGCTAGTTACTAGCTCTAAGACAGGTTCTCCAATAGTACTAACTTTTAGTACATAGCTCATAACATAAATAGCCTCACATAACACTCTCACATAATCTTGGAATGTGTATATGAGACTAGCTCTTGATCAAGAGATATCTTTTCTCTCTCTACTATTAAAATATGAAATAATATGCTTAGAGCTAGCTCATAAGTCACTATTGGAGATGCTCTGGAATTGTTTGGATTTGATCCCATGAAGTTTGGTTGTATTTCATTTAGCGGCTTCTTTTGTGACGTGGTAGAATCGAGTACTGGATTGTAAATATTTGGGGGGCTCTATTTGTTAGCATGTACTCGAGTGTATATGTTAGGTTAAGCTGTACCATGCGCTCACAAGCTACTGCCCTACAACAATATACGTGAAACATTTCCACGTGGAGATCAGCATGCCTGCTTTGATGAATCGAGGGCACTGTATAGTGCGTGAAACAGCCTAGGGCCAGCGCGCTAAAGATCACAAGGCATGTGCCATCGGTAGGAATTTGGAAAAATTTATAAATAATTTCAATCGGGTAAGAAGACCGTTGAGAATATAAAGTGACTTAAAGAAAAACACTCAACTATCAAGTATATTCAATATAGATGTCTAGGGTTATAAAGCAGCCTTCTCTCCTATTACAAAGGATCCTATTTATAGAAAGAGAGAAAAAGATGAGTGAAATTGCAAGTTCGCCCTTAGAGCCTAGTTTACTCCTATGAGCATCCACATCATTTGTTTCGCATAGGCCCCGTCACGTCTGGGACTTCGGGGTCGTTCCCAAACCTCAGCCGAGGTTGGGCCCGGACTCATCTGGGGTCGATCTTGCATAACTCGTCCGAGGTTGGCCTTGAACTGCTCTGAGGTTTGGCTCAGGGCAGACCCTCTAACAGGTGATGTCACTCCGAGGTGGTCGTGGACCCGAGGTAACGTGGGACCCTCCCAACAGTATGTAAATTAATTAGTGCACACATCAGAAGCATATATTTTTTGTTCAAAAACCAAAATTGCAATGAGAATCAGCAAATCTTGCTAGCTAGGTGAGAATCAGCAAATCTCGCTAGCTAGCTTGCTAGCACACAGATATGCATCTCGATCATGATATATCGGGGGCGTTCTAACTGATTTATGGCTTCCATTTTTGGTTGTAGCTTTTGGCTATAGCTGAAATTTACTGTAGCGGCTATTAATTTTTCTGAGAAAAAATAAAGGAAAAAAATCAAAAAAAGAAAGAAAATGAAAAAAAATGTTGTATCGTCACAGACAATGCAAAGGAACAAGGAAAAAAAAGCCAAAAAAACCTCCCAAAAATCAAAATAAGCCAAAATTAGAAGTCGATATATTCCAAATAATTTCTGATTTAAATAAACCCAAAATAAATCTGAAGATAACATGGTTTGGAGCGATACCATCATGCCACGTGAGGCAAATGTCATCAAGACATCAACGGTGGCAATTGATTTCCACATTTCGGAGGCTCTTTTTGCCACAAGTGGTGCAGCATTGTGTTAGGAACGCCGCAAGATTCGGGGTCCTACACTGTGTCACTTGGACCTCATGTCACGGTTTGGTGGAAGAAGAAATGAAGAACGGTTTGGTGGAAGAAGAAACGAAGAACGGTTTGGTGGAAGAAGAAATGAAGAACATAGGATCAGTAGGGGGTTGGTTGGTTGGTCACACACACAAAAATCTTGTAGGAGGTTCTCTCGCTGAGAAATCAATCCCATTGCTCGAACCTGTTGTACAACACAAACATGTGCGATGATAAATATGTGTGCAATGATAGTCGACCGTTCGATCTCTTAGTGTGCAATGATGGGCACACAAGATTGTTAATTAACTCATTCACCCAAGTTTATGAGCCTCACTTCTACTTTAAATTTTAAGTGTGAGAAAAGTAGGTCTTATCCCATCACAACAAAGATAGTTGACCGCTCGACTGCAAATCAATGCTTAAGATTAAATTGGACGAGAAATTAGAATCATCGACCTTTTGTATTGACAATCAAGTGTGTAACTTTCATGCGTCCTTCATCCTTGCTTCCATATTAAGACAACAAATATGAAGTGAAACAGATAGTGGCCGGTCTACGGCGAGTGCAGTCACCTTAAGTCAACATATCAGTCGGAAAAGTGGAAATGAAATCTCCTTTTGGCTCATTGGGCAGCACGTTCGTACGTAGGGCTCACAGTTAGCCCGTTTAATTCTGCTTCCGTGTTTGACTCTGCTAATTTGGATTGAATGGCAGAGCTAGCTAGGTTGCTTGACATATCATGCCCCTATATTTTTTCGATGCATGTGTACGCGACGAGGAAAGATGCAACGCATGAATGCATGCGCACATGGCGTGCCGCAGATTGAGAGGGATCGATTGGACGACGGCACTCTGATTAACACCCGATTTGTCCACGGTGCAAAGCATGTCGCCCTTGCATGCGCTCTAATATGCAGCATGCAATCGCATATATCCAAACTTAAAACAAGGGAAGAATATTACTTATTGTTCGATCCTTGCACATTTCCATTGTTAATTACTTTCGCGTATGGAAATTAACGAATATCAAACAGATGAATTGAGTGATGGGTGACCCATGGATTTAAACCGTGGTACAGTGACTGCATCTTGCATGTATAGTACGTACGTACGTACCGGTCGGCTAATCAAATGTCTTTATGTATTGTATACGTACTAATAATGTACTATCATATGCACATGCGTTTGGCTCATTTTGCTTTGTACAAGACGTGAAGCTGCGAACTTGTCACTGCTCGATTCAACGTACGCACGAGAAGACTTTCTTCGCATGGATAAGTGGAAACCAATCCCTGTATTCCTGTAAGCAGCTCTGGTGCATGCGTGCATGTTAGCTAAGCTTTTGAAGCTGTTGACCCTGCCTAACATAAATTTGGCATGCTGTCCGCCTAGCTTCAAGTATTTCAACCACCATTCCTGCACAATCCTAAGAAAACAAGCTTTTGATCTCTACTCTTTTCAACTTATGATTTTTCCCGAACAAATAAACATGATAGTTTTTTCATTGTTGTTTTAAAGCAGTTTATTAGGACAGTCGTTTTAAATCTGCTTATTGATATTCGGTTCATTCGCACGAACACTCATACTATGATAAAAAACCATCAGTTACAGCAAAAAAAAGAATGCACTGATCTCTGCTTAGCATCTGCCCGTAAGGAATCAGTCAATCAGACTAACATGCATGGAATATTGGAAGCAAGCACAGTACTACAAGTGAGTAACCATAATGAGATAGATTAGGCGCTATTTAGAGAACTATTCATTTAAATGGCATTATGGTAACTTTTTTTTTCAAAATTGATTATGAGTCGTACATTTTGTAAACATAATATTTTCTATGTACTTACCGTGCGTAGCTCGCACCTGTCGAGCCAGAGGAGCTCAACAGGCCACATACCAAACCCTTGTTGCGTGGCATGTGCCATAGTCTATCGACATTTATTACCAAACATGATTAGCACTGTAATTAGACATCACTAATTACCTCAATTAGCAATCACTAATTAGATAGAAGCCGACTTGCCGCACAATGGGGCTCCTGCCGAGTTAGAGGAGCTCAATAGGTGTTGCCGAGCTCCCTAGCTAAGTAGGTGCCTGTTATACTCGTAGATTCACATAGCAGACTAGATTTATAAAAGAGGATATTTAGGTGCTAATTTTACAAAAAAAAAAGTTACCACGGTGCTATTTGCATCGAAAAGCTCATGTGTAGAACAGATGATTTATTACGAATTCTATGAACTGTTTTTCTAGAAGATCACGAGGAGACGCCTCTCCAGCTCTCCTTGATTTGGCCGTAGTGTGCCCGTGTCCGTACAGGTGCCGGCCGGGCACGACGAGAGGGACCCCACCGAGTTTAACTGCACCTACAGGCGCTCCTACCCGCCTCTTTTGTCCCAGGTCGCCGAGTCCAACCACAGACCGTGGCAGGTGGGCCCAGCTGCCTCTCTCGCCCGGCGGTCCTCTCCTCGCCACCGGGCCCCAACGCCCACAGACTGCAGCCGTTTTTAATTTAGTCGTTGCACAGACTGCAGACTGAAGCATATACGTAGCTAGTCGTTACTGTGAAATGGGCCCCGCATGTCAGTGAATCTACAAGCCGGGGACATAGATAAGCACTGGCCTAATGGCTAATCCAGAGAGAGAGAGAGAGAGAGAGAGAGCGCTAAATGGTGACACAGCCACCTGCCTACTGGTATCGTAGCTTTGGAGTTTTAAGGCTGGCAGTCACGGGCGCGCAAAGGGACGCTACAAGCCTACAACACAGCACACTTTCAAGGGTTGAAGTCAGTCGGCAAAAATCAAGTTTCGGTGCAAATCTTATGTCGTTAATTGTTTAAAAAATCATTAGCAAACTGTCTGCCGGTGAAAACATGATTATCGACAAACAGTCTGTCGGCAAACGTTTAGACACGTTTTCTACCCCAAAAGGCTCTTATTGTCTTATCATGTGTCAGCAAATCATGACCCAAATAGTGCACACAAGGCGAGTAGCCATGAAACCAAAAAAAGAGCGTGACGCAAAATTTTCGGAGTAGCCTGAAGAAATAGACCCTACCCTACCCACACCTCTCCCTCTTACTCTCACTCTCCCCCCCCCCCCCCCCCACTTCAACTCTCCACTCTCAATTCGACGCTGCTCCACCCTAGCTCAAACCCTAGCTTCCATGAGCCACCTCCACTACATCCACCATGTGCCTCCTCCCCCTGACAGCACCACCATCCTTTTGACTGAAGCTTGATGGAGATCCTCTCAATGCCCCCCCGGAAGGTAGGAACTTCGTCAGCTCTTGAGCTCCTCTCAACTCATGCAATTCCCGGTGACCTTGACCTCCCTAGTGGCTGCAACCTGTGTTCCTCCTCTCCAGCTACCAGCATTCACGCCACACATCTCCGGTCTGAAGTAGCAGCTCACCACACTTCCTCTCCCACTTGAAGTACCAATACAAGGTAATCTCACACTCCCCAATCCTGTGCCTTCCCCATCTCTACCTTTGATTCAGTTGTTCATTTTCTAGATTTGTTCATTCATATGTGACGGAAAGTTTTTGTATTTTTGGTGAAGGGAGCACAGGGGGTAGGTAGTGATTCTTGGTTTGTGAAGGACCATATGAGAAAGTCCAAATTATGTTGTGATGAACCATTATCATTTTGAAAAATGGAAATTTAACTATACAAATTTGTTGATTTTTGGATTACCTGTAGACCAGACAGTCTGATCGGCTAGAAGTGGCGGTCAAACCGCCCCCTACTAGTGGTCTGACCGGCCACCACCAGCGGTCAGACCAGCCAGGGCAGGCGGTCTGACAGGCAGGTCTGTCTCCAGTTCAGCCGATTTTGTGATTTTGGGAATTTTGGTTATGGGGTGAGTTGGATTAACCTAGGTCAGTGTATATGTGTTGCATGAGGCTTGTTACAATTAACGTGGGTCAAATTATGCAGAACTTGTGCTTGAAAAATATTTCTTTGTCTTTGGATATGCAGGGTCGCTTAGAGTTAACCATAGTCAACGATGAGGATCAGGGCTACGTTCATAGAGGAACTTAGGCTCAGAATGATCAAGAATATCAGGTGAGATGGCTGAGTTCAAATATGGTACAAGAAAAGCGAAAAATATTGGAGAAAAGTTCAAACGACAGGTTGCAGCATGTGGCTTGGTCGATCCAAGTGAGGCGTGGTCCGATGGAACTGGAACGGGAGAGACTTGCTAATATGTGGCAAGCTAGTGGTGTACTTACACGTGACAAGCATGGCGATTACATGCAATGGAAGATGAAGATCGGGTAAAGAAAGAGTATTTTGGTAAGTTAACCAAAATACTGAAAACTATCTTGGATCAAAACCGTAGTCTTGAGCAACACTTAGGGGAGTGATTTAAGTCAAGAAGAAGTTGGATCAAGGCTAAAAATTTAGCGGATTCAAGCTTATGTGATTCGAAATACGTGCATAAATGTAGTATGAGTAAAATCCGTGTTGTGCGGAGTTAATGGATTTTTTCTATATATGCTAAGTAGATAGTATCCACTAGGAGTAGATAAGTTCTGGTTGCTTATCGGGAGACTTGCTAGTTAACCATCCAACCTTGGTCATTGAAACCAAGTGTTCTAGGGTTAGGGTTAAAGAAGTTAATTATTGTGGTGTGCTCTCTTGTCCTCCCGATGAAGTGGATATAAAATCTTTATTCTCAAGTAGCAATACATCAACTTTGTTTATCTCCCATGGACCCTCTTGTGTTGATTGATTTGCTCTTTAGTTTGTTAGTTTTGATCTTCTCTCTTTCCTTCTTGATCTTGCTATGCCAAGGATATATAAGGGTCTCCTGAAGATTAATCACTATCCATCTAGACACTTGGTTAGCAAGTTCTCGAAGTAACCCAATTTTTGTTTGGATTTGACCTCTCCGAGTGATTTCTTGATCTGAGTGGTTTTTTGCATCTTTTTCTTTGATGTTCTTGCTTCCTGTGATATGTGTGAATACATCTAAAGCTATCTTAGCTATCTTCTATCCACGAGCAAGTCATATTCACCCTTTCTTATTTTTGCTTGGTTTTGGTGTGATTTTTTTAATCTCAAAAAAGGTGTAAACTTTGACATGGATTCTTGTGATCCTTAGTTGGAATAGATTTATAAGACCTTAAGCAAGGTGTGTGTGTGCAAAATTACATATCATTTGCACTTATATTTTTTGACTTGCACCAAAAGTTGGATCGCTTCGGGCTATTTTTCAATTTCTGGAATTGGGGAGCAGTCTGATAGGCACCCCCTAGCAGTTAGACCGGTGGAACACCTCGGTCATATTGGCCTCAAGACAGAGGTCAAACCTCTAGGGTTTTTGCTTCTTGGATTTCGATTCCCTAAGCCAATTGTTTTGAGTTTTGGCTTTCAATTCTAATATCAATAGCTCAGTATCTATTTGAATGAAGGATTACGAATACTTGGGGGGCGAATTCGGACGACACCATTTGCCCCCCTCTGCTGCCATACCGGTCCTATAGTTTGTTTAGATATGAAGATAACAAATGGATCTAGTATGTGATTTGTTGGGTAATGAGTTGGTGATGCTGGGCATCTTATGTAATTATAGGAAATTCGAGAATGCTCTTGGTTTTGTTTTACTAATTGGTTTTCCTGCATATTTAATTTTATCTACGAGAATATTCCAATTGTCATTGGCAATTTGGGAATTATCCCCCAAATAACAATGAAGTTAGTTCCCCCAAACAATTGTCCATGGGTAGAATTTTCCAACGGTTAGTCCTTCCATTCTTTCGAGTTGGGCCCTTGCATGTATAGTGTTAGCTTGTTTTGTTGGGAGGAAAGTTCAGTTAGGACATCTTTAATAGTGTTATTTTAGCTATATCTTAGCTATATTAAATAAGTAAATCTTATGTAGATGAGAAAGAAAGTGAGAAGAGATAATGTATTGTCTTTTATGTAACAGATAACTTAAACTCGTAAACCAACCTAAATAATGAGGGTGTGAGGTAGGAAGTTATATGAAAATAATATAAAATATTTAGAAAAATAATTTACTATTAGAGAGATGGTCTCTAATACTATATTTAGATGATATGAAAGCCTTAAAAAATAAAATTAAAAGATAAACTATTATATATACCATCAGGTGAGAAATTTTGAGCAGAGCCACTAGGCTAGCGCCCTAGCCAATGAAGTGATCAGGCTGAGTTGCCGCGCGACCAGCCGTACTAAACATCTCACGGATCGATTTCAAAGCCCCTGTGCGCGCCCGTACGCGTACTCTTGCGTACGTACTCTAGGCAGGCAGCTGTTGCACGGCCATTCGTACGGAACCGGATCGTCTGCCTTTGCACGGCAAAGGCAGACACGTACAGTGCAAATAATGAGTAAGGTAAGCTGCTCTAAAATTACTGTAGTAAAAATGTATTTTATGCTGCTCCACTGTTACTGTAGCAGAAAATCTAAGCTGTTTATTTGAGATCCAAAGGCTAAGATATGGCATGGGACTATTCGTCTCTGCCTTTGCACCATGCCCTAAGACATGAGACTATTCACCTCTGTCTTTGCCCATGCAAAGGCAGAGGATATTTGTGCATGCATGCTTCGAGATGGATGGATCACCGTCGCGCGCGGCACATTTATGGTCCGTGTGTTGCACATCTCCACGAGTCCACCGCCACACTCGTAGCTACTCCTACGTGGACTAGGCCGGTGCGGCCTCCATTTCCACGCGGCGCTGCCATGTTGTCTGCCGCACGCCCGACCGCCGCGGCAGCGATATCATCCATCGGCAGGCAAGTGTTCCTGCTCTCCATATTCATCGACTTTGGTTCCGTCCAGAATGGATTTCGCTGATGACATTTGGCATGTATGTTTTATAATTATGATTGATGATTTTTTTTTATTTTTAGAACGAGTGTTTGGACGAATAAATCAAAGATTGACAAGTTGTTTTGAAAAAACCTGTCTTGATAAGCCACTTCAAAAAAGATGGTAGAAAAGCCGTTTCGTTTGTTTGTTCAGGAAAACCATGGACCATAAGTTAAAAGGAATGGAACCTTTAGCTGTAGCTATTGGCTAAAATAGGTATCGTAGCAGTGGTTAGTTTTGGGTTGAGACATTCAATTCAAGAAAAATAAAAGAGGAAAATAAAAACAAACCCGCTATATCTTTACAAACAATGCAAAGAAAAAAATATTTTAAGAAGGTAACGTATTTAAAATGGCTTTTGACTTCTAAAAAGTAAAAACTAAAAGGAAAAAACCATTTGAACGGGGCCAAATTTGTCGGGTGACCACATATCGATGTTGTGGGTCACCCCAACTTCAACTTGGTCAACCAATGGATCCGTCGATCATGAACCTTGAATTTGTGATATGAGCGTAGGCGGCTGGCCTTCTAGTTCCTATGCACACATAGTAGTGCTATTCTGTCCGATGGCGCACTCCATCAATCTGAGGTTCTTTCTCTCATGTAATTTCGCCTGCCCGTTCTACTTCTGTGCCGGAGGAAATGGGATTCGAATCCATGATACAATCTTCTTGTATGTCGATTTAGCAAACCAATGCCTTAAGCCACTTAGCCATACCTCCAAGTTGTTGATCGAAATCGGATGCGCCGGGTTGGTTGCCCGAAAATCCATTGCGTAAGCCGTAGCGTGCGTACTCTTCTTTACTGAGCGAGAAAGACTCTATCTAGGATTCTATAATTGCCTACGGGCCGTAGTTCGCTTTAGAAACTCTCAGGTTTTTAAAAAACTTCGGCCGGCTGGCGGTCGATCGGTTGCATGTTCTGTCTAAAGAACAAAACAACAGCCGCGATGCGTACGGCTTCAGATTTTCCATCCATGGACGTAGATCATGCCTTGCTCATTTCAACTTCAACTACTGTCTTTTATCTTCTAATTTACTATTTATTTATTTCATCCTTTTCTAACTTCTTAGCCTTTTTAGGTTTTTTTTGCCTTTTCTTTTTTCCCATATTCGTTTGTATCGTCTGTGTTGGGCTAACCTGTTTCTTCTACTTTTAAATTTAATTACATCAAAAAACCCACCAGCAGCTAGAGTACAAAATAATCAAGCTTCATTGCAAAATAAGCCATAATCCAGCTTATTTCAACCGAATTGAGCGCTATAGTATGGACCAATGGTACTGGTGCAGTGTTTTTTTACCCGGCGTTGTGTTTCCTTACACTGTTACATAATGTGTGCGCTACTCTGCACCTCTGCCTTTGGTCATGTTCTTTTGGCTATGATTAATGGTTTATGGCTGTGGCTGATGGCTTTTGGTCTTAGTACGAGCGCTTTGCGAATAAACCAAATATCGATAAGCTAATAAGTCACTTCGAAAAGAATGTCTCGATAAGCCGCTTCAAAACGTCAGAGAAATTATCCCATTTGTTTGTTCAAGAGAAACCATAAGTTATATGATGCAAGTTGAAGTCGGTGCAGTGGTACTCGTACGTTGTTGAGGAAATTTAAACATACGGCACGGAATGGTTTTTTAAACATACGACACGGAATGGTTTTCTTAATGAGAACTAACGCACCTTATACCGTTCCGACGGGATGATCGATAGCCGTTGGATCCAATGCACGAATATCAAAAGCACCTGATTACATCTTCTCCTCCGCAGCTCCACTCCCTCAGCCACTCCTTTCTCCCGCGCTCCCTCTTGTTCTCCCTCCCTCGTCACCGCCATCGCCTGAATTGTCCTCCATCGCCGGCCCTGTCGTGCGCTGGATTCGACGACCTGGAGGGGCGCCGCCGCCGGATCTGGCGTCGGTGGAGTGAATTGGCCTCCCCTGCTATGGGAGGTCGGGGGAGGCAACGGCCCAGCGGTGGGCGGGGGCGGGGGCGATGGGCAGGGTAGGAGGGCAGTAGGCAGAGCCAGAGGGCAGTGGTAGTTAGGTTGGGTGGGGCAGCATGGCGGGAGGGTTCTAGGGGCAGCGCGGCGAGGCTTCGATGGCGCCACTGGTCGCGGGTGGTGTTGAAGGGGCAGCGGAGGAGGCACGCAGAGTTGCCCGGGGTGGCACGGCAACGATGGCCGCGATGAGGTACCACCCTACATCGTTGATAGTGCTTCCACCGATATACCGTTCGCTAGTTGCTCTCTTTCTTAATACGCGTTTGTGAAAACTTAAGCATTGATTTTTTTAGTACGGACTGTGGAGTAACTACAGGTTTTGCAACACCCCTATTTCTGGAGGTGCTGGTAATTCCCGTAACAGTCCAGGACTGTTTAGTTGTGGAGTATTGTACATGAATGAAATCAGTTCAACACATGCTTACAACAAAATAGCCAAAATTTAATGTAGAAGTACGGCTTAACAGCTAGGTTTGGACCCAGCGAGCATACAAGCCCAAAGTTAACTTACAACACAGAAGAAACTTCCACAGGCGTACTTGATCGAGGCTAAGGCCTAAGCACCACTGGTCATGGAAGAAATAGGGCTTTTTCGGATCTTCATCAACAAGTTGTTCATCGTCATCCTATTGTTCTTCTATTATTTGCAAACATTTGTTAAGAGGAAAAACATAAAACAAAAACTTCTCAAGATTGGGGGTTTCAACACTTGATTACTCAGGATACTCAGATTAAAACATAAAGAAATCTACTTATGCCTTGTTGTTGAAATCATCCATGAAACACAGCTCCATTAACCGGGAGTACGGTGTATTCAAATACAATTTATTTCACTCTCAGCGTTACCCAACTTTACCCATAAGATTTCTTAACCCTCATGACTGAGTTAAGAAAACAAGGTTGTTTCACTGTTTAATTTTTTATATACCTCTACCCGATAGGTTATACACCACACAAACTTGGGTATCCACTGGCCAATGCGGAACACACCTGCCCGATTTTGTGAGGACCTACTGTTGTTAAGTATGGTATCACCATTTCCATACCACGCTCTCTTACTCCTGTAGAGATTCAATCGATTTGAGCAGCTACTAGATTAGTGTTGATAAGTTAACACTTGTGATTGAGAGATTTCTGTGTCTTTTACTCATCATAAGGTTCTTGTCCTTACTTTTCACCTTGATACTATCAACCAGCTTTCACCCTAGGATAAGGTCGTGGACTCCAACTATCTAGTGGCTTTCTGTAACGCCCCCGTTTCCAGGGGCGCGTACGGACACGGCACCCCGCAACTATTCACGCATGAACAGTTATGGAGTGTCGCGCAAGAGTATACCATTGCATGCTTACAACAAAAGTCCAGCATATAATTCACATACGGATTAACATCCATTTTCGACAGCGGGGCGTGCAAGCCCAAAATATAATTACATTACAGAAGCTCCAAGATCCGCTTGAGCGCGGCCAAGACCTAAAGCCACGGATCCTCGTCGAAGAAGCGACCTTCCAGGACTTCCTCAACGGGGAGGCAAACACCTTCGTCTTGATCCTCTAAAGAAAGGCAAAAGCAAGCCGTGAGCCAATCAACCGGCTCAGCAAGTCCCAAAGGGACCCTAATTTATTACATGCACGGAACATCAAAGGAGGGGAATATATTTGGTTTATTAATTTTGAGTGGATGCAGTTTTATTTGCAATCATTTTATAAAGGGACCCAAAACTACTCCTCAAGAACTCAGGGGTTTTCACAAAGAATTCTTTAACCAACTAGTCAAGTTCAAACATGTACAAAACTACTTAAGCTTCGCTGCTGGAATCACCCAAGTGACACAGCTCCAATAACCGGGAGCACGGCGTATTCGAATACCATTTATTTGACTCTGCAGAGTTTGCTCAGCTTTACCCACACGATCCCTTAACTCCCGCTAAAGAGTTAAGAAAGCCAGGTCGTTTCACTGCTCAATTCTTTATATAGGCTCTACCCGGTAGAATTCACTCGGGTCTGGCTCGCACACACACACACACACACACAAGAGAAAAACGGTGCCGCTTCGAGTGAACTCTACCGTTGTTAGGCAACCGTAACCCGCCTGGCCTAACCTCACTGCTAATCCTCCTGTAGAGTTTCAATTGAGTTGAGCAGCTACTAGACCAGTGTCGACAAGTCAACTCCTGTGGTTGAGCGATCACTGTGACATTTGCTCAGCGTAAGGGTTTCAGTCCTTACATTTTCACTGGTCCGCAACCTCGCCAGGCACGCGACCCAACCTAAGGTAAGCGGTGGGCGTAGACCGTCTCGCGGCTTCCCACAACACCCTTACCCTAACTTCATTCCTAGGGTAAAAGATTGGCGAGGACCGCCTTGCGGTTTCCACTCCCCCTTACCCTACCTTGTGCACGCCGGCACTCTCCGCTCTAAGATACGGTGTCCCATACCACCCTACCTTAGAGTCGGGTTTTTCAAATTCTATTGGCCCCACAGCCACGACCTTATTAGTGTAACATTTTGCATGATAGTAATAACCTACAGTTATCTAGATTAACAGATAATTATTTCTAGGGTTACAAGGGCATGGCCACAATTTAACAGGGCATTTATCGGTGGTAGGATTAACTATATAACAAGTCATTCTAACATTTTATTTTACTTTCGAATTAACATTTCAGAATTAGCTCAATGCAAATAACATAATAACATAATTTAAATGGCATGGGATTTCAACATGATCAAGGATTTGCGACTTGCCGTGAATCGGGACGAACTCGACTAGCTTGAACGTAGAAGCTCCTGGATCCTGCGACTGCACTTGATCTTCCGGGATCTTTGACACTAGCGCAAACACATAAAATAAATTAAATCCAGCTTGAGACTAATCAAGCGAGGGAAAAATAAACTATTTAAAAAGGAGTAAAATGCAAAAATCCTCAAATGGGGAATTTTAGGAATTTATGTGGAATGAATTTGTGGAAAAGGAGGTCACCACTGGGTCTGGAATAATATTTGGAGCAAAGTGGTGAAATTTGGGAATTTTTGGGATTTTCTGTGATTTTCTGGGATTTATTTGAATTTATCTGATTTCTGGAAATTGGAAAATCGGAGAAAATAGGGATGAACAGTGTCGGGCCGGCCCGGGTGCTACAGTGCGGCCCGGCCGGATTTCAAACGCACGCGCGCGCGGGGGAGAGAGGTGGGCCGAGGGGAAAAACGGCCCACGGCGAGTGCGCCCGCGTGGCCTGGATGGCCGCCGCGTGGCCGGGCGGACGGCCGCGGTGTGGCGAGCGTGGACGGCCCGGATCAAGGCGGGAAGGAGGAATCGAACGGCCGGGAAAGAAGGGGAACGGGCGAACCGGTACGAGGGAGATGGACGGTGGAGAGGAGGGAACTTAAGTGGCATCGGACGGCTGCGGTGCGAAAGTGGCGAAGCGGTACGGGGAAGAGATCGAACGGAGATGGAGCGCGGACTTTACGAAGATCCGACGGCTACGACTTGTTGCCATCCGGCGGTGGAGGTTAGACGGCACGGGAGGGAACGAGCGACGGAGATGGGGCCACGTCCCCCGTCTTCAACCTCCAGACGCTACAGTGCTCCCCGCGGCGGGGATACGGCAGCGGTGGCGGTCCGGGCGCCAGGGGGCTCGCCGGCGGCAACGGGAGGTGTCAACGGGTAGATCTCACCACAGTGAGTCCATTTTTGGGCTTAGTGGAGCTCGGGGGTCAGTGGAGTAAGCTAAAGGCAGAAGGGGGAAAATCGGGTCCTCTGCGGTGGGGGAGGTCTCCGGGGCCGGTTGAGCTAAAATGGCGGTGGTTTCACGGAGAGAGGAGGGTGGTGCTCACGATGGCGGTGGCGGTGGAAGCTGGGGAGGCTTCTGCAGGTCTGGCCACGGGAGGGTGGTTGGAGTCGACGGCGAGCCTCGGTGACCGTGCTCCACGGGCGGCTACCTGGCCAGACAAGGGTACCAATGGCATTAGCAAGTGGAGGGGATGCTCCGGACGCGGGGAATCAAGTGATGAGGGAGTGAGGGCGAAGAGCCTCTTTACGGGGGTGCCGGCCCAGGGGAGGATGGCGGCGGCGTTCCAGGCGATGCGGCGCCGATTGGCGGCTCAGGGAGACACTGGGGAGTGGTGGGAGGCGAGTGGGGGCAGTGGCGAAGCTCGGAGAGCAAAGGAGGAGGAGGGAGCCAAGGAACGGCTTTTATACCCGGCGGAGGGGAGGAGGAGCCTTAGCGGGGAAGGCACGGGCGAGGGCGCCGAGTCAACAGGAGCTGGTGGGGAGTCTTCTCCGCGGGATGGAGGTGACGGGGTGCTGCCCGGGGAGTAATGGCGACTGGACGGGAGAGGGAGTAGGTGGAGCTGCGGCATGGGCGGAGGAGCGCGTCCGCGCGCGGAGAGGGAGGGGACGGCCGCTGGCAGGTGGGGTCGGGGCAGAAGAACGGCGACACGTGGAGCAGCAGCTCGGCCAGCTTCGGACCGGAGGGCTGCCGGGGTGACGCGAGCGCGGAGGAATCCGAGGGCGGCGCTGAGGCGGTGCGGGAGCGACGCAGGCGCGGGCGCACGCGCGATGGGGAAGGCGCTGGGGCGGGGGCGAAGGCGGAGAGGAGGGAGGGCGCCAACGGGCTGAGGCGGGCGCAGGGGTGCGCGAGGAAAGGCGAAAGCGGAGGGAGGGAGGGCGCCAACGGAGGGAAGTGGCGCTCGGCCGAAAGAGGAAAGCGGCGACGGGAAAGACTTTCCCAAAAAGGAAAGTTTCCGAAAACACTCAAAAATTCAGGGAAAAGGCTCACAAATTTTGAAATTTTTAGGGGCTTTTCAACCTACCCCCCTTAAAAGGATCTCGACCCCGAGATCAACTTGGTCCAGGGAGTAAGTTGGGGAAGTCCCGCTGCAAGTCTGACTTTCGTTCCCAAGTGGACTCATCCGCTGTCTGATTCTTCCACTGAACTCTGTAAAAATATGACATTCTTGCTTCTGAGCTGCCTCTCTGATGTCTCAAATATTTGTAGTGGTTCTTCAGTATGTATGCAGTCATCTTGCAATCCAATGTCTGACAAGGGCACTTCATCTGTAGGTTGTTGTAGACACTTTCGAAGCTGAGATACGTGGAACACATTGTGCATTCTTGACAAGTTGGGTGGGAGCTGCACTTGATAAGCTACTTCCCCAATTCTTCCGATAATCTGAAACGGTCCCACATATCTTGGTGCCAATTTGCCTTTAACTTGGAATCTCTTCACTATTTTGAATGGAGTGACTTTGACGTAGACGAAATCTCCAACTTCAAAACTCAAATCCTTCCTGCGGTTATCTGCATAGCTTTTCTGTCGGTCTTGTGCCATTTTGAGTCTGTTCCTGACAATTCTGACATGTTCTTCTGTGTCTTGAACAATCTGAGGTCCAATAAGTTGTCGCTCTCCTGTTTCTGTCCAATTCAGAGGGGTTCTGCATTTTCTGCCATAAAGTGCTTCAAAGGGGGCCATTTGGATACTAGCTTGGTAGCTATTGTTGTATGAGAATTGAGCGAATGGTAGGCAAGTATTCCAGGCTGCACCATACACAATAGTACAAGCTCTCAACATATCTTCCAAAATCTGATTTGTTCTTTCTGTCTGACCATCTGTCTGGGGGTGATAGGCTGAACTGAAATTTAAATCAGTGCCCATCGCTTCATGTAACTTTTCCCAGAACTTCGATGTAAATTGTGCTCCTCTATCTGACACAATTTTCTTTGGAACTCCATGTAGAGTCACGATTCTTGTCAAGTATAACTCAGCAAGTTTATCTTTCCCATAAGTTTGCTTGATCGGGAGGAAATGAGCCACCTTGGTCAATCTATCGACAATGACCCAAATAGCATCATATCCCTCACGAGTCTTGGGAAGTCCAGTAATGAAATCCATGCCGATACTGTCCCATTTCCATTCGGGTATTGGCAAAGGTTGCAATAATCCCGATGGTTTCTGGTGGTCTATCTTGATCTGTTGGCAAACATCACATTTAGCTACATACTCTGCCACTTCCTTCTTCATCTGGTTCCACCAATACTTCTTCTTCAAATCTTGGTACATCTTAGTACCTCCTGGGTGAATTGAGAATTGGGATGAATGGGCTTCAGACAGGATTAACTCTCTTAATTCCTTCTTGTTTGGTATACAATAGCGACCACGGAAGGTAAGGATTCCATGCTCGTCTATCGTATATTCTGATGAATCTCTTTCTTCAATATCCTTTTTCAGTTTTTGAATCTCTTCATCTTCATCTTGTGCTGCTTTAATCTGATCCGTCAGTAATGGTTGAATTTCTAACGCTGTTTCTTCACCCTGTTCTGTGATCACCAAGTTCAGTCGTATTATGTCCCTTTGCAATTCTGGCGGATACTCTGATTTGTTAGCTTTGCTTGGACGAGCCTTGCGGCTAAGGGCATCGGCAACTACATTGGCCTTGCCCGGGTGATATTGAAGATCGACATCATAGTCCTTTATCAGTTCCAGCCATCTGCGTTGTCTCATGTTTAATTCTGGTTGTGTGAACAGGTACTTCAGACTTTTGTGATCAGAGAATATCTCACATCGATTCCCCAGCAGGTAGTGCCGCCAAATTTTTAGTGCATGCACTACAGCTGCTAGTTCTAAATCGTGTGTGGGATAATTTTCCTCATGCGGCTTCAACTGTCTTGAGGCTTAAGCGACAACTTTTCCATCTTGCATAAGCACACCACCCAAACCTTGCTGTGTAGCGTCACAGTAGGTTTGGAACTCTTTTTCTGGATTGGGCAGAATCAACACTGGCGTTGTTGTTAGTTTGGTCTTCAGCATTTGAGAACTTTCCTCACAAGTATCTGTCCAGGTGAATGGTCTGTCCTTCTTCAGAAGTTGGGTAAGTGGACGAGAAATTCGTGGGAATCCTTCTATGAATCGGCGATAATAACCCGCCAATCCAAGAAAACTTCTCACTTCAGTTACGGTCTTTGGCTGCTTCCATTCCATAACTGCTGAAATCTTTTCTGGATCAACTTTGACCCCATCTTCAGATATAATGTGACCCAAGAAGGCAACTTCCTTCAACCAAAAGCTGCATTTGTCAAATTTGGCGTACAACTTATGTTCTCTTAATCTTGTCAATACCTTGTGTAAATGCTCCTTGTGCTCTTCTTCATTATTGGGGTAAATCAGAATATCATCTATGAGGACTAACATGAAGCGGTCCAATTGGTCCATATGCACCAGATTCATAAGATTCATGAAATAGGCTGGCGCATTGGTCAAACCAAAGGGCACGACCGTGAACTCAAATAATCCATATCTGGTGATGAAAACTGTCTTCTCTCGATCTTGTTCTCGGATTTTGAACTGATGATAACCCGAGCGCAAGTCGATTTTGGAGAATACTTTGGCTCCCTTGAGTTGATCGAACAGGTCATCAATTCTTGGGAGGGGGTATTTGTTCTTGGTTGTAACAGCATTCAATCCTCTGTAATCAACATACATCTTCAGCTCTTCATTCTTCTTCTTCATAAATAGAACTGGTGCTGGCTAAGGCAAAACACTTGGTCGAATAAACTCCTTCTCTTGCAGATCATCTAACTGCCTCTGGGGCTCTTTTAATTCACTGGCTGACATTCTGTACTAGTACTTGGCAATTGGCTTGGTGCCTGGAATCAACTCTATGGCAAGTTCTACTTATCTGTCAGGGTCTGCCTGGTGATCCTTTCTAAAACACATCAGGGTATTCTCGTACTACTGGCGTTTGATCCGGTGTAACTGCTAGCATGTTGATCATGCGCTCTCTTGCATCCTTCAACACTTCTCGGATTTTTTTTTTTTGACCTTCAAGGGTTACCAATGATACTGTTTTGATCTCATAATCTACCTTGTCTTTGTTCTGAGCTAGCCAGTTCATACCAAAAATGGCATCTAACCCTTGCGTATCTGGTTGCAACAAAACTGCTTTAACCTTCTCTGGATTGACTCGTACCTGTACATCATCCTTGCGTGTGTGGTGATAGTTCCCACTTAGATGAATTATGTCGTAAAAGGTTGGATATGATTGGGTCTGCTGGGATTAACTCTATTACAACATGACCATCACACCCATTTCACTTTACACAAATGGTCTTCATACATCTTCATAATTTTGCCACAAGTCTTAGTTAAAGTAATTTACAGACAAACCATTAAGTTCTTCCAACCGGTTTACAAAAGGGTAACCAAAAGTACATCATCTCATTTCTTGTTCTACATAGCTCATATTTTCTTGACTGCCTGCTGGTTTTGGACTTGGAGTTTAGCAGCATCTGGTGGCAGACTCCTTCGAGGGCAATGATCTCTGTAATGTCCAATTTCTCCGCAGTGGAAACAAGCATTGGATCTCTTTGGGCAGCTACTAGCAAGATGCTTGCTACCGCAGGTGAGGCACTTGATAGCGAGTGGTGAGGGAGTGGCATACTGCTGAGACGGTCCGGACTTGGTCTTCGGTATCGTCTCAAACTGGCGGAAGGGTTGGGATCGAAATGAGGATGATCCCGTGGTCCTACTCCACTGAGCATTGTGTGAAGACTGAGACTTGTGCGCTGCTTTACGCTTTCTGTCATCCTCCATTCTGGTCCTCTTAGGGTAAGATTCATCTTCTTCCATCGGTGGCAGGCAGGATGATGATGTCTGCCTCTTTGCTTGATCTTTAGCTTCTTCTTCGGGTAAGGACTTCAGGGGGCATTGGTCACGATAATGCCCATCCTGTTGGCAGTGAAAACAAGCCGTTGGTGATGGAGGCGAAGGCTTCTTTCGTGTCATGACTTTCACGTAACATGGTCTTTCTTCTATCTGTAGAGCTCGTTCAACCAGGCTCAACAGGCTTGAAAACTTTATGGTTTGAAGGCGTTGTCTCATATTGGGTTGTAGACCTTTCATAAAATACTCCATTCTTTTAGCTTCGGTGTTAGTTTCCTCTTGAGCAAATCGGGATAACTGATAAAATTGTTCTAGGTATGCTGCGATGGAGTTCTCTCCTTGTTGAAGATTAAGAAAGTCCTGATATTTTTCAGTGAAAACTCCAGGAGAAATGTAGGCTTTACGAAATCTCTTCACAAAGTCTTCCCATGTAATATCTTTCTCCTTAGGGTGCATCCACTGGATAGCATTCCACCAAGTGATTACGGGTTCGGACAACTGATAGGTGGCGAAAAGAACCTTCTCTTTATTTGTACATCGTATAGTATTCATTCTTCTCTCAATACCTTGTAACCAGTCATCTGCATTCAGTGACTCTGTGGTTGAAGGGAATTTTGGGGGTTGAGTTTGCAGGAATGCTGTAAACTTCAATGCAGTTGTGTTTGATGCTGTCACTGACTCTTCGGGTGTCACTTTGACAATGAACTGTGGCAGAGATTCTCCTTGCTGTTCTGGCATCTGGACTTGATCTGTGGCAGGTGCACCCTGCCCGTTGGTCTGACCACTCTGCTGTGTTGGGTCCATCTGCCAATTGAGAACTGGAGATCAGTTTTGCAGCGGCTTTTGGAGAATAAGAGGGGATAAGTAAGACTTTGAATTTCAAGGTAAGTATAGGGCGAAAGAGGTAAGAACGAGAGCGAAAAGGGACAGGAGAAAACTTTGAACACAGGGGGATTACTGATAATTAAGCAAACAACATACAAGAATAGTGAATATAGATTTACAATATGCAAGTGGCACACAAACCACTTAGGGTTCATGATTACACCTACTTTACATTACAAAAGCACTACTACGACTCAGGGTCAATCTAGACTTAGCGAACAACAGCTACTCCTCCAGCTGCCGAGAAGCGAAATTTTGAAGCTAGACGAGCAAAGCAGTAAACATTTTGCGAAAGTAAAACTTAAGCAGAAAGAAACTAAGATAGATAAGGTAGCAACAAGAGAGGGAAAAGACAGCAATATTACTTGTATTTTTCGTAAATCCTTTTTATGGCTTAGATTAAATTTTGCGATAAAATCGCTTCCTAGTTTGCCTTAGGTCTCAACCTACGGTCAAGAGCAGGCTCTGATACCACTTCTTGTAACGCCCCCGTTTCCAGGGGCGCGTACGGACACGGCACCCCGCAACTATTCACGCATGAACAGTTATGGAGTGTCGCGCAAGAGTATACCATTGCATGCTTACAACAAAAGTCCAGCATATAATTCACATACGGATTAACATCCATTTTCGACAGCGGGGCGTGCAAGCCCAAAATATAATTACATTACAGAAGCTCCAAGATCCGCTTGAGCGCGGCCAAGACCTAAAGCCACGGATCCTCGTCGAAGAAGCGACCTTCCAGGACTTCCTCAACGGGGAGGCAAACACCTTCGTCTTGATCCTCTAAAGAAAGGCAAAAGCAAGCCGTGAGCCAATCAACCGGCTCAGCAAGTCCCAAAGGGACCCTAATTTATTACATGCACGGAACATCAAAGGAGGGGAATATATTTGGTTTATTAATTTTGAGTGGATGCAGTTTTATTTGCAATCATTTTATAAAGGGACCCAAAACTACTCCTCAAGAACTCAGGGGTTTTCACAAAGAATTCTTTAACCAACTAGTCAAGTTCAAACATGTACAAAACTACTTAAGCTTCGCTGCTGGAATCACCCAAGTGACACAGCTCCAATAACCGGGAGCACGGCGTATTCGAATACCATTTATTTGACTCTGCAGAGTTTGCTCAGCTTTACCCACACGATCCCTTAACTCCCGCTAAAGAGTTAAGAAAGCCAGGTCGTTTCACTGCTCAATTCTTTATATAGGCTCTACCCGGTAGAATTCACTCGGGTCTGGCTCGCACACACACACACACACAAGAGAAAAACGGTGCCGCTTCGAGTGAACTCTACCGTTGTTAGGCAACCGTAACCCGCCTGGCCTAACCTCACTGCTAATCCTCCTGTAGAGTTTCAATTGAGTTGAGCAGCTACTAGACCAGTGTCGACAAGTCAACTCCTGTGGTTGAGCGATCACTGTGACATTTGCTCAGCGTAAGGGTTTCAGTCCTTACATTTTCACTGGTCCGCAACCTCGCCAGGCACGCGACCCAACCTAAGGTAAGCGGTGGGCGTAGACCGTCTCGCGGCTTCCCACAACACCCTTACCCTAACTTCATTCCTAGGGTAAAAGATTGGCGAGGACCGCCTTGCGGTTTCCACTCCCCCTTACCCTACCTTGTGCACGCCGGCACTCTCCGCTCTAAGATACGGTGTCCCATACCACCCTACCTTAGAGTCGGGTTTTTCAAATTCTATTGGCCCCACAGCCACGACCTTATTAGTGTAACATTTTGCATGATAGTAATAACCTACAGTTATCTAGATTAACAGATAATTATTTCTAGGGTTACAAGGGCATGGCCACAATTTAACAGGGCATTTATCGGTGGTAGGATTAACTATATAACAAGTCATTCTAACATTTTATTTTACTTTCGAATTAACATTTCAGAATTAGCTCAATGCAAATAACATAATAACATAATTTAAATGGCATGGGATTTCAACATGATCAAGGATTTGCGACTTGCCGTGAATCGGGACGAACTCGACTAGCTTGAACGTAGAAGCTCCTGGATCCTGCGACTGCACTTGATCTTCCGGGATCTTTGACACTAGCGCAAACACATAAAATAAATTAAATCCAGCTTGAGACTAATCAAGCGAGGGAAAAATAAACTATTTAAAAAGGAGTAAAATGCAAAAATCCTCAAATGGGGAATTTTAGGAATTTATGTGGAATGAATTTGTGGAAAAGGAGGTCACCACTGGGTCTGGAATAATATTTGGAGCAAAGTGGTGAAATTTGGGAATTTTTGGGATTTTCTGTGATTTTCTGGGATTTATTTGAATTTATCTGATTTCTGGAAATTGGAAAATCGGAGAAAATAGGGATGAACAGTGTCGGGCCGGCCCGGGTGCTACAGTGCGGCCCGGCCGGATTTCAAACGCACGCGCGCGCGGGGGAGAGAGGTGGGCCGAGGGGAAAAACGGCCCACGGCGAGTGCGCCCGCGTGGCCTGGATGGCCGCCGCGTGGCCGGGCGGACGGCCGCGGTGTGGCGAGCGTGGACGGCCCGGATCAAGGCGGGAAGGAGGAATCGAACGGCCGGGAAAGAAGGGGAACGGGCGAACCGGTACGAGGGAGATGGACGGTGGAGAGGAGGGAACTTAAGTGGCATCGGACGGCTGCGGTGCGAAAGTGGCGAAGCGGTACGGGGAAGAGATCGAACGGAGATGGAGCGCGGACTTTACGAAGATCCGACGGCTACGACTTGTTGCCATCCGGCGGTGGAGGTTAGACGGCACGGGAGGGAACGAGCGACGGAGATGGGGCCACGTCCCCCGTCTTCAACCTCCAGACGCTACAGTGCTCCCCGCGGCGGGGATACGGCAGCGGTGGCGGTCCGGGCGCCAGGGGGCTCGCCGGCGGCAACGGGAGGTGTCAACGGGTAGATCTCACCACAGTGAGTCCATTTTTGGGCTTAGTGGAGCTCGGGGGTCAGTGGAGTAAGCTAAAGGCAGAAGGGGGAAAATCGGGTCCTCTGCGGTGGGGGAGGTCTCCGGGGCCGGTTGAGCTAAAATGGCGGTGGTTTCACGGAGAGAGGAGGGTGGTGCTCACGATGGCGGTGGCGGTGGAAGCTGGGGAGGCTTCTGCAGGTCTGGCCACGGGAGGGTGGTTGGAGTCGACGGCGAGCCTCGGTGACCGTGCTCCACGGGCGGCTACCTGGCCAGACAAGGGTACCAATGGCATTAGCAAGTGGAGGGGATGCTCCGGACGCGGGGAATCAAGTGATGAGGGAGTGAGGGCGAAGAGCCTCTTTACGGGGGTGCCGGCCCAGGGGAGGATGGCGGCGGCGTTCCAGGCGATGCGGCGCCGATTGGCGGCTCAGGGAGACACTGGGGAGTGGTGGGAGGCGAGTGGGGGCAGTGGCGAAGCTCGGAGAGCAAAGGAGGAGGAGGGAGCCAAGGAACGGCTTTTATACCCGGCGGAGGGGAGGAGGAGCCTTAGCGGGGAAGGCACGGGCGAGGGCGCCGAGTCAACAGGAGCTGGTGGGGAGTCTTCTCCGCGGGATGGAGGTGACGGGGTGCTGCCCGGGGAGTAATGGCGACTGGACGGGAGAGGGAGTAGGTGGAGCTGCGGCATGGGCGGAGGAGCGCGTCCGCGCGCGGAGAGGGAGGGGACGGCCGCTGGCAGGTGGGGTCGGGGCAGAAGAACGGCGACACGTGGAGCAGCAGCTCGGCCAGCTTCGGACCGGAGGGCTGCCGGGGTGACGCGAGCGCGGAGGAATCCGAGGGCGGCGCTGAGGCGGTGCGGGAGCGACGCAGGCGCGGGCGCACGCGCGATGGGGAAGGCGCTGGGGCGGGGGCGAAGGCGGAGAGGAGGGAGGGCGCCAACGGGCTGAGGCGGGCGCAGGGGTGCGCGAGGAAAGGCGAAAGCGGAGGGAGGGAGGGCGCCAACGGAGGGAAGTGGCGCTCGGCCGAAAGAGGAAAGCGGCGACGGGAAAGACTTTCCCAAAAAGGAAAGTTTCCGAAAACACTCAAAAATTCAGGGAAAAGGCTCACAAATTTTGAAATTTTTAGGGGCTTTTCACTTTCCATGAGTCTCCTTACGCCCCCTTACCCTAGAACCGTTTAAATAATTATACCGACCAAAAGCCAAGTCACTTAGTAGTGCAAAATTTTAGATGAGCCAATCTACAATTATTAATACAATAATTAAATATTACTAAGGACGTCAACGTGAATATGGCCTCAAATTAAACAAGGTATTTTTCAGTGGTAGGACATAACTAATTAACAAATCATTCTAAACATTTTTTAATTAAATAACATTAATACAAATATTGCATTTAAATAATTTAAATTTCATGGGATTCAATATGATCAAAAACTTGTAATTTGTCTTGCTGCCCAACAAACTATGCTGTCTCATACACTTCAACGTCCGGGTCCAACCTTGTACGGTCATCTCAGAAAGCTCGGAAACTAGCACAAACACATAAAATAACATGAGCCCGTGCTTGAATCTAATCAAGCTAGGAAAATAAATAAAACAAAAGGAATAAAATGCAATAAAACCAAATAGAGTTGGTTTGGATTTTATTGGAGCTTAATTTGGTGGAATGGAGGCTAGAAATGGGTTCGGGGCATCAAAATGATCAAAATGGGGGTATTTTTGTGATTTATGGCTCGGATGAATAGTACTTCTACAATGCACAACAGTATTGGGTCAGCCTGGTCACAACAGTGCACACACACAGAATTTTTAAACCGAGCCGACCTAGTTGGCTGGTCGATTCGGCCCATGGCGCACGGCCGAACGGCCCAATTGCACGCGCGCACTACCGACCGGAGGATGGCACACGGATGGACGGGATGAAACCACGGCACCCCCCGGGGTGTCGTCTTCAACTTTCGGTCGGTCTCAGCGATGGGAAAACAGGGGAGTAATCCATGCCATGATTTGGTGCCAGCGACGAACTCTGGCGATCCTCACTGGTACGGACGGGTTCAACTTGAGACGGAGGTTCCATTTTTTGGTCTTGGAAGGAGTGGGGATGGGTAGTAATGTTCGACGGTAGGAGAAAGGGTGGTGGCTTCTTTCTCAGCTTTGGAGCTCTCCGGTGGATCTCTAGTGAGTTCAAGAGAGTTTTAACCTTCTATTGGGGATGAGAAGCATCAAGGCAGTGGAGGTTTTGTTTGGAAAGAACATAGTCTATCTGTCCATGGTGAGGGCACTTTGGCTGGCAGTGGTTTTCGGTGGCAGAGCTCCATAGAAATGCTCGTCTGATTAAGTCCACCAAAGTGATCAGGGTGTAAAGGGGATGTTGTGGACAAATGTAATTGAAGTTTGATCGAGGGAAGAAGGAGATGGTGCTTAGGACTCACCAGGCTCAAGAGAGAGCGATGGAGGAGCTGTGGTGAGATTGAGTCTAATTGGTTAGCTGTGGTGAGTGATTGAGAGGAGTTTGAAGCTCTCTGCAACGGCGATTAGGTTTTAAGGGGGAGGAAGGTGGTGGGAGCAGAGAGGCAGTTCGGCACAATGAGGTAGGCGAGGAGGAGGAGAGAGAGGGCTAGGCTCTGTTGGGGAGTGATGGCACAGGCGAGGTAGCACTGGCAGCTCTGTAGAACTTGGTGGATGATGATGGTAGCTGTTACGGCAGTTCGCACCCATTGGGCAAGGGAGGCCTAGCCGCGGCGGGAGAGGCGCTCAATCAAAAGGTGCACGAAGCGAGGGAGGGTGGGGATGAAGTTGGCAATAAGGTGTGCGGCTGGCTGGTGGGACTGTAGCAATAGGAATTGGTAGGCGAGTGTGAACGGCCGGGTGAGCGTCGCCACAATTTCGAGCCATGGCGAGCGGCCACGTGGAGGGGTGGAGGAACAGGGAGGTGGTGGGCAGGGCCGGCTCAACGTTTTCAAGGGCCCTAGGGCGAATTCGGCTCTATGGGCCCTTTACTATAAATTTTCTTTCTACTTATAAAATATGCAGTTTAAACTTTATATTGTCTAAAGTGACACAAATCAATAGTTCTAACATGATAAACTAATTAGGTACTAACTAGTTCATAAACCAAATGTAACTAGTAAGAATTAATTTACCTCAAATAGGAGCGACAAATATCCAATGTCTTTCATAAAAAAGAACTTCTAGCACTTCTTGATGCAAAATCACTAATAATAACATCGAGATCAATGTCGTCCAAGATATTCTTCTCAATGCAGCACATAGCCAAGCCATTCAATCTTTCTTGTGACATAGTAGACCGCAAATAGTTTTTCAGCAATTTCAATTTTGAGAAACTCCTTTCAGCTGAGGCTACAGTCACAGGTACAGTTAGAAGAATTCGATATGCAACAGAGACATTTGGGTAGCAATCTGCAGCTGTAACGAACTGAAGAATCTCAGATGCCGACATCTTATCATTTGGCAAGGTGACTTGCAGCACTTTTAATTCAGAGAAAAAATCATTGAACTCAACGTCAAATGACCCATAATGAGAAAAAGCTTGTACAAAAGTAGTGCAACACCTCCGTAGATCATTATCATCCAGAGACTTCAGATTTTTTGAGTTGAATAAGAAACCAAACACATTTTCAAATGCCTTCAACTGCTCAAATCGACTAGTCAATGAAGCAATTGCAACATCAATCATGACAATAAAATAATTAACTCTGAAGGATTCTATCGCTGATTGTATTTCTTCATTTTGGTCATTTTGTTCATCAAAATGCTTCTTTCTTTTACTTTGACGTTTTATGGGAAATTCTGGCTCTACATCCATTTCAGATGCAATAACTTTTGCAATATCAATACTAGCAGTGAAGCCTTCATTTCTGTACCTCTTAAAAAATGAGATGACCCCTTCAATTTGTGTGAGAGTAGCATCCATGCACACAATCTTAGATTGTAATTTCTTGCTCACCATATTTACAGAAAACAGAATATCATGCCAAATAACCATACCAACTAAAAATTCAAAATTCTCAAGTGCAATTACCAAAGATTGAGCATCACTTACTGCTTTTGGATCATCAGTAGAAGATTTCTCTAGTTCCAACAAAACTGACCTTATTTGGGGAGTTTGGTACCTGATAGCTTGGACACTTTTTATTCGACTCTCCCAACGAGTATTAGACAAAGATTTGACTGTCAGTTTTGGAACATAGTCAAGCAAAATGTTTAGCAAGAAACTTCACAACAGAAACAATTCTAACCAAAACTTGCCTCCAACGCTCTTTTTCCTTTGCAATTTCCCGTTGCAAATCATCATCAATTGTTTGATTTTTGTTTAGCCTCAACCTAAGTTCATTCCAAGTATTCATGTGTTGTATATGCTCAACACTATTTTCATGTTGTTTGAGTCTCACACTAAGATGCTTCCAGTCTCTCATTCCATCAAGTGCTAGTGAATTTTTTGTCTCAATTGATTTAAACAATCGACAGCAAAAACAGTAAACTTTATCCACATGCTTGGAATAAACTAACCACTTTCTATCAACAACCTCACCATTACTTAACTTTCTGGAGTAATAAGCATATGAAAAATGTCTACCAAGGTTATCTAAAGGGAATTTCAGATTCTGTTCTCTCACAGGCCCCTTTTAAATCAAGATATCTCTTTCCTTATTGTCAAGATTATCCCATGTTCTAGGATCAAAAATTGATATAACTGAGTCGTTCTGTTCATTACCATTTGGATTCTCAGATGAAGGCTGCAGACTTTGTTCCCCCGCACTATCCTCATTGGCGTCAACTTCTGCATTTAAATTATGATCAGATTCTTGTTCTTGATCTTGCGTATCATCCACCTCCTCAGGATTATCACCGGGAACAACACTACTTGAAGCTGAAAAGAACTTATGTATAGCTCCCTTTTGCGATTCAATAAACTGTTCTTCTCGTTTTCTTTTGTTTCTTTTTTTGAGCACCCGACATATGCTTCTTAGGCAACATTCTAAACCCTGTAATTTACAAAGTAAAGTAACAACAAGAACATAAAATCCTAACCTAATTTTTGAAGTAGATGTAGATGAGTAGATCACTAGATGTAAATTGTTGCCTACTTGCCTAACCTCGGCGATGCGACGGATGCAGATGGAATCGAGAATTCAGAGAAACCAGACGGCAACTGAGATCCAAGAGGCGACGAGCAAATAAGCAATCGGGAGGCAGGGCAACGGATGCAGATGGCAAGGTGAATCGCCTGATCGGGCGCGAGGCAGCAGAGCAAAACGGATGGACGGATCATCGATCACGGATGGAGTATTGGAGTCTCGGGCTGCGACGGCCTCACGGCCACGATGTCGGTGCAGCGCGCAGGAGACGATCACGTCGAACTGTCGAAGCCGCGGCCCGCGGACGGAGTTCACGACTTCGTGTTCGGCACTTCGGCGAATCGGCGCGACGACGCGGCGTTCTTCTGGCGTTAGTCGAAGCGTCGAGGCGTTCCGTGTTACGGCGTTAGTTGAAGCGTCGCAATCACAAAACGTGTATGCATGGCTCAATCACAAAACGTTGAGCCGGCCCGCACACATGCATGCAGGCTTCTGGGGACTGGGCTCTGGCCGTAGTCTGGCGTCGGGGGGGGGGGGGGTGGGCCCTCTCTGGCCCGGGGCCCTAGGCCGGCGCCCCTTCGGCCTACCCCCAGAGGCGGCCCTGGTGGTGGGGGAGACGGGTTTCCCAAGGGTGCCACCGGGTGGGGAAGATGGGTTGGAAAGGAGGGAAATCAAGAAACGAGGTGACTTGCCAAATTGGGAAATGATTTGGGAATTCAAGTAAAATCCAAAAGAAATTTGAAATGGTTTTAAGTTTTTGAGGCGTTTCATGTTTATTCTTTCGTTGACTATGATTTGGCTCTAGCTAGTTGCTTGTTCAAAGACGCAGGTTGGGTTTTCTTTCCACGGTATTAGTTGGAAATTGGAACTACTAAATTCAGCTTGTTTCTGTTCGTGTACAATAATCATCACGGTACGCGTGCTAGACTTTTATGTTCAGCGATGGCGATGCTATACGTACTCGTATGGTATACATTGCTTCGCTTCCTCGCACGCAAGAAAAAGTATATATGTACGGTCTAATTGATAACAGCGATCGTTGCATATAGCAAGCAAGTTTTCACACACACATATATATCATGTATATATATAATTACTATTCTGTGTACAGTTGTAGAATACGCATCGAAAAGTTACTACTGTGCGCGAGTGAAGGTACTGCCAAACGCATGTAGAGTTACTACCAGTTGTAACACTACATAACTGCCAGTAACTCTACATGTATTTAACAGTAAATTCAATCACGCACGCTAGTAAATTTCAGGCGCGCACAGTGCACACAAGTGCAACCTAGCGCATATATATATAGGACGCTGAAATGAGGCACCATGGTGCCCGGGCACCAAGCATTTCTGCCTTTGGATTGCTTTTAGATACGTGCTAGTACAATAGTATGGAAAGAAAGGATATATATATATATATATATATATATATATATATATATATATATATATATATATATATATATATATATATATATATATATATATATATATATATATATATATATATATATGACACTAAAATGGGACACCAGGGTGCCCGAGCACCAAGCCTCCCTGTCTTTAGATTGCTTTTAGATGCGTGCAAGTGCAATGATATATAGTATCAGGATGGAAAGTCTTAATTACGAATGAAAAATCTCAATCATGGATGAAAAATCTTAATCATGGAGTCTGGACACTATGGTGCCCCTGTTATTTATACTATATCTATATATGTGTGTGTGTATGCGCGCTGGGAAGAATATTCCAACCAGAAACAATAAAAACAAAATTCCGCGTTAGTTCGATAAATAATATACAACAAAACTAAAACACGCACAACCAGGGGCAGATCTGGGCCTTGGGCTAGGTAGACTATAGCCCGAGGCCCAGCAAAATTAATAGTAATGTTATGTTGATACATGCCTAAACAAAGTGAAAGATTAATGGTCCAACCAGAGAAAGCTCAGCCCAGCCCGAGACTCTAGGCCGCTAGTGGCCCAGTCCACCGCGCCCTCAGTCTAACCCTTGCCACTTCTCCAGCCACAGCACAGCCCCCGGTACACCCTGGCCTGCTCAGCACGCTCGCCTAACTCTAACTCCAGCGCCTCCCTCCACTCCACCAGCATTGGTGCCGCCCCCCGACCTCCCTCTCCACTCCTCTAGCGCAGGCTCCCTCTAGGCTCCAACACCGGCTCCCGACCTCTAGCACCAATGGCGTCAATGTCGCCTACCTCCACACCACCTCCCTCTAGGCTCCAGCGCTCCCCTCCTTCCTTGCATGCTGCACCACATCGCCGCCCCCCTGCCGCCCGCTCCCAGCGGCCTGCGGCCCCCTCCTGGCGACCTGGCCCGCTCCAGTGAGACAGCAGTCCCCTCCAATCCTGGCCTGGTGGCCCCACTTCCTGCACGGCTGCGCCCGCTGCCCCCCTTTGGCCTCTAGGCTCAGCGGCCCCCTGCTTGTGCGATCCCCCTCCCAGCGTCGTCATCGACTCATCATCTTCTTTGCCCTATCCTCAAGGTTGAGCAGCTTGAGCTCATCGGCTACTGGCGAGGAAAGGATTTCAGGAGCTGATCTGCTAGTTATTTCTTAAGATTTACTTGTTTCTTGCTATACCTTATTTAGCTTGCTTGATTGTTTGTTGTAGACTCTGACTTGTAGTGGGTGGAGGAGGGATCGATATGATCTCATAGGGTTCTGGTTCTAGGCAAGATCAAAGCAAAGGGAAAAGTAGCTCTATAGCTGGTATGCTCTAATCTTGAGTTCTTGACCTTAGGAATTTTTCTAACCAAGATTATACCCAGGGGACCAGCACCGGCTCCATATATTGGACTTTGCTTTTACCTCAAAATGTGAATGCAAGTGCACAAGGATGTGTCTACTGCTCAAAATATATAGCTTGTTTTGATCAAATGGCAACTCGATGAGCTTAGCATCTAATTAATTATATGTGCTCACTAGGAGGCTTGAGTTGTAATTTGTGAATTCTTGGTTATCCATGTTTTCACTTAGTTACCATGAGAATCCTTGGTTTTGGTTAGAAAGGTGTTAAAGATTAAATCTTCCATACTAAGGGTTTTGATATCAGTGCTTACTGCTTAGTAAGAGTTAACAGGAAAATGTGTGGTATCTAGGGGAGCTGAATTTTATACACTTGAATCAATTATACTTGTAGTTAATTGTGGTGTTATCTGAGCTAGTTGGCTTAATGCCTTAATCCCAAATCTACTGTTATTAGTGGTGTTGTTGCTAGTTCGTTTCCATGAAGATAGCATGACCAAATTATTGTTGAGATGAATAATCGTTTTGCTGAAAGATCGGACCAGTTATTGACGTGCATTGTTTGTCTTAATACAAAGAATCTTTATTATCTTTTATGTTTTATCATTGAACTTAAGTTTCATATCAATGATGAATTTGTGGTGTACTTTTTGTTATGTCGTGGTATGGGTACAAATTGATGTTGGTTTTATATTATTAGAGTTTAGCTCGGGACGTAACTAAATACTGATTCCGCCACTGCGCACAACCCCATTTGCGAAATATATAATTTGCCACGGCACCTCTGCATGCAGCATGCAGCTAGCCAGCTTTGCCGTAAGTCGCTTGGCGCGGTTTCATGCCTCGTTCGGGGAGAATTTGGAATTGGAGGTGCTTTGTGTGTTAATTGGTACTCCGCTACTCCCCACTTGCCTCTGAAAATTACATTTCAGCTTAAACAAATCCTCCCAAAGTCTATGGTGGTGATCGGTTCGGCTGAAAAGCTCATGGCTTATGGCTGAAAACACTGTAGCTGGCTGAAAAAAGCACTGTAGCTGACAGAGGCTTATTTAGCATAATTAAATTTAAAAAAATATAAAAATATAAAAAATATGTTAGCCCATTACGTATAATACAAACAAATACAGAGAAAAAAAGAATCAGCAAAAAAGCTCAACAAAAGCCAAAAGTTCAGAAAAAGACGAAACTTATGAATAGTGAAAAATAAGCCAGAAGTCGAAGCCGAGTTGATCAGGACCCTTTCTTACTGCTATAATATCATAGTACAGTGGAGTACAATACAACACATCTGGTCCGTACAATAATATAAAGCCGGTGCTTGATTTGTGTATACAATGCATTATGTTATGGGATTACGTTTCTGGCTGCATGCGCAATAATGCGCAATAACTGAATGTTAGGGGCGATTTGTTGTCGACGATGACTAATTAACTTTGTTCAAATCAAACAAGTCGAGTGATTTTTAATTCCTTGTTTCTGCGCGTCAGCATCGCCGGACACTCTGACAAAGATCGCTCAGCTAGCTCGCTAGTAGCTGGGCTATCTTCTTATCAGCTTCTGGAAATCTCGGCAGAGTATCCTGGCCAAACTCGCGGTCTTCCCACGCAACATACGCATGCGAGCACAGCAATGCAATTATTGGCCATGACGCCTTGTACTGTCGTGATTAAGACAATACTAATCCAACCAACGTGCTGCATATAGGCTGCTGATCCAGTACGACTAATGCTCTAAGCTTCATCGGACTAATTTCGTTCCACTGTACACAGCTTCAACTTTTAATTTTTAGCTTTTAATTTATTTAAGTTAAAAGCTATTTGAAACACGATGGCTTTCAAATTTAGTTTATTTTGATTTTTTTTGGCTTTACGCCTTTTCATTTTACCTTTATTCCTTTGCATTGCTTATAATGACATAGCGGTTTATTTTTCCTTATTTTTTAAAATTTTTTAAATGAATGTGAAAGATCGAATATGCCAATAGATGAGGGTGAATAGTACCATTTAAAATTTTTTCCCAAGTACTCAAGATTTTATCCTCAAACACCTATAGAGATATAGAACATAGAATATTCAGCTAAAAATACAAATCGACTAACTCAAGACAATAAAACTTTGAACGCAAACTTTCCAGGCGGTCTAACCAGCCTCCAAACGGTGCTCGAACCGTTCGGGCAGTCTGACCGCTAGTATAAGGGTGGCTTGACTATTGCTACAGTAAAATCAGGCAAATGAATAGTATTTTTAGCATAGTTTCAAAAACGAAAATCTAGAGAACTTTTGATCTGTAGATCCAAATGATATGAAACTTTGCAGAGATCTACTCTAGAATATCAAGAACCTATTCCAACAAAAGATCACGAAAATCATGGTCAAAGATGTGACCTTTTTTTAGTTTGTTGGAATGTTGCACTAAAACCGAGCAAAAAACCCTAAACGGTGAATACAACTTGCTCGTGGGTAGATGATGGCCAAGATGACTCTGGATGTATTCCCATATGTCACAACAAGGTAGAACATCGAAGAATCCCAACCAAAAACTCTTGGATCAAGAGATGGGCCAAAGAGGTTAAAATCAAGCAAAACTGGATTTTCTTGATAAACTTGCTATCAAAGTGACTAGATGAGTGAAGATAGATTTCTAGAAGTTGTCTCCATCACTTACACGTCCTTAGCACAGCAAGATCAAGAAAACAAAAGAGGAGAGATCAAAACCAATCAAAATCACAAGCACATCAAACAAAATAAGAGAGACTCAAGAGTTACATAACGATTGATATATTGCTTACTTAAGAAGATATGTTTTACAGTCACTCCACCTTGGAGCACAAAGAGCACGCAAGACACCCACTCTCAAACCCTAACCTTAGAGATGAGAGCACTTGAGAAGGGTTGGATGGTTAACCTGACATGTCTCCATCTCAACCCCTTTTATAGGTGGGCAACCAACCGCCTACATCTCTTAATGTATCCTATCCACTATTACAATGGGGAATCCGTTAATCTCACACACGGATTTTACTCTTACAAGTTCACTTATGCACGCTTTTCACGTGTAGGTACACTACTAGCCTGCCACACGTCACTCAGTCTCTCTCGTCCTGGTTCCACCGAACCACGGCTCACTTAACTCGTGCAAACTATATGGTGCCATCTTGCCATTCAAACTCGCTTTCAACATTCCCGTCTTTCTCGTGCCATACTTGTGCTCACCGTCTCACCCTGCATCCTCGATCCTCTCTATTGAACACAATTGACTCTAAGTGACCATGCACATCCAAAGATAAAAAAATTATTTCTAGGCATAAGTTCTTCACAACTTAACCTACATTGGTTAAGACATACATCATGCAATTTTAATCCATTGACCCCAAGTCATCCCAACTAAATCAATGACTCAATTCCCCAGACCCGGCATCCTCGATCGTTCTCTAGAATAAACATATCGCAACTCAAATCAAATGCAATCTTTACAAAACCATTTTACCACTCAACAAAACTTATAATGGTTCATTACAACAATATCCTGGGTCTTTTCACATGGTCCTTCAGAATGCTAAAAAAAATTATTAGTCGCTACAGTATAATTTCATCTAAAAGCCAAAGCCAGAAGCTTCTTTGGAGCAGACCCTAATTGGATCAACATTCAGGAAAGAAAAAACTTCAGATGTATATTAGCCAATCCATCACACACACACACACTAATCAATGGTTAATTTTGCCGTTGCTTTCTCGCGATGTGATGCGATTACACGCGTGGACGGACAAGTGGACACGGTTGCGTCCTTGGCGCTGGTCAAGTCTCTCTCTTCGTTCACATGCGACGACTGCAGCGAAGAAGACATCGACGCATCGAGCTCGACTCGATCGGGTGCATGAGAGCGATCGATCGCTTCGGATTAGTTCTGTCATGTGCGTGCGTTGAAGATTAAACGAATTTTGATCCGGTCCAACGACGAGATGAGTCAATCTCTTCCAATCACATGCAAGTGCTGCATGGTTTGGATCGATGCAGATGAGTTCACCTTTTTTTCCCCCCATTTTTCTTAACATTATTTGAGAGCATTTACTTTTTGAACGTAGGGATTGATTTCACACAAATATCACAGGAAATAGCTCAACACACTCGTACTTCAAAGAGAAAAAAGAACACTAGCAAGCTTCCCAAGCGTGCGCGGCATATCCATGAACGGGAAGGAACACGAGGTACCTAGCAATGCTGCAAGATAACAAACGATGCAAACCTCATTTAAGTTCTATAGCTAGGAGTACCCAATTATGGATGAAGCGCACATACTAATGCCGTACTCGGTACGGTGAGGTACACAAGTACGGCACACTACAGTTACATCGTTCGTTAGACACTGTTCTTTTCAGCTTATCTTTTATACCTTATAATTAAAAGCGACTTATCGAGACAGATATTTTGAAGTGGTTTACCAGTGTAGGACCGAAATGGCGACAGAGGGGGGTGAATGTCGACTTTTAAAAAAACTTTTCTCCCCAAAATACTCACGGAACAATTCCTCTCCAGTAGCTACAAAGCTATGAAGAAAGAGTTTAGACCCACTGGAGACTCAAAAGCACCGAGAGAGAAGACAAGACATTTACACTGAAAAGAGGCAACAAGAGACATCATTGAACAGAGACATACCCGCAGCAAAAGGATTGTCTAAGATTGATCAAGCTGCAAGAAAAGAGAGTCAATTTTAGCCAATTAAAAGATTGATTAAGGAGCAGAAAGAGGACTGAAAACAGACCACCTAGCTGCTGAAAATAGAGACAAATAAGAGCAAATGAAGCTGCAGCTCCTGCTGAAAACAAACAGTGAAAACTGAAAAAAAAGGCCTGCGGCTGCTGCTGAAAATGAATGGGACTGCAAGCTGAAAAAGAGTTTTCAGAGCACAAAAAAAGAAACAAGCTGTACTGCAAGGATGGGTGCTGTCCAAACTGATTTTAGTGCTGTCCGAAGTACTGAAAACAGCAAGATTAAATGAGGTGATTCAGCTGCAGGAACACCATGAAATAGCAGTCCAACTGCAATGGAAAGAACTGAAAAGAAATAAGTAGAGAAGGGAAACAGGGGGGACTGCAAACAGAGTATTTGACAATAAGAAATCAGAGATTTCAGATTTTGAACTCAGGTCAAATTTGTGACTTCCCTTTGATCCTCTTGGTCCAGTATAGCAAGGATACGAATATAATAGACCAAGGAACCTAGGAGACCACAAAAAACCAACTTAAAATCTCAAATTTCAGATTATGCTCAAATAACTGAAACTTACAGAGTGCAGCACCAAAAATTGAATTACTCTCAAACAAAAGATCCTTTGACTCTGAAACTTGGAGAAAATGTTAGCAATAGCTACTGGAGTCTATGAGCCAAGTTTCAAGTCATCTCCACAAGGAAAATTCAAAAACCCATCAAACCCTAGAAAAACTTGAAAGTTTCAGAGAGGGCACAAGAAAATCAGATTACTCCATGGTCTCAACTCTTTGGCTCAAGAGATTTTGCAGTTAAGTGAGCAATAGCACAAGGGGTTTCCAGACCAAAGATTAGACCAACTTCTCAAAGGAATCAAGATCTGGACAAAAACCTAGAAATGTAGAACTACGAACAGAGGAGGCCAAATATGAGATTTGAGGATTAAATGAAGGATTGCTCATGAGAACTTGATCAAATGATCTTGTTGCACTATCCCATCATGGAGCAACCCATTTTGGCTAATCCCAGCAAGCAAGAACTCGAAAATCAAAATCTCAAGAAATCCACCAAAAGAGCATCGAAGGAAGAACAGAGAGCACGGGAATAAAAACTTCAGATTTTCATTTCTTGAATCATAGCGAATACAGGCGAGTCCCGATACCCCGTCTTGATACAAAGGAAGGATTACAATCTCTCAACTCATCCTCTCCCTCACCTCAACTCAAGAACACACACACATATCCATGGAGGGAGGAAGAACAGAACACTCTCACCTAGAACACATCGTAGGTGGACAGACAACACTCTGCCTTCTCACCCACTAAAGCCTAAAGCCAAAACAACCACTAAAGACTCTTTTGACTAAAGGAAACCCTAAAACCCTTGAAGTGCTCAAGTGGGCATGCAGCCCCTCAATCCTATTTATAGCCTTGGCTAACGGGTCTCCGCCCCGTTACGCCTGCTAAATCCAACGGCGCCCGCTCCCGCTTGTGCAGCCTCGCGAATTTCCCGATTCGCCCCTCCTGCACCTTCCGGGAAGCTTCCGCGCTCCTTGCCTCGCACGCCTCGCAACCACCTCGAGTCTACGTCGTCTTCGACACATCCCGACCGTTCTGACCTCAGCGCCACCTGCGCCTAGTCCGGTCCACGTGTCTCGCCACGACTCCACCCGATGTCCTGCAGCCACACAGACAAAGAACACATCAAATAGCACCGCTCGATACATAAAAGCGTAAATACCATAATACTTACCATAATGAAGTCCAAACCTGTCGAATCATCTAAATATGAACATAAACCCATACGACCAGGAATGACCAAGTCCGACCGAGCCCGACTGCGCCATGCAACGACTCGACTCCGAACTACGCAAACCAAACTCGACTCACTTAGACCAACGTCAATTACTCATCATTCACATGGAGTCACGACCGCATGGTCTCTCAACCAGTTATCCGGTTCGTTCGCACGAGCGCTCGTATCTGGATCAAAAGCTATCAACTGTAGTTATAAGTCATATCAAACGCACACGGAAATAACAGACCTAAACGCAAAGTGTTCTTCAATTCAGTGATGCTACGTACGGCACTACATTCAGTTTCGTCGTGTAACCAACGTACGTACATACCCCCATACCAGACGTACGCTTTTCTTCGATCGACATCATCGCCGGCCATTGTAGCCTTGGACAAGCGAGATAGCGCCCCAAGCTGCCTCCCCGACCAACCACACCGTTCATACCTTAACGTATTTGCCGGTTTACAAGAGGCATCGAGTACGAGTACCGATCCTAGCCTTCCCTTTCGAAATCCGTACGTACTGCTAGCACGTACAATAGTGACGTATGTATAGGTGTACACATGCGCTATCCATGCCGTATGTACAACGGTATATAGGGTCTGTTCTTTTCGGCTGCAGCTTTTGACTTTTGATTGAAATTTTTAAATTTTGATTATTTATGGTACAGATTACGGAGAGACAGATACTCATTTGCGATTTTGACTGGTACAGATGTTGGACTTTTAACGTGTAGATCGTTTAACTTGTAGACCCCGTCTTGAGAAAATACTTCATTTGAAAGTTAGGTACTGTAGCAAAAATTAAAGCCGCCAGCTTTTAACTTAAAGAACAGGCCGATAGTCGGTCAATGTACGTACGTGTGTTGGAGGCTGACGTGGCGGGATGCCAATTTGCAACGACCAATCATGCAGCATGCAGCAGCAGCTGGGAGAAGGAACACGAATTAGGATCAGCATCCAGATCATTTCGTTGTCAGCTGTCTTTAATCCAGGCTTCGATCGCGGTTGAATGGGAACGCAAGGACAGACAGATACGGAGAAGCAGGCCAAGTGAAGAGGCAGCCAATTTTACTAATGATCTTTTCTCCCGAGCAAGAATGCCGCAGCTTGCAGGCGATCGAGGCAAACGCCGATACGCACATCTACAACAGGTTGTTTCCAAAAGTAAAGATAATATTAAAGACAATATCTTCAATAATTAATTATTTCTTTAATTATTTTATACTATTTTATCATAACTTTTTGCCTTACACTATTTCACTATTTACGTTGGTTTACGGGTTCAAATCATCTATTGCTAGAGGTGGAAAATAGTAATAGATAATCCGTTTTATCTGATAATCGTATCCGAGAAAACGCAAATGTGGTAAACGAAATCCGTATTCGAAAAATATTTGTATTCATATTCGATAATATTCATATCCGTATTTAATAATGTTCGCATTCGAGAACATCCGTATTCGAGACTATTCGATTCGTATTCGATCCGTTTTCTATGCCGGCCGAGATTCGTATTCAATCATGTTATAAATTTGTTCTATCGATATTTGTTACAGAAGTTGTAGGAGGATATTCGTATTCGACCGAATTAAGTATATATTTGATTCGAATTCGTATTCGTTAGACATTCGATTCGTATTCATTTTAAAAATATAGATCCGTATTCGTATTTGAGACTATTCGATCATATCCGATCCATTTTCATCCATATCTATTGCATAATAGACAGCATATTATCTCTCCTAATCTCATCTCTTCTTCATATAGGATTTTACTACTTTAATATATCTAAGAGACAACTGAGATAATACTATTGAAGATGCCCTAAGTGGTACTTATCTTACCCTTGGCCATCTCCAGTTAATCCAACCATGCATGCTACGCACTGCGGCGCGTGCACACACCCAGGCGTCGCATCACCTGAAACTGAAAGCATGTGAATAAAGGTATGTTCGTATTGGCTTCTGCTTTCTGAAGCGGATTTCTTACCCTTCTCATTCCTATCTTGCTTTAGGTAAAGACAGATGTCACGAATACATTATGCACTTCACTCCTCTTACTCCCGTCTCGCATATGTATTTCTCTATCACTTTTTCACAGCTCGCTCGTTCTTCTAAAAATCACCTTTTTAGATGCTATTATTTATTTTTAGTTAAAAGCTATCAGCCAGCAGCTGCAGTCAATATTAACAGACTGCTAGTTACTCCAAAACCAAGCCAGCAGGACACGGCTACGTACAGTTGTGGCGCGATGCACACGGCCCAGGCCTTCTGCTCGGCTCCCTTGCTGGCAAAAAACTCAGAGAGGGAAATGTTTATCTAGAGCATAAAAGACTACCAATGGGTTCATGACTGGGTGGATTCGATCTCTAACTGAACATTTGATGTGTTGTTCGTTTAGGAGTTTATCCTCAGGACTCAGGAGTGGGGAGGAAGGCGACTCTGCAGCTGGGGACACCGCCCATCGTCAGCTAGAGAAAGGAATGTGGAGGTGAATAAAGAAATGGCTCCGGGAAATACAAAGTGAACACATGTCTCAAGCACCTGGCATTACAAAATGTAGTATAAACAAGCTCCTTAATTGCCACATATTTGATAGTATCTAGCTGTCTGGCTCAGCATTCTAGATAAGAAGACTGTTAGCTGTTGGGAAAAAAAACCTGAATTTGTTCTACACAAATCCAGCTAGCACGCAAAAAGCCTCACTTGATTTTCCTAGGATGCCGCAGTTTCAAAATCGTGGACTCATGAATCATGATCTACCAAGCAGATCTCGGTTATTCTTTCTCTCTACAAAAAAAAGAAAGAAAGAAAAAGAAAAATCGCTACTACATACATGCACATGGGCTTGCCTTGAACGCTTGAGTGCCCAGGAGATCAATGGAGAAAAATACAAAGTTGGGCCTGTTCTATTTCGGCCTGCTTTATCCCGTTTGTCTCTGATCATTTTCCCCCCAAAGAGAGTAGCACCCAATGGCCAGTGCCATTCTGGACAGGAAGTACGAAGTCTAGAAAAAGGTACCAATGACCTTTTACTTTTAAGAAAACTTAATCTGACAGACTTCATCTCACATGGTAGTAACTTTATCTAAGCACACTATCACATGCCACTTAGAGCAAGTTTAATAGAAGAGGTGGCTGCTACCTATAAAACTAACCAAATAAGCAAAAAAAGTATACGTGGCTCATGGTGGAGGTAGCTAATACAATAAGTTGAGTAGAGGTTACCTCTACTAAAGCACTCAAACATTTAATACTTACATAAATATATCAGAGGTCACCTCTTGCATGAGGTGCAGCTTGTCTCTCTCTCCTCGTATGATGTGCTAGAGGTTACCTCTTATACAAGGGGCAGCTTGTCTCTCTCTCCTCTTTTCTCTCTCTTCCATATAGGATTGTGTTGATATGGATTTCGCTAGAGACGACCTAATCAGTATTATTATACTTGCTCTTAGAATTCTAAACATTTGTCGCATGCATGTCACCTTTCGGGGGGAAAAAGAGTCCATGTTCTGTATGCGCCATGAAAACTGCTTGGAAGACTTGGAAAGACTTTATCCAAGAGAGAGAGAGAGAGAGAGAGAAAAGAGAGAAGGCGATGTGCCAAATGCCCACTCTACGATAAGCAAATTGTCTTTTGATCTTCCGAAAGGTCATGTTACCTTTTAAAAAGAGAAAAGATCATGTTACAGGGAACCATCTTGGTCACGTGGGAGTACGATTCTATCCATCAGAGTTAAAATCCTACCTGACGTTTTATGTGTGCTCATCGCGTGCGTCCGTCGAGGGAGGGAAGAGCATGTTATACAAAATAAAATATCCATCCTTTCAATAGATCAGAAAAAAGAGGCAGGCGGTTACAAAGTTTGACCATCGAAGGAGAAAAAAAGAAATGCAGGCCTGGTTTTAGTGGCCATAGTTTGTGCTCTGGAAAGCACAAATGGCCAAAGGTATACTATTATAAATAGTTTAGGGTCTATTTATATTATCTTGTATTTCTGACTTCTGTTTTAACCTATACGTATGTCTTAGCTTTTATAAGTCTTTCTATCGGTCACTATATTTCGCTTTCACATATTACAACATACTTTATATTTTATTATATCATAATTCTGTAAATTACATGACGGTCCGACTGTTATAGTGTCTTTCGTTGCACCGTCTTTATTATATAATGCACTACTATTACTATTCATCAGCCACAATCTAAGGGCCTGTTCTTTACCTCTAAAGCTGGTGGTTTTTGACTTTTGCTACAGTAACTAACTTTCAAACAGAGTATTTTCTCAAGACGGGGTCTACAAGTTAAACGATCTACACGTTAAAAGCCCAACATCTGTACCAGCCAAAATCGCAAGTGAGTATCTGTCTCTCCGTAATCTTTACCGTAAACAGTCAAAATTCAAAAATTTCAGACAAAAGTCATAAACCGCAGTAAAAAAAAACAGACCCTAAAGCCATCAGTAAAAGACAATATGAACTCCCTTATCACTTTGCTCCACCAACTTCCATGCATGAAAGCACAAGTCTTCCACTCGATTCGATTCAACCAATAGATCGAGAATTCAAGAATGCTAGCTAGCATCAGGATTCACAGGTCCGAGTCAATATTGGAATGCATCAAGTCTTGTGGAAGAGAAAAAAAAAGTATCGCTTTCCATCAACATGGTTTCTAGAACGGTGTCACCTCGTTGGAAAGCTTGGAGAAGAGTGACGCCGTCGTCGTCCATGAATCCAAGCTAGAGAGGCTTCAATTTTTTGTCATGGACAAAGGTAGGACGACAAGAGAGGCGGCTAGCTTGCTAGTCTTTTCGGATGTTAGCTTGATGAAATCTTGGGTGGTTTTTCTACAGTCAATGCTTATTGCAAATTAAGCCACTGGCCAAGGCCTACTTTTGAAACATTAGTAGTGATCCGATGAGAGAGAGAGGCTGACATTGCATCCGTTGATTAATCTTATGTTAGCATATTCGTAAAATTTGTTTTTTACCCCCGAAACAGCAAATATTGAAGCAACTCAGCTACGACTTATTGTTATTAGGGGAGTTTAATTTGAACAAAATTCACTTCCAGCTACATAGTTCAACATCATTTGAAAAGAGACACACACGAACAAGATGCAATTAATTGATTGGCCCCAAGAATATTCAAGTTCTTTATGCGGCTAGCATTTCCATCCGGTCATCAAAAGCATGTCCTACATATACGACGAGCCTACGGATAAAAGAGGAATGCACATTACAAAAGATGTGGTACAACCACTTAAGCAAAGCCGTGTCAAAGTTAGGCAGAGAAAGTACTAGTACTACTCGTTTATCAATGGGCCGGTGTCTGGTCGCAACTTGCAGCGTGGTGCGGTCCATGTTCGCGCTCAGGTCAAGTCTTCGCCGATCGAGCCGCAACACCAAATGGGGTCCGATGCTGACTCCAGCACGAGTCACCACTCGGATGGTGGTCTTATTGAACGGCGCGGGTCGGATGAGATGGTCCAGTGCTTCGGTCGGTTTCAACTTTCAAGCGTGCACGCCTTGCACTCGACCTGGCACATGCATCTTCCATCACCAATGAGAAAGTCGGATCGACAAGCAAAAGAAACAAGCAAATAGGTTGTACGCCCGCCGGGAACAGGAGTTATCAGATTCCAACTTGCTGATTCAACATTTTGTGTTTACATGAGTGGTCTGAGAAGGAGTTAGGAGCATTAGATGTGGGAGTCGGACCGAGCTGGTCCGATACGGATGGAGAGCCGGGTCGAGCTTGGAAAAACGGTTTGACGGGTGGCCCGATCTAGTCCAGCGTAGTGTGCCATGTTTGGGCTAGCCCAGCACAAAGGGCACTGCGGACACGGCTGGCACACTGGCAATCGCCTCGTCTCCTGCACGGCATGACCACCTTGCCACCTCCCGCACGGCCTTGAGGCCAACCTTGGTGAAGATGATGTCGACGTTGCCGACGAGCTCCCTACGCGAATCCATGGCTCTGAGCTCCCCTCCCGATTCCTTGGCTCTGAGCTCTCCTTCCGAACAAAAACCAGCAACGTCTAGAGTCTTCCTATCTATCTGTCTGTTCTCCTCTTTCTCCCATATAACCAAATCAACCCAACCCACCAGGCAGCAGGCATCAGTAGCGGCGGTAGAAGATGAGAGCTTCTCATCCACTACTCTCACATTGCTCTGCTCCTCCTGCCACAGCTCCTCACCTCCTCCCCCGCTTCAGCCGCGGCTTGCCGCCTACCTCCCGTGGCCTCAATGGTCCATCTTGTCTCCGTGTCCACCACCGTCGAGGCCTTGATAGCCGCCGTGGAGCCGGCATCCATCGACGCGGTTGCCGCGACATCGTGCCGCCTCATCCTCCTATGGCATAGGGAGAGCGTTGTCCGGGTACGCTTCATGAGAGGTACGGATGAGGTAGAATCCTTGAGCTCTCTTGTAAAAAAACCGTGTGTAGGTGTGTAGCTTCTTGGACATTGTTGGAGAGCTTTTGCTTCCAAGAATTGGCTGCGCTCTTAAGCCCTGAAGAGTTTGGGTGTCGATTTACCTGATATTGGATAGGAACATTGGTGATTTCAGTATAATTAATGTACCAGTTTCTATTATATTATTAATCAGGGAATCGGATGATGATATATAGGGTGTCATTCTTCATTTAACTAATTGAATGAATTTGCTTATGATCTAGAGTGCTTCTGATATTTCTTTCCTGCCAATTCAACTCAAGTTTACTTGCTATCTCCAGTTCCAACAATATTTGTATTTATATTTTTAGTTGGAGAGTATTAATCACCTTTATTTCACCTCCCCCCCCCCCGGGCGAATGTGTGGCTGTTTGGGGTATAGTTGGTCTGGCGGGTATTTGTTGGCCATTTGGAAACTGAGAAATAAAGCTTTTTTTTTTTAAACAAGTTGGTAAGATCTCCTGCTGAGATCATTTGCTATGCATGTGTATTCTTGAAATTCTGGGCAGGCTTACAGAAGGAAGAAGCGCAGGGGATGATGATCATAGGCGCTAAATCTAGTCAGGTCGAAGCTCTCAAGTAACATGTGCCAAGGCAGGGAGGACAGCAAGCTTGGGACCCTAGAACTAACCTTCTGCTCATGATTGGAGGTGGTGTAGCAACAGAAAAATAGACGGAGCAAGTTGCAACTAAGGATTGACATGGGAAAGCGAAGAAAAAGAGAAGAGGTTAGGAGAATCCTGCGCTGAGGAAGTGAAGAAAAAGGACGTTTGCTTTTCGGTTTTGTAATAGTATTGTAACATGCTTGCTTAGAACTGGTAGAGTTTAAATTCTCTGGTGTTTTTTGACTCTGGTTTTTCTCCTTTGTCATGATGTGATGCTTGGTGCGCACATCAGGATGGGTGTGGAAAAAGAAAGAACTCTGTTTGGCACAGTGGTGACAAAACGCTTTATAATTCCGTTGTCTTTGATAATGGAATCTGTGTTTTGCTCGTGTGAAAAAAAAAATATTTTTTTTAGTTTTTCACCTACTTATTTTTTTTCTTTCTTTTTATCCTTTTGTTTTTGGAGGATAGAGGTATATCTTACATTCACAAAACAAAAAACATAGAGATCATTTGAAATACAGAAATTTCATACGAGATAGTGTCGGGGGAGGCGACGACGGTTTCAGGAGGAGGAGGGTGACAACCTCGGGGGAGGAGGAAGAGGACGATAGCCTCGAGCAAGGAGTGCCACCAGAGTTGGGGGAGGAGGTCGATGGGTATATATTACACATTCTTATATACATAAGTGCAAATTGATATATATATCACACATTCTCATACACATATATAAATGCAAATATAGAACATATGACACACAAACTATTCATTCATCATTTCACTTGCTTATTTCCTTTAAAAACTAGCCCTTCATAATGATCGACGCGTATGTAGCTACTTTCGTCACGTTTTTCCTCTATCCTTGTGCCATTTTCGAAAGAACCCAACTCATCAAATTGATTGTATTCTTTCTCGTTTACTACATTCTTAACTTTGGTAATCCTTCTTTTTTCATGAAGAACTACGTGGCACTTCTTATTTGCCTGGTTGATTACATAGAAAACTTGAACAACTTGGTTAGCGAGTACGAAGGGTTCGTCTTTGCATCCGACATGTTTGAGGTCTATAGTAGTGACACCATATTTGTCGACCTTCACCTGTGGGATATGGACCTAACGACACTGAAATAAGGTGATCTTAAAAAGCACGTAATCAGCTCCCAAATCTCCTCTATGAACCCATAGTAGGAGTTTCTCAACCCATCGGTACTGAACGCATCTATGTGGACACCACTGTTCTGTTTAGTGTTCTTTACATCATAAGCCTGCGTATAGAATGTGTACCCATTTATGTCATATTCTTGTCATAACACAACTGTAAATGTTGACCTTTTTGCCAACCATATCAGCATATCACTTGACGAGCTCCTAGCGAGTCGCTCCTTCAACTATTGGTTGAACTGACTATTTGTATTGTCTCGTGATCCAAACATCTAGATACTCTGGATTTTGTTGCTGAAGCACGCCCTTGTGTTGGTCGATATACGGGGACACTTCAGTCATGTGTTGCAAGACCGTGAAATGTGCTTGAGCATACACATCCATATCTGGAGTGATTGTTTTCCTTCCCATGGTCTTGATACCCTTGAGCCTCCCCTCATGGCAAGATAGAGGTACACCTATCGGTTCGATCTGAGCCATGTAATCGATACAAAATTCAATGACCTCTTCGGTTGCATAACCTTTGACGATGCCGCCCTCTGGCTGAGACCGATTTTGTACATAGGATTTGAGTATTCCCATGAACCTCTCGAATGGATACATGCTACATAGAAACATGGGCCCACATATTTTTATCTCCCACACAATGTAAACAATGAGATGAACCATGGTATCAAAAAACGATGGAGGAAAATACATTTCAAGATGACATAGAGTGGTCACCACTTCGTCTTGCAGAGCATCTAGTCCTTCAGGATCGATGACCTTCTGAGCAATTGTGTTAGAGAAATAACACAGCCTCATGATTGTTTCTCGAACTTTGATTGGCACAATACTTCTAATTGCAATAGGGAGCATCTATGTTATCAGCACATGACAATCATAAGACTTCATGCCAATTAACTTCAAATCTTCTTCCGAAACAAGTTTCTTCATATTGACGGAGTAACCAGATGGAACTTTCAGACCATGCAAGCACTGGCATAGTTCAATTCTCTTAGCCTCGGATAGAGTGTAACAAGCAGAGGGAAGGTAAGTTCATCATTTATCTGTTTTTATCGGTGCTAACTCAGGCCTGATGTCCATATCAACCAAGTCAAATCGTGCGTTGACACCATCCTTTGTTTTCTCATGAATGTTCAGTAAGGGACCAATCAAGCTGTCACATACATTCTTCTCTACGTGCATGACGTCAATGCAGTAGTGAACTTCTAGGTGCTCCCAATAAGGTAAGTCTCAAAATATTGATCTCTTCTTCCAGACGTTCTTTTCACGGGTCGTCGATTTACGTCCCTTTCCGAACACAACATCTAAATTCTTAACCATATCATAGATCTCCCTTCTGCTTAAATGCCTTAGAGCTGAACTGTCCTTATTCTCTTCGTCGAATTGTTTCTTCATCCTGCAGCATGGGTGAGCCCTCTAAACGAACCTATGGTGACGCATGTACACGGTTGGCACGAGCCATTAGCCATATACTCTCGGTATCATTTAAGCAATGAGTACAAACTTTAGCCCCTTTTGTACTCTGGTCTGACAGGTTAGCAATGGCAGGATAATCATTTATGGTGCATAACAACAAGGAGCGTAAAGTGAAGTTCTCTCGTTTGTATACATCTCATAGCTATACCCATTTGTTTCGTAGTATTTTTAGATCTTCTACCAAAGGTGCTAGGTACACATCAATATTGTTCCCAGGTTATTTCGGCCCTTAGATAAGTATCGATAGCAAAATATACTTCCGCTTCATACACAACCAAGGAGGAAGGTTGTAGATGCAGAGAGTCACGGGCCAAGTGCTATGTCGGCTGCTCATGTTACCGAAAGGACTCCTTCCATCTGTACTCAATCTGAGCCTTATATTCATTGGTTCTGCACCGAAGTCTGCAAACCTCCTATTGATGTTTCTCCACTGAACGAAAACAGTAAGGTGTCTTAACGTTCCATCCTTACACTCCTCCAAGTGCCAACGCAACAGTTTTGTCTCCTTTGGGTTCGCAAAAAACCGCTGCAAAAGGGGAATTACAGGAATATACCATACCACCTTAGCAGGAGGTCCTCTCTTACGTCAATTCCTTCGCCATCATTTGATTGATTCTTATACTTGTATTAGGATACATTGCACATCGGATATATATGTATGTTTGCATACTCTTTATGGAATAGAATACAGTCGTTTAGACAAGCATGTATTCTTTCTACTTTCATTTTCAATGGACAAAGAACCTTCTTGGCTTTGTAGGTGGTTTTGGGTAACTCGTTTCCCTCTGGAAGTATGTCCACTAAAAGACCTAACAGTGCCGTGAAATTCTTGTCAGACCAAACATTGCTTATCTTCAATTTCAGCAATTCAAGAATAGCTGACAACCTCGTGTATTTTGACTTACAGCACATGAACAAAGGTTTCTCCAAGTCCTCTATCAAGCCCCATAATTTAACATACTCTCTCTTATCACAATTCCCTTCTGCATCAGAAAGCATCTTATTCAGATTATCATCATTCAGCCTATCTGAATCAGAACCACAATCGACATAATCATCCGGCGGTATATTATTGACTTTATCGATGATATCATTATTACTACCTTTTTGTGTAATCTGGTCTTCCCCATGACTGGTCCAACGTTCATACCCTTTTTGAAACCCCTTCAAATCAAGTGTACTTCAATTTGTGCTCGGTTCTTAAACATCTTTAGATTCTCACAATCAATGCATAGACAATACATATATTCCACCCCTTATTCAACATATCCTCCTTGACAGCTCTTGTAAAAGCAGTAACAACATTAATGTACTCTTCACTCATACGATTTTCAGCGTACATCCAGTTTCGATCCTACGTTATGCATATAACAATTTATTATAATATATTCAATTAATTAATTACTATACTATATATGTACCATCTAAATTAAGTAGCTATATGTAGCAATAATAATTAATTAAATTGAATTAAGTGAATTGAATAAACCCTAAACCATACTAAATGTAAAATAATCTTCTCTCTACATCAAGCTAGCTAGATCAACCATCTTCAATTCTCCTTTTACCAAAAGCTATAAATTTAAATTAAACTTAGTAAATCTACAATTACTTTTGCTAAATAGTTTCCTTTCACCAAATGGCATCAAAGCCTTCCCTCCAGCTCAAAGCAGCAGTATAGATCTGGAATTTAAGACAAAGGGTCGATGGGTCTACGTGCAATTAATATAGTGGAATTATCATGCCGTCTGTGATAACTTAATTATCACAGATAGTTTTTCACAGATGGTTATTAACAAGAACCGTCTATGATATTTTCTCTTCACAGATAGTTTTTAGGGCTGGGAGCGACCCAAACGGTCTGTGATTGTTTTTAATACAGACGGTTTTAGGAAATCATCTATGATGTGACGTCTAATATACAGTTTTTTGTTGTAGTGACGTCTGAGTTTACTCTGGAAGGTCCAGTGCATTGTTCCAAAAGTTGATCGGTTTTGTTGGTTTACCATTCGTGGTCCTCGCTCGCTCGCGCTGGCAACGATTTCAAGCCCACCATAGAATACCAGTTTGCACGTTCAAAAACTCCAAAAGAAAGTCCACCTCAGACCAACATGAGGAAGAATTTTGTGGGCTATAGAATACATGTGCATGCCATCGATCGTCTTTCAAATCGATTAATCCACGATGAATTTGTCATGTTGAAGAAGAAGGAATTGGCTAGCTCTTAATAAACCGGTGATCACGTCGGCCTTTTCAGGTGATATGATACGCGAGGCCTTTTCAGGTGATATGATACATTGATACGCGTGCACGGTAAGTGTGATGGAAGACGGATATGACGGCGAGACTCTTCAAGCATGGTGAGTTTGGATCGTGCATGCACGGTTTAATCTGTTCAAACTTCAGAGTTTGCAATTAATATATGTTCAAACTAAATTCATCAGTGGCATGTCAAACTCGCTCTCCAAAGAAAAACATGTCAAACAGACATCGACCTTTTCTTGTCAAATTCTAGCGTACCGTTTCATCGACCGGGTGCGGCCTTGAGCTAGTATATGCAGCCAAATAATTGCCCCTAGCTTCATACTACACGGAAGGAGACATATCGATTCTACATGCTGGAGCCGAAATTACTTAAATTCTACGTGTAGACGACGTCTATGAGGGGTATCTCCAGTGGCGATCGTCCTCATAGAAGACATCTCCATGAAGACCTCCCCGCATGCATGAGACGATCTAGACCCCACTCGTTTCGGCTTGAGCTTCTGAATTCTAGCTTATTTTGTGCTATTTATAAATTTTATCTTTTTCTATACTTTTAGCTTTTTTTTTGAGCTTTTTTACCAGTTTGTAACTTGCCCATGAGCTAGATGAACAATCTAACTGCTCTTGCAAGATTCAGCACCTTAGTTTCAACCGATCGAGTATCATCAGTTAATTTGATCGAGAGGATTCAATCCCACATAAGTTGTTTGCAGTACTAAACCACTAGTAATATATATGCGCCTAGCTTACCGCATAACTTTCAACTATGCTCGTGATAGCCACGGGGGGGTTGATTGACCCACGAGCCAACGCCACAAGTAGACGTCGTCCTTTCTCAATTCTGTCTCCCACATCGCATCTCTCTCTCTCTCTCTCTCTCTCTCTCTCTACATCTGCCATGCCACAAGCTCAAGTGGGAGCATGCAGCTATAAAAGGAGCGCGTGACCAAGGGCAAGCAAGGCAGCACAAACCCTCATGCACGCCAAAACCTAACTAGCTACTTTATATCGTACGTTGTACGTACGTGCGTTTGCTCTAGCTGCTGGTCCATCGATCGATTACATATACACGTCGACGACGATGAGGGAGCTGATAAGGCGGCTGAGCTTCTCGGACCGCGTGAGCGACGGCAGCGGCGGCGTGCCGCGCGGGTGCGTGCCGGTGCTTGTGGGCCACGGCGAGGAGGGCGACGGCGCCGAGCGGTTCGTGGTGCGGGTGGAGGCGCTCCGGCACCCGTCGTTCGAGGCGCTGCTGGAGATGGCGGCGCAGGAGTTCGGGTACAAGCAGGAGGGCATCCTCCGCGTCCCCTGCGACGTCCAGCAGTTCAAGCAAGTCCTCAGCGCCGTCTCCAAGGATTAATAAATTAATCCGACTATTTACAACTAGTATTAAGCCCTAGTACTTAATAAAGCAGTTCATCGACTTCCTTCGGTAATTAGTAGCTTAGTGCTGATTACCATGCGTATATGGGACTGCACGCGCTCGATTGACAAGTAAGACACTTCCGCTTTCTTCTTTTGTTTTTTTCTTTTCTTTTCTTGAGTTTTGTTAAACATTATCCGGATGTTTTTTTCATAACTATTATCCAAATTTAGGACTATTGGATTAGAGATCCAATAGTCATGAATTCTCCCCCCTCCTCCTTAAATTCTACGACCTTCGCTTTGAAAAAAATCTCACCCCTTCAAAAACAAGGGGCTCCGTGATCTCTAATCGAAGGGTCACAAATTTAGATAATAGTTAAGAAAAAGTATTCGGATGATGCCTAAACACTCTTTTTTTGGTTGAGGCATGGCATGTGAGGGTGCCATATATTTTGTAATGCGCCAGTAATTTAAGGTTAGTCCTCTTGTCAGAAATATCCAGTGAAATAATGGATCGTTCAGTTTGCATTTCTCTTCTGATATTGGTCAATTCTTGCATTTGATGGATATTATTGAGCGAATGGGTGTGCATATGTGCTTCTATCCGAAGGGAAAACTGTTGAAGTGAATGAACTCGAGTTTAATTGTTGTATGTTTATCAATTATTATCAGCATTTTGTTGTGTTTTTTCTATGCAGCCAAAGAAATGTTTCGGTCATCAGGTTATGCGCTGAGTCAAAATTTCAATATATTCACATCAAGTACTTGGTCCATTAGCTAGTAGGCGTGGCATGGTCTAGACATTCACACATGCCACACTGCCCTTGGGATCACCTCAATCGCCGCAGCTCGTAGGGGTTTCGAATGGGGAAGAAAATTGTGAAAGGTGAAAGCTTCAGGCAGTTGAGTGTAAATTACAATGGCCATGGCCATCCTAATGTGCCACGTACTCATGTACACCCTCTGCCACATTGGCACGAGTCAACATTCCATATCATTGGTCGTACCAATGCTAGTGTGTTGATTTCCTAAAGTGGGCCATTTAAATAAGTTTAGCGATTTAGATATACAATTTGGGAGTTCAATGACCTACTTAAATTAATCGGACAAATTGGATGACCCACAGTGCAATTTACTCCAACAAACATGGAATACTAATTAAGAATAGTCAAACTAGCACAAAGTGAGGATCACAATTGCACGGCCAACATTCAGCGTTCAGCACTCAATCTTCTGTAACTGCTATCACCAAATGGGTGAAATTGACGAGCACACTGTACCAGGCAAGGCATCATTGGTATTATTGTTGATGCTATAGCAAAAAAGGACATTATCGTGTTTTGAACGCCAATCTTACGTATAAAAGTAGGAAATAATGAATTTGGGACTTCTAATATATTAACCGGTCGATGTATAATATACTAGCTGAATATCCGTACATTGCTACAGAATAAAAGAAACATATTATATGCTCTAAACCCCCCCCCCCCCCCCTAAAATAATTTATATTTCAGCCCAATATTTTTCATTTCGGCTATCTTACATTTTTCAAATTACATTTTGAGGAAAGAGTCTATTAAAAAAGTATGATGTAAGTAAAATTGAATGAGCCAAGAAAGAGCACCTCAATATGTGATGCAATGCCTTTTGTTACAGATATCGTGTCTCCACCAAAAGGATATCCCACGACAGTTACTGAATCCTAAGATAAACCATAAAAACAATGTCAGATGGCAATAAAACAAAGTATATGGTATACCATCCAACATCAACTAAATATTAAGAATCCTTGCAAATATAGATATAAATAGTATAGTGAATTCCTGCTTCATTTGCAGGAGAGTGAAGAACAACTTGAGCTCGAATAGAGATGTTTACACCATTGGCATGTTACCAATAAGTACATGCTATTCCATCAAATTGTGTTGAAAAGTAGCATTGGTTTAATAATGTAAATGAAATAAGTAAATTGTTATATGTCAAAACCTAATGGTACAATAATATCACCAGAAATTTTGAGTTTGTCCAAGCATTAGTGATTCAAAATTCTAAATCAAATTAGTTCAATAGGAGAAAGCAAGATATTAGAGCAAAGGCACAACAAGATTTCAGTAAAGTTGGTGCAAATCTTTTATTGTTGGAAAATTTGAGAGTTAAGATTGATTTGATTCTGTTTATATCCATGTTGAAAGAAGCATAACTAGGAAAATGCATACTTGAGGATCCACTGTCGATCCATGCTATAGTGGGATATCCAAAATGTCAACTATGGTAAATTCTCTGGTGAACTCAAAGTTGTCAATCCTGCAATGTCCACAGTCTAGTACACATAAGAAAAAAATGGAATACCACATACACACACATGAACCACCAATCAACAAGCTGAAAACCTCAAACGCACTTCCAGAACATCACATTCACGTCAATGCTAGTTGTGAGGCATGGCAAAAGGTCGATCGCATCTGAGATGTTCTGCTCCAAGATAACACAATGGAAGTAAAAAAAAGAGATAAATCTTGAGTTGGTAGAATGAGGCAAAAAGATGGACTTCTGCCAATGTGGAAAATGAAAAGAAATGTGAATGTTTAATTAGAAATGTCATGAATAGCACTGAAAGTATTTAAGAATTATATACAATGAATTTCCACCAAGTATAGAACCTTGATAGCATGTCATTGAAGGGATAACTCATATGAGCCAGATGCAGTTTAGAATTTAGATCGATGAGGATACCAACTCCTACAACTGTATTGATAAATGAGATATTACAGCCTTGAAGCCATACTATTATCTGATGTTAAATGCATGGGACTCATTCGTTCTACAATACAAAATTAGATTTCCTTTGATGATACATGATTTGTTATGTTATAGTACTACAATATCTGATTCAATTTGTGATCCAAATTCCAAGATAATTCACATAAGAAACAAAATTCCATCTTGAATTTGAATGAGATGAAATGCAAATTTGCGCAAGAAACAATCATGGGCTACATCACTATTACAGAAAGGCTAATAGTAGACGCCAAATCACAGACGGTTTTGTGAAACCGTCTGTAATGTACACTATTACAGACGGTTTTAATTTGAAGGCCGTCTGTGGTATTTGTGGCGGGAAAAAGGAGTATCACAGACGGTTCTTACTGATGAACCGTCTGTGATACTGGAATATCACAGACGGTTTTTATTAAAAACCGTCTGTGATAATCTGGGATTATCACAGACGGTTTTTTTATTAAAAACCGTTTGTGTTGTTTCGACTATCACAGCCGGTTGTTGTTAAGAACCGTCTGGGAATGTTCACAGACGGTTTTTTACAAGAACCGGCTGTGATGTCCCTTTGTCTGTCATAATCTAGATCAGAGGTTAATATATAAGTACACATTGCTTCTAATAACTTAACTACAGAACTACTGAGAGAAGAGGTCACAAATTTAAGGCAAATTTATTAATTTCAATTAGAGGCAAAATTATTACAAAAGTCGCACAGGTAAAGAGTTTCCCAGATTGTATTCTTTTGGGCTTCGTAAGCTTCTTCTTCAACTTGGGGACTTGGAGGATCAACCGCTAAATTCTCGAACGCCGTTAAGATTGCCCTTGTCCTCAGCACTTCCTCGTGCAGCCTGGGCAAATGATCAGCAGCATCCATAATGTTGTACAGGATAGCATGAAAAGATTCCTCAGAATCTGCCGTTTCTGCTTGATCGGCAAGGCTATCCATCAGTCTCTGCAATGCGTGTAGAGCTTCTTCCGCATTGCGCACATTGTGGAGAAGAACCAGGGTGAGGGCTGTTTCCCTTTCTTGAGCGGCAGCGAGACGCCTCCGTCGACGGCGGAGGATCAGGTCAAGCTGACGGATGCAAGAAAGTCGGGGAAGGAGAGCAGGGCGGGTGCGGAGAAGCTGCTCCAGATGCAAATTGCTGGCCGCCTGTGTAAGGTTCCGGCCGAACAATTCGTGATGAACAGATGAGAGGAAGGAGATGATCACAAGAACAGTAGTAGAAGCCATGTTGTATTGTATATTGTATTGTACGTACGTAGAAGAGACCTGGATTAGGAGCGCATATTTAACCTTTAGCACAAATGGTTCGTATACCCAAACATTAATGATATAGACGCTTCGTATAATGATCGAGAGACGTTAATTAGACGATCGAAACACGAAGCGTTCTGGCATCGAACACGCGCGAAGCGTTCTGGTATGAAGCTTATCACAGACGGTTTTTAGTTAAACACCGTCTGTGATAATTTATTATCACAGACGGTTTTTAGTTAAAAACCGTCTGTGATAATGACTACAGCATTTATTGCGCTGCTCAGACCGCATCGTCTTCATTTCGATCCAGATCTAGCCACTGCTGCGCACTTTTTCACTCGAGAGGAAGCTAGAGCGATTTCAGGCCAGTTAATTTGGTGGGAAGAGGCAGAGATTGAGCTTTGAATTAAGATTCAGACTTTCCTGGTTGCTGTAGATATGGTTAGTAATGAAATTTATTTATTTTTAATTGCATTACAATTTAGGTGTAAGTAATCCATGAGTGGTTATTGAAGATGGTTAATTAATTTGCAGAATTGTTGGTTATATAATAGCTATTGTGTTTGTAATATGAATTGAGCTAGGAAATTAAGTCTCAATATAATAAATGTGGCCGGTATATATGTAGTTATAATTAGTTATTCTAGATTTTAATACTAAGTTGTTATATATGTACGTAACGTAGGACCGAAGTTGGATGTATGCCGCGAGCCGTGTGAGTGAAGAGTACATTAATGGTGTTTCTGTTTTTATAAGAGCCGCCGAGGAGGATATGTTGAATAAGGGGGTGGAATATATGTGCTGTCCATGCACTGACTGCGAGAATTTGAAGATGTTTAAGAACCGAGGGCAAATTGAAGCGCACTTGATTCGGAGGGGTTTCAAAAAGGATTATACGTGTTGGACCAGTCATGGCGAAGTGAATGATCATATGCCGCCGGATGACATCGCCGGTGAAGTGAATGATATGCCCCCGGATGACATCGCAGGTGAAGTGAATGACATGCCGCCGGCTGATGTCGATTGTGGCTCGGATTCGGATAGGTTGCACGATGATAATCTGGATCAGATGCTTCGCGATGTAGAAGAGAACTATGATGAGAGAGAGTATGTTAAATTCCGTGGCTTGATGGAGGACTCAGAGAAACCTTTGTACACGGGCTGCAAGTACACGAGGTTGTCGGGCGTGCTTGAACTGTTGAAATTGAAGGCAAGCAACGGTTGGTCCGACAAGAGTTTCACGGCGCTGCTAGGTCTTTTAGCGGACATGCTTCCGGAGGGAAATGAGTTGCCTAAAACCACGTATAAAGCCAAGAAGGTTCTTTGTCCGTTGGGAATGGAAGTAGAAAGAATACATGCATGCCCGAACGACTGTATCCTCTACCGTAAAGAGTATGCAAACATGCATGTATGTCCGGTGTGCAACACATCCCGATACAAACGTAACAATCAATCAGATGATGGCGAGGGAACAGAGGCGAAGAAAGGACCTCCTGCTAAGGTGGCATGGTATTTTCCTATAATTCCCCGTTTGAAAAGGTTTTATGCAAATCCAAAGGAGGCAAAACTGCTGCGTTGGCACTCGGAGGAGCGCAAGAAGGATGGAATGCTAAGACACCTTGCTGATTCCGCGCAGTGGAGAAACATCGATAGGAGTTTTGCAGAGTTCGGTGCAGAACCAAGGAATATAAGGTTTGGACTGAGTACAGATGGAATGAATCCATTCAGTAGCATGAGCAGCCGACATAGCACATGGCCCGTGACTCTCTGCATCTATAACCTTCCTCCTTGGTTGTGTATGAAGCGAAAGTACATTTTGCTGTCGATACTTATCCAAGGGCCAAAACAACCTGGGAATGATATCGATGTGTTCCTAGCACCGTTGGTGGAAGATCTAAAAGTACTGTGGAACGAAGGGGTACAGGTATGGGATGCATACAAACGAGAGAACTTCACTCTACGCTCCTTATTGTTCTGCACCATAAATGATTATCCTGCCCTTGGTAACCTATCGGGCCATAGTATAAAAGGTGCCAAAGCTTGTACTCACTGTTTAGATGGTACCGAGAGTGTGTGGCTGAGACACTCACGCAAAACCGTCTACATGCGTCACCGCCGGTTCCTTCGGAGGGCTCACCCATACCGCAAGATGAAGAAACAATTTGACGGAGAGAAAGAAGACGGTTGAACTCCAAAGCATTTAAGGGGACGCGAGGTTTATGATATGGTTAAGGATTTAGATGTTGTCCTCGGAAAGGGACGTAAATTGAGGGCTCATGAGAAGAACACCTGGAAGAAGAGATCAATATTTTGGGACTTACCTTATTGGAAGTACCTAGATGTGCGGCACTGCATCGACGTCATGCACATAGAAAAGAATGTGTGCGACAGCTTGATTGGTCTCTTACTGAACATCCGTGATAAAACAAAGGACGGCGTCAACGCACGGCTTGACTTGGCTGATATGCACATCAGGCCTGAGTTAGCACCGACATGCACTGATAATGCACGAACGTACCTTCCCCCTGCGTGTTACACTCTGTCCAAGGCTGAGAAAACAGAACTGTGCCAGTGCTTGCATGGTGTCAAAGTTCCGTCTGGTTACTCCGGCAACGTGAAGAAATTTGTTTCGATGCAAGATTTGAAGTTAAATGGCATGAAGTCTCATGATTGTCATGTGCTGATGACACAGATGCTCCCTATTGCAATTAGAAATATTTTGCCGATCAAAGTCCGAGAGAAAATCATGAGGCTATGTTATTTCTTTAACACAATTGCTCAGAAGGTCATCGATCCCGAAGGACTAGATGCTCTGCAGGACGAGGTGGTGATGACTCTATGTCACCTTGAAATGTATTTCCCTCCTTCGTTTTTCGATATCATGGTCCATCTCATTGTTCACGTTGTGTGGGAGATAAAAATGTGCGGGCCCGTATTCCTACGTAGCATGTACCCATTTGAGAGGTTCATGAGAATTCTCAAGTCCTACGTACGGAATCGTTCTCGGCCGGAGGGCAGCATCGTCGAAGGTTATGCAAGCGAAGAGGTCATTGAGTTTTGTGTCGATTATATGGCTCAGATTCAACCGATAGGTGTCCCTCAATCTCGTCATGAGGGGAGGCTGAAGGGTCTCGGAACTATCGGAAGGAAAGCAATCACTCCAGATATGGACATGTATACTCAAGCCCATTTCACGGTGTTGCAACACATGACTGAAGTGGCGCCTTATGTGGACCAGCACAAGGGTGTGCTTCGGCAACAGAATCCGGAGCGGCCGGATGTTTGGATCATGAGGCAACACAACCGTCGGTTCAACCAATGGTTGAAGGAGCAAATCGCTAGGAGCTCGCCGAGTGAGACGCTGACATGGTTGGCAAAAGGGCCGACATTTACAGTTGTGACATGGCAAGGATATGACATAAGTGGGTACACATTCTATACGCAGTCTCAGGATGTCAAGAGCACTAACCAGAACAGCGGTGTCCGCATAGATGCATTCAGTACCGATGGGTCGAGAAACTCGTACTATGGCTTCATAGAAGAGATTTGGGAGCTCGACTATGTGGTTTTCAAGATCCCCTTATTTCGCTGCCGTTGGGTGCATCTCCCACAGGTGAAGGTTGACAAGTACGGTGTCACGACCGTGGACCTCCAACGTGCCGGGTACAAAGATGAACCATTCGTACTCGCCAATCAAGTTGTTCAAGTTTTCTATGTAACCGACCCGGCAAATAAGAAACGCCATGTAGTTCTTCATGGAAAAAGGAGAATTGTCGGAGTGGAGAATGTAGTGGACGAGGAGGAATACAATCAATTTGACGAGTTACCTCCTTTTGGAAATGGCATAAGGGTCGACGATGAACAACGTGACGAAACTAGTTACGTACGCATTGATCATGATGAAGGGCTAATTTTTAAAGGAAATAAGCAAGTACAATAAGAATGTATATGTGAAAATGTGTGACAATTTTGAGATGTATATGTGAAAATGTGTGATGTAGTCAATTTTGAGATGTATATGTGGAAATGTGTGATGTAGACAATTTTGAGATGTATATGTGAAAATGTGTGATGTAGTCAATTTTGAGATGTATATGTGAAAATGTGTGATGTAGTCAATTTTGAGATGTATATGTGAAAATGTGTGATGTAGTCAATTTTGAGATGTATATGTGGAAATGTGTGATGTAGTCAATTTTGAGATGTATATGTGAAAATGTGTGATGTAGTCAATTTTGAGATGTATATGTGAAAATGTGTGATGTAGTCAATTTTGAGATGTATATGTGAAAATGTGTGATGTAGTCAATTTTGAGATGTATATGTGAAAATGTGTGATGTATTTGAGAATGACAAAATGTATCAAGAAATACACTGCGTGAATGCAGCTGGTTGGTGTTGTATATGAATGCAGCTGTTTGGTAGTTGATATGAATGCAGCTGTGTAGTTATTGGTGGTCTTAATTGCAACAGCCGGCAAAGGCTTATCACAGACGGTTCTAAATTTAGAACCGTCTGTGATAACATATCACAGACGGTTCTAAGTTTAGAACCGTCTGTGATAGTAAACTATCACAGACGGTTTTTAACTCAAAAACGTCTGTGATATGTTATCACAGACGGTTCTAAGTTTAGAACCGTCTGTGATAATCGTCCTACATATACCCTCTCGCTAGGGTTTTCCGTGTGCGCTGCAGTTATTCGATTAATTCTAAATCCCGAGCCCGTCGTCGCCGCCGCCTCCCTGAGCCCTCGCCGGCTGCCTCCCCCAGCCCTCGCCGGCCGCCTCCCCGGACGAAGACGTCGCCGCAGCCTCCTCCTCCTCCGTCGCCTCCTCCCCCTCCGTCGCCGCCGCCTCCTCCTCCGTCGCCGCCTCCTCCTCCTCCGTCGCCTCCCCGAGCCCGTCGCCTCCTCCCCCTGCGTCGCCGCCGCCTCCTCCTCCGTCGCCTCCCCGAGCCCGTCGCCTCCTCCTCCTCCGTCGTCGTCGCCGCCTCCTCCTCCTCCTCCTCCTCCTCCTCCGTCGCCGCCGCCTCCTCCTCCAGCGTCCCTAAGGTCACCAAAACCGTAAGGTCATCAAATCCCTCCCCGAGCTTCATGCTTACTGTTAGTGTTTAGGGTTGATGCTTGATGCTTCATACTGTTATGGTTAGTTGCTTAGTACATATTTAGGGTTAATTCTTCATGCTTACTGTTAGTGTTTAGGGTTGATGCTTGATGCTTCATACTGTTATGGTTAGTTGCTTAGTACATATTTAGGGTTGATGCTTCATGCTTACTGTTAGTGTTTAGGGTTGATGCTTGGTACATATTACATTGGTACATTGTTTACTGCAGTAGCTTAATTAGTTTGCTATTTGGTACATACTACATTGGTACATTGTTTACTGCAGTTGCTTAGTTTACATTGGTACATATTGCTTGTTGTGTTAATATATAGTATATAGTATATAGTATATAGTACATAGTATATAGTTTGAAATCATTTGGGTCCCCCTTCCCTCTACTCCTCTCCTCCCTTCTCCCCCTTCCCTCTACTCCTCTCCTGATCTCTTTCTAGTGTATCTGGATAAAGAAATCTTGCGATTATTGCAAAAGATACATTGACCATTTGGGTAGAAAGAAATACATTGTGTCGTCAGGCTCATGACTGCCAATTTGAAGCATAGCGTAGCATCCGAGGCACATCCAAGGCCTGCAGCTGTGTCTTGAGGAATCCCAAGAGCTGGTCTTCAGATGTGGCATTCCTCAAACTATAAATTATGAATCTTATTCTCATAACCCATCTGAATATCAGCTCTTGGCATTCCTCAAGACACAGCAGCAGGCCTCGGATGTGCCTCGGATGCTATGCTATGCTTCGAATTGGCAGTCATGCGCCTGACGAAACAGTTGATCGTTCCACCCAAATGCTCCATGTATCTAGACAAAAAAACAGCAAATGAAGCAAGTGACATACTATAGTGTTCCCGTTCAATGAACCGGATACACAGTTTGTGTCATTTGCTTCATAGACCTTTGTTTAGGGACTTTGCTATTTGGTTTATAGTTTTAGCAACTAAAGTAGGTGCTAGGATAGGCACTTTGTTTAGAGACCTTGTAGTAATAGTATTACAAAATTCAAGGAAATTTTAGTACAGATTACTTTCTCATCTTATCTTAATAGACCCACAAAATGAGCAACATGTCACCCGCGTATTCTTCAACATCATCGCCGGAGGCGTCCGCTCCAACATCAAGACGCCAAGGAAGAGGGCTATCAAAGAAGCCTGAGGGCCGACAGATCATCACAGCGGTGAATGCATCTGGGGTCCCTATCCTTCCTCGAAAAGCAGTAAACGCATTCCGAACCATGCTCGGAGTAGTTGCACGAGAACGAATTGAGATCACATACAATTCGTGGAAGAACGTGCCTGACACTCGGAAACGTGAGCTGTGGACCGAAATTTTGGCATCGTTCGAGTTCCCAGAAGAACACCTGGACGCTGTGCAACAACAAACCTACAAAGCGGCGTGCAAAGCATGGAAGAACTTCAAGAGCACGCTTGTCAAGAAATACGTGGAGACGGACAAAACGCCTGTTCATACATACCCATTCCTGGAACCACAATGGGAAGAGTTCAAGGCGATGAAAACGACTGAAGATTTCAAAAGTACAAGTGTGGCGCACAAGGCCCTCCAGGCAAAAAATACACACCCTCACAGACTTGGCACAGCTGGGTATGCGGGTAAAATCGCGCAGTGGATGAAGGAGGATGAGCTGGCAGCTGCACAGGACATCGCCCCGCCGTTTTCCAATATCCCGGACGACCGCGCTCGAAATTGGATTAGAGCAAGGTCATCTACAACGACATCAGGGGACATCACCTTTCGAAACCCTTCAGACCAGCAAGTGACCGAGCGCCTGGTAAGATATCGATCGAACTACGTAGCTTGTAATTACTCCACAACTTCGTACGAATTGAAATGACATGTCGTGCACTTGCAGGAAGAGCTGAGTTTTCAATCTACCCTGGGATCATTCCAGGGAACAAGGGAGAATGATATGCTCTATGTGGCCCTGGGAAACAAGGAGCACCCGGGCCGTACGAGAGGCCTTAGGCTTTACGTTCCTTGGAAACATGGTTTCCAAGATGACTCCGACATGTATCGGCGCAGGAAGAGAAACAAAGCCGAGCGTGACGCACAGCTACGAGAAGAGCTCAAGGCATCTCTTAAAGAGGAGATACTGGGTTCGATGGCTGATATAATCAGAGATGAGGTGCGGAAACAGACAGAAAGTCAGCAGGCCGCCACCGCTGCTCCTGTGCTAGCTAGCCCGCACAACCATCCGAGTAGCTGCGCGTCCAATCCGACGCAAACCCAGTCCAAATTTCCTGTGGACGACATCCTGGTAATAATTATTACCTCTCGAATGCTTGCTCCATTGGTAGGCCTATTCGAGTAGTTAATTTTGTATCGTTATGTAGGAGCCTACGACATGCAGGCTCCAAGTGAGATATGGCTCCATTCCCTTGTACGCTGCTTGGGGCCAGGCATATTCGTCTGGTATTGGGGCCATGGTGCACGGTCAAGGTTTAGCGCCAGGCTTCGCAAAAGTTAATGTGGATGGTGTGTATGCCAATTTTGAGGTGGTCCCGCTACCGAAGCCCCCCAACGACGAGATCGTGAATCTAGGACAGGCCATTGGAACATTCATCCAGTGGCCCAAAACCGACATCTCCCTGGAGGCTTCTTCACCGGTGGCAGGACCAGAAGTGCAGTACGAACCACATCAACTTGCACTGGTGCCATCTCCACACGGGCAGTGCGAACCACAGCTACCTGCACCGGTGCTATCTCCACGGGTGCTATTCTCGCCAGAGCAACTTGCACCGTCTATACCATTACAGTCGACTAGCATAAAGTCGACCCACAATCGAGGCAGTGGCCAGGGCAAATCAAAGACGAAGGATGATGACGAATTCCCGTCCATGCCATTGGCCCGCAAATTCGTGCTAGCTCAGCCGATGGTAGTCCAGGAAGAGCTCCAAAAACTAGGACTTGGTTGCCAAAGATTCCACCTTTGGTATATGGAAGTGTCCAATAAGCCAGAGGCAGAACGGCGCTCAGGTATAGCTGTCAAATTCAAGCTGGAACATTTCTTGCACGAAGCTCAGGACTGTGTCTTCACGGTGACCTTTGACGATATATTTTATCTTTTCACGCTCAACGCTCTCGACGCCTCACTCGTTCGATGCTGGACGCTGTAAGTCTGTACAATCAAAGTCTCTGTTCACGTAATACCGATATATGTCACAATTTGTTGCTTTCCTATGTTATATATAGATTCATGCTGATCGAAGCTAGATCATCGAAATCACAAATTGGTTTCCTGGACCCACGCTTGGTCGCCATTGATACCATCATGGAGAATGCATCCTTCGTCGAGGACTATATTACAAAAGCACTGCTGGCTCACCAAGATAAGGAATTTGTTCTTATGCCATACAATGAGAATTTTCATTGGATTTTAATTGTAATTATACCAAAATGGAACAAGGCTATATACCTTGATTCTCTAAGTAAGAACAAATTCAAGTACACAGCTATCGCCCGAATACTCGATAGGTACGTACATTGTACATTGTACTCTTTCTTTCCTTCCGAATAACTAATCTAACTTTTTCGAATAACGAAGGTCGTTCGCCACATACGTTCAACAAACACGTGACTCGACGACAGGGGCCAAGGCCTTGAAACATGATCGCAAGTTTCGGGTATTCGCTAGCTACACATTAATTAATCATATACAACACATAGTAGTAATGCCACTTGATTTAACACATTATATTTTTTGCAGTGCCACCAGCAGGAGCCGGGCAACACATGTGGATACTACATGTGCCACCATATGAGACTACTCCTCGATTCCACCAAGATCACTAATTCTAAGGTTTGTCAATCTTCCCACATTTATTTCATACATGTCAGTTTTATATATGCGCGCGTTGATATTCCTATCGACAGGCTGTGTCCATCTCTACATCTGCATTGACACAGCCGGATTTTGCAAAAATTCGAGGAGAGCTCATTTGGTTTTTGTGGTCAAAAGTCGTAAGATCAGATGGAGAGTTCCACTGCCCAGAATGATTTTTTATTGTAATTCTAAGTGCAAATACAGTGTAGATCTTTTACAATTGTGTATTTGTTAATGGATATTTTATTTCAACTCAATGAATTGATTTGCGAAATGGATGCTTTATGTTTGTGAAATGAAGTGCGTTGTCAATTGGATGTTTTATGTCTGTGAAATGAATTGAGATGTGAAATGTATCTGAAATGAAATGAGATGTGTGAGTTGTATATGTTTATGTCTGTGATTATCTGCTTGTTTCAGAGGGCATGGCTAGCATTTCCTGAGGCTAGCTATAAACAGAAATAGATTCTGCTGGGGGGAGGAGTATCACAGACGGTTTGTCATTAAAAACCGTCTGTGATAACTTGGATTATCACTGACCCATAATTTCAGACGGTTCAGAAAATCGTCTGTGATGACGTTTCTGAACCGTCTGTAATGTGGATTTCTGTAGTAGTGCATGGCCAAAAAGGATGCATGTTGTGTTCCATTCATGCAAATGTGTTATTATTGTTGAAGATAAGAATTGCAAATTTGGACATGATTGACTAGATGAAGGTAGAGGAGCATTAATTCCTACAATTACAGATATGCACATATCTATACATACTTTTTGCATAGCATATTTATTGTAAAACTATGTTTTTCTAGGAAGTAAGGTCAAATTTAGTTCCTCACGATTTAAAAATCAAATCATATAGAAAGGGAAACTAAAATTAACTATAGGAGCTTTGCTCATGGAGGGACTTAGCATAAGTGCTATCATTAGCATTGCATATAACTAGGATTCGCTCTGGTAATAGCTTGGTAGTACAGTACTACAGCTCTTGCCACATGACTCAAGTTGACTTCAAAAGCTGAGTTTAATAAAAACATACCACCTAATATTTCAATAAAAACATACTACAACATGATACTCATTAAGCCACCAAGTAGTTTCAATATACTCATCTGAAAGACATGCCGTTGCAAACAAGACTAAAAAAACTTTAACAGAGTATATAGGACAAAAACATACCTGTGCAGCTGTGCTCTCACCAAATTCATGTTCATAATGCATAGAAAATACTTGAAGTGTCAATTGTTGAAGCAAAAATGCATACACCCAAAACAGGACCTGCATATTAGGAAATTTAAAAAGATGATAAATAAATGTGCAACAGTACAAGGACAATCAAAATGACTTTGGATTTTGATCTAAAGTAATTTTTGTTGTTGCAATTTTAGCATAAATTTTAAAAGTACATATTATGAAAGCAAAATGTCAAGCATTTAGAATTCAAAATTAAACCTTCAAAATTTATAATATTTGAATTTGATTTCAAGAGAAAAAGAACTAAATACGCATTTTGTCTTCACACCACTAGAAACTAAAAGGTTCAAAACTATAAATTTATCGCTATCGTATGGCACAATTTCCCACATGCTAAATTGACGCCCGAAGTTAAAACTTACAAGAAAAGGTAAATGCATAATATTTCATAAACATACCTATCAATATTAGCAAAGTACTCCGTATCAATTATCAATACAGCATTATACTCATTAAGCCACCAAGCAGTTTCAATATACTCATTTGAAAGACCTGCAGTTGCAAACAAGACCAAAAAAACTTTAACAGAGCATATATGACAAAAACATACCTGTGCAGCTGTGCTCTCACTAGATTCATGTTCATAATGCATGAAAAAATTTTGAAGTGTCAATTGTTGAAGCAAAAATGCATACACACAAAGCAGGACCTTCATATGAGGAAATTTAAAAAGATGCTAAATACATGTGCAACAGTACAGGGATAATCAATATGACTTTTGGTTTTTATCCCATATAAGAATAGTGTAGAAATGTTGGCTTCGTATTGCCAAAAAAATAATATACAGCAATGCAAATTATTAATGGAATAGAAAGTTAGAAGCACCCTAATCTTGCCTGGGCTGCCAATTTCCTATGTTAGACTGCAAAATTTAGTTCTGCCTGCAAAGGATAGTAGACATGAATATGACGTACCACAAACACTGCAAAATTTAGTTCTGCCTGCAAAAGCTAGTAGTAGTTGGGACTTGGGACAAATATAGTAGTTAGGAGATAACCTTCAAAGCTCATGGTACCATTCTGATCGAAGTCGTACATCCTATACACACAACAATCCCGATTCCCAAATTAACTCAAGTCATCAAATAATTACACAAATAGCACGAAGCAAAAGCCAACGGTGAGAGAAAGAAATAGGGAGGGAGGGAAAGAAATCGAGAGAAAGAAAGAGGGAGGGAGATGGACGTAGGATGTGTACATACCTTGCCCTATGAGGCTGACGGCGGAGGCGGCATCGGCTTGCCATTGACGAAGGCAAGGCGATGATGCTGTGGGCAAGGGGAGGCACGCGGGAGGTCGCGGAGCCATGTCGGGATGGTGGGATCCAGTGGGCTGGCCGCTTGTGGATGCGGCGACGGAGGCGACATCAGGGGCGAGACGTGGTGCGACGCAGCGAGAGGTTAGGGTTTTGGGAGGCAGAGCCACGCTAGGATGGGGGATCCAACGGACTGGTTGCCTGTGGAGGCGGCAACAGAGGTGACATAAGGGGTGGGACAGGGCGTGGCGAATGGCTAGGGTTTTGGAAGGTGGAGATGCGGAGCGTCGTTGACAACAGCGAGGTGGTGCTGCTACTGCTGGCAGGGGGAGCCATGCCCCGCCCATAATGTAGCCTACTATGCGGTGAATCCGAGATTGGAGCCTCGGATTCAGTGGCGTGGGTGGGGGATTGGCAGAAAAGAGAAATAGATGTGGAGTGGAGGAGATGGGTTTGGGCAACAGCTGGGAGAGGCGGAAATGCTGAGCGGAGGAGATGCCATGCAAATCACTTGGTCCTACCTGTCAGTGCGTGATTTCAAGTGGAGAGGTGGCGGCAGTTGAACCACCAATTGAAAGTGGTGGTGAACCATCACCACCAACCTTTTCTTTTAAGTAGTAGAGATTAAATAAATAAATATAAGGAAATATCATATCTTTCTCATACATCATCAAGGTATGATGGATACCAAGATATACAAATACTCCATATATTAAAGATGGGGGACTCTCCGGCCAGGGAGGCGTGCCACATCAGCGTTTATGCGAAAAACCCCCTGCGTTTTGCGAAATCGCGTAGAGGTCCTCCGTTCTCGCAAACAGATCCCTGCTTCTCGCAAACAGGTCCCTGTCAGGTTTTTTCCCAGAAAGCACCCTCCACTTCACCGATGGCACCCTACGGTTTCCAAAATTACATATAGGTCCTTGTTTAGTTACGTACAGGTCCTTGCAGGTCCTCGATTTTTTTACGAAAAAGCCCTTTGATTTTTCCGAAATTACACATGCATCCTCGATTTTTTTAAGAAACTTCTACGAATTATCGTCTCTTTTACTTTGGTCCACACAGTAGCTAGCACGATATGACGCCGTGCTTACGTAGCTAGTTAATACAATGCAGTGCATCATTCACCTAATGCTAAACTATTGTGTTTGATACAAGTTGTCACAAAAAGAACTCAAAAGTACTGTACCAAAAACGCTCTTTTGTTTTTCTTAAACAACTTGGTATTTGACCTCGACATGCATCCAGGTCAACGGCAACCCACGTGAACAGATTTTATTTTCCGTCAAGTGCCAATCAGATGTCCTACATATGTTCCACTGAAAAACAAATAAACTGAGAGACCATTTTCTGAAAATAAAAAACCGCAGCCGTGTCATTAAAATAAAACAAACAGAGCGAGTCCAAAAAAAAAGCAGAACTTTCCACATAACATTTTTTCTAGATAATAGCGATATCCCCGAATTCGTATATTGAAACCAGCTTTTCAATATATATTCTTTTCGATCGAAGCTAGCGGCTTTTAGCTTTTGCTACAGTATCTAACTTTTAAATGGGGTATTTTTTTTAAGATAGAGTCTACAAGTTAATTGTAGTACATGTTAAAAGCCTAACATCTGTATCAACCAAAATCGCAAGCGAATATTTTTCTCTATAATCCCTATCACAAACAGCTAAACTTCAAAAATTTCAGCTAAAAATCATAAGTTGCAACCGCGCCAAACAGGCTCTATGAACATGTGCAATAATTCCACACGAACGACTAGCTAGAGACATTTTGTGCGGTCTCGAGCGTAAGACACACGGTCGATCGACTTATATGACAGCCTACAAAATCTAGAAAGCTCTAGGCATGAATGACATACCAGCGCGCTTCCAATTGACGAACTGTACTGCATGTGGAAGGATCAAAGCTTAGCTGCTCCGGTGAAAGCTACCAGTCAGGAAGGCGCTTACGACATACCGATCGCGAATACCTGGGCTAGATTACATAGAACCTTCAGTTTTTGATTCTGCGAGAGATTGAGACGACGACGACGACGAAGAAAAAGAGAGGAGATGCAAAATTAGAACCAGCTTCCTGTTTCAAAGCAGTTAGAACCAGCATCAATCGCGAATTGACATGTAATGTTCAGAGAGCAGTGCCTAGAGAATTTGTAGACACTGGTGAAACAGAGACGACAGTTGTCGCTGGCTCCTGGCTTGCGATTTCTATGCGAAGGAAAATGGCATCGGAATTCAAATGCGTGCGAGTGCAAGCAGCCTAAGTTGAATAGAACAGGGTATGGTACGAGCTACGACTCGATCAGGTGATCAGTTCCGTGCAGAAAAGGGGATGTACATATGATTCTTCAAACAAAAACACTTATACAGTGCGTGTGTTATTTTAGCCATTCAAAGTTCTCCGACATGTAAGCAAGGATATTTCATGATTATAAGTGTTAAGGATAACTCATCTCCTAATCTTTTGGGACTAGAGAGATACGCTACATAAATTCTTAAGACGAATGCTAGTTTTATTAGGATTCCTGCTTCCTTTCACTATAGGGTTTTGTATTTTCTTTAGAAGAGAGCCAGCGAAACTATAAAAAACCATGAAGGGTGACCATAAATAACTCAAGCAAAGAAGCAATCCAAGCAATAGGAGCTCATCCAAAATAGAGGTGCACGAAAGGATTAGAGGCTAGATTATTCTTTAGCACTATATTATTATATAGGGCAACGATCTGGTGGTCCTAAAAAATTCGAGAAGGCTATGAGAGAGCAAAAATCTCTTAGGTGGTGATCGGTTCGGCTGAAAAGCTCATGGCTTATGGCTGAAAACACTGTAGCTGGCTGAAAAAAGCACAGTAGCTGACAGAGGCTTATTTAGCATAATTAAATTTAAAAAAAATAAAAATATAAAAAATATGTTAGCCCATTGTGTATAATACAAACAAATACGGAAAAAAAAGAACCGGCAAAAAAGCTCAACAAAAAGCCAAAAGTTCAGAAAAAGACGAATTTATGAATAGTGAAAAATAAGCCAGAAGCCAGAAGCCGAAGCCGAGTTGATCAGAGCCTTATACTTTTTTGATGTTATGCTTAAAGAATTTATGGTCGGTTCCATCAAATCTTTTATCTCTCGTCGTGGTTGCTTCGACGCCGTTATATCGATTCTCTCTACGAGATTCATCTACTGCATTCTTGATATCTTGCACGTTTGTATCGTATCTCACAAAGTCTAAGCCGATCAAGAGACTGTTGTGCATAAGAAGAGGTATCAAAATGTAACAAGAAGATGACATGACAGTTTGAGTTTTGATAATTGCATCAATCTCAAATCATATTTGATGGTGTATCTACTATCTACATGTAATGGAAATATGTAACAAGGATATGTACGTATTTTTCGACTTGTTTCTTCCTCTGAATTGCACATGCATACACTTAGATGCTTCTTATTAGGGCATATACAATAAGATGATATAACATGTTTCTAAGAGGTGTCACATAGGAGTTTTACTAAGTGGATGAAAGAGAAAGAGGAGAGAGAAGGAGATCGACTGCAATTCTATAGATGGTCAAAAAGTAAGAAAAAAGTTTGCTATAGACGGCTTTTATGCTATTGTATTAATGTTGTATATATTTTACAGACAACCTATTATAGAATATATCTTTAGTGTTGTTTATAGATGATTTAAAATGATACTATAGATAGTAGCTATCTGTACCACTGTACAGGACAGGAAACTATTCTCGCTTAGCAACTCCCTGGTTTATCCTGCAGGTTTGCATTTTGGTGGGCTGGCCCAGGCCATCAGTGCTGTCAGCCGTGCGCCTCATTTTCCAAGCCTAATTCGACCCTATGCTAGTTTCGGTATGGGCCAATTCTACCCGGTATGGCTGCATTGAATCCGGAGTTTTCACTGATTAGTGTACATAGAGACAATCGCGATGTTGTAGCCTGCTGTTTAGAGTACGCGCGATAGTTCGGCAAAAAAATGGCGGAATGCATATTTTAGGACATGAATAGTTGAATATAGTGGCGGATTCAGATGTTTTTGTTTACCAGAATTCTATAACCTTCAGATGTTTTTGTTTACCAGAATTCTATAACCTAGTGATTTTTCTATCACCAAACACATGCAATACAATCCACCAATCATGTGGTGAGCATCAGAGCGTGGAATATTGGCAAGCACCCCACTGATCAAATCTACTAGATGCGAAAGCACGGCGTCACGTTGTGTTAGTTACCATGTGAACCAAAGTAAAGTAGTCACCACGATACAGGAGTCTATATGCGAAAAACCAAAAGCAAAGACCCATACGTATTTATGGGAAAAGGTGAGATTTTTGTGGAAAAAACAATGACCTGTATGTAATAAATAAAGATCTGTACGTAATTCTGGAAAAGTGGATTACTTTTTCACAAAAAGAGTGATGTGGCCAGGGGAGGCCGGGAATCCCTCCGGCCTTAATATAGGGAGTATTTGGAATTGGCCTCACTGTGGTGTCACCACCCCCATTGGCCACCTCGCCATAGCTGTTACCCTAGTATTTGTTCTTCTTTCTCCCCACTCACCACCATCACCTTCTCCTGTCTCTAACACGACACAAGAATATCTGGTTTTTTGCCTGTGTTGTGAGTCTGTGGCTACCATGGTGGTGGAGGTTGTGTCCGACTGTGCCTCGAAGGCGGTGGCGCTGGTGAAGCCAGAGGAGATGGTGGCGCATGTTACCACTGTGTCCAAGAACCCATCTTTCAAGGAGGAGAGCAACTTCCTGGTTGATCTCAAGGACAGCAAGAGGAAGGCACTTGCCGAGCTCTGCACCAATGTCGAGGATGCCATCGTGAAGGGCAAGCTATTCGAGGACAAGAGCAGCAAGGTGGAGGAGGAGGCCAAGAAGAAGGCGAAGGAGGCCAAGGAGAAGAACGAGGAGGCCATCGTTGATTGACTCCATTTCTTTCATACACAACACCTCAAACTCGCTCTTGAGAGTTTGTACCTTTGCTTCTTTCACACGATCGGCACCAAAATATATCATCTTCAACGCCTCCCACACATCGTTGGCTGATCGTGTAAAGGAAGCAAAAATACAAACTCTCAAAACCAAGTTTGAGATATTGCGTATGAAGGAAATGGAATCGATCAATGACTTCATCATCCAGTTGATGATCATCATCAATAAGATTTGAGCTCTTGGCAAGAAGGTGGAATAATTGTTCGTAGTGAAGAAATTCCTTCATGTTGTTCTCTCAAAGTTTCTCCCAATTGCCTCAATCATAGAGCAATTTGAAGACCTGAAGACAATAACTATAGAGGATGTCATCGGTCGTCTTAAGGCATATGAGGAACGCATGTGCGACAGTAGTGACAACGGTGATGGACAGGTCGTATTGACCCATGCCAAGCGGGAGGTTCGATCATCGAAGCGTGAAGGTCAGAACACTTCCAGTGATGGTGGCCGAGGCCGCCAAAATCGGAAGCTTGATAAGGCAAAAGTGAGATACTATAATTGTAATATTTATGGGTACTTTGCTTCAGAATGTCGCAAGGTGAAGACGAAGAAAGCGCTTCTTGCTAAAACTCTTAGCGATGATGAACCAACACTGCTCTGATGCTGAGATGAGTCTAGGACGTTGAGAAGGTGTGTTCGCCATCTAAACTCGAGTACATAGAGTTGAGCCTGGGGCGTTGAAAAGATGTGTCACCGTTTTTTGTCGAGCATGAGTTGAGTAAGTCATAGCTGAGACTGATTGTATCAACGAGTTAAAATATTTACATATGAATGGACCCGTACCAGTTGAATTGAGTTCCTACATGTAGCTTGCATATAGAACGTTTCATGTGCAAGTGTAGCTAGTAGATCATAATGCATTGAGACTAAACTAAGAGTAGTCCAGTTAAGATTAGGGAGGAGAATACTAGAAATAATCTTGACTTAAGGTTTGAAATGATTCCAGACATAGTAGAGTCCGTAAAAGCGCTTCTTGCTAAAGAAATTAAATTCATGGCCCCCCACATGTCAGTGAGAGTAACCTCTCTCCTCTTTTTATTTCTCGAATAAAATCCTGATTTAATCTTCGTATGACTCGTTCTCTCGTGTTTTATCTCCAAATTTAATGAAATTTGGCTCTAAATTTTTCTAAATTCAAGATCTATCTAATGGCACTGGTTTTGTTCAATTTGAAATTCATTTGAATTTTTCATTTGTATTTATTTACTTCATTTCCTATGTGTACATTTTTTCAATGCAACCATCCGAGTATAGTACGAGAACGTAAGAGAGTCCCAATTCGAGCAAACTCAAGATTTCTAAGACCAACCCACTTGTGAGCCAGACGAGTCGATACTTTCATATTGAACCCACATTTTATGCAAATTCACGTTCATTTAAATTATCAAATTACATGCTATTGTTTGCTATGCAAATACATGTTAAACTTAAGGTAGACAAATGTCTACTTGATATTGTAATATTATTACACCATCCATTGGACACTTGAATCACATAATCTGTCACTCTAGAGACTATAATGGTAACTTTACTAGTTACAGATAATACTTAAGCATCATGCTAGTCTTGCTTAAATATCAGGACATTAAATTGCCCTATCATCATATTTTAATTATGAAACTTGTTTTGGACAGTCATTAGAGAAAAATTACTGGTATATTTGAGATAACTTAGTTTTGTGCTTCTCTAAATCTGGATAGATGTTGTAATGATTAGTGCGGATGTAGCACAAGAAATAATAGGATGTTGTATGTACCACCCAGGTAACTTTAAAGACTTAATCATGTGATGATCTCCCAATATAAAATTGTATAATCACAAGTCTATAATAAGTACGTACAACTACAAGTCTATAATGTGTACAACCTGGCGAAATAATTTGTATCCACTAGTACGGGTTAGACCATTGGAGTGACCCACAAGTCGTGTTGCTGATTTTAAGCCGCCATAGACACAGGTCGTGTCGTTCGCGTAAGTCGCTGTGTGGCGCAAGAGGGGATCCGGGTGTGGTGGGCGTAACCACCATCAGGTGAAACCTTAGCAGGTATAAGTTATATAGAGATGCATGGTAAAGGCCTTGTGATGATCTCCTTAATTCACATGTCAACGGAAATGTGTGAAATATACCAAGCTGATTATCTCTTGTGGGTAAAGTGTACAGTCTCTACAGAGTATAAATTATTTGAACAACCGTGTCCACAGTCAAGGGTAGGCATGGGAACTTATTCAAGTTAGTTTCTATTTTAAAAACCTTTGTGGGTGGATGTAACCCTAAATTTGATTTCCCTTGAGTGGATGCAACCCAATGCTGATAGTTGGGTGTATGTAACCCTAGTAATAAAAAAACTAGCATAGTTGGGTGTATGTAACCCTAGTAATAAAAAACTAGGATATGGTGAATAGAACCGTGTAACAGGTAGCTATAGAATATGCACGTTACTAATATTGCATACTTTCACTCTTTTTAATAAAATATGATTTAGTTAAAATGCTAAGTTATAGGACTTTCTAATTACCGATAATTCGCAAATGTTGTCTTTAGCAAATAAAAGAACCCAGACCATCCTTGTTAAACCTTATGTGTATAAATATTGCATTCTGTGTGTTGGTTCATGGAACACTGTTGCTTGTACTCACCCTCTGCTGACCAAGGGCACTACGAGTACTAGATGTTCCAAGAGCTGATGGTGAAGAATATGAAGGAGAATATATTAGTCTGTAATAGTCTAGGTCTCACCCTAGTATGGCGTGGTTTACGTTCTATATGAAATGATTCAGTGATATATATGTGAGCACTATCTACTGATTTAAGAAATAGTACAGTAACTTCATAGAGGAGTCTGAATTGACTAAATGTGAGTCCAACACTATTAGAACCAAACCGGGACAACACAAACTTGTGTTGGTGCCGACGTACAGTTTTTTTTATTTAAACTTTTGCGGCCGGTCAGACTAGTGCTGTTGATTTGGCGGCACAACGCAACACGACCTGCGTCTGGACTCAAAATTTGGGAAATTACGGCCCGTGCATCCTCGGATTGACGCTCTAGACCGTTCCGGAAGGGATTCTAACTTCGGCGGCCTAGCCCATCCCTGAAGCCGATCGCGCCGCGTACAGTACGCCACGCAGAGCCCGGCCCGTTATCAAATTGGACCGCAAATTCTGCTCCCAATCGTAGGCGCAGCCCATCCCACCACGCGCAGCCGCGGAGAAGAACGGAGCGAGCGGGCGACGTGTTCGTGCCGCCGTCCCCGCGCCAAGGACGCACGTACCTGTTCATGTCGAACAGCGAAAGCGTATACAGACCCGAGAGAAAGCTTCGTTCTTTGCAACGTACGATAAAATCGAGCGAGCATCTAAATGGCAGAAACAACAGCTTCGTTGAGCACCGCATGGCTTTCCGATTAAACGGAAAACGGTTTTTATGCCATCGAACATGACTACATGCATACGATCAGGGCAGTATTATTACGTCCGCCGCGCGCTGCGACGGGCTCGGCGCATCCGCGACGTCGGGGACCGGGCTCGCGAGCTCGACGAACTCGGCGTCGAGGCTGCACGGCGCGCCGGACGGGACCGGGCTCTCGGACTCCACGAACGCCAGCAACGTCGAACCACCCGCGCCTGTGACACGGACGTCCTCGGCGAGCAGCGCGTCGTCCGGTAATGCATTACGGACCGCGTGGGCCGGCGCCGGTGCAAGCGCCGCGACCACGAGGACGACGACGAGGACGGTGCATGCGGCGTTTCCGGCGCGGGCCATTGGATGTCCGCTCGAAGGGATCGCCGGACGGGCGAAGCGTTGCGCTTGCACACTTGTGCTGCGTACGTGTTTCTCTGTGTTTTGTTGTACGTGGACGCGGTCGACTTACGGTGAGGGATCCTTGTGAAGCGATTCCTGGAGATTTATAGAACCAGTACCGATGCCGCGTGGTTAATGACCCTATGTATAACAGTAGTACTACTTCCGTTTCTTTTTAAGTTAACTTCCTAGATTTTTTACGGCCTTCAAGCTCATAATTTTTATAATTTTATATTATAATATACTAATAAAATTATAATATTATGAAAGTATTTTTAAGTACAATTCTAATGATATAATTTTTATATAATTAATTTAGATAATTTTAAATTTATTGATGATTAAATTTTAAAAGGTTTAACTGTATGAATTATACGACCTCAGGTAAAAAAAGAGGGTAAATTTCATGGTCTCATGCCGTAATGACATTCATTATTTATTGCTCCAAGGTGAAGTAAGATTGTTGGTATTGATTTCTAAAAGTTACTTTTTTATACTAAATGGCCTTTTTAGATTACATATCTTTTAAACAGAGTATCTTTTTAAGGTAAGATTTACTAGTTGATTGTAGTACACACTATAGTAACTTCATTTATATCGATCAAAATCGCTCGCAAGCTGTTACTATCTATAAAGCAAAGCTCAAAGATAATATGAACGAGTTCTAAGGTGAACGGGCCTTCTACAAGTTGTTACAAAGTTGGCTGAACCATGAGAAGGTGAAGTAATTTTTGGTTCTTTTAACTACCTTTTAGAAGCAACCTTAATTTGTTTGACCTCGTCTTTTTCACCTTATGACTTATATTCTATAACATTTTTTAAATAAATAATTAAAACAGCTTCTCTGTCATCTTTTAGAAGCGATTTATCAGTTTATTGGTATTTAATTTATTTATAAATCTACTCATAATAAAATTAAAAATTATCAAACATAACTGTAAACTATAAACACAAGATACAAAGAACACACCATTTCATTGACGATGAGGAGGAAAAAGAAACCTCCCTGTATCTCACACGCGTCACTACAACAACTCACCGAATAAGGAGCGAAAGATCGGTTTTTTTAATCAGATCTCACCACCAAACGCCCACCACCTCGGGCGGCTGTGCCGTCCCATCGGCCGCATTTGTTCAAGGCTTCTTCTTACATTTATCTTTTGAAAGCTGGTTTTCCAATAAAGTAGTTTTTAGGATAATTTCTATAAATTATTTATAAAAATTATTATAGAAGCTATTTTAAACAAAGCAATTTTTTAATACGAATGTATTTTTTTTTACTTTTACGATCTCTCTCGAGTTAAAGTCAAAAGATACCATCAAAAGCTTGAAGACAGAGCATTTTTGAGGCTTCAGCGGAGCCGGCCCGCCGACGATGTGGACTCACCACGACCGGTAGGTTTCCGAATTGTTTAGTCGCGATTAGCCCTGCAATCTGCATGCATGATTCGTTTTCGAGACATTGACTCGTCTCTTTATCGTCTTCCTCCTTCAATTCCCGGCTGCTGCTCCACTACGGAGGCAGGATATTCCTGGGGCGGCCCCTCTCACTTGTCGCACTGACAGAGTAGCAAGCAAGCAAGCTAAGCTAAAGACAGATAGAAATACTCGGTAGATAGATAGGCTGGACACAGAAAGATGGGCACAATCTTAAGTTACTTATGGCTAGGCATGCATTCGTGTCTGTATCTGCTGTGCTGCACCGTAAAGTTAGGTCGTAGGATAGATAGCTAGGCTCCTACTTCAGCTCTAGGGTTGAGGGTTTTGCTGGGGCAAATTGGCCGAACCAAGAATGGACATCATCGACGGAGGCACCAATCATTGGGGCCGAGCAATGAATCCTCCACGGTCCGACCCTTTTGGTTTCTTGATCGAACGGCTCAGGTGAACTGAACTGAAGCAGGTGTCTGTGCCTTCCGTTCGAGACGGGTGTCCACACGAATGGAGCCTTATGTACGCCCCGACGCTTAACGGTTTCAGTAAAATTCTTACATCATAAACGGACGCTTAGTACGAAACATTTTGTCATGCAACTTTTGGCAACAATTTATTAATCTAATAAATAATAATTATTTAAAAATAAAAGTAAAAAATCAACTACAAAGTTGAAAAGAACATACCCTTTTGTGGCTGCAAGAGGCACGGATCTGTTAAGTGTTACCGTCAACTGTCACTCGTGTTGACAGACTTGAAGGGAACCGGTCCGTGTCATAATCTCCGCGCTGTCACTCCTGCTGCGTCATTATCTCGTACTTATCTCGCCCAAAGGCTTCCGGATTCACCTTGAGCAACTTGTAGCTAGCAACTATTGGAAGGAAAAAACACTTGCATTCAAGTGCATATGCTCATGGACAACTTGCACGAGCACAGACGCAGTTTTCTTCCAAAAGGACAAGAAGATGTGGCTTTGATCAGTTCTCATGCATCGCTCAACCATTTGCTATATACCCAATTAATGACCCATTGATTTCAAATAATCTTACTGAACTGACAGCCATCAAACCATCAAAATTGTGCGTGTGGGTTTCTAATTCTGAAAGCCGAACAAGACTAGTACATGGACCAAAAACACATGTTCGGAGATCTGGTTTAGGTCTACGTCCTATCAGAATCAAGGAGAGCTAGAGACCTCACAAAACAAGATGCGTTATTACGGGACAGCGCATGAATCCATACTACTTATTCGAAGCCGTCTACCGGCCGAATTTTTGTACGGATAATCCATTTTTATTCAAAATTACAGGAATATACCCGCGGGAAATTTTTTTACAAAAATAGACTTCAGTCGCCCAACCATTGGGCGACTGGACCCTTTCGCCCAACCCAGCAGCGACAACTGGAAAATCTCCCAACCGTTGGGCGACTTTCATCCAGTCGCCCTCCCATTGGGCGACTGCATGAAAGTCGCCCAATGGTTGGGCGACTGCACTCAGGTCCCTGAGAGAAAAAAAGAGATGAAAGAGTCTATTTTGCTGAAATTTGGAAAGTGCATCAAACCTTCGCCAAAAATAGTGAAAATTGGTGGAGCTGTTCTTCATACATCCAAAAGCCTCCAGAAAAACATTTGAGCAATTTCGGCCATGAGATCAAAAGTTATAGCAGTTTCAATTGAGGCCGAAACGAATTCGAGTCCGTTTCCGACACACCTTCAGTAAAACGGGCATAACTTTTGCATACGGTGTCCGTTTTCGACGTTCTTGTACTCGTTGGAAAGCTAACGACGAGCCCGATCCACAAATAACGACCGGCTTGTGCTAGTCGCCCTCCAAGACCCCGAAAATCGGCTATCTTTGGACCTAAACCTGCGTCGCAAGTTTTTTCTTTCTGTTTTTGCCCTTTTTCTTGTTTTTCCCTTCGGAATTTGGATTTTTCTTCAACTGAAAAGTTGTAGATCTCGTCGAAACCTTTCAAATGAGTATATATAAGCCATATAGAACTTTACCATTTTATCTTTTCAGACTAGTTGTTTATATTGCATCGGTATATAAAACGATCGGTACATACGGTTTTGTCGGCCCCTGAGTGTAGTCGCCCAACCATTGGGCGACTGCATGAAAGTCGCCCAATGGGAGGGCGACTAGATGCAGTCGCCCGAGGGTAGAGCGACAGCTATTGTGTCGTCCGCTGGTTGGGCGAAAGGCTCCAGTCGCTCAACCATTGGGCGACTGGAGCCTATTTTTGTAAAAAAATTTCCCGCGGGTATATTTCTGTAATTTTGAATAAAAATGGATTATTTGTACCGAAAATTCTCTACCCGCCTGCACATACTAGCTGTGGCCTATTGTTTTTTGCTGCGAATATTGGTTTATAGCAGAAAATAAATAGTAATAGTTAGAAGAAGTAGTTGTTTAAAAAAATAGATGTTGGTGAGAAAAGTGAAAGAGAGATGTATACGTAAGACAGAAGCGAGAGGAATAAGATATGTGATGCGTATATAAGCTCTGTCTTATTTTCAAAATAAGATAGGAATGAGAAGAGTAAGAAGCTGTTTTAAAAAATTATGTACTTATATAATTTTTATCTACAGCGGATAAAGAGGAGAAACCAATTCGAAGAGACACGGTATACATAGTGCTCTTAAATTATCGCTAGGCTCCAACTACGTGGCACGTTTGCTTACTGTATTTGACGATAAGGCATTTTGTCTTCTCCTCCAATCTACCTTCGGAGATTCACTTTATGGTTATGTTTCCGTACAACTTTAAAAAAGTTTTATAAATCTTAAAACAAAATACTAATTAATATTAGGTGGGGCAAATATATATAACATAAATCAAATTGAGGATTTGTCGATACTTATTTCCAAACCTATATCTATATCTAATCATCAATTTAATATATTTTTTGTAGGTTAGTTCAGATTTACTATTACCAAACATCATTGGCGGAGCTACAGGGTGGTCCCTGTGGGCCGTGGACCACCCTGCGCTCCGCGCGTCCAGCCAAAGCCCAGGCCCCAGAGACGACAGACGAGAATCACCGAGAGACCGAATCACCGAGTCACGTGAGACGAGTTCAGCCAAAGCCTAGGCCCCAGTTTGCGTCATCGCGTGAGACCGAATCACCGAGAGACGAGTTCACGTGGCTGCTCGCTCAGACTGCGCCCGACGCCGACGCGACGCCCGTTCGTATTCTATTCCTTCTCCGTGCGCCCGAGTCCAAACGGCGACGCTACGAGCCTGCGACGGCGGTTACGACGAGCGAGTTAGCGACGCGTACTGTTTTATCGGCGAGATCGGCGCGGCGAGTCCATGAGCATCGGCGCGACGACGCGGCGCAGGTAAGTACATCAAATTTTTTTAGTTGGAGATCATTCAATCACAGTGATCAGATTTAATTTATTTGGCATCCGACAAGAAGAACATTAATCTGAATAGAAGAAATATGGGAAGATTCAAGCGTTTCATAGATGCGGTGGAATTAGAGGACTTGTACTGATCAAAATCCTAAGATGAAGACTCAATTGCTAAGCCTAAGCCAAAGACTCAATTATATGTTTTTTTGCAGTATTAGATTATTGGTTTGGTAAATTGAAACTTTATATAATTCTCTTGCAGATTTGTTAAAACATGAAGAGGAGTGGTGATATTGCCTCTCTTTTTCAGAAATATGCATCAAAGAAGGCTTCTTCTCCATCTCCTTCCATGGCTGCAGCTGTTCCAGAAGAGCAAATTGAAGAACAAGAAGGTGGATCGGATCAAGATAGAGTGATTGAAGAAAATGTGACTACAACTCCAATGCCTCCAAGTCCACCTCCAGTCGCTGAAAAAGAATCGGTTTATGATATCAGTCGGCTTCCACTTGATCCAGGGGAGAGGCAATCCATTGCAAATTATCCCGTCAATGATCAAGATGCAGTTCGACGATCATATATTATTAAAGGCCCATTCCAACCTTATGCACATGAATTTGAAAGTAGAAAAATCGGAAATAGGGATAGGCAATTCAATCCTATATGGTTTTATAAATATCCTTGGATTGAATATAGTATCAAGAAGGAAGCTGCATTTTGCTTTGTGTGCTACTTGTTTGCAAAGGAGAAAACTAAGAAATCTGCATTTGTTGAAGGTGGTTGGAGAAATTGGAATAGAAATGATGCACTTGATTTACATGTGGGTGGTGTAACAAGTGCTCACAACGCAGCTCAAGAAAGATACAACTTATTTATGACTCCCCATGGAGCAATTGATGATAAAATTGTGAAGGTGGATAATGAGGAGCGACGTCTCTATAAGATCAGGTTGACTTATTCACTTAGATGTTTGAAGTTTCTTTTGCAGCAAGGATTGGCATTCCGTGGGCATGATGAAAGTGAAGAGTCTAGCAACAGAGGGAACTTCATTGAACTTTTGAAGTGGCTTGCAGCAAGTTTGTTTTGAGGAATGCTCCAGGTAATTGCACATTGACTAGCCCAGACATACAAAAAGAAATTATTCAATGTTGTGCTATAGAGACTAGAGATCAAATCATTAAGGAAATTGGTGAAGATCACTATACAATTTTAGCTGATGAGTCTAGTGATGTCTCTCATAAAGAACAACTAGCCCTTTGCTTGCGTTATGTTGATAAATCAGGAAGGTCATGTGAGCGGTTTCTTGGAATTGTTCATGTAGATGATACTACTTCTTCATCACTTAAGGAAGCAATTCAATCTTTACTAGTTAGTCATGGTTTGACTATAACTCAAATCCGTGGTCAAGGCTACGATGGGGCTAGTAACATGAAAGGAGAGATTAAAGGGCTGAAAACCTTGATCATGAAAGAATCACCTTCTGCTTATTATGTACACTGTTTTGCACATCAACTCCAATTGGTTCTTGTTGCTGTTGCCAAAGGAAATAATGATTGTGTGTGGTTTTTTGATCAAGTATCACTCTTGCTAAATATTGTTGGTGTTTCTTGTAAGCGTCATGGTATGCTTCGACATCACCAATATGACAATGTCATGAAAGCACTTGAGTGTGGTATACTAGAATCTGGAAGTGGGTTAAATCAAGAGATGGGGCTGCCTAGACCTGGTGAGACTCGGTGGGGCTCTCATTATAAAACTGTGGTCAACATGATTGCTATATATCCCACAATTCGTGATGTACTCATAGCACTTGGAGAAGATACATCACAAAGGGGTGAATGGCCAAAAATACATACTATGGTTGGAGTGCTTGAGTCATTTGATTTTATTTTTAGTGCTCATTTGATGCTTGAGATTCTTGGACACACAAATGAATTGTCTGAGTGTTTGCAAAGAAGAGACCAAGATATTCTTAATGCAATGTCACTTGTCAATTTGGCAAAGAGTAAAATGCAGCAAATGAGGTCTGAAGGGTGGGTTTCATTTCTTCAAAGGGTTACAATATTTTGCAACAAACATGACATTCAAGTTCCTGCAATGCAACATAATTATGTGCCGTATGGAAGATCAGCACGTTTTGCTCAGAACCAAACAAATGATGATCACTTCAGAAGAGAAGTATATATTGGAGTCATTGATAAAATTAGTCAAGAGCTTGACAGTCGGTTTGATGAGGCAAATATGGAGTTGCTTACTTGTATGACTGCTTTGAATCCAGCGGATTCCTTCGCTTCTTTTGATGCAAACAAGGTACATAGACTTGCTGAATTTTACCCTAATGATTTTTCAAGCTCTGACTTGCTAAGACTCGACTTGCAACTTGAAACCTTTATTGATGACATGAGAAAAGATGAAATGTTCAAAGGCCTAAACAATCTTGTTGACCTCTCAGTAAAACTTGTTGAAACAAAGAGGGATAAAGTTTATCATTGGGTCTATTTACTTATCAAACTGGTATTGCTTCTACCGGTGGCTACCGCAAGTGTTGAAAGAATATTTTCTGCAATGACCTTTATCAAGAATAAGTTGAGAAATAAGATGGGTGATAGCCTTCTGGATGATTGTCTAGTCACTTTTATTGAGCGGGATATCTTCTTACAATTGAGTGAAGAAGAGATCATCAACACTTTCATGGCTATTAGAAGGCGCAGGCCTGACAAGAAGAAGTAGTGACGTACTGTTCTTCAACTACTATGGGTATGTAATATTTCAATTCTATGTTAAGAAAGCTATATTCGTCTATTTTATGAAGTTCGTATGTCCTTTTTACCTTAATTGCATTTCGCAATTCATATACTTATGTACCGACATGTTAAATTTATAGCGGTTAAATAAATTTTAGACAATGGACCACCATACCTACAAATCCTGGCTACGCCACTGCCAAACATTAATAATTTTACTTTAAAATTTACAAACTTTTCTGAAAAAAAAGGGTACCGGAGCAGACCAAATGTGGCTCGCAAAATTTCCTCTGGTACGCAGCCAGCTAGTCGTAGTGCAATAGTGCATGCGCTGTTGCTAACACGCATGCTCTAGCTCTGATTCTGAAAAGTGCTCGGTCAGGAACTCAGGATGGATCGTCGTCACCATGTTGGGATAAGGCGACATCATGCTTCAAATTAAAATGGAAGTTACTCCAGACTGCTCGAGCATACGTATAGTAATACAAAATACGTTAGAAGATGTTTGTTAGTCACTGTTTAAGACTAACGGTGAAACAGTACCCAGAATAGTGTTCATGGATCGATCAGCTGGCCCGTTCTACAATAACGGGGCACAGAAATCCGGCGGTAAGAAGCCAGTGGTCGCCGGTTTTCCCAAAACCACAGCGCACCCGAACCTCTGAGGTATTGTCTGGAATTTGGATTTTTTTAAAAAAAAATTACAGTACTGAATTGTTTCACATGAAATTCCAACAGAGTTCCCGTAAAACTGCTACGCTATAAATGAGCCTTACGTTTTTCGTGTTTAACCACATTTACCCGATTTTAACAAACAAATTTAAATTTTTGAATTTAGTTTTCTTCTTCTTTTGCAGCTTTCGAGCTGTCACCGTCGTTAACCAGCAAAAAAATGGAATACATGCCATGCATGGAATTGATTTAGGGTGTATTTGCTTGCTACCCTAGAGTGCAACTGTCTAGTCAGGGCGTGTTTGGTTGCCGACCTAGCTAGTTCTTGGGTGCAAACGAGCTATTCTAATTATTAATCACTACTATAAAAATGATCATCATAGATATTTAGGAACTATCATCACATACGGTTTTCTGAACCACCTGTATTTATGTATAAGTGATAATTGGAGGTTATCACAGACGGTTTGTGAGCCGTCTGTGATAAAAACTGTTATAGACGACTTGAACCAAAAACCGTCTGTAACACTCACACATCACAGACGATTCTAGTTACCAATCATCTGTAATTGGCAAGTATCACAGACGGTTGGTATATAGAACCATCTGTGATAGTCCTTCATAGACGGTTTATAGCACAAATTGTCTGTGATAGTTCATTCTATACCTAAATTTTTTTCTTTTTTGTGCTAGCCTCAAGAAATAATGTTACCTATGCCCTTTGAAAACAAGCAAATACAGTGGCAAACACAACAGCACATTCTATTTCCATTAAGATTAGAATTCACCATTACAGTATAACAAGATAACGAACCCAACTCTTTAACACGGCAAGAAAATATAAGAAGAAGAGATCCTAGCAGACAGTAGAAGCTGGATGCAATGCGTGATGTCCTTGATGCCTGCCATCAAGGAAGAGATGGGAGGGCATCGAATGGCGGCCGGATATCAACGGCAATGGAGAGGCGGTGGTAGCATCACCTTTGTGGCACGACGGTGAGATTGCACAAGACACTCTTACGACACTTACATCAAAAGTGTGTTGTGTAGTCGACCGTGGTGTCACAATGGAGGCGTTAGCTTACGGTGGTAGTCGGCGTCGTCGAGGAACAAGCTAGAAGTGGATGAACTAGCTAGAAGTAGCAGTGCACCATGGTGTCACAATAGGAGGCGGAGTAGCTAGCTCACTGTAGTAGTCAGCATCATCGAGGGGAGGATGCAAGAAGCTAGTGGATGAACTCACATGTGACTGCCGGTGGAAAGGGAGAGGAGGCGTAATTAATAAGGGCCGAGCGATGGGAGGAACTGGTGCCTGTCATTCGATATGAAGAGAATGGACAGGTGAGATCGAAATCCTAGGAGATATTCCACGGATTAGTGACATGTCATTATCAGAGGTAGTTTGTTATACAAACCGTCTGTGATAATGCACATATCAGAGACGGTTTGTTATACGAACCATCTGTGATAAGTCACATATCATAAACGGGTTGTTATACGAACCGTCTATGATATTAATATCAGAGATGGTTTGGTATACGAACCGTCTGTGATAATTCTTAAATATGCGCGCCCTAATTCAGCTCTTCTAAAATGTCCTCTCCCTTATCTTCTTCACCTGATTTCTCAATAATGGCATATAATATTATTTGATCTTCTTCCTCACATCTATCCATCATGATTTGTTCGGCTGCAACCTTACACAAGCGGTCAACAATTTACGTTTGGAGCAGCTCCTCTGCTCATGCCCTGCTCTCCTTCCTCGACTCGCTTCCATCTGTCAGCTGGACCTTATCATCCGTTGTTGAAGGAGATGTTTCGTTGCCGCTCAGGAAAGAGAAACCACCCTTAGCCTCATTCTTCTCTGCAATGTGCATAAAGCGGAAGAACTCTTGCGACAGTGGAGGGACACATGGATAACATTGCCGATCAAGCAAAAGCGGCCGATTCTGAGAAAGCTTATCATGGCATTCTCTTTGAGATTATGGGTCATACTAATGATTTACCCAGGCTAGAGGAGGAAGTGGAGAGGGCAAGGTTAATCTTCACGGCATTCGAGAACTCAACGGCTTATCCTCCATCTCCAAAAGTTGAAGAAGAAGCATATGAAGCCCAGAAGACTAAGATATGTGAATCTATTTTTGAGACTTTTGTAATAAATTTGTCTTGAATTTGTCTCTCGTCTTAGTAGCTTTTGTAGTTCATATGACAAAGAACAAAACACAAATGGTTAAACATAAAAACCATCTATGATAGTTCCATAGATGGTTCTAATTAAAAACTGTCTGTGATAATACGTATATCACAGACGGCTTTTAAATCTAACTGTCTGTGATAGTTTCAGATACGGTTTTAGCCATGAACCGTCTGTAATAATCAAAGCACATACGGCCCCACATGAACTGTCTGTGGTGAAACGTCCAATATAGCTTGTTTTATAGTAGTAGAACCACCATATCTGTTTTCATCCATCAGTCTTAAACACAAGCCGCATAAGCTTTTGACGAAATAGCCTATCTTTAGACTTTCCTGACCAGACTAAAATCAGCACATTTTCATAATACTTCTAGTTACTACTTTTTGCCAGGTCTTCCAACCAAGCAAGCCCTTAATTTCTAAGACGGTTTTATGTGGTGTCACACTCACACATGCATGCACAGTGTGTATATCTCTTTTTTCTTACATTACGCAAGTGGTTACGTATATGGAGTATATGTTCTTTCAGGATCTTACGCGTTCATGTAAGCCCAACAGGAACTCTACCACCATGCGACGAAATCTGCCAATTCATGTTGACATGGCAGGCACAATCAGAGCTAGAAATTTAGATTACGGGAATCAAATAAACTGTAAAGTGTAATTAATAATATTTGATGAGAAAGAAAAACATATTAATATAAATAATATTTGCAGAAGATTAGTAAAAGAAATTTTAAGATCACAAGACAACAGGGCATATTTTTTTTTGGCTGCGGCTTGTGGCTTTTGACTGAAATATTTGAATTTTGGCTGTTTACGGTACAGATTATGGAGATACAGATACTCACTTGTGATTTTAGCTGGTACAGATGTTGAGTTTTTAATGTGTAGATCGTTTAATTTGTAGACCCCGTTTTGAGAAATACTCTATTTAAAAATTAGGTACAATAACAAAAACTAAAAGTCAGCCGATTTTTAACTTGCCGAACAGGCGTGCCCCTGCTTGCCCTCTCTCCCTCCGCCCTGGGCGCGATATGAACAGAGTACTCGTCGGTGAGCGCGTACGTACGGCGGAGGACGTACGTACACCCATGGCCGGCCATGGATGGCTAGGATTAATGAGATTTGGACGTAGGGCGGCGACATCGATGACCCATTGACCAATAAACGTTCGATACAGGTACGGGCAGTACGAGTGCACCGAATCAAGCCACTGCCGTCTCAGCTGAGAGAGAGACGAGTGAATCAAACGTCGGCCTGGCCCTGCGCACCCTCTGGGCTCTGCCCGAATGTAGACCCGAAATCCTATGAAAACATAACTAATTTATTATAGATTTATATACAGACCCATAAAGCCGACATATTTAAAAAGTAATAGAAGAAACGAAATACAACGCATTGATGGGATCATCAGAATATGAGTCTATTCATTTTGGTTGAGACTTATGGCTTTTAACTGTGGCTTGTAGTTTTTGACTGTTCATACAAAAAATTACAGAGTAACAGAAACCAATGTGCGGTTTTTGCTGATATAAATGAAGTCGGTACAGTATATACTATGATTAATTAGTAGACCCCATCTTAAAAAAACACTCAATTTAAAAATCTAGTCACTGTAGAAAAGTCAAAAGCAGAAGCTAAAAACTAAAAAAGAACATAGCCTACGTCCACAAGCAATCAACTAGGGCTCACGATCTAGTTCCTGGCCTCATTATCTTTCAATTTGTCATCGCTGTTAGATGACCACAGGGCTTTTCTTTCTCCTTCTCACTTACCGAACAACAGTAATTGAGAATAGTAACTATGAATGTACTCGGCAAGCCACTCACCACACATAATACAATAATAATAGATGTAAAACTAAACAAAGGGAAACTTAAGGTTCTTTTATTTGCGAAAATGTTAAAGTTGAAATATAGTAATTAGAAATCCTTAGACTTAGCATTTTAACTAAATCATGTTTTCAAAGAATGTAAGAATATGTCATAATAATAGTAGTGCATGTTTCATTCACCTGTTACAGAGTATGGTTCCATCCACCATATGCTATATTTGTTTCTTGGGTTCCATCCACCCTTTGTATTCACTGGGTTTCAACCATCCCAGGGGAAATCAAATTCAGAGTTCCAACCATCCTTTATGTTTTTCATCCCAATCACAAAGATTATTTTGTAAATAGACACTAACTCAAGAAAGTTCCCATACCTATCCATGACCGTGGGCGTAGCTATTCGAACAATTTTCACTCTATAGAAGTCGCACGCTTCACAAACAAAAGATAATCAACTTTGTTATATTCCACATGTTTCTTTAGACATGCATATCAAAAAGCTCAATTTATTGCAGCCTTAATATTGCTAAAAGCTTCTCGGTCAAAGGCCTTCAAACTCATGGTCTTTATCTCGTTATTGATCTTACTCAAACTATTGTTTCATCGAGACTCCAAATTCTAATTACATGATAAATGATCAAAATCCATACAAATCCACTGGCAACTGAATAAATTTGGAAAAATTCGTGTAAACATCAAAATCCAAATAAGTTTTGAATAAACTTAGTTAATTTATTTTATAATTAATTTGCTAACATTGGCCAAACGAAGTTTGAGCGAAAAGAAAATGGCATGGAGGAAACCTATCGGAAAGGATATCAAGGAGTGGTCAAGGAAGATGAATGAATATTCACGGGAATATTTGGCTTCGAACTCGAGGGTGGTTAAGCATAGCTGACTCGAGAATATTTATTAAAGAAGTTCCATGAGTTAGATGAGACTTATCAATATATATGAGGGTCTACACGCAATAGGCATAATTTTAATTAACCATATTAATCTTATATTTCAAATAGCTAGGAAGCTTATGACATACACCCTCTGTCCAAGTTTATTTGGCATAATTTTTGAATGATCTTGTCCATAAATATAGGATGTATTCCATATTCCAATTGAAAATTAGTGTGAGTTTTTTTATACCTCTAATAAATATCCCGCTTTACTTTATGTTCTCTAAATGCATGTATCGAATATAGTGTTTAGAGATAATAATTAGGGGCAGTCTAGTCATTTCTAATATCACTGTGGACTATGTGCCAAGAAAAAATATGCCATATAAATTTAGACGGAGGGAGTATTATTATTTAAAGTTCAATTGCCAATTAATCAAATGATTAATTAAATACTTAACTAAATGTGAGGTTATCTTTAATTAATTTCTATTGCCAGAAATAGGGAAGAAGATGGCGCAGCGAGCTTCGGTGGGGTAATCACCAAATTGGACAAGGGAAATCAGAGTTGAAGGGGTGGAACGCGAGGTGACAAGGGTAGTTTAGGGAGAAGCTTGCTAGAATGGTATGAACGGCGAGGAGAGGCGGCGGTGCTTCACGGCCGGAAATAGAGCTCAACTCAAGCTTGACGAGAGTAATGGTGAGGCTGGGGAGAAGAGAAGGGGTGGTGAGCATGAAGGTGGTCGGGTAGCTTAAATAGCCGAAGAAGGCGGTGGGGCTCTATGCGTGCATAGGGGGAGGCAGCACAGCCATGGTGCGACGCATATGTGGACTCTCGAGTGACTAGTCCGAGGCGTGGCCAGTAGGGGGTGCGCGGCCAAGGCGACTCGGCTTGGGCAGTGTGCAGCGTGGCTCACGCAAAGCGGCATACATTGCGGGGCTAGGTCGGCGTGGGAGTGTGCAACACAGTGCTACTTCTGACGCGAGCACGCTCGGCGTCGCCGAGTGCATGACATGATGCTGAGGATGCGTGGTAGGGCGGGGTATGGGTGTGCGCGACGTGGCTAACACACCGGGGCCATGTCGGGGCATGGCCAGAAAACAAAAGAGGGGAAGAGAAAGAGAGATGGGCTAGGCCGGTGGGCCGAGAGGGAAATGGATGAAGAAAAGAAGAGATGAAGGAAAAGGGCTCGGTCCAGATTAATTTTTGGAATTTTTTGTTTTGATTTATTTTGATTTTAAATTTTGTTTTTATTTGAATTCAAATTTTTTTTGTTTAATTCGATTTCCAATTACATTGCTCTTAATCCTAGATTTTATATTTTTTATCCTCATTTACTTATTTGGTTAATAACAGAACCTAATCAAATTTCTCGAACAAAAATAAGAAAATCCAAATAACACTAAAATACTTCAAAAGTTTTAAAAATTTTCATAATATTTCCAAACATCCAATTTTCGGGATCCACCGGTGATAGACGATCAGTCAGCAGTGGGCTTCATTTCCTCCCATCACCCATTTCCCTGCCCCCTCGTTGCATGAATCATGATGCATGCCTGCCCTTCACTGACAACTTTGCCGATCACTGCAGATGAACACAATCCATTGAAACAAAAAAAAAAATCAGCTTGAAGGGAAATAAGTTAGGCATGTTCCAATGAGAATTTGGACTAAAACAATCTAATTTCAGCAGGGAAATTTTTACCAAATTAATTCCAACACGGGCCTCAGTGTCTATTTGGTACGAATAAATCATACCGAGTTGCGGAACCGCCTCTATCACTTGCAAGACTAATAAGAGCATGTACAATATAAGATGCTTATATATGAGTGCTTAAAGAGAGAGAATATAGTCACATCATCAAACATTTATGCAAAAATTATTTCCTCTAATGCAAGCATCTCTTCCATAGGTGCTTAGATGCTATATTATCTATTAATAGATATAGTTATACACATAAGCACCTACTAAGCACCGGTGCTTATTTAAGTATCGATGCTTCAAAATAAGCATCTTATCTATCCTATGTGGTAAGAAAAATCAGTTTTTTATTACTAAGTATCTCTCTAAACGTCTGCATTGGATATGCTCTAAGGATGCACCTACCGTCCGTGCGTCTCAGTAAAAAAAATGGTACGTCCGTGCTCTCTTGAGTGTAATCGCGTGCCGACACTGCCACACTGGGTACCATCTAATGACATAGATAATCATTTAATTAAGCATCTGTTATTGTGCGGTCGAACCCATGGCAATGCCCTGTCATGGTCTATTCCCCTGACTGCCAGGTGGGGTTCCTCCGTGAGCTATAGCTTTAGCTAAACTAAGAGCAAGTTTAATAAAGCTGACTGTGCTAGCTATAAGGGAATCCATGTCGGCATAGTCCTATGTGGAGGGGAGAGAAAAGGAGAGAGAGAGCCAAGCCGGCTCCCATGCAAGAGTCAGGCTATAGCACAGGAAAAGAGGTGTTATCCATGCATGTACCAATAGAACTAACTGCTATACCTATGCATGTATTAAATGACCAATACACATGTATGTATTAAATGATTGAGACCTCTTGTAGAGACAACTTATAACCAGCTTATTGTATGAGTTGGCTGCATCTTACCTTTTGATGACATGGAAATGTATTGGAGGTAGCAGCTATCTATACTATTAAACTTGCTCTAATAAAGTATAATCAAAAGTCATAAGCCTAGGATGAATTCTCTTGAGCTATAGCTTTAGCTTTTGCTTGGTTTTTGAATTCTGTATGTTCACAATAGACACTATATAAAGGGAAACTGTTGCATACAAATTTAGTCAATATAGCTGAACTCGATACATTATTTACTACAATTTATATAAGACTCTACTTTTAAAAGACGCTTATCTATAGATTTTATCTTCAAAAGATGTATATTCAAAAACTAGTTAATATAGCGAAAAATAATATTCTATAGATAAAATCAGAAAGAACCCTGCGGCCTAAGCACGTACTGTGTTTGACTAGCTTAACGAGGTCCGTAGTGGTCCTAACCCAGTAACCCGGCCGCTAATGTGGCATCCAAGATCCAACAAACGCTGGCGTGAGATGGCCTGATGGGGATGATGCCAGGTGGACCCACGAAAGGACGTGGCACGTCGCGCAACACCACGTCAGCCACTTCCGTCCCGTACGAGACACCCGTCGTGTGCATGATTGGCTCGCTGGCCCTCCGGATGAAATAAGTTGGTTTATAACTAAAATTATATTATAGCTAACTGAAATAATACTGTAGTTGATAGTAATTTATTTGGCGTAACTAAATTTTAAAAAATTTAAAATAGAAAAAATAGGTTAGCTCATCACGGACAACATAAACGAATACGGAAAAAAGAACCGGCAAAAAAACTAAAAAAAAAGCTAAAAAGTTAAAAAAGAACGAAATTTATAAATAATAAAAAATAAATTAGAAGTCACAAGCTTAAGCTAAAATGAGCAGGACTTAATCCGTCTCAATTTGAAGTCAGAAGAAACCTAAAGCTCCCAAAACAGAATGCAGCTTTAATTTCTTGCAACATTGCTTGATCGCTAACTTATTTCGCCTAACTTCATCTTCATTTGCGAAGATGTAAGCAGATGAATCCGCTCATTTATTTCTCAGCACAGGAAAAGAGACTGTACAATTGCACAAATCCCTTGTGCCCTCATTTTTGTTCTCGAGTGATTACCAAAAAAACGAATAACCATATATAAGTATGAGTAGATATTGGGTGTATTATTTTAAGTTGTAGTTGATGTTTTTAATTCTAATGTGGGCGTTTGTATGAACAAACTGAATATTGTTAAACCACTTTAATACGACTGCAAAGAAGTCATTTCGTTTATTTATTCAAAAAAGTCATAAGCTAAAATGAACGGACCAAGCTAGGCGGTACGTTCGGCAGCACTTCTGATTTATGCCTTTTAGTTTATACTACAGTAATTAGCTTTTAAACGATATATTTTTTAAGATGAGGTCTACATATAAATTGCAGTAACAATTATATCAAATTTAGCTGCAATAACTAAATCATATATAATTATTATTTCTTATATATTATCTCTCACAAACTGTTTTCGTATAAAATTTAAAATTTTCCACCGCAAGCCTACAGTTAACACGGGCAAGTCGCGGGGGCAAGCCCAAGTAGTAGCCCCTGGAGGCCGTGTCGGGGCGGCAGGAGACACGGCGACCCTACAGTCGCGCACCCTGCCATGACCGATCACATCCACATCAAAAATTTTGGCAGGACCCGTTTGCCCTGACCGGTCGAGGCGGTGCCTGTGCCTGCGCTTGCTTCTTGTTTTGTATTCAAAGAGGTATTCAAACCTGCACCGCACGGGGTTCGAGAGAGAGAGAGCGCGAGGAGATCTTCTGATCTCGGCCGGTAGATCCACGACTCGCTCATGCATGCAAATTCTACCCCAGTGGGAGTCCTCGTTAGAGCAAGTACAATAGAAGAGGTGGCTGCCACCTCTAGGACTAACCACATAAGCAAAAAAAAGTACATGTGGCTCATGTAGAGGTAGCTAATACAATGAGTTGAGTAGAGGTTACCTCTACTAAAGCACTCAAGCATTTAATATTTCGCTAGAGGCGACCATTGTACTTGCTCTAAGAACTAGCATCACCTCCAAGTCCTCGTATGATGTGCTAGAGGTCACCTCTTGCATGAGGGGCAGCTTGCCTCTCTCTCCTCTTGTCTCTCTCTTCCACATAGGATTGTGCTGATGTGGATTTCACTAGAGGCAACCTAGTCAGCACCATTGTACTTGCTCTTATTTGGCATGCACTTGAATTTTTTTTGCACGACTTTGTTGTTTTTGTCTTGATATTTGGTTTTCCTTTTGGTTGAAATGATACTTGTTTGCAGAAAAGGAGCGTTGAAATTAGGGAGAGGTCATGAGATAGCGGGATAATGCCCTCGGCGATTAAAATTCTGACGGCATCCGACGGTTAATGACAGATTACACGGCTGTGTCGTTGGCGATGACTTTTGAAATGGATCGATAAGTCGTGTCTCCTTTTATCTTTTCTTTGGAAGAAAAATTCTCTGTGGGGTTTCAAGCCATGTTGGCACTGCGCTTTCGATGAGGCGGGGTGTTTTGATGGCGAAGCTGGCATGAATTTCCTTGGTGTGAGACTATGTGAATGTTACTTTATGGTTATGATGAGTAATTGATTTTTAGATTAGAGTATATGTGAAGGTTGAGTTTGGTTTTTGAGAATTTTGCAAAAGTTTGCTTTCTGATCGATGACTGTGGTTTACGATTTTGTCTAACTGGAGCAATGTTGTTTGCACTGTGTGGTCGGACAGTCCGATCAGCAGAACGACCACGGGGTGGTCGAAAGTGTCAATGCCTGAACGGCCTTGTGTGATCGATAGTCGTAGTGATGGCTTTTGCAATTTGACTGATGGTCGTAACTTCTGCTAGTTGTGATCGATAGTTGTAGCCATGATCGATGGTCGTAGCTTACTGCCTGGTCGTGATTGGCAGTTGTAAGCTACTGTGTTGGTAGTCGTAAGCCGTAGCGATCAGTTGTGGAAGTCGTAGCCAATGTGATCGACAGTCGTAGCGATTGGTTTATCTCAGTGGGCTGAGGTCGTTCTCTAATTGTTGGTGTGCTCATGAGGGTTGTCCAAGGGTGTTTGTTGCTAACGTGCACATGAGTTTATTGCTTGGTTCTAGGATTAGGATCAGTATTTTCGGTGCATACTTTTTGCATTATGTATTGTATGGATAAATTGTGCAAATTGATGATCTTTGTGTATTATGCGGTGCTACGTGACGGATTGCTTGTTGGTGTTGGTTGTAGGACTTCAAAGATAGGTCATGGTGAGGCGTAGGAGGACCGAAACTAGGCACAGGGTGGTGCTGAGGTCCAGAACGGTCAAGCAGACACTGAAGATGACTGAGGCTAGTGAAGTGGTTACAAGATGGGATGATGAGAAACCCGAACGGGAGCTACCAGAGGTGGACATGATGGGCAACAGTAAGGTGGACCAAGACTAGGCTCAGGGAGGAGCTAAGATCCTGCGCGGTCAAGGATGCCAAGTGCCATCATGCGCGAGGAGAAGCACGTGGGGCGCCAAGTGACTTGGGTCGTTTGCAAGCGAGGACGATTCGGTGGGATCTGGACGCGTGAGAGGCTTGATGACAAGTCATTGGGGCCACATGGAAAATGACGAAGCATGGGGAAGCTTCATGGCAAACGAAGTGGGAAGCTTCGAAGAAGGCGGTAGAGGGGCATTTTGGTAATCCCCCAATACGGGAAAGTGACAGTGTGTGAAACTGTGGTATTGGCCTAAGTAGTTTAGGTCTTGTATGTGCTGAAATTGTGAAGTGGATCAAGTGTTGGTTCACTAATGGGTTAATGGATGTAAGCCGCTTTGAGAAGCGTACGTGAGAAAAATCCGGCGTTAGATGGGGCTAACGTGTCATCCCTAGTTTGGACTATTGTAGGATCCATTAGGTCTAGAGTTCATTGGTGAGTCTATAACAAGGTTGGCTAAGCCTTGTGGTGGCTAACTCCTCCCTCCCATGGGAGTTAGGTTAGAGAGTAGGTGTGGGTTCTAGGCTTAGAGCTTGGTCCTCCTGAGGGTAGTGGCTATAGAACCAATCATCTCAAATGATTAATACATCAATCTTTGATCATACTTTTGTATATCTCTTCTCTGATTGAGTTTGCTCAGCTTCGATTTGGTTCTTCCTCTGTTCTTCTTTTTCCCCGGTTCTTTGGTTCTATCCATTTCCTTTGTTGATTTGGAGGTGTTCTTCGCTTGTTCTCGTTGATGCTCGGAATCGCAGTGACAAGTGCGAATATAACCAAAGCTATCTTGGCTATCTTTGACCCACGTGTGGTTTTGATCAATGTCTTCGGTTTTTAGAACACAATTCATGTGCGCTCGATCAAATCACAAAAAGGTCTCAATTTGGTAAATAAGCTTTCAATTCAAGATTGGAGAAGCCTCTTGAGACCTTAAGCAATTTGTGTACTAAGTTTTACGAACATTTGATCTTTTAATCAAAAGATATGTGAATTTTAGATCTTGCGGTCATGTGTTGCTCTGTTCTGCGGTCGTGCACTGCTCTGTTCTTTCAAATCATTTTTGACCGCTTCCGGCTTCGACCATGGTCAAGTTTCAGATCACAACGCATCTGATTTTGATCGCTCAATGTCTTTAGATCTGGTGGTCGTGTGCCTCTTCTTTCACTTCTAGTTGTCCACGACAACATCTGATCTCCTCAATGGTCTCGGTCGAGCGCCTCTGCTTCTTCTAGCCATTTACGACCGCACCTGTTTTCGATTGCTCGATGGTCATAGATCACGTGGTCGTGCACTTTCATTGCTTTTCGAGTTGTTTACGACCACAATCGGTTACGAGTGCTTGATGGTCGTCGACCATGTCATATGGCTGCTCTGTTTTGAGTTCATTCTTCTCTCTCTCAATCTTTTCTTGCTCCAAGAGTCTCGATTTGATTTCTTCGATGTTGCTACTTGCTGTGACATGTCGGATCGTGCTCAAAGCCATTTTTGTTATTCTCTTCCCACGAGCAAAGATCTGCGCATCATTCTTGTTTTTAGATCTCAGTTGGTGTATGCTACTTTAATTTGCAAAATTGTCTCAAATTCATCATGGATTTTTTCCATCCATGAGTGAAATAGGTTCCCGAGACTTTATGAAACATGCGTACGCTGGTTTCACGGCTTTTGGATCTTTCAATCGAAAGTTGCGTGAGTTTTGGATCTGGCGGTTGGGCTGAAAAACCATGTTTCCCTATTCTTCGACCACTGTGGTTTTCAACAATTCAATGGTCGTCGACCTCACGGGTCAATGTTCGACTTGGGTTTGTGACCCATCTCAGATCCTCGACCATGTTGGTTGTTCGACTGCACACATTAGTCTTCGACCACATAGTTTGCCCTTTCGACCACACACTAGACATTGACAACGCTGGATTCGACCTAGTTAGTTTTGACCACATTGGTTACGACCATGCTGGTTACGACCACGTTTGTTTTGGCCACGTTTATTTTGACCATGTTGGTTTTGACCTCGCAGTTATGACCACGCTGGTTATGACCATGTTATTTCGACCACGTTGGTTTCGACCACAGTGGCTTCGACCACGTTGTCTGCCTTTTGACCACATTGCTTTTCTCTACTAACTGGTTGTGTTCAGTTTGGTTGTCCCGTGCTTTCCGACCAGTAGTCGTAATTGACCATGTTGTGTTTCCGACGAGTGGTCGTAACTCAACCACATTGTGCTCTGATCTGGTTGTGTACTGAGCCCTGTGTTTCTCTGGTTTTTCAAGTGGATTTTACTTCCTAATCCTTATAGCTTTGTAGCTATCGGAGTAAAGGATTTGTGAATATTTGAAAAAAAAAATTTAAAGGCAACATTCATCCCCCTCTGTTGCCTGTTCGGCCCTATACTGAGCAAATCACTCTCATCGTTTGTTTTCATGAAAATAAAGTTATTGATAGCATCATTTAACGGTTTTCTATTATAGTGTCCCGTATTCAGTACAAACTTTATGTTCTCTACCATATATATATATCATGACCTAAGAGCATATACAATAGTGTAACGTCAACTATTTATAAATTTTATCACGTAGGATACGAGATAATGTGGAGGAGTAGGATGAAGTATAGAGAATTAAGTCATCTCTCATGCAATAATCAACTGTGACACGAGAGACAAGATATATTGTGTCATGAAGAAGTTTTCTATAGAGACATGTAAAAGATTCATTGTAAGAGCCGTTTTTAGTGCCGTTTATATATGACATAAGGATATTACAGACAACAGACATTTATACACTGTAAATGCCCTAACATGAAGCAACTTAGAGGAGAGATAGTTGTTTGATGCTTGTTCTTTTTTGAGTAAATTGAACAAAACCACATGTTTTATAGCCTAAATTGCAGAAGACTACGTATATTTTGATTTGTGGAACATAACCTCAGCTATTGCAGTCTAATAGTTTCAAAAAACCTTAGCTAATTGGAATTATAAATATATTGATATTTAGGACCCACCAGTAGAGCCACTGGGTCTCTTGCGCCTCCAGCTCAGCATGTAAGTGGAGTCCACTCCCAACTTCTCCGCGCTCCTCATCACCATCGAGTCACTGCTCGTACTCGGCAGTAAGGCCTCGAATTTAGTATTGACACGGTGGTGGTGCAAATCCAACCCTTTGATCAGATTGTGGGCATGAATTGATTGTCTCTTCGTCACACTATTATCTATTATTTTGACTGCAAGATTATTCTTCTTCAAAATAATGGGAAGACTGTTTTGAAATGAATGTCCTAATATACCGTTTCAAAATAGTAACAGAAAAACCATCTTATTTATTTGTCCAAAAGAAATTATATGGTGAAAAAACGGTCATAAAGTTGTGCTTAAGCGCTTTTAATTTCTCTAAACATGTTGCTGTCTTTGCTTCGTTTCTTGTCAATTCCAGGCCTTGTCAGCTGAAGTTACTTGCATTTTCATGATGGTTCCATACCGTCCCGGCACTGCACAAGCTAGCTGGAGCACTGTTCGGAATTATGCGTTCCGAGCGATAGCAAACAGTGGATTTACCTGTTTTGCCAATGTTATAATAAATCCAACCGCTTTGCAACAACTGAAATGAACGCCCTGATCAAATCTGCCATAAAGGCCCATACGTCTTTTCAAAATCAAATCATTTTGCTTCTTTGACACGTGAGGTCAGGTGAGCAGGTTCGGTGATGAATAACTCTGGATCAATATATGCGGCGCGCAAACACTTGCTTTTTATGTGGTGAATCCTATGATGTAAGAGTGACACACACACACACACACATATATATATATATATATATATATGAAAAATACCTTTTACTCCCGGGTGTAATTACACCCATCCCTAATATACACCTAAACAAACTTGAAATACTCCTTTATCACTTTAGGTATAATCGTATACTAATTATAAGATACTCCAATGTGAACCGCATGAAAAACTTGTAAGGGAGTTCATAGTTTTTAGCGTATTTTGTAAATACCCTCACATACACACATAAAAAGAAGTATGTCAAAAAAATATACATACCACCTCTGAAAAATTGTTCATGCCACCTAGTGTATATATATATATATATATATATATATATATATATATATATATATATATATATATATATATATATATATATATATATATATATATATATATATATCACTATTTTGCATGCTGGTATAGAATCTGTGTTGAAAAGTTACTGTCGTGTGTAAGTGGAGTTACTTTCAAAGACATGTAAATTTACTATCAGTTGTAACACCACACAACTGATAGTAATTCTATACGTATTTAATAGTAACTTTACTCACGTATGATGGTAACTTTTCGCGCGCATAGTACACGCAAGCGCAAAATAGCGCAGTCGTGTGTATTGTGTGTGTGTGTGTATATATATATATATATATATATATATATATATATATATATATATATATATATATATATATATATATATATATATATATATATATATATATATATATATATATATACACGTATTCGTATTCGTATGTATGTATCAGCTCAGTCATCTACGGGCTCGATCCTTTTGCCGGTGATCGGACGTACGGCCTGCTTCTTGTGTTGATCGAGTACGTCTGTTAATTTCAGGGGTCTACAACTGTGTTTCCGAGATCTCACTACATGAGCTGGTTCACATAGTTGTAGTGTATAGATCATTTGTTTGTGTATGACACTGTGAATTGATACGTACGTGGTTATGTGATCGGATCAGATCCGTGTTAATTATAACTTGAATTCGAACAATTTGTAAGCAAACAGTTCGAACAGAACGTATGATGGAACTTGAATTTGGTTCCTGATGGTTTCTTGGAGATACTGGACAGCAAGCTGTAGCAGGCAGCTAGCTAGGGCCTAGTAGGACCTTGCAGAACATGAGACTTTGGAAGGACGTGAGAACATGCCCTACCGTGTGCCAAAATGTTGGGGGGGTACTTGGCCCCTTTCAGACAAGGCTTTTGTACCGATTAACCAAACCAAATCCAAATTAGCTCGCTGTCCCATGCATGACATGCCATATATATGCAATAATTAAACAGTCCCTACCCGTACAAACGAAAGAAGACAAGGAACAAAGGAGAAGATAAAAAGCAGAATCAAGATCTACCATGACCTTTTTTTTCCTGCCCTTTTGCAGGTGTTTGCAATGTGCATGCACCATCTACCCAACCATTATTTGGATTCTAGAAGATGCAATGCTGATGCTGATGTAGTAAAAAAAAGCTGCATGCTAGCTCATCACAATGCATGCACAGCATTATTCACACATTGTAGTTGGTATGCCCTTAGGACCACTTTGCATATATGCATGGTGCACAATGAGATGGCATGGACGCACCATGGTCAATTGTAGGGTCCTGCCCTCTTGTGGCTTGGAGCAACAAGTTACAACGAAGGGAGCCTTTGCTTCCCAAAGCCTGGAACAGTGTAGGATCTGGCTTCCTTCCCAATAGGGAATCCATCTTATTCTATTTGCATGGATTAATTAAGGATGCATTTGGGCAATAATGACCAAGCTGCTCTTTTGGAGCAGTTTACTCCTACATTGCTGAGGCTAGCTACTGCTTGTTTGAAAAGGAGGGGGTCCTTGCTTTGTTTGGATATTGATCATATGCATGCTAATAGTGAGCCAGGTTCGGGTATGTTGCATGTACATTAATATTAAACTGGGATTCCCCAGACAGAAGCAGGGAAAAAGTATTAGTAGTAGATAATTAATATATGTTTCAATTGCAAATGTTCCGAGTCGTGGGTACGTGAGTCAAAGCACATGTATGATCAGGAAAAAAAATTATACTAAATAATCTTATGTATGATTCGAATGCAGATGGACCGTCCTTTTTAGTTTTTGGCTTGTGATTTCTCTGGAAGTCAAAAAATTAAACATCAAAATAGGACGATCTCTTAATGTAGATTCTCCAACAGTTCCTGAGCCCAAAACTATTTGTGTCATCCGTGTCGGCGTTTCCATCGTCCGCTGCCATGTAAAAAGTGCAGATAAAAGGTTTTCAACCATAGTCAAAACCATCAGCCATAGCCTAAAAGAATATCCTTGGTATATATATACTCCATTAGAAAACACTTAGGCAGTCAAACATGTTTATTTGTGATGCTAAATTAAATCAGTTTTGTCATAACCTTAGCAGGCATTTAGGGTGGCTGCCCGACTGTGTGTTCGTATATATGGACTAAGAGCCCGCTCAGTTAAACTGAATTTTGGTGGCTTATGACTGAATTTTTACTGTACCTGACTGAAATTGCATCGTACCTAATGGTATTTGGTATAATTAAATTTAAAAAATTTAAAAATAAAAAGATTAGTCTATCACATATAATACAAACCAATATAGAAAAAAGCAGCAAAAAAGCTTATAAAAAACTAAAAATTTTAAAAAGATAAAATTTAAAAATAGTAAAAACAATAAGTAAGAAACTAGAGTCCAAGGTGCCGCTCAGTTGGGCTGAAATAAGCTAGCTTATAACTGAAATTGCACTGTAACTGGATAAAATTATACTGTAACTGATAATAGTTTATTTCACGTAACTAAATTTTAAAAATTTAAAAATAGAAAAAAACATGTTAGCCCATCACAGACAACACAAATGAATACAAGAAAAAAGAACGGTAAAAAAAGCTAAAAAATTTAAAAAAATTAGAAAAAATAAAATTTAAAAATAATAAAAAATAAGTTAAAAATCAGAAATTTAAGCTAAAATAGTAAGGCCTCACTGTGCTCTCTAACTACTAGAGGTTGTGTTTTGTAGTGCCGGAGTTCACCCATCAGATTCGGTCAGATGTGACATTGACTTGCCATTGGCAGGCCACTGTGCACCTAGCTAGTCCAATTTTGCGCATGTACCGAAAACAATCCAAGCTTGCCAGTGAATTCACATGGCACAAGCATGTACCCACAGAAAGAAGCACTAGCTCTACTAGTCACTTGTTGATGAGTGCAATGAGTGCTCTTTTCCTATCCTCTTCAGGAATCAAATGATTTGGGAATCCATTGCCACTAATCATCAAGCACAAGAAAGCACACGGACTCCCATGGCTGCACACACGTTCCATCACCTCCAAAGAAAACACACGCACCAACATCTCATCGTGACCATTGACCGCCACGCACCCATTCTTTTCCTCTTTTGAGATGAAATTGTTGCAGCACACGTCCATCAGTCTCGTCAGTCCCACGCACGTATATGCACTTGCGAGGATTTTATGGTGACCTGCGGTTAATTCCCAGATCAATTCGACTTCGGTTTTTGATTTCTGGCTTGTTTTTCACTATTTAAAAATTTCGTTTTTTCCCGAACTTTTGATTTTTTGTTGAGTTTTTTTGCCGGTTCTTTTTTTCCCGTATTTGTTTGTATTATACGTAATGGTCTAACATATATTTATATTTTTAATTTTTTTTAAATTTAATTATGCGAAATAAGCATGTGTCAGCTACAGTGCTTTTTTCAGCCAGCTACAGTGTTTTTAGGAATAAACCATGAGCTTTTAAGCCGAACCGATCACCACTAGTTGCAGATGCAGCGGAGGTCGAGGGCTACTGAAACGGACGTGAGTGAAAATGGATATGGCTATATGGCTTAGCAGTTAGCAGTAGCATAGCACACGTGAAGAACAGGCCAGCATTTGCTTGGGATAGTACCGTAGTTGCACTGTTTACACCCGACGCGCCACCACAGTAACTTCTGTTTTCGGAGGTCCTATTTGAATCGAAGAGCTTTATGCTACGCTTTTGTCTTTTAAAAATTGATTTTTAAATAGAGTGAGTTTTAAAGTGATTTTCGTAAGTCGTTTGTAGAAGTCACTGCGGTAGCTGCTTTGAACGGATTGGCTTCTCAACGCGAATGTCCCTTGCCCTCTCAATCTATCTCACAATCAACAAAAAACCAAAAGCCACAACAATTACCTCGTTAACATCCACCGCGCATTCGAGAAACTTCGTTGTCCTATTCTACATGCACCGCACGGCCCCTGCAAAAATTATTGCATGCAAGATGTTCGATGAAATGCCAAGTTAGTTAGGTCGTTGGATTCAACTTATGTTTCAAGTTTATTTTTGCGATGCCGTAGAATACGATGTTTCAACATTCCTACCAAATTTGTAATAAAAAATCAGATATAATGTAACTTTTGCGATATGGTACATGAAGGAATTATGTTTCACGAGTTTTTCTGATATGCATTTTCAAGACTTTCTCTTCATAGTTATTTGTTTCAAGAGTTTTGTGAGGGTATCAACTATGCACCAGGAGTTTCATGCAGACACCATTTTAGGTGTTTCATGAAGTAGCCATTACTTTTTAGGAGTTTCAAGTTTCATATTACGCTTGGTTGCAAGCTGTTGCACCTGCTCATCGTAGCCTACCAACCTCCAATCGAGGGAGGAGAGAGTGAGAATTGAGGAAGGAGAGAATGTGCGATGAGCGGAATCACAAAGCGTCGAGACAAATGTCAAATGGGAGAAGTTAAATCTAGTGATGGTCAGATGGGATTAGATGGCTGTGGCCTATGCCGTTGGAAATGGATTTGGCGCTATATCGTTTGCTAGTTTTTCTGAAACCAAAAACCACAGCACTTTTGAATAAGGTATTAGTGTAATTTAGAAGAAATCGTGTTGTTTATTGCAAATTTTCAGATACCCAGAGTCCGTTATCACATCGAACCATATTCCAGCAAACAAATTACAAATTGAAGACCTGAAACATCTATGCAATGGCAAAGAAAAGGGTTTATCTGTGAGACAAGGGAAAAAAGATGAATTTATATGTGCCAACGTTTCTTCTGTAAAACTCGAAGGATCTTTTTTCCATCTTCCTCTATAAATTCTTTGGTTTTTTTTCTTGGCGGCCTTTGCAGGATATGGAAAGAAGAGCATATAATCTATTGCTCCTTATTAGTACACTCTACATAGTTACGTTACGTTTATCATTAATATTTTTTTCTATGAATCTTAATTAACAGTGGAATACATTTTACACCTTGAAATTGATCATATCTGCAAAAAATTTCCCCAAGTCCTGACTTATCTTCTTTTCAAGCACCGTCATCGTTATTTTGTATGCCACTTCAACACAGAGGATTACTAGACAGCCAAAGTGATTACTCCCTCATTTAATTAGTTGTATTCATTCCCAGCACCGCAAATATCTGTTTCAATATAGTTATTGATTGAAAAAATCTAGAGTATAATTATTACAATTTTTTACTCATAATCCCAACTTAAATGAATTGAAAGAGGTTAACTGATTGGTTTTATGTCATTTAATATGTATATGTATAATTATTTCTCATTAACTATTTTCTTAGAATTAGTGCTTCTTCGTACACATGGTGGGCTATGGATAAATATAGTGAAATGGAGAGACTGGCTTATACCTGTGCCTTTTGGATTAGGGAAATTTTACCATCTTTGAGGGGGAAGAGGTACCAAATTTGAACCGTTGATCACACTGATCGAACGGCTGAGATTTGACAGTACCTAGTGGTACCGGACGCGAGGTACCAAGAGGTACCAAATTTTGAGCCGTTGGTCACACTGATTGAACGGCTGGATCTAATTTGGTACCTCTTGGTACCTCCTCAAGGATAGGAAAACTGCTCTTTGGATTATGTTATAGTAACTAGTTTTCAAACGGTTTATCTTTTCAAGGTGGAGTCTACAAGTAGATCGTAATTGATACAATACCGGATCCATCTATATCAGTCAAAATCACATGCGAATATCTCCATACTCTCTTTTGCGAACAGTTAAAATTAAAAAATTTAAACCAAAAGTCATAACCTATAGGCCAAAAGAACCCACCTTATAATGTTGCAATTAAAGTAATAAATCCAGTCGCGAGTTCCAACTCTATGAAAGATGGAATACAAGGAAATAATCCTTTGGCCCTGTTTTTAGGAATATTATATTATTCCCAAAAAACATAATGTTCCTTGCAAAAGTTACGTGAAATTCCTGCCAGTCCTTAATAATGCTTGTCTGAGATCTAGAATGTTACTGTTCCTTTCGATCGCCATGGCTAGTTGATTATATGTTGGCAGCACCAACGTCACTGTAAGCAAATTAATCCCCAAATGTGGAAAGAAATTTGAACCATATACCAACATCATATCATATGAACCAACAAATTGAGAAACACCTGTATATATAGCTTCAGCATTTGAGACAAGAAGCTGAAATTTCACATGATATTAACTTACACACATGATATTAATTTGCCAGATGTAGTGAATGTGATCTTTTGGAAGTGAACAATTAACGTAACTCAGGCCGTCTATACCTGAAATTAATCGTGCAACATGGACATTCTGACTTGAAATGGCAATAATATATGGGAGTGTTTATACAATTTTTTTGACTATTTTCTTCCTTAAAATCAATCAATTTTTCTAACTATAAAAAAAGTCAAGGACCTAGATCATTCTATCCACTCCTATATAAAATCTCCTCAACCCTAACCCTACCCTTACTCCCACCTCACCCTAGCCGCCGCCGCATACCCACCTCCCCTGCACCACCACCCGTCTCCTCGTCGACATTGCCCTGGTACCAACGTGATCCACTGGCGACCACCTTCCTCCTCCTGCTCCTTTCATCTAGCCGCCTTCTCCTTCCCTCCTGCGGCCTTCTCCTCCCCCCGCGCAGTCGCCTCCAATGCCTCCGCCCCACCCTTCTTCCCCCGTCTCCGGTGGCTAACGCTGCCAGATGCGCTAGCGCCGCCCTCCGCCATCTAATGACTCCACGATGTGGCACCCTCGCCACCTACCCTGCCCACCATCCTCCTCCTGCCCGCGGCCAAGGCGGTGCCGCCGCCGCCGCGCCGCTCGCCACCTCCCAACGTCGGTCCGTCGCCCCATCCTCACTCTAAGCTCAGGGGGCTTGATGAAACCTAATCCTAACAAGGAACCTGAGCACTAATCCCACGGGGCAATGGCGCGCGAAGACGACGTCATCACCAGAGACGAGGAAGATGCCGACGGTGAAGATAACACACGAATATCTATGAAGATCGAAAGGTTATTCGGATGTAGTATAGCACTTCCAATAATATATATATATCCATGAACAAATTAAATATTGGTATCAAATGAAGAAGCTCTCTCAAAAGGGGGAACCAAAGGGAGAAATGAACCACAGTCGCACAGATCGGCAACAACACAGCAGAGAAGTCAATGCATAAACATATCAAGAACTGTATCATCAGTGGAAGAACTGTATCATCGACCAGTGGACACCAAGAAAGACCAATAAAAATACCATAGCCAAGCAACGGGACAAATAAATTTCCTTACCGTTTTAATTAAGCCTTCCATTATATTATCATCATCATTGCATACACAAACCAAGCACGACGAAACTGCAAACCCTACAGTACTAAGCAGTTCTTCCCAGCAGCAGAAAATGTAGGCAAAAGAGTAGAAGATTTGATAACAACAGTACGTACGTGTTGCTCTATCGATCATCGAAGCCATCATCCCGTCATGATGAGATCAACCGATCGATCGATCGAGTTTACGTGTTTAATTTTCGAAAAGATAAACCTTCGGATTAATTAAGCCGTACCTTGCTTGCTAGTATACGTACGGCTAGTTAAACACGGATAGCGGCAGCAGGCACCCCGCTGCGTGCGCCTCCGCGGCCGCCGCCATCGCCATCTCGTCCCCGTTGCCGCCGCCGCCGCCGTTGCCGTTGCCGCTTGCATTGCCATGAGCGTCGTCCATGTCCCCCGACACCAGGAAATGCCCGTGCACGAACTGCGGGTGCGGGATGAAGAAGTGCCCCTCCGGCACGGGCCGCCCGACGTCCGGCCTATCGGGCGCCACGGCGGGGGCTGCAAGCGCGGAGGCAGAAGCGGGCGTCGCTGCAGCTGCCGCGGCCGCCTGCTGCGACGGGGACGGGCGCTTCCGGCGCTTTTTCTCGTAGGCGATGCCGCGGGCCTTGGCCTGGCTGTCGCGGACCTCGCGGAGATAGAGCCGCACAGCACGCGCGCCAAAGGGGTTGACCTCGGGGCGGCCGCCGTGCTCCTCGAAGGCGGCGCGGAGGCGGCCGACGAGCGCGTCGAGGCTACCCCAGGCCTGCCTGAGCGGGCACGGGCACGGCGCCGGCGGCGAGGGGTGGCCGAAGAAGGGGCACCCGGCGGCGTGGACCTTGGTCTTGCCGAACTGGTCGAGGTAGCGCAGGAACTCGAGCACGTGCGCGCCGCTGCACCGCGCGAGCTCCAGCGGTGGCCGGTGGTTGCGCAGGTACTGCCCGAACGTGTGCCAGTCCCGCCGCTTCTGCGACTCGTACCTGCTCGGCCGCGGCGCGTCCGCCCCCGCGCCCGGGCTGTCCGCCGATCCTCCTCCCTGCATGTCCTGCCCGCTCTTCTTCTTCTTCAGCTCCGAGATGCCCTCCCGATGACCTCAGATCTGCATGTGCGCAGGCGACAGTGAGACCCTCCGTTTGGACCAAGCCCTGAAACTAATAACAGCTTTCTACTGCAGCGGCTGAGCCCATCAATTGCCTCCTTCAGTTCATGGTAACTGTAGAGGCCAAGCCATCAGCAAGTTCAATTCGAGCTCGTGAAGTAGAAGACAAGAGATTCTCATGCGGTGGTGCAATCAAATTACAAATTGAACTAGAGATTTCTTGGCGTTCTCTGCTGCTTGCTTCTAGCAAGGAGAGAAGGAGCTAGGGTTTTCCAAGATGGGGGAATCAGCTGGTCCTGAGCTAGTACCGTGGCCCAGTGTGCATCCCACCCAAGGCGGCCTGAATCTGAACTCAGCTGCTGCAGCAGCCAAGAACTGACGCGCGCGCACACAAACACCGGACCGGAGTCAGCTCAGCTGACTAGACGACGCGATCGACCTGCGCCGCAGAACCAGCCAGCCGCAGCAGCAAGAACAGAACAGAAATCGCACATCTCACCTGGCGCACGCGATACGTGGCGACGAGGCCGGCCGGACGGGCCGCCTCCTCTGCGGTGCTGGATCGATGGAACCCCGGAGAGGAGAGATGCAGAGGTGCGAGCTGCCTGCAGGTGGGTGAATGAATGAGTGGACGAATTGGTTTGGATTGCAACTGGACGGAGTGGCGGTGGTGGAGAGGAGGACGAGTAGCCGAGTAGGGTGGGCGCGCGTATATAGGCAAGGCTAAGCTGGTTAAGGTGGGGGGTGGAACGGAGCCGAGCCGTGCCCGTGGGACAGCCGCTTAATTTGAGGGGACGGGGACAGTCGGAGTTGATCCGAGTGAGCGAGAAGGGAAGGAGACGGACCCCAATCATTTAAGGCCATGGCAGTGCTACAGGGCTCGGATGTATAGATGTGTTATTTTAGACTGTTGCGAGTGGTTTATTGGTTTATAGTTTGTTTTCAACTTCAGTACTTATACGGATAAACCAAGGCTGGATTTTTTTTTTCAGCTTTGGCTTTGTCTTATCATTTATTGGTACAGTAACTAGTTTTTAAGCGATACATCTTTTTAAAGTAGGGTTAACAAGTAGATTGTAAGTGGACACAATACCTAGTCCAGCTATACCAACCAAAAGCGTATGCAACTATTTTTTTCTGCGTATTGTCTCTCACAAACAGCCAGAATTCAAAATCTATAAGTCAAAAGCCTAAGCTCTAAAGAACCCACCAAATGTCGATAGGCCGTTTCGAAAAGGTTATCCTGATAAGCTACTTTAAAAATACGATGGATAAATCGTCTATTTGTTTATTTGTTTGAAAAAACCTATAAATTATATATCATAAGTTATAAATTGAAAAGAAGAAAACTTGTATATTTGCGTCCATCCATGTGAGTGTTTGGGCGTATGAGCCGCGCGTAACTACATATCTCATGCATACGCCACAAGATAATAGTAGCTAGGGAAAGCATGTGAGCATGCTATGAGACGACAAGTACGTATCCATGCCCCGCGTATCTGGTTTGAAATACATCTTTCTCGTAAAATTCTTGCATTTCAGAAGGTCCCTTGCATATGCCACTCCATCACATAGGGAGTTATTGTAGCATGGCTATAAAGTGGACACAAGGTATCCTTTTCTATATAAGGTATAGTCAAGAGAACTATAAAGAAAGAGAGCTGGTGATAAAATGAGTAGAACTACCCTGCTTATACCCCTCTTAGGGGTTTATATATACGAGTGGGATAGGATAAAAAATTTCCATCTAACCTCTTAATAATTACAAAAGGTAGTGCTACATGAGTATATTTCTCTATACTATTAAATATATTATATATTAGGCCAGTTGTAAGATCTAGTCATGGGGTAGCCTAAAACAGGAGCCAACATGAGCCGTTTGGTTGACGCACGATCCAGTCCTGTTTGGAAAAGTATACATGGGAGTTCTCAGAAATTTTAAATTTTACAGAATCTTCTGAAGAAACATTTCAAGTCCGGAATGAATCGAAAAGAAATCTACATTTCAAAGGGAGATAAGCCCTATCCTGATAGCTTGACACGACTCTCTCTTCTTGGTCGAAATGCCTTCATTGTGGCTTCCACTCCAGCCTCCCAAATTCAGCCACCACCACTGTTTCTCAGCGGAAGTAGAGCCTTGCCATCGCATCTTGCCTAATTCATCCTCCGTGAAACCCTAACTGGTGTTGCCAATGCGCGCCACCGCGCTCGCCACTGATTCCTCCACCTCCTCACCCGACATGTCTGGCGAAAGTTCAAATATCTAATTTGTAAATTAAAGTTTTTGATTTGCAAAATTGAAAAGTTGCTTCAAGATAAAAGCTGATATTTCCGAGTTGGAAGCTTAAAATTTCAAATTGTTTTCTTCTTATTTCTAGAATCTCTAATATATTTCTCTTTTTCTTGCAAATAATAAAGTCACCCGTCATCAGCTTTTTAGGTAAACACTTTTTTCCCCCAATTTTTGGCAGTGGGTTATGAAGGAGATCGCAGACTGATAGATGACAAAATGACGCGGTGCATTCTCGTCGCCAAAATGGGAAGAAAATTTTGGGCCAATGACGCGGTGCATTGTTCACCAGTTTCGTAACTGATAGATGACAGTTGAATAGGAACCCTCACCATGTTATAATTTAACCCAGTTCCCCACCATATCATTGACGTGAAATTAATCGCATTTGTTAAAACTAGTCATGAATCTCGCCCAATTGTGCGTTACGTGCTTCGATTCATCTATTTATATATGTACTGTATATACACACTCATTTTTTTCTTGAAAAAAAAGATTTTTATGCCAGTTGGATTAGCACCCAATTGATCTTCTGCCCTCTACCTTCCATATGTATATATCCCTCACTCCTCCCCACCCTAACCCTAACTAGAGCAGGCCAAATAGGTCGTGCTCGTTAGACCTACCTGAAACACGACACTATTAGCCTGGCTTAGGTACAAAAAGACCCACGACAATAATGGGCAGGCAGGCCGGCACGCCACGATACGTCGGGCTGTGCTTGGGTCGACACTCAGCCCGTCGTGCTAGACGACATGGCCCGAATAGTGTTAGGCTAAGCACAGCCCTATTAAGCACAATCGGCATAGGCAAGATAGTGGCTCATTTAACCCGTTACACATGATAGTAGTTCATTAGGCACGTTTAGCCCGTTAGGCACGACTCTTTTAGCACTGTTTTGCCCCATTAGGCATGACAGCAGCTTATTATGCATGTTTAGCTCATTAAGCATGATAACAGCCCATTAGGCACATTTAGTGTTAGTCACGATAGGCACGGCTCATTTAGCACTATTTTTAGCCCGTCAGCTAAACGAGCTTGGGTCGACACGGCACAGCCTGTGCGCTCAGTGAGTCATGCCGGGGCGTTTAGGCTGACGGGCTAAGTGAGCCATGCGTAAATAGGTCGTATCTACATGGGCCCATGTCATTGTGCCTATTTGGCCACTACTAACCCTAACAACATCCATCTCTAACAGCCTCCTTTGCTACCCCGCTACCACCATCTCCAACCTCAAAACCAAAGTTTATTTGATCTCTCCTTATCATCGCCTTAGACAAATACACCCCTCTGCTGCTGTACACCGCGTTTCTCAAAGCCCGTAGATGGTAGTACCATTGCACACAACACAATCTATGGTCAAGGCCTGATGAATCCTTAGAACCCAGCTAGTGTAGGAGCACAAATCAAAGGTTCAAACACCTGACTTGTATTTTAAACTGTACCTTAGCGTACCGCCTATACGTTGCAACGGATCTCAAGTAAACATGGTAGTAGTGCTAAATTTGGAAAATCAATATGTATAATGTAATTATTTCTACATAAGTTGCATATATAAGTTGCATCCAATAAACAAGTCATATGTACAGATAATCTAATTATTCAAAGAAGATCCTTAAAGTAACGTATGCATACAAACACATATTTAACCATAAAAGATTTCACCAACTTAGGCCTTGTTTGGATCAAAGATAAAACGGACGAATTGCATCCCAAAGGAATTTCGGAGGGAATAGGTATTTGGAATGGAGGATTAATTACCTCATTTCCTTCATTTAGAAAGTTCCCTCTTTCCTATGCTTTGGGAGGAAAAGAAAAAAAAGAGGTAGGAGCTCATGGGAAATTTTTCTTTGAGAGTTCTAATGCAATCTTCCTCTTAGCATATTTTTCTTACATTTTGTATTCTTGTATTTTGCACTCACATTTCTATCCATTTCCAATGTTCTACATATTTCTGTATTTTTTATTTTTCTGGCGTTGCAAACGTGCTCTCAGGAGGTGGAGATATACCACCAAATACTTCTTTTATAACTGTGAAGATGAAGATAAAATCAATCACCGCCAGATTAATCCTCACAGGGTGAAAAGGGTCGCAGGACGAGCGAGCTAGCTTGCTAGGGAGACGAGAGGGGCCGGATGCATGGGGCCCAGAACGTAGACATCCACCTCGTGGGCGTGATGGCAGACAGGCAGAGTGAGAGAGTGTGTCTGAGAGCCATAGGAAAGGTCGTCACCTCACCAGTCTTTTCACCAGCTGCCCTCCTCAACCTCCTTCACCCGCCTCACCTCTCTCTCTCTCTCTCTCTCTCTCCGTGATTTTTCAATCTTTTTGTAGCGCACCTTTACATCTTATTTTTTGGCTGGAGGAGAGAGAGAGAGAGAGAAACGGGAGAGATGGTCTTGCGACGCATTGATGCGTGAGGCATGGAGATGTCGCGTCACCGGCGCAAGCGAACAAAAAACGCAGGGGGCTACCATATTTGCTCGACAAAGCACGGCAATGGCCAGTACGTGTGCTACGACGCATCCCGCATGGGCTTCTACAGTCTACTGTCCAGCCGGCGTACGTCGCCTCTACCAGTAGAGAACTGTCTCTCTCTCAGCTAGTTCACTGTAGCTTGCAATGGATCATATGGAATCACGAAATGTCCTGTACTACGTTGCTCCTGTTCTCTAGGTTAGGCTACACAGTGATGTGGCTTATATTAGACAGTGCTTATATTAGTTAGCCCAACAAGTTAGCTTTTCGCAGGGCGTGTCGGTCGATCCATCAAACGAGCGAAGTGCGCAGTGTGCCGTGCATGCTGGTCTCGCTCTTGAGTCTTGATGCTTCTTGTGTTTCTCTATTCCTTTTGCTCATATTAGGCGTGCCAATCGCTTCAATATTTCTTAGATTTCTTTCCTGACTCGATCGGCACAAGTTAGCTGGTAGCTTGCACGTACAGTTTCACTGTTGCACAGGCCCCAGGAGAATGGTACCTGACGATGACACTGCAGGGCGCAGGCTGCATTAACATCATTGCTGGAAGTAACAGTACTGTAGTAGCTAGCTCCTCACATTATGGAAGGGCTAGACGAAGATGTAACAGGTTATTGCTGTGCTGTCGGGCTGTACGTACGTATGGATCCCAATTGTATAGAACTATATATTTAGTAGTACTCCAGTAGTCTATTAGTCTGGCTATATAGTAGGCGCGCTAATGGTGTATGTTGGAACCAGTCCTAACCACCAGGAGAATAATGACACGATGAACAGAAGTACAAAAGAGGTACAACAATTTGTTAAGGAGATTCACTTCATGCAATGATCATACACAAGGGGATGTGTTACCGTCAAGTTACCATAATTAAGCTTGTTGCAATAATACTAGCTACTCTAAGGGCAAGTGAGGATTTCGTATATGAATTTTCCAGGAATTTTAAAACATTGTTATGCATTACACCACAAGCAACGGCTAATCACTTTACTGTTGCACTAATTGAAATAAACATGACGACGTTGCATGGATTTGATTTGTTCGCCTTCTAGTTTGGGGGGAGACCTGAAAATTAACTAAAAATAGGGAGTCGCGCCGTAAAGCCCATGCATGCATGGCTTAATTGACGCTCGGCCTGATCGATCGGCGCTTTCTTGAGTCTTCTCTTGTTTCTTTCCCCTGCTGCCGTTGATCACTTTCTGAGGCACGCCTGATCGATCAGATCAGTTCAGATCAGATTAGCGACTGCTACCCTCCTTTGGCTGCTTCCGGCCCGGCGCGCGAAGCTTCGCGAACTGTTCAATTTTTTTTGTCACTTAGCCATTTTTTTTAAAAAATAGTTCAGCACAACCATTTTTACAAAAATAACTTCATTTCCGAGTTCGATAGACATTGCGAGTGATACCTGTCTCCTACCACGCCCCTAGCTCGGTAGGGCGTTCGGCGTGCGGTAGGGTAGGTGACAGCGGCAGTAGCCGGGGGCCACAGCCTGTCGAGCTATAGTGCCTTTGTAGCAGCTTGCTGAGCTAGGTAGGCTCGGCAGGTGGTCTAGCGCACACGAAGGGAGCTCAGTTGGCTTGGTTGTTGTGACAGAGAGAATCTTGCGTGACCGACCGTGACAACGCGAAGATACAATGTATGATTCTTGTTTCATATAACATATTTAGTTTTTTTTCTAATGAGGTGAATACCCGTGCTTTCGTACACATGAAAAAAATCATACTATCCTGACATGTCGGCTCGACATTATCGAGAATTTGCTGCTCGGTCCACGCCGTCAGCTGTGCATCCGCGGTCGCCTAACGTGCCTCCACGGTCTCGGCGTTGCCGCGCACCCGATAGTGTTTGTTTATTTGTTAAGAATTTATAGTGCGGTCCAATTTGTTTGTTTGGTACATTTCTTTTCAGTGAATTATGGTAGAAATTTTGTAGGAATGTACAAGGGGGATTACATGGTGCGTAGGGTTTAACTAGGTAGCATGTTTGTCTCACTACTTGTACGATACAAATGGTAACATGTGCGAACCATTAACCCCAACTACAGCCAAGATACGTTTGTGCCTTTTGAAAGTCATGCTTGCAATCATTTGTCGTATACATTTGGGTCCATAGTTGCCTTTTTGTTCTCTCATTTGCGGGCTTTAGTCCTCGCGACCCACACCTAGTGCTTGACTTGCACAACTTGTGTAAGTTTGTCTCAGTTGAAAATAACCTAGCATTTAGTGGAGACATCGGGAACCATCGGCGTCTTACATTTGTCCTGCGTCATCTTGGCCTTTCCGTTGTCATCCAGGATGTAAGTTTTCTAGCGTATGAGTTTCTCCAGCACCATCGAGTAGTTGAGCATGTATTTTTGCTCGATCAATGCCCTGTCATACATCTCCGAACCATTGATCCATGGAAGAAATAGCAATGCTCTGTAGTTCACTGTCATGCACCGAATAGGTTAGAGATGCGTGAAATGAAACATGAATGTGAATTATCATTACATGACATTTGCTTACAAGAAGGTCAACACACGTGTAGTACGCTCGAGAGGTGGTGGCTGGGTGTATAGACTGAATGATATGTACTAGATTGCCTCAGTTGCATCATGGCCGTGGAAACTGCGGTGGCATGGGTGTATCCTTGCAAGAATTATCAGGGTAGGAACACTTCTTCTTGGTCACCCACTTCTGCTTGTGAAGCACTCTTCATAGTTCGATATCCCTAACAGCGGCGCAGCGACATTCTCTATCTGTGCTCTCTTCTCCCTCTCCTCTTCCCCTATGTTAGAGACCAACTCGAGTGAAGTCTTGGAAGGCGGTCGTTATATACTGTTCGAGAGTAAAGGTAGTACATGTTGTCATTTTATTGCGAAAAGTTGGTGCATGATGTTTTGATCAATGAGACAAGCTCTTGCATGTTGTCTATTCGTTCAGAGAAGTTGGTACGTGTTATCAACTCGCTGAGAAAACCTGATACATATTATCAAACCACTAGAGAAAGCTGATACATGATGTGAACTCATTGAGGAAAGCTGATACGTGATGTCAAATCATTGAGAAAAGCTGGTTCTATTGACAAATCACTAAGAAAAGTGGTTGCGTACTGCAAAATCACTAAGAGAATCTTGGTGTTGCAGAATTGCACTACACACATCGACAAATGCCATATCATACTGCTACAATAGGGACAAAGCATTAACGAGTATATAGTTAAGTTCGACTCTTGGAACACAAACGCAGGGTCACTGGAACCCATGTATAGGCATACCTATGTACATACAAATACTGTAACTAAAGTGTTCACTTCTGCAATCGTAGCATTATTTCCTACAAATTTTTTCGTCGCTCAAGAGCAAAAAGTATATACGTGCGGACTTAATACATATTTCCTGAATTATGAACGCACCTGGAACACTAAAAATAATCATGTGTATTTCTTCGGCTATTTACAAAAAATAGTCACTATGCATAAAGGTACACATGTATATGCAAATTTATGTATACAAAGATACTACAACTAATAGTGCGTACTAAACCATCATTTTCTACAATTTTCTATAATCGCATAAATATATACGTGCAGACTTACATACATATTTCCTGATGAATACTACTAAAAACAGCACGTATTTTTAGCTATTTACAAAAAGATAAGCATTCTTACCACTAATACGTAATAAATATTGTTAATTACAAAAACACATCCATCAACTAAATATGGTTACCGAGTACATTCCATAGCACCAAACCACTGTTACACTAATAAAATGCTAACGACATATTAAGTGCATTATTGGTATGCGAATGAAGCATATATTTTCTCGAAGATCTTCACCCCCTTTACATTCATTCCAACTGCGAAAGCTCCTAAATCACAGCTAAAGAACCTCAAAAAAACTATTACAAACTCGTCTTTTTTTCTCTTTCTTTCTTCTCCCATGTTGCTCTCTCACTCGTTAGGAAAGAAATCAAGTGTGGCTTCAGATGAGAAGACATACCGTGAGGCCTTCTATTTTATTCACGCGGAAAGACGTTTACGACGACATTCTCATGTGGGGTGCACGCTAAATCTTCCGGGCAAATAAAACAAAAATCATACGTCACATCACCGCGTCATCGCAGTCGGCCACGTGAGATCCTCCTACTGCCGTGCCCGCCAAGCCAACCAAGCCCCCATCCCCACACGCGCCATGCCACTTGTGGAGTTGCAGCTTACTCGCCAACGCGATATTGAGAGTGTCCAGCTCGGCAGGCAGCTACCGAGACACGACAGCTCAGGAAGCCATGGGCCCGGCGGCTGTTGCGTGTCCCGTCGCCTGCTGCTGCACTGAGCGCCGAACCGAGCTAGGGTTGTATGGCAGGTGACAGGTCACTGCCCACCTGTCGAGTTTGAGAATGAGATTTTTTTTTTCTTTCAAAAAATGGGTGTCTTCAGATTCGCCGCACGTAAGCGCCTGCGTACGTACGTGCGTATACTACCGTATACAAAGCTGGGGGAGTTCGCCGTCCCTCGCCCCTGCCACGTCGCCCGCAGCGCTCCGTCGGCCGCCGCGTGTCCGCAGGGATTTCGGTACGGCCAGGTGAGTTTTTTTGCGGTCAGGTCCCTGCACTTTTCCGGTAATTGCGTTTACGTCCCTGGTTTTCGCAAAAAGGCCCCTGGATTCTTGCAGAAAAAACCCTACATATTTTTTTTGCTGGGTAGCAGCCCGCGGTTTTATGTAATTACGAACAGGCCCTTATTTCTTCCGAAAAGGCCCTTGATTTTTCCCGAAAAACCCCTGCGCTCTCCTTTTATTGCGAAAAGACCCTTGATTTTCCCCAGAAAAAACCCTACGCTTTCTTTTTTCTACGAATTTTCGTCTCTTTTACTTCGGTTCGCATAATGGCGTGGCGTTGCGCCACGCCTGCGTGGCTAGTACTGCATATGCCAAGTCCATGCCCAAAAGCTAGCCGCTACCATGACTGGCTGGCCGCTCCATTATTGGCGATGAGTAAACTTGGAGTTGTCTGTACGTGTCATGCATGCCATGATCGAACACGAAGGTTTGTTTCAAACTTACTGCAGGGGGCCTATGCGTACCAGCCTTTCTCAAGCAACTGAGTTCATGCAATGGCAGAAAGAGAGAGAGAGAGAGAGAGAGAGAGGTGAAATCGATTTTCGTGCATGTGTCTGACCGATATTTTGTCGAGTACTGCTTCGTTCAAAGTATCTGCAGCTGGCCTGCACTTGCTCTGTCCAACGAGTTTTGTCTGCCCTTTTAATAGAACGCGTACGTAGTACTACCGCGACATCAGAAATCAAGTAGGAGTGACATTATTGTTAGTTTGTGTAATCGCAAATACGTTATATGCATTGATTTTTAATCATGGGTGTGCCTAAAAAAGTGAGGAACACCTTCAGATAATCTGGTTATTCAGAGGAGAAAGAATCTTGCAGATAATATCCGGAAGCCTGCTCAAATTCACTGGCCAAAAGTAGGTAACGAGAATTCAATAATTTTTATTAGAGAGATTTAATATCTACAGTAACTGTGCATAGAGAATTGCTTTCATAGTTTGTCGGAGTACCTTAGTTGGAAAGACTATGCTCGAGTAAGCTGAGTATCAGTCACCATCTAGTTGAAAGGGTATGTAATCAGACATGTGTACTCTAACTTCCAACTGTATATTGAATCCACCGCAATCAATTATATGTGGTAGTTAAAAGTGAATGTGCGTCCGCACAAATCTAATATCTGTCTCTGACAATAACCGTCCAACCATCATGCTTAGAGGATATTTTGTTGATAATAACTAACGATCACGTGCGGGACTCACAAGCTAACGAGGTGCCTCCCTGCAGGTTGTAACTGCCACCCCTTTAATGCTTTATAAGGAGTGGTGCCGGGAGATAGAGAACACAAAAATATATGAAGCGCAAGAGAGCCACACATTTTTTGTAGCTATAGCTTTGTACACCCTATTGTAATCTCGATCAATATAAAAACATCGAAAGTATACTTATTATTCTCTTCGGAGAAAGTTAGAACCTATTCGCAACATCATGTTTGTTCCTGCGTTATCCCAAGTATCACGTTCCTCACGTTTACTCTGTAAGTTCGGTGATAATTCACCAACAGTAGGCTAAGCGCATAATATTGCACTATCACAATTCTCAGAGGGTAGATCCGTAGATTGTTTCAGTTTTGTACAAGTGTCGTGATTCGAGAAGAAAGAAGTACAAACGTGCAACATGAAGGACCACAGGCCCATGATAATACAGTGAAAGTTATTACAAGCTATTGGGCCTAATGGGTTTCTCAGGAACTATCTCGGCCCTGATGTATGTGAGTGTGTGTGTGTGTGATAAAATTCTTGCCTGTATAGAGTTTGTGATTGTGTCACTGGCCAAGCCAGCGCATCTGGCTAATGGAATACGGAGTACCGTATCCGTCTGAAAAAAAAACCGAAATTACAGACAGGAAGAAGAATCGCACGTAAATGTTCATGTACGGCTTGGTGACCGGTTGCTCCCTCTAGCCGGCCGGCAGCCGGAAGGACGAGGTCGTCGGGCCTGGTTCGTTGGCAAAACGTTGGATCGCAGCGTTAAGGGTGAAGGCCTCGAGCGTGCTTCAGGGGATGCCGTCGCCGTCGCCGGCGCCGAAGAAAACAGCCGGACTTGGCCGTGAGGACGCTGGAGCAGCCGAGTTTTTTGCTATTATAGTACTCCCTAAGTATGACATCGACAAAACGGTATTCACGTCGTGGGCTTCTCCAAAACGATACTTATTTCGTGTACTCCTCTCTATAATAGTATTCCCAGGGATTTGAACTCAAATTATTTTGATTTTCGAATTTTATCTCCTCTATATGACTAAAAGAAGATGGCTTCTGGAGGCACTAGAGCATGTCTCGAGGGATCGGTAGAAGAAGATGACTGAGGACGACGACGACGACCGCTGCAGCGGCGGCGATAAGTGGGAGAGGAGGAGGAAGAGTGAGAAGAAAGAAAGAAAGAAAGAAAGAAAGAAATGCAGAGCGGCAGCAGAAGCAGACAGACAGTTCATCCGATCCCCAAGCATGCTTCAGCGCCCAGAACAGAGAAGCCAACGCTGCACTGGCCATTTCAGTTCGCTCCAGCCTTGCAAATGCAAAGGGCGTTCCCAATGGAGCTCAAATCCGAGATAAATCTATCCATCCATCCATCCATGGGGGTCTCATCGAAATCATCATCGGGCCAAGGGCAAATCCAAGCAACAAGCGAACCATGGGGATTATGACTAAACTTCGAATTTTAGTCATATGGAGGAGATAAAATTCGAAAATCAAAATAATTTGAGTTCAAATCCCTGGGAATACTATTATAGAGAGGAGTACACGAAATAGGTATCGTTTTGGAGAAGCTCACGACGTGGATACCGTTTTGTCGAACTCATACTTAGGGAGTACTATAATAGCAAAAAACTCGGAGCAGCCACCCATATAACATCCTGGAACGGACGGGGCCAGATACGAGATCCGCTCTTGCATCAAACTGACGTGGCAGCCTGTGGAAACTACGGCCCATGTAGCCTTTTTGGGTTGACGGCATCGGCCTTCGGCCCATGTAGCCCAATTTCCTATGCACCGCGACCTGGACACGGCCGCCGCCCGGTGATTAGCCAGTGGAGGCCGGAGCCCACACTTTTTTATTGCTGTATTTCCTGCGTCCATAATAATGATATAGCGCGTGAACATTGGTCTGGTATGGTTTAAAATTTATTATGCTGGGATTATATTTCTTCGCTGAAGACCAAAGAATGGAGAGTTGATTGGAGGAAGAAATCTGCAATCTAATCTGAAAGGAAGATGCTCAAGCATTGGCAATGAAAATACTGCAAGAGTTGGGTGTAGCCTGAACTAAGCTATTAGTTTCCCATCTTGTTGATTGTAACTTGTAACCAGAACTTGGAAATGTGTGCTAAATCGTCGAGTCTCAACGGGTGATACAAGATGGGTTGGAGAGCAGCAGTCAGGACACGAATCACGATTGCCATCCTGCGTATAGAACACCACCCATCGGCCAGCGGAATGATGTCAAGAGCAGCAATGCGTGCGAGCTACTACCAATTGGTGGTAGTTCTGATCCGAGGATAATGGAACCACTACACCAGGAAAGAGCTATAGTAACACGTCTATATGCTACTACATATCAATAAAGGTGTTACTAGTCTTTACAGTAACACAATTTTTAAGTGTTCTTATAGCCCATGTTACTAGCTAGGTTTGAAGTAACACGTGATAAGTGCTACTACATGTCTGAAAACATATTACTACCTTGCAACACATATCTTATCTATAAGAACACATATTATGTGCTACAACAAACTACCCTGGTAACACAAATATGTGCTACAATAAGCTACCCCAGTAACACATTTTTGGAGCAATAGTAACACCATTGTAATATGAGTAGCAACACACTTTCTTACACCAAAACATTTTGTGGAAACTTATTTTAATACATATAAATATATATACACTGTTAACCCATCAGTAACGAAACCACATACCATGAGCAATTTTCAATTTTCATAGAAAGCAAGCATCACAGAGCACGAGCAGGTAAGTTCAGGTTCACTTATTCATAACAGAAATTACGCTGCTATACAGAAGCAGATGTTTGCACACAAGCCATGGGACTCAAGGGTGATGTTTACACACAAAGATCTGCATCTGCAAAGTTGGAAATCGCAAGTGAATTCGGTTGGCACAAGACTAATTACAGAGTAGATTATGGATGAAAAATAATCGAATCACATGATTAAAACCACAGGCCAGACGAGCACGGCATTAAACTATCTATCGTATTGAGAGAGCAGTGAGAATGTGGTTAGCAGTATGCTTCGCTCAATACGACAGATAGATTATCCGAGCACAGGGCCCATAAATTATTGCGAGGACAGGATCTGATTACAGTCACATGGATTCCCCGAACCTAACGTCCTTGTATTATTCGATGACTTGACCTGCAGGAGTGGCATTACTCTTGAGCCCCGGAGAAGAATTATATCGAAAAGGATGCGATTAAAGAGAAAGAGATCGATGCAATTATCGTCCGGGAAAAAAAAAAGAGAACCTTCAACAGCTAGCAAGTCCTAATTTATGTATGCTATTTGTTAGAGTTAGTAATCTTGTTTTAGATTAGAAGTCGTAGTCGTTTATGAGTTGGTGGTCGAAATCGTGTAGTTGAGTCAGTCTTAGTGGTCGTGTACGAGTACGACTCTATTGTAGTCGGAATTCGTGTCATAGTCATAGTCGGAGATTGAGTCGTAGTTGAATCCGCCTCGTAGTCATAGAGCTGGGTATAAAGGGCAGAGCATTTTAACCGAGAGAGTAGAGTTGTAGCCAATACGATCAGTGCGATCGAGAGACAAGACAAAAGAGAGGAGCGATCAGGGTGATCGAGAAAAAGAAATAAAGAAGAGAAGAGTGGTTTGGCTTTGGGAAATCTATCGAGTTCATCGTGTGTTGGCAGACGTGGTCGTAAACAACTTACGACCACGGCGAGCAGAGGATCATAGACGTGGTCATAAACGGAGTAACGACTACGGCGACAAGCGGAGGTGTCCGCATGTGCTAAAGACGTGGTCGTAAAGGAGTTACGACTACGGTCGTGGAGCAGAATGTAACGCCCCCGTTTCCAGGGGCGCGTACGGACACGGCACCCCGCAACTATTCACGCATGAACAGTTATGGAGTGTCGCGCAAGAGTATACCATTGCATGCTTACAACAAAGATCCAACATATATTTTACATATGGATTAACATCCATTTTTCGACAGCGGGGCGTGCAAGCCCAAAGTAGACTTATATCACAAAAACTCCAGAATCCGCTTGAGCGCGGCCAAGACCTAAAGCCACGGGTCCTCGTCGAAGAAGCGACCTTCCGGGACTTCCTCAACGGGGAGACAAACACCTTCGTCTTGATCCTCTAAAGAAAGGCAAAAGCAAGCCGTGAGCCAAACAACCGGCTCAGCAAGTCCCAAAGGGACCCTAACTTATTACATGCACGGAACATCAAAGGAAGGGAGTATACTTGGTTTATTACCTTTGAGTGGATGCAGTTTTATTTGCAAACCTTTTGATAAAACGGACCCAAAACTACTCCTCAAGATCTCAGGGGTTTTTCATGAAGAGTTAATTAACCAACTGAACAAGTTAAAGCATGTACAAAACTACTTAAGCTTCGCTGCTGGATTCACCCAAGTGACACAGCTCCATTAACCGGAAGCACGGCGTATTCGAATACCATTTATTTGACTCTGCAGAGTTTGCTCAGCTTTACCCACACGATTTCTTAACTTCCGCGTCCGGGTTAAGAAAGTCAGGTCGTTTCACTGCTCAACTCTTTATATAGGCTCTACCTGGTAGAATCCACTCGGGTCTGGCTCACACACACACACCCACAGAACGAGAAAACAAACGTCCGCTTCGAGTGAACTCTACCGTTGTTAGGCACCCGTAACACGGCCTGCCTAACCTCACTGCTAATCCTCCTCCTCCACACCTGTAGAGTTTCAATCGAGTTGAGCAGTTACTAGACCAGTGTTGACAAGTCAACTCCTGTGGTTGAGCGATCACTGTGACATTTGCTCAGCGTAAGGGTTTCAGTCCTTATATTTTCACATGGTCCGCAACCTCACTAGGCCCGCGACCCCACCTAGGGTAAGCGGTGGGCAAAAACCGTCTCGCGGCGCACCACAACCCCACTTACCCTAACTTCGATCCTATGGTAAGAGATGGGCGAAAACCGTCTCGCGGCGCACCACAACCCCCTTACCCTACCTTGTGCACGCATGCACTCTCCGCTCTAGGGCACGGTGTCCCATACCACCCTACCCTAGAGTCGGGTTTGCAAATTCTATTGGCCCGCAGCCACAACCTTATTAGTCGAAGACTTTGCATGATAGTAATATCCTACGATTATCTAGATTAACAGATAATTATTTCTAGGGTTACAAAGGCATGGCTACAAGTTTAACATGGCATTTGTCGGTGGTAGGTTTAACTACATATCATGTCATTCTAAACATTTTATTTTAATTTTGAACTAACATTTCAGAACTAGCTCAATGCAAATAGCATAATAACATAATTAAATAACATGGGTTGCAACATGATCAAAGGATTTGGGACTTGCCGACAATCCGGATGATCTCAGCTAGCTCGAACGAAGAAACGCCTGGATCCTGAGACTGCACCTGGGCTTCCGGGTTCTCCGAGTCTAGCGCAAACACATAAAATAAATAAGTCCAGCTTGAGACTAATCAAGCGAGGAAAAATAAACTATTCAAAAAGGAGTAAAATGCATAAATCTCCAAATGAGAAATTTTGGGTATTTATCTGGGATGGATCTGGAGGAATGGAGGCCAAAAATGGGTTCAGGACATTATTTGGAGCAAAGAGGTGAAATTTGGGAATTTTGGGGATTTTCTGTGATTTTCTAGAATTTATTTGGATTTTGAAAATTGATAAATTCGGGGAAAATCATTTGAACAGTAACCGGCCCGGCCGCTTGCTACAGTGCGGCTCGGCCTGCGAAACGGCCCGCTCGGCCGATTCAAACCGCGCGGCCCAACGTGCGCGCGCGCGCGGGAGAGGGTGGGCCGGGAGGCCGCGGCCTAGCTGCGCTACGCCCGTGCGGCCTGGATGGCCGCCGCGTGGCGGAGTGGGCGGCATCAGTGCGGCGAGCGCGGGCGGCCCGGATCAAGGCGGGGAGGAGAGATCGGACGGCCGGGGTATGAAGAAGGCGGCGAAGCGGTACGGGAGATCCGACAGACGAGGGGAGACGAGATTAAGAAGATCGGACGGTGGCGAAGTGGGGGACGCGGGCGAAACGGTACGGGCGATCGGGCGGACGAGGTTAGAAGGCAACGGGGAGATGGACGGCGGAGAATAGGCCACGTAGCGGGGGAGGAGTCGTCTTCCTCCTCCAGCCGCTACAGTAACCCCGCGGCGAGGTTACGGTGGCGACGGAGGCCTGGGCGCCAGGGGGCTCGTCGGCGACCACCGAGGGCACCAGCTGATGGAGAGAGCGACGGGAAACCCATTTTGGGCCTTTGGAGAGAGTGGGGATCAGCGGGGGAGGTAGGAGGCGGAAAGGGAAGGCTCGGCTTTTTGGCGGTGGGGGAGGTCACCGGCGGTGAGAGGGCCCAAACGGCGGCGGCTACACAGACAGGGGAGGACGAGGCTCACAATGGTGGTGGTGGCAGGAGCTGGGGAGCTGCGGAGAGGGCTGGCCACGGAGAGGGTGGTTCGGCCGGCAAGGAGACTCGACGGCGGCGCTCCACAGGCGATCACCTGGCCAGAGAAGAACGGCGAAGTGGTTAGGGGTGGGTAAGGATGCTCTGGACGAAAGCAATTGAGAAATGGAGGGAGAGAGGAGGAGATCGACTTCACGGGGTCGCCGGCGCAGGGGAGGACTGCGGCGGCGCTACGGGCGGTGAGACTCCAATCGGCTGCAAGTGGAGCTTCTCTGGAGTGGCGGGAGGGGAATGGGGGTGTTGGGGATGCTCGGGAAGCAAAGGAGAAACGGGGAGCAAGGGGAGCGGGCTTTATACCCGCGCGGAGGGAGGAAGATCCTTCGGGGAGAAGGCAACGGGCGCGCGCCGGGGGTCAACAGGAGTTGGCAGCGCGTCTCCTCCGCGGGATGGAGCGGTAACGGGGCTCTGCACAGGAGATTAATGGCGACGCGACGGCACGGGAGAGGGAGTAGGTGAACTCGGGCATGGGCAGTGGCGTCCGCGCGCGGGAGGGGGAAGGGGCGGCCGCTGCCAGGTGGGGTCGGGCGCAGGAGGGCGGCGATGCGTGGCGCAGAAGCTCTGCCAACTTCGGACCGGGGAAACGGCGGGGCGCGGGCGCGGGCAAAACCGCGGGCACGGAGGGCGGAGAGGCGGTGCTAGGCGAACGCAGGCGCAGCGCGCACGCGCGAGGGAGAAGGCGGGGAGGAGCGGGGCGCCAGCGGGAGTGAGGGAGCGGGGAGAGGCGCTGGGCGAGGGAGAAAGCGGAAAGGGGAAGCAGCGCCAGCGCGAGCGCGAGAGAGGGAGGCGTCGGGAGAAAAGAGGAGGCGGAATCGGGGAGGGCGCCAGCGCAGGAGGGAGGCGTCAGGCCGAGAAAGGAAAGCGGCAGCGGGGAGAACTTTCCAAAAAGGGAAAGTTTCCGAAAAACACCCAAAAATGCGGCAAAAACAATGAAAATTTTGGTTTGAAATTTTGGGGTTTTTCACAGAAGTTGTGGTCATAAGGGTTACAATAACAACACTTGACAGAGCCTTCAACGTGGTCGACAGAATCACAATGTGGTCGTAACCGAGTTATGACTACGGTGATCGACCATGGCTGAAGAAAGTGCAGCACAGAGGCGGTGAATGTGGTCGTAACTTCAGCTGAAGTTACAACTACACAGTCGGAGTAGTGAAGACGTGATCGGAGAGGTCACAACATGGTTGTAACAACTGCTAGGGTGGTCAGAGAACCAACAAAGCGGTCGTAACGACTTAGGAGGTGGCCGTAGCCTTTTGAACGTGGTCATATATCTGCAGAAGGTGGTCGTAGAGACAATAACGTGGTCGTACGGGTCCTGGGAGTGGTCGTAGGTCTGCAACAACTAGTATCAGAGCTAGTTGACTTCGGTTTTGAAGGTCATGGGAGACAAGGCGAAGACTCAGGGTGGGCTATTCTCCCTCCAGTACCCTCTCCTGACGACCGACAATTACCCGATGTGGGCAATGAAGATGAAGGCAAACATGCGTACCCAGGGAGTCTAGAGTGCAGTCGATCCGAAGGGGAAGGACAAAGAGGTTGACGACGAGGTGGATCAAGCAGCTTTATCCCTCATCTACCAGGCGGTGCCAGATGCGATAATGCATCAGCTCATCGGCAAGGAGACGTCACGAGAGGCGTGGGAGACGCTTTAGACGATGTATGAGGGAGTTGATCGTGTTAAGGAGGTGCGGCTCCAGAACCTGCGGAGTGAGTTCGAGAACCTGAAGATAAGAGAGACCCAGTTGGTGGACGAATTCGATGATAAGCTGAGTTCGTTGTACAATCAGATTAACTCTCTTGGCAACAAGATGGAGGAATCTGTGGCGGTGAAGAAGTACCTGCGTGTGCTTCTGAAAAAGTACACACTTATTTTCACAACACTTATGTACTCCCCCGATCTGAACAAGAAGAGGATAGAGGAGATCGGCGACTTTCTCAGGGCGCATGAGGAGTTACTGAAGGGGTTTCAGTCTCGTAACGTGTAGGGATCTTGGAACGAGCAGGCATTGCTAGTAAAGGGAGATCCGAGAGATGGTCGTGGCTAATCAAATAACCGTGGGAGGTGGCGCGGTCGAGGTGGTCAGAGTGGTCGAGACGTCAGGGGTGGCCAAGGAGACTAGGTGTGCAAATGGGTTGGGTTAATCCCGACTGATCCGGTACCAAATCCGGTCGGTACCGGATTCGGGAAGGGAATTTGGTATCCGATCGAATTCGGATAATTCATGTCGGATTCGGGAGAGTTGTTATCCGACCGAATAGTATCGGTATTCGGATACCGGATAATTATCCGGTCGGATATCCGGTAAGAGCTAATAATTCACCTTTTATTTTGCTAGTATTTGATTTCTTGTCATGTTGGTTGGTTGAGGTGTGCAGTGTATAGAAAGTGCTGTCCGTCAAGAATCAAGATTCATCTTGAAACGCCACACCTCAATGGGCAATTTTGGGGGAAACAAGGAGGCATATGTTTGAGGGTAAGCCAACAAAGAGTTCAACTGATGAGAAAAATAGTTTCAAAAAAGCAGAATTTTCTTGTTGTTCAAATTTAACACCCAACTAAGATTTTAGAAATTTCAACCAGTTTTCTCACAATTAGATGTCTTTGAAAGTTTGAAGATTGGTGTGCCGCACCTCCACCTCCATCTACAGTGAGCGACACCATCTTCGGCTGATGAATTATAATCATTATTATGTACTTATGTCTAACAGTTTAAGACTTGAAGTGATGGTGGTATGGTTTAGCATATGTTCATTTTCGTATGCATGTACTATCCGTCTACATTATTCGTTTTCGATCCGAAACCATCAAGTATCCATTCCGGCGACACCGTATTCGAAATTTCGAATACTCCAAATTCGTATTCGTATCCAGTTTTAACGTATCCGACCCCGAATCCGAGAAAAAAATATGGGTTAGGATACGGTATGAGCAATATCCATCCGAATCCGACCCGATTGCACCCCTAGTGGAGACAAGGCTGGGCAAGGCGATGGTGAACCTCGCCAAAGACGAAGAAGAAGATGACGAAGCGCTAGTACTTCTCTCCTCATATGTTGGAAAGAAGTAAGCCATGGTGATACTGAATGAGGAGAATATAGTTCCAAAACTACGCACGAAGGAAGGTAGCCATGATCATACCGATCAATAGTACTTGGATAATGGAGCAAGCAACCACATGACAGAAAATCGCTCCATGTTTCATAAGCTCGACGAGAAGGTCTGGAGCAAGGTCAAGTTTGGTGACGGCTCCACGGTGGATATAAAGGGCAAAGGGATGAAGATGTTGCAATGCAAGAACGGAGATAAGTTGTTGACAAGAATTTATTATATACCAAGTCTATGCAACAACATAATTAGTCTCGGGTAGATGACAGAAAAAGGGTGCAGGGTGGTGCTGCAGGATGAGTTCTTGCAAGTGTACGACAAGAACAGAGATTTATTGATAAAGGTGAAGAGATCTCCAAATCGATTGTATAAGATTTCTTTGAAAACTTGTAGATCGGTTTGTGTGAAGAGCGGTCTGTAGAAGCCAGAAGATGGTACACTTCACGAACATGCAGCAGGCGCAATCTCAGGTGGTCGGCGTGGACCGCACACACCGCATGCAAACACACATACAGATGGCATGCACGCAAGCAGCTCCAAAGGTGCATGCAGTGAGCATGCAACAATCATAGCGAGCGGCACAGGAGGTGCACACACGCATACAGCAGACTCTGGACACGCGCACACGCATGCAGCCAACTCTGGACGCACGCATGCAGGCGGAGAGGAGCGAAGCGTAGTCGTAGCAGACATGCACGCAACTAATGAGGGAGGTTGAAGCAGCAGCCCGGGAGGAGCTCTCTTGTGTGCAGCAGAAGGCAATCGTTTCTTGGTGCATGGATCCCAAGGAGGCGGGAGGGAGCATAGCATGGAGGGCAGGACCATGGTCATCATGGTCATAGGTGTTGAAGTAGTCAAGTGGGTCTAAGGAGCAGTGGTTGAATGCAAGATCACATGCCAGAGGGAGAGTTGGTGCTGGTGGAGGAAGAGCAGGCAAGCATTGTAGGTGGAAGACGACCAGACATGGAAACGAGGCCGAAGAGATGGCTGTGGGAGCAGGTGCTCGAGCTCAGGCAAGCATGTAAGGAAGAAGTAGAAGCAAGGGAGAAAATCGGCGTGATTAAGAGGGAAAAAATTAAGGAGGTGATTGTTAGAGTTGGTAATCTTGTTTTAGTTTAGAAGTCGTAGTCGTGTACGAGTTGGTGGTCGAAGTCATGTAGTCAAGTTAATCTTGGTGGTCGTGTACGAGTACGACTTTAGCGTAGTCGGAGTTCGTGTCATAGTCGGAGTCGGAGTTTGAGATGTAGTCGAGTCTGCCCCGTAGTCGTAGAGCTGGGTATAAAGGGCAGAGCATTGTAACTGAGAGAGTGTGAGTTGCAGCCAATGCGATCGGTGTGATCGAGAGGCAAGGCAAAAGAGAGAAGCGATCAGAGTGATCGTAGCGATCGGTGTGATTAAGAGAAAGAAATAAAGAAGAGAAGAGCGATTTGGCTCTGGAAAATCTATCGAGTTCATTGTGTGTTCGCAGATGTGGTCGTAAATGACTTACGACCACGACGAGCAGAAGATCGCGGACGTGGTCGTAAACGGAGTTACAGCCAGATGATGAGCGAAGGTGTCCGCATTTGCTGAAGACGTGGTAGTAAAGGAGTTACGACCACGATCGTGGAGCAGAAACTGTGGTCATAAGGGTTACGACAACAGCAGTCGACAGAGCCTTCAACGTGGTCGACAGAATCACAGCGCAGTCGTAACCGAGTTACGACTATAGTGATTGACTATGGTCGAAGGAAGTGCAGCGCAGAGGCGGTGAACGTGGTCGTAACTTCAGTTGAAGTTACGACTACGCGGTTGGAGCAGTGAAGATGTGATCAGAGAGGTCACAACGTGTCCGTAACGACTGCCAGAGTGGCCGGAGAACCAACAGAGCGGTCGTAACAACTTAGGAGGTGGTTGTAGCCTCTTGAACGTGGTCGTGTAGCTACAGAAGGTGATCGTAGGGATAACAGCGTGGTTGTATGGGTCCTGGGAGTGGTCGTAGGTCTGCATCACTATTGTATACTGGCAGTATTTACACGAACGGATTTGATTGTTCAGGTGCACTGTTTGATTCACGTTGACAGTCTGAAGGTACAGAGTCGATCCATTTTGTGGGAGCTTTGGATTGGCCGAAATTCACCCGAGATATGTTTGGAGTGTAGAAAGTTCACAGGAAATTTACAGGTAGAATTCTGAATAAACTAAACAGTGCAACTCAGGAGTAGGACGTTCCCGCGTTCAAAAACTCAGCCACCCAAGGACAAAGAACACGACGGGAAATAATATCTTTAGCATCAAACATATACACACAGAGACCAGCAAGACAAACCTTGGCAAATACAGACTGGCGTCAAGGAACGGTTATTTTGGTGCTCTGCTTCACCAATTGGCAGGCCAAGTAGCTGACACGGGTACTTAATTTGGTGGAGACCCGAAGCTGAAGGACCCAACAGTCCTTGATTTGTTCCATTAGTTAACTTGACTTGCCAAAGCTGTATACAAGTCTTGTGACTTGCCAAAGCTGTATACAAGTCTTGTTACTTGCCAAAGCTGTATACAAGTCTTGTTCCATTAGTTGACTTGACTTGCCAAAGCTGTATACAAGTCTTGTTCCTTTAGTTGACTTGACTTGCCAAAGCTGTATACAAGTCTAGGAGATGCCATGGCAACTGGCAGATACTAATTCGACCCAGAAGGTAAAGACCAGCGGCATTGCAACAATGTTCTGAATGCATCCACATTCCATCAGCAGCAAGCTTGCGCAAGCGTGCTAGCTCCATGGAGCTCTCGTTCACCTTCAGTTTTTCAAGGCAAGTCAATCCTCAGATATTCGCGTATGCTCTCAAGTTTTCAGATGTAGGATCTTTAAGATGGGATATGCTTTATAATTTGCGTCTTTCGCATGTGTTTTCCAGCTGATAACAAGTTGCAGCAAATCGGACAAGATGTTGATTCTGCTGCGCATGTCGATATATAGGCAGCAAGCAGGTTTTTGACAGTTCTTTCCCTAGACAACAAAGTTACTACAGAAAATGATTGTATATCCTGTCCTAGATGTTCCTCGAAGTATTTGTCCTTTTTTTGAGCGGTAAGTATTGGTCCTTTTATAGTTTTGTTCGATGTGAATGCGGCCTAGATTATATTCAAGCATACTCGTCTCGTGGGAAAAAGGGATTTTACTTCATTCAATGCATAATATTCTTTGTATTGCTTCAAAATATGAGCCTCTTACTAAACTTAAACAGAATTTCCTACTTACTACTCCCAATGGTACCAGAGAGTGGTTACTATTTTTTTTGTTTTGAGAGAGGAGGTTACTAGTATCTGACTAGAGGGTATAGAACACTGATTGATCATCGTTGACTCTGTCTGTATACGTATGAGCCTGATTTATAGTGAGCCCGATCAGGTCAGGTGAGCCCATGAATCATTAAACCGAAAACGTACGCCATCTGGCCAGTTTGGCTAGCATCTGGGCCGTCCAAATTCACAGTATGATACTACTCTGCCTATCTGGCCTATTTTGGTGGCTACCCTGGCTTGTCTCAAGTTTCCTTTTGCGTCAGTTAGAGCTCTTTTTCAGTGTGTGTTTGTGTGTTTTGCTTTGTTTTGTTTTGTTCTTGTTCTTGTTCTTGTTTTTTTTTTGCGCGCAACTAGCCTCAGGAATCAGGAGAAAGCTTTCCGTGTTTTGATACCAATTTTAAGATGAAACACACTTTCAAGCTTCAAGTCATGGACCAAACTAGTACTACTTCCAATGCGTATTAACCACTTTGGGAAAATAGTATGAATTATCAAGTGCAAACCCTCTTTTGTTGCAACAATTTAACATGCAAGGGCATCAATTTCCACACACAAACGTCAGTTATAATTATATCATATAAGCACGTCGTTTTGGAGCCAGGTTAGAGCAACGTCTCAGACTAAACAGTACATCATAGGTGACATTCACTATATATATAATACTTTTTTAAATTTTATAATAGATTTTTGATCTTAAACCTAGGACTAAAGTTTAGACAGTTCTGGGCTGGATCCGCCACTGCATATGCTGATGATGCCCAGAAATATACAGCCATGCATAGAGGCTCAAAAACCAACTCATGTTCCGACCGAGATGCGGATAAACACTAACGTAGTGTTCAACTGTTCATACGTACAGCTGACAATGATTATTACTAATATTAATTACTCGAGCACACGAACAGGGGGGTGAGTGTAGAATATCTTCACTCATATCTTACAACTTAGGGAGATAAGACAACTGTCTTCACCATGTGCTAAGGAAAGATAGAAGGAAAATTTCGGAAAGGTTTTGATTATATCGAAAAGTAAAGAGTAGTTTTGGATACTTACCGAGACCATTTTGTTAGTAAATATGGAGTAGAGCTCATCGGGTCTAGTCTTTAGCTCAAGACCCGACACTTTCCTCCATCAGAGCTCTTTGAGCCTTTGGTTGTTGAAGATGTAGCCCCAATCAGTAATGTCCTTCGAATGAGGAGACCGCCTGATCGTTGAAGAGTTCTCGACCACCAGGCCTCTAAGGAATGGGGGAGAATCCGAGTTCCCTTCTCCTCCTCAACTATAGCCTTTCTGGTAGGCACATAAACATATTGGGTCATTGTCCGTGCCGCAATGATCTCTTCTTTCGAACGTGTCAAAGCCATCTAGGGATTTTCAATGACGGCAGCCTTCGCTTCTCCAGTCGAAATCAGCATCGACCAGAGAGCAAGTTCGATGATTGCCACCGCCTCCAAGTACTCCTTCCTCTTATCTTGATCTTCAAAAAGTGAAGTCATGGAGGGGGGAGTAATCTTCTCAGCCACTTCTTGTCGGGATGCTTCTTCAGTAGAAGCACCTGAAAAGCTAGCACCTGACATAGCATATGAACTTCAAGACAAAAGAAGGGCGGAAGCAAGAAATTCAAGATATCGTAAGATCAAATGTACGATAATATTTTTCAAGAACTATTACATACCTGGTCCTTTGTGTCTTGAATTTGAATCTTCCTAGAGCGTACTCCAGGAAACTTGCTTTTCTTTTCTTATCAACCAATTTCACAAGTTCAAAACTGGTAAGGCTGATTAGACTCTTGGCAATGTTCGACTGGATGCTCCTACTCAGAGTAGCGTTCTTCACTGGTTTCTCCCTAGGGCCGTCGAAGAATATCTCTCCAACCCCTTGGATCTTCTCGGAGGATCAGGCTTCCTCAACTAGCATAGTACTTGTCTCTGCTGATGTCTCAGTAGTGGCCATCAGATTCTAAGTCTATTCGATTCCAGCCACCTTCACGGTCCTGATTGGTAAGATTGTTTCCACTATCGGTTCCGTGGTCACGGTCTCTCTGACCAATGGCTTTGTATTCATTACCGGCTCCATTCCCATGGCCTCATCGCCAACGCCAAGTTCAACTGCTAGAGCCTTCATCTAAGAAAGGCATTCTCATCAGTGTAATTTGTTTATTCTTCGTATAAGAGTAGGAGTAGGTTTGTAAGAAAAGCTTCGGAGTCATAGTAGAAATCTACCTCCGAGGGGACCTTCTCCTTTTTCTTGAGCGATTGAGTGATCGACGAGGCATGAGAAAACCCTACCGCTCTGTACAACTTCTTCCCAAATCGGCACTTCTTAGGAGTCGACATGATATTCTCTCCCGAGCTCTCCTCCACCTGAGCACCATTTGCTCCGATCATTTGCATATGCAAAAGTATAAGAACGCAGGATTCAAAGGGTAATCGTTGATTTAATGTATCATTGATTACCTTGAGTCTCTCGATTCTATTCTCTGAAGATGTAACGGCTAGGATCAAAGGTACTCTTTCTTTCTACTCGGGTTCTCTTTCGCAAATTGCCTTGACTCTCTCCCTTATCTCGGAAGGGGACTAGGCTACAAAATCAGAGGAAGGACCATGAGTTAGAAAAGACATGATTGAACAAAAAGTTCAATTGATTGGAATCCTTAATGCTTACCTTCTAAGGAGTCCCTAATCGAATCTTTTGCGCCCTTTTACCATAACATGATATGATCGTGCGACTTCAGAGGACTAATCTGGCGCATGGTGAAATCTCTCACCACATACCACAAGTCAATCCCCCTATTGTTGAGGAACTATATGGCCTAGGAGAGGCCTTCCACTCTAGGCTTTCTATGGCGATCCTCCCCTTGAACATCAGACTGTCTTCTTTGGTGACTGTCATGTAGAACCAAAGCTTCTTCCATGATGACCAAGAGGACTTCAAATATATGGGAATGTACTCTCTAGCCCTCCCATCGTGGAGACATAGCAAGTAACTTCTGGATGTCACACCCGCTTTCCTGTAACTTCCAGTCATCTGGTAAAAGTACCTAAAGAAATCCAAGTTCACTGAAATTCCTAGGTATGCCTCATATAAGTATATGAATATACTAAGCATGACAATCGAATTAGGTGTCAGGTTCACCAACTCGATCCCATAATACTCGAGCACTTCCAACAAGAAAGAATGCACCGGAAGTCTAAACCCGCATTCCACATATGCCTAGAATACGAGTATTTCGCCTTCTTCACCACTTGGAAAGCCTTTGCCTTCCGTTGATCTCTAGGGGATCATAACTTAATTGGGGGATCAATCCCACATCTTCCAAAGCTCTAAGTCATTTCGGTCCCAATTCGGATCTAGGCCACTCAGAGATGAACTCAGACATATTCACAGATTTGGCTTGGGTCTAGTGAGGATCAAGAAAATTTTAGGGGAAAAGAGCTAGTACTACAGTCGTTGAGGCGGAGGGAATGGAGAGAAGTTCAAGAGAATACAAAAGGTCTCTAGGAAGCATGGGATAATACGAACATTGATTTAGTTTATAAGGTTTCTCCCATGACCAAGTTAGTGGTTATAGGAACCGTGCCCAGTGGGTATAAACCTTTCAATTCTATTTCTCTTCCACTTGGATTTCCAATTTCAAGTAAAAAGACTTCTTTATCTTTCTTGAATAATGTCAAATAATCTCCAAATTGGAATATACATCACGACTAGTGTTCTAGTCGAAGAATCCTAAGTTATAATTCACATGAAGTTTGGAGGCTAGCTGATGAGGATTAAATAATCTATTGAAGAGCCACTTTAATACGTAATCAAATCTCTTAGACCAGTGTTATAATAGCTTATGCTATAATACGTCCTAAGTACCCTATGGTTAGAGAATCATTGTTCATATACCCAACTTGCTACTACTCGGAAGCTTTATAACTAGACATGTGGGCCTCCCCTGTGGTGATGCCTTGCATGGTTAAGGAGCAAAACACGTGCGGTTCCATTCCCTCGATCGCTCTACGTTCGGTCCTGTGTCTTTGACAACAATAGTCCTATGGTTGTTTCCCGAGGCTCTCTCTCAATGGTTATTATCAGGCTTCTCTCACTGCCAACAATAGCTTACACGTGCAGACGGAAGTAATCAACAAGGCATCTGTTCATGCAAACAACTGATGCCTCTTTGGTGCTATTTAAGCCTTACCCGAGGGAGACAATGAATGAAGAGAGGAGAACAACAACAATAATAAGATCATTCTGCATTAGAGCAAGTAACATTTTCCCCTGTAATCCCTCGTTGAGAGCAAGTTGTAGGACATGTCATTTTGGTTTCGGCTTATAGCTTTCGTTTGCAGCTTATGGCTTTTGGGCTATTCGTAAGAGAGAGTACGGAGTAACAGAACTCACATATGGGTACTACAATCAACTTGTAGACTCCACCTTAAAAAGACACTATATTTGAAAGCTAGTTATTGTAGCAAAAACAAAAAATACCCGTAATCTCAATATAGCAATAACGACAAAATTTTCCTGTTCATCCTTCTGTGAGACTCTGATTTCTCTACTATTCGTAAGATCGATGATTCGATATGGACAAGTTTTTTTTAAGAGGAGGTTACTAGTATCTGACTAGAGGGTATAGAACATTGATTGATCATCGTTGACTCTGTCTGTATACGTATGAGCCTGACTTATAGTGAGCCCGATCAGGCCAGGTGAGCCCATGAATCATTAAACCGAAAACGCACGCCATCCGGCCAGTTTGGACTAGCTTAGTGCTTATGGGCCTTAATGCCATCCAAATTCACACTTCACAGTATAATAATATACTGCCTATCTGGGCCTATTTTAATGCTGGCCTGTTTGGTGGCTACCCCGGTTAGTCCCCCCGGGGGGGGGGGGGGGGGGGGTGGGTGTTTTTGTTTTTTTTAGAATGCTTTACGTGTTTTGATACCAACTTTAAGATGAGGCACACTTTCAAGCCATGAACCAAACTTGTACTACTTCCAATGCGTATTAACCACTTTGGGAAAATAGTACGAATTATCAAGTGTAAACCTCTCTTTTATTGCAACAATTTAACATGCAAGGGCATTACTTTCCACACACAAACATCACTTATAATTATATCATGAGCACGTCATTTTGAGGTTTGAATCATATAAAGCATCCATAAGCCGATGATGTCCAGAAAAATACACCCATGCATAGAGGCCCAACTATTCATGCGTACAGCTGACAATGATTATTACTAATCTTAATTACTAAAAGGGGAACATGCTGACACTGCTGCTTGAGCATGCGTGTAGAACATCTTCCAACTTGGCACAGCAAGGCCCGTTGCATGAGTGGGAATGTATAGTATGCAATCTAGCTTGCGTGCGTAAAACATCATCACGAAAAATTCTGAAAATAATTAAGATGTACTTCGTAGTTTAACTCCACCTATGTATACAATTTTAAATTCAAATTTAATCTACATTAATAGTAACAAAAAGAGAAAAAATTGACAAATTTGAACTCTTAATATTTGTCAGTTTTTTCTCTGTTTTGGTACTCTTAGTATAGAATTAATTTGATCTTAAAATTTTATACATAAGTAGAGTAAGTTTAGAAGTACATCTAAAATTTTTTTAGAATTTTTCTTGATGATGTTTGGATAGATTGCATCATGATTACACCCTATGGTAGATTCCATACAATACGTTCCCCATGAGAAACTCTTAACGATGAGATGTCACCTCACAGGTGCAAGTACGTACCGGTGCGTGCATGCACGGGCTTGATTTAGGAACCCACATAGGAGACCAGAGCGAGCGCGGCCAAAACAAGTAACAGAAGAGTTAAGCAACCCAATGCCTTGGCTGCTTCACCATGGCTAGCCTTTTTCGGAGTCCTGAAGGTGACCACTCCAAGGCTCACGGAAGACACGAAGCATGACACCACGAAGAAGATGCACACCTCGAGATTTTTCCCCTTCGCCTCGCCGCCGAGGAAGCCGGCGAATATGGCCATAACTGCGCCGAACGACACGGACGTCGCGGTCAGCGCCACCGTGTACAGCGGCTTGAGCCCAGCCTCCTCGGCGCCGTAGTCGTCGTACGGGACGTGGTACTCCATGAAGTACCACGTAGCTGCTGCAATGGCCACCGGGAAGGCGGTTGCGGCAACGACGCCTCCCAGGAATGTGGTGGCGACCGTGAGCACGGCGGGCACTAGAAGGCCGAGCATGACGGCGTTGCTGACTGCTGTCTTCTTCCAGCCTTTCCTTCTTAGCTGTCTGTTGAGTAGTAAGATCACTAAGCCCGTAACAGCGGCACCGAGCATCAAGTAGATGGAGATTTTGACGTAGATGTGATCAGCTCGGTTTGAGGCGTTCTTATGGTAGGCAATGATTGTGCCAAGAGCGCCCATGAAGGAGAATGTGGTCATGCTTATGGTGAGCTGAAATGAGCGCTTCCTATCAGCTTTGTGGGGATCATCGCCGCCTCCGAGGACAACAGCGTCGTCCCTCGGACGAACATCGTAGAAATAAATTCCGACTACTGGCAGTGTTGGCACTAACACAATGGGCAAGTAGTAGTAGGTTTTAGGCAGGAAGGAGGCTATTAAGGCAAGCACTGTGAATGCTAGAGACATTGTGGACAAGCAAAGGAGAAGTTTATACCATGAACGAGGTGGATTATCCTGGACCAGGCGCCGCCCACGAGACATCATGTGTCTCATGGTATCGAACATGAGCCCAGACGCAGATATGAGGGAGACGAATGCAGAAGCGGAGGCGACAATGAGGCTAGGGTTAGAGATGGGATTGGTGTCACGACGGATGAAGAATAGGTTGATGAGCACGCCAGTGCCAATGATGATTAGGAGAAATGATAGGCTCAGATGTTCTTTTAGCTTATTAGCTGTTGACCGCTGATCAGTGCGCGTCGGAGCTTCTCTGATGGATACCCTGACCCTACCCGCCACCGGCGGCTCTCCCTCGGCCACCACCTGCAAGAACAAACTCGATATTAGTTCTGAAAAAGGAACAAATTCAATATTAGTGATTGTACATATGTACATATCTTTAAAAAAACTACACATTAGCATGAAAGGATTGACACGCTCAAGAACCAACAATGCCAATATATAATGTTTGTATTGAATGGATAGTACTATCTTTGCAAATGCCATTGCTTGTGTGAGCAATTGACCTATATATTGATCTCTTAGCTGGTTTTTTAAAGTTTTTTTTGTCCTATTTCATGCAATAAAAATCTGGTCGAGTTAGAAATCTGATCAGCAGAATGTACAATAGTTGTTAGCCATCTGAGCAGACTATGTGGTATTGTAATGTTGATTTCTCAAAAATTCAACTCAAGATCGAATGCTGATGAAAATGTATCTATCTCGTAGTTAGTGGAATTTAGTTGTTGTTACTATGTACTAATACAATAAGATGAGGGGAACTGTCTCACTGACAATAACACTTACCGTACAAAAGGCTCATCAGATAATCAAGGACATACCAAGCATATATAGACATTATTCCATGTGGATGTAAGAATTAAAAGCATGCAAACTTGTACGGTTCGCCGCACTTCACACCTACTAAGCAGTAGTTATAGAAGTTACTCTTTTTTTAAAAGAGTATTGCTATACAACATTTGACTGTTTTTTATGACAAAAACAGTCAGATTGATCTGGGGCGTTAGATCTCCATCCAACGGATCCACCCATATAAGCCCCCCTCCAAAAAAAAATGACCCCCTCCAAAAAAATAATCTAAGACGTTGAATCTCCATCTAACGGCTCAAAATCTGACTGTTTTTGTCATCAAAAACAGTCGAATATTGTATAGACACTTTTTAAAAAAAACAGTATAGAAGTTACTCATGAGCTTTGTGATTTGATCATTACGCACATATCATATAACAAGAGTTAGTGCATGTATCCAGTTGTATTTTATCAAAGCAATTAATATCACGTGCGTCGAATGATATATGTGTAATACTATGTACTAAACCTAATCCTAATAGACCCTCTTCCTATTTATGCTGCTGATAGGATCAGACGAAAAATCAGAGCAGGGACTGATTAGTGGCGACTCCAGTGGAGCCTGCCGGCACACTTGCAGGCCATGTGCCGACAAAACCTGAAGTGCTCCAGCATCGTCGACAACTCCGGTTGGTCGGAGAATGAGATGTAACGCCGGTCGGACAGATCCGGTACTGTTCAAGACTTCAAGCTTGCTAGTAGAACACAATATTACTTTGTATTTTGAGCTGCTCAATTACCCGGCCCGAAGCTTGATTTGCTGTCGTCGGCAGCTGCCGCCGCGGAGGCGAGAGGTCCATTCCTACGACACCAACTTGATCCGGCATCACTGCCTCCAGCGCTTCAACTTCCTCTTGCTGCAGAAAAGAAGCAGAAAAGAAGAGACCAGAAGGATCAGAGTTGTAGACATGGCTCGGTGTTCTTTCATCATCTCGTACGTGTCCTACCGCGGCCTTAGAGAATAGAGACGGTGCAAGGCCGCCGTGTGGGCGCTAATGAGTCACGACTCACGACTCTCCTCACCGTCATGTTCAGCTACGAAGTGGCCGAAATCATGCCTCTGGCCATCAAGATCGTGGTCTGGGCGATGGCGGCCGCTACGACGTGCGGGTGTTCTACGCGTTCCTCATCAACGACGAGAAGAAGTGGCGGCGGGCGGTGCCGCCCGCCGGCGGCCAAAACTCCCCGCCGACACGCGCTAACCAAAGGGGGGGGGGGGGGTTAAAGAGACGACTCACGTCTGAAGTCTGGTGTGCCAGCTGCGGCGTCTCAAGGCAGCCCGCTTCTAGATCGGCTTCTTCTTGCAGCAGCGCGGCCTCCGGCGCTTCAACGGCGGATTGCTGCGGCTTCATATATAGACCAGGAAAGAGATCAGAGTTGCAGAAATAGTAAGTCACTTATTGCTTTGAGCTTTTGGGCGAGGAGATACACTAATATCTTACGTTGACGGCGGCGTCATGGGAGACGACGCTCGTGCCCTCCGGCGGTCCGCTAGGGCGAGTGAAGAGGTTGAGGATTACATGGACAAGGAAGAACGCCATGGTTGAGCTAGCTGGCTCCAAGTGAAGAGATGTGGTAGGTATGTAGGGGAAGGGGATGGTGGTGGAGTGGTGGTGGTGGGGGGGTTCCTACTTAAGGGTTTCTAAGAAGGTTCCGGCACTGCCTTGCGTGGCCGTTGACCGGGAAACTTAATCCGCAAGCTTCGCCATGGCTGAGAGAAAAGGGAAAAGGGAGTAGCTCTAGTGCTCTACGTTCACACGGAGTCACAGACTAGCGCTTAATTAGTATAGTTGCAAAATGGTTATATAAAAGAGAAAACTCATCATTTTTCCCGATATTGTTCACGCGACAGCCTTTATTTCATGATGGTTAGCAGGTCAATGGTGTTAGATTTTCAGACATAAGAGTATATATATATAAGGTGTAAGACCAGTATGGTAACAAAGTGAGAGTAAATAATACCTTTAATTTCTTTTCTAAGTATTCAACAATTCTTTATTCCAATTGCTGTGAGAAAGTCTGAAAATAAAAAAGTCTTTTGTTTTAGAGTAGAGAATAATAAAAACTCGCGTGCGATTTTAGTCGATCTAAATGAAATTGTTATAGTATACACTACAATCAACTTATAGACCACACTTTAAAAAATACTTATTTAAAAGCTAGTTACTATAGAAAAATCAAAAAATAACTTTTAAAATATTAGTTACTAAAAAAATTTAAAAATAGTTTTTAAAAGCTAAAAGAAAGTATCTACAGACGAAGACTGAGGACCCCCCGCGGCGGCTACTCATAAGACGACGAAGGATTGAAAGAGCCCTCTGATCTGTGATCTTTTAATAGAAAGAAAAAGCCTTATCTCAGACTTCAAGGTCAATAAAACGGGGATTCAAGATGATTTACAGGTACCAAAGCAAACCACCTTTTCCCCCTTGCCTGCCACCCATGACCGAGAAAATTTGCTGTGTAACCGGAACACGACACGATATGTGTAACAAACCAACCACACAACGACACATGGCGCAAAATACCGTAGCATAAGGGAAAAAATAAAAAAAAAAGCTGTACCGCAGTGCTATAGATCGTTATACAGGTCGCTTTGCACCTCCGTCACACAGCAAAATTTCTCCGCCTTGACCAGTCGCGTAGATTTCCCATTCGCACTACTCTCCGATGGCCGGCCAGTCGCCGCTCCCCACGTACGCATGTCCAAGCCAACTAGGTACTGCTCCGCATGAGCACGCGCCGAGCCGAGCTCGAACGCGGGCGCGCAACGAGCGACCACGCGCTCCTGCCAGCTGAGTTAGGCTCGGCTCTGTCCCCATGCGATAGAGTAGTTCAGTACTTCATTTACTTTTGCTTCCGCCTGTGGACTTGCTTCCGCCTACGTTCTAAAGGTACGAATTAACAAAACCAATTTTCTATAGAAATATGATTCATCTATTTTTCTATCTGTGAAATTCCTTCCATCGGAGACCTAGCAGGCATATTTCAGTTGATAGACTTAGGGCATCTGTAGTGTATGAAAAAAGGAGGTCTTAAGCCACCCTAAAGTCAACTTTATACATTACAGGGGTGACCTTAAGCAGACCCTAAGCAAAAAAAGCTTAAGGCTGGTCCTTAAGCTAAAGACCTGGCCACAAGCATTAAAATACAATTTTTCTTTATCTGCCAAGTGAGACCGTCTTAAGGTCTCTTGGGTTATATATACTATGGAGTTGGTCTTAAGGTTTAGATGGGACCCACCTTAAAGTCTTTTGGGTTATATACACTACAGATGCCATAGTACATTTCATCTTTGCCTCTGCCTCTTGGTCAGGCTTGTTCTCAGTATACGTAGCTGCAATTGAATCTCTGGGGCACATAACGCGTACTACCTCACAAATCAACAACCGTGCTGCGTAGTTGTTCTTGACACCTCGAGTGTTCAATTCCCTCCAGTTAGTGTTGCTTAATTCCCTGTCAATAAATCGGCAGTTAATTTAACAAACATCCATTCCTGTCATTCATTTCTCATGTAACCTCTTCCACATTGAGTAACACTTAATCAACAATGAATATATTTGTAGCGTTTCCACGTTAAGTGCCAATATGAAACAATTAATTAACAAGTGAATAAATGTAGAAAGGCATATAAAATTCCAACAAATGGAATATAAGAAAAGAAATTTTCATTTGGTACATGCATGGATAATATGGAAATGTTTTTTTGGGAGCGGAATATGGGAGTAGGTTCTCATAGACAAGCTACGTATATTATATTATATATATATAGTATAAATAACCGATTTTTTTTCTATTTTAGCCCTTTTTTGAAAAACATTCACATTTAGACCCCTGATAGTTTTAATTCCGCTTTTGGACGCAGGGGGTCGGCGCCGTGGCCCACGGCGCCGAGGTAACACGTCTCGGCGCCGTGGTCCATGGCGCCGAGGTCCCAGGCCCACACCAGCGTGGCGGCCTGCGTGGCGCCGACGTGGCAAGTACCTCGGCGCCACTAGTCACGGCGCCGAGCTCGGCGCTGTGGATCTTGGCGCCAAGCTCAGACCAGCGGGCCCCACACGGCCTTCTCCTTTCTCCCTCTGTGTCTTTCGTTATTTCGTTCTTTTCTCCCTCTCCCTCTCTCTTGCCCGCCTCCCGCCGCCGCCTTCCCTCCCCGCCCGCTTCCCCGCTGGCGGCCGAGCCCCCACTGCCTCCCCGCCCGCCCGCGTCCCCGCGCGCCTCCCCACCGCGGCGGCCGCCTCCCCGGCCCCCACCGCATCCCTGACCGCCCGCCTCCCCACCGCGGCCGCCGCCCGCCCCATCTTCGGACAGGTAAAATTGCCAATGTATCAAATGTATCCCACATGCTTTAAAATGTTATGCTTGAGCACTCGGTTGCTTACAGTTCCATTGGTCAATGTATTCTGCCACTTGAATCATTTAGTTGCTTGCATATAGCTCGACTGTGATGTTTTTTGCAAATCTTTTGGGGCGAACTCTCCACTGGAGGTAGAAATCCCAATTCATGTCTTGTACACGAGAGTAGAGACCATGATGTATGAAATGCTATGCTTGAGCATGTTTTGGCCAATCGGCTGTGCAACCAGGTCACTTAAATTAATTGTTTGTTCTCATGTAACATAGCATATGTAGCTTGATATTCCAGTTGATTGTTTCTTAGAGTTGGGGCCTTTGAAGGGAACTAGAAAATTTTCATTTGGGGCCAAATAGGCATGGAGCTCGTGAAGCATTTATTTGTTTACCGTTTGTATCGTGAAGCCATCCTTGTGAAAAGCTCTAGACTATAGTGTAGAAAAAAAACGGTATCATAAGTCACAACTGCTTTAAAAAGCCTGTATGCAAGTTGTTAGCAGCTCTAAACCGTTTTGGATCTTTATTTCAAGTTGAAAGTTAGTGACTAGGTACTTAGTTAGTGACTAAGTTAGTGACTAGGTACTTATTAGTTACTATCTAGTATCCAATTTCGATTAAAGGTATTAAGTTTGGTTTTCTGTATGAACTAAATGGACAAGCTAGTCACCCTATATCATGGAGGCAGTGTGACAAGTGATGATTATGAAAATGTTCGATTTGTTGAAATGCAAAGGGTGCCTCTGATATTCAGTGATCGGTCGTCGTTTAGTGAGTTGGTTGCTAGGGCCCGGGAGGAGCTACATTGTCATGCAAACGAGGAGAGCATCACAGTTGAGGGGTTACTTCACTTCGGTTCGAAAGACACAATTCTAAGGCGGTTGATCTTAATTGGTTGTGAGGATCAGTGGGACAAATATGTCAAATTGGTTATGAGGAATGAGTTCCAATGTTTGGACCTTGTTGTGCGGAAGGTGTCCATTGATCCCACCCCTCATGGTTATTCACCAGAACTAGGTGATCAGGCACCCTTTGACCCTCCGTTACCGGACCTTGCGGTGGATGTGGAAGAAGTGCCTGAGGTGCCCGATGCTCTATCTGCCCCAAACGAGGTTCAGATTTCTCAACCAGTTCGAGTTGAATGTCGGACTGATGATGTCGTGGCGGCCCCTCAGGAGATCCCTTTGACCCAGAATCATCCCAGTAAGTGTCGAGCAACACTTTAGCCTTTCCCGTCAGTCCATTCTTTTGTCTCAATCCCATCGTTTTCGTGCTTATGATGCAGGAGACATTCCTGATAATGTGGGTGTTCCTCCCGTTGCTCCATCTGGCAATGTTGAAGAAGTCTGCAGGGACTCCAACAGTGTGGATGTTCAAATTGTGGATGATCTGGAGCCTTACGAGATCGCAAGGGTCGTTGATTCTGATGATGACCGCCCTTTTGGAGAGCTGACCGAAAGTGATATTGAGCTGATCAGGCGTTATTGCCCTGGCCGGGATCCATCAGTTCATGAATTTAGCGATCTTAGGCATTCTCATGAGGCTTATGCAGAAGGAAGGGAAGACGAGCTGCTAGATGCTCCTGAGGCCGGGTCAAGCATGACAATTGAGAAGGGCATGGTGTTTGAGGACTTGTCTGCATTGAAAAGGTGGCTGCAGGAGTATTCAGTGATTCGTAAAAGGCCATTCAAGGTGAGGCATTCTTATGTGGAGCGGAGGTACACTGTTGTGTGGGAGAAGAAAACATGTGAATGGAGGGTTTGTGCTAGGAAACAGAAGGACACGGGAAAGTTCAAGATCACAAGAATCGTTGGCCCACACACTTGTGCCGAAGCAGAGCTCAAACAGAAACATCGGCAGTTGACCTCTACCATTATTGCCAAGTCACTGTGGCACATAGTAAAGGGAGAACCCAATATGAAGGTGAAGACACTTGCTGGGATTGTTAAGGAGAAATTTGGATACGAGATAAGGTATGGAAAAGCATGGAGGGCAAAGCAACGCATCTGGAAGATGATATATGGGGACTGGGAAGATGGGTACTTGCAGTTGCTAGCACTCTTCAATGCAATCAAAGCGGTTAATCCAGGCATGCATTATGAGTACGTCCCGAAACCAAATGAATGGACACAAGATGGGATGCAGATATTCTTCCGTACTTTCTGATGCTTTGCTCAGTCCATCGAGACCTTTCGGCATTGTCGTCCCGTCTTCTCCATTGACGGTACGTTTCTTCTTGGCAAGTACCAGGGCACACTTCTGATAGCCATTTTCTGTGACGCAGACAACGCGTTGGTTCCTTTGGCGTTTGCTTTGGTTGAGAGGGAGAACAAAGACAGCTGGGGATGGTTCTTGCGGCTCGTTCGGAGGCACGTGGTCGGCCCTGGTAGGGCGGTTGGTGTCATATCTGATAGACACTAGGGCATACTTGCTGCCGTACAGGAGCAGATACCGGGGTATCCAGCTTTGCAGCACCGTTGGTGCACTCGGCATCTTGCCGAGAATCTACTCCGTAAGGATGGTACGAAGGATAACTTTCGTTTGTTCGAGGAGGTCGCTCGAATGCTTGAGGTCAAGTTCTTCCAGGAGAAGTTGGAGCAGCTTAATACTGCAACAAACGCAGAAGGTAGACAGTGGTTGACGGGATTGATGAGAGATGTCGACAAATGGACAAGGGCTCATGACGATGGTGGCTGGAGGTACGAGTTTCAGACAAGCAACATGGCCGAATCCTTCAATAATTTGCTTAGGGGTATACGTGGTATGCCCGTTAATGCTATCGTATCCTTCACCTTTTACAAGCTTGTTGCCTGGTTCAATGAAAGACACGCACATGCAATGGCGCTACAGAGTAAACAAGAGAGATGGGCGCCAAAACTGAAGTGCCACCTTAAAAAGGCAAAGGCGAGGGCTGAGGCACATGAGATACATTGTTTTGACAACGCCATGGGTACTTACGAGGTTGTAGAAAGGGGTGGTACAACGACCGATGGAGAGCTCCGGCCGACGAGGAGGCATAAGGTTGTCCTTATTGCTTTCTCATGCACATGTGGTAAACTGAGGCAGTACCACTTTCCATGTTCTCATTATGTGGCAGCAGCAAGGCATCACAACTTTGACTACGAGAGCAAGATACCTCGGGAGTTCAGTGTTGACAACCTTGTGCTTACGTGGTCTCCCCGTTTCGAGCCTTACCGGGATGAGGGAGAGTGGCCACCATACACCGGGCCCAAATATATTGCGGATCCGGGTAGCCGTTGGAACAAACGTGGAACCAGGAAGAGGACGAGACACAAGATGGTTATGGACTGACTGGGACACGGCGGGTCAGTACAGCTGGGCTTCCGGGGTGTTGGCGTTCCTTTACCGCCACCTCTGCGAGGTGTGTCGTCGGACTTCGGCGAACCCGTCACTAGGTGGTTGCCTCTACCTCCTCCAGCTGTGGATGTGGTGTCGTCTACCAGTTGGTCGTCCCACGGTTTTGGCTCCTCGTCCCTGGTTCGCAGGGGTTCCTCTTCGTCGACGTCCGACAGTTGCCTATCTTTGGGACCAATTCTCAGTTCCCTACGCCAGGATGAAGCGGGCCTACCTAGAGTACACGAACGAGCTAGATGCGCTCACGGCCTCCAATGTAAATTCATTCCATTTGGTATCGTGATTTTTATTTGTTAGTATAGTACCTTACAAGTAAACTGTTACTATGCAGGTTAAGTGGGAGTCGTACGCCGAGCAAGAGGTGGAAAGTATTCAGTTCAGCGCATTGTGCTACATAGACGAGGCCCTCTACAGGATGAGGTGCCCCCTAATATGTTTCTATGCTGTTGAGTATCATCTGCCACACAGAGTTGCACGCCAGTTTGGTAAGAGGCAGCTGTGTCCAGTAGAGCCGTTCTTGACGTCTATGGCCTTGCACAAGTAAGTTTGATCGTCAGTAGAGCCGTTCCAATTGCACAGAGTTTGTACTAATTTTAACTATTGGTTTACGTGACGTGCAGATTTGATCGTCAGCGACAGAAGAAGGTGACAGACTTCGACAAGCACCACCACGCGTACGTTCAAGAGTGGGAACACTTGCAAGTCAACGTGGACGACAACGACGAGCCGCACACCAACGAGTCCTTCCGGCGGTACCAAGTTTGGTACCAGGGTGTGACGCGGTCCAAGCTGAAGGGACAATGGACACAAGATGACTATGCCGACATTGAGTCCTCGGACGACGAAGACACGCCGTACGACCAGTCTACTCGCCTTGGACGCAGGTGGAGACAGCACCAGTCCTGGACCGTGTGGTAATGTTCAATCTCATTGCTTATTTTCCAATAGACAGAAATACCACTACATATAGCAAATTATCCATTCTTTTGCTTGTTTGTAGGGCAACACCCTCAAGCAGTCTGTACAGGACATAGAACGTTTATCCAGGACAGTCGACGACGTCAAGACGCGTAGCTTCCTAGAAGTAAGCTTCGACAAAGCCACTCACAAAATTAGTACCTAATATCTTCGTATCTTGTTGGTTAACAAAATGTTGGACGACAGAGGCTAGCAGGTCTGCTACGTCGTGCGGCTGGTCGTTGTGGTTGCAGCACAGGCGCGGCGAGGGACGCATACGTGCCTTCGACAAGACTTGCAGACCCGACGCGGAGAGGGTCGTACACGGAACAGAGCTCGTCCCCCACGAGAAGCGACACTTTCCCGACCCAGGGCGGTGAGGACAACAACGAGGACGAGGTGGAGCAGACTTATGATGAGATAGGCCCGTCTCAGCTCGTAGACGCTCCTTCGACTCAGCCTTCACAGCCTCTACCACGCAAACGCTGCCGCGAGCCTAGCCGTTACACTCCAGGCACCGACGCACTTGGTAAGGGTAAGGCTAGGAGGCAGTGATACATATGTGTAGGCTTGTGGTTGGGCTTAAAAGTCGTGCTTCATGTGATACATATGTGTATATGGACTGAGATGGTTTTGTAATGAGCTACTTGTTGTATATATGTGTATATGTTATATTCATGTGATATTTGTGTTCGAATCCGTAGTCTGTACTTTGTGGTTGTATAATTCCTGCAATGTATTGTAGCTTGTTGTTTCAGAAATTACGATTACTGGCCTCTGAGAAGGCAATGTTGTAGCATTTATTTCGTGGAACGTACTGTTTCCTGCAAACGACTGAAAAGGCTACGAACTATGAATTTATTACGAGACTATAGGCTCTGAAAAGCCTACATAGGGACATTTATTGCTACACTGGAATCCTGAAAAAGCGAAAAGATTCGTATGTCCTCCTCTCCATGGACTATGCCCACTGCACCAGATAACCTGCCTACATAAAGGCCTCCTATGTCTTCCATACCACATCTCCGTTACCAGCCATCACAATATTGCTACACAACAATGTCTTCCTGGAGGTCCGACCCATTTGGAGTGCCGGAGTGGCATGAGCGCCCGAAGTGCCATTGCGGCTTTAGGACGATGTTGTGCGTCTGGACGGATCGAGTACAACGAGCCAACTACGGCCGTAGGTTCTTCAAGTGTCCAGACCTGAATGATGACTTCATGGTAACGACGACAACTAAATCATTTGTTTCTCGTTATCGTTTTTCAACTTGATCCGTGACATCTACCACGCCACACATAGCCTTGCGAGTTCATCGAATGGGTGGATCGGGTGCCGCCGGCATGGCCACGAAACCGGCCAATGGAGGTGGAAAACAAAGGACAATACTTTGTCAAGATGACTCAGGCTCGCGAGGTGGAACGACAGATGCGGCTTGAGCAAGAGCGCCGCGTGAGGGTGGACCAAATCCGTCTGAAGGGCAAGGAGGATGAGCTGCAAAGGAGGCGGGAGCAGTTAAGTCTGCGTGAAGCAGCCATCAAGCGTCAGGAGGAAGAGCTTCAAGCTCGTGAGGCAGCTCTCAAGACCAAGAGTGACAGGAAGAATGATGCAGCGGAGCCATCTTCAGGGCGCAATAAAAAGGGGAAACAACCACGCTACACCCAGTAGACAAAATGTAATAGACCCAGCAAGTTATATTCCCTAAGGCATGTTAGGACTAGTGGTGGAGTTCTGAACATTAGAAGTACAGAGTTCCACACATGCCACATGCCACGTGCTCATCATATGATCTTATGATGAGAATTTTCTCTATTTATGTTTTATTTCCTTTAATTCTAATTGGGTGGGTATAAAGGAATTCACGCTCCTCATATACCCCTATGGCTGGGTAGTAATTTTCAGTCACAAAAACTTTCCTAGGTCCGCCTCATGGTATCCAAGTTGAAAGGGATATGTTGAACAAGTACGGCCGTCCTTTTTTGGGATGTACTATTAAACCAAAATTGGGATTATCCGCAATTTGGCCGTTGTGGTCTGACTCTATTAAGGATTTCTGACCACATTCTCCATTCTTCTTTCTCCAATCTTGGATTAGGGAAGAAGGAGATATTCGCGACTACTGGCGGTTTCATTATGGGGCAGCTCATGATCTTCATATCGATCAATTATCCACCTCTGCATCTATTCTTTCTTAGCTAAACGGGTGGAACATCCATCCAATTCCTTAATTTTATTATGGAATAAGAAGAATTCTTCCATTCTCTTTTTCTTTGGTTTGGGGAAAACCCAAACCAAAACTTTCCGAGGGAGTGGAATTCCTAGTAAAAAAAATCCTGGATCGGCTGCTCGGCGGCACTGCCAGTTACTTGGCGCCACTAGTCACGGCGCTGAGCTCGGCGCCACTGATCCTGGCGCCGAGCTCGGCGCCGTGACTAGTGGCGCCGAGGTGCTTGCCACGTCGGCGCCACGCAGGCCACCACGCTGGTGTGGGCCTGGGACCTCGGCGCCATGGACCACGGCGCCGAGACGTGTTACCTCGGCGCCGTGGGTCACGGCGCCGACCCCCTGGGTCCAAAAACGGAATTAAAACTACCAGGGGTCAAAATGTGAATATTTTTCAGAAAAGGGCTAAAATAGAAAAAAAATTCGGTAAATAACATGGGCACCATAGCGACCAGACTCCAAGATTAACATTTTTCATCTATGATTAAGACTTTCCATCCTGATATATTATATATTATTGCACTTGCACGCATCTAAAAGCAATCCAAAGGCAGGGGGCTTAGTGTTCAAACACCATGGTGCCCTATTTCAGCGTCATATATATATGTATGTATATATAATATACATACATCATATCCTTACATTAATTTTTTTATGGGTATGTGCTTGAGGCGTGATGTGTACTCTGAGTTTATTTTCAAGTTTGTGTAGATACACTATGTCACGGTGGTTCTTTTTGACCCCACTTTAAACGGCTTCAATTTCTAACTTACAACTTCTTAATTCTGTCTCTTTAGTTTTTAGGGTTTTTTATTATTCCTTTGCATTGCTATGACAATATAATATATTTTTTTATTTTTTAAAATTTAATTACTTAAAAAGGCTAATAGTTATTATAGTGTATTTTTAATCATTATAGTGTAAAAACAGACACGGTTTAGAGTAAGTTTAATAGAAGAGGTGGCTGCTACCTCTAGGACTAGCCAAATAAGCAAAAAGAGTACACGTGCCTCATGGTGGAGGTAGCTAATACAATAAGAGCATCTCTAATAGTGACTTATGAGCAAGCTCTAAGCATATTATTTCATATTTTAATAGAAGAGAGAGAAAAACTATCTCTTGATCAAGAGTTAGTCTCATACACACATTCCAAGATTATGTGAGAGTGTCATGTGAGGCTATTTATATTATGAGCTATGTGCTAAAAGTTAGTACTATTGGAGAAGTTGTCTTAGAGCTAGTAACTAGCTCATACTGTTGGAGATGCTCTAAGTTGAGTAGAGGTTACCTCTACTAAGGGCATCTGTCGTGTATATAACTCAAGGGGCCTTAAGGTGGGTCCCATCTAAACCTTAAGGCTGATTCCATAGTGTATATAACCCAAGGGGCCTTAAGACGGTCCCACTTGGCAGATAAAGAAAAATTGTATTTTAATGCTTGTGGCCAGGTCTTTAGCTTGAGGACCAGCCTTAAGCCTTTTTTGCTTATAGCCTGCTTAAGGTCACCCCTGTAATGTATAAGGTTGACCTTAAGGTGGCTTAAGACCCTCTATTTTCATACACTACAGATGCCCAGCACTCAAACATTTAATACTTGCATAAATATATCAGGGGCCACCTCTTGCATGAGGGGCAGCTTGACTCTCTCTCCTCGTATAATGTGCTAGAGGTCTCCTCTCTCTTCTCTTTTCTCTTTCTTCCATATAGGATTGTGTTGACATGAATTTCGCTAGAGACGACCTAGTCAGCATTATTGTACTTGCTCTTATATGCCACGTTAAGCATGGACATGTCTATATGCCTGCATCGCCGAATTGGAGCAGACATGTCACTTCGGTGTTTGGACTCAGCCACTCAGCTCGACAACGCGTTCGTTAATCTTTACTTGTTCCGCTAGGTACGTTCGTGTGGCATCAAGAGTTGATTAGACGTCAAATCCCACGAAATACTTTGGCTGTGATCGTTTTGACTTCAGTTTTTAGCTTTTGGCTTATTTTTCACTATTCATAAATTTCATTTTTTTCTGAACTTTTGGCTTTTTGTTGAGCTTTTTTGCCGGTTTTTTCCCTATTTGTTTGTATTATACGTAATGGACTAACATATTTTTTCTATTTTTAAATTTTTTAAAATTTAATTATGCTAAATAAGTCTCTGTCAGTTACAGTATTTTTTCAGTTAGCTACAGTGTTTTTCAGCCATAAGTCACCAAAAAAAGTTCAAATGATCACCACCAAAGTTAACTAGCAGTAATTAATTCATAAGATGACGATGATAAGTTTGAGTGAGATCATGTGCCCCCGAGTCGCCTCGCTTGCAGAGGAACCTAAGGGCAGTCCCTATGGTAGAAATCATGTGCGAAATCCAAGATAGCCACATCAGTAAAAATCTGAGTATAGAAACTGACTCACACAATGGGAGTTTCTTCGTGCAATAAATAGTGGAAACCACCAGTTTCTTCCCAATGGTAAAATTGCAGTTTCTTCCCAGTGGAAACCGCGCGAGCAGGCATGTTGGGAGCGGTGCGAGCGCGCATGGAAACCAACAGTTTCTTCCCAATGGTAAAATTGCAGTTTCTTCGTGCATCGATTCAAGAGTAGAGGTGGTTTCCCTGAGAAGAAACGGTTTCTACTCTTTTTCTTCTCTTTCTTCATTAATTGAGTTGCCATGTCATCGTTTTGCCTACGTGGCAGGTTATTTAAGGAAGATAGAAACTGGTCATTAATTGCCATTGGGACTACCCTAACAAAGTTCGTGATGTCTATACGTAGCCTCCAGCCGTCGCCACGCGTTCTAGTAGGCTTGATGATCCAAGAGCTGGAACCTGATTCTCTACGATAGCCTTCCCCTGTGATTAACTCAGTGCTAACTCGCAACTCGATGATCAATACGTGTATGGGCCCACGCATGCTACCCTTCTACGCGTTCTAGAAGGCTTGATGAAGTCACGGACCCGACGTCACAAACCTGACGACATCGAGAAGCTAGCATCCTAAGGGCACGTACAACGGCCGTGGCAGCCGTCGTCTCACGACGGAAGTTTTGCAAAATCCCCCCCCCCTCGCTGCAGTGAATGAAGAGAGAGAGGGAAGCCGTCGCGTGAGGAGACGACGGCAAGCGCTCGTGCTCCCAGGCGAAGACGACGGCTGGCCGCGCGTTGTACGGAGCGTCGACGCCGCGCGGATCCTGCTGCGCGCACGCTAGGTGAAGATTGCGCGCGCGCCAAATCTCCCGATTGCGCGCCAAATCTCCCACCATATATGTTTTGCCTTTGCCATTTTTCCCCATCTCCACAGTCTCCGCCGCCCCTGCGTGCCATCGCCGAGAGCCGCCCCTTCCATCTCCAGCGATGTCTAGCAGGATGGCATCGAAGAGGAAGGCCACGGTACCTTCGAAGAGCAAGGCCACGGCAGCAGCGACGACGACGCGGGCGGTTGCGGCGGCGTCGGGTGCAGCTGCGAGCAGAGTTCCTCGTGGAAGCGGCTCGGCCCCAGCACCTAACCTCGTCGGTCTCAGCAACAGCGCGACAGCGGCGTTCGTCGGACGCGGAAGCAGCTCGTCCCCAGCACCCAACCCCTCTGCAACTTCGATTCATCCTCAATCCATGGGAGACAGCTTTAATTCTTCACCAATCCATGGCAGACAAGGCTACCCAGTCGGATTTGGCGTTGGTGGCTCCATCAGTCCAAGTTCCCCTCCGTTTGGGCATCAATCCAGTTGGGATCCTACATGGTAATTCCAAAAATATTTGCTAATTTTCTAATTCATAAGTTTTCATGTGTTGCTGCTTGTTGTTTTGCTGAAAGTCGAATTGGGTATGCACTGCAATTATATTCTTCAGTTACTGATAGTGCTAATGTATTTTGGGATAGGAACTGCAAGATCTTTGTGTTCATTCAATAGAATTGATAACTAAATTACTGAATGCGTAGTCAGTAATCAATGATTTTTTTCTAGCTACTAAATGTTTCCAGTTCAATAGAATTGATGGCTGCATGTGTTCAGTGATGATCACTGAATTGATAACTGAATGTGTTCAGTCAATCAGGAGGTTACTTGTATTTTTGGTGTACTATTATTTCTACTTGTGTTCAGTCAGTCAAATTAGAATGGCTGCTTATTTTCAGTGTGCTAGAACAGTGGTACTAAAGTTATGTTAGATGTTCAGATAGTCATTTTTTGTTAAAAGGAGATGACAATTTATACTCCGACAAGACAGCTGCATGTTTCTCGTGCATTACAACAAAGCTAAATCTATATCTTCTTAGTTTCCTATGAATATTAGTTAATAGGAACAAAGCTGATAACTGATGCTGAATGTTTTCAGTTCACTAAAGCTGATAGCTACTGAATGTTCCTATTAACTGAAGAATTTATTTTCCATCCATTAGCAACACAATGGTATATACAAATACTATTCATGATTGATCATGGCTACATACAAGCATTAAATGTTTTATAGACAGCCAAAACAGACAATAGCTGTCTGTGGGTTGTACGAGCTGTCTGTTTAGCCGTCTGTGTTGTAAATTCCAAGAACTTGTAGACAGCAGCTGTCTCACTCTCTCGCTCGAATAACAAATCAAATGCACCTACGCAATTAATCAACGAAGATTCCCGGCCGGTGTTTAGTTTGTTTATTTATGCCCATTAATTCGCCTATTGCGGCTAAGAGCAGAAAATATTGACCTCATAAAGCTGCATATTGCGGCTAAGAGCAGAAAATATTGGCCTCATAATTCATAAAGCTGCATATCTCACTGTCAGACGTCGTTATGCCGACACCACATATATTACGGTGCAAGGTCAGCAGGGTGTCAACAATCATTGTATCGTTTTTGAATCAAATAATAAGGTTTAAATGAATATATACTTGTGGATTTTTCGGTGTCATAGTTACAGTTTAAATAAATACAAACGCAACACATATGGCTTGTACATGTTCTTATTGCTCTTCAGAAGATCCGGGTCCTGTGCCAAAAGACGGGCTCTCGTTAATTATGATGACTTAATCAAGGCCAGAAACCAGAACACTCAGTGGCTTGTGTCGCATGTGTGCGTTTGCGACCGGTGTGTGCATGTGTACGGCCAAAGTTGTAATCTAAACAAAACAGTGCAATCTTACCCCAAATCTACAGGAACTATCCTTGTGCAAATTAAGGGATTTGTTGTTAAACTATCCTTGTACCATTCGGTCCATTCGTTGGCTAACACCTGAGCATGGTCAAGACTACTACTACCGTCCCCTGAACGGCAGTTCAATTAAAGCAGTGGATTGGATAGGATTAGCTCTAAGATCTAGACTCCACTGCTTGAATTTCTGATTTTTAGTTTATCTTTTACTATTTTAAATTTTATCCTTTCTCTTTTTTCGGTTTTTCTGAGTTTTTTTACCCTTTTTCATATTCGTTTGTATTATACGTGATAAGCTAATCCATTTTTTAGCTAGTTACAGTAAAAATTTAACTATAAATTACTAAATTTTAACCTACCTAAGCGGAAGGTTGTGATCAAAATGGCTGAAAAGCCCGTGGCTTATGGCTGAAAACACTGTAGCTGGCTGAAAAAAGCACTGTAGCTGACAGAGGCTTATTTACCATAATTAAATTTAAAAAAATTTAAAAATAGAAAAAACATATTAGCCCATCACGTAAAGTGTAAACAAATACGAGGAAAAAAAGAACCGGTAAAAAAACTCAAAAAAAAGCCAAAAGTTCAGAAAAAGACGAAATTTATGAATAGTGCAAAAATAAGCTGAAGCCAAAAGCTCAAGCCATTTTGATCACAACCTTTGTCTGGCTGTCGTACTTCCTGTCGAAAAAAATCTTCACCATATGAGTAAGCAGGTCCAAACGTGGCTTACAAGTTAAGCTAGTCCTACTGGACTACGGCCGGGTTCTAAAGCTTTTCTCGAGCTGATGGCTTACACTTTGACCGTCCGAAGCAAAAAAACGGCATATCTTTTTTTTTCTATTTTGGTTTATAGTTTATGATTATGACTTATGACGTTTATGAGAGAGTAGGAAATAATAAAAACTCGTTTATGATTTTAGCTAATTTAAATGAAGTCATTATATTATATACTACAATCAACTTATAGATCTCACATTAAAAAAATATCTATTTAAAAGTAAGTTATTATAGAGAAGTTAAAAAAGTAGATTTTAAAAAGTTAGTTACTATTAAAAAAATATAAAAAAACCGTTTTGAAAGCTAAAAAGAAACCTACCAAATACCTTGGCTGCAAAAGCCACCGGCAATCCGGAGAGAATCAAATTCCCCAGCCCACGCGTAGATTTCCCATTCGCACTACTCTCCCGTGCCACGTCATAGTTTTTCGCCACGTACGCATGTACTCGAAATGATACTGTTGAAATTGTTGTGAAAGATTATTGAGACAAGTGATTGGAGAGAAAGATGGTTTCATTCATCAGATTGAATCTGTACATATTGATACATATATATAGATGATGAGGGGTGGCTTGAATAGATGTCTGTCTGGAAAGACATCTGTACATGAAGAAGCATCTGTACATTGGGCACCTGCTGCTTTTGTTTGTAACACTCCCCCTTGACCAATGTATCTTTATATGATCATCTTGATTCATAATCTTGGAAAAACTCCTCCAAAACCCTGTAGGGAAAAAAAATGAGGAGAACCTATAAAGTAGATATGTCATGAAAACTCCTTTAAAACCCAATGGGAAAATTTAAGGAGAAAATTTGATATGGCATATATATGATTATATCTCCTTAAAAACCCCTGTGGGGAAAATAGAGATATAATATATTTATGATTACGTTGTCATATTGCCTCATTAAAAAACTTAATGAGAAACCTTAGAGGAAAAACTCATAAAGGGAAAAGAGTACAATATTTATATTGAACGGGTTAAATCTTAGGAGATTTCTCCCCCTGATATCTGCAAATCACGTAGTCTTCGCATACCAATTCCATAAACACATTTCTGGAATGTGGAAGTTGGTAATGACTTGGTGAATAAGTCTGTGAGATTATCACAAGACTTAGTTTGCAGAATATTTATTTCCCCCACTCTCTTGCAATTCATGTGGGTAAAATAATTTAGGTGCAATATATTTTGTGATATTGCTCTTTATGTAACCCGTTTGCATTTGGACAACGCAAGCAGCATTATCTTCGTAGATAATGGTAGGTGATGCGATAGCACCTATACCACACGATTGTTGTACGTGGTTAATCATTCTGTGAAGCCATACACACTCACGTGATGCTTCATATAATGCAATTATTTCAGAATGATTAGTGGATGTAGCCACTAGAGTCTGTTTCGAAGACTTTCAAGAGATGGCTGTTCCACCGTGTAAAAATACAAAGCCTGTTTGAGATCTGGCATTATGGGGATCTGATAAATAGCCAGCATCTGTATATCCTATTAAATCCATATTTTTATTCTTCTGGAAGAATAGACCGAGATCTTTAGTGCCTTGAAGATATGTAAGGATATTCTTCACTCCTACCCAAAGTCTTTTGGTTGGAGCAGCGCTATATCTAGCAAGTAGATTTACCGCAAATGCGATATCCGGCCGGATGAAATTTGCAAGGTACATAAGCGCTCCGATGGCACTGAGATATGGAACCTCCGATCCAATAGCTCTTCATTGTCATCTCGGGGTCTAAATGGATCTTTGTCCCTGTCGAGAGATCGAATAACCATGGGGGTTTTCGATGGATATGCTTTGTCCATATTGAATTTCTCCAATATTTTCTGGACATAGGCTGATTGATGCACTATGATGCATGTATGAAGGTGCTCAAGTTGTATACCTAAGCAAAATTTGGTTTTACCCAAATCCTTCATTTCAAATTCCGTCATAAGATGATTACGTGCTTCATCTATATCTTGTGTGTTATCAATGATATTAAGATCATCAACATACACAGATATAGTGCAAAATCCTGTCGAGGATCTTTTAATGAACACGTATGGACAATCATCATTGTTGGAGTATCCCTTTTTGGTTAGGAACTCACTTAGTCGGTTGTACCAAATTCTTCCCGACTGTTTCAAGCCGTATAAAGACTTGTTTAATTTTACACAATACATATTGCGATTTGTGCGATTTGCGTTTGGATTCGGAATTGAAATTTCATCGGGAACTTTCATGTATATGTCCGAATCAAGTGACCAATAAAGATATGCGGTCACTACATCCATCAACTGAAAAGATAGATGATTTTGTACTGCCAATGAGATTAAGTATCGGAATGTTATTCCACTCATTACTGGAGAATAAGTTTCATTGAAATCAATGTCGGGTCTCTGCGTGAACCCTTGTGCTACAAGCCTTGCTTTGTATCTCACCACCTCATTGTTTTCATTCCGTTTGCGGACGAAAACCCATTTGAAACCGACAGGGAATACTTTGGGAGGTGTATGTATCACATTGGTGAATACATTTCTTTTCTTGAGCGAGGCTAACTTCTCTTGAATTGCATCCTTCCATTGAGTCCAGTCCGAGCGCTGTTTGCACTCTGCCATGGTCTTGGGATCTGGATCATTTTGAAGGTTGTTTGCAATTGTTGTGGAGAAATAAATGTCGACAATTGTAGTCTTACGATCGTATGATTCTCCAGAATCAGTATAGTTTGTGGAAATTTCTTAGACCCCTGATGACTCAATGTTATTTCCCAAAACATTTGAGTCGGGGTATTCCGATGTCCCAGGATCAGAAATTGAGTGCACTGTTGATCTGGGTTTACGGATCCTTTGGTGTCTATCAACTTGAGGTTGATCTGCATTTACGTTCTTTTGTTTCCTTTGTCGCTTGTTAGAAGCTGTATCCGCCATTTGTACCGTACTTCTCCCCCTCTTATTTTGAACTTGGAGTTGAGTGGTATTTTGCGGTACCTCCACTCTTTCAGGTACATTTCTGGCAGGATTATAGGATTTTTTGTGACACCCATATAATCAGTAAATGCATCTGGCAGGTTATTTGCAATGTTTTGCAAATGAATGAGTTTCTGAACTTGAAGTTCAGTCTCTCTGGTACGTGGGTCTGAGGTAGGAATGCCTTGAACATTCCAATTAATTTCCTGGCATTCAGTTTGGTACTTGTTGTCTCCCCCTAATGCCGGGAAATGTTCCTCATTGAATATGCAATCAGCGTACCGGGCCGTAAACAGGTCCCCTGTTAGGGGCTCGAGGTATTTTATGATTGACGGAGATTTATACTCAATATAGATCCCAAGTTTCCTGTGAGGTCCCATTGAGGTACGTTGCGGTGGTGAGATCGGTACGTATGTAGCGCAACCGAACTTTCGCAGATGGGAAATATCTGATGGATTTCCACGTAGTAATTGTAGCGGGGAAGTGCTATGATAAGCAGTTGGACGCAATTGGATTAAGTCAGCAGCGTGTAAAACTGCATGACCCCAACATGATGTTGGTAAGTTGCAATTCTGTAGTAATGGTCTTGCAATGAGCTTGATTCTCTTGATAAGAGATTCGGCTAAACCATTTTGTGTATGGATATATGGAACAGAGTGTTGAACTTGTATCCCAAGAGCCATACAATCGTCATTGAAGGCATGGTATGAAAATTCAGCAGCATTGTCCATTCGAATTGATTGAATTCGATATTCAGGGTAATGCGCTCGTAATTGGATAATTTTACCAATTAACTTAGCAAATGCATGGTTTCGTGTGGCTAAAAGACACACGTGTGACCATCTAGTAGATGCGTCAATTAGAACCATGAAGTACCTGAACGGTCCACACAATGGTTGTATAGGACCACATATATCTCCTTGAATGCGTTCAAGAAATTTAAGTGGTTCAGCTCTGATTTTAAGATAAGAGGGTCTTAAAATCAATTTTCCGGTGGCACATGAAGTACACATAAAATCTGAGGATTCCGGAAATTTTGTTTTGAGGTATGTATGACCAATTGAATTGCTAATAATTTTCCTTATCATTCCAATACCTGGATGGCTAAGGCGATCATGCCATATTTGGAATGTGTTTGTGGTTTGGAAAATTACTTTGTACGCAATATGTTGAACGGGTTTGATGTATGTATAGTACAATCCGGAGTTTAAAGATGGAATTTTTTTTTAGTAATTGTTTGCCATATCCGTTGTTTTTGGTTAAGAGGAGATATTCCTCTTTGTTGTCATTTTGGGTTTCAACATGGAAACCATTGTGACGGATATCTTTATAACTGAGTAGAGTACGTGTTGAATCGGGATACAATAGTGCATCCTTAATTTCCAATTGTGTACCCATAGGGAGAGTAATAGAGGCGCGACCAGAGCCTACTATTGTTGCATCGCGTCTAGCGATGGTTAAAACATTTCCTTTCCTCCTAGTAAGAGTTAGGAAATATTTTGTGTCCCTAAGTATAGAGTTTGTGGTACCACTGTCCACAAGGCATAATTCCTCCTCCATTAGATCGACTCCCGTACAATCCATTGAGCTTAAATGAAGTACGGACAACAACTAGCCTATTATAACATTCACAATTAAACGACATCCACAATTAAAGTAGAAGGAAATAAGGTATCTCAAAGTGTAGGAGCCTAGTTAAAGTCTCCAAACAGATCGTTAGAAGTGAACTCCACGATCATGTTCTCCTTATCGGCAATGTTCCCATCAAGTGGAGGCAGTGCCTTGGTGTTGCTTGGTCCCGCATCCGCAGGAGCGGAGTAGGAGCACCCAGGAGCATTTTGCTTAGTGATGACAGGTTGGAGGAATTCTTCCATGTTGATATCAGTTTGGGAGTTGAAGTGTGCTTCAAATTGTCCACCTTGATTGGAACGTCCTTGATTGGAGCGTCCTCGTCCCACGGAATTCAAGTACAAAGCCACCAAGTGCTTGGGAGTGCGACATTTCTTAGTCGGATGGCTGTAACAGCCACACTAGACACAAGAGTTAGACTTGTTCTTTTTCGACTTAGAAACATCCTTTCCCTTGTAAGCACCACGAGACTGACGCTGTCTCTTGCGCTTGTTCTTCCCTTTGAAGTTTCCAGGATTACTAGAGTTAGTAGCATTCCCTTAAGGTTTGTTCTGAGTGTTAGCATGTACTTCTGGCAAAGGCTTAGTGCCCAAAGGGCGCAGATTAGAGTTCCAAAGTAGAAGCTCATTATGCCTTTCTACCTGAAGTAATGTTTTAATCAACTCAGAATAAACGGTGAAACCTCTTTCACGGTATTGTTGCTGAAGGATCATTTGTGCAGGAAGCATGGTAGACAATGTCTTCTCAATTTTCTCCGCATCAGATGGTTCCTTTTCGCAAAACTTCAGTTTAGAACTGATTTTATGAACAACATGGTTGAACTCACCCACAGATTTAAAATCTTGTATGCGGAGGTGGTTCCACTCATTGACAGCCTCCGGTAGGATGACTGCTTTCTGCTGTTCATACCGTGTTTGAAGAGTAAGCCACAGAGCGCGTGGGTCTTCTTCCATCAAATACTCAGCCTTGAGATCAGGATGGATGTGGTTCCTTATGAAAATAAGGTATTGTACTTGAGAGAATCAGCCAAAGGAGCTACACCCTCTTGAGGAGCTGCAATTGCCTGGTACATTCCGCGCAACGATAGACTCACTTTGAGATCCATCGCCCATGTGGGGAAGTTGTGGCCGTCAAGAGCGAGAGCCTCAAACTCTTTAGCAGCCATTGTGCCTACATATGTAGGGCCACAGATTTGTTAAAATCTTTGGCAATGTTAAATAAGCAATGCGAAATGCAAGTAATCAAGGTAAACTTGAAATTCATAAAGGGACATTCTCCTATTGTGGAACAACATAGTTAATCACCAATGGTGTTAACTTTATTTAATTCATTTTTCAACATTGGGTACGCACTTTGAGGATGATAATCCCACAGTAGTACTTTGATACTACCTTGTGTATGGCTAATGTGAAAAAGAACCATGGTAATCACTTAGGTGTAGACCTTGTATAATTTATAATTAAATTGGGTACGCACGTTGAGGATGAAATCCCACAGTAGTACCATGGTACTACCTTGTGTATGGCCAATTTGAAAATAAATAAAGGTAGTCACCCAAAAGTGTAGACCAAAATGTTTCAAAACATGATATTGGGTACGCACGTTGAGGAATAAATCCCGCAGTAGTACTATGGTACTACCTTGTGTATGGCCAATATCAAAGTTAAGAAACTTTGTGTTATTCCAAAATGAGAGAAAATCAACCTAAAGCATTTGCATAAAATAAAATATGAAGTGCTTGTATGGTAAGCTAGAAAACGTAATATTTAAATTGCATATGATAGATTGCAATAATTGATGTATAATACATTGCATGGAAACACATATGTATAATACAAGGTTACATTAGGGGTCTATATTGCAAATATTTACAATAGACATTTATTTAAACGAAAATTCTGCATTTTCCATGAACTGGAGGGGGAAAATGTAAATTTTCGGCAACCTGGGCTGAAGCCCATTTTGCCTTTGGGCCCATGTGAGGGAGGTGGGATTTTATGGGCTAAAAGCCCATTTTGGATGGCAGCCCTATAAAAGGGAATGGGGGAGGTTAGGGTTTCAAACCCTAACCCAAGCCGCCGGCCTGCCATGGGGGCGCCGCCGCCGCCGCCGGCCACCGGCCGGCCGCCGCCGCCGCCAGTCGCCTCCAACGCCGCGCGCCATGGGCGCCGCCGGCCGCGGGCGCCGCCACCGGCGGATCAAGCCGCCGCCGCCTGCGGGCGCAAGCAGCCGGACGCTGCCGCAGGCCGCCGGACGCCTCGTCGTCCGCGCCTCCCCGCCACGCCGCTGCGCCTCCGGGCCGCGTTGGCGTCACCGCCTCGCGCCGGCTGCACGCCGCGCCGGCCGCCGGGTCTCCTCGGCCACGGGCGCTGCCGCGCCGACTCCGCCGGTCCCTGGCACCGCCTCCGCCGGCCTCGGGCGCCGCCGGCCGTGGGCCGCATCGGGCGCCGCGCGCCACCGCCGGGCGCCACGCCGCCGCGCTGAGCGGGCCGCGCCTTCTCGGGAGCCGCCGGCCTCGTGCTGCGTGCCGGTCGTGCGCCGACCGCGCCGCTTCGGGCCGCGTGCTATGTCGAGCCGCGCGCGTCGTCCGCGCCGTGAGCCGCCACCACCGGCTGCGGGCGCCGCCACATCGGGCGTGCCGGGCGTCGGCCGCGCCGGGCCAGGCTTCGTTGGACTGAGCCGCCTCGGGCGTCAGCCGCGCCGTGCGCTAGGCCGCGCTGGGCCACGCCGGCCGCGCCAGGCCGCGCGCCGTGTTACGCCGGCCGCGGGCGGATGCTGTACCGGCCGCGTCGTGAGGACGCGCAAGAAAGCGAGAACATCCAGTGTTATTACCTTGTTTCTTCTCTGTGGACTTGTATGTGTGCGTGTTGCTCGATTTGGAGAGACTCGTGCTGATAACGTGTTGTGAAAGATTATTGAGACAAGTGATTGGAGAGAAAGATGGTTTCATTCATCAGATTGAATCTGTACATATTGATACATATATATAGATGATGAGGGGTGGCTTGAATAGATGTCTGTCTGGAAAGACATCTGTACATGAAGAAGCATCTGTACATTGGGCACCTGCTGCTTTTGTTTGTAACAGAAATGATCGGTACCCAGCCAACGCGGGCGAGCAACGAGCGGCCGCGTGCTCTTGCCAACTCAGTCAGGTCAGTCCCAGTGGAGGTTTCATGTCCTAGTTTCTAACACATCTATATTTTGGAAACAGTACAGAAGAGTTTTATCCTTATGAAACTCTCTCTACTCCCATGAAATTTTTATCATCTCTCTCTTCATCAATACAGTGCCATATCAGCGTATTTAATGTTCATAAAACTCTATAAAACCCCCACTGAAACTGGCCTTAGGCTCGTCATAGCCGCGATAAAAAACGGAGTTAGATACATTTGTATCTGGCTCCGGCGGTACACTGTTTCGTATGAAATGATCCTATATATGGAATTGAAAGAGTAACTTCCTATGTTCTAAAGGTACGAACAAACCAATTTTCTATAGAAATATGATTCATCTATTTTTCTATCTATGAAATTCCTTCCATCCAGAGACATTGGATGGATATTTCAGTTGATAGACTTACTGACAGTACATTTCATCTTCGCCTCTGCCTCTTGGTCAGCCTTGATCTCAGTATACGTAGCTGCAATTGAATCTCTGGGGCACATAACGCGTAGTACTTTACAAATCAACAATCGTACGTGCTGCTAACAACATGATGTTCAAAGCGAATCATTCCCTGATCAGTTCGCCGTTGCCGTGTCCTGGTTGAGCGGTGGTCAGCATCCCTTTGGTGCACCTCTTTAACGGATGGGTTCGATCCGATGGTCTAGAATGATTCCAAGGCCCGTAAAAGAAACTCTGAAGAATTAGTACTGCTACTGCAACATTTCAGATCAGCCTTGTACTACACAATACAGAATAATACTAGACTAGTAGTACCTGAAACAGGTCGAAGCAGAAAATACGCTGTAGTAATACGCTGTAGTAATTGGAAAAGAGCTCATTTAGTTTTGAAATTCAGAAAGAGTAAAACAGGAACAAAAAGAGGCAAAAGTACCGAGAAATTGTACATTTAAGATCTACATTTGCAATAAGAGAGAGTAAGCGTCCGACAGAAAATGACTACGCACGCATGTCCTGTAATTGTAATGAGCTGTAACAGTGACGGAGTACGTGTCAGTTGTTTATGTCTCATTTCCGAAACTACTTTACCCCCAAGTACTGTACTTACAGTACAGTCTGTGACCTGGCCATCAAAGGCGGGCGGCTGCCTCTCGGTCGTCGTGTGGACACCTGCTTGTCGGCGGCGTATTAACAATGTTTGCGTATGCACTGGTCCACACGTCCTCAACCCAGCAAAGTACGTATATGTTTGTTCTTTTTTCCCCCAGCAAAGTAGGTAATTAGTACAAGTTTACAACAACAAATTATCGCTTATGAGTCAAGGGTCGGTGCAATTTGCCCCTTCTTTACACTTTCACAAACGTATATATTCTCAATATATACTGTCTCTATCCTTATCACATCGAGGACTATTTTACTTGGTTTTTCTTGAAGATTCCATTATAAATACTTAGGTCTTGATATTCATAGCTTGTTTTAGCCATTGAAATCTAAATAAGTGGAGTAATCTGATCGTTTTAATTTTTATAGACACTAGACTGAGAGGCTAATAATGCATTGAGAAAAAAATTAGAAACAATTATCCCAAAAAAATTAGAAACAATTATCCCCTTCAGTTCTGATTGTCTGGTCCTACAGACTGGCACTGTGGCACAAGTACCTTGTGTGTAATTGTATAAGACTGTAACATTGAAGAGTGATACGGTCTCTCTGCCACCGTATATATATGCGATCTGCGAACTCTTACGGATAGATTAACTAAGAATCAGATCTTACAAGAGAACATGTGAATATGTGATCAACGAATAATCCGGACTTAGGTGCCGCTTGATTGGACTGAAATAAACTAATTTATAATTAAAATTGTACTTTAGCTAGCAAAAAATATATTGTAGCTGATAGTAGCTTATTTAGTGTAACTAAATTTTAAAAAATTTAAAAATAGAAAAAACATGTTAGCCCATCACGAACAATGCAAACGAATACAAAAAAACCGGCAAAAAACCTCAAAAAAGCCAAAACGCCAGAAAAAGATAAAATTTAGAAATAGTGAAAAATAAGTCAGATACTCAAGCCAAAATGAGCAGCGCCGTATACCTAAGCTATTTGATGCTATCTAATCTATAATAGTAAATAAACGATAACTGAATTAGCAAGCATCAACCTTATGTATATGTGAGACTATGTGGAGGTCACCCCATAGTTTTAATGAGTAATTGATCTTTAGATTAGAATATCTACGGATGTTTAGTTTGGTTTTTGAGGGTTTTGCAAAAGATTGCATTCTGGTTGGGCTATCTACGGAATCTTCAGGTTAAGCGGTCTGACCACTTTGTTTTGGCAGTCTAACTGGCAGACTTCGATCGCTGACAACAGTCGGAGGCATGGTCCTCGACTTTGTAGTCGGGCAGTCCGAACGGCCGTGTGTTGGGCGGTCGATCGGCAGATCAACCATGGATGGTCGATGGTGGAAAGCTATAGTGCCTGAACGACTATGGATGGTCGGTAGTCGTAGACTTTGCATGTTGTCGTAGTCGTAGATTTCGTGATTAATAGTTGTGGGTGTTGCGATCGGCTGTCGTAGACCTCGAGTACTCATGTCAGACTAGCCAACAGTCTGACTGGTCTGTGCTTGGCGGTCAGACTGACTTCTCTCAGTGATCTAAGGTTGTTCTTTAGAATTCTTGGAATTTAGGTCATGGTTTGACCTGGGTATTGTTGCTTGTGTGCACATGTGTTTATTGTTTGGCCCTAGGATTATGATCAACAATTTGGGTGCATACTTTTTGCATTGTACATTGTATAGATGAACTGTGACTATTGATGTCTTTGTGTATTGTGCGGTGCTACATGACGGTTTCCTTGTTGGTATTAGTTGCGGGACTTCGGAGGTAGGTTATGGTGAGGCAAAGGAGGACTGAGACTAGGCATAAGGTGGTGCTGAGGTCTAGAATAGTCAGGAAGACGCCGAAGATGACGAGGCTTGCAGGGTCGTTGCAAGCCGAGATGACAAGGAACCGAAGCAGGAGCTGACAGTGATGGACATGATGGACAATGGCAAGGTGGACCGGGACTAGGCTCAGGGAGTAGTCCCGGTCCAGACAATCAAGGAAGCGGGGTACCATCATGTGCGAAAAGAGGCATGTGGTGCGCCAAGTGACTTGGGGCAAGAGGATGCATGGTTCGGTGGGATCTAGACGCATGAGAGGCTTGGTGGCAAGTTATTGGGGGCAACATGGAGATGGCGAAACATGGGCGATGCTTCGTGGAAAAGGAAGTGGGAATCTTTGTCAAAAGCGGTAGAGGGGTATTTTGGTAAAATTGCTCAATACCGGAAAAGTGTGTGTAAGGAAAACCCGGCGTTCGATGGGGTTAACGGGTTATCTTCGTTTTGGCCTAATGAGTGGATCCATTATGTTTTGGTTCAGATTGTGAGCCTATATAAGAGAAGGGGAGACAAGAGCTAGAGCTAGAGTTTGAGAAGGTTGGCTAAACGTTTTGGTGGCTAGCTCCCCCTCTCTCCCATGGGAGATAGGTTAGAGAGTATGTGTGTGTGTGTGCACTCTAGCTATAGAGCTCTATCTTCAGAAGGGCCATAAAACGAATCATCTCAAGTGAGAAATACATCAATCTTTGATCTACCTTTTGTGTATCTTTTTGTCTGATTGAGTTTGCTCTGGTTTGAGTTGGTTTTTCCTCTCTTCTCTCAATCCTTTCTTGATCTCTTTCTATTGATTGAGTTGTTTACATTTTGGTTGGTTTGATTTCTCTTCTACCACTCTCTTGATCTTACTATGCCAAGGACATGAATGAGATGGAGATAATCTCTTGATATCGACCTCCAATCATCTAGTCACTTTAATAGCAAGATTTTCAAGAAACCCTATTCTTGCTCGTTCTTGGCCTAATTTGGTGATTTCTTGATCCAAGAGTTTTTGGGTTGATTCTTTTGGTGATCTTGTTTGCTGTGACATGTAGGAACGTGCTCAAAGACATCTTCGCTATCTTTTACCTACGAGCAAGATCTAATCATCGATTTGGTTTTTTAGTTCTTGGTTGGAGTGCGCTGCTTTAAATTGCAAAAAAAGTCTCAAATTTATCATGGATTTTTTGATCCAAGAATGGAATAGCTTCCTAATAGCTAAAGAAACATGTGTACAAAGTTTCACGGCTTTTGGTTTAGTCAATCGAAAGTTCTGTCGATTTTGGTTCCCGCGGTCAACTGAAAATCATGTTCTTCTATTGGAAACAGTAGTACCACAAACCTTGTAGTGGTAGTACAATAGTCCCTGGTCTTCAACTACTCTAGATTTCGACCATTCACTGGTCGTCGACCCCGGGTCATGTTTCGACTTGGTTCAATCACTTTGGTTTCGACAGTCTACAGGTCGACTACTCACTAGAGGTTGTTCTCACCGGTCGGATTTCAACCTACCTAAAACACTCGAGTTTGTACTCAGACCTTGGACAACATAGATTTTTTACCACTCCTTGGTTCTCGAGCATGCTGGTCTTTCGACCGCTCACTGCTGTTCGACCGTGTAGGTTTTTGATCACTCATTGGTTCTCGACCATGCTGATTTTTCTTCCGCTCACTGATGATCGACCATGTAGGTTTTGAGCACTCAATGGTCCTCAACTATGCTGGCCTTTCGACAACTCTCTTGTCATCGACTGCGTTGGTTTTCGACTACTCTCTGGTCGTTGACGACTTAAGTCGAATTCAGACCACGTCAATTTTTGACCACGTTGGTTTTGATCACTCACTGGTCGATAATTATTCAAGTCATATCCGATCACTTTGTCTTTCAACCAGTTACAGTAGTACCGCAGTACCAACAACGGTAGTACTGCATCTGCTGCTTTTCAATAGTGGTACAGCTCTGAGTTTCTTTAGATTTTGAGTAGGGTTTCTATGCGAATCTTCTTAACTTTGTAGCTATCAGAACAAAAGATAAATGAATACTTAGGAGAACATTTTTAAAGCACTATTCACTCTCTATAATGCCATCTTCGGTACTACGGTATACTTACCCGCTTCTACTCGATCTCAACCAGAACGCCACACCATCCTACTCCAATTGGCCTTGTTATTTGCAATGATGAATAATTGACAACATGGCTTAGTATTGTTATTCGAGGCGTGTGCGTGTGTGCGTGAACTAATATCGGTCAAGTTGGTGAGAACTTGTGCCGGGAAAAACGTTTTTTGGTCTTTGCATGTGCAGGTTGGGCGTGAAGACGGTCATGGTCGGTGACGAGGAAGACCGGGACTAGGAGGGGGAAATCTGAGGTCCAGACGGTCGAGGATGTCATGAGGTGGTCGGGCTCACGCTGGAGCACATGGAGATCAAAGGTGGATGATGCGTGGAGAAGATGCAGGAGGTGCGGTCCTGGAGGCTTCGACGCGCGATGGGTAGAAAAGTCGTGAGTGTGAAAAACCCATGTTAGGAAGGGTTTCGGGTCCCTTGAAAATTAGTGGGCCAAAAGTCTAGTTGAGGTAAAAAGGCCCAGGCCTAGTTGGAGTTGGACTAGGATTTTAAGGCCTAGTTGGAGTTGGATTAGGATTCTAAGGCCTAGTTGGAGTTAGATTAGGATTTTAATTAGAGTTTGAAGAGGTGTTTTAGGGGGCTGCATACATGTATATATATATGCAGCCACCGGGTGGGGAAAGTATCGGGAAAAAGGAGACGCGTTTTTTTGGGCGGCGTGGTAACCGAGCGCTTTTTGCTGAGACGGAGAAAAAGAAACAGGGCGTGCGGCTGCGTGGCGTGAGGAGAAAAAGCAGAGTATGGAGGCTGGATCAAGTGAGTTAGACATGGATGAATAGTGCCTGCAGTTTTTGAATAAACTTTATGAGTTTTTTATTTCGCATATATTATCCTTTTTCTTGATTTTTTTATTCCTATAGATTCTCCATGCATTGATATATGTGTAGGTATTTTTCTTACTCACATACATGAATTAGTTTTGATTAAAAATCGATTGCTAGATTGAAGAAAAAACGATACTTTTCTGTTCGATCGGAACTCATTACAGTATCGCTACAGTACTGCTACAGTAATGGGCTACAGTAATCTACAGTAAATGCTACAGTAATATCAGAAAAAAATCTGTTTTTTGTTTTTTTTCTATTTCTGGTTTTTTTCAGATTAAACAATAAAAAAGATAGAAATTTTTTTAAAATGTTTCCGCTGTGTGTTGCAATCATTCACCCCCCTCTGATTGCCATCGACGATCCTACAAGTGGTTTCAGAGCGGGTTGCTATGGCGTCAGAGAGGTATGTAAATCGTCCCCCCATGCTAGATGGTACTGATTTTGCTTTTTGGAAGTATCGGATGCAAGCTTATATTGAGGCTCAAGGTAGTGATGTTTGGAATAAAGTTTCTACACCATATGAGGTTCCTGTTGCTGTTACTAATTTAAATAAAGCAGATGTTAATTTAAATGCTTAAGCTCGTAACTTGTTATTTCAAGGGATTTCTCGCAAAGAATTTGATCGTGTAGCTCATATTAATTCTGCCCATTTAATTTGAAAAACTCTTTGCGATTATCATGAAGGAACCACTAAAATCAAGAAAGTGCGTAAAAATCTTTATCAAAAAGAATATTCTGATTTTGCTATGAAACCTGGTAAATCCATTGATGATCTCTTTGCTAGGTTTGAGAAAATATTGAGTGATCTGCGTGGTGTTGGCGTTATTCCTGCTGATGAAGATAATGCAACTAAAATTTTGAGATCTTTAAGTTCTGAGTGGTTGATGGTTGTCACAACTATTAATCAAACTGTCGATCTAGATACTTTAACTATGGGTGATCTTTATTCTAGATTGAAAACATATGAGATGGAAGCTTTGCCATCTAAGATTAATAAATCTTCATCTTTAGCACTTGTGATTAACCCCGTGCAGGATGCTTCGTCGAGTGCTTTGTCTTGTGTTTCTTTGTCTGCCTTGTCTTCTTTTTCAGAGGAACAGTTCAAGCAGCTTCCTGAAGAGGACTTGGTATTGATCTCCTCACGAGCATATAAGGCACTCAACAATGTGATGATGAGGAAACGAGGTGGTGTGTCAGGTTCGATCAGATGCTTTGAGTGTGGCGAGCCAGGCACATTAAGATGGATTGTCCCAAGCTCAAGGGAAAGGTGGTGAAGGAAAAGAAGAATTATCGTCGTCGGCCATCCAAGAACAACAACACCAAGGGTGGCAATTTCCATCGCAAACTTGCTGAAAAGATCATATCGGCTATTGAGCGTCTTGATTTAAGTGATGTGGAATATGAGAGCTGCGACGATGATGACCACGACGATGAAGGCAAGAAGAAGAAGAACGATGACTTTACGGGCATGTGCTTCATGACAGGCAACAACAGTGATGATGGCGATAGTGATCCCGATGAGGTAAGACCTTCATATGATGAGCTTGAAGATGGTTTGATTAAACTTGCTATTGAATTAAAAAGGATAAAACAAAAATTGAAAGAAAATAATTGTGTTGTTGAAAGCCTAAATTCTGAAATTAATAGACTTAGAGCTTTAATTCTTGATGATGAATCATGTGAGTCTTGCCAAGTTTTATATTCTGAGTTGGAGGCTGTTAGATCTATTAGTGCATCAAACCTGATTCAACTTAGAGATGTAACTGATAAATTTGATGAATTAAAATTGACACATGACTCTTGTGATGAAAAATTAAAATTCGCAAATGCTGAAATTGAAAAGCTCAAATTTAGTTCTTCTACATGTTTAGAGTCAAGTATTTCAAATGCTCAATCTAAAGCTTGCTCTAATTGTGAATTGCTAGAAGCTAGACTTAACTCATCTCAGGAATCTATTCAACAAATGCTTTATCATGAAAACATGTCTTGCTCAAATTGTCCTAAGTTAAATATTGAAATTGATGCTTTAAGTAAGCAATTGAATGATTTTGCTTAAAAGGAAAGATTAGCTCATCTAGTGCTTCCAAGAATTTTGTGAATGAACCTGTTAAATGCACTGCTTATTCCACTTTGGCTAAGGAAAATGAGTATCTTAAGAACACTTTAGAGAGATTCTCTTTTGGCAAGAAAAATTTGAATATGATTCTAGACAAGTCAAAAACAAGTGTGAAAAATTGTGGTCTAGGATTTAATTTTGTTGAGCATGCCAAGAATAATCCTTCTAAGGTTGTTAAGGTTCTTGAACCTGGAATGATTGAAGTAAAATCTGAACCAAAACAAACTATGTTTAAATCTGCTGGCTTTGTGCAAAGTTCATCGAATAATAATATAGGTGCTAGCTCATCATCTCAAAAGAAATCTAGTTATGTTAAATTTCATTGCAACTACTGTGAAAGAGATGGACATTTGCATGAATTTTGTTTTAGGCGGGCTAAGAAAGAAAGGAAGGAAATGTTGAATGCTTTAAGACAAAAACGTGCATTGTCTTTTGCTCTTAGATCAAATGCGAAAGCTATGTTTTTAGAGAACTTTTATGATGGCTTTAAATCTACTTCACATGCTAGATTGGGATTTAATTCAAATAATTCACGTTCTTTTTGGCATTCTGATCATTCATATGCACGTGATTTTGGTTCTAGCTTTGTTGCTCCTGTTCATCGTGTGTCTCAGTATTGGATTCCTAAATCTTATTTCACTAACCCCAATGCTGTGAGACCGATATTTCCTATGATGTAAGAACAACTAATAAGGATGGAGAACATTAGCTCGATTGGGTTCCAGTCTTTTTCATCATCGTTTGATTGGAACACTTGATGGTTCTTCACTCGTTTGATGACTTGCAAGAGATTTCACTTTTTGAGAGACCATGTGGAAAAGGTGATGTAGTCTTACATCCTATTGAGTTGGATTCTCATGTTGATGATATTCTTTCAAATCCACTTGACTCTCCTTATTTTGCTCTTTTGCGAAGTGGGTTGGGCGTGTTGCATCTTATAGGATTATTCTGAGGGGGAGCTTGATGTTTAAGAATTTAGGAAGCTTTGTTTATTATACTTGTCAATTAAATCAACAAGTTGTCGGGACCCGGAGCAGCAACTCCAGAACCCACTGTGTATTCGCACTATCCCAGGAAAAGCTAGTGCACACAGGTTGAACAGTGATACATATCACGCATGATAACTAAACTTTATTATAAAGCAAGAGTACGGGCCTTATGGCCAGGTTTACAATAGGGTGGCTTCATGGCCAAACATAAAAGTAAACAGCGGAAGATAAATAAAAGGAGCAGCCCATCCTGCCTTCCCACAAGGCGAATTGACTATAAGACGTGGCCTAGTCGTCACCATCCTCACCGAAGTTGTAGGCGTCATCCTCTGGCAACAGATTTTAGCAAGGTGAGCACATAAAGTACTCCCAAGGTAAGCACACGAAGTGCTTACGCAAGTTACACCAGGGAAATATAACAGAGTGTATGCATGCATAAGGGGTTACAAAAGAAGGCATATTATGGTTTATTTGCATAAACAGTATCATTGGAGTAAATATCAATAATAAGTGCAAAAGCTGAATTTGATACAATAAATAGAAACAAGAATTTAACAAAATAATATCGTTAGTGCAGGCTCCGACCAAACACTAACCTAACCACGGGCATCCCACCCGGACCATCTTTTCCAAAACGAACTCGTACGGATTCCATCCATCCGCACGGTTTTCAAAATCTCTCATGGATTCCATCCATCCACAAGGTTTTCGCAAACCATTTTGAAAAGCAAAGTCTAATCCGTGAAAAACTTCACTCAGCTTGCCCATGACCGTGGGCACGGCTATCCAGGATAGGTTATACACTCTGCAGAGGTTGTACAGCTTTACCCACAAGACATGATCATCCCTTTTTGCCACCGGATTAACACACTTCCTTAGGTGTGCGGCCAGGAGATCATGACAAGGCCTTTACAATGATTCGTTGTCAATATAATCACGCCGCCACTAAGGTTTCACCACAACATGAATCCACATGTTGGAGCCCCCTCTTGTGCCATGTGAGACTTCTCACGGCCTACACCGCGCTCACATTCAGCCTATAGCGAGATCATGTTGGAACTTCACAAATTATTCGGCCAGGTCTGTCCCATACCAGACTTGTGGTAGTACGAAAGGGCTTTGCAATAGTAGCTCACAGACCGGTCCTTAACTTGACTTAGGCCTAACCACAAACCCCTGTGCCCGACAATCAACCACTGCGGCTCCGACCAACAGGGCATGCCTGCACCCACCACTCTGACCAATTGCCTAAGTCTAAACCAGTTTTATATTTTGTTTGAAAACATTTCATAACACTCCTTGACTCACCAAAGTCAAGAGTACAGTTGAAAAGTTTATCATTTCATGTAAAAAGGTTATCATTTTATGTGAAAGATCATCCCAAACCATAATTATCTTAAGCATGGCTAAGCATTTCTACAAAATTTCTAGTTAGTGCTATTGTACTAACTAGGTTTTATCTAGGGTTGACAAGGTACAATGGCATTCAAGTCAAATTTGGCTGTACAAAGGATTTAGGCATAACTACACTTTTAAACTGAATTTAAAATAGACTTGACTAAAAGTAAGCATGCATAATAATTTTAAAAACAACATAAATAATTTAAAATACTGGGATCAACATGATCAAAGGTGTAACTTGCCTGGCTCGAAGACCTGGTGCGAATCGTCGGCGTCGTTCTCTCCGAATTCGTCGAAATCTACGCGCGAAGAACCAAACAAATAAATTCAAATAAAATCCAAATAAAATCCAAAAATTCAAAAAGAGCCTATTTTTGGGTAGTTTATGATTTTAGAAGAATTTAGAAATTTGAACGGGTTAAATCGGAGTTAAAATGAAGAAGTTATGGCTTTCGGAAGATCAACAGGAGGGAAAAAGGAAAAGGCTGGTTTTCGGGAATTATTTTTGTACTGAAAAATGCTATTTATGACATCAGCAAATTTCGAATTTTCCGAGCGGGAAAATGATGTGAATGACCGGTGGGCCCGGTCTACCGTGGACCAAGTCCGCGGACCACGGGGTTCGCCGACGTGGCACGCCGGCCACATGGCGCCATGCGGGCGTGACGTGGAGGCCACGCGGGCGACCACGCGGACGAGGCCGGCCACACGGGCGGCGCGCAGGGCGGCACGGGAGGCGCACGGCCGGCGCCTTGCCGGCGGCCGGCGGCCGGAGGCGGGGGCGGCGAGCGGCGGCGGGGTGAGGAGGGGCGGCGGCGCACTCACCGGCGACGGCGGGGAGGCCCGGGGCGGCCGGCGGCGGCGCAAGGAGGAGGCGGCGGTGGTGAAGCGCGAGCGGCGGCGGGAGGTGGCCGGGACGGCGGCGCACGGCGGCGGGAGAGCGGCCGAAGGGAGGGGGAGGGCGGCGGTGAGAGGGGGGCCGAAATGGTGAAGGAACCGGGCATGGGGAGAGGTTTTTATAGGTGGTGAGAGAAGAAACGGCCGCGGATTTAGAGGGGATTAAAGGGAGGAGGTGGCCGGGCGTGAGTGGGGAGTGATGAGGGCTTCCGTTTCCACCCTTAAACGACGATTAAAGTGGTAGTAACGGCCGGGAATTGAAGTTTTTATTCGGCATCAATGGTGGGAGAGAGAGAGAAGACTAGAGGAGGAAGAAGGGGAGGTTGAAGAAGGATATGACATATGGGTCCCATGTGTCATAGAGAGAGAGGAGAATGAAGGGGTACGGGCCGTCGGATTGTTGACACGTGGCAAGTGAGTGTTTCATGGCTCTTGGATTTTATGAAGGGGTAAGTGATCATGTGTGGCTAGGATTAAAACGTGGAGAGAGAGTGATTCAATCTGAGAGCGACACGTGGCGGGCTTGGATGAATTTGATTTTTATTTTCGGAATAAATTTCAGAAATTACTAGAAACTTCACAAACACTTGGAAAAAATAGTATTTAATGTCTAAAAATTCCAGAAAAATTATAGAATATTCCTGGAAGCATTTTAGACTTAGTAAAAATATTTTTAATTTCATATTTGCATTTAATAATTTTATAAAATACTTTTTAACCTTTAAAATTGATTTTAAATTCCAGAAAAGCACAGAAAATCCGAATAAAAGCCAAATGCTTTTAAATACTTAATTTGAAATTATATTTTTACATAAACTCAAAATATTCTTTTATTTAATCATAATTTTATGTTTATAGTTAAATTACTTTTTATAAAAGCCTTTTTAAAAGCTAAAAACAGACAAATAAAATCTCCAAAATTTAGGCAACCAAAGAACACTTTATTTTATTTAAATTAAATTAATTATTTTTTTTTACTGAAAATTTTGAAATAAACAGCTGGGCTGTTACACAAGTCCAAGCCATCAAATTTAAATGAGTTGTGGAGCTCTCTTTATCATATTTATTCATATGTTGTGTAGCTTTGATCATGACTAGTTATAATTAATTTGTTGCACTTGAACTAAAATATGACATGGCGGAATGCTTTGACTAGATTGATTATAGATAGTACTTTGCGATGTTCATCAAAAAGGATTAGCTTAATTGTGAGTCTTATTTTAAATCTAGACTATGAGGCTCACATGTTTCATATTGCAATCTTTTTATGATCATTCAATTTGGCATGGTATAAAAAAAATAAAAAGAGACATTTGAAAAGATGTATGCTCCAAGCATGCCATGGTAAACAAAAAAAGGCACAAAAAGTGCATAAAAGATTGCAATATGAAATGTTTTGGTGTGCTTTGTGAGAGATTTGGTGTGCTTATGGTAAACAAAGGGTGAGAGATTTGGTGTGCTTTGTGAGATATTGGAGAAATTTGCTCTCTTGTGTTGAGGGGGAGATATTTGAGACTTGTGGCATGAAATGTTTTTTCGGCTTCAGTACTTCGCTTATATCTATTTGAAGCAAATTCATCATGCTATCTTATGGTGTTGTCAATGTATTCATCAAGGGGGAGATTGTAAGACCATGTGGCTAGGTTTAGGATTTTTATAATAATGCATAATTGACAACATGGCTTAGTATTGTTATTCGAGGCGTGTGCATGTGTGCGTGGACTAATATCGGTCAAGTTGGTGAGAACTTGTGCCGGGAAAAACGTTTTTTGGTCTTTGCATGTGCAGGTTGGGCGTGAAGACGGTCATGGTCGGTGACGAGGAAGACCGGGACTAGGAGGGGGAAATATGAGGTCCAGACGGTCGAGGATGTCACGAGGTGGTCGGGCTCACGCTGGAGCACATGGAGATCAAAGGTGGATGATGCGTGGAGAAGATGCAGGAGGTGCGGTCCTGGAGGCTTCGACGCGTGATGGGTAGAAAAGTCGTGAGTGTGAAAAACCTGTGTTAGGAAGGGTTTCGGGCCCCTTGAAAATTAGTGGGCCAAAAGTCTAGTTGAGGTAAAAAGGCCCAGACCTAGTTGAAGTTGGACTAGGATTTTAAGGCTTAGTTGGAGTTGGATTAGGATTCTAAGGCCTAGTTGGAGTTGGATTAGGATTTTAATTAGAGTTTGAAGAGGTGTTTTAGGGAGCTGTATACATGTGTGTGTGTGTGTGTGTGTGTGTGTGTGTGTATATGCAGCCACGGGTGGGGAAAGTATCGGGAAAAAGGAGACGCGTTTTTTTGGGCGGCGTGGTAACCGAGCGTTTTTTGCTGAGACGGAGAAAAAGAAACAAGGTGTGCGGCTACGTGGCGTGAGGAGAAAAAGCAGAGTATGGAGGCTGGATCGAAGCCACGGGTGGGGAAAGTATCGGGAAAAAGGAGACGCGTTTTTTTGGGCGGCGTGGTAACCGAGCGCTTTTTGCTGAGACGGAGAAAAAGAAACAGGGCGTGCGGCTGCGTGGCGTGAGGAGAAAAAGCAGAGTATGGAGGCTGGATCGAAGTGAGTTAGACATGGATGAATAGTGCCCGCAGTTTTTGAATAAAGTTTGTGAGTTTTTTATTTCGCATATATTATCCTTTTTCTTGATTTTTTGATTCATATAGATTCTCCATGCATTGATCTATGTGTAGGTATTTTTCTTACTCACATACATGAATTAGTTTTGATTAAAAATTGATTGCTAGATTGAAGAAAAAAACGATACTTTTCTGTTCGATCGGAACTCATTATCTAGTCGCTACAGTACTGCTACAGTACTGCTACAGTGCATTTTACAGTAATCTACAGTAAATACTACAGTAAAATCAGAAAAAACTGTTTTTTTGTTTTTCCTATTTCTGGTTTTTTCAGATTAAACAATTAAAAAAACAGAAAATTTTTAGAAAGGTTTTCGCTGTATGTTGCAATCATTCACCCCCCTCTGATTGCCATCGACGATCCTACACATATTGACAACACTGCCGATCCAATTTATATGCATTACTAGTATATATCAAGCATAATTAGTATCAACTGAAATCCAAAGCAATCCTCTAAAGCGTACGTTCGTAGAATTATAGAGCCAGGATCTCTCGAGTTCACCTGCCCTGGGAAATTATTAGCCAGCATACAGTACTCATGTTCAAATAAGAAAACATCGGCCCTGAGGACGACGCATATATAGATTTGCATGGCTTGTTCCGGGCGATGAGCCGGCCGTCGCGCGACTCATCACTCACGCCGCCTGCTTGATCACGGCGCGGAACATGAGGCAGATGGCAGCCAGGAATACCGCGAACACGGAGATCACTGTGAGCATTGGAGTGATCAGCACCTGGTTCTTGGGGAACAGATGGTTGGTCAGAGATAGCGCCGAAACAACCATGAACCAGTAGTAGTACACCGACCGCTTCAGGCCAGGATTCAGCTTGGCCCCGATCCTGGTAATGGCACCCCCTCCCATCTGTTCATATATGTATGCAGCAGAGAAGGAAGAACGACACGTCAACTCCTATATATATGCCTCTTTATCATGCATGGGGACATTGGAAAGAAAATATATGACATAAAGTCAGCTGAAATATCACGTTTTAGTACCTGCAAATGAAACGTGTCTATTTGTACAAAAGAATGTCCAACGAGAGCATACTCAAAGTACGCGTTTGTCACTTACGCCATGATAAAACAAGACTAGCAGTTAATTAATTATTCGAGCTGTCACACACACTGATGCTTCAGGTATGATATTTATCAATAGTACCATCAGTAATTAACAAAAAGTGTTGAACATGCTATGGTCATGACGATCAGAGCGATGATTAGATCGAATGATAACTACAATGATGATTCAAGGGCTATAGTATTAGCTCCCACTGCTGGTTGAGTACATGCATGTCAGACAAACCAACCAAAATCTAGAAACATACCTATGACCCGATCACCTCACTACCGGAGCAGTCATTTGATTAAGAAAAAACTAAAGAACGGTATACTATTTTCAGTTTCTTCTCTCTTGCTTACTCTCGCTCTCGCGCGACGACCGACGGAGGTGGCACGTTGGATTCACCACGCTCTCTACTATTTTTTTAATGTATGCTCTACTAATATTTCATGTTAACAAACTCAGCAAGTAGTACTTTCCAAATCGTAAATAATTGTGGAAAAGCGATTTATGTGTGTGTTTAATTTTGATGATGAGTAGTGAAATTTTCCTAGATTGAATTGCCAAAAGATTGAAAGAGGGTAATAGTTATTGTTATTATTCCATTTTTTGCAAGAAAGTCGATGAGTAAAAAACTAAAGTCCAAGTGCTAGCTCTCTCATGAAAAGAAAGGAAGCAAGTAATTATCCAGAAACAAACCACTTTTCCAGCTCTATTCACATGATGAAAGATTAATAAATCAAAAGATCAAATCAAGAGAACTTCGATGATTATGTAACGGCGATGGTATAATTGGTGGGAGAGGATCATGAGGTACTAATTGATTTACTAAACTGATGGGAGAAAACATCAAAGGGAAAATAGGGTTAGAATCTCGGATCCATGGCTGGATCGATGTGCGGAATCACACAACCAGCTCGATCGAGCGATGCAACAAAAAAAAGAGGGGAAAGGCAGGATTGGAAGAGGTGAGGCAGTATGAACTACGGAAAAAAGGCAAGTGTAGACTTCTTACCAGGTGAACGCGCAGATCTGCTGGAATCAGCGCGTTTTGTTCAGCTCCGGCTGTGGCCAGAGCTGGAGCAGCAGCATCCATGTCCCTCGACGCCTTCTCCAAGTCCCCCATGCCCGCTGGAGCAGCAGCAGCATCCATGTCCCTCGACGCCTTCTCCAAGTCCCCCATGCCCCCCGTCAGCCCGATCCGACAATCAAAAAGAGAAGAAAGTGAGAAGAAAAGGGGAAAGCAGGTTTAATTTGGGCCTTGAGTTGACACAATTCAGATCAATCTCACATACCATCGAATCACGTAGCCCTTCTTAATCACGCAGCCAGGTATCCCTTCTTCCCACGTACTTACTCTCTGATCTGAAGCAAAAGCAGGCAAGTACTTGAGCTTAATTAGGGAAAAAAACCTCAACAAATTATATGGTGATCGAGCTCACCAGGTCGAAATTGAACCGTATTGATGGGAGACTAAGCGATTAATTTAGCTAAGTAGGAGAGTAGAACAAAAGCAAAAAAAATCGATCCTCAGCAAGGAAACTACGGCGGATGGAAAAACAAGGACGGAATTGCTTGAGCTTACGGTTGCACGTGAAAAGAAGATCAAGGGAGCTCCCAGTAGAGAGATTGGGGGGGGGGGGGGGGGGGGTGTTGAGGGAGATGCTGGCCTAGGGGTGGGCGATTTCCCGTACGTGGGCCCGTTCTGCTTGGTGCTCGCATGAAATAAGGATATGCGTGTTCTTTTGGTTATCCGTCGGATCTGGCCTCGGTTTAAAAGTGTTTTGGCTTTGATTTATAACTATGACTTTTAATTGATTGTAAGAGAGATTGATGAGTTAAAAGATCTTATGTTGAAAAGCTATTCTATTCAAAGCGGCTCCTATATTAACTCATACAAATAGTTTATATAAACTACAATGATAATTTACTCATTTAAAAACTAGCTTTTAAACGTCAAAAGTTAGAAACTGTTTGAACAGGGCCTAATTTGAACTACGCACAGTCATCATTAGTATCATTGGTTCGACCATTGATCTGTCAGAAAAGAAAGGAAGGCACAAGATAAATATTATTCATTCACGAGGCGCAATTTGACTCAAAATGTCTGGTGTAGGACCGAAGATGACAACAGAGGGGTGGTGAATAGTGCCCTAAAAAACTTCTCCAACAGTATTCACTTATTCTTTACTCCAATAGCTGCAAAGCTATCAAGATTACGATAGAAATCCAACTTGAAGATCACAGACTCACAGAGCTGAGAGCAAATAGTAGGAAAAACAACGTGGTCGGAATTCGACACTGTGGTCGAAAGTTGACTACCAGTCAAAAATCAACGTGGTCGGGATTCAACTACGAGACGAAAATCAATGTGGTCATAACCAATGTGGTTGAAAGCCAACGATTAGTCGAACAACTAACGTGGTCAAAGACCAATGAATAGTCGAAAATCCTACGTGATCGAAATTCAACTACTAGTCAGAAATTAACATGGTCGGAATTTGACTCTAATGGTCGACGACTAGAGTGAGCGGTCGAAAACCAATGTAGTCGAAAAATAACGTGGTTGAAATTCGACTCGAGTGGTTAATGAGCAGAGAGTGGTCGAAAACCAACGTGGTCAAAACCAAAGTGATCAAAATTCGACTAGAGTGCTCAGCGATCAGAGAGCGGTCGAAAATCAACGTGGTTGAAATTCGAATTGAGTGGAAATCCATGTTTTTGAAGTTGTAAACTTCGAATACTCTAGTACTCACAGTTAGACGAACTCATAAACCACAAACGTCAGATAAAAAGTGATCTTTTACAAATTCTCAAAAATCAAACTCAATCTTTACATATACTCTAATCTAAAAATTAATTATTCATCACAACCCTGAGGTGACCTCTATATAGTCTCATATCTCCACATAGTCTCACATCTGGCGTCGTTAGCAACATGATTTTTCTTTAGTGGAAATGTGCTTAAGGTGAATCCGTCGTCTTCCTCGATCATACCCTTTACCTAGATCGAATCTGACATGTCTGACTTCCCATGAGACATGGTAGTTAGCCAATGTAGTTAGCCAATGGGCTAGCTTATCTTTTGTGCGCATTTGTGTGTGCATGAAAAGGGATCCTAGCTTATAATAACCCTTGTCTCCAGCTATGCAGCCCAGCTACCTAGCTTATCCTTCTAGCTAGAAGCAGCTAGGGCCATAACAGAAGAGTCAAAAATGACAAGCTATGTAATACTGCTGGAGATTACCTTAATTAATCACGAAAGCAACATCAGGACGCAGTACGCCGCAAGCAAAGACTGCAGCATGCAGAAACAAACATTGGCTACGTACGTACCCTAATTTGTTTCGCACGCCAACGTAAATGATTAAAATATGCTTGACCGATATAAAAAAAATTGTAAGGTTTTATTTGAGAACCTAAAATTCTCGATCCATCCGGACGGATAAGAAATTTTAGACTTCTAAATGATCGCAGCTTGCATGTACGCGATCGAGGTGCTGATTCGCACCTCTGGATATATGTTTCCATCTATCAATTCAATCCCCATCCATCTGGTTCCCATGGTTGTCAGCCCTGCGTCGTGGTGAGGTAATATGCGAACATTCGTCAATTATACTGTGGCGGCTGCCCTCCCTTGGGTTTTTTTAGTTGCTTATAACCTATTTTCTATTGTTTGACACTATAGCTAGTTTATTTTATACTATAATTATAGTAATTTTTAACATAATTAAATTCAAAAAATTTAAATAAAAATAAGTTAGTTTATCACGAAAAATACAAAGGAATACGAGGGGAAAAAATTAAAAAAACATGAAAACGAAAATTAAAAAAAATAGAAGTTAAAAACTGAAGCCTAAACGAGTGAGGCATTCGGCCCATGGGTAGGCTGATTGGACGGCTCTGATGCCTGATGGGCTAGCTTTATTTTTCTTTCACTGATGGACTTGCTAAATGGCCCAACAGGCTCTTTGCGGGCCGTACTTCTAAATGGGCTAACTACTTTCCTTGTTTAATAAAACGTAGCATCCAACTATTAGACTGCTAGTACTGGAGACAATCCAAACCGCTGCCCACATGGGCCGGACCACCTGGTGTCTGGGCTACCCACTGCGAACTTTTGGTCACTTCAATTTATTTCTTCCTCCCTTTTTTTTTATAAGATTTCTTCCTCCCTTGGTAGCAAATCGACCAAAGAATCATGACAGCATAAAGCATAACCAGAAGTCCTGCTGTCAAACGGGGAAACTCCATAAGTTTTTTTTTGTGTCTCGGGGGTGGGGGGGGGCAACACAGCCAAATTCCCTGACAAATCAAGAGGTGTTTAAATCGGCTTTGATTTTTAGGGTGAAGTTGATTTGAACATCTCGATTTTTAAAAATGATTCGGAGTTTTCAAAAGCTGCTAGTTAGCTTTCGTCGTCTCCTTTGCGTTCACGTCTTCTAAAAACCATTTTTCAAATTTTATTTTAATAACTACTTATTCCAGCTGTTACTATTATATTTCAGCCAAAAACGCTAAAAAAAAAAGTATCAGCTTCCGCTGATGAACCCCAAGTCTGGTTTCCATTCAGCATACCTGCTGCCCCGTCAAATTAAGAATGAGACACACACTTACACAGCTTGTGTATGTATGCATGCGTCAAGCCCCCAACACAGGTCCATGCTGAAAGAAAACGTGGAAGCTAGGGAAGAAGAAACCGGCAAAAAAAAAAAAACAGCTCGATACTGATGGAAGAGTCTTGCAGAAATCAAGAGCAAATTAACAGGAGGAGGTGCGTACGTACTGTGCATGCGCTCAGACGCGCGCGCGGGGGATCGAGAGCTGCGCGGAGGCCATGCATATCTCCATCCCAACGGCTCCGGCGACATGGCGAGCGACAGATCGAGTAGTTGCCCTGCCAAGAGCTAGAGAAGCACGGCCATGGAAGGCATGGATAAGCTAGCTAGGGAGATGGTTCAGAGACTTAAGGTAGACGACACCCGTGAGGCCGTGGCCGGTCGAGTCTAGCTAGAAAATTCACACCACTCAGCTGCTCCGACCTAGCAACAAGCTAGTGGTGCTCGTTAGTTAACAAATCTATTCATTGGAGAAGGAGAAAGCAAGCTGTGCCGGCCGGTCGGTCTTATTCAATTGTTAGTTTGTTACTAGTGGAGTACTTGTTGAGCAGCAGTACAACGTTAAGATGGAACCCAGATCATGACCATGTCAGCCAAGAGGTAGAGGACAGCGCGGGCGCGTAGGTCTTCTCGATGCTACAAATCCACATGAATAGGCATAAGTTTGAACACTACAATCAAGAAGTATGGTTGTATTATCGATACAAAATGTGACTTGTAACATTAAAAATACTATGAAGTGCATTGTCGAAAATGCATGCCATATCCCTGAAAAACTTTAAGCCATTTCAAAATTGCTGTTGTGTGTTAGTCACTACAATCAGAGGTTGCCGAAAAAGTTCTCCGAAGGAAACTCTCCCTTTAGATCTCACAATAAGTATCTGATGAATTGATCCTAGTAGGACAACAGATTACCTTTCCAGTAGCCAGCATTGAGCGTAGAAGTAGATTTTGCCTAGTAAAGACAGCATTCCTTAAATTTAGCTTCTCAGTACCATGCTATTAGATATTATACCAATATGGAAGTCATTTTTGTCTTAAGTCTAATATCAATATACTTCAATACATCTCTATGCTCCTAACCTTACTTGAAAATCATATTGATAATGGAGTAAAGTTATAGAAATCATATTCATTTTGGCCTCTGGTTATAATGGCTTCAACCCTGAAATAAATTCAAAAATCAGGACCAACACATAGAGAAAAGTGAATTAAATCCGCCAAAACAAAATTCAACGATGAACTATAGGAGAGAGGACAAGAGGAGGGGCGGTAGCTAGCTCTTACCTTCATGGGGCGCTAGCCGGCGATGAGTGACCAAGCAGCAAGGGGGAGAAGGACCGGCGACAAGGGACTCCGGTGGTTAGGTTTTAGATCTGGGGAGAAGGCTAAGGTAGATGCTAACCTTCAAGGGAGGAGAGAAGAGCATGGCGGTCGCCGAGGCCGTTAGTGCTCGACGGAGTTGCCACGGTCGCTGGTGCTCAACGAAGTCGCCAAGGAAGCTAGTTGGAGCCGTGGTTGCTCGAAGGGGTACGACGGCTGATCATGAGGATGAGGGAGGCGAAGGGGAGGGCTGGTTCATCATCATGGTGGAGGCGAAGGGCAACGGGGTGCTAGCCTTCGGGGAGGGCGGCGGGGCTAGAGAAAGGGGCCGAGTCAGGTGGGGTGAGAGAGGGGGCCGAGTGGGGTGGGACAACCGAGCGAAAGGGTGTGGAGGGATAGTCCAGTGGCATTTGCAAGTAATTTTTATAAACTTCGATGGGCAGGTTTGATTTAGGTTGGACAGCTCTCCACGAGAATCCACCAAAAAAGCTACTTCTCATTTCTAGTTCATTTTTTACTCTATTCCTTGGGAGAATCAGAATTCAATCATTTTGGAAAGCTAGATGTTTGGCACAGCTTCACGAGATCCGAAGGAGAAGATGGGAGCAGAAGCTATACCAAACAGGCCCTATATATATTGCTACATAAACTCCTGCTACAAAGTGATGTGCATTCGACTAGTTTGTGTCCTACATATATAATAGGCATACATTTTCAAAGTGAAATGGGTTCATATCACACACAAAAAGGAAACTGGAACTGGTTGGCGTTTGCAGTGAGTACTTGGCGGGTAGGAGGAGATGGCGATGAAGCAAAATGGATTTGGTGCTTGTGTAAGTTCAAGTTCAATTAAATTGGTTTTGGTAATTAATGGCAAATCTGAATATGAGCCTAACTTATTGATGAAAAATCTAAATGTGAGACTAACTCGGTTGTTGAGTATGTTATTGTTAAATCCCATTTGGATGAAAAGATAAAAATCATAGAGGTATGCATTCGATATCATACTCTTATATCTTGTTACATTCCTCGAATCCAAAATATAGATTGAACTCCACCAAAAGTCTAACTTGAATATGTGCGTATATTTTTTATTATGTATTCTCGTATGCACATATTTAGGGAGAGTTCACTTTATGTTTTGTGACTTCATTAGTATTGATCAATGTTTCTTCTTCCTCATATATTCGGGATCTCTACTTTAAAACATATACTTTGAGTATATAAAACTTATGTAGTTCATATATACTCATATTACTTAATATTCAATTATTTATGTTTAGAACCAACATGTGTGCTAAGATGTCTAAAATGCTTAGTCCCAGATTATGGATGATAATACTAAGAGAGATCATGGCTAGTAACTTGAAAGTAGTTTTCTTATGCCATTTGGATCAATTAGAGGCTATGTATGCACTTGAATTTAAATTCTAAAGTTAACTATGCATTCTTAGGAAAAACAGTATGACCGCAGTTCAGGGATGGTACTACCGCTGTAAGGTATGACTAAAATATATTTGCGGTAGTACCGCACCCCCAGAATGACCGAAAATTACATGGTTGTACATTATTTCCATGGAGGTGCATTTTAGAGTATTTTCGCTCCCTGGGAACATCAGTAGTACTGATGTGTAATTGGTGGTACTACCACAGCTCGATATGACCGAAAATAATAAACAGTACTACCACACCCGGTCTGACCAAAAAATAGTTGGCGGTACATTTTTTTCCAGAGAGACACCTTTTGGAGCATATTTGCTCTCCAAGAAAACGGTAGTACCGCATTCAAGAAACAGTACAACGGGCCCTGTGAGGGTAGTAGTACCACACTTTGAGTTCAAATGATTTTATATTCAATATTTGTAATTGTGATGGTTGTTATCAATTACCAAAAAGGGAAAGATTGAAGAATCTAGATCCACTACTATGAGTTAATGGCATATTTTAGTAATTAATGACAAGCACATTGTGGGACTAACATTTTCTATGAGTTGGATGAATAGGTTATGTTCCATTGATGATGAAGATTTTGGATGACTTCATGTATTGAAGATCACCAAGTCAAGGTTCGGAATGAAAGATAGCTTCATAAGTTGAATGGCATCAAGAAGATAATGCATCATGTGTTGATGCACATCAAGATCCCTAAAAAGAGATAATCATGAGTTGATCATGAAGTTAAAAGAAAACCCATCATGTGTTATGGAAGGCATTTGAAGGATGCATCATGAGTTGATGCATATCAAGACAATGACTTAGATTTCAAATGAATATGTGCGTCATCAAACTTCAAGAGGATGCTCAAGGAAAGGGTATAACTAACTAGGGATAAGGATGTGTTTCTAGTTTTTTTTATCGATCTTGTCTAGTAGCTTGAGTCTCATCATGTGTTGATAGCTCAATCCCGCTTACTCTAACTCTATGTGGCATGATGCTATTATTTATAAATATGTTTTGCAAATAGTTGAGACTCATACATCTAATCCTTTTAACATGTGACTATACTTTGCAAATGTATTTTGCAAATAGTTGAAATATATGTACCTACATCTTGTGGCATGATCTAAATTTGCAAATATATTTTAAAAATTATTGGAGGTCATGCATTATCTCTTAGCATGGTTTAAGATTGTTTGTTGCTATTTCCTTGGACTTAGATATGATAGTGACTCTTTGAATTTGTTATACTTCATCCATTGATCTAATATATTTGAGATCATGCAAATAGGTGAGTTGTGTAGCTCTCTATATAAGCTTTTAATAGAGTGCAATATCACTCAATTTCGATATCGGAGTGAAAAGTTATTACCGTTTTTCTGAATGTTGTCTATGCTAAAATCTGAAAAACGGTAGTACCGATTTTAGCAAGCGGTACTACCACAGTGTGGTAGTACTAACCCTTGTGAGTGTGGTAGTATCACAAATACTGAGTAACGACTAGTTTTATAGCCGTTACGATAGAAAGTGGTAGTACCGGCCCAATGCTTGCGGTACTACTGGTTTTCCTGGTTTTTTACTTTCAACGACTAGTTTTTATGGTGTGGGCTATAAATACCTCCTTGGATGGTTGGGAGACCACCTTTAGCATTCCATATCATTCTCTTGAGCTAGTGTGAGCTTCTCTCAAGTGTGCATGTGTTGCACCTTGTGAGCAAGAAAACATGTCTCTAGTTGTATGTGTTGCATCTAAAGGTGGATTTCATATCCACTTGAGCTTGTGCATTCATTGCACGTGGTGAAAGTCAAGTAAGAAGCTCGACTTGTTACTCTTAGAGGTTGCTGACTTCTAAATGACGTTGGATGCGTCGTGTCCAGTGATTTTCTTAAAGAAGATTGTGAGAACACCCGGCGTGTTGTGAAGGTTGGAGCTCACCTATCAAAAGCAGGAAAGAGCTATCACTAGTGGAATTGAGGTATTTGGCTTAATTCATGGAGACGGTTCAATTCGTTTGAGCTTACCTTAATGTGGATTAAGAGAGACCGGTAAGTCTCTGAACACCATGGTAAAAAACCGTGTTATTGTGGTTTGTTCTCTTATGTTCAATCTACATCAAGCAATTTATATTCATATCATTAATTTGATTGTTTGTCTCTCTAGGACTACAAACCTTTTGACATAAACTTAGATTGTTGGTGTACTTATTGAGATTAGTTTATTTAAGCCTTAATTGATAAAAACCTTTTTAATTTACGCTTTCACGTTGTAGACTTGGTTTTAACCGAAGGAATTTTAAAACCGCCTATTCACTCCCCTCTAGTCAGCCTCCTCGATCTTACAGTTTAACGGGTAGGGCACTTCCACAAGCTTGACATCTGTTTTAATCAAGTCCAGACGAGAAGAAGGCAGAATGCAAAGAGAAAAAACTACGGAACACTATACCGTTCCCCCATCAAACCAATGGGATAGCCTTCTACCATTAAACCGATCTTTCGCATGGATCTAAAGGCATCCACTAGCTTCTTGTAGTTTTCTCATCACATGACTAATTCACGCATTGCGTCGATTCCATGCAACCACCCATGTGCTTCTTCCCCTTATCATTCTCTCTTGCCACCAGCAAATTAACCAAAGTAGCAAAGCTGATCGCATCGAGGTTGGCATCCAGTAGCATGTTGGACACCTTGATGTCGCCATGGATGACCGACAGGTCGCAGCTCTCGTGAAGGTACTCCAGCTCCATCATCACTTGGAACACAATGGCCATGCGTCGCACCCATGGGAGCATGCCCTAGTTCTTGCCGTTGCCATGGAGCCTTATGGAGGTCACTATTTGGTGGCGCGCGGCAAGCAGGTTCGACCGAAGCGAGGTGAGCGGGAGCGGCAACCAAGGGCGAGCTCAGCAACATGTGGGAAGGCGAGTGGCTGCAACAGCCTGATGAGCACGGAGCCATTGGCGAGCTCAGGGACAGGCGGGGAGGCAAGCAGTCCCGACGTCCCGGCAGACGTAAAGGCATCGCAGCTAGCGGTCGCACAGCCGTAGGTGAGCACGCCGGAATTTTGCTCTTGTTTGATTTGTATTCAAATATGCTAAAACTTTTTAAAACTCTCTAACTAAAATTTATTGAAACATCTTAAAACATTTTAGCTAAAACTTGCCGAAACCTCCTGAAACTCTCTACCCTAAATTTCCTGAAACTTCTTAAAACTCTCTACCCTAAACTTGCTGAAACTCAAGTTCCAAAATCATAAAACTTTGTTGGAATCTTTTGAAAACTTTAAAAAACATATGAAACTCACTGGAACCTAAGACTTCGAAAATACTTGGTAAAACTTGTTAAAACACGATGAAACTTCATGCTATACCATCTGTTCGCTCGTTTAAGCTTGGAATTCTGGCTTCCGACTTATTTTTCACTATTCCTAAATTTCATATTTATCTGACTTTTTGTATTTGTTTGAACCTTTTTACCGATTCTTTTTTTCCCTGTATTTGTTCACATTATACGTATTTTTTTAATTTAATTATACCAAATAAGTCACTATTAGCTATAGTATAATTTTATTTAATTATAAAAAAATTTATCCATAAGTCCAAAAAAAAAATCAACGCATGAGCATCACCTTAGTCGCCTCCGAAGTCCGAATGCAAAAGGTGCCTGGGGCAGCCCAAGTCTGCAACTCCAGTTTGGCCCATCTCGCCTCTCGCGTAGGCACCGCACGAGCAGTCCAGTACAACACGAACACTTCAGCGACTTCTGTTCCTCCTCTTCCTTTCGTGTCCAGACTGCGACGACTCCGCGATGCGCGCCGCGGCCTCCTCGTTCCCCAAGCCGTCCGCGAAGGAGAAGAGCAGGAAGAAGGGCGGCGGCGAGCAGCTGCTCACGGAGCAGGTCCTCTCCCTCCGCACCCGCCTCCACGACGCCCTCTCCCTCGGCGGCCTCTCCAGGTAATTAATTGCTTGCCACACTCCTCCTCCTCCTCCTCCCGTGCATCCCAAATCATAGCATCTTTGCAATGGAACTAGTTATCTTTTTTATTAAGAAGAAGAATAGGCACCAAATTCGAGTTGAAGAAGACTCGAACTTGGGTGCTGGTACCACCTCCCACCAATTGAGCTAGGCTCAGTTCCTTGTATAATTCAGAAGGGAAATTTTGACCAAATAATCGAAGAAAAGATTGATCGGCTGTTTTTTTTTCTCCAAAGATGTCGTGTTCTTAGTTGTGTTTATCATCGTGTTAGGTCCGATGGCCACGGTGCAAAGAAATGGCAGTCTACTGATGCTGGGATACAGTCTCATGCGCTCAAAGCAGTGGCTGCTTTTATTGGTTGTTTGTCGAATGAAATGTTGCGGCTTCCTCCTATGAAGGTATAACCCCATTTTGGTCTGCATAGGTATTACTATGCCCTGCCAGCTGTTCTAGCCAACAGTTTGAGCCAATTTAGCCAGATCTTACATCTTCATTTATGTTTTTTCTTGTGGTATATTATTCCTGAACGGTATGATAATAGTGAAATTCTGAAAACCCTGCACTTTGATTGTGACCAATTTTTTTGATAACCAGGAGTCAATTTCGGATATACTCATAGCGCTGGAAGGTATTCTTCAGACAAAGAACGTTTCGGTTCTGATTCAAGCAGCAGATGTGAGCTTAAGGTTCGTTTCCAGTGTAGGCACTTCCATTCGCCAATACCCAATTTTGGAGATGGTTTCGTCCCTCTCGTGCCAGTTCTCTGCAGAACAGCTACCTATAGCCATCTCATGTGCAAGTGCAACGAACTGCATATTGAAAAACCTAGTGACAGCAAGACCTTCAACCCATACAGAAATTTGGGAAGCCTTGGAGAAAACCAATGCAGTTGCAAGTATCATTTCAGCTCTGCAGAATTACACTGATAATGTCCATCCACTAAACTATCTCGCAGAAATGATATCATTGCTAAGAATCATACTGTGGATTTGGCCTTCTTCGAGATACCATGTATGGAGTAATTGCAATGTGATGAGGAAGCTAGCACAATACTGTCTTAGCACTGAAATGACAGTTGCTGCTAATGTTCTTAAGCTGTATGCTGCTTTAGGTACATCTGTTTGGTAATTCTCCTCTTTGACTTCTGTATAAAGATATGCCAAGATTTTTTTCTTCCTTTAGTTTCCTGTTGTATACCTGAAAATCTATAACTTCAATTCAGCTTTATGTGGCAATGGAGCGATGATCCTTCTCAAGAATGAAGAGTTGATGGCTAAGATTGGTGATCTTATGGGAAAGTCCAATCCAAGCATTACTAGGATTGAAGCATTGAAGCTCTGCCGGGTTCTTCTGGTAATAGTTGTATGCACTTACATTTGATGATTAACCAATATAACATACCTATCATATTTGTGTTGTCTCTTTTAAGAAATATCAAAATTGCTTTATCGTCTACAGAGATCTTCAATGTGCTGCAATCTGTTAATGACTTCACATTGTCAGCTTATTGTTCAAGGCATTATTGATGCGATGTCTAGAAGTGATGAAAAATCGTTAGTAACAGAGGGGTGCCGTACTGCACTACTGCTCCTTCGTTATGCTGGGAATCATCATCGATGCTTTTGGTCTAATGCTATTGATGAAGTATTATATAGGATTCTTACCGGCAGCTGCATCTCTTCACATGAAGCCCATCAGATTTTGTGCCATGACGAGCTGTTCAATATAGTTTCCAAAAACGTTACGGATATACATCCCTATGTATGGGATATACTTGGATATCTGGCAGTACATTGCAATAATGAGTATCTCTCTGTAAGGAAAGGGCATAATTATTTCTTGCAGGCACTAATATTTTGCGCTTGGTAGGTACTAGTTATTGTGCCATTGTAATGTTATTTCGCTAAATTGTTTCTTGAGTAATGTTACGAACTTATAGATGCATGCTGTGCAATGATTTACATTTCCATCCTGCGCTTTGTGCAGCTCGCTGGCAACAGATGTCGTGCGTAAAAGCAGCTACATGAAATTGTCCAAAGATGAGCAGGAGCCGGCTTTGAGGGCAGTTCTGATGATGCTTCTCTCTCCCAGCGGATACATTTTGTCTGAGGCAAGGTCTAAATTTTCGGAAGTTATTCTACATTTAGGCGATGACTATGTGAACATTCTGTTGTCATCATTACAATCAAATGTTACCAGAACTGTTACCGCATCTTATGATAGTGTCAAAATTATGATCAACCTCATGAACCTAGCATGCTTGGTGATATTACAATCTTATCATAATCTCCTTAACAAGAGGAATGCTGTAGATGTATTGTCCACCATTATCAGGGAATGTCTGCACAATCATATACACACTACGAGGTTAAAAGTTGCTTCTCATCTGCAATTTTGTTTCGATGGAGATTCATGTTGTTGCTATATCGTTGAAGAGTGGGAAGGTGAAAATATTGTTTTATTTTATGGTCTCGTGGTGTTGTTTAATCTGCTGAAGAGCATCACTTTTGTTTGTGTTCACTGTAAAAGGGATTTGAATGCGGGGATTGTTTGCCATGATTGCAGACATCATTATAGTGAAGGTTTGATTAGAGTTCTTCAACACGCCTTGTGTCAAAACTTGAGCTCAGGGCCCAGGTTCTATATTGCACATATACTGAGTTTGTTTGGCCTCTGTGGTTTTCCAAGCAAGTTGGGAGGAAAGATGAGAAGTGCATTAGATGATAACGAGCTAGTTGATCTGGAACTGTTGCTTTCAGATGGTGAATCTCTAAATGCTCATAGAGCCATCATATCAGCAAGGTGTCCTAAGTTGTTGCCATCTGCAAAATCTCTTGGCAGTGATGGAAAAAATACTGATGAATGGGGCAGATCACTTTATCATGTTCGAATGTCTGATCATGTAGATAGTCGTGCCTTAAAGAAAATTTTGGAATACACATACACTGGTTTTGTCATGGTTGATGATGATATTGTTAAGCCAGTAAGAACACTTGCAAAGTATTGTCACTTGAAACCATTGCATGAGATGCTTCAGAAAGAGCAACCCAGATGGAACTCCGATTGTCCCAGATATGATCTTACAGCATCTGAACCAGTTGAACATTCATTCTCGTAAGTTCGACCTGTAATCGCATCGTTTATTGATTCCAACCTGTCCTGACTTTTATCTGAACAAATAAGACTGGGCGGCTCTCATCTGCTAAAATTCTTGGTTATTCATAACACCGTTCTACTTTTGGTCATTTGCATTCTCATGCTACTTTGCAGAGTTTTTAATCATTGACTAGAGCCTCAGAACAGATCACAGCTGGCCTTTGTTATACCGTCTAAAACTACCATGTCTAATTTTGGTGGATACCATCTTTGATTTCGCTGTCTGTCTAGTTTTGTTGACTTGTCTTGAAGTACTTTTGATATATATTAATTTCAGGGACATAATTTTGGAGGCTCAATCAAATGAGAAAATGATGTGCCACCATGGCTTATGCCAATTATCGACTCTGCATGTTCACAGCCATAAAATTGTATTGAGCATCAGCTGTGATTATCTCCGGGCATTGTTTCAATCTGGGATGCATGAGAGGTGAGCCTTTTGCTTCTCAATATATCAAAAGTACACCAGGTTATGTTTACATTTTTACATACTAATAATCAGCGCTTGTTCATATTGCTGTAAAATCTCCATTGCTACATTATTTTAAGATAACTGCAGTTTTGTTGGTAATTTACAAAGTCATTTCATGTTTTTTTTCAAATGACTGATAAGAACCATGCGTGCAGCTTCTCAGACGTTATCAGAGTTCCACTTGGGTGGCAAGCATTGGATAAACTGGTTCATTGGTTCTACTCAGGCGAGCTACCCAGAGTCATCCCCGACTGCCGATGGAAAAATCTGAGCACCGAAGAGCAGCTGACTGACCTAAGGCCTTATGTGGAGTTGTCATCCCTGTCTGAATTCTGGTTCCTGGAGGGAGTGAAGGAAGAGAGCCTTGAAGTGGTCACCTCCTGCCTGAATTCTAGCACGAACGCTTCCGTCGAGTTCATCGGCGTCGCCACTGAGCTGGGTCAGTGGGAAATGGTTGAAGCCAGCATCAGGAGCGTGGCCCATCTGTACCCGAAGCTGCGGGATTCCGGTCAGTTAGAAAAGCTTGATGAAGATGTGCTCAACATGCTACGGACAGAGTACGTTCGGTATTCGCAGCGCGGCGGTGGAAGTAGCTGAGAACCTGAATGTGCATTTCATCGTGCGCTATGTTTGTCGAGATATACGAAATGTAGCAGTGTACATTAGTAACATACATGCTTGTTTTTGTATCAGAGTATACCATTTGTTTTAGACGACTAAACGTGTATAAAAGATCCATTTTGTTGCAATGATATCAGCGGTTTCTTACTTTCTTGTGCTCATGTTGTGTACGCGGCCGCGTGCACAAAATGATACCACCACTGGGTAGGGATGGCAACGGGCCTATTGCACTGTGCATGAGGAACTTACTAGCTTCGACTCCACGTGCACAACTGCATAAAACTTTTGCAGCTAAGTTTCTTCTGTGATCTCAATTTTAATGTTCAAGTAGGTGGGTTATGTTGTTTTGAGTTGCAGCGATCGAATGGTTTTTAGCTATGGTTAATAGTTTTTATCTGTATTTTTTAAGACGGCAGTGGGTGATAGAGATGCCGATGTAAACTCGCTTAAACTTAGGCCCCGTTTGGCACGGCTCCACTTCACAAGTGGAGCTGTTTTTTTTTGGCTTCAGCTCCACGAACAGCTCCACTGGTGGAGCTGGAGCTATTTTGGTAGACCGTTTGGCAAAACAGCTCCACCTGTTTTATCATGCATGGTTGAGAGATGTCAATTGTCCAATATACCCCTGTCTATTTGGCTTGTAGTAACATCAAGAGTTGTATGTTTCTACATGATTTTTCATCCGAGTAAATTTGAATTCAAAAAAAATTAAAATTTAAAATAACACAAAGTATTAGCAACCAATATTTAATTATTTTTTCATAGGAATGACCCGTTAGGACAAATATGCATGTGCAAAGTCATGATACAATGCAAACATCACATGTCATTATATAATACAAACATATATGTTCATGATGATCTAGAAAGATATATTGCCCGTGCAAGGTCATCTCGGAATTTATCCATATTCCGATCATTAGATTCCGAAGTTGATGTGTCACCTGCATTGTGTGAAGCAAAATGTTTTCTATACCTTAGAGGTATAGTAGGCACATAATCAGGATTCCGATCGCATTTACTAAAATCCTTATCCTCAGAATGGTTCTCACGAATGAAATTATGTAAACACATGGTTGCAGCGACAATCATCTTTTGCTTCTCCATTGGGTAACTCGGCATTTTGAGAAGGACCCTCCACTTCATTTTCCACACACCAAATGAGCGCTCCACCACATTTCGGATACTTGAATGCAAATGGTTAAACCACTCTTGTTCACCGCTTGGAGCAGGACCCCTCCTCCAATCTGGCACATGGTACCTTTCACCCTTATATGGTGCCAAGTATCCAGGTCTATTTGGGTATCCGGCATCAACATGATAATATTTTCCTGCGTAGAAATGACCACAATTGAATTGCACGAAATTTGTATAAAAATAAACTTGTACAAAAAACAAACATGTTACATATACATACCTAGAGGGGGATGTGGGAATTTGTCATGATCATGCCTAAGTGCATGAAAGAGCACACTAGTGTCATGCATAGATCCAGGTTGTCCAATAGATGCATATGTGAAGCGCATGTCAAAATCGACAATAGCCGCGACCGATGGGGGCGCCGCCGGCCGCGCCGGGCCATGGACCGCCGCCAGGGGAGGCGCCGCCTGCCGCGCCGGGCAAAGCAACGCCGGGCCTCGGCCATGGAAGGCCGGCTGCCCCGGCGAGAAGAGCGGAGAACCCGCCGGTCTCCATTGGTTCCGAAACGCCGAGAGCATCTTCAACGACTCCCGATCTACCGGATTCCCTCCCGTCAGCGCCTTCCTTTCCTCCGGCTGGCTGGGAATCCATGGCGGCGGCGCTCCCTTCACGGTCGCCTACGCCTTGCCGAACAGAGAACGGGAGAAGCCGAGGGATCGGGGGATTCGGGATCGGTTCGGCTATTTTTGGGCCCGATGGCAGAGCGAGTAATTTCGCGAAAGTACAGGGGCAGGGGTATGTGGGCATGCGGATGGAGCCGGGTGAAGCTACTTTTTTCAGCTCCATCCCCTACAAATCCTTTGTCTCAGCAGATTTTTAGGGGCTCCTTGGGTGGAGCTGTTTTGTTTTACCCCGTTTGGCACAAAACGGCTCCAAACAGCTCCAGGAGCCGGTGGTGGAGCTGTGCCAAACGGGGCCTTAGAAAGTTGTTTGAAGAATCCGCTTTATAAAATAATCTTATTTATTTCGACTTTTGAAAAATTAAAGGCCAAAACACTAAAAGAACAGAACCATGGTATTTGGTAATAAGCTGTCTTGATAACGAGCTGATGTTGATATTTTTTCCAACTCTCTTTCTTAAAAACAAAAGATTTTCCAACTCTCCCTTAAAAAAAAAGGGAAGACGATCGAGAAATGGATTGGGCTCACAAGCCCTAATGGGCCAACCAGCCGTGCAGGCAACTGTCATGGATGCGCCAAAACTTTGCCATGTTCTACTCGCTTTAGTAGCTCAACTCGGTTCCCTCGGTGCGTGACACAAACACCGCACTGAATAGCGAGCAGTCACACGGCTTGCAAGTTGCAATACTGCTATAGAGATTGTTCTTTTTAGTTTTAACTTATAGTTTTAATTGTGGTTTATGATTTGTTGGTTTTTTTATGAGATAGAATATAGGTTAATAGAAACTCGCATGCGATTTTGTCCGATATAAATAAAGTTGCTATAATATATGCTATAATTAACTTGTAAATCTTATCTTGAAAAGATAATCCGTTTGAAAGCTAATTACTATAAAAAATCGAAAACTCATTTTTAAAAACCGAAAAGAAGGCCTAGAGTGTGCATTTTCGTACTGGCGTTCCTGCTCTTAATTCGTGCAATGCCATGAGCAGCGAATGCCTTTCAACTACTTCAATGTCGAAGAGCACCGGATTTCTGTAGTTCGTCGTTCTGCTAATGAAGCCGCTCATTCGTTAGCTAAGACTAGCTGTAAGGATCATTTACTTGTTAGTTGCTTTAATGTTCCTTTAGTTCTTCTTTCTAGCATTTTGGATTCAGACCGTAATGTTAGTGATCCTTTGAATTAATAGCAGCTGCGCTTTATCTCAAAAAGAAAAGAAAAAAACTACTTCAACTTGTTTTTGGAGTGTTATGTGCTCATGTACTCCTTGACATAAACAACGTGTAGTGCTGTATGGCCTGGCTTATAAAGTGGGACTCCTTCCCCATACAAATTGTATGTTTGTGCACAAACGGCAGAGATCTGAGCTGATGAACCCAATCGACCCAGCTCACCACCCACATCACAAACACCACCTAATCTTCTGCAGCGGCAATCAACGGTGCCCTGTCCCATTTTTAGCTGAAACTAAACTAATGCAGCCGAAGAACTTCCAAATCTCTAGCTACCGTTAGTCTAGGAAGAAAATACACAGGACCAACATGGGATTAACATTAGCTTTAGCAGCACACTCACCGGAGCCAGTACGCACAGCGGCACAGACTTGTCAGCCGCCCTTTCCAATCTCTCAATTTTCTAGCTCTAGCTTCAAATGGAATGGATTGGGATTTGATGAACACAGGATGAAAAACAATGGATGTTTTTGTTGCTGCGTGAACCACACTGCAGCTTTTCTTGATTCAACTATTTAAAGAGACTACAATTAGAAACTGAAAAACTGAAAATTCTGAAAGCTGAAAAACTGAAAGACTTAGTTGTGGAGATGAAACTGAAAACTGTAAAATTCAGAAAACTGAAAACAGTAATACCATAATGGCTAACTGAAAACTGGCGCAGGATTAAATGATCCAACAAGGCTGTCCTCCCCGCCTGTTCCTTGCCCTTCCGCTGGAGTCCAAGCTAGCGTTCAATAGACAAAACGATTAGTCGCTGCCCCGCGGCATAATTGTTCGCGCTTGAAATCAATGCAGGAGAGAACCCACTGATTAAGCCTTGTTTTCCGTAGCAGCAGTGGCACCTATATTGTGGCAGCTGGTCAGGAGGGCTGCCTCCACGGTCTGGGACACCCCTCTGCTGGGGTGGCAGCGCCGGGGGCACGGCGGCCGTCACATGGCCGTCGCGTCGTGGCCGGAGGCGCATCAGGCGGCGCAGGTGGTAGGGTAAGGTGGTGCCTACTGCAGGTGTGCTGCTGTCCTGAGGGCTCAGGCTTCAGACTGATGCACACAAAAAAGATGGAGCGCCCGGCACTGAGCAGCGGCACGGGTTCTGAATTCTGAGCTCGGTTTTCTCTCTCTCGTTCTTTCCTCCAGCTTGCACACTCCCAGTCACAGGTGTGTCTTAAATTTTCATCAGCCTTCTCCAGGCCATGATTTCCTCTTTGTTGTCAGCAGCCATCACTACATGCCAAGATGTACACTTCAGCCGTTGATCGAGTACGTCTGGTTTTTTCGTTTCCTTTTTTTCCTTTTCAAGACCAAATGCGTAGATCAGGCTTTTATTGATCTGGAACAATGTTGAATTCTCACAGCGAACCAGGTGAGAATTTACGGAGTATGCTGACCCAAAGAACATTGCTACGATCATCCATTAGCTTATACACCATTGACTACAACTTAGAGCAAACGCATGTTCTTAGTTTATCCAATCCAGCGTAACAGCTTCCAGTATAACCTCGACGTATATAACATACATCGATTCTACATAGCAGATGCCCATGGCAGCAGTAGAGATCCGCGCCATCAAATGTTCCGGCAACATCACCTTACGGAAGAAGGCGCAGCTGTACACTCATCGCATCTCTGGAGCACTGCCAACGTGGGCCCCGGACCATGCTCACTGAACCGTGCTGGCCTACGCATCTGCATCCCTGCAGAGAAAAAAAATGACGAAAACAACGGCGCCCATGCACCTCCTAGGCTACAGCGCTGCTCAACGAACAGAGAACCGAGAGGATGCAAGCGGCCAACGGTAGGATGGATGGTCAAGTTCATCATCGTCATCATTTGCAGTTCACACACGCTGACACTAGCCGAGATCCACAATTAACGAGGACCAGAGGGTGCCAAGTGCAAAGAGTGGCAGAAGAGGACAGGGGGGAAGTAGTGGGGTGTAGTAGGCAGAGCAGCAGACTACTGTATGTGTTTACACGAATAAACTAAATGCTAATAATTCGTTTTAAAAAAATTATCTTGATACATATTTTAAAAAAATAACGAAGAAATCGTTTTAATTATTTATTATAAAAAAATCATAGACTATAAATTAAAAAAAAGAACGGACCTACAGCTTAGAAAAGGTCGGAGAGCAGAGGCGAGCGTTTGCAGAGGGCTCAGCGGGGAGTGGGGCGTGCGCGCATCAGAGGACCGTACGGCGCCGCCGCGGCCGCGGAGGCGGACGGCATCGGCGATGACCGGCCGGCCCGCGCGCCCACGTTGGTGTTAGCGTGCGCGCCAGCAAAAATGAAGGTTTTTGGAGATGGTGACGATGCCGCGGCGCCCATCGCGGCGACGCCTCTCCGTGGCGAGCGTTTCTTTCAACTTCTCGGCGTATTTTTCTGCGCGAATATTGATGAGCACAAGCGGCACAGTACCCCGGATCCAGAACGGATCAAGCCGGACTGCTGGCCTGATCAGACCGACCGGCTTGCCCTCTGGTCTAAATAAACTCTGAACCGGCATCTACTGGCTACAGCTGCTGACTTCGATGCAGATAAGCACAAACAATGAGGGCTTGCTTTGCTACAAGTGAGAGAATTTCCATTGCTCTGCCCTAGGTAGGGTGGTGCTCCAACTTTGGCTCAAGCTTGACTAAAATTATAGGCTGATGGATTTTTCTAACAAAATTGAGGAAAAAATTAAAAAAATTGTTATATCATCACGGGCAAAAAAAAATTGAAAACCCAAAATAATTAAAATAAATCAAAATTAGAAGTCGATACGTTCTAAATGGCTTCTGACTTAAATAAGTCGAAAGCTAAAAATAGCTGGAAGTTGAAGCTACTTTAAATGCTAAGGTTTGCATATACAACAGTACACCAACTCGGGTGTTTACACCAAGCAAAAATACCACATTTGGTGATTTGAACAAGGTAGCAGGAGCATGAACGTTTCACCAACAGCATTTGGAAAATCTTATCACCGTTATCTTGCAAACAACCCAATCAGACGCGCCAATTAACAAGACTACATCAACTTTTGAGATGGGGGGAGAAAAACCAAAAAACTCCAAATATACAGTCAGGAGAAAAAAGAACAGTCAATTGATTAGACCTTCTCAGCATCCCAAAGAACAAACAAGATGAATTAAAACCAAACTATCCAATCATCATTGCACCCCTTCCCTTTCCGTGCGCTCATCAATTTTTTTCCCTCCTAATTTTTTTGCAGACAAGACAAGGCCACAACTAACCCGTCAAACAAAGTCAAATTACCCAGAAAATCTCGGCAGCTCGCCGCTCCACCCTTGTGGCGGCGCCTTCCGCCCCAGCGACGACCGCGACCTCGCCGCCGTCGAGTCCTTGGCCGCGGACTCCTTCTTGTCCTTGAAGAACCCGAACACCGGCCGCGAGCACACGGGCACATTGAGCACCACCGGCGCCACGCGGACGCCGGACGAGTACGACCGGTCGACGGCGCGCGACCGGGACTTTGACGCAGCGTGGAAGCTGCATGGGGAGCTGGAGCTGCGTTCCAGGCCCTGGAACACGATCTTGCCGGAGGAGTTCATGCGCGGGGAGTCGACGGAGAGGCAGCGGGGTGGTGGAGGCGGCGAGGGGCGGCGGCGCGCGGGGCTGCGGCCCGCGCGGCTGGAGGTGGAGTGGCGGTGGGAAGAGCGGACGAGGCGGATGCGAGGAGGGTTGGGGTCGGCGGAGTCGAGGGAGAGTCGGGGGATGTCGTCGTGGTCGTGGCCGGAGGAGGAGGACGAGGAGGAGAGCGAGAAGCGGGAGGAGGCGAGGGAGAGGGACGCCTCCGAGTCGGAGCTGTCGCGGAGGAGCGGCGCCGAGGAGAGGTCCGACGCCGCGGCGCCGGACGCGCGGCCGTTGTTCCGTTGGAGAAGGAGCTTCAGGGACCTCGCTGCCGCCGAGTTCGTCGTTCTCGCGGGCGCCGCTGGCGACGGCGAGGGTTTCGGGCTCTGAGCGGCTGCTCTCTTGAGCCCAAGCAGTTCGCGCCACCGGCTCGAGCAGCTGGGCGCCTTCGGAGAGAACACGTACGGGTCGGCGGCATCGGCCGCGGCGGCGGCGCGGAGTGGCTTCATAATCTCTGGAGGCATCGGCATTGTCTCCGACTGCGGCGGCGGGGGCGCCGCGACCTCCGGCTCTGGCACAGGCGCCTTCCGAAGCGGGAGCAGTTTCCCGTCCGCAAAGAGCTCGTCCGCCGGGAGCATGGTGGCGGAGCCTCCGAGACTGAACTCGAAGTCAATGAAGTCTTTCGAGATCGCCGGCTCCGGCGTCGTAGCCACGGCAGCCACCGAAGAGGACACAACCGGTTCCTCAGCCCCGGCATCGCGGCTGAATGAGACACGCTGGCCAAGCCAGCCACACGGCACGGCGGAGGGCGCGGCGGCAGGGAGGTTACTCGCGACGGCGGAGGCCATGGCAGGCGGCGGCTAAGCGCATTAACGGAAGCAGAGCAAGCCAAGTATAGATCGTACTCTCACTACTCACTAGTAGACTGCCGGTACGGTACTAATCTTATGGTGTTGGTGGTGTGCGGAGAGAAACGTGAGCCGGGTAAAGGTGGTAAAAGCGCGTATATATATATACAGGCTAGGTTCTTTTAGGTTTTATGGTCATGACTTTTAATTTTTGATATAGTAATTAGTTTTTAAACAGTTTGTTTTTTTAAGACGGGATTTATAAGTCAATTGTAGTAAACATTGTACTGACTTTAGATATACTAACTAAAATCACATACGACTGTCTCTCCCTTTGTACTCTCTATTGCTAACAGCTAGAATTCAAAAGCCGTAAGCTAAAAGGCATAAGTCACAATCAAAAACCCACCTGTAAGTGCGCGGGAAAGGTAAACCATTTTTGGCGAAGTAGAGACAACTCTAGCCCTTGGGGCGACGCGCGATGTGAGGAGGGGCTGTTCCGAGTGTGCGTAGAGGCAAGTTGGAGGAGGGCCTCTTAAACAAAACCGAATTTCAAAAATAATTTGAATTCTTGTTTGATTTTAATTTCTCTTGAATCTTGGCTTAAAACCGCATCTATCCCAGCCATCTATGCCCTAATCTCCCTGCTGCATTGCCCTCTTCAGCCGTTTTTCGCAAAATACCATAGCTTCAGATGTTGTCGCAAAATACCCTAGCCCCGCTGCCTCTCTCCCCTGTTTCTCGGTCGCTACAATAGCATCGAACGGGGAAGAGGAATAGTAGAAGCTAGGACAAACAGTAACAGACAGAAACAATTAGCAGACCGGGCAGCCTCTTCTACTATTCATCACTGTAGCTCACCCGACCCGCTTCAAATAGTGCCCAACCCGGTTTGAATAGTGAAAACCCGTAATGAACAGTACCAAATCCGTTACTGTTCACAAAACCCTAAAACACATATATACACCCATTTCGATCATTTTGAGTCTATCTACCCATTCCTTAGCTCCATTTCCCATACCAAACTCCTATAAACCCTAAACCTATTTTATTAGATTTTTCTATTTTTATTTTCTTTCTTTTTATTCTTATCTCAATCCTTCGAGCACAGAATTGAATTGTTTCTTTTGCTTTACGCTGGCATACGATATCGTAGACCAGCCAATCCAGGAAGGAGAAACTCAAGTTCAAGCACAAGACTTGGAAGAATACGAAATTATAGAATATCTTGATCCGTAAAGCAAGTCGCATGTTTTTGATCATATTGAACCTATACTCCTTTAATTAATTATTTATCGGTATTTTCATTATGTTATTTATGCATTGTTATTTTTTGTACAATAAATTTTTTAGAATGACATGATATTAGTTATGTCCTACCACCTGATAAAGCCTAGTTTAATTTGATGGCCATATTCACTTTGATAAGATTTAGTAATGTTATAAATACTATTTAAATAATCATGGTAGACCAGAAATTCAACAGTTTTACACTACTAAGAGACTTGACACTTTGCCAGTATAATTTCAAAAGTGGTTTGGAATAAGGAAATATCACGGGAAGCCACGAGATGGTTGGGTCCCATGGCATTATCCTAGCGTGGAGGCTTGGACTGGAAATGTGGCAGTGTGGATGGGCACTAAAACAAGGGTTTGTGGATGGAAGCTCAGTGAAAATATAAGGATTAGAATTTTATGCCAAGTAAATAACATAGTGATCGCTTAACCACAATCGTTGATTCGTCAAGCCTGGTTTAGTAGCTGCTCAAGTTCGATTGAATATCTACAAAGGATGGAGGGAGACGTAGGAGTTTTTGTGATATGGGAGGGGTATAATCATACTTAACAATAGTAGATCCGCTTCAAATCAGGCGTGGTTGTGGGCCACCTGAGTTTGTTGGGAATCAGTATCTACTGGGTAGAGGCTATATAAAGAATTGAGCAGTGAAAAGCTTTGTTTTCTTAACTCAATCGAGAGGGTTAAGAGATCTTGTGAGTAAAGCTGAGTAGCCCTGCAGAGTCAAAACTTAATGATATTCGAATACGCCGTGCTTCCAATAAATAAAGCTGTATTTAATGGGTGAATCCAACATCAAAGCATAAGTAGATTTGGAATTTGTAAGTATGGTAATCAAGTTGTTGAAACCCCAATTATATTAAGAAGTTTGTGATTTTATGTTTAAAATATTTACAATTAAAATTGCATTCACATAAAATAATAAAATCACTATACTCCCATCCTTTGGGAATCCCTGCACATAATAAAATATCATTTGCCCATGTGACTTGTTGAGTACGATGGTTTGTACTCATACTTGCTAAAAAACATTAACAGATAGTATGTGTCAAGAAAATGAAGAAGTCTACAAGGAAAACATGGAGTAAACTACGAAGTAGATAATATTTAGAATTAGGGTTATTCTCCGCTCAGGCACGTTTGTAGTGTTCTTTTGTATTGTAATATATCTAATAGCCGCACACACTACACCACAACACCAAAATACCGTCAGATGTCGGTCGCTAAAAATGTATAATTACCGATGGACAGTTAGACGGTAAAAGTTGGTGACAAATCGTCAGTCGGTATTCCTACCTTTGCCGATTGACTGTCTGTCGGTATATATATTTACATTAGGCGTTGAACTGTCAGTCGGTAATTCATGGTATATACGTTGAACCGTCTGTCGGTATAGATGACCAGAGCCCTCGCGCACGAATTGTAATGGGCCCAACCCACCTACAACATCAAAACCCTAGGATCAATGAAACCCTTGCCGCCGCCAACCTTCTTTTTCCCTCGACTCTCGCCGCACCGCCCGCCAAAAATTTCCTCCCCCTCGCCCGCGCCCGCCCTCCATCAATCCGCTCCCGCGCGCGCCCTCCCCCCATCAATCCACCCCCAAATCGATAAAGGCGCCCGAGCGGCGAGCGCGGAGCGACCGCGTCCACAGCCACATTCCGAACCCTAGCTCCGCTCCGCGCCGCGCTCCGGTCCGCTCCGCCTCCGCGCCGCCCTTCCGACCGCTCCGCTTTCGCGCCGCGCCGGCCCTCCGCTCCGCCTCCGCGCAGCACCGCGCCGGCCTTCCGACCGCTCGGGCACTCTGCCAGCACGGCGACCGCCAGATCTGGGCGCTCCGCTCCGGCCCTCCCTCCGCTCTGCCCTCCGCACGACCGGCGAGGCGGCGACCGTGCCTCCGGCTCCGCCCTCCGCTCCGGCCGTCCCTCCAACCTTCGCTCCGCCCTCCGCACGACCGGCGAGGCGGCGACTGTGCCTCCGGCTCCGCCCTTCGGCCCTCCGCTCCGCCGCCACCGCAGACCGCGTCAGGCATCAGCTTTGGCTCCGCCGGTGAGTAGTTGTTCTGTGCCTGGCTAGTGGTAGTGGCTGATGTGGTGTTGATCAGTTGGTGTTGTATGAATGTATGTCAGTATGTCTGTATGTGTATGGCTGTATGCAGTATATGTTGAAAATGAACAATGCTTATATGTATGTGCTTCATGTTATTCATCAATGCTTGGTTACATTTTTTTAGCGAGAATTTTTTCTGCAGTTAAGGATGATGACAATCTTCAGCCAAAAAACTGATGTGAGATACATGCAGTTTCATTACTGTATGTGCCAAAAACTTGTGGTTGGATTGTATGTTCTAATATGAAATAATCTCAGGATGTATATGTTCAGTTGCATGGCCATATAGGAAGCAAATAATCTCAGGATGTATATGTTAAACAAACACTACTACACAAGTACAGTTGGGCTGTTGGCTCCATTTCTTGATAATATATATACTACTTTTGCAGGAGCAGAATTTGTAGCTGCAAGCATTTGGAATTTCTCTGGACACCTACAGTTGGGTGAAGGAGCTTGAGTAACGGTATGGTTCTATTTCTCGAGTTCTTATGTTGTGTTGTCAGCTTTCTTCTAAGCTTGTGATATGCTAAGTGGTTGCACTCTCTATGTAAGGATATATTCTTAGCGCGGTGTGATCTCCCTATAAAGGCGTATGGATAAAACATGGATCAATAATGAGCCTAGGTACAACACAACTACTTTTGAAATGTTAAAAGTGTTTTGTAGTTAACATGAGATTTTACATAATATATTGCATGTAGGCACACAAAGAAATATTTACAAGGAGTGAACGGTTTTCTAGCTTATGCATTTAGAAATTCAGCAGTAGGGGACAAGATATTATGCCCTTGCAGAAAATGTGTTAACTCATTTTGGAGAGAGGCAAGTGATGTACGTGAGCACTTGATATGTGGTGGGTTTATAAAAGGGTACACAACATGGAATTTACATGGAGAAGCAAGTACCTCTGATGAGAATCATGGAAATATTGATGGTGCTGATCTTATGGAAGAGTCCAATGAAGAAGATGAAATATCTGAATTGCTTAGAGACTTAGCTTGTGGTTTAGATGATAGAGGGGATTTTGAAGACAACAGTTATGTTCAGCCTAGTGATGAACTACGTGCCCTTCAGAAGTTGGTAGAAGCCAATAGTCAAGAGTTGTACCCTACTTGCAAGAAGTATACAAAACTGCGTTTCCTGATTAGATTGCTTCACATCAAACTCCTTGGAGGCTGGACTGATAAAAGTTTTGACCTTCTACTTGATCTACTAAATGATGCATTACCTAAGGGTTCAGCACTACCTAGAAACTTCTATGAATCTAAGAAATTGATTAAGTCCATAGGACTTGGGTACATTAGCATTCATGCTTGTGAAAATGATTGCATTCTCTATTGGAAGGAGCATGAAAAATCTGATTCATGTCCAAAATGTAAGGTTTCACGGTGGAAATCAGCTAGGGAGAGTTTAGATGGGAAACATGTATATAAGGTTCCTAAGAAGGTTCTTCGCTATTTCCCAATAAAGAAGAGGCTCCAAAGATTATTTCTGTCTTCTAAAACAGCAAGTCTAACAAGATGGCATGATGAGGAGAGAACAAGAGATAGTGTTCTTAGGCATCCTGCAGATTCTCCTCTATGGCAAGACTTTGATGTTAAACATTCACAATTCTGCAGATAATGAAGATTGTGATCAGGACATTATTAATGATGAGAACTTGCTTGTCCATAGGCATGTTGATGAAGCCCCACCAATGCCTTCCATGAACGTTACAAGCACACGAAGAAATGAAGATGCCCCTCGCTTTGCACATGCCCCTCGCTTTGCACATGATACACTTGTAATGTTCTTCATACTTCTGTAAAGTTTACATTTTGTGATTTAATATCTGTTCCTTGCATTTATGCAATTCTCATGAATACATCATCTACTTCAGGTTGGAAAGGATGTGATATTGTTTGCTATGCTGAGGTCTGATCTCCCTATAGCTAAGGCAACTGTTCTTTCTACTAATCCAAAGACCATGGTTGGAGGTCAGCCTCTTGGAAAGCAGTTTTGTGAAGTTATGGTGAATGTTGTAATGAAGAGGGATGCACTCCTGCCTCGCCCTTATGATTATACGATGAGTATGGCTGATGCTTATATGATGTCAATTGCGTGGCCATATAAGCGAGTAATAAACTGCACTTGACATCATTTCTTTTTTCCTTTTGATGAGTGGCTAATGTTCCTAATTAATGTACTTTGTATAGCTAAAGGTTTGCAGCAAGGCATCAAGATCTTCCCAGGGTACTGCAGGTATTTTGTGCCCTTTCTTACTCTTCCTTTGAGCTGCAGATGTATGTTATGGTCCTGATTCATGAACATAATTGGATTACCTCATTCTAAGTAATTATTTCATAAAACAGTTCCTTTTGTTCAAGAGCACCTTTTAAGATATATAAGATGTCATAATTGTTAATTATTTTCTCCTATACTAACTAGCTTTGGTATCTAAATGAAGCTGAACTAAGTTCTTCAGCATTACCAAATTCCAGTTCACTCACAAGTCATAATTGTTAATTTATGTACTGTTTGTTTGACATATTCAGTGAGAATAAAAAACACAAGGTCGTATTGAGATTTGAGAATTGCAGCTTGCACAAACCAACTACATCTTGTTATGATTTATCATTACAAATTCGGCCACTTCAAGGACATCAAAACTAGATATCAGCACAAGTGTTTAAAAGAATCCTGTAATTGATTTTTTTTATAACTATGGCATGTTTCCGTTTAGCATAATACTGCTAAGGGGAAAAATAAGTGTTGGGAAAAAATAAGTGGTCACAAGCAATACAAGTAGTAGCATGCAGTCATACACATAGCAGTTTCCAGTTCACCTCTCACCAAGCATATGAGAGAGGTTGATGGATCTGAGGCTAGGAATGCTTAATTTGTAGTACTATTACCTTCACACCCAACAGCTTTGAGGTTGATATATAGGAAATAAGCAATGCAGCAACCCTTCGAGGTTGATATATAGTATGGCAAGTGTACTTAGAGGCACCAACCCTTTATCTGAATCTCAAGATGCTGCTAGCCTGGTTTGCAGCACTTGCTAACTCTTATTGGTATAGATCTGTTTTTGTTCAGCGTAGAGAAAAGTATTGTTTGGTATAGATCTCAAGTATTGTTTGGTATAGATCTCAAGTTTACTGCACAATAAACTAGAATGGTTGTAGACTTGTAGTATATTTGTGTTTTACTGAATAAAGATAATCATTTGGCATTCTGACTCAGGAAGTGTTGTGCGTCACTAGCTGGATACAACTGGACTGCTTACAGCTGAACCGGTCACGACTTTGCGGAACTACTGCGCCTTTGCATCCAAGTATTTTTTTGTTTTTTGGGTTTCTGGAAGAACTTGTTCACACAACTCAATGGCATGTGCAAAACAATCTTCTACAATCTGCTGTTGGATCCATGCATCTCCTTTTGGTTTCTGAGTTTCTCAAAGTGATTGTGTACTGCAAACAATCTAGTACATTTTGATGCATTGCCATGTGTGTCTTTTGTTTTTTTCACTTGGTGCAAGGAAGACAAACCTATATGTATCTGGGGGACTGAATTTGTGATGGTGAATGTGATATGGTGGCTCTCTAATTATTAATGAACTTGGTTTACTATGTACTAATTCTGCCAAATCGGATTTTATTTTTTTTAATCCATTTTAATTGCATCGTTGGACAATCAGTCGCTAAAACATATCTATACCATCAAATAGTCTGTCGGAATATGTGGTAACACACTGTCTGACGGCAAATATTATACCGTCTACCAGTCAGTCGGCAAAAGTACGGTCAGTCGGTATATGTTTTTACCGACCCCCGTTACACCGTCTGTAGAGTCAGTCGGTATATGTTTTATACCGACTGACCATCAGACGCTAACTCTTCCTATGCCGACTGACCGTCCAACGCTGTTTTGGGGCTGTGGTGTAGTGACACCCCGCTGTAAGGCCTGGCTGATAAACCGTTATCTTATAATAAAGTTGGTTTTGTATTTAAGCATGTGATGGCAATGACGATGTATACTCGACTACAGTACCTCACAGCTAAATAGTCTTAAACAGTTGCGAGAGAAACACGATGCCTCTAAAATTAGGGGCCTTACAGCGTCCCGGTTTCCGGCACCGCCGGATCGGCACAGCTACGGCCTGGCGAGGGGCCGAGAGGGCGCCCAAAACATGGGGATGTTCGACGGTTTTGGGATACGCTTGCAGTGGCTAGCTATCTGATCATGGTGGAACCTGCTGTTAATACGTGCGCTAATGTGTCTTGGTCAAGTTCTAGAATCTAGATACTATACTACCGTGCTGAGTTTCCAAGTAAAATGCAATCACCTTTGTCTCTTCGGGGACATGTTCTATCGTAGAGTTTATATGAAAGGTCTAGATAGCGGATATATTATTGGGTTCAGTATTTAGTTCTATGATTAGAGAGTGGATTTTCAGTAATGGTTATGCTTTATGCAAGTGTTTGGGTATACGACCAAACATATGGATCGGCCCAATGTGCAAAACCAGGGTGACACTCTTTACTTAGTGATGCTTTTTTGTTTGAGCCACGCATATATAAATGCATGCAATTCTTCTTACACTAATGCAACCGACCATCCACACTTCTGATCAAGTAAAAACACTTGACGTCTTCAAAAAAAAATTTCAAGACTTTGTATGGACACAGGAGTCGTGATCTAACTCTGGAGCTAGATTTCTATATGAGTTCTCTAAACGTTCGTACAAGAGAGAGGAGATGGTTGAGACAAGCATTTTTGTTGCTACATGTAGACATATCGTTATGTTACTCCAGGTACATGTGGGATGTTCGGGGGTGCACTTAGGAATCTTCGTAGCAAATGGCCTGCTGTAAATTTACAGTACAAGATCAGGTGGGCACGCTCGCCCCCTTTCAGAACTTTGGACGGGAGCTTTGTATTACTTACTCGCAACTTTGGAGGCAACTGCTGCATTAACAAAGGCCGAAACACATTTGAATGCTGCAGCATGTAGTGTTGCAATTTACTCGTGCAGGGACAAATGAGATCTATTTATTATAAGGAGGAAAGGTTATGGGTGACAGGGCAAGCAAAACAACAAAAAGGCCAAATATATGAGCCTGTTTTTTCTTCTTCGGCCTATAGTTTTTATCTTCTGTTTATGACTTTTGGGCTATTTGAGAAAGAGAACATGGAGTAAGAGAAATTTACATGCGGTTTTGGTTGATATAAATGAAGTCGCTACAGTATATACTATAATCAACTTGTAGACCCTACATTAAAAAGATACTTAGTTTAAAAGCTAATTACTGTAGAAAAGCCGAAAAGTAGCTTTTAAAAATTGAAAATAAAAGACCTATAAGCTTCAAGTTAAGATTTTGGGAGCACAGAAGCTTTGGAGTTTACCTAGTGTTATAAAATGCACGGCAAAAATAAATGATCAAATGAACAAGAGACACGAATTTAACATGAAAAACCTTTATAAAAAAACTATGGACGTGTGAAGACGAAATTCAATATAGAGGAGATGTTTATAATGTGGCTTTTGATCTTTCTATGAACTACAGGGGTATATTTATACTAGTGGCTATACTTATTGATTTATATTTTATAAGCAACACGAACTTAGATTTAATGATCATGAGATATCTGTGTAGGTTCTACTAGATTCTAATTGTAATTATACTAAAGTAGAACAGGGAACAGGTAAACATATTTCCTCAATAGATAACTCTATTGTAGTCTTTTCTTCTTTTCGAATGACTAAGGCTAATCTTTTGGAATCATGTAGCTTGTTCGCGCACATACGTTGTAAATGTACGGAAACCCAAGGGAGGGATCGACGCCCTACAACACGTTTCTAGATTTCCTGGTATTCGCTAGTACATACTAATCCTATATCATAGTAATGCCTCTCGAACTAACAAATTCTATTTTTGCAGTACTACTAGCAGCCAATGGGCAACAACACCTGTGGATTCTATGTTTGTCACAACATGCAACTATTTGTCGGTTCCGCAAAGAATAATCTTGAGATTTGTCAATCTTGCGATAATTATTTCATACTTATCAATTTATATATGTATGCACGACATTGATCTTTATACAACAAATTCCATCCATCACTATAATTCCGTTGGAACAAGCCGACCTCAAACATATTCGAGGATAATATGCGTACTTCTTGATGTCTGAAGTTATAAAAAAAATAGGGAGTTCCATAGTGTAGAATGAATTTCACTGGGATAAGATTGAGCTTAATTGTTTATGTATTTATTTGTATTTCATTTCTGTTAATTGATTTGCGAAATGAATATTCTTGTTTCTGAAATGAATGAATGTGAATTGGATGTATATATACTGTGTTAATATGCTTGTTTCAGAGGGCATGGCTAGCATTTCCTGATGCTAGCCAACAAATATAAATAGATTTAGGTATAGAAAAGAATACATAGATGGTTATTAACTCGTAGCCGTCTGTGATAGTTGACTATCACAGACGGTTTGTAGTAGAAATCGTCTGTGATATATGGTTTATCACAGATAATTTGTAGTTGAAATCGTCTGTGATAAACCATATATCACAGACGATTTTTACTAAAAACCATCTGCGATAGTCTGCATCACAGACGGTTCGAAAGCCGTCTGTGATAGCCTCGTACTATTACTTACTTATAAACTCAACAGCTCACGAAACCGTGTATGATGACGTTTTTGAATCATCTATGATAAACTGTTGTGCGCTAGTGTTGGTCCGTACTTGCACACCATGAGTGCTCGCTGATCCTAGTGCCGAATGACGATTAGACCGTTGTTCATGCCCGATTCAGTTGGTTAGAACTGACGAACGATGCAATGATGCAAAGTAGTGTGATCACACAGAGTCCTATGATTATGATGTTGAAAGAATGTGCTGTGCATGTGCTGCGCGCGCGTAAGAGAACAAGTCGATCTAGGCGCTAAATCACGGTCGGGCTACTAACGATGCGTTTGGTTAGACGGTGATGAACCTGAACATGGATAGGATGGTACAAGTGGGTCGCGATACGGGTTCATCCTGTATATATTGGTTCCTGAATACGTGACTAGAGAAGTGATCTTGATCATCCAAAGCCGTGAAACATCAACAGGACCAACATTTTACTGTTAACTCCTTCCTCGTTGGTTCCTTCTTCTTGCTGCTGATGCATGGGATTATCTTCTCTCTCTCTCTCTCTCTCTCTCTCTCTCTCTTATGCCGTTGCGTTTTTTCATGGCACCGAGCTTCGTTAACTAACGGCCCGTCCCCCTCTCCCAAAGAATGGAGAGCACGGCAATCGATCACTCTGCTCTGCTCGCTTGCCGAGACACCCCCGGCGTTGACCACGCCTCGCCCGAGGCCGGCCAACGGCAGCCGCGCCTCGCGAGCCCGTGGCACCACCGTCCGCACATGCTCCCAGCCGGCGCGGGCGTGCGCGATTCTGAAAAAAGCTCCCATTTGTGCCGTGCGCCCATCAACACGTACGTACGCCAGGACCAAAGCGAGGGAGCTTTCCGGCCAAAGAATAAAGCTGGACGTCGGGACCACGAGCGGCGGAGCGTGACCGGCGCGTCCGGCCACCGCCTGCAGGTGGCAACTGTAGCACCTTCATTTCTAGTACTACTAAAAAAATCTCCGCAATCACATAGGACGGGACAGCTGGCGCGAGATCGAGCCCTCAAATCATTTGAGCCGTCGCCAAAAGACCGACCTGCCCCTCGCTCCTGTGCTTTGCCCTTTCCACGCAGTAAAAAGATGGGCGCAGGACGACGGAAGTTAAGGCAGCAAAGCGAATGGCCGCGCGAGTGCCCACCGTGCGATGACGACCGTGCGGACGGATGGTTGGGCGGGCTGGCTGGCCGGCACGGCGCATGTTTCCGACGCGACGAGGCATCCATCCTCCGCTCGCTGTCGCCTTTGTCTTCTTCTACGTACCCTCGATAGCTAGCTAGGGTGTGGTGTGGTGTTTCCATGAACAACTTGTAAGGAGTTAGTTATCTTATCTAAGCTGTTAGCCTGCATGCGCCCATTAATTTCAATGGGTCATTGGGCCTTCTAAGCCGACGGTCCGATGCCTCCCGTTTTGTAGCTCCGATCGACACAACACGTAGGGCAACCAATCCTCTGTGCATCTCCTCCCTCTCAACCCTGGGCTCCTGTCATCCTCTCTCTTGGTGTAGCATCCCAGCCGCCTCCTCCCTCCGGTGCGGTCACCGTCTCTAGGCCCTCTACTGACTCCACCTAGGTGCCCACGGCCTCTCTGGGTCTCAACCGCCGCCTCCTACCTTCGACTCCGATCCACCATATCAATCGCTGTCCTTTACATAACCAACTGAAGATGATATAATTTGAAGAAAACATCTAGCTGGTGACAGGATAATTCTAAGAATCTGCTTCTTTGTTCCCCTGATTGAGAAATTTTATCTGTTCTTTTGTGAGTTAATTTTTACCGAGTTCGAGTTCTGAACAACTGATCTCCAATTCTACAAGCGCAGGGCGCAAACAAGGCTGCTGTTCGGCTATACATCGATCCAAACGGACGTGGCAGAGAAGCGGTGTGCGCAGACGCGACGGTATAGCATAGCGCCCGTGTTGCTGTGCGCTGCGTTCGCATGATGAGTTGGTGACCGCGCTGGCGAGTGGGGCGGGCACGTACGTGGTCCACGGGATTCCTGACTCCTGAGCCTGAGCCGGCCGGCCGTCGCAGTAGCCCGCAGCGCGCAGGCGGGCACACACGGCAGGCACGGGAACCCACATTGACCACACGTACGCCTCCTGCCGCGCGCCCCCCATCAAGGCATCATCAACGAACGACCACCGGCGCATGCACGCTCGCAGGCAGCATGCTTCGGCATGCGTGAGCGGGAGGTCGCGCTTTGGCCTGCGGCGGGGTTACTCATGGCCGCCGCCGTGGTGGTGGACGGATGCGTGGTTGACTCCTGCGTGTTTTCCCCCGGGCTCGATTGCTTCGTTCGTGCGTGCGCGACCTGGGTTGAGCGCCGCCGGTGTCGTCTTGGCCGGCTACGCCTATGCCGTTCAGCGCGGCTGCCGTTGTACGTTGAGTGACTGCATGCCGTGTTCGAAATCTTCTGTGCGACCGCGTGGTTCGTGCCGCTATTTCTATGCCCATCTTCGTTTCAAGCCGTGGCTGCCTGCGTCGTGGAAGAAGACAACTTTTCGATCAAATAGATTACCGTTCACTATATACTATATAGTTCAATCTGGAATTTGGTACTTCTGTCGACGCTGTAATCTACTAAAGTAAACGAAACGATAGCAGAAGTCACGCTTTAATTGGTTGGTTTACAAAACAAGTGCTTTTTTTCATTGTGTTTTCCTGTGCTCAAAGAACATGGGGCTACAATACACACACACCATCACAACCACCAGCAGCAGCAGCATATAGATGAGATGTTAAATGTTGTCCTGCGAAACTTCGATGCAGTAGTTCAAAAAAAAAAAAAAACCTTCGATGCAGTAACAGTACCCCCAAACAATTGACCAAGATACATGGAGTGTATACAAGTTAAGAATGTTTAGTTAATCAAATCAATTTTGCAGTTTTGCTCAACTAATCATTGGTTTGCTTGATATGATCACTAAGAAGAATGTTCAAGCTAGTCAAATTGTGGGCAGGATGGCTTCATCTGGTGGTATATTTTTTCCAAAGGTTTAATCAGCAAGCGCATCCTTCACCGACAGCCTTAATTACATGTGTAGTATTCTAATGGTAGTACTAGTAGTATATTTGTGTATACTAATGTAGGATTGCGCAGTCTATAGGACACTGAGCCACTGAGGACATGGTGTACTGTGTATACTTCATGGAAATACTATGGCATATTTTACCAGATAATACTGTGTCTACTAATAGTATATTTGTGTATACTAAACTTTAGCACCTCCAATATGACAGATCTACCACTACATGGAAATACTATGGCATATTTTACCAGAAAATCTCACCAAAACATCGCATATCTTCTCACTGAAAACAAGAAACTAGTTGACAAAATCTGCAAGAGCAATCAGTATAACCAAATACTCCACTCCAAAATAAACCGACCCCTTTGGTCTTTGGTACAGGAGTAAAGCTGTGGAGGTATCCGAACCTAGGTGTATGCATGTATGCACAGCCGTTTGAGCGACCGGCATCTTCAAATATTTCTCACTGCCTTGTGCTACATGAACAAAGCTGTGGAATCCTCTGTATCTCTCACTTGTGCACTATCTTTATCTGTGCAGCTGCTGCATCTAGCCACCTACGTACCAATGTTTTTGCTCCCACATCCATGTGATCTTTGTGGTAAAAGAAAGATGAAAGAGATGCTTCAGATTTGACCCACTGCTTCTCAAAAGGGGCAACCACACTTTTAGGCTGCAGAACATGGATGCATCGTGTACTAATCTCTGTACCTGATATCCATGTCCCTTATCTGAAACCCCCAAAGTTGCCATAATAAATTGTTTTGGGCTCTTTTTCAAGCTTTCCTGCCCCTGTTTACCTTTCCAAAAGTCAGACAAAAAAACATTGAAGCCATATAAAAAAACTGAGATCTTAGCATTGCCATATAAAAAGGCACAGGCCAATACTATCAATTTAACATTTTAACATAACCAACATGAAATCCCAATTGTGACAGCGCAATGGATGCGAGCCTACTCTACATTACCATTGCCATCATGTGTCTCAAACTCACCATTGTTAAGTAACAAGAGATCCACATGCAAGCAAGAACCTTTTGACTGATGCGCACACACTAAAGAACTAAAGAAGTACAGAGCGGTTTGATGAGGCTGAAGTTATATTGAACTGCTTGATTCAGTGACCTGGATCCAAGCCAAGTGATGTATTTTTTTTCTTTCAAAATTTGGATTCTGACGGACTGGTATACCATATGATATATACACCTAGTTGTGTAGGCTAGTATCAGTTCCACTGTAGCCATCTAAGCCATGTGATGGATTCCTGGAGCGATACTATTCACTGGCCAGGAGGCCTGAGCCAAGTGTACAGACAGACAGCTGTGCTCAGTTCGTTGGCGCCAATGAGATTTTCTCGGCAAGTGTTTTCTACGCGCTGCCAAGTTGTTTGGCCGGCCTGGCTGCAAAGTGCAAACTGCACCGTCCTGCGATCTAGCAGTACAGAAATCACATTGGAACTCGTTACAACTTACATATACTTACTACTCTAATATTAAAACTAATCTTATTGTATTGTTTTAGCAGGCGACGTCGAGTACTCGGTGTATTCAAGTACTGCGTTGTTATGTGTAGAGTACTCGGTGTGTTCGAGTACTGTGTAATCGTGTCGAGTGCTCGGTGTGTTCGAGTACTTTGTAGTCGTGTATCGAGTATAAGTCGAAGACCTGGAGTCAGAGAGCAGTCAGAGACTCCGAAGTCGGAGTCCGGTCATAGCAATCACAGTCGTAAGTCAAGTTGCGCGGTAGTCGTAGCAGTGATCGTAACTGCATAGTGGTCGATGGTACTCGTAAGCTACAATATTCCTACTGTGCTCGAAGACCGATAGTACCATCTGTGTGAGTGGTACTACTGGAGATACTGGTCGACAAGTCGTGGTCAGTGAAGTGGTCAATGAAGCCATGGTCGAAGATATGGTCGACAAGCCGTGGTCAGTGAGGCGGTCGAAGGCATCGAGCAGCCGTGGGCGGTGGCATGGTCGAACAGCGTGGGCAAAGGACACGAACCAGGACTTATCGAAGGACTCGAAATGGCACTCGAAGAAGGTATGTGTGTGGTCGTAGATCGAGCCAAGTAGTAGTTAGTTTGCGCGTAACTAGGCGTGTCCACTAAACTAAGTGAGTTGGTTGGTGGAACGAGTCGTTCAGGTAGTGCGAGTCATGGGATCGTGGCCGGAAGGCTCGGGCAGTTTTGTTAGACTATATACTTGTAATCTGAGTCTATAAATATAAGAGAAAATGAAAAGGTTATAACGGATTGTCACAGCAAAAAACTCTTATGTGTCTCGAGTTGATCAAAGGTGTTCGTGTGTGTTTATGACCACCGTGTGAGTGTATTTTGTTTCATCCCTGGGCCAACAATTGGTTTAAGAGTTTTAGTGTTCTTCGTGTGTAGGAGAAGAAGTTGAAGGAAAACTTCCGTGTGTCAGAGAAGGATCTCGGTGATTCCCATGAGTCGAGAAGATGCCAAGAGAAGGGAGAAGTGTGTCTCCATCAGCGGTCCGAGGCCTGCTGCAAGGTGATTCATCCGCCTCCAGCTCGCAGGTGGCCGTGAAGAGGGAGAACACGGTGATGTTGTCGTACCCGCAGCTCACCTGCACGAACTATACGATCTGGGCGATGAAGATGCGGGTGGCTCTTCAGGTTCAGAACGTGTGGGAAGCAGTCAAACCTGGTACCACCGAGTACCAGAAGGATCGGATGGCGTTATACGCCATCTACCCGTCCGTGTCGGAGGAGGTCCTGTCTTCCCTCGCCGAGAAGGACACAGCCAAGTCTGGGAGGCAATCAAGACGGTGCACATGGGGCATGAGTGTGTGCGTGAAGCCAAGCTCCAGACCCTTAAGAGGGACTTTGAGGGGCTGAAGATGGAGGAAAGGGAGTCCGTTGAAGAATTTGCCAGTCAGGTGACGTCGGTCATCACTAGCATTCAAGCGTTGGGTGACACCACGATAGATGAAATTGCCGTTGTTAGCAGGTTTCTTCAGGTTGCCCCGACGCGCTACATGCAGCTCGTCATGTCCATCGAGCAGTGTGTCGACGCGAAGACCCTCACAGTTGAAGACATCATCGGGCGGTACAAAGCCTACGACGAGCGTGTCCGAGTCAGTCTCAGCGACGCGAAACAGAGTGAGCATCTATTGCTCACGTGTAGACAGTGGGAGACCCTCAACAAGAAGTTGAATGAAGGGTAAGGAAGTGGTGCGAGAATGAACCGTGATTGTCGCAGTGGCCACGTCAAAGAAGGTAGTGGTCGTAGAGACGACCATGGCTATAATGACGACAAGGATGGCAACGACTCGTAGACCAGTGAGCGGAGGTCCAACAAGAAGAAGGTGAAGTGCTACAATTATGACACACATGGATACTTTGCCAGCGAGTGCCACAAGCCAAAGAAGGAGGAGGCACATCTCGTTACGGCTGATGCTGATGACGAACCGACGCTGCTTTGAAGTTCGATGACAAGGTACTCAAAAATAAAGACAACGAGATTAGGGGATGAATGTTGAAACTAATCTTGTTGTGTTGTTGTAGTAGTCAATATCAAGTACTCAGTGTGTTCGAGTAATGTGTCATTGTGTGTAGAGTACTCGGTGAGTTCGAGTACGGTGTTGTCATTATCGGGTACTCGATGTGTTCGAGTACTGTATAATCATGTCAAGTGCTCAGTGTGTTTGAGTACTCTGTAGTCGTGTGTCAAGTATAAGTTGAAGACCCAGAGTTGGAGAGCAGCCGGAGACTTCAGAGTCAGAGACCGGTTGTATCAGTCACAGTCGTAAGTCGAGCTGCGCAATAGTCGTAGCTGCAGTGGTCGTATCTACAGTAGTCGTAGCAGTGGTATCTGCATAGTGATCGATGGTCGGTACTCGTAAGCTATAGTATCCCGGTCATACTTGAAGACCGGTAGTGCTGTCTATGTGAGCGATACTACCGGAGATACTGGCCGACAAGCCGTGGTTGGTGAAGCGGTCGATAAAGCCGTGGTTGAAGATGTAGTCGACAAGCTATAGTCAGTGAAGCGATCGAAGACACCGTGGTCAAAAGCATTGAGCAGCCGTGGTCAATGGCATGGTCGAGCAACTGTGGTCGAATAGGCGTGGTCAAAGGACACGAAGCAGGACTTGTCGAAGGACTCGAAGTGGCACTCGAAGGTCTATGTGTGGTCATAGACCGACCAGGTAGCAATTAGTCTGCACATAACTAGTCGAGTCCACTGAACTGAGTTGGTGGAACGAGTCGTTCGAGTAGTGCAAGTCATGGAATCGTAATCGTGGCAGTTTTGTTAGATTGTATGCTTGTAATCTAAGTCTATAAATATAAGAGAAACATGGAAAAGCTGTAATGAATTAGTGCAGCGAAGAAACTCTTGTGTCTCGAGTTGATTAGATATGTTCATGTGTGTTTACGACCACTGTGTCAGTGCGCCAACATCTAGTAGCCTCCATCCGCATGTTCCAACGTTTTGGCACACTTGATTGCTGTGAACTTTTGATTACACATCGATATATCAATAGCATTGGCCAATTGGCACTGATCGTCAGACATCTTGAGATCGATCAAGGTAGATTAGATCAGAATTCAGAAGAGAGCCCTGTGAGAACTGTTAAGCCATAGTGGTCCCCCTCCCCTGCATTTTGGATCCCACATGTGATCCAATAGGAATCTCACATGCATTGATCGCCACCCTATATACAGTGCCGATTCAGGAGACTGAAACTTAATTATTTGCCTCTGAGCCTCGCGTCGCAAGCGAGCAGAAACGAAGCCCGAAAAGTTTTCATGACTGGCGATATAGTGTTATGTCTCGAGGAGAACTCTCATCGCTGGCGAAACAGTGTAATGTCTCGTTGTCTCGTTCGTATAGGCAGGGGGCACAGCATGCACTGATCCTCCCTTCCCAGCTGTCGGCCTCTCGTACACGGCTGCTGGTAAGCCATAGGACCGGCGATAATAATAGAGAAGTAAATAATATCTTCTCTAAACTATCTTTCAAATATTCAGAAATTTTTTATTTCAGTAGTTAAAGAGCTATAAATATCAGGTTTGATAACTTAAATTCAAACAACAACTCAAAGCAACGAGGACTCATAAATTCAACACCTAACTGGTCTGATCGCCACAGGAGGTGCGGTTTGACCAGTGGGCGGTCTGACCAGCCACAAACCATCTGTCTGATCGGATCTAGGAGCGGTTTGGCCGCTACTCTGTTCCCAGAACATAAAATCAGCTTGGGCTAAAATCACTTCTGTGCAAACTTCAAAATCCATATTTAAATGAAGTGAAACTTTGCACACCTTGCCGAGAGTTTCAGAAACCTATTTCATCAAAAGTTGCATGGATCATGGCTAAAATTCTAATATTTTCTCAAAACATGCAAGATTGCATCAAAATCGGATAAATCTTAAAAACTTGATAAATAACTTACTCGTGTCGAAACCCGCGAATCAAGATTTCTCAAGAAAGTCTTCAAATCAAGCAAGAACCTGTCAATTTTAAAATCTTGCAATCACAGTGCTTAGATGGAAGGAATATGATCTACACGAGATATCTTCATCACTTACATGTTCTTAGCACGTAACAAGATTACGAAGGGGAGAGAAGAGCCAACAAGAACTAAAGCAAATTAACCAGGACAAGAATACTTTTTTTAAGAGAATAACAAAGTTGATCTACTGCTATTTGAAGATAAATATTTTCACAGCCACTCCATAAGGAGGACAAGAGAGCATATCATACCACATCACTTACTCTTCTCTCTCAAACTCTAACATCAGAAATCAAGAACGAAATGGTTATGATGGTTAATTTGCAAGTTTTTATCCCCAATTCATTAAATAGATGGAGCAACCAGCCTACACCTAACCCTAATGGATATTATCCACTAGTACAATTGATGGAAACTAGTTAACCCTACGCAACACAGATTTTACACTCATATTTAACTCATACACACTTTTAAAGCATATGAGCTTGAACCCATTAATTCTTTAGCTTTTGACCCACTTGACCTTTTCAACATCTCCTTGATTTAAACTGTTTTTTCCAAACACTGCTCAAGCATCGTGGTTTTGATCTAATACAATTTTTTGTTCCCACCAGACCACGTCTCACTTAGACCGACCAAACCTTTTGGTGTAACACGTCATTTGAACCTTCCCTTCAACATTATTTGCCTTCATTGTGCCATGCTTGAGCTCAACTATCCCACCTAGCATTCTTTACCGTTCTGAATTTCAGCTCCTCTATAAGCACAGTCTCAATTATCGACGTTGACTATAGTTGACTCTAAGTTTTCTGCACATACAAAGACCTAGAAATCGTTTTCGGGTACAAATTCTTTTCAAGTTGACCCACGTTATCTCATACATGTTTCATGCAACATAAATACACTGACCTAAGGCAATTCGACTCAATTTATGATTAAATTCCCAAAATTCAGAACTCTCGATCGAACTTCAAAATTTAGCCAATCTGACCACCACCAAGCGACCAGTCTAACCATTGCGTACGACCAATCTGATCACCTGAGACTACAACTAGCATGCTAAAAATCTAAGTCTTTCATAAATTTAAATTTTAATTTAATATATATTAACAATAGTTTATCGTAAATATTTTTAGACTTTCTTACGTGGTCCAATATAAGTACTCCGCACTCACGTACGCACACGCTATTGTAAATTTGCGGTAGTGTACCCCTCTTCTCCTGTACTTAGCACCGTCCTGTGCGTACGTACATTTGTTCGCTACCTTTTTCTGGTGAACTGAGGGGGAAGAGTTGGTCGCGAACAACGGCATCGCCTTCGACCTTGCACTGTTGCTTTTGTTCGGGTACGCACTTCTGCAGCTTGTTGCTGTTGCTGCTCCTGCTCGTCTCCTGTAACGTTGCACTGTGCATGGCGTGTAGGATGGTCGCCGTCTCGCCGTCGGGCATGCAGGACGGCCGGTAACGCGACAGAATTAGGTGCAGACGTCGATTGTCGCGTGAGAGTTTTCAGTTTTCGTGTCGCGCTGCGCGTTTGGGGGAAAGAAATCTTTAATGTTCTGCCGTTTATTCTGGCTTTTTTTTTTATCAAAGATCGATCGATCTCAAGCTTCTGCACGCGTCGCTTCGTTTGGAAGAGATCTACCTGGATTTACTCCATGGTGTTTAGAACTTTAGATCTGATACACCCCTAAAAATTTCAAAATTTTTGAGCATTTTTCCTGAATTTTTGAGTGAATTTCAGCAACTTCCTTTTTCGGAAAGTTTCCCCTTTTCCCGCTTTCCTTTTTTTGGCCTGGCGCCACCTCTTCCCGATGGCGCCCTCCTCCTTTCCGCCTCCCTCTTTCTTCGGCGCATCCCACCTCTTTTCCCGTTGGCGCCGCTCCCCCTCTCCGTTTTCCTCCTCCCTTGGCGCCGCCCCGCTCCCTCTCTCCCGCTGACGCCCCACTCCCTCCCCGCGCACGCGCTTGCGCCGCGCTGCGCTCGCGCCGGAGCCGCACCGCCTCTGCGCCCCGGGTTCTTCCCCCGCTCACGTCGCCCCACTTCTGCTCTGGCCCCACCTGGCAGTCGCCGCGCCTTCCCCTCCCGCGCGCGGACTCGCCCTCGCCCATGCCATTCGGCCGCCTGCCCCTGTGTCGTCGCCTCGCCATAGCTCCTATGCAGAGCTAACGTCACCCCCCCATTGCGCGGAGGAGATACTCCACCAGCTCCCGTCCCCTCCGGTTGACTCCCGCGCCCGTGCCTTCTCCCCGAAGGCTCCGCCTCCTTCCGCTCGGGGTATAAAACCCCCATCCATCTCCTCACTCCCCCTTTGCTTCCCGAGCTACTCCACCGCCCTAAATCACTCCCCACCACTCCTCAGCAGCTCCCTAAGTGGTCGATTGAAGTCCCATTGCCCGAAGCTCCGTCGCCGCTCTCCCCTGCGCCGACGACCCCCGTGAGCGGATCTCCTCTTCCATCCCTGCATTCTTCGATTCCTTGCTGCCTTAGCACCCTCAAGGCACCACCAAGTCGTCCCCGAGCTCCACTATCCGTTAGCATTGCTGTGGAGCTCCCCCGCCGCCGCCGGCCACATGACCCCTCCTGTGGCCAGCCACAACCGGGTCCCCCCTGCTTGAGCAAACCGCGCCACCGTAATCCTTGCGCCCCGGAGATACTCAAATCGCCTCCCACCTCGCCGATGTGTCGCCGGAGAGACTGGGAGCCGCCGGGGAGGCCGCTAGCTCCTCTCCCGCCCCGGCCGCCGCCGCCCATGCTTTTGTTCCCCAAGGCCCTAAAATGGAACCGCCTCGCTGAGAGCTACCCGCTGGTGCCTTCAATCGCCGTCGGGAACCCTCACCGACGTCGCACGGCGGAGGCACGCGCGCCTCTGTCTCCCTCTGGCACGAGCGGCGGGAGGTTGAAGACAACCCCCCAGCGACGTGGCCCCATCCCTGCCTTTCCTTCCCTCCGTTGCCATCTAGCGTCAGCCGTCGATGGCACTCTTTCCGCAGCCGTCCGATCTGCTGTAACGCAGCACATCTCGTCCGCCCGCCCTCGCCACATCCTCACCATCCGCGCTCGCCGCGTGTCCGTCATCCGCCGGAGCCAGGCGCGCGTGCGCTGGGCTTTCAGCCGCGCGCGTGCTGGGCCAAGGCCATGCGGCCCACTCCGCCGCGTGGGCAGATTTCCGCGCCGGGCCGCACTGTAGCGCCAGGCTAGCCCATCACTGTTCATGACCATTTTCCAGAGTTTTATTCTTTTCCAAAATCCAGAAAAATCCAAATAAATCCCAGAAAATCACAAAAATTCCCAAATTTCACCACCTTACTCCATTTAATGCCCTAAACCCATTTTTGTCCTCCTTTCCACCAAATTCATCCCGGATAAATTCCTAAAGTTCCAATTTGAGGATTTATGCATTTTACTCCTTTTTAAATAGTTTATTTTTCCTCGCTTGATTAGTCTCAAGCTGGATTTAATTATTTTATGTGTTTGCGCTAGTGTCGGAGATCCTGGAGGTTCGAGTGCAGGCTCAGGATCCAGGTGTTTCTTCGTTCGAGCTAGCTGAGATCGTCCAGATTAACGGCAAGTCACAAGTCCTTGATCATGTTGTATCCCATGCCATCTAATTATGTTATTATGCTATTTGCATTAAACTAGTTCTGAAATGTTAGTTCAAAATAAAATAAAATGTTTAGAATGACATGTTATGTAGTTAACCCTACCACCGATAAATGCCATGTTAAACTTGTAGCCATGCCTTTGTAACCCTAGAAATAATTATCTGATAATCTAGATAACTGTAGGTTATTATTACCATGCAAAGTTTTACACTAATAAGGTCGTGACTGCGGGCCAATAGAATTTGGAAAACCCGACTCTAAGGTAGGGTGGTGTAACAGCCCAGGTTTTTGTTAAAATAAAATAAATAAAGAAATAAATAAAAATCAATTAAAATTAAAATTTAATCTAAAATAAGTGTTTTGCTGCCTAAAGTTTAAATTTGGATTTGCTCTGAATTTCTGCTTTTGAAAAGCTGGATTTAAAAAGCATTTTCAGAAAAACCTAAAATTATTATTAAATAAAATGATATTTTGATTTTATATAAAATCCTAGTTCAAATTAATTATTTGGAGTTATTTGGCTTTTATTTGGTTTCCTGGATTTTCTGGAGTTCAAAAATGTATTTTTGAAATTAAAAAGTAATTTAGAATATGAAAATTAAGTACCAACATTAGTTGGAAGTATTTTTATTAAGTCCAAAATGTCACCAGGAGCTTCTGTGAATTTTCCTGGAATTTGTGGAAGTTATTTGGTTTTTTTCTGAGGCTTATTGAATTTTCTGGGATTTTCTGAAAATCCTAAATCAAAAATCAAAAATGAAAATTCCCTCCTCTCCCTCCGGCCGCCACGTGGACGGCCGGATTGCTCCCACGTCGCCCGCGGGATCCCGCCCTCCCCTCTTCCGCGCCCGCCACCTGGCTGGCTCGGATCCGCGCCACGCCACCCCGCCACGGCCCATCGACCGTCCGCGCCCCCTCTCCCCGCTTGGCCGCCCGATCCGTGCCCCTTGGCGTGGCGCCATCGGAGCCGTCGGCTCCGTTCCCCCTCTCGGCCCCGCTGACAGGCCGGGCCCGCCCGTCAGGGCCTCCGTCTTCCCCGCGCGTCGTCTTCCTTCTCGCGCCGCCGCCGCCCGCAACCGTTCCTTCGCCCTAGCCCGCCGTCCCGCTCTCCCGCGCGCGGCCCACCCCCTTTCTTCCCCCGCAAGTCGGGCACCCGTCTTCCCCCGCCATCTCCGCGCTCTACTTTCCTTCCGCGCCGCCCTTTCCTTTCCCCCCCCCTCTTTCCTTTCCGCCGCCGCCATCACCGGCGAGAAATCCGTGCCGCCCCGCTTCCCTCCGCCCTATAAAAGGCCCCTCCCCGGCTCCGCCTCTCTCCGCACCACCTCCCCCTCCACTCCTCCCTCTCTCCCGAGCTTCCCCTCGCCCTCGCGCCGTGCGCCACCGCCTCTGCCGCCTCCTCCGACTCCGACGAAGAATCGCCGCCGCCTCGGAGCTCCCCAGGCCTCGCCGCCGCCTCTGCGAGCTTCGCCGTGTCCGCGCGCACCTCGGGGACCTCTCGGCCGCCCCTCCCCACCGCCGGATCCCCCTCGCCGCCGGAGCCCCCAAGCCGCCGCCGCCTTCCCTCGTCGCCGACCACCTTCCGGCCGCCCTCGGTAACCTCCGCCCCCACCATCGCATTTCCCGTCGCCCCCTCTCTCTCCTCGGCCCCTCGCCGCCGGCCGCCGCCTGCCGGAGCGCCGGCGAGGCCCGCTCCCCCGTGCGCCACCGGCCGGCCTCCCACGTCGGCGTCCCCGTGCCCACGTGGCCGGTGATCGGGCGCCATGCCAGCGCCACCTCGGCCTCCCCTGCCCCGTCAGCGCCACGTCCGCGCCAGCCGCCTCCCCCGCCACCTCAGCGCCTCCCCTCGCCCGTGGACTCGGTCCATAGACCGAGGGCCCACCTGTCAGTCGGCCCGGCCCCAGGGCTGACGTCAGCAGGCGCAATAAATCCGAATTTCCCGTGGAAAAATAAATCAGCCAAAAATTAATTCCCTGCTGACGCAATAATCCCAGATTTTCCTTTAGAAAAATAATTCCAAAAATCCTGATTTTTCCATTTTCTCTCTTTTCAAACTTTCCGGAGCCCGTTCTTCTTCGTTCTAACTCCGATTTGGCCCATTCAAATTCCTAAATTCATCAAAAATTCCCCTCTATCCATTTATGGCCTCAATTCAAATATTTGAAGTCAATTTGAATTTAATTTGAATTTATTTGAATTTGGTGGGTTATTTTCACGTGTAGACTTCGACGATTCAGGAAATTTCTTCGACGAAGATTCAAGCCAAGTTGAAGAGCAAGGCAAGTCACCCTCCTTGATCATGTTGATCCCAGAATTGCAAATAAAATTATGTTGATTTAAATTATATTGCATGCGTATTTCTATTCAACGTATTTCAATTCAGTTTTAAATTTAGTTATTGCCTACTTGTTAATTCCTCCATTGTTATTGAATCCCTTATACCTTGTCACCCTAGATTCAAACTCTAGTTAATACATTAGTGTTGGCTAGAGAGTTTAATCAAATGCTTAGCCCTGCTTAATCGTATAATTTTGTTCTGGGATATCTTTCACATAAAATGACGACCCCTTTTACATAAAATGTTATGTTCTCTTGACTTTGGTGAGTCAATGAGGTTTATGAATTATTTTGCAAACAAAATATAAAATCTGGTTTAGACTTAGGCTAATGGTTAGGTGGTGGGTGCAGGCATGCACTGTTGTTCGGAGACACAGTGTTGATTGTCGGGCACAAGGGGTATGTGGTTGGGCCTGAGTCAATTAAGGACCGGTCTGTGAGCTACCGTTGCAAAGCCCTAACGTACTACCACAAGGCTGGTATGGGACAGCCCTGGCTGAATAATTTGCGGGTCCCAACCTGAGTCATTTCGTAGGATGAAAGTGAGCGTGGCGTAGGCCATGAGAAGTCTCACTCGGCTCAAGAGGGGGTCCCGGTCTGGTGGATTCCTTACTGGGGTGAAACCTTAGAGTTGGCTTGGCCAGGTTGAAGGCTTTGCATTGTAAAGGCCTTGTCACGACTCCTCGCCGCACACCTAAGGAAGTGTGTAAACCGGTGGCAATATGGGATGATCGTGTCTTGTGGGTAAAGCTGTACAACCTCTGCAGAGTGTATAACCTATCCTGGATAGCCGTGCCCACGGTCACGGGCATGCTGAGTAAAAGTTTTTCATGGATTAGACTTTGGTTTTTCAAAATGTTTTAGAAAACCTTGTGGATGGATGGAATCCACGAGAGATGAAAACCTTGCGGATGGATGGAATCCGTGAGAGATTGAAATCTGGTGAATGGATGGTATTCATCAGAGTTGCGCAGTGAAAGCGTGTGGATGGATGGAATCCATACGTGATCTTTTGGAAAAGATGGTCCGGGTGGGATGCCCGTGGATAGGTTGGTGTTTGGTCGGAGCCTGCACTGACGGTAATATTTTCAATTACAAGTACTGTTTTACTTATTGTATCAAGTTCAGCAATTTTAATCTATCTATTGTATTTCTTAAATGCTGTTTTATGCAAACTAACCCTATGAGCCTTCCATTGAAGCCTTTATCATTATATTGCATTTCTCCGTGTGACTTGCGGAGTACAAGTTTGTACTCATTGTTGCTATCTCCACACAGAGGAAGATGACTTCGACTACGGTGAAGACCAGAACGAGTAGGCCACGTCTTGCAGTTGTTTGCCTGTGGGCAGGCTTGGGCTTCGCCTTTTTCAGCTTCGCTTCCGCAGTTTCTTTTGCAGTTATTTTTGCCAATGCGCACTGATGTAAACGCTGGCCATAAGGCCGTACTCTTTAAATTAAATAAAGGTCATTATGCTTGGTATTTATCTTTGTTGTTCACTGTGTGCACTAGCTGATCCTGGACTAGTGCGATTTACACAGAGGATCCAGGAGTCGTTGCTCCGGGTTCCGACAGAGATGGTATCAGAGCCTTAATGACTCCAAGACGTGACCGTAGGTAGAATAGATTGGTCAGACCATAAGGACTTATTTTTAATAATCAGTAGTTTCAAAAGTTTTGCTTAAACCTTATCTTTCAAATCTTTGCTCATCCTTATCTCTCAATTCTTCCTCACCTTTGTATTATCATTCCAAAAACTTATTCCTAACTTACCTCTCGTTCAAACAATTGTAGATGAACACTTATGATGATGCACCCAATGATGGATGGAGTATGGGTCTTTGTCGACTGCTTCGTCGTTTGGGATTTCAACGTCGAGCTATCTACATACATAAACAAGATCGCCATGGAGACCGGATAGTGGGACATCGCTTCACTCTACTCATTACCAAGCAAACTGGACAAGGAAGTCTACGTCTTCGCTTCAAGGGAAATGGATACTCGTTTAACAGAGCCAGACAAGAAGCCGCTCGTAAAGCAGTCCTTCGACTATGCCACCTCTTCAGTCTCCGCATTGAAGGAGCTCGTATGGTGCCTCGACAGCCACGAAGGATGACTCCAAGACGACCCTTAACCCTTTAGGATAAGTTGTTAAGCTAGTTAATAAAACGTTGTTATGAGCTGTCAGTTTTCTCTTTTGTCGACAGCCAAAACTATTAATTAATAAAAGGGTTTTGTTGAGTTTTGTTGGGTTGTGCAAAATATCCCCTATTCCCCCTTTGCCTTGAGTCTCCTCTCTCCTAATTCTTAAAGCACCCAGCAGATGGTTAACACAAGGAGCAACAACAACGACAATGTCCACGACAACAACCCTACTAGCAACCAGGCTGCACAAGTCCCTCCGCCACCTCCGGTTAATGGACCAGATTGGGCTCAAATGATGGCCAATCAGAATCAGCTTATTCAACTACTAGTGCAGACCATTAACAACCCTGCACAACCTGCTCCACTAGTGCCAGCACAAGCTCCCCAGCCAAGCCTGGCTGAATTTATGAGGTTGCGTCCCCCGACCTTCTCCAGCAGTGCTGACCCCATGGATGCAGATGACTGGCTTAGAGTCATAGGCAAAAAGCTGGACATCATCCAATGCAGTGATCGGGAAAAAGTCTTATTCGCTTCTCATCAGCTGAACGGACCAGCGTCAGAATGGTGGGACACCTACACCGCTGCTCATGCCAACGCACAAGCCATAACATGGAATGAGTTCGAGAAGAGTTTCCATAAAGCTCATATTCCAACCGGCACCATCACTCTCAAGAAAAGGGAATTCCGAACTCTGCGCCAAGGAAGCTGCACCGTGAATGAGTATCTACGGAAATTCAACCAATTGGCACGTTACGCGCCAGAGGACATCGCTACTGATGAAGCTAAGCAGGAAAGATTCCTTGAAGGACTCAATGATGACCTGTCGGTTCAACTTCTCTCCAATGACTACACTGACTTCCACCAGCTTGTCAGTAAGGCGATTCGCCAAGAGTCCAAGCACCAAGAAATGGAGAATCGGAAGAGACGTATGAACACCCAGCACCTGAACACCAGAAGTTTTCCCAAGATCAGAAGGACTCCACCACATGCCAACAGATTTCAGTCTTCATCTTCAGCTGAAGAACAAACCAACACTTTCCCCAACATCGAAGACAACAAAGCCTTGACAATTGGCTTCCCAAAAGACTCCAACCCTGCAGCAGGAGTCACCTGTTTCAACTGCCATGAGACAGGGCATTACGCCAACAACTGCCCCAAGAAGCAACAGGTAGTGAAGAATGGAACACCGGGAGCACCAACTGCCAACCACCTTCAAGCAGGAAGAAAAAGGCCCCAGAAGTTCGTGAAAGGACGACTAAATCAGATCTCGGCACAAACCATGCAGGGTAAGATCCAAACCCATTTCTTTGCTAGCCCATGCGAATCTCGGGGACGAGATTCTTTTTAAGGGGGGTAGATTGTAACAGCCCAGGTTTTTGTTAAAATAAAATAAATAAAGAAATAAATAAAAATCAATTAAAATTAAAATTTAATCTAAAATAAGTGTTTTGCTGCCTAAAGTTTAAATTTGGATTTGCTCTGAATTTCTGCTTTTGAAAAGCTGGATTTAAAAAGCATTTTCAGAAAAACCTAAAATTATTATTAAATAAAATGATATTTTGATTTTATATAAAATCCTAGTTCAAATTAATTATTTGGAGTTATTTGGCTTTTATTTGGTTTCCTGGATTTTCTGGAGTTCAAAAATGTATTTTTGAAATTAAAAAGTAATTTAGAATATGAAAATTAAGTACCAACATTAGTTGGAAGTATTTTTATTAAGTCCAAAATGTCACCAGGAGCTTCTGTGAATTTTCCTGGAATTTGTGGAAGTTATTTGGTTTTTTTCTGAGGCTTATTGAATTTTCTGGGATTTTCTGAAAATCCTAAATCAAAAATCAAAAATGAAAATTCCCTCCTCTCCCTCCGGCCGCCACGTGGACGGCCGGATTGCTCCCACGTCGCCCGCGGGATCCCGCCCTCCCCTCTTCCGCGCCCGCCACCTGGCTGGCTCGGATCCGCGCCACGCCACCCCGCCACGGCCCATCGACCGTCCGCGCCCCCTCTCCCCGCTTGGCCGCCCAATCCGTGCCCCTTGGCGTGGCGCCATCGGAGCCGTCGGCTCCGTTCCCCCTCTCGGCCCCGCTGACAGGCCGGGCCCGCCCGTCAGGGCCTCCGTCTTCCCCGCGCGTCGTCTTCCTCCTCGCGCCGCCGCCGCCCGCAACCGTTCCTTCGCCCTAGCCCGCCGTCCCGCTCTCCCGCGCGCGGCCCACCCCCTTTCTTCCCCCGCAAGTCGGGCACCCGTCTTCCCCCGCCATCTCCGCGCTCTACTTTCCTTCCGCGCCGCCCTTTCCTTTCCCCCCCCCTCTTTCCTTTCCGCCGCCGCCATCACCGGCGAGAAATCCGTGCCGCCCCGCTTCCCTCCGCCCTATAAAAGGCCCCTCCCCGGCTCCGCCTCTCTCCGCACCACCTCCCCCTCCACTCCTCCCTCTCTCCCGAGCTTCCCCTCGCCCTCGCGCCGTGCGCCACCGCCTCTGCCGCCTCCTCCGACTCCGACGAAGAATCGCCGCCGCCTTGGAGCTCCCCAGGCCTCGCCGCCGCCTCTGCGAGCTTCGCCGTGTCCGCGCGCACCTCGGGGACCTCTCGGCCGCCCCTCCCCACCGCCGGAACCCCCTCGCCGCCGGAGCCCCCAAGCCGCCGCCGCCTTCCCTCGTCGCCGACCACCTTCCGGCCGCCCTCGGTAACCTCCGCCCCCACCATCGCATTTCCCGTCGCCCCCCCTCTCTCTCCTCGGCCCCTCGCCGCCGGCCGCCGCCTGCCGGAGCGCCGGCGAGGCCCGCTCCCCCGTGCGCCACCGGCCGGCCTCCCACGTCGGCGTCCCCGTGCCCACGTGGCCGGTGATCGGGCGCCATGCCAGCGCCACCTCGGCCTCCCCTGCCCCGTCAGCGCCACGTCCGCGCCAGCCGCCTCCCCCGCCACCTCAGCGCCTCCCCTCGCCCGTGGACTCGGTCCATAGACCGAGGGCCCACCTGTCAGTCGGCCCGGCCCCAGGGCTGACGTCAGCAGGCGCAATAAATCCGAATTTCCCGTGGAAAAATAAATCAGCCAAAAATTAATTCCCTGCTGACGCAATAATCCCAGATTTTCCTTTAGAAAAATAATTCCAAAAATCCTGATTTTTCCATTTTCTCTCTTTTCAAACTTTCCGGAGCCCGTTCTTCTTCGTTCTAACTCCGATTTGGCCCATTCAAATTCCTAAATTCATCAAAAATTCCCCTCTATCCATTTATGGCCTCAATTCAAATATTTGAAGTCAATTTGAATTTAATTTGAATTTATTTGAATTTGGTGGGTTATTTTCACGTGTAGACTTCGACGATTCAGGAAATTTCTTCGACGAAGATTCAAGCCAAGTTGAAGAGCAAGGCAAGTCACCCTCCTTGATCATGTTGATCCCAGAATTGCAAATAAAATTATGTTGATTTAAATTATATTGCATGCGTATTTCTATTCAACGTATTTCAATTCAGTTTTAAATTTAGTTATTGCCTACTTGTTAATTCCTCCATTGTTATTGAATCCCTTATACCTTGTCACCCTAGATTCAAACTCTAGTTAATACATTAGTGTTGGCTAGAGAGTTTAATCAAATGCTTAGCCCTGCTTAATCGTATAATTTTGTTCTGGGATATCTTTCACATAAAATGACGACCCCTTTTACATAAAATGTTATGTTCTCTTGACTTTGGTGAGTCAATGAGGTTTATGAATTATTTTGCAAACAAAATATAAAATCTGGTTTAGACTTAGGCTAATGGTTAGGTGGTGGGTGCAGGCATGCACTGTTGTTCGGAGACACAGTGTTGATTGTCGGGCACAAGGGGTATGTGGTTGGGCCTGAGTCAATTAAGGACCGGTCTGTGAGCTACCGTTGCAAAGCCCTAACGTACTACCACAAGGCTGGTATGGGACAGCCCTGGCTGAATAATTTGCGGGTCCCAACCTGAGTCATTTCGTAGGATGAAAGTGAGCGTGGCGTAGGCCATGAGAAGTCTCACTCGGCTCAAGAGGGGGTCCCGGTCTGGTGGATTCCTTACTGGGGTGAAACCTTAGAGTTGGCTTGGCCAGGTTGAAGGCTTTGCATTGTAAAGGCCTTGTCACGACTCCTCGCCGCACACCTAAGGAAGTGTGTAAACCGGTGGCAATATGGGATGATCGTGTCTTGTGGGTAAAGCTGTACAACCTCTGCAGAGTGTATAACCTATCCTGGATAGCCGTGCCCACGGTCACGGGCATGCTGAGTAAAAGTTTTTCATGGATTAGACTTTGGTTTTTCAAAATGTTTTAGAAAACCTTGTGGATGGATGGAATCCACGAGAGATGAAAACCTTGCGGATGGATGGAATCCGTGAGAGATTGAAATCTGGTGAATGGATGGTATTCATCAGAGTTGCGCAGTGAAAGCGTGTGGATGGATGGAATCCATACGTGATCTTTTGGAAAAGATGGTCCGGGTGGGATGCCCGTGGATAGGTTGGTGTTTGGTCGGAGCCTGCACTGACGGTAATATTTTCAATTACAAGTACTGTTTTACTTATTGTATCAAGTTCAGCAATTTCAATCTATCTATTGTATTTCTTAAATGCTGTTTTATGCAAACTAACCCTATGAGCCTTCCATTGAAGCCTTTATCATTATATTGCATTTCTCCGTGTGACTTGCGGAGTACAAGTTTGTACTCATTGTTGCTATCTCCACACAGAGGAAGATGACTTCGACTACGGTGAAGACCAGAACGAGTAGGCCACGTCTTGCAGTTGTTTGCCTGTGGGCAGGCTTGGGCTTCGCCTTTTTCAGCTTCGCTTCCGCAGTTTCTTTTGTAGTTATTTTTGCCAATGCGCACTGATGTAAACGCTGGCCATAAGGCCGTACTCTTTAAATTAAATAAAGGTCATTATGCTTGGTATTTATCTTTGTTGTTCACTGTGTGCACTAGCTGATCCTGGACTAGTGCGATTTACACAGAGGATCCAGGAGTCGTTGCTCCGGGTTCCGACAGGTGGTATGGGACACCGTATCTTAGAGCGGAGAGTGCCGACGTGCACGAGGTAGGGTAAGGGTTGGGGAAGAGCCGCGAGACGGTCTTCGCCCATCTTTTACCCTAGGATTGAAGTTAGGGTAAGGGTGTTGTGGGGCGCCGCGAGACGGCTTTCGCCCACCGCTTACCCTAGGTTGGGTCGCGGACCTGGCGAGGTTGCGGACCATGTGAAAAATATAAGGACTGAAACCCTTACGCTGAACAAATGTCATAGTGATCGCTCAACCACAGGAGTTGACTTGTCAACACTGGTCTAGTAGCTGCTCAACTCGATTGAAACTCTACAGGTGTGGAGGAGGAGGAGGTTAAGCAGTGAGGTTAGGTAAGCCGTACTGCGGATGCTTAACAACGGTAGAGTTCACTCGAAGCGGACGTTTGTATTATTATTATTTATTTATTTGTGCCAGACCCGAGTGGATTCTACCGGGTAGAGCCTATATAAAGAGTTGAGCAGTGAAACGACCTGGCTTCCTTAACTCTGTCGCGGGGGTTAAGGGATCGTGTGGGTAAAGCTGAGCAAACTCTGCAGAGTCAAATAAATGGTATTCGAATACGCCGTGCTCCCGGTTATTGGAGCTGTGTCACTTGGGTGATTCCAGCAGCGAAGCTTAAGTAGATTTGTACATGCTTAACTTGATTAGTTGATTAATTAAACTTTCGTGAAAACCCCTGAGTTCTTGAGGAGTAGTTTTGGGTCCATTTTATAAAAATGTTTGCAAATAAAACTGCATCCACTCAAAGTAATAAACCAAGTATACTCCCTTCCTTTGTTGATCCGTGCAAGTCGTAAGTTAGGGTTTCCCTTGTGATTTGCTGAGTACGGGGTTGGAGTACTCAGGTTTGCCAAATATCACAGATATCAGAAGAAAAGAAGGCATTTCAAGATTTCGTGTTAGGGTTGCGACCGCACTCAGGCTTTCCTGTGGTGCTTTTGGGGTTCTTCTGCAATGTAAGTACTTTTGGGCTTGCACGCCCATTTATTTGTAAAAATTGACCGTTAAGTCTTATTTCAATCAAGCTAATCTTTCTTAAATGTTCGTAAGCAGGCATGATACTTGTTCGGTCCGTAACCAAACTCCTGGGTGAGTACGGACTAGTGATGCTCCTGTTCCTCCCAGAAACGGGGGCGTTACAAGATCCCTGTGCTGTGCTCTACCAAAGAAAATATATAATGGTAGCTCTGATCGCGTATATGAATCGTCAAGAGCTCTGCAATTTGAATACGTGTTGGATGAGTTTTTTTGGCTGTGACTGATGGTTTATAACTGTAGCTAATGACTTTTGATTCTAGCGTCAGTGTTTATGCAGACAAACCGAATGCTGATAAGCTGTTTTAAAAAGCTATTCCGATAAGCCGTTTCGAAAAAACAACGAAGAAGTCGTTTTGTTTGTTTGTTCAGAGGAATCTATAAGATATAGTGTCTGCTCTTTTAGGGTGTGGATCACTAGTTTAATAAATAGTGATTGTTGAGAGAAGATAAAAATCATAATCCGCTGAAAAGCAAAAAAAAATTGATTCATAAGTTTAAAAATAGACCTTTGTCTTCACAAATACCTATAGGTTATAAGCTAAAAAAAGAAGAGGCCTTTGTCTTCACAAATGACCCCTCGCAAGTTTGAATCCAACTGGACAGGTGAAAAAGGGAGAATTTCTTGTTGAGCTCTGTTAGATCATGTGATTAGGTCTAGGATATTTTAGTGATGAATAATTGACAATAGTTAATTTATGATGATAAATATTTGATAATATTGCTTATCGATGTTATGCGACACGTGTGGAGTGTATGAATTGATGTTGGTCAAGTTAGAACGTACTTGTGCCGAAAAAAATATTCTTTGGTCTTTGCATGTGCAGGTTGAGCATGGAGGCGATCATGGTCGGTGATGAGGTGGACCAGGACCAGTGGCGGAGGACGGGAAAAAAATGAGGTGGGGCGGATCGAGAGGCAGAGCAGAGAGTGGCGGCGGCCTGCCTCCCGCCGGCCGCCAGCCGCCCGCCTCCCGCCGCCCACGAATGCAAACCTCTGTTGTGCCCTTTCTCAAGAAAAAGAGAATGCCAGTGAAGGATATACTATATTGCCAACAATAATCACAGCTGCACAAATATGTCTATAAATAATAGGATTTAGAATCCAATACACAAGAAAGTCAACTTCTCACATTCAGAAAACAGCTTTTTCAGCATGTAACTAGGTCAAGAAATTGGCATGGAAATTTAGCATTCAAATATGAATATTAGACCATCAAGACAGTATATGGAGAAAGGGAAAAAGGAATGAGCACCAGTGCACCACATACCTCAGCTGGATCAAGCGCAGGGAGGGGCGGCGCAGCCATGCAGGGAGCCGGAGGAGGCGAGGGCGGCGGCGGAGGCCGCGAGGAGGAGGCAGAGCCGGAGGAGGCGAGGGCAGCGCCGGAGGCTGCAAGGAGGAGGCGAGGGCGGCGGCTGGGAGCCTGGGATCGGGGATTTTGGGGAGGCGGCTGGGATCGGAGATTTTGGGGACACCCGCCCGCCTCCCGCCGCCCGCCCACCCGCCTCCCGAGTCCCGCCCGCCCGCCCGCCTCCAACCATGACGACGTCCGGGAGGAGGAGGCCGACGGCCGGGTGCGGGCGGAGGACGGGAGGAGGCGGTCGGGTGGGGGGCAGAGGAGGAGGCCGGGTGGGGGGCGGAGGAGGAGGGCGGCGGCCGGGTGCGGGCGGAGGAGGAGGCCGGCGGCTGGGTGGATCGGAGGTGGCGGATTTGGGGGCGGAGGAGGAGGCCGGGTGGGGGGCGGAGGAGGAGGGCGGCGGCCGGGTGCGGGCAGAGGAGGCAGATCTGGGGGCGGAGGAGGCGGCCGGGTGGGGGGGCGGAGGAGGAGGCCGATGGCCGGGTACGGGCGGAGGAGGCGGTCGGGTGGGGGGCGGAGGAGGAGGCCGGCGACCGGGTGCAGGCGGAGGAGGAGGCCGTCGTCTGGGTGGGTCGGAGGCGGCGGATTTGGGGGCGGAGGAGGAGGCCGGTGGCTGGTGGGGGCGGAGGAGGAAGAGGCGGCGGCGAGACTAAGAGTGCGAGAGGGGGCGGACGCGGACGGAGAGTGGGAGCAGACGAAGAGTTACTGGGGCCTGGGGTAGTGGGGGAAGAAAAAAATCAAGGTATGGCTTGGGCCATACCTTGCCCTATCGGGCCCTCCGCCCCTGACCAGGACTAGAATGGGAGATCCAAGGTTCAGATGGTCAAGGAGGTTATGAGATGGTTGGGCTCATGCTTGGGACACATGGAGATCAGAAATGGATGATACATGGTGGATGATGCGTGTAGAAGCTACGAGAGATGCAGTTCTGGAGGTTTCGACACGTGACGCATTAGAAAAAGTTGAAATTTTGTAAAACCCGTGTTTAGAAGTGTTTCGAGTCCCTTAAAATTAGTAGGCTAAAAGCTTAGTTGAGATAAGAAAGGCTTAGACCCAGTTGAACAAGTTGTATTAGGGTTTTGAGGTGAGATTAAATAGGTGTTTTATGGTGCTATATATATATGCGGCCGTATCGATGGGATATAGAAAACGGAAAAAAGGACAAACAGAAAAGTGGTTTGATGGATAGTTGTGAAGGACGTGACGTGGAAGATATGAGTTTCTGTGTTTTATAATAAAAGTTTGTGAGTTTTTTTAGTTTACATATATTATTCTTTTTTTATTTTTATTTTTAGGATTTTTCTATGCATTGATCTCTATCTATGTTTTTTCTTGCATAAATATATAAATTAGTTTTAATTAAAAATCAATTATAAGATTGTGTAAAAATCGTACTGCTTCTGATGCCTCAGCCTTGAGCGATTTTTTCTTAGTGCTATAGTAGATCACTACAGTAAAGTACTACAGTACCGCACTATAGTACTTTGCTACAATGTCAAACAGTAGTTGTTACAGTACCAAACAGTTACCAATCGGAAATTTTTTCTCAGTTTTGTGTTTTGTTTTTTCCAGATTAAACAATCAAAAGACAGAAAATTTAAGAAAAAACTTCTGCTGAGGATTACAATCATTCAATGATCCTACAAGCTCACAAGTTGACGTTATCAGGCAGTTGGAATTGAAATTAATGGCCCTGATCAACTTGGCTTCGGCTTCTGACTTCTGGCTTATTTTTTCACTATTCATAAGTTTCATTTTTTTCTGAACTTTTGGCTTTTTGTTGAGCTTTTTTGCCGGTTCTTTTTTTCCCGTATTTGTTTGTATTATACGTAATGGGCTAACATATTTTTTTATTTTTAAAATTTTTTAAATTTAATTATGCTAAATAAGCCTCTGTCAGCTACAGTGCTTTTTTCAACCAACTACAGTGTTTTCAGCCATAAGCCATGAGGCTTTCAGCCGAACCGATCACCACCATTCTCATGATGAGCGCATGTCTTCCATCTTTGGGCTTCAACTTCCCTTTCGGCCCGTATCATTCATCTTGTGTCGGATTTGGACAATCTTAGCGATCACTATTTATTATATTAATAAATTATAATAAAAAATTATAAGCCACAGTCTAAACCTATTTGATATGGCTTGTGAAACCTACTTTTGATTTTTGCTACAATACACGTTAAATATCCAACATATATACCATCCAACATTGCAAGCAAGTTTCTCTTTTTTTGTAATTTCTATCACAAAAAACTAAAATTCAAATATTTCAACCAAAATATATAACCTACAACCATATCAAACAGAACCTTAAATAATCATACCCTTAACAAGTCAAGTCGTATGTCGGTCATACAGAACCGCCAACACATAGAAAAAGGGCGGAAGAAACCAGTCCATGATTTTTTAAGGGATTTTTTTGCTTGTCATTGTTTCTACTTTCTACACATACATCTAGCACGATCTCGCAACTTTTAAAGTCGCAAACAACAAAACAGAAACAAGAGGATCCAAGGAAGATAGTACATCTCGAAAGTATGTGCTCTATCTGATTTCCCTTACTCTGAAAACGAACGAGGAAAAACACAACACATTTCTTGCTGTCAGATATTAAGTAGCACACGCGTCCTTCTTTTTTCAGTATTTCAGATCATCGGTCTAGTAATCGCCTGATCAAAACTACAAAATTAGTACTACAGTTGCAGATATTTTTGCTCTGCTCCTGCCCAACTGGCCACATACTACTCACCACTGTAGCACACTGCAGTAGTCAATTTCCTGGTTACCTACTAAGAAGAGCCTAAACCCGTAGACCCTGTTGCTGTAAACTGACATGTTTGGAACTGTTCATCACGAGGGGTCCTTTCATGAGCCATGATTGCTCTCCCTCAGACAGAGGCGAACTCAAGACTCAAACCATGATCACCAGCCAGCTGTCGCGCGCAAGTGCGCGCCAAAAAATGATTGATTGGGATCTCTCCGCTGTTGCACGCCTCCATTGCGGACAACTTCTCGATCAAGCTTGCTTACTCGAGTCCAAGCTCGCGTGCCTTTCTTTCCCTGATGCGTGATCGACTCACTAACTGTTCAGCAACCATTGCGTCTGGCTCTGAACCCTGATGCAGCTCAGCCAGGGAGCAAAGCCTGCATCACTGAAGCTTCTCCTGAAGTATAAGCCGCCAATGATTGGGGTAGAAAGAACAGACATGTACATGTCGGGGAAGGGGACCTGTTCTTGACACTAACGCATCTAATCATATTATATGTACCGTCTGCTAATGCAATGTTTACTGGATAGAGCATCTTGAGAGAGCAATTTGAGTTGGAGCATGGTGATGTCAAATTGTCAGCTGACAAGTCCATTGATCTAGTCTTCTCAAGTGATGGGGTCAGTAGTTGTAAGTACCTAATACCAAGAACTTTCACACCTAGGGCTGCAAATGGTGATGAGTGCTGGTTCTTCTTTAGCAGTGTATTTTTATAGGGTATTGATAAACATCATCTGGATGTTTTCTTCCTATATATTGTTGCACGAGTGCATAAGCCTTCCAATCAAAGCAAGAACCCCAAAACCTAGTCGATCGCAAGAAATGCGGGCCTGGTGTACTCATGGGGTTTTTGTTTGTTTGACGAATTAAGCTCGCAGATGACCTCAACGTGTGCCGAATTTTCTTTTGCAGAGAAACGAGAGGAGATGTGACCTCTCACATTACAAGATTAGGTAACCTGCAATCGGCTTTCCACCAATAAATGCCTTGTCGTCATCAGTGCACGAATGTCACATTAATTAAGCACACAGATTGTAATTGAAGAAAGCTGATGCTGTGGTAGGCAGTCTGCGAAATTGGCATCATACGGTGCTCTGATTCATTCAGACAGCTTCATGTTTCTGTTGCAATGTGTTTTCTTTTCCTGAAGACTAACTTGGTATCATTGATTCATTGTTGGGTAAGTATAGCCACTCAAGCAGAAGAATTCAATCCGTGTTCAGAGGTCAACAGATTTCTCTCAACTTCTTTCTTGAATAGAATTGGATTGCTGTATACTTTCCGCTGTGCACGTGTGTAGTCTTGCACGGCCTGTGTTTCTCTACCCGGACTTCAATTTCATCTAGAACTCGCCATGCGGCCAAAGTTTGAGTTTTGAGATTGAACCAGAAGAGTTTCAGAGCTTCCGTCTTGCAGAAACGCATCGTCGATGCTGGTCTCCTGCGTAGGTAACAGTCGTTGTCCGTTGCACTGGTATCAAATAATCAAAGTGACCTTGCAGGATCAAGGTTTGCCAAACTCACAGCTGGATAATACTGGTAGAGAGTGATGCATCTACAATTTACATAATAATAATTATGAGTTATGAGAGTACACTTCAGCTCACAGAAGACATTCAGATATGGAATTGATTTGTCATATCATAGTACAGTCATTGTTAATAAAAGAGCCAATATAGCAATATACTATTCTTGCAATAATCATCAGTTGATCATGCGAATCTTTGAGCTCTGTCTTTGCATCAATCCTGGCCTCTAGCAATGCAGAGCTTCAGAATTAAATATCCCAATGCATCTAAGGATAAGAATTTCGAAACCATGAGGAGTTTTGGCGGTATTTTTTAAGTGCCATTTCTCAGAGAGATCGCTGTTGATCTGTCTGCATGTTTTCATGCCCTGTTGGTGACAAAGATGTATGCATGTTGTTTTCTTCCAGTGAACACCGGATGGCATTATGGAGTATCATATTCTGATTGTGATGTTGGCATCATTTGACCAGGCTAATTCATCCCTGCTTCAAAACGAAATTAGTGGGGTGGGGTCAGAGAAAAAACGATTTGCCCAAATTAAGCAAACTAAATCAAGATCACTAGTAGTGATCTACTCTACTAATCTGTGGATGAAGCTTCAGAATGACAGTTCTGTGCCTCTCAATTCATATGTAGTTTCACACACACGTATGCCCATACGTGTTCATAATTTTATATGCCCACCTAACTGCATTGACTCTCATTTTGCAGGCTCCATTTGTCCAAAATACTAGCATATTCTGGAAATAACTCTGTTGATCTCTCATCATCTGTGACCAACCAACCAACCATTGGTGGATGCGGAACATTTAGGCGAGTCGTGCCTGCGTGTGAATATACCTGCTGATGTTGTCACAGATCATATCATACACCAAGTGGCGAACTGTCTTGTCCTGATGCTCAAAGGCTATGTAGTGGTTTTCTGCTTTTACCTAGTCTCAAATGCCAGGGTTAACTTGACGTTTTTTCTGTTCTGAACATTTTATTCAGAACCTGGGAGCCTTCTTTCTAAAAAAATCTAGTAGACATTGGAGCAAGGCAGTAATACTAGTATCTGTAGTGCAAAGCTGTGTCATCTACTGGAAGAGATCAATAACAACGAGGAGCCTTATACCTGAATTTTGGTCAAAGTGTTTGGGTGTTACGGTGGCTGTGGTAGTGACAAAAGGTAGGCTGCTTGAAAACTGAAACAAAAGGTGCAAAGACTGCGGCTGCTTTTCAATGCACTAGCCCTCTTGAATCTTGATTCTTGAACGACAGTTTGACGGCTCTCTTTCTCCTTTCTACCATTCTTCTTTATCACCCCCCCCCCCCCTTCCCAAAAGAATAGATGCATCTTTTTGTACAGCAATATATTCCTCTCCATGATGCGCTGATGCTGCTTGATCTAGACGAACCCAAAAGCTATCCATCAACTAAAAGAGGATGGGATCGAATCGATGCATGCATGAAAACCAGTATCACATTCCTCTCATTAGTAAGCATCATCTGCTGCAGATATGTGCACGTTGTAGATCAATTTGGCCGTATTGGCTTTGGCGATATCTGCAATGTGCCGGATGACAGGTGAGCCGGGGCACCGGATTTGTGTCCAAGAACCCGTGCCATGCCCTCCAAACTGCCGTGCGACACTTGTGTCATCACCAGCCTAGCTCACACTCAGTTGCACCTCCGGCCAATTCAGCCTAGCCTCCATGAACAAGACCAGTAAAAAACACAGCACTATGCATTATGCAACTTAGTCTTACCTCGTCAGAAGATTAACGGGGGGATTTCATGGTCTTTTCCCCGATTTGGCTACAGCTGCTGAATCAGAACACGCCGGAAACTTAGCCATCGAACAACAAGACGAAGACGCGATAGCTAAGGGTCTGTTTGGTTGCCTGCATGGGGGTGACTCGCACCAGCGCATGCAGGGAGATGGTGTTTGATTGCCTGCATGGAGGAGAGAACCTGCACGAGTGGATGCAAAAAATCAACTGGAGCCAGGCTGAGGAGAAACGTGGCTGAGGAGCTTCCCTCCTCAGCCTGGCCACACTCATACAGCTGCATAAGCACATGCAGGCAACCAAACAGCCCCTAAGAAGAGATGGACGCGAGTGTACTCAGATGATGTGCACAGTCACAGTTAAAACAATCACGATCCTACCCCTTCGCTGTGAGATCACGATCGGACGGTGATGGAAAGTGGCTCAGGGACGGGGACCTGACGGTGGGCCCCGGTGGGGTGCCCGATGCCCATCAGTCCACAGTCGTCCGATCATAATCGGATGGCGACGGGCGGTGCTGTTGGGCATGTGCAGGCCATGTGGAGGGATGGGGTTGGTGGGCCACCGTCTCGACGTGTCCGGCTCGGTCGCTCCGGACGTGTACGGCCCTTGGCCGTGGAGAGTTTATGCCGTGGCACAAAACAATCTGTGTAATAAATTAAATATAGTTTGACGTGTGACATGAAGCACTGTAACACAGGAAAAAATCTAAAAAATCTGTGATACAGTGCTATAGTACGGGAAAATGCATTTTATGGCACGTGTCATCGACTGATTGACTTGTTTGGTATTGTGCAACCGTTACACAGCAAAATTTCAATGGCTAGCCTAGATATGAATAATAAGAACAATTTTAATCAAGAAATACTATAAAATCCTACGAAAAAAGAAGCGATTTAATTTCGTATATGTACGTATAAATACTTGTCAGATTAGGAATGAGTACGTCTGGCTCGATCTGATTGGATGGGACTATACTAGAAGGGCTCGAGGCTGTACGTGGTGCTCGGTCCTTGGAAAATACGTATTTTACCCGCAACGTATACCGGGGACGAAAAATACGGATTCGGCTGGTGTTGACGTACGCCTCCACGTTGAATTATCTGCCGTTCCGTTCTCATAATTAACCACGTGTGTTAGTTGGAACCTACCCTACTAATGTCGGTTCGACGGATACGTACGTATAACGTATGGATGGTGGAAGACGGAGTTAATTAAGGTCCGCTCGTTTGAGCTTGGACTTCCAGTTTTCGGCTTATTTTTACTATTTTAAAAAATTTTTTCTAATTTTTCAGATTTTTTTGCCGATTCTTTTTTCTCCGTATTCGTTTGCATTAAACTCTATCCACTACTACTAGTGGTTTACTGGTGAGTATTATCTGTTGGATTGATTTCTCTCCCGATTAGCCCAACAGCTAATCGGGACCTTGATCCGCGCCCTGATCGGGGGCGCCCAGCCCATCTTTTGGCTGGTGGGCCCCCGTCGCGCTGCGCAATAAATAAAGGGGTGGGGGCCGGCGGCTCAAGTCACGAGGTTCGCCTGAGCCGCAAATCCCCACCGACACAAACCCTAGACCGATCTAGAGGAACGCGCAGTCGGCGGCGGGAAGCTCCATCACTGTCCCCTTCACCGGATCTACACCGCCGCCACCGCCTCCTCTTCCCCGACCGTCGCTGCCATTGCGCAGACTTCACCGACAAAGCAGCGATGGTCAGCTCCTCCTCCAATGCATCGGACGGTCGGTAACGATGCCTACTGCCCTCTCCCTCTCCCCTTCTCTCTCGAATCCGATCAAGAGCACTCTCTGAGCTACACCTAGATGATCCTAGGGTTCTAACATTATCTGCTGAGGCTAATCGATCATCTGCTTTGTGATTCGTGAAGGAAGACGCGTCAGGACGATCGAGGGCGAACTCTTTTTCTAAAGCTACTTTCCGGCGAGCTGAAAAGGGCGTGCAACGGCTTGAGGCCGGAAACCGAATTGCATCGGCAAAAAAAATATCTCGTCACTTTACCGGTACCCTTTTACCCTCACGAATTCTTACTTTCCATCGATACATGCACATATATATCTCCCTTCCAGCTTTACCTGAACAAAAGCTATTGCCATGTGCTGAATGCGAACAACTTTATGTAATAAAGATTGCTAGGCGTACGCAATTCTCGTGTGTACAAGTGCATGAGAACTTAGCTTGGCTGACCAATCAATTGTATGTGGTACTCCATTGTGTCACGTTTGGGAGGTAGGTATTCGGTAGGAATTTCATTGAAGAGGAAACATGGCATTTTATTTCCAACAAAAATTTCTATGAGAATCCTGCGTTATAAACAAGGCCTCACATGTCCTAGCAAGATAATCTGACTAAGGATTTATGCTAAAAACTATCTAGATAACGATTTCAAATTTCTTGCTCAAGAACATGAAAATAAAGAGGAGAACAAGTGAAATATCAAGAAAAGATCAAAGAGTTGAGCTATTCCGGTAGAGTAGGTAATTTATGAGTACATAGATGATTACAAAGTGCTCCCAAAGCACCATCTTTATTCATTCAAATTTTCTCATATAGCCTTAGGGAGAGAGAAGAAATTACTCAAAACTTCAACCCACTAAACTATTAGCTATTGATCCACTTAGCCATCTCTACTCACCTTGACCTAAAAAACTTTTCCTTTGTATCTCTCCGTGCCACAGTTTTGTCCAAGGCTCAACTTGGTTTTTTGGGTAAAATCTCAAATACCCCTACGAAGCTTTCGAACACTTTCTCTTAACTTTGTCTTCATCTTCACATCAAAGCATCTCTGTATACTTTAACACATGCCCATGACTTTGTTATCAAGTCTTCATGCATCCGATCTCCCCCCGATCATGTCTATTTGCACCGAGCCAAGTCACTTGTCACACCACGTATACCAACTTGCCTTTTTCATAACCCTTGTCTTTCATGTACTTCTCGCTTGAGCCACGTAGTCTCACCCGGATTTACCTAACCATACGGACCTCAGCTCTCCTGCCTAGTCCTGATCATTTGTCGTTGACCACTAACGTTTTCCAAGCAAGCTATATATCAAAAAACCAAGTAACCATCTTAAGTATAAGTTCTATATACTTGACTCATGTTAGTCAAAATAATACATCATACAACACAACACAACTAATCAATGGCTCTCATACCGTGCACACACTCAAACAACTCAAGAATACCTCTCACTGTTCTTTGGCCGCAGCCACCGGTCGGGCTGCTCTCTCCATGGCGGTCGGACCTCTAACTATTGACTAGTAAGATTGGCCCAAACCGACTTAAAACCTTTCCCGGTGATAGGACACCGGCGTGATCGTATCTCCAATACCGGTCACACCGCCCAACTTAACTCCGGTCAGACTGCCAACCAACGGCCGATTTGACTGCATACACACAGTAGTCTGACCAGTCCCACATTCCGATCAAATCGGTTACACTGACAACAACATTAAATTTTGTCAACTTTTGAAAAATCAAAATCTAACTCCATAAATATACTAATTGTTCATTACTAATTATCCATCGACCTTTTCACATGATTTTTGACATACTCATACTTTGTAGTACACGAAAATTTGTACCCGTGGCAGATATCTTTACGCGAACCGAAGCAACTATCGAAAGGCAATTAGTAGACGACTAAAACTGAACTAAATATCCTCCTTGCATATGTGAACACGTACCCTTGGTGCCCAACAGCCCATGCCATGGCATACCATGCCAGAGATCTATAACCTAACCCTAGTTCTCCTCTCTCATTCCTCATATAACCTGAACCTCTTAGTGGGTTTCGACACGCTAAGTACATGAAAAAACCTGTCAACCTTACTAACACGGATTTTACACACTCACGTACGCTTCTCAAAGCATTTACAAGACTCAACCCACTAAACCATTAGCTGTTGATCCACTAAGCCATCCCAACTCACCTTGACCTAAAACACTTCTTCTTTGCGTCTCTTTGTCCAAGGCTCAACATGGTTTTTTTTGGTAAAATCTCAAAATACCCTGACGAAGCTTTCGAACATTTTCTCTTAAGTTTGTCTTCATCTTCACATCAAAGCATCTCCGTATACTTTAACACGTGCCCATGACTTTGTTGTCAAGTCTTCATGCATCCGATCTCCCCCGGATCATATCTATTTGCACCGAGCCTAGTCACTTGGCACACTCAAACAACTCAAGAATACCTCTCACTGTTCTTTGGCCGCAGCCACCGGTCGGGCCGCTCTCTCCATGGCGGTCGGACCTCTAACCATTGACTAGTCAGATTTGCCCAAACCGACTTAAAACCGACAACAACAACACTGGATTTTGTCCCACATTTCGATCAGATCAGTTACACCGACAACAACACTGAATTTTGTCAACCTTGAAAAAAATCAAAATCTAACTCCATAAATTTGCTAGTTGTTCATCACTAATTATCCATTGACCTCACATTATTTTAGACATACTCATACTTTGTAGTACACGAAAATTTGTACCCGTGTCAGATATCTTTACGCGAACCGAAGCAGCTATCGAAAGGCAATTAGCAGACGACTAAAACTGAACTAAATTCCCTCCATGCATATGTGAACACGTACCCTTGGTGCCCAACAGCCCATGCCATGCCAGAGATCTATCGAGTTGCGAATTCAAATTAGGCGAAGCAAGCTGAGATATTAATCGATCTGTATTCTGTTAGGTGATTAATCAGGTCGGTGTTTCGAAGGCCGCATGCCTCTGCATGCGTACGTACATCAGCGTGGGAACGAATGAGCATGACATGATCAGCGACTGAGCTCAGAGCATAGCAAATCAAAACATGCCACCTGGCATCCTGCACGCTAACCAAGAAAAGTCTCTAGCCTTGTCGTAGCCTAGCTAGCCACCCCGACCCCGCCGTACAAACCCATCTCTCTCCTCTCTTCATAAGCATCAACACACACAGTAGTTGACCATAGCTGCGTGTAAGCTCCTATTAATACCCTCCTCTCCACCTTAATTTCTCTTGGTAGAAGGTAGAATAATCGATCTCTCGATCAGTAGCTAGAAACCCTTGTGGCCTCATTAGCTGCTTGCTAGTGCAAGTAGTATACAACAGAAGCATCCTCTCCCATCCATCGATCTGCAAGGATTGAGCCTTGAGCTGCGGTGGCGGCCATGAATTCCCTGAGCATGGTGGAGGCGAGGCTGCCTCCGGGGTTCAGGTTCCATCCCCGAGACGACGAGCTCGTGCTCGACTACCTGTCCAGGAAGCTCGGCGGCGGCGGCGGGGCGGTGGTGAGCATCTACGGCTGCCCGACGATGGTCGACGTCGATCTGAACAAGTGCGAGCCCTGGGACCTTCCTGGTAAGACCTACAAGAGAAACCTTAAGACCACGCGCATGTCGATCGGACGAGTTCATCATCACCTTCCAGATCATATGCATGTGTGCTGTCTAATTCCTGGGCATGCATGATTGAAGAGTTTTAATTTGCTGTGGATTCTTTTTCAAGGTTTACTTATTAATTTCCTCGTTTGTTTTCCTCTTCCTTTTGGTTGCTGATTTATTATTGTGTTTTCCTTTGTCGATCGGTAGACCTTCCCAAATCACCTTCAATTTGTTATTTCTTCAAAAACAAATCACCCTAAATTTATAGGAGAGAGCCGAACCTAGCTCGGTAGGGAAAGAGTGGGCGTTGTTCTCTCGATCCCCTGCCTAGATTAGAATTCTCAGATTCACCCGAGTGCTCACTCTCCTGTCTAGTGAATGCCAGAGCTCCTGGCCTAATTTAAAAAATATTATAGGACAGAAATGATAATGGGCCTGTTCTTTTTGGCTGCGGCTTATGGTTTTTGGCTGAAATTTTTGAATTTTGCCTGTTTACGGTACAGATTACAGAAAGATCGATACTCACTTACAATTTTGGTTGGTACAGATGTTGAGCTTTTAACGTGTACTACGTTTAACTTGTAGACCCCGTCTTTAGAAAATACTCCATTTAAAAATTAGGTACTGTAGCGGCTGCGAAAAGCTGGCCGGCTGGAGGCCAGCCGAACAGGCCCAATGATCTGATCACTTCTAGACAGACAAGTCTTCACTGTACTAGTTCCATGCCAGAATTGTTTCTGTTCAGAGAATTATAAGTTATTCGTTCATGTATTCATGATAAGTTCTAAGGTTCTTAAATCTCAATCATGATGTAACCTAAGGTTCTCAAATCTCAATCATGATGTATATATTGCTGTTGGTTCTACAGGAATCAACACTTGAATTTAAGATCTTGGAACCAACCATGCATCCATAGCTTCTCTCCATTATTAGTCTATTCCAAGAAAATTCTCTTTCCTCCTTTCCTACATGCTTCCATGTATTTCCTTCAATGGCACAGAAGTACTATACATCTAGCCTACAATTGATTCAGTTAACTGATGATTCAATTTATTGCAACCGAATTTAAGGTGCCTGTGCATGCTGCTATAGTTGATCCTTTTCCGCTCCGAGCCATAACTGAAGGGATCATGACCTCTTCCTGCAGCTCTCATCAAGTTGCAACTATGCATGCTTCCCATACCGCAAGAATCCTACATTTTCCTTTTCTTTCTCTCTCGTCCTCTAATCTTTTGGTGTGCCCATGCCCTTGTTTTAGATTTTGGCATGCACCACAACATGTAAAGTTGCTCTCTTATGTATAGCTCTTAATCATTTTGAAAAGTCTTGATCCATGGCAAGAAAATATCAGAGTGAGACCTCCTCCAAATCGACGCATCAATTGCTGTAGAGAAACAGTTTGTAAGAAATCAAATTCTTGCCTATTTTTTTGGGTTCCGGAGAGAGGAGACTTGATCAATGAATATAATTCCCGAAATCTGCAATGAGAACAAACTTCACACGTCTTGTCCGCCTCCTTGTCGCCTTCCCCTCCCAATAACAGAAGGATATTTGGCTGCCATGGGTTTGTTTGGCCTGTTCTTGGACTTCTCCTCATCTGTCCCTGTTCCTGCCATGCTATCAAATATTCTCCCACTTTGGCTCATCCTTAAAGGGAATTAACAGCCGATGGATGGGGACAAACTTAACACAAAAAGAAGGACTCTCACTTCGCCTATTAGCAGAAACATACCACAGAATCATGTCAAAAGAGCGTATATAAAGGGCGTGCAATATAATTAATTTGGTACCTCACAAGAGTAATTAGCAATATGCTTTGCTCCTAATCAATTGCCTTTTCTTTATTTTTCGTTCTCGAAAATAACTTTTCTTTTCCCTTATATATGAACATCACCTGTTAATGAATATTTGCTGATCTATATTAATTGTTGCTCTTGTCTTATGATTTAATTCCTCTAAAAAATGACAGCGATATATACTGATTAATTAAATTAGACAAACTTGCGTTTCCACATTACGAGAGTATATCATTAGAATAATGGATATGTATTTTACACATGTTTGCAATTAATACAATTTATTTAAGATATTCGTATGGTTTTACAGATTTTTTTGTTAGTTTGTTCATTAATTGTTTTTTTTCTTGTATTCAGAAATTGCATGCATTGGTGGCAAAGAGTGGTACTTCTACAGCCTTAGGGATAGGAAGTATGCCACTGGTCAGCGAACAAATAGAGCAACTGAATCAGGTTACTGGAAGGCCACCGGGAAAGATCGTCCAATAAACCGGAAAGGGTTGCTAGTCGGTATGCGTAAAACCCTTGTGTTTTATCAAGGTAGAGCCCCTAAGGGGAAGAAGACTGAGTGGGTCATGCACGAATTCCGCAAGGAAGGTCAAGGTGATCCAATGAAGTTGCCATTCGAGGTAATCATTGTAAACATATTGAACGCATTATTTTTATTTATTGGTGTTATATATATTTTTGAAACAAGTATTTGATGCTATATTCTTATTCTACTTGATGTACAATAGTCTGTTACTTGATACTATTCCCTTGTTTATTCCCTTTGATGATTGTGTAGTGTAACATATATTCTATATGATGTCTAAGATGCAATCAATAGTGCACACAACCAAGGAAAACAAATATATTCGGGCCCATACAAAATGGAGCTCGACAGATCGATTTTCACATATGCAAAGTAGATTTTATGCGAGTACAACGAGAGAAGTATCAGATTTGGTAGACAGTATGAACTAAAGAAACGAACCATTCGTTCATATGACATTCACATGACTACATGAGAAGGAGACCGGCCGGAATGCATGCCAACTCATTCTTCATCCATATAAATATACTACCTCCGTTCGGAATTAGTTGACATTTTAGCATCACATAGAACAAGGAGGTCTTTAATTGTTTCGTTTATGACCTGTTTACCCCCTCGCAAATAATCTTATCTGCACACTTCTTTTAAGACCCTTTGCGATAATTCACGTGTCATCTGATTAAAGAATTAAAGATGTTTAAAAGCTTGTGGTTTTGGATTAATACATCATCGATACTGAATTGCTTTGGGAAAATTTGTATAACATATGGTCATGATATTGCTAACTAATGCTTACGAGTTTCATTCTCCATATTGTACTTGAGACTTTCTTTACTTCTGAGTCACTCTCATTCCAGCTACATATTTCTGCTCCCCTTTAGATACAGCTCAACAGATGCATGTGCAACCATTGACTCACACAACCATGTTTTATGGAGGCATTCATGTATCTTTCCAATCATTTCATAAAGCAATGCTCGCCCCTAAAAAAAATGGCTAAAGAAAAATTATTTTTCAATTTTTTCATACCATGCTTGCAAAAGTTTCTGCTGCTAGACTTCAATCCCCTAATTACTTCAAATACATACAAATATCCCAATTTACACTTATTTTTCAATCTAATTTTCATCTAATATATATTTTGATGTAAACAGGAGGACTGGGTCTTGTGCAGGGTTTTCTACCAGAGTAGGGCAACAATTGCCAAGCTACCCACAGAGAGTAGCTACAATATTGACAGTGCAGCTGCTACTTCACTGCCTCCCCTCATTGACAACTACATTGCCTTTGACCAGCCTGGATCAGTGCAAAACCTAGAGGGTTACGAGCAAGTGCCCTGCTTCTCCAATAATCCCTCTCAGCCATCGTCGTCGATGAACATTCTGTTGACGTCGCCCATGGTTGATCAGGAGCAACACATGGGGAAGGCGATCAAGGATGTGCTGAGCCAGTTCACCAGGTTTGAAGGCAACGTGAAGAGGGAAGCGCCTCAAAGTAATTTTGCTCAGGATGGATTTGAGTACTTAGCTGAGAGTGGCTTCTCACAGATGTGGAACGAACTCAATTGATTTTCTAGGGATCGATATTGTTGCCAATTAAGGAGGGAACTCTTAAAGAAGACTTGGGTATGTGTGCCTATGTGCTATTGCATGGATGTAGTTGTGGTATAGTATCATTCTAGTTCACATTATTTGTCAAAAAGAAAAGGAGGTGATCAGAAGAGAAAAATATATGTCATCAATGATGTAAATACATTATTTGTGTACTATGGATAAGATGGAAAGATTAGTGCGTGATGCTAGAGCTGTATATACTAATATAATAGAAATAGAATCTTCATTATTATCCTAGCTTCCACTCTATTTGTCTGTAGTTTGCTCTACACAGATAAGTTTATACTGATTATATATTGTTCTAAGGTGGTGTCTAGGGACACTCCAGTTTTTTGTGATTCGGAGCACTCAGATTTTTTTGGAGGGGTGTATATATGGGAGAAGGAGGATTCAAGTATTTTTTTGTAGTTCAGAGCACTCATATCTTTTTGGAAGGGATGTATACATGGGAGAAGGGGATTGAGTGTATTGTGGTTCGGAGCACTCATATTTTTTTTTAAAATGGGTTACATGAGAGAAAAATCTGAATACTCTGAGCAAAAAAAAACACTCAAATACTATTTAGCACTTCCCTTGTTATAAGTAATCTTATCACCAATTCCGTTCCTTCTAAGAGAGAGGCTATATACTTTACCCATTAGTTTGTCTTTCTTGAGGTTTGGTGCAAAATATGATAAGTTTAACTGAACTGGAGTTTTTCTTTTGACTTATTACAATCACGGGCAAGTGGTCCATTTTTTATTTTTAAAAAAATCATTGACAGTTGAGATCAGCCCCTTAAATTTGCTTCAACTTGTAGTTATCCACTGCGCCCTCTTAACCTGAATTTGGAGAGAGCTTGAAAACTAGTATTAGCCAAGGAATTAGACAGTAAAAGTTAGTATGAAAAGTCAAATCATTAATCCATACACATCCTTTCCATTTGTCCCCCCTCAAACCTTGAATTAAATATTTATCCGATAGAACAGAAAAATGCCCCCAAGTGGACAAAAATAAAAACAAATAAAGTCAAAACTAGGTGATTCTTTTAATATATCCCGCGAAAGGATTTAAGTTCACACGTATGATCTGCTCATGAGTTGATCATATACCCCCTGATCTTAGATAGATAGCTGTTTACTGCTAACTAACTGATAAATTAAAAATAAATTAATAGACTGAGATTACTAACCGAAAACTACCTAAATAATGCCAAACACCAACATGTATGTGCCCCATATAACAACACTGCAAGTAGCCAAGTACACAAGCCCACCAACTAATAATATTAACTATTAATATTTTTCATTCCCTAATCCAAGTTGATACTCCCAGTATTTTTTATACGCATGCAAGATACCGCCTAATTAATCGTTGTGCATGATATTTCAAGGGTGTACTTCGTGTGAAATTCACATGTAAATAAATGGTCCTGATCCTTACATAGTAGTATTAATGATGCACTTGCCAACCAAACCAATGAATTCTCATGTAGTTAGGCTTGTACTTGTCTGAACTATATAGAGTACCACATGTACATGCATGCCAACAGGTGATAGATGGCTGCTGCTGTTGAAGCTGATTGTGCTCCTTTCTTTTTAGATTATGATTTATGATTTTTTTAAATAAATAAATAAAATTATTTTTATTTTTTTTGAAACGGCTTATCAGGACAATCGTTTTAAAATATCTTATCAGTATTTAGTTTATTCGCACAAACACTCGTACTGAAGTCAAAAATCATCAACTGCAGCTCAAAAGAACAAAGCCTATAATCAGCCTGGCAAGCAAGGGCCTGACCACTCACGGATGTAGTGCGTTGTGGGCCCTACCTATCAGACTCACAAAACACACATTCATGGAGGATTCTTTTGAGTTGTGGCTTATACCTTAAATTTTTGAATCCTGACTGTTTGTGAGAGGCAGTACGCAAAGGAAAATAGTCGCGTGTAATTTTAGCCGGTATAGCTGAATTTAATACACTTTTTATTATAATCTTTTCTGTTAACCTTGCCTTAAAAAATGTATCGTTTAAAAGCTAATTATTGTAGCATAATAATAAATCATAAGTGAAAAAGACGGAGCCATGTTTATTTCACTGTGAAGACTGAAGACACAGGAGAGAGCGACAACCTGTAGAGATTGAGCTGGTATGGCCTCCCTGTCTTGCTGCTTTACTAAGGATGTGTTTGGTTGGAGGGATGGGGTGGGATGGGATGGGATGGGGATGAGATGAGATAGTTCCACAAAAAAAGTGGAACCACATGGTCCAGCATCTAAGAAGAATATTCTCTAAATTTGCACAGGCTCATCCCACTTTGGACCATTCCATCCCACCTCATCCCTCCAACCAAACACACAGATAGACTTGGTCAAAGAAACCATCCCATCCCATCCCACCCCATCCCTCCAACCAAACACATCCTAATGCGCCCCCAGCTTTACTAATGCGCCTCCAACCACCTGCATTGATATACTAATTGGCTAGCTAGCTCTTCGGTGCCGCTCGATTGGGCTGAAATAAACTGATTTATAGTTAAAATTACACTGTAGCTGACTAAAATTACACTGTAGCTGATAGTGGCTTATTTGACGTAACTAAATTTTAAAAAATTTAAAAATAGAAAAAACAGATTAGTCTATCACGGACAATACAAACAAATACAGAAAAAAAGAAACAGCAAAAAAAGCTCAAAAAAAGCTAAAAAGACAGAAAATATGTAATTTAGGAATAGTGGAAAATAAGCCAGAAGTTAGAAGCTTAAGCCAAAATAAGTGTATCAGTTGAACGGTACATGTTGCTCATACGTACTAGTAGTACTACTCTAGTAGTGCCAACTAAAGCCATTTACTCTCTATTTTTTTCTATGTAACATTTTTTTATTTTTTAGGTCTCTAAGAGATGTGATTTTGATCATTATTTTTTTATAATTTTATCTTATTATACAGTAATAAAATTATAATACTATGAAATTATTTTTGAATGAAAAATCTAATAATCATATAATTTTTTATAACCAATCTAGATAATTTTAAATGTATTATTGATCGGTTCAGATTATAGGGTGTCAAATAAAAAAAAAGCTGGTTAGTAGCTCAAGTGGTCATCTCCTTGCAGCCCTTTCATGCTCCTTAATTTAATGTCCTTCTCAATCATTCAAGCAATAATTTACACAGACCCGTACAATGTATAACGCATAATTTGCACTGTTAGGATGCTGAAACAGGAATGATTCGTTGGTCAGTCAGGTCACCGAACAGCCTACTCGATCGACGAACCGTTTTGTTTGGGTGTTAAGGCCCTCTCAACGCGTTGATATCTACAGTTTCCATATGATGCTAACTAAAGCCGAAAAGGTGATCAAGGATGAGATACGGGAGCTATATCTCATATTAGACATAGCTTGTCTGGGAGGACCAAGACAGCTATGTCATATATGTGGTGGGCCAGAGATTTAATGGTAGTAGAACCAATAGATTGGATCTATTGTATCTACACATATGTCTCAATGATATGGATGGTTTTAGACAAGGCTTTAGTCACGACTAGATACAAAAGCGCGGCACCACGCCTACTAGTTACTACGTGGACTGAAGAAAAAGAGTCGCTGCGACGCAGGGGCCTATATGCGAAAAATCGAAAGCAAGAGACTGTACATATTTACGGAAAAAGGGTTTTTGTGAAAAGAAAGGACCTATATGTAAAAAATAAAGATCAATTTGTAATTATGAAAAAGTGGAGGACTTTTTCGAAGCCATGGTCAAAGCGTCGTATTCGGGAAACAGGGGAGAACAGCGGTGGCGACGAGGGCGAGGAAGCGACACATCCGCGGAGAAACCCTAGCCTTAGAGGTTCACTTTGGCGCTCAAAACGCGTCGCATCGAGGCAGCGGCGGCGGTGGTGGTGGAGGAAGGAATCTCGGAGAGCAAGTGGGGGAGTGGTCTGTAATACCCGCGGGAAAGAAAAGGAAAGGAAAGCGAAGAAATTACCGTCAGAGCCCTAGAGGTCAATTTCGGGCAGGTAGTCTGTTCACAGAGATACCTGACCGTCCGGGGGCCAGTCGACACCTCTCATAACCATAGAGCCATCACTCGGTGTAAACAAACCTAAAGTATATTTAAAATACCAGAGCCACTAGCCAACTATCCCTAATTACCAAATTAGCCCTCATAAATCCAACCGGCAACAAGAGAGCCAGCAAGACCCTTCTGGGCGCCCCAGTCATAGAGAGACAGCAAGGCCATCGAGAAAGCACCGCATAGCTTCCAGCACAACACCACACGGCATCAAAGCTAGCCGGGTAGAGGAGAAGGGAGAATAAAGCCCACGGCACTAGCAAGCCATCTTCTTCTTCCATTTCCATTCCCAAACCCTAAAACTCTATAGCCACAAAGCATCAGCCACCGCAAGACAATTAGGGCAAGCCGACCAAGAGCAAGAACTGGCAAGAAGCCAGACAGCGGGCCACAAGACCATCAACCCTAGGAGGAGGTCACCACCAGTCGGCATACAAGTGACCAAGAAAGTGACCACCACAAGCAATTCCCAATTCCTTCCCAAAGCAACCTGACAATCACCCAATAAAGGTAGCCCACCAACCCTTCTCAGTATTAGCAGCAAGTTCTTAAGATGAAATCATGCAGGCCCGTAGCCCACCAGCAATCAATGGAATGGCATAGCATCACTAAGGCACCATGGAACTGTCACATAGAGTTCCAGCTGAGGGTAGAAAAAATAGAAGAGAGAGAGAGAGAGAGCAAAAGTACCGAGGAGGTGAGCCAGCGTGGTGTAGGGTGAACTCCGTGCACTCGACGGCTATTCCATGCTCCCCTGGCGCATAGAGTAACCTCGAGCCCCACCGTAGCCACCAAACCCCACCCTCAGTTGAGTCAAAGAATCAAAAAGGGCAAATCAAAATTTAGCATGAACTCAAGTAGATCGAGAGAGAGTGGGGTAGGAGGAGAGAATAGGGGTAAAGAGAGAGGATGAGGAGATGGATTGGAGCCGACGGGTAGTAACCCCAACATAGAGCCAATCGAGGGATTACCAGTAATGGCGTGAGGAGCTCGGGCGGCAAAGAGCCAAAGTCGGCGAGAGGCCGAAGGGGGAGTAGAGGGGAACCCATAGCACTAGTCGAGAGGATGGTCGAGGCGAGGTGCTAGCGGTGGGGTGCCATGAGATGTAGAGTGGCGGAACCATGCTGAAGTGGAGCGAGGGCAGACGCCAAGCAGGAGCCGGAGGCGGACACGCCAGGGCCGGATAAGGGCCAAGGCGGTGAGACGCTGGGGAGCCGGAGGTGCGGCGCTGAGATTCGATCTGGATTGGTCGTGAGAAGAGGAGCTAGGAGAGAAAGGGAGAGGTGAGGAATGAGGAAGCCAGCTGAGTCAGAAAAAGGAAAAGAAAAGGAGGAGAGGAAGGAAAAAGGAAAAAAGAAGAAAGAAAAAAAAGAGGAGGAGGAGATAAAAAGAAAAGAAAAATGGAGAAAAATGAAGAGAAAAATGGTAGACGTGTAAATAAGATTTATTTGCGATTATAGATAACAATCATTAAATTATGATCATTTGGGCCCTGGGGCATTGGAAAGGTGTCCGGTGAGAGAGAGGTTGTTGGTATCGGGTTTGCGCGTAGGAACGTAGTTGGTTTATACGCGTAGAACTATTGTTGTTTGCATACTTGTGTGAATTGGATTGTTGAGTTGAGGGTTCGGGTGATGCTTTCAGGTGGAGATTTTGGTTTGGCACTCCTCCATGCATCATCCATGGGAATAATTAGGAAAGTGTATGATAGAATAGTGGATTGTGATGAATTCCTGTTACTGTTTTATGCCATGATTCATGCCGAGTCATGAAATGATATCCCTGCTTGTCTGTTGATTATACTATGATGAGAGATGCTTATGATCGAATGTCAACATTGGAAGAATGTTGTGTTTGCATGGCACCATTAGCATCATGAAAGTCCTACGATGGTAGGCATCCCACATGGTGGGAAGATCAATACCTAATTCATTAGACACCTCCAGCGATGGAGGCAGAGGGGTTTCATCGACAGGTGAAGTAACTCCATTATACCGGTATAAGTGGCATACAGAGGCGCATTATGCATTGCACTCATAGGCCTAAAACGGTAGGTCTTCTACGACGGTGGGGAAATCAAGACCTACTTTAGTAGGCACCTCCAAGGATGGAGGCAGAGGGGTTTCACCGACAGGTGAAGCAATTCCACTATACCGGTATAAGCTGCATACAAAGGTGTATCACATCGCATTGCATTTGTAGGAAATGAATAGGAGACAGGGAGGAAATCCAGAGATTCTAGGTTACAGTTCATAAATATGTGATTGAATGATTACTGTACCTAGGGGTGGCAACGAGCCGAGCCAAGCCTGGCTCGGCTCGGCTCGTGAAAGCTTGGTAGAATCTCGGCTCGGCTCGGCTCGGCTCGGTTTGGACATCAAGCTTTTTTGTGGGCTCGGTTCGGCTCGTGATGCGGCTCGAGCCAGCTCGCGAAGGCTCGCGAGCCAACAATGTGTAGGGTCCAAAAACTGGTGTTGTAAACCAAACAACCTATTACTGAATCAGCACAATATATTCTACTAACCAAAACAGTAAAAACATGGGGTTTTGCGTTACCTTTACCGTAAAACTAGAGATTTTACGAAATTACTCTTCTCAAAAAGAAGAGGAAGAAAGAAGAACATTTCTTACCAAAAAATGGGTTCCAGGAAGAAAACTCAACAGATTTGTGGAAGCATTCTTCATCAAGAAAACAAAAGTACAGAGGACAAGCGGTAACCATCACAAAATTAAACACCTCATGACAGAAATATGAGCCGCTCTTACCACTTCTGCTGATTTGCTCTTTCCAGGACTCCAGGTTATACCATAGGCATACAAGTATACAACCAATAATATCTCACAGGCATAAAATTTAAGCATGCAAATATGCAACTTTGCACACAAAATACACTATCACAATTCACAAGATAGAAGTGCATGTGCATCTCAGGCAGCAAGCATATGCTGATATGCATAATACATGTCCAAGTCCACAAGTCCAAAAGTATAATACATGTTGTGATGTTCACAGTGAAACTTGCAATCAATTTTTCATTTGGCAAAATAACAAAAGAGAATCTTCTCTTCTCCACCTCTCCAAGTCAGCAACACTCCATTTTCATGAATCTCTGCCTCATACATAATGAGAGATTAAGAGCAAGTAATTAAAGTATGTCATCCAATATGAGAGCAAATAAATAAAGGAGATCCAATATGAGAGCAAATAATAATAGTAGATTTTATTACAAACTTACTAGTTACTTTGCACTTCACTTGTAGGAAATGGGATGTTCTCAACATCATCTTCGTTATCTTCTTCCTAAAATTCAGAAATAAATAAGCAACTAAGCAAGTCATGTGTAAAAATAGAAAATGCACCATTGCATTTGGAATAATAAGCATACCGTGATCATGGGAGCGCCTCTAATCCAACTAGAAGAACAAATCAATGCCTCAACCATTGCAGGCTTTAGAGAACTACGATAGTCACTTAGAACTCTACCCCCGGCACTAAAAGTAGACTCCGAAGAGACTGAACTTGCAGGTATTGTGAGGAAGTTCTTAGCCATGTTTGACACCACTGGATATCTATGTGCATTCAATTTCCACCACTGAAGCAAATCAAAGCCTTTGTTGCCTAAATCCTCATTCCGTTCATCAAGATAAAGAAGCAATTCTGATTTTGATGCATCTTTAGTAGAAGATTGCAAGAAGGACTGAAAATGGCTTGAAACTGAAGGCAAAGACTTGTTTGTATCCACACTTGTACATGTTGATGTAGATTTAGCACCCTTAGCTTTGCTTGTAGCTGTCATCTTTTGTTTATATTCCTTCTCAAACTTCTCATAGAGTTTATCCAATTTAGTTCGAACCTCAGACAATTCCTTTTCAGCTTGTTCAGCCTCAAAAATTTGCTGAAAACACCACTCAACAAATCTGATTTTGAATCGTGGGTCCAAAATAGTTGCAAGCACCATGACATTGTTCTTTTCTTCCCAATACTTGTCAAATTTCTGTAACATTGCAGTACCCATAGCCTTCAAATTGATATCACTTGAAGCACAAGCAGCCGTCAATGCAATCTTGACATTTACAATATGTGGATAAAACACATTTGCAGTGGGGTACGTGGAACCAGAAAATGCAGTAGTAACTTCAGCTAATGACCTAAGTATAGGCTCAATTGATTCATACAAAGCCCACTCTTCATCATTTGGCTTCCACTTATAATTTGCATCTGTATCTGCATAATTGTCTAAAGCTTCCCTATATGGAATACAAGCTTTCAACATGTGATAGGTTGAACTCCACCTTGTTGACACATCAAGTTTTAGTCCTTCTACCAACTCCTTAGCAAGAGATCTACAAATTTCTACAAACTTGTGCATGCGAGATGGAGATTTCTTTATGTACTTTACAGTTTCCCTTATATTCTTTATCAAATGTGCTAAGGGTGCTATGCCATCATTCACCACTAAATTGACAATATGAGCACAACAACGTACATGAAAGTATTTAGCAATGTAAACACTTGATTTTCTAGCTGCAAGCTTAGCTTTCAAACTCCGAACAGCAGTATCATTGTTGGAAGCATTGTCTAGAGTAATTGTTATAACCTTATCCTCAATTTTCCATTCAGCTAGGCAATCAAAGACAGCTTGACCTATCACATTCCCGGTGTGTGGAGGATCCAACTCTTCAAAGTTCAGCACACGACATTGCATTGTCCAATCTTTATCTATGTAATGTGCAACTAAAGCCATGTAGCAAAGATTTTGGTTGGATGTCCATAAATCACAGGTTAAGCTAATCATGTCCACACCCCTAAGACTCTTGACAAGATTTTCTTTTTCACTTTGAAAAACCTTCAAGCATTCACTTCTTATGGCCCTTCTACCAATAAACTGATATGCTGGATTTAAATACCTCATCACAATATTGAACCAAGTGTGCTCTACCATCCTAAATGGATACTCATGAACAATGATCATCTTAGCTATAAGTTTACGAGTTTCCTCATGATTATACTCGCTAGGAGTGACAACAACAGGGAGATTTGAATCAACTAACCCTTCAGGTGCATAGTTGAGAAGAGCTTGAGACCTCTTCTTAGCCACTTTGTTCAAGTAAGGTGTGCACTTCTTCATATGCCTAACAAGATGTGAAGTAGCTCCACCACGTTTATACGTGTATAGAGAATAGCAATACCTGCACTTTGCCTTTGTTTCCTTCTGCCCTGGATGCACCGATGAGGGAACTTCAACCTCCTTAAAATTTTTCCAACAATTTGACCGCTTCCTCCCCTTCAAAGATGCCTTTCTTTTTTTTGGTTGCTGCTCCGTTTCGCCATCAATTGAATCACCCACTGGTCCCTCATCACCACTTGGCAATGACATTGACATGTCATCATTGAAGTCAAAAGAGTTATCCTCGGAATTGTCATCAACAGACAACTGCATTTCATGAAATAAAACAACAGAACAATCATCAAGAAAGTATCAAACATTAATCACATGATGCTTATTAATTGTTACTTACTACTACTGGAGGCACTGCCGCTTCACTAGCATTTTTTCCTTGGCTTGTGGATATGGGATTGGGATTACTTGCCGAAGATGCAGCAACAGAACCACCAGTGACCGCAAAAGACCTCTCCATATCCAGCTGAAAATCTAGAATCTGATTAATTATTTTACATTTTACAAGAATCTGATTGCAACATTTACAGCAGAACAACCCATATCTTTTCATGATTAACTAGAAATCGGCATTCTAAAATGTAAATATTAGTTAATCATATCTATGAGATGCCGATATGATTAACTAGAAATCGGCATTCTAAAATGTAATATTAACATAGATATGAAACGTGGTGAAGCTCGTAGTGAGCATGAAGCTAGTCGACGCTTAAAGACTGAGCTACTTATTCAGGTTTGTACTTGTTAATATCAAATATGAACTAGCTATTGTAGCATTCTAATGCATAGTTTCATACTTCATGATCTCCTAGCTTGAAACACGCCCAACAAACTGTGCTTCAGATTTCAAATTATACTTCCATATTTATGCCAATGTGTACTGCAGATGGATGGTTTGACAAAGACGAACGACTTAGTATTTGTACTTGCAGCAACAAATCTACCATGGGAATTGGATGCAGCTATGCTCCGCCGGCTTGAGAAGCGGGTACGTCTAATAATTTATTTACATTCCAAGTAAAGTTGTTAATTTGACAAATACATCTTTCTTAATATCATTCAAGTAATGCCTTGGTTGAATTTTCATTTCTCGGGCTTATATGTAAGATTTATACAAACTTATTTAAACATGCTGATTAGCCCTTTTATTTGGATTTCCTTCAGTTGATCCTTTTCTGCAAGGAACAACTAATAAAAAGAAGGGCATATCTTACTTTTATGAAAATGGATGTATGACATATCCAACGTATTTCATTACAGAGTTTCGTTGTTGGATTGTAGGTATGGTTATAGGTGCATAGAGGGAAAAAAGCCAACTCTAAAATAGGCAATTTTAACCTTTATTAATAATCATAACCACTAAACATTGATTCAGAACTGCATACCATGGATGACTATACAAATCATATCCATTTGTTACTTCCCAATGACCAAAGATGACTATACAAGTATACATCCATACAGAAAATAAAAGGTAATAAAAAGGCATATAAAACATTTCGGGTGAATCAGATTTGAATCACATCTCACCTTGCGGTTTCGCCTCCCGATCCGAGAGATGAGAATCAGATTACGGGTGAACCAGATTTATATGACATCTACACAAAACCAGGGATAGAAAATTAGAAATACAGGATACATGCAACACAAAGGATTTTACCTAAATTACCTCGAAACTCCGCACCAAAAACTCTAAATCTGAACCTCCGAAAGTACTAGGGACCATATCGAGGACGAGAAAGGTCTCTCACCTTGCGGTTTCGCCTGATGTTCCGAGCTATGGGATGAGGAGGCGCCGCCGCGAGAGGAGCACCAAAACCCTAGCGCTTCCCTGTCGGCTGTGGTCGGGGGAGTCGCCGAGTCGGGGCCTCGCCGCCTCGGGGAGTCGCCGAGTCGGGGCCTCGCCGGTGTCGCCGCCTCGGGGAGTCGAGTCGGCCAGTCGGAACTCGGGAGCGTTGGCGAGGCGTTGCGGTTTTGCGGAGAGGACACCGAACTGAGCCGCCTCACGCCTGGGATTGGCGGCCGATTGGGAAAGGGCAAGTGGGCAATTAGGGTTTTACGGGGGAGTTGGGCCTGTTGGGCCGAGCCAACCGAGCCGCTCGCGAGCTGGCTCGGGCTCGGCTCGTTTAGATCTCAAGCTTTTTTGCTGGCTCGGCTCGGCTCGTTTCATCCACGAGCCGAGCCAAGCTTTCACGAGCCCGAGCCGAGCCCGAGCTGGCTCACGAGCCCGAGCTTTTTTGCCAGCCCTAACTGTACCAACCCCACTGTTTTATCGTGTGCTCGCTAAGTCTTCGAACTCACTCTTGTTTTATTGTTGTTTTTAGGTATCTATTGAAGGCAACCTATACGGGCAGGGGTAGCACAGTTGTTTCATGCGCAACAGTAATTTACATATCATCTACAGTTGACATATTTAGCCTTGAATAGTCTGAGAACCTTTTTGGTAATTAGCAAATCTATACCTCTGTTGCGCTTAGTGTCAAGTGTATTAACTTTTGTCGTTTGGTTGATATTTAAATAGAGGAATTGCTTTGCAAGACCAGCGGCAAACGTTAGAGTTGGTAGCATCATAGAGTAGGTGGTAGCACTTTGGGCTCAGAGGATGGGGCTGGGGTGTTACATGGTCGATAGGGGCGTAGGAAAAAGGGGAAGGCAAGGCCGACGGGAAGAGGGGCAGTGGCGGTGGCACCTTGAGCAGGGCGAGGGCGATAACGCCTGGGTGGGAATGAGCAGGAGAGGAGGGCGTCATGAGGAAGGACCGCGGCAAGTGTTTCGGGGGGTGGGGGTGAGGTCCGACAGCGAGGGGAAGCGGAGAAGAAGAGAGGGGCGGAGGGGAGGAGGAAAGGCGCAGTGGAACTCGAAGCCGTGCTTAAAGGGCCATGGTCGAAGCATCGCGGCGTTGTGGTTGAGGCACCGTGGTCGGAGCCATGGTCAAGGCACTGTGGTCGAAAGAAGGAGAAATGGAATCGCGGACGGAGAGGAACCCATGACCAAACAAACGGACCGAGGTTGTGGTTGAGACACCATGGTCGAAAGCAGGACAAAATGGAATCACGGACGAAGAGGAACCCAAAACCGAACAAACAGATCAAGAACAAAAATGAAGAACCTAACTAAAAAAGCAAGAACCCAAGAATCCAACCAAGAAAGCAAGAACCCAAGTCGTAAAGAGGGGAATCTTTCACCGAAATAACAGCTCAAGTAATGAAAGCAGGTTAAATCAAATCGAGGATGGAGAGGAACCGACAGCTAAACAAACGGGCTGAGAGCACAAATTGAGAACCCAACCAAAAAAAGCAAGAACCCAAGCAAGCGGCTAGCGTGGAAGGTGGGGAGGGAGTAGCGGTGGCAACTACAACTGGGGAGGAAGCGAGCGCAACTCGTGAGAGGACTGGAGACCGTGGTCGAGGTGCCGTGGTTGGCGCCATTGTCAAAAGTAGGAGAAATGGAATCACTGACAAAGAGGAACCCACGATCGAACAAATGGATCGAGGCTGTGGTTGAGGCGTCATGGTCAAAAGCAGGAGAAATGGAATCGCAGAGGGAGAGGAACCCACGACCAAACAAATGGACCGAGGCTATGGTCGAGGCATCGTGGTCAAAAGCAAGAGAAATGGAATCGTGGATAGAGAGGAACCCACGACCGAACAAATAGATCGAGAATACAAATGAAGAACCCAACCAAAAAAGCAAGAACCCAAGAACCCAACAAACAAAGCAAGAACCCAAGTTGTAAAGAGGGGAATATTTTACCGAAAGAATAGTGCAAGAATAGAAAGCGGGTTAAATCGAATCGAGGATGAAGATGAACCGAAGGCCGAACAAACGGGCTGAGAATATAAATCGAGAACCCAACCAAAAAGTAAGAACCCAAGAACCCAAGCAGAAGGCCGGCGTGGAAGGTGGGGAGGAGGGAGCAACGGTGGCAACTACAACATGGGAGAAAGCGAGTGCAACCCATGAGAGGACGGGAGGGAGAGGAGGAGGCGTACAATGATGGGGTCAGTGTGGCCAAATAGGAGAAGGGTGGTGTGAGTGAAGGGGAGGAAGGGGTGGCGGGTGCGACGCGGGCAAAGAGGAGGACAGGGAGGCCAACATGGAAGGTGGGGAGGAGGGAGCGGTGGAGGTAGCTACGGCGGGGGAGGAAGCGAGGGCGAGGGGAGCCGGGAAGGAGGTAGGAGAAGAGAGCGCCGCGAACGAGGACCGGCGGTGAGCGTCATGGGGGGTGGGGGTGAGGTCCGACAGCGTAGGGAAGCGGAGAAGAAGAGAGGGGTGGAGAGGAGGCGAAAAGGTGCTGTGGAACTCGAAGCCGTGGTCGAAGCGCCATGGTCGAGGCTGTGGTCGAAGGGCCATAGTCAAAGCGCCTTGGTCGAGGCATCACGGCGCCGTGGTCGAGGCACTGCGGTCAGAGTTGTGGCTGAGGCACCGTGGTCGAAAGTAGGAGAAATGGAATCGCAGACGGAGAGGAACCCACGACCGAACAAACAGATCGAGTCCATGGTCCAAAGCAGGACAAAATGGAATCACGGACGGAGTGTAACCCACGTCTGACCAAACGGACTAAGAACACAAATGAAGAATCCAACCAAAAATACAAGAATTGAAGAAACCAACCAAGAAAGCAAGAACCTAAGTTGTAAAGAGGGGAATCTTTCATCGAAAGAACAATGCAAGAACTGAAAACAGGTTAAATTGAATTGAGGACGGAGAGGAACCAACGGCCGAACAAATGGGCTGAGAACACAAATCGAGAACCCAACCAAAAAAAGCAAGAACCCAAGAAGGTAGGTAGCGTGGAAGGTAGGAAGGAGGGGAGCAGCGGTGGCAACTACGATAAGGGAAGAAGCGAGCGCGACCTGTGAGAGGACGGAAGACCGTGGTCAAGGTGCCGTGGGCGGCACCATGGTTGAGGTTCTGTGGTCGAAAATAGGAGAAATGAAATCATGGACGGAGAGGAACCCACAACCAAACAAACGGACCAAGGCCATGGTCGAGGCACCGTGGTCAACATGCTATGGTCAGCACCATGGTCGAAAGCAGGAGAAATGGAATCGCGAACGAAGAGGAACCCACAACCGAACAAACGGACCGAGAACACAAATGAAGAACTCAATCAAAAAAGCAAAAACCCAAGAACCCAACCAAGAAAACAAGAACCCAAGTCGTAAAGAGGGGAATCTTTTACTGAAAGAACAGCGTAAGAACCGAAAGTAGGTTAAATCAAATCTAGGACAGAGAGGAACCGACGGCCGAAGGAACGGACTGAGAACACAAATTGAGAACCAACCAAAAAAAGCAAGAACCCAACCAGGCAGCCAACATGGAAGGTGGGGAGGAGGAAGCGGCGGTGGCAACTACGACAAAGGAGGAAGTGAGCATGACCCGTGAGAGGATGGAAGGGAGATGAGGAGACATACGATGATGGGGTCGGCGCGGCCAAAGAGGAGGAGGTGGCGCGAGTCAAGGGGAGGAAGGGGCGGTAGGTGCGATGCGGGCGAAGGGGAGGGCAGAGCGGCCAGCATAGAAGGTGGGGAGAAGGGAGTGGTGGCAGCAGCTACGGCAGGGGAGGAAGCGAGGGCGAGGGCGGGGAGTCGGGAAGGAGGTAGGGGATGGTAGGCGAGGGCAGCAGAGCAAAGGACCCGGGCGCAGCTACGGAAAAGCTAGTTGCAGTGTGTCACGACGAAAGTGGTGCGAAGATTCGTGAGAACACACGCAGCTGACCCGAAGGTTCTGCATCACGCGGTCCGCTCGATTGGATGGCCGATGCAGGCGCGAGGTAAAGAAGGGGTTTTTTTAGAAAAGTAAGGACATATGTGTAAAATATAAAAATACGAACCTTTTTGTAATTAACAGTATGTATTGTATGAAAGATTCAATATAGGGAGTATGCATTGATAAAAAAAAATAGTAGAATACTGTTAACAGTTTACTTGACTCCCTTTCCGTTTTCGTTTCCTGAAAGTGTAACATCAAATAAGACGTATTCGCGTGCATACGTGAAACTCGTGAGAGGTAGTACTTGTATGAATTGGTGGTTGGTAAGCCACGTCAGACCATGATACGATGATAATTGAAGCGGATGGGACTGTTTTTTTTTTACTTTAGTTATAGTTTATGGTTGTGACTTTTATCTATTCGTAAGAGATAGTACATAGTCATAAATAATTTACATGTGATTTTAACCAATATAAATAAAATTGTTACAGTATGGACTACAATTAACTTGTAGATCCTGTCTTGAAAAGATATCTCGTTTTAAAGCTGTAGAAAAGTTAAAAAATATATTTTAGAAGCTGAAATGAAGAGATCCGATATCGGTGTCAATTACAAAGCGCTAATTGACTTTCACCAAAAAAAATAAAGAAAAACACATGCACACTGTTTTTTCGGATGTAATGCACGGTTTTAAACTATCCGTGCTTTGCACGAAAAATATTCAGATAATGGTCGTTTTCTGAACTGTTGCTGGTACATGGACGTGTGAAAAGTGTCTTCCTTTGGCCATCCGGCTACCATGACATTATTAGTGATGTGCTCAATGCCTCTTTTGGTGTCATGTCATAATCTAAAGGAAGAACTGGGAATAGTCGTATCAGAAGAATTCATGATGTCAGTGTCAGAGCACAGAAAATTCATTTTCACCAACAGATTTTTTTGGGTGAAATACTGACAACTCATATGCTTCAGTTTGATTTCTGAACCCTACTTGCAACTTGCAAGTTAGGTGATGATTGATTGATCGATCTCTCACCTGGGGAAACAAAAGGCGAGAAAAATTCAGATCGACCGAGCAGCTAGCTACTCCGGGTAAGTCCAGCCTATTTGGATCTTCCTAGTAGTAAATATGTACGTGAAATCCATATTAAAAATATTGAAGATCAAAAGTATTGCTGGAATCTAAATTTCTATATATATATACACACACCGAACTATACACATTTACACTGTAAGTACATAATAAGTAGAAGGAAAAACCAGACAGATAGAGGAGATAAACGAATTTTTTTGTACGGATAATCCGTTTTTTATTTGAAAATACATAAATATACCCGCAGAATTTTTTTTACAAAAATAGGCTCCAGTCGCCCCTCCATTGGGCGACTGCTGCCTTTCGCCCAACCGCGAGGCGACAAAATATTTGTCGCTGCACGTCTGAGCGACTTCATGTAGTCGCTTTCCAATTGGGCGACTGCATGTGGGCGACTAAAAGTGCAGTCGCCCAATGGAGGGGCGACTTTACTCAGTCCCCGTGATTTTTTAGAGTTTTGTCAATTTTGTAGTTTTAAACTGGAAAAAATGTGGTATAGTTGTAATAAAAGTTTATATTTATTGTATGTTGTAGGTGCATTAAAAATTTTGAGATTTTTTTAAGAACAATTGACTGTAGAACGTTTGATATATACATTGGTAAGTGATATTTTCATGTTACTAAGAATTAGTGTACGAAGAGAACTGGTATGTTAATATTGTTAAATGACTTGTTATCTGAATCATTGAATGCGAACGCACGAGATAATAACCTTATGTGAATAGAAATAAACTTCATAATACAGTTGGGAGTAACATCACGAGTACATTTTTATTGCATACATAACATATAGCATGATATGCGACTAACCCACCCAACTGTTATAACATATAACATTTTGTCTACTGGGTGTAGCGTGGTTGTTTCCCCTTTTTGTCGCGCCCTGAAGATGGCTCCGCTGCATCCTTCTTCCTGTCACTCTTGGTCTTGAGAGCTGCCTCACGAGCTTAAAGCTCTTCCTCTTGACGCTTGATGGCTGCTTCACGCCGACTTAACTGCTCCCGCCTCCTTTGCAGCTCATCCTCCTTGCCCTTCAGATGGATTTGCTCCACCCTCACGCGGCGCTTTTGCTCAAGCTGCATCTGTCGTTCCACCGCGCGAGCCTGAGTCATCTTGACAAAGTATTGTCCTTTGTTTTCTACCTCTATTGGCCGGTTCCGTGGCCATGTCGGCGGCACCCGATCCACCCATTCGATGAACTTGCAAGGCTATGTGTAGCGTGGTAGATGTCATGGATCAAGTTGAAAAACGATAACGAGAAACAAAGGATTTAGTTGTCGTCGTTACCACGAAGTCGTCATCCAGGTCTGGACACTTGAAGAACCTACGGCCGTAGTTGACTCGTTGTACTGGATCCGTGCAGACGCACAACATCGTCCTAAAGCCGCAATGGCACTTCGGCCGCTCATGCCACTCCGGCACTCCAAATGGGTCGGACCTCCAGGAAGACATTGTTGTGTAGTAGTATTGTGATGGCTTGAGGAGGAGATGTGGTATGAAAGACATAGGAGGCCGTTATGTAGGCGGGTTATCTGGTGCAGTGGGCATAGTCCATGGAGAGGACGACATGAGAATCTTTTCGCTTTTTCAGGATTCCAGTCAAGGTTATTAGGTCGTAAAGTCGAGTCGAGTCGTAATGCTACCGACTTGGAGATTAGTCGCGACTAATCCCGACTAGTCGTTGACTAATCTACTACTACTTGCTTGTTGCTTCTACTACTAACTGCCTTCTACCACCACCACCACTACTTGCTACTGCTACCCGGGCTCAAAGTGGAAGAATACTCGGATCTTGCTCTAGAAGAAAGCATCGAAACTGAGTCTAAAACAGAAAAAAAACTAGGATCAAGATCTGAAACGGAGCAGCAAAATAAAGGAAGAAGATGGGAGCAAGTGGGAGGAAGAACAAAGCGTCAAACGGATGAAGAACAGAGCAAGATCCAATTAGACTTCGACTCGCGCTGGCTGACTAGTCGCGGCTAGTCGCCGACTAGTCGGCAAGTCGAACGACTAGCGCAGCTAGTCGAGTCGACGGCACTAGTCGGTGCCTGTGTGCCGACTTGTTGACTAATCGACGATTAGTCGCGACTAGTCGCGCGACTTAATAACAAGGATTCCAGTGTAGCAATAAATGTTCCTATGAAGGCTTTTCAGAACCTGTAGTCTCATAATAACGTAGCCTTTTCAGTCATTTGCAGGAAACAGTATGTTCCACGAAATAAGTGCTACAACAGTGCAAACATGTCGGCATATGAACTACTTTTATCATGGACGTCAGAAAATTTCGGCAGAGTTACCAGCACAACACCAACTACATTACAGAAAAGGGATGTAACATACAAGGTTTACAAATGGTACATGAAATTTAGCATGCATTGCAACACCAACTACTGATCAGGACACAATCCAGTGAGTCTCATACTTAGGTCTACGTGCGTGCACCCTCCAAGGACAACCAGCCTGCTCGCACTTCACAGTGTACTGCTCCTGGCTTGATTTGACGACGCGAAATGTCCGTTGCATTGAAAGGGCCGAAAGCTTGATGGCGTCCTGCAGCGCTTCCTTGTCAGCAAACATAGCATGCACCCGAACCTCTGTCTCATGATACTCCCATGGTGATTCATGCTCATCATGTGCGGAAACACCCTCCGCATTAAACCGGTTCCATTCCTGGGGGATAGGAACTTCTTCATCATCGGAACTGTCCTCCTCCTCGTCCTCTACAGCTTGCTCTTCATCCCATGCCCTCTGGTCATCAGATTCCATCTGCTGCACGATATACTCATTATGCTCTCCTTCATCAGCTTGCCCAGTTCCCTCTCTATAGCTTGACAGCTGCAACTCTCCTCCATGTACCGCATCGGCTTGCCCAGTTCCCTCTCTATAGTTTGACGGCTGTAACTCTCCTTCATGTACCGCATTGACTTCATCACGAGCAACTTCATCGGCTCCACCAACGTGCGGCCCGCCCGAGCTGCTAGCACCTCCCGAAGCATAGGCGGACGCACGAGCTTGCGCAGCTGCTTGTAGTGAGCACGGTTGCACAAGCAGGACACACTCGTATCCACGGCGCCGGCACCCTTGCACAAAGCCCTTCCACGAAGCAGAGCGCACCAATGTCTTCAACTCCTATCTGATATCAGTGGGAGACCGGCTCCAAAGCCCTTGCACAACGACGCTGCACACCTCGGGGTCCAATGAAAAACTCTGGGTCAGCCAATGCTGCACATCTGTCATTCGAGCATTCTCGTCATCCGGAAGTATGAGAGTGACTTGCGAAAAATCGCTCAAATCCACACCATTCGGACCTTCACGAATAATTCCAGCACCATAATACACTCTCAATGTAGTAGTGACCATTAATGATGTAGGCCTACATGTATGATTGAAATTTACGACATGTCAAATAACATCGTACAACACTAAACTAAACTTTCTATACTAAAAAGGGTGCTAAAATTTCTATAATACAAAATGTTCCATACTACAAAATGTATACTACATCTACAATTTTTACTAACACCAATATTTCATCTAAATAATAGTGCAAATACAACATAATCAAAAAAATACATGGATCCAAATGGATGGAATAGTTTCTACTCTTCCTTCCTCCTTCACCTCCTCCTCCAACCCTGTCCTCCTCTCCTTCTCTTCTCCCCTCCTCTCCTTTTCTTCTCCTCCTCCCTCTCTTCTCCTCTTCTTTTCTTCCCCTTCCTCCTCTCCTCTTCTTCTTCTCTCGTTTCTTCTCTGTGGGCAGAATGAGGAAGAAAGTGGTTGGTGGGAGTGGGCAGCCGACAGGGGGAATAATTGCTCTCCTGTCGCCCTACCGTTGGGAGCTCAACCGTACAGCGATTGAATAAGTCGCCCAACGGGTCACACATTCCCTAAATGTCGCCTCGCGGTTGGGCGAAAGGCAGCAGTCGCCCAATGGGGGGGGGCGACTGGAGCCTATTTTTGTAAAAAAATTTCCCGCGGGTATATTTATGTATTTTCAAATAAAAAACGGATTGTCCGTACAAAAAAATTCGGAGATAAACAACTCATACTGGACAATACCTTTGTGAAGTTTATCAGTTCCACTTCATATATCAATGTTGAGCAAGAAAGGTATTGTTATGAACTGCCTTCGTAATTCCGTATCTCCAAATCTATACTCGTATTTCACTGTCACTTTGGCAAGTTCACCCTTCACCATTGTTGGCTTGTTGCCACTGCGCAGTCATCCAACTGTTACCTGTTCTGCAAGTAAAGCACAGTGACATAAGTTAAAGAAACAAGCATAGTACGAACATAATACCTGTATATATTCCATAAAAGGAACAAGAACGTGGTGATACTATAGTATTTGTCCGCAATGAACTAAAACTGACCAGCTGAGCCACAATTTCTATAGCATTGACAAGGCTAAAAAATTTAGAGTATTCTGCAGTGTTTGTAAGAAGTACAGTATGTGCATTTAATGTTTGCGCCAGGGCGTTTGAAGGTTTCGATACTTCTGAGAGTGATAATGAAATGACTACAGAACAGATGCTATTGTGAAGAGAAGTATCACAGCAACACTTCAGGTCATTTTTGAAATGTTTCTAATGGTACTCACAGTAATACAATTAAATTGTTTCTAATGGGCTTTCTTGACTCGGTTCCGTGCTGCCCTGACCGAGCTTGATGACTCTGACTATGAGAACATGATGAACACATGCATAACCTGTCACCAGGGCAAGCCCAGAGAGAGTGAACCCTACTACTTTCCATGTCGACAGGAGTTGAGTCCACTTGAAGAACTCGATGGCGCCATATAAAAGGAGGCATGCCCAAAACAGGGTCACCCGTTCCATCGCAAGAAATAAAAAGTCCGTTGCCAGCGTAGGTACAGTATGTCCATTTGGGAAGAATAATTATTGAGCTATGAAATCGCTAAACTAAATTTGACTATTTAAGTACGAAAGAAGACTTGTCTGTAACAACACAACAGCTGCTGGAGATTTGCTCAAGCTAGTTCTCCTACCACCAATAGTGTGCTCTTATGTAAGGCACAGCACAACTACCTCTCCTGGTCTCCTATGTTCCCCAACCAAAAAAAAAAAATTACCACCTCTGGGTCTCGCACCACAACTACATAACTGTGCCAGCAGCTAACCCTGCCCTCGTTCCATGATAAACCCCCAACCCTCTCTTCTGCTCACTCAAATTCTCTCCCCTTATGCATTTCCCATTATCGGCAAATGTAGCACAGTTGGCTAGCAAAAGGGCCATTCCTAATCTTCCATTTGCTTAATTCAGATAGACCATGTACTGATGGTGTACCTAACTGAATGATAAGTAAAAATGGGTGTTGGCGGGAGATCCATTTGATCATATCAGGAAGCAGCAGAATACTTACTACAAGCAGTCTCTCCATCATGTGGGGTGCGAATACCATCAAGTCTCCTGTAACATCAACTACTGGCTTTAATGAAACTAATTCCACATCCGTATTGACAGCAGCATTTGTTGGAACAGCAGGATTTTGGTTTTTAGCAGCTCTTCCTTGCTCACCAAATACATCTGTAGGTGGCTAATTGGTCGAGTGAGGTAAACTGCAAAGCGTATATTCTATAGATAGTGAAAAGAAAACAGAAAATGAAAGGCATGCGGGGGCACAGGAAAAACAGTGCATAAATCTCATAGGTTAGGAAGGCCTTGGAAATGGTAGACATGACATGTGCAAATGCCTCACATATATCAAGATGCTATTTTTTCATTCCAGATAATCAGAAAATATTTGAAAGGCCTTGAACTGAATTAGTGTTTCGACTTTTGACAAAATACTGTTTGTCAATAAACCAATTCAACATTAAGATGTCCAGAAAATCTTCAGTTCAGCATAGTTTCGAGCATATTCAAATCTTTCCTGCAAGCTCGTCTTGTTGATGATAGGTTGTGAGCATAGATTGATTAACAATGTAGCAAATTGTCATTGCAGGACACAATTATCCCTTATGATCGGTTTCAGCCGAAACAAACCTACTTCCCAGGACAAAGATGCTGGTCTGTGCACTGTTAGTCAATATCCCACACAGTCCGAATTTTTTCTATTTTAGCCCTTTTTTTGAAAAATTTTCACATTTAGACCCCTGGTAGTTTTAATTCTGTTTATGGACCCAGAACTCGGCGCCGTGGGACACGGCGCCGAGGTATCACGTCTCGGCGCCGTGGTCCACGGCGCCGAGATGCCAGGCCCGCACCAGCGTGGCGGCCAACGTGGCGCCGACGTGGCAGGAGCTCGGCGCCGTGGACCGTGCCGCCGAGTAACTGGCAGCCGAGGATTGAAACATCTGAAAGTATTGCTTTTGCATCAATAGCGCTATTGGTGTTTTTGAAGTGCATGGACGGCAAATACGAGATTTTAGGTACTCAAATTGCTGACCTTATACATTTTAGCAATGAAAAGAGTCTCACACGCTGCTTTGATCAGATGCTATACAAAAAACTATATTTCATATCCATTTTGCTCTAGTATGTGTAATTACCAATTAGACAAGCATCATCTGTGGTAGCCCTGAATTATATGCTTTGTGCGACCTCTATTGTTTAAACTAGCAAATAGTATGTGTAATTACTAATTCAGGTTGGAGATGCTTTGTGCTTTTAGAATTAAGACATAATGTAGAAAGCATGATTGGCCTTGATATTCAAGTAATGTGATACTAATCGATAAGCCATTGCAGTCGTTTGCAGGAAACATAAATTCATTGCAGGAATTATAGAACCACAAAGTACAGACTACATATTCGAACACAAATATCACATGAATATAACATATACACATATATACAACAAGTAGCTCATTACAACGTGCCTCCTAGCTCATTACAACATATATACAACGACTTTTAAGCCCAACCACAAACCTACACATATGTATCACTGCTTCCTAGCCTTACCCTTACCCTTACCAAGGGCGTCGGTGCCTGGAGTGTAACGGCTAGGATCGCGGCGGCGTCTGCGTGGTAATGTCGGCTGTGAAGGCTGAGTCGAAGGAGCGTCTACGAGCTGAGACGGGCCTATCTCATCGTAAGTCTGCTCCACCTCGTCCTCGTCGTCGTCCTCACCGCCCTGGGACGGGAAAGTGTCGCTCCTCGTGGGGGACGCGCTCTGTCCCGTGTACGACCCTCGCCGCGTCGGGTCTGCAAGTCATGTCGAAGGCACGTCTACGTCCCTCAACGCGTCTGTGCTGCAACCACAACGACCAGCCGCACGACGTAGCCGACCTGCTAGCCTCTGCCATCCAACATTTTGTTAACCAACAAGATACGAAGATATTAGTTACTAATTTTGTGAGTGGCTTTGTCGAAGCTTACCTCTAGGAAGCTACGCGTCCTGTCGTCGCCGACTGTCCTGGAGAAACGCTCTATGTCCTGTACGGACTGCTTCAGAGTGTTGCCCTGCAAACAAGCAAAAGAATGGATATTTTGCTATATGTAGTGGTATTTATGTCTATTGGAAAATAAGCAATGAGATAGAACATTACCACACGGTCCAGGACTGGTGCCGTCTCCACCTACGTCCCAAGGCGAGTAGCCTGGTCGTACGGCGTGTCTTCGTCGGCGGATGACTCAATGTCGGCATAGTCATCTTGAGTCCATTGTCCCTTAAGGTTGGACCGCGTCGCACGCTGGTACCAAACTTGGTACCGCCGGAAGTGCCTGTTGCTGTGCGGCTCGTCGTTGTCGTCCACGTGGTCCTGAAAGTGTCCCCACTCCTCAACGTACACGTGGTGGTGCTGCTCGAAGTCTGTGACCTTCTTCTGTCGCTGACGATCAAATCTGCATGTCACGTAAACCAATAGTTACAATTAGTATAAACTCTGTGCAATTGGAATCTAAGGTTAGAATTGAAATTGCATGGCACTTACTTGTGCAAGGCCACAGACGTGGAGAACGGCGCTACTGGCCACAGCTGCCTCATACCAAACTGGCGTGCAACTCTATGTGGCAGGTGATACTCAACAGCATAGAAACAGATGAGAGGGCACCTCATCCTGTAGAGGGCCTCGTCTATGCTGCACAGTGCGCTGAACTGAATGGCCACCACCTCTTGCTCGGCATACGGCTCCCACTTAACCTGCATAGCAACAATTTACTTGTAAGGTACTATACCAACAAATGAAAATCACGATACCAAATGAATTAACTTACACTGGAGGCCGTGAGCGCATCTAGCTCGTTCGTGTACTCTAGGTAGGCTCTCTTCGTCCTGGCGTAGGGAACTGAGACCTGGTCCCAAAGATATGCAAGTGTCGGACGTCGACGAAGAGGAACCTCTGCGAACCACGGACGAGGAGGCGAAACCGTGGGACGACCAACTGGTAGACGACACCACATCCACAGCTGGAGGAGGTACAGGCAACCACCTACTGTCGAGTTCGCCGAACACCGACGACACGCCTCGCAGAGGTGGCGGTAAAGGAACGCCAACACCCCGGAAGCCCAGCTGTACTGCCCCGCCGTGTCCCAGTCAGTGAGGCAGTGGATGTACATCCACGACGCGATGTCCCCCGTTCCGTCGGGGAAGAGAACGCAGCCAAACAAGTGCAGGATCCATGCCCTGCAATTATATGTAAAATTATATTAAATCAAACTATGTCAATTTTAGAAAAAAGCTCGATTAGACGACGAGTTGCCTCGATATCCACCCGTACCTGCAGTAGTAGGAAACTGTCTGCTCGTCCGCGTCTGCAGGACACTCTACGAAAGTCTGCCGGAGCCATGTGATCGGAACTCCAGAAGTGCGATGACCTGCCTCAGGAGGAAGCTCTCTCCCGAGGAAGGCCTCTACTCGGGCTCTCCAACCAGCAGGCACGCACGGTCCGATCACTGGACGGCCGTGAATGGCGACACCAATTATCTTCTGAGTGTCCTGGAGCGTAATAGTCATCTCCCCGAAAGGGAGGTGGAAGCTGTGAGTCTCCGGCCTCCACCTACATGATACAAAAAAGAGGACTACATGTCAGAGAATTTGAGGCGCACATAGCCGATAAACAATGAACATGCAAGTGGAGCAATGGTTTAAGAGAATACCTGTCAACCAGTGCAGTGATGGCCGGGGGGTTGAAGGTGGGCAACCCACGGCGAACCTGGTAAGAGATGGCGTCTAGGCCAGCCCTCTCCAGGAATGGAGTGTACCTCTCGTCATACCGCATGTCCAGGAACCCGTCATGGGTTCGAGGACGAAGGATGGGCAGCTCCTGTATAGAATACACCAAGTTTTTTTAGTTAATACATCAACATAAATAATTAATTGTACAAGTAGTGATGAAGGAAGTACCCTCCCCTCCGCGGTGTGACGTCCTCGGTGGTTCTCCTCGTAGTACGGGTCTAGCAGGTGCAATTGCGCCATCCTACAAAAAAAATTGAATTTGTCAGTCCAACATAGAAGTAAACAAAAATTTGAACATGCATAAAATGTGGAAATAATAAGAAATTAAACAAGAAACATAGCAAATTGCATATGGGAAAACAAAGGGGGTTGCTCTCCCTCGCCTCGTTCTTCCTGGAAGTTGATCCATAACCATTATATTTATTCTCAGTTATATTCGCAGAGACTACCAGTACAAATGAGCCATTTATCTACGATGTGCCAACAAGAAAGGAACAACATTTGATTACTTATTCAAATGAAAACTACATTGACATGATAACATTGACATGCAGGAAAAAAAGTTATACCATTGCCTTCAGCCTCACATTCAAACCCACCATGTCCCTATATACATACTAGAGACTCTACCCTTTTACAGTTTACCGCATACATCTCCGTAACAGTATCCTCGACACTACCACAATGGTTCAATACACCAAGATCGTATGCACAATCTATCCACATTGTCCAAGACAAGAGCCAGACCAGCATGTTCTCACCTCAACCAGGGGCGGCGGCGGCAGGGAGGCGGGAGGCCGGGGAGGCGGCGGCACCAGGGAGGCCAGGGACGCGGGTGGCCGCGGAGGCAGCGGCACCAGGGGCGGCGGCGGCACCAGGGAGGCCGGGGACGCGGGAGGCGGGAGGCCGGGGACGCGGGAGGCGGGAGACCGGGGAGGGGGCGGCACCAAGACGGCCGAGGACGCGGGAGGCGGGAGACCGGGGAGGCGGCGGCACCAGGGGGTGGCGGCACCAAGACGCGGGGAGGCGGCACCAAGACGCGGGGAGGCGGCACCAGGGGGCGGCGGCGGCACCAGGACGCGGGCGGAGACTCGGGCGGCCGCGGCGGGGACGGGAGGCGTGCAGCCGGAGACGCGGGGAGGCGGCCAGGCGCAGACGCGGGCAGCCGCGGCGGGGAGGCGACGAGGCGGACGAGGCAAAGGCGACGACGCGGAGGGCGGAGGCGACGAGGCGGCGGACGAGGCGAAGGAGAGGAGGCGGCGGTCGGCGGTTTGCGTGCTTTGGACGAGCGCGTCAACCAGCGGCTCGGACCGAGGGAAAAGGCCGCGAAATCGGCGCCAAGATCCATGGCGCCGAGGTCAACGCCACGAACCACGGCGCCGAGGTGCTGCCACGTCGGCGCCACGCAGGCCGCCACGCTGGAGCGCGCCTGCAAGCTCGGCGCCGTGGACCACGGCGCCGAGACGTGTTACCTCGGCGCCGTGACCCACGGCGCCGACCCTCTGGGTCCAAAAACGGAATTAAAACTACCAGGGGTCTAAATGTGAAAATTTTTCAAAAAAAAGGCTAAAATAGAAAAAATTCGGCCACACAGTCAGCCAATGCGATTTCCAAATTAGACTGCTCTGAGCCGCTTAGTGAATCTCAAGTACCAAGAAGCAGTTGAAAACACAGCTCTGGTAATTGTTCATTGTACATGCTGGCAAAAGATTTTTTTCACCACAAACTCATCATGTTAGCTTAGCAGGCATTGTGTCTATTAATGAAGAAATAATTGCTTCTGCCTCTAGCAAAAGAAGACGATTATCGCAAATTGGCAAGACTAATGATACACCTAGAAACATCGGAAGAACAGAGAAACACCTGGACAGTAGCTTTGTTCCAGACGTGTAATTCATATACTTTACTATTGCAATGACATGGACATGTTTATAGGACATTATCTAAAATTGCCAACTTGAGATCACATTAATAATCTGAAAAAGTATATGCTTTAGTACTTTGAGGACACATTGCAGCTTACATATAAATCAATCTAATATACAGATACATGCTTCAGCTGTTAATTAGCTAAGGATGACAGAGAAAGTAGTTAATTATAAATCAATCTAATATACAGATACATGCTCATAACTCAGACCTTCAGAGCTACATCTGTTTAGAACACTTCACAATTTTGATTACCAAATCTTGCTATAAAAACCGTGCAAATAAATACAGCACAATTTGATATATAGAAGCAATCAATATGAAATAGAGTTGCAAATTGTTATAAACAGTAAGTTATATAATTTGCACACCTCATCGTGCATTGGGGCTTGGAGCATTATAGCAGCATGGTGACTTCTCCCAACTATAGATCAAGAAAAAAAAGGAGTATAAGGAAGCAACCCAGACACATCTCATTAACCTCCCATCAAATTCAAGTTTGAATAGTAAGTAAAACAAACAATTGTTCTTGAACCATGTACTCGTATGGTGCTCGACAAAGCCCGGTCTATTGTGGCTCCTTGCCGACAGATGGGATCATAGATTGGGCGAAGTTATCCAGAGGAGGTAGGCGGTGCGGGGGCGGAATGAGGCGAAGGAGGTGGGCAGTGCGGGGGAGGGGGTGTAGTGGGGAGAGCAAACATGAGCATGGGCGGCGCGGGGTCGTTGCGGGGGTGACGCGTGATTAAGGGATGGGCAGGACCAACTTGCAACAATATACGTTGGATGAGCTGAATCAACGGTGTAGATATCCAGATAGCAGAACCAACTTATAATGGCAGCTATTGGATTTTGTTGATCTAACCGTCAGGAGGAGAGTGTATTAACAAAGCTGGATGATAAAAGGTTTAATCAAACTGATGCTTTTATATTAGTATAGATTAGGCCCGAATATACTTCCTCAGCATGCGTTGGCCTTGTTTTCTGTTTTTTGTTTGTCCAGCCCACCTTTCTTGGGCCTTCATTGGGCTCTATTGGCCCTCATGTGTACTTCAAGAAACAGCATCGGTGAAAAACAATTTCAGTTCTAGGTCAATCGAAAACCAATTCTCTGTCTGAAATGAATAGAAGTCGTGGTATTTTTGTTGCTTGGACGGCGGAGGATGTCACAATGCGCAATGTAAAACCACAAGGATCAGCATCAGCTAGCTGATGCTGCCATTTATTTCAACTTCAATTTTCTCAATTTTTATTCGAATCTTATGCACTAATGCTCAAATTCTATAGCTTAATAGGACATGACGATCTTCAGCTCGAACTCCTTTCCGACGACAAGCGACAGCCCGCCGACGTGGGCCACGCCGAGCGCTCCGCTCTTCGGGTACCGGGTGCCGGCGACCGAGTTCGCGTCCACCTTGGCGCCGTTGACATAGACGACGAACTCCTTGGGTGGCGCCGGCGACTGGAGCCCCAGGAACACCACCTTGCCGATCACCAGCGTCCGGCTCGGTGCGTACGAGTCATGCACCACATGGGACCTCATTTTGATACCGCTGCTCTCCATCGCGCAGCTGAATCTTATCAGGCTCCACTTGCTCCTCCTCCCGCCCATCTCCGGCGACTCGCCGTCGTCCAAGAACAGCTCCCCGGTGGCCGTGCCGTCCTCGGCGAGCGCGACCAGGAGGTGGAACACGCTCTGGCGCGCGCGCGACGTCGTCAGCGCTTGCTGCTGCAGTGGCAGGATGCTGCCCCCGGCCACGTGCACGTTCACCGTGTCCGCGGGCGCGGGGAGCGTCACGCGCTTGCCGGTCCCCGTGGCGACAGCGAGGGAGTAGTCGTAGAGGCTGAACCACCGGCCAGCCGGGAAGTAAGCGTCAACGGTGGTCGCCCCAGGCTCGAGCACCGGTGACACGAGCACGCCGCGCCCGAGCAGGAACTGCCTGTCCACGCCGTACGTGGTGACGTCGTGCGGGTACGAGAAGAAGAGCGGCCGCGCGATGGGCGCCCCCGTGGTGTGCGCCTCGTACATGAGCGTGTAGATGTAGGGGAGCAGTTGGTACCGCAGCCCAAGCGCCTTCCTCGCCGACCGCGCCACCGACTCCCACCGGTACAGCTCTCGCCGGACAGTGCCGATCGCCGAGTGGTCCCTCGAGAACGGGTAGAACGCGCCAAGCTTCAAACGCAAACGTAGAAGCTCGAATTAACGTGTCAATGGACACAATGGTTGGTTATTGGAGCTTAATTTGGTCCGTGTGCAACGACCGTACCTGAATCCAGCGGCTGCAGAGCTCCTCGGTGGTGTTGCCACCGAAGCCGCAGATGTCGGCGCCGATCATGGGGATGCCGAAGAGGCCGAAGCTGAGCATGGTGTTGATGGAGTACCGGAGGTCGTCCCACGACGCGAAGTTGTCGCCTGTCCAGTGCGCGGCGAACCGCCCGGACCCGACGAACGTGGAGCGGCTCAGCACGAAGGGTCGGCGGCCGGTGTCCCTGAGCAACGCGTAGTGCGTGGCCCGCGCCTCGAGGAAGCCGTAGAGGTTGTGCGCGTCGTACTCGGCCACGCCGCCGTGGTGCATGGCGGAGGCCGGCACGGTCTTGTTGTTGATGGGGCGATGCACGCCCGAGTTGTTGATCCGGTACGGCGGGTCGTCGAGCGCGTTGAGCGGCTCCGGGTCGATGAAGTTGGAGATCTCGTTCATGTCGGTCCACAGCCCGTCGACGGGGATGGTCTGCCGGAACGCGGCGATCTCCCGCGCCCAGAACTCGGCAGCGCGCGGGTTCAAGAAGTCCGTGAAGTAGACATTGCCCGGCCACACCACGCCGAGGTAGTTGGTGCCGTTGCGCTTCACGAAGATGTCCTGCTGCATCCCACGGACGAACGTCCCGTACGTTGTGTTCACGTTGATCCCTGCACACACATCACCAGATCAGTTCACCATTCCATTTCGATTTCGATGCTGCAGTCACCAGTTCACCATTCCATTTGGATGCTAGGATTGACGCGAGCTTGCTTGGTGTACCTGGGTCTAGTATGACCACGAATTTCTGGCCGTTCCGGTGGAGGCGGTCGACGAACCTCCGCAGCCGGTTGGCCGGGAAGTTCACCGGATCAACCGTCAAGTCCTTGAACTCGTCCATGTAGTCGATGTCCATCCACATCACCTCCAGTGGGATCCTGGCCTTGGCGTAGCCGGCCACCACGCCCTCCAGGTCAGCCACGTTCTTGTACCCATACCTGCACTGGTGGAACCCTGCACGGTCCAATGCAACAACATGTCACAATCTGCAAGGTGAGAGGAGAGTGCGAGCAGGTTCGGATGCCAAGAAAGCATATCGGTTTGGCCGTACCGAATGACCAGTACGGCATTGGGACAGGGCGGCCGATGAGCTGGGTGTACTGGTCGACCACGTCTAGCGGGGAGGGGCCGGCGAAGAAGTAGAAGTCGAGCACGCCGCCGATCACCTTGTAGGTGACGTAGGACCCGCCGTACAGGACGTCCATCCCGTTGCTGTTGAGGAGGAGCACGCCGTGCGCGGCGCCGGCGCCGCGGGGGGAGCCGTCGGGGGACGCCGACCGCACGTCCATGTAGAACGGGTGCGAGCCGTAGAGGTTGAGGTCCACGTTGCTCGCGGCGATGTCCGAGTTCCACAGCGTGAACGTGTCGTTGCGCTGCAGCCGGAACGTCCGCTTCGTGTGCTCGCCCAGCCCGTACAGCGACGCCCGGCCGGCCGGCAGCGCCGACGTCACCTCCAAGTACCTGTCGACCCCTTGTCACGGTGATCGTCGATGTACATCCCATCGAGCGACACGTACACTAATTGCAATATAGGACTAGCATTGTTACCGGTCCTTGAAGACGAGGGTGGGGGAGGTGTCGAAGAGGACGTCGCCGTTGGAGCGGCGGGAGACGGTGAAGCGGAAAGGGGAGGCGTGGATGGTGAAGGTGAGGTCCGAGGCCGCGGCGGAGAGGACGCGGCTGCGCGGCGAGGCGGCATTGCGCTGGCGCGGTGCACCGAGGAAGACGTCCCCCGGCATGGGGCGCGGGACGACGTCCTGCGGGACCTCCCATCGAGGGTGGTCAGCGTCGGTGATGCGGACGTGCAGCCGGCTGTCCGTCTCGACGCTGCCGTCGGCATACAAAAAAAAACTCTGAGCAAAAAGAGAGTAAAAAAAAATGCAATTGCCACCCATTGAATAAGAGATACATAGTTATGGATTGAACACTTCCGATTTGACGGTGAGTTTGCCTCAGGCAGACAGAGCTTGCAGCTCTCAACGACGAGATAATGTAAATCAATCCACATTCCTAACCTTTCTTGATCCCCTTGGTCCTCACGTGCTCTCTTCTTGGTCTCAACCTAGGTGTGGTCACCATCGGAATAGCACCACCCTAGCCAGTTGTGGTGCCACCATCAGCACCTTACTACACCAAAGGAGCAAGAGCTGCTGCTATCAATGTTGTGGTATGACATCTGAGTGTTTTATACTGATACTGATTGTTCTGCCTTGTGTAAAAAGATGCAGCAGTGTTAAATTCTCATGTGCGTGAGGTGTTTGCTGAAATGTCAATGTGGATCTGTTGGGATTCTATAGCCAAGTTAGTTTGGTTTTTGAGCATGTCTAACTAGCACGTTATTTGGCTTATGGAACTGCCATTCCATTCTTTCTTTTGGTCGTCTCAGTTTGATTGCAATACGAGGGATATAATACTGCTGGGACACTAGCTACACAAGAAGCATGTTTTTATACTGTAAATTAAAGTTGTGGTTGTCAAATAGATGGTCTAGACGTGTTCATCAATTTATAAAAGTTTTGGCCTCCGGATTTCCAGCTATGTGTTGCAAGTCTAAAACTTGTTGGGTCAATTGTAATTAATTTCAATGGGAACTGGCTCTTGCGATTACTATTATCTTACGCCTATTGAATTGCTTCAGTTGGTAGCATGCTTACCAGTTACTGCTTGCTATCATGTTCTATCCTAAACATATAGCTCCCTTTAGAGTATAAAGCAGAGTATGACTATTGTAAATTATGTCACTGACTAGATAATTCTTATACATCTTTCGTCCTGCAATATAAGTCCAAAGTCTACTATGTGCACAGATCAAGGAGATATTAAATAAAAAAAATTTAATGTTATTGGGCCATACATACCTCTATTAATGGTATACTACAACTACTTACTTATTTTTTAGTATTAAAGTAGGAGCATATGGTGAAAATATTATAATAACCACACCTTTTTTCTCTGCAACGGACTTATATTATGGGACGACGCTTTTCAAGAATAAGGACTTGTATTATGGGACGGAGAGAGTAGTTCTTTAGTATCCTTTAGTACCCTAAGAATTTTTATTGATTTATTCCTTGAATCAGATTAACAATCAACAAATCAAATATGATTTGTTTCTTAACTTCGCTAAGTTGCTAAGACTAAGACATGCATATGATTGCTAAGATTGGGACATGCTTATGCAATCTAGTTTGATTCCCAATTAAAATGCCTATCTTGCGAGTAGTGATCGGCGTCGTGGTGAAGCTGCAAATAGGAGGAACTTTTCAGATGTTCCTATATTTTGCTTTCTTTCAGTGATGGCTAACATGTTCAGCCCATTATTGTGTTGGTTCTTCTATATTAGAGAATAGAAAGTTAAATTTGCAGTGCAATTTTGTATAGTGCCTTTTGTTTTATGGGGAATTGTTGGAACCAGTGTTTATGCTTTGTGATGTGATATTTGGGTTTAGGGTATGGTTTGTTCTTGTAGGAAGGGATAATATCCTTACTCCTTAGTTGATGGGAAGTTGTCATATTATGTACATGATTTAATCTATAAAATATTTTCGTTAAGAAAATCTATGAAATAATATGTTTCGCTTCAGATTGCTCCAATTTGTTGAGTATGATATATCATTATGGGTTTGAAGTATTCTTTAGGATGTTATTTGCATCTCGATGGTTACTTTTTGGATTTACTAATGAAAGATAATTAATTGCATTGCTTGACAGATAAAAAGTCAGCTTTATTTTTACTCTATTGACATATATCTCTACTAATAATATTTGCTGTAAAGTTTTAAGTTTTCGTTCCAACGCATGGACACTTTACTAGTCAATATATGATGGGGTGTTCTTTTTAGTTTTTGGCTTTTGCTTTTGCTTTTGGTTTCTCCAGAAGTCGAAAAGTTAAACGTCAAAACAGGGCGGCTTCTTGAAGCCGATTCTCCAAATAGTTTCTCGAACAAAAAAAACGTGTGTGCCATTTACGTCGATGTCTCCGTCGTTCGCTGCTATCTCAAAAAGTACATCCAAAAGCCGTCAACCGCGGCCAAAAGCTATCAATCACAATCCAAAATAACAAAACTGATAAACTCTGCTCTCGAACAGATAAAAGAAATCATAAACTGAATGCCATCTTTTGACCACCATATAGATAACTAAATAGGCAGTAGCTTTGTTCAGTAACACAAACAACCCGAAAAAATAGAGTAGCACAATATGTTTCAAAAAGAAATAGAGTAGCACAAATCCTCCCTTAACACTTAGGTTCTATTACATGGACATTTCTATTTTCTTTCGGTGAATGGCAAAGCTCCTTTTCGTGCTTTAAAAAAATGCTAACAAACGATCCAAATGGATGATCAAATTAAACGGCTGACAGACTTTTAGATGAGTTGAAATTTGATTTTTTACAAATTTGTCATTTTTCAGGGCGGTTGTTAGACTAATTGGTCTAATCGGCCCTAGGTGACGGTAAGATCGGCTACCGGTTAGACTGACCAGCCTTGGCAGTCTAACTGGCCTCTACCAGTGGTCAGACCGACCGGGGTTGGTGGTCAGATCGGTAGGGCTAGATGCTTTGGTTGATTTTTGGGAATTTTAGGGAATTCAGTTATGGGATGTTTTGGTTTGATTTGAGTTAGTGCTATGTGTTGCATGATGCATGTTTTAGCTGATGTGGATCAACTTGTGAAGAGGTTGTGCCTGAAAATAATTTTTTGGTCTTTGAATATGCAAGATCTCTTAGAGTCAACCATGGTTATTTATGGCATGAGAAACGTGGGAAACGTTGAATGAAAGTTCAAACAATGGGTTGCATCATGTGGTTTAGTCGGTCCAAGTGAGGTGTGGTCCAGTGGAACCGAAACGAAAGAGACTTGCTGACACATGGTAAGCTAGTGGTGCACCTACACGTGGCAAGTATTGTGATTGCTTGTAAGAGAAAATGAAGACTAGGGCAAGGAAGGATATTTTGGTAAGTTGACCAAAATACTGAAAACTATTTTGGATTAAAACCACAACGCTTAAGAAAGTGGTTTAGGTCAAGGAGAAACTGAGAAAATTAAGTTGGATCAAAAGCTAATGACTTAGAGAACTTGAACTTATGTGCTTTGAAAAGCGTGCATAAGTGTAGTGTGTGAGTAAAACCTGTGTTGTGTGAGGTTAACAGGTTCCCCATATGTGCTAAATGGATCGTATTCGTTAGGGTTATATGGAGTTAGTTGGTGTATCTATTTAATGGGTTGGATGGAGACTTGCTAGTTAACCATCCAATCTTGGCTTATTGAAGTTAAGTGTTCCAGGGTTGGGTTTTGAAAAGAATGAGTGTTATGGTGTGTTATCTTGTCCTTCAGGTGGAGTGGTTGTAAAATCTTTATCTAAAAGCAGCATTATATCAACTTTGTTTGTATCTCATGGATCATTCTTGTTTTTGATGATTTGCTCTTGATTTGGTTGGTTTTGGTCTTCTCTCATTCTTTCTTGATTTTGCTAAATGACAAGGACAAGTAAGTGACGGAAATATATCTTGAAAATCAATCTCCATCTATTTAGGCATCGGGTTTGATAAATTCTTGAATTTGCCCGATTTTTGCTTGATTTGCCCACTTTAAGTGTTTTTTTATCCGAGTGTTTTTGATTTGATTCTTTTGGTATTCTTGATTGCTATGACATATGAGAATACATTTAGAATTGTCTTGACCATCATTTATCTACAAGCAAGTCATATTAACTGTTTTTTGTTTTTGCCTGGTTTTGTGCAACATTCCTTGAAAAAAGTCACAACTTTGACAATGATTCCCTCGATCGTTGGTTCGAATAGGTTCGTGATTTCTTAGAGAATGTTCATGACAAATTTCAAGTTATTTGGATTTATAAATAAAAAATTTTATGGATTCTTGGTTTTAAAATAGTGCAGTTTTTACTATCCTGAGCTGATCTTAGTGTTTCGATCTAATCGCTACTGTTCACCTGGTCTGATCGATGCTGTCCATCCAGTCTGACCGTCTAGGGCACGTCAAGAGTCGTTATGCTCAATTTTGAATGGATTTTTTTTATATGGGTGATTGGTTTTAAAACTTCGTAGCTTCTCATAGTTATCGGAATAAAGTATTTACGAATAATTTAAAAAAATGAAAGTACTTTTTATCTCTCTGTTGCCATTTCGGTCCGTCAACGGCCTTAATCCAGTGATCAATCAAGCATACGCCACTCATGATTTAAGCATCGCAATTGACAAAGACATGGAACAAAAAACCCCCCATCACAGCTGCGGTTCAGGATATCGTACTTGCCTTGCAGTTAGGCTGAGCCTCTGGACATCGGGCCCGAGCGACGCCGTCTCGTCGATGAGCTCCAGCCGCGCCGACAGCTGGTTCGCTGACCCGACGGCGGAGACAACGTTGTACCCGTGCCCCGCTGGGCTCGCCGCGCCGCAGTCAACGCCCCACGGCACGGCAAGGAGGAAGAGGAGGAAAGCGAGGAGAGAAAGATCTGTGGGTGCAGATGGCGAGCCCATCGCCATCAGAAACACGCAGCACAAGGGGCCAGCTAATAGCACAAGACGAGAAGCTGAGCTGAGCTCTGAACAAATAGTGGGCGATCGGCAGGGCCCCGCGCACGAGTAAACGGCGGAGGCGATGTGGCGGCGCTGGCCTCTTGTATCTGAACTTGAAACCGAGAGCTGAAAAGATCTTACCATTTGCTCTTTTCGCGACTTGCAAGCCAGAGTTTTCTCAGGGAGGAGAAGAAAGATACTTATACGTGCACGGTGTGTTTCTTATCTTCTTCTTTTTTCGAGATCATTATTAGCCTTTCTGATTTGTTTCTTACCCTTTTTCGAAGATGATACGCAATGGTGATGCACTGATGCCTCTTAATTTTCCTTTCCAGACTCAAAGGCGATGTGCTTTTGGAACGAGGAGTATATAACTGAGTTGGAGGGGAGTTTTTCTTGAGGCTGGCTTGACGTGAATGACGATGAAAAAATACAATGAATGACGATGAAAAAAAATACAATCTAATCTGGAGGCGGCGGCGGCGCGGGTTGCTCGATCGGGCAGCGTCTTCGTCGGTCCTACAGTGGCGCTGCCATCTGATAGGTGGACCCAACCTTTTTCCGTTTGCTCCGGTACCTCGCTTAGCAACACGTGTATACTCTATCATATCCATAAATATATGTTGTCGATAGCAGCACTTGTGATAACTGATGTTATTATTGTTGCTTCTAAGGTAGGTATTGTAGGGTGGTCTAACCCCTTGTGTTAGGACATTATAACTGGTACAATATGTTATAGATCCAATAGTATACATATATGTGTATAAAAGAATATACCAATGCACCTATACCTTTTGTAGTTATTAAGGGGGTAGGATATTATTTTCTCATTCAATCTTACTCATGTATATAAGTCCATAAGAGAGGTATGAGGAGTCAGATCCATTCATTTCAACACGAGCACTCTCTCCTATCATTAGTTCTCTCTAGCTAGTCCCCTCTTGTGGTTGCAGACGTTCGTCCGACCATTTCGTAGTCGTAGACATTTAAGGCTTCATCTACGACTGCGTCGTGGCTAGCTCTTCACTGATAGCTATGATCTCCTTGTGGTTGAGACTTCATTGACGTTAGCCCGAAGCGTTCTCCCCGCTGTTGACTTCGTTAACACCTATCACACCTTGGTGATGTCGTTTGACCCCTCGGGGTTGAACCTTCGCCGACGCTCGTCCGACCACCTCGTGGTTGTGACTTCATCCGCCCTTGATCGACTCCTCGTGGTTGTGTCCTCGTCGATGCCAGCTTTCACTGGACTCCGCCCGGTCTTCGATGGACTTCACATCGTCTTCGCAGGACTTCATGAAGTCTCCGCCCATGACTTCGCGTGGTCTCCGACGAGCTCCACACTGATGTCATCTCTGATGTACTTCGCACGACCTCCACAGGACTTCGCTCAGTCTCCGCTGGACTCCGTACGGTCTTTGTGCTGGACTTCACACGATTCCCGCCAAGGTTTCCGCACCATCCCCGCGCAGAGACTTCGCACGACCTCCGCGGGACTTCGCTCGATCTTCGTCAGACTACACACGGTCTTTGCTAGACTTCGCACGACCTTCGCCGAGGTCTCCGCACCATCCCCACGCAGAGACTTTGCACGGTCTCCGTCGAGGTCTTCGCACGGTCTCGGCCGAGCTCCGCACAGATGTCATCTCTGATGGACTTTGCATGATCTCCGCCAGACCCCGTGTTGCCGCTGCCAACCTTCACGCCCTCCGGCCTTCGTCGGCCTCGGCTCCGCGCCTCTGCACCTCCTGGTGAGCGACTCGTGGTCATACACGTTCGTCTACATGTTCGTCCGACCTCGTGGTCCAAACATCGTCCACTCACGTTGCGGTCATGACTTCGTGCGGCCACTGCGTGGTGCTAACCTCATCCGACCGCCTCACGGTTGTGACCTCGTTGGGCCGCCTCGCGTTGAGACCTCGTTCGACCACCTCATGGTCGAGATCTCATCCGACCATATCGCGGTCGAGACTTTGTTTGACCTCCTCGCAGTCGTAGACACTTCGCCCGACCTCTATATGGTCAAGACTTCGTCCGACCTCTTTGGGGTTGTAATTTCGTGAAAATTGCATGGTGGACTTACACCCTGGCGTACTCTGTGGAGTATAAAGTGCCAGGAACTTAGCTATCCTAGGCAACTCTATAGAGTATAAAAATCACACAGTGGCCTCGCGCCCCTGTATACTCTACAGAGTATAAAGCGCCAGGAACTTAGCCGTCCTGGGCAACTCTACGGAGTATAAGAAAAATCGCACAGTTGCCTCGCGCCTCGGCATTCTCTGCAGAGTATAAAACACTGGAAACTTAGCCATCCTAGGCAACTCTATGGAGTATAAAAATTCGCACGGCGGCCTCACGCCTGGCGTACTCTGTGGAGTATAAAGCGCCAGGAACTTAGTCATCCTTGGTAACTCTACGGAGTATATAAAAAATCACACGGTGGCCTCGCGCCCGGTGTACTCTGTGGAGTATAAAGCATCGAGAATTCAGCCGTCTCGGGCAACTCTACGGAGTATAAACGGTCGGGCGGAGTCCACGGTCTCTGCGCAAACTCTATGAAACATAGATGGTAGTGCGGGACAGCTTGCGTGGGCGTGCGTGCATCACGTGCTTTGCCCATCCCACAAGGGAGTCCCTGCCACGGACCGTAACCCCAGTGAGTCGCACATTTCACGCGTCTCACCAGGGAGTTCGTCGCGCTACTTTCTCCGGCCGCCTCATGGTCATGGACGCTTCGTCCGACCGCCTCCTGGTCGTAGACGCTTTGCTCTACCACCTAGCGGTCGAGACTTCGTCCGACCACCTTACAATCGAGACTTCATCCAATCGCATCGCGATCTAGACCTCGTCCGACCACGCCATGGTCATAGACACCTTGTCCGTCTACCTCGTGGTTGTAGATGCTTCATCTGACCACTTTGTGGTCAGGACTTCGTCCGACCAACTCATGGTCGTAGACACTTCGTTCAACCGCCTAGCGATCGAGACTTCATTCGACCACCTCGTGGTCATAGACGTTCCTCGTGCGTGCAAGTATTCATCTCGCCGCCGCCTTCGTCGACGACTAGTCCGAAGTGGGAGGGATGGACCGTGCGCGCACGCGTCTTCCGCCTGTCGTCGACTTCGTTGACCCTGGGTTCGAAGGTTGAGGGATGGGCCGCGTGCACCAGTCTTCGTGTCATTACCAACTTTGTCAACGTCAAGTCCGAAGGGTGAGGGCGGCCCTCGCACGCGTCAGTTCCATCTCGTCGTTAACTTTGTCAATGTCAAGTCCGAAGGGTGGGGGACGGGCCACGCGCGCTACAGCTCGTCTTGCCGTCGACTTTGTCCACATCGTGTCTAAAGGGGGCGGACGGACCGCGAGTTGTTCAGTGGATTTTTAAGTATTTAAGGGACACTTCTGATGCTTGTTTGCATTTTGGACATACCAACGATGGGCTAGTCGGATATATTGATTCAGACTTTGCAAGAGATCTGGATAAGCAAAAATCTCTTACCGATTATGTTTTCATGGTCAGAGGCTATGTCATGAGTTGGAAAGCCAATTTACAAGCTACTGTTGCTCTCATGACCACAGAAGCCAAATACAAGGCGATTTCATAAGCTTGTAAAGAAGTTGTTTGCTAAGGGGTCTCTACACTGAGCTTTGCTGAAGTATATCTTGCATTAATATTTTATGTGATAGTTAGAGTGCTATTTGTCTTACAAAAGACCTAATGTTCCATGAGAGAACAAAGAATATTGAAGTCAGATATCACTTCATCTAAGGAGTTATTACACAAGATGATATCAAGGTTTGTAAGATTAGTACTCATGAGAATCTGGCTGATATGATGACAAATCCAATTCCTATCGCTAAATTTGAGCTCTACTCAGACTTGGTCGGTATTACTCGTTAGTCCTTTTGGATGTTTGATGCACAAAAGGCATTCTATACTTTCATCGAGAAGTTATTCGATTCTTCTTTTTTGCTACAGCGGGAATTTGGTTTAAGGTGGAGATTGTTATATTTTGTGATCCGAATCTGATCAGATCCGACCACTACTGTTCTTCTCGACCGCTTGAAGAGTCCGATCAGGTTTCTCTCAAAGCAATGCAGACTGGTCGGAGGTTATGATGGGATCATCTTCATGTCCATGATGGATTTTGCACTGACTTACAATGTGGTGTCCAAAAGTGCTTGCATCAACTAGAGTTAGATGTGACTACTCGAGACGCTTTCAACTATAACTCTTCACCCTTATCTTCCAAGATTCTCCAAGTGGGTTATATTTTTGTCTTTGACAAGGTTATTATTCCAGTTTTTGAGGAGGTCTCTGTTTTATTGCCAACTAAGACTCTGCTCCTTTTCTCATCCATGACTCTTGTTCCTAAAGCTATTTATAGCCCCTGTGAGCTATCTGATAGAGGTGTGAAATTAGGTATAAGTTATCTATACTTGCAATACACCAAGAGTGTTCTATAACTTCTCATATAGTGATTTCGCCGATTATATGTCCGTGGTTTTTCACCGGAAGGATTTTACACATTAAATCTCTATCTTGGGTTCTTGATTATTCTTTATTAGCTTCGTTCTTTGTCTTGTCGAATTTCGTATAGATGGTATCAAATCCAACAGCTAGTAAAATTTGGTTCCTGCCACTCAAAATATGTGTAATTTCGTTTCTATCATCGAAAATCTGCTCATTTTGTTTTTTGCCATCCTTTCGTCTATGCGCATTTCGTCTTTGACACTCTGTCCAGTTTTCCATTAAATCAAACGACACGTAATCTATCGCGCACAGTCAAAGTCTGTTGACTGGATGGAATATTGGATGGAGTGGCAAAAAAACAAAATACGCACAGATGAAATGATGGCAAAAAATGAAATGAGCATATTTCGATAACAGATACAAAATTACATATATTTTAGGTGGCAAGAATATAATTTCCTAGTGCTGTACTATATGTCATTCATGAAAAGTTCAGCATGTAATGCCATTTGTCCTACTAAGAAGCCCTTGCCCCCTTTGTTGATGGCCTAGATTAGGATTTGGTTCGAGAGGGCTCGGGCATTTTGACTGTCTGCTATTGTAACTATTTTTAAATGGTGTATCTTTTTAAGGTGGAATCTATAGGTAAATTATAGTAGATACTATACCAAGTTCAGTTGTACTGACCAAAATCACATGTGACTTTTTCTCTCTTCGTACCGTCTTTCACGAACAACCATAATTCAAAAAACATACACTAAAAAGCCTAAGTCACATCCCAAAGAACCCAGCCTTGGTATCCGTCCGCTTGTATACAATCGACAGTACCAGAGAAAATAACTTGCCACTATAGCGTCACTAGATGGACGATCTATGTTAATAACTTGACATAATACCTGATGTGTACCTAGTTATGCAGCAACTACACCATCATCAGAAGCATATTTGCTTTCGTGACTCGGCAGTGAGTGCTATCATCTATCTAATCCAGATCAGATGCATGTCGCTGCTGAGGAAGTTGCATGCTCGAGATATCCTCCCGAGGCAGATGGCCCAGAGAATCTTCTCCTTCGGTGCCTGTGTTGTGGCCTGCTGCCGCAAGCTCGGAATCGCTCTGGTGTTGCAATGGCAGAGTATACTTTCTGTTCTTCCGGAAAACAAGGTAAAGAATTGCAGCTATGTATATGAGCATGCCGAGGAACCCAAATATTCCGGAGAATACTTGGGAGACGGTGGATAACCCACTGCGAAGGAGCAACTTGGCAAAGCTTGTTATCAGGAAGTAGGTGTTGATGACGACAATAAACGAACCGATCGCCCATGTTAGCACAGCAAGCTGCATTCAAATGTCATTTAGATGCCTCGTAAAGACATTGTAAAAAAATCATTTTATATTTGCAATTATTTGACAAACAACTTACGCATCTTGAATTTGTTTGCTGCCCCATCTTTGTTTTGCTGCTGGTGAATTTAAGGAGCGGAACTAGAGCAAAAGGAAGTTCAAATGACAGTATCATCTGCACATAATAGAGTGGGGGTACTGATAAACAAGTAGACATATGAAATGTAGTAATTTAACGAAGTTTATCATAAATATTATCAGCAGGATGATGTAAAAAACAATAACGAGTGATTACCGACGCAATGATAATCAACTTCCCAGCTGCCGAGGAACCACCAATTACTGACACAATCAGACTTGGCAGAATTGCCAAGGACCTAGTTAGAAGATTCCGTGCCCAAGGCGTCATCCGAAGATCTAGAAAACCCTAGATTAAGGAATTAGTAGAGGTTAGCCCCTATTAGATAAATTTCATACATCTGAAATATGATATTTCCTTTTCCATTTCAGGCAAAAAAAAATGAAAAAAAGGGTAAGACAATCTCAGCCAGGTTTTTTTGCCCAAGGCTTACTACCCACCCTGTCTAATTTCTCCACAACCTAATTGACCATGATTAAGCTGGCACTAACAATGGTAGCACCCCAAGTTTTCTCCCTTCCCTTTCCATTTTCTTTTTTTAGGAACGCGCAGAAGCACTATTTCATTCCGGATCACGGACATAATAGCTGCGATGTCCCTTTCTGTGTTGTCGAAGATGTAGAAGTTTCGTTCCTTCTAGATTGTCCAATAGGAAAGAATGACTAGCAAATCAAAACCCTTCCTGTGGGCCTTTGCTAAACACTTCCTCCAGACAGTCCAAAGCTGTCCATTTTCTTGATAATTTAATTGACCAGGAAAAGCTGGTACTAGCAATGCCAACATACATTCAAAACCTAAGGTTTTTCTTAATAATTTTTTCAATGTGTTTACCTACATAAAGCTCAGCTAAAATACTAAATGTTGTTAACAAGCACATGCATGGTTAGCTGTGATTAACATTATAATATATGTTTAGTATTTTATGCATTACAACAAGGTAGTCTGCCATTAAACTTCGCAGTTTGCAAGATAGGACTAATAACGTATAATACAAGATATACAAAACCTGCATGACATATTGTCCCGCATAAGTTCCCGTAATTGTAGAACTCTGGCCAGATGCCAACAAGGCAACTGCGAACAACTTTGAGCTCCAGTTTCCGAGGACATTCTACAGCAACAGACAAAAGGCAATATGGGATCAGAATATATACTGCAATGTGGGACTTGGCAAGAACATTTGAGACTTGTTGATGCATGAGTTCTATGTAAATGAGGTAAAATTCAAAATATTCTGTTTGATGAGTTTTTGTACAAATATGTAAAATCAAAGTAAATACAGAGGTATATGTTTGCAGAGGCGGAACCAGGCCTCGGGCTAGGTGGGCTATAGCCCGAGGCTTGGAAACCAAAGCATATAGAAAATAGTGACTTAGATGTGAAAATCTAGTAACGAAAGCCCAAGATAGCCCAAAACCAACTGGCCCAGTCCGAGGCTTGGGCTGAGCCTGGTTTCGCCCCTGTATGTTTGGGAAGGAAACTTCGATACATGCACGTGCTATCCAAAATTCAAATTCTTTAAGTCCGGATCATGAAACGGCACATGACCTGATCCTCAATTTGGTCAGTGCATGGTCAACGCATTGCGCCTCGTATGGCCGCAAGTCCCCGGCCGACCATGAAATATATGTGCCAAGATCATCCTCTAAGTTCGTGGATCTTCGACTACGTTGAGACGACATGTGTTGTCAACCACTTTGTATTGACCACATGTTGTCGACCACGTTCTCTGGCCACGCCTAGTCGACCATATGTTATGATCATGATGTTACAACCATTTTATTGCGACCACGTTGTGTTGACTATGGCTCGTTGACTACATTGATTTTACTGCAGCTCCGGTTGTATCGCTCACACAGAGCCGATACTTCCGGTCTTCGATCACTCGCTAGTCTTCAACCATGTAGTGTCGACCACGGCTGCTTGACCACGATTGTGTCGACCATGGCTCACTGACCACGTTGATTTTACTGCAACTCCGGTTCGGAGAGTCTCTGACTCCAAGGGTTCTAGCTGGTCTTTGACTCCTACATGAACTCGGGCGCGCATGTACTCGATTACCATCAACAAGATTAGTTCTAACACGAGCTACAGTCCAGTGCAACCAGTTGTTGTACCGTGCCTCGTACGACCGCAAGTCCCTGGGCGATCGCAAGACGTGTGGCCAATTTATGGTAGTTTATGCACCAAGTTGGAAGGAAAAGATCTGTTCTGGTTATATTTTCTTTGCAATGGAAAGATGATTGTATCGTACCTCTATTTGATGGAAGTAATTTTCAACGAATCTTTTTGATATGGAAAGCAGAGGTCTAAAAGGCAAGAAATCGGTAGTCGATCAGAAATTTGATTTTAAAATTAATGGCATGATTGGCACCGTGTGGAAGCCACATACGTTACTTGCGACCTTTGCTCGTGCTTGTAAAAGGACACAGGGAAGGCGGGGGGACGGACCCCAACACACCTCATCAGCGGGGGAACCCATGGAGCAGATACACAGAGAAGGGAGGAGACCCCATTAGCATACATACACAAAGAAGATATACGCAGAGAAGATACACACGGAAGGGGAAGAAGGCAGAGGAGCAGAAAGAGGCAATCTGCACAAGCCCAGACATGGCATACTCTACTCAAGAGGGCCAATGAACGGCGGAAGTGGCGGAGATGTCGCCAAGCGCCTGCGGTCACTTCCACTGATGTTGTTGATTAGATGTTGTGGAGCTCTCCTTGTGCGGACCATGGCCACAACGTCGGGACTATCAAGATCACTGTCCACCTTCCTACTCGCTGGGCTTGAGGTAAGAAGTCCATCTATTCTCTCGGGCGAAGATGAAGGTCTCACGAAGCCATGGTGTTTATCACCGAACTTGTCATGTTCATTGCAATGCTTGTGAGCTATCCGCTCCCTCCACTTACATGTGGCGCGCACCCCGGCCAAGTTGTGCAGCTGCGATGATCCACCATGTACCAAAGTAACCTCGTCTGCTGCCAAGGACGCCGCGTCTGTCGTCAACACTCTGCTCGACTTGACACCAAGCTCCGCAAGGCGAGGCGATCACACTCTCGCAAGACCTTCTTGACACATGAGACACGTGACATCGTCGGTCGCCGTTACAATCCAGCGAGGATGGACTGTTCTCGTAATCTTGACATTCTCCTATCATGTGCCTTTGCCACATTGGAGTTGTCCCAATCGACCTCCTACTGGATTTGGACGTCTACGACCACCTTTGGTAGCGGGACGCTTCTAACTACTATCAACACTCGGGCACCATCTACTACCCACAGTACTCAGACATCATCGACAGCTGGTGGTACTCGGACGACATCAACCGCCCACGGCACATCATCACCTACGATCGCCCATAATACTCGAGCGCCATCGATCACCCACAGTACTCAGGCGCCTACGACCGCCAGTGGTACTTGGTCGTTTACGGCCCGCTGTGCTCGGACGACATCGACTGCCCACATCACTTCGTCACCATCGACCGCCCGCTATGCTCGGATGCCACTGATCGCTCACTGTGCTTGAACATCGCCGACCATTTGCCGTATTTGAGCGTCATCAACTGCCTTTGGTACTTGGACGTCTCCGACCAAGTGTCGTACACGGGAGCTTCCAATCGCTTGTTGAAGACGGACGCTTCCGACCGCTTGCCGAACGCGGACATCTACGACTGCTTCTCGGACTTGGCCGCCCATGACTGCTTGTCGTATACCAGTGCTTCCGACTGCTTGTTGAAGACAGACGCTTCTAATTGCTTCTCGAACTCGAACGCCTCCGATAGCTTGTTGTACACGAGCACCTCTGACCGTTTGTTGAAGACAGGCGCCTTCGATCGCTTGTCGAAAACGAACGCCTCCGACCACCTTCAATACTCGGTCGCTTACGACCGCTCGCCGTACTCGAGCGTCATCGACCGTCTTCATACTCGGACGTTCACAACCGCCTTTGGCAATCATACGCCTCTGACGGCTTGTCGAAAACAAACGCCTCCGATCGCCTTCAATACTCAGTCGCTTAAGACCGTTCGCCGTACGTGAGCGTCGTCGATCGTCTTTCATATTCGGATGTTCACAACTGCCTTTGGCACTCGTACGCCTCCGATGACTTGTCGTACTCGAACGTCCCCGAACAACATACTCGGTCATCCACGACCACTCACTGTACTTGAGCATCTCTGACCAACTTTGGTACTCGAACGCCTTCGATCGCTCGTCGAACACGGTTGACTCCGACCACTTGTCATACTCAGACGTCTTTGACTGGCTTTAATACTTAGTCGTTTACGAACGCTTACCATACTCGAGCGTCTCCGATGGCCTTTAATACTCAGACGCCTCGGATCACTCGTCGCACTCGAGCGTCATTGACCACCTTTAGTGCTTGGACGTCCCCGACTGCTTGTTGTACTCAAGCGTCGTCGACCGCCTTTGGTACTCGGTCGCCTCCAACAACCCATTGTGCTCTTACACTTTCGACCGTCCACTGTACTCATACGCCCGTCAATCACCAGCAGTACTCAGACGAGGCGTGCTATAACAATCGATCCTACTACAGTAACCGGCCACGACCGATGGTTGATGGCCTCCGACTACTGGCTACGACCGATGGTCGATGGTTTCTGACTCCCGACTATGACCGATGGTCGATGGTTTCCGACTACCGGCTACAACCGATGGTCAATGGCTTTCGATCACAGACGACCTCCGATGGCTTTCGACCACGATGGATTTCAACCATGGATAACTTCCGATGGCTTTCAACTGCGGACCGCCTTCGATGGTTTTCGACCACGGACGACTTCCGCTGGCTTTCGACCATCGATTGTGATCGATTGCCGATGGCTTACGACTCTCGACCACTGTCTACTTTGATGGTTTTCGACCACAGACAACTTCCGATGGCTTTCGACCACTGATCACGTACAATTGCCAACGGCTTTCGGCTTTCGACCTTCGGCTGTTTCCGATTGCCGATGACTTCCGGCTTTTGACAGCTCACTACTTCCGATTGCTGATGGCTTCTAGCTTTCGACTGCTGACTATGCCCAAATGCCAATGGCTTCCAGTTTTTGACTATCGATCACTCCTGAATGATGATGGTTTCTGGCTTTCGAGGAGTTTTTCTCCAGCGGTCACATTCGATCACGTCAATACTGGACTTTGGCGTTCTGCTCTGTTAAAAGTAAGGATGGTTTACCCTTACGACACTTGAGTTTGGCTAAGTGCGTCTGCACTACAGTGTGCTCCTTCCTGTTGGTCACTTACCACTTTGACATCTGACCCAGAGGTTCTACTCTGCTAGCCTCACCACCCGAATTAAGTACGTCTACTACACCGATTCTACTACTATTATTGTCAGATCAGTCATACTTAACGTGAATCATGCACACTTTTGACCATCTTAATTTTATGTGCTATTTGATATCGACGAGGTCGAGCCGCACGGGCAGGCGCGGCCAATGCAAAGGCTATGCTGTCAATGGCCCCATAGATCACGAGATTATAGATCATGCCAACGCGCACGTCTACATCAACCATTCATCACATGCATGGAGAATGTGTAGCGAAGACTAAAGGCCAATGCGCAGCTTAATCGGAGGTATTCCGTGGGTGCACCCCACGGATATAATTAACCGGGAGCTTTCCAAGGCCTTGGGAACCAGGAGATCACATCGCCTATGTCAGATCTGTTATGCAAAGCAGGCTATGGAGCGCACTCATATAAAGGGAATCAGTACTTTTGTTATTCTCATATGAATGAATAAAATACATATTTTCCTATCTTTCTTGTGTTTATTTATTTTTATGTTTTTAGTACACTGGCACGCCCGCACCTTATACACTAAGGCAAAAAATCCGAGAGCGATTTCTCGCATCAAACACCTTCCAAAGAAGACATAATGTCTCTTATTAGAATGCGCTTCATATTTGTCAAATAGGAAAATTGCATAAATCAGGCAAGTTTGCATAGGACTTCTGCAAATTTCCAACTTAGCACATGATATAGCATTTTCATTTAGAAAATAAATGCTCAGCTTCTTTTTATAAAGTTAAGCATATGACCTCCCCTTTTTCTTCTTAGTGAATAAAATGCAAATCTCCTACGTTTTAGCGAAAAAAAGTTAAGCATCCACCTGATTTACACTAAACTTGTGCCCGAACTAGCGCAAAATCAACAATCTATCCTGCATTGTCAGCTAATGCAATAATATGAAGACAATGAAATTTCTGACCAACCTTCAACAAAAATGAAGCTTTGTTAAGATCCAGATCACTACAATTCATCTGGTCTTCAGGGTTCAAATTATCTGAACCGCAGACGGCACCACTAACAGATATGATAGATATGTTGATAAGAAAGGCTATTGTGAGGGCAAATGCACTTTCAATCGTATAGAATCTGCAGGCCTCCTGCAAGAAAGTGGAAAATAAATAAATGTTTGATCACAAAAATAATGTTTTTATGTCTTCTGCTTGCTTGTATTTCTGAAATTAGTAGCAAGATGTGTTCTCAACATACCAAACTGTATAAAGTCAATTTTAGTCAGACACAAAAGCGAGGATAGACAAATTCGGGTAAACATAGGATATCAAATTAAGAATACAATAAAAATAACAATAACATGTTAGGTTAAGATAAAGCGAATCAGAGATTACTTTGATTCCATGAACTGATCGTGGAACTTTTCTTGATAGTACCAGTGCTGAGTGGAGAAAAAGATTGTGCCTGCATTTGTTTATAGAAACGTGAAAAAATGTCATGACGAAATTAAAGAAATGTTTGGGGAAAAATGGATGGATACGAAGCTTACGGCATCACCATAGCACCAAGTAATGATATAGCAAGACCCATAGCTCCATTTCCTTTAAGTTCAGGAACAAAAAGGCCCCTCACAACTTCTGAAGAATTTGGTTTAGAATATCCAAGTTCAACTAAGAAGCAAGTTGCTATTAAGAATACCAGAAACGATATTAGAAATTCCAGCTTACGGACCTGCATGAAAACAAATCAATATGCAATATGAGCAACTCGACGACCAAGACAAGTACAAACACTACCGGTTAACTAATGCAAATAATGATGATCTGCTAGTTCAAACTCAGCTAACAAATCCCCTTTAAATAGTACTTCCTATGTTTTTTTTACTTGACATTTTTACTTTTTACGGTTTCCGATATGCGATTTTAACCATTACTTTTTAACTTTACATTAAGATATACTAAAAAATAATATTATGACAATTTGTTTAATGACAAATCTATGATATAATTTTTATATAGTTAATCTAAATAATTTTAAACATTGATAGTCAAACTTTAGAAAGTTAGACGACACGGATTCTAGAACGTCAAGTAAAAAAGAACAGATGGAGTACTTCTGCTATATAGCAAGTGGCAACAAACATATCAGTTCAATATTTGAATTTTTTAAAAAAAAGATTTTTTTTTTCTTTGGTATTGAAACTTCATGGGAAAATATTAACTGGTCAAAAAATAATGTGAAATGTAAACAGGACATATTCTAACCCCGTATTGTTGTAGTAACAGGAGCATCAGAGTGCTGAGCCCAGTTATCAGAACACCACACCATACCGGGATTTTGAAGAGCATGTTCAAAGCAAAAGCAGTTCCAATTACTGCAATGAATAAGCAACCGCCAAAACTGATTAGACATTACCAGAGAGAGTCAGCACAAAGTTGCAGATGTCTATTATTTGCCGGTTAAATGACAGTTTCCACATCACAGACTGCTATTTTAAATTTAGATTTGGTTTAAAAAAGTATGACATCATCTGCAATATCACCAAACGGCTGAACTGTAGAATCCAAATAGCTCTGTGATTCACTTTAATGCAAAATGCTAAGCATGCGACAAAAGCTCAAAATTACACATTTTAATACCTTCAGGGATGTCACATGCAACCACGGCCAGTTCTGCAAGAATCCATAAGATGAAATTTGTGGCCTTGGGATATTCAGCTCTGCAATGCTCAGCAAGATGCTTCCCTGTCATATAGAAAAACATAAAAAATGATCACAATGCTTGTGTGAAAAAGCAATAATGATGCTCAGATAAACAAAGATAGTGCTGCAAGGCTAGGCTCATAATACAGACCAGTCACAACCCCTAGCTTGGCTGCAAGTGATTGAATTATAAGAGCAGCACAGGATGCAATAAGGATGATCCAAAGAAGCTGCCAACAAAAGAGATGGTTGTGGTTCTTTGTTAGAGATAAGCATGTTATAGCTGAATGACAGAAGTTCAAATACTTTAGGCCCTGTTTGGAATGCGGGAATTTTTCCCGATTCCTGCGGGAATTGAACTGTTTCCTGCAAAATTCCTGTAAAATTCCTGTGAAATTCCTCTGTTCCAAACAGGCCCTAAAGGAAAGATAGGATCGGCAGGACCAAAAAAAACTAGAAACAAGAGAAATAGTGGTGCACCCCATATTTGTATTGTGCTCCAGCCTGTAGGTCCGTTTCAACTGCAAGATGAGCATATTTTTCTGGTCATCAACACATAAATGTAGCAAATGAATAGTCATTGAAATGAAATGAACAACAAATCCAGCTAATCTTACAATTGCCAGGATCAATATATGCAATAGAGACGAGAAATCCAGGCCCTATGTATGAGAATAAGTTCTTCCAACTATTTTTCTGCCAATAGCATCAAACAACAATTAATTAGTGTTCTTCATTCTGAAGCCAGCGTCCAAAGATACAAAAGTCAGCAAAACAAACTGGCTAGATTTGTGCTTCTCCTTCACTTGATCATTATTTTCTATATTTCTCAACAGATACTAATGTTTAATTATTAATCCCTTTATGGCACATCAGGTTAGAAACTACAGATTATACACATCGCTACAACAGATGTGCATGGAAGGATTATCTTGAAAAAGGAAAGAATGAGCATAACTAGTAAGCCTAGATATTAGTTGTCATGGTGACATTTTGTTCATATTCACAACCCAAGCAAGGACTATCACGCACAAATATCATACCTCCGGGATAACAATCTGATCAACATCTATGGTGTCAATAAGAGGAGTTCCAGGGCCATTTGAGGGACTCTTCCGCCCGACGCTAGTCATAAATTGTGGCTGTGATGCGCATTGCATTGGAACACTCATCTCACTCTCTCCCAAGAACCCTCAAGCAGTTGAGCTGCAAAGACAATGCAACAAGGGGAAGTTATTTATAGGTAAACTTTCTAATGATGCTATCTCAGTCGCTTAAGTACCAAGAATCTGCCTCGTGGAGGCGTAAGAAAGTTTCTAGTAGGATAGCAAGAACCATAGCCACTAACAGGAGAAGATAAGATAAATGAACAAAAAGACCAGAAAACAGTGGACTAAAGAAAAGATACACTGTGCGCATTAAAAAATAGGAACCTCGGCCTAACTTGATCTACCAATTGGGCAGACGCGCTTGCTAACGACGACACCGGAGGTCTACTTTACGCAGAAAGATATATTCTTCTGAGCAAATTGGATGGTCTAGGAGTAAAGACGCTTCAATGTGTGATTAGCAACAGAGCATCGAGAATATAGAAATAACAGTACAAAATATTGAAATGCAAGCTTCGACCTTTATCCCATGCACTAGGTAAACAACGAGACAGAATCCTACGGGCAAGGGAACATGCAAGAGAGAAATAAAACAATGGAAAGGGGTTAGAAGTGACATGAGGTCATCAACCTGAGACATCCACAAATACAAGATCAACTAACACTACGAACCGGGAAAATGTGGGACCATGTGGAGATCACCATAAGACTGTGATGAGTAATTGACTTTTGGTTCAAAGAGTTTGCAAAGTTTGAGTTTGTATTTGAAAGTTTGTAATTTTATCAGTTGCTTCTTCTGCTGGCAGTCTGGTCGGCATTGGAGCTGCGGTCAGACCAGCCAGGGGCGGTCTAATCGGCCTAGGGCTGGCGGTCAGACCGGCTGTGAGAGGTGGTGGTTAGACTGGCCGAGGTGCTGGTGTTCTGATCGGCTTGTGGTAGGCGGTCGAACTGGCCCTAGAGTTTTGGTGCTGAGTTAGTTGAGTGTGTGCACGACATGGTGTCGTTACTTGTGTGCATTCAAGTTGCATGGTGTATTATGGACTAACGTGGGTCAAGTTACGAAGAACTTGTACCCAAAAATGATTGCTTAGTCTATTGTTGTGCAGGTGGTTTGGAGGCGACTATGGTCAATGGCGGGAAAACCGGGAATAGGTTGGGGATAACTGAGGTCCAGAACGGTCATGAATATCATGTGGGATAGTTGAGTTCAAGCAAAATACAAGATAGACAAGGATCATGAAAGGTGAAGTTTAAGCAAAAACCATGATGCATTTGAGATGCACATCATGCTTTGCGGTGATGCTTCTGGGATGGAAGCTTTAAGGTAAAGTGTTCTCACTAGCACCAGTTGGGCATATTGATGATTTTGTCTCGTGTAGTGCTATGTGACGATTTGCTTATTTGTGTTAGTCGTAGAACTCTGGAGCTATGTCATGGTGAGGTGGACGGGACCGGAACTAAGATAGGAGAGCTTAGGTCCAAAGCGGTCAAGTGATCGGGACTATGCTCAAGAGGAGCCGAGGTCCAAACGATCAAGGAGTCGCTGAAAATGATTGAGGCTTGCGGAGTGGTTACTAGCCGAGACGACAAACTAGACTAGAAGCTACCGGCGGAGGACATGACGAGCAACGGCAAGATGAACTGGGACTAGGCTTAGGAAGGGGCCAAGGTCCTGTGCAGTCAAGAAAGCCGGGTGCCGTCATGCGCGAGAGAAGCATGTGGTGCGCCAAATGACTTGGGTTGTTTGCAAGCGAGGACTGTTCGATGGGATCCGGACGCATGATAGGCTTGGTAGCAAGTCATTGGGGCCACACGAAAGATGGCAAAGCATGGACGATACTTCGTCGCAAAGGAAGCACAAAGCTTCAAGGAAGACAGTAGAGGGGCATTTTGATAAATTGCCCAATACCAAAAAAGTGACGTGCGAAACCGCGGCGTAGCCTAAGTGGTTTAGATTATGGCTGTGCTGAAAATGTGAAGTAGATTAAGTGTTGATTCAATAATAGGTTAATGGGTGTGTGCGCTTTGAGAAGCGTATATGTGTAAGTATAAAACACGATATGATGTTGAGTTAATGGGTTAACTCATGTAAGTGGATGAAATCCAACTAGAGATGTTGATTAGGGTTTCCTTATGAGCATCTATATATAAGAAGGGAGAGAGGTGGCTAGGTGTAGGTTTCTAAGAGAGTTCATGCGTAGCCTTTAGAGGAGTTAGGGTTCTTGGTGAGAACCTTGCAGGAGATGTGACATACTTTTGTGGCGGAGCTTTTTGTCATAGTTATATCTTGTGTGTGGTTAGGGAGTGGCTATAAATATTTATCTCCAAGTATTAATAGAGATCAAAATTTGTCTAAATATTTTCCTTTTATGCTTAAGTGATGAAATCTTGATTTGACTTGGTTTTTGGTGTTTCCTCTTCTCCTTTTAATCTTGCTATGTGCCAAAAATGTGTAAGTAATGAAGATGTCTTTTGTGGATCAGATCTTATCCATCGAGGAACCTGTATTTGCAAGTTCTTGTGTTTGCCCGGTTTTGGCTCAAAAGATGGTGATTTTGGGGTTTTGACCTTGAGGACATTTTGGCTTGAGTTCGCACTGTGATTTAGTTTGCTATAACATGTGAGATCCCATCCAAGATTATCTAGATCATCAAAGACTCACGAATAAGAGTAGATCGAGCTTTCCCTCTTTTGCTCGGTTTTGTTGCAATCTTCCTTCAAACGGAAAAATGTCAGAACTTTGAAAACGATTTTCTTGATCGTTGATTGGAATAGATTCCTAACATTCTAAGAAGGTGTATACCAAATTTCAAGTAACACGGAGCCTTGGTTTGAAAGTTGGCTTAATTTATGGTTTTAGCCTGGTTTTAGTGTAACAGAGCTTCAAGAACCAAAAAATCCCAGTTTCTTAATTTCTTTTAATATCTTTGGTTGGGATAGGTTTTAAAGGTTACGATCTAGCCTTGGTTCAAGTTTCAAGTCATTTGGAGTCGTGGATCAAAAGTTTCGTCGATTTTTGGATTTGTAGTGCTAGGAATCTGCTCTGTTCTTGGCTAGAAGTCAGAACGCCAACTAACTAGAGGTCAAACTGCCAACTATCTAGAGGTCAGACCACCCCTGCTCAGATGTCGGATCACCGAGGGTTGTCAAGGCATATTTTGCTTGATTTTTTTTTTATCTTTCCTTATAGGTGATTGGTCTCTCATCTAGTCATCTTCAAACATTCTAATAGCTATTGGAGTGAAGCGCTTTGCTTTCTCTTTTAAGAAAAAGATTTGAAATTTTTTTAATTATGTTGGCTCCTATTTACCTGTTTCTAGTCGTCTTTCTTTCGGTCGTACAGAAAAAAAAAACTATCAAACCATAATTCCCAAAGAAATCTGGCGGCCAGAAAAGGAGGATCCTCCCTGATCACAAAGCTAACATAAAGGCCAAGAGTTATTTGCTGCACGGTATAAGCTATGCAAAATTTAGGATATCTCCAATAGTTCTATCGCAGCTATTTCTTAGCTATATTAAATAAGTAAAATTTTACGTAGAGAAGAGAGAAGATGATAAGAAGTAATATATTGTCTTTTATAGTTAAGGAATGATGTACTGTAGGAGAGATTGTCTTTAGTGTTTTCTTTAGTGAGTCTTAATGATAACTTTAAGAGGTAAATTATTGTATATGCCCTTTAAAAGTAGGAGCTTTTGCATGTATTCATCTCTTTCCGGTACGCCTAGTACTAGTAGAAGTTAAGGCCCAAGAAATTCCATCTTCCATAGAGGGTAATGGGTAGGAAAAATCTCACCTTCGCGTGATCAACACATGTACAGAACTAAACCGAAGCTACCCACTGCAACCGCACAAATTGGCAGCGCGGCGGGGAATCCGCGCCCCGGTGCCCGGATCTGACCGGGGCGGCGCGGATCGCACGACCTGGAGAGGAGGGCGAATCCGAATGGCAACCCATACCTGTGGGGCTACTTCGGCCGTGCGGTGGTCGTGGGAAGGAGAGCAGAGCAGCGGAGCAGAGACGCCGTCGCCGTCGTCTCCCGTCGACTCTTCTCCCGCCCTCTTTCTTTCGCAGACAGAGCAGAACCTCCCTCCCTTCCGCTGGCTGCGGCCACGTAACCGCGTTTTAGTCCGAATGTCCAAGCACGCTTTTGACTCGAGTCACGCCACGTCGTTCGCCTCACGGCAGCCGTCGGATCGAGCTCGGCGGAGGAAGCGTCCGTCCGATCGCGCGGGCCCGTCGGTCGGTACCGTGCCACCTGCTGCTTGCCTACCGGTCCTTCCTCTAGCAATCTCTCCCATCGAACAGCCGTCTGTCTCGTGGACGAATGCTACAGTTATGTAAGGAAAAGAGGGTCCTTCCTGGAAAAAAAATCTTGGCATAAATGCAGTGTAGGTTTCTTCTGGAAAAATCCTCCTATTATAAAAATAGTAACCGAAAGATAAAATTTATTTTTTTAAAAATAAAGTACATAAGTATCTATATTAGAATAGTCGATTATGTGAGAACAATACATTGGCATCGATCCATTGAGAGTTGACGAATATACCCATTTCATGGTCTTCCTCACTTGAAACTTATGCTACAATGGCTTATGATCTTTTTATTATAGTTGAATTATTTTTTTACTGTAGCTGCTAGTAGTTTATTTAACGTAATTAAATTTAAAAAATTTAAAAATAAAAAACAGATTAGCCTATTATAGAGAAACTATTTTGTTTTTTTGTTTATTTAAGAGTCATGTGTCTTTTAGAATGTTGGCTCTATATACTACCTATATTAAGCCTGAGGAATTTCCAGCCTTATCCACGCCACGTCATTAAAATTACGAAAAGGATCTTTGGCTTTTTCAAAATTGCATATGGGCCCTTCATTTTATATTAAGGTCAAGGGATTCCCGACCTCCCTTGCCACATCATCAAAATTGTGAAAAGGGCCTCTGTTTTTTTTAAATTGCGTGCGGGCTCTCGGTTTTTGTAGAATGGACCCACCACGTGAGCGCTATCATGAAAAGGCCCTCAGATTTTCTGAAATTATCAATGGGTCCTCAGTTTTTCAGGAAGACCCTCCTTTTACACGATAAAGTCCCATAGTTTTTCGTTATTGTGTATGGACCCTTGTTTTTCTTCCAAAAAAAGCCCTTCATTTTTTTGGAAATAGCATGGGTTCTCAATTTTTTAAGAAAAGCCTCTATGAACTGTCGGCCCTTTTGTTTCAGTCTACATGGTAGTTAACGCGGTATAGTACCGGACTTCTACTGCTCGTAGTAGTAGTACCATGTATAGGGTGACGAGAAAAGTTACATACGTCAACCACTTACTTTTTTTTTCGCGTTACTACTTTTCCGCGGTAGGCGCCGGACGCAGGCACCTCTAGCCTCGGCCCGACCGTCGGACGCGGACCGACCGATGGAGAAGGGCGTACCGCTTGGGCCGAATCAGCGTGCGGTGCGGGCATTTTTTGGTTGGATCCAGCGTGCGGCGCGCGGAGGCCCACAGTGGCGCGCGCTGGCTCGGCGGCCGCCTCAGTACGGCCTGCCGCGGCCTTGGGGCTGCAGGGCCGCAGCGCGGGGGGAACACTACGCTGGGCCGCGGTGGCGCGAGCGGGTGGGCCGTGTGCCGCGCGGGAGGGGCGTTAGGACGTCGTGCGTGTTGGTCGGATCGGATGGAATGATGGGAGGAGCATGCGCGCATGCCATGTTTCCTTCCCGGCGGACACCGCGGTCCGCGGCCACGTAGCGGCGCGCAGCCACAGGTAGCCGCGGCCATCGATGGCATGGCACCCGTGCGCAAGGTCGCACTAGTGGAGTAGTGGTATGTGGGCGTGTGGCACTTGCCACCCCCCTCCATCGGCGCTCTCCGTCCTGGGCACAAATTAAGGAACATTTTTTTTTCTTTTGGGCTATAGCTATGATTTTTAGTTACATTTATGAAAATGACGTATATAATTTTAGATTTAAGAAACTGTTTGTAGTATCCGCTTTAAAAAAATGACCAATTTATTTTGATTTTTAGAGACGCCAAAATCTTAAAAGAACAGACCTAAAGCCAAGCGATGTAGGCAGCAAGCATCTAGCCTCTTGTAGGAGTAGCCTTTGTCGGCTTCAATATGGATGTTTTCTTTTCAGATGTAGTTGATGGTTTTTGGTCTTAGCATGATATTTATGTAAATGAACCGAATATCGATAAATTATTTTATAAAACTGTTTTAATAGCCGCTTTAAAAAGATGATAAAGCAATCGCCAAATTTATTTATTTGTTGACGAGAAACCTGTCACTCAAGCCGCTGACCGTGAGACGTGATGAAATTTCCACAACTTTGGCCCACAACCACCGCACCCAGCATTTACATCTAGATGACGTACAAATAAGAGGTCAAAGGGTATAATCCTAACAGTTCAACAAAAAAATAAATAAGGGAAAAATCTGCATGTTATTGTTTTTCTACATATATATCAGGGGTATAACAACTTAAGAACTAGCGCTAACTATAGCAAGTTATATATGTGCATAGTAATAGTACATAGCCTCAAAATTTGGATGGCCCTCATCTACTGATGAATGGCTATTCGTCGAGAATTTTTTTTATAAATAATCTATATTTTATTTGAAATAACAGAAATATATTTGCGTAAATATTTTTTTTACAGAAATGGCTTTCAGTCGTCAAACCATTGGGCAACTGAAACCTATCGCTCAACGGCCGTGCGACGCACAAGCTATCCGTGGGCTGTTGGGCGATAGGTTCCAGTCGTCGAGCCATTGGGCGACTGGAGCCTGTCGCCTAACGGCTCGGCGACTATATTTGTAGTCGCTCGACTGTTCAGCGACTGCAAACGGGAGGCAATGTCGGTTCTATTTGTGATTTTCGTAGATTATGAATAGTAGATAATCTATTAGATTCACAATAACAGTTTGTGATCGTCGTATATTGTTGTAGTGTAAGAAATTTCATGAAATTTTTGAAATAACAACAATTGGTAAGTATAAAGGTAAGTAATATTGTGATGTAATCGGGAATTCATACATGGAGGAGAACTTGTTCGTTAATGTTGTTGGATGACTTGCTACATGAATAATTGAATGTGAAAAGAAGAGGAAATATGCTTGTCCGAATTAAAATAGAATTCATAGTAAAGTTGAGAGTAACACGGCCTGTAGGGTTTGGCTACACGCATAAAAAAGAGCATCATGTTTGGTTACACGCATAAGAAAGCGCATCATGCACGATGCAACAAACCAAACTGCTCCTACGATACATATGTGCTTTTTTGGAATGAAACTAAATTCGACCTTCAGGGGACTAGTTAGTGTGGGACGGCCAGACCTACTACGTGAACCGGGGCCATTTTTCATTCCTTAAGAGTTCAGCGTTGAATTCCTCGGCGGCCTCTTTTGCCTTGGCCGCCATTTTCCTCTTTTTTCGCGCTCTCTCTCGTGAGCCTCGTGCTCCCTGCGCGTGTACACCTTAAGATGAGCTTTCATCTCCTAATGTATATGCTCGGTTTGCTCGTCATTGCGGCACTCCTCCTCCCGAATTTCACAGGCCCTTTTGACATCCCTCCTCAAAGTCGAGAGCTCACTAGTCATGTGGGTGGATCTCTAGGTCAATCCACTTGCGGTAGCCACATAGCGGTTCCGGGGACTGCTGTTAGATGGGAGAGGTTACTAGTGTGTACTTTAAAAGAGAAATAGTAGGGGGAACACACTGTAACTGGTCCTTACCAGCTACCGATAGTTGCTGGTGTCTCGACAGCGGTCCGGATAGTCACAAGAGTAGTTTGCGCAACCCCAATAATGTATGCCTTGGCTGAGCCATTGCTTAGACTTAAAAAACTTGCATGGGTCCGTGCACCAATAAAGGGGCGGCGTCTCTCCCTCGGGTGGGTGTTGCAGCTAATACTCAGTTGGAATCTCAACAGAATGTAGGAGTATGGCTCCATCTTCGACACAATCTAGTGAGTCTCATATTTCAGTCTACGTGCGTGCACCCTCTAAGGACAACCGGCCTACTTGCATTTCAGTACAGCATTTCATGTTGTACTGCTCTTGGCTAGATTTCATGACCCAAAAAGTCCGCTGCATGGATTAGGCCCACAGTTTGATGGAATCCTACAACGATGTCTTGTTAGAAAATATTGAATGCAACCAAACTTCTATGTCATGATACGCCTACGGTGAGTCATGCTCGTCATGTGTGGCAACACCCTTTGCATCAAACTGGTTCCATTCTTGCGAGATGGGAGCTTCGTCCTCATCCGAAATGGTCACCGTTCTCCATTTGATGCACTATGTACTCCATATGCTCCCCTTCATCAGCTTGTCCTGTAGCCTCACCATGCCGTAATTGTTCTTCCTCTCCTTCATGTACCGCATCAACTTCGTCACGAGCAATTTCCTTCTCTTGACCAACATGTTGGGCGCCCGAGCTGCTCGCACCTCCCGAATGATAGCCGCCGGCACGACCTTGTACAACTTTTATTGGGTATGGTTGCATAGGCATTACGTACTCGTATCCACGGCGTTGGCACCCTGGCACAAACCCCTTCCACGCAACAGTATGCATCAATGTTCTTAACTCCCATTTATGTCCGTGGGAGACCGGCTCCAAAGCCCTTGTATGGCGATGCTGCACACCTCAGGCCGGTGAGCTAGTACATCACATTTGCAATTCGAGCATTGTCGCCATCTGGGTGTACCAAAGTGGCTTACATAAAACTACATAAGTCAACACCGTTCGGACCTTCACGAACGGTGCCGACATCACAATGCACTTTCAATGTAATGGGTATCGACATTAATGATGTCTATCTGCACATATTTTTAATGTTGCAACTAGTCAAATTGTATCGCATATTATGAAAGTGCTGATGTACTGTAATTTACATTTCAATGACCGTTTGTCTATCATAACCAACTACACTACCCTCATAGCATTAACTCCCTATCAATATATCGAGCACCGACACCGCTCTTGTCTCGCTGCTCGAGCTTTCTCCTACTATAAATAATTCCTAATGAGTTTCAACAATTTACATGATATATTGATTTAAATGTCAATATACCAGTTATAACGGTACACATGATTTTTCAATGTACTAATGACGTTACATTCATTCGTAATTAATCATAAATGTAACGTATTATAGTTTTGTACAAAGCAAACTATTTAATTCGTACAAAAGTATTGGCTGAATTTTGAATAACTATAAATTTCTATGGATACTTAATTTATTCATAACATTGACTAAATTTTTTACAACTACAATTTTGTACGGATGCTAATTTTCTACAATTATAGGTTTCTACGGCTGCTAATTTTCTATAACTAAACTAAATTTCCTATACCAAAGTTGCACTATTTTTTTCTACAGCTACAATTTTCTACGGATACTAATTATACACTAAATAAATTGTTTACTTCATACAAAAAATGTTGACTACAACACATAAAAAAATTTACCTAACGGAATTAGCGGAACCTCTCCTTCTTTCTCTCCCTCTCCTCCCTCTCCCTCTCCTCTCTTCTCGTTTTCTTTCCTCTCCTCTTCTCCTCTTTCTTTCCCTTCTGCCTTCTCTTCACCGCGCGGCGTGGGCGGAAGAAATGCCGGGGGCTTGGTCGCGCGGTCGATTTATATACACCTCCAGTCGCCGAAGGGTTGGACGATTGGATTTGTAGTCGCCTAACCGCTAGGCGGCTAGAAGCAGTCGCCTAACGGTTCAACGACTGCAATTATATCGCCCAACAGCCCAAAAGTTGAGCGACTAGAGACTATTTCTGTAAAAAAATATTTACATGAGTATATTTCTGTTATTTCGAATAAAATATACATTATTTACAAAAAAATCTGTTCATCGGTCACCTTTTTTCTCTCATTTTCATCCTCTCCTTTTTGTGACATTCTTTGATTAGTCTAAGGGCCACATGACGTAACGGCCAAGGGCAAAGGTGTCCTGCAAAGAGGAGGCCATGACTTAACAAGTTAACATGAAAGCTTCACTTTACAACTCGAAGCCACGAAACATGCTCCATTGTGTGTATCTTCCTCCTACGGCTATATTGTAAAGTGCTGTAATTTTGTTTTTGTTTTTTGATTGAAATTGCATTATAGTGACCGTTAATTTTTTTCGAGATATTCAATTAAAGAAAAAAAACCACTATTATATCTCTAGGATAATACAAAGAACAAAGAAAAAAACTATGTTAGCAAACCAATATATTCTAAAAGAATTTTGGCTTCTCAAAAAAAGTCAGAAACAAGAAATCATCAGACCTATACCTTACGTAACCTATTCCTGCTACACACATGCTAGGATTTTGATGCCTCCCTGTCAACTCCTCTCTTTGCAAAAGCCTCTCCAATCTTTTTCCAGCATAGGGTAGCCGCACGCGAGATTAGAATATCTTGAGAAATTTCTCTTTTGGATGCCACTATCGTTGCAATCTTTTCTTGTGAATGGTTTCAAGATATATCTATATACTGCACGGATGGGTCAGTACGTATATTATGGTGAAAGCAAACAAAGCAAGAGAAAAGTGAGTTTGCACGTGTGTGCTTCCTCCAGCAAAGTTTGTACTGGATGGTGACCGCGTGGAACGAATTAATTTGACCGTGCTTAATAATTAATAGCTGAATGCCTTGCTTTGCTACGAAAAGAAAAAAAATCATATTATCTCAATACATCGAGTCGATATTGTCGAAATCGGTCTGTCTAGCCCATGTTGTTGGCTCCACCTCTACACTCAGCTGCGTCATAACTCCATGCGCTTAGGTCTGTCACGTACCCAATAAAGCTCTATCGCTTTTTTGCTAGATAATTTTTAGGGTGGTAAAATTTATTTTAGGTAGATTGATTTTTCTGTTTTTGTTCGAGATTTTTAGAGAGATGCAAAGAAGAGTTGGGAGGGGCAAATGAGCCACTACCACCAACTCACTCTTTTAAGTAGTAAAGATAAAGATATGTGTGATAAGTCTACTTTACCCTCTGAACTCTTACAATTGTCTAACTTTCAACCTAAAAGTGCAAAACTGAATGTTTTACAACCCTCAACTATCAATGCCGTTTATTTTACCCCTTTGAGACTAATTGAAAGTATTTTAGCTGATGTGGCATCAACATGGCAGTGATTTTTTTAGACGTAAACTGGTTTTGGGATGACATGTTAGCTAGTCGGTAAAATTATCAAACAAATAAAAAAAATATGGTGGAGGAGGAGGCTGAAGATTTATCATTGGTGAACTTGCCTTTTTCTTCCACTGTGACCTCACATCCCAATCTCTCTCCTCTTTGTTCATCCGTAGACCACTGTCGCCACTTCCTCATTGTCCTGGGGGCTAGGGCGATGTTGGACACGATGAAAGAGGGGGCACATGGCAGAGGGTGACGGGGAGGTGAGCCGACGTAGGTCTCCTCCCTAGATTCGGTCATTGCTCTTGGCCTCCTCCCCAATCTCCGGCTGTGATGGTGGTGGCACTTAGCTGAGGCTTCTCTGCTTCAATCCCCCACAGCAAGGTCCAGATCCTGTGTGCCCTGGTCGCCTGGCCACCTCCTCTGTCCACTCTGATCGCTAGCAATGACATCTTGCCACCACCTTGGTGAAGACGCGGGCGTAGAGGTCAGTGATGGTGTGCCTTTATCCACGTCATGATCTCTACCTCCAACGCTAATTAGATCATCCGCCACGGTGATGAACTCTAGGGGAGAGGGAGAGATGGGAAGGAAGAACAAACATGGTGGTCATTGTCGTCGTTGCCGGCAGCCAGTGGTTTGGCCAGTTGTGATAGAGAGTGAAAAGAGGAAGAGAATAAGAGGACATGAGGCTGATGGGTGGGCCTCACTATATATTTCTTATTTATGTGGTGATTATGCTGATTAGGCTGCTATGTCATCCTAAAACAAGCTCATGTGTCAAAAACTGCTTCCACGTCAGCGCCACTTAGAAGAAAACCGAGATGGAATGGTCTTAGGGAGGTAAAATACTTGGTTTTGATAGTTGAGGGGCATTGAATATCCATATTTGCATTTTGAGGTTGAAACTTAGACTATCGCAATATTTCAGTGAGCATAATAGATTTATTCCCTAATATATTAGATCATGATCTCTTTACATCCCATAGATTTGTTGTGCACATCACAAACATTTCTTTTTTTCTTTCATGATTTTCGCCAACATATCAGTTGATTCTCTCTCTTTCTATTTTCATGATTGGTGAAAATTAAGGAATGATTGCAGCAAAAAATAATCTTTTTTTATCCATTTTGTAGCTAGGTTGATCATACCATTGCAACTTTCATTGGACAAAAAAGGTATTAGAATTTTGTTGTGCCTTTCAATGAAATCCAGAGGGTTAGAAAGAGATGGAACATGCACACTAGAGCCCCCTAGCTAACCCCCCGCCTCTCGCGGGAAAAAGCATGGAAGAAACAAATTTGTAACACTCCAGCTCAACATCTGAACCTAGAATGGTACCACTACTCTAAGGCCTTGATCTTTTAGATTATGGCTGATGGCTTTTGGCTGAGCTTTTCAAGATGGTGGCAGACGATAGAGACACCGACACGGATGGTGCACATGGTGGTGAGCTCGGAAAGACGTTTGGAGAAGCAATTTCGAGAAACCGCTTCAAGAAGCCTCCCTGTTTGTTTCGACTTCCAGAGAAGCCAAAAGCGACCTCAAATCCCAAAAGAATGGGGCCTTAGTAAATCACTCTAAATTACATCCATCACTACTAGATTTCAACAACACTTCCTCTAGTTAAACTACTACGAAATGGTACACGACCTGTGTTAACAATATGTATTAAAACAACTAGTACTATGAACAAGAATACATCACAACTGAATCTTGGGACCTCACGCTCAAGAAGGTTCGGGAACTCACACCCAAGAACGTTTGGGAGCATAATTAAGCTTGCAAATATGAATTCACTGAGAAAAACAAACATTACCATAAAAGTATTCTAAAATTCATCCTCAGTTTACAAGAGCTTTATTAGCTAAGTCCCATATTAATAAGCTAGTTACTAGGGTAATATTCAAGTGAGTAGGGGTGATGCTCTAAATCACTATCATTGCATGTGATGCAGATGTGCTACTCCCATTCTTGATGCATGATGTCCTCAATGGTCACCTAAAAACAATAACAAAGCAAGTTTGAGTCCAAGACTCAGCAAGTATATAGCAAAATAGTAAACATCAACATACACATGATACCATCTTAGACCACATTTCATTTACCGTTCATTATCAATTAGCTCTTTCATATACATTAACATTTTATTCCACATAAACTTTTTATTATCGTTAATGAAATGCAAATGCACATGCACATATCTACTCTTTTTTAGCTTATACCGGCATAGCGGAGTCAACACTTGTCGATGCTCACTCAAACTTACCCTCTTTCATGTGGGCCTCATTAGCCCATACTCTTTCATATGGGTGACCTTAATCTCCACCCCCGTAGATTACACATGTCTACTCTTATTTCTTGCTTATACCGTCTGTTATAGCTGAGTGGACACCCGTTGATGTACCACCCTCTCATTCTCTCCATCCTATGGAAATGCCTACTAAAGTATGTCTTTCATGTCCACTAAAGTGGGCCTCTTTCATACCATTCTAGGTACTCAAGATATGGTAATTCAATAGTTAGAAAATTAAATACGGAAGAGTAAAGACAATAAATAACCACGATGGAGACACATAATGTTTTCCCGTGGTATCGAAGACTTACCAGTCTTTACTAATACACGTTGAGATAAGTCCAAACAAATTGGACTAGTTCCACGAATTAAGCCTAACCACCTCAATCCATTAAGGTTGCTCTTCCTCTGCTCCGGAGATGGTGAGCACCAAACATTCACAATTGGTACTAGGCCTCTTCACAAGCTTCTTGAAGAGATTACCACGCAAACTCCTTCCAAGCCATCTAGGTGCCGGAAAGCACCAAGAGTAATAAATCACAGTATTTTCTTAAGGAGAAACAAGTGCCAAAATGATCAACGAATGAATCAATACACTTAAATGCTCTTCAACTACTCAATAATAGGAAATATGAGCAAATGAGTATATGAGAGTGAACACAAGGCTCTTGTGTATTCAATGAAGTCCTAGATATATGTCCTTGTGCTGGTGAGGGGTATTTATAATCCCCAATCACATATTCGACCATTTAGAACAAATCCTAGAAAAATTTAGTAGGTGTGATACTACCGCTGTGTATGGCCGGTACTACCACACCTACTGTTCAACGGTTATATTTGGTGCATTTAATACGTATGAACTAGCTGTTGAACAGAAATTTTAGTACTACCGCCATCTAGGATCGGTACTACTACAGTGTGGTAGTATCGCACCTTGAGATCGGTACTACCAATTTCCAGAGCTTCAAGATTTGACCAAAAACATGCTCTCTGGGAAAAAATGTCCCTCAAAAAAATCGATACTACCACCAGCCGGTAGTATTGCTCCATAACGGTGGTATTACCACCAGTCGGTGGTACCGTAGGTCCTGGCAGGTAATACTGTTTTTCCTGACACTAGATTCTAAAAACAGTTTTAGATGCATGCATGACTATTTGTTGATCAAGATGGCACAAAGTCAATTCTCAAATTACTAGCCATGATCCCCTTTATAGTATGACGTCGAACTTACCAATCTGGTCTTTTCTTCAAACTCTGAGACCGGCAAAATGTGAAAGGTATCCTAAAGCTAATTTTTCACCTTTGTCTTGAGCCAAGTCGATCATTGCTAGCCTTTGCATGCCATTGTTGTGTTGTCATTCGTGCTCCGGGACTAAACCTTTTAACATATCTTAGTACACATGCTAATTCCAAATATAATATTGTCATTAATTATCAAAACCAATTTTTAAGGATCTAGATACTTTCATATATTTAATTTTTTAAATCTTATTCTCCAATTGTATGTTTAAGAGTTTGAACAATACAACTTGAACTTGAAGCACAATAAAATAGTCACTAAAAATATTTACTTGTGCACAAATGAGTAGGTGGTTGACAAGGTAGGTCCTACTATCCTCTCCTCGCTTTAAACGATATTTTGTGAATGTATCTACGGAGTCAATAATGTGTTATTTGTAAGATGTTTTTCTTTCGTAAATGATTGCATTATCTACACATGCGGATACGTGCGCGCCTAGTTTGATCTAATGTGAATTATGATATCATTTTTTTATTTGAGGGCCATTATTTTTTTGTATTCGTAAGTTTAGGGTGGTGATCGGTTTGACTGAAAAGCTCATGGCTTATGGCTGAAAACACTGTAGCTGACAGATGCTTATTTAGCATAATTAAATTTAAAAAGATTTTAAAATATAAAAAATATGTTAGCCCATTACGTATAATACAAACAAATACAGAAAAAAAAGAACCGGCAAAAAAGCTCAACAAAAAGCCAAAAATTCAGAAAAAGACGAAATTTATAAATAGTGCAAAATAAGTCAGAAGTCAGAAGCCGAAGCCGAGTTGATCACCACCCTAGAACTTGTGGGATCCGTCGCAACGTACAGTCACTACAGCAAAAGGCCAAACTCATAGCATGCATGAAACAAACCGGCATGTGGAAAGAAAGTCTCGCTCGCACAGAGGCCATGATTCTCGCGAGGGCCTGTACATGTACGTACGCGAGTCCAGCAACATAGATCTATGTACATGCATTGCTTTTTCATACAGACCTGTACGAATGGTGGCGTAATATAGTTTTGCGCCATGGAGACGTGGGGCCCGCAGAATCCCCCGACCAAAGGATGGCTCCAAATGTTCTTTTCTGCCGCCTCGTTGACCGCGTTGACCGAAAATGCGTCTATCTCTCTACTTTCGCACGGTGCTCTCTTTGTTCACGGCTCTCTTTCAAGATATGGCATCTTGCATGCTAATTTCTTTTCCCATCAAATTAATTGTTTCTTTTCACTTCTTCTTTTTTTTTTTATGAAAAGGGCGATTGTTTCTTTGCACAAGTGGTGGTATTTGTAAGTGCATGAAAGTGATTAAGTGAAGAGCTTGAGCAGATCGATCAGAGTGCGTCAGTACATACATTACTTTGTAGCAAATGTGATAGTTTTCTGTTTGCTTTGCGTGGACGCGAGCGAGACATGTGAAACCGTCTCAATCATAACTACTAAATCAGAGAACATTCTCTTGTCCTCCCTTGGGGGAAAGCATATTTGTCAATACCATATTAGAGGCTATACCGATTTGATTCTTGGAATAATATATTTCGATATCAACATACCATTTCGTGTTTAACATAATAATATGAATATATATAAGTATATATTTGTTTAATTATATGCATACTAAATATCACTTATAATATTATTCTATATATAACATATAATTCAGTAGATTGTATTATCAATTCCACCAGCATAGTCGATATTAACCGTTATCGAAGCCGGTATGGTACACAGTGGTGGATCTAGGACTAGATTTTAGCTAGGGTGGAATCGCTAGCGTCCAATTAGCTAGTAAGCAATGTGTGATCTCTACGCATCCACTAAGCAAATAGTGCACAGCATGCGTTATGGTAGTCAGTCACCAGACACAATACCACCAACATCCCTAAAAATGCTCACATATAAGCATTTAATATCAATATGTAGCATAAACTACACGGCTTTACTACTTTTCCATCAAGTATCAGCAATGCATCATGATCAAAGCACACGATTATCAAATTGCAACTTCTTACCGATTCCTATCCACTCGAATATGCTAAGCAAAAGAAGAGATGAGTTATACCCAAATCAACAAAAGCATAGGCATTTCTAGCATCCACCTACATCCTCTCTGCTCTGCGTGACTCCACCTCTGCATTCTGCTCAGCTGCTTGCAAATCAGATCACAAAACAATTAGATCAAGTGCCTAAGAACACAAAATAATGTGCAAATCTAGAGGGGGTTGGAGAGGGGAAGAGCCATGCCTTGAGGCGGTGGAGGAGGATTCGACGTGTTGGGAAGCCGAGGCAAGGAGGCGGCAGGTATTTAAAGCCTAGTGGGGAAGGAATCCCGTGTCATGACGGCTCCGTTTGCTCGAGGAACCGGCCCGCCCTCGCCTTTGCGACTTCGCCATGAAATTTCTTCAAAGAAGCCGATGAGACGCACGATGTAAGGGTGGTGCAAGAAAGATGCCGTCTCCGGTTGAGCGTTTGCTCTACGTTGGATGGTAGGGTGGGTGACCTCCTCTTGCCTTGCCCTTGCCGTCTGGCTATTGCTTTGTCATGGGCCACAGACAACACATACAATCCTAAGCGAACAAGTCTCTCATGGATTGGGTCACGAGTGGCTTTATAGCCCACTTAACCTTTTCTTCAACCTCCAGCCATGCACATTACTTCAATGCCTACAACAGGTGCTCACCTCCAAGCACCACTCCCAACTCTTTTCCGCTGGTGGGGTACCTGAGCGGCCACCCCAACTCGCCCTATTGCTGGATCCATCCCTAACAGTGCATGAGGCTACTTTGTACTGATTTAGGTGTCAGTACGGTATATACCGGCCGGTATGACTGGTACCGAAATAGTATTAACAACTCTGGGAGAAAGGCCCCAAGAGCTAGGATCCATGCGTTACCTCCAAGCCAACCATATCCCATCTCTTTGCAAACCACGGCCACCGTCCCCACCTCCACCTCCATCCAAACCAACTAGCTACCTACTAGTAATTTGAGTATGTATGTGCATATCTTTACGTATAATCTATGCTACTAGCTTTTGCCCACTTGCATCATATACTCGTGTTTACATACAAAGGTGTGTACTAGCTTAGCTGATCTTCTTCAATTTAGTCAAGCCTTCACTTGCATGCCAAGTCTTGGCCACTCTATTGTCAAAAAAAAAAAAAAGTCTTGGCCACTCTCCTTAGCTACTGGTCAAAAGATGCGAGCAGCACCGGCCTGGGTTGTGAAGGGGTTTTTCCTCTGCTGACACTGTTCGGTTAAATTAGTAGCATCTGGATCCCAATTAACAATTAATGCCCAATGTAACAGTTGGAGCAGGAAAGACCTAATGTTACAGCTTGTCGGTACTCGTGTAGATAATATATGAAATTAACAAGAAATAACTGCTCCACCTAAAACTACAGATACATAATATATAATTCAGTAACTGAATATACATCAGTGCACCAACTATGGTCGATTGTTGTTGTTGGTTTGTTACAAACATCATATGCTGTTGTAGTCAATTGTCACAAACATTACGTACGTGCTGTTCCTGCTCCTGTCTGTACATGTACATGTATCTACAGTCCAGTGATTAACCTCGGTACAAATTACAGGACAGGGAACAGTGGCATGTATAAGCATGGTCCAGATTTGTGGACCGAGGTGTACCTACCAAAAATTGTTCAGAGACAGCGTCGCCGGGGGTCTAGCTTAGGTGCAAGTATGTGGAGACATGTTCTTATTTTGTGATTGGTATGAACTATGGAGAGGTTGGTATAAAAGAATCTGGAGCGCATGCCATCCAACTGCTCCAGACAAAATCCACTTCGCAAGAACCCTAGAAAAAAAATCAAGAGAGAGAAAGAGACATGCTTTTCTCCCCTGTGTCACCCCCCCCCCCCCCCCCCCCCCCCGGGGTGCTGAGCCTGAGATCCCTATCTATTTCCTCCCTGTGGTCTCCATCCAGAGCCAGAGCTCACAGTACCACTGCATGAGGGGTCTAGGAGAATATCTCACAGAGCCTACTCGTGGGGCTGCAGGGTGAGAGCTGCCTGTGAGTCTGAGCAGTTCCTTCATCCAACCTGAACAAAGAGAGGGGAAATAAGCGAGATATTTTGGTACATTTTCGGGTGCCATTGTTGGTTGTTGGTGGTGCATGCTGAGGAGGACTTTGTGCTATATGTGCTGCTCCAATTAATTTTGTAGTAATAAATATTAAATTGTAGTACACCAACAAAACTAATACTTGTATGGTGCAATTATATAAGTGCCATCAAAACCCTCCCTCCCACTTTAATTCCCATGCATCCAAATCCAAATTACATACATATATACATGATCCTAGGATCCATCTGAGTGTCCACTCTCCCCTTTAGTGCACGACAGAGCTCCTAGTCTATTTTTTTTAAAAAAAAATGCATATATGTGTAGTTATTTGTTCCTTATCTTTCTCTCCGCTTTTATAGTAAACAATAAAAGAATAACTGTTGGGCAGTAGTAGTAGGCTAGTAATAGCCAGTAACAGCAAGAAGAGGGCACAAAGGAACACCATCCCCTTCCCCCTCTATAAATCCAGCTTCTCTCCCTTCTTTGTAGCACATCCACCCACTGTTCTCTAGCTACTCCCTTAGCCTCCCATGCCATCAGCAGTCCGGTCTCCTCCTCGTCTTGTTCTCTCCATGATTGATTTCCTTTCGTTTCTACTCCTTCAATTCCAGCTCAAGAATTCTAGATAGAGCATGCATGTGTCCCCTCCTGTTCTCTCTTGGTTTCCTGCAGCTAGCATCTGCTCATCTGGCCATGGCTTCTCCTTGTGGAGGAAAGGTTTGATCGATCGATCAGCTCGTGTGTGCCTGGCTCCCTGTATGCCACACATGTATCCCAATCCATGTTGTGATTGGATACTGTGGGTGGCGTGCAAGGAGCCAAGCATGCATACTATGATCTCTTCTATCTTTAATTTTCTTGTGTAGAATGATTTTAATTCGAAGATGTCGATGTGTACATACATATTTCATGTTATGCCTGCCTTTCCATATCTGCTTGGTTTAAAGGATTCAAAAAGTTTGATGTTCTAGTTCAAGCTTGATCCAGATCATTGTGAGAGGTTTCATAGCTTCTTTTTTTCCATTTGGTTCCCAAAAAGTTGTTTTTCGTTTGCCTTTTCCTGTTGCTATGCATGCCTATAATCTTGAAAATCTTAATTGTTTGGTCTTCCCTTGAGTTGATAGAAATGGCTAAGAAAAACCTACGAATTTTGGAGGAAAGCAAAGTAGTCTTACTCTTTAATTACTAGCTGTTTCTTTTCCCAAGAAATTCCTATCGGTTCTTACCGGGACGCTCTAGTTATGTTTGTGTTGCCTAGTAGACGGATTGATCTGATAATTTTGTTTCTCCTCTTTGCATTCATCCATTCACATGAAGGATTTGCATATGTAGCTTTCATTTGTTTGGTTTTGTTCTCTATTTTTTATGGCGATGGAAGTATGTACATGTCGACATTTCTTTGTGACGTTTTTTTTGTAATTTAGCTCTTTGCTGGTCTGGCACTACTAATCCATTTTGGGAAAACTGCCACGTATTTGAAATTTCAGCTACAAATGGCCATGTGTAATGGATAGCAAGCTTCAGTTTCTAGTAGTTTGTTTGACCGAGAAGTTTTGAGGACATATATGAAACATTTATCCGTTTTCTCATATTTCTCTTCTAATTAAGTTTATTTCCATTAATTGTTCTTTTATCATATGCAGAAATATATTCTTTGTCAAATTTCTTGTTTCATTTTTAAAAAGACATATATATGTGCTGTGTGTCCGCGAATCTCAATTAATCTTTCAAACTTGTTCTCTTAGGACGACTGAGCATGATGTTTGGAGGAATCATGAGTGTGCTTCTCCAATTTCTAGATGATTGTTTAGGGTAATATATATACACACAAACAAATTTTCTAGTTAGTTGTAAGCTGAGGTATATATACATGCATATATCGTTCTTTTATCGTATTTGTACGTGATGCAATATGGTTTGTTTATGATGCACACCAGCACACGTATGATCGATGTACCGTGATGATTCATATATACTAACAAATAATAACCAGTCATTTCAGTAAAGTATATATACATGCGTGTGTGTTCATGCCTCCGTTTGCTTCTGTACACATGCGAAGTGAATCAGCAGCTCCACTGGATGCCTTGAACAGTTGAATTCCCACTGAACAAGGTGTGTCATGCTCTCTCTCTCACACACAACAACGACAACAACAACTAGGAAATTTTCTAGTACATCCCCAATCAGAACGGAAAAAATAAATGCTGTTTGCAAAAAAAATGGAAATATATGGTGTCAGTTTTGTGCATGTTAATCAACTGCAGTATGATCTTATTTATCTATGGGACAGTTATTTCTTGTGATTCCCCCCCCCCCCCCCCCCCATTTTGTTAAGTAGTAACTGATAACCAGAGTCAGCAGTCGCTTAGTTTATAAATACGTACGGCTTTCTCATCTAATGTTGCAATGTAAATCTCTTTAATCAGACCCGGGGCATAGTGTTTTTTTCTGTCCAGGAACGGGAGCTTTTGGAACTTGGAAAGAGATCGAGAACCAGACGATGCATATGTATACATGCATGCACGGTTTAATGGATCTGAACGCATCTTATAATGTGGTTGTATGGTATTATAAGATAAAGGGGGCTGGTACTGAGGAATTAATCACATTCCCAAAATAGATGATGGAGAACAACATACATAGGTTTTGGACAAATGGGCTACATATAAGGGTGCAGTATGTCATTCTGTAATGTCAGTATTCCATGTCTAACACGAAATATTACCGATTGTTGGGGGGGGGGGGGGGGGGGGAAATAGTCAGACAGTATCTCTCTTCACTAGTTAGCAGCATAGCTCTTCAGCAGCTGCATGTACATGAGTTTAGCAAGGTTAGCAGTCAGAGGTGTACATATACAAGTTTCCTTTCACTCCTGGAATGAGCACTACTCTTCATTTTTCAGTTTATGCATCTCTATCCAGCTTGTGATCAATGCTGGTAAAAATAAGTCCACTGATACTTACCAGTTACCTGTCTACATATATACATGTTCGAATGCATTTCAAAACTACATGCTACTATGAGACAAGCATATATAATGCCTGCGATTGTGTTCACGGTTGAACGGCTGCACTAGTGGTACTGATTTACTAGAACAAAGACCCGTTTAGAGTACTGATTTACTGTAACAAGGGCCATTTAGAAAGCATGAATCTTTGGTTTCGTGCGGGAATTGATCTGTTTTATGTAAAATTCTTAAATCCCTGCATTCTATCTTTGGTTTTGTGCGGAAATTGAATTGTTTTATGTAAAATTCCTAAATTCTTGCGTCCTAAAGTGACCTTAGGATTTTGCAAGTGTGTTTTGAGTAGCACAAAGTTGTTGCAAGCAGAAAGCGCAAGCACGATCCATTGAACAGAATACATGTCTGTTCATGACATGACCATGTGTGTATATAATATGTGTGATATCTATTCCCTGTACAGGAGCCGTGCATGCCATTGCCAGCCCTAGTTAGCTCCATGCTCTTTGGTGCTGCGGGCCAAGCCAAGACAAACAGAAAGACTTTTGTCTCGCAGGGTCTCCATCTGGTACTACTACTCTAGCCCTTCCTCACCTGAGCTGCAAATGCATGTGGTGGGCCTTGTTCTCTTGTGCTGCAACGCAATGCAAGCTTGAGAGAGAGAGAGAAGGGTCGTAGCTTTGTCTGTGGCAGTGTCCTCTCAGCTAGCTAGCCATGCATGCACTCAGCTTTCTCTCCTTCCAAGGCCTGCAAGATGTCCTCCAAAAGCCATCGAAAGGGAAATTCCTTCGTCTCGTGCCTCTCCCTATCTTGCTGCCTATCCCAAAGCGTGTGTCGAGTGTCGACTCGTGTGTGCTTGTAGTACAGATACCACAGCGCCATCACGTTGTTGCATGTACTTGTGTGTGTAGATATACACATCATTACTATATCAGTGATCGATCGTCGTCGAGTCGTAGACGTCGTAGCTATGATCGAGTAGCAACGAGGACCACCAAAACAAACGATGCATCACATCGCTGTGCCATATGTCTGTTCCCTTCTGTCCCCTAATTGCATGCTTCTGCCAACCTTCAAAGAAAACGGCATGCATTTGCCCTACTATGGTAGTATGCGCAGAAGTCCTACTCCCTAGGAAGTCGCTGGCAGACGCTCAATGTATCCTGCAACTATGAATTTCAAACCTAGGGTTCGATCACCACTAATCTCTCTTATTCTGAAGAAGTGTTTTGTCAGTCTCAGCCACCAAACATGCAGCTAGCTTATAGTTGAAAAGATGCATGATCCCTTTTTCAAAAAAAAAAGAAAGAAGGAAAGATGCATGATCACTGAAGATATGCATTTACTCATAGATACCGGAAGAACACTTGTCTGAAAGAACAGCAGCTCTTTTTTTTGGGGGGGGGGGGGGGGTGAACAAAGTACAAGAAATATAATATCACATGCATGGTCCAAGCCTAGGCCAGTAGTGCTTCAGGTCTTGGTGTTCATGTCTCTATTCAAAATGTCAAATACATCGATCCTTAGCATCTCCCTAGACGGTTAATCAACCAAATCCAAGACTAATATGTGACATGATCCATTCCTATGACTCCTTCCAGTCTCATCAAGAACTCTAGATATATAGGACCATCCTGGCTAGCTTGTCTCACCGTTAATCATGGACTCTCCAAGACTGCATACAATGTCCTCTCGTTTATTTTTCTTACATATGTAGTACTATACAAGTAATCCCAATCACTCGAGCTCATGGCCTCTAAAATGCTAATTCATTTAGTGAGAGTTGTTTCCAACATTTGATAAGTGCACATTTCATATCATTTTGATCTACCCTTTGAGGTGTCTATGAAAATCTCCCAACAAGGGAATTTTTACAGTACATTTTACTGGTAGTAGAAGAGTGGTAGCAGAAATTAAATCTAATCATTGATTTATGAAGGTATAATAGACTTTTCTTTGTAAACACAAGGATAACGTCGGTACTGGTGGTGACGTACACAGCGAGGTCAACGAGCGAGAGCACCGTGAGGAGGAAGTAGAACCTGTCGAAGTGCCTGGAGTTGCGGTTCCCTGGGATCCACCTGGGCCGCTTTTCCCCAGCGGTGAGGTTGGTGACCATGCTCACCAGCATGATACTCACGTAGTTTCCCAGTGAGATGGACGCCATGCACAGTGAGCTGCCGAAGCTCTTGACGCTGTCTGGCTCCTGCTCGTTGAAGAACTCCAGCTGCCCCATGTAATGAACACCTCCGACGTCTCGATCAGCTCGTACTATGGCACTACCATAGCACGCTCAGGGAGCTCGGCTGGTTTGGCATAGCCACTAACTCAGACGCTCGACCTCGACCACACCTGCCACCACCATTGCCGCCATGCCAATCACGAGCCCGACGCCCATGCGCTACAGCTTGGTCAACCCCTGCGGGTTGTCGGACAACCAGGACATGACGGGCACCAGCACAAGCCGGTAGATGGCGATGAACGCCAACATGCTGAGGATGTCGAACACCGACATGCTCGTGGCAAGCACGTGGAACAACCCAATGTTGGTGTTCATGGTGGCACCCTTCTCCACGAACAGAGACGCCATCTGGGTGAACACCATTGAGTAAACAATGGTGTATAGCCAGATGGGCACCATCTTGAGGATGCATTTCACTTCCTCCACTTACGTCACCATGCAGAGCCTCCACGGGTTCTTCATGTTCTCCGGTACGCAGAAGTCCTCTTCGGTGATCATCGCCGCCTTGTCAAGAAACCTGCACACCACACAAGCCACAAATGTAGATTAATTAGATATCACAGCTCAACGCTCAACAATTCGATGCTTGAATCGAATAGAAATACCATTATTCGAGAGAGATCTTTACCTGAGTTCGTCGCAACTCGCAGCGGGCACCTCCGCGTCCCACTTGCGGAACGCGGCAACGAACACCTACGCGATGCGGGTCTGCGCCGCTCGGCTTGAAGTGCTTTGGCGACTCCTTTACAATTTTACCCTTTTAGGTATTCTACCGCTAGTAGTGTGGGTAATAGTATAACTAAATCCTACTTTATATTCATTTTAAGGTACCGTAAAAGAGCTCCCTAATAAACTATTCTTTTAAAAAAGAGTGAATATGCAGGAGGAACTGTGTGTCGTTGTTTTTAAGAAGGATGATGGGGGTCTTGAACACAAGATCTCAATCGTCACAATCTTATGCTTTATCACTAGCCTACATCGATATGTGACCCCTTGATGAACTGTTCTTTTATTTGATCGAACACACATGAACTCCATCCCCCTCTTCATCAAATGTATGTTGACTGCTTTTCTATATGACCTTAATTAGCTATGATCGATCATTCTGCAGGCTCGTGCGCGCATGGCACTGACAAAGCCATTGCCAAACATCTCTACACCCCAACATACAATTATTGCAAAGTGTGCCAACGCAATGGGTGTACTCATAAGCTCATCCGTGATTTACGCCATTTGTTCCAATAAAAACGCATAGATGTGGCTTTCATGGAGCGGGGAAGATCAGGACTCGATCTCCCATCTCATTCTTTTTGCAGGCGGTAAAACTATTATAAACAAAACACTTGAAGGCATTGTTAAAGAGACGATTTTTGTTTTGTTTTTGGACAAAGCCAAGGACAAAGGACATGACTTTAGGTCTTTAAAATATATAATGCCTAGCACATGAATCAAGAAGTAGTCAAAACAGTTTCAAAAGTGATGTATGAACGTTGAGTGGAGCTGCAGAGTTTATGTGTTAGATTAATCAAAGGTTTGCCTGCTTGGACCAATGAGTATGTAGATGCATCATATCCTATCTTTGCAGGCCAGTGTTTCAGGCAAAAGATCTAGAGAACTTGAGCTGAAGCATATGCCCTAGTGCACAGTTCCTATAAGAACCTGTATCCAAGATGCCACCAGCTAGCGCTGCCCCATGGGCTCTGCATAATGTTGGTTAATTATATTGGCTAAGTAGTGACCACTAGTATTATTAGCATAAAAAACAAAAGAAAATGCCTAGTCCATCGCGACCAACCAATCTTGTTACCTGTGTGCCAGATACCCGCCACAATATACTACCCGTTCGTTTCGGCTTCAGCTTTTAGCTTCTAGCTTATTTGTCACCGTAAGTTTCAAAATATAAGGCGTGCGCGTATATACATAATAAAAAGCATGCCTTTTAGAACAGGAGCAATGGTACCTAGTGTTTTTCTTTGGGAACAAAAAAAGCAGGTACGTACTGTTCATCAGATGTCTTTTACCTGTAGCTGAAAAAGTTAAGGAACTAAACCCTAAACGAGGACTGCACCCACATGCCGAAAGGCTCCAAGCCTTCCCTGGCTTTGCCAGCGTGAACTTTCTGAGTTGAGAGCCCAGGTCACATAGCCAGGCCCAGCTCATGTCTTTCGAGCCAGTGCTCCACTGACCACCACCCTGTCAGTGCCACACTACTGAAGCACTTGCCCTGCCAAGAATGCTACACTCCTATGTGCCGTGCATGCAGGGAGTAGCCTTTGCAACCTCTACCGATCAGAGAGGACACTGATGGCGAGTGCTGAGAGAGAGAGAGAGGGAGGAAGAAGAGGGCATAGGGACACTGATGGCGAGTGCTGAGGAAGGGGAGGACACTGCGGCGACCCGTGGCCATGTTAGAAACCTCAGTGGCTGGCCCCTTTTGCCGAGCGGCGCAGAGGGCTTGCATTATGATGCCATGGCAGCGCGGCTGCTGCATGCCTTCCGCTTGATCCGACACCTGCGCTCATGTCGGACGCTTGCGAGACACCAGCAGGCTCTGCGCTAACCTAATTCCACTGCAGCTCGGTGCCTGCACTGCACGCTCGTACGGTGCGTCCGCGGCTGCGCCTGCGCACACGCAGAGGCAAGAAACTGATCACCAGATACACAGAACTTGGGACAAGTACAAGACAGAACGCGCGCACACATCGTAAATGCATCGCCGATGCGCCATATATTGCACGAAAACAAGCTAGGAGTAGGCCTTGGAGTGTGCTTGTGTGCTTACGCCATACATTGATTCCTCGTTTGCTTTATAATCAATCCATGCAATTCTCATTTCAGAGAAGCACTGAAGCAGTTTTCATTTCATCGAGAAGCACTGAAGCGGTTTTCTGACAGGTTAGTTCAGGACAGACTTGATTATATATATCTCTGGCTCAACAATTTGTTCAGGCTCTATAAATTGAGGTGAAGTAAATCTATACACACAAATAATACAAGCATAAAAAAAATCTGGCCTATGCTACGTATGCTTTCCTCTACACGGTCTTCGTGTTTGCATTTTGCAGACAGCCTCATCAGTCGCGGTCCGATATTGCGGTGAATGTGATGGAGGTGCGCGTCGTCTCTGTCGTGTCTTCAGACGACAGCGGAGAAGAGCGTGCCATGATGGAGGTCAGCAATGTGGAGGATGTGGCCTTGCTCCTTTGCTTGAGATCCCTTAAGTCTCTGATCACATCAGGCTTGTTGATCTTATCCGAGTCGACGTCCATCTCGCCTCTCAGCATGCTGACGACTGCGGACATGGTGGGTCGACGTTTCGTGATGTCCTGGGTGCACAAAAGCCCAACTTTCAAGAATCTGCAGGCTTCGTCGACATCCAAGTCATCGCCCAAAGAACTGTCTATGATCTTATCCAAATGCCCCTGGTCATAATAGATCCATGTCTGCAAAGTGGGGAACCCCATTGGTGATCAGTCTCTCCATAATATAGCACTAAATAACACAAGCTCCAATTCAGAGATATGGCCCCTAACTGGCACCTCTTTGCTAATTGTGGTACTAAATTGTATAAAATGGTAGCTAAGCATGGAATGTGCGATACAGAGTTGGCTACTTCCAAACTCCGTAAACCACGGCTCTCTCACTCCTTGCGACTTACATTAATTTGAACTGAAAGGTGGAAATAAAAGGGTTTCAAACAGAAATACCAAGCATTTGAGACATGTCAATGAATTTAGTGATTAAAAAGGAATGTTGAAGCAACATCATTCATCTCAAGTGGAAAAGTTCTGCATGTTGTGGGTTGTCCAAACAAAGAGGTTATTTACGTTGCCTAATAGAGTAATGGAGTAGTCAAGTGTTTGTATTTTGAACAGAATCCCGTACCTTCTCAAGAAGAATCTGATCCTCATAGGGCAATCTGGTATCAGTGTTGCATCTTCCACTGACTATTTCTACAAGAAGAACACCAAAGCTGTAAACATCTGACTTCCGTGTCACTTGTCCTCGAATGGCGTATTCAGGAGCCAAGTAACCTCTGCGAGCAAAACTACAGTGTGAGGAAAACAGTATAGGGGTTTTACAAATAGTTTCTGAGTGATGGCATACTAGTTTGGATTTTATTCTTTTCAATTTTAATATGCTTAGGAAAAAAACAGCATGTGTTTGCACTCCTTAGATCAATAGAGGTTTTCAAGATAAATAGATTAATGGAGAGGTATATCTGTATGAATCTAGTGGTAAGTGCTTCACCCAACTAAGTTTAAAGGACCAGCCGACTAGCATTCGAATCTACTCAGTAGAGAACACAAGGTATAAATAAACATTTAACAAAGCAGGTGCACAGCTATATGTACAGGTTCGATATAATAATTTTCACTTACAGTGTTCCTGCTACCCTTGTGCTAACATGTGACACATCCGACGGTAGAAGCTTTGCTAAACCAAAATCAGAAATTTTGGGGGTAAGATCTTTATCGAGAAGTATATTGCTTGCTTTGATGTCCCGGTGAACAATGTGAGGGCGGACAACATCATGGAGGAATGTTAGTCCCTGGGCAACACCAATGCAAATATTTACTCGAGTTCTCCAGTTGAACTGGATGTTGCTATGTCCAGAACCTAAAAAATGTCAAGCGCAAGAAGGTTTACAGCGTCTAAACCATATTCAAGCAGAAAAAGAATATATATAGGATTCAGTAATAGAATGTACCTAGAAGGGTTTGTGCAAGGCTATTATTTTCAAGATAATTATAGACAAGGATCCTGTGGCTTCCTTCCACACAACAGCCATGAAGTTTGACAAGATTCTCATGTGAAATGTCGGAGATTGCAAGGAGTTCATTAAGAAACTCGTTCACACCTTGTCTAGACTCCAAAGACAGCACCTTTACAGCAACAGCCGTTCCATCCTTGAGTGTTCCCTAAAATGGTAAGTTGGTAAATTTCAAACACATTCCTTGTGTTCCAGTCCAGTATCCAAAGCATAAAGATTATGTTATTACCTTGTACACAGATCCATAACCTCCCTCACCAATCTTATTGGATTGGTCAAATTTGGATGTTGCCCTAGCCAGCTCCCGATAGGTGTATTTTGTTATATTCTCAGCACCAGAGAAGTCTGCAGAAGGTTAAATGTTACAAAGGAAAGCAGATTGTACAAAAAGTAAGGGCATATCGGTCATTTTCCATAAAACTGTAATCATAAGAGATCTTACCTTCATTACATGGGTCGTTTTGTTGTTCGGCCCCCCTTGTCCTCTTGAAAAAGAGAGAAAAACAACTCATTACTAAGATGTTTCAATTTTCAAGCGACGGTACACACCGTTGTGCTGTGGTTCATTTAACTGAGATGTCAGTTCGATATCAATCTACGAACAGGCACAGAGTTCATCGGCCTTCAACAGCAGCCATAGTATCCTGAAACAGGAGAACATGAACAGAGGTTCTGGTTACCCAAAATGATGTTGTATGTACAATGTACGACCTACATGTCCAATGCAAAATTTCCTTTCTGGCAAAACTTATCTCCATAAAATGGCGGGTACTGGGAACCGCATATTGTTAACGCACTTTGGTAGTAACGAAAATTGAAACAGAAACTTCATGTTACTAACGTCAGTATAGAATGTGGGAAATTTTACCATCCTTAAGGGGGAAGAGGTACCAAATTTGAGCCGTTGATCACACTGATCGGACGACTGAGATTTGGCAGTACCTAGTGGTACCGGACGCGAGATACCAAGAGGTACCAAATTTTGAGCCGTTGATCACACTGATTGAATGGCTGGATCTAATTTAGTACCTCTTGGTACCTTGTACCTCTTGGTACCTCCTCAAGGATAGAAAAACTGCTCATAGAATGTATACGATATCATACATGCATTGCAGCATCAAAAATGCCCTAAGTAGTTTCATGTCAGAGTAATCGAGGGAATATTTTTGTTTGTTTCAAAAGGTCCAGACAAACTAACAGCTCGTTAATTTTTCTTAAGAAATAAATTTAACAGTAGAGATTCTGTTGCGCAAAGAAATGCTCCAGATTTGCATGTGCTCCCCTAAACTGCCACTGTAGCCACTGGTTTTTGTATGTCATGCGTATCATAGTATCAGGCATACTTAGTTACAGTTTACAGTATGTAGCAGTTTGCGGGGTACCAATGTGCCATTGACCACACAACTACACCGGACTTTGCTTTGCTTCAAGCTTGAACATGAGCAGCAAAGCCCATGATGTTTCAAGCATTTCATCATCCAATTGACATCGTGTCTGGAGTTTTAACCATCAGAAACATAATTACCACATCAGCATAGGCAGTCAAGATCAACAAACCTTGATAGTAATTATTATTGATTGGGGATGTTGCAATTTGACATGTAGTACCAATTTAGTTGAAGACTGTAATCAAACACAGTAGTAGCTAGGACGCTAGGTCCACCACAAATTTTCTCTAATCCAAATTGTCTCTTTATTAATAGTAATATATTTCTTAGATAGCCATCAATATCATGATCATTTCCTAAAATACCCTACGAATCTGGGGGGAAATGAAGAATCATATTGAGAATGTCCATGGTTTATTTATGTTGAACAATTGACAATTGGTAATCATGTCGAGTTGAAATTTACATTTACGAAAGTTTGCAGTTTCCAGAGCTGCCTGTTAGGGGGCGGTCTGACCGCTCTACAGTGGTGATTAGACCGGCCAGTTACCCAACAGGCAATTTGCTAGGGGACAGTCTAACCGGTTTGGGTCAAGCGGTTAGACTAGTCCTGTGAATTTTTGCCTTTTGGACACTAAACTCTTATGTAGGAGTGTCTTGAGGTGTCTTTATACTAGGTGCCACCTCAAATGAAGGTCTAAGCTAAAACTAAATAGCAAAATACTGAATTTCCAAAGTGTCCTTCTGGTGCTCTGCCCTGGCAGTCTAACTGGCTTGAGGGAAGTGGTCAAACCAGGCCAGCGATTTGACCGGCCGCCCTATGGTGATCAGACCGGCCATGATTGCTTCTTGGCCGAGAGGGTTCTGGATTTTACGGGAATTGGTCATGGGTTGAGCTTTAGGATTCCAGGTTATTGTATTCATGTTGCATGAAGTATGTTTGGACTAATTTGGGTCAAGTTATGAATAACTTGTATTCGAAAATAGTCTCTTGGTCTTTGATGTGCATGATGCTTGAAGGCAGCCATGATCGACGGCATGGACTGGGGCCAGACTCAGGTTGAGCTGAGGTACTGTCAAGGAAGCCATGCAGAATGATTGGGCTAAGTGAGGCAAAAGAGAAGACAAGAGATGTTGGAGGGAAGGTTTGAGCGATGGTTCATTGAATGGTGCAGTTGGTGCAAGTGAGTCGTGGTCGGGGGAAACCGACATGAAGAGACTTGCTGATGCGTAAGCCATTGATAAACCTACATGTTGCAAGCATGAGGATTGCTTATAAAGGAGGAGATGACCATGGACTAGACTCGAGGAAGTGGTGAGATCCACAGTCAAAACGGGGGTATTTTGGCGGGGAAGCCAAAATACCGGAAACAGTGAAGTTGCCAAAACCGTGGCGCTTGGAGAGCATTTGGAGAGTAGTTTAGATCAAGGAGGTGCTGAGGAGGCAAAGTGGATGGAAGCTTGATCTTTAGCGGGTTTGGCCTTATGCCCTTTGAAACGCGTGTCTAAGTTATGTGTGAGTGTAAAACCCAGTGTATGTGGGGTTAACGGGTTTCCCCGGTTGTGCTGGTGGATAGTATTTATTAGGCCCCGTTTGGCACGGCTCCACCACCGGCTCCTGGAGCTGTTTGGAGCCGTTTTGTGCCAAACGGGGTAAAACAAAATAGCTCCACCCAAGGAGTCCCTTAAAACCTGTTGAGACAAAAGATATGTACAAGATGGAGCTGAAAAAAGTAGCTCCACCCGGCTCCATCCGCAGGCCCGCATGCCACTACCCTTGTACTTTCGTGAATTTACGCGATCTGCCACCCAATGACTTTGCACATGCATATTTGTTTTAACGGGTCATTCCTATGCAAAACAAACGTATTAAATATTGGTTGCTAATACTTTGTGTTATTTTTAATTTTAATTTTTTTTTGAATTCAAATTTACTCGGATGAAAAATCATGTAGAAACATACAACTCTTGATGTTACTACAAGCCAAATAGACAAGGGTATATTGGACAATTGACATCTCTCAACCATGCATGATAAAATAGGTGGAGCTGTTTTGCCAATCAGTCTACCAAAATAGCTCCAGCTCCACCGGTGGAGCTGTTCGTGGAGCTGAAGCAAAAAAAAAACAGCTCCACTTATGAAGTGGAGCTGTGGCAAACGGGGCCTTAGTGTTAAATATGAACTGATTGTTTTATCTATTTGAGTGGAAGAGGTTGGTGGCTTGAAAGCGAGTTATTATAGCGCGTAGGTAAGCTATAAGTGGATATAAAACCATCGAAGGTTTTGAAGTACCACCTACGACTATTTAATTTAAAAGTACCAATTACTCTCTTTTTGTCATATAATTTGAAAGTACCATTTACTCTCTTGTTGTCATATCAGGTCTTCCGGTGGAAAAAAAACCTCCGTACATATTTCTTTCTTGGAATAAACAATGGATGAGAAGACGCGGTACGTAAATGTCATCAATAGACGAAGTATGCCACGAAGGTACGTCATTGTTTCCAGCCATGGTGCTGACAGTGACCGGGGGGTTGATTTGCGCTGGCATCTAAGGCCCTGTTTGGAATGCGGGAATTTTTCCTGATTTCTGCGGGAATTGAACTGTTTCCTGCAAAATTTCTGTAAAATTCCTCTGTTCCAAACAGGCCCTAAAGGATTTCTGCGACCAAGAGTGCATGATTGGGTCAATTTCCACATAATATTTTCTCTTTCACCAATTCTACATCATTCCACATTTCTAATCTACTCCTGCTCCCGCATCCTATCACACCAATTGTGTTACTAACGACCAGAGTCCGAATAAGTACTAAAGTTTCATCACTAAGCGCCCACAAGCAAATCTAGCAAAAGAGCAGTCAAGTCAATAGGGTAATCTAGTGATCTTTCCTGAATTATGCACTCTTGGTTGATGTTTAACACAGAAAGCGCCCTACAGTTCTCTTGTATCCCTTGCCCAACAAAGAAACCACACCAACGGCGTCAAGCACCAATGATTTCAGGAACCACACGACCAGCAAGCAAAGAGAACAAGAAAAATCGAATCTTTCTCCGCAAGATCCGAAAAGCAGGGGCAAACTCACCGGAATCACGGCGAGAGAGCCGAATCCAACCGGCAAACCTGACGATCCCAGCGAGGCACAGCCCGACGGTTTCCACCCACGCACCAACCGAAACAGCCGAACAGCCCAACGAAACAAGGCCCGGCCCGCACCGCAGCCCGCAAAAGAAACTCGCCGGAGCCTCCCAGCTCCGTCGGCGGCGCACGACGTCGATAGATGCAGGAGGAGGGGGAGGAGATAAAAAAGAAATGGCAGCTTTTCTTGGCTTCGAAAGTTTCTGACTTGTCCAAAGCGAAACAGCCAAGCAAGTAGAGAGAGAGAGAGAGAGAGGGAGGGAGCGAATCGATCTCTTAAGCCGAAGAAGGGTGGCGCAGTCAAACCGTCCTTCGCGAGCCGTCAGGCCCGAACCGGACGGAAGCTTGGGCTCGGCTCGCCCGGACGAGTGGGGCCCACCGGCCCATGAGAAGCTTCGGTGGGGGAGGTTAGTTGAGTTGAAATTTTTTTATTTTTTCTGAAAAAAAAAGAGTAAAATTGGGTTGACATTGACTTGACCTAGGCCAAAGTTCCAGGTTTGGCGACGCGTAATACAGTAACGTGTATGGCTCTGCCCAGTGCAGGTCTATTTTGCTGTCACTGTTTCCAGGCTCTGGCCATTACTCCCTCATCAAAATTATCTTCTACAAATACTCAGCACTTTGCCATTCTTAATACAAATTTTTGTTCGTGAACTTGCAGAGACAGCAAAAAAATACATAACTTTACTCCTTACGGTTACTGTTTATCAGAGTAGTTCGTTGCTAGCAACATTTTTGTTATAATATAAATAAAAAATGGTTATTTAAATATGTATGATCATTCAAAAATGCTAACTAATCGGAAACGGTGGGAATAGTTTCTTCAAAGAAAAAGACCTGCAACGTGACAGAGAAACGATACTACTCATGTTATATTGCCCTTCCGAGAATACAAAACACAAATTGAAAAGCCATCGTCTCGATCTCATGAGGAGCTTCGTGGAAGGTAATTAGTAGCAGTAGTTGTTGGAAATATGAGTAATATTTTTATGTTAACTTTTATTAAAAGATAAATACAGTAAAACACTACTGATGAAAAATTCATAACTAATCGTAGACAACTTATTACAATAAAACTTGATGAAGAATACGAAGCAGCATAGACTCGATGCAAATAGCAGAGCAGGAGCGGTCGCACAAATATACTACCCATTAACCTTATTGCCACCCTATGCAGGTACCCATTGCGGCAATAGTTCGAAGAACCCACTCTCCCTCATTCCGGTGCACGTCGAGAAAGGAGATGAGGTTCGGCCGCACAACACACCAGCATAGATCAGAAGAGGAGAAAGTAGAAAGAAAAGAATAATGATTTCAGTCACTCTGGCACGGACATCTCTAGGTCCTTTATAGACGTTTCTAGTAACTAATATCATTAACTCAATTAAATCGAATTAATTCAGTAACTGATGCTATTAACCGAATTAATTTAGATATTTGAATTCACATTCAAATAGAATTAAGAAAGAGATGATGGTATGACTCAGCAAAATAAAAGGATGAATTTAACGTACCAGGAACAATGCTACGGCACTACACGATTGCGCGTCGCAAGTTACGTAAAAATACACGAATACGCACGCACGTGAGTGCGTGTGTGCGTGAGTTTAGCCAAAGTCCTTTTCATACCACATAATGCCATGTGTCACATGTTTATGTGATGACAAGGACTCCACCTTTTATATTGCTCTCATCACACTTGCTCAAACAATGTGGGACTAAACCATGTTATGCTTTCAAAGTAGGAATGTTGGGACCTTCGTCTCATGGACCCTATTCTAACATCGCCCACCAATTCTGAAGCATGCAACAAGTGTTAGTGATATGACCTAGAGGTAATCATGGAGATAATTCTATCACTTCTATGTTTATGATCATTTGAATAATATATTATTTTGTCTCTTGAATAAATATCTTTCGTATTGATCAATAAGTATGTAACTTGCTTGTGGAACTCTTTGTTCATGTTTTGATGTTATTTTAAATTATTCCTGATCTTATATCATTATGTGGGATAATTATGATTTACAGATTAGCACATGTATTAATTGATGATTATGTTTCACGAATCGTGGATATGGGATATCAAATCAATAATGTGGATACATGTTAGAGAACATGATATTGGATTGACCCACTATGAGAAACTGCGAGAATTATTATATTCTTAAGTGTCATTAGTTGGTCTTATACATAGTATATGTATGATACTTAGACCTGAGATTGTCATTGTTTTCCTACATGTGTAATAGTTTACTTAGAGATTTTCAAATACTACTCCATGATTGAGTGGTTATAAAAGTAGCTTTCGAGTTTACTACGAAACATGTGAATGAATATGAGCGATCAAGATAGAATTTGTCTCTCATATATAACAGGAGAGATATCTTTGGGCCCCTTGATGTGGTTGGATTAAGGAAGTGCATGGCCATGTCGAATATGGTTGAGGAGTCAATCACAACTGAGTAATTCACTGTAGATTCGAGTGAAGAATCAAGCTATCATAGGATGGCACGCTTCTCGCCTTGGGTTCGATCTGTTATCATGAGGCAAAAGGAATTAGTACATAAGCACTATATAGATTCGTCTGATATAATCTTTATATATGTTTGGGAGTCGTTATGTCCTGCTAGGGATCGCTACCAACTTATGGACCGAAAAGGAGTTTTTGGCCTATGGCCAAATATACATGAACCTATAGGGTCACACACTTAATGAGCTAGAATGATAAAGGTTCGGATGATAGTCTCAGAGTGGAATGGAATACAATCTCAACTCGTATCGGATAAGGATCCAATTGGAGGCTACATAAGGAGAGGTGCGGGGACTGAGGGAGGCATCCCCAAAACACACCCGTCGAAACCCTAGCTGCCACCTCTCATAACCCATGCCGTGCGTGCTGGTGCTAGCACGCTGACGCATGATGTTCTATTCCTGGGCATGTGGATCTCGGTAGAGGCGCGGCTGCGACTGCGGTGCTGATCGGGACCATTGCGAGGAGGAGATGATTGGCCGAAGGACGATCGACTACTACCACTACACCAACATGCTCTTCGTTGAATCGGCTACTTCAACTCTACTTCTGCTGCACTGTGTGTCTAGTGTTAACGATCCATGATCTCTTACTTACATGGCATCCTGTTTTACGTGGTATAAAATTTTAATATGCACTAGTGTAGCCTAGCCGTATCCCAACAACAAGAATGATGGTAAAAATTATTGTGCTGTGTTGAAATATTGTTAATATACCAGCCTTTTGGTGTAAGTCCCGCACGGGTTGAACCTGCACCTAGAATAACAAGATTCATCTTCTCACAGCTAATTAATAGACTTACGCCTTGAATTCACAGATTTTGTGATTAAACTTCACCTAAAATCTTAACTGATACTAGGCTGCCAAAGAACCATCGATTATTGGAATTAATCTTCTCGTGGATAATATTCATATGTATGGTCATGCGATGTGTACTCGGTGTGTCCGAGTACTCACCGGTCGTAGCACCGTGGTTGAAAGGTTGTGATCGTAGCAACGTGGCTGACGCAGCGTGATCGAAGCAATGTAATCAAAAACTCGTGGTCGACACAACGTGGTCAAGGACATCACGGTTGACACAACATCACAATGTGGTCGAAACATGCGACCGACACAACCATGGTTGAAGATCCACGAACCCAAAGGAAGATCTTGATGCATACACTTTAGCGATTGGTTGGCGGAGCGCATCCACACAAGGCACGATGCATCGACCACTTTGCAGTTTTGTTTGATGTGCCATTTCATGACTCGATTATACCAAAGTTCTCTTACCAAACATATATATCCTTATTTGCTTTGCCTTGATGTATTTGCACAAAAACTCATCAAACAGAAAGGAAGAAGGAGATAGAGGGAGGGGGATGACAAAAGGGGGTCCATTCGTAAGTGACAGGAGAGTCAGGAAAGAGAGAGGGAGAGAAAGATTAGAGGGGATGGACCAGCACTGGGCAAGGGAAATCTGGGCTGGCCACTTGTTGACCCAAGAGGGAGAGAGGAATTTTTAAATCGATTTCTTTTTAAATAATGCCAAATATTTTAGTAAAATAGCAAATAAAGTCAAAACAATTCCAAAAAAATTCACATAAAGTCCAAATAAAAACCAAATAAGTTCAAATAATTAATTTGGATTAAGATTTTTATAAAAAAAACTCAAAATATCCTTTATTTCATAGTATTTTTATGGTTTTACTTAAATTACTTTTCAAAAAAAGGCCTTTTAAAAGCACAAAACTAGGGCAAACCAAAATTTAAAATTCAAGCAACCAAATAAGAAATGTTTTTGTTTTAAATTAAATTAATTATCTTTACCAATAATTTTTTGAAATAAACAGTTGGACTGTTACATAGGAGCATGCTGCACATTCTTTTAAGTGGACAATCTTCCATGAAGTAAGCTTCAGATTCACTGTACCACCACCAAGAATAGAAGCATGCGACCCATTTTTCATTAGGACAAAGGAAGCCTCTACTGCCTAGTAAGAAGAAAACAAAGAAATATCAGAGTATACATGAACATTAGCACTGGTATCAACCCACCAATCAATGGAATGATATGATGAACAAACAACTGGTGAATTACCATACCATCCTAAAGGTGTGGCCTCGCCTATGGACATGTTGACAACCTTCTTCTTTGGTTGTTCACCATCTTTACTTTTGCTGTAGAGACAATCCTTTGTCATATAACTGTCTTTTTTGCACACAAAATAAGTTGTATCCCTCATATCCTTATTCTCAATTTTCTTCTTCTTAAAACTAATTGTCTTATTCGGTTTGTTGAATATATACTTCTTTGCAACTGTCTTTTTCTCTATAACATTGGCATTATTCTGACTAAAAGTGGTGGTGCATCTTTTGCCATATTCTTTTCTTCCACATCGAGGACAACAATGAGATTCTCAACAGAAATCTTCTGTCTTATGCTTCAAGCTAGTAGCAAAATTCCACCAACTAGCAAGACGTTTGGCAACAATGCGCACAGCCATAAACTTAAGAGGCAGTACATAGTACAAGTGCACAATCTCATCAACCAGAAGCTAAAGGTTTGTCCAACTATCGACTTAACCTCATCCATGCCAAGGTCGAAGAATTGCTTACACATGTATAGCCAGCAACAAATTTCTTGCCTCTACATATTTATGATCTATTGCATCCCACAACTTTGTGGCGGACTTGTAGTCCGTATACACATCATAGAGCTAATATGTTAGAATGATCAGAATGCAGCCAAGAGCAGTGTTGTTCGCATTGTTAAACTGCACGTACTAATCAATTGTAAATGGATGTTATGGGTAGATAACCCACAACAACCCCAAAGATATGAGCCAAAACTTGGCTTTAGTCTGCCATCTACGAAAGTTCTGATCAGGAAACTGCTCAGATTTCACTGCATTTGAAATACCAGCCATTGCTGAATTACAACAAAGTTCACAATAAGATTTCTACAATGTTGAAAATCTGAGCAATATTTTAAATTTAATTTTAATAGGAGACAAATACAATAAAATAATAGTGATGCAAAACTCATAACTAACTGTAAACAACTTATTGTATTTCAGAAAAATACACAAGAAAAGAATTATAACAAGGTTAATTTGTCACATAAATGACTTACAGTAGAGTTTGATGAAGAACAGGAAACAACGCAGACTCGATGCAGTGTAGGATGTAAAAGTAGTAGAGCAGGAGCGGTCGCGCAAATGTGTTGTCCAGAAATCTTATTGCTGCCCTATGCAGGAACCTTCTGAGGCAATGGTTTGGAGATCCCGCTCTCCCTCCTTCCGTGCACGCCAAGAAAGAGTGTTGGTGAGGTTTTGCCGCGCAACACATCAGCATAGATCAGTAGAGGAGAATTAACTCAATTAAATTGAATTAATTCAATAGCTGGCCTCATTAACTGAATTAATTCAGACATTTGAATTCGCATTTAAATAGAATTAAGAGAGAGATGATGTCATGATTCAGCAAAATACAAAGGTGAATTTAACGTGCTAGAAACAATGCTACAGCACGGCGGAGTCGCACATCATAAGGCACAAATCACGTGAAAATACGTGTGCTTAAGTTTATCCAAAGTCCTTTTTATGCCAGTTAGCGATGTGTTATATATTTTATGTGGTAGTAATGACGCTACCTTTTATATTAAACTTCTTTCACTTGTCTAAATAATATAGGACTAAATTATACCACACTTTAAAATTTGGAATGAATGAACATTTGTCTCGTGGACCAATTCTAACAGTAGTGGTATATGGCTAAATTCATCTCTAGATTTGCCTAGGGATGTGTGTGCAATATGAGTAGTGAACGCGACGTTTCCACGTCACTGAGGTTCTAGGAAGGTAACGGTAGATGTGGATGCCTTCGTCTCTCTCTTTTTGACTTGATTGCACAGTAGTAGCTAGCCGGCAAACTAGCAAATCAGCTGCGCATGTGATTAGTGTGGTGCAATCCAAGTTGATCGGTCGGCGTGATACAATAATGTAGCGAAGGTGGAGAGAAAGCGCCCAGCTAGTTTGCACTCAGCAAGTATGGTGCAGAGCGCGAAGTCAACCTTGCAATCTGCAGACCATTCGTTCATTTGAGTGTTACAGCTAGCTGATTACAGTTCAGATTTAGAGAATTCAGGCTCAGCTTTCGATCGCCGACAACGGGACATAAACCAGTATTGGAAGCTGAGACGAGATGAATTCGATGTACATCTGGGTAGGACGCGGATGCAGAATTTGCAAAGTCCTCAACGTGGCGACTTCTGTTCTTGGCCAAACGAAGAAAAAGGCATGGTCTGTTTTTTTTTCTTTAGTTTATAAGTTTTAGCTGTGACTTATGAAATTTAGGCTGTTTGTATAAGATAGTACGAAGTAACAGGAACTCATGTGCAATTTTAACCGATATAAATGAAGCTATTATAGTACATAATACAGTTAATTTGTAGATTTTATTTTAATAATATTCTGTTTAAAAATTAGTTACTTTAAAAACATAGGAAAATAGTTTTTAGAAACGGAAAAAAGGAGAGAGTGAGGAGATGAACCCAAGGCCGCCGCGTGCGCGTCAAGGCGGGCGGCCACCAGGCCACCACCAGTCGTCCCCATTCCCGTCGTTCAACCGACGCAGCGGACCACTTTGGTGGGCACGACGACCGGCAGAGTAGCTGATGCACTTCACTGTATTTGGCGCTTTCATATGCAAGACAAGGATGCAGATCCGGTCGGGGAGCAGCAGCCAGCTCGACGTGATCTGTAGAGTGATGAGACCGTGTCAAGCTAGGTGTGCGTTCCTGCTAAGATCATCTCATCTGTGCATGACGAAGTGAAAGGCCTTGCACGGTTCTTGTCCTAGATTCATTCAATGCAGAAAGTCACCAAGTAACCAGGCAAGCAGTAGTTAAGACTTAAGAGACTGTTGCTTCGTGAGATGAGACAATTTCTGGCGACGTTTGGTTAGATTAAAATAAATTAATTTTTGATTAAAATTATGTTGTAGTTGATTAAAATTACACTGTAGCTGATGATGATTTATTTGGTATAACTAAATCTAAAAATAAAAAAACATATTAGCCCATCACAGACAACGCAAACGAATACGGGAAAAAAGAATCAGCAAAAAAAAAAGCTCAGAAAAGCTAAAAAAAGAAAAAGATGAAATTTAGAAACAGTGAAAAATAAATTAGAAGCTAAAAGTTCAAGCTAAAATGAGCGAGATCACAAGAAAGCTAAAAAATCAGGAAAAAAAAAGCTAAAAAGATGAAATTTAGAAATAGTGAAATGGACCGTGGGATGTGATAGATGCTTCTTTACTTTTTTTCGCCTTCCAAATCAACGTAATCCACGCCTTGCGTTTGCGTTTGCTCTCGGGTTGGTAGCAAAGATAAAAATCCAGAAGGTGTCTACATTTTTTACAATAGTAATTTACATGAGTATTAGTAGGAATTTTACTGTTACAGTTTCCTAGTGGTGGAGATAGAAATTTTTCGATGAGGGTGCGAATTTAAGATGCACTTTCAATATCACAAGAATGTTGTTATTATATAGTGGTTTTCCTTAGAAGCAAATTTTCAAATTTCATATTCAAATTTTGCCAAACTACTGTTAAAAATCTCTTTAAAAATTATCATTTGGGATAAATGCTCTTGTTATATGTAAACATATATTTTTATAGAAAGAAGCTCAAAGGAATTTAAATTAACCATAAAAATATGGATAAAGCTAAAGATATGACAAAATTAAGAAATAGAGAATTTCTCTATGAAAAGCAGCTCAAGAGAACTTAAATTAGTCATGTAAAAATAAGACGTGGTTCTTTGGCAACCCCAAGATCACTTTCTCTAACCGGCTTTCTGAGTTTAAACCCATAGCGCTATTCATATTGGTGTCTCCGCAATATCAAAAAACAAGATAAAAATTATTAATTATAACCAAAAGTTATTGCCTGTAGTCCAAAAGAACAAGACTATTCTTATGCACCGTTTGGACATAGGGATATAAATGGAAATGTGATTGAAATATAATGTGAGATAAATATATCCATCGATTTAGCGGCTAAATTTATCCTATCACATGTCCTAATTCCAATCCCATCCTCATTTCTCAGTATCATGTCGGTGCGGATGTGTGCGTGACGAACGATGTTACATACAGCGGCTAACGCAACGCTGCTCGCGATGAAAATTTTCAACATCAGACACAGAGAGAGTTCCAGTCTTCCAGGCTGACCAATTTGATTGCAAATGAATTGGTGTCAGATTGTTGCATATCAGCCAGCCAGTTATTGCCTAGCGAAGTAACGGTGGCCATCCTAGTCCTAGATTCATTGAACCAGTATGTCACCAAGCAGTAGCGGTACTTTAAGAGACTGTAGCTTCGTCCTGACATGAACAGAGAGACTGTGCACGTACGTGTCATAGGCTTTTCGGAGCATTGTGAGATGAGACAATTTCAATCTTGACGACGCACGGTACGGGCGTAGCTGTAGTCAGGGCCCTAGAATACTGCTCCTATCCTAGCACGAGAAAATGACCGTGCGATTGAGATGCGCTGAATCCGGATCTAGCCGATCTAAATTCTCTGTAAATACCACTATACTATTCTCTAGATTAGCAGATAGTATTCACAGATACGTCATTGAGTTATTTTATACATACATAAACTGTAGCATGCATTAGTATTATAAGACATCAGAGTTCAAATAGATCACATCGGATCACGATTACAATAAAACCCGATTAGGCCAAATGGATATATTACACAAAAACGAAGCGGTAGCAGAAGCAAAAAGAGAAGTCATATCTCACCACAGGCAAACGACTGCTATGGCCTGTGTGCGACCAATATTAACTAAAAAATCTGATAATTTTGGTGCACGTAAATACCAACTTAGTCAGCCAATCTAAGGTGAGACTTAAACTACTAAAGACTAATCTAATGTCCATCGTCTTCTTCATCATCAACTCCTGGAACATCATAATACGCACAGTTTTCTTGGTTCACAGGCTCTGAAGGATTTTGTGAGTGAGGACGAGTACAAACAACAGTACTTCGCAAGCCAATACACAAAATGTAAGTAATTGTACATGTAGGGTTTTACAAAAAAAGGCTCAGGTTCTCTTATGTACCAAATGCAACATTTTGGAACTACAATAATTAGAAGGACTTAGCATTTTAACCAAATTATGTTTTATTAAAGGGAGTGGAAGTGTGCAATATTTATAACAGTGCAGGTTCCATCCACCTGTTATATGATTTCATCCACTGAGTTACATTCACCTAATTAACAGTACTAGATTACATCCACCCAAGGAAATCCAAGATTAGGGTTATATCCACCCGACGAGTTTTTATCCCCACCACATGGTTTTTTAAGTAGAAACTAACTCCAGTACATTTTCATGCCCTGGACCGTAGACACGACTGTTCGAACAGTTTATACTGTATAGAGACTGTACATTTTACTCACAAGAGATAATCAACTTGTTTTGCTTCACATATTTCCTAGATATGTGAATCAAGTAGATCATCACAAAATCTTTACAATGCATCCTTTAGTGTAAGCTATATTCATTAAGGTTTTATAGACTTATGGTTGTACTGTTTTACATTGAAAGATGATTACTGGATTAAGTCCTTAAGTTATCTAACAGGTGCACACCACATTCCATAATTTCTTGTCTTACATCCACACCAACCATCAAATCATCCACCCAGATATGGTAACAACAAGTTTTAGAGTTTTGAGAAGCATAAACTATGTTTTGTCAAATATATCAGTTATTTCCATCCAATGACTACCCAAAATAAATTTCATAATTTAAAGGATGATGTTTAAGGCACACTAGTGTTCTGGTACTTAAGAAAAACTAGCATGGCACTTAAGTACATCTATAGCTAGTAAACTTACTAATAAATATCTAGAGTGACAAGGATCATGTGACTCAGGTGTCAAAAGATGGTGTAATTAATACTACAATGTTAAGTAGGCACGTATTTACCTTAAGTTTGATATACATTTGTATAACAAATTAAGCATGCAATTTGATAATTTAAATGAATATAAATTTGCACAAATGTAAGTTCAGTATTATCAAAATATTGACCAGCCTAGCTCAAAAGCAGGCTGGTCTGGGAATTCTTGCACTTGATTGAACTGGGGCTCTTCTACGTCCTCGTATTCTACTCAAATGGTTGCATCGAAGAACGCACACACAGGAGAACGAACAAATAAATATAGATAAAAATTCAATTGACCTCCAAATTGAATAAAACTAGTGCCATTAGATACATCTTGATTTTAGAAAATTTTAGAGAAAAAAATCATTAAATTTGAGCTAAGATGGGCAAGAACGAGCTCTCCAAAGTTTAAATTTGGATTAAATCTAAAAATAAACAAAGCGGAGAGAAATTCTCTCTCTGATAGGTGGGATCACCTTTTCAAATTAATTTTCTATTGAAAAAATTACAGAGGCTGACAGGTGGGTCCCATAGCAATTTAAATTAATTTCCAAATATTCTTTAAAGGAAAAGGTCCAGAGACTGACATGTGGGACCTATTTACTATGCAAACAGTAACTGGACCCACATATCAGTGGCTTTCAATGATTTAACTGGTTTAAAACAGTATTAAATGCCAACGGGCCCACATGTCGGCCACTCATTAACTTAAAACAGGATAGGGGCCACGGGTTAGTGTCTACTGAATGTAGACTAATGAAAGCCATTATGCTAATCTTAATTACATGCTTAACACTAATTGAGTCACTACAGTCCTTCTCGGCTGAAGGAAGGCGAGGCTAGCCGACAGTGAGAGGGGCCACGACGACCGAAGGTAAGGCCAAGAATGGGTTCTATGAACTTGTGCGAGCCCTTAAGTGAAGCGACGCGGCCGAAGGTGAGGTCTAGTGTAGTCGACAGTGAGCTCGGGCGATGACGAAAAGCCGACCATAGCACCACGACTGCTCACGGCTCTAGAATCTAATTCCTCGCTGGGGAAGCTTCTAGGGACTACAAGGAGCTTACCAGAGGTGTAGGCAGAGCCCAGGGACATAGAGGTTGGGTTATCAATGGAGACCTGAGGCGGTGGGGAGGGGTGTCGTGGGTGGCTCGCCAGAGAGTATGGCGTAGCTTGGCAGTGGTCGGGCTGCTTTGGGGTCCTCGGGTGAAGCTCTAGCCACGGGCAATTGGGCGGAGGAGTGACGAAGCGACGAGTTGACTGGGCACCGGAGTCAGAGAAGAAAGAGAGCGCCAACAAACGAGGAGGGTCAAGGGTCGATTAGGCACAGTGAGAGGGTGAGTAGAGTAGGACGGGCACAGAGGAATGCTTAGAAAGGCTCGAAGCTCACCGAGGGGAGCTGGCAGCGGGGACGACCAAGGGAAGACTTGGCGGAGACGTGATGAGCTCAGGTGAGCAAGGCGCGGTCGTAGCAGGGGTAAAGGAGGCAGTGATGGAGCGGGATGAGGCTTAGGAGATCACGGACGTGGCTTAAATAGCCTCAGAGAGCAATCGCCAATCGGTCATTGGAGCGGTGTCAATGCGTGCGAAGGCCGAGGACAACACAGAGCAGCGGGCAGCACGAGGCTGCGTGGCAGAGAGGGAGCAGAGGCAGACACGGGGGCGACGTAGCTTGCCATGACCGGTCCTTGGTAAATTGCACGAGAGTTACCAGCAAAAGCCACACTGATCGCATTACCATGCAAGCACCGGCAACCTACCGTACATACGTTGCAGTTGCAGCTGCAGCACCAGCACACGCACACATGTCTGTCACTCCACGCAGCATTTCCTAGCTGGAAATCTGTGACATTTCTCACTCGACCACTCTCCTCTTTCTTCCCGGCCGCGCTCCCATCGGCGGCGGCCCGGGCCGGAAGCGAGCGCCAGGCAACCAAAACCCGAGTGCCGGCGCCGCGCTAACTCAAAGCTAGTTAATTAGCGTCGCGTCGTCGCCGTCGAGGTCTCAGGGCGACTCCGGGGAGTTGGTGGACACGGTGATCAGCGTGGACGCCGACGAGGACGACGTCCTCGGCGTCGTCGAAGGCTTGATGCGAACAACGGGCGTCTTGCCTTCGAGCCTCCTTTGGTGCTCCCGCACGAGCTGCTCGGCCACGCCGTCGAGCCGCTCGCCGTTGGTCTGCGGCATCAGCTTCTTGCCGCGGAACAGGACGGACTCCACGCCCCGCTCCGTCAAGGTCGCCTCCGCTGTCGCCCCGGGAGCAATGCCGTTGCCCTAAGGAGAGAGCAGGAGGGGGAGTTAGCTTTGGAGTTCTTAGTTAATCCACAGTGGCAACAAGCGGGTGTTAAATTGTGAAGAAATTTACTTACCTGGATACGGATGTAGTTGGTTGCTCTGCTCTCTCCGAACGCCATTGATACGGCTTGGTCCACCTGAAAAGCACAGACACCGTCCGGTTAGCCCAGGGTACGTGACGATGGTACAATTTGTCCTTGCAAAGAAATGCCCAAGAAATGTGACGTACCATGTCGGCTTGGCAAGCTCCGGCGATGTGCAGGAGGCTTGAGGACGACGCGCGGAAGCTGGAGGTGGCGGCGCTCCCGCCGAGGGACAGCACGACGAGGTCACCCGCGCCCGCGGCGAAGGGGAACTCGCGCTTGTTGTGGAGCACGTGTGTGACGGCCACGGCCGTCGGGTTGGCCGCCGCGGTGCGCAGCCTGGTACGGCCGTCGAGGGACGCCACCTCCGCGGGCCCCACCCCGCACGCCGCCGCGCAGACTTGCCACAGCGGGAAGTCGAACGCCTCTGCCTCGACGGCGTCGGCGCGGGAGAAGACGAACGGCGCGGCCGTCGCCATGTCGTAGCAGGGTATCAGCAGCGGCTTGGCCGCGTCCCTCACCGTAAGGTCCCCAAACACCTTCTTGAACACCGCCTCCGGCCTCCAGAACAGGCCCCTGCGCCCGTGGCGGCCGGAGAACACCTTCCCGTTCTTGGCAACGACGTCACGCGCCGCCTCCGCCGGCATCCGGCAGGCGAACAGCGCCGCCGCAAGGAACCCACCGGCCCCCGACCCAGCCGCCAGGTCAAAGTAGTCCGCGACGCTGGAGGCGGGGTTGCCGGAGAGCTCCTGCAGCCGGCGCTCTAGCCGGACCAGCGCGGCCGCGGCGAGCGCGCCGCCATCCGCGCCCCCGTCGATGGAGAGCACGCGGACGCGGCCGGCGGAGCAGGGCCCCTCCTCCGGCTTCGCGCCGAACAGGAAGTTGGACTCGAGGATGGAGAAGATCTCCTGGCTGAGGCGGTCGGTGCCGCCGAACGCCGCGGCGGGGCACGGCAGCTCCTGATCGAGCAGCGCGAGCGAGGAGGTCGCCATTTACCAATCGCGCGGCGTGTCGTAAGCGTCTGCTTCTTCCCGCTTACTTGCTTTGGTTTTGGAGATGCTTCTCTGCAGTGAGCGAACGTGTGTGATTGGGAAGGTGAAGGCTTCGTCTTGGGCTCGCCGGGAGAGTTCATATACACCGGAGCCGCGCACTCAAGCTTCCCGCCGCGGCGCATCGTAGCACACGCTCGTGCCCATCCGTGCTGGTGCGCCGCGTGTCCTGTGCTGTTTTGGCTTTGACAAATGGTTCGGTTGGTGCATGCTCTAAGAGCATCTCCAACAATCCCCCTAAATCTCCCCCTAAATCAAATTATTGGGAAATTGTGTAAAAAGTCTTCTCCAACAACTCCCCTAAACACCCCCCTATTTCTATTCCCCCCCAAAACTCTCCCAAAACCCAGCTAGAAACCGGGAACTTTCAGGGGTCCCCTATCCTCGCTCCCGCTGTCACGCGCGCTGGGAAAAAAAATTCGCGCCACACTTTTCCTTCACAGCTCGCCGCCCCCGCCTTTTTCCCAGCCACATCTCCCCGCCCGCCGCCCCAAACCTCCAGACGCCGCCCGCGGCCTCCAGACGCGCCGACGCCTCGCGGCCAGACTCCCCGACGCCTGATGCCCTGACGCATCGGAAGATCGAAATTGGGCGCGGGCGCCGAGCGACGTCCTGTGCGGTGCAACCTTGCAAAATATTTCGCTTCTTTTGGTTCTTTTCGAAAGGAAATATTTGCGTCCCTCCGTCCAATGGAACGGTGCAAACTAGTATCCGCAGCTGATGTAGATTTTGATCCGCAGTAGTATCCGCCACCGTATAAATACATGCACGGACGGACGGAATATTTCTTTGAGAACACACTACGTGTACCGATCGGAACAGGACTAGATGCGTTTACGGAGTTCATGCCTTGTACATGTACACGCGATGGCCGAGTGCAGCGGTCAAACCGTAATCGCATCGTACACGGACGAGCTAGCACATCGGCCGCCAGTGCACGCGGCCAACTCTCCGGATCGCTCACGATCAAAATGAGGTATCGAGCAAAGTAAATGGGCCGGTTGTTAATGTTGGGTCAGATTTAACATACTATTAGGATATATTTAGGGGAGCTGTTGGAGGAGGGGACTAAAATAGGTTAACAAATTTTTTAGGCTGCCCCTAAAAGGTGTCTTTTGGGGTGGGTTTTTAGGGGGATTGTTGGAGATGCTCTAAGGGCAGTCCTAGTGCAGAAACCAATTAAGTAGTTTCTATCTATACCATGTTATATAGAATTAGACACTATTATCTCCAATGCACCATGTCTATTTATAACCCAAGCAATCAATTAAGCATCAAAATCTCTCTCTCCTCTCCACCAATCATTTTTTTTCCATCTATCATGAAGATACCACCATCTCCCCAATGCAAAATTTGGTAGTGTCTATTGTATTGGTTTTCTCATAGAAACTAGGTCTTGCATGAGACCCAGTTTCTTCCTCTTTTTCTTCTCTCTCTTATTTAATATAGCGCAACATCATCTAAAACTCCTACATAGCAATCTAATTAATATCATAGACACTATCCTACATGGAGCACTGGGATTGCCCTAAGTATCTTTCTTTCTTTCTTCTTTATTTTTCTTAAAGGAGATAGAGTAGCAATTGGTGAATGTGCTTCACTTGATTACCATGCTAACCTGAGTCAATGTAGCATTAACAATGCTCTTAACTAACCACAACTGTTTGGCCAAGCTCTTCTTCCTCTAGTGTCTACTGGTACTACCATCTAGTGTTTTGTTCTTTTTTATCTAGAGTATAAGATCAAATGGTCCTTGGTGAGCTTGAATAATCTGGGATGCATGGGACAGTATCATATATGCATTGGGATGCTTTTTTTAAAAAATAAATTATGCTCTTTTGAACTTACTCGATTAGGATTTGGGAGAGACTTTAAGGAGAAGAATGTGCGCACCTTTGCCTGAATGATGGATGCCAATTGATTAGCCTCGCGCACCATCCGAAGTTGCCTGGCCCTGAAGCATAATCTACACACATCTATGTCCTGAAGAAAAAGAAAATGCATCCATGGCTCGAGCTCAAGAGCATCATTGTAGCCTTGTTTCTTTCGCGGTCGCAAAGCAAAACCGCCCAATGATTTCCATCTTTCTTGCTAGCTTATTAGCTTAGCTACCTCTACTTCCAGCTTCCTCCCGTGTGGCTCAATCCTGTTCATCCGGCTCCACACTCTTTTTATTTCACCTCAAGCTTCCCTCAATCAATCTTAACTACCAACCGCTAGCTCCGACCTAGTACACTGCCATCGCTTTTGTATGACCCGCTACGGCAACAGAGAGGGTAAATGATGTATTTTGATTTTTCTTTAAATATTTACATATCCTTCACTCTAGTAGCTACAGAGGTATGAAGATCAGAATTAGAAGTCAAGAATAAAGCAACAAACTCATAAATCCAAAAGAGGGATTTTTCAGCACCTCACTAGTCTGACCGCTACAGAGAGTGTGGTCTGATCAATGAGCGGTCTGACCGGCAAGCCATTGGCAGTCTAACCAATGGCCTGTTGATTGGGCCTAGGAGAGGTCTAACTTCTCCCCTATTTCTAGAACAGGAAAACGGCCCGAGCCAAGACCAAAGAACCATACAACTCCCAAAATCCTTAAGCAAAAGATATGGAACTTTAAACACACCTTGTTTAGAGTCTCAAGAACTTATTCCATCCAAAGATTGTATGAATTCTAGTCAAAGTTCCAACATTTCATAAATATAATTAAGATTGCATCAAAACTGGGCAAACTACAAAATCTTCAGATGTGATTTACTCGTAGATAGAGGATAGCAAGATGGTTCTAGATAAGTTCCCATATATCACTACAACCTATTTCTCTCAAAGATTAAAAAAACCTGGTATCAAAAAACCTCAAGATAAGGTCAAATCCAAGCAAAACAAGGCAATTTCAAAATCTTGCAAGATATGGTGCCTAGATGGATGAGATTTGATCTTCATGAGTCATCTCCATCACTTATATATCCTTGACACATAGCAAGGTCAAGAAGGGAGAGAAGAGATTAAAACTTATAAGAATAAGAGCAAATCAACTAAATCAAGAAGATATCATGAATAATGAAAAAAAATTGATCTATTACTCTTAAGGATAAAAGATTTACAGCAACTCTATCTAGAGGATAAGAGAACACATTACAACACTCACTCTTCTCTAACACTAACTCTAGAACACAAATATGGAATGGTTGGATGGTAAGATAGTTGGTTTATAGGCTTTTATCCCTAACTTGTTAAATAGATAAGGCAATCTTTCCACATCTAACTCTAATGAATACTATCCACTAGCACATTTGGAGGGAACCCATTAACCCCACAAAACATGGGTTTTGCTCACACACTTAACTCATGCGCCCTTTTTTAAAGCACATGAGGCCAAATTGTTAAGTTTTTAGTTTTTGATCCACTTGATCTTCTCAACAACTCCTTGACTTAAACTGTTTTCCTAAGCGTTGTGGTTTTGATCTAATGAAATTTTTAGTATTTAGCAAACTACAAAAATATCCTTGTCTTAACCTGGTCTTCATCTTTCCTTTCAAGTAATCGTCATGCTTGTCACGTGTATGTGCACCAATGGCTTACTACTCGTCGGCAAGTCTCTCCCATTCTAGTTTCACCGGACTAGGCCTCACTTGTACTGACCAAGCCACCTGGTGCAATCTGTCACCCGAACTTTCTTTTCAATATTTTATGTCTTTCTTGTGTCATGTTTGAGCTCAATCATTTCACCCAGCATCCTTGACTATTCTTAGCCTCGGCTCCTCTATAAGCGTAGCCCCAATTTTCATCATTAATTATGGTTGACTCTAAGCTTCTCTACACATCCAAAAACAAAAAATTATTTTTGGGCATAAATTCTTCATAATTTAACTCCATGTTAGTCAAAACATGCTTTATGCAACATAAATACACTGATTTAGGTCTAAACTATCCAAACCACGACCAAATTCCCCCAAAAAAATTCAAATTTACTACCGAATGACACATCCTGGCCAGTCAAACAGTTGAGGCTAATCGATTTGACCACTGATGACGGTCAGTTAAACCGCTGAGCCCAGCTGATCTGACCGCTTCTCGGGTCGATCAAACCACTAGGTATAAAAAACTCATGAAAAACTGCAAACAATGCAAAATTCAAAATATGACTCCACAAACTTAGCAATATTTCATCACACAGTATCCCTCAGCTCTTATCATTGCCGTGATGACCTGTGCATGCATCTCCTACAACAATCTCTGCGCGGTTTAGCCCATGATTTGTGCGTGACCGCGTCTCATTTCCAATGGAGCAAGCCCCACCAAGAAAACCAGTGAATGGATGTACTATGGTTAGGGGTGTGTGTGCACTACTAGCCCCAACATTCCAATGGTTTTCTATGTGCTCATTATCCTGAATTATTGCAGCTCTTGTTGTTGCTTGCGCTTTGCCTTGATCTAATGATATATCTTTTATGAGGTTAGATTAGGGTGAGCAAACTTAAAGAAATTGGAAGGGCTTAAAGCAAGGATCCTTGATCAGTGTCCCTTGGTGTAAGGTAGGCACAAGACAAGGTCCGATTTTAAAACACGGAACTTGATGCTAACCTCCCACAATATTCTCCTTGCCTTTCTCTCGATCGCACTTCTTTTGGGCTTTCTGGAGGACAAGGTCTTGCATATATCCTGCCTCCTGTCCCCCTAGAGAACACTTGTTTATTATATCATACTGTTCTGAAGCAACTTAAATTCAGTGTTAAAGCTAAGATTACACTCATTTCACCTAAGTTCACCACTTCAAAGTTTTGTGCTTAATTATATATTTGAAGTGGAAACTGGAAAGAACTATTAAACATCTAGAATACTTTGAGGTGAAGTTGCGTGACTATCTGTAAACCATAATGTCAGACGGACCCCAACAACTGTCAGATATCTGATAGCAATGTTGATAGGAAAGATTGAAAAAAAGGACGTGTCTACATTTCGCGTGCGTCCGTTCGTGATTTCCATTGTACACCCTCACTTGCTATATATAGTGTGTAAATTCAAGAGCAAACTGACTAGTACAGACTTGTGAATAAAGTATTGCAAATTCAAAAGCACATTAGTATAAATGTTGGAGAAATCGGTACAAATTTGAGAGTAATATTAGTGTGAATCCGAGAGCAAACCAGTATAGACTTATGAGTAAAATATTGCAAATTCAAAAGCACATCAGTACAAATTAAAACCAATATTCAACTAAATCCGCTGCTTACACCACACGCTGATCTCCAACCCCAGAAAGCAAATCAGGATAAATTCAAGAGCAAAGTCAGTATAAATTTGGAGTAATTCAGGATACCATCCAAAAGCAAAATCATAATTATTTAGACACAAATCATACAAGCAACCTAAGGATAATCTGTAAAGCAAACTTAGTATAAAATTTTAAATCAAACAGGTGTGAATGTGATGCAAAAATATGATAAAATGGGAAAAGAGGAAGCGCTTGGGGAGACGGAGATGATTAAAGATATAGAGAAGATTAGAATGGAAAAGTAGGTTGTGTAGAGAAGGAAAAAGGCAAAGTGAAGAGGAATGGGAAAGCATGCCGTGTAGAGAAGGAAAAGGCAAAGTGAAGAAGGGGAGAAGAGGAAGCCCATGATTGCTACTTTTTTTGTCTTATAGCCCTTGCAGCAACACGTGATGAGACCAACTATGAATCTAACGACTGTGAATGCCGTGCGTTCAATCACACGATTGGTGGCACGAGTGAAAATATGTTGTTTTGGAAAAAAAAAATACTAACACACGTACTGCTGCATGGACAACAAGGACGTTTGGCATCTGTTGAGCCATCACTCGTACATATTTTTTAGCAAAAGAAAACACGACGTGGCAGCTGCCCTAGCAAGGCCCATATTTTTTGGTTCACGGTGACTTTCCTTCGAACAAATAAATAAATATTATAATATTTTTATCATCTTTTTAAAATAATTTAGTAAAATAGTTTTTTAAATAACTTATCAATATTCAATTAATTTATATAAATATTTATACTAAAATAAAAAACCATTAACCTCAGCCATAAAATGGATAGGATATAAAATGATGCTTGTCGATTTGCATGTCTAGTCTGCATTCGATTGTCTGCTTGCTCTTTCCATGAAAGCATCCGCAGTCTTCCACGTAAGAAATAAACTCGCGATGTCTCCTCTGCCTCTTGTGCTACTAATTTGTTTTGCTTTACTAAGAGCAAGTCCAATAATAGAGCCAAGTGTTTGGCTATAAGTCAAGTTATAAGAGCCAAGTTATACAATAATATGTCTTCTATTTGTCTACAAAAGATTTTTTTATTATTATGTGGTACCATGTCTCACATTCTCTTTCCTACTCCTCCTCACATACATTAATTATCTGGACCCACTACTGCATAGGCTCCCGTGTGCAGCTTGTTGCTTGCATGAGAGCCAAACTCTCCTCTCTTTCCTCCTACACATCAGCAAAAATGCTGATTAGCTTGGCTATAAGACTATTGTTGTACTTGCTCTAAGTATAACGAGTTGTGCGTGCTACATGTGCTTAAGTACACGCTTAATTGAATAAATGCCATGACGTGTGAAAAATTGTATCTCGCTTGACGTAAACAATGTGCTTCTGTGTACGAATGTATATGCGATTCCATGTGCATGTGCGCGCAAATCTCAACTAATAAAGCCGAGCCGTGCTAGTATAACCATATGTGACTGTTTATGTAGGACTGAAGAGGATGACTAAAATGGATGAATGAAAGCTAATAAGGTTATAAGATTTTTTTAATATTTTCTTTAAATAGAAGTGCGACTTTAAGCTCTTCACTTCAGTAACTATAAAAAGCTATGAAGTTCAGGGATTGATCACCCATACGAAAAAATCCAAACGAAGCTGCGCAAAATAGGTAGTGCTGCTACAGTAACACTACAGTACCCCCAGTAGTAACGCTATTACAGTAAAATCAGAACAGGAATAATAGAACCATCACGATTTCAAAATAGAAAATTGATGAAATTTTTGATCAGTTAGTCCATATAACTTGAAACATGGCATACACCTTCATTACGATGTCAGAAACATATTCCAATCAACGATCGAGAGAATTGTTGTCAAACTTTTGATCTTTTTCCATTTGAGTGAAGGGAGCACCAAAACGGGCAAAAAAAGGAAAATCTCGATCTGCTCTTACTCATGAGTTCTAGATAATCAAGGTGATCTTAGATAGGTTCTCACACGTCATAGAAAACTAAATCAAAACACGAATTGAACCCAAAACACCCACAAGAGTAAAACCCTAAAATTACCCTCTCTTGAGCTAAAATCGGGCAAACAAAGAACTTGCAAATAACAAATACTTAAATGGATGAGATATGGTCTCCAAGATACATCTTTATCACTTACAAATCTCTAACACAAAGCAAGATCAAGAAGGGAAGAAGAAGCACAAAAAAAGCTAAATCAAGATTTCAAGAAGAGAACACAAGGGGAAAAAATATTTAGATGAATTTTGAATTCTATTGATACTTAGAGAGGAATATTTACAGCCACTCTCTAGCCATACACAAAGCCTAAGGATGATAAAAGGTTCAATCATAAGAGTCTCTCACATCTACCACAAGATTATCTCCAAAACTCATCTCAAAGCAAGGCATGAACTGACTCAAAGTTTAACCTTAGCCGCTTCTCTCCCTCCTTATATATGGAAGCTCACAAGGGAAATCCTAACCAGCAACTCTAGTCGGGTTTCATCCATTTACATGAGCTAACCTGCTAACCCAATACAATTTCGGGTTTTACACTTACACAAGTACACTTCTTAAAGCACACATCGATTAACCCATTAGTGAATTGACACTTAATCCACTTCAAATTTTAAGAACAACCAAGACCTAAACCACTTAGGCCACGCTACAGTTTTGTACACTGTCACTTTTCAGTATTAGGCAATTTACCAAAATGAACCTCTACCGCCTTCCACGAAGCTTCCCGTTTCCTTTACCATGAAGCATCGCCATCTTCTGTGTGGCCCCAATAATTTGGCGCTAAGCTTCTCACGTGTTTGGATACCGAACCGTCCTCCCATGCAAACGAACCAACTCACTTAGCTCACCACACACTTTTCCTCGTACATGACGACGCCTGGCTTCTTTGATTGCATAGGACTTTGGCTCTTTCCTGAGCCTAGATCCTGTTCACCTTGTCGTTGCCCATTATGCCATCCACCGGTATCTTCCGCTTCGTCTACTTGTTGTCTCGGCTTGTAACCACCCCGCATGGCTCGGGCATCTTCGGCGGCGCTTTAATCATTTGGACATCGACTCCTCTTGAGCGTAGCCCCGGTCCTTTGACCGCTTTGGATCTAAACGTTTCTAGCTTAGTCCTGGCCCCGTCCACCTCACCAAAATATAGCTTTGGAGTCCTACAATTAACAACCATAAGTAAATCATCACGTAGTATTATACAATATACAAAATCATCAATTGACACAATTAATGTATACAATATACTATGCAAAATGTATGCAACTAAATCACTAATCCTAAATCTAGGACCAAACTATAAATCCTTGTGCACACAAATAACGACACCATGCTATGACATACAACTTCAACTAACTCAGCACAAACCAATAGGGCTGGTCTGATTGCCAACTACAAGCTGGTCAGACCACCAGTACCTTGGCCAATATAACCACCAACCAAAGGCCGGTCATATCGCCAGTACAACGCCGGTAGTACCATCCCGATACTAGCACAATGCGAAGCCTGGTATGACCACTTGAGCTCACTTCAAAACAAGCTCACTGAAAAATAGCTATTGCCAACTAGAATTCGATTGTACTGCAACCCCGGTCTGACCGTCATTCAAGTTCGGTACTATTGCACGCTTCACCGCTGGTCTGATCGCTAACCCTAGACCGGTTAGACCACTCCTGGCTGATATGACCGTAGCCCCAATGCCGGTCATACCTCCAGCAACAAAAGTAACTGAAAAATTTGCAAACTCTCAAAAACCAAACTCAAATTCTACAAACCCTCTAAATCAAAAGCGAATTACTCATCACAACCATGAGATAACCTTAACATGGTCTCACAGTTCATGTGGCTGCTCTCAGCGTGCATGGATGGTTCTTATAAAGTGGTTTTCTGAAATAATTTGAAGGCATTTGTTATGAATATGACATTTTGCATGAAAGAGAGATGCACATGACATGATCATTAGGAAAAGGACTCTCGTTGAAACAAAGCACTTGAACATTCCGCTGGCATAAACTACTTTCACAAAAAGAAAAACACAAAACATTCATTTTATGGTGCTATCCTTGTACAACGAGATATTTTAGTCTCCATGGAACTACAACGAAAAGGACTAGTTGGATGTGAGGCTTCGACAAATGCTAAGGAAAGCCTTCATTTTGCACAAATATAATCAACGTCGCATTCAGATGATCACATCAAACTTTTTCGTAGCCCAGTTAACCAAATCTCTCTGCATAGCATGCACAAGATGCTTTGCCTTGGGTGGCTTGAGAACTTGGTCTCAGGGCTTGAGCTCACTGAACTATATTATCCATTTTTTTACTGTAACATTGGCCAAATTCCTTACATTGGGCAAATCAATAGGCTTCTGCTATGGAGTAGTAATTTTTTTCGGAAGACCACGTACAAATTGGCTGCTTTAACTTGTTTCAGAACCATAAAGTCATCGTTGAGGACTCCACATAACACTCTCCCCTTGCAAAGCCGTGCCCCTCGGATCACATGCACTATAAAACGAAACAAATCCTACGATTTTGCAGGCAATAAAGAATTCATGTGTGATGGCCAGAACAGAAGCACCAAGTAAACATCCCACATTTCCCCTTTTTTTTAACCTAGCACTGCCATCGATGATCGATGGAGAGAGAGTGATAAGGTGGTTCTCCACCTTCGAGACATAGGGATCAAAAATATTGGAAAGGTGCGGTTTGATTGTAAGAACATGTGAAACCGACGAACGGTGATGCTGTCAACAACAGTATAGTTAACTAACATCTGTGACACTTCAATTCGTCCAATAACACGAGTTGGTTCTTATCTACTCGTCACACAAAAAAATAAGTGTGCTCCTAAAATACTTAAAAGAAATCACAAGAACAATTGAACAGCATAATAGATTAATAGGAACCGTTCATATTGACTCTAACTTATAAATAGTAACAGCTTGTAGAGAGGTATTCACGTATGATTTTGGCATATATAAATAAAGTCACTTGTGTACTATAATTGAATAATAGATCTCGTCTTGAAAAAAAAACACTTCGTTTGATAGCTAGATACTATAGAAAATCTATTTACTATAAAAAAACAGCTTTTAGAAGCCAATACGAACAGAACCTGAACTCCCTATTCTAATGAAGGCAATGCATGATCAAACTCTAGACTTAAGAATGTATTAATAATATGAAAATATGACGTTTAATTGATATACAGGGCACAACCCTTGGCTATACAGTCCTCCTAAGACATCTAACAATATTTACACTCTACTATGAATACAAAAAGAAAAATCTAAATTTATAGGCATTGGATTGTTTTGCAAATTACGGCACGACCACAAGGTTTCGGAAGCTAGCATCTCATCCATCACATGAGACAGCTCGTTCCTGTTGGTTGTTCCAAGCCAAGTCCAAATTGGTTTCAGACTTGAATTTGGATGGGCTTAAGATGGATAGCTTAGAACTCCATGTACTGCCTGGCCGGCTTCTGTCCGAGTGTTCACTTCTCAGGTTTCTCAGGTCATGCATGAAGCCCAGCTGCTCATCAACTCTGCTGCTTATCAATTCAACGAGCTAGCAAATCCCTCAGCACTCAGCTACCGGTTGGTCGCGGCTTGGAACTTGGACGAAGCGTGCGCGCGACGTTCGCATTAGCTTTAGCTTGTTAGGGCGCGACTTGCTGCTCCATTTGCGTGCTGCTGCGCGCGAGAGACGAGGTTTTCAGGCGAGGTCCCCGGGAGAGATACACTCCGATACAGATAGTCAATGCCGCCCGGGCCTGACGAGGATTCATTCAGGAACGTGCGTCTCCCAACCAGGAGATTGAATGCGGTGGATGCAGCGTAATGTAGCGCCCCTGTCCATGCAACTCGACCGCCCAACCATCGCCATATGTTGAAACGATGTGATGGCTCCTGTGTTCGACGACTGCTAGCTCGTGCTCCGCTCCCGTCCGGCTTGATTGGGAGACTGTGACCGACCATCGGTTCGAGACCTCACTCTTGTACTGCTTCTCCACAATCTGATCAGGCAACCACCCTGCTGTATGTTGGTCGATCCCTTTTCCGGGAAGGACTTTGATTTCGACGATATTACTCTGGTACGTTTTGGTTTCCTAATTCCTACCGTGTTTACTGATTTTTCTCCAGGCATTTTTTGATTGGGAGGTTGGATGTTTTAGTTAACTAGCTATGTGTGTGAGGGTCAACTCTTCAGAGTTTAGGCTTGGCTGGCGTTAGTTCGAGCTGCAAATCACACGTCACGTCTGAGAAGTTCCTGCAGCGACGGTGCCTGCCTTGCAGATGATTAGCTAGCTAGCGGTCGATCGATTAGGTTCTCTGATCAATCGACCAATTGATGATCAATGATTAACGGTGGTTGCAACTTGGAAGAGCAAGCTGCGCTCCTTGTTAATTGATGACCTGACTATTTCCTGGGGACCTGGGCTCTACACCATTTCATGTCGATCTGAATGTGCGACTGCGTAGGTCTGTAATCTTGCCGTGAATTGGATTTTACTGCTTACCTGGCGACAAAAAGGTAAAGTGAAATACAGTAGTTCTCGAAAATTGCCAAGAAAAAGGAAGAGGCCGTTTATTAGACATCGCGTCTGAAAATTCAGTAATGTTGCCACTTCAACAGTGCACATCAATCAGCCCAATCACCGGCTGTCACTGACAGCAAGAAAGAAACAAGTAAATAGTACACCTCCCAGATTAAAGATTCCTTTGCTGAACAAAGGATGGGAATTGACCATATCTGAAAGGAGATCCATGGACTAGACAGATGTGCTCCACTATTGCTCTCAAGAGCTGCTCCAGCTCTGCATGCTCTGAGTGTGAAATTTCGAGGAGAAAAAAATCCAATTGTCCGAGATCCGGCACAATCAAAAAGCTGAAGATCTCACGAGATCCTGCCTGTTTTTATGTTGCTCTTGTAATGAGCCTATGAAAAATACTGCAATCCTGTAACTGCAGCTGTACTTCTGAAAGAACCCTGAGATGTGGTTTTGCTTTAATCCTGAGGATGGGCAGAATCTTCACTACAGGTTTATGAAATGAACCTGTAGATTGCATACTTCAAACTAAATTCGTTTCTCTGCGTTCTGAAGATTCATAATTCATTAATTGCACCTTTGCACAGAAAATTTCGAAGGGAAACCGTGCAGTGCAAACCCATGTTTAAAATGCTAGTATTAACTTGCAAACTCCTTACGTGAACCGTCGGATAAAGTTTGAACAAAGCAAATAATTTGATTCAGTCCCAGTCGTCGATTTTCTACCATGATGACAACGCGATGCAGCATGAAGCATCTATGTAGCACTCCACATACAGACAATCTAGGATACTACTATAGAACGTCATCGTTAAAGTAATAAAAACAATAATAGAGATTCAAAGGAATTAAAACCTTAAGAGTATTTTATTAAAGACTAGCGGAAACTAAAATTGATGTTTGAAATATGGAACCGATCTATTTCTAATCAAAAGAGAATAAATAAAACAACATAAATAGTGGCAAGCCACGGTGTCGAAAACTCGAATACGCCCACCTATGCATGATGCTATCACTCCATTAGCCTTTTACTTGAGAATGGAAAGAGCAAGTGTGAGATTTGGAATCTCAGTAAGTACCCAACAACGGTTGCGATACGAAGACAAAAGGATAAGAAGGCAACAAGTAACTGACAGGCTAATTGCAATGAAATTAAGCTACCAGAAACACTAATACCGATCGGGGATAGAGATAACGGAGATGTGGAACCAAGGTAATAGTTATTTAACAAGTTATAGCCATGGCCCTAGCGATCCCTTCCCACATACCCGGTTATACGAGAATAGTTAGGCATGTCTCTGTCCTGAGTGTAATATCCTGAGTAACGAAAATGTACGACCCCCGTACGTTATTAGGTGGGTGGCAATTTCCCTTATATATGGGTAACCTCGGCCCAGGTAACAAGTATGTTATTAACAGTTAATATGATAAGTGATAGGAATAAGTAATGATAAGTCCGATTAAGGTTACGATAAGTAACAAGATTGTTAAGGTTGAGGAGGAAAGGCATAATTTCCAATATGAGACAATGGAGGATGATACTATGGTGGTAGAGATCTAGGGATTACTCTAAATAGGCACTTTAACATAGCTCACACAAGAGTTGTCAATCATCCAGGTTTTATTACGTGACAAATGGTTATTGTCAAATTAATGAGTATCATAAATAAGTCAGTTGAGGCTCACAAGTAATAACGTGCAAATAAAAGATCAGGGAAGCAAAGTATATAAATAAAGCAGCCCAATGTTAAAAGATTACTAGTGGCTAACCTTAAATTTGAACATGCTTATACGCTACCCTTATCAATGATTTATGTATCAATTCTAATTACTAATTAAAGCATGAATCCTATAATTGCACATTATAATAACATAGAAGCATACAACACCAACTAGCCTAGCACATCAAGATCTATCTAGTATAATAACAACAACATACGACCCGATAATCAATACAATATAATAATTGAGCCCTAATCTAATGGTGACAATTAATCATGAAACGGTAATGTGCAAAGAAGATATGTTACAATTGCGAGGTACTTGACTTGAGCACTCTCAGCGGACTCACTCTCGAAGGGTCAAAGGTGCGCAACTGCCCGAACGCTCCCACGGAGGCCACGTGTGAACCTATATGGTGGAATAGAGACGGATCAGATCAACGCTAAGATAAACTTGTGGAAAGACAGACGGAAATGCAATCGGGTGGAAGAATTTGTGTTCACTAAGTCCTCATCGTGCGAATCACCATTCGGCCGTGCGAACCATGCCACCTGCACAATCCCTCAAAAACATTATGCGAAACGTGATTCGGTCGGGGCTCCTAGCCAATCAAATCCCACAACCGTGGAATCGGTTCCAGCCACTTCGGCCACCGCACGGAATATTTAATCTATTCATAGTTACTGCGGTTGAAAGTTTTTTGGTTGGAAATAAATAGTAGTATCTAAAAAAAGTGTTTTTTTAGAAGGAATGGACAAGCGGTGGGGAAAGTAAGTGGGAGATATGTGCGTAAAACGGAAGCGAGAGGAGTGCGGTGTGTAATACGCTTGTGACTCCTGCTTTATCTTTGGAGCAAGACGGAAGTGAGAGAAGTGAGTAAGCTGCTTCGAGAAATTATGTGTTCATATTATCTTTTGGTTTCATCAAACAAAAGTGAAGAATAAAAAAACTACTATGAAAAGGCCCTTCAGTGGTGGATCTGGGTCACACAGGACGATGGGCACGCAGCGCTGTTGGTTGTGCGGGTGCTGGCTGTGCCCGATTGATCCATCTGATCCGATGAACGAGACCGCTGTGCATTATTCCGTGCGTGCATGGTACGTAGGGGTGCAATCGGATCGGATACCTCCCGACCGACCGGATAGCTTTGGATAGGATTCGGGCGAAAAACTCGGTAACCGAAATATTTTGTCGGATACGGTGTCGGTATCGGATAGTAATTTTCGGAATCGGTATCGGATTCGGGAGAGCAGTTTCCGTCGGATAAGAGAATATCCGGAAATTTATTCGGTAATATCCGGACATTCTATTCGGTATTATCCGGTAAAGCCTACGTCGGCCCGGCCCACTTGCGCTCACACGGTCTCACACCGGCCGAGCCAAACCCTAACTCCGCAGTTCCGCTTCCGCACGACCGCACCGCATCTACTCGCAGAGTCGCGGCGGCAGAGACGCTCGCTCATTCCCCATTCCCCAATCGAGATCCCTAACCCTTGCTCCGCCACCCCCAATCCAATCGACGCCGCCACGATCGGGCCACGCCGCTCCCTTGCTCCGGTGTCCGGTGCCCTGCGCCCTCCGGCTCTGGCCACGTAGCCTCCAGATCTGGTGCGCAGCGGCGTCGCCTGGACCTGCGTGTGCTCCCCGCTCCAGCCTCCGGCGTCCGGCATCCGCTACAGCGACGAGCTTTCCCCTCCGGCATCCGCTACGGTGCGAGCTCCTCCCCCGACCCGCGAGCCCGCTCCGGCCTCCAGCGCGAGCTTCCCCCTCGGCCCGTGCCTGGTGCGGTGGTGCCTGTCCCTTTAGCCTCCGACGGCCGACGCCGTGTGTGGACGCCCTCGCCTTTGTAGTCGCCGCCCGCCCGGGTATGTAAATGATTGGAGAATTGGACTGCCACTCTGCCAGTGTGGTGTGCATCAAAGATTAGTAAATGAAAATTGTAAACTCTAGTTTGTGATGCTATAACTGTATGTATTAGCATAATACATTTAACCGTGCCCTGTTGGCTATTGTCTGTTTAACTGTATGTATTAGCAGAATACATTTAGCCGTGCCCTGTTGCCTGTTGGGCTGTTGTCTGTTTAACTGTTCAATGATGTATATCATAATTTAGTATGTGTTCTGATGCATATGTCACTGCTGTGAATAGGATGGAAACTGGAAGTGGAAGTGCAAGTGTTTGCCCTAGGAAAGGAGAGTCACATTCTGCTGCCGCAGTTAGTGCAAGTGTCAATGCTCATAGTGGGAATGTAGTGGCAGTGGCAGCAATAGGAAGTGATGAAGTGGCAGCAAGTGAACATGAAGCGGAAATCACTGCGGAAAATGAGCCCCCTGCGAAGAAGCAAAAGAAAGCTACCTCTATGGTTTGGCAGTACTTCACAAAGACTTGGGAGACAAAAACTGGAGCAGATGGCATTGAAGTGAAAGAACTCTGGGCAAAATGCAAGAAGTGTAGTTATAAGGGTCGTGCTGAGACCACAAGGGGTACAAAAGCCTTTTGGAATCATGTGGAATACAAGCATTCTGTAAAGCAAGGCCAACTAACAATCAAGCTTGAAAAGAATGATGATAACGCCGTTGTGCAGGCATACAGGTATGATCCAGAAGCTAGCCTAAAAAAGTGGCAATTGGCACTTGTTATGCATGAATATCCCTTTAATATGGTTGAGCATGAGTACTTTGTGGACTTCATTAAGTCATTGCGTCCTGGGTTTTCATTTAAGTGTCGGACATCCACAAGGAACAATATACTAGAAATGTTCACAGAGGAAAAGGAAAAGTTGTATAATATGTTTAAAACTATGTCATGTCGCTTTTCTGCTACCATGGATATGTGGACTTCAATTCAAAATAAAGGGTACATGTGTATCACCGTGCACTGGGTAGATGATAATTGGCAAATGCAGAAAAGGATAATCAAATTCATGCATGTGAAAGGTAGCCATACTGGGACAAATCTAGCCAATGAGTTTGTGAAGGGTGTGATGTCCATGAACCTTGAAAAGAAGTTATTTGCTTTAACTCTAGATAATGCATCATCTAATGACAAATGTGTTAAAGAACTTATTCCAATACTCCATAAGCATGCTCCCTTGATCTGTGATGGGGGCTTTTTCCATGTGAGATGCTTATGTCATATATTAAACCTTGTTGCTCAAGATGGATTAAAAGCAATTGCATCTTCAGTCCAGAATGTTAGAGATACTGTTGCAATTGTGAAGAATTCCCCATTGCAATGGGAGGAATTCCAAAAACGTGCATTTGAATGTGAGTTGGATGTCACAAGAAGTCTTTCATTGGATGTTACAACAAGGTGGAACTCCACTTTTGATATGTTGAATAACGCTGTTTACTTCAAGAAGGCTTTTCAAAGGCTACTGTTCTTGAATGAGAGCAAATATAGAAGATGTGCTCCAAGTGAAGATGATTGGGATAGGGCAGTGTCTCTAACTAAGTGTTTGCAGAAATTTCGTGATGTAACAAATATCTTTTCTGGACATTTATATCCAACTGCTAATCTCTTTTGGCGGAAATTTTGTGAGATAAAGTTAGCAATTAGAGATTGGGTTTATGATTGTGATGAAACCATTTCTACTATGGCAAAATCAATGGAAGTTAAATATGAGAAGTATTGGGACAAGTCCAATAAAGCTCTTGCCATCGCATGCTTTCTTGATCCAAGATATAAGCAAAAATTGGTAGAGTTTTTTTTTAAGAAGATTCATGGTGACACGTATGGGTGGGAAGTGGAATTCAATGATTTCATGGATGTTGTTCACAAATTATTTCAAACTTACAAGTCTAGCATTTCTGAGGCAAAGGCTACCACTATAGTCGCAGTTGTCGATTATCAAACATGTGGTGTTGACCAGGAGATTGAAGACTTCTTGTATGATGCTAATGTGCCAAGCCAAAGTGAGAAAACTAAATTAGAGACATACATGAAAGAACCACTATTTCGGTGGATTGATAGTAATGACGCCAAATTTGATATATTGGATTGGTGGAGGGGTAAACAAGGGACTTTTCCTATTCTATCACGATTAGCCCGTGATGTATTAACTATGCAAGTGTCAACGGTTGCCTCTGAGTCGGCGTTCAGTGCTGGTGGGCGTGTTGTTGATCCTTTTCGTAGTCGACTAGATCCTGAGGTGGTCGAAGCATTAATTTGTATCAAGGATTGGACGGCTGCGGTCAAAAAAGGTAATACAAATTATTGATTCATTTACTTCATATTTTCATATGATTTCCAATTTACTAATTTGCTTCTGCCACAATAAAATGTAAGGTTCCAAGGAGAAGAAGATTGCATCACTCATGGATGAGTTCGACATGGACATGGTGGCTAAGGCTATAGAGCATGAGGTTTTCAAGTTTCTTATCTTACTGTTGGTTGGATTGCTTGTTGTTGTTCATGTTTAACTATATCTTTAAAATTTTACTTGTAGGATGAAACCTGGATTGATCCTGACAGTGATTGATGGATTGGGCATTGCTTGCTCTGCTACTGGAGACTCTTTATCTTATGTTGTTTGCTAAATGTTGGACTGCATGTTGTCGTTGGACTTGGACTTGGACTTGCTGTTATGAACTTATGAACTTATGAGTGCTTGTTAAGTTGTTAGTTGTTACTGCTGTGTGCTGTCTAGTTGGCTGTGTGCTGTTGTGTGCTTGTTATGTGTTGTTAGTTGTTAGTAATTGTTATGAACTTATGACTTATGAGTGCTTGTTAGTAGTAATGTGTTGTTGGTTGTTACTCCTTGTTGTTTATGCTTGCAGTTGCAGGTTTACAATAATATCTTAAGGTACTTCTCTACCTTTTACTTTTCCATCAAGTTTTACTTTCTGTACATTTCAGCTAGAGATGTGTTCAATTCTGCATATTTAACATGTTTGGCTAATCTGTTAGAATATTCCAAATGTCACATTACTACTCAAGAACCCAAATTGTAATGTGATAAATTTTCAACTATCCCTTTTTCTGTTTTTAAAGCTTGTGAGGTACATAAGTACATAATTCTAATTGCAATTTGGGACTGGGTTCACAACTGCAGAGTGTGATGCCAGGAAGCCAAGGAGAAATTCCAGCAGCTGCAGAGTGTGCAAAAAAGTATGATTCTGCATTTCTGCTCCATATATCAATGAGACAATGAGAAACTTATGTTGTGCAGGCTTTTTTGCTCAATGATTTGCTCAGATCTAAAGCTTGATTCCCAGCGCTTTAAGGATATAATTGATGAGGCAATTGCTGAAGGTAAACAATTATATGCTATTGCCATTCTATAATTTTATTGTACAAGGGACATGTACCTGGTCTATTTACTCCTAGCAGTGAAGTGCTCATACATTGCTCAATTTATGCATGTTTATAAAGCAAGGTAGTTAGGTGGTACTTGTACTAAAAATTGCACAGACGGATAGAGCCAATTCCATGGTTTCTTTATTTGTAAAAGAGAGGAAAAGGCAAGAATTATTACATTATATTTAATAACTGCACCCTTATTCATTCCAAGTTATTCTATTCTGATCCCCAAGGTGAAACTTAACATTGTTTTCATTTTGTGTCTGCATTTCTCAGGTGCACGATGAAGTGATACTGGAAGGGCCTACAGAATCTGCCGAAAGCCCGAAATGGCCAAGGCCATCGTGGTAGAGTGCATGTCCAAGCCATTCTATGGAACCAACATCCTGAAGGTCGACCTGGCTGTCGATGCCAAGTGTGCAAAGAGTTGGTATGCCGCCAAATAGATTGGACTGGATGATTAAGAGTCTCAGTAGGATCTGATCAGCTTCAGATGACTTGATCTTGAGGGAAGTAGGAATGCCAAAGTATGCTGTTTTGTTCATAGGACATGTTCAGTTTGCTGATGATGTGTTGAGGTTGTTTACTGAACTGTTCTGTTCCAGTGAGGGCTAACGTTGCGGTCGGTAAAGCTGTGTTCATGTTGGTCGAGGGATAACACAGTTTAGCATAAGCAACTGTCTTTTATTATTTTATTTATTTTTTTGAGGTAGGGTGTTTGCCACCGTTTTCCTGGTTGGGGGATCAAATACATTCCGAGGACACGTTGTGACTCACATCACTTTGGAGGCCATGAATCTCTACACGTTTGTCATTTTACTTTTACCTTTGTCTTCTCGCGTGTTATCCGATGAAATATGGTTACCGTATCGAATCCGCTCCGTATCCGTTCTGTATCCGTGACCGATACTATCCGCGTTCGTATTCGTATCCGACTCTATCCGTGTCCGACTCCGATTCCGAGAAAAAATATGGTATAGGATACAGGATGAGCGGTTACCGACCGTATCCGATCCGATTGCACCCCTAATGGTACGGTCCGGCCGAAATTAAACAATTAAACAAAAGCCAATGGCAAAAATTAAAAGCCACGCTACTTCTAAAGATGGCCTAAACAAGTGGTGTGGAGTAACTCGCGCAGCTGGGTGTTCATGCATGGCCTTCAGCTCCGGGCCGGGCGGGGCGAGTGGACTCGTACACGGCCGATCCATGTGTTTTTATTGAGATCCGTGTCATACGGGATGGAGGGTATCTTGGACAGTAATGGTCGGGGATCTCTGGCCGCGTACGCGTACGGGCCAGTACATGCGTCCAGGGGTGAATCTAGGATAAATTGTCACTGGGATCGGCCTAGACTTAGGGCCATAATTATAGTTAATAATAATCTAACACCATGCATAAAAAAGAAAATATAATGCAAATAGTAAGCGTTCATATAAGGATCAATATAGCGATAACATAATACGACAAAAGAAACTGTTTACAATAGCGGTTACCTCTTATAATTTCACCAATTTACTATGATTAAAAAGTCACTAATTTACTATTTTACTTACGTGACATGTTGCTGGCAAGAGGAACAGAAGAACGTGGGGCAGCTAAATGTCTCAAAGAGTCTCGCCGCCGAATTGAATAAACAAAGAGTCTCGCCGCCGGCCGGCCGTCCGGCCGTCGTCGCCGTGCAAGCCCCGAGCGGTGGGCGCGATCTCGGATTCTCATAACCGTGACGAGAACGACGACGCGGACTCGCGGAGGCGGAGCGTCGGACGAAGGGAGAAGAATCGTCGAATGGTTTCTGCGGCAAGCCACCGGTGCTGCCCTTTGGCCTTCCCTTCTGTCGTTTGGGCTGTCAAATGTGGGCTACGCTGGGCTGCTAGTGCCAGGCCGCCGGGGTCATCGTTTTGTTTTTGCTGGGGTCATAGCTGGTCAAAAAATGCAGGTACAAGAGCCTCCTAGCAGATCGTCGGGGTCAGCTGACCCCGACACCAACACGTAGATTCGCCCCTGTGATGCGTCGGTGCCGAGCGAACCAATGCCGATGATGTGTGCATTGCATTACTGCTCCTTTTTGGCCGCATCCGTTAATTTACTGGCAAGTACTGGCGCTTAATCAGCCTTCGGTGCTACCAGTGCACTCTCCAAAATGAATGGGACTTCCCTATCTCCTCTCCCTATTCCCCTCCCTATTCCCTCAATCTAAACCACTCAAATCTCATCCAATGGCTAGTTTTTTTTATATATTTTCACCATTTTCCTATCCATCATAAATAATAAAAAATACAGAAAAAATAAAATTTATTTTTTTATTATAATTTTTTTACAGAAATTATAATTTTATTTTTTCTGTAAAAAAATTATAATAAAAAATAAATTTTATTTTTTCTGTATTTTTTTATTATTTATGATGGATGGGCAAATGGTGAAAATATAAAAAAAACTAGCCATTGGATGAAATGTGAGTGATTTAGATTGAGGGAATAGGGAGGGGGATAGGGATAGGGAAGCCCCATTCTGTGGAAGGGGATGCAGTTCCTTCATCATACACCACTTCCTCTAGCCATCCATACAAACAACCATGCCACTATAAACACTATTTATAAACCGACAGCGGCAATACCTCTATTCCCTTTGCCACTCGGCCGATTTTTGTTTGCCGCCACCAAATGCTCATCCCGTTCACATCGCTGTAGCCTCTTGGTCAATTGGCCGTACGCCTCATCAACAGCAACCTTGGCAAGCCCTGACATTCTTTTGACGACCGTCGGACAGGCCAAACCAAGAAATCCCCGCCACCGCGTTAGTCCTCTCTCCCGGCCGACCTGAAGGCACCGCCTTCCTTGACTACCATAGCACGCACCCGAAGATATTTCAGGGCCAAGGCATCATGCCATCACATGCTAACCTCCTTGCCACATCCCTCGAACTCTCCCGCGCCATCCTCTCCCAACCACGTGCCAAGCACCAAGCGGCTCCTCTCCTATGCCGAACCACCATAGCTGCCTATAAAAGATCGCGTCCAATCAACTCGTACTCTGCCTCGGTCGTTGATGACCCCCAGCGGCTGCAAGAGCCGCCGCGGCTCGATGGCACGCCGCCGCTTGGCCGGCGAGAACGATTATCACCACAGGCCATCCTGCTACAGTCCTTGGCGAGGTGGCCGATAACAATGGAAGGCGTGCTTCTGGCAGGACTGCACACAACACGTTGTACTGACGGGCGCCAACGCAGGGGGAGATGTTGCAGGAATAGATGGCGGCAATGACTGGCATATATGACAATAGCACGCAGTGGAGCAATGGCAAAAAAGCAATATTGTCACTGCAGGACAAGCGCAGGGAGCAGCGATGTGACAGCCACCACGGCTTTAAAGCCCGTTGGACTCCTCCACGAATGGGAAACGCAACCAGCGAAAACTGGCAGCACATGATGCGCTAACCACACACGGCTGCGTGTCCCACGATGCAAGAAATGCCTGCACGACCCCAGTCAAACTTCAACCGGCAGCGCACGACACGCCAACCACACATTGCCGCGTGTCTCCCTACACGTGGAACGGCTATACGACCCCGATTAAACTTCACCACGGTCAGAGACCAAAAAGCCCACGAACAATCGCAACACAGGCTGCGGGGACGGAGGGGGCCAAAGGGCTCAGCGCCATGGTTTCGGCCCGTGAGAAGTCATTTACTATAAGAGACTCTTGTAGTAGGGATGGGCCCACCTAAGCCCATCCGGCCTGTTTGGGGGCTGTAAGACCCAGTGAGATATGTATAACGACATGTATGCCTTTCTATAGGGTGCACACCTGTGAGGGTAATGTTGTAATCATGTCTTATAGGTGTAGGTCTGTGCGCGCCCTAGACATGGAGAAGGGGGCAAGGATAGCTCATCCATCACAACTACTCCACTACTCTCTTAGTTTAATTTTTGGTCTGTAGTCACAACACATACATAATACATGTACTTATTTATTCTCTTATTCTTCACAGATGATTCATTATATTGGTTTAAAGACAGAAGGGAGAATTAGGGAACCAAACAATTTGCTACATCAATACAAAGGCATTCTCGATTCCTTATATTTTTTTATCTTTAATATATATATATATATATATAAGTATAAATAACAGGGGCACCATGGTGCCCAGACTCCATGATTGAGACTTTTCATCCATGATTAAGACTTTTGATCCTAATATATTATATATCATTGCACTTGTACGCATCTAAAAGCAATTCAAAGGCAAGGAGGCTTGGTGGTCAGACACCATAGTGCCCCATTTCAGCGTCCTATATGTATATATCGTCGTATCAGTATTTAAAAAAATGACGGTATAATAGTATTGCATGTCGATATCGGTATCAGAGTGCATGCAAGTCGATGGATCGCGAATTATTGGGCATGCAGCGCTTTCGATCACTGCCGCAAAGGAACGCCTCGCGTCAGGGGCACTGTTTGGCCTTTTTTGGTTCCCTGCGGGACAGTGGCTCCGTGCCGGCTGAGCCCGAGAGCCCCTCAAGAAAAGGAGCGCGCGCCATGGCTGAAGGCTGTGCCGCCACCTGAGCCGTCCCTCTCCGCCTCCTGTGCGCCCTCTGTCTGTCTGTCTGTCTGTCTGTGCTCGATCGATGGCTGCACCACCGCCCACACGTTACGTCGCACCGCATGGTTCGCCCCTGTTGCTCTCACCTTTCTGTCCCCAAAAGATCACCATCATGGTGCCATGGTTGCGTTCGTTCGCGATTCATCTCGCGCTCGCGGCTGCGGCGAGTCGCCGGCCGGGTGGTTTTCGGCCGCGTGCCGTGGTGTTGGAGAGGAGTATGACGCGAGATGCTTGATGGTTTTCCGCTACTGCTGGGGTTAGCCGAGCCCCAGATGCCGTGCGGCCCAGAGAGTAGTAGTGGGTTGAGGGTGTGAGGATCTCGTGCGCAGGGCCGGCGCGTTGCAGGCCTGCATGAGGGTGGCGGGCGGGGTTGCCTTGCCGACCGCGCGGCCCAAGTGGAGCTAAGACGACCGGCGAGCGGTGCGGATGGGGAAGTTGGGGACGGGCGAGCAGAAATTGGCAGTTTGCCACCGTCTGACGTTAACGAATGGTGCTTACATCAGCTTGTAGCAACTGATCGGTGGCTTTACGCTTTACGCTCCGTTCATTCCGGTTTGAACCGCTGGTTTTTAGTTTATTTTTTACTATTCTTAAATTTAATCTTTTTTCTATCTTTTTAGGTTTTTTTATTTTTTTGCGGGTTCTTTTTTTTCGTATTCATTTACATTGTCCGTAATAGGTTAGCATGTTTTTTATTTTTTTATTTTTTTGAATTTAGCTATACCAAATAAGTCATTATCAGCTACAATATAATTTCAGCCAGTTATAATACAAATCTAGCCATAAATCAATTTATTTCATCCCAATCGAGCGGGCACTTAGTGGTTGTGATCAAAATGGCTGAAAAGCCCGTGGCTTATGGCTGAAAACACTGTAGCTGGCTGAAAAAAGCACTGTAGCTGACAGAGGCTTATTTACCATAATTAAATTTAAAAAAATTTAAAAATAGAAAAAACATATTAGCCTATCACGTATAATGTAAACAAATACGAGGAAAAAAAAGAACCGGTAAAAAAACTCAAAAAAAAGCCAAAAGTTCAGAAAAAGACGAAATTTATGAATAGTGCAAAAATAAGCTGAAGCCAAAAGCTCAAACCATATTGATGACACCCAGTTTCGGCATTTTCTCCAGCAACTCTGCAGTCGCAGTGAGTCTCCACACCTTGGAAATTACATGGACTACGTCCATCCTGCTGCTTCAGATATCTATGGACGCAAAGATACCACCTAGCTACAGACGCAAGGAATGAACATACAGGTTGAGCCAGACGGCGTTTTCCGATAAGGACAACGCTGGGAAGCCATATCCACACACTGTTGGGAAATATTCTCTTCACGTCGAAAAAGACCGAACCTCTCGTCATATACAAGCAAAATTCCAAGCAGATATAATTGCTTGCTCGGCGCTATCATGCAGTAAGTAGTATTTCAGTTGGGCATGTGGCTGAAGATACTCTCGATGTTGGATCCTAGTTCGTTTTTGTTCTGTGACCGTGCCTACAGTTCCAGTTGCGAGCTATCACGGTCAAGTAGAGCTACCCAAATGGAGCATAGTGCCACAGATGTTGCAAGGCGTGAAAAACTAGTATTGTAAGAGCAACTCCAGCAGGGCCCCTACTTGAGTCCTCATCCTACTTTTGAGGGCCGAGGGGCAAAAAACTCACTCCATCAGGACCCCTACTTGAGCCCTCAAAAGTAGGGGCCCCTCAAATCTCCCCCTCGAGCCCTCATTCCTAGGGGGTCTGGAGGGAGCCCTACTTTTGATGGCTCAAATAGGGGCCCTGTTGGAGTGAGTTTTTTGCCCCTCGGCCCTCAAAAGTAGGATGAGGATGAGGGTGGGTCCTATGTGTCATCCTCTCTAAGAATGAATTTGAGGGTCCTGTTTTGAGGGCTTCTGCTGGAGTGTAGCCCAAAAAACAGAGCTCGGAAGAGCCCTCAAATAAAAAGTAGGGGCTCTGTTTTGAGGGCTACTGCTGGAGTTGCTCTAAGGCATCGTCTTAGTAGGTGCATCAAGTCGAGAAGGAAAAAAAGTATTTGTGTGCAGATGTGGATCGAATTTAGAAATACATGTGTAAGGTCCATATCAGTTTCTTGGCCACAGATAGTGATCATGGGCATCCAAATTTAATCAATTGCTCACAACTCGTGGTCTGCAATCGAAGTCTATAATTAAGCTAGCACGCAAAGGGATTGTTCCAGATAAAAGCTACACGCCTAAATGTCTCGCCTCACTGGCCATGATAATTACGTCTTGCTTGGAAAAGAGGAATTTTGCAATATAACAAAATAAAAGCGTGAGATACGTACATACATACATACACACACATTAGCTGAATTTTTCAGGCAACTGTGTGGCTAGATACTATAATACATATGCTTACATCGAAATATAGATGTGTACATTGTACTTATTACTCCTGCCAGTCACAAATATATATCGTTTTTTATACATGCAGTCAAACTTTCAAACCTTTAGCTATGGATATCTTTTTAAATATTTGTATTAGATACATGATAATTATATGTGTAGATTTGTCTCAAAAAGTATTTTTATAATATTATAATTTTATTGAGTTTTATAAATATATTAAATAGATATTAATGATCAAAGTGGTATTTTGGAACCGTATTGATGTCTAAAACAATATGTATGTATGACTAAAGAGAGTATACAACTCCAATGCTCATGGTAGGGATACAATTGTATTTCTTGCACTCCAACTGCAACGACTTCTATATAGTATATGTATCTGATAAATCTCAACCGTTATAATTTGGCTTCGACAAAAAATAATGGTGTAGATTTTTCTTTTTTTTTCTTCAAATTAACGTGAGAATTTCAATGAGTTCTCTATCATTCTAAGCCCTCGACAAAGTGGCTCCAGTGCCGGTGACAAAAAAATGAAAGCTAATAAGCTTATCTCGTCCTACCACACGCGCTAAAAGCTCTCTCACTGTCTGCATCGACGCTTGCTTTTCCAACACTGGGAACTAGCCAGGAAGCATCGACCGTTAATACGTAGTAGTGCTGAGCTTTTGACTGCATCTCGGACATGATCAGTGAAAGCAGTACGTATCCTACAACGTGACTACATGTAGCAACATGCCTTCTGATTCTACCACGTACTGCACGCACACGTAGTACTACACTATACAGTGGTGCTCATTTGGGCTTTTTTTTTAGTGGCTTATGACTTAAAAACGCTGTAGCTGATTGAAAAAACACTGTAGCTGACAGAGAATTATTTAGCATAACTAAATTAAAAAAATATGCTAGCCCAATACATATAATACAAACAAATACGGGAAAAAAGAACCGGCGAAAAAGCTCAACAAAAAGCTAAAAATTTAGAAAAAGACGAAATTTATAAATAGTAAAAAATAAACCGAAAACCAGAAGCTGAAACCCAAATGAGCACAGCCAAGACGAATAGATTGGATTAGTGATGAGACAAAAGTGTCCCAATGCATTCTCCGAAGGACTTGGTCATGCCATGCAGGCCCCCAAAGGGATTTGCTACTAATGTACTAACGCTGCCAACTATACTAATAGATTGTTTGGGACTTATGCGAGAGCTAGCTAGCTGTATCAATCGGACGATTCCACATGGAGATCGATACAATTGAGGCAATTGCTCCAGCATCACATCCCACACAGATCGCTGATTAATTAATCCTAATCCATCAACTCGCCGGCGCGATGTCGATCTCAACGTTTCAAATTAAAAAAATCATAACTTTGACAATAATTCTATCAATCGTTGATTGGAATAAATTCGTGGTATCGTAAAAAAGGTTTATGTTAAGTTTCATGTCATTTGGATTTTCGAATAAAAAATTGTGTAGATTTTCGGACTTAAAATAGTGCTGAAATTGTTATTTATTTGCCTACTTTTACTGTTTTACAGCGGTTTGACCGCTATTCATTAAAGATCTAACCGCTATTCTGTAACGCCTTAGGGTCCAAACCGGCTCAAACCTAAACACATTCTGGATAGGCCACGCACACGAAGCAACCCGCTTGCACTTTCGTCATCGCTTCGCGCAAAACGGTTAACCGGAGGTGCTATCATTAGAACTCCTAGGCTTATATGTAAGTGCTTCTCAAGGTAAGCTAGCAAGGTAGGACTAACCCAGAAACTCATGTGCACATGCACATAAGCCAACATGGACCGAGGTATCACATATTCGACATAGGTCTGACCATCATTGAATTAGAGGTTAACCGGCCTCATTTTTCAGTCTAACCGATTGTAATTTGAGGTCTGATGGTGAGTGTTTGGAATTTTCAGGTTTTTTATTCCTTACTTAGGATTTTAATGCGCTTATGAATTTAATTTCTCGTTACATGTTATTGTTATTTAGGGGCTGTTTGGTTGCTAGCCATATTTTGCCAATAAAAATTACCACACTTGTCTAAGTTGAGGTGCTCAAATTCTTTGCCACATCTTAGCAAGCCTAAGAGAATTTTGCCACACTTTTTTGAGTCATTGACGCGTGGGACCTAATTTGCTGAAAGAGAATCTTGTCACAACTGTGGCTGCAACCAAACAGCTCCCAAAGTTGATCAAATTTGCCTAACCTTAAACATGGTAAACTGTGGCTGGCAACCAAACACCCCCTTAATCAATCACCCTCCTCATACAAAATTACTGCATCCCGAGTAGTCGTACTCAATCCACTAAAATTACTGCAAGAAGTAGGATCATTCGGGATTTAAGGCACGAGGCAATCAAAGAGAGAGAGAAAAAAAAGGATTTCAGGCACGAGGAGGGAAAACCGCCGCCATCTCTGAACACAGCTATGGCTCTGCTCCTCTTCCCGTGCGCCTCGGACCTAACGGGCGCCTAACCCCTGCACGTCGCTCGGTGGGCAGGGTCCACCGTGAACCACCCCTCCGGCCCCGCTCGGGGACGTGAGCAGCCGTGGCAGCGGCGCAGGTCTAGAGTTTCAGAACTAGGCGCAGGATTTCTCCGGTGCCCGTGGACATCGTGGAGAAAGTAGCTTTTTCACTCGCACACCTCGCACCTGCAGCATATTTCTTTCCTAGGGACAAGTACAAGGGTCTTTTTCAACGAGCACATTTTAGTTCGCCCCGTGCTTTCATGGGATAAAGCTAAGCTTGCAAGCAACAATTCAGCATGCTTTACCAATTAAGATTTAAGAATCTATGCTTGACTCTCTGGGCCTGTTTGGGAGAGCTCCACCACTGAAAACGTGGATCTGAAGCAGCAGCTCCACCGTGGATCTGAGATCCCATCATAGAGTGTTTGGCTTGTACAGCAGCTCCAGATCTACGAAATTGAGGTTTTGGTGGGAATGGCCACTTTTGGTGGGATGGGGTGTGTAACCAGTGACATTGATGGGTAATTACCACCCAACTCCACGGTGGAGCACCCCTTGAGGAGCTACATGAAATCCATGGATCTGACCCTCAGATCCAGGATTTTGGTGGATCCAGATTTCGCGGAGCTGGAGCGTTTGGGTAAAATTTCGTGGAGTTGAGCTGTTTTTCGTGGATCTGGAGCTGGTGGAGCTCTCCCAAACAGGCCCTCTATCTCTAGGACCTAGGCTGTACTTTCTCCAGTCATAAATATGTATCGTTAGGCTGTACTTTTTCTAATCATAAATATATATCGTCTTAGAATACATATAGTCAAACTTTTATAATTTTAAGTATCGATATCTTTAAATGTTTAGATTGGATATAAGAAAATTATATGTATAGATTTATCTCAAAAAATACTTTTATAATATTATAATTTTATTAGGTTTTATAAATATGTTATAATATAAATTAATAGTCAAAGTTACGTTTAGGAGACCGTGTCAATGTCTAAAATAATATGTATTTGTGATTGGAGTGAGTAGTTTGGTAGTAAAGATTAATACTCACAAATCTATAATATAGTATACGTGTTATGGCATTATGTTTTTTTATTGAGAATATGGTAATGCACAACTGAGACTTGGGAGTTGTGCCTCCAATGACTTCTCTTCCTACGAATCTATGAATGGGATTTAGCATAAAAAAATAATTAAGGGGATTTACATAAAGTGCAGTGCGATAAATGGGAAACCTGAGGGGTACAAAGGAAAAAGTGCAATCGCAAAAGTGCCCCTCTTCCCGGACCTCCCCTGAGCTCCCCAACAAGAACATCACCACCACTTGCTCTCTCTCTCTCTCCCTCCCTCTCTCTCCACCCCGAATTCTACCGGCTCTCTCTCGATTCTCGAAGGCATCGATCCGTACATGGACAACGCCGAGAGAACGTCTCCGGAGTCCGGCGATCGCGCGGTGAGATTCCCCCGCAGTTCTGTGCTGCGATGGCGAGATAATTTTATATCTACTGGTTCTTTGTGTGTGTTCCAATTAAATTCGGCGCTTAATTTTGTTGTTCGTACTCAAAAGATGCGAGGTTTGGTGTTGAATTGTGGTTGAGTTGGGCGAACTTTGTGGATGCCCTTTGCGTTTCTTTCTTCATTTTTTTTTTGCAACTTCTATTAGTACCGGAAGATCGAATATTTTCTTGATTTTCCTTTATCACTGCAGCTTTCTTCAATTGTGATAAATAGCTCTTGTTTGCCTACCTTGGTTTCCATATACTTTCACATGACCTATTATTATAGCTTCTAGTGTGAGTTTTGCTGAACTCTCTCTCTCTCTATCTCTCCCTCCCTCTCTCTCTCTATGAAATTGTTGTACTGAAGCCTTTTGCTATATGTGTGATTATGTAGCTACTAGTGTGATTGTAACTTAAGTGCGTGCATAGCTAGTTGGATACATTGTCTTAGGAATGGAAGACCAGTTTAGTATTTTACTTCACAAGCTCTCTAGATTACGCCTGTAAGCAAAGTAGCGTTGACATTGTTGTGGACTCACGGCAAGCTCTCTAGATTAGGAACTAGGAAAGTCAGTATATGTCATGGACTCACGGCGATGTTTTTTTTACACTCGTATTCGTGTTCCTTGTCAGTGTGTGAATTTAGAGTATTAGACTGTAGTCTATAGTCTATATGGAAGAGTGAGGGTACATGCAACTGCGCTGGAAGGAGCACATCTGATGGTGCTACTCCATGTGTTCAGTAGCTAAGATGAGTGCCGTGAGCTTGATAACGCGTATCGGTTCAAGAATTATTGTGTGCCCCTTTCCTTTTTCATAGAAATGTTGATGCCTTGCTCTTCTTTCTAGTTCATTAGTTTTAAAAGCTTAATCTAATTTACTTAACATAGTTTGTTGGCTGTACTGTTTGCTTTACAATGTAGGCACCGGACCAGGATGAGAATGCCCGAACTGCACCTGGGCATAATTCACGAAGGCCAAATCTTTCTTTGCAAATACCTGCTAGGACCTTGGATAACCATATGCCTACTTCAACGAGAATTAATATATCCCCCAGCCCCAGTTCGACAAGAGCTGGATTGCCCCCGAGGCCTAATTCAACTAGAACGAAATCATCTATCAAGAACATCATTCCACAACAGAGTTTCAGGGCAAGGAGTTCAGCACAGGAAGGTGACCGGACTATCCTTCTAATTCCTGGGACACCATCGGAAGGGCAGCAGGATAATCCAACTACATCAATATCATTTTCTTTTAGAAAGGTCATTAACTCGTTATCGGCAAAACGTACCCATTCTTTGCCAGTCACTCCTGTGGCAGCTTCAGACAAAACTTCATCACCGGGAAATCAAATAGACAACATGCCAACTACAACCGTAAGTATATAGATTTGTTTTTCCTGCAAAGCTGTATCCAGATAGAGGGGAGATAGTAGATAATAGCCTTTACATGGGACCGGTTGGAAGTTAGGCATTACACTGGTCATATATTTTCAGTTTTACTAAGGTGGTGTTTTTTTTAAAAAAATGTCTTATGATTTTGGCAGAATCAAGAAGTTCAAGCTCAAATTAGGCGTTCGCTTTCAGTACCAGGGAATCGCAAAAGCAGGAGTTTGAGGAGGGCAGATTCGTTAGGTGTCATCCGTGTGATTCCAACAACCCCACGACCTGTTCCAGCTGATACAATTGCATCAAGTGATGGCATTGAAGAAACAGTGGAAGGTGTCTACTGTCTAGTCTTCTTAAGCCTTTACTCTGATATTTTCATGGACCAAATCATTTGCTTCACAAAGAAGCATTTGTTAATTCAATTGCATCATTGACAGTTCCTGGAGATGGAGGCGAAGATATTCCTGAAGAAGAGGCAGTCTGCAGAATTTGTTTTGTTGAACTCAATGAAGGAGGGGAAACACTTAAAATGGAGTGCAGCTGCAAAGGAGAACTTGCCCTTGCACACCAAGATTGTGCCATCAAATGGTTTAGCATCAAGGGAAACAAGATATGTGACGTCTGTAAACAAGAAGTTCAGAATCTGCCTGTGACTTTATTGAGAATACCGACTCAAACTGTTAACAGGCGAGTAACAAATGGTGCTCAGCAAAGAGCATCTCAACAATACAGGTAAAGATACTCGAGAGAATGGGCCGATTCATGGATTTTTATTACTATCATGGTATGGAGATAGGACTGGTACTGTTTTGTGTTTTCTCCTCTGTCCAGCTTTGTGAATCAGAAAATGGAAAAGCTTATTTTCAAATGTATTTTCAATTTTCCTTCTTTTGTGCTCGGCTCCCTCTTAGAAAGAAGCAATGCAATAAATATTCCTTGATAATTGTGCATATTCGGCAAAATCTGAAGCTTCAGTTTCTAACAGATTTTGGCAGGACATTCCAATTTTGGTGATGGTTAGCATGCTTGCATACTTCTGTTTCTTGGAACAACTTCTGGTTTGTGTTTCCATCTTTCTTTCTTTACTGGTGCATTTGAATGTAACCGCTCCTTTTTTCTTTCAGCTTTGTGAAATCCATCTAAATGTCATCAACTCTTTCATTGGGACAGGTTACTAATTTGCAGGCACGTGCACTGGCGATTTCATTGCCTTTCTCATGTGTGTTGGGCATCCTTTCTTCCATGATAGCATCCACTATGGGTAATTAACTTTTACTCTTCTTTGCCATTCCTGCTATTGTAAGAAGCACCTACAACGCCATAAAATTAGTTATTTTATTGAGAAAGTAAAAGGCATTTTAGTGTTTAGTAAGTGGTAGAAGACCTAAACTATGGTAGTTCACTATATCATGTTCCCATTTGTAGCCCCAAATTAGTATTGAATTTGTTTGAAGTTGTGTAATGACTAATGAGTTCAATACTTATTAGGAAAACCAGTGGTGGTATATTTGATTTCAGTTTTTCTGCAGCAAAACTATTTTTTTGCCCATTTGCTTAGGATTGATTATTTATTATTTGGTGGAGTTCACTTCTTGTCACCAATACAATCCAATTTTTCTTTGTTCCTACAGTGACCAAGAGTTATCTATGGGCCTATGCTTCCTTTCAGTTTGCTATTGTGATCCTGTTTGCTCATATATTCTACAACGTGGTATGGACTCTTCTCCTTAATTACATCTGACACAGATAATGTTTTTATCGCACTGCTTATTACTATCACAAAACTTGCAGTTAAAAGTGAATCCAGTCGTTGCAGTCCTACTCTCCTCATTCACTGGGTTTGGTATTGCTATTAGTACGAACTCACTGCTAGTAGAATACTTGAGGTGGAGATCTAGGAGGAATCAACGGTTAGCACAGCCTGTCAATGATGGTCGTCATCCAGAATCTGGGAATAATGCTGTAAATGAAAACAATGGTGATAGGCAGCAAAGGCAGAATCCAGAATCTGGGAATGACGTTGTATAATCATTCAGGTTTGTTCACAACGAATTTAAGATGTATTTCTTCACTTTTCTCAAGTAGCCAGAACTTTCACTGATCTTTATGCGTATGCTCACCTGTGCTCTCGCTGTTGGCTTCTGTAGAATAAGAAGAGCAATGACTGTGAATAGCTGGCTTTGATCTGTGCAGTAGTTATAGATCGTTGGACTTCAGAATTGCAATTGCAGGAATGGAGACATGGAAGCAATTTTTCCTGGCGTCTACATAGGAGGCTATATACCACATGGAGGTGGCCACGGATATAGTTAGGCAACAGAGAGAGCTGGACCAAAATATCCAATGTGCATGATATTAGTCTAGCAGTTTGACATCAGATATGCGGTTCCTTCAATATAATTTAATAGACCTGATATCACGAAAGTGAGTGTAGCTAGTTCTTGTGAATTTACCTATCTAGCCATAGTATTATGCCAGTATTGAGAACTCCTTAGTCGTGAGAAGCTTTTATAAATGAATTTTTAGATTGTGACAAGGTTATCTGAACTTAAAACCACAGAATTATGCATCTCAAAAAAAGAAGTGTGTATGCAATGCAGGAGATTGAATGGAATTTCGGAAGTGATGCTCACTTCATAGTAAAAGATGACGATGTTTGTTCCGCAGGTTCTGCTCTGTGCACCTATGTTCAATTGTTCATTTATGTGTGCGCTAATAGATGCTGGTAATGGTTCTGTAAAGCAAACTAGTGGCATCTTGCACGAATTTTTGCACAGGGACTTGTAATATATCCCATATTGAAGGGGCAGCGGTCGTGTTACCAGGCAGCTAGCGACTCTATTTGGCAGATGAATAGTATCATTAGAGCAAGCATAGCCAACGCAGATAGGCTTTTTTTTTTACCTGCAATTTTTCCAAAAAAAAAAGGGTACGATTTTTAAAAAATAACTCTATTTGTTCTCTTTTACTTGACGATTTTGATTATTCATGATCTCCGAGATATAATTTTGACCGTTGTTTTTTACATAAATTTATATTAAAATAAATTATTAACATTGTAATATTATGATATTTTTTTACCAAAAAATCTAATGATATAATTTTTGTATAGTCAATCTATATAGTTTTAAATATATTGGTAGACAAACCTTAGAATGGATTTTAAGGCGTCAAGTTAAAAAGAATAGAGGAGTATAGTTTTTCATAATTTCAGGGACTAAACCACCGGGGGAAAATCTCAGTTTGTGATAGAGTTATTTTCCTTAAGTTTTGGAGGTTCAACTGAATCCTCATGCCCCATGTTAGGTCCGCCCCTGTTTGTGTAGCAAACGTCTGGATGGAAAGGGCCTTGTGAAGTGTCTCCAGGCTTTGCATTCAACTGTTGAAAATCTCTCGAGATTTCTCACTCTCTCTTTTATATTTTCTATCTCTCTCAAAAAACAAATACAAATTTATGGGAGACAAATAACTTACTTCAAATGGTTATCTATTCCATTTGATTGAGATATTTTAAATAGATACAACCGGCCGCACATGCAAGTCACTCACCTACCACTTACGATCATACGCTTAACTTCTGAAATTCCTCTATGATCCGCACGATTCAGTCCTCTAACTATTTATTGACTCACACTACAACCGTTATTATGACCGTCACTCGGTCGACTGCTTCTCCGACTACGACCACTAAACACAGTCTTATGACCACATAGTCTTACGACTACACGCGCGACTATGACGACTAAATACAGTCTTACGACCACACGCTCAACTCCGACCGCTACTCGACTCCTACAACTACTCGACTCCGACTATCCTCGATACTCGACTGCGACCACTCAAATGCTCCAACTGCTATAGATGAGTACTCGAACACGAGTACTTGGACACATGACTTTTGACCACTGCAGTTTATACGACCACTGCAGTTTACGACTACATCCACTCATGATTACCACACGAGTACTCGACTGCCACCAATACTCAAACACACACCGCTAAAACTACTTACATGTCAAGATTACAACCAACATCGAAGTGAATTCCATCTCACTTAAGTGAATATTTTGAATACGGTTAGGTGAAAGTTTTGAGAATTATCATCTCCTCTGATTGCCGGTATCAGTCCTACAATAAGCATCTAACATCGTTGGTTTTTCAACATAGCTTGAACATACAGAAAACACACACATGCTCAACTCAAATGTTCAGATAGATTTCTAGTTTTAGTTGTCGCTGGGGACCCAAAAAGAAAACAAGAAGATAGTTGTTGTTGCCATCTTTGCCACTTGTAGACTCACGATATTTATCAGTGTAATGGGAGTACGGGGCCTGCAAATTAGCTTTCTCAAATGAATTGACTAATTGACAATTGTATTAAACTAATTGCTATCTTCAAAGATAAATTATACAAGGCATAACCTGATGAATAAGCTTTATGGTGCAATGACTACAAGAAACTAAATTCTCGGACTTTTCAGGTTTGGAGGCTTTGCAGCAGCTTGTGTGCCTGAACGTCAGCAACAACCAGATGAGTAGTTTCACATCACTTGAACACCTCATGAAGATAATTTCTTTGAAAGTACTGGATTTATCTTTCAATGAGATCGGAGCTCACTCAACCGATACAACACGGTATATCTGCTCATCTCCATTTTCACACAAAGTCGAACCATGTGAAGCTTTTGAAGAGTGCCAAAAGAAAAATGTCAAAGTGGAGGAATTCTGGGACGCCATACTATTTTTCAAATCTGTGGATTGGCACAGCTCGACATCTAAGGAAATGCAGTTGCCAACAAGGATAACTTCAAAACTCTTGTGATGACAGAGTCCTCTATTGATTTGCTTCATGTGTATTACAGTATTTTTAAGCAAATCTGTGACACGAACTTGATATTGCGGAGTTTTTTTTTTTTTTGGCGATGTTCTTTTTGTACTACTCCTAACCTTTGCATAAATTTGGGTTGTGTTCAGAAAGCTAGGTTACATCATGTTATAGTTTGATCTATCCATTCCTCATCCAAATGTTATTTATTTGGAAACCTTCTCGGTTTGGAGTTCGTGAGTACGGAGTGATCCAACTGCAATTAACAAGAACTTCATACATGAAATTTTCTACTATCGCGTGGTGTCAATTTCGCATTATCTCATGCTGTCAAACGATGAAAACTTTCATCTGAACTAAGCCTCACTGAGACAGTGCGACTCCATTCAGAATTGCAGTTGTTATCCACAACGTGGCATTTGCCAGTTTCCATGAACCTACCCAGCAAGAGTAAGACCGAAAAATCCACAAAAAAATATTTTTACAAAGGTTAAACTAAATTTTCTGTCCAGGCTGTGCAATATCAGAAGCTTGTATAATGTATACCTCAGTCAGGGTTAATTTCTCTTGATGGCTTCTTGAAAAAAACCGGTAAGAACATGTATGGCATCAGCTATAATACCCACCAAATTTAATGTACAGCATCGTGTTGACTGAAGAACTATCGGCCAGTCACTGATTACTGATAGAAGATGTAAGCAGTAGCAGTATAGCACTGTTTCCGTTCTATGGAACTGAAATATGAATACCAGCTCCCCTAAAAGATTCCAGGTAAAATAACAAAAATATGCAGGGAATCTCCCATATAACAGAATTGATTGCAAATTAAGTCACAGTAAGAAGGTTTCCAGACATAGATTCATCTAAAGCTAAATAGCTTGGGAAAGCAAAAAAAAAACATCAGAAGCATCATTCACTTGTCCAAGGACAGCAGAGACATCTTCTCTTCAATAAAGCAATCAACATGGCAAGATGAACGGCAAGCCGCTGGAATCAGAATGAGCCCGAGGCACCGCTGTTCTGTTGGAGGCGAAGAAGAACGGTGTGCACTTCGGTACTCCACTGCATCCTGAAGGATTATGTTCCCTTGCTTGTCAATGCAGTGAAACAACCCGAGGAAATAGCGTCCATCATTCACGCCAATCAGCATTCTCCGAAAAAGCAGCTTCCGCAGTTTTGCAACATGCTGCGAGCTGCTGCTAGTGGTATCCGCGGATGTAGTTGAGCTGTTAAGATAAGCATCTTCAGGGCTAAGAACAACTTGAGATGGCTTAGATGGTCCTTCCATTATGCCAAGAACGACTCCCTCTGCTAGAGATGAATTCCACGATCAATAGCAGACAACTGAAGAAAGGAAAACAACTATTGTAGTCTACATTAATGAGAAAATTCTTTCGGGAAATCTCGTTGGAACTAAGGTGAACCCTCATCAGTCATCACAGCTATATCATTACTATTATAAAAGAACGAGTCGATGGTTGTACGTCTATTCTCCTCTAACCGCTCTATTCACTCAACTTCTCACCATTCTCTATTTTCAACGAATCAGAGCAACTCTCTTCTATAGCACGATTCTCTATATATATATTCAATGAGTTTCGTTGCAACGCTCGGGTCGTCTCTTAATACATCAGTTCATTACTGATACTAAACAGGATGCCGTACCAGATTCACCAAAACCATCCTGATCAGGGGCGGACCTAACGTGGGACATGGGGGTTCAGTTGAACCCCCAAAAATATGGAAAAATAAACTGCTACTGGTAATCCACAACGCAGCAAGCAAATCCACCACAAACTCCATGGACTGGACTATCCATCCCAGAAAGGAAGATTTGGATGAGATTGCTCACGGAAAAGAAAAGATCCTCAGGAGCAAGCTAGGGCTTCCTTACCAGCGAAAGAACGCATGAATAACAAGAGAGGAGGAGAGGGTGAGAAACGAGGAAGGTTCGGAACCTGAAAGTTGTAGAACTTGAGGAGGCGAGGCTTGCCCTGCGCGCTGATCGCTGAAGAGCGCCGAAGCAGGCTAGATCGCCAAAGGGGGCGGCACTGGGCGAGTGCCGAGTGGGCGGGATCTGGGGCAGCGCGTGTCAGATCCCGGATGGAATCCGATCGAATTGAGGAAAGATTTCAGAAATTGGAACCAGAGAAAGGGGAAAGAAGAGACGAGACACTATCGCTAGCTACTGCTACTTCTAAGGCTAAAATGATAAGTTGGCAAAAGCGTTGCCTCTCCATTCCTTACTCCAGCGTAGTATATAGGTACAGACCACATTAGGCATGATTGCCGATTACAGTGATTATACCCAGATTAACATTACATTAAGCACTAAGTAAAGTAAACTATCTCATCAACTTAAACAAGCCTTAACATGAACTGATGTAGACCGTGGATGCCGTTTTCCCAGTAAAAAGCAATCCTGGCCGTTCAGACTTAGCCTCCCCTTTTGCTTCAGAATATCAGCTGGTTCTGACAATTCCTCCCCCCTGGCAGCAAACTTGTCCTCAAGTGCTTTGACCAGGGAAGCAGAATTTAATAATCGGTGAATAGAAATCCGGAATCCTTGAATGATTCTCCCAGTACATTTTCCCCATACTGACAAACTCATGCAAAAGTTTTGCCAAGTTCCATGTCTTAGGAGCCCAGGATGATGCCATAACCTCTGTGCGAAGGCTGTCATCTGAAATTTTGCCAAAAGATGGCATCAGGTCGTTTCTGCTGACAACAGTCGTAACAAAGTCTTTGTCAAACTCAGCCAAGTCCCAGGTCCTATAAGCAGCAGGTCCAAAGGTAATACATGAAAATGACGATAATTTGTTCTCACGTAACATGTAAGTTAAAATCGCTGCAATACCAGAACCCCTTGAATGCCCAATGATCTTAATTCTATACTCTGGAAATTGCTTGACTGCTATGCTGATGCAGGGAATGGCCTTATCTGCAATCCCGCGAGCCGCTGCAACCATTCCGCATTGTGCATGTCCAACTACTACATTGGGTACACGGCCTTCTTGTAATACTGCATGATGAAATGGAACCTCTGCAGCAGTTACTGCTATCAAGCGATCCTTAACAATGATAACCCCACGAATGAAAAGTAGGAAACATTTGGTACTTTCATCGCGGACAACCGTGAATGCAGGCTTCATAAGCCTCGCTTTAGACTTCCTTATCAGAATATCACTCTGGCCGTGTCCATCAAACTCTAGGAAAACTACAAGTGGCTTCTTTGAGAAAAACATGTAAAGTCTCAGGTATCTGAGAAGTGAAATTAAATCCTGCCTTATTCCAGCACCTTCCAGAGGCGCACAATTGCGACCAATGTTCTCATGCTGCAGATCCAAATATTCCCCTGAACATAGCAATCCAAATATGTCTTCAATAGCAAGTGGGGCACAAACTTTACAACAGAATCTGATTCAAGCTTAGAAAGAGCCTCGAGTTTCTCAACCAATGGCCATTGTTTATCTTCCAATATCAAAGAGAGATAGTATGAAGCTTGAGAATATGGTTGGCTGAAGTTGAAATTTTGGTAGTCCTTGACAGAAGTTTCCTTCAGGGCGGAAAACCTATTTGGCTTAACTTCAAAGTCAGCTATTTGCTTCAACGTGGTAGGTAGCAGAACTCTCATCTTGTCATTGTAACTACCTACTGAGACCCTGTCATGTGCTTCTTTAGGAGATAAATCCTTTAGAATGAACATATTAGGCTTTGAGGGATGGAGCTTCTCAGTACGAATCAGACTATACGGGTGCACTCCACCCTCACTGTAAAGTTTTGCTTCCTTCAAGAATTCTGCAGCAAGAAGCACCACAGTAGTTGTCCCATCACCAACCATTGATGAAGTCGGCATTTTCCCATGAACATCATCAGGTGGCAGATTTTCCCAATGAATACTATGCTCACCAGAATCTCCCTTGGTACAGAGGTTCATAAGATCAGGCTTTGCCAGACGTTTCAAACTATCAACAAGCTTGGGAAGGTCAGAAGCAAACTGGCATTGAACAGCAACACGCACAACAGGGAATACAGAGAATTCCATTGTTCTGATTGGGCAAGCATCAGTCTCCTTTTCAATTGTCAGGTTTGCACTGTTTGTGATGAACTGGTTCAACCCAACTATAGCAACAATGTTACCACAAAGAACCTCCCCAACTATAGCGGCGTCGGGAGCGCGAGGCAGGCGGCGGGGGCTCTCGGAGGCGAGGAATCGGGGGCGCGAGGACGACGGTCGGTGGACGCGCGGCGCACGAAGGCGAGAGCGCTAGGGCGGCGGCGGGCGGAGGGAGGCGAGGAATCGGGCGCGGCCTGATTTGGGGTTTCTCAGTTCTCAGTTCGGGCGGCGGAGGCGAGGAATAGGGCAGCCGCTGCGACTTGCGACTTGCGAGATGAGGATTGCCGAAGACGGCGCAGGCGGCCGACCTAATCAGCGGGGTTGCGCAGCGTGGGAGGAAATGGGCCAATGGGCCGCGTGGGAGCGAGTCGACCGACTGGGCCGCGTGGCGCGTGGGAATCGATCGTCGCCAGTCGGCCCGAGCTCGTTCTTCATTTCAAACTCTTGTTTTTAATCCCAACTACTAATATATATAGCAGATTTTTTGCAAAAAATTTGGGTATTCAGCTGAATACCCATGAATTACTGTAGATCCACCCCTGTCAAAGAAGAGATAAATCCGGCAGAGCGGAGGACGACGACGACGCCTAGGAGAGAATAATTCCTTCGCTTCGAGGGTTAAATGAGGTTGGCGTGAGAATTTGAGACAAACGGCGAAGCAATAGCCGCCGCCGCCGTCGGAAAAGAGTTCAAGGAAGAGGATGGGCTAGAACTAGAGGCGAGAGAGGTTTGGGATTGAGCTGTGAGGATTACGGATTTGGGGAGGAGGGAGGAGGATAGAAGTCTTGATAATGGTCTGTCTCTTGTGCGGAACATTGGGATCTAATCTAGAGACACTCGTTGAAGGCCCACATGTCATGCATGTTACTTAACGCTGGCTACTGTATCGCTCGGCTACCGGGTTCGTCAGTTTTGCCTTGGTGTATGTACACGTGGACCGTGAGGACCAGTTGCTGATTGTTGGCGAAAGGGAGCAGCGAGCAGGCCGGGGAAAATAGGTGTCAATCAAGGGAAGAAAAGGAGGAGCAGCAACGGGACAAGAGCCAGGGAAAAAGGCAGAAAGAGATCATGGCTTTCTCGCTCCTCGCTTGGGTAACGATTTGATTTTCTCTATGTTTGTTAATTTAATTAGAGATTAGAGTTGGGATTAGAGAGAGTGAAAAGTATTCATTAGGGAAAAGACTAGTATATCGGCTAATCTAGTATATTGTTCTTCTGTAATGTTGGGTATTGTATGAGAGTAATTTAAAAATGTTATCTACTAGATAATTGTAGAGAAATTCGATAGTTTTCTGTATAATATTTATTTATGTTGATCAAATAAATAGATTTTAAGCTATGAATTTTGTAATCCGACTATCTGGTAAATTTATCATCTTCTAGTACCATATATTAATCTGTAGATTAAAATTACTAGATGGAATATTGGATGATTTATCTACATGAAAAATGTAGATAATTAAGGGTTCTAGAGATCCCATGAACATGATCTTAAATCCAGATAGTTTTCTAGAAATATCTAGATATTTTAGATGCTTTATTCGAAAGAATTTAATGGTGCCAATTGTCATAAATCTAGTGGTCACAAGAATCTATATAATCCTTTCAATCCAAAATATACATCATTTGGGAGAGTTGGTTTGGTTTATAAATATTTATATTTTATTTTTCGGAAGCAATATGTTCAAAGTGCCCATGTTAATTATTATTTTTAGAGAGAGGTAAATTATAAATAGAGACAACATATGTCAAAAACAAAAATATGTACTACTTCTTTTTCTATGTGAAAAACACCATTTAATATGCTAACATAGAAAAATAAGAAAAGAGAAGTGGGTTAAATGTAATATCTATTTAAAAACAAAGTGCACACTTGTGTTGTCAACTAAAGTTGTAATAGTTTTACTCTAAAAAGTTGTCATTGTGCGCCACCAAATAAAGTGTTAGTATTAGTTTATTATTTCAAAAATTTTAGTGTTATTGACTTTAATAGACTTAGAAATGTGACTTTTATATTCAATTTTTATAAACCAATAAAAATATATATTAAAAAATGTAACACAATATAATTAGCGAACACCCATTCATAAAATCCTAAATCCGCCATTGATCCTGATGGATATGGAACGACACAAAAGGATGTGAATTTATCTACGTCACAACTCATATTGGCACAAGATCGAGATAGGGGCGGACTTAAACGTGGGGCATGGGGTCAACCGAGGTCGATCTTGCGCGCTGAAGAGCAAAAACCTAAGTGAACCATAGATGGATGGATTAGATTAGTAAGGTACCACGCAGCAAACAAGCCAACAACTAACTGAACGGGGAGAAAGAAAGATTTGGATTTGATTGCTCACAGCCACAGCAGAGAAAAGATCCCTTACCAGCAAAAGAAGAAAGCAATCCAAGTCGGGATGGATCTCCCCTCCACGCCGACGAGAGAAGACTTCGATGTGGAAGGAGGTCTGGCTTGTTGCGTCCGGTCGCCGGCAACAAGGTCGCGAGTGATGAGGCACAGAAACTAAACCAGCTGGCCAAGCAGCCCGCCTCAACTGAGTAGCAGCAGGCCAAGGAGAAAGCGGAAGGAGACGCACACGGACCGACCGCCCGACGGCGCGAGCCGAGGGAGGTTGCACGTGGCGGCGTGGCCGATGGAAGGAGAAGGATGACAGCCTCGACGGCTCCGGAACAGGATTTTTTCTTTTTTTGGATTGGAATTGGACTTCCGAGTAGCTGGGATAGCGGGCGTTGAGCCATCCGGTGTATGGGCCGTGCTTTTATTATTAGTAGTAAAGTGTTTATGTGCTGTAACAAAACGTTAAAAGTTGGTGTTATATATCATTATATATGATCCTAAATTATACATGAACATAAATTTGATCTTAACATGCATATATATAGCAAAACATATGTGTACAAGCTCTTAAAGAAATCAAAATCGAAAACAAACATTTGCCTTTAGTAGTGGACAAGCAAAATATATAAGACACCTAGGATGTAAGAATATCTTTGTAGATGATATTCTTTGTAAATATGCATGCAAAATTGAAGCTCATGTATTTTCCCGACGTAGCAAGCATTCTTCTATTGCTTGTAGCAGTAGCTCGTGAAAAGGGCAACATATAATTGTCCGTGGGAGAAGATTGAATCAGGAAGTTAGACATCTACATTTGGGATTGTTTGCCTTTGTGCCAGGGGTCATGATGTGTAGAGAGCAAGCGATGCACAAGGGAGCGGCGACACGTGAGGGGAGGAACCACGATGATGGCACACGGCAACTGCAGGTGGGGGAGGAGGGCCGGCATGGCTGCCAATTGCAGGGAAGCGGAAGGGGATGGAGGTGGCGTTTGAAGGAAAGAGGAGGGGATGGTGGACTATTGGTCCTCCTGAACTAGTCGACGTCATGTTGGTCGACAATAAAATGGTCGACGTCATGCTGGTCGATGACGAAGTCACACTGGTCCCACGATACTCTGATTGACAATGCTCTGGTCGGCCAGCATGGTCGATGCATTCTACTTGTCAACTCCACATACTGGTTGAGGGTCACTAGTCGAGGTCGCTGATCGGGGTCATTGGTCGGAACACACTAGTAAGTTCACTGGTTGGAACAAACTGGTCAAAGTTGTTGGTTGGGCTCGTGCCTATCAATGGACTGGTTGATACTTAGACCAGTTATTGTATTGGAATGGCTAGTAGCTAAGAGATTGTATTAGAATGAGTAATAGTCAAGAAGGATATATCAAGAATTGGGCATGATATTGGAGGTTAAAGTAGAAAGTTGTAATGACAAGAGATAGAAGACACACAGTTCGGTAGGGGTAGCCGATGTGTAAGGGATTATAAGTTTAAGGTAGATCGTATATGGTGCATTGGTATATGCGTGAGCAATATATTTTAATACCAAGTGAACTAATAAAATCGTTGTACATATAATCAACATATCAATTTGAGATTAAATAGAGGTATATGTGCATACATATATTTTGAAAAAGAGTAACTAATAAAGGAAGAATAGAATATGCAGCTACATGATCCATATATGATGGAGAGTGTTTATCTCTACTTTTAAAAGAATGAATTTAAGGTGATGGTACGTCCCTACACCCTCACAAAACCTGCGCTGCCCCACTGTCCCCCCGCCCCCCGCGCGAATCCCGCGCCTCCTTTTCTCCTTCCTCTAGCACCTCTACTCGCCGCCCCCCATCCACGCCACCAGCGCCTCCCGTCTCCACTGCGCCACCTCTTCCGCATCGTCTCCCCCGTGTCCGTCTGCATGCTTCTCGTCGTCCTCCTCGTCTCCCTCCTGTCATCCCCCGACTCCCCATCCCCCTTCGCCGCCGCCACCGGCAGCAATGCCGGCGCAGGCGACGACCTCACCACTGCACTCATTACGGCCGTCTCCTTCGTCGTCGCAGTCACGGCCGCCACCTTCCTCCTGGTGCTCCTCTTCTACCTCCGCTGCACGCCCTGCCTCCGCGCCTACCTCGGCTTCTCCGCGCTCGCCGTCCTCCTCCTCGGCGGCCAGGTCTCCCTCCTCTTCCTCTCCCGCCTCCGCTTCCCGCTCGACGCCGTCTCCTTCGCGCTGCTCCTCCCCAACGCTGCCGCGGCGCTCGCCCTCGCCGCGCTGTCCCTGGCATCCGTCCCCATCGCGCTCCACCAGGCGGCGCTCGTCGCTGTCGCCGTGCTCACCGCGTTCTGGTTCACACTGCTCCCCGAGTGGACCACCTGGGCGCTGCTCGTGGCCATGGCCGTCTACGACCTCGCGGCCGTGCTGCTCCCGGGTGGCCCTTTAAGAGTGCTTCTTGAACTGGCCATAGAGAGAAATGAGGAGATACCGGCGTTGGTCTATGAGGCAAGGCCGGTGGATCCCGGCACGGCCAGAATTGGCGGCTGTGGAGGGAAAGGAGGCAGCTTGCTGGGGATTTGGATCCCAATTCCACAGTTGAGGTGATTGGTGAGGCGTGGGGGAGGAGAGGAATCTTGATGTCAATTCAGGTAGCAACTCGGCCAACTCGACAACCCAAGCTGGTGAGCAGGCCAATTTGACTGGAGCTGTTAGTAATTCAAGGCTCAGGGAGACATCAGTGCCAGATATGAGCTCTGATTCTCCTGACGCACAAGCAGGGGAGGTGTTGGCATTACCGGAGACTAGAGTGGCTGTTGCTGAAATGAGGGTACCTTTGATCCAGCCACGACCAGAGAGAACCTGGGAAGGGGACGGAGATGAAGATGGCATTGGGTTGAGCTCATCAGGGGCTATCAAGTTTGGGTTGGGGGACTTCATATTCTACAGTGTGCTCGTTGGGAGGGCAGCTATGTATGACTACATGACGGTCTATGCGTGCTATCTTGCCATCATTGCAGGGCTCGGTATCACTCTGCTGCTGCTGGCATTCTACCGCAGGGCATTGCCTGCCCTACCGGTGTCCATCACACTTGGCGTCGTGTTTTACGTGCTGACGAGAACGTTGCTCGAGACCTTTGTTATGCAGTGCTCCGCAAATCTTCTGATGTTTTAGCATCCATGGAACATTCCATATTGGTATGTTATTCAGTTATTGTAGTTTACAATTCAGACCTTCCCCATCTGGTTAGGTTTTTGTTTTTGTGTAACTGTTAATCTGGTGGTTCATGTAAAATGAAGCTGTATGGATTGGCTATTTAGCATTTCTGTCAAACTTTCTACATTACAGATATATGTTGCTTATGTCTGGAAGAAGGCACTTTTGTCATGAATCTGTTGTTGCACAATCTGTCATCTTGATATGATTATGGGAGGTACTTTTATACTTTTCTCAATAGTGATTTGCACAATTTTTAAAGCATAATGAATGGTTTATAGATGCTACTTACCTCTTCATTTGCTTTGAGATTAGTGCTATTCTTATTAGATATGAAAACATTGAAGCACTGATCTTACTATTACCTGTTATCTCTCCCCTTTATTATTGACAACAAAACAGGAACCCTGGTTGAGCAGTCATCAACAAATCAATGGCCTTTGAATTAATGCTTTCTATATTTTATGCCCTTAAATTCATCTATTTCTTTTTTTTTTTGCACACCCGCCTGCTTCCCCGAATGGATTATGAATTCCCATGGACGGTTAGTCTCAAAAGTGTTGCGACGATTCCAGTTCTAACCGCATGCTTGGATTAACAATAAGCGACTTGTGCACGAACTCAATCTCTCCCTCTCTCTCACACACAGAGCCCATCCAAATACGATGCATATACATCTCAAGAAAGAAGAAAGAAGCGCAAAAAAACACTGACTGGGACACCAGGCGCTTACCTCCAGTTGCCAGAGACGGATGGATGCCCCAAGCGCTTCCTGTTCTAATAATAATGGTGCTGGTTCCGCACTCGGTGTCCCTCCAGTCATGAGATGATATCCCGGAAGAGAGCGCTACTTGAGGTTACAATCTCTGCAGCAGTAACATGCTCAAGGAACTTACAATGGATCAAAACAGACATGAGCATGATTACAATGAATACCCGACCAGCCCGATCAGAGGAAGTTAATGTTTAATTCCAGGTGATCCTTCAAGCCATGATGTTTACATTAGAATATATCTGCCTTGCCCTTTCCACTTCTTACTTGCTGGCTTTCTGATCTTTTACTTGCGTATATGTTTTCTTTAAAATTAGTCATGAACTATTAGGTGAAAGCAAAATTATCCAGCGAGTTTTCAGCGGTCACCTTGAAAATCAATTAACTAGAATTTTCGGTTTCTGACATTTTTGGTTGTTTTTTCTTGATTTCGGTGCAATGGAACTATGGATAGAATTTTGCATCAGACATAAAATCTATTGTTTACTGCAACAAATCAGAACTATTGAGGTGTGTGGACATCATAAGATGAAATATATGCAGCATGCCACATGAAAGTATTGTTTGCTATGCATGTTCACTGATTCAGGGCATGGTGTTGATTTGTTGCGAGAACTCGGATGTTTGTTGCAGAATTTGTTGGAATGCAGGACTTATTAAGGTCAAGAGGCAAATTTCCATATATGACTACTTCCTTTGCCATGTTGAGAAGTGGATGGTTTAGCTTGAATTGTGATCCAATGAATTGTACACACTTATATGTATCATTCAGTTACAAGTCAACCTTTTGTTCTATACTAGCTGAATGCCCGTGCGTTGTTACGGATTTAAAAAAAATTAGAACATATTTATATGCACGTTCCAACAAATTTTACCACTCGTTAATTTTAGAACATGTAGTATGATAAAATTTTAAAATCCGTAGCAACGCACGGGTATTCAGCTAGTGTTTTTAAGAACCTCGATCCATCAAGCTCATACTTTAATTACATTTCTCAAGTTGTATTTTTCTTCAAGCTTCTATTATAATTTTCAATGTTTATGATGTATTAAAATCCTAAATAGCGTACAAGATACGTAAATATATTCTCAAATATGTAAGTTATATCATTTGATTCTAAAACTTTAAAATAAATCTAGCTGCTCAAATGCACAGGCCACCGGCTAGTTATGTACAAATACAAAAGGAGTAATACACAAATACAGATGAAAAGTTACAACCAGGGGTATTATGGTCTGTTTGCCCCCAAATCCCCCCTCTTATATTTGTAGAGCTAACTTATTAGCCAACCTTTTCTAAGGGTAGCTCTAAATTATCAGAGGAATGGATTCTCAGATAATTCAAAGCACAAATTAAAAAAAAATAAGAATTTAAAGCTCTATCAAACAGACCCTTAGCAAAGCCTTGTTGGAAAAAGAGTTAGTACCGGTTGGCGCATAGAAATACCATCATAGCACAACCATCCGTTCAGACAAAGTATAGCACAACCATTTGCATATGGTTTGCAATTGATAAGTTCACATTAAAATGCATGTATGTATAGGCCCTATTTAAAATACGGGAATTCCAGATGAAAGTAAAAACTATACTTACAAATTCTGTCTAGAATACGAGAATGCCGTGTGAAAGGAAAAAAAAACTAGACCTCGTTCATAATATTTTCTATTCAATTCGGCTTAAGTTTCTGACTTCCAACTTATTTTTCACTATTCACAAATTTCGTCTTTTTCTGAATTTTTGGTTTTTTTAGCTTTTTTGCCGGTTCTTTTTTCCCGTATTTGTTTGTATTATACGTAATATGCTAACATATTTTTATGTTTTTTTTAATTTTTTTAAAATTTAATTATGCTAAATAAGCCTCTGTCATCTACAATGTTTTTTCAGCCATAAGCCACAAAAAGCCCAAATGATCACCACTAAGCACTATAGCTGGCTTAAAAAGAACTGTAGATGACAGAGGCTTATTTAGCATAATTAAATTTAAAACATTAAAAAATATGTTAGCCCATTACGTATAATACAAACAAATACGGGAAAAAAGAACCGGCAAAAAAACTCAGCAAAAAGCCAAAAGTTCAGAAAAAGATGAAATTTATGCATAGTGAAAAATAAGCCGGAAGCTAAGCTAAAGCCAAAACGATCACAGCCACACTACGTTCTAGACGTGGCTACACAGACATAAGGATAAGATAACTTAGTGTGGCTTACAGTAGGCATTGAGATTATGCAACATACATTTCAAGTGGGCTTTTGCTTTTAGCTTATTTCATTGTGCGTCGTACTATTTAAAGTTTATTTTGACACTATAAATGATGTGAGATTTTTTGGCATAATTAGATTAAAAATCATAAAAATATAAAAGGTACGTTATCCTGAATAATACAAATATTTTTTTAGCGTAATTAAATTAAAAATCATAAAAATATAAAAAGTTACGTCATCATAAATAATACAAAGGAATAAAAAAAATGAAAAACTAAAAAAACGAAATTAAAGTGTTATATGGTAGACACTAAAAGCTGAAGCTAACTCGAGCGGCCGATCATCTAGTACAACGGTTTGCTATCATGTGATGTACGAAGTATTGAACGTCGTTAGTTAAGATCTGATTGATAAGATCAGACGGCTTGGAAGGGGATCCCGATAATGCCGCGTAGAAGTTCTACTGCCAATTCCCAAACCCTAACACCGAGCCAAAAGGGCAAAATAACACCGTGCGATCTCTTCCCATGGAGGACGGCGATGGCGGCCTCAGCTTCGACTTCGAGGGCGGCCTCGACCCCGCCCCGGCGGCCGGGGGCCCCGCGCCGTCCTCGACCGACGCTGGCGCGGGCGGCGGCGGCGGCGGCGGGGACGGGGCTGGGCATGGCCGCGGCCGCGGGCGGGGGAGCTACCGGCAGACGGTGTGCCGGCACTGGCTGCGAGGGCTGTGCATGAAGGGGGACGCGTGCGGGTTCCTGCACCAGTTCGACAAGGCCCGCATGCCGGTGTGCCGCTTCTTCCGCGACTTCGGCGAGTGTCGCGAGCCGGACTGCGCCTACAAGCACTCCTACGACGACATCAAGGAGTGCAACATGTGAGATCCCCAATTCGCTCCGACTCCCCATGTTAAATTTTGCATCTGATCGAGAAGTAGTTTTTATCACCGTGCTGGTTTTAGCTCAAGCTCTTGGAGGTGTGCGGTTGATGAATTTTTGTGGAATGTAGCGAGTACTATTTGTTAACTTGGGGGAAGTTGCTACCTTGGGTGCTATTTTCTGGGGTGATTGGGGCCTTAGGGCTTGAGGTTGTTGTGATCGTAATCCCCTAGGATCATTCTTAATCTTCGATAGGTAACCTCTAGTTCGATTCAATTTGGTGAAATTTAGTGACTTCGGTGCGATTTTTGATTGCTGCTGATAGAAGCTATTGACTAGGTGTTGTGGCCTTGTGGGAATGAAGTGTACATGACAGTTTGTTGCAACAGAAAATGACCATAGAGCATGGTAGGATGCTAGATGCCAATGAAAATGCACCGTGATGCTGAGGAGCTGTTTATGCGTAGTCATTAATTGTTAATTGTAAAAAAGTTTAAAATGGTTACCTGTAGGCGCTCGTCGTATCTGACATCTGTTTGTTATCTCGTGCTGGTTTGCAGGTACAAGATGGGATTTTGCCCTAATGGTCCTAATTGCCGGTACAAGCACGTCAAGCTACCTGGGCCACCGCCTCCTGTTGAGGAAGTTCTCCAGAAGATTCTGCAGATGCGCTCTTTCAACAAATATAATCAGCATAGGAACAATAACTATAATCAACAGGGGGAGAGACATCAACCTCCACAGGGTTCAGGCATACCTAACCAAAATTCGACAGAAAATGCTACTGCTGCAATGGTGCAACCAGCTGCTGGACAACAAGCACAAACAATGAATCAACAGCCACCTCAGCAGCAGCAGCAGCAGCAGCAGCAGCAGCAGAAACCTAATACAAATGACCAAGTCCAAGTTGTTTCAAATGGCTTGCCTAATCAAGCCACTCGAATTGCAACACCCCTTCCACAAGGGAACTCTAGGTGTGTGTGGAGTTTCTAGTCTTCTTGTAAAGCTTTTAGCATACTCTGTGAAAACGATATGTTACGATAGCATATATCATAAAACCGCCACATTATGTTATCTGTTTTAACACATGGTAATAAGATGTACTTATTTGTTCAATATTGTTTTGCATTCTCCTAGATCGACTGATAGCAATTGTTGTAACCATCTTTTTGCTACTTACATAAGTTGTTAGCTAGCACTGTTCTTGCTTTTCTGGGTTATGAAACTAGTTTATGTGGTAGCTAGTTATTTCAAGGTTGGTTCTACAATATTTAGATCTTCTCCAGAAGAAGCTTGTGTGACTATCAATCTACATGGCTCCTAAGTTATAACTTTGTTTGTATAAAAGGATTTCATGATGGAAGGTTCGAGAAGCACATGGAAATTGCATGGATGGTTAATTCTAAAAATATATAGTCTGATCTAGTAACAATAGCTTGTTGTATGCGTGGTAGTGAGCGTGACTCCGTTCCTGGAGAGAATACACAGGATAACTGACATATGGAATGTGCATTGTACACACTTTAACTAAAATTTATACCTGGTTAGTAATATTCAATGCTTTCTATGAACAGACTATAGTTTCTTAGTTACTACACTATTTGTAGGTATCGATAGTTCGATACACCTATAGTGTAGTCTAAGTTTTTTTTTTCTATCTCTAGATGATGTGCTGTACATTCTGTGCAATGATGATATTATAATTGCAAAACCACCTGTGCTATTTCCAAAATTTTTTATTCAATATGTATACCTAAAAAAGGCAGATCTTCTGCAGATCCATTTGGTTTACAAACCTAACCAGAGTAATCCCACACGCGTGTCAAAATATATGCTTGAATTTGTGTGGGTGTGGGCGTGTGGTCCATGAATAACAGTTTTATGGGTTCAAGTTCTATTTGGTGATCTGGTTCATAGTCAACTTTCAATTGTTGCTACTTATCTTTATGGATGAATGATTTCAGTATTTATTATCTTTTGTTATAGTAATCATGCACCCATATGTTGGTAACGCCATCACCCATATGACATAATGCTTCCTCTATAAGCAGTTCTGTTTGATTTTTTCATGGTATCTGGTGTCTTCTGATAATATAATGGTTCTCTGATTGAGTCTTGGGTTGGTAAATGTAAAAAAATCAGGTACTTCATTGTTAAAAGTTGCAATCGAGAGAATCTGGAAATATCAGTTCAACAGGGCGTCTGGGCTACTCAAAGGAGTAATGAGGCTAAACTTAATGAAGCTTTTGAATCTATTGAGAATGTTATTCTAATATTCTCAATCAATAGAACTCGTCATTTTCAGGTAAAGTGGTGGTCTGTTTTTTGTTATGAATGCTGACTATGGTATTTATTCATCTATGAACTCATCATTGAGAATGCTATTTTGAAGTCATTCAATAACAGGTACTTATTTAGCTCTAATCATGTTATGCTTTTCAAGGGTTGTGCGAAGATGACTTCTAGGATTGGGGGCTACATTGGTGGTGGAAATTGGAAATCTGCTCATGGAACGGCGCATTATGGTCGGAATTTCTCTATGCAGTGGCTTAAGGTACACTGTTTTGTTATCCATTATTGGCTTGTGTTTGTTTATCACCATTTTTTGTTGTACCCTGGTCCTTTCCAGTTTCCAGATTATGGAACATAGGACCTTAGAGCTGATAAGCACAATATATGGTTATCAATTTGCATCATGCCACATGGAAATATTGTATGCCTTAATTTTGATTGAGTTAGTTGGTACTTGGTACTGCTAACAACACAACACTAGTACTTCTCTGCTGGACGCTTTATCTAAAATTGCAGAGACGAGATTATGAAGATGTGAATATTGAGAGAAACTCTTATATTGATGTGGAGCCTCTTTAGATATGCTTTAGGTCCAGGCAATCTATTCAGAAGCTGAATATATTGTATTAATGTAGTGGGGTGTCAATCCATTGGGTGCTGTCATCTTGTGTAGCAAATTTTAGGCCTGCTATTCTAGATCATTGGCTAGCTTTAGTTCTTGCTAGCATGTACAACAAATGCCTTATGTTTCTTATAACACAACTGAACACGATTTAAAGTGATGGAATATTTTGTGATTATGAAGAACTGAATTATAAGAATGATGCAGATTTTGCTAGTATGTTTAAATTGTGAACCAAAATGTTAATTGCGGTGGTGGTTAACTATTGATTTATCTTCCTTTTTTATTTTTGCATGGAAAATTTAAGATTATGTCTTCTATCAGCGTTGTACGTCTATATTTACAACAGTTTCTGCACTGCAGCTTTGTGAATTGTCATTTCAGAAAACTCATCATCTGCGCAATCCATACAATGACAATCTCCCTGTTAAGGTACAATCACCTTGTCCCAAAATGTGTGGTGGCCCTGGCCACTTGAAATATTATGCCTAATATTTTATTGTTGAAATGGAAATGGCAGAGATTGTCTATCAAGCTTATACAAATATCACTAGCTTATATGGCTTGTTGTCTTTTTTATTGCTGTTATCTTTCCACAGTTCCACCTTGATTGTTCTTTACCACATTGTTGATTAAGCTGATTGTCAAACCTACCTTGAAGGACTGGGCTGGCTTTGCTTAATTTTTGGACCTACCATAGTGCACTAAAACTGAAATATGCTTTGTTGTCACTACCCTCTTGATTAAAAATTTAACCACAAACACTATATTACATTATGTTTTCTTGGTTGGCTTTAAGTCAAAGTTCAAACTTCATACATTTGGACTGTCATATAATTATTAAACTCTGGCAAGACAATTACTCTAGATTAAACAAACTTCTACATAGATGTGGGTTAGAAAGAATAAGTAACAGAAATTGTAATGGTAATCTCACAGTGATGATTGAGTAGTCAATTTTTAATGACAACTGTAACACCCCGGCCCAACAAGAGCCCAGAATGTCACCACTACCTTTTTCCCTTACTAATTTAAACCATCTTTAACAAAATTTCAACAACAATAATTTAACCACATTTCCATAAAACAGTTACTTAAACACAAGCATTACAATTAATAAATGAATATGGATTAACATTAGTACTAATATAACCTTGAAACTTCGCGCCCAAGCATGCTCAGGACCATGTGCTTGAGAATGCTCGAGAACGCCTAGAACCATGCGCCTGGGAGCAAACTTATCATTGACGAGATGACAAAATTAACATTAACTGAGATAACCAAATATTAACTTTAACCAACAGTTTCTTAATTGACATAATTCCATTCTAATATTATTGTGTTCTAGGAAAACTCATTAACTAACTCTAATAGTTGCATGAATGATCTTTCTAATATATAAACATATTTATATAAGGAACATATTTAAGTGTGATATGTGAAATGACAGTGATGCGTGTGTTGATCATGTGCTATTCCCTTCCTATACATGTCTTCATCGGTCATCTAAAACAACAATTAAGCAAGGGTGAGTTCACGACTCAGTAGTACATAATAAAACGATAAACATCAACAAGCAATAGACATAACCATGTCAACATCCATGTATAACTACGTAACATAACCATGGAATCATCCATAAATTTGTTTACATCTTTTCTTTTCATTAATGCAATACGATACACATGCTCATGCACATGCCTCATCACCATAGCTTATACCGGTATAGCTGAGGAAATACTCGTCGATGTACACCCTCTACCTCCATCATATGGAGGTGCTTACCGAAGTAGCTCTTTCTCTCCATCCTATGGAGGTTCCTACCAAAATAGGTCTTTCTTAAGATCGCTCCGGACTAGTTATATAATTTTCTCACCGACTTGGCTTATGCACTCCGGACTAGTTATATGACTTACTCATCGACCTGGCTTATATGCACTTTTCATGATGTGAATGCAAGTGATACAATACTTTTCAATAATTATTTACCATATACCAACATTACTATGTAACCATCAATATCATGTACTCATCGTCATCATATCACATCATATTTAACAAGAATCAAGTACATATAACATTGCGAGTAAATTTAGATAACCATGAGTAAGAAATTAAGAATAAATAGCCATCTACCGTTCTACCATGCACTTACCTTAACCACGAAGAAAGATGTGATGATCGGTGATCAGCCACCGAAATGAAGCATTAGAACCTAAGAAAAAAATCATGGTACAACACCTCAATACATATCCATAACATGCAAATATGATCACATGCTTTTACGTTTAAACACGCATCTCTTCCCTTCTCCCCAACTTACCGATATTGCTATCCTAGCATTCAAACAAGCATAACTCATAACCCAGGAATCCAAACATACTAAACAAAATAATTTACGGAATTTACACAAAAGTTTCTACTTTTCCTAGTAATGCAATTTTTTGATTAGGTCGTCTAAGGCCTCATTTTCAATCTTGAAGACCAATCTAAAACAACTCTGGACAGCAGACTTTACGATTTCATAACTATTTTCTACAACACGAAATATAGTAAATGGTACTACTTCTAGAATCAAACAAAAATTATGTACATTTTAGTTGACCCTAGAATTTAATTGCCATCTACTAAGCGTAATTAACAAATTCCCACGACTGCATCCAATGAAAACCAATTCTAGAATAGACACGTTTCCGAAACCATAAATTCCAATCTACCTGTCCCCAAATTTAATGATCTAGGACTCTATGGAAATATAATGAAATTATCCATAACTCTCTAGTTATTTACCAGATCTAATTCAATCATCTTCAAGGCTTAAACCATCAAAAACCGCAGCATTGCTTGATTGAATGACAGCAGACTTCCGAAGATCATATCTTACAATCTACCTAATGGAATTAAGTGATCGTGAGCTTGTTGGAAAGATTAGAAAGTTATCTACAATTCTTTAGTACATCACCTTTTCGGATTTGGCTTGAAAGTCTCTTGAAAATCGTTTAGATTGAAACTGCACGAAAACAGAGATACCCTAGTAATCCTAAACAAGAATTAGCACGATCCATGGGGCTAATCATGCCCTAATTCTCAAATTAATCCGCACAAAAGTTCATCTACAGGATATGGCAAAAGTATTAAAGATTTATCCATGCACCAAAGAATATTTAATGAAGAAAACACACAAACTCTTCTCCTCTTTCTCAATCTTTCCCTTGCCTCCCTGTCTCTCTCATGGAGCAGCTATAGCATGGCCCTAGGGAAAAAAAGTAGAAGCAGCCTAAAGAGAGGTGTGCCCCTTGGGGAAGGTAGCGGCTGGCCTTTATGGAGAGAGAGGCAGCCCTAGAGGAATCCGAGTACAACTCTTTTTTATGGGGCAAGGTTTAGACGGGCTAGCCCATCTGGCCCTCATACCTCTAAATTTTTTTATTATTATTATTGCCAGAGATTTGGGATGAGGACGTTTCATACTAATTAATGTTAAGGTTATAAATAATTAGCCTACTAATAGCCCGTTAGGCCCAAATAGCACCCAGTATTTAATTAATTTAATTAATTCACAATTAGAATTTTAGGGATATTACTACTTTCCTGTACACTTATTTGGTGGTTCTTCGAAAGCTGAGGATTGCTGAATTCCTCAAATAACCAAGCTTGTCCTGTTGTGTAACTAGCACTAGACGCTATTATGATTGCTAGTACTCTTCAATCATTCATAACTTTCTACCAAGAGAGTCCAAACAATTCAAACTTTTGGATTCTGCAGGCTACTTTTAATTATGATTATGGAAGATGAAGTGGTGTGATATTGTGCTCCTTATCGTTTCAATGTTTAATCTGTATCCACGATCTCAAAAGTTTTCATGAACTAACCACTTAATTCACTTTTTACTTGTGCAGATCAGCCGAGATTGCCAGGAATTAGAGCCTTTCATTGGTGAACAATTGGCTTCTCTGCTTTATCTGGAGCCAGACAGCGAACTTACGGTAGGCCATGCATTTCTTTCCTATTTGTCATTATGGACACTGCCATTGGCTGGTTTTTTTCTTACTGGTGGGCATATCACCCTAAACCATCACAACTTCTCAAGTTCCATTGTAAATAGGGATACAAATGGCTTTGCTTGAGCTCATATTCCTGCATACTGAACATGGTTTTAAACTGCACAAAAAGTATAATCCACATTGTAGCACCATTTAGATGTATATCCATTTTCATTTTGTGCCTGGAGATGGGCTGACATACTAATGTTCTTAGAATGGTTACTGGTTAAATTGTGATGGAGGAATCATAATATTAAGATCTGTGGATGTAAGATTTAGGTTGGCAGGATGATTTTGGAAAGAGGTGGAACTGTGGAAGATACCACTAAAATGTACTCTTTTTTTTTCAGTAGAGGTAAATAATGCTAAGGAAAGATAGTAGGATTGCATTTTTTAGATTGCAAGTATTAATAACGACGCATTATGTCTCTTAATCAGATAGGAGCTATCAATGCATACAGAATGCACTCTCTTGTAAAGTAACAATGCACAACTCCAGGTCAATACTATTTTACTTGAAGATATATATATATATATATATATATATATATATATATATATATATATATATATATATATATATATATATATATATATATATATATATATATATATATATATATATATATATATATATATATATATATATATATATATATATATATATATATATATTGTGGGACAACTTCAAGCAGATAATTGCTTATGGTTTAATGAAAGCCGGTTGGTTCCTTCACTAAAAGGACTAACCCACTTGTATTTACTTGGTTCAAACATTTTTTTTATTAGTCAAATGTTACCTTTCCCCCCTTCCTTTTTCTCTTGTTTGAGGTGATGTTATGTGCACCGTCTGATATTTTGAATATGGATTTAGGCTATGCTAGTTGCAGCAGAGGCCAAGAGAGAGGAGGAAAAGGCAAAGGGAGTTAGTACTGAGGAGGCAACTGACAATCAAGATATTGTGCTGTATGATGACAATGAGGAAGAGGAGGACGAGGAAAGCGAGGAAGAAGAAGAAAACAATGGCCAAGAATCTCAAGGAAGGGGAAGAGGAAGGGGGGTGATGTGGCCACCTCAAATGCCAATGTTACGTGGTGTTGGACCAATGGTTGGTGGGCGTGGCTTCCCCCCCAACATGATGGGTGACGGTTTTGGTTTCGGCGGTGGTTTTGGCATGCCTGATCCTTTCGGCGCGCCTCGTGGTTTTCCACCATTTGGTGGCCTAAGGTTTCCTGGTGACTTCTCTAGAGGAGGTCCTATGCCTGGTATGGTCTTCCCTGGCAGGCCTCCGCAACCTGGGGGCCTCTTCCCAGTGGGCCTTGAGATGATGATGGGCCCTGGTCGTGGACCGCTCATGGGAGGAATGGGAATGGGCGGGCCTGGACGACCAAATCGTCCCATTGGTATGTCTCCCTTCATGCCCCCACCACCTCCGCCAAACAGCCGTGCTGCAAAACGGGAGCAAAGAAGGCCAGGTGGTGACAGGAACGACAGGTATGAAACAACATCGGACCAGGGAAGCAGGGGTCATGACACTACTGGGAATTCTGGAGCAGACGCAGCCAGGTCTCAATCTGGGGACAGATATAATAGAGGCGCCTTCCGAGACGATGACAGTGAGAGCGATGAGGAAGCGGCGCCTAGGCGATCAAGGAAACGGTAGGGCAAGAAGACTGAGCACCTTTGATCCATGGAGATTATGTGCTCTCTGTTGAGAGAACTGCCTCTGAAAACTGAGTTCAAAGAGTTACAATATGTTTTTTATTTTATTTTTCTTTACTCAGATTAGAACCAGATGGTGAGTTGTTGATTCTGTATTACTACTCAGATTAGAACCAGATGGTGAGTTGTTGATTCTGTATTACTAAGTACCGTGGGCAGTCAATATCGTCATTGGAGTTATACCCGGGCGGCAAAACATGAGCTCATTTTGTGACAGGTTGAGATTAATGGGGTGATCTATAATACAGTAACACAATGTTAAGAATGACCCGCTGTGTGCTTGTCTGTGCGTTCGAGAATGATGCAACATGGTGAAGATGCGTTATATGGCTGTCAGGTTGTGTGCTATGATTTGTTAGGAGAGGGGCATCATGATCAAAGGTGAGGTCCTTGTTAGCTTTCCCTGCATGTGCTCTCCTTTTGCCTGTCCTAATCGTTCTAAGCAAATTGCAGAGCACTAGCTACTTTGTTAAACCGTGCCTTTTCCCTGTACAAAATGAGCTCATTCTAGGTGCAGAGTTCGATAAAGCGCGCGGCCAAATAGGTAGGCGCCGCATGACAACGTGGTCGATAGCGGTTTCACACTTGCAGGTTCTATGGAAATTGCGAGCCAATTTCGCAGCAAAACCTATGGAAATTGCGAGCCTTACTAAGAACAATTTCGCAGGAAACATTTGAACTCCTTAAAATTTCTACAAGAATCTAACTCTCAAACGAGGAACTCATTTTTTAAAAAACAAAATCCCTGTATTTTTTTTTCTTGCGTCCTTCCAAGCGTCGTATGCAAGGAAGGTAAAAGCAGCAGCAGAGGCGGCGCGGCCCTAACGCCATTTGCCACGCGCTGCAGCGAAGCTGGTGCGGACCGGCGGCACGGCGCCGGCGTCGTACGTGCGCGTGGGCGGCGTGCCCCGGTGCTCTCTGACGACTCGAATCTGCGCACGACGGCCCGTCAGGACAGGTTACACGAGTGGACGAGAGAGAGAGCAGCAGCAGCAGCAGCAGGTATGGTTCGGGCCTGTTTCCTTAAACCAAAACGGCAGTGAGACAGAGAATGATAGCAAGATAGATTATTGGTATCGTCTTCGTCGTCGTGTGGTGCCTGCTTTTTCACCTTGCCTCCCAAGGAGGACAGCCAACCTGAAGCAGACGACAAGCTTGAGTTTTGGCGTCCAACTGTCGCTGATGGCGAGGTATCTGAAGAAAAGAAAACGCGAGGCAACGCTTCACTCCACTCCACTCCACTCCACTTGCGTATTTTACTCTCCAAGCTCCGGGCCTGTTCTTTTCGGCTGCGGCTTATAGCTTTTGATTGAAATTTTTGAATTTTGGTTGTTTACGGTACAGATTATGGAGAGACAGATACTCACTTGCGATTTTGGCTGGTACAGATGTTGAGTTTTTAACGTGTAGATCGTTTAACTTGTAGATCCTGTCTTGAGAAAATACTCCGTTTGAAAGTTAGGTACTGTAGCAAAAGACAAAAGCCACCAGCTTCGAAGGAAAAGAACAGACCCTCCACCCTTTCTTGGCTTCTTTTCTCCATTGCTGTGGAGGAAAGAGAGGTGAGTGTGGACGGATGGGGAAAGGACGAGATCTGAGGGAGGGGCAAGGCGATGGGGCCGGCCAAAGATCTGACCGAGATGGAGGAATCGTCAAGAGATCGATGTGGGGAGAAGAGCAAGATGCCCAAATCCTTCAAAAGAGTGGGTGGTGTGTGTTATTGCACTCCACATGCTCCCACTTTAAACTTGTCACAATCGACGACCAACCAGGCCTAAGCCAAGCCAATCTAACCAACCACCCTGTACACACACAAACGCACACCTCTTGGGAGGACCATTGAGCCAAGCACTACAGGAGGGTTTATATTGACTGCGACCGATAATTTTTAGCTAAAAATAAATAGTAGTTATTGAAAAAATATTTTTAGAAGGAGATGACGAGCGATAGAAAAGTAATAATGAGATGTGTGCGTTTATCCTCTGTTTTATGATGCATGATACGCTAGTGACCCTCTGCTTTATCTTCGGAGAAGATGAGAGCTAGAGGAGTGAAGAAACTACTTCGAAAAATGATGTATTCATATTAGTTTCTAGCTTCTTCAAATAGAATCCAGAAGCAAAAACCAATTCGTACTCCTCTTGACACATTCAGAGACTGATAGATGGACAGATACATGGAATGGAGAACATTAAGGCCTGAAAGAAATGGATATGCGATGAATGGGGATTGGAGGGAGAAGGGCATCACATTCACATCCACACACACACACCGCTGGCTGAACCTCAGGAAAGGGAGGTCATCTTCCTTTTCTTCTACCTTGCAACGCAATTGGCTCAGCCTCAGTGTATCAGTCAGCCAGATGGGACCCAGAACTCACATGGGGGTGCTGGTCCAGCTCTTTGCAAAGTCAATGTCTCAAAGAAATGATGCCTAAATTCCTGGAAGTAGAAAGGGTGAGATGACTTCTGTCTTTGGGTCTATCCATGATCCTCACAGGATTGCACCAAACTGCATTTTTACTGATATTGGCAATACCAGTTTTGGCCATGCCGGTACCAGTAACTTTGAGTGCTACTACTTTGGAAGTGAGGACAGTAAGGTTCACATATGGAGTTCAATGAGATGGGCATGCAAGCATGAAATCTGAACCGAATTTTGTCTTACGATGGACCTGCTTGGAATGAAGCACGTTTACCATCGTGCCAAGGACCACCCTGTTGTTTGGATACTGCCACATGTGGAACCAAAATAACATGATTATATGCAGAATATGAACAAGATAGGCATGTGTGACGCTACGCGACGAAGAGCTGATAATGAGAGAGCCTACGTTCACAGGATTAGTATTCCATGGGAACAAAGTTTTGGCATGTATACCAAAAGGTGGTAGTTTCTACTTAGAAGTTGATATCATATGGCATAATTATTAGATGGTACATAACTTAAAGCTAGGCATGATCTATGTGCTTTCAGTTCCAGGTCTCAAAAGTCAAAACTAGGAAACAGCTGCAGAAACATACGTAACAGGCTAGCCTTAAGCCGAGGGCTCATGAACGCCCTCTCTTCAGAATTCAACTGAACCAACAGACGCGATTCCGGTGCTCAGGCTTCTTGATTCCTGCATGCTCACGTAGTCGTCACAACTGCTACCTAGCCTCCTTGCGGGAGCCGAGCTCAAAAGCGCAAGGCCCTGCTTGCCCATCTGCTGCACCTCCTGTGGTGAGAGTATCTTTATGCAGGACACGCTGTTCACAAATTCTCTGCATGTTGCAAGGCACAGCAATGTAAGGAAGAGCATGAAACAGTAACGCATAACTGCTCAAAGTATCATCAGGATGGTTACAAAAACATACTGCCAAGGGTCATCGCCAACAAGAAGGACATCCTCCTCTCGGTCGACAAATACAAGCTGCCAGCCTGATCTCAAAGGGTCTTCCAACTGGCCCTCAAGGCCAAATAGGCACCCTAGTTCTCTACGGAGTTCATGATAGCTGCTAAACCTAGTGATATCAAGCGACCTTCCGTAGGTTCCAGATTTGTAAACCTGTTCACATGGAAGCAAATTTGCATATTAAACAGTGATCTAGGGAATAAGGCAACAAAAAAAAAACAGTGCATTTCAGAGACTGGGCTATAGTTCCTTACATCTAGTCATGAACGTAATCAAATATAACTCACATATATGCACCAAAGCTCCAAATGTTCAATTTTAAGATTATAAATTAATTTAACAGTTAAAGGCATAGGCAATACAGGTTATAGACAAAGAAATGAGAAAAATAGTCAAAGTTGCTTAAAAATCTCATTTACGAAGAGCAAATAGGGGGGATCCAAGCTTCATGAAACTTTGCAAGATTTCCAATTCTATTTCTAGTAATTTATTGGTTAAAGGCACGCGCAATACTATGAATAGTCAAGTAATGAACAAAATAGCCAATAGCTGAAAATGTCATGCACTAAGCTCAAAATAAGGGGGGAAAAGATGGATTCAGGGAGGAAGTACAATGAATGCTTATTCAATAGAAAAAGCAACTCACCTTCACGAAGGTTGCAGGTGGTCTATTCACTTGACCAGAATTCTGTGAACATGGCACATATCCTGATTCATCTAAGCAGCCCGAACTATCTAGTGTTTGATCCAAGGGGAAATCATTTTGCGAAGGGCTCAGGAAATTGGAGGTGGAATAGGCAATTGCAGTCGAATCATTCTCGCTGTGGAGGCTTGGGATGCCTCCTTGCATTAGAAGTGACTGCGAGTCTATATTAACGCCAAACAAGAGATGATTTTGAGGATCGGAGTTCCCATCTTGATCCACCAAGCAACCTCTTCCAGGAAGCGGCGCCAATGCAGAGCTTTGAGGTATACTAGGTGTTGTTGAGTCCAACTGTTCCATCTGTGATGTAACCTGAGGCCGAGGAGGAAGCAAAGACTCCACTGCAACTCGCTTTGATGACCATGGGTCAGGGACAGGTATAGCAGTGGGTCTTGGCATAAGTGAAGCTGCTTCTGATGAGAATGGCCTCAATGTATTATGCATGGTGGGGGCATTGGATGGGGCCAATGAACTCATATTCGTATCCGAAAAGCTCTGTGGCTGCGAGAATGGTAAGACTGTTTGCAGTGTCATAGGTGAAGACTGGGGAGCGGACGAGAGTTGAGAAAATGCTGACGATGCATTAGATACAGACTGGTAGTTGGCCATGCTCTTCTGTTGTTGCATTTGTTGATGTTGAGGAGCTTGCATACACTGTGATTGCTGCTGCTGTGATTCTTGCTGTTGTTGCAGCGGTTGCAGCTGTGGCTTCTGCTCATTAAATGACTGGCAGCGTTGGAGCTGCTGCTGAAGGAACTCAGACTGAGCCTGACCTTGGATTGCGCTCTCATTGATGTTTTGAAGGTATGGCTGCTGCTGAAACTGAGGTTGCACTTGCTGCAAAATCTGACTTGGCAGAAGTGGTGCAGCTCTACCAACTATGTTCTGAGGCTGCTGGAACTGCAACATCGTGGGCGACATCTGCTTTGCTGAGTCCTGGAAAGCAGTCGCGGTTATTGTTTGGTACATGTCAGGTTGTAGACCAAGTAAGGAAGCATCCAGCCTTGGCTGCATCCAAGGACTCATACCGAGTCCACCGAAATTCAGTGATTGAAAACCAGGGTTCGCGCTATCGCGAAGCCACATGAGAGAGGAAGTCAAGTCATCATCCTTACCACCTACAGAATGACATCGTATGAAAGATAATTCATAGTCCGAAAAGCGTACTATGAAATTATTTAAGCATAGCTATCTACAAATGCTAGCTAAAGATCAATTGTCCCTCATACCATGCAGAGAAGGCAAGCCTGTTGGCCATGGACGCTTCAGCCTAAGTGGAAAAGGAGATGAATACATGGGGAAAGTTGTCAGGGGCTCAATCTCCCAAAGTGACACCCTTGGCTGCCTCTCTCCAGCAGTGGACTCATCCCAGCCAACCTGCATTATTCAGAGAGAACTTTCATAACAGGCTAAACAACAAAGTTGGTACCAGGCAGGAGCAAGAAATTTTTAAATGAATTTTCATCTTGTCTAACCGAAAACTTGCATGGTACATGGTAAACAACAGGCGAAGTTCTTGCATAGAGTTGACTCGATGTGATAAAAGTGCTAGCCTGGAAATATACCTTTACAGAACGCCAATGTGAGTTTGGCCAACGAACAGCATCGAGATCACTGATTCCTGTAATTGTTCCCATGTATCTGGAAATAAGAATATTTGATCCGTTTAGACTTAATACCATGCATGGCTAAAAATATGCTAGTTTAGTATTGAGTAAAAGGCAAGAAGCACATCAGCACATAGTCAAAGCCAGAGGTCCCGTTGGAGAATGCACCAACCCATATCACATGGCAATGAACAAATTTTATCAAGCTTACAGAAACTGATGGGGTAAAAAAATCAAGAGACAATAAAAAAAAGTGTAAGAAGCTAGTGCAGTGGACATTGGGCAGGCCAAGTTCACGCAGAGCAAAAATACGCCAGGTAAACACAAATAGCATACCTCCTAACACTTGACTCCTCTGTCTCAAAAAGCATCCTGAAACGCATCCCCACAGATATACGGGTATGGTACACAGCCTTTACATACTTAGCAAGCGGTATAACAAACTCTGAAGGGCTCGCTCTGTACCAAAAAAAAGTTTAAAATATTCAGAAGGAGAACGCCAAATAAATAAATGCATACAACAATTTTACCTCGGATTATAAAAGATTGTAAACCGGCTGTTTGTTGAAGCGGCATGAGCAGCTGCAGCAAGAAGACCAATGTGCATGCTGTCACTAGATAGGACTGAAGATGGCATGATAGTTTGTGGCCGATTTGCCCGGCGAATTCCCAAAAGAAGCTGATTGCTGTTATTCCTGACAAGGCAAGGAGACACATAAAGACAACCATGAAGAATCTCTGCTCTGGATAGGGGACAGCAAATTAGAGAAGGGTGTTGAGTGATCATCTTGAATATTGGAAGAATGAAACATACCAGATAAATAGGACAGAGTCCCCAGCAATGAGTCTTTTCGCACTTATAAAGACACTCCAGCCTGTAGTGAGAAGATGCCGCTTTGGCTGGCCTGCATCAAGAATTAGATTTTATGAGTAAGCTTTTTTCTTATTTCAAGATATTATTTTTGCCATGGAATAATAAACCCTCCCACAAAAAAAGAGGAGCAAACAGATGCCATCATGTTTGACCTTTTTTCCAACACAGATTTTCTTTCTTATTTCATTAGAAAATTGAAGGGATGCTTTTTTACAGCCACAAAGATGAAACTAGACTCTGAGGTACTAGGTTATTATCACAAAACTGAGAACTAACAATAGTAAAAAGAACCACTCACCGCGAAAGATGTGACGGAATTTCCACTCGTTGCCATGAAGATCTTTTGCCATCAGCTCCTGTGCTGGCGGCTGCTGAGTGAAATCCTACAAAAGTTATAGGCAAGTTAGAACAATTGATGATTTAGTTCACTTTATGCACCAAGCCTGTCCAAAAATTGAGCTGGAACTGTAGGGAAGCAGCACAGACCAGCGGAGGAAACACTTTCTCAGCTGCTCGTCGAGGAACAGAGAATCCACCATGCGTACTTGTGTCACTTGCAGTTAATGTTTTGCAAAAATAATTCGTTGGCTGTTTGTTGGCAGTACCTAATTCAGCAGGTAGATACGGATCCTTGAGCTCTTGCTGAAAAGAAAAGCAAGCCTAAAATTACTCTCTTGGATACTAGGTGGAATTTGCACATGGCAGAAGTTGGTAGGAAAAATATGGATTACCGGGCCAAGTGGTTGTAGCGTCATCTGCGCATAGACCTCATCCGTTTCTGCATCAGCCTGAAGGAAATAACACAGGTGATGAAACACAAAGATAGCAGTGGGGTTACTTAGCTTTGGAAAAATGTGCTCCAAAGCTCCAAACTTACATGCATTGTCACATTATGCAGTTGGCATATAAGCTGTGGAGGCAGGTTAGGATAGTTGGGGATCTGAGACTCCATTTCTTTGTTTGTTGATGCGGCTACCTGAGACAGAAATTCAAACAATAAATTTAGAACCAATCGATTTCCGCCAGATTTCAGTTTGACTATGAAACTGCCGCATGATATAGAATTCAGGGTCATGCAAAGCTTGCACTGGAGTGAAATTACACTAACCTGCTCACTGTGACCCTGTGGGAAATACACCACCCGGCTACCCACTGCAGGCAATGAAACAAGTGGGCCGGCACATGCATGCCATAGCTCCGAATTCAGGCACTTCTGCTCCTCTACAGCTGTAATGGCAAAAGCATTTGAGAAGAAGACTTAACGGTGTAGTTTTTAATACAATTATAGCTCTAGGGAGCATGAACTGTAACATCTCTGACTTCATATGCTCGTTTCAATATTGTTTCAGAAGGTGGATATGGTATGAAATAATGAAATGAACTAAGTGGCCTAACTAAAGAGGGAGAGTTTTTTTTTTGCATCTTCATAGAAAATAATCTATTATTAGGGGGAAAATACACATCGATTTATTATCAGGAAAGAACAATCTCAACGAATCAACCCATAAAGCAAGAATTGGATCGAAAATAGGCGACATATGCATGATTACAGAACCAAAAATTTCATGGGAAAAAAAGACAAAAATTCCCCCAAAAAATCATTTTTCATGTCGATTACAACATCCCCTACAAAACAAATCATCATAATAAATCCAAATATCACTCCGGTTCAAACTTCCCGCATTGGGCTGTTGGCTGATCACACGACCATAGTCCATGGAGAAGCTTTGAAGCAAGGCATACGAACAAACAAAAATCAAATACTAGTCCTACAGACTTCAAATCACACCGTAAATAAATGAACAGCGATAGCATTAATGAGCAAGCCACGGAGCACAGAAAACTCGGCATAAAAAATAGTACCTTCCGGCGACGCCGCCGCCTGAGTCGGGAGGACGCTGCCGGACGACGACGACAGCCTCATTTTTTTTTCTCTCTCTCCACCCTCCCAAAAGGCTAATTAGAAGATCGATCTGAACGCAATATATGAGCGAGCACGAAGCGGGGAAGGAAGGAGAAAACGCAGGAAAGATTCCTCCTTTTTAGGCCAAATCACAGAGCCTTCCAAAAAATCATCGCTTTCTCAGTTTCTCCTCGCCAACTCACCAGAGCCTTTTGCTGAGCGCAATTACGCCTCACAGAAATTACCGCGCAACCGTAACCTTCTCCATCAAAGAACCCAAAATTTCACTTCCAGGACCAGCGAAAACTAGCGAAAGGCTGCGATCTTTGGGCACGGGAAGCGGCGGAAATGCACAAAGGCGCCGCCTTTGCGGCCGCCGGAGCCAAGAAATGACACCCGAGGGCGATACCGCTCGAATGCTTGATCCCAGAAGCCGCGCCGTCAGATCTCGCGGCCGCGAGGTCCAGACGGTCAGCTCCGAGCTCCGTGCGCCCCGGCCGCCGCCTTCCGGCAGATCCCAACGCCGCCGCCGGAGAGGGAGGCTAGGAGCATGCTTGCTGCTTGGCTGCTTCTTCCTTTTATTCCTTCTTCTTGCGTATGCTTGCAGCTTTCGAGCTTTGCAGCGATAAGTGCTTTCTCACTTTGGTTTGGTTTGGTTGGCAGTTGGCTAGCTTCCTTCTTCCTCTCTGCTTATGTCCCTCCTCCTGCTACTTGTTCTGGGGTTTTAACCCCACGAGTGGTGCTCCTCTTTTTCAGTTTTTTTTTCTTCTTCCTCTTCTCTCTCTCTCTCTCTCTCTCTCTCTCAATGTCTGGTTTTTGGTAATTTTCTTTTTACTAGTTCTGTATAGGATGTAGTACACTGTACATGAGTAAACATTGTATAGTGCCTTATTTTTCATATTCTCAGGGGAATTCCACAAAAAAAACTTTTACGTAAAGAAAAACATATTTCATAGCCGTTTAGAACACAAGAATTTTACAATAATTTCACCCGTTCCTGCGAGAACCCAAAAGAACTACGTTCCAAAATCGGGCATTCTGATAGAACAGGTGGTAGGGGAATTTCTCCACGGTTGTTCTCTCTTTGTACAGCAGTATTTTGTAAATGGATTATTGTGAATTGAGGGGATTAATTGTTAGAATACTTGTTGCAAATTTGATGCTATTTTTTTTTACAATTATTGCGAATATATCTGTTCTGAGATAGAGTACTACTGATATAGAACTAGAGGGCGTCTAGGAGTAAACTGCTCTGAAACAAAAGTGGCACCACCATATTTGGGGTTGCCCGTTGCCCTGCATTTTGACCTCTCATGCCATGCTCATTTAAGCTGCGTATTTATTTCCTGCAATACTTTTTGGCTTCAATCCGTCCTAATTTGATTGGAGTAGTTACAACAAGAATACATATTCTAGCAGTCAAACTAGCTGCACTCACGATCTTGTCTGAACACATATGCTGCTAGCAGCAGCAGTACAGAGACTTAATGCACTCCCCAGCCACAAAAAAAAATGTTTATGGATAGCAGCAAAACTAGCCACATGCATTCATGTTTATATATCTGCACAAATGCACGCAGCAAGCACGGTCCATGGAGTTGGGTTCCGATAAGATCGAGAGAGGCTATGTACGTAGCTTCCTGAATCCATTTGCACAAGAGTAGTCCCTTTCCATGAACTGTTGCGGAAGCAATTATCAGATGCCCATCTCCATCGCATACGTACGTACGTACGTACGCACGCATGGACACTTACATACGTGGATCTACCAGATACAGTAGCAGGACAAGGACATGTGTCCTCTTCTTTCTTTTTCCGACGACAGGAACGGCTAGCAAGCAAGCAAGCTCCATCGATTACTCAGATGAAAACTTGATGGGAGTCTGATAGGCTGGCCAGGTGACCCAAAAAAAATCCACGGCCGTAGAATTAAATAAAGATGTTTCAGTTGGGGAATAAGGTTTTTTTTACTTCGATTCTAAGTCGATCAGCCATCGAAATTATTGGGAAAGAATTGTTAGCGCACCTGTCTCGGGTACGGCAGTGTGTATCACATGCATGCATTCGATCTTCTCGTTCCCGTTTCCTGGGCCATGCTATTTGTAAGCATGTAGCAGGAAATCGCGGTCTCGTTGGAAATAGTTCCATCGTTGAAGTTTAGGCCCGTTCGATTGGGCTGAAAAACTGTGGTATATGGCTAAAATTATACTGTAGCGATTGAAATTTCACTGTAACTGAATGTGGCTTATTTGACATAATTAAATTGAAATTTTTTTGAAAATAGAAAAAATATGCTAGCTCATCACGGACAACGCAAACGAATACGGGAAAACAGGCAAAAAAGCTTAAAAACCAAAAGTTCAGAAAAAGACAAAATTTATAAATAGTGAAAAATAAACCAGAAACCAAAAACTGAAACTGAAACGAATGGGGCTTAATGTTGTGGTAACTTAAAAACGAAAAGGTTGGGTTTCGACTCGACGGCGGTCCGCACCGATCCGGCTCATCGCGCCGCTTCGTCACACGCCGAGTCACTCGTGCCGCCCGTACGTCGCCGGTAATAAGTGGCTGTTGACACCACCCGTCGTCGTTTCGTCGCGCGTCGGATGGCGAAAGGAGTTGAGTTGAGACGGCAACGCAGGCGGCGTCGGGAAAAGGCGCGCGACGGCCGCGCCGTGCCGCGGGCTGGGGATGGCCGTGCGTTTGTTGCTCCGGCGCGGCTTGCAAGCGCTGGAAGGAAGGAAGCAACTCGGCGGCCGCGTCGGCATCGCGCTGTGGCGGTGGCAGCGGCTTCTTTATCCGTTCGGACGCGCACGGCACGGGGACGTCCACGGAAGTGCATTCTCGCCGGTGCCGTGCGCCCATTGCCGACAAGTTGTAGGACCAGGATGCAACATAAGAGTGAATCGTGTCTTTAAATTATTTTTAAATATTTATTAGAGTCGTAAAAAAATATAAAGATCATTGCCCAGTCACCACACGAACGCACCATTTAGTCGCGCCCCTTACCTGCGCGTGCTATTTTCCGCACTGCAGATGATATACCTACACGTACTGATGGCCACGCCATCAATCCGTATAAAGCTACAGCGCGCAACAGATAAAGCACAATTATATCCCTTGTGGATATAGATGCCGGATTTTATATCTTTTATCTTAAAAAAACAGATGAAGCACAGTTCCTCGCAGTCAGCTGTCCATCGCGCCATACAGTGCAGTTAACCTACAAATGCATGCTTAAATCCGATGGCGACTAATCAAGCATCGCACACGGAAGGTAGCACTCGCCATTAAGCCCGGGATTAAGGGCGCCCTTAAATCGTCCACCCATCCTTCCTCCCCGGTTGGCCGGCCGGCCGGCCAATCCATGGATGGACCGTGGACGGATGGCCGTGAGGAGCCTCGTGCCGACGGGGCGGTTTTGGCCGGTTTTTGGTTCGGTTTTCGCCCTGCCCCCGGCGATGTGGTGGCGTGATACCGCCGCGAGAGCGGCGAGCGGTACGGCCGGCGCCGTGGCGAGAGGAGAGGCTGAGGACCTACCTACTCGTCTACGTGCACGGACCCGTAGGCAGGTCCAAGGAACATGTGTTGATCGTGACCAGCTCAGCTGTTATGATGGTACGTCCGTCTGCCCTGGCTCATCTAGCTATCTCCCCATCTAGCCATTCTCCCCGGCCTGTGTTCGTGGTGGACACCACGGTACATGGAGTGTACGGTTATATTCTTTTGAGTTATGGTTGGTAAATTTTTTTAGGGAGTGTCTTGGTATTATTCGGATGCATTCTTTTTAACTATTATCTAAATTTGTAACTCTTAGATTAGAGATCAAGGGGCCCTTGTTTTTGAAGGGGAATGATTTTTTTCAGGAGAGAGGGGGTAGAATGCAAGGGGGAGGGAGAGAATTCATGGCCATTGGATCTCTAATCCAACGGTCTTAAATTTGAATGATAGTTAGGAAGAAAATATCCAGATGATATTTAACAAAACCCATTTTTTATCATATCAAATGATTTTTAGCTGTGTTTTTAAAGATAGTAGTGGATAACAGAGACACTAATACGAACGGCACACACACTGGTAGATTCAAGAAGTTACTTGAAAAATTGTCCCGTTTATTTTAGCTTCGAGAGAAATCGAAGTATTGCCACCCTGAAAGCCCAAAGAACAGAACTTATACTTGAGCTCAGATCAAACCCGAGCAGTTGAATTCTAAATAGTTTTCACTTGAATTTCGCTACTTCTTCCGTTCTTTTTTACAACATCCTAGAATCTGTGTTGCTCGCCATTCCTTTTTACATGGCATCCTAAAATACATGTTGTGGCCATATTCTGGAGCATGAATTTCGAGCATTGTAGCATCATTTTTTCCCTAATTTAACATGTCGCAATAAATTCTATTTTTTTAGCTCGCTCGTTGGGTGTAAGGTTTTCAGCTAGTGAAGTTCTTGAGCATCATTGAATAGTTGAGCATGTAATTTTGCTCCGTGAATGCCCTACCGTATCTCTCCGGGCCATCGATCTATTGAAAGAAATAGCAATGCTTCGTGCTCTACCATCATACACAAAGAAAGTTAGTGATATATGGAATGAAACATACAATGTAATTTATCATCACGCGACATTCACTTATGCGATTATCGCCGCATGTGTAGTGCGCCCGGGCAGCGATTGCTGCATGTGTTGATTGAATGATCTATACTGGATTACTGCATACATGCAAGAATTATCAGGATAGGATTCCTTCTTCTTGGCAACCCACTTCTGCTTCCAAACATCTATTTGAAAGTCAACATCCCTAACCCCAGCAGAATGACGTCCTCTAACTCTCCTCTCTTCTCCCTTCCCTCTCCTCCTATTTTCGAGATTAGCTTGAGTGGGGTGTTGGCTCTGGTTGCGAAGTCTGACCCCTTTTTTATAGGTGCTAAGTGCATAGTGTTTGGGAATAAATTTTACCGAATAGAAATGCACTTACGCCAGCAAGAGCGAATCTTGTGGGCACAGAAAATATCATCATTGTTAATTCACTGAGAAAAGCTGATATATGTTATCAACTCATTGACAAAAAGCTGGTGCATGCTATCAACTCACCGGTAAAAGCTGGTGTGTGTATTGCCTCCAAGCGACGTTGCCAACCACCTTCTTTATCTCCCAAAAGCTCTCCTCCGAGGCTTCAACCGCTATGGCAATCACCGCCTCGATGGCAAGTTTCTTCCTGCCTATCTCCCTACCAAATGCACTTTATACGTACCTCCTGAGCTCAGGCAGACCCACCTCCTTCAAACCCGGCGCTCGGATGACAGTCTATTCACAATTTTTAGGTCCGCCCTATACGGTCTGTTTCGTACGCAGCTCCATATTGAACACAAACAAATATTCCGTATCCGACATCACATACCTAGCACTAATATAGATGAAATCCACTTATTTTTGACGATATTAAATATAACCAAACATAACAAAAAATAATCATGCACATCTACATAACTGATCTATCACATATGCTAAGTATATAGGTACACATATATACACATATATATGCACATACAAATACTTAAAAATAACAGTGCACGTTTCTACAAACTTATCATTATTTTCTATATTTCTAAATCTCACAACAGCAACACACACACACACACACACACACACACACACACACACACACACACACACACACACACACACATATATATATATATATATATGTGTGTGTGTGTACATATTTTTTAAATTACGAAGGCACCGATAATACTAAAACTAACAGTGCACATTTATTCAATATGGCTAATTACAAAATATCATCCGGATGAACTAAATACATATGTTAACTAAATATGGTTACCAAGTGCATTCTATACTATTAAACCACTATTATGTTAATGAAACTCTTGCTCATATACGAATGAAACATACCTCTTCTTAAAGGTCTCCACCAGATTTACACTTTTTTCATCTAACAAATCTTCTAAATCCTCACAAAATCACTTAAAAATGTAATTGAAACTATCTTTTCCTCTATCTTTCTTTTTTCTCCCTCAGTTCTCTCTCCCTCAGTCTCAGTTGCTCGATAGGTAAGAAAATGAGCTCAATGGGCATGAGAGCGACGCCATTGCTGGATTTATGCTAGCGGGGACCAATCGGCTATGCTTGCCGAGCTATCGCACCGCAGTAGGCATGCTCCTGCCGAGCTCATGCAGTGCTGCTGGGTTGTCCCTCCTACCGTGCTCATGCGGCATGGCAAGATGGTGGGGCCATCACCTGCCGCGTCCGTTCGTCCGTTGCTGAGCTGGAGCTAGCCACCGCGATCCTCTGCTCTTGCCAAGCTAGGGCAAAACGATCGGTGATACATTTCATCTATTGTTGTTGCTACGGTTATAAAGAGGGCTAGATTTACACAGAAGCTAGATTTGAAAAAAAAGAGCTAAAGGCATAAATGAACAGCGTTCGAGTTGTCGGTCATGACCTTACCGACTGCCACAGGCTCACTCAAACAGCATAACGCTGAGTCACCTAACAACTAGGCCCATTAAATTCGGTTCTAGTCGTGGGTCCCACATGTCTGCGACTGATCGCGGAAATTTCGCAGGTATCTCCATGCCCATTTGCCCCCACCCCTCTCCCCCGGGCCCCGGGTGCACCTCATGATGCATCCTTCTCCTGCTCGGTGGATGGAGAGGACGCCCAGTGATGCGCTGTTGCCTAGAGATTTGCAACAGTAAAAGTTGGCCATGACGCGCGTGTGTACTGATCGGCTCAACCCCACACGGAACTGCGGCGCAGAGATAGGAGCAGGACCATCTCTTCTTGCTCCTCATGCTGTGCCTGGGACCAATGGTCCATCTCTCTCTCTCTCTCTCTCTCTCTCTGGTGTGTAGCACGTCGGGGGAAAGGACTGGCTCTTTGTGGGAAGGGTCAAACACAATGCTTCTTTTCTCTCTCCCCTGCATCGGCAATGGTGAGAGAGAGAGAGAAAGAGTGCCAAAACTGCTGAAGAAAGAAAATTAGGCCTTGGAATTGGACCGGACGGTGGGAGTGAGAGAACGCGCCTTCTCCGTTTCCTTTTCTAGGTCTCTTTTGTATTTCTGTCGATATGACAAAAATTCAGAATATTCTCTTTGTCTTCTTTGTGTTTCTCTAGTGCTTTAGATTTTTACCATGTTGACAGAAACACGAGAAGAATAGAGATAAAGGAATATGAAAACTGTAGAGTGGGGGTTGTCGTAGGAGAGGCCCTTGGGATTGGAGGAGAGTAGGCAGGCGAAGCATAGCCATGGGGCAACATCTCAAAACGGTAGGTGCCTAGGTACTGCGAGTGAGCATCTCTTCTCATGGTGCAAATTAGTAACGCAGGGGATCGACTGATGGCCACACGGTGGACAGTTGGTTACTGCTCCAAATGATTAGATTTGGCATTGACATTTTGACAGGCAGACTTCCTTGTGGCCTGTTTGGAACGTGTGGAAAATTCTCTGTTCCTGCCGCAACTGAACTGTTCACTGTGAAATCTCTGTTCTGCATTTCAAAGAAGGCCTGCTACTCTACAACGACTTGCTTGTAGGAGTACATGGGGTTGGAATTTGTGGGGGTCATGTCCGGTGAGTGTTCTAGAGTTTTTTTTTTGAAACATGAGAATTTTTGTATATTTTGATGGAGATTGTACTGTCTCTTATAGTAGTTTTATAAAATTCCTTTAAAATTCTTGCATTACAGATCTGTATGTACATTCTCCTCGCACAAAGAATGATGCCCATCAATCTGAGGTTGATAACCCGATCCATAATGTTGGTTTGAAATCCAATGGGAAGCAGCTATAAAGTTGCTTTTGGCTTTATTCTACGGCAAAGCATGCATGTGAGGAGGCCAAAGAGAGGTGGGGTTAGCCAGAACTACAGTGATCAGCACAAAACAAAGGCATTTAGGGTGGGGACGGGGCGCAAACCAGGCCTAGAAATACCAAAAGAATATATATCAAGTACCAAAGCAAAGTGATCGTGTATTTTTTTTTCCTCCCTGGTTCCCAAGCTATCTCTTTGAAGCTTGAATTTCTCCTTTTCTTTTCTACAACACTATTCTTCTATGCAAGCCTTTTTCTTTTGTGCTTGGCTTTTTTGGAGCTTGTGATGAAAAATAAATGAAGGGATCCACATCCATAGTAAAGATTGGAGATTTTCAATTCATCAGTCCAGGAGGCCCACCATCTCTTGGAAGAAATAATGATGGCAATTTCCTGTTGCTAGGGTCCTGATCACTAGAGCCATAATGGTGGTAGTGACGGCTATCAAGTCCACAAAGAAAAGGCTCTGTGTGGATTCTTTTCGATTACAGTTTATAGCTATGATCGATGGTTTTTAAATCTAACGTGATTACTTATGTGAACGAACCAAATGCTGATAAGCCACTTTAAAAAGACAATGGAGAAACCGTCACATTTGTTTGTTTGGAAAAAAACTATAAGTCATAAACTGAAAAGAATATGGCATATATCTCCATGGTTCTTGTAATTTGCATATCTTCATATTTCTTATTTATAGGTGAAGCTAATATGTATGCAATTTTTATTTCATTTCTTTTCCTTACTTATTAGTATAGTATTAGTACTTCCCGCCCCCTAATATATGTTCAAGCCCAGCGCGCAGACCAAACAAATAATAAATTAAAAAAGTTAGTGTCATATCTGGTGCCCTGTTTGAAACTATGCACATCTGTTCTCCTAGCCACTAATTTCCTGCATTTTTTTCTAAGAGAGAAAAACTGCCGCTAATTTCTGTGGCCTTTAATCCCATGGAAGGTAACTAGAGCCATCGGCCAGTAGTTTATTGGTGGATTCTTTTAAACTTATAACTTAGTTTTTAACAGTAACTAACTTTTAAACGCTAGTAATTTGCTCTGAGTAGCTTATAAATCGTGGTTTATGACTTATTTTGTACTATAGCTAATATTAACTTATTCCACGTAATTAAATATAAAAAATAAAAAATTATATCAGCACAGACAAAATAATATAAAGAAAAAGCAAAATAATATAAAGAAAAAGCAAAAATAAAAAATTATATAAGCTACGTAATGTTAGCTTATTCTACGTAATTAAATAATATAAAGGAATAAAAAATAAAAAAGCAAAATAATATAAAGGAATAAAAAAGCAAAAAAACCATAAGTGTCGTTTTAAAACGGTCCTTTATACGGTAACTAGTAGGACAATGCCATTGCTTTTTGCAACGCTAGATCCTAAGCCTTCTCCTTCTCCTCCTCCTCCTCCTTTGAGGGTTTGTCCAATTGTACCATTCCCAGCTTTAACTCCCATCACTCCGCGTACTGTGCGTGATGGCCCTCCCCCTCTCCCTCTCACCCTTTCCCTGTCTTCTTTGTCGTGTCAAAGAACAGTATGATTGTGCTTGATGTGACTAGGTGACCCTAGCGGCCGTACGATTGTCACCAATTGGATCCAGGGAAATAAATCGACGGCAACTAATCGCCCAAAAGTGGCACTATTCACATATGCCCACAGCCTAGCTGTTCATGCTATGCTACGAAGTGGCACACTTCAGTCGACAATCGATGCAGGCAGAGACTTTTTTTTTAGAAAACCAACCAAAGCAAGCAAGTGAAGGTTTTAAAAACAAATGAAATGTGCAGGGACTTAGCACTACTGCAAGAGTGCAAGCATCCCAAAAGAAAAAAAACTAGAAAGAAAAAGAGCTCTCTCTTATCTATCATTGGGCACTGCTGCTGCATCACACTACAAGGTCTTTTGATCCTCCTAGGAATCTCCCGAAATGATGTGCCGCAATGTGCAAGCAATGTAGTAGCAGCAGCTGCTGCTGCTTTCTCTCAGATATCTCCCTCAAGCACAGGCTTCTTGCAGTAAATAGACTGCAAAAACTGTGGAAAGGCCAGGGTGGTGATCGATCCTTCAGTCTTCAGTATCCCTGCTGACTTTACGTGGGATGGGGAAGCTTGTTACAGTTGCTCCATGTTCCTGTTCTTCTTCTCGATCGGCGTCAAGTCCCCGCCGAGCTGGATGGAAAGGTCCAGGAGATGCCACGGGGACATTATTTCCCTCTCTCTACCGACTGCATAACTGTATTTTGAAGCAATCATGCCTCGCAGCCTTGCGCAGCTATAAATATCGTCGCGAGGTAAGGTTTATCTTTCTGTGATAGTAAGTTGGTAGTTGGGTTTCTGATTCAGTACTATTTAGAGCTGAACTGAAGAATGCCATATTCAGAGCTATAATTCAGGGAAAAGGTTTGAAAGCAACTGAATTGAGGTTATACATACACGACATCAAAGCTAGAATTCAGGAGAAAGGTTTACCACATTATCCTATGATCCAAACATGGCCCAATCTGCCGATCACGTCAAAAGATTGAATAGCTTGGCAGCTCAAGAAATCAGCGTTGTACAGGGAGGGGTTGATGCATACTACACACATGCAATGGCAACAAAAACAGTGTTCTTGAAGGAAACCCCTCACCCACACTAGTCCCTCATAAGGCCCCGTTTGGCACAGCTCCACCACCAGCTCCTGGAGCTGTTTGGAGCTGTTTTGTGCCAAACGGGGTACAACAAAATAGCTCCACCCAAGGAGTCCCTTAAAACCTGCTGAGACAAAAGTAGCTCCTTGGGTGGAGCTGAAAAAAATAGCTTCACCCAGCTCCACTTGTGAAGTCAAAAAAAACAGCTCCACTTGTGAAGTGGAGCCGTGCCAAACGGGGCCTAATTCATCGGTGGGCCCATGGAGCAAAGAGACCGGGCCCACCAATCCTGTCCTCGGGGCAATCAAATCTTAGATGTGAGGAGCAGGGAGGGAAATGCATGTGGTGGCAAAAGCATGACATGACAATTTTCATTGAAGGAAAAAACATTGGAAAGAGATAGGAACAGTATCAAAAGTAGTCAAGAAAGGCATCCAATGATCCCAAGATGACCTGTTTCTTTCCTCAAGTTAGGGCAGAAGGTTTACCTTTTCCTCTGTGGATGAACAAAAATAAAAAAGATTGCGAGATTAGAGCACCGCTCATTTGCTTTTCCCCCCTTGTATTACTTTATATTATCTATGATGGTCTAATATTTTTTCATTTTAATTTTTTTAAATTTTATTACGTCAAAAAACCACCAATAACTATAGTGCAAAATAAACCAACTACAATATCAAATGATAAACTATAAACCATAAATCATAAAAACAGTCTAAATAAGCTGGATCTAGGTAGGGCTGTAAACGGGCCGAGCTCGAGCGAGCTTGGCCTTTCAGGCTCGAGCTCGGTAGAAGCTTGAGCCGAGCTCGAGTTGGGGTTCGAGCTCGGCTCGTTGAAGCTCGATAACAACTAAAATAATTTATTATGCACTATTTTTCAATAATATGAAAATTTTAAGTTTGAGCTCGGCTCTAGTAAACTCGATAACAGTCAAAATAATTCAAACATATACTAATTTTCAACAATAAGAAAAGCTCGAGCTCGAGTAACCTCGGTAAGAATTAATATGTATTACTATTTAAGCTCGAATCGCGACTCGCGAACTATTTGAGCTCGGCTCGGTGAAGCTCGCGAGTTCGAGATCAATCTCGAATTCGGCTCGTTTAAAGTTCAAATCGAGCTCGAATCGAGTCTAGAACAACCCGAACTTGAGTAGCTCACGAGTTTCGAGCTTTTTTTTTTTTTGCAGCCCTAGATCTAGGTATCATCAGCGGGATAAAAGTATGCAGCAAACGAGCAATGGCCTGAAATAGCTACTCTACTAGCAGATTTGTTAATTAGGCCTAGATGGCCTGAAAATGGCACTTGCATTCATGATTACAAAATTCAGCATGAGATGCGACCTTTATGTCAGTGTATGTTCTGAACACAAAAGCATGCATTCGTCCAGGTTTTCACTGAAAAAAATTAGTAAAGTACTGTACTAATGCTGCATTTTCTCTCACAACAATGCATGCATGCATCCTTAGTACAGTTGGTACTATACAGCGTCAAACAGAGTAGTTTTTGGAATATATGGTATTATTGGTATATATATTTATAAAAATAACATTATATAGTTCGTATTAACAGAAATAACGTTTTTATCGTCCGACGATCGGACGGCAATATCAGCTTGCTAACAGCCTAACACGTAGGTCTACCGCCCAGCCTGCCATCCTGCCGCCCCGACACCTAGGCCACTTTGGTGGCTTGCCGTCCTATGGCTAGATAGCTTTTATATTATTTGTTTGAATTTTTTAATAAAGTAAATGAGCTTAAAAAATTACTAAATTTTATGTACAGCCTTTCACCATAACGTACTTGACTGTATAATTTTTGGTAATTTTATCTGCTGTTAATATGGCTTAAAAATTTATACGATTTTGATATTTGTAGGAGTTGTTACATATAGCAAACAAGCCGTATCCACCATTACCAGGTGATAGGACTCCTGCCGCTGGTCACCGTGCTGCAAGTCACTTGCTGTCCGGTAAGCGGGCGGTAGGTGATTAGCCCTAATGACCAGTTTAATTATATATTCTTTACGAATTTTTAGAGGCAGCAAATGGTTGTGAAAAATTACAAATTTTTTAAGAGAGCTTAGCGAGGCAGTATGACACGTTGTGTAATTTTTTTCATAATTTTTCGCTATCATTTGCTACTTCTAAATTTTTTTTGGAGTGGTGCATAATTAAACAAACGATTAAGCACTAATGACCGAGGGCTAATGGCTTGCCACTCGGCCACTGTTTGGCAGGCCTGGTGCCGCACAATGGCCGGATGATAGACCATTAGCTCTTAATCCCTCATTTAATTGTGCACTTCTCAAATAATTTTAGAGGTAGCAAAGTGGCGTGAAAAATTACATAAAAATTACACAACGTAGCATGTTGTATTAGGAAGCTATACCAAAATTTTTATAATTTTTTAAGACTATTTTCTAGCTCTAAAAGTTCTTGGAGTGGAGTATAGCTGCTTAATCGCCTGGTTAATTATGCGTCGCTCTAAGAATTTTTAGAGGTAATAAATGGTCATGAAAAATTACAAAAAAATTACACAATGTACCATGATACCTCCGAAAGCTTCTCTTTTGCTATATTTAAATTTTCAAAAAATATAACATAAAATTATGAATTTAGGTAGGTAATTAAGGTGACTAATTAGCCAGCTTAAAACCGGCCGTTTTGTGGACAGACAACAAGCCACCTGCCATCTGCTGGCTGAACGCTAGGCACCTATCGTCAGTTGGCCGAATAGCAGGCGCCACGTGTCGACTGTCGCGCGTTGCTGTCCGGTGACTGAATGGCAGAAACACTATTTTTGTCAATACCACTCGTATATGACTATTTTGTAAATACACATTAAAAAAGACGCTATATATGGCAAAAATTCCAAACAGAGCAGCAGTAAGTAGTAGCATACAAGTCCACTCTTATTGGATGCATGGTTCTTGAGAAATTGAAAGGAACATGAGTGCAATGCACCTGCTGCTCACTAAGATACCAAGGATTCATCTCACCTGGTGGCTGGTGTGGAAAAATTCTAGAGCACAACTGCATAGTTGCAGCGGTATGGGAAGGGAAGCTTCACTTCTCTGACATCTCAAATAAGTTCAGATCTGGTCAACAAATAGTCCAACACCTCAAATTCTCTCTGAAAGAGCTGGCTCCATCCTTGCAAGCTATACAAACAAGTGTGCATGGGCCAATTGGGAATAAACACTTTAGGCAATTAATTAAATCTAGGATAACATGTACACATATGCATGTTTCTGTCCTTACACACAAATCCCAGCTTAGTTTTAGATTAGGTCCCTTAATTAACTATAGAGCAGGTCCCTCGTGCCTAATCAACTAGTACTTTCACAGAATGTATGCCACTTAATGATAGTACCTAATCCTCTGAAAGCAACAGAAGAAGGTCAAATGAATTAATATTGTAATGCAAATTCAGTCTTATATATGGGACTACAACTCAGCACTGATCACATCACTAAAATTTACGCATGAAAAAGTACACAAGTCCAATTGATCATATATAGTATAATCTGAAATGACATCATACCCTAGTTTTATTATTAAAAAATCTAACCTCAATTTGGACTAATCTGTCTCAGGGCGAATTAAGAGGATAACAACAGCAAAGGACCAAAACCACCAGCAAACGCAAAGCGCATTAATTAGCATATATATGACAGAGACAATGCCCTAATATTATACATCAGGTGGGCCCAAGCCTGATGATAAACACCAGGACATAGGTGCATTATACAAGCTACTTGAAAAATATTATATTTTTGCCCTGTGTTGGAGCACAAGAGGGACACTGACGATGATTAGGAGGGAATCAATGTTCCCCATGAGGCTTTTAATTATGGAAACCTCATGCCGTTAAAGAGAAAAGCCATATGCAATGCCATGAAGGCATGCCATGGCCTCCCTGCCTGCCCCATGTCTTTGCCTGTTTCTTGATGCCAGTCCAGGAGCCAAGCATTCAGCTTGTCCAAAGCTAACCTTACTATATTACAGCATGCATGCATGCTCAGCTCAGATCAGTACAATAACTTGCCATGCGATGACTTATTCAATTAGTAGAGTAATAGGCCAATTGCATGTGACACAGATGTATAGGGCTAAATGCATTGTTCTATCCTTGGTATCATGAGGTAGCACTTGACGGCAAGTTGGACTTGTGTGTTTAATGAGTTTTTGTGCAAATATGCTAAGCCAAAACAAATACAGAGATATATGTTTGAGAAAAAAAACTTTGCTATTGGTACGTGCTACGGTCCAGTTCAACTGGTCGTTGAAACACGCCTTGCACGGCCAATCACAAAGCACACGCGCCAAGATTGAAGGAAGATTTTTGCTCGCACGGTATTACTTTGCCATGGGAAGTTTCCTCTAGCATATCTCTGTTTCATGGAAAGAGTTCTCATGAAACCCTTTGAGAATAGAAGGTAAAGACTAAAAAAAATTAGCAATTAAATCACGCTTCTGCAAATCAGGAAGATGCTGTAGTGATTTGGTGCTATGTTTGGAGCCGAGCGCCAATGAACGCTGCTCGCTGGCTCTCAACCGTTCCTATAAAAGGCCCTTGAATGATAGCACGAGAGAGGGAGAGGAAGGGAACGAAGGATGAGAGGAAGAAGAGGGGAAGCTCGCATAGAGAATACAGAGCAGTACACACAGAGAGATACACATAGAAGAGAGAGAGAGAGAGCAATACACATCGAGAGATATGTGCACGAAAGGAGGAGAAAGTAGAGGAACAGAAAGAAACAATATGCATAAGCCCAAGCCATGGTAAAGAACCTCCACTTTTCTTTTTCTCTTCTATCTAGCTAGCTTGCATGCCAATGGATGGCGGCAGTGATGGGAATGTAGCCAAATGCCTATGGCCATTGCCGGTAATGCCGTCGATTAGGTGCTTTGGAGCTCACCGTTGTGCAGCCCACGGCCACGACGTCGAGGCTGTCAAGATTACCGTCCACCTTCCAACTCACCGGGCTTGAAGCAATAAATCCCTCTACTCTCCCAGGCAAAGATGAAGGTCCCACAAAGCTATTGCGCCTGCCACCAAGCCTGCTATGTTTGTTGTACTTTCTGCGAGCTGTCGTAAGCAAGTAGGTGCCCATGCATACCTATATATGCTTTTAATATGATGATGACTCCATATGGTAAAATGATGGCCTGGTACGGATGGAGGGCTCACTCAACGCCTGCATGTGACAAGCGCCACAACCAAGCAGTGCGACCGTGATGATCCGCCATGTACTGGAATTGTCACGTCTACTGCCGGCGATGCTGCGTCTACCATCAACACATGACTACGCATGCATGAATCAATGGGCTATGCACGCATGTATCCCCAATCTGATGATAGCTCCACAAGGTGAGTCAGATGGGGCTACTCGCAAGTCCTTTTAGACATCCGAGACACGCAAAGCCTATGACCATTTGTTGTACTCGGACGCTTCTGACCGCCCGCTGTACTCAGCCACTTACGACTGCCCACTGTACTCGGACGCCTACGAACACCCGCTGTACTCAGATGCTTCTAACCGCCCACTGTACTCGAACGCTTTCAACCACCTTCAATACTCAAACGCTTACAATTGCCCGTTGTACTCGAACGTCTATGACCGTTGCTGTACTTGGACGCCCATGGCCGCTTGTTGTACTCAGATGCTTCTGACCGCCTTCAGGACTCGGACGCTTCCAACCGCTTTCAGTACTCGGATGCTTTCGACCATCCACTGTACTTGGACGCTTGCGATCGCTCACTGTACTCGGATGCCTACGACCGCCCACTGTACTCAGACGCTCACGATCGCCCGCTATACTCGGACGCCTACGGCCGCCTACTATACTCGGACACTTACAAGACTGCTCGTTGTACCCGGTCAAATACGGCCGCTGCTACAGTAATCGGTCATGCTACAGTACCGATCGAGTAGTTGGCTGCTTCTGATTCCAACTACTATCGACTTCCGATGGCTTCCAACTTCCAGTTGCTTTCGACTCCGACTACTACCAACTTCTGATGGCTTTCGATTTCTTCTAACTTCGACTTAATTCGCGTACTACTGCCCTCTATACTCAGATGCTCCAACTACCGTGGTAGTCGAGCTACAGTACTTGGTCAATAACGGCTGCTACTATAGTAACTAGTCGAATATAACAACTATTATCCGAGTCGTCCGCTACGACTGGCATGATGCCCATGATTCTGAAGCCCACTCCAATACACTTTCACAGCACTTGAGTCATCTCAAACGATCTTCATACCGATCATACTTGAACGAGGATGGCCTACCCTTGTGACCATAGAGGTCGCTTGTCATGTACCTTCACTATATTGGACTTGCCTCGGTTGTCCCCTATAACTTAAGTATCCTCGTCAAAGTGAGGATGGTCTACCCTTATGACACTCAAGTTCGGCTGTGTGCGTCTGCATTGCAGTGGAGTCTTTCCCGGCGGTCACTTTTGACCACGTTGACACCTGACCCTGACGTTCTTCTCTGCTAACCTCACTACCCAAATTATCTCTACTATACCGATTCTACTACTGTATCATGAGATCAGCCATGCTTGGTGTGAATCGCGCACACTTTTAATCACCTTAATTTTATGTGTCATTTAATACCGACGAAGTCGAATGACATGGGCGGGCGTGATCAATACAAGGGTTACGTTGTCAATGGCCCCATAGACCGACAAGACTATGGATTGTGCCGATGTCTATATCTACATTAACCATTCATCACATGTATGAAGATGTGAAGCAAAAAACTGAAGACGACGACGACTGATGCGTAGCTTAATTGAAGGTTTTTTGTGGGCTTACCCCGCGGATGTAATTAACCCGAAGTCTTCCGAGGCCCCGGGAACCATAAGACCACGTCGCCTATGTCAGATATGCTATACAAAGCAGGTCATGACGCGCACTCATATAAAAGCAACTTATAATTTTGTTATTCTCAAATGAATGAATAACATATATATTTTCCTATCTTTTCTTGTGTTTATTTATTTTTTGTACTTTGATACACTAGCATATCCACATCTTATACCCGTGGCAAAAAATCTTAGAACGATTTCTCGCATCAAACATTGTGTACAGCAATAATTAAGCATTTGAACATCAGAGAAACAAAATTGAATCATCCAACCTGACTGATTTGCCGAGAGGAAATGACCGATTACAGAAAGGGTGCAGCTAAAAGGAATGGCAATATCTGTTGGACGAGCATGCGCATTAGTTAATGGGACGAGATCGAGTCAAAAAGGGGTTGAAAAGAAGGCAGCAACGTTCCAATTAGCCAGCTAGTGACTAAACTTTCTCTCATTTCTCTCCATCTTTCTCCCCAATATCCATCTGGATCTTTGAGCAACACACGGCGGGGACACGGCTGCGCGTCGGCGATCTGTGAGGGCCCATGCATCCATCCACATGCATACTTCAACCATGCACATGCGCGATATTTCTTTCCGCTGCACTTCCATGCCGCGTTCTCGTCACTTTTCTCACACGTCGTATCTTGTTCTTGCGCAGCAGCAGAAGCCAGCATATGCATGGTCCACAGCTTTCAGATTCAGCCTTGCTTTTCTCCTTCGATCTCCGTGACTGGCCGACGCGTTTGATCTCGCGTTGTATCTTGCTCGATCATGCACGCACGCATGGCGGCAGCATGGTCCCTGCGGATGGTGGTGCACTCACATACACTGATGAACTGTAACAGCAATGCCTTGCACACACACGCACGTATCGATCAACAGCTGACCGAGTTAGCACTGTTCTTTGATTCCTCACCTCTGTATGCAGTTTCTGAATGAGAGATGGATTGGCCAAGATTCTCACCTCTAGCTGGTACATGTACTATCAGCATAGCAATGAATGAATGATCAGTGGCAGTAGTACCGGGTGTGTGCTCCACAAATCCTCACAGCAACAGCAGGCAAGCACTCATGCCCGGCATGAGTGACGCAGCTACCTAACACTCGAACACACAAGGATCAGCAGGGAGCAAGGCAGTAGGACCGGCAATGGAGAGGTGAATTATGCCCTCTAAAAAAATCTTTCTCCGAAAGTTCAGAAATATCTCGTTTCAATAGATAAAGAGCTATGAAGATTAGATTTAATAACAAAAATTCAAACAACAATACAAAATAGCAAAGACTCATAAAATCAGCATATAACCGGTCCGACCGCTATTGGAGATGTGGTCTAACCAGTGGGCGTTTTGACTGCCTGGTCTAACCAGGCTTAGGAGTGGTTTGACCGTTTGACCGCTCCTCTTTTCCTAGAACAGAAAATCAGCTCGAGCTAAAATTAAATTTGATGCAAACGTCAAAATCTATGTCTAAATGATGTGAAAATTTGCACACACATTACTGAGAGTCTCATTAAACTATTCCATCCAAGCATTACATGGATATTGGCCAAAGTTTCAACATGTCCTCAAAATATGCAAAATTACACCAAAATCGAACAAATATAAAAAACATAAGAACCAATTTGCTTGTGGGTTAGAATAGCCAAGATAGTTTTTGATGAGTTTCCAAGCAATACCACCCAAAGAATCGAAACTAAAACCTTCAGACCAAGATTCCTCAAGAAAGACTCCAAATCAAGAAAGAACTGATCAAATTCAAAATCTTGCAAACCATAGTGCCTAAATAGATGATATTTGATCTACATGAGTCATCTCCATTACTTACATGCCCTTGATATATAGCAAGTTAAGAAGGGAAGAGAAAAGATAAAGAAATAACAAGAGCAAATCAATCAAGACAAAAACACTTCATGATATATTGAAAGCGTGTAATGTTTTGGATAAATCACATAATGAATTGATTAATGAATCAATGGTTACATATATAGACCTTTTCCTTCTATATTTGAACAACCGGTTTATAGAAACAATACTCAGGAGATAACGAAGGAAGAGACCAGAAAAGATACGCGTAATCCATGGCACGTAACAACCACAGCTAGTTGACCACAGCAAGTCGATCATGGTAGGTCGACCTTATGACCGGTTCACTATAGCCACGATCGTTTTACTGTACACCTGCTGTGGTTGATGGTCGTATGCAGATATCTAACACCCCCGTAGTTAGAACGATAGAAGAATGAACGTTCAGACTGGATTAAAACTTGGTGAAGACGGACATGGGCGGACCTTTCATGAAGATATCCATGTACTGCGATGATGTTGTGGCATGAAAACATGCACATCAACAAGTGCAACACGCTCTTGAATGAAACACAGGTCAATCTCTACATGTTTGGTATGCTAATGCTAAACCGGGTTGGTGGAGAGGTAGACCGCGCTGACATTGTCGCAATAGACTAGGGTGGCGCGGTGAAGGGGACTGTGTAGCTCCACGAGCAACTAGCGCAATCAGCAGGCTTCAGTGATGACGTTTGTCACGATGCGATACTCGACCTCTGCACTTGACTGAGAGACAGTGTGCTGCCACTTTGACAACCAAGAGACGAGGTTGTCACCAAGGAAGACACCGTAGCCCGAGGTGGACTTGTGTGTGTTGGGACAGCCCGCTCAATCAGCATCAGAGTATACAACTAGTTTGGCAGATGAAGTGCAGTAAATAAATAGACTATGGTCAATAACCAAAATACCCTCGTCTTGATCCGGTCTTCTCTTTTCCTTGCAAGCAATCACTATGTTGCCATATGTAGGTGCACCAGTGGCTTGCCACATATTGGCAAGTCTCTCTAGCTCCAGTTTCCGTTGGACCATGTCTCACTTGAATCGACTAAGTCACTTGATGCAACTCATCGCTTTAACTTACCCTTTAACATTCCTTGCATTCCTTATACCATACTTGAGCTCAACCATTCGCCCAGTATCCTTGACCGTTCTGGATCTTGGTTCCTCTACGAGCGTAGTTCTGGTTCTCACCATTGTCCAGAGTTGACTCTAAGTTTCTCTGCACATATAAAGACTAAGAAATAATTTTTGGGCACAAGTTATTTATAACTTAATCTACGTTAATTCAAATATACTTCATGCATCATGAATATACTGACCTAGGGCAATTCGATTCGATCCACGATTAAATTCCCAAAATTCAGAATTCTCAGTTGAAATTCAAACTAAGCCAGTTTGACAACCAGAAAGAAACCAGTAAATTAAAAATCTAAAATTTTTATAAATTTAAATTTTAACTTAACATATATTAATAATAATTTATCATAAATATTTCTGGACTTTTTCACCTAATCACTCGAGTGAGGCAGCTACCTAACACACGAACAAACAAGGATCAGCAGTGAGCTACCTAGGCAGACAAGCAGCCAAGCAGAGGCTTAGAAAAATCACTCAAAAGGCGATCGAGTGAAGCACTAAAGAAATCTGGTCACATACCCATAACACGACACCTCGGCATGCATGCAGCATAACAAGTGGCTTTTTGCTCATTCTGCCCAGGAACCAGGCAGGCAGGCAGGCATGCAGGGCTGCAGGCAGGAAGCAGAATATCTTTTCTTTTTCGTTCCCCTTTTCCGTTCTTTTGCCCGATCGATTGAATTGTATATTGTGTGATTGTGCCCCATGCCATGCCTGGCATTGCATTGATCAGTGCTTCAGCTGCTGTTGCAGGCTGGAGATCTTTGGACTGTTCAGCAAGCGATGTTCTTTGGGCTAGCTGATAAGCTGAGCTGAGTCTGAGTCGACCACTCAAACTGCAGCACACACGTGCATGAACAGTAGAACTGTTGTTCCATAAAGGAAGAGACGATACATTTGCATGCAATTCTTTTTTCAGTGAGATAGATAGGTAGGGTGAGAACTGAGATGGCAGCAGAAAGCATGCAAAGTATGGACATGTCTGATGGTCTGGGGTGTGGTGATGGTCAGTGGGGGTGCGTGTTGCGTTGCGCGCGCGGCGCGCCCATGCATATGCACAAGTGGGAGGGAGCCTAGTTAGTAGTAGCTTAGCTACCTGCTGGTCAGGTCGAGCCAAAGATTCCCTTCAGATTCAGGTGTATGTGTTTTTGACATGGATCAGTCAGAGTACGCACATATATGCAGATACCCAGCTACTCCATCCATGGCTAGCTTCGATCCTCAACATGCTGCCGACGACCCCTCGACATGCTGTGCCATTGCCATGGCATATTTGCTTGGCATGTGCTGGCACTGCGGAATCGGATCGGATCCCCTTCTCTCTTTTTTCCACTCTAATAAAAAGGCGATTCGGCCGGCATTGTATACCTCAATGGAGAGCACAAGATTGTGATGGTTGCGGCCATAGGTTCAAAGTTATAAGCGCAAATAATTTGTCCTTACAAATTCTTGATGCTTCATGACAAGTTCAGAGCATTAGAACTTCTTCACCACCTCCATCTCAACGTCTCAAGCGTTGATTTTTGATCAAACCAGCCATGCCTTTTGAATGGTAAGGCATACATAGGGATCAAGGCCTTCACTGTACTTACTGGACCTAACTTGGGCACTGAAAGTATGAAGCCTGCATTTGGTTTTCACTATCTCATGAAGCCCATGCATCTAGACCGAAGGGTTCTCAGTCTGCGATAAATTATCCCAAAGGGTCCAAGAATTTCGGCCAATTTAGGAACATGGGCCAGGCTTTGCTTTTTGTAACAGGGTATGCAGCACAGTCATTTTTTATTTTTATTTCTGATGTGCATGATACAAAAAGAATATATACAGCTTTCCTGAACACGTGCACAATAATGTGGATGAGAGGTGTAAACCAAAAAACTAAAGTTCAGAACTTGAAATGTACATGGCCTCCTTGTTTTTCACCATAGGCTACTAAAAGATACATGCTTCCTCTATCCGAGACATGAGCTTTAGAAAGTTTACTTGGGCTAGGCCTTATAATTCTGTCTCACCTTTGCACATACAACATTAAAGACGTAGAAGCTATCAAAGTTAACGAAAGTAATTTACACCATGTAATGTTTAAAGGCAAAAAAAGCTGCTATTTGGATCTTTTACTTTCTACTGCCAATTAGGTACTAAAGCAAGTAGACTACCGTCAGAAAATTGCGTCAGACATAGATAAGCATGCATAAGACAGGAGGAAAGGTGAAACTGTCATGAGCCTTGTACATTAGTTTTATATCCTTGCACTGTCTTGCATGAACCTTTCTTTACTTACTGTCAACTGTTGAACTGTACATACAAAGCCTTGCATGAGGCGCACTCGCTGCTCTGTCAGAGCTGCCGATTCTTTTCTGGTCAGTATGAGTAGAAAGAAAAAGAAAAGGTGGAATTTGGTCTCATGTATGTGTGTGTAAAGTTGAGCTTGCTTCTTTTAAAGCCTGGAAAGCTTTGCAATTTGCATGCATGGTTTGGTTTGGTTTCCCCTCTGAACATCGTGGTGGTCCATATGACCTAAGGCCATTATGTATGTTCTTCAACCACTATTACATGTAGCTAATTTGCGGTGCATCATCATGAACCTATCTCAAAATTACCCCAAATTAAGATACTTGCATAATCATTTTGCTTTATATGCTCTCCAAGCACTGCAAATCAATCAGCCTATGCATCTTTATATAGTTTCACCTAGAGATGCATCTGAATGTTCTCCTTTTCCCTTCTTTATTTCCTTTTGTTTTGAAATGACAGAGATGCATGCATCTCATCCCAATGAAAGATTGCAGCATTTAGCTTAACTCTGCATTAATTTCAAGAAGCCTGAAGCCCCCACATGTTATAGCAAGTATAATGACACTTTGCTTAGATTACTCCTTTGTGCTTCTTTCGAGCAATCTCAATGAAAGATTGCAGCATTTAGCTTAACTCCCCATTAATTTCTTTGTGCTTGTTTTTAGCTTTTGCTTCTTTAGTATTGCTCGAGATAAAGCCCAGCTGCTGCAGCAGCGCTCCTCCTCCTTTACTTGCAAAATGTTAGCGCTGAGAGCTTTTGCCCTAGGCGAAGGGGACAAGAGCAAATCATGCGCATCATTGTGCATTTCGTGCAAAGCAGCGCTTCTCTCCGATCATTTCATATCTTTGCATGGCTTGCTCGCGCCTTGCGGGACACCGAATCATTCGAATGATCCTTTCGCTGCCTGCTTCTTAGATTTCACGCCCTGCAAGAAGCTGCCTACCCATGCCGTTCTTGCCCATGCTATGCATGCACGCAGCCAAGGCTCACCTATCTGAATCTGAATTCTGAAAGGATCAATGCATTTTTATCCAATTGAGTTTTCTCTCTGAAAAGTGCGTACATGCGCATGGAGTCAAGCTCGACACTTGACTTGAATTCATGATGTCCAATGAATAGACAAACAAAACTGATCTGTTCTAGATCAGCAGAACAGCAGAAGCCGGAAGGGCCCCAAGAAAAAAAAAGATGGTTTGAGAATGAAGCAGCTTTGTTATGTGTAGCTAATGAGTATGCTGTGAGCTCTGCTTAGCCCCGATGCCGATTAGATAGATAGATAGATACCGAGTTGCTATACTAATTAGGGCCTGTTTGGATGGACTAGGACTAGTTGTTAGCTAGGACTAGTTGTTAGCTGACTAGTAGTTAGCTGGCTAAAGATTAGCCCAGTCCTGTTTGGATCCAAGGACTAATAAGTACTACTATCTCAGTACAAAGTCTGTTATACCCCTATGCATGGCGGTCTGGGAGGGTTGTCGTGGGTATCAGCGTCTTTTTTCCATCCTGCTGGTCCTTTAGCCCTCATTAGCTGGGTTTGGCCAACTAGTTGGCTAACAACTAGTTGGGGTTTTGACTAAACTTTAGCCCACTCATTAGCCCTCCTGTTTGGATCCACAAGGACTAAAAATTAGCAACTAGTTGTTAGCCCATGGGATCCAAACAGGCCCTTATATGTTTTGCATAGATCGTTCAGAGAGTCACAGTTGGATGTGGATCTTGGAATGTTGCTCAGCATAGTTAAAATAAAGATTGTTGTGATTCTGCCAAAAATTTTCTGGAGTTTAAGCATGATAGTCGCATCTTCAGTCACCACTTGCAGTGCCTTTTAGTACCATTGTCTACAGCTTTAAGCAAACTCCACATGATTTGCAGCCTGATCATGAGCTGCTCGTGAGTTGTAGTGTTTCAATTGCCACTTTTGTTTCAACTTGACCAGCTGAAATTAGCACACAGTATGCATGACACTGGAGTAATTAACCAGTTCGATCTGTCTCTGCCTGATTACTTTTCCATGAACACTGGATTGGTCCTGAACTTTTGAGCTTTGATGAAATGGGTAATTATTAATATCTCAATTAATTTTTTACTTCCTTAGTTGTGTGTAAAGCACCAAAATAAAGAAACAATTAAAAAAACACCAAAAGAGACTAGTCTGTAGTGGAAAAGACACTGGAATTTTTTGTATGACAAAAGTGAGGAGACTGGAATGAGGCTATGGATCAACCACCATGATGTTGTGTCTGCAAAGAGGATGGCAAAACACAATCATCCCATCTCACATGCCCCCTTCCCTCCAATAAAGTATCAGTATCAGTTAATTGATTACTCCCCTCTTGCATCAATTATCACATCTGATACTAAAACAACAGCTATGAAAAACAAAACAAAAGCTGTCAATTTACCTGAGAACTATACAATGGTTTAACTTTTAAGCATCTATGGTGTATATAAGAATGTTCTTCATGTGGTAGGATTAGCAACTGTTACACATGATTGTGGTGAGTTGAGTACTTAATCATGCAGGCTTGCAACATTTGACTGGTATGCATTTTTAAGATGTTACTTGAGAGCAACCATTACACAAACTACAACTACCTCTTGGAGAAATTACTACGCGCTGGATAAGGCTCTGTTTGGAACACAGGATACCCAAACAAATTCCCGAGGGATTGAACTATTTTCTTCAAAATTCATTGTAAATTTTCTGCATTAATTACAAGCATTCCTAGTTTCAGAACTTGTTCTGCAGCAAATTCACTGTGAGATTAAAATGATAAGGTGATGGTGATGCTAAGTAGTACTTGTTCGTACTATGTGTACCTGCATACAGATACAGTAGTATTCATGAAATCAATAGATAATTTTGGCATGCAGCGCCATGGTAGGTAATCAATTATTTTGGCACGCCGCATAATCGATAATTAAAGGAGATACTAATTTGATTGTTTGAAGTGGTTGATTGGTGGCCATATACTCGTATACTGGTACGAGTAATCGAGTATATACTTAACGGGAAAATCAATAGGTATGCAATTTAATTAGTGGCCGTATACTAATATACTGGTACAACTATATACTTAACGGGAATAGGTCTGCAATTTGATTAGTGGGCTATTATCTAAAAAAAGGTATACACTCACAAATTATCTTAAAAATGGTATATACTCACAAATTATCTAAAAAGGGTATATACTCAGAAATTCAATTCACAATTAAATTATCTTAAAAAATGGTATATACTCAAAAATGAAACTAATAGAGCTAGTATGCTTCCATCATAAAAGGGAAACAAATTGGCTAGTTCAAATAATTGCCAAAGAATTCATTGCCAGCAGTATGAGTGATTTATGGAAGCAATCTCACTTACCAAACCAAAATTCTCTAACGGGTTGGATCTGAATTCATCTCTAGAAATATCCACAATAATTGTGAGTATATATATATATATATATATATATATATATATTATATATATATTAGAATTAATATTATTAGCCTAGAATACCTCCTCTAATTGAGGATTGTAATCTTCTGTAATTGTGCCTATTGGCCTACTAATAGAATGCCACCCCTGCCTTTGGCTGTGTGGTGTTTTGCTCCCATCTTTCTACATGGTATTAGATTTTCTTCCTTCCTGAGCACCTTCCGCTGCCCCTCCTCTGTTTCGGGTTAGTAATTGTGCCTATTGGCCTACTAATAGAATGTCACCCCTGCCTTTGGTTGTGTGATGTTTTGCTCCCATCTTTCTATATATATATATATATATATATATATATATATATATATATATATATATATATATATATATATATATATATATATATATATATATATATATATATATATATATATAGGGAGTGACTATTGCACAGGTGACTACAATTTTTTTATATTTCAGTCACCTGAAGTTGCACTCTGAATCACCTAAAGTTGCAGCTGTTTTTTTGGAGGGGGGTTGCAATTTCAGTTGATTGAGAGTGCAATTTCAGGTCACCTGAAGTTGCACTCTGAATCACCTAAAGTTGCAGCTGTTTTTTTTGGAGGGGGCTGTAATTTCAGTTGATTGAGAGTGCAATTTCAAGTGACTGAAAGATAAAAAAAATTCAGTCGCCTGTGCAATAGCAAAACTGATATATATATATATATATATATATATATATATATATATATATATATATATATATATATATATAATTAACTGGGATATTATAGTGTCTTGACACCAGGGTAGCGAGATGAACGAATTGAATTAAATTTTGTTCAAAATTTTGAATGAAATATTCAAAAGTCGTTTGAATTTTGAGGAAATTTAACCAAAATTTGGACAAAATTCAAATGGGGACAATTTTGTCCAAAATTTGACTGAATCTTACATGTTTCGGAGGGTAACGAAAGCCACAAAATGAGAGAAATTTCACCAAAAAATTGAACCCTGCCTGACACCATGATTTAAAATATGTATTTTCTCTATGTATCATGTGTAAAAAAAATTTAAAATTTTTTGGATATCAAGTTTACATTCAACGACCCAAAAGCATCAAGGTTTCCTAGCTACTAGTTGCCCTTGTCTCTGTATAAAAAGGTCTATCTCTTCTCATACCTAGACACACATAAGGCTAGATACACGCGCGCGCCTAGTCAGTGTGTGATTGGCCGGAGAGGGCGGCAATGGACGAGTCATGGAGGTGCACGATGGGCTCGGTGCTGCCGCGGCGGCGGTCGTCGGGCCAGCACGCCGGCGGCCACCACAGCCTCGCCCCCGACGACTTCCGGGACGTGTTCGGCGGGCCGCCGCGCACGGTGCTCCTCCGCAGCTTCTACGGCGAGGCCGTCGACTACCACTCCCCGAGGGACCACGGCCAGTACCCGTCCTACGGCGGAGCCGAAGCCTTCTGCCGACGGCCGTACGTTGACGGCCGGGGCCAGCTGGCGCCGGCGGCCGTGCCCACCGAGGAGGGCTTCTTTGACGATATCTTCGGCACCCGTCACATGAGGTCGAGGTCAAGGTCGAAGTCAACGAAGTCGTCGTCGGTGGTCAGCTCCGAGGAGTTCGGCCCCGCCTTCTGCCGGCCGACGGCCTCCGGCAGCCGCGGCGACGCCACGCTCCCCTCCTTCGCTTCTAAACTCAGGTAAAAGTTAACATTTGCGCCTGATGCATGCATGGAGCATTTGGATTTGGACCCCAGTACTTCACATGAAGCACAAGCATATTGTTATCATCACAAATGCCAATTCACATGTACTACGTACGTACGTCGACCATTGATGATGTAACATTGATCGATCATGGCATCATTTTTCAGGCCGATAGCGATTCCATCGCGCCGGTACGACTCGTCGCCGCCGTCGACGATGTCGACGAGAGGGGAGTACCAGAGCAGCTTCACGTGCTCGACGGCCGCGTACCCGGCGTCCCGTTACTACTACGGCGGCGACTTCAAGGGCGGCAGGACGAATCACAGCAGCACGGCGAGCAGCAATGCCGGCGAGAACTCGGCCGCGCAGCACCACCGTCACCACCGCGCGAGCAGCGGCTTCTGCTGCTTCTCGTCGAACCCGGAGACCACCAGCCACGAGCCCAGCTTCCGGCGGCGGACCCGCGGCAGGGCGCGGTTACCGGCCCCCGACACCGCCACCGAGTGCTCTCGCGCCGACTACGGGTACTACTACTCGCCGCCGTCGGCCGCGTCCTCATCGGTGTTCGGCAACCCGCTCCCAAGGACGCCGCGGCTGCTGGAGGAGGTCGTTATGGAGGTGAGAGAGCGGGCGCCGTTGCTGATGGACGACGGCGACATTGACACAGTGAGCGCCGCTGCGGTGAACGAGGCGATTGCATGGGCCAAGGAGAGATTCTGGAGCCAAGCTCAGTAATGGACGGTCGATCATGACCAAAGGCCCTGATTAGGCCTCAAGTCAACTCACCAACGTCCAGTTTTGATCCATCAATTCACGGTGTGCGTTTGTAATTACACTACATTCTAGTTTAGTTGCCTAGTGATTCAGTATTTTCCGTTGCAACGCTTTATTATGGAAGATCGAACACGTTCCAGTTTGCATATGAAGATTGAACACATTCCAGTTTGCATATCAGACCGAATGTAAGAATGCAAGCATTCAGAACGTGGTAAGATTGAGATATAGAGATTCAGTTCAAGAAACGAAGGAAAAAACATAACACAAATCACGGAAGGGGCCAACATATGCAATATCGCAATTTCTTGACAGCAGCCGATTCCTTTTTATCATATATTTTTATTCCACACTTCCATTTATATGGCTACAGTCTGGTGATCATTGCAATCGGTGATACTAATACACAGATTTTGCTGCCACTTGTAACTAAAAACACTACAACTGCGTCTGGGATGATCCTGAGAAATACTGACCATTCTTGTGATCCTAAATCTCATCAATGTTAAGCAAAACTTGTGCAATGAAAAGAATGCAGTGACCAAAGTGTACAAAAGTTTCCAAGTGGAACACTACACCTGTGGCGAAGTTCAGACCTATCTTCATCTTGAGAATGTTTACTCTTTAGTGTTCCACTTATCTTCACCTTGTGAATGTCAACTCTTACTATTTTGTCCTCGTGATGACTCTCTGTGTGATATCAATAAGAGCACGCCTTGAAGTCAGAACATCTTCGTCATCGCTATCTGGCAGGGATTCTATGGCTTTGATTGCACGGTTAGCGTGTTCTTGTGCAAGATCTTTTGTCCTTTCAATCCCACGGCTCTTCTGGAGATAGTCAAGGGCCTGTAATTTGCAAAAGTGTGGACCGTCAAGTTAACGCAGTTTTTCTCCCACCAATTGCTCACCATGCAATGTGGATATGAATCATATGATGACTAATAGGTAGAAACATTTGGTGATAGCAACAGCATGGCAGTTGAAGCCAAATATATCATGTTCCTCAGTTTCCTAGTACAATATTAACTGTAGATCTGAACACCAGCAGCGTTAGAAATCAAAACTGCTGGTTGTATGATTAAATTATAAAATCATGAAATACAGGTTTATCTTTGTGGAACACCATTCTTCTACCCCGTCCAAGTGTCCTGTGCTAGTGTCTAGGAACATGGCCTTTATGCATCAATAGCATGATGAGCATCTGCCATGAGGCGCAACATTGCAAACCGTAAATGTTTGCTTTTACCCTATAGGTAGAATGAACAATGAGAGACAGCACCCATTCTCAGTCTAAGATTTACTCACAAGCTCAACATTTGCAGGGTTGTCAAAACCCCGGTCAACAACTTCATGTAGTTGTGGGAATTCTTCCATCGCATATAGCATTGGGGCAGTAATGATTCCCTGCATCATGAATGCCATCATGTAATAGACAAAATAAGCACTACCTGAGAGTGAACGAGAGAATCAGCAGGCATATGGTCCTTGTTTGACACTTTTCTAACTGGACACCTTACTAAAGTAGGTGATTATAAACAGAAATTATAATTCTCATGTAGATACAAGAACTCTTTCTCAACCACATTTTACATCTAATTTCATTAGCTTTACTACAAGGCAAAAAAAAAAAAAAAAACTTATAGGCACTAGGGTTCAGAATATCCTTCTTATCTAAGTTATCAGATACAGTCTATAAAGTTCGGAAGTGAAGTTGATAAATCAAGAAAGGCTGAAAGGAGACAAAATCCAGCAGCTGACAACGATTGTCACATATACAAAAGCAATACTGTTAAACTCCAAATTCAAGTCTTTCTTGTGAGAAGTGTTCTCTCGGTCTGTCATGAGGGTGGCAACTGCTCAATACAGCAGCTAACACAATTACAGCAATATGAACTTTCGTGTTGGACAAGATACAGTCCATGCTTATTAAGTTATTAGCCAATGTGGCATTGTTGTCAGCCAGCAAATTTATATATATATATATCTCCCCTAATGAAGGCTGCTAAAAGAATATATTAAAAACTTACTATTCTAAGTAGCTGGAGGTTAAATGGATATTTAAGATGATAGACTGGGGAAATCGAATATAATCAAAACAAGGGGATAGCTATTATTACATGACCAATGTCAGATAATGAACCCTTCCCAAGTGATGCAGAGGTGCCTGTGAAATCAAGAACATCGTCGATCAACTGGAAGGCTAGACCCTGCATGGATACCGAGTTAATAAGTTGCTGCGAGGTGGCTTAGAAGGAAATCAAGTTTCAAAAAAGGACGGATATTGTACAATGTTTTACAAACCAGGTTTCGACCATATTCATATGCAAGCATTGAGACCTCAGCAGTGTGCCCTGCAAGAATAGCAACAGCTTTGCAACTATTTGATATCAAAGATGCTGTTTTGTAGTATGTCTTCTCCATGTAGTATTCCATACTGCACATTTTTCGAAATCATATTAGAACCAGTAAACGAAGGCATGTAATTAAATGGAGAAAATAAAGTAAATAAAGAAGTAAACATGTGCAAGCATTTCACTCTGCATCTAGTTTTAGATATTACATGTGACGAGAAATTAAACTCATGATATAGAGAAATATTTAACCTTCGCCGTTGCTCTCTGCTTGTTGACATCTGCATAGTTTCACCAGTAACCAGATGTTCTACAGCAGTCGCCATTAGAGATACCACCTGCATAAAGAAGGTTGATCAATTGGTAGTTTGGTACTATAGAAGACTTGCAAGAAGAGAGCAGGCTAGTACTGCAATCACAAGGGACAATCTAGAACTACAACATGAGCTCAGTTAGGAAATGCTGTTAAGAACTACAGTTCCAGACAATATTGTGAGTGATAAATCATTATGATGCATATGCTTAGAATGGGGAAGGCCAAAAACATGCTTCCCTAGGGACGATAACAATCTAGAATTACAATATGAGTTTAGCTAGGAAAATCTGTTAAGAAGGAAATAATGATTGTGATTTGTGTCCAGTGCAAACTACAAAAACTACAAGAACAAACTTGTTGTGACATTGATGCTTATGAAACATGTTATATACCAAGGAAATAGCCTTTTAGACCAGAACAAGTACATGTATGAGAGATCCAGACAGGTGAAACCGTGAAAGAATGAATCAAAAGGCTAAATATCCATCTAGCAACCAGCATAAGGAGTGACCACTTCAATTTTCTCCCCTTTAAAAGACCATACAAAAAAAAGTACAGCATTGTGTTGAAGACTGCTACAAATAAACAAATAAATAATATTCATGTACCTCTGTATTGCCAAGTGCTGCTAGTGCCACACATGCTCTAGACAGGAGGAAGTCACCAGCCAGAACAGAAAGCTGCAAGTGTGACAATTTGAGGAATACTGATGTCAATATAATTCAATTGTAGTACCTCTGAGAACAATTTTTGAATAATGATGTCCCAGAAAGGCAGCAACTTCAGAAAAGTGCTTAAGTAACTTGAAGGGGGGAAAAGCTAATCTAATGTTCAAAAACTTCAATTTCCACATGTCAACTTTGTTAGACATGTATAGGTTGTAGGATTGTTACTTTGTACAGGGTGCTTATTGCTTATTTTTCCTCCCTTGTATACTTGGCCTTGGACCCATTTGGAAATGCAATCGAAGTTCATTCGTAACATGGTATTAGCCTTAGGATTAGGGTTTCCACCCCCCTACGCCGCCACCGCCAGGCCAGTGCGCCACCAAGCTTTTCACCGGCCTCGCGTTGCGGCTGCTCTTGACCGCTCCCACATCCGGTCGGCGCCCACATGCATTGGGCCAGCGCGCTCGCCTCTGCCTCCGCCTGCCGCGAGTTGCCGCTGCTTCTCTCTGGCCTCGCACGCCTCGGGCAAGCGCCGCCTAGGCCGGGCCACACGGCCGTCGCCCCTCTAGGTTGGGCCACCGCCTGCTCTCTTTGTTCACACTTCTCGTGGTTGGATGCTTCTTTATGTGGATGATATGCTCATTACAAGGGATGATCCATACTATATTGCTTTCGTGAAGAAATGTTTTAGTGAGCATTTCTTGATGTCTGCTCTGAATCCCCTTCGTTACTTCCTTGGGATTGAGTTTTCTTCTACGCCTAAGGGCTACTACCTTTCTTAGAAGTACATTTAAGATATTCTTGCTCGTGCTTGTCTCACTGATCAGCGCACGGTGGACACTCCTATGGAGCTTGGAGTCCATCTTTGACCCATTGGTGAGCCCCCATGAGGACCCCACTCGATACCATCACCTCATTGGTAGTCTTGCGACGTCTACCTTGGGATCACTAGATCAGGCATTTCCAACTCTGTTCACATTTTGAGTTAGTTCGTTTTGGCTCCCACTCAGCTCCACTACAACCACCTTCTTCATGTTTTGCGATACTTTCGTAGGACCATCTCTCGTTGCCTTTTCTTTTCCCACTCTAGCTCTTTACAGCTTCAGACGTACTTTGATGTGACCTGGGCCAATGATCATTTTGATCGTCGGTCTCTTTCTGCCTATTGTGTCTTTCTTGGTTCCTCTCTGATTGCTTGAAAGACCAAAAAACAGACTGTAGTTTCGCGTTCAGAGTGCTAAGGCTGAGTTGTGGGCTATGGCGTCGCTGACTGCTGATATCACTTGGTTACAGTGGCTCCTTGTGGACTTTGGTATTCTGTATCTGCACCAACTCCTCTCTTGTCAGACAGCACGGGTGCGATCAGTATTGCTCGCGATCCAATGAAACATGAGCTCACAATGTATATTGGCGCTAATGCTTACTACATGAGATCACAGTGCAGACGCAGGTGGTTGCTCTTTAGTATGTGCTTTCAGAGTTTCAGCTAGTAGATTTCTTCACCAAGGCATAGACAAGGGCTCAACACAGTTTCTACCTCTCCAAAGTCAGTGTTTCTAACCCACCATGAGTTTTGAAGAGGGGGGTGTTAGACATGTATGGGTTGTAGGATTGTTACTTTGTATAGGGGGCTTATTGCTTATTTTTCCTCCCTTATATACTTGGCCTTGGGCCCATTTGGAAATGCAATCGAAGTTCATTCGTAACAAACTTCAAAGCTGTGCTTATGTTAACTTGGACTCAAATCAACAGGTATTTCTTTGCCTTCTGCAGTGGTGCAGATCTGTTTACTGGAAGGTAAAGTGATTTGCAGTAGTTCTTAGTGTGAGGATCCAGTTGATTCACTTAGTGTACTGCATGTGCAATTAGTGTGACATACAATACCTTGTTGCCCATAATGCAATTCAATGAAGTGACACCACGCCTAGTGTCAGCATCGTCCAGAACATCATCATGCAGAAGGCTTGCAACCTGTGGTAGATATCAGCTTGAGATTTTTTAAAAGAAACAAATGAGTCTTAATTTGAAGGACAACCAGTATACTACATGAATCATTTCAGTTATCCCAGCAATGTTTTGCTGCCGCGTGCGGAGCTTATCTGCCAATATACTGAAAACTCCACCATCTGTTGATTCTGACAAGGGAAATTTCAGAGCTGATGCCATCAGCAACAAAACCTGCCAACAAAAATTACAACATTTAAAATGAAACAAATAACAAAGGGTAGGGCAACAACCAAATAAGAAAACGGTACTGTAAGCATGACTTTTTAATAAATACAGAGATTGAGATGTTACCGTAGGTCGGAATCTTTTTCCCTCCGCTCCCACCTTAAAAAAGTACTCAGCAGCTGATGCCAGTTTGGGGACCTGCAAAAGCAAACAATTAATGCTCGGGTAAATTGGGGGTCTTTGAAAATGATAATGTGGTAACCGTTAGATCAATGGAACATCCTATCATCCTGCCATCAGCAGCCTATATCAGAACTAAACAGAGAAGTTTACATGAGCAGTATCAATTTGTTACTAACCTCAGCAGCCACCATGGATCGTAGCCTATTTGCAAGAAGTGACAGCTCATCAGCAACCAATTCAAATGGATCCTGCTGCTCCTGAAAGCAGGATGAATTTTCTACTCAGACTGTCATACCAATACCATGATTAGCTTTCATACGGAACAACAAAATATGTTTGAGTGATTATTCAGTAGTAGAATTAGATCAGCATGATCCTTGATTGCTGACATAATAAATGAGAAAAATAATTCAAATTTCCATCTAAAATAAACTTTTCCTTCAGCTTCTATACAACAGAGTGATAAATTGCTGACCACATAAAGAGAATAATTGGCCAGGGGCTGGAAACATTAAACATACTTTTCTCTGATAAAAAGGAAAAACAAATAATTTTATTCAAGTTTCAAATGTTATGTAGAGCTTAATGCATGGTTGTCTTGTTACTCATTATATAACAATATGATTCCATTCTAGGATCAATATATTTGGCTGCATAACAAGTGGACTGATCAATTAAAAATCGAAGGACCCATTTATCCATTGCATTTCCATCTGCTTGTTGATGTGGTGATGAAGAAACTATGAGTCTATCTATAATAAGAAATAATTTGGGGGCATTTAACTTCATGAGAGCCAACATGTATGATAATTCACAGGCAGAGTTATTGAAGATTGGCATCAAACAAGAAGCCATTCAAGTGGCACAGTGTATCAGCAAAAATGCCATGATGGTATGAATGTGAGCTGTAAGAATGTTAATGCAAAACAATCAAGTGGCAAATGAAGCAAACAAGGAGCGGCCCATGTAGCAGAATAGTGTATGGAATTAATAATCTGTTCCGCAACAGCCCACTTTTCATATCTTTGTTCTGCTGCTAGACATGTTTTCAGACCATGATCCTGTATACAGGTGGCAGGCATTCTAGCATGACCATTTTGTGTTTTGGCAAGTGTTGCTTGTACAGTTTCTTTATTAAGCTGGGCTCTATACCTTTCCTTGACAAAAAAAAAGGTACAATGACTGAGATCATAACAAACTTAATGAGGAGCACGAAAGCCAATCATTGCACAAATAAGGGTTCACCTACCTCAGCCCTCGAAACCCCATCCTGGCGAATCTGGTATTGGGCATCATGTAACCATCGCGAGCTCACGAAAGCAGCTCCTCTGCAACCCACCGCCTACTAATCCACACCAAAAGTACAGAACCTATCAGCATAACAGAAAGCTAATCCAATCTGTACAGTTCAGTAAGACGTGGTCACCTATCAACCAATCCCATTAAGGTTGACCAATTACTATTCCTGCCCTCCCTTAATTCTCTCTCACCTTTTGCAATGCAAGAACTATGCAGCTGACAAACCGAACTCCCTAACATCAGTAAGCGGAAATGAGTGCGATCACCGGCACTTTGCAACTACGATGCACCATTCCACGAGGTTTTCTTGCAGCGCTACACTAGTCGGCATAAGCACAAACACATAGCGGGCACCGCCGCCGCCGCCGCCGCCCGCCCCGATCGAATCGGAGCACCGCAGCGCGGCACCAGAACCCACTAAAAGAACCGCCAAGGACAGGACGAAAATGGGGGAAGGAGGGGACCTTGTTCCGAATCTGGGAGGTCGGCGGAGGGTGCCGCCCCAGGAGGGGCCCCGACGAGGAGAAGAGCCTCTGCGCCTGGGCAGCACCGCCGCCGACGGTCCTGCCGCCCAGCGAGGCGACGCGCCGCGCGAGAGCCCACCGCCAAGACATCTCTCCCAAGATTGGGGGAGAGGGAGGTGGAGGTGTTGAACTTGGAGAAAAAGTCAGAGAGGAGAGCGGAGAGAAAAGAAGGCGGCTTCCGCTTGTTTTCTTATTTGGTTCGGGATTAGCAAATAGAGGCGGCCACGGGGCATTGGGCGCGGCAATGGGGAGTTACGTGGGCGCGCTCGGTCTGCCACGTGTTCGTGGGATTGCCACGGCACGGGTGAGCTAGGGTTGGGCGCCACTGAACTATGTCATTCGTGGTTCTCTCAACGGTTTCCAGCATACTTTGAAGGGGTTCTTTTAGTATATTTTGAACTCGTATCGGTAAGAATAGTTGTAATCATGCGAGAATTATAAAAATATTATTTTTATTGTATGGTGATTGAACGATAATGCTATAGAATTGACACTTAGACAATGTTTCCTGTGGCTATGTGGTAGGGGCCTATCGTCTGGCCATCGTGCGGCCAAGACGGTGTCGTGTGGTCAAATGCCGTGGTCAAAATGTCGTGTTCGAAATAGTGCATGGTCAGAGAGGGGGGGCCGCCTCATGTATGTGCGATACCGCCTTGGCCGCATGGTAGTCGTGCGGCAGGTGGGGCTCCTTTAGTTAGGTGTCACCTTCACGACGCTATCGTTCGGTCATCTTATAGTAGAAGTAATATTTTTATAATTATCATATAACTAAAACTATTTTTATAAGTACGGATATGTTAAAGTGCCAAGAACTACGAAGTGGGCGGATGGTGTACCGGGCCGAGGAAGTGGTAGACCAGGTCCGCTCGGGGATTCTATAGGAGGAGGAATGGGGCATGTTGTCAGCTTCTGGGCCACATAAATGGTCACACTTTCTCCAACGGAGAAGATCACGTCCGCGTTCCAGGCCGGGCTAACTTTTCTATCGATAACAAGTCAGACGAAAGCCCAGCAGTAGTAGAATGGGCCGTGCCAGTCGATTCTTTACTCAACTTTTGCGTGTGGCCACTTCGATTGGAGATCACGTTGATCCCGTCCACGAAAGAGAACAACGCTGCACGCACTACGTATCATGCGCTGCGCTGTGCTTCTTCGATCAGTATTGGTATTTGGTAAGCCTGTAGTACTGTGTGTGTATATGTATTTCAGGCCATATGGACCACATGAAATTGCGCTGGCGAATAGCTAAACAATTAATATTGTGCCAATAGCTAAACAATTAATATTGTGCCGAAAGTTAATCCAATGCAAAATGTCAAGGCATCCACGCTATGCTGAGCCAAAGCCTATCTCTACTGTGCATGAGTTTAGGTTTCTGTTTGCAACGGGCAGGCACTTGACAACATATATAAAGTGCTTGACGTAAATCAATCGAACACTTGCACTTGTGCATCTCTGAAGTTCTAACTAGAGGCTCTGGTTAACCCGATTTGTATGGTAACATTTTGTTCCAGGTAATACGATTAACGGAAGATAATAAAGCTGGCCATGCATTAGATACGATAGCAGAGCTGAATTTTCACTGTGCGTACACAGGTCAGATGACAGACGCATTAGAATCTGGCTAGCTCGCAAAATATTTCCAGGAGGAGACAAGCCTGCATTGGGCTTAGGCAAATCTGCTAGACCTGAGCAGGCATGCATGCGAATGATGGAGCACGTTCGCGGTGGAGATCGTCGCACGATATGACGGCGTGTGCTGGGCGTCCAATGCAATAAACGCGCGCGCGCGCGAGGCTTGCACCGAATTGAAGTGCCGGTTTCTCATCGTCTACCTCGATCGATGATGGCCAGGTTGATTACGTTACGCACGTTCTCATGCGTCGAGCCTGGAGAGGTACGTACGCGAGACACGTGAAAACTACGCGACGTGAGCAAGTGTCGAGATTTTACTGACGAGTAGGTGATGGGCGATCGAGCGCAAGGTCCCTCGACGTCGCGGGGATGTTTGATCTCGAGCATTCCACTGTACGAGCGACCTCTCGGCCGGCCGGTCAATTTCGTGCGTGGTCGCTGCCGCTGTTGCCTTGCCCGCCGATAAGCACGCGTGCCAGCGGAGCCAGGATTTGACAAAACCTTGGACTAAAAACTAAGGAGTTATAAGCTTTTATCATGTATTTCTAATTTTAGTAATGGACTTACAAACTTCACTTATGTAATGGATCGTATCGGTCAGGATCAATAACTCTATCAAAATTATTATGCACTTCACAACTGGTATGTAGATTATCTAGGAAGCACTACTACAGAAAGCCTAATAGTAGACGCCAAATCACAGACGGTTTTGTGAAACCGTCTGTGATTTATACTATTACAGACGGTTTTAATTTGGAGGCCGTCTGTGGCATTTGTGGCGGGAAAAAGGAGTATCACAGACGGTTCTTACCGCTGAACCGTCTGTGATACTAGAATATCACAGACAGTTTTATAATAAAAACTGTCTGTGATACGTTTCCCGCTTTGCAATCCCTCAAAATTTCATGTTTTCCCGCTTAAGTCCGAGTATGGTTCAGTTTTGAGACACCTTCAGTAAAACGGGCATAACTTTTGCATACGGTGTCTGTTTTCGACGTTCTTGTACTCGTTGGAAAGCTAACAACGAGCCCGATCCAAAAAATAACTTGCTTGCGCCTGTCGCCCTCCAAGACCCCAAAAATCGGCCATCTTTGGACCTAAACCTGCGTCGCAAGTTTTTGGTTTCTGTTTTTGCCCTTTTTCTTGGTTTTATTTTTGGAATTTGGATTTTTCTTCAACTGCAAAGTTGTAGATCTCGTCGAAACCTTTCAAATGAGTATATATAAACTATATAAACCTTTGCTATTTTATCTTTTCAGATTAGTTGTTTATATTGCATCGGTATATAAAATTTGTGCTCCAATTCACAGACGGTTCTATATATAGAACCGTCTGTGATATTCATTCATCACAGACGGTTCTATATATAGAACCGTCTATGATAATCTGACCGCTGGGCCCGTCGATCCTCAGCCCCACGAATCGTAGCTCCGCCTTTCCGTTCCCACGCCAAAAATTTCGAATTCCCGCCTCTCCCTTCCTCTCCCTCCCTCTCCCTCCCCTATAAATATAACCAAAATCCAGCTTCTTTGCTGGTCTCCTCTTCCGTGTTGTCCTCCTCCTTGCTGTCCTCTTCCTTGTTGTTCTCCTCCTCCTTGCTGTCCTCCTCCTTGCAGACGATGCAGAAGCATCTAGCTCGTGCCAACCGGGCAGACGCTCAATCAACGCCGATGATGGTGGTCGTCAACGACATTCAGCTCATGCGTTGCATCAGGGGCGAGAAGGCATAGATGATCTTTGCTTGTTGTGTAACCTGCTCGTTGTTCTTGTTGTGTAGCCTGCTCGTTGTTCTTGTTGTGTAGCCTGCTCGTTGTTCTTGTTGTGTAACCTGCTCGTTGTTCTTGTTGTGTAACCTGCTCGTTGTTCTTGTTGTGTAACCTGCTCGTTGTTTTTGTTGTGTAACCTGCTCGTTGTTTTGAGATATTGTAATGGTATACTCTAATCTTAATAAAAATTGATATTTTATGTTTGTGAAATGAATTGAGATGTGAATTGGATGTATACATGTACATGTTGATCTGCTTGTTTCAGAGGGCATGGCTAGCATTTCCTAAGGCTAGCCAATAAACAGAAATAGGTTTAGGAATAGAAGAGAATATCACAGACGATTTTTAATTAAAAAACCGTCTGTGATAACTATATATCACAGACGGTTTTTAACTAAAAACCGTCTGTGATATTTGCATCACAGACGGTTCGAAAACCGTCTGTGATGACCTCGTATTATCACTGACCCATAAATTCAGACGGTTCACAAAACCGTCTGTGATGACATTTTTGAACCGTCTGTGATGACCTTTTCTGTAGTAGTGAAGGAAACCAGGCGAGATCTCAATTGGACTCAGGGTCATAAAGAATAAGCTTGGCACATATATTTAGCGATGTGGAGTGTCTAGTGAAAGTGAGTCTGGCGGACCAATGACTAGCTCGTAGTGGGATAGGTGCCGAGTGAGGGTGAGAAACTACCTAGGGCTAACGACTATAACTATAGCCGGGTGGAGCTATAATATACTGAAATAGAGGAAAAAGTTATGTGATTTAATTTAGGCATCACATATAAGAAAATATGAAGAATAATTCGCTACAAAAATCGGGGTAACCATGAGTAAAGTGTACAAGGCTGTGGGTTGCTAAATAAATTATGAATTCATGCCTGTCTCCTGAACTGGAGGTTACGGGAACCAAATGGAGGTTTATCTAGTTATACGAGTGTTCAGTAAATTTCTAAATTAATAATCTGAAATTCTTTATTAACCTAAAAATATTTATTTTTAAGATGATATGAGATGAGATTGGATTCATTGAGATGTTGGGTTATGATCATAAAAGTGTATTTTTGCTATTAGTACTTCCTGAGTACGTTATACTCACTCTTACTATTATTCTCCTTTGTTTAGATGTTAGCTAACCTAGGATTCCACTTGGTGTGAAGAATGCCTATCCAAATGAGTTCTATATCGAGTGGGAGGGAGATGATACTGAGTACGACTCGTATGAGGTAGACACCTTATACGAGACTTGAGACGATTAAAGCATTACTAGTTGCTCGAGCATGACCCTCAGGGTATATGTGAATTACTGTGATGTTGTATATTTTCTAGCACTTGTGTAATTATCAGTTAGACTAGAACTGTTTCCGTTATTATTGTAATATTCAGGCATTTATAGTCTTATAAAAGACTTTAGCCCCGTGTAGCAATTTTAATGTAATATTATGAATAATTTCTAATTATTACCATACAGCAACACGTTAATAGGCTTATTACTGTTAACTAGTATTATCACTCTTGATAATGACACAGATCGCTACGTACAGCAATTCTGGTGCTTTTGAGATGGATATGTCCATGCATGGTAGTCTTCCGAGATCTCTTTTGAGTTTGTTTTTTTTTATAGTACCGCATGTCATCCGGGTCGATATACTAGTGTCTCAAGAAAATCCCAGGTTCATTTCATAGATCAACTGTATTAACCGATCATACATTATCGCTACATCTGCATGGCAACAAAAACAAGCTCATGTCGTCAGTGCCAATGTCACTGTGTGTCTCCGTACATATATACATAGCTGCCATGCTTGCATCTCTTACAATTGCCGACCATCCGCGCGAAGGAGCATCCAAGACCCGACATCGAAGTCACTCGAAATGCGCCATGTATACGCTGGCATGTACGCCTCCACGAGCCACGCAACCCTAGCTAGCTTGACCGACATGCGTGCGTACACGTACGCTAGCTAGCTGTGTCTGTGTTATTCTTGGCTGCCTGACACCATTGATCTGAGTCCATACAAATGCATGGCTTTGTGCGGCATTATCCAGAATCAGGAGCACATCTGATGACGACCTCTCCGGCGACGCCGTAAATGGCAGGGCACGCGCACTAGTCGACATGCAACGTTTTTTCGCTTCGGATAGTGACCTAGTACTAGTCATTGTTAGGTAACCTGGACCTAAACTTGAAGTCTTGGTCCATGATAGGTATCTCACCACTATGCTATAAATATATAATATTATTAGCTATTTTGTATACGAAATCAGAAAGAAAGTAATAAAGAAAGATCATGAGTCCGATCTCTACCTCTGTGTTTCAATCTACTATTTTCTGTCTTCTGTGATTGATCTGATTTTTGCCTAAGCAAAGAAATCGATCCAACTGGTCGCCAGCAACGGTTTCTTAACAGTTATCACCAGCATTTCATGATATATGTGTATGGAAATTAATCTTCATCTTTTATTTATCACAATTTGTTTTTGAGATTCAACGTTGAACATCAGGAAGTTAATTTATGGTATATATACTGCTGGAGACTAGTATACGGTATCGCGGAATTAAATTTTTTATGAAAAATATTTACAAATGCGACTTTCTATATTGGCGATTTATCTACATATATACTTTGATTTTATGTGTATTGCGGTTTGCCATGTTAAGCTGAAAAATTAAGATTGACTGCACATAAAGCACACAACCTGATGGTTAAGTGTGTTGGCTTCAGTGCTCTCACACTACGAGCGAAAGACGCAAGGTTCTAGAGCACAGGGCTTGAGTTGCGATCGCTCACTACTGCCTACCCCGCTACTAACTGTACGTATTACTTTAAGATCTGTGCAACATAAATTGTAGGAGAGCATAGAGCACTACAGCCTACAGGCAGCCCTGACGGGTAATGCCTGATGGTACCCGTCGGGGATTGTTTTCCCTGTTGGTTTTGCCTTCATCCCTGATGGTTCCTGGCCATCAAGATCATAATCCAGAGCCTGGTAGTGACTCGACGGAAGTGTAAAATGGTGAGAGCAAAAAACAAATTAAATAATGTTTGAGAAAAAAAAAGACAGGAGCACAAAGAAAAGTATGCAGCAATGTCCAAATATCTTATATGTACCAATCGATCGCTGAAATTAATTAACATCAATACGGCTACAACAGAGAGTACAGAGTATCCCATTCTCCATAAGAGTAGGTAGAGCTAGAGAACGAAAGCTCGTGTGAAAAATAAGTAGATCCCCTTCTCATACCCCTCTTGGAGTTTATATACATGAATGGAGTAGACTGGAAATTCTCATCCTACCCTTTTGATAATTACAAAGGTGAGGATACATTGGTACATTTCTTTATACTATTGCCAGTTGTAAGGTCTAGTCACAGGGGGTTAGGAACAATACTCTCTCGATAATAAACGCGGAGGTCTCGATGGGCGAGCTAACATGATCAACTATCATGGCCCCCTGTCCCCCGTTAGCAAGCACGAAGGTCCCAATGAGCAAGCTGATGCAATTGGTAGTTGCAGCCCCTTCGACGAACGAGGCTACGGCTGTGTCATCGATGCTATATCCTGACGTGGGCGGCACACAAGGGCGGATTCGTAGGGTGGCGAGACGAAATTCTGACACACGCATTCCGTCTCTCACCCTTCGGACTAGCGGTCAACACAGCCGATGGCGAGACGAGACCTGTAAGGCACGCAGCCCGTCCCCCATCCTTCGGACTCGAGGTTGATGAAGGCAGCAGTGAGATGAAGCTCTAATGCGACCATGACTTGGTCATGGTTGGATGAAGCATCTATGACCACGAGGTGGTCGAACGAAGACTACGACCATGAGGTTGTCGGGCGAAGTCACGACCACGAAGGTTGACATGGTCGGACGAGGTCTCGACTGTGATGCGGTCAGACAAAGCATCTACGACCTCCAGGTGGTCGTACGAAGCATCTACGATTGCGAGGCAGTTGGACTAAGCATCTACAACCACGAGGTAGTCAGACAAAGTCTTGACCGCGAGGTGGTCGATGCAGTCTCGACCACAAGGTGGTCGAACGAAGCGTATACGACTATTAGGTGGCCGGACGAAGTGTCTATGACTAGGAGGCGATCGGACGAAGCGTCCATGACCACGAGGCAGTCAGACGAAGTATGTGGCGATCCCTAGTGAGACACGTGAAATGTGCGACTCACTGAGGTTACAGTCTATGGCAGTGACTCCCTGGTGGGATGGGCGAAGCACACGATGCATGCGCCACCGCGCAAGCTGTCCCGCACTACTATCTATACTTTGTAGAGTTCGTGCAGAGGCCATGGACTCCGCATGGCCATTTATACTCCGTAGAGTTGCCCGGGACAGCTGAGTTCCTGATGCTTTATACTCCGCAGAGTACGCTGGTGCGCGAGACCACCGTGCAATTTTTTTATACTCCATAGATTTGCCTGGGATGGGTAAGTTTCTGGCACTTTATACTCCATAGAGTACGCCAGGGCACGAGGCCACCGTACGATTTTCTTATACTCTGTAGAGTTGCTTGAGATGGCTAAGTTCCCAACGCTTTATACCTCGTAGAGTATGCTAGGGCGCAAGAACACCGTGCGGTTTTTTTATACTCCATAGAGTTTCCTAGGATATCTAAGTTTTCAGCGCTTTATACTCCGTAGAATATGCTGGGGCATGAGGCCACTATGTGATTTTCACAAAAATAACGACCTCGAGGAGGTTGGGCAAAGTTACGACCACGAGGCAGTCGGACGAAGCCATGTCCGCAATGTTGACAGATGAGGTCATGACTGTGAGGCAGTCGGACGAGGTCACGACCACGCAGCGGTTGGATAAAGTTACAGCCGCAACGTGGGCAGACGATGTCTGGACCACAAGGTCAGACGAACATGTATGACCACGAGTCGCTCACCCAGAGGTGTGGTGGCCACACGAAGTCCGGTGGGGGCGACACCTACACGGAGTCTGACAAGGGTGACATCTACGCAGAGCTCGGTAGAGACTGTTCTAAGTCCCGCGAAGACTAGGCAAAGTTCATCAGAGATGACATTCATGCAGAACTCGGTAGAGACCGTGTGAAGTCCCACCAAGACGTCGAAGGCGGGAGCTCCATCCCCAAGTGTCGACCACGGGGTGGTCGTGTCTGTCGGTGAAGACTTGACCACGGCGTTGTCACCGAAGTCACGACTGCGAGGTGGTCATGGGTGTCGACGGAGTTTTGACCCCGATGGGTCGGACAACTTCATCGAAGGTGTGACCACGAGGTGGCTGTAAGTGTCGACATAGCCGGAGGTGGGGCGAAGGCTTTAGAGCACGCGCTCCGTGCAGAATCCCTGCCGGAGCCGTAGGCAGTGAAGCTCAACATTCGCTAGTGTTGTTCGGCCCGGAGGCTCAGCTCGGAGACTCACAAAGGCTCGGCACAACGCACGCATGCGTATTGATCGATGAGCTATGGCTAACGACTGTATATCGACAAAGAATGCGTGAAGTCTTACGGAAATCGTGCGAAGTCCGGGGGAGATCATGTGACATCCACTTGGAGTGTCGTAGAGAGGAGCGTCAACGAGGACATGACTACAAGGGGGCCAAATGAGCGTTGACGACGTAATGACTCGGACGAGCGTCGATGGAGTTACGACCACCGAGTGATTGAACGAGCATCGACGAAGTCGCGAGCACATGGTGGTCATCCTACAGTTGGAGCCGGTGTGCATCGCGCACGAGGGTCGACTCCCTGGTGCCGTGATGACGACGACGAGAAGCGCCGCCCCATCTTTGCTAGTGCGATGGGGCAGCCGTTGATAGCATCTAGCACGGCAGGCCACCGCCGACAGCATCACTTTTTTTTTGAAAACCAGCAGAAGCTGGCTGGAGTGCTTGTGACACAAACGCTTCGATGGTAGCCATCTCTAGCGCCTTCCCTGGCGCAACTTCTTGCGTGAGTCCGCACGGACGGCACCAACTGTTGTAGCCTTGCTACAACAGGGAGTATAAGGTACCCTTTTCTCCAATGGAGGAGGTAGAGCTAGAGACAAGAGAGAGAGTATATGTATACATGAATATGGTTGGATAAAAATTTTTCACCCTACCCCTTTCATAATTACAAAAGCGGAGAATTAGGTCACATCTACAACACGTACTGTCGGCAACAAGTCTAAGGTTGTGATCGTTTTGGCTTCAGCTTTTAGCTTCTGGCTTATTTTTCACTATTCATAAATTTCGTCTTTTTCTGAACTTTTGGCTTTTTGTTGAGCTTTTTTGCCGGTTCTTTTTTCCGTATTTATTTGTATTATACGTAATGGGCTAACATATTTTTTTATTTTTTAAATTTAATTATGCTAAATAAGTTTCTATCAGCTACAGTATTTTTTCTGCTAGTTACAGTGCTTTTCAGCCATAAGCCACCAAAAATAAACCCAAATGATCACCACCTAAGAGGCTTATGCATGGCCAATGGGAATGCAAATAAGTCTATATATGCGATCTGCAGAGATGGATTCGATCGGCTGATTGCGCAACTTGTCTTCTTTTCCGGAAGCACGCATCAATTCTGCTTTATTCGATTGTCACCGTTCATAAGAACTCTCCACATGTACATTCACTGACGACGATTCAGAGGCTTAGTTCCTCTTTGCCTCATGTGTACAAAAATAGTCACCGTGTACACATGCATTAGAATATCGAGGGATAAGGAAAATGCACTTAGTTGGTTAGCTTGTTGTATGCCTTCCAAAAGACCAGGATGGTCTTGATGTGCTAGATCTAGATACTATGAACACTGCTTTATTAGAGAAATAGCTTTGAAAACTTGAAACTAAGAATGGTTTATGGCAAAATTTGCTCAGAAACAATTATTTGTGAACTCTAGTACTATCACTCAATTGGAGTGTAAATTTGGATATTCACATTTCTAGTCTGGATTGATGAAGATTAAGAAGTGTTTCTAAAATTGTTGTAAGAGGGTGGTCGGTTGGAGAAAAAAACCAATTTTGGGAAGCCATTTGGTTAGGAAATATTCGTCTAGCTCATAGATATCATAGACTTCATGCTATTACTTTTAGTAAACATATGGCTGTTGCTGAAGTAATGAATGGGGGTTGGGATAAGATTGGTTTTCGTAGAACTTTATGGGAGGGCGGACTGATAGATTATGAGAACAATTGCAGCAAGATTGTGCTGGGATTGTTCTTAGAATGAAATGGATACAATTCACTGGAAACTTATCTCTAATGGTGTTTTTTCAGTTAAATACTTTTATCAGACCTTGAGGATGCAGGGGGTTGGTTTTACTCATAATTTTTTTGGAAAATTAAACTCCCTGTTAAAATCAAGGTGTTTGTATGGTTAATTCTAAAGAAGAGCATTGTCGGTGTTTTAATACCGATCTTACGTATGATTTGTTGGAATTCAAGGAAATCTCTTGAAGACTCGGACTATGATCATACAGAGTAGAGACACGGTGATTTTTATATAGGTTCGAGCCTTCTCTTGGGAGAATAATAACCCTACGTCCTGTGTGACTATTGCTCAGAGAATTGATTACAAACGGGGAAGAAAGTAATGCGAAAAGTCTTACACTACTTCTGTTTCTCTAACTTCAACTGGATCAGATCGGGCCCCTCTCTTCTCCGACATCAACCTTTATATAGTGGGTAGAGCGGCGGCTATTGTCCCGCATTAAAAGATGCCTCAACGCTTCAGGAGATAATCGTCCAACGGAAGTTTTCTGTTAGAGAGACGTGATGGCCCATTCATCATGCGACGGATGTTGTCAGAGAGACCATGTAGTCATATAAGGACTGATGACTACCTTGTGAAACTTCTTCCTTATTGACAAGGGGTATACTCGGAGAATATAATGACATAATGATTAGATGATTATTATATCCTCGTCAAGCATCATGACCAAAGAAAATATAAAGAGAAGAGGTGGATAGGATCATATAAATGCCAATTTTGTTGTTTAAATGAAACAATGGATCACTTCTTTTTGCTTTGTCCCGTGGCATGGTTTGTGTGGAATGTAGAAAAGTGTGTTTTTGGCTTTAGATATATGCCTCAAGCAATGAATCAATTAATGGGCCCTTGGTTGAATAATTTTCCTAGACACATGAAAAGATTGGTTACCGTGGGGGTGGCAGCTGTTTTATGGGTCACATATGGAAGACTCAAAATGCAGCATGCTTTCAGAACAAAATGCCATCTGTTCCATTATCTTTTATACATCTAACTTGCTACTGGATGAACCACTGGACTTTATTGTTGATAAAGGAGGATGGGCGAGAAACTATTCGCTAGGGGGCAAGGTTGCTAGAATAGGTGGCCTCGGAGATCTTTAATGTTAGTAGGGGATGGAGACCTGGAGTTGCGAGGATTGCAAAAGGATGAAGATGATGCGAAATTCTAAATGAGATGGAGTTGGATTGCTTCTGGTAGATTTGTTGTTTGGTTTTGCTTACTGGGGTTAGTCGACTCTGGTTTGCTTATATCTTGTTGATTGGAAATGTTTGGTTATAACCCTATAGTTTGTGATGTTCATAAGTTGCAGGGTCTAGGGTATTAGGCTTTCTGCTATCTCGGCTAGCTGAAGTCATTCTAAATACCTTGTTTTCAGTTTCGTTTACTTTTTTGTTGAACCTATCAGTTTTTTATAATGAGAGAAACTGGAGGGTTTTACCTCTGTGTTTTGAAAAAAAATTGTACACTTGCATTTTGCAACATACGTGTCACGGGAAATAAATCCGTATCTATATAATGCATATGCCGTTTTCTTTAATTTCTTGCTTTCACCTGGGTTGATGCCGCTGTGTCAGGGTGGGGCAAGGGTTCGGGGATTTTCTCGATCTGTGAGAGGATCCTTCTTCTTAAGCTAATGCCGGGGGTGTCTTGTACCCCTGCAGGTCGAGTTTTTTTTTTAATTTCTTGCTTGAAACATGCACCAGACAAGCAGTAAGTGGGACATACTCGACTCAACTTTTAACGAAACAAACTAGCAGTTAGTGGGACATATATATACTCGACTCAACTTTTAACGAAGCAAACTATTTTACATAAGGGCAGTTCCTTATTTGTCATTGCGAAACATGCATGTCTAAAACTGTATCATACGGCACGTACACAGGTACATGTTGCACGAATTCAAACTGTATTAAACAGAGGAAATTTCTTTGTCACTATAAATTTTTAACAGTCCCTAATATTTCATCTCGTGTGACCATGCATGTGGTACATATCAACGTCTAGAAGTCCAGCAAGACTGGAAAACCATGTAGTAATAATAAGGGAGATGACGAGCACGCGTAAAAATAGAGTAGCGACGCCCTGGTCTTGGGGGCAAGGAGAAAGAGATCCTCCTGCCAGCGCCACCTCGTACTCACACATCCGAAATTCCGTCCATTTAATGCTCTGTTTATTTCGATTTGATGTTCTGATTTATTTTTCCCTATTTATAAATTTCGTTTTTTCGTTTTCTAGCTTTTTTTGCTGTTCTTTTTTCTCATATTCGCTTGCGTTGTTCGTTGGGCTAACCAAAAATTTTAAATTTAGTTACGCTAAATAAACTACTATTAGTTATAGTGTAATTTTAATTAATTATAATATAATTTTAATCATAAATCAGTTTATTTCAGTCCAACTGAACAGCCTTTGGTTGGATGGATCTGTCAAAATTCTCTTCGGTTGGATGGACCTGTCAAAATTCTCTGACCACCTCTCCCACGCGTAGAGTTGCATGTCAGTCCTGCATCCCAGGGAAACGCCTGATCTTGATACGAGCAGTCGAGATTGCGAAGGCAAAACCAGAAGCGATACTTGTAACTTTCCGAGAATGCCCTTGCACGCATCAGCCGCTTGTGACAGAATCGACCGGAATAAACGCCATAAAACGAGGGCATTTACGTGAGTTCAGAGCTTATAAAATGCACCCGGCCTCTTCTCCACGGGCAAGCTATGCTCATTTCTGTTTCGTAGGTCGTAGCCAAGCTACCTAGCTAGCTCAGATCTTTGTGCCGAGCTTGTCTCTGTTTTAGCTAAGGAGGAGATGATGGCGAGCAGTATCCAGAGAGCGTCCTTCTTGCTCCAGGTCGTCCGGACCTCGTCCCGCTCGCGCAAGGGCGAGGGCGTCGTCTTCTCGGAGGTCGCGCCGTGGCAGCCCATCTCGTCGGCCGCCGGCAGGGTCCCGCCGCTGCCGGCGAAGCTGGACACCATCGTGGAGGAAGACCACTCCAGCATGATGCACGACGCCGGCTTCCAGGGCGCCGCTCCTTCTAATTCGTCACCAGCTGCTTTGGCGGCGGCGGCGTCGTCGACGGCGTCGGCGGGGGTCCCCAGAGCTTACCGTTTCGCTCCTCCGGCCACTGGCGCGCAGCAAACGCTGTTGAAGTGATTGATTTTGAGGCGTTCGTGGACGATGTTGGCAACCAGTATGTCCTCGCAACTATATTTATACGTTGTGAATAGGACATAATCGAGATTAACCATATATGTGATACTTTGTGTCATATAATAACTAACGAAAGTGGCAGGAGTTCCTGTCTTCCGTTCTACATATGCACTTTTCCTGCGTGTGTATATATGTAAGACATATTTATGTACCCATGGAACAGCTACTGGTGGATATATAGCTGCATGCAGATCTACGCTTGTTTTGAAGATGATGATTATCTACAGAGTGTGTCTATACATCATTTATATGTTTTCTTTCTAACAATTATCTAGATTTAAGACCGTTAGATTAAAGATCCAACGACTCTTTTTTTTGGAGGAGAAGATTTTTTGGAGGGGGTGGAGGGAAAATTCATGGCCGTTGAATCTCTAATCTAATAGTCATAAATCTGGATGATAGTTAAGAAGAAAATATCCAGATAATGTTTATCAATATCCTTATCACAAGGTAGTTAATTAAGAGAAATTTAAGGCTCCGCACTGAAGAACAATCATGCACGTAAAGGTTGAGCTCCCTAGGGCCGCAAGCGGCATATTTAATCACTGGATCGATCGTATGCAAGTCCCATAAGCTAGAGGAGTATGCAAGTCCCACAAGCTAGAGGAATATGTGCCTGTATTTGTGTTTGGTTGAGCGAATGAAGACCAAGTTCTTTTGAGCTTAAAATTAGTTTATGTTTATACTATCTACAGTGACTAGTTTTAAACGATGTGTTTTTTAAGATATATTCAATAAGAAAATTACAGTAAAAAAATGTACTAGGTTCAGCTATACCGACTAAAATCACATGCGATTATTTTTCTCTACATACTGTCTCTCACAAACAGCTAAAATTCAAATATTTAAACTATAAGCTATAAATCATCAGTCTAAAAAGAACCCACCCGAAAGCAACTCATCCCGGACAGAATAGCACATATTTGAGGAATATTCGCTTGAGATGTGTACTGTTTCATTTGGAGAAATTGGTCGAACGACATGGTTCGGGACACGCTTGTGCACTGGCCATGGGGTTCCCTTACCCCTCGTGTCGCCACTCGCCTCATCAGTTGCCGTCGCCTCCATCATCGCTGCCCTCGCCGCCGGGCCAGCCGCCGCACCAGGTGACTGCTCCCCTTCTACCTTCCCTCTCTTGCGGCTGCTCCGGTGTCAACTCACGAGTCAACTCGAAGCACCACACCACCACGCGGCGAGCTCCCCTCGAGATTCTGATTCCGCGTAGCCTCCGTGCGGTTGCTCCAGTGAGGCGGCGCCTGCCGATCGAATACCCAAAATTTTTAGTAAAAACACATTATATATAAGGTATAATACATATATATACTAGTAGTTGGGCTAAATTTATTCTGTTCACACCCAGTTAATCCAAATTGATGCCAGATCCTTTTGGTCCATTTTCCCCTCCCATCGACACTGGCCCAAACCCATTATCATCCTGTTCATACCCAATTGTGAGACCGTGTCTCACCGTGTCTCTTCATCTCTCGGCACTCGGCTAGCGCCTAGTAGCGGTGGGTGTCTGTGCCCCTGGTTCTAGTCTTCTGGAGTGGTGTAGGTGGCAAGGGGGCTGGAGGCTACGTAGGTGGCAGGAGCGCTGGAGGTCGGAGTGGCCACTGACAAAGCAGGCACTGCTGCACTACAGGCCTGCAGCACTGGGGCAGGTTCATCCTCTCCGACCCAACAACCCCCATACTGTAGAATTTAAATGCGTAGATGGTAGATCTGCTCTGCTTGTGTGCTCCAAGAGTTTGTAGTTTTGTATTTCTGAGTTAAGTGGATGATAGATCCGTGAAAGACTGAATAGATGTGGCTTTGGCATATGTTTCTTCTTTGTTTCACTTTTGGTACTTACATCTTGTTTAGATGTGGTGGATTACTGGATTTGGCTCAGTTATCTTTAAATTAGTGGTTATGCCTTATGAATTGAAATTCATGTTCTCCACATCTTTAAGTCTAAGTAGCCTATATCTATATATCAAGTATTTCAGAGGTGTGAGCTACTGAGCTTCATGTCATGCCTTCATCTAAATTCTTTGCTGTAAATATGTGAAATAAGATCCTTAGCAGTAGATGAATTATTGAAATACATATTCTCCACCTCTTACTTGTGATTCTGTGAACAAATACCAAGTATTTCACAAGTGTGAACAAATAGTTTCAAGTTGATTTTCACTATCCTAATGTATAGTAAATATAGATAGTTTCAGAAGAGACAATAGGAACTAAGTGGAATTGCATATTAGTGGAACTATTTGTAGTCTTTCAATCGGTTCCAAAGCACAAAGAATCGTCGAGTTAATTTGTGATTTTTAATTATTTTTTAATTTCTCTATATTATTTGAGACGTTGTCTCTAGTATGAACATTTGTACTTTAATTTTTGCTATTATGAATTTTTATGTTTTCTATTGAACAATATTTTTGTAATTTCGAATATCTATTTTAAAATTTCTGAGTCCGCCTTGACTGGGGGAGCCGCGGGATGGGAGATCTTGCGGCAGAGGGAGCTCTAGACAGATGGTGAGCGTGAGCTCTAGCCGGAGCGGCTCGGCGCGCGCCTTGCCCAGGGGCGGCGCCGGGCCCGGGAGCTCGCGGGGCTCTGCGGCGGCACAGCGGAGTTGGTGGGTGCCCTCGGGCCAGTCGCTGGAGCGCGTAGCGCTCGTGCTCTTCTGCGTGCTATACATCTACGTAGCGCTCAGCAAGACGATTAGGTTCATGCTCTAGGTTGCTATGCTCTTTTAGTCCTAAGCATCATATATCTGTATTTTCACTTATGTAAGTTCTTCTTTTGCTTTCCCCCAACAATCGTTGCTAATTTCTTCAGTCATGCTTCCGATTTAATTTCCTATATGCATGCATGTGAAGAACGGTAATGGTATATGGATGCCTGCAAGCTTTCTTCCCTGGTTTGATAATATCGTAATGGTGTTACTTGAGCCTACAGGGACTAATTATTTAGGGTTTTTGAATCTGTTGGACCGAAATAGCGACAGAGGGGGGTGAATGACGCTCGACACTCTCGAAAAACTCAACCCCTGACAAGCACAAGTCAGACCGACCCTCGGGCAAAAATCCAGAAATCTGATTTTTCAGAAGCTTAAGGCTTGAAGCTTCACAAAACCAAAGGAATTGAGACTTTCATTTGTTCTCTTGGTCCAGTGTAACAAGGAAATGATTATACCAGCCCAAGGAACCTAAGAAACCACAAAAAACCAACTCAACAAGAGGAATTTCAGATTTGCACAAGAAACTGAAAGTTACTGGCAGCAGCTACAAAAACTTAAATTCCCACTCAATCCTTCAACCTTTGGCCACGAAACTTTGAGGATAGCTACTCAATAGCCATAGGAATCTGCATGTCAAGTTTCGTCAATTTTCGAAAAGGGAATTAAGAACAGCCCCAAAAAGAAGAAGGGTCTGAAATCTGAAAATATTCAGACAGGAGCACTCAAAACCCCAAATTTCTCCATGGTCTCAAATCCTTTGCTAATGAGACTTTCCAGATATCTCATAGATACTCTTAAGACTCTGGATACCAAGTTTCAAGTCAACTTGCAAAGGGAAACAAGATTTAACTCAAAACCCTAGAAAAGACACAATTCTGAAATTTTGCACGAGCTGAACCAAAAGGGCCAAAATTCTCCTAAACCCTTGATCCTATGGCCATGAAACTTTGAGGATATGTTAACAATAGCTATGGGATAATCCAAATCAAATTTCATGCCATTTCTCCAAGGGAATCAAGAATGGCATCAAAACCCTAGAAGGCCAAAAACATGAACAGAGGAGCCCAAAAACTTAAATCTGAAATTAAACTTGGTTTGCTATGAAGATTTACTAGCCAAATGGCTTTTGAGCATCTACCATGTCATAACAACCCATTTTGGGCCTTTCCAACAAGAAACAACAAGAAAACGAAAATATCACAAATCCACCAAAAAGAGCATCGAAGGAACAGAAGCAAGAACAGAGAGAAACTTCAGATTTTTCATTTCAATCACAAGGATTACAGAGAGCTACGTCCCCATACGCATGAACATTAGAACAAGGAAGTGATTACAAGACTCTCTACACAATCCTCTCCCTCTCCCTCTCAAGAACACAACCCATACATGCTTAGGAAGGAGGAAGAACACTCTGTTCTATCTAGAAACCATCGTAGGGGACAGAGGGAGCACCACTCTGCCTCTCCAACCACTAAAGACTAAAGGAAAACCACCTCCTAAAGCCTCTTTTGACTAGAACTAACCCTAATTCCCTCCAAAATGCTCAAGGAGGGCATGCAGCCCCTCCTCTCCTTTTATAGCGCTTGGCTAACGGGTCTCCGCCCCGTTACGCCCGCTATATCCAACGGAGCCCGCTCCCGCTTGTGCAGCCTTGCGAATTTCCCGATTCGCCCCTCCTGCACCTTCCGGGAAGCTTCCGACGCTCCTTGCCTCGCACGCCTCGCAACCATATCGAATCTCCGCCGTCTTCGACACATCCGACCGTTCTGACCTCAACGCCACCTGCGTCTAGTCCGGTCACCTCGTGTCTCACCACGACTCCGCTTTGACATCCTGCAGTCACACAGACAAGAACTACGTCAAATAGCACCGCTCGATACATGAAAGCATAAATACCATTACACTTACCACATATGAAATCCAAACCTGTCAAAACATTAGAATATGCATCCTAAGCCCAAATGACCAGGTTTGACCAAAGTCCGACCGAGCCCGATTGCCCACGCAACGACTCGACTCCGAACCACTCAAACCAAACTCAACTGACCTAAACCCTTGTCAATTACTCATCACTCTCATGGAGCACGACCACATGGTCTCTCAATCTCCCCCTTGATGAGTATATTGACAAACTCAGAAAAAGCTTTTAAGAAGAGTTTGAGTTTGAAGAATCCAACATGGTCCAAGGAATGAAATGAAACTAATGACCATGTCGACAGAAGGAACACTAGAGCAACTACTGAAAGAGCAAATTGATCTCCAAAGCTCTAAACTGTTCCCAACAGACTTTTTCTTCTCTATTCTCCCCCTTTTGGCAATAAACGCATCAAGATGCAATAGAGAGAATATGACATGTCAATGGATGAATATGGCTGAAGTTTGTTTATTTAAGCATTTAGAGCCATGAGAATTATCCATAATGACCATAATGTAATACACCAAGCCATAACTCAATAAAACGCTATCTAGATCATGACAGCATATATATAAGACATCTAGAGTACATAGATGACAATCTGAAATGTAATGCATTTTGTGAGCAAGTCACGTCATCAATGAGTAAAGTCTAGCTAGAGACATCCAAGGATAATGCAGGCCATGTCAATAAGCTAAGCGGAACAAAGAAGCTAACATTGAGTCCAAATAGAGTGCTATAAGCTCAAGATTGAAACATTGGTTAAAGTACTTGGTTCTGATTGTAGATTAAGCAAATTGAGCACATTAAACATTGTCTTTTGAAAGCATATGGTTGTTTTCAACCTAATTTTTTGTTTATGTGCTAGATCTCAAGCCTTATGCGACTACTCCAAGCAATAAGCTTAAGAAGATAGTCTAGGTCATCCAAAACTCCCCCTGAGTTCATGCCTAGTGCAATGGCAAGCTGTCTCATGAGAAAGAATTGGTGAAATCAGTTTTTTCGCACAAATATGGTGGTTGTCAACCAACATTTTGTTTTATCATGTGCTAGATCTCAAGCCTTATGCGACTACTCCAAGCAAGAAGCTTAAGAAGATAGTCTAGGTCATCCAAAACTCCCCCTAAGTTCATGCCAAGTGCAATGACAAGCCGTCTCATAGGAAAGAATTGGTGAGATCAGTTTTTTCGCACAAAAGAGATCTTTTTGCTTTTTAACACATTGTACTAACTCATGTATCATCAGGAGACTAAAACAGCTCAAACTAAGGCTCATTATAGATTCAACGCTCTACTCAGCCTATTTGACATGGCATGAATCATAAAAGGATAGCCCAAGAAAGACTAAACTCAAATGTTAGCATGACAAGTTTAATTTAAGTTGATCAATTTTACTTAACTTATCATGGCAAACGCTAGTCTACACATATGAAGTCATGATAAATCTAGCATATAAGCACAAGTCATGGCAAGGTGTAAAGTATTGTAAACATGTCATAACAGGATAATAATCAAGGCTCAATGTAGTTATATACAATGCAGAATGCTGAAATGCAAGAAGATCCAACTCCCCCTCAACATGAGATGCAACTTTTAGTTCAAGTTGAGTTAAGTCAAAATTAAGCTCCAGAAGCTCCCAAATGAACTCCCCCTGAACCAAAGCAACAAACTCGAGAAGCTGGCAAAGAAAACAGCAAACAGGCAGTCCTTAAAGCATAGATAAGATATAGAGATAACTATGGCTCAGATAGACTCTCATCTACCCCATATGATCCAGGACTATTAGCTGACCGTAAAACACACACTAGAGAGCAAACACGTACCCTGTCTACCCGAGGGTGGCCCGACCCTCGCTAGAACCTACAAGAAGTGAGTGAGCTCAATCTAGTGAGATAAGAAATAGCTAATAAGAAGCATCCTGGAAGCACAAGATAAGAGTAAGAAGTCTAAGCAACTAGACAAGATAAGCACTTTAACCTATGCTGGAAGGACTAAGGCCGATGCACCCCGAGTGCAAAGCAACAGAAATGAGACAGAAGCATAATCAATATAGTAAAGCAGTAAAGCCCAAAGCTCCCCCTCACTACAGTCCATAAGGACAAACCACCCCAAGCTCTCCCCGCAGAGCTGAAAACCTAGAGCTATCCAATGGCTTGGTAAAGATGTCAGCCAACTGGTGGTCACTCTCCACAAACTGGAGCACTATATCGCCCTTCTCTACATGGTCTCTAAGGAAGTGGAAGCGAATGTCAATGTGCTTGGTCCGAGAGTGCTGCACTGGGTTCTTGGCAATATTAATCGCAGAAGTGTTATCACAAAAGAGTGGAACACTATCTATGACTAACCCAAAGTCCCGCAGAGTCGAGACCATCCAAAGCACCTGGCTACAGCAGCTGGCTGCAGCAACGTACTCGGCCTCTGCAGTGGACTGTGCAACACCAGACTGCTTCCTCGAAGACCAAGAAACGAGAGAAGTGCCAATAAATTGGCAGGTGCCAGAAGTGCTCTTCCTGTCTACCCTACAGCCGGCAAAGTCTGCATCCGAGAAGACTCTCAAGGAAAGATAAGAAGAGGAAGAGTACCAAATACCATAGTCAATGGTAGGTCGAAGGTACCGAAAGATGCGCTTCACCGCCTGGCGGTGAGATACGCGAGGAGAAGCCTGAAAGCGAGCACACAGACACACTGAGAAGTGTATGTCTGGTCTCGAGGCAGTGAGGTAAAGAAGGGAGCCGATCATACTTCTATATTCTTTCTGATCAACTGGCTCGCCATTCTCATCTGGATCAAGATAGGCTGTAGAAGCCATCGGAGTTGACACCGGCTTACCATCACTCATGTCGAAGCGTCTCAGGAGGTCACGAGTGTACTTTCCCTGATGAAGAAATATACCCTCCCGAGTCTGTTTGATTTGGAAGCCAAGGAAGAAGGTCAACTCGCCCATCATACTCATCTCAAACTCGGTGCTCATGACATCCGAGAACTGTGAAACCAGAGTATGGGAAGAGCCGACAAATATGATGTCATCGACATAGATCTGGACGAGCAGAAGGTCATTGCCATGACGGCGGATGAACAAGGTCTTGTCTACTTTACCCATTTCAAACTCATGACTCAACAAGTAGGACTTAAGCCTCTCATACCAAGCTCTGGGGGCCTGCTTAAGTCCATACAACGCTTTGGAAAGCTTGAAGACATGGTGTGGGTATTTGGGGTTCTCGAAACCTGGAGGCTGTCTGACGTAAACTTCTTCCTCAATGACTCCATTAAGGAAGGCACTCTTGACGTCCATCTGGTAGAGCTTGAAACCCTTAGAAGCTGCAAAGGCAAGCAGGATTCTAATGGCCTCAAGTCGAGCTACAGGGGCAAAGGTCTCCTCGAAGTCTAGACCCTCAACCTGGGAAAACCCCTGAGCTACCAGTCTAGCCTTGTTTCGAATAACCACTCCATCCTCGCTCTGCTTGTTCTTGAACACCCACTTAGTCCCAATAATATTGTGACCTCGCGGGGGCTCGACAAGCGACCCGACCTTGTTCCTCTCGAAATTTTCTAACTCCTCATGCATGGCATTGACCCAAGACTCATCGGAAAGAGCATGAGAAATATCCTTGGGCTCAAAGGAGGCAATGAAAGCAGAGTGGAGACAGAATTGAGATAAGCCAGATTTTGAGCGAGTAACACGCTCGAATAGGTCTCCAATCATCTGCTCAGAAGGATGCCTTTTCTGGATATGTCGAGGAGGTCCAGGATGAGATGAAGAAGTGGCCTCTACCTCGTGAGCTGACGAGGTAGGAACAGAGCCACTAGCTCCAGAGGAAGCAAAAGGCATGGGCTGATCACCTGGAGGTGCGGTAGAAGACGGCACCTCAAGGGGTGGATAAGGGACTGGATCGGGTAGACAACCCTCATCTCCATCGTCCTCGTCATCCAGGAAGATGGTCTCGGACTGCTCTAAAGAACCTGAGATATCAGGCCTAGTCCCCGGACTGGCCTCGTCAAAGGTCACCTCACAAGTCTCTACCATTTTGCTAGACTCGCAGTTCCAGACCCTGTAAGCCCGCGAAGAAGGCGAGTAACCTAGAAAGATCCCATCACAAGAACGTGACTCGAACTTATCTAGGTTACTGGACTTCAGAATAAAGCACTTGCAACCAAACACACGAAAATGAGAGACGCTGGGCTTTCGCCCGTATCTCAACTCATAAGAAGTGCGGTGCAAGTGTGCCCGAAGAAAAACTCGATTCGAAACATGCCACGCGGTCGCAATAGCCTCAGCCCAAAACTTCCTAGGTGTAGAGTACTCATCGAGCATCGTCCTGGCCATCTCGACCAAGGTACGGTTCTTCCTCTCCACGACGCCATTCTGCTGTGGGACGTGCGGAGAAGAGAACTGGTGCTCTACACCTGTCTCACCACAGAAACTCTCAAGGTAGGAATTCTTGAACTCCGTGCTATTGTCACTGCGGATCGCTCGTAAGGCACCTGGGAGCTCTACAGAAAGCCTACTGAAAAGACCTCGGAAATGCGAAAATGTCTCATCCTTCGAGGCTAAGAAAAACACCCAAGAATACCTCGAGAAGTCATCGACCACAACAAGAACATACCACTTCCCTCCTGCTGACTGCACTCGAGCTGGTCCAACTGTGTCCATGTGGAGCAGCTGTCCCGGTGCATCGGTCATAGTAACTGTGACCGGAGGGTGAGAAGCGGCAACCATCTTGCCGTGCCGGCATGGAGAGCAAACAAGATCTTTGACCATCTTGAGTTTAGGCAGACCACGAATGAGATCGTGGCCACTAACTCGGGTCAAATGGTCAAATCCAATATAACCAAGTCTCCTATGCCAGAAAGAGAGGTCGCGGGACTCAGAAGCAACTAAACACCTGAGAGGATCACCAGAAGACTCAGAAAAATCAGCACGAAAGATCCTCCCATAACGAGAAATCCCGCAAACCAGACTACCCGAAGAATCAAGAATTTTACAAGCATTTTTCTTAAAGCTCACCTCGAAACCGTCATCGGTAAGCTGAGAAACTGAAAGCAAATTGTACTGCAGCTTACTAACCAAGGCTACATCTTTCAAAATGAAAGAATCATTAATGCGCACAGTACCTTTGGCGATGACGCGCCCAGATGAAGCATCTCCGAAGGTGATCGTCTCATCACCTGGAGCACGGGCAAGGGAAGAAAACCAACGGGAGTCTCCGGTCATATGACGAGAACAACCGGAGTCTACAAGCCAAACCTTTCCCTTCCCTGCCCGGCGAACCTGAGTCAAACAGAGAGTAAAGTCTCAGTACTGGGATAAATCAAGAGTGATTTTGGCACCCAATACTGAACAACACGTCGAGCAGATGAAGTAGTCAAGCACGACTGACCTCTATCTACCCTACGCTCTCCTGAAGCTGTTGCGAGGTCCGACTGCTACGGGAGAGCGAGTCGGAACACCGGCAACACGCTGATCACGCCGCGGGTAGCTATCTTGACGGGGAAACCGAGATCTACCCTCTGGACGGCGGAAGACATGACCAGAGGCAGCATGAGGACGAAAAACAGAAAACTCGGAAGAACCAAGTCCTCTATGCTGCCTAAACTCCGTAACAGGAGCAAACCTAGACCTCGTGTTGGTCTTAGGTGCACTCAGGATCTGGGGCTGACCCTGAATACCCCTAAGAGACTCAACACGGTCTCTACGCGCGATCTTGGCGCGCCTGAAGCATCTCTCGATCGAGTGCCCATCCTTCTGACAGAAGGTGCAGTGGTACCTCACCTTCGAAGAGGTGGAAGTAGCACGCGAGGACTTCGGCTTCTGAGAGGCCGAAGTAGCAGGTGAACCTACCTTGCTGTCAGAGATCCCTTGGACAAAGCCCGCTGATCTGAATTTGACCTCATCAGACCTGGCCTCAACCTCGATCACACCTCCTAAGATGGGACGGAGAATAGAAGGAGGATGCTTCCTCGTATCCTCATTGAAATCATACCCTAGACCTTGATTGAACTTGCAAATCTTGGAATGGTCTAGAATAAGATTAAGCTTCTTCTTGCCGCCTACAAATCTCTCGAGAGTGTTCATAAGGTACTGACACTCCCGAAAGAGCGAGATGCAAGAAGAGCAGGGGGAAGGAGAGACAGCAGAAGGTAAGGGAGCAGAAGAAGAACCAACAGCAGAGGAAAGAATGGCTTGTGCACGCACATCCGACTCTGAAAGGGTAGTCCTACTGCTAGCCGGTTGGTTCACGTTCCTAGACGTCTCCACCTTACCCTGGGGCTTCTCCCCCTTCTCAGCACAAACAATACAAGCTGATGGTTGCTTCTCTAGTAAGTCCTTAGTTAGCTTCACACATTTCTCATCCAATGCAATCAAATCAGATTTTAGTTTGTCACAGTTTTTGCATGGTGAGCTAACAGGGTCCTTAGAAGCATACTGAGCCAACTTCCTATCATGATCAATCATATCTTGAAACTGTTTTGAGACAGATTCAAGTTCAGCAGTTAATCTAGGACAATTCAAACATGAATCAATGGGCTCAAGTAAAGAAGCACGCAACTCAGCAATTTTGTGATCTGCCTGTTTTAGGTTCATCTTCAATTTATTGCAGTTTGCACAAGTCTCAGCCAGATCAAGGAGCATGGCATAAGGTCCTCTAGCAGCAATGTCCTTATCCTCACAAGAGGTGGGAGAAATAGTCTCATCAGTAGTAAGTAGGGTAACAGCCATCCTACTCAACTCTAAATCAGCAAGCAGACTAACATTCTCCACCTTAATAGAATCAAGCTCGGAGGACACACTATCATGCGAGGTCCTTAATTTCTCCATATCAACCAGCAAAGCAGAGCATGTATCACAGTCGTCACGGGAGGGAGCAGATATAAGTAAAGTAAGCTCCCGTGACAGTTTCTCTACTTCCTTCTCCAACTCGCTACATCTAGCTCTAGATCTAGCATGAAATCCTCCTAACTTAAGGAAAGCTTTATTAAGTTGGTCATAGGAGGGACATACCTCGTCCGAGTCGGAGTACAGCTCGCTGTCGCTGAGTTCGCCCTCGAGGGCCATGAAGCACATGCCGGAGAAGTCGTCGCCGCCATCCTTGGGCTCTTGGTCACCCGTCCCGTCGTCGTCGCTCCATCCCTCCACCTCGCTGAGGTCGAGGTCATCGAAGGCGGTGAGGACGCGGTGGAAGAGCTTCTTGGCCTTCCCGAAGTTGCGGAACTTCTTCTTTCCCGGCGTCGGAGCTGGAGGCTTCTTGTTGCGGTTCTTGTCGGTGTAATCGATCTTGCTCGAACCGCCGTAGTCGTTCTTGCCCTTCTCCAGCTTGGGGCAGTTTGCCCGAATGTGGTTAGGGCCACCACACTCGAAGCAAATCACGGGTCCTCCTCTCTTTCTGTCTCTCCTACCCTTGTAGGCATGTGAAAACCTTCGGGCTAGGAGGGCCAGCTGATCATCCGTAAGCCGCTCTAACTGATCATCAGTTATGTCACAGAGAGCAGCGAGGGAAAAACCGCAAGAAGAATCAGAAGAGAGACCAGAAGCAGAATTGGGATCGGTGACCAAAGCCATCGACTGTGACTTCGACCGACGAGAGACAACGTCAATCTCGTGAGTCTTGAGGCGTGAGTACAGCGCGTCAAGAGTCAGGGTCGAGAGGTCTGTCGTGTCTTTGATGGTGGTCACTTTCATCTCCCAAACACGAAGATCGAGTGCAGCGAGCATCTGACGAGCGTTGTCCGAGTCGGGGTATGTGAGACCGACCGCTCGGAGGTTACTCAAGATCTTGTGAAATCGCGCAAAGCACTCATCTAAGGACTCGCCAGCGTGCATTTCGAACTTGTTGTACTCACGCTTGAACTGGTCCTGTCGCACCGTCTTTATTTGGGTGGTGCCCTCATGGTAAGCATCGAGGGTCTCCCAAATATCGAAGGCGGACGAAAGATGAGAGATGCGGTCAAACTCGCTACGACTCAGGCCTTGGATAATGATGTTCCTTGCCTTAGCGTTTGCCTCAACATCAGTCATGTTATTGACATTGATGTTCTCATCGGCAGGAACATCAAACCGGACCTTGACCTTGCGCCAGATGGCATACCCCTGAGCCTGGATGTATGTCTCCATTCGGCTCTTACAGAAGGGGTAATCCATGCCATCGAAAACAGGCGGCTTGGTCGAGTACTTGTCCGTCGCCATGGCTCTTGAGACCGGTTAAGATCTATTGATTAGAGCTAACCGGCTCTGATACCAATTGTTGGACCGAAATAGCGACAGAGGGGGGGTGAATGACGCTCGACACTCTCGAAAAACTCAACCCCTGACAAGCACAAGTCAGACCGACCCTCGGGCAAAAATCCAGAAATCTGATTTTTTAGAAGCTTAAGGCTTGAAGCTTCACAAAACCAAAGGAATTGAGACTTCCATTAGTTCTCTTGGTCCAGTGTAACAAGGAAATGATTATACCAGCCCAAGGAACCTAAGAAACCACAAAAAACCAACTCAACAAGAGGAATTTCAGATTTGCACAAGAAACTGAAAGTTACTGGCAGCAGCTACAAAAACTTAAATTCCCACTCAATCCTTCAACCTTTGGCCACGAAACTTTGAGGATAGCTACTCAATAGCCATAGGAATCTGCATGTCAAGTTTCGTCAATTTTCGAAAAGGGAATTAAGAACAGCCCCAAAAAGAAGAAGGGTCTGAAATCTGAAAATATTCAGACAGGAGCACTCAAAACCCCAAATTTCTCCATGGTCTCAAATCCTTTGCTAATGAGACTTTCCAGATATCTCATAGATACTCTTAAGACTCTGGATACCAAGTTTCAAGTCAACTTGCAAAGGGAAACAAGATTTAACTCAAAACCCTAGAAAAGACACAATTCTGAAATTTTGCACGAGCTGAACCAAAAGGGCCAAAATTCTCCTAAACCCTTGATCCTATGGCCATGAAACTTTGAGGATATGTTAGCAATAGCTATGGGATAATCCAGATCAAATTTCATGCCATTTCTCCAAGGGAATCAAGAATGGCATCAAAACCCTAGAAGGCCAAAAACATGAACAGAGGAGCCCAAAAACTTAAATCTGAAATTAAACTTGGTTTGCTATGAAGATTTACTAGCCAAATGGCTTTTGAGCATCTACCATGTCATAACAACCCATTTTGGGCCTTTCCAACAAGAAACAACAAGAAAACGAAAATATCACAAATCCACCAAAAAGAGCATCGAAGGAACAGAAGCAAGAACAGAGAGAAACTTCAGATTTTTCATTTCAATCACAAGGATTACAGAGAGCTACGTCCCCATACGCATGAACATTAGAACAAGGAAGTGATTACAAGACTCTCTACACAACCTCTCCCTCTCCCTCTCAAGAACACAACCCATACATGCTTAGGAAGGAGGAAGAACACTCTGTTCTATCTAGAAACCATCGTAGGGGACAGAGGGAGCACCACTCTGCCTCTCCAACCACTAAAGACTAAAGGAAAACCACCTCCTAAAGCCTCTTTTGACTAGAGCTAACCCTAATTCACTCCAAAATGCTCAAGGAGGGCATGCAGCCCCTCCTCTCCTTTTATAGCGCTTGGCTAACGGGTCTCCGCCCCGTTACGCCCGCTATATCCAACGGAGCCCGCTCCCGCTTGTGCAGCCTTGCGAATTTCCCGATTCGCCCCTCCTGCACCTTCCGGGAAGCTTCCGACGCTCCTTGCCTCGCACGCCTCGCATCCATATCGAATCTCCGCCGTCTTCGACACATCCGACCGTTCTGACCTCAACGCCACCTGCGTCTAGTCCGGTCACCTCGTGTCTCACCACGACTCCGCTTCGACATCCTGCAGTCACACAGACAAGAACTACGTCAAATAGCACCGCTCGATACATGAAAGCATAAATACCATTACACTTACCACATATGAAGTCCAAACCTGTCAAAACATTAGAATATGCATCCTAAGCCCAAATGACCAGGTTTGACCAAAGTCCGACCGAGCCCGATTGCCCACGCAACGACTCGACTCCGAACCATTCAAACCAAACTCAACTGACCTAAACCCTTGTCAATTACTCATCACTCTCATGGAGCACGACCACATGGTCTCTCAGAATCAGCCTTTATTGGTCATCCATAGGCTTGTTTCATTTGTCCAACAACTTGATTTTATGTATTCACATCTTTTCTGTTTGTGTAACTGAACTCCATGAATCTAAAATTGCTTTCTACCAAATATACTTCATATCTAGTTCGACGGTTATTCTTCACGCGGAAGCTCTAAATTACCAGCTAATTCTAACGATGAATTGACTGAAGCTGGCAAGACGGGAGATGAAGGGAACTCTCTGATGATCTGATTATGTTGTGCTTGTATAGCTTCAGTTTTTCAGCAGACATCCTTTTGTCATGCTATTATGCTGTTAGCTACTCAGTTATATTTCTACTACCAGCCCAGTTTATCAAAGCAACTTTTGCAGCATTAGTTGCCCAACCACTTTTCCTTTGTTTGCTCAGTGACTAACATTTGCATAACTGGGTGAGTGAAAACCTGAAGCGATCAGCCCATCTTTGGTCTGGGATATGCAGAAGTGTCGTGGGTGAGGTGGATGAAGAGCTAGATGCAAGGCTGGACCTATCAAAGCTGAGGGCGCACCCGCTCATGTCCGTCATCCACTGACCGTGCAAGATGCTGTGCTTCATTTGGAGGAGTTGTGGACTGGATCAGCTAGTTTTGTGCGATCTCATTGCTAAATGTTAGGATGTAATGTGTATCCCTCCAGGTTCAGCCATTCATTTCGTACTATAAAAAAACTATTTCGTATTGTACTGTCATATTGCTTGGATTTTACAGTCAAAACTTCTGAGGAAAATAACAAACACTCTAATTTGAGCTTTTGCTGGAACCCCTGCTGCACTGAGGTTGATTTCTTCATATAAGAGCATGTTTATCTTCTGCTGATGTATGTGTGTGTGTGTTTGTCTTCTTCAGACAAGAGCATGCTTGGGGATAATGTCACCACCTCATGCAAAAGAGATTATCATAACCATCCCATCCACCAAAATCTCTCAAACCATCTCTCCAACCAAATAAAAACTTAGACCATTTTATCCCTCTATCCAAACAAACAATTTGAATCACCTAATCTAGGATCATCCCATTCAAGTGGGATGGGACCAGGGTTCAAAATCCCGGCGGTTACCGGCCGGTAACCGCCGGTTACCGTTTTTACCGGTGGTGACCGGTAACCGAAAAAACCGGCCGGCAGCAATTTTTGATTTTCGAATTTTGACCGGTTTTTTTCGGGTTTTCCGGTTACTGGCCGGTTTTTCCGGTTACCGGTTTCAAAACATCTCAATATTCAGATTTTGATTTTCAAATTGTGACCGGTTTTTCCGGTAACCGGCCGGTATAACCGCCCGGTTACCGTTACCGGCCGCCGACCGGGATTTCTTCTGGTTCCAGTTTTTGGAACCTTGGATGGGACTATCCCATCCATCCTTATCCTTTGAACCAAACACACCCTAAATGGGCTGCCTGTTCTCTGTTTACTTCAAGCCTAAATTACGTTAACTCCTACCGAACTTCTTTCGTCTCCAATCTAGAGAACATGTATTCTCAATTTCTCCAGAAATAATTACCGTTTATGCTCCCTCAAATCTCAGGAGGGAAAAGGAGCCCAGCTTTCATATTGAAACTGGAGTTAAGCTTGTAGCCAAAAAGAATGATATAAGACTTCTTATCCATGTTTTCGGAAGAAAAAGACTTCTTATTGAAAATTTTATATGCAACCATCGTTCTTAGATTACAGTTCTACAAAATCATTCTCAGATTAGGCGTTTCCACTTTGCATCATTTTTATTAGGTAATTATGTTCATCATATAAAAGAAGATGACCTCTGCTTTTGCAACAAATGGTGCAAATTGCTTTACGTTAATCAAGCGTCAAGTGTTTGAAGGGAGACAGAGGAGAGGATGTGAGCCCTCTTCTTTTTAGCTTCTAATTAAAGCTGCTTTTTAATTTTTCAACAGTAACTAGTTTTCAAATGAAATGTCTTTTCAAAATAGGGTCTATAAATTAAATATAGTACACACTATAGCGATTTTATTTATATCAGTCAAAACCACACGTAAGTTTCTATTACTCCATACTCTCTCTCATAAACAATCAAAAATCATAAATTATAATTAAAATTCATAAGACGAAATAAAAAGGAATAGGCCAGGTGATCATTTGGGCTTTTTTTGTGGCTTATGGCTGAAAAGCACTGTAGCTGGCTGAAAAAACACTGTAGCTGACAGAGGCTTATTTAGCATAATTAAATTTTAAAAAAAGTAAAAAATATGTTAGCCTATTACGTATAATACAAACAAATACGGGAAAAAAAAGAACCGGCAAAAAAGCTCAACAAAAAGTCAAAAGTTCAGAAAAAAACTAAATTTATGAATAATGAAAAATAAGTCAGAAGTCAGAAGCTGAAACTCTTTTGATCACCAATGGTTGGTAGTTCTCGTGCTGCTTTCACACTGGGAGGAAGATCGAAGTTTGTCGAGTTCAAACCCCTCACGGGTCAAGATCCAGACATATCGACCTCTCAAAAGAGAAAAAAAAGACAGGCACATCGAAGATTAAAGTGAAGTGAAATGAAATGCCCATGTCATCGATTAGGGCAGGAGAAATTCGATTTCCAATGTTAGGCAGTGTACTACAGTACTGGCTACCGTACATGGAGTTAATTTAGAAAAAGAAGACGGAAGGAATTGTTGGGAGGCTAGCTTGAACAAATGGCATATACAAGCGCGATTTGCTACCCAGGCCAGGAGTAGCTATACTAGTTAGACGACCGCCGACGTCTTCCTCCTTGCCAGGAACCACTCCAGCGACTTCTTGATCGACAGCCTCCCGACGTCGGCCGCCTCCCCTCCCTTCGCCTCCTCCTCCACTGCCCTCCTCGCCGTGCATATGATCGCTCTCGCCTGCCCCTCGGTGGCGCCGTCGCAGCCTCCTGCCGCCTTGCCGTCGTCGCCTATTGCAGCACCCGCCTTCTCCGGCGCCGGCACGCCGACGCTTGTTGCCGCAGGGCCTTGGCGAATGTTCGGCATCATAATGATCCGATCGGTCGCTTCTTGTCAGTTCTTCTCTCTTTGAACAACAGTGTATGCGTATATTCACAAGAATCGTATAGAGAGAAAGAGTTCGAAGAGAAGAGAGATAGAGAGAGAGAAAAGATGACCACGGACGGGAGGCGACGGGAGAGAAATCGAGAGCTGTAGATGGAGTTTTAAAGCCGGCTAGCCTCGTCGGCTGGCAATTCGGCATGCATGCAGATATTTCTGCACACGTGCGAGGTATATGGTGTACACATGCAGCGTGCGCGCGCCATGTTTCGTGTGCTCGTTTAGGAGGAGATCTGCTGGTCTGGACGTGTCCGTCGATAATTTCGAGGTTACCTACTTGTTTGGGTAAGCAGAGTCGGTGTCACCTTCGGGCCCACCGGCTAATTCTGGCAAGGAAAAGACTTCGGCTTGGCAAGTTAGAAACTGGCTGGACAAGCATGAGGAGCACATGGTGATTAGGTGCGTGCGTGCCAGACTTACTGGTCGGTTTCGTCTCGTGGGGGTTTAGGTTTTGGGAGATGGACCATTGGGCATCGAGCTGGCTAGCGCACGTTTTTGGACCGATGCCAATAAGAATCTAGGTTGTTAGGTTAAAAAATGCATATTACTAGAGCTAAAAAAAATTCGAGGCTGGTGAATCACTCGGACTCGAAATTGACTCTGCTCGAGCTCGAAACGTAAGCTAGCTAGCCAAATCTCAATGGCAGCTTGTTTCACTAACGAGCCAAGCCCGAGCCGTTCGTGAACCGCTTGTTTGCTCGATCGAGCCAGGACGCAGCCAAGAGACAACCCAAGTCACGAGTGACAAGTCCACGACCAGTTAACCTCTCAATCCCCGATCCAGTTCTTTGCCCTTCTAGTTCCTTCCAGCCGCAATCTGCTGTCGCTCGCTTCTCCAATCCACCACTGCACCCTCTTCTCGCTGTCTGCTGGCAGCCGCTCCTTCTCTCCCACCGGCGACCGTCGTCCCCCTTCTTCCCGGCATCGCCCCTTCGTCTCCCATACCGCCGCTGCTCATTCCCCGATCCGTCGCCGCTCGCTGTCTCGAGCCGCCGTTGCACCCTCCTTCTCCCCCACCGCCGCCCCTTCTCTTAGCTGCCTGCCGTTCGTTCTCCCCAATCGATGCCTGTTCTCTCGTCTGCCACTGATGATGCCGCCTTGAGCTCGCCACCTGCCACTTCGCCAAGCTCGCGGCCTCCGATGCTCGCACTGACGAGGTGCTCTGCCTTGTCGCCGAGTGGTTCCCGCGCTCATTAACGTCTTCATCGACGAGCGCCTTACTATCGGGGCTACTAGTGCTGGCCCCTTCAATTCTGCCTCTAGATCGCGCTGCCCGGTGAGTCCCCTCGATTTAATGCTAAAGCTTGTATCTCTTGTTTCATGCGTAAGCGAATTATGGGAAATCTTGTGCTTTGCAGAGTTTTTTTGGATCAGGATTGTGAGGAACTTTAGATTTTGAGGCGTTCGTGGATTATATTTGGGAGAAAGTTAGCATTTGTCAAGGTTTTATAGCGGAATCATCGCAAGTTACTCCGAGTACCACCAGATACGTATAACAAAAGAGGACGAAGCAAAGATAGGCTTCATTGTTCCTTGTGGGACATACTACTTTGCCATGATGCCCTTTGGGCTAAAGAACGGTGGCACCACCTTCATCAGGCTCATCGCAACTAGGGCGAAACGTTGATGACATGGTCATTAAGAGCAGGAGAGCGGCATCCCACGACACGAACCTCCAGGAAACTTTCGATAGCCTCTAACGTGCTGGGATAAAACTTAACCCAGAGAAATGTGTATTCGGAGTTCGGGCGGGCAAGTTGCTTGGCTTCCTCATGTCCGGGCAAAGAATCAAAGCTAACCCCAATAAGATTGATGCAATACTATCCATGGAGGCTCCGAAAACTATCAGGGAGCTCCAGAGGCTCAAGGGTTGCCTAACCATCAATAGCCGTTTCCTGTCAAGGGTGGCGGAGTGATCGCTACACTTCTTCAAAACACTTCGCGGCTCAAGCAACTTTCAATGGACCAATGAGCGTGCACATGTCTTCAAAGACTTGAAGGAGTACCTGGTCAGGCTTCCTAGGCTCACGTGTCCAGCACCAGAGGTTCTGCTACTATTGTACTATTGTATTTCAAATAGTAAATGTAAACCATCCTTTTGAGACATATATCACATCAACACCTCGTGAATTTCTCATTTGTAGAGGGTACATTCGATTAGAGTGTATAATTTGGCCTTCTGAGCTGTAAGATCGACTTTTATGTCATCTTCAGAAAGTGTGACATGCTGAAGATACTCATAGATTGATGTCATCCAATTGTTTTCAGGTTTGATCTGAGCAACCTCCATAGGAACTTCTTTGGAATTCTCGACTACCAAAGGTTTGTCGAGTTGCTCTAGGAATACTCCAGGCGGGACGGGTGATCTTGAGGAAGCCATCCATGCTAACTGATCTGCTAAAAAGTTTTCTTTTCTAGGAATGTGTTGAACTTCAAAAACAAAGAAATGTTTCTCTACTTTCCTAACTTCCGAAAGATAAGATGATATCACAGAACTCAATCATTGATACTCTTTTCCTATTTGATTTACTAGTTGAGAATCTTCTTTCACTAGTAGCCTAAGAATCCCTGTGCCTTAGTTGCTCGGAGGCCTGCCAGTAAACCTTCGTACTCTGTCACATTGTTTATGGCAAGAAAATTTAACTGGATGACGTGTTTTAGTAGACGTGAAGGGGGAGAAACAGGTGAATTAGGTGGTCTATATCCACCAAATCCATCATTTTTTTACTCCTCCGGGTAATGCAAGAGAGTTCGTGCTGTCTCGACCAATGGATCATGGGGAATCTGTTGTGGAGGGTCGTGCACGGTATTCATAGCAGTATCACCAATTGTGTTAATCTCATGCTTCCAGCAGGAATCTCCCGAGGAACTCCCATTGAAATTCAGGGAGAGCCTTTCATTGCTTCAACAAGGAGCTTCCATGACGGAGAACGATTGGAAACAATGACTTTTAGGGGACTATGTGGTGGACTCAACCTGATTTGGCGAATTGCTAATCAGATGGTGAGCGTTATTATCTTCGCCCGACTTTCTATCAGGGTAATTTCATCAACACTGTGACTAGGTGTTAACCGACGCCTGTAATGCATAGGAGATGTTAGCAAATAATGGTCGCCCACATTCTAATTGAGAGTACTCCAACTCTCAGATCATGGCATCACATTCTCGGAGCCATATTTTATAGTCGGTTGTGCCAAACTTGTCGTAATGCCTAGGCACTCCGACAAGGTTGAGACGCCCAACTCCCCATGGGGTGTTGATGACAAGGGTGGTGTGTCTTCTTCCATTCGGCCAACCTTATTGGGTGCAAGGACTGATGAACCTAGGATGGAGGACGATGATGAGGAGGCATCATGTTTCGTGATGTGGATACATGCATCTATGTCGAGGTTGGCGTAGTCTGCCAAATCGAACCAATTCGCCTCATCTTAGGTTCTTGCCATGATCGCATAAGCGATGTCGACAGAAACAGGGGGAATGATGATGTTGATGAGAACCTTGAGGGGCTCGATGCTTTTTTCCCACAGATGGCGCCAGCTGTCGATGATCAAATCATTGATCTTACGAAATATAGGGAAAATCGTGCCTCTCGGGAGGATTAAAGAGAAGAAAGAGGATTATCTTTATTGCTATATTGGGATTATATCCTGCTCTCGTAGAGCGATTATAAAGAGGATGCCACTAGCCCTAGCTTTGCTATTCTTTGCCTTCATTGTCCATTGCTTGATCAAGTGATCTATCTCTTTGTCTTCTCTCGTAATGCTTAAATAGCACTGAAGATGTGTCAGTTGTCCACACAAACAGGTGTCTAGTCAATTCCTTGCATTTAGCCAAGCAAGCGGTTGTTATCAGCAAGAGAGACCTGACAAATAGCTGTCGACTGGTTATTTGTCAGTGGGAGAAGATCATAGGAAAAACCGTGAGGCCGTTGTTATCGAAGACACATAGTTGAATCATCGTACGGTTATAGGGAACGGAGGCACACATGCTCTATTTTACTGCACAAGAGGCTACCTGGGGTTAAACTCAATTATCGGGTCATAACATCTCTGAGTTGTGGCTGGCAGGGGCCGACCTAGGCCCCAGGCTAGGGGGCTGTAACCCGGGTCCTGACCCATTAACCTCTATGGGTTGGTACTGTTCACCAGGCCCAAAACCATCTAAAACAGTCGACAGCCCCTGACCCCGTGAGCCCCTCCCAACCCTAGCTCGCGTCGCGCGCCCACCGCCCCTGACCGATTCCGCAGCTGCCAGGCCACCGAAATTCTGGCTCCGGCTCCAGCGCTTTGACCCCTGCTCCGGGTCTCGGCCGCCGGCTCCGGCCTCACTGCCTCGGTCCTCTGCCCCTCCGGCCTCCGCCTCTACCCTCCCGACTCCCGGCCGCCGCCCTCCGCCTCCGGCCTCCAGGATCTGGGCTCCCGCCTGCAGCTCTCTGACTCTGCTGCTTCCCCAATGCTAAGGTAGCAGAAATAATTAATTATAGATGAGCGGAGTGTTTTTATTTTCTATTGCTTGCTTGCTTGATGCTTGATACCTTTGCAATGGAAGATATGGATAGTGTGACAATTCATAGCATCTGAGGCCAAGGTGATCATGGTTGTGATGCTTGTGTAGGTTGATCGATTTGGAATTGGAAATACATATTATGAGGGACATCCCTGCTGCCCATCTGAGTAGAGCAATCTGCTTCAGTGCTTCTGGGTGAGGGCTGGGTAGTGTTGGTGTTTGTTTGTGGATAAAGTGTTTCCCGGGCTGGATCAAAAAAATTTGAACCGTGTATATGTGCATCCTGATTGCTTGGCATGTCTTTGTCTAAATACTTTCGTGAAGATTTCCTTGTTTGTTATCGCCACTCACAAAATGATGCTTGTCATCTGTTCATTTCTGCAAATGTTGCTAGATGTTAGAGAATTATTGGTTATCTTGGGGTTTAACTTGGTCCTTAGATAGTAAAATGCGATGATACTATGGTGCACGGGGTAGATGTTGTGGAATATTAGCCATTCATGGCTTAGTTCCATGTCCTTGGTCAATGGTCATCCTCCAGTAGGTGAAAATAAGATGGATGACGACGGAGTGACACATTTGTGTTCTTAGCCATTGAGCTAATGTTCAGTGTTTTATTTTATTTCGCTTTGATTTTTGTTTAATCTGATTATATCCATATGTTCTCTATGGCAGGACAACGAATTAACATGAATTCCCAGTGTCTCATTGCCTTCCAATGTAGTACCCTTGGATTTTAAAAGGCGTTTTGGTCCTTTCGATAAGTTGAGGTCAAGTCATCGTGATTACTCAGTGCATCATTGGCATCCTTTTGAATTGCTTTCTTAATGCTAAGTTGCTTAGCTCATGTTATGTTAGTTCATGTACTTTTGCTATGATGTAGTTTAATTGCAATCTAATTATGTTTTAATTCTGTTATAAGTTAGTCCCCTCTTGCTTTATTTCTGGGTCCACCACTAGTGGCTGGTCGGATAAATAAGCAATAATCCTTCGACTAGGGATACTCGAGCAATGTTGTTTCAGATGATCTACAACCACAATAGTTTAAAGCCTTAATTATATATAAAACCATATTGAATTATTCAATCCTCGTCAAAACTGTTGCTCTTAGTGATACTCTTCAATATTTTACCGTTACCCATCCAAGTGGGAGCGTTGCAGGACATATGGGTCTCTTGATCTGAACAGGGAGGTTAACCTGTCTGGATATGCAGTCTGGAGAGATGATTTCGTCATAGTTTCTGATACCAACACAAGTTGGTGTTTTTGGCTTGACCTGCGTCACAATAGATGGAGCGTTGCCGTGCCATGTGTTGAGCTTGAAAAATCATCGAAATTTCTCAGAGAACTTCTGCCAAGTATAATGTATGGAAGGCAACTTCTAAATGGGAGATCTGTATTTGTCGAGGGTTTTACTTGCACAAATGGGGCTTCTTGCTTATGACCTATTTTAACAAGGTGATTCTGACTACCTCAGTGATCCGATTTATTTGCAATTTCCATGGCGTAAGTCTTGGGAGAGCGAAAGGATGTGCTTGTATTGTGCTGGTGCCATTATATTTTTGTGTGATGCAAGGTGATTATTTCTTACTCCTTTTTTTATTTATAGTTGTCAGTTCCTAAAAGATGTCACCTCTAACGCGTATGGTGATTACAATGTTGAGGTGGGAGAATTTACACTTTCATCTCTTCAGAAACCGCCAGAACTGCTGATAAAAAAGATGCTACCTAGTACCTACCACTTCCCAGATCACAACGAATAGAAAGTACCCTTTACAATGTGTAGTTTGGTGATTACAAAACACTGGCATCTAATACATGCAGGCAAATTCTGTTAAGGCTAATGCTAGTACCCCTCCACTACAACAACAATGTGCCACACCACTGTAAAATCGCGATGGATGTCAATTGGCAAGTTCCTACCCAGTGAAGATGTTCTTACCTACCCTGAAAATCAAAAATGAATCTCCGCTAATCAGTGTTCAGCACGTTAGTTTCACTATTCAGATTGGCTGCTCTTGAATCATCATCAGTAGAGTATCTTGAGAATCCTTATTTCTGAATCTCACTCCGCTTTATGTACAGAGTACATGAGCATGAAAACAGTTCTTGAATTTTTTTTCTGTTAATAACCTGCAGAGAGTTTCAAGGAAATTCAGCAGTCTGTACTTTTAGCAATAAATCGGATCATAGTTTAACTAAAGCTAACGTTTCCCAATCTTAACAAATGGACTTGGCAGTTCAATAGTAATCAGAGCTACCAACGTTTGCCAGAAGTCTAGAACCAAACCTGAGGTTGACACTTGACACAACCTGACGTGGGATTTTGGGCCCGGTAGTTTGATGACCTATCAGAATTACCATAGTTTACTGAACCAAACCTGACATTAGTTTTAGTTCACTAGTGAATACTAAAACAGTCGACTTTTGTTAACTCTAATCAAACGCAGTCTGGTTGTGGAAACTCTAGGATAGCTAAACGAGGCAACATTTCCTAACTACAATCCAAATATCTCCCAGATGAAACAGGTAAAGGAGTTTGAACACTCTTCTTCACGTGCATTATAAGCAGTACTAAGTGGGATAACTCAAGGTGCAGTTTGTTTGCAGGTGTAAGAGATGAAAACAAAATTAGTTCTACAAGGCACTGAGACAAAAGAAAAATGAAAAGCATAAACATGGGGTGTAAAAAAATACATCGCACTGAAGTAGAAAACTTGAGAAAAGGCCACTAAAAATGACAAAACATGAGAAAAAAGCAACTCATTTCAAACTTGCTTTACCTTATGCTTAAAGCTTGAAGTAAGGATTTTGTTTGTTGGATTTCTTCTAGCTACATGTTCATCACAACTTAACCAGTTGCGGAAGGCTTTATTCTTGTTCATGGCATGCTCCCCCTTCGAAGTAGAGGAGTTTCTATTGAAAATACAAGCAAGCTACCATCCTTGGTTCCTGCTAGGAAGCACTCCTCAGGTGTCACAGCTATAGAAGTAATTGTCTTCCCAGCTCCATCATACCTCCAAACAATATCAAGAGAATGCATAGAACGCAAAACTACTTGCCCATGCTCACCAGCACAAACCATGAACTCTCCACAACAACTAAGCTCCATGCAATTGAGACGTCCACTGGATGCTGAAGAAGCAATATGTTTTCCATTGATGGAATACATGTGCAAGGAGAGGTCACTCTCACAATAGAACACTACCCTTCCGTGCTGTGATGCCACCAATTTCGACAAACCAAGGCCTGAAGGATGCCGAATGGATCGAACATATCGCCCTTCATGCAGTGTATGAAAAATACAAGTTCCATCTTTTGAACCACTGATAACAATGTCCAGTTCCGTGCTAACAAACAAGCATGTTATGATGTCATCATGACCGCATAAGATATGAACAGGCCTTTCCATTATAACATGATCCTTTTCTGATTGTTCAAAAATTGCAGTCCTCAATTTTTTATCACTTGGTCTGCCTCGAAACGCATGCCAGATCATAACAGTTGTGTCATAACTTCCAGTTGCAACCACATTTCCATCAGATGAAACTGCAAAGCAAAAGTTTGTTTTGCCATATGTCATAAAAACGGGAAATCAAGAACAAGGACTGGAAATTTCATAGGAAGAAGCAATATGGAATAAGGAGGAGCACCCCTGACATATTCAAAATGCAGGAAACATACAGAATACAAGGAAACTATCAAATAACCATGAAAGGTCAGAATTGTCACGAAGATTGGTTTCATCTATTTTTCACCTGTAGCTTCAGCAAGGATTGTTTGCCTTTGATCAACATTTTTTGGGATACATCTTTGGGCCTCATAAGTTGTGGCAGCAAGCAAAATTATCAGAAGAGAGAAGAAGCTTTTTCAATGAATTAATCACTCTCGGATGCTAGCACATTTGGTTGCAAAGAAATAGATGTATCTTTGATGCGGTGCCCCCAAATAAGTTTAGATGGATGTTTTGGATTGATTTTGGCGAGGGTAGCTAGGGTAGGAATTGGAGAAATAGCAATAGATTGGTAGCGAGGCAGCAAGAAAACAAGAGGAAGAAGGAGCCTTAGGCCAGGGAGAAGGTAGAGACGTGAGGGAGATAGATAGTTTCTTACCTCTTTGCTTGATTCATTAGGAGATACTAAGTCCCCTTATAAAGAGATAGCCTAACAATCTTTAGGTAATAATCCTGAAGGGATGTCAAATCCTAACCTACCATACCTGAAGGGATATCAAATCTTAACATACCATATCTCTAAGAGCTAACTTGATAATCAAGTATATCAAACCTTAACATACCATATCTCTAAGCGCTAACTTGATAATCAAGTAAACTAGTAAGCTAAGCCTCCTACGGTTCCAAACTTCCAATGAACCTGGTCCGCATGGCTCATGACCATGACAATGGAAGAGATCCATTCTTATTGATATAGATTTGTTGGGAGTTAAGAGTTTCCAAGAAAGTTAGTTTTGATATCTCCTAGTGGCTGGGATAGTTTTTTCTTTATCTTTTGTAGCTTTCTGTACATTATTATCCTATTTTAATATATTTTAGTAGTAGGGCTCTCCTCTACTGTTTTCCTTCAAAAAAAAAAAAAACCATGAAAGGTAAGGACCCAGGAAATGTCTAATTAGATGAGATCTCAGAATCATAAATTTAAATAAATTTGATACTCCCTTTTATATCCAAATTACTACGCCCAAAACAAGGATATGTAGTGGTCAACAGACTTCATTTTTTTACCAGAAACTATTGCATGCATACATGCAAGAGTCACAATGAGAAGAGACGGATCAACTGAATATGGCTTGTTTCGAGGGGCTTAAGCCTGAGATTTACGAATCACAAGGCCCTATTTTTTATTGATTGCAAGCTCTTGTTAGAATAATTTTGCATTCTAGCTGTAAGTTCCAGCTATTTGCTAAAATATATTGCTTAAATCTGGAGACTTCGGGAATAGTGGCCTGGAGGTAGGGTGGCTGTTTATCCATGTCCTTCTTTAGTGAATGCTAGAGCTCCTAGCTATTTGTTTTTTAAAAAAAGAGAACTTCAAAAGAAATGGATAACATAAACTCGCTAAAATGTCTCTGGTACCTGCAACACAGCTAACAACATCCTTATGCTGCCTGATGCTCTGCACAATTCTTCCATCACCAAGAGAAATGATCTGGAAACTATTCTCCCAATTTCCACATAAAATCAAATAATTATCACCATTAATTTGCATAGTTGCTAAGCACTGTCTTCCAAACGCAACATTTTCAGCCAGGAAAGTGCCAATTTTACAGGGAGAGATAACATCTGAACCAATGCCAAAGAAATGTTCCTACAAAAATAAAGAATAAATGTAATCAACGAATGTAGATACCAGTATGTTTATGAATAAGTGGTGTCTATAGTCAGGAAGAACCTGTGGTCCAGAAAATGTGAAATTTCCACCTGACTGCAACTGTGTTGTCAACCACAGCTTTACTGACAATATAAGTCCCGCATTCATCAGTATAATTGTGTTGTCCAACAAACCAATAAATAGTACAGCAGACATGTGGCTGATTGTACTAGAAACACTTGAAGTCAATGTTATCGATTGTGGTGCAAAATACAGTGGATGAGCAATTGGGACTGGAGGCCCTCTTCTTGGATGTTTCATCCGAAAAATCTGGATTGGTGTCTGTCCAAAATTCGCAATCTGATCCTCAATAGCAGATTTCTGCAACATGTCATCCATGTTTTCCAGATCAACTGCACCTTCGTATGTCACATAGTAAAATATGTTTGCTGCCTGTCCAAAATAATATATATGTGTTAAATAAAATCCCATTGCTAGATTTTCAAAAATGCTAGCAAAAGTGACCAATTTGCACCTCAACGGCTGGCTGTCCACGCTGCTTGTAACCAAATATGAGGTCAATCCAGTGGTGGAGATTAGAGCTCACATATTCACTTTCAAGGGCTTCTCGGTTGATGTGAATGAATTCTTCCGGATAACCCTACATGTTTTGTATCAATTAATCATATCAGGAAAGTACCATAATAGGATGGGACAGGAAATGTACGTGCAAACTAGCAGAACCCAACTTACAACATTAACAACTATGCTAGATACAACACTACAATTTGATGGAGTCATGGAGTTGAATTTGTCATCCAAGATTCCAAGATGGTCAAAACCAAAAGACATTCTTGAGAAGACTAGTCTGGCAGCCTTTGCATGACAAAATGTATTTTAATATTGAGAAAGCTATATATAATCAGACTGCTAAACTCTAAAATCTGTATAACTGAGAATGATAACGTAAATAACATGCGAAGATCACAAACATGGTGGAGCAGAGCAACGCGAAGTCACAAAAGTTTTTTCCACCAAAGTTTTCTAGAACCAAACTACTTGTCATTAAAATAACAACAGAGCTATCCTAGTGGACAAGTAATTCATCCTCAAGAGCACAAGTATCACAACCACAGAGATAACTGTTAAGGGTATTAGAGATAGAGTTGTATTCTATTCCATGTATGCCTTATCTCTATATGGCATATCCTCTTGTACTCTCCTATATATATGACCCTTTGGGTCTCATATCAATACACACATTATTCATAACATGGTATCAGAGCATAGGTTCTATACCTAGCCTAAGTTCATCTTCCGCTGCCGCTGCCCCCGGGAAAATCGATCTCTGCTCCTGGGGGCAGCCATCTCCTCACTGACCGCGCCACGGCGCCCCATTGCTTTTTGGTCGTCGGTGCCGATGTCTTCATCATGTCTCCGCTGCAGTCACCTCTTCCGGATCAGTACGCCGCTGCTCCGCTGACGCCATCGGTGCCTGCCACCGCCAAGCCGCCGCGCGGATCCGGCAGTCTCCGGCGCCTGAGGCCGCCGAGCCATCATCCGCGCCGTTGTCGCCTCGACCGCCGTCGCCAGGCCGACTCCCACCCGGATCCGGCCGGCGCCGCCTCGGATCCGGCCGCTGGGCCTCAGATCCGGCCGCTCCGCCACCGGATCTGGGACCTTCGCGCCCGATCTGGCTCTTCTCCGCCCGTCCGGTGGCCATGCCCGCCTTTGCTCCACTCCGTCGACCGTCGCTCGTCCCTGCCGCCGTCGACCGTCGCCCGTTGCAGCTCCTGCGCCGTCTCTGCGTCGCGGATCTCTTCGGCAGCCGCTGTCCGCCCGTCGCGGCTTCCCTTGGCCGCCGTCTGCCCGTCGCAGTCGGCCGCGTCTTCATCCTCGTCGACTCCGCTGCCCGGTGCGTCGTCAGATCTGTCCGATCGGATCTCGGGAGGCGTGCGACTGTGAGAACCGCCCGGCGCCTCGTCCTATCCGGCGTCGCCACCTGGGGTCCGCTCGCCAGAGCCGCCTCTGCCGTCGCTCCTCTTCTTGGGCTGTTGCATCTGCGCCGTCGCCTGGGGAGCCGCCTCTGCCGTCGCTCCTCTGCCGTCGCTTGGGGAGCTGTGTCTGATTCGTTTTCGTGGCTGCTTGATCTGAGCCGCCTGTCGCCTGGGGAGCTGCGGGATTTTTTTTCTGTTTTTCTGAGTTCAGTGAGCCAGTCTTTAGTTATTTTTCGTCTGTCCTTCGTTGCATCCACCCAAAATCCGTAGTCTCTAATTTTTAGTTCATTCAAGCCGTACGAGTCCACAAATTTATTGTCAGTCATAGAAGTGTAGGAATTTTCTTTTGCATGGTAGCAGCCACCGCTCTATTTTCTGAGCCGCGTGCAGATCGTAGAAGTCATTATGATGCCGCCGCTTCTCTTTAAGCCGCCGCCCTGAGTTTCTAAAGCCGCCGCGCTTCTTTTGCACTGCGCCTCCGTTGCGCTTCTTGTGCATTGCGCCGCTGCCATCTCGGGCTTCGATCTGCGCCGTCATGCTTTTATATATTCCTCTTCGGTTTGATTTGACAGTTTATTCAAAGGCTGCACGCAACGACGACATCAAGACTCGGACTTCGGATTTATCTTGTTTTAGTGTTAACCCTTTTCAAATGCAATGCTATTGCATACGCCTTGCATTTGAGGGGGGGTGTTAAGGGTATTAGAGATAGAGTTGTATTCTATTCCATATATGCCTTATCTCTATATGTCATATCCTCTTGTACTCTCCTATATATATGACCCTTTGGGTCTCATATCAATACACACAATATTCATAACAATAACTAACATAAAAAAGAACTATCCATTACCTTTGCCCATGGAGGGAGGGCAACATCACCTAAAGGTTTACCATCCTGCTTAACACCAAGATGATACGAATTTGAATTTTCAAGAAACTCAGGCATATAAAAGAATTCAGGAATAAGCTCTTTGACATCACTTGTATTTGATAAGCTGTTTCTGTAAGCGCTGTCAATGCTCTGGAAGAGACGATCTGCATGGTCAAACTTGCCACCCTGTACAAGTGTCAGACAGGAATAATGGTGAACAATATCACACATTAAAGCTAGTGTTTTTGAATTATGGTGAAATATGGCATGAAAGTGCTGTATTAACAAAAGATGGACAATGTTTTGATAATAAGAGACATGTTCAGTTCTTAAGAAAAATATGGTGAAAATATTCCATGACAAGCACATTGACAACCTGAAGGCTACGATGCAGAGTTGTAAAAGGCTCAAGCCTGAGAAGGTAATGAAGAACGATTCCCATGCTAGAGTAGTGCGATCCATAATAGAAACTGCAGGAAAAATCATGCTCATTTAGTGCAACCTATGTGCAATCGAACGAGAAAGAAAGGAAAAACAAAAGAATGGATTAAATTTTGAGTCAAGGTCCAACCTTGGTATATCAGGATCACAGAAATTAAGATATCTATCTTCAAAAACCTGCCAATAACATATTGCTTGTATGAAGTTATCGGAAAGGTGCTAACCTACTAATACAAATAAGTACTCAATAGTTACCGTACCTTAAATCGTTTTTCATCCAAAGCACCAACTGGCTTCGAAAGATCCCTAAAAGTAGATGACTTGTTGAAATCAAGCTTTTCTGAGGTGTAATCAGCCAGTACCCATGGAAATATAGGATACTGAGTTAAATCATTGTAAGATCGCCCAGCAAGGGTATTAAGAATAATCAGATACTCAAAGTTACTGATTTCCCTCCGTTTCCATTTTTCCATGGCATTCTCAGCCATTTCAAGTGCAACTCGCCTGTCAACAAATGAAATGACACTATTTTTGTCTTTAATACTTCCTTTAGGGAACAATGCTTCATTCCTGAGGGAAACTAAGAGAGACCCAGCATTTTTAGCATCCTTTTGGGAGGAGAAGTTTAAAAATATAGGTGCATTTGAATGATCAAAGAAGATCTCCATTGCAGTATATTGTAGCAGGTAGCGTGTCCAATGAACTGCTTTTATCTGAAAACACGCAAGAAAGGAGATGAAGAGAATGAGCAAGCAAACGAGGTTGAGGAAGGTAGATACCTTGGTTATGTTCCACCTTCTGTGATGTTTGATTTTGTTAGATTGGTTTTGCATCAAGATACTGTTGCTTTCAATCTCACTGTCTCGGCATCCATCAAGTCTCTCTGAACCTCCCAATTCGTTCTTGCAATCAGAATAATTTTTGTCTTTAAACTTGCTGAAAACAGATGATCCTCCAGTTCCTTCAACCAAAAATTTAAAAGAAAAATGTAGAACTGTTCGTGTGATATCTAACTGTCCTGCTAGTTTTCTCTTTGGGGTTACAAGAACACAATGAACTGAACATAGCACCTGGAACATGGACAGCAAAAAGAAATCAAAATCTGTCTGGTACCTTTTTGTTCTAGGGAAAACAGTAGGAAATTCTCCTACTGTGCTATATATTAATAATAATAAAAGTTGTGTAAAGTACAAGAAAAGGCAATCTGTCTGGTAACTTCAGGTGAAAATTATACTAAATCTTTTTTTACCTTGGTATAATCATTATCTCCATTAGTAGATGATGGTTCTTTCTTATTCTGTACAGTACTACGATAATCTGAGGAATTTGCAGCATTAATCGGGTTTTGGTTCTCTGAAGGATTACTCTGGGAAGATTCACTCGTATCATTGGTATCTTGAAATGGTTCATAACCACTGTCCTCTGTGATTCCTCGCACTCCTTTCAGAAGAAATCGCTTCATTTTCTCAGGAATTTTGGTACTAAAAGAAGGTTGGTCAACAGATGGCTCTGTACTATCATTCCTAGTGTATGAAGGTTGACAGAGACGCTCATCAAACTTGTAATTTCGCTTGAGCTTGAATCGCCGCCGCCATTTATCCTCTGTCTTGTCAAGTTTCCAGTGAGTCACAATATCATTTGGAAAAGGGTTAGCAGACCATGGCCCCCTCTCATCAATCAGAGCCCGGAAAATATGTATCCACTTATCCTGATATGAAAGGCAAATAATTACTATATGACTATACGTGCTCCTAAACAAATAGACATTTGGAATATTTGGCAGCATCAACGCAGAATTCACTTACTGCAACAATTTGCTGGTCCACATCAAAAGCAAGTTGGAAAGCTGCTTTTCTGCTGTCATCTGCGGAAAGCACAGAAGTGATGGAGAAACGCATCTCATCTTCAATGATCTGCACTAGTTGTGTCTCTTTAGTGGAACACTCATTAAGCTTAGAGTCAAGTTCTTGCAGCTGCCTTAAGCGATCACCCTGAACAGCCTTCATATGCTTAACCTCATCAGTGGCCTGAAAAGCAATAAAGCTGATTGTTAGTCAGCACTTATAAACAAAGATGTATTTTAGCATGGGTCATACAATAAAAAAGATTAATCTATAAAGAATGGTTTATTACCACCAATAATAAACTAAGAAAGAAAGCCAATGTTCAAAAGAAAAGAAAAACAACCATGCCGGACACAATCAACACTGTTAATGAAAGGTGCAACACTTGAAACACGTCCTACTCAATGGAGTGGTAGAAATTTCTAAGACAATAACAAAAAGATTCTAGAAAAAAACTAAACAAAAGGGCAAAGGAACAGACCGCAGCAAGAACACGGTCTTTCTGTATAAAATTAAGAATGAACCCGGCCTCTTTATTGTTGCTGATTTCCATAGAATCATCTCTGCCCAAGATATTAGTAACAAGCATGGACTTTCCATATATGATAGTTTCAAGAATCAGGTGAGATAAAACATGGAAGCGTGCACCATCATCAAGTTGCCCATACTGAGATCTTACCATGAGTAAAGACCTGTACCAAGAAAGGAATTAGGAGAATGCTTCATGCACACTCATAATGAAGTTCAAAGTTTTAAACATACCATATTAAAAAGTGCAGCTTGTTTTTGCTTTGCTCATCTTCTGAAATAACAAGAACAGGAAGCAATGACATGAACTGCAGAACACACTTGAATGCATTTTCTAAACCAGCTTTGCAGAGATACAGAATTACAAGGTGGAAGAAAACTCTTGGGAATATCTCTTCCCTCAACATTGTAGCTCTGTCAGCAAATCTATTCATTTTTGCACCTAATGCAGTACCAATACCTCCAGAGGCAACCACAGCAGCCATTTCTGCAGTGGGGACATTCAAAGACTCCACTAATGCACGTGCCATTTGCCCCAAAGATGGGACTCCAGCATTTGGACCCTTTGGCAGCAATTTGCTTGGTCCTTTCCCATTCAAATTACATATAATATTCCATACCTTGTCAAAGAAGCTCCACCAGTCATCACTTATTTCATCCCCATCAGCAAATTGGCAAGAGCTCCATGGAAAACTGGCAATTGACAGATTTATTAAAGGTAAATGTCAATGCTCAACTACCCAAGTTTAGAAAGTTCACAAAATACGGAAAAAATGAAAGGATATAAAAAAGGCATGTGCTCGTTTAGCAAAAATAGCTTATTAAGGAATCCCACAAAACAAAAACAACACTGTTTGGTCCCTTGAGAAGCACAACAATTTGACCCATTAGTTAACTTCAGGTTGAGGTTGTGTATGCACTGAGTGTCAATATCGAATTGTTTAACTACCAATACCAGCAGCATATGTATTAAAGAAACAGTTGCATATCCTAGTGGTTACTGTTGATTAAAAAAAGAAAAGAATAAACACCTTACAAGCCCACCAAAGAAAAAATGATATAGCAGTGCCTCTAGTGACTGCTAGCACAGAACCATCAACTGTTGTGTAGCGGCATCGCAGCAGCACTGCTCACTTGGGGCGCTTTTGTACTAAGGTGTGGAGTGTATGTGGTGTGCTTTGGTGTTATCTTAGCGGTGTGTCCACCTGGGACGTGTGTTGTAATCTTTTAACGCAATATTAAGAAAAAAAATAATTGTTGCCCACTTCGAGTCCATGCCCTAGATGTGAGAGGGAGTGTTTGAAGTATATTGCCCACATTTCCTCAACAGCTTCAGGTTTTGGGTAAACTAGTTGGTGAACTCAATTGGTCATACTACATAGCCATGCAGCATAATGCACCACAAAATTCAGGAAATTAGGAGTGGTGGCACATGTTAAGTATATCAAGGCCCATATACTATAGGCCCATGAGGCCCATGTGGTTATCTATATATTGGCATCTCCACTATTGGAGTCATTGTCTTCTCAAATCCCCAAAGTAAGTCACATGGTATCAGAGCTATGGATTAGGGTTAGGTTAGGATTATTTTAGTCCTCCTCTCCCACGATCCAAAATTTTAACCGGCCAGTTGGCCAGTCGGCCTCGTTGGCCAGTCGGCCCTTCGGCCGAAGTCATCGCCGCCCGTCGCCCATCCCTGCCACCGCCCGTCCCTGCCGCCGTCGACTGTCGCTCTCGTCGCGGTTATTCCCGTCGCGGCTCTTCCCGTCGCGGCCTCTTCTCGTCGCGGCCGCCCGTCGCGGCCGCCCCTGCAGCTACTTGTATTCGTCCGGGCCGCCGCCGCTACCGGGGTCTTCCGCCGCCTCGTCCTCGTCAGATCCGGCGCCGACGGCTGCTCCGCCCATGGATCCTCTGCCACCGCCTGGGGGATCCGCCTCTGTCGCCGCCTGGGAGTGCCGTGCTCCGCCGATTTTTCTCCACCCGCCCGTGGATCTGCTGCAGTCCGTCTGCTGCCGTCCGTGGATCTTCTTCGCCCGCGCGTGGATCTGCTACCACTCGTGGATCTGCACTGCCCGTGAATCTTCTCCGCCCGTGGATCTGCTGCTGCTGTCCCGTGGACTCTTCGTCTGCTGTCCTCTACCCGTGGTAACTGCTATCTGTCATCTGTTTCTTGGATCAGGTTCTAGCACTTATCAACATGTCTCAGATAAATGCAATAGTTATCAATCTCACCCTAGATGGTCAAAATTATCCAGAGTGGGCTTTCTGTGTAGAGACTGCATTGAGGGGCTATGGTTTACTTTTTCACTTTCATCTTCCACCACAACCAAGGTGAGCACTGCGTTCCCCATGTTCTCCTCTTCGTTTCGCCACAAACCTCACCCGCTAACTCCTCTCCGTTTGCCCGGAACGCCGATGTCAACCCGCCGGTCGCTATAGGTCTTCCCTGCCGTGTTCCGCCACCATCCGTTGTCCTTTGGCCATGCCATAATTTTTCTTAGACTTGCCTCGCCGCGTTCTACGCCGTGCTTCCTTCCGTTTCCCCGAAAAGCCTCCACAAATTTTCGCCTCCGACACCTCGCCATGACCGCCAATGGCATCTCGTGTCCCCATCTATCCGGTGGTGTTTTCCCCAATCCGTTCGCGTCATATCGTGTCAAACCATCCCAGGTAGCTACCTTTCAAATGGTTTTGGATTCGCTTCACCGAGCACCAAGATATCGAGTTTTTCCTGTTTCTCCACTGTCGTCGTTCAAACGTCGATTGTATCGTCTCTGATTAATTTTCAGCTTAGCCAATAATTTTCCTAACCTCACCATACCATGTTCTAGCTCATGCTCACCCTACATCTCCACGTTCCATACCCGGTACTATATCTCTCCAACCCGCCGTTGTCGCTATCACGCCGTCACTGCCGTTTTTCCCTCACCGCCGGTGATTGCCGCCGTTCCTCGCCGCCATACCTGTGTCACCACCTTTGCCTCGACACCAGGATTCCATTTTGCCCATTCGCCAGCCACCTCGCAGCCAATCGACACCGTACTATTCAAAAGATAAGTCTCGGATTTTGTTATCATTTCATGTGATATCCAAAACTTCCACATATTCGTTCTCCCTCATACAAACTCCGAATCCGTTGATTCTTTCTCCTAAATTCATATAAAATCATATTATATCCGTCAGTATATATTATAATTTTTGGATTTTTTTGGATTTATTCGCTTTGGTTCTTCGTGTGTAGACTGCGACGATTCAGAAGAATTCGATGACGATTCACACCAGACTACAGAGCAAGGCAAGTCACACTCCTTGATCATGTTGATCCCAGTTTTCAAAATAAAATTATGTTGTTTTAAATTATATTGCATGCATATTTTTATTCAACGTATTTTAATTTAGTTTTAAATTTAGTTATTGCCTACTTGTTAATTCCTCCATTGATATTGAATTCCTCTATACCTTGTCACCCTAGAATCAAACTCTAGTTAATACATTAGTGTTGGCTAGAGAGTTTTAATCAAATGCTTAGACCTGCTTAGTTATAATATTTGTTTTGGGATACTTTTTCACATGAAATGACGAACCTTTTTACATAAAATGATAAGCTTTTCAAAGCTACTCTTGACTTTGGTGAGTCAAGGAGGTTTATGAAATATTTTGAAAACAAAATATAAAAACTGGTTTAGACTTAGGCAATTGGTTAGAATGGTGGGTGCAGGCATGCCCTGTTGGTCGGAGCCGCAGTGGTTGACTGTCGTGCACAGGGGTATGTGGTTGGGCCTAAGTCAATTAAGGACCGGTCTGTGAGCTACTGTTGCAAAGCCCTAACGTACTACCACAAGGTTGGTATGGGACAGCCCTGACTGAATAATTTGCGGGTCCCAACCTGAGCCATTTCGTAGGTTGAAAGTGAGCATGGCGTAGGCCATGAGAAGTCTCACTCGGCTCAAGAGGGGGTCCCGGTCTGGTGGATTCCTTACTGGGGTGAAACCTTAGTGTTGGCTTGGCCAGGTTGAAGACTTTGCATTGTAAAGGCCTTGTCATGATCTCCTCGCCGCACACCTAAGGAAATGTGTAATCCGGTGGCAAAAAGGGATGAACATGTCTTGTGGGTAAAGCTGTATAACCTCTGCAGAGTGTATGATCTATCCTGGATAGCCGTGCCCACGGTCACGGGCATGCTGAGTAAAAGTTTTTCATGGATTAGACTTTGTTTTTAAAAATGGTTTTTGAAAACTTTGTGGATGGATGGAATCCACGAGAGATGAAAACCTTGCGGATGGATGGAATCCGCGAGAGAGTTGCGCAGTTGAAGCGTGTGGATGGATGGAATCCATACGTGATCTTTTGGAAAAGATGGTCCGGGTGGGATGCCCGTGGTTAGGTTAGTGTTTGGTCGGAGCCTGCACTAACGGTATTAATTTCATTTACAATTATTGTTTTTACTTATTGTATTAAATTCAGTATTTTTAATCTATTTACTGTATTTCTTTAAATGATGTTTTATGCAAACTAACCCTATAAGCCTTCCTTTGTTGCCTTTATCATTATGATGCATTTTCTCCGTGACTTGCGGAGTACAAGTTTGTACTCACCTTGCTATCTCCACACAGAGGAAGACGACTTCAACTATGGTGAAGACCTGGACAAGTAGGTCGCGTCTTACTGTCGTTTGCCTGTGGGCAAGCTCAGTGGGCTTCTTCCGCTTCGGTTTTTCTTCCGCTGCTTATGTTTAATTTTGGCTTATGTGCCGTGGATGTAAACTTTGGCAATTCTACCCATATTTAATTAATAAATGTCATTATGGTTGATATTTATCTTTGTTGTTCACTGTGTGCACTAGCTGATCCTGGACTAGTGCGATTTACACAGAGGATCCAGGAGTTGTTGCTCCGGGTTCCGACAGAGATGGTATCAGAGCCCATGACGACATCGTTCCTGTGTCTTTCTCCTATTTCACCCAATACTGATGTCACCACACCTTCTCCATATATTACGCCCATTCCTGCTCCTATTTCCATCACGCCACCTTCACAGGAGACTACACCTCCTCCTGCACCACCTCCTTTTCATTCTAAACCACCTATCACACGTGTTTTCCATCGTCGTCCTACAAACACCACAGCGCTTCCACCCAGTTCTACCACCACGGCCAGTCCTGATACGACTGCTGTTGATGCTTCTAATAATATTGATGAGTCTCATACTATTCCTGATGAGTTACAGGATGGTCCAAGATATAATCTACGAGATCGTACTGCTATTGGCCCAGCTGACAAGTATGGTTTTCCATGTGTGAATGCCGTTGTTGATGAGCCATCCACTTACCAGGAAGCCTCTCATATTCCGGAATGGCAGCTTGCTATGTCTGAGGAGCTTGCTGCCCTTGATCGTACAGGAACTTGGGATCTTGTTCCATTACCATCACATGCAGTGCCTATTACATCTAAATGGGTATTCAAAATTAAGACCAAGTCTGATGGTTCTATCGAGAGATATAAAGCCCGTCTTGTTGCTAGAGGTTTTCAGTAAACTCAGGGTCGAGATTATGATGAGACCTTTGCACCAGTTGCTCATATGACTACTGTTCGTACTCTCATTGCAGTGGCTGCTACTTCTTCTTGGACTATCTCTCAAATGGATGTTAAGAATGCTTTTCTTCATGGTGATTTGCATGAAGAAGTTTATATGCAACCACCTCCAGGTGTTGATGCTCCTCCTGGTCATGTTTGTCGCCGTCGTGCTCTATATGGTCTTAAACAGGCTCCTTGTGCTTGGTTTGAGCGTTTTGTTTCGGTGATACGGGATGCTGGGTTTTCACCTAGTGATCATGACCCTGCTCTATTTATTCATCTCTCCACGTGGACGTACTTTGCTTCTTCTATATGTTGATGATATGTTGATTACGGGAGATGATGTGGAACACATTTCTCATGTGAAGAAGCAACTTGGTGAGCAATTTCAGATGTCTGATTTGGGTCCTCTCAGTTATTTCTTAGGAATTGAGGTGTTGCATTCTGCAAAGGGATACTATCTCTCTCAGTCCAAATACATACAAGATCTTATTGCTCGCTCTGGCATTACAGATAGTCGAACGGCTGCGACACCTATGGATCTTCGTTTACAACTTCGTCCTACCGATGGTACATCTCTTGAGGATCCCTCTCGATATCGGCATATTGTGGGCAGCCTTGTTTATCCCACTGTTGCTAGACCTGATATTGCTCATGCAGTTCATATTCTGAGTCAGTTTGTCAGTGCTCCTACTTCCATTCATTTTGGACATTTGCTTCGTGTACTACGGTACTTAAGGGGGACATCTTCTCAGTATTTGTTCTATGCTCGTGAAAGTCCGCTTCATCTTCATGCTTACTCGGACTCCACCTGGGCGAGTGATCCAACAGATCATCGTTCTATCATAGGTTATTGCATTCTTCTTGGTTCTTCTCCTCTTGCATGGAAGTCTAAGAAGCAGGCGGCTGTATCTCGTTCTAGTACAGAGGCAGAACTTCGAGCACTTGCCACTACCACTTCAGAGATTGTATGGCTTCGATGGTTGTTAGCAGATTTTGGTATTTCTTGTGATGCTCCTACACCTCTTTTATGTGATAATACTGGAGCCATACAAATTGCCAATGATCCTGTGAAGCATGAACTTACAAAGCATATTGGCGTTGATGCTTTCTTTACTCGGTCTCATTGTCAGCAGAAAACAATTGCTCTTCAGTATGTGCCCTCAGAACTGCAAGTGGCAGATTTTTTTCACTAAAACACAAACTCGAGAGCAACATCGGCTTCACTTGCTCAAACTCAATGCTTCAAAACCTCCGTTTCCACCTTGAGTTTGAAGGGGGTGTTAAGTATATCAAGGCCCATATACTATAGGCCCATGAGGCCCATGTGGTTATCTATATATTGGCATCTCCACTATTGGAGTCATTGTCTTCTCAAATCCACAAAGTCACAGCACAAAGCGAGCACACAAATGCAAAAGGAGGTCAGAAAAAAATTCAATGGACTAGTAATTTATACTTCGAAAGAATTAGCTTTGGATAGGAGCGCATGGAAGTTAGCGATCCAGGATCCATGTACCGGAACCATAAGAAAGTTAGGGGCAGTGTTTTTAGGCTCTCGGCTCGGATAACAGGTTGTACGGCTTAGGATTTTAGCATTGTAGGCTTTATTTTAAGGCTCTCATTTCTTTGATCTTGAGAAGGTTTCATTCCTAACCTACCCCAACTTGTTTAGGACAAAAGACTTTGTTATTATTGTTGTAGTAATTTATATTATTTGGAACATCTGGAAGGAAAGAAACATAAGGGTCTTTCAAAATTAATTTCTGAACATGCAACAAGTTGCCTCCAAAATCTGAGAAGACATAGAACAACATGAGATAGCATTTCAAGTACAGTTTTCACTTATAGTCATTAGAGCTCGATGGAGCACCATGTACTTGGTTTGCTTTAGCTAGGCTCGGCCAACCTTTTTAGGATGATTGTTGTATGGGGCCTTGCCCTGTGTATCTAAACTTCTTTCTTTCAATGTGCTGAAGAGGCAAAGCTCCTGCCCTTTCATTAAAAAAAAGTTACATCAAGTAGAAGAAATTGTTTCCATCTAAACTTATTTGGGCAGCTATTATTCATTAGATAATATTTAAATATGTAGCAACTAAGGCGCATATTATATAGGAAACATAGATGTTGTGAACGCCTTCATTGGGAATAAGTATCAGCACCGTAAGCGTCCGGGACAAACAGCGAGCAGAAGTGATATTGTCGGACGAGAAACAGCAGTGGCTGGATTAGATACAACAGTGGCGGCAACAAACTCCAGTTCGGTTACAGTCCACACTTTGCAAGGATCAGCTGGCAATTCCGAAGGAGATAAATTTCAAGAGTAGTTTTATTAACACTTGGTATCAGAGACGACGATCCTACCAACTACATGGAGGAAGCTTTGTCTCTCGCTGATCTCAGCAAATAGATCGCAGAGGTTTTCAAAGTGTTGAGCGGCCACCAAGCAAAACTCGACGAGATGGAGAGGAGCCTCGGTCCTGGCCCTAGCCGCCAGCTGCCGAAGGAACCTCCCAACGACAATGCGCGCAATGGCAACAACGACGAGGTGCGTAGCAATGGCAGCTCTATTGATGATTACCAGGATCAGTTCCTTGCTCTTCTTTGTCGTTGTGATGAGATGATAGAGAAGCAACAACTGCAGATTTTTACGGCAAGCCTTCGCAACCCCTTCAGACCGACGTTGAATTGCAGAACCCCTCCACCTTAGAGGCGGCAATGAATCTTGCTCAAGCTTACGCGAAGTGGATGACGGTGGATGACTCGGAAGAGTCAAAGCCGGCCATTAAACTGGGGGTTTCCCTTCGCCTAGTACCTCCTGCACGTAGCACGATTCCTACGTTGGCAACACCTTCTAGGTCCATGCTGACCACCACTCCTCAGCCGACGACACTAGCACAACCATCCAGGAATTTGACATCCAGATTTCGGTGCCTAATAACAGAGGAGATGATCGGGCGTCGCCTCAAGGGATTATGCTTCAATTGCCCTGAAAAATTCACTCGCGAGCATGCTGGCAAATGTTCCATGAAAGGACTCTATCTCTTGGAATTAGAGGAGGGTGAGGATCTAGTGGGTACTAATGATGATCAGGTGGAGATTTCTCTTCATGCCCTCACCGGCATATGCACCAGCAAGACGATGCAGCTTCCAGTCCGAATTCATGGCGCAACTCTTCTTCGGAAAAGGAAACTACTCTTGAAGTTTATCTCCTTCGGAATTGCCAACCGATCCTTCCAAAGTGTGGACTATAACTGAAATGGAGTTTGTTGCTGCTGCTACTGTATCTAATCCGGCCACCACTGTTTCTCATCCGACAATATCGCTGTTGCTCGCTGTTTGTCCCGGACGCTTATGGCACTGATATTTCTTCCCAATGAAGGTGTCCACAACATAGAGAAAGAACTAGTACCTTCTACACTGACCGTTGCTCTCGGTGTTTAAGATTTCATTTACTGTAGTCTTGACATCTTTCCATTTGTCAGCAGGTGAAGATTCCTCTGAATGACTAGGAGATGGAAACTGTGGAAGAAAACAAATGATATTGCACATGTGTAGATAACATAATTTATTTTCTGTTTGATACAAGTATGTTTCAAAGTATACCAAGAGCTTAATTCCTATTTGATTCACAAGCAACTCCTGGATAAGCTTCAAAAGATATAAGACATTATCACGGCATGGCTGTGAAAGGAAAATATTATCTTCTGAAGATGTCTGAAGAAGGCTCCCAACAATATCATCAAGTATGTCCCGCAGCAAATAGGAACTTGGTAGTTGTCCCTGCATATTCATGAATCTCAATAATGTCTTCAGAATTAAAAAAAATGCAACCAAGTTGGTCATATAAATAGAAATAAACAAAGGAGAAGATAAAAACCTGGTCAAATTTCAAAAGGAAAAAATTAGCTGTATCTTCAAGCTGATGCCAGCCACCTCTTACAGAACTCAGGTAGTATGAAAGGACCAACGAATACAAGTTCCTCACAAGAATTAATTCATTGATCCCCAAATTGTCAAGCTCACCTTTGGAAACTGATTTGTAGTCCTTAAATACATCAAGCTTTGTGGATGTCTCGAGCCAGGAATTCCAACCGTGCTCCTGATAAAATCATTTTAGGATTAACACACAATAAGTAATTTATATAGACCTAAGAAAATAACTAGTACCATTAAGGCTTCAATGTTTGTAGGATTCGAATACAATAAACCAAGAAGATCACTTAAGATTCTTGTCCGTGCTGAACAATCTTGACAAGATTGCATATATTTAAAGATGCAGACCAAAAACTGAGGAAGGAAAAAAGGAGCCAAGCTTGATGGGTTGAAAGTCTTATCTTTTGATAGATCAGATTGAGGATGTTCCTGTAGGACCTATACAGGGAAAACAAAAGATCGAATTTACTGTTTCAACTAATAGTCAAAAGGTCAGTAAAAAAGAATAAAAATGAAACAGTAATATGACAAGTTGGCAATATAACCTGTTTTGGACTGGTTCCACCAAGAACATCAAAAAAAGCTGCACATAAATTATCTGAGAGTGGAAATTTAAAGAGACTTTCAGATATTGTACTGAAAAACAATTGAGGTGCCTCTGTAATTTCTTTTCTTAAGTTTTCAGATATGGACCTAGATTGCCCTATGGGCAAGGTAAATAATTTCGATCCTTTCTTCTCAGATGGAATTCCAACCAAAAGCTTTCCAAGAAGCTGAAGGCCCAATAGTCGGATTGGCTCAAATTCCCTGAAGAATGAACTTAGGTCAGATATACCAAAAACTCGGAATCTATATTAAACAAATATAATGTATGAATAAATTACGCCACAAAATAATGTTTTATTCTGATAATAATGCGCAAGATCTAGAGATGCAATTCAAGGATCGAAAAACCGGTACCGGGGCGAATCCCGGCCGCCGGGCGGTACCAGTAACCGGCCGGTTACAGGAAATCCCGGTTTCATACCGGATGAAATTTGGCAAATGGATTTTTTTGGTGGGGCGGGAGGAGACCGGTAACTGGCCGGTTACCGGTTTTACCGGTGAGAAAACCGGAAAAACCGGTGGGATGAGTATGGAAAAAGCTGCTGCTGGTGCTTGCTGCTGGTGCTTGCTGCGTGCTGCTGCTGTTAGCAATTAATCCTGTGTGCACGTAGTCTCTTAGTATTCATGCATTGCTTAAGTGCTGTGTGTTAAGGAGATAGAGTTGTATTAGAGATAGAGTTTGTATTCTATTCCATATATGCCTTATCTCTATATGGCATATCCCCTTGTACTCTCCTATATATATGGCCCTTTGGGTCTCATATCAATACACACAATATTCATAACATGGTATCAGAGCTTAGGTTGAAACCCTAACCTCATCTACTTCCGCTGTTGTTGCTGCCCCCGGGAGGATCGATCTCCACTCCCGGGGGCGGCCACCTTGTTGGGCTGCGCCGACCCGCCGTCTCCTCGTCTCTGGTCGCCGCCGCCCTCATCTACTTCCTCGATCTGGATGGACCGCCCGGATCCGGCCTTCTCCGCCGAGATCCGGCCGCCGCCGCGCCCCCTCATCTCCGGTTGCCGACCTCGCGCCTCCATCCCGAGCTCGATCCGGCCGCCACGCCCCAGATCTGGCCGCGCCCTGCTCGGATCTGGCGTCGTCCCGGCCGCCGCGTCGCCCCGACCGCCGCCCGCCCCAGATCCGACCGTCGTCCCCCGCACTGGATCTGGCCTCCTTGCCCGTGGATCTGGCGAGCAGGCCCCCCTACGCCGCCTCCCGGTCATCGCGCTGCCCCAGCCCGGATCTGAGCGGCCGTCGCCGTCCTCTTCTTGGACCGCCGCCGCCCGCAGTCGCCGTCTGGATCTGGCTGCCTCCGGTCACCGCCTCGCCGGCCTCTGCTCCTGGCTCCGCTTCGTCGCCTCGGCGCCGCCCCGGGTCTGGCCATCTCCGCCGTCTCCCGTGGCCGTCGCTGGATCCTGCCGCCCTGTGCCGCCGTCTCCCATGGCCCCCGCCGCTGGATCCCGCCACTCGGTGCGCCACGCGGGCTCACGCCGCAGCCGGCGACCACCCCAAGATCGCAACTGCGCCCGCGCCCACGGCTGAGGTGCCGCCTTCGGATGCCGCCTCCCGACCGAGTGACGGGAGGGGGTGAGAGGGTGGAGAGACGCGCGACGGGCGCGAGGAAGAGCGCGACGGGTGCAAGGAGAAAGAGGGAGAGCCGCGCCCCCATCCCGACCGCCTCTCTCTCTACTGATTTCTTCTCTACCACCCCGGCGCCTGAGTGAGGAGAAGGGAGAGGGTGGAGCGTATATGCAAACCGTGGAAGGCTACAGTATGCTGATTTCTTTTAGTTTCTTTTAGTCGGTCTTTAATTATTTTTCGTGAGTCTTCTATCGCGTCTATCCAAGTTCGTAGTTTCTAATCTTTCATTCGTCCAAGCCGTGCGAGTCCACAAATTTATTGTCAGTCATAGAAGTGTAGGAATTCTCTTTTGTCTGGCAGCAGCCGCCGCTCTACTCTCTGAGCCGCATGCAGATCGTAGAAGTCGTTATGATGCCGCCGCTTCTCTAGCCGCCGCCCGAGCTTCAAAGGCCGCCGCGCGTCCTCTGTGCACTTCGCCGCCGCCTCTTGGGCTTCGATCTGCGCCGTCATGCATCTATCTATTCTTCTTCAGCTTGATTTGACAGTTTATTCAAAAGCTGCACGCAACGACGACATCATCAAGACTCGAACTTCGGATTTATCTTGTTTTAGTGTTAACCCTTTTTCAAATGCAATGCTATTGCATACGCCTTGCATTTGAGGGGGGGTGTTAAGGAGATAGAGTTGTATTAGAGATAGAGTTTGTATTCTATTCCATATATGCCTTATCTCTATATGGCATATCCCCTTGTACTCTCCTATATATATGGCCCTTTGGGTCTCATATCAATACACACAATATTCATAACACTGCGCATGCCTTGTCTCTTGGAGTCCTGTGCATGCATGTGCATGCCATTTAAACTCTGCATGTATCCCATGCGCTGCAGTTATTATCTCTTAGTATACTGCGCACATACTGCGTTGCAGTTATTGTAATCCTTTAGTATTCTGCATGTCTTTAATACTCAGCATGTAGCACGCAGCACGCATACCTGCATGCATGCCTTATCTACTTGTAAACTTCTAGCTATAAATATAAGAGAAGAAGGAGCAGATGTTAAGCAGCTCAAAAACCAGACTTTAGTTTCCTGTCTTCAGCTGCTGCTTGCTGCGTGCTGCTGCTGCTCCCTCCTGCTTGCTGCTGCTCTCAAGTCTCAATAATTTCGCATTTTATATTTCGGGCGGTATTTTTATTCCCGGTCTCAGGCGGTAATTCCAGTTACCGGCGGTTACCGGCCGGTAACCACCGGTAAACTGATCCCTGATGCAATTCATAGAAGATGAAGGCAAACAGATTCCAACGGAAACAGAAAGGCCAACAATAACAACAATAAAGCCTTTTGTCCCAAACAAGTTAGAATAGGTTAGGAATAAAACTTTCTCAAGATCAAACAAATGAGAGCCTTGAAATAAAACCTACAATGCTAAAACCCTAAACCGTACATGTTGTGGACGCTTTTGTTGGCAAGGTTTATACTCGCCGTAACAAGAAAGCCATGTCCACAACAAAGGGTTAAAGAGAGAGGATAAGTTGTTAGAGAGTTGTGTTGAGGATGTCATGTTTGTTAGAAAGTGGGTGAGGTTGTCAGGATATGAGTTGGAAACAGGATAGAGTAATGAGTAGGAATGAGTTGGCCTAATGGCTATATATATGCATGTAATGCCTTGATGAAAGGATATCAATAGAAGAAAAGAAAAGAAAGAGAGTTCTGAGTATCAAGCCATAACAGCTTTGGTATCAGAGCCACCCCCCACCCACTCTCGTCCATCACGCCTTTTCTCTTCTCCACCGAAGCTTTTCCACGCCGTTCCGTCGCACCAGATCGGCGGGCGTGTCCTTCGCACCCGATCGCCGCTGGCGATCGCCGCTCGTGCTCTCCCACCACTCCTCTCCCTTCGTTCCCCTTGGTTCCCTTCGTTTTTTCGCCTTCCCTCTTCCCGTCAGCATCGTTCCCCTTTGTTCCTCCGCCGCGCGACTCCTCTTCCGTCTCCCTTGTGAGCGTGCTCATGGCGTCCCCTCTCTCTGCCGCCGATTTCAAATCGGCCATGGAGAAGCTCTTCGGTGAGATCCAGTCGGTCAAAGAGGACCTCGCGACGCACAAGAACGACCAGAGCCGCCTCTGGGTCGCCGTGAATCGCCTCCAGACCACCCAGCTCGAGCTCGGCGACGTCTCCGACAAGGGCAAGGCAAAGCCCGAGTCCGAGGTGCCGTCATCGCCTCCTCCCTCCTACCAGTCCTCCCACAAACTGCGGTTTCCGCGCTACGACGGCTCCACCGACCCCATCGTCTGGTTGCACAAGGCGGAGCAGTTCTTCCGCGCCCACCGCACGCCGGAGGAAGAGAAGGTCTGGTTCGCCTCTTTCTACATGGAGGGCTCGGCTCAGGATTGGTACTACCGCCTGGAGCAGAATCGCGGAGTACCCACCTGGCCTCAGCTCCTCGACAGGGTGCAACGCCGCTTCGGGCCGCCGGTTCGAAGCAACGCGCTCGGCGCCCTCATGAAGCTCCGCCGCACGGGATCGGTCGAAGAGTACCAGGAGCGTTTCCTTCCTCTCCTGGCGCGCTGCAGAAATGTCACCGAACAGCAGCAGATCGACATCTTCACCGCAGGCCTGCGGAATCCTCTTCAGACCGATGTGGAGCTTCAGAGCCCAGAGACCCTCGACGACGCCATGGCGTTGGCACGCGCCTTCGAACGCCGCCTGGAACTCGACGACGACGACGACCAGAGCGGCTCCAGGGTCCCTCCACGCTTGTTCTCGTCGCATCGTGCGGCGGCGCCAGCGGCGACCATGACGCCCCGTTCGGCCGCACCAGGGGGTCGGGCGCCCTTCCCTACTCCACCGGCTCCGGTTAAAAGTACGCCGGCCGCCGGCACCCGCTTCAAGCGCCTGACGCCACAAGAGATGGCGCAGCGCCGAGCGGATGGGCTGTGCTTCAATTGCCCGGAGAAATTCTCAAGGGAGCACATCAAGCAGTGCTCGATGAAAGGGCTCTATCTGATGGAATTGGACGACAGTGCGCCTGTGGAGGGTACCGGGGAAGATGATGACGCTACCGAAGATGAAGTTGAAATATCTCTCCATGCTCTCACCGGCATCAAGACGGGGGATACAATGCGCCTCGCTGTGTCCGTCGTCACGACACAGTTGCGCGCCCTCGTGGATTCCGGCTCCACCCATTCGTTCATATCCTCCGCCACGGCCGATCGCCTCGGCCTCACAATGGAGCCACGGCCGGGGCTTACGGTGGGCGTCGCGAATGGAGATCGCGTACCATCACCAGGTGTCTGCCAACAAGTCCCGGTTGCCATTCACAATGAACACTTCCTCATCGACCTCTACGTCCTGCCATTGGAAGACTACGAGATCGTGTTAGGCTGCCAGTGGCTGAAGACGCTCGGACCAATTTTGTGGGACTTCGAGCAGCATACCATGGCTTTTTGGCGACACGATCATCCTGTCAAATGGCGCGGCCTGGAAGCTCCATCTCCGCCGTCGCTATGTGCCATGGCCCGATTGGATCTGTTATCACTTCTGCTGGCTGAGTTCGCCGATCTGTTTGAAGCTCCTTCTGGCCTACCTCCTCAACGTCATATGGACCACCGGATCACACTGCTCCCTGATACGGCCCCCATTGTGGTCCGGCCGTATCGCTATCCTCAGCTGCTTAAGGATGAACTCGAGCGGCAGTGTGCTGACATGCTGCAACAAGGCCTCATCCGCCCGAGCACGTCGGCGTTCTCTTCGCCGGTGCTCTTGGTCCGTAAGAAGGACACTAGTTGGCGCTTCTGCGTCGACTACCGGGCCCTCAATGCCAAGACCGTGCGCGACGTCTTCCCAATACCCGTCGTTGACGAACTACTGGATGAACTCAAGGGGGCTTCCTTCTTCACAAAGCTGGACCTCCGGAGCGGTTATCACCAGATTCGGATGCATCCAGATGACATCGCCAAGACGGCTTTTCGTACTCACCACGGCCACTTCGAGTTCGTGGTTATGTCCTTCGGACTAACCAACGCTCCTTCGACGTTCCAGGCCATGATGAATGAAGTGCTGCGACCCTTCCTTCGGCGATCGGTCCTGGTATTTTTCGACGACATTCTGATTTACAGTTCGTCATGGTCGGAGCATCTTCAGCACGTCCGCGCCGTCTTTCAAGCACTCCGCACCCACACCCTCTTCCTTAAGCGCTCCAAATGCAATTTTGCGGAACGCTCGGTGGCATACCTGGGCCATATCATTTCGGCGGACGGTGTCGCCATGGATCCATCCAAGATTGAGGCTGTGCAGAAGTGGCCGCAACCGCGCACCCTTCGCGCCCTCCGTGGTTTTCTCGGCCTCACCGGCTACTACCGGCGATTCATCAACAACTATGGGGTCATGGCGGCTCCTCTGACATCCTTGCTGAAGAAGGACGCGTTCTGCTGGTCTCCGGCGGCGACTACTGCCTTCGAGGAGCTGAAGGCTGCTCTGACCACAGGACCGGTCCTCCAGCTCCCAGATTTCTCCGCCGCCTTCGTGGTGGAATGCGACGCTTCTGGCTCAGGCTTCGGGGCGGTGCTCCACCAAGGCGCCGGCCCTATCGCCTTCTTCAGCCGAGCGGTCGCCCCCCAGCATGCCAAATTGGCTGCCTATGAGCGGGAGCTCATCGGCCTGGTCAAGGCGGTGCGGCACTGGCGACCTTATATCTGGGCACGGCCGTTCACAGTGCGCACAGACCATTTCGCCTTGAAGTTCTTGCTGGATCAGCGCCTCTCCACCATCCCGCAGCATACTTGGGTCAGCCGCCTCTTCGGGTACGACTTCATGGTGGAATTCAAGCCTGGTAGGTTGAACGCAGCTGCGGACGCTCTCTCGCGCCGTGATGAAGATGCGGTGGGCGCTGCGGTATACTCCCTCACTCGACCCGATCTCCAACTCTTCGCCGACCTTCGCCGGGAGGCCGAGCAGCTTCCGGAGCTTATCGCCAAGCGCATGGAGGTTACTCAGGGCATTGCGGGTGCGTCCTGGACGGCGGTGAATGGACTTGTTCTTCACCGCGGCCGCATATTCGTGCCCGATTCGTCGGCCCTCTGGCCGGCCATTCTTGCCGCAGCCCATGGCGCAGGACATGAGGGTGTCCAGAAGACTCTGCATCGTCTCCGCGCTTCATTTTACAACCCCCATACCAATAGGCGTGTTCGCGATTTCGTCCAAAGCTGCGCCATCTGTCAGAGGAACAAAACAGAGCATCTTCATCCAGCTGGTCTTCTACAGCCGCTCCCAGTACCCAACTCAGTCTGGGCCGACATTACTATGGATTTTGTGGAGGGCTTTCCCAAGGTCAGTGGCAAATCAGTGGTGCTTACGGTGGTGGATCGTTTCTCCAAGTACGGACATTTCATTGCTATTGGGCATCCGTATTCCGCAACTTCTGTGGCGCGCGTCTTCTTCGACCAGATTGTCCGGCTTCACGGCATCCCCTGCTCCATAGTCAGCGACCGCGACCCAGTCTTCACCAGCACTTTCTGGAAGGAGCTATTCGCGCTGTCCGGAGCCGAATTGCGCCTCAGCTCCGCCTTCCATCCTCAGACTGATGGACAATCGGAGGTCACCAACCGTGTGCTTGGCGTCTACCTCCGTTGCCTCGCCAGCGACCGTCCGCGCAGCTGGCTCCCTTGGGCGGAATTCTGCTATAACTCTTCATTCCAAACAGCACTGCGGACCACTCCATTCCAGGTTGTATATGGTCGTCCGCCTCCGACGATGCTGTCCTATCAGCCGGGCTTGTCGCGGGTGGCGGCAGTCGACAAGCAGCTGGCAGAACGGGATGTCTCCTTGGCAGAAATCCGGGACCGCTTGCTGCATGCCCAGGACCATATGAAGCACTCCTATGATCAGCAACACCGTGATGTTCAGTTCGCCAACAATGATTGGGTATGGTTACGCTTGCATCACCGCTCAGCTGCGGGCATTGTGGACAAAGCTGGAGGGAAGCTCGCTCCCCGCTACTATGGCCCGTATCAAGTCGTGGAGCGGGTTGGTCCTGTGGCTTATCGCCTCCGCCTTCCTCCCAGAGCCAAGCTACATGATGTCTTCCATGTGGTTTTCCTCAAACCGTTCCATGGCGATCCTCCAACAGAGATGATGCCTCTTCCGCCGGTGGTTCACGGCCGTGCAGTTCCTACACCGGCAGAGGTCGTCCGTGCACGCCTCAACAGGGGTGTCTGGGAGCTCTTGGTTCGCTGGGTGGGTTCCCCCGATTCCGAAGCAACATGGGAGAAGCTTGAGGGATTCAAAGAGGCGCATCCGGCATTCCAGCTCGAGGACGAGCTGTTTCTCCAGGAGGGCGGAAGTGTTGTGGACGCTTTTGTTGGCAAGGTTTATACTCGCCGTAACAAGAAAGCCATGTCCACAACAAAGGGTTAAAGAGAGAGGATAAGTTGTTAGAGAGTTGTGTTGAGGATGTCATGTTTGTTAGAAAGTGGGTGAGGTTGTCAGGATATGAGTTGGAAACAGGATAGAGTAATGAGTAGGAATGAGTTGGCCTAATGGCTATATATATGCATGTAATGCCTTGATGAAAGGATATCAATAGAAGAAAAGAAAAGAAAGAGAGTTCTGAGTATCAAGCCATAACAGTACAACCTGCTATCCGAGCTAAGAGTCTAAAAACACTACCCCTAACTTTCTTATGGTTCCGGTACATGGATTGCTAACTTCCATGCGCTTCTATCCAAAGCTAATTCTTTATATACATTCTAATCCCTCAAGTCTCTTTTAACTGCTTCCTTCCATATCAGTCTTGGTCGACATCTGCCTCTTCTTACGTTTTCAGTACGTCTTGAAATTCCACTACGTACCGGTGCCTCAGGAGGCCTTCGTTGGAGATGTCCAAACCATCTCAAGCGATGTTAGACAAACTTCTCTTCAATTGGTGCTACCCCAACCCTATCACGTATATCATCATTGCGGATGCGATCCCGCCTTGTGTAACCACAGATCCACCGCAGCATCCTCATCTCCGCTACACTCATTTTCTGTATATGTTGTCTTTTAGTCGCCCAACATTCTGCTCCACATAGCATCACGGGTCTGATCACCGTCCTATAGAACTTACCCTTTAACTTTTGAGGGACTTTTTTATCACATGGGACACTAGATGCTTGACGTCATTTCACCCACCCTGCTCTTATCCTGTGGCTTACGTCTTCATCAATATCATCATCCCACTGTAGCATCAATCCCAAATAATGAAACGTGTCCTTCTTAGGCACTACTTGTCCATCCAGTCTAACATCTCCATCATCTGCCCTAGCACCACTGAAATCACTCCTCATATACTCAGTTTTAGTCCTACTAAGTCTAAAGCCCTTCAATTCTAAGGTCTTTCTCCACAACTCGAGCTTCCTATCAACATCTATCCTACTCTCATTAACCAGCACCACATCATCAGCAAAATGCATACACCAAGGAACATCTCCTTGGATATCCTGTGTGACCTCGTTTGTCACTAGGGCAAAAATGTATGGGCTCAACGCTGACCCTTGGTGTAGTCCTATCTTAATAGGAAAGTCATTAGTAACACTACCACACGTTCTGACATTAGTCACAACATTTTCGTACATGTCCTTAATCAGGGTAATATATTTTGTTGGGACTCTTTTCGTTTGAAGCGCCCACCATATGACCTTTTTTGCACTTTGTTATAGACTTTCTCCAAGTCAATAAATATCATGTGAAGGTCCTTCTTTTCCTCCCTTTACCTCTCCATCAATTGTCATAGCAAGAAAATTGCCTCCGTGGTTGACCTCCCAGGCATAAAACCAAATTGGTTTGTTATTACGCTAGTCACTTTTCTTAAACGGCGCCCAATCACTCGTTCCCATAGCTTCATTGTGTGGCTCATGAGCTTAATTTCTCTATAATTAGTACAACTTTGAATGTCTCCTTTATTTTTGAAAATTAATACTAGTGTGCTCCTCCGCCACTCATTTGCATTTTGTTCAACCTAAAAATACTATTGAACAAATTAGTTAGCCAAACAATCGACACTTCTCTTAGGCATTTCCACACCTCAATAGGGATGTTATCAGGCCCCAACGCCTTACCCACGTTCATCCTTTTTAAGGCCTCTCTTACTTCCGACTCCTGGATTCTTCGAACAAACCGCTTATCGGTGTCGTCAAAAACATCATCCAGTTCAATCATACTATCATTATTATCGTGATTTAACAACTTGTCGAAGTAATCTCTCCACCTATCCTTGATCTCCTCGTCTTTCACCAAAAGTCTATTAGTGTCATCTTTGATGCATTTAACTTGGTTGAAATCTCTCGTCTTCCTTTCTTGAAGTTTAGCCATATTATATGTTAGATGTGTATTATGTAGTTGTGTATTTACCCCATTGTATGAGGGGTTTCCTGCATATATGCCAGACCTGTACATGTATATATATTGGCCCTTTGGCCACATGATGAATACAAGCGTTATTCCAACATGGTATCAGAGCCAAGGTTTCGTCATACCTAGGGTTTCGTTCATACCCAGGGTTTTGTCTGACCTGGACTCTTTCCCACCGGAGTTCCCTCTTTCCACCGCAACTCGTCGCCGTCAGCGTCACGGACCCAGTCTCTTTCCCACAGGACCTGATGCTGCCACCTTTTGGTTGCCGCTGCCGCCGCCTTCTTTTGGTTGCTGCTGCCGCCGCCGGGATCCAGGTCGCTGCCGCCAGCAGATCTGACGACCGGCTGCTGCCCCGCTGGCCGTGGTCGCCGAGCCGATCCGACGGCCGGCTGCTGCCCCGCTGGCCGACGCAGACCGCCGTCGCCGACTGCCGTCGTTGTCTGCCGTCGCCGAACCCGCCAAGACCTCCGTCGCCGACTTCTGAGTTGTTTTTGTGGTTTTTTGCTTAGGTCGGTTGAAGTGGTGGGCTGAAGTGTCGGTCGGTTTGTAAACCGACCCGAGAAAAAAAAGGAAAAAAAGAGCAAAAAAATGTCTTCTTTTGCAGGCACCGTTTCTGTTCCTCGTTGCCCGATGATCTTCGATGGTCTCAATTATCGGGACTGGTTTCAGCACATGCGCATCCACATGCGTGGTCAGCGCCTTTGGGACTTTCTTACTGACGAGTTGCCTTGCCCGTCTCGTCCTACTCCACCTATTGAGCCTGTACTCCCGAGGGATCCTTCCGAAGACGCTCGTACAAAGGCTTCTGAGACTTTTGAGGATACCATGAAGACTTTTCAAACCCAGTATGCCGTTGTCGCCGCACTGCCATCTGCCATCGCCGTTCCGGCTCCTCCTGTCCAGACTGATCGGATCTGGGCTCCTCCCGTCGCCGACGTCTTCACCGGCGCGCGCAGCCTCCTGCCTGGACGTCGGGTCGGCACCTTCCTCGCCGGGGCTGCCGTCTTCTTCGCCAGCGCGCGCGGCCTTCTTCGCGGCGTCGGGCCGGCTCCTTTCTCGCCGGGGCTGCCGCTTTCTTCGCTGGCGCACGCGGCCTTATTCGTCGTCGTGGCTCGTCTGGTCGCCGACGCTCGCCGCCGTGGCTCATCTGGTCTGCTGCTCGAATTTGCTGCCGGGGTCAGGACGAGCTCACGCCGGACCGGCCACTGCTTCGCCGCCCGCCGACCCCGCCAACAGCCGTTGCCGACTCCTCTTTTGCCTTGGTAAAGTGGTGACCAAGCTTTTGTAAACCGAGTCTCGGTCGTGGTCGGGCTAGATATTTTGTAAACCGACCGGTCAAAAAAAAAAGAGAAAGCAAAAAAAAAGAAAAAAAAGAAAAAATGTCTTCTTTTGCAGGCACCGTTTCTGTTCCTCGTTGCCCAGTGATCTTCGATGGTCTCAATTATCGGGACTGGTTTCAGCACATGCGCATCCACATGCGTGGTCAGCGCCTTTGGGACTTTCTTACTGGCGAGTTGCCTTGCCCGTCTCGTCCTACTCCACCTGTTGAGCCTGTACTCCCGAGGGATGCTTCCGAAGACACTCGTACAAAGGCTTCTGAGACTTTTGAGGATACCATGAAGACTTTTCAAACCCAATATGTTGCTTACAAGACATGGATTGATGAAGATGCTCATGCCTCTGCTATTTTGGTTGCTAGCATGGAGGTGCATCTCACTGGTGATGTTGTTGGATTGGCTTCCGCACATGCGATGTGGACGTATCTACGCAGCCGCTACGAGCCATCTAGTGATTCCTTATACCTTGCTGTTGTGCGACAGGAGCAGTCGCTGCAGCAGGGAGATGCCACTGTGGATAAGTTCTATGCTCAGTTGTCTGCGATATGGCATCAGATCGACTCTTTGGGGCCAGATGTTTGCCGCACATGTCAGTGTTGCCAGCGTCAGCAGTCTCACATGGAGCTTCGCCGCATCTACGATTTTTTGATACGTCTCCAGTCTGAGTTTGAGCAGACTCGTGCTCAGTTGTTGGCTCGTCATCCTCGTGTGACTTTGTTGGAGGCCCTTGCAGCAGTTCGTACTGAGGAGATTCGCCTTCGTGGAGCGGGTCTGCTATCGTCATCATCATCACTTCCTTCGGTTTTGGTGACTTCTCCATCTTCTACACCCACTGTGCCTTTGCCTCCACCAGCTGTGCCTCCACCAGTGACAACTTCTGCCTCCACCGCACGGTTGCTTCTGCATCGTCAGGTTCTGCTGGTTCTGCTGCTCAGTCTTCTGGTGAGAGACCACCTTCTACTTCTCCTTCCTCAGGTACATCACCTTGGATTCTTGATTCTAGTGCTTCTTTTCATATGACATCTGATTCCACCAGTCTTACTTCCATTAGTCCTCTAGCTGCTCCTATCACTGTCCACACAGCAGATGGTACCTCTCTTTCTGTCACAGGACGAGCACTCTTTCAAATTCCTCTTTTCATTTTCCTGTTGTTTCTCATGTTCCAAAACTAACCATGCAGCTCATATCTGCTGGCCAGCTCACTGATCATGGTTGCCGTGTTATTTTCGATTCTGATTCTTGTTGTGTTCAGGATCGTCGCACGGGGACTCTGATTGGTACTGGCCCTCGCCGCCGTGACTCCCAACGGCTCTGGGAGCTTGACTGGCTTCGCCTTCCTTCCGCTGCTCCAGTCAGTCTTCTCGCCTCCACCACTGCCTCTGCAGCTGCTGCAGCCTCCACCGCATCGTTTGCTCAGTGGCATCATCGCTTAGGACATCTTTGTGGTTCTCGTATGTCTTCCTTACTTCGTCGAGGTCTTTTAGGGTCTGTGTCTGGTGATGCTTCTCTAAATTGTCAGGGTTGTAAGCTTGGTAAACAGCTTCAACTCCCTTATCCTTTTAGTGAGTCAGTGTCTCAGCGTCCTTTTGATCTTGTTCATTCTGATGTATGGGGATCAGCTCCTTTTGTTTCGAAAGGAGCTCATCGATATTATATAATTTTTATTGATGATTTTTCTCGACATACATGGATATACTTTATGTCATCGCGTAGAGAGGTTTTATCTATCTACAAGACCTTTGCCACCATGATTCGCACTCAGTTTGACTCTCCTATTCGTGTTTTTCGCGCCGATTCCGCTGGAGAGTACTTGTCGAGAGTCCTTCATGGTTTTTTTGTCCAGGTGCTCATGCTCAGAATAGTGTGGCTAAACGCAAGCATCGTCATCTTCTTGAGACAACTCGTGCTCTCATGATTGCTTCTGCTGTTCCACCATATTTCTGGGCTAAGGCTGTTTCTACTGCCACTTTCTTGATCAACATTTAACCCTCCTCTGCTCTTTAGGCTGGGATTCCAGTTGAGCGTCTATGTGGCCAGACTCCTGATTACTCCAGTCTTCGCCTCTTTGGGTGTGTTTGCTATGTTCTCCTTGCACCTCGTGAGCGCACCAAACTGACCGCTCAGTCAGTTGAGTGCGTTTTTCTGGGTTACAATGCTGAGCACAAGGGATATCGTTGTTGGGATCCTGTTGGCCGACGGATGCGGATTTCTCGGGATGTTACTTTTGATGAATCTCGTCCTTTCTATCCTCGTCTGTCTCCTTCCTTCACTTCAGCATCTGTTGTCGTGCCGCTTTCATTTCTGACTTTTCCTTCAAGTCCTATAGTCACCACTCCACCACAGCCTTTGATCTCTCTGTGCCTCCTTCTCAGTTAGCACCTTCCTCTCCACCGGCATCCTCTCTCGAGGTTGCTTCTGATCTTGTTCCTTCTTTTCCTCTCTACTATACTCGTCGCCCGCGAGTTGAGGTTCCTTCTGATATGCTCTCTCATTCTGATGGGTGATCCCCTTCGGTCCCTCCTCGTACACGCTTCGCGATCGCCAGTCTATTCGGCCTCCTGAGCGTTTTGGTTTTGTTGCCGCTGCTCTTGCTGAGCCGACTTCTTATCGTGATGTTGTTCATTAGGAGTGGCAGCATGCGATGGCAGAGGAGATCGCTGCCCTTGAGCGTACTGGCACGTGGGATCTTGTTTCTCTTCCTGCGCGTGTTACTCCTATCACGTGCAAGTGGGTCTATAAGGTTAAGACTCGCTCTGATCGTTCTCTTGAGCGTTACAAGGCTCGTCTTGTAGCGCGTGGTTTTCAGCAGGAGCATGGTCGTGACTATGATGAGACTTTTGCTCCTGTCGCTCACATGACCACCGTTTGCACTCTTCTTGTTGTGGCCTCTGTTCGACAGTGCTCTATCTCTCAGTTAGACGTCAAGAATGCCTTCCTCAATGGCGAGTTGCATGAGGAGGTCTACATGCAGCCACCCCCTGGGTATTCTGTTCCCGAGGGTATAGTTTGTCGTCTTCGCCGATCTCTCTATGGCCTTAAGCAAGCTCCTTGTGCCTGGTTTGATCGTTTCTCCTCGGTTGTCACTGCAGTTGGTTTCTCCGCCAGTGCTCATGATCCTGCTCTTTTCATCCACACTTCATCTCGTGGTCGGACGCTTCTCCTTTTGTATGTTGATGATATGATCATTACTGGAGATGATTCTCAGTATATCACTTTTGTCAAGGAGCGTCTTCATGAGCAGTTTCTTATGTCTGATCTGGGTCCTCTTCGCTACTTTCTTGGGATTGAGGTTATTTCTACTCCTGAAGGTTTCTATCTATCCCAAGAAAAGTATATCCAGGATCTTCTTGATCGTGCCTCTCTTACTAATCAGCGCACTGCTGAGACTCCCATGGAGCTTAATGTTCATCTTCGTCCCACTGATGGTGAGCCTCTTGCTGATTCTACTCGCTATCGTCATCTTGTTGGGAGCCTTGTTTATCTTGGTGTCACTCGTCCTGACATTTCGTACCCTGTGCATATCTTGAGTCAATTTGTTTCTGCCCCCACTCAGCTGCACTATAGTCATCTTCTTCGTGTTCTACGATATCTTCGTGGAACTATCTCTCATCGTCTCTTTTTCCCTCGCTCTAGCTCTTGACAGCTCCAGGCATATTCTGATGCCACCTGGGCTAGTGATCCCTCTGATCGCCGGTCTCTTTCTGCTTATTATGTTTTTCTTGGTGGTTCTCTCATTGCTTGGAAGACTAAGAAGTAGACAGCAGTTTCTCGTTCGAGTGCTGAGGTTGAGTTACGAGCTATGGCTTTGTTGACTGCGGAGGTTACTTGGCTACAGTGGTTACTTGAGGATTTTGGTGTTTCTGTTTCTGCACCGACGCCTCTTTTATCTGACAGTACAAATGCTATTTGCATTGCTAAAGATCCGGTGAAGCATTAGCTTACAAAGCATATTGGTGTTGATGCTTCCTATATGCGGACACAGGTACAGGACCAGGTTGTTGCTCTTCAGTATGTGCCTTCCAAGCTTCAGTTGGCAAATTTTTTCACAAAGGCACAAACCAGGGCCCAGCACAGTCTTCATCTCTCCAAACTTCATGTTGTTGATCCACCATAAGTTTGAGGGGGGTGTTAGATATGTATTCATAGTTGTGTATTTACCCTATTGTATTAGGGGCTTTCTGCATATTTACCACACCTGTACATATATATATATTGGCCTATTAGCCTCATATTGAATAGATGCGCTGTTCATAACAAGTTCTATGCTCAGTTGTCTGCGATATGGCGTCAGATCGACTCTTTGGGGCCAGATGTTTGCCGCACCTGTTAGTGTTGCCAGCGTCAGAAGTCTCACATGGAGCTTCGCCGCATCTGTGATTTTTTTACACGTCTCCGGTCTAAGTTTGAGCAGACTCGTGCTCAGTTGCTGGCTTGTCATACTCGTGTGACTTTGTTGGAGGCCCTTGCAGCTGTTCGTACTGAGATTCGACTTCGTGGAGCGGGTCTGCTATCATCATCATCACTTCCTTCAGTTTTGGTGGCTTCTACACCCGCTGTGCCTTTGCCTTCACCAGCTGTGTCTCCACCAGTGATAGCTGCTGTTGGTAAGGGCCTTCACTGCACCTATTGCAACAAGGATGGACATGTGGAACAGTTTTGTTACAAGAAGAAGAAGGATCTTCGTCGTGGTGCTCATCCTCCGAGGGGCACTAGAGGTTCCTTCTCTCAGCAGAGTTCTAGTACCCCTGACACTCAGCAGCTTCTCACATTGCTAGGCCGCATGGTTGCTTCTGCATCGTCTGGTTCTGCTGGTTCTGCTGCTCAGTCTTCCGGTGAGAGACCACCTTCTACTTCTCCTTCCTCAGGTACATCACCTTGGATTCTTGATTCTAGTGCTTATTTTCATATGACATCTGATTCCACCAGTCTTACTTCCATTAGTCCTCTAGCTGCTCCTTTCACTGTCCACACAGCAGATGGTACCTCTCTTTCTGTCACAGGACGAGCACTCTTTCAAATTCCTCTTTTCATTTTCCTGTTGTTTCTCATGTTCCAAAACTAACCATGCAGCTCATATCTGCTGGCCAGCTCACTGATCATGGTTGTCGTGTTATTTTCGATTCTGATTCTTGTTGTGTTCAGGATCGTCGCACGGGGACTCTGATTGGTACTGGCCCTCGCCGCCGTGACTCCCAACGGCTCTGGGAGCTTGACTGGCTTCGCCTTCCTTCCGCTGCTCCAGTCAGTCTTCTCGCCTCCACCACTGCCTCTGCAGCTGCTGCAGCCTCCACCGCATCGTTTGCTCAGTGGCATCATCACTTAGGACATCTTTGTGGTTCTCGTATGTCTTCCTTACTTCGTCGAGGTCTTTTAGGGTCTATGTCTGGTGATGCTTCTCTAAATTGTCAGGGTTGTAAACTTGGCAAACAGCTTCAACTCCCTTATTCTTCTAGTGAGTCAGTGTCTCAGCGTCCTTTTGATCTTGTTTATTCTGATGTATGGGGACCAGCTCCTTTTGTTTCGAAAGGAGGTCATCGATATTATATCATTTTTATTGATGATTTTTCTCGACACACATGGATATATTTTATGTCTTCTCGTAGTGAGGTTTTATCTATCTACAAGACATTTGCCACCATGATTCACACTCAGTTTGACTCTCCTATTCGTGTTTTTCGTGCCGATTCCGCTGGAGAGTACTTGTTGGGAGCCCTTCGTGGTTTTCTTGCTGAGCAGGGCACTCTCTCTCAGTTTTCTTGTCCAGGTGCTCATGCTCAGAATGGTGTGGCTGAACGCAAGCATCGTCATCTTCTTGAGACAGCTCGTGCTCTCATGATTGCTTCTGCTGTTCCACCACATTTCTGGGCTGAGGCTATTTCTACTGCCACTTTCTTGATCAACATTCAGCCCTCCTCTGCTCTTCAGGGTGGGATCCCAGTTGAGCGTCTATGTGGCCAGACTTCTGATTATTCCAGTCTTCGCCTCTTTGGGTGTGTGTGCTATGTTCTTCTTGCACACCAAACTGACTGCTCAGTCAATCGAGTGTGTTTTTCTGGGCTACAGTGCTGAGCACAAGGGATATCGTTGTTGGGATCCTGTTGGCCGACGGATGCGGATTTCTCGGGATGTTACTTTTGATGAGTCTCGTCCTTTCTATCCTCGTCCTTCTCCTTCCTCCACTTCAGCATCTGTTGTCGAGCCGCTTTCATTTCTGACTTTTCCTTCCAGTCCTATAGTCACCACTCCACAGCCTTTAGTCTCTCCGGTGCCTCCTTCTCAGTCAGCACCTTCCTCACCACCGGCATCCTCTCCCGAGGTTGCTCCTGATCTTGTTCCTTCTTATCCTCTCTATTATACTCGTCGCCCGCGAGTTGAGGATCCTTCTGATATGTCCTCTCCTTCTGACGGGTCATCCCCTTTGGCCCCTCCTCGTTATACTCTTCGCGATCGCCGGTCTATTAGACCTCCTGAGCGTTTTGGTTTTGTTGCCGCTGCTCTTGCCGAGCCGACTTCTTATCATGATGCTGTTGTTCATTAGGAGTGGCAGCATGCGATGGCGGAGGAGATCGCTCCCAGCGCACTGGCCCGTGGGATCTTGTTCTTCTTCTTGCATGTGTTACTCCTATCACGTGCAAATGGGTCTATAAGGTTAAGACTCGCTCTGGTGGTTCTCTTGAGCGTTACAAGGCTCGTCTTGTAGCGCGTGGTTTTTAGCAGGAGCATGGTCGTGACTATGATGAGACTTTTGCTCCTGTCGCTCACATGACCACCGTTCGCACTCTTCTTGTTGTGGCCTCTGTTCGACAGTGGTCTATCTCTCAGTTGGACGTCAAGAATGCCTTTCTCAATGGCGAGTTGCGTGAGGAGGTCTACATGCAGCCACCCCCTAGGTATTCTATTCCTGAGGGTATGGTTTGTCGTCTTCGCCGATCTCTCTATGGCCTCAAGCAAGCTCCTCGTGCCTGGTTTGATCGTTTCTCCTCTGTTGTTACTGCAGCTGGTTTTTCGGCGAGTGCTCATGATCCTGCTCTTTTTATCCACACTTCATCTCATGATCGGACTCTTCTCCTTTTGTATGTTGATGATACGATCATTACTGGAGATGATCCTCAGTATATCACTCTTATCAAGGAGCGGATTCATGAGCAGTTTCTTATGTCTGATCTAGGTCCTCTTCGCTACTTTTGGGATTGAGATTATTTCTACTCCTGAGGGTTTCTATCTGTCCCAAGAAAAGTATATCCAGGATCTTCTTGATCGTGCCTCTCTTACTGATCAGCGGACAACTGAGACTCCCATGGAGCTTAATGTTCATCTTTGTCCCACTGATGGTGAGCCTCTTGCTGATCCTACTCGCTATCGTCATCTTGTTGGGAGCCTTGTTTATCTTGGTGTCACTCGTCCTGACATTTCGTACCCTGTGCATATCTTGAGTCAGTTTGTTTCCGCTCCCACTCAGCTCCACTATAGTCATCTTCTTCGTGTTCTACGATATCTTCGTGGAACTATCTCTCGTCGTCTCTTTTTCCTTCGCTCCAGCTCTTTACAGCTCCAGGCATACTCTGATGCCACCTGGGCTAGTGATCCCTCTGATCGCCGGTCTCTCTCTGCTTATTATGTTTTTCTTAGTGGTTCTCTTATTGCTTGGAAGACTAAGAAGCAGACAGCAGTTTCTCGTTCGGGTGCTGAGGCTGAGTTGTGAGCTATGGCTTTGTTGACTGCAGAGGTTACTTGGCTACGGTGGTTACTTGAGGATTTTGGTGTTTCTGTTTATGCACCGACTCCTCTTCTGTCTGACAGTACAGGTGCTATTAGCATTGCTAAAGATCTTGTGAAGCATGAGCTTACAAAGCATATTGGTGTTGATGCTTCCTACATGCGGACACAGGTGCAAGATCAGGTTGTTGCTCTTCAAAATGTGCCTTCCGAGCTTCAGTTGGCAGACTTTTTCACAAAGGCATAAACCAGGGCTCAGCACAGTTTTCATCTCTCCAAACTTCATGTTGTTGATCCACCACAAGTTTGAGGGGGTGTTAGATGTGTATTACATAGCTGTGTATTTACCCCATTGTATGAGGAGTTTCCTGCATATATGCCAGACCTGTACATGTATATATATTGGCCCTTTGGCCACATGATGAATATAAGCGTTATTCCAACATTATAGACACCCTTCTCTCCCTCTTTTGTACTTAGTTTCTGATAAATTTCCTCATATGCCTTGCCTCGTGCCTCACTCACCGCTTTCTTCATATTCTTTTTTGCTTGTTTGTATTTCTGCACGTTGTCATCGCTCCTATCATGATGCATGTGCTTGTAGTATATCTTCTTCTCCTTAACAGCCTTTTGCACTTCCTCGTTCCACCACCATGTGTCTTTTGGTTCTCCTCTTGTCCCTTGGATCACTCCAAGCACCTCCGTAGCCACCTTTCTAATGCAAGTTGCCATCTCTATCAACATACTATTCGTTTCTCCCACGTCCCACGTCCCTTCTATGATCATCCTATCCTTAAATGCCTGTGCGGTATCTCCTTTGAGTTTCCACCACTTCGTACTCGTGGCTCTGGCAACCTTAGCTTGTCAGACCTGTAACCTAAAACGAAAGTTGGAGACTACCAACTTATGTTACTGGACAACACACTCTCCAGGTATAACCTTACAATCTATGCAGTCCTCCCTCCTAACAAGAACAAAATCGATTTGGCTAGAGTGATGACCACTGCTAAAGGTAACTAAACGAGAATGTCTCTTTCTAAAGAAAGTGTTAGCTATCATGAGATCATAGGCTATCGCAAAGTTTAAGATATCTTCTCCCTCTTGATTCCTATCACCACAACCAAAACCCAATGCACCCTTAGAAACCTTCCACTAGCTGTATCGATATGACCATTGAAGTCGCCTCCCAAGAAAATCTTCTTATTGATAAACACACTTCTAACCATGTCATCTAGTATTAGAGTATTTGGCATGTATATTACACCCTTCCTTCTATTGTTGTAATTGCCTAGCTTAGCTCCTCTAATTGAGGTATGTAATCCCTCTCATGACTATTAATACAAGGCCACCCCTTGCCCCTTGGCATGCGTGGTGATTGAGCTAATCTCTCTATTCCACATGGTATCAGATTTCTTTTGCGATCTCTGAGCCTTCCTGCGCTGCTCCTCTCTCCTGGCCGAAGTGCAGCCCACTGCCACCTCGGAGAATCCGCTCGGATCCGGCACCCAGGCCGTGCCGCCTCCACCTCCGGCCGCCGTCCTCCACTGCTCGCCTGCTCCTCTGTTTTCCCCGCCGCCGCTCGCCTTGCCCTCCGCTGCTCCTCTGTTTTCTCCGCTGCCGCTTGTCTTGTCCCCTACGACTACCTTGCCTCCCCCCGCCGGCTCCCGTCCACCGCCTCTTGCTGCGCCCCTCCACCATGTCGGCCCCCATCGACGCTTCGGCCGCCGCCGCTGCTGCTGCAGCCGCCTCTGCCTCCCCGGGCACCGCCGACACCGGCTCTGTCTTCAGCGCTGGTGTGCTAGCTGCGCCGCCGCCGGTCGTCCTCAACACCTACTGCACGGTCGCCGTCAAGTCCCACATCCCGACCACTCTCGACATGAAGGCGGCCAATTACTCCCGCTGGTCCAAGTTCTTCCGGACCATGTGCATCAAGTTTGGCCTCCTCTCTCACATCGATGGCTCCGACGTCGCACATCCGGACGACCCCGCCTGGACACTCGCCGACTCTACCGTCCTCAGCTGGTTGTATGGCTCCGTCGCCGACGACATCCTGGACTCAGCAATCGCCGACGACGAGACTGCGCGCGATTTGTGGCTCGCGATTGAGGGCCTCTTCCGCGACAACAAGGAATCTCGTGCTGTCTTCCTCAGCAGTCAGTTCCACTCCTTGATGCAGGATGACCAAACCATTGCCGAATACAGCCAGTGCGTCAAAACCTTGGCCGATGCTCTCCGCGATGTCGGCCACCCTGTCTCCGACTCGCAGCTCGTCCTCAACCTGCTGCGCGGCCTCAACCCTCGCTACTCCAGCACCGCCGATGACATCGCCAACTCGACGCCCTTCCCCTCCTTCGCTCGGGCCCGCTCCATGCTTGCTCTCAAGGAAACGCGTCTCGCCAATGAGACCAAAGTCGCCGCCGAGACGGCCCTCCTCACCGGCGGCTCCACCACGGCGTCCGCTCCCTCCGCCCAGACCGGTTCTCATGCCTCCAACGCTGGGAACCGTGATGGTCTTCGCAACGGGCGCAATCGCCGTGGCAAGCAAGGCGCCGGTTCCCAGGGTGGTCGCGCGCCTCAACCGGCCGGCCCCTGGTTCTGCTTCAATCCATGGTCCGCTCCCAACGCCGGCCAGTGGAATGCTCCTGGTGGACAGTGGCGCCCCTCGCCAGCTCCGGGCCTGCTCGGCGCGCCGCCGCGGGCACATGTTGCCTTCACGCCACTCCAGCCGCCTCCTGCCTCGACATGGGACCAGCAGAGCCTCATCACTGCCCTGAACCAGCTTGCTGTCCAGGGGCACGGCGGCTGGGTCGTCGACAGCGGCGCTACTTCCCACATGACATCTCACGGCGGTACATTGCTCTCCTCTCACCCCCCTCCTACTACGGCTGTCACTGTTGGCAATGGCTCTCGTTTACCCATCTCTTCCAGCGGCCATTCCTTTCTCCATACACCCACCATGAAATTTTCTCTTCGCGATGTTCTTGTTGTTCCTCATTTAGTTCGCAACTTACTATCTGTTCGCAAATTCACCCGAGATAACCACTGCTCTCTAGAGTTTGATGCCTTTGGTTTCTCTGTTAAGGATCTCCCGACGCAACGAGTGACGCTTTGCTGCAATAGTGAGGGCGATCTCTACACCATTCCTGCTGCCGAGTCACCCTACACTGCCAGTGCCCATCTCGCCGTCTCCTCCCACCTTTGGCACCAGCGTCTTGGTCATCCCGGCATTGCTTCTGTCACAGCCTTACATAAAGATTCGCATATTGCATGTAATAATGTAGCTCGCTCACTTTGCCACTCTTGTCAGCTTGGTAAACATGTGCGTCTACCTTTTGCTCCCTCTGTTACTCGCACCTCTGCACCCTTTGAGCTCATTCATTGTGATGTGTGGACCTCACCTGTGGCTAGCATATCTGGTTCACTCTATTATTTGGTGGTTGTCGATGATTTCTCTCATTTTTGCTGGACCTTTCCACTTAAAGCAAAATCTGATGTTCACCAACATATAGTCAACCTTGCCTCTTATGCCAGCACGCAGTTCGGCCTCCACCTCAAGTCCGTTCAGGCTGACAACGGCCGTGAATTTGTTAACCACGCCAACACATCCTTCTTTGCCTCCCGCGGCATCGCCCTGCGTCTCTCTTGCCCATACACCTCACCGCAGAATGGTAAAGCTGAACGGATGCTTCGCACCCTTAACAATATGGTTTGCACTCTTCTTCTTCATGCTCATATGCCGCCTAGGTTCTAGGCAGAGGCCTTAGCTACCGCCACCTACCTCCTTAACCGGTGTCCCTCCTCCTCCATTGGCGGTGCCATTCCTTACACACTTCTCCACCAGAAGCCACCACAATACACTCATCTTCGCGTATTTGGTTGTCTCTGTTTTCCCAACATATCCGCCACAGCCGCTCACAAACTTGCTCCTCGCTCTACGACCTGCGTCTTTCTTGGCTACCCTCCTCACCACAAAGGATATCGTTGCCTTGACCTCGCCACCAACAAAGTCATCATCTCACGTCATGTTGTCTTCGATGAGAGTACTTTTCCGTTTGCCAACAGTAGTCATCCGCCTATATCCTCTCCTGCCACTAACGCCGACTTGGATTTCCTAGTTGATGACTGTGCCGTGCCGGTGCCTTGCACTGCTGCCATGGCACCCCTGCAGGTCTCCCCGGCGACAGCTCCACCTTCGGGTGTTGAGCGCTCGCTACCCCTCCAGACGGCGGCGTCCCGACCGCCCGTGTGTCTGGTATACACTCGACGGCCTTCTGCGACCACTACAGTTTCTGCCGCCCCGCCGGCTGTGGCGGTACGCCCGGACGAGCCTTCTGCAGCCCCACTGGTCTACACCCGACGGTCATGTGCGGCCTCCACCACTCCTGCTACCCCGCCGGCTATGGTGGTTCGCCCGAACGAGCCTGCAGCACCGCCGGTCGTCCCCCCTACTGCAGCTGCACCGGCGCTACCTCAGATGGTCACGCGGTCTCGGGCCGCCTCTGATCCTTCTGTGGACTTCTCCCTGACGGCCCAGCATGCTCCTGTGTCTGCCATCCCGGCCAACTACCGTAGCGCTCTCGCCGATCCTAATTGACGCGCTGCGATGGGAGATGAGTACCAGGCCCTCATGGACAATCACACGTGGCGTCTCGTTCCTCGTCCACCTGGTGCCAACATCGTCTCCGGCAAATGGATCTTCAAGCACAAGTTTCACTCCGATGGTCGTTTAGCTCGCTATAAAGCGCGCTGGGTTGTTCGTGGTTTCTCCCAGCAGCACGACGTCGACTATGATGAGACCTTCAGTCCAGTCGTCAAGCCGGCAACTATCCGCACCGTTCTCTCCATTGCCACGTCGCGCTCCTGGCCGATCCATCAGCTCGACGCCAAGAATGCCTTCCTCCACGGCACGCTTGATGAGACGGTTTACTATCAGCAGCCCTCCGGTTTTGTGGACCCTGCTCACCCTGATCATGTGTGTCTTCTTCAAAAGTCGCTTTATGGCTTGAAGCAGGCTCCTCGGGCGTGGTACCACCGCTTTGCCACCTACATACGCCAGCTCGGTTCCGTTGCATCCTCCTTCGACACGTCCCTGTTTGTCCTACACCAGGGGACCGCCATGGCTTATCTCCTGCTGTACGGTGTCCCGCTCGAGTGCCGAGGCCGAATACCGAGCCGTTGCACATGCCGTCGCCGAGTGCTGCTGGCTGCGGTAACTTCTTCAGGAACTTCATGTTCCCCTTGCTTCAGCCACCGTGGTGTACTGCGACAACGTTAGCGCCATATACATGTCCGCCAATCCAGTCCATCATCGACGGACGAAGCACATCAAGATAGACATTCATTTTGTCCGCGAGAAAGTCTCCCTCGGCGAAGTCCGCGTCTTGCACATTCCATCCTCTCATCAGTTTGCGGACATAATGACCAAGGGGCTTCCGACACAGCTTTTTCAGGAGTTTCGGTCCAGTCTTTGCGTCCGGACTCCTCCCGCTACGACTGCGGGCGGGTATTAGAGTATTTGGCATGTATATTACACCCTTCCTTCTATTGTTGTAATTGCCTAGCTTAGCTCCTCTAATTGAGGTATGTAATCCCTCTCATGACTATTAATACAAGGCCACCCCTTGCCCCTTGGCATGCGTGGTGATTGAGCCAATCTCTCTATTCCACATCTAGGTCTTCCCAAAATTGCTTAGCGGTCTCATCCAATCCTACTTGTGGAACATATGCACTAACAACATTCAAAACAAAGTCACCAAAGATTAATTTGACTAGGATAATACTATCCCCCTGTCTCTTCACGTCACGCTTATCGATTAAGATGCCCCCTCCATTCTTGTTCTGTTCTGTTCCAGTATAGCACAGCTTAAAGCCAGTATGCTACATCTCCTTTGTTTTCTGACCCACCCATTTGTCTCTTGAACGCACAAGATATCTATATGTCTCCTAATCGTTGTATCAACTATCTCTCTTAACTTATCTGTTAAGAACCTTACATTCCAACTACCCATACGAATCCTACTCTCCTCGACTAGCTTCCTTGCTCCTCACACTTGTCGAGTAAAGTGCGAAGACTCTTGCCCATTTTCCACTACATCCGGGCGCCGACGTAGCGCGTTACTAAGGGAGTAATGTCCCGGCCCTTGCTCATTTGTTGTTATTAACAATTTTATAAACAAAACTAACTGTCAAAGTTCAGTTTAGGAGACCTTGCCAAGTGAAATAGCACCATATAAAAATCAACAGAGAGAAATTGCGCTAAAGTTAATCACAAACTCTGGAATGTTTTGTGTTGTTGTGCAGGTTATCAAGCAGCTAATAATTTTACACTAGCAAGCAACTTAACTTCTAACCATGCTCAGGTACTACTGAGCCTAATTTCAAGACAAGCAGCAGCAGAATTTATATGCAATGTATTACTTAGCACGAAGTACTGTGAACATGATATAGAAATTAGCTCTGACTTGTAAACAATTGAAATATATTACCTCTTAAGAAGATTGATGAAAATGCAACACCCACCAAGGCAATTTACGTGCTCCACGAAAGATGACAAAAATGAACTCTCTGAAAGAGCATGAATGATCATATTCAGTACGTCCTCAATGCATGCTACATCTTGGCTCCTCTCGAAAAAGGATACAAGAGCTCTTATATCAGCTGGAGAAACTTTTAGCCTGTGGAACAATGTTTGCCGTATTACGAGCTAAAGTCTGCAAAAATGCATAAAGTTTGCTACCATGGGTGTGTAGAAAAAAAAGAAAATAGATAGTACTATTATGAGACATCTACAGAGGAAATCAAAGATAAAAGGGGGGAAATAGGAAGAACCATGAAAGCATCTCTAAAGGATTTATTGGAAGGTGGAAGTACTTACTTTACGCTCATTTCTGCTAAACTCAGAAGGAGAAGCCGAAGCCTACGGATTTCTTCTATCTTAGGTCTCTCTCCAATAACTTGTTTGGTAACCGGATGCAGCAAAGGCTCGGAACCAACAACGTACCTAGAATCTACCTTTTCCCAATAATATTGGCGCACAATGTCAATAATTCTAGGAAGTCCACATAGTAGTGGTAAAAACCTTCCATCGGTTTCAAAATATTTTATCAAAAACATATAAAGATCTCTCTGCACTTCATAACTTGCATATACCCATATTTGTGGATTCAAATAAATTTGTGAAATAGCATCTTTCAGCAGAACTTTCGACATGCCTGAATACACAGAAAAAATATTAGTGATGCACAGCTTCTTGTTTCAGAGAGCCGCGGGGAGAGAGGGGGGCTTACCACAGTGCCTTATAACATCAAACATATACTTCACTGCGGAAAGCGTTTTGATATTTAACAACTGAGGTGTAGCAGACTGAAGCAAGAAGCCCAGAATAGATAATCCGGAAAGAAGATACATCTGTTGTTGATTGGATACATTTCCATCCAGAACAGATGCAACAAGCTCAATGACCTCAGCTGCCAATTTTTCATTGATGACAGATGTATGACAAGATTGGCCACCATCAGTTACAGAATCACAAAATTGAGTGAAGAGAGGGAAAAAAACAGAGACACCACCGACGCAATAAATAATATCCTGCGGCAAGCGTCGCGAGCATAACTTTGTCCCGCCCATGATTGTTGCTTCAAATGTACTTTTGTCAGCACTATCAAGTGCAGATGACACACTGAACAAAGTCCTACTGTCACTAGCCTGGGAGATGGGAAAAAAGAAAAAATATTATGTTAGTCAATCTGAGCTCTTGATGCAACACCCCAGGGCCCAAAATCATCTGAAGCTTGCCCCCAGCACCCACACAAGGGGCAGACTTGGACACATATGGCAACTCACTTGGGCTTTCGCCCTCACTTTGGAGTTAACCCGGAGTTGCCATGTTTGGTTATGTTCGGTTTACATGCTGTCCAAACTCTCTTACAGTCTGCATGTTTGATTAATCCCACCGGTCCACCACTATATACTACACACATGGGCCACCACTATTTGGGCTGGAGTGTTACACTTGATGAAATAAGTACAATATCATGCTTATCAGCGAAGAGAACTTAAACCTGTGCATTAAGACCAAAAATTATCTTTGATGAAATGCCATCTCTTGCGTCCAGAATTCCCCTATATAGTGAATCATCACCATGGAAGGAGTACATATAACTTGGTCCTAGATTATATATGCCCTTTATTTGCTCTGAAGAGAGTGCGTCAGAAAACACATAAACTGGGCCCATTTGACCAGTAAAGGCAAAAGTCCTTTCGAAACCAATAGAAATAGGTTCTTCACCAACAGGCATCAATTCTGCAGCGATAGTGCAGTGAGTCATTGCCTCATTGACTTTTGCATACCTGAAAATAGCAACAATAAGTTTCAATTTTACAAGGTAAAAATTGGATTGATAAAAAGCTAACAATATCATAAAGTAAGACTACGTGTTATACAAAACCAAGATTATCTTTTATCGATGTAAGGATGTAACAAGAAACTCAAGAGCTTTCCCTTAAAAAAACATACTCAGGAGCTGATACTTTGGTGGCCAATTTCGTTAAGGGTAGTAGTGTAATGTGTCAAGGGTTTTAGTGTAGTATCATGTATAGGTTAGGGGTAGTTGTGGTATTGTAGTCTTAGTCTAGGGTTTAGTCTCTTGTACTCTATGTATATCCCCCTAACCTATACATGATATTACACTACAGCCCTTGACACATTACACTACTACCCTTAACGAGTTTTTAGGTAGTATCAGTTCCGTCTTCAAACATTTGTGCTAATTAGTGCCCTTTCATCTTCAAAAAGGAATTTGTAATGACAAATATTATGATTATGGTTCGGTTTTGTGTTATGCTGCATAGACGAAGCAGTCAGAAAAAGTAACTGTGCAAAATAATAACTTGATAAGTTAATTTGCCAAACAACCATTTTATGAAAGCAGTTTGCTAAACCTCCTTATTTCAAACATTTTATAATAGCACATGTAACCTACATGATTTACAGCCAAAACTAACATTATTGGAAATTATGAATGCAGGATTGTTTGCTCACCTACACTTCTCAGATGATACTAGCTCCCCATCTACATAACACCTCAACTGGCTTCCTCCAGAAAAAGCCCTTCCTATTGTATGAGTAACAGAAAGGAATTTCCACTCCTTTGGTGGGAGCTTGACTGGTAACAAAACACACTGATGTTTTTGATTGATAGACTGCCAAAACAGGGAAGACCAGAGTTTAGCATAAAATATAATTGCAGTGAAAGCGACAAATTCTGCTGAGTAAGATATTTAAAGCTCCGGGGAACAGAGCTTGGCTCAGTTGGCAAAAGGTGCTGTCGTGCACCCCAGCCACCCGGCTTCAAAGCCTGTGGTGCCCATTTTTCAGGGGTAATGTTTATATGAACGGTACTATTGGGTACTGTTCATATGAATAGTACTCCTGAGTACACGCGCGTGTGAGTGCTTTCAGTGGTCAAAGCGCGTGCTCGCGCTCCGGAGACTCTTAGGTCTCCGTCTCGCTTCAAGTGTATGCATTGAACGTACCCACGTGCACGTGGGCGTGTGTGGTGTCGTGTGTGTGTGCGTGTGTGCGTGAATACATGCTACTTGTACTAAAAAAGATATTTAAAGCTCCTATATGGAAAACAAGTATGAAGTACCGTCATGATTAGGAAAGCCTGGTGTCCAGATTTGGACCAAAAAACTAAAATAGTTTCTAAGAGGAATAAGTACCTTTTACTCCCTCCAACTTTTACAAAAGTCTAGTCAACCCCTTAAACTAAGGCTGTTTTTAGAGGTGGTTTTTGCCATGGAGGGTGATGCAATCTAGGTTTGCATATGGGCTAACACATGGAGAGCAAAGCAAATAAAAAAGTTTCTTCCTCTGCCCACCCAAGATGGGCTCGGACTTGTCGTTGTGGCCCAGTGGCATCCTTGCCACCAGCGAGTTCCTCGCTGCCTTATTTACCAGTGGGGGTAAAGTTGTGTGTGTGTGTGTGTGTGTGTGTGAGAGAGAGAGAGAGAGAGAGAGTGGTCTGTTGTGAAAGTTCAGGGGAGTAAATTTGACTCATTCCTTTCTAAGCTAAATTGTAGTTTGCATCCACACATTGTAGAATATAGCTAAAGAATAGCTCGAATGAAATAGATCAACCTCTATAAATAACTAGTCATAACTCATAAACATCATGTGGAAACTATAAGAAAGAGTTGAAAGTTCTTTAAACGGGAATCAGCGTGATCGCGTCTTGAGTCGAATGCTTAATAAGCCCATATTGGCCACATAAACTATAGAATCTGATCCATCTAGCCAACACTAGCCGCGTGTGTTTAAAAGACGGTTAGGTTGAATTGAGGGGATTTCTTCAAATTGCTTATGAAACTAGCTAAATTTTCCATTAGAACTGTTATTGTGTCAAATTCCACATATTTGTGTTGCAAGCTGGGAAGTTTGATAAGTGGTGTTGACTGTTGAGAAAATGATAATTGATGTAATCAACACGATGATTGTTGATAATTTCATAGGCCAAACCGCCAAAGAAAGATATATTTATAGTTTTATTTATACCCTAGATAATAAAAGGCATAAATATAATAAATTATTTCACAACAATAACAACCATTTTTTGAAGTACATGATTTGATTAAAAAAATGAGGCAGAAAATCACCATTACCTCGTATAATATAGCACTTTTGCTAAGCACAGCTGAGCACCCCTTTCCGTCTTCCGTGAAAAAGGAGAAAAGGCCCATCATACCATTTTCTGGGAAGTTTTCTACCCTTAACCAGCAAGAAAAAGATAACCCTCTATTATAAGGCCATTGAAACGGTGATTTTATTTCTATACCCTGTCAAGGAAAAGGAAAGAATGCCAGTTAGTCACCACAGCAAATATTCTACAACATAGTAATGGCTGTTGTTAGACAGCATAATGGTCAGCCCTATGGGCTTATGGCCGTAGGCCCATTTGTGTCTAGTATGGTTGGTTAGGTGACTATTATAGGCAAGGATATCTCTAATTGGCCCTTGATTCTATTAGCCATAACCCTAGACATCCTTGCCTATATATTTGACTTGTATTGCTTCTCCCTAATCAATCTACTATTGAACCTCATACTCATTGCTTTCATGGTATCAAGAGATCGAGTTTTCCCCTGATTCTCGTTTCCGCTGCCCTAGCGCGCGTGCCTTCCTTACGCCGCGCTCCCTCTGCACCGGCCGTTCCTCTAGCCGTCGCTGCATCTCGCGGACGATCCCCTCGTCCCGCGACCACATCCCATGGCTGGACCGTATCCAGCCGCTCCTCCTTCCCCAGCGCCGCCGCCGCTGGCACTAATGCCGCGCGCGAACGCTACCCGCAGGAGGATGCCGACCCGGCCGCCGCCGCCGCGCAGGACGACCGCAGTCGCGCAGCCCAAGCCGCGCGGGAGAAGGCCCTCGCGGTGGTCGCCGAGGCCGAACGCGAGGCCGCAGCGGCTACCCAGGAGCGTGATGCGGCTGCGGCTCGTCTTCGTGATGCGCTCCAGCGGGCTGCTCGCGCCCGTGCTGATGCCGCCGCCGATCCCTTGCCGCAGGACGCCGCCGACATCTCATCCCCTGTCTCCGACGGCCACGACGCTCATGACGCCTTGTTGCTCCATGAGGCCGCCGCTGTCCTCAATCTCCATGCCCAGGCTGTTGCAGTCCAGAACATCCGATCCCTGGTCCCCGTCGTCCTCGACATGACCTCCGCCAACTATACCCAATGGCGAGAGCTCTTTCTCCTCGCCGTGGGCAAATATTCTCTGGAGGATCACGTCCTTCGCGACGCCGCTACACCAACCTCCCCTGACTGGCTGCGCATGGATTGCGTAGTTCGGTCTTGGATCTTCGGGACTATGTCCGTCGATCTCACCAAGATCGTCATGGAGCGTGGCTCTACAGCTCGTGCTACCTGGCTCGCCGTTGAGACGCAATTTCTCGGCAACCGGGAGGCACGAGCCCTCTTTCTGGAGGCCAAGTTCCACAACTTTCTTCAAGGCGACCAGTCGATCACCGATTACTGCCAGAAGCTGAAGCGCATGGTTGATGACCTCGGCGAGCACATCTCCGATCGCACTCTGGTGCTGCATGTCATCCGCGGTCTCAACGAGAACTCTGCCATTGGTCTGCATCTTCAGCGCAGTCGTCCCTTCCCCACCTTCCTGGAGGCCCGCGCCGACTTTCTCCTGGAGGAGCTCAACCTGTCCCATCGCACGCCGGCGCCCTCCATCTCCCTTGTCACCACTACAGGCGGCCCTGCGTCCAACCAGCAGACGCTCCCTCCTTCAACCGGCGGCTCTGCCTCCAAGACTACTTCCCGCGGCAAACGTGGCAAGCGCCGCGGGCGTTCTGGCAGCAGCTCCAACGCCGGCACCACCTCTGATGGTGGAACGCCTCAGCAACAGCGGGCGGGAGGACAGGGCGTCGCCGGCTCTCCTTGGCCCTCTCTCCATCATCCCTGGTCCGGCTCCATCCACATGTGGCCAGGTCAGCATCCACCACTTGCGCCTCTTCCTGTCCCTGTGCAGCAACGCGCCGTGGGTGGTCAGCCGCCGCAGGCTTTGTTGGCTCACCACCAACCGGCGCTACTGCCCCAACAGGCGCACCAGCCGGCGCTACTGCCCCCACAGCCGCATGCTCTGCTCGCCGGTGGCCAGGGTCAATGGGCCATCCCTCCGCCGTTTCCCTACAACTCCACCGGTGGATTACCCTCCTGGGATCAGCATGCTATGGCATCCTCTTTCAACACTATGTCTCTTCAGCCGCCTCAACAACACGACTGATATTTCGACTCTGGTGCCACCTCCCACATGACATCCGATGCTGGTACACTTTCTCACACTTTCTCCCTGCAGAATTCAGTTCCTTCGTCTATTGTTGTCGGTAACGGGTCCTTACTCCCCGTCACCACCACTGGCACAGCTCACCTTTCGGGTTCGCTTCGGCTTAACAATGTTCTTGTTTCGCCAAGTCTCATTAAAAACCTTATTTCCGTTCGCCAGTTCACCACTGATAACAATTGCTCTGTTGAATTTGATCCTGTTGGTTGTTCTGTGAAGGATCTCCGTTCTCGGAACGTGATCGTCAGATGCAATAGCACCGGTCCCCTCTACCCTCTTCGCCTGCCTGCCAACGCCCCCCTGCCAAGCGCCTTTCTCGCCGAGTCTTCCTCCCTTTGGCATCGACGACTCGGCCACCCTGGTCAGGAGGCACTCAATACTCTAATGCATACTTCTTCCATCCCGTCATGTAATAAAGATGCTAGCACCTCTCTGTGTCATGCTTGTCAGTTGGGTCGCCACATTCGCCTCCCGTTTCCTGTGTCCACCTCATGTGCTACTCATAATTTTGACCTCATACATTGTGACCTTTGGACATCACCTATTGTCAGTGTTTCGGGTTTTAAATACTATTTGGTCATTCTAGATGATTGCTCACATTTCCGTTGGACATTTCCTCTACGACTCAAATCCGACACATTCACTACGCTTGCAAATTTTTTCTCTTATGTGGCTACTCAGTTTGGCGCCACCATTAAGGCAATCCAGTGCGACAATGGGCGCGAATTTGATAATTCCAGCGCACGCACGTTCTTTCTCACCCGTGGCGTCCACCTTCGCATGTCCTGTCCCTACACTTCTCCTCAGAACGGTAAAGCTGAGCGCATTATTCGTTCCATTAATAACATTATGCGCTCCTTACTGTTCCAGGCTAGCTGCCCTCCGTCTTTTTGGGTAGAGGCCCTCCACACCGCCACCTACCTTATCAACATCCTGCCGACCAAGACACTTCGGTCCTCTACGCCACATTCTGCCCTCTACGGCCAACCACCTTCATATCATCATCTCCGTGTTTTCGGCTGTGCATGCTACCCAAATTTGTCTGCCACAGCCATCCACAAATTTGCTCCGCGTTCGGTGTTGTGCGTCTTCCTTGGATATTCTGCTCACCACAAAGGATATCGCTGCCTTGACATCACTTCCAATAAGCTCATTATTTCTCGCCATGTCGTTTTTGACGAGAACTCTTTCCCGCTTGCCAAGCAGCACCAGCAATCCCCCGCGGAGCTTGCATTCTTGGATGATGTTACTGACATTTTGCCTACACCAATAGGCCAAATTTCTTCTCTCCCTGCAGGACAGTCCACCGCATCTGCTGCCTCGCCCCCGCGCATGGTCTCCACTGATGCGACCATTCCTTCACCCCCGGTCTTGCAGCAGACAGCACCCGCACAGCCACGTGCGGCCTCGGTGCTCCCTCAACCGGATCAGCCCCCTGCGGCAGCTCCACCGACCTCCCCTGCGGCTATTCCAGTGCCGGCGGCAGCTCTGCCCCCACCGCGAGCTATTCTGCCTGCTGAGAGCAGGGGGTTCCGCCTTGTCTACTCCAGGCGACACACGTCTGCACAGGCGAACCCGAACCCGACGCCTGCCGGTGTCCCTGCGGCTGCTGAACCTCCACCATTACCACAGGGCGCAGTTCCTGTCCCGCCGGTGGAGAATAGCCATGCCATGACCACTCGGGCCAAGCGTGGTTTCCGCATGCCTGCCCTCTTCGTCGCCGCTCCGCTTTCTCCGCTTCCGAAGACCTACCGTAGTGCTCTTGCCGACCCCAATTGGCGAGCCGCTATGGAAGAGGAGTACCGTGCTCTACTGCAGAACAATACCTGGGATTTGGTCCCTCGACCACACAAGGCAAATGTTGTAACTGGTAAATGGATCTTCAAGCACAAACTTCAAGCCGATGGTTCTCTCGAGCGTTATAAAGCACGATGGGTTCTGCGTGGTTTCACACAACGCCCGGGAGTGGATTTCGCCGAGACATTCAGTCCCGTTGTAAAGCCAGCAACCGTGCGGACAGTACTGTCTCTTGCTCTCTCCAGGAAGTGGCCGATTCATCAGCTTGATGTGAAGAACGCTTTTCTTCATGGGACCTTGTCTGAGACAGTTTATTGTTCACAACCGTCTGGGTTCGCGGATTCTAATCATCCAGAGTTTGTCTACCGCCTGAACAAATCTCTCTATGGTCTCAAACAGGCTCCACGTGCATGGTACAGTAGGTTTGCTTCCTATTTGCTATCTCTTGGATTCACTGAGGCCAAGTCCGACACATCACTGTTTGTGTATCACCACGGCTCTGAGAGTGTCTACCTACTTCTTTATGTTGATGACATTGTTCTCACCGCCTCCTCTGTCGAGCTCCTCCGACGCATCATCACTGCATTGCAGCGGGAGTTCTCTATGAAGGATCTCGGTGAGCTTCATCACTTTCTGGTGATGCATGTGCAGAAGTGTCATGGTGGTCTTCTACTCTCACAGCGTCAGTACATGATGGACATCCTGGAGCGTGCAGGCATGGCAGATTGCAAGCCATGCTCCACCCCTGTTGACGCCAATCCGAAGGTGTCCGCCTCCTCTGGTGTCCCTGTCAGTAATCCCAGCGACTTCCGGAATCTAGCCGGGGCCCTACAGTATCTCACCTTCACCAGGCCAGACATCTCCTATGCAGTTCAGCAGGTGTGTCTGCATATGCACGACCCTCGCGAGCCTCACCTTGCTGCCCTCAAGCGGATTCTCCGGTATATTCGTGGCACTCTTCATCTGGGACTCCTTCAACCTTCCTCGCAGACTGATCTCGTGGTTTACTCTGATGCTGACTGGGCAGGTTGTCCGGACACGCGCAAGTCCACCTCGGGCTATGCCATGTTTCTCGGAGATAACCTCGTTTCCTGGTCCTCCAAGCGTCAAAACACGGTGTCCCGTTCTAGCGCAAAGGCTGAGTACCGTGGTGTGGCCAATGCTGTCGCCGAAGCTTCCTGGTTACGTCACCTCCTGTTGGAACTGCATACCCCACTTCAGCAGGCTACCTTGGTGTGTTGCGACAACATCGGTTCAGTCTACATGTCCTCCAATCCAGTCCAGCATCAGCGCACCAAACACATTGAGATTGACCTTCACTTTGTTCGCGAGAAAGTGGCTCTTGGCGATGTTCGTGTAGTGCATGTTCCCACCACTTCACAGTATGCCAACATTTTTACCAAGGGTCTTCCGTCATCGGTCTTTAGTGAATTCAGGTCCAGTCTAAACGTCTGAGGTGCTGACGCTTCGACTGCGGGGGGTGTTAGACAGCATAATGGTCAGCCCTATGGGCTTATGGCCGTAGGCCCATGTGTGTCTAGTATGGTTGGTTAGGTGACTATTATAGGCAAGGATATCTCTAATTGGCCCTTGATTCTATTAGCCATAACCCTAGACATCCTTGCCTATATATTTGACTTATATTGCTTCTCCCTAATCAATCTACTATTGAACCGCATACTCATTGCTTTCAGCTGTGACACAGAAAAAATTCACAAGGCGCATAAACATGAAACGGACAAAATGATATTATTGGCAGAACAACGTTATCAAAAGCAATTAAGCAATAAGTGCCAACATTATTAACTCTAGAAAGGTTCATGTAGAAACAGGAAGAAAAATGGAAAGGTCCTTTAACAAAAGGAAACATATGCATAGAAACTTACAACAGACAACAAAAAATTATAAGATTAAAAAGTCAGAATTTCATTTTAAAAAACACTGCGGTTGGGAGTTTTTGGGAAACACCCGCACAACTTTTTTCGGCAGCTGCATACCCACATCTTTTTAGTGGTGTTAAGCTCCCCCGAGCCCATATACAGTGTTGAAAAACACCCCAATTTTGATCCATGCAAATACCATAAAGTTCAAAACTTAGCTACCTGTAGGTATTTAAACTATGGATCACAACAAAATAAATTCTAAATTGCTAAATAAATATGACAGGACAAAAGGACGCACAGAATCATGGCCACTGAACTCAAAGAAAGCTTCTGGTCCCTTTTCCTTAAGCATGTAACTGAGACTTGTCAAAAGCAAAGAAGTGTGTTTCTGTTTGGCACCAATCTTCTCGCAACGTAAGAGGGCAAAGATTTTCCTAATATCCTTGCCACATATACTATGTGCACCAATTATCTGAATTAACTCTGCAATCTCGACAACTGTGTCATCCTTTTCCTCTATTGAAAACCAATCAAGAAGAAAACTAAGCAACCCTGCTCTGAAACAAGAAGTTCTATTTGTAATGGATTGCTTGAGCAATTGCTGTAAGACAACAAGGCCATAATGCTGAAGTGATGTGCTGCTCTGCCAAACAGAAATTGTTGACGTTACAAAAATGCAAAACATATAGATGGAAATTATCAGAGGGTGATAATCACATCTGTTTGTGTGTGTGTGAGAGAGAGACCACCTTTTGCAAAATGTTCAAAAATAATACAACGGCATCTTCATTCTGAATAAATAAATCAAGGAAATATTGTGAGAATAATCAAAGAATGAATCACACCATAATTAAATGAATCGAGCAATGATAACATCATGTTAATTGGTTCAAAAATATGATAATTACTAGCCTTTATTGTTGTTTTCTCATTTATCTCAAACTTCCCATCAACCAGCATGTTAAGCAATGCATGCAAGAGTCTCTCATTTGGCAACCACTTGTAGAAATCCAATAGCAAGCTCAGTAATGTTTGATAACCCGCACCAACTAGCATTCTGAAGGCAGCCTAGGCAAGACAAACCAAGATTTTTATTAGCACATTAGACAAAGTTATTGCATGAACCACACAGTCCAAAATGATTACCTTGGATGCATCATTTCCTTCAAGTAATAAGGTTAACGTCTCGAGGACATTAAGGACCAACCGCTCACCAATTGCCTCATTGAAAGTTCCGTTCAACAAAGAGATAATATGCAGAAAGCACCCTCCATCGCGAAATAGATTTTGATAGTACTAATCAAAATGGAATATAGAAGTATATTTGTCAACACATTATGTCATTAATGGTAGGAAGCAAACACTATTGCCATTTTCAACTACTATATGCAACATATGGAAACCTAAACCTACCACGTGATCCATCATTGTGATCTCTCTCATGCTGACCAGTAGATCAATTAACAATTCCACTTTGACCTTTTCTTTTTCATTTGCATGTGTGAAGTTCTCTAAATATTTGGAGCATAGCTGCAACTTTGCTGCATGATCTTGTGCTGACGATGGAGGCAACTGGTTACAATAAATTATAACAATATTTTAGCTCCAAACATTAATAACAAGATTAACTGAAGGAGAATTTGAGATAAACACAATTTTACCCTAAATAAGGCAAGAACCTGCTCCAGTACATGCTTTCGGAAGTTCTCTTCTTGGAATAAATTGAATAAACACTCAATACAGTCAGCATTGTGCAAAACTAGAAGTCTTCCGTCACTAGATATAGTGACATATTCCTTAAAGAGGCTCAAAGCTAATTCTACACATAGAAGAGCATGCTCAATTCTCTTTTCCGGCGAAGTTATTTCAACATTTTTTATCTGAGAACCATCTCCACTGATGATAACATCAGGACGAGGCAAATTGCTGAAGTTTTGCAGCTCCTGAGCTTGATAGCATGCAGCCTTAAGGACTCCAGTAATTACATCCAAGGATTTAAATGATGCTAGAGTGTGTTCTGTGGCGAGTTGTAGAATAACACGAAAGCATTTAAGAAGAATGCTGACCACCACAGGATCAGAAATGCAATGTTCGAGTGCATCTAGTAGTGCTGAGCATTCTGGCTACAAAGAGAGAGAAAAAGAACAGAAAACAGAAGACTTTTAGAAAGAGGTTCAAAACAGAAAATAGCATTTATTACTGATAAAAACAATGAACTTATAAGGTAACGGAACAGAAAAATTGTTACCAGGTTATATGTGTTTTCATTAAGTGTCGCAGCAAACTCCAAGAAGGAAATAGCTTCCACTTGAAGAATGCTAACATCAGTTTGATATGAGCTTTCAGAATCAGTTGATTTTCTATTATTGTTAACATCGTCATTTTGAACCTCTGTAACAATATGAAAACGGATTTCTTCTACAGATGACCCAAAGCAGAAACAATTCTCCGAGAATATCAAGTCCCATACACCTTCCTCTCGAAAAGCTGTGAGTAGAGCTGGTGCTGAAGCAAGAACCCTTCTGAATGTGCGAATCATGTAAAGTTGAAGGATTTTAGCTAATGTCCTGGAGCATGAATCACATCATACAGGGAACAATTTGTCATCAGAAGGAGTTGAGGAACAAAATATTACTTTCAAAATTTCAAATATACAGATCTCCAATGACTTGAACTCAGAAAACAATCATGCTTTGTACAGCGGTTGCTGCTGCATCATACTAATCCATTTGAACAGGTAAAAGTTGCAATGTACTTCAGAAGATTCCTACTTCCTAGTCACTTGATGATCGTTAACTAATATATTGGAGTTGTCATTGATTGAAAGACTGAGTGTTGCACGTTAGAATTTTTAATAAACCCCCCTGGTTAGGCAGATATATCTTAGCTTCAAAAAAATTTCCGTGAAGCAAAATGAAGCATCTTGACAGAAATGAACAAAGCAATAAAGCATTATAGTTAACTATTCTAATTGGAATGGAGATTCACGGCAATACATAAAAAAAATCTTACTTTATATGGTTCGGCAATTCAGTTTCACTAGCACAGGCTTTGATGCTTAGAAAGACTGTCAGAAGAACCCTTATGATCCATCTCACAGATTGCTCCCGATATGCCGATGGGATGGATACAGAAATTTGGCTAATAGAAATTTCGTCCGAGCAGTATTTTATATCCTTTGAAGGAAGAATAAAAGAGCAAAGTGCAGTGCTCAACTTTACAGAGTAGTCATTCCATTCAGTTATATCAAGAAAATACATTGGACCAGAGATAGAATCTAATGCGAGTGAAGGCCTGGTGTTATCCCTTTGACGATGAAACTCCTGAATCATAAATGCAGGCCAACAGATGCAGTTTGCAAATTTATTTACCCGTCCATTTTCACATAAAAATTGCAAATTGTTGACATTGCCAAATCTGAATCAGTCAAGGACCCAATGTGGGAAAAATACAAAAGCAGTATATGATATCAAACTTCAAATACACTACTAAATTCTTCAGTTCCATTGTAAGTCAGGTGTAATAACTAGTACATCAGTTTGTCCCCATGATATTACTAGATTCTTACTTCAATTAAAGGTTGGCACAGTATATTGATATTCTGGAAGTTGCAAAAGATATGCTAATTGCCAATTAAAAGTAGTTTAGAGCACAGGATACACTGCCTCACTCAGAATTTCCAAATATAGTATCTGGAGCAGAAGAATTTCACCCCTATCAAAAGCACGGTAATGTCAGAACATAAAAGAGGGAATAGAACATAGAAGGTGAAATCGAGCACCATAAAGCTGAATTATTAACCTAGTAGATTGTCATTGTAATATATCATGGCAGATTTTTTTCAGAACCAAATTGTTCGTTAAAACATTTTCGCATTTCACACATTATAAAGCTTGCAAAAAATGCCTAAACGCTGAAAAACTAATTGGCAGAATAGAATTTCTGTAACTAATAAACACCAGCCTAAACAGTAAGTCCAATGGACGGTTTAAGAAAGTGCAACTAAATGTTCCACACTTTCAACCATTCTGCTCTATAAATTTGTCAAAAAATCATATATTAATTTAGAAAATCAAAATCATAGATGAATATAATATTTTGAAATTGAAATTCTGAAAATGAAAATGTCATACTTAAAAATTTTAAATTAAATTGTAGTTGCCATTTCGAATTTGGATATATAAATTTTACATTCAAATTATTCTTGAGTTTCGAATTCAAATTTAATGCCATTTTCAGACATTAACTTCAAAGTAAATTTCAAAACAATTTTTGCTAAAGCGTTATTGCATTTTGCAATACAATTTTAACTTTGATCTAGAAAATTATTGGGTCAATAATTACTTTTCACCATATCCAGAATATTTGCGATTGTGGGCAGAATAATAAAGAAAAATGAAAGGAAAGCTTGAAATGATAAACAAAAGTACTCTATGGTGCTAAATGTGCACCTTTCATCTCTTGAGATAGATGAATGCTTCAAAACTGAAAATTTACTAGAAGGAAATCCTAGTCCATCCAGTAGAATTTCCAGCCCACCAATGCTTCTGAAATGATTCTGCGCACGGGTACCAGATATAGTTGATCGCAAAGTGCACAAAGTGATAAAATGAAGTGAGAGATCAGTCCACTGCTCTTTCAAATTCAGTCTTTGAATGACCCGTAAGAGTTCTGCAGTAACACTTTATAATTATTAAATAAAAATGATATAAATTCAAGAACAGCCGATATAATGACACCATGAATTACAGATGGATCCACTGGCAAACATCTTCTCACGTGCACTGCTTGTGGTCCATGCTGCTTATGATGATGAGGTTATTGAGCCAAAGTGTGAACAGAATTCTGATTTCCTCTTCGCAGCTCGCACCCATTAAATGATATAATTTGTTGTTTTGTTAATAAAAACAAAACTTAAAGTTTTGCAGCTTATTTTTTTAAGGGTATCCCTTCCACACGCGTGGTAGCGCGTTAGACTCGTGCTACCATGTGTGTAGCCGTCAGATGGCCATGTACACAGCGGTAGTCCTGATGGAAACGAGCAAAGCCAGCTCGGTGTGGCCATCTATTAATTAACCAAAATTCACAACTCACATGTCGATTAGCAACTAAGGTGGGACATTACGTGGTTGTACTTGTTTGTTTTGTTACCTTCTGTTGTGGACTCTTTTGTGGGGAAAACGTACAGGAGGAGACCGAAACAAGGAAGCGTCAGACCTACGGCTGATTTGGCAGCAGAAGGCAATGGACCGGACACAGTAGCAACCGACAACGCTAAATTGGAAAGGGATGCGGACAGCGATACGGATGCAGTTGGCAAGGATCTCAGGATGGAAGCAGGCCAGGGTTTTGATTGAGTTTCCCTTCTTAAGATATCAGTATTAGGATAGTATTGATGTTTATTTCCCTAAATATGATATGTCTTTTCCTTAGTTTGAACGCCTGATATATAAAGGCTAGCTCTGTATTCGGATGATATCAATAAAGAACTTCAAGTTTCAACCAGCTGGTACAAGTCAGAGCCTCCTCAAGAGAGCGACTTGGAGCAATCTCAGCTTTCTATCCATTACCATAACACCTTGGTATCAGAGACGATGATCCTGCTAATATCATGGAAGACGCAAAATCCTTCGCTGATGTGAGCAAACAATTGGCGCAGATACTGCAAGTGGTGAGCAGCCATCAAGAAAAACTCGCAGAGCTGGAGCAACGTATTGGCCCTGGCGTCCAGCGTCGGTCGGCCAAATCCATGCCAGGCGATGACGACTTCAAGGGCAGCATGAGCGAGTACAGTGGTGAAGGTGGCCAGGGAGTGCCCCGTTTTCACAAGCTCACGTTCCCAATGTTCGATGGCAAAGAAGACCCCCTGCCATGGCTGAATCGTTGTGAACAATTTTTCGAGGTCAGCAAACGATGGAGGAAGAAAAAGTTTGGCTGGTGTCATATCGCATGACGGGGGCGGCGCAACAATGGTACTACCGCTTGGAGCGCAGCAACGGTGTTCCGACTTGGCCTCGTTTTGTCGAGCACGTCAACCTCCGGTTTGGACCACCTATTCGGAATAACCCACTTGGTGAACTCATTCAACTTCGGTGTACGGGATCCATTGAGGAATATCAGGAGCAATTTCTCACCCTCCTCTGTCAATGCGATGGCATGACTGAGAAGCAACAAGTCCAAATCTTTACGGCCAGCCTTCGCAACCCCCTGCAGACGGATGTGGAGTTGCAGCATCCATCTACACTCGAGGCGGCTATGCGTTTGGCATGCACCTACACCCAAAGGTTGACTGTGGATACAACTGAAGACCTCAAACCGGTTTTTAAACCAGGGGCGCCTCCTCAACCAGCAGCTTTAGGCTGGGGTCCAGTGCCAGCGGTATTCCATGCATCCAAGGGAGGATCTTCAAATACGCCACAACCACCATCCAGCGCATTACCAATTAAGAATTTGTCACCCCACTTTCGCCGCTTGACAACTGAGGAGATGTCCGATCGCCGTTTAAAAGGTTTGTGCTTCAATTGTCCAGAAAAATTCACCCGTGACCATGCGAGTAAATGTTCTATGAAAAGTATCTATTTGTTAGAGCTTGAGGAAGGTGATGACCAGGTGACACCGGAGGACGAGACAATAGAGATATCTTTGCATGCTCTAACCGGAATACGCACTGGAAAAACGATGCAGCTGGCCGTCAACATCAATGGGGTCTCCTTCCGTGTTCTCGTGGACTCTGGATCGACGCATAATTTTCTTTCTCAGGCGATGGTCAATCAGTTGGGATTAGTCTCGGCACCACGGCCAGGCATGAACGTCCTAGTGGCTAATGGTGATCGGGTGGCCAATACAGGACTCTGCACTCAGATACGCATGGTGATTGATCAGGAGGAGTTTTTGTTGGATGGTTATGCTATTCCATTAGATGGTTACGACCTGGTGCCAAGGGTTCAATGGCTATGAACCTTGGGCTTGATTCTTTGGAACTTTGATGCACTTGTTATGTCCTTCTGGAGGGATGACCATCGCGTCACGTGGCACGGCATGTAGTAGGGAGCACCACGGATTTGTCTCACCAACGGCAGTGACCTTCTTGAGGCACTTCTGGCCGAATTTGATTATGTCTTCGCAGAACCGCGTGGGCTTCCTCCAGCTCAGCGTTTTGATCATCACATTTACTTGCTGCCCGGCACTGCTCCAATTGCGGTTCGACCTTACCGATATTCGCAACTCCTCAAAGATGAAATTGAGCGACAGTGCGAAGACATGCTCCAACAAGGCGTCATCCAACATAGCACTTCGGCCTTCTCCTCACTGGTTCTCGTCAAGAAGCACGATCAATCTTGGCATTTCTGCATTGACTACCATGCGCTCAATGCCCAGACCGTAAAAGACAAATTTCCCATTCCGATGGTTGATGAACTGCTAGATGAATTGAAGGGGGCTCATTTTTTCACCAAGCTTGATCTTCGCAGCGGCTACCATCAAGTGCAGATGCACCCTGCCGATGTGGAGAAAACGGCTTTCCGAACTCACCATGATCATTTTGAGTTTTTAGTGATGCCTTTCGGCCTCACCAATGCGCCAGCGACTTTCCAGGCCCTCATGAATGATATCCTTAAACCCTTCCTTCGTCATTTCGTCCTTGTCTTCTTTGACGACATTTTGAGCATGGTTGGGGTAAGGCCCCTTAGGCCTAATCGAGGTGTCCCTAGACCCAAGTGGCGCGACAATGCTGCTGACCAAGGTTCCAAAACCTGGAACCAGGGCTAATCCTGGCCGACGGCCGGTAACGGTAACCGACCAGTTACCGAAAATCCCGGGAAAAAACTGGACGAATTTCGTGATTTGAAATTTGAATTTGGGCGGTTTGAAACCGAGAACCGTTCCAGTAACCAATCAAAAACTGGCAAAACCGCTAAGAAAACCGAAAAAAAAAAGGCAGACAAAATATGGGAGAAAAATAATTGATGCGTATTTACTTCATATAATAGATAATCTAGCACAACAAATATCTAAACTAACCTAGAAAGTGTATTTGCAATTGTAAATCTAAATTTACATTTGAGTAATCCCAGCCGGTTTTTTATCCCGATACCGACCGGTTTTTCCGGTAACCGGCGTTACCGGCCCGCTGGTTTTTCGAACCCTGCCACTGACCGACAGCCGCACCACAAGGGCAGGGGAGAAGGGGGGAGTCAATGGTGTAAAGAGTACAATATAAACAAGGACAACTAAGCATTGGTTCTTTCTTGCTTCTTTAATACATCTCAAGGCAGAGGAATAAAAAGGAAGACGAGCTCATAAGGGGAGAAAAGGGGAAGTGTCACGCGTGGAAATGTGAGGTGACAAAAAAGGGAAGTAAGGGTGGTCGCATGGAACGACTATGCACTACTAGTCGCGCGTTACTCGTGTCCTTTTTTATTATCTAACTTTGTTAGTGTTGTGGACGCTTTTGTTGGCAAATACTATAAACGCCGCATAAAGCAACCGGCTCAGGCGCCCACAACAGAGTCCAGCTGAGTTAGTTTATTTTTCATTAGAATCCTAGTTTGATAAGGAGAAGAGTTAGAATCCTAGTTTGATAAGGAGAAGAGTTATTGTTTAGGAAGTATGGCCTAAAGGCCTATTTATAATGGTGTAAGCCTGATTCATAAGGCAGCAGAGGATTAATAAAGAAAAGGGGGATTACCTCAGAGCCTCCTCACGGAGGGCGAGTCAATCTACTACAACATCTTTGGTATCAGATACTTCCGATCCTGCGCTCGGATTTTGGGCCCCCGGTCTTCCGCCCCTGCTCTGCGCCCGTCGCCGCCCCTGCTCTGCGCCCGGCGCCGCCCCTGCGCTACGTCCGGCGCCGCCCCTGCTCTGCGTCCGGCGACGCCCCTGCTCGGCGCCCGGCGCCGCCGCCGCCCCTGCTCTGCGCCCGGTACCCGGACTTCCGATCTTGCGCCCGGACTGCCGCTCCTGCGCAACACTCCTCATCATCCGACTTGATCATGGGCGATTCCTTCACAGCAACCGATCTCAAGGCCGCCATGGATGCCATACTCGCTGATCTTTCCTCCATCAAGACTGAGATGTCGACGATGAAAGGCGACCAATCCCGCCTCACCGTGGCTGTCAATCGGCTGCAGTCTGAAAAGCTCGACACCAGCAGTTCCTACAGCGGCCACGAAGGGACGAAACCTGTGCCGGAGCCGCCGCTTCCTCCTTTCCAATCAAACCACAAGCTGCGATTTCCACGCTACGATGGCTCCGCCGATCCGGTTGGGTGGCTACACAAGGCTGAACAATTTTTTCGGGCGCATCGCACGCCGGAAGAGAAGGTGTGGCTTGCTTCGTTTTACATGGAGGATGGGGCACAAGATTGGTATTACCGTCTGGAGCAGAACAGCGGTGTACCCACCTGGGCGCAGTTCGTCGATCGTGTGCAGCGCCGGTTTGGTCCGCCGGTCCACTCCAATGCGCTGGGCGCTCTGATGCAACTCCGCCGCACTGGGACGGTGGAAGAATACCAAGCACAGTTCTTGCCTCTGTTGGCCCGCTGTAAGAACGTCACCGAGCAGCAACAAATAGACATATACACTGCAGGCCTCCGGAATCCCCTCCAAACCGATGTCGAGCTCCAATGTCCGACGACCCTCGACGACGCGATGGCGCTCTCCAGGGCCTTCGAACGTCGCCTCCAATTGGACGACGAGGAGACCCATCCTGCGGCCCGGGCTCCCCCACGGGCAGCGTCCGCGCCTCGCGCGCCGGCTGTTCCGGTCATCGCCACACCGCGCACACCATTCGGCGCCCCGACGTCCAGGCTCCCTCTTCCCACACCTCCGGCTCCAACCAAGTCGGCTCCGCCCCCAGGCACGCGTTTCAAACGTCTCTCCCCTCAAGAGATGGCGCAGCGCCGCATGGATGGTCTCTGCTTCAATTGTCCGGAGAAGTTCTCCCGTGAACACGTCAAGCAGTGCACCATGAAGGGCCTTTATCTCATGGAATTGGATGAAGATATTCTTGGGGACGACGCCGTCGATGAGGAATCGGATTCCACCAACAACGTGGAGATTTCGCTTCACGCCCTCACCGGCATCAAGACCGCGGACACGATGCGGCTGCCGGTCACCATCGCCGCGGAGACGCTTCGCGCCCTGGTCGATTCCGGCTCCACCCACTCCTTCATCGCATCCACCACGGCACGCCGCCTCGGCCTGGTGCCAGAACCGCGCCCAGGTCTCACCGTGGGTGTGGCCAACGGCGACCGTGTCCCTTCAGAAGGCATCTGCCAGCAAGTTCCGGTGACCATCGGGGAAGAGCGGTTCGGCATCGATCTCTACGTCTTACCACTGGACGACTACGAGTTGGTCCTTGGTTGCCGGTGGCTCAAGACGCTCAGTCCCATACTCTGGGACTTTGAGCGACATTCGATGGCGTTCTGGCGCAACGCTCACCGTGTCAAATGGCATGGTTTGGATGCGTCAACCGTGTCAACCGCGCCTCAGCTCAATGCCATGGGACAACAGGACTTGATGTCACTCCTCCTGACTGAGTTTGACGACCTCTTTGCGGAACCAACCGGTCTGCCTCCACAACGCCACATGGACCACCGCATCACACTGCTGCCCGGGACTCCACCAATTGCGGTACGCCCCTACCGCTATCCACAGCTTCTCAAGGACGAGATTGAGAAACAGTGCGCTGATATGCTCCGCCAAGGTATCATCAGGCCCAGCACGTCGGCATTCTCCTCCCCCGTTCTGCTGGTCCGCAAAAAGGATGCAAGCTGGCGTTTCTGCGTTGACTACCGCGCCCTTAACGCCAAAACCGTGCGCGACGTCTTCCCGATTCCGGTCGTCGACGAGCTCCTCGATGAACTCAAGGGGGGCTACGTTTTTCACCAAGCTGGATCTCCGCAGTGGGTATCATCAAGTCCGTATGCACCCGGCAGACATCGACAAGACAGCATTCCGCACACATCATGGTCACTTCGAATTCGTCGTGATGTCCTTCGGCCTCTCCAACGCGCCCTCCACGTTCCAGGCTTTAATGAACGAGGTTCTGCGGCCCTTTCTCCGACGCTCGGTACTCGTTTTCTTTGATGACATCCTGATTTTCAGTTCCTCCTGGTCGGAACACTTGCGGCATGTACGCGCGGTCTTCACCACCCTTCGCTCTCACAAGCTCTTTCTCAAGCGGTCCAAGTGCACCTTCGCCGAGCGCAGCGTGGCTTATTTGGGCCACGTTATCTCCATGGACGGGGTGGCCATGGATCCATCCAAGGTTGAAGCAGTACAGCAATGGCCTCAACCTCGAACTATCAAGGCGCTGCGAGGCTTCCTCGGCCTCACCGGCTATTACCGCCGCTTCATCAGCAACTACGGCGCGATTGCCTCCCCATTGACCGCACTCTTAAAAAAGGATGCATTCGGCTGGTCCTCAGCGGCTTCGGACGCTTTCATGGCGCTGAAAACAGCCTTGACGACCGGACCCGTCCTGCAGCTCCCGGATTTCTCCAAAGGATTCACCGTCGATTGTGACGCATCGGGCTCTGGATTTGGTGCTGTCCTCCACCAAGGCGCCGGTCCTATCGCCTTCTTCAGCAGGGCCATCGCACCACAGCATGCCAAATTAGCTGCCTATGAGCGCGAGCTCATAGGACTGGTCAAGGCGGTGCGCCATTGGTGCCCCTACCTCTGGGGGCGCTCCTTCACTATACGCACGGACCACTTCGCCCTCAAGTACCTTCTCGACCAGCGGCTCTCTACAATCCCGCAGCATACATGGGTGAGCCGTCTCTTTGGGTATGATTTCCAGGTGGAATTCCGTCCCGGCCGTTTGAACACGGTTGCTGATGCATTGTCTCGCCGGGATGAGGACACCACCGCGATGGCCGCCTGTGCTCTCTCACGTCCTGACTTGGAGCTGTTCGACGACCTTCGGCGTGAGGCGGCGCACCTTCCCGAGCTGGTCGCCAAACTCTCAGAAATTACGCAGGATTGTGCAGGCGCCTCCTGGACCACGGTCGACGGGTTTGTACTCCACCGCGGCCGCATTTACGTACCGGACTCTTCAGCACTATGGCCACAGATTCTTGCCACGGCCCATGGCACCGGACATGAAGGAGTACAAAAGACGCTGCATTGCCTCCGAGCTTCATTTTATAACCCTCATTCCAATCGGCGGGTACGTGAATTTGTGCAGGGCTGCTTCGTGTGCCAGCAACACAAGACAAACCATCTTCACCCGGCCGGTCTTCTTCAACCTCTGTCCGTACCAAGCTCGGTCTGGGCAGACATCGCTCTTGACTTTGTCGAAGGTTTTCCCAAGGTGGCCAGCAAATCAGTGGTGCTCACGGTGGTTGACCGCTTCTCAAAGTACGCCCACTTCATCGCCCTCAGTCACCCATACACGGCAATTTCGGTGGCCCGTGTTTTCTTCGACAACATCGTCAGGCTTCATGGTATCCCGTGCTCCATCGTCAGCGATCGAGACCCGGTCTTCACCAGCGCCTTCTGGACAGAGCTTTTCGCTCTCTCTGGGGTCGAACTTCGTCAGAGCTCCGCATTCCATCCTCAAACAGATGGCCAATCTGAAGTGTCGAATCGCATTCTGGGAGTCTACCTAAGATGCCTTGCCGGCGACCGCCCACGTAGCTGGCTGCGCTGGCTCCCATGGGCGGAGTACTGCTACAACACATCATACCAGACGGCTCTGCATACGACCCCGTTTCAAGTGGTCTACGGTCGCCCGCCTCCGACGATAGCCAGCTATCAACCCGGCTTGGCACGAGTTGCTGCCCTCGACAAGCAGCTGGCCGATCGCGACACCTTCTTGACCGACATCCGCGACCGTCTTCTCCATGCACAAGATCTAATGAAGCAGTACTATGACTCCAAACACAGAGACGTTCAGTACAAGGAGGATGACTGGGTATGGTTGCGTCTTCACCACCGCTCGGCTGCTGGCATCAATGACAAGTGCGGAGGCAAACTTGCTCCTCGCTACTACGGTCCTTATCAGGTGGTGGAACGGATAGGCACGGTGGCATATCGCCTTCAGCTTCCGCCCAAGGCCAAAATTCACGACGTCTTCCACGTCACCTTCCTCAAGCCGTACCATGGCGCCCCTCCACCTAGCATGGCGCCTCTTCCCTCACTGGTTCGCGGCCGAGTAATTCCCACTCCGGCTTCCATTGCTCGCGCACGTCTCAACCGTGGCACTTGGGAACTGCTTGTGCGTTGGGTCGGGCGTCCCGACTCGGAGGCTACATGGGAGCAACTTGAGGCCTTCAAGGAGGAGCATCCAACGTTCCAGCTCGAGGACGAGCTGTTTTTCCAGGAGGGCGGAAGTGTTGTGGACGCTTTTGTTGGCAAATACTATAAATGCCGCATAAAGCAACCGGCTCAGGCGCCCACAACAGAGTCCAGCTGAGTTAGTTTATTTTTCATTAGAATCCTAGTTTGATAAGGAGAAGAGTTAGAATCCTAGTTTGATAAGGAGAAGAGTTATTGTTTAGGAAGTATGGCCTAAAGGCCTATTTATAATGGTGTAAGCCTGATTCATAAGGCAGCAGAGGATTAATAAAGAAAAGGGGGATTACCTCAGAGCCTCCTCACGGAGGGCGAGTCAATCTACTACAACAGTTACTATGTTGTTCTTCATACTCAAAAGACTGAACCAGAAGTGTGTTTTCTTCTACTAAAACAAAGCTAACTTGAATAATCACTGAAGTCTTCAGGCAATGTCCAGGTCCTTTTCTGCCCTCTAGATCCTTTCACACATCAGGATTCTCTCACATGCATGCTCTCTTTAGTTTCAAAATTCTTAAATAGAGATCATCGATGAGAAGTAATTAACATAAGCCTTCTAATAACCTACCTTTAAGCATCATCTTTGATCATAATCTGTTGCGCAGAAAGTAAAACCATGAAATGAACTTGATTCTACTAGTCATCTTAGTGAATGTTTTGCGTAAACAGGACTTATTGACAACCAGTAAAGTAAAAACTACTGGCATTAATGTAACATTGTAAAGAATTGAGTGCCCCAATCACAGTTTAAAAACAAATATGCTGAATTATGTTATCGATTTCAATAAACAGCTAAAAGGGCGACTTTACCTACTAACATATTGACACCACCAGCTTCCATCACAAGAACAATAGCCTTTTGCTGCCAATGTCGAAGTGCGTCAGAAATGGTGCTTTCTGTAGTACTTGGGGTAGCTTTCGCCAAATGACTGCTTGATGGGGCATACTTAGTGGTATTGACAAAATGGGGAATCCTTGCAACAGTTGGCTCCAACTTCATGAAGTTTGAAATTATTGTGATTATGCATATGAGTATCTTTACCATCATCCTGGTATTTTCTACTGCTTGACCTGAAGATTGGTCATCTACAGCAAGCAAACTGTTTAAGGTTTTGAGTTGAGCAACTGCAGCTGAATATTCCAAAGATGAAAAAAGTTAGGTAGATAATAATTCACCAGAATAAGACTCAAGGAAACATAATTAAGCTAACAAAAAACAATGGTATCATCGGAACATTTAGTAAGGAAAAAAAAGACAGAACAAGAATCCAGCACCCACAGAGAATATTTCTTAGAATGAGTAACCAGCACCTCAAGAAAAGTCCTACCTTTTAATAGAGAATTAACCTTCTGCACACCACCATAATAGCTAAATACTCTACAGTTATGCACTGAGCGAGTCAGAATGGTTAAGCACTCCAAAACATGTAATCTTTCAGTGCTTATTCCCAGGGCTACTAGTTGCTCTGAATGGTCCGGAGAAGATTCTGGACTGCTGCCACCTAATAATACAATGTAAGAACAAACGTGATCTCATTTATCACAGTAGATGTCTAGATGACAAAAGCAAAAGCAGTATCATCAAAAAAAATCAACAATCCTCACTTCATCATTCACATCTGAGCATTCTAGGCCAAAAACTCATAGTTATTGAAACCGGACCGGCTGTCAACCCGCTCAGCCTTCTGGTTCGCTGGTTTGTCGGTCTGACCGGTGGTTGGACAGTCAGACCGCCAGTCCTATATGCTATTAATATTTTGTGAGATCTTTACGGTCAGACCGCCGGTCCTATATGCTATTAATATTATGTGGGTTCTTTACTATCACAGCACCAAACTTGCTCAGTTGGTCAACACAGGTGATCCTAAAGTCCTCTAGTTGCACATCCTGAGTTCGAACTCCACTCCACACAGTGTTTTTGGTGATTTTCCCCACTTCTTCCACCTGCTAAGTTGACCTGCGGTCCAACCATAGCCGGTTTTGAAGGGGTTGAATGCAAAACCGGCTGGTTTAACCGGGATTTCAGGACCAGACTAGGCTTTGGTTTAGTTTTTTCGGTCAAACCGCTGGTCTGGTCCGGTTTTAATAACTATGCAAAAACTGTACAGTCTGCAAATAAATGTTGATGCCCTTTTGTATGGAGTCACATTTGGTATTGCGCTGGCATTTCAAAAGAAACTTTTTCTACTTCGGATATAATAACCACTTTAGACCATCTTTTTAGAGCCATAGCAGCAAAATCTTACTGGAATCAGCAAAGGTTCCCATAACTAAATAGATTCCACAACAGAACACAGCACAGCACAGCACAACAACCGCGAACTAGCCCTAAGTGCATTGACTCGACAAAATAAGCCAAAGGTGTTCAACAAACGGATAAAGCTGGAATAGTTGCTAGTTCACTCCAGCACATCAAAATGTCCTTGGACTACATCCTCCTAAATTAACTAGCTTAAAGGCATATGATAAAAACCAGGAAAATTTTTATTTCTGCCACTATGCGTAACTCTATTCTTCCTTTTTCCATTGAAAAATACACTCCCTCGTTTCTGCCAAGAGTCTGTTACCTCCATCTCTCCATCTCTCTCTCTCTCTCTCTCTCTCTCTCTCTCTCTCTCTCTCTCTCTCTCTCTCTCTCTCTGCCATGGCCGTCAAATTCTGTCTGTTAAGGCATAAAAATACCTTTCTACCCCTCTTCTTTTGTAGCTCTGGAAAGATAAGAGGGGAAAAGAGGAAAAATAGTGGTGCCTGCTTCTGACAAGACCATTCTACTGCCACCACCACTGCCAACTTCATGAGACTCACTATCAGTCATTAACTCACTACACTTGTGATGGCCCCACTGTCACTCACCTATGAGTACTTTGCTTTTACTTATAAAATTGACAAGTCAACTGCAATCGACCTGACAGAGTGGCAAAAACGTAAGAGTGCATTTTTCAGTGGCAAAACAAATAATAGGGCTTTGCATAGTGGAAAAGGCAAAAAAAAATCTGGAAGTTACAATCTTGTCTCAACACATAATTCCAAACTTCTACAATCTTTTTTCCTTGGCATTGACATGGTCATTTGGTACAACTATTATCAAACTCATATATTGGAAGTCCAGAAACATTGATGCCTGTTAACAGAATATTAACTCATATATTGAATCTTTTAGTTCTAGCATGCTCATAGTTATATACTTTTGACTCCAATGTTTAACAGAATATTTCAATATACTTTTATGAACATAGAACAGTAGGTTTGGAGCTTACATAATATCACAAACCACAAGCAAACTAGAATTCACAAACATCAAAATTCTGGGTGAAAAAAATCACATGGAAGAAAAAACTGCTGGTATGTCTCACAATAGATACTCATCATACAGTAGAGCCACTTACTTTCAGTTATAGTTGACGTTATTAGAGAAATCTCCTGAATCAGAATAAGAATGACCTCAGAAGGATGGCCACGAGAGCATCCTACAACTGTTTCATCAGATCCTAATTCTTGATCAACCAATTGCTCAATATGATGTGGTCCCCAATCTCTGAATGTTTGTACAAATTGTAAGACAAAAAATTGCAGGGACTTCTCCTTTTCAGCCTGTAAAATTATTACACAGAGACACAAGATATAGTAAAGCATAACTAGATAATACTGACAAAATTGCTAATGGAGTAATTAAATAAAAAATGGTTAATTAACTTATCATAAAGCACAAAGAAATGCAGTTATGGCTAATTCTTAACACAAATCCAATTATATTTAGCAAACATTCTGGTCACCACATGTAAGGCTATGAGCTTTATATTTTTAGAAGAACAAAGTTGTACATTGTAACAAGACAGGTGTATATACTTACCAACATTTTAAGAGTAGTTCTAATTCAAAATTGAACTAGCCTTGAAACTTGAATAAGAAATATATATTGTTTTGTAAAGCATTCAACTTTGTTGCACACAAGCCAACTCTAAGCAAAGTGGGCAAAATGCGTGCTAAGAAAGAAGTAAGCACAGTCAAATCTAATTATTAAACTTCGCTTTTGGCTTTGAAAGATAGGTTAATCTATGTCTTCGGCGTCTCTCGTACATTATGCTTGGAGAGAAAATTACTCAGTCATGTCAAGGATAAGAATCACAACAGATAGTAAATTAAACATGGCTAGTCCTCTAATCCTCTTACTTTTCATCGAAATATGGACACATCTAACAAAAGTTTGAGACTAGAATTTTTTGTCTAGTGTAAGATCCTAATTCTAAGCAGAGTTGTTACAAAGGAAGCTAGCAAGCTTTCAGGGAAATACCTTATCATGGGCTTTCTCATACTTCTGCCAAAGTGTATTTAAGATTCCCTCCTCCGTGCTATCACTAAAACCAGATGACAAATAATGAGGAGAAACATTTATGCTGATCTAGCACATAAATTCCATAGTACAGGAAATGTCGTAAATACCATTTAAAAATAACATGGTAGATTGGTAGAATGTCATATGCTACACTTGATGTGCCTGTCTAACTAGAATATTTTGCAATTGCCTAACTGTCAAGGATTTAGTGTGTCGGTCCATGCAATGTCATAAGGATTTAGTGTGTCGTTCCATGCAATGTCATTGAAGGCATATATTGGGCCTGTTCTTTTTGGCTACGGCTTTTGGCTTTTGGGCTATTTGTACGAGAGATTAAAGAGTAACAGAAACTCACGTGAGGTTTTTGCCGATATAAATGAAGTCAGTAAAGTATGTACTACAATTAACTAGTAGACCCTATCTTGAAAAAACACTTCGTTTAAAAGCTAGTTACTGTAGAAAAGTCAAAAAATAGCTTTTAGAAACTAAAAAGAACAGGGCCATTATCCTTTCATCTACCTATCCTACTCATCAAATAAGAAAAAGAGTTCATGGAGTTGAAACCAAGCAATGCACCTCAATCATATTGTTTTTGTGTTATTTGGAGGGGAAGGCCCGTTGGCCGGATTTCCCGGAAACCAGAGAACCGAAGTTTAATTTAATGATTTTGTATCATGAATTAACATAAACTCTTGCACCATCGTAACCACGGTTGCACGCGTCAATGTAAATCATGTGTATGACTGATTTTGCAGGGAATGGGCCATAACAATACTAATTACCACATAACAGTTCGTGAATAAATCTGATAGCTGGCAACTAAGACAGCCTCAGTACCACTCTGAATCCACAGTGAGTTGCTTCCAACACATCGGCATCGTTCTCCAATAGTAAATACGCATTTCTCACAGTACATGAACAGGCACAGGCAATTGATGTGACAACAGGGATAGAGAGAGCGAAACATCGCACCCAAAATTTACAAACCACGGCATGGCACGCGGCGCTCTGTGCACTGGAGATTAGGGCATGGGCAACTGGGTAATATGCACGATAATGGAGCCCTCGCGCCACACAAACAAGCCGCATTCCCCAGTGCGGAGGTCGAATGAACGGATGCGATCAAACATATGTACCTGAATACGACACGAGGGGTGGGAGCGTCGTCGAGGTCGGCGGCGGGGAAGGAGCAGCCGCCACCGCCGCCGGAGGAGGAGGCAGGCGCCGACTCCGACGAGGAAGCGCCACCCGGAGCGGCGGAGGGCGGCGACTTGCGGAGGAGATCGGCGACGCCCCGCACAATGTTCATCGCCTCCGACCCGAGCCTACCAACGCATCACCGCCGGCGACGAGCAAAACCCACTGGATTGGATTCCAATCCGAAATGCGATCTCGATTTGGGGAAGAGGAGCGCGATCGCGTGGGGAAATCGCGAGAGATGAAATTTTCTGTGCGTGTGATTGCGAGTGTGCGTGCGCATGCGACGCTTGCGTCGAGCTCGCCTATATTAGACCCGCGAAATGGTGGGAGGGATTGCGATTTGGGAAGCGAGGGGCGTGCGATTTGTGCAAGGAAGGAGAAGTTCAGGGGCGTTTCGGAAAAGTTCCCACTAATCCGTAAACTATTTCAAGCTGTCTTCTTCTTTTGCGCGATACGAGCATCAAGGCGTATTCTCGTGGTACGTATTGTGTGTCTCAGTGTGCATCTTTACCTTGCGTGCGTATTTCAGTTAGTAATGGTAGCAAGGTAAGGTGATTTCGTGCATGTTCTTTTTTAGCTTTTAACTTTTTCAGAAGCTTAAACAAATTAGTAACTTCTTAAAACGAATTCTTCAGATAGCTTTCTAAATCCAAAATCATTTGCGTCATTTATTACCATCTCGAAAAACATAAATAGCAAAAAAAAAAGTCTTATATGTTCTTACCATGTTCATAACTCGAAATTGAAAGCCCGAAACCGTTTCAAAACCACCATTACCATGTTCATAACTCGAAATTGAAAGTTCGAAACCGTTTTAAAACCACCAGTTCATCTATATATACCATACATATCGATATATCATCAATCAATAATGTGAGGAAGCAAGTTCATTCTTGCTTCCCATACAAAGAATTCACAGGCAACATTTTAACTATAACTGGTAAACAATTGGAATAGCCGAAATAGAACGCTACAAGTACAAACATCTCACGTTTTGTCAAAACAATTGGAGCTCACAATCTGAACACCCCATGTATCCTCTGCTCACGTCTGATTCCCAGAAAGTTTCAGTCACCCCTTCGTGACATGAAACTGACCCAACTCAGGTTCAGAGAGGCCTAGTCCGGCGGCCAGAAGCCCGGCCGCAGAGGAGGGCGTTCTTCGGGATCGGGTTCTCGTCCCGCCACGAGTTCGCTGGCGAGTAGACTCGGAGGTAGAACTGCTGTCCGAGGTACTGCCTGGCCCAGCTCTCCGACCTGACGTTCCACATCCCCACATTATCCAAAGGCATGTAAATTGCAGTCCATGACTGGGGATAGACCTGAAAAGTGGACCACGTACGAGCAGAAGGTCAGATGAGTCGGCATTAGATTATGCCCTTAGAATAAGTTCAGGCACAGGTGTTTCTTGTAATGACATGAGAAGAACATAGAGCTACTTGTAACTTCAGATATATAAGTTAGATCACAGTGGTCTACAACGAGCATATGCATTTATAATACCTGCAGTGTGTACCGAGCAATCGCATCTCTAAGGTTGTAACTCTGACGACTCGCTGGTGTCCATTGTCCTCCATCCATCCTGTTCATCCAGAAATGGTTACCTTCAGTCATCGATATGAATCAGTAGCCTAAAACAAGTCCATGATTTGAAAGAATGGCATTAGCAAACACACCCGACAACCCAGAATGCATAACCGTCAATGTGCCATGACTGCACAAAGTTCTCAGTGTTCTCAAAGATGACTTCAACATAGTCCCGCATGTTCGCTGCCATGACGGCTGTCTGAAGGTAGGCACCACCCCCGGTTGGGTTGTCAGGAATGCTTCCCAGAGTAAACACGCCCTGAATGTTGTAGAAGTCAGCAACCTTGAGAGGAGTGTCGGCTGGGATGAAGGAGACACTATTGACTGCATATCTCAGCTTGCCGTTGATGTTAGCCCGTGAATTGGCAAGCCTGATGGTTCTTGTGGTGTTGACAAGACCGTAATGGTATGAGCCTTGAGGATTCGGTCTTGGTCCACTCGCTGTTAGATTCCACCTGTTTACAGTTAAGCAACAAAAGGAATCAAAGAGTAGGGGAACAAATGATGTTTCAGTCTTTCAGAGTGGCGTATGTAACTTCTGTTTCTCAGCTATGTCATCACATCTCATTCAAAGCAATGTTGTTAAAGTAAGCTAAGACTTTTTAACACATCTTTTGAACTGAAACATGGCAGTCACTATAATGTTCCAACTTCCCAGTCCTAACTATCTTTCAAAATGTAAATTGTCCATCCATTCTTGAGTAGGGTTATTCCAAACTTCTTGTGTCGATTCTATATTCTCCTGAAGAGACCTTTTAACCTGGGATCTAGTGTAGAAACAATTTTTTTCCCACGGGACTTCCTGAAATTCTAAACAATCTTCAGTTGAGAATGCAATAACATATAAACAGAGCACGATTCCTGGTACTTCTAATGAAATCGTGATATACCAATTTATCATGGACAATCTTACCGAATTGATCTAGCCTGGTTGAGAGACCAGTCGATCTCGATTGTAGGCCCTGGGGGAGGTGGTGCTGCAGCTGGGGCTCCATTTGAATTGCTGTAATGGAGGATGGCTGTGTTGGTTAGCACAGGGTTGGTGAAGCGTGTCGAAACCACGATGGTGTAGTCCTGGGGTGGCTGATCAGCTGTGACGAGGAATGAATAGGACTGGCCTAGATGGACGTCGATTGATGAGTATGTATTCTGCATGGTGTGCGATCCCTCCACCTCAACCAGGAGCAAGGAATGGCCCTGAATCCTTATGTTCACTGACGTTGAGATGCCCACATTTGATATCCGAAAACGATATGTTTTCCCTGGCAAGATTACATTAAGCAAGTTTAGCGCAACTCTGTCTATACAAATATGAAGTAGATCATTCTGATTTACTCTGATAAATTTACCTTGGTCTACTGTAAATCTGTTGCCATTCCAGCCTTGGCCATTGATAAGAAGCCCATCGGGGAATGGCAGGTCATTACCACTGTCCAAAATGCCTTTCAAATCCTACAAAACTTTTAGTTTAGGTGATGCACTAAAGTGAGCACTAAGATGAAATGCAAATTACCGATCTTCTCTTGGAACATTGTACTTTGATACAACAAAATATAAGCTTACAGTGTGATTGAGCTTGAACCAGTCACCGGTCAAAATGGAGAAATCACCAGCAGGGGGGTCAAACGGAACCGGGATCCTCGGGCGGCTAAGGACCCTGATGCCACCATACCCACCGGCCGCCTTTTGGAATTCAAGAGAAGGGAAGTAGTAGTAGCTCCCAATTTGGTCTTTGAATTGCATGACGTAAGTGAAATTCCCCCCTGGAGGTATCGGGCAGTTTGTTCCGTACACACCATCTTGCCATGAGCTCCTCCTCTGCTGAATTCCTTGCCTACAACGTATGAACAGTCAAATAACAGTTACAGACGGGGTATTTATTTCCACTGTCCAAATCTTGGCGTGCAAAATAAACACTGATAGGTGTCATACAATGATTTTCCTTTTCAAGGTTGCACAGGAGAAGCGTGCGTCTGTGTGATGCAATGATTTCGAGATCAAGTTACCATGAGATCAATGAAGTTACAATTCAGTACGGTTAATACATAGCTAATATGGAAAATGTGTGTGTTAAACTTTACTTGTTTCTTTCCTAGACATTCTACGCGTCGTTTTCTTATACAATAAATTTCCCAACATGCAAGTGTCTCAAGGTAGCAAGAAGTACACTCTTGCCACACTTCAAGGCAAAAGAAGCCAGAAAACTCAGCAATCTGCACATGCTCAATGCTGAAACATATTAGGCCCCACTGATACAATTAGGAATTAGTTGTACATTTGCTCCTTTTATCATGGATCTGTAAGGAAAGCGAAAGCACAAGGGGAAAAGGGGCGGGGGGGAGGGGGACAATAAAAGGGTAAAGATGTGTGGATCTAAGAACAGTATCAGATTCCGTTAGTTAGACAAATAAAAGGAAGCGATAAACAATACCCTGGGACAGCTCACTCTCAGTGACATCACGAAACTCTGCAAGGCACTTACCAGATCAAGATTTACACATGAGCCTACTCTATGAAGGAAATTTAACTATACACTTGCACTTTTTAACTCTTGGCATGTTCTTCCATATGCTCAGATTTTAACTACTCAACAACCAATTCGACTCCCAACAGCAACGTAGCATGTGGGAAGAAATTGACATCTACCAAGGAATCTCCGTCATATACCCAGGGGAAAAAACACAAGGAAAAACAGCCGATATAGTACATACATTTGAAGATTTACAACATGATCTAGATCATGCCAAGACATCTAAAAATATACAAACGTGGACACGAGCACTAAAACGAGACGACCAACGACATGACCATCCGAGCAAGAATTCAACATTCAGAGAGAAACATGCCTAGCTTGAACTGAACAACTAAGGTAGGTGAGACAGCGAGTGAAAACAGTAGAAGAGAAAAGAAAATTACCACGACAGGAGGAAGGGGGCAGGCAGGTTGTTGAACACATTGATGACGATGTTGTCGTTGGTCACCGCGTCGATCTGAGGTCCCGGGAACTGCCCATTGATCAGTATCCCCTGCATCACGCGGCCATTAGCGAATGCAAAATCAATCGGTTGTCTCCTCTCGCAGTAAAACACACACACACACAGCTCAGACCAAGAACAGAGCAAGAACAACAACACAATGTGCATACCTGCTGCTTGACACCGAGAGGGTAGATGTCGCCAAAGGTGATGTTCCAGGTGTAGAACCTGTAGGGGTCATCACCTGTAACCAGGAGGAGAGAGGATGCGAGGAGGAGGCAGAGAGAAATGGATGAGGGGGCCTCCATTCCCTTCATCTCACACTCCTGGTACCACTACTATCACTGTACCCTCCGCTGGCTCTATTTATCACCTTACTTTCTCCTGGCTCTTTGTCACCTCACCTCAGTAGCTCACCTGCCCAGAAGAGTGAAGTGAGGTAGCAGTGCAGGGGTCAAAGAGTGGCAGGGAGGAAAGGATCTGATGAGGAGTGGGGAGAGAGTAATGTGGTGCAGAATTTGCAGTGATGGCGATTGGTTGGACGGATGCGTGTACATACGCCTGCTACTGCTAGGTTGGATGGTGCTCGTAATTTAAGGGGGGGCCGTGGCAGTGGGCACTGGCGCCGCGCGTGAGTTGTCCCGGGACGTGCCCGCGTGGGCGTGGGGGAGAGGAAACTGCGGGCCGCTAGTAGGGCACGGCTTGCCTAGGAACTATGGGAAGCTAAGATTAAAATATAATATATTATTAGTACTAGTACGATGAATTACGGATCATCCAGTTCTTCAAAGGATAGTTTTTGGTTTTAAAAGCTGGCTTCTTAGATAAATCGTTTAAGTTATTTGAAATGGAATGGTTTCTTAATATAAATATCTTTTACTCTCACAATCTCTCTCGTAATCAGGTAAAAGTCATAACATTTTTGAATAGGCTCTAAATCTAGGCATACCCAGGTTGTAGGGCTGGGGTACTTGGGTTGCTTGTTTCAACCTTGCAGCCTAAATAACCCTGATTATTTGAGCTTTTGCTTCTGGTTTCTAAATTTCTACCTTCGTATTAATTTTGTCTTTTGTTGGTTTTTTGGAGCTTTTTCTTGTTCCTTTGCATTGTCTATCATAATATAATTTTTATTTTATAATTTTAAATTTTAATTATGCTTAAAAAGCTATTAACAATTGCAATATATTTTCAACTGTTACAGTGCAAAAAAAGCCATAAGCCTGAGCTTTTAAACCTAAATAAGCACCACCTAAATATTACCAGTAGCATGTTGGGATAGTAAGTTATAGATTGTAAATTTCAAATGTTTATATTGAAAGGTTTGGAAACTTGCCTAGGAGATAAAAGGCTTATGTTGATCTTCATGTTGACCCTTAGCATATGTCTCATCATCATTTTAGAGATTAAGCCTTTAAACACTCAATAAACATATCAGTTCTGTGTTCACATAAATTTATTAATTACCATAACCATTTTTAGGGTTCTAGATGCTTTCAGCGTATAAATGTCCATCCGCTAAATGCGCATAATTGTATGAATTAAGTTAACCTAAATAAATGTGCAAATTCAGACCACATAAAATTCTCAAAAATGTTACACAACAACTATTATTGTATCAGGAGGTTTCACATAAAATTTCGTAATTTTTGGAGCTCGTTTCCTATATGTAAAAACTCGTAAAAATATCAAAATTGTATGAATTTTTGAGCAATATTCACAACATATAAATTATCCAAAAATTATACTGCGATATACGTTGTGTCGGGAGATTGTACATAAATTTTTGTATTTTTTTAAGCTCATTTGACATATTTAAAAATCCAAACAAATACTAAACGAAAAAAATTAGTGCAGATAATTAAGTCGGCTAATTAGCCGGCTTAATTACCTTATGAGCCCGCCCACCGGACAGCAAAAACGCTATTTTTATCAATACACTTAATATATTGTTATTTTTATAAATACAATATAAAATAGTACCAAAAATAGCTTTGGTTCCAATTTCACATCCCTCGAGTCCGTTTTCCATTTCATCTCGATACTTTCTTTACCCCACTCGCCACTTCCCCACGTACGACATGCTTACAGAAGATCAAAACGCGTCGCGCGCCCACCGGTCCACCCCTCATCAGGACGAGACGCGAAGCCCCAGGCCCAGAGGACAGCAGCTCGGTGATCGCCCGCGCCATTGTCATCGTACCCGGCGCGGAAAAAATGCTCCCCTTTGCGACGCCGCGACGCCATCAGCAGCAAAATTTTTCAAAGCAGCGAATCCAACGCCAGGAGGCCATGATTAGTAACGAGTAGTAAAGCATGAGCTTTCAGTTTAGCAGCCTTGAGCTCTTGCCCGAACGTGTTTGCCACTTTGCCCGGCCGCCGCGCCGGAGATCCCGATCGATCGACCACTGGTCTGGCGGCTGCCGCAGACAGGCATACGGAATCAAATGTGTAGATCTGCGCGCTCTTCCCGCGTCTGACGACGACGGACACGCCAGTCGCCAGCGAGCTAGTGTGCAGCGGCAGGGGCGCATCAGCCGCATGTGGGCATACATGCATATGCTCTGCATGCCTCTGCATCTCCTGCAACCTGCGCCACTTGCATTGCATCCACGTTCCCCCTGTCTGCTCTGCCTCCATTGACCATTGTCTCACTTAAGTGCATGCCCGTATTTTTTTTTGTTTCTGATTTTTACTTTAAAAAACTAAAAAAGCTAATAAAATAATACAAATATATGTTTTTTGAAGTGACTTCTTCACTTCTCTCGCTCCGAGAATAAGACAAATGTATGTATCTCTCCGTCACTTTTTTTCATTGTTCGTCCTTTTCTTTTTAAAACCATTTTTTATCTATTACTATTTTATTTTTAGCTGTTTCTAAAAACTACCAACTAAAAAACATGTAGAAAAACAATACGAATAGAACCTAACCCACATGGCCTGGTTGCTGCTACTTCTTTCTAGTTGCTACCTGTTCCCACTTTCTACTCGAGCAAACGAGGCCATCCACGGTGTGGATGGTGTCAGATTCGTCACTCGTTGTAGACCCTACATTTGTTTTTATTCTACAATATTTAGCACCTTATTCTTTTTCCAAGCGAGAATCCACAGCTAAATAAATTATCATATATTTTCTCTCACCACACTCCCTCCCAATTTGACTTACAAGTGAATTTTTTCCCCGTAAGCTAGCACCGGTGCAATGTACATGTACCGGTTCCAGCAAAATGCAAGCTAGCACCGGTGCCACAATCCAAAAAGAGAAACTGGCACCGGGTCTGGAGCCACACTGTAGAGGAAGAAAATTCAACGGAGAACCTCACGTGGATGGCCAGGTTCGTTTGGACTAAAATTTGACTAATATTTGTACTGTCTATATTAACTAATTTTTAAACGGTGTGTTTTTTAAGACAGGATTAATAAAAAATTGTAGTAAAAAGTGTACTAAATTCAGTTATGCCGATCAAAATCACATACGACTATTTTTCTCTACATATTATTTTTTCGTAAACAGCCAAAATTCAAATATTTAAACTATAAATTATAAACTATCAATCTAAAAGAACTATAATATAATCGATTCAACGGCGGATGGGGGCTGACGTGAGGCCCTTCCACGTAGAACTCGTTTCCCGCTGTGGATGGCATGAAGAAGCAAAGTGCATGGTCGATCGAGTCGTCGATGTCTTGTGTACGTACACGTGTTGGCTGTGTGGATGAAAAGGCTCGATACCTCGCTTTGCTTGTACGTGAGGATGCACGCATGGGCGCATGGCCTACTGTTTTTAGGAACAGTTTTTTTTCCGCTGGGGGACGGGGATTTCCTGTTTCTGGAGCAGCCGCGACCGACGGGGCATACGCATGGCATGCTGCACCGACAAAAATGGTGGAGCTTCCTCACCGACAAAAATGGTGGAGCTTCCTTCACCGACAGGAGACAGGGTTTGGATAGGTCTGGAGTAATTGTTCTCTTCAAAAAAATAAAAAAAAATAAAATAGCGCAGAATTGAACGGACCGACACTTCAAAAGTAAAAAGTTCAGTGATATAACCATATATAGCATAAAAAATGGACCAAAGGCAAGCAATTTTCTACACCATTAGACTGGAAAATACTACTCCACTAATGAAAAAATTGGACCAAAGGCATGTAGCAATTTTCTACATCATTAGACTGGAAAAAAAGGGTGGAGCTAAGGAGGTGCCTAGTGTGCACGGACATAATGCGTCAGGATTTGAACTCTAATAGGTATTAAGTCGTACATCCACAACTCTACTATGCCAAAAAGAGGTGATTCCTATGCTTTATTTTATTTAGTGATTAGGAACTTTTTTATTTTCTAATTCAAAAATCAAGTGTTCGATTTTCTATTTGTTTTCAACTATTGTGACTATTACTTTGAGTGCAATTATTCAAAACTAATATGAGGTGTCTTATACGAAATATTTTACTTACAAATTTTTAAGCCATATATGACGTTAAATGGCCACATCAATATTGTTATATTAAATATAGATGTACTAAAAACTTTATATGCTTTTCGAGTGATAGAGTATATGAACTATCATGAGGGTTATGTAGTGTACTAATAAAAACATCTAAAATTTATTTGTCAATATTAGTATTTGTTATCGTTATGACACACCCAAAATTTATGAAAATATGTAGTTGAGCCAAATTCCGAACGACGACCACTATGGGAGATCACGAAAGAAGACAAAGGAGCTGTATCGATAGACGATGGGTGTCACGTGGAAGCATTGGCTGTGCCGCTGTGGACCAAGATGGGCCGAAAAAATTGCAATTTATATGACTCACAAGAGTCCAACTAGTTAATATTTGATAACTCTAGATCTAAGCCCAATATGCACACAATAGGCGACGAGTAGAGAAAGAGCGAGGTGAGTCGACGATTACAAGTGCGCATGCCAAGAGGTGCTCAACGGGCAGCAGTGAGAGCGTGTATCCAAGAAAGCGTGGTACGGCAGTTAGAGACACATCCAAAGAAATATAGCACATGTAATATGTACAACTAATAAAATTTTCTAGCTCCAACATTGTAGATGGATCGCGTGCTTGTGCAGTTTATGGTGAGATTTACAGGGCAATAGAGCAACGGGCTATCGCATTTGCTTCGTGCAGGATGATGCTCAGCTGAATATATATTTCGTTGTTCAATGGCCCATCCTTAAGTGCACAGTTCACCCATTGCCCTGGCCTATCTCTTGGGCATACACACGGCCTAATCCTACGAGGTGAAGCCAAGGCCGGAGTAAATGATCTCCAATCCAAAGAGGCCTGTGAAGCCCACGCTTTCTAGGGTTTTTATCCTTCTCCCCGCAGCAATCCATGCGATGCGATGTGCCGCTGCCGCCGCCTCTGATCCTCCTCTTCTTCTAGCCGCCGTGGAGGCTATAAATGGACTCCTAACCCAGCGTTCGATTCCCCATCAGCTAGGGTTCCAAGCGCCAGCTATAAATCATCTTGAAGTCGCCGCGCTCTCGCTTCCTCCCTTCTCCTCCGCGCTTTTCTTTCTTTCTTTTCCGTGCTTTTTGGGTCTCGTTTTGCCGTCTTGAATCGATTTTGATCTGCAGAGGTTCTTGGTTCTGGTACTACTTCTTTCGTCCTCTCTTGTTAAGGTGGGGGTACCGATGCTACCATGGTGCTACCATTCGCAAGAAGGGGACAAGATCGACGCTTCAAGAAATCGTTTCAGTTGCCATGACTCCAGTAGGCAATATGATTGTTGCTTGAGCACAGTTCAATTTCTCGATGCGAATCCCTTTGTTTTTCTTTCTTTTGTGGATCCTTCTATTGGTTTTTTTTCTTGTTGTTTCTGTTGGCTCAGCAGGAAGAGACGCATACGAATGGAGAACAGTGAATCACAGAAAAGGCTTCGACTATTGTGGTTACAACCACTAGTTTCGATCATTGGTTTTGAACACCGGCTATGACCACTCAACAGAACTCGTCGACACACGAGTTTAGAACAACATAACAAGATTAGTTCAAACATTTATCTCTCTAATCTTGTTGTCAAACTTCAATGCGTTCAACCGTATTGTCTTGTCGCACACAGTAGCTTTTTTTGCGCGACTCACGTGTCTCTTGCTATTGTTGCACGCAGCAGTAGCATCTTGCCGCACATAGCAACTTTCCTGTGCGACTCACGTTTTCTTGTGATGATGGCTACGATCATATCATTGGACATATGCCGACTTTCCTCATGCCTCATGGCATAGCCACTGCGCACGTAGCATATGACATCAGTACGCAACCGGTCTCGCCATGGCTCGTCACCATCGCTCTGGGCGCCTCCACACGACGCACGTCGCTACGTGTGCTTTCACACCGACTCGAACGTGTGTCACCATTCGACCGACACACGATCAGCTATGGTAGCTTCTCGTCTCAACCGCTCGTATTCAACCAACGCACAGTCAGCTGCGGAAGCCTTTCGCCTCGGCTACTTCTCTAACTAATAGAAAACACCAAGGATTCTTCTCCAATACACGGAGGTGTTGTCTCGGCTTATTCTCCGACACACGGAGGTGTTGTTTCGGCTTCTTCTTCAACATATAGAGAACACATGTGTTTCTTCTTCTCTGACGCACGGAGAACACCAAGGCTCTGATTCTCCAACTAGCAAGAATCAATGAGCTTTGATTCTTTGACTCATTGGAATCATCAAGCTCTGATACCAATTGCTGGTCCAGCCAATAGGAGAGATGCACACGAGTGGAGAACGAGTGAAACACAGGAGGGGTTTCTTTGCTGGTGACACGCCTTTTCTACCTTCTTCTATTCACTCTGTTTTCTCAAAATCTGTCGAGCTCTACAGATTTACATGATTTAAATAGGCCTCAGCACATACTATTACACCACCTATGCATGCACCCACTACTGCTACATATTTTGGTGGTCACTTCCTTTAATCTGGTTTTTTTGGTCTCAACTACCGTGTCGTCTGCCCAACTCGCTCAGCCAACTACCCACGCCGCTCAGCCGTCTGACGACTGCCACAGTTACCAGCCACCCGCCCACGTCGCTCAGTCGCCTACCCACACCGCGTATTATGCTGACGACTGTTATAGTGACCAACAATTGCTACGATACTCCTCGCAGCTAAGACCGTGACCATGTACTTGGACTCCATGCATAGGCACCACAACCACAGGCTTCGAGTTCTCCAACTGCAGCTTTGACCACAGTTTTGACCATGCTGTCTTGGACCACACCTCACGACCACGTCTTGTCGATTACTTCACCGACTATGGCTTGTCGATCATAATTCTTCGACCATATCTCCGATCACACAGGTCTTCGAGCACCGATCGTCTTACTGTAGCTACGACCATGGCTTTGATGACAGCTTGTTGACCACGGGCTTCGACCACTGTGGTTATGACCACTGTGGCTACGACCAATACGACCACTGGCTTCGACCGCTAGCTATGACCACTGGTTTCGACCACTGGCTACAACCATTGGCTTCAACTACTGGCTACGACCACTGTTTTTAACCATGGGCTACGATTACTAGCAGCCTTCAGACCAGCTGAAGGACGGTGGTCAGTGGTCGGTGTGACCGGCCATGGTGACGGTTGTATTGGGATTGTGGTGTGAATAGGCTTTAGTCAGCATTTGCTTTTTTCTGTGTGTGTGTTTTCAAGTTGTGCGCTTTAGGAGGTGGCGGTGTGATTGGCCTTTGGTAGCGGTCATACCGGCTAAGGTGTTGACGGTCTGACTGGTCATGGTGGTCGTGGTCAAACTACTCCCATTTTCCCAGGTGGAATGGGGCAATCAGATCAGCTAGGTGTTGGCAGTCTGACTGGTGCTATCGGGCAGTGTGCTGAGTATGCACTCTGTGGTTCAGAGGTTGGTCCTAGGAGGTTAGGATCAGTAGTATAGGTGGATACATGGTGCATTGTGAAGACTAACGTGGGTCAAGTTGCGAAGAACTTGGACTCAAAAGTGGTTGCTTAGTTTATTGTTGTGCAAGCATGTTTAGAGGTAACTATGGTCAACAACAGTCAGCCGAGGCTAGATTAGAGATAACCAAGATCCAGAGTGGTCAAGGTGGTCGTGTGGGATAGTTGGGTTCAAGCAAGGCACAATATGGATAAGGACCTTGGACGACGGCCATAATGCATTGGAGATACACGTCATGCTTTACGGTGGTGCTTTTGGGATGGAATCTTTGGAGGTAAGTGTTTCTTTGTCATCAGTTGAATCAATTGAGTCAATTGATGATGTTTGTATGATGTGGTGCTATGTGACGGTTTGCGTGTTGTTGGTTTTAGGACACTGGAGCTAGGTCATTGCTTGTTTTTGATTTTAGGACTCCGAAGGTTTGTCACGGTGAGGCGAACGAGTTCACAGCAATCAAGGTGTTGTCGGAAGATTGTTGAGGCTTGTAGGGTGGTTACAAGCCATGAAGATAAGGAGTTGGAGCGGGAGCTACCAGTGATGAATATAGCGGACCAGGTCTAAGCCAAGGGAAGAGCTAAGGTTCATGCGATCGGGTAAGTCTGGGTGTTGTCATGGTGCGAGAAAAAACATGTGATGCGCCAAGTGACATGGACCCATTTGTAGACAAGGATGGTTTAGTGGGATTTAGACAAGTGAGAGGCTTGGCAACAGGTCATTCGGGTCAGATGGAGTTGAAGATAAAGCATAGGGCTACTTCAAGGCAAAGGAAGCGTGATGTTTTGTGGAAGGTGGTTTGGGGCGAAACAATCTTTTTGCCCTAAACTGAAAAGTTGTAGGCTTGATTAAACCATGACACGAGAAGGCACAAGAGATTATTTAGGTCAAGTATCTTTACTACTTAAAGGAGTTGGTGGTGGTTCATCTGCCATTCTACCACCCTCTCACATAAAACTAGCGTCGATAAGTGATCCTTGGCGTGTCTCGTGATAGAATGGTAGGGAATGGTGTTTGCTAGATCAAATTCCAGGGGACATCTATTACGTCTACACGTGCAAGAACCAAATGAGCCTGGGTTTAAAGTCCAAACCCTATTCCCAATTTTGGCCACCTTCCACCTCCACTCCACCACCCATAATGGCCAAACTCCACTGGCCGTCTCTATGGTTCTTTGTCGCCTCACCTGCGCCGTTGCCTCTGCATCGTCCGCCCTCTTTCAACCCTTCAGCACCATCACACCACCCACGATAGACCCTGTGTCTGCCTCCCTGTCCTACATCACCTGCCACCTTCTCAGCGAATTCTCCCGCCCACGTGCCTCCAACGATGCGGCCTACCTCCGCCACCTCGCCACCCACCTCACCGCTCCTGCGCTGAGTCTATACTTCCATAACTCCCCTCCTGGCGCCATGCCCTTTACTTCTTATGCTGGGCCACCGACTAGCCAGGCTTGCGCCACTCATACTACTCGTTCAATGCCATCGCCTTACTACTCTCACGCCCCCAACCCGCCCACCTCGACCGCCTCGCCACCGACGTGCTCATGCACGATGCCCCATGATGCTTGACGCCTTAGGATTCCTTCTCCGCTGCTTGGGCATTGCCGACCTTCCCAACACCATCGCCTATGTCTTTGACAGCGTGAGGACATGCCTTAGTTGCACCCCAACTCGTACACCTACAACTGCCTTCTTGACACGCTCACCAAGGCTGGTCGTGCAGACAATGCAGAGGCAACACTCTGGGAGATGGTGGCGAGGTGCGGCTTACCTCGGTCTTGTAGTGCTACTGCAATATAGGCCGTCTGGATGATGTGAATAACGTGTTCCAAAGGATGAGCGAGTGGGGGTGGGTTGACGAGCATGTGCTAACGATGCTGGTGGTGGCGTTCAACAAGTGGGGAAAGGTGGATGGTGCGATTGAGCTGGTGGGGAGGATGGAGGTGTTGGGGATGAGGCTGAGTGAGAAGACATTGAGTGTACTGGTCCATGGGTTTGCCAAGCAAGTTATGATCGACAAAGCCAAGGAGATGTTTGACAAGGTGATCAGTTATGAATTTGTTGTTGATTTATCGATGTACAGTGTGCTAATTGAGGGTCTCTGCAACGCTAAGAAATTGGGGAAACATTAAAATTATTTGACAAATGAAGAGTGGGGTTGCTACTGATGTCCACTTACTCAAGAAGATGGTTGAGGCATTCTATTGTGAAGGAGATTTTGCCATTATTGGTCAGTTCATCAATGAAAATTCATAGTAGTTGAAACTAAGGGGCGTTGTTCTACTATACAATGTGATTCTAGAAGGGTTTGTTAACCGTGGGGAGATAGCAGCAGCTTATCAGTTGTTCAACATCATAGTATACCGTGGTCAAGGGGTTAGGATTGGTGAGACTGTTGGTGCACATGTGTTTGAGATCAGTGAAGATGTTAAGCCAAACTCAGATTCTTTCAACATTGTTGTGTGTGGCCTTTGTAAGGTGAAGAAGTTGGATAGATGATGTCCATGACTTTTAGGATCTATGATTAGTTAATATATGCATGTTTGCAGTTGTGCAGCCGTGCAAGTTATAATTTGATCTCATCGCTGCAATGCGTGGATGCATGCAATGGTGCAACCATGCCAACTTCGCAAATCTCATCATCCCAAATTTTTGGCATGTTAAAAAAAATTCAGGAGCCACCAATAGATCAAGAAATTTATCTCTGGTCTATCATATACTTTTAATATATTCAATATATATGGACAATGAAAAATTATACTGTACAGGGTGCGATCTCGCGGGCAACGTCATGGCCTTGTGGGAGGGTGGCAAAACAGGTCACGAGGAGGTGCCATGCTGGCATGCACCGAAGGACCAGTTTGGGCACACGTTAGCCTACCAATCCAGGGTTGAGTGTACGCTAGGGCATGGGTGAGGCAGCTAGCAAAGTGTGGTCAAGAGAGCGAGCAGCGCAGCTAGGAACGTGAACGGTGGAGGAGCGACGCCAGTTGTGGTGAAGTTCGGCCGAGCGTAGCAACGGAGCTGAAGGCATACAATAGGCTGAGTCTGACGATGATGGTCAAACTTATTGCCGTAATATATTTTTTCATAGCAAACCACCTGCATTGAACTAGTGTGCTAAAAATGTTAAGTTGATCACTTGTTGATTCACTAATGGGTTAAAGATTGTGTACGCTTTGAGAAGCGTGTATGTGTTAGTGTAAAACCCAGTATAATGTTCGGTTAACGGGTTAGTTTATGTAAGTGAATGAAGGGCTAAGCTTTGGTAAGGTTTAGGCTAAGCCTTGATGAAAGTTAGGTTTCTTAGAGAGAACTTGTGGGAGATGTGAAAGACTCTTATGGTTGAGTTTTTTTTATCATTTTTAGGCTTTGTGTAAGGAGTGGATGTAAACATTCATTTTTAAGTATCAATATATATCCAAAATTCGTCCAAGTCTTTCCCTCTTGTGCTGAAGTGTTGAAATTTTGATTTGACTTAGTTTTTGGTATGTCTCTTTCTCTGCTTGATCTCTATTGGTGCCAAGGATGTATAAAATGTAGATATATCTCTTGAAGATCAGATCTAATCCATTTAGCCACTTTATATGGAAAATCCTTGTGATTACTCGATTTTACTCAAGATAGGGGTGATTTTATGATTTTGATCTTGTGGGCAATTTGGTTTGAGTTTGTGTTGTGATCTAACTTGTTATAACATGTAAGACCCCATCTAAGGTCATCTAGATCATCAATGACTCACGAGCAATAGCCTATCGATGTTTCCATCTTTTGCCCGATTTTGGTGTAATATTTCTTGTTTCGTATAAAGGTAGGAATTTTGGCATAGATCTTTACGATCTATTATTAGGATATCCTGATATCTTAAAGGTGTATACAAGTTTGAGGTCTTTTAGAGTTATGGATTAAAAGTTGCATTGTTTCTTGGTTTAAAATTATGCTGAAAATCTATTCTGTTCTTGAGAAGAGGTCAGACCAGCTTTGATGCGATCAAACTAGTATTGATCAGATCAGCCTAGACTAGTCTTGTAGCGGTCAGACTGACTTCTAGTTGGCGGTCTGACCAGCCGGAAGGGTAAAGTCGTGTTTGATTCGATTTTTTGGGTCTATCCTTGTGAGTAATTGGTTTATGATCTTCATAGCTTCTCATAGGAGCTTTGCTTTCTTCTTGGAAAAAGATTTAGAAAAGTTTTTAATCGTGTTGGTTTCTATTTATCTCATCTAGTCTCCATTCTCGATCCTGTAAAGCCATTCCCGAGGAATTTCATAGGAATTTTTGGAGGGTTTTCTATATTTGGAGCCATTCCTTAGGAATTTTATAGGAATTTTTGGGACTCAGTCCTTCGTTTCAAAGGGACCGTAGGAGAATTTTTCATAGGATTTCAATCCTCCAAAATTCGTTCACTTTTCCTCCATTCCAAACAAGCCTACAGTGGAAACAAAACCATGGTACCGTCGGCTTTCTCCGTGGCTGTTAATTCCCAGGGCTTTCATTTCGCATTTGAAAGAGGAATGCCGTAAGACTGGATTCTACCTATGTTGAGTTTGATCAACTGAATTACGAGATACTTTTCTTATAGCAACATGTCAAGAGAAAACAGTTTGTGTAGTCACAGAGGTGGCACGAACAGATCCAACAATAAGTCTCAATACAAAAAAGAAGGCATATACTGCTCGTAGAAGCAATTACGGTCTCTAGAATTTTTCCCTTGCACTTCAAATTATGCGTTCCAGTTATGCTCGTCAGGTGACAGTGGTAGCGATGACATGATCTGCTGCTTCTCGAGGTTGAAATCGTCGTCCGTGACGACGGATGACGGCCCGGGCGACGGCGCCGTCGACCCGCCGCCGGTGCTGAACCATTCCCCCGGGATTGAGCCCGGGATGATGCCGAATATATCTGAGATCTCCAACTCCACCTCGCTCGCCGCCCTTCTCTTCGCTGGCTTGACGTCCTCTACATCAGTTTACCAACGCAACAACATATCAGATTGATGATGGTGATTGCACCGTGTGATCATCCTAAGCTACATTTAATTCAGATGATCGATGTCAGCTGTGTTGATTGATACGTAAGCGTGTAAAATTCTGAATTGTGCTGTCGTTTTGGTGGAAAAAGTTTTAATTTTTGACCTCGAGATGAGATCAAGAACTGACCGAAGAGGAAGTCCCATTTCCCGCCATAATGCGGGTCCTCTCCTGGAGGGTACTGAGAGGTGACGTCGCTGTCGCTCGCGCCGTTGCTGTGGAGCAGCGTTGAGCTGGCCTGGCGGTACATCAGCTCGGGCATGGAGCCCACCCTGAGCATGGCGGGGTTGGGCCGTGGCAGGTGGTGGTCATCGCCGAGCAGCAGCGACTCCAGCAGCCCGGCGCCGCCGCTGCCGCAGCTCACCATGTCAAATTGGTTCGAAGGTAGCTCGTGCGCTCTGGTTGGCAACGGCGGGAGCCCCGCCGAGCCGAAGCCGCCGCCGTGGCCGAGCCCAACGTTGTCGTGGTGGAACACCGGCTGCGGCGAGGCGCCGTTGGCATGCTGGTTGGCGAGGTGGAGCAGCTGCCGCCCCTGCAGTTGGTTGAGCAGGGGGTAGTTTTGGTTTATCAGCGGCGAGTGGGAGGCCGAGGCCGAGGCCGAGGCGGAGGACGACGGCACCGTCGGCGGCAACGCGAACGGGTTGCTCGCGTCGAAGAGGAGAGGCGCCGGGAGGCTGGCGCTGGCGTTGGCATTGCCATTGCCGTCGGCGTCGGCGAATGGGTTGAGGTTCTGAGCGCGCAGGAGGGCGATCTCCCGCTCGATCTCCGGCGGGTAGAGCGGGAGGCCGCCGCGCTGCCGGCGCTTGAGGCGGGTGTTCCAGTAGTTCTTGATCTCGTTGTCCGTCCGCCCCGGCAGCTGAACGTACACCGCCACGAGTCAGTAAGATCATGATGTGATTGATCAAAGGAAAAAAGATCGAATCTTGAAGAAAGAATTGGCTCTTACGTGTGATGAGATGCGCGCCCACTTGTTGCCGAGGAGGCCGTGGAGGCGGAGGATGAGGCGCTCCTCCTCGGGGGAGAAGGGGCCCTTGCGGAGGTTGGGGCGGAGGTGGTTCGCCCACCGGAGGCGGCAGCTCTTGCCGCAGCGCTGCAACCCCGTCTCCCGCCGCACGGCGTTCCAGTTGCCCTCCCCGTGCCGCCGCACGTGGTCGACCAGCAGCTTGTCCTCCGCATGCGTCCACGGCCCCTTCCTCAGCCCGCCGCTTCCTTCCCCGCCGCTGCCGCTCCTCGTCATCGTTCCCGCAGCGATGCCGCCACCGGCCGCCAGTTTATTTGCCTCTCTCTCCCTCTAGGTCCTCCCTTGCGCTGTGAAGTGGCGTTCTCTCCTCCCCCTCTCAGCTCGGAGAAGAGGGGAGAGAGCGAGACAGACAGGCGATCTCGGCGCTCGTTTATCTCCCGCGCACTGCCCGGCCGGAATGGATCAACCAAGGCCAACGAGTTCTCGGCAGAATCGATCGGGAGCTAGAATTAATCGGAGCCAAGAACCATGGAAAGAAATGTCCAGCGTTTTATTCTGCTCCTAGACTAAATCAGCTCAGGCTCCTCCCAAACGGGGAAACTAATGCGGCGATCGAGCAGCCATGCAACCACGATGGATTGCTGGAACGGAGGGAGGGAGGGGTGATTACCTAGGGCCTTTCCCTGGCGTAGAGGTGAAAGACAGAGGAGGCGAGGAGGAGCAAGTGGTGGTAATGGCGGGAGAGTGGCGGGGGAGGATACGGGAGAGGGGTGATGAGGTGGGCGGTGCAGCTCCCAGATCGCCCCCGCCAATCGCTCGCCGCCGTGCATGCGTGCATGTGGTGGTGGTGGTGCATGCGCGCCTATTTGTGCGCCGTCTATTCTCGCGTTCATGCATGGCATGGCATCTGCGTGCGCCGAAGGTTTGGCTTCTCTAAGTTTAGGCAGTTTGCTTTGTTTGGCATTGGCCCCATTTTTGGATGTGAGAGGAGTTCGATCCAATGTTATCTCCGGCTAAGTAGCTGACGTTGGACTTGTTCCCTCTTCGTTTGGTCTAGAAAATGATGGAACCTCTCCTCCCCTGAAGGTGATCTAAGCTTAACAGATCGATTAGGAATAGGTAGTACAAACTCCACGAGGACTCCTTCAAAGGGAAGGAATTTCTCATTTCCCTGTGAAATTTCATGCGCTGCAAACAACCTCCACAACTATATGACTGGTAGGTCGTAGTAGAAACATTAGACGACAGTTTGCTTCCGTGATGAGATTTACCTCACAAGTATGAGTAATACTCTCTCGAGTGAAAATTAAATGCCATTCTAGAATACGCGCGGTGAAACAGGTTTAACATGGATCAACACTATCTTTATAAATATTTATATCAATAATAGGAAAATTGTCGGATCCAGATTTTGCCAATTCAGAATCATCTGTGATTTCACTATACTATTTCCTGAATCAGTAGATAGTGTTCATAGATATATTACTGAATCATTTTATACATCGTATAAACCATACCATCCATTAATATCACACACCAGAGTTTAAACATTCCACATCGGGTAGCTACATTAAGGACCGATCGAGCCAAATACTTATATTACAAAAGCAGAAACGAAAGCGATAACAAAATATGAGACCATAACTCGCCACAAGCAAGTGATCGGGGATAAAATGTGTACCACATATGTTATCCAAGCTTGGGTAATACATATGTGCACACAATTACCTTAAAGGTCTACTTAATGGAACAAGAACTACTAAAGATCATCCTAATTGCCTCCATCATCTTCACCATTTGGTCCAGGAGCACTATGGTAAGCGTAATGGTCTTGCTCCACTGGTTCTGAGTTAATTGAGTGAGCAAGTGTGAGCACAAACAATTGTACTCCGCGAGTCAACGCACATAATGAATTAATATAGATGCAAGGTGCCTATGATTCTTTTGCTAAATGCTTTGGTTGACAATTACAAATAATAGGAATTCCTTAGACTTAGCAATTTTTAACTGAAACATATTTTTTTAAAGTGCCTAAAAGATTGCAATAATAATAATGATGATGCAGGTTCTATCAACCGTTACATGGCTACCTATATCTGATGCTAGTTTATCAGCATCACATCCGTTCATCATTATCACTGGGTCCAACCACCTAGGGCAACATATTCCAATTTTTTATTCCACCCACAAGGTTTTTAGAAATAGGTACCAACTCCCACAAGTTCTCAATGCTCGCCTATGATTATGAGCATAGTTGTTTGAACATTTTTTACTCCACAGAAGTCACACACTTTACCCACAAGAGACAACCAACATGTTATATTCCACATATTTCCTTAGACATGCAAATCAAGAAGATCACCACAAGGTTTTTACAATGCATCTTCCCAATGAGACCATACCTGCTAAGGTTTCCACCACTATGTTCACACCGATGGTACAACCCACACTAGGTTAATGCAAATTAGTTAGTCAGGTCACACTCATTATAGATTTGTGGTTGCGTTGCTTTACACTGGGAGGTCATACAAGATTTAGTTCTTAGAGTTATTTAGACGATTCTACCACAACCCACCCATTCTTGTGCATTCATTGCACCGACCCCTCTTACTATACGCAATAAAGATTATCCCCTTTCTTTTGCTGATCCATTTCAAAGAATCTAGCCATATTTCTCATATTATTTTGTAATATCGTCAACTCAATTTTTGACAAGTGATGAACCAGAAACATTAACTAGTCAACTCTCAACTGTCAGGCAAATACCCGCTCCTAGTTAAACTTGAAACTTGAAAGCTAAAATAGCCCATGCTTACCCACCCACCTACGTAGTATGTCTGCCCCTGTTCATTTCGGCTTTAGTTTCTGGCTTCTAGTTTCTAGAAGTCAGAAGTCGACATGAATATATTGGCTTCTTAATTTTGGCTTTTCTTCTTATTTTTTTGCTTCTTCTTAATTTTTTTCCTTTGCAATTTCCATGGAGATATAACATCATTTTTTAATTCCCTCCCCCCATATTTTGCTTATTTTTCTTCAATTGAATGGCTCAGAAAAAGTTAACAGTTGTTACAGTGCAATTTCAGACAAAGACCACTAAAAAAGTCGGAATGAATGGGACTAAATAAATAGAGCCATAGTGTTGCGTTGACCTTTACTTGATCAATACCTCACTGCCCCCTAGCCCGAACGCGCCAACTAGCCTCCACCATTGACCACCGACCTCAGTAGCTTGTAAAGTTGACCGATGCTTATTTTGTTGATGTTGTTTAGCGAATTAAGAGTCCAATTAGTAAATTAAGGCCTTACCTCACAAAAAAAGTAAAACTACGGTCATCCCTCATCCATTTTCTTCTTCCCTGTTCCAGCCTCCATACCTCTTTTTCCTCCTCATCAAGCTCCTCTCTCACCCCCATGTCTGCTTTTTTTCTCTCCCAATGAGCTTTGTGCGCTTCCACCATCCCCAACTGCCCATCGGTCTTGCCCCTCTTCCCCGTCCCCACTGTTCAATCCCGTCCAATCTAACTTTCAGTCCTCCTCATCGTCATACTACCTACGTCGCCGCGCACCGTCCTCTTCCGAGCCCACGGGCAGCGGTGTCACTCCACTGCCACCTCGCCGCATCACTGTCTCCTCCCTCCCTTTATACCTTAGGGTCCTTGTGAACCCTCTCTGACTCTGTCACCGAAGAAAGTGGGCGCGCGCTCGATATACTTTCCCTCCGATCCTAGTGTCGTGGCGCGCACCGGCGAACGATCGGACACAGTGGCGGGCGCCAAGCACGCGCGCAGGTTCGGATAATTAACGCGCCGGCCGCCGGGTCGCGCAGCCACGCGCGGGCATTGATTTTCCCGGCGCGAGCCGTGTAGCATTCCTACCCTAACCGTTTCTCCGGTTCACGATTCATCGCGCATTCACGCGTTGCCAGCCTGCCACGCCTGGTCCTGAGGCCGCGCACCACAATGCGACGAGAGATTCATCACGTCCACCGCCGCCTGCCATGCCATGCCATGAGGTTCCAGCCTGCGCCGCCGGCGTCGCTCTCGCCCCACGACCGCATCACCGTACGTCCGCACGGGCGGGCCGGTTTCCGTTTCACCGAATCCATAAGCGCGCGCCGCCGCCGGCCATGCCAAGCTGCAGAACCGGTCGGACGCCGCCACATCACTGGGCCACGAGCACCAAATGCTCACAGCCTCACAGGCCAAAAATCAAACTCGAAGGGATACGTGAGGACAAGGTCACGCTCACGCCAACCGCAAGCCTGCAACAGCTGCAGCGGTTGTTACACTTGGGCATGTTTACGAATACCACTAACACTGCCATACTCTCCAGTCTCCACACGCCACCAACTCTCAACTTGGTTTCATGGTTTGGTACGCGCCGGCGTGCCGTGCACCGCATGATCCACATGTGAAGAAAGCCCGGACCGGAGGAAGGCGCAGCGCAGCGAGTTGATGGCGTAGGCGGCATTATAGCTCTTTTTTTTTTCAAACCTAGTCATACGAATTTTTAATTTTAGTCTTCTTCATGACCACAAAAGTAACGATAAATAACACATATCACCTGCTGAACTCCCATATTTCAATAGGTTCGAGACACCACGATACTCATGCCGAGCTAACCGAGCTCGACATCTAGTGTAGTAGTGTTTATTTAAGTATATTTACACTAATGATGCTTAATTTAAACATATTTACACTAAGCATGCCTCATGCCGCACTGATGTAGCCGCTCAGTGCGTTCAGTGCGGCAGTTGCTCCTAAGTCTGTTAGATATGGCAGACTTCTACATTCTACATATTTCTAATCTGTCATATTATAAGAGCTCAGTAGGTAATACGTGTTGTTTATCACTATTTTCGTTGTCCCAGGGAAGGATCGAAATTTAAAAAACCGTGCGTGGAGAGATCAGACTAAAAAATGCAGGGGAAAAAGCGAATCCATCCACGATCCGGCGCACGAATTTTACTTCTTTAGTCTACGCAACGATGGCCTGGCATTCTGTACTGTACCAGTACTCCACCAGCGCCACACTCCGTGTGAAGTCTGTCAGAATCTGACGCCGCCGCCTCCACTCTACCTGCCGCCCGCGACGCTCCCGAATTGAGATCCTCTGACGTTTGCCGGGGTCACTGACGCGTGGGCCCCGCGTCGCGTGAGGCCCACGCGCAGTGACCCAACGTCACTCTGACGTTACGTCAGAGGAATCGATTCCGACGCTCCCATACGTCCAAACCGAACAATCCAACAGCAACAGCAGCAGCCCATCGCTTTACCGTCAGTTACCAATTACTTCTGCTTTCTTCAGTTCAATTCGCAGCAGCCAGGCGAGGCGGTGTGTGTATCATGTACTGTCGGTCGCCTCCGTCCGCGCGTGGGGGAAGGTGGAGGGCTGGGAATTTAAGAATCAAGAACCTCGCTTTCCTCTTCTCCAGTCCCCCTCCTTCGCAGTCCATACATGTCCTGCCGCGGCTGCTGGGAGTAGGAGGAGGTGGGTGGTGAACCGGTGATAGTGCAGCGGTGGCCATGAGCTGGAGGAGAGGAGGTGCGGGTGGGGATGGGGGCGTGGCCAGGAGATGGGTCCTGCTGCTCTGCGTCGGGAGCTTCTGCCTTGGCCTGCTCTTCACCAATAGGTATGCAGTAATTGGTTGCTCAGCATTCAGCAAGGTCTGTTTGTGGCTTTGTGCTGGCTCTTCAAGCCAAGGCTCAAGATTTTGCGGCCCATTCTGCAGAAATCTGAGGAATGTTTGGTTTGGGATGGGTCCTGGGGCAAGATCTGTGGTCTTTGTTGTTGTAGTTCCTGCATTTTGTAGGAGGGAATGTAGGATGCGAGTTATTGGATTGGGCATTTTCCATGAATCTGGGTTCAGTTTTTCTTCTTCTTCTTTTGCTTCCCTTGCTTTGGAGGTTCTTGACTTTAGGTGCTATAACTATTCATGGAGCGTTGCTAATCTGTGTGCTATGGCGTTTGAATTGCGGTGTTCAAGGCTTCAAGATTTCAGGCTTTTGTGTGCTTCTTCTTATGTTCGATCATGCTGTTAGCTGATTGGGACTGGGTGTTATTAAGGCTGCAAAATTGTAACTGTATTGTTTACACGAGTTGTTACTGACTTAAATGGGTCAACCGTTCGGTTGAGTTAGCTAGTGTGATATACTCGGGCTTTGTTAGGCCATACACTTCTCTGTAATTCAACTTCAGGACATGGTAGATTAGTAGTTTCACCAAATGTCTATACAGTACTTGATCCGGGCTCCTCTCTACAGGATGTGGACATTGCCTGAGGCAAGTGAGGTTGCTAAACCAAATGAAAGAAGAGAGAAAGAGATTAAGCTTACTGCCGGAGACTGTAATTCTGCAAAGGTACTTAAATACTTTAATATCTTCCCCCAAGGAATTCCTGATGAGAGTATTTCCATCGTTTAATAAAACTTAATGCTTCTTATAGCAATGAACGAATTACAAGACCGTATCTGTGAGGCCACGGTCCTACAATATCTTTGTATACTGTTTGCTTTGCAACCCTATTGATGTAATATGGTATCATGTAGCTAACTGATGTTGATGCAAATTTCATGTCTTTGTGTCGCCAGGTTCAAGAAAAACATGATTACAGAGATATATTACAGGTCTCAGATACTCATCATGCTGTACAGTATGTGATGGACACACGTGTTTTGCCCCTTTCACCCTTCGATGTGTTCCAGGAAAGCATCAAGATAGTTGTTTCTAATTAGAGTTGAAATGGCTCCTCCTGCAGGACTTTGGATAAGACAATAGCAAACTTGGAGACAGAACTTTCAGCCGCAAGAACTCTGCAAGAATCATTTCTCAATGGTTCTCCAGTTTCAGAAGAGCACAAAGCTTCTGGGTCCATTGGAAGGCGGAAGTACTTTATGGTGATAGGCATCAATACTGCTTTTAGCAGCCATAAAAGAAGGGATTCTATCCGCTACACCTGGATGCCTCAAGGTTTTTCACACTGAATTGTTCTAATAGTTCTTCATTTGTTCTGGATAATATGGGATATTAACGGTGAAACAATAATGAAAAACAGGTGAGAAGAGGAAAAAATTGGAAAAAGAGAAGGGGATCGTAATTCGTTTTGTTATCGGTCACAGGTGCGCAATATCTCTCTTTTTTCATGCGCGCTGCAGATAGATTCCGCATGCCATTATTTTTTCTCTATTGACTTGAATAGACTGTTGATTGCATACATGTCCCGCATTTGGACCTTGGAATATGAAAATTTATACAACACATTAAGTTGTCATTAACCCAACAGGTTATGATAATCACTAGGCAGCGTAGATTCAAGGATACACCGGTCCATTATATCTTATTTATCTAATTAAGAACCAATCTCCACTCCTAAGTTTTTTTTTTTTTGGGGGGGGGGGGGATCCTTTGTAACTACTGTTGGAGTGTTGGTGGTGTTATGTTAATAATCATCTAGTCGTTTTTCTTCTATTTGTTTTGATTTATTTGCAACACAAGCATGTGATCATTATCTATGCTGCAAAATTGTTTGCAGTGCTATTTCAGGTGGAATTGTGGATAGAGCAATTGAGGCAGAGGGTAGGAAACATGGAGACTTCATGAGGCTTGTAAGATTCATTTTATCTGGTTAACTAACAATTAGTCAATTACTATCTGCGCCACTACCTTCTGGTCTCATATGGGCGCGCCAATATAATTGTACTTTTAAATTTATCCTACATGCTTTTGTTGTGCCTAATTTCAGTCATTTCCACTTTGTTCAGGATCATGTTGAAGGATACCTTGAATTATCTGGCAAAACCAAGACATACTTTGCTACAGCTGTTGCTTTATGGGATGCTGACTTCTATGTGAAGGTTGATGATGATGTGCATGTTAATATAGGTAAATTTGTATGTTGACCATATGCATTCTACAATATCATTGTGATTATCATGTATATTTCTAACGCTCTTATTCTATTCATTGGTGGTCATTATTATAAGGTGCCGGGTACTTATAGGTTGATCTGAATTTGAACTTTGATGCAATCTAGTCTGTTGATTCCATAGGAACTGACAAAAGTTTTGTCAAGTCTGGGTCTTGTTCAGCAACATTCTATTTCTAACTGAAATTTTTTACATCTGCAGCGACACTTGGACATATTTTATCCAAACATGTTTTGAGGCCCAGGGTATACATTGGATGCATGAAGTCTGGCCCTGTCCTTTCTGACAAGTAAGTAAAAGAAAATTAGTGTATTTAGCTCCTGTTTCTTAGTCACGCTTTCCTAATTGGTAAGACTTAAGATGCAAAAGCTGCTGTGCAGGGATGTCAGGTACTACGAACCTGAGCATTGGAAATTTGGGGATGTGGGAAACAAGTATTTCCGACATGCCACCGGTCAACTGTATGCTATTTCGAAAGATTTGGCAACCTATATATCTATGAACAAGTGAGATAGTATCCGAGCTACTTTTTTTTTGAACTGTTAAACCGATTTTGCTCTTATTTCATGATTGTTAGTACTAAAACCGTTTCTGTGAATTCAATCATTGCCAGGCACGTGTTGCATAAGTATATCAACGAAGATGTTTCTTTGGGAGCTTGGTTATTAGGCTTAGATGTTGAGCATATTGATGACCGTCGACTTTGCTGTGGAACTCCACCTGGTAAGCTTCTGTTAATTTGCTATCTCAATGAGTTCAGAACTTCAGATTGATTGCCCAAATTACTTGAGAATTTACATTATTTGCTCCAAAGTTATATTTAATTAAAAAAAAGGTGATAAAGAACTGCCTATAAAGTGCAAGTTAATGTCCTTCTGCACAAAGTGGGTTCAAATTGTGTGTCTGTTAACTGATCACAGATTGCGAATGGAAAGCTCAGGCAGGGAACACCTGCGCAGCGTCATTCGATTGGAAATGCAGTGGCATATGCAACTCTGTGGAGAACATCTGGGGTGTGCACAATAGGTGCGGAGAAAGCGAAAAGACACTCTGGACTGCTTCTTTTTAAACAAAAGCTATAGGAAGATCGAGATGATAAGAAGTCGCTCTGTTGTGTAGTATATTAGAATATCGAGTATGTTGTACGTTGTGCAGGAAATGTGTCTAATTCATATTTAGGCTTGTAGCTAGTTAGCTACGATTTGTGATTGGGCGATACCGACGAAGCAGACCGTGATTTTACTCGGGAGTCTGCCGGTGCCGATCGAGGGGGGTATACTCGGGCTGATCGATTGTTTAACATGTTTGGGTGGTCATTTTGCCGGCGCCAATTTTACGGGCTGATTGATTCTTCAACATGTTTGGACGGTCATTTTCTAAGGATCATCAAGATCTCTATATAAAGCTTCATTCTTCACCCAACTGCATTTTGATGACTTTGTTCTGTGCAAACAGCGGAAAATCCACAAATCATTGCAGCGCTGCACGTACACCACTAGACGCCTCAAGGCAAAGCTTAAGGTGCCGCTCTAACCGGCTGTTGGCTGTCGTTTTTGGCAGAGGTTTTTGACTGTTAGCTGAAATTATACTGTAACACTTGTTAGCTTTTTCTGAATCATTCAATTAAAAAATAATAAAAATAGAAAAAAATAAAACACCATCATATCTCTATAGATAATACAAGGAAAAAAGAGAAAAAACAAAAGAAAAAAAAAACCAAAAATAGAAAACGACATGTTTCAAGTGGTTTTTGGCTTAAAAAACCGAAAATAGAAAAAGGCATAAGTCCAAGCTGTTTAGAGCGAGGTTTTAGTTTTACAGTGCAAAAACTGGCATGTGATGAAGCCAAAGCTATGGTCTATCCAAAATATGTAGATTTCATATGAATGTCCGCAGATCTTTGTGAAACTCGTGTGAAATTTGCTGGAATCCTTGGAAATAGCTACGATTCAAAATTAGGTGTCTACACCTACCCCCGTCAGCCCAACCTGACTACCCATAGGGTTTACCCTGACTCGAGTAGTCGAGTGAGTCGAGTCCAACCGAAATAACCCAAGATGCAATTAAGGGCTTGTTTGATATGACTACGGTTTATGGTTTTTGGTTGAAATTTTTGAATTTTAATTGTTTGCGATAGAGATTACGGAGAGAGATACTCGCTTGCGATTTTGGTTGATACAAATGTTGGGCTTTTAGCGTGTACTATAATTAACTTGTAAATCTCGTCTTGAGAAAATACTCCGTTTAAAAGTTATGTACTGTAGCAAAAAGCTAAAAACCGCTTTCAGAAGCTGAAAAGAACAGAGCCTAAGTTCCGCCCGATTCAGCTTTTGACTTTTAATCTACTATATTTTAATTTTTAGTTACGGTAAAAATAAATCAGGTACAGTGAAAAATCATAAGTTATCATCAAACTGAGCAGTTCTAATTTCTATTATTTTTTATTTTAAATAAATTTTAGTTCCTATCAATAACAACAAACTTTTTCACAGTACCGCCTTGAACGGCTGAACCGCTGAACCCGACCTGGCCCAGCAAATCCTTACACTCGTACTGCTGGAGTAGGTGAAAAAGAAAAAACAATGAAACCCTAGTACCCTATCCATCCATCGCTTTGCCAAGTTGCCGCCGGCGTGCGGCGTGGCACCTCCCTCCTTTTCCAATTTCCCTCCTATTCATCGCCTTCCCGCCTCGTTTTCCCTCCACCCTCCTCGTCCTCTCGCTCAGTCTCCCCCACCAAACCCGCCCCCAAACACCTCTCGCTTCCACTCCCCACTCCCCCTCCCGATCCCGCAGCGCCGGCTTGCGCGCATGGCACACCCGTCCATGGACCGCCGCCTCCGCTCCCCGGCCGCGCGCAGGTCCCCACCGCGCGCCGACGAGCGCTCCCAGCACCACCACCGCTTCCTCCGGCCCGGCGCACTCGCCCGCCTCCGCGACTCCAAGATAATCGCACGCTCCCTCCGCTCCGCTGCCTCGTCCGCGTCCCCCGCGCGCCTCCTCCCGCCGTCCTCCCCTCCCCCGACCTCCACGCCGGTGCCCGCGGCCGAGGATGGTGGCGGCGTGCCGCACTTCTTGGGGGCCGTGAGGGGGCTGCGGTACCCGCTCCGGAAGAAGCTGGCCGCGGCCAGGAGCGTGGTGTTCCTGCCGCCGCCGCCGCCGTCGCCGGACGCCGCGGAGGTGTTCTTGGACGTCTTCGCTGCGGCGCCGTCGGAGCTGGTCGCCGCGCACTGAAGACTATTTTTCGTGGCGCTCGGCTGTTGTTTAGACTTCATTAGATCTGTGCAGATGGCTTCTCTTTACCCACTTTAGTGTCTTTATGTTAGAAATTTGGACTTTCAGTAGAATAATCTCGGATTTGTTTACACCGTTGTACTTCGTTTTCTATTTTTGCTGTGTGTACATCTGATTTGTGGTTTCGGCAGTAGGGAGTTAGATTTTGATTTTTAGTAGCGATTTCAGTCAAATCTGCTGTGCCTACCGACACTGAACAAGGTTAGCAATAAGGTTTTTAATCAGCATCATTGACATTGTAGACCTCTTTCCACAATTCACAAGATTCACAAAAAATTGTGCTCGACAGATAAGAGATTATACAACAGAACCCACTGTAATGCCCAACAACAAGAGCACAAATTTAATTTATGGCAAAGCACGACGCCATCATTGTTAAGGCGCACCTTGCCTGCAGTTAGATGTATGCATGGCTCCATACATGCAAAGACACTGGTATAGAAGCCACTACTATTAAGCCACTACAAAACTTTTGTCACAACGACACTGGGATGCAATCATGCAACCATACTTTCGTCACAACCCCCACACTTCTTTCATTGTATTTAGGCAACTTCAAGACACAACATTCCAAAGTAGCGGAACGAGGTTCGCTGCTAGCTCTTGTGCAGGAATTTGCTTGCTTGAGCAGCAAGTGCTATAGATCTGGCATTGATGTCGTTCATCATGTATTCCCTTTCAGCGCGACGACGTTGCTGCCTCTCCCTCTTGGCTCTCTTGGGAGCCAGCCTCGCTTCCCTCTCCATGTAGGCCAGCCTGAACTTCTCAGCGATTGGCATTTCAGGCGGAGCATTTGGGTGGGATGGAATGGGAGCTGTTCGAGGGGCAGCAGAAACTGCCCATGTTTTGGGGTCAACATCCTCGATTATGGAGTGGTCCAGTGGCACGCTTGCCAATGCTTCACTTGGGACCTTGGATCCATGGAGGTCAAAAGGCGATCGCTGCGGGTTAACAGTAATACGAGGACATTCCGCAGTAATAATTTCCTTCGAGTTATCATCTATCTTCGGCTGTAAAACAGGGAAAGATGAAAGGCAAGAGATGCATTAACAAATTGTGAATGTACAGTAAAACCTTTTTGTAAAGGAGAGAACTTGTATGTATACCCAAACTAGCCATCTTAAAGACTCTGCACCACCGCCAATATCTACTGTATCAAGTTCCTCCCATGAGTCCTCTTCAAGAGTATTCAATTTGGGTTTCAAGAGATTCACTTGTTGGACAGCCTCTGCAATCATGGGATTTAAGCCCTTTTTCATATCCAGCTATGTGGGATACTACGCATAGTCAACATTGAACATTATAAGATTTGCCAGCATGGGAAAACTACATAGCAAAGAAAATCTTCACACAAAGGCTTGGACTAGCTATTCACTAGCATAACTTGGGTTAACAACTCATACAGACCTGAATGCACACGATCATATATATTGATTATTGACATGAAACAAGCTGAGTTGACAAGAAATTGCTTATTGTTGGTTGTCCATGACGAGCCACCTAATTTTCAGTTCCAGGCATGCATATATTTCGTTTTCGGCAAGTTCAACAATCACTGTTGGATTTCTCACATATAAATAAATCAAGATGCTCATATTGGACAATTCAAATTTCTTGGAGAAGACCAACCTAGCATACACAAGTTTCATGGGACTAGAGTGGATTCAACTGTGTTATTGGCATGTACAACACCAACACATCCACACTCGACTTATCCACAAAGAATTGAAGGTAAACTCATAGCAAGCATAAATTGGAGGTAACAAGATGATGCAAGTTTCCTCAAGTCTAAGTGAAGTAAAATATCACTATAGAGTGACCCTAAGCTTATAGTTGCATTTAGATGGAAGTCATACCCGCATCTCAATATCTCCAAGGATGGACAGTGGCATACAATCGCGGAAACACCAGAGATAGTTATTTTTTCACAGCGACTGCATGGGAAAATATATCATAAATAAGATGGATTAACCAATTAAAATGTTTGTTTAACTTGTAGTCTTCTACAAAGTAACAGCTGTTATAACACAAAACCTTACCTAATATCAACAGCTCGTAAGTTATTACAAATATTTGCTACAGTAGCCAAACCAACATCAGTTACATCAGACCCAGGTATATCTAGGATCTCCCAAGAGCTTTCAGCAAGAGAAATCAAAATTTCGTCATTCAGTAGCCTCCTTCTCCTTGCAATAGACAGAATTGCCATCTGTATCAGACAGTAAGCTCAACTATCACTGTGCCATGCATAAGTACCAGTAGATATTAAAATATAAAGAAACTAAAATGTCACCAAGTGAAGTAAATTTACCTTCTTTTTTTTGCATTAACTGGAACTGGCAACTTCAACATGCGATAAAACACTTAAATGCATACCTTGAGATGGATTTGCTATTAACTATTGCTACTAGCAGGCCATAACACTAAAGAACCTTAGCATAGTTTAAACCAATCTTACATCCAGCAGTCTTAACCTTAGTACTGGTCATACTTACCTTGCTGTCTTGACTTTTAAATGTTCCCAAGGTTATGGTTAACATGTGCCCCTTCTATTCTATGCTAGTTGTATCACTAAGATTCAACAGCAAACAAATAAAGCAAAACGTAGATTAGTGATTCTCACTTCTCAGCGTATGCCTAGATGCACCTATACGGCTATACCTTCTATCTTATTTACATCAGCAAGATTCAACATCAAGCAAAAAAAAAAGCAAATTATAATTTCTGAGTATTACTTAAATGCCCTCTATTTTTTTAAATCAAGTGTAACAAGTAAAATGGCAGAAAGAGGGAGAATGCCTCATATACTAAATTAATCAGCATTTGAAACCATCAAGCATCAACTAGAAGTAATTACAAGAACATATATATTTTTCTCAATCAGTAAAAACCATGTCAACAAATTTAGCTTCAATTAGAAAATAAAAGGTGAACTCTATCTAATCAATCGAGAACCTTGATTACACATGTCATTCTGGTAGCAAGGCAAGGATGTAGCACAGGAAAACCCAACCAAAGTCAGATGCATATTGATACCTTTATGTGGGGTGGAAAGAAGGCAGCGAATTCAGAAATATCAGTGATGATATCTTCAAGATGCTGACCGAGGATGCCAAGGCACAGGCTAACCAATTTCCGAGGTCCAGCCTTCTTTGTGGGAGAATCTGAACTAGTTCAAATTTGCAAGTTAATTTGTGCAGATAATACTGCATATCTGCAACTGCAAGGACAATTTACGAAACCAAGAAGAAATAAGATGTAACGGGCATGTGTCACATGCACGATCGCGGCGGCTGGAGATTATACTGGTGCGCGGAAGCAGCGCTAGGAGTGCTGGCCGAGTTGGTGCTTGTCGGTTCCGTGATGTCGCAGGGAAAAGGAAGCAGAATAGAAAAGCGCAGCACGAGGTCAGGAAGAGATAGATGAAGTAGGAAGAGCTTTATTATCTTCTTCTCCCTGATCTGATTACAAGACTCCCAATATATAATACTTAGCTCCATCTATCTGAAGTAACCACAACCCGTAACGGAAACTACTCAAAAGTCATTTACAACTCTATCTCCTATTCTCAGCCCTCCACTAGCCGTAACGAACTTGGTCACGTAATGGTCTTCTGGTTATCTTGATCAACGAGACGGATTCCTTCATCTGCCCTTTGCCCGGCAATACGTAAGGCCCCACCTGACAGCATGGTTGGGTAAGGGCCCTTAGGCCGAGAGCCCTAGACAAGGTGACCCTGGACCCCTGCAGCACGACGATGCCATTGATGGCAGCTGCACCATAGGGGCAGGAGGAAGAAGATAGACTAGAGACTCTTTATTTCTTGGTTGATTCCAAATGACAGCTGTATGCAACTTACATAGATGTGGCCAGCTCCTAACAACCAAATCACTATATAATCTCTTGCCTAACAATCAAAGCACTAATTGGAATGAAACTATCCTAACAAACCAAAACCGACTGGATATGGCCTTGTGGCCTAAGTGCACATAACACAACTGTTCCATTCGACACACCACTGGATAAAGTAAGTTTGTTTTGTGTTGGTTAACACCAACGAAAAATTCATTACTAGCCAAACAACTAGTCCGAACTTTGAAAGCATGACGTCTGGCAACATTGGGGTCTTGCCTGGCAAGGCAGAAATAAATTCTAGAAGTAAAAAAAATTGAGTTGAAAGAACTGAATCGGGTCATCATTGTTTGTTCAATAGAAACTAACAGTCATCTATAATCTTCTTGGCACTTGACCAAAAGAAATATTCATAATTAACCGGTATATGTGTGCTGTGTTGAATTCCTATGATGTGTAAGATGCATGTTAAGAAAAATGGCCAATATATCTGGAAATCATCGATTAATGATTACAGAACAATAAGATGATCACGACATTATAGTTTCCTCTAATTTTTAGCTACTTGCAGCGCTTGTCACTTGCTGTGGAATGAAACTTAAATATCTCTTTCTAGATATCATTATGTGAATTACTAAAGTGAAGCGCAGAACCCCCCAACTCTGCCATTAACTGCATCCATTACACCTTCCATGGAGAACAGTATCCACGTGAGTATCATCTCAGAAAGTTCTCTTTCTACCCCAAAACCAACAATTAACACAAAATTTCCATTTTTTTAGGCAAATTGATCACGGCAACCCTATGCAGTAACTTCAGATACCAAATTCAGCTAGACAACCGTTACCGGCATCACAATTAACTGAGGAAGCAACAATTTACAAACTTGGAATAGCGAACATATTCGACCAATTCATTTGGCATAACAGATTAATTATTTATTTCAACCAGGAACAAGAACCGGGGGCTTACAGAAGGAGGTTGCCGGTAGTAAACTCGCGGGCTTCCGACGCGGCGTGACCTGGACATTGCTCAGCGACGCCGCGAGCTCCGCGACCACCGATTTTCCCTTCTCCATGAAACCCCACGGGGTCAGATCGAATCGAGAATAAGAGTGGGAAGGCAAAGAAATCGGGAAGGCCAGAAGGAGGGTAAATTGGGAACAAGTGACTACGGAGAGGAGGACCACTGCAGCAGGGGCAGGACTCAGGACTTGGATTAATAGATGTTAAGAGAGGGGGCGGGCGGTGGAGGCGACGGGCAGGCACAGCGGCGGATGTGAGAGAGGAGGCGAAGGGGGGATGGCCGGCGGGCAGCAGAGGCGGCGCGTAGGTTGCAAGGAACCGCGGCGAAGGATGGCGCCGGCGACCCGGGGGGGGGGGGGGGGGGGGTGAAACCACGGAAGGTTACATACCTATAGACTTCTAAAGATAAAGATGGATATTTAGGTTTTATTTTGAGTAAAGTCTATTACCGGTCCTTAAATTTTTTATGCTGTGTCATTTCAGTCTATAGACTTTTAAAGTGTGTCATCCTGATCCTTAAACTTTCAAAGTGTGGCAATATCCTAGTAGTTGTAGCAGTGAACTTTTTATGCTGTGTCATCCCGGTCCATAGACTTTCAAAAGAAATTGCCACACTTTGAAAGTTTAAGGACCGGGATGACACACTTTAAAAGTCTATGGACCGGGATGACACAGCATAAAAAGTTTAAGGACCGGTAATGGACTTTACTCTTTTATTTTTTAGCTGTGGTTTTTAAATTTTGGGTATTCGTAAAAGGTAATATATAAAGCTATAGAAAACCGGGAAAGGTTAAATATCTTCAGAATTATTAAAGATGGACCTTTAGGTTGTGGTTTTTCTTTTTGGGTTATAGTTTTTAAATTTTAGTCATATATAATTTTAGCAGATGTAGCTAAACTTGGTATAATATCTACTACAATTTACCTATAGATCTCGTCTTAAAAAACGCACCATCTGTAGCAAACATAAGCCAAAGCCAAAGCAAAGCCGTCTTGAATGCAACCCATGTTCTTTCTGGTTTCAGTTTATGGCTTTGGTTGAAGCTTATGACTTTTGCTTATTCGTGAGAGAGAGTATGGAGATACAAATAATTCACATGTGGTTTTGACCGATATAAATGAAGTTGCTACAATATTAACTTGTAGACCCTGTGTTGAAAAGATACTCCGTTTAAAAGCTAGTTAATGTAGAAAAGCTAAAAAATAGTTTTTAGAAACTGAAAAGAAGATACCCTATTCAGGAAAAAGAACTTATCAAGTCAGAACTTCTTGTCTTAAAAATTGGGAGAACAAAAACCAAGTTTGAAATGTGGCAGATTTATACGTCCTACACGAATTACATGTTTACAAAGTTTCTGTATATTTTTTTGTGTATTAAACAAGTCTTGAGAATCAATAACCATAGGGCCAAATTGAATAGAAAAATTTGTAGGCCTTTGGAACGCAGGAACTATACAGCAATCCTACAGAAACTTACACCATTGTTTTTGCCAAAATTATGTATGTGATTATTGTGTTCCAAACTGGATATGAAGCTTCCATTACGTGTGAACAGGGGCCAAAATCCCTAACGTATCCTCTAGTATACCTTTTGACAGAAGTATTAGGCCATGTTTTCAATTCAGCATTTTTTAGGTGAATATATATAATGAAGTTTACTTTTTAAGAGCTAGTGGCAGAAAGAAACTTCCACGAAGTTCATGTGTATACAAACACAGGTCCTTTGAATGCAATTTGGAAAAGAACATTCTTCAATTTTGAAGGCACGTTGCACCTTTGCACCCTATGGATTGGATTGTGGTCCATCCTCTCCTCAATTATACTAATCATTAACAAAGTACTTGGGTAACCCAAGAGAGAGCATACCTGGCCATGTTACATTAACCAAATGCAAACGGAAAAAAGGACCATCCTGTTTTTTGTTCTTAGTTCAGTGTTATCCAACCTAACATATTCATTTATCTCAGTTTCATAACGCGCAACATTTCCATGATTTAATCACCTTAAATTGGCAAACTCTTACATACTAAACTATCCTGTTTGGAATATAGAAATCTATATCCTATATCATCCATGTATCAAAATGGGGGACTCTTTGCCTCCTCGCCTGTGCCACATGGAGTTCTTGCACTCTTGCCCCGACACGTGTGTGTGAGCGCTCCTACCCAGCGGTTAGCGGGAGAAATTTTATTGTATAACGGTTGAGCGAATAAGGTGCCGATACATGGCGAAATTACTGTAGCAGCTCTTAAAAAACAATAGTAGCGTGTCTCAACCGAACTACAACCGGGAGCGTTGGTGGCCGACGACGGCTGTGGGAGAGCGTCGGCCGACCAGCCCACGGCCGGGCGTTGTTGGGGGAGGCACGGGTGGCGTCAAGTGAGACGGCAAAGCAGGCCGGAGGTGTTGGAGGCTAGCTAGTGCATGGTCAAAGGAGGCGGCGTCGAGCAGCTAGATGGTTGCCATGCCAGTTGCGGCATTCCCAGCAACGCGGTGTCGTAGGGCACGACTGGCGACTCTGTGGGCGTCGGTGGCCAGGCGACACCACGGCTGAGCGATGCAGGCGTGCGTGCTAGAGTGACTGGAGAGGCAGCCGGGGAAGCAGCAGAGCGCCAACGAGACCAGTCCATGGCTAGAGGAAGCAGCAGGAGCAAGGCGTAGCGAGATGCCGAGCTGGTGAAGCATAGGGGTGTCAACGCTATGGCTGGAACGGCATCGACTACGTCGGCCTAGAGTGAGGCGTGGCGGCGACCAAGACCAGAGGAGTGCGCGGCCGGTGGAGGCAGCTGGCACTATGCAGCGTGGCTGGTGGGGCGGTCCGATGGTAGGGGTCCAGCGGACGGTGGACGGAGTTTGACGCGAGTGACCAGGAGAAGAAGAGTTAGCTATCGGTGGTAGAAAAAGAAAAGAAGAAAGAGCAGAAGGAAGAAATGGGAGAAGAAAAGAAGAAAGAGATAGGCATGAGCCATCTGGTGAAGGGAAGGAAGAGAGAGGAAAGGCAGGAGGCTGTCGACGTGGAGAAAGAGGAAGAGGAGAAATGGAGGAAGAGGCTGGAGAGAGAGAGAGCTATCAGTGGAGGAACAAAAGAAAAATAAGAGAGATTGCCACATGACGTCACCTAATTCGGTCGTTACACAATCTTGGGCCGGATTGCAAAGCTTCTAGAGAAAGCCGCCTAGTATATCTATACAAGTGATTGAATTCCTTGCTCTGACGCTCGGCCATATCATCATCAATTTTGCTACCCATTGGATGGAGCTCTTATGCCTAAGATTAACATCTAGAGCGTGTTTGGTTGGCTCCCTCACCGCGTGCCCCTGGCCAGGGTGGCAGCCAGGAAATCGCCAAGAGGTTATTTGGTTGCCGCCCTGGCTGGCTCCCAGGCCCAGGTGATCCAAATCAGTGGCCTGGCAGGCATACAGACCCACGTTGATTTCTTCGATCTATGTCCCTGCTTTTATTTATTAGTTTCAGGCACATGATTCTAATCGAACATTTCTTTTCAGACTTGCCTGGCTAGGCAAAAATTATTAAAACACTAGGTTACCTTCAAGAAGTAGAGTAAATACATGCATGTAGACAATAACAAATAAAGCTGTATATTTATTAGAGATATAAAGAAAACATCACATTAATTTTATATTCAAATATGAAATACATCTTATATATATAGATAAGATTATTTAAAAAACATGTTCTATAAATTTGAACAGGAGTATTTGCACCTTCCTCTGCTCCCCATCTTACATTCGTTCTGTAACTAACGGGGAACCGAGTAGCCCAGCAATTTTAACTACCGAGCTTTTGCCCTGCTCATTTAGTCTTTTTTTGTGGCTTATGGTTTATTTTGCATTGAATTTATTTATTTTGCACCGTACCTACTGGTGGCTTTTTTAGTGTAATTAGATTTAAAAAAATTTAAAATAAAAAAGATTAACGCATCACGGATAATATAAAGAAAAGAAAAGATAAAAAAGCAAAAAAAAATCAAAAAGTTTGAATAAGATGAAAAATAAGAAACGAGCCTGCCCTTCCTATCCTCGTAGCCTGCGGAATCGCGAGTCTGTCCCCATTGTCCCAGCTTCGGTCGCATACGGCCTCCTTGCCCGTGCCCACACCGGTTTCCACGGCGCCGGCGCCCGGCCGTGCATATTGCCGCTGGCGAGCGAGCACGCTCAAGCCCACCTACTGAGCCGGCGTCGCCATGACGCCGCGCTGGAGTTGCCCTCCGGTCCAACCCGACGTCAGAGCAGGTTGTTGCCCATCTGATTCTCCGTGTCTCGATATCCTTATCTGCTACTATAATTTCTTGGTACTTTGCCTTCAGATTTATTGGCTGCTACAGTATTTGGTTGATCGCTAGTGGATGCCTGTGTTTATTTCTGCCTTGCCAGTACCACTCCTGTTACTTAATGGCATGCCTGCCGAGTGTTTGTCAAAATGACAAACCTCCAAAACTAGACGTGTGTACCATGTATTACTAATGCCTCTTTTCTTGCGCATGGCTTTATGTTAATAATAGCTACTGTAGCTTTGGAGCACTAATTCTTTATGAGCTGATGAGCACTTATCATTTTCAGCTTTGTTTCTCAGTGCTATAGATGGAATCATGTTCTGCTTTGTTTCTCAGTGCTATAGATGCAATCATCATGCCTCCATGCCTCTTACAGGTATTTGCATACAAACTCTGCACTGTTGTGCGTGCCATTTCTCATTTTTGTGGGCATGTAGCTCTGATTCGTCGGTTGATCAATTGTGGCAGCTTACTGCACCTTCCATAATCAATATCTGTTAGTATCTGTACTTATTCATGTACCTATGGTTCCTTTTTATACGTTTCAATTTATGTATTTCTAAATGTGTTCTTTTGTCCTTTGGAGTATTTAGCGCATGTATCAAATTAAAAAAAAAATCTGAGCGTTCGTTAATTACATGATCCAGTCTTGATGTTGATGTCATGAAGCAACTTTACCCTACAATTTTTTTATTGCAGGGAAGGTAAAGCTAATTCAGTTTTTTTAGGTGCAATTGATAATAACTTTGTCGTCATTTCTCTGTTATTTTTTACGTATCAAATGTTCTCAGGACTATTCTTTGAACATCCCATGCATGCTTTCTTCCATCCTTTTCAATTCCATTGTGATAACTAATTCTGTAAGTTTGAATTATATATTGCAGAAACCTTGTTAACTTTTGCAGTGTAATTGCTGAGAACATATTATTTTTGATACGTTAGTACGGTTGCAATATATCTCGGGGTTAAGAAACTGTGATGTTTACATCAGAAGTTACTTTAGCTTTAATTCTTATGTAGCTATGGCCCATTTTTTTAGCTTATGATTTCCTCCAATTAAACAAATGAGATGGGTTCTTCACCGTCGTTTTGAAGCAGCTTATCGGGATAGTTTTTTCGAAGTGGTTTGTTTGCATAAGCGCTTATATTAGGTCCAAAACCCATAAACCACAGCAAAAAGAATACACCTTAGATATACATATAATTGCTCACAAGGCACAGCAAAAAAGAATACACCTTAGATGTACATACAATTGCTCATAAATTCTAACATCAAAACATGTCAGCCGAATACATATTTTCATTATATAACATCAGCAAAATGTTGCGTCATATTTTGAGCGAATTTCTCTATCTTTAAATTATCATTAAACCCAGTTAATTTACTATTACCATTTTTGCCATGTTATATTCTAGATATATGGGAGATATAATAGCATTCCCCACGTGTGTAATGGATCCATTTGTCTTTCCTATACGAAGCCAGTTAAATGCATCTACTAATCGCACATGAATAGCCCTTGGGCAGTGCCCGTAGCAACACGCGGGTATCTACTAGTATATTAAACAAGTAATTCTCACTAATTACGATCAATACCATTTCTCTTTTCTCATACAGCCACATGACCTCTCTATTATTCATGATCTTTGGATAAAAATTGAAAATCATAGATGTTTTCTCGTTTGCATTGTCTTTTGATTCTTTTAGTCTCTACTATGTTTTAATTTGATTTATCAAAACATTACATCTAACCAATTGATTTCTATAAATTCTTGCTGCAAACGCATGGAGTATCCTCATAGTTTACAGGAAACGTAAGTCCGCATGCTCTAATCAGGCCTACGTTTTCCCCCAGCTGTAGAATGCGGTAATGGATTGCTATTTCCCCTAGCTGTAGAATGCGGTAATAGATTGCTGTGAATTATCTTGGTAAAGCTTTGTTCCAAGATTATTAGCCAATGATGATGATAATTAGCGACTCCTGATCAAAAGTATTAAGAAGGTGAGGGAGAAAGAGACCGGACGCTGCCATGCCCCAGCGAAGGGCCGCATTATAGGCAGCGACAAGCCAATAACAACGCCCTGACCCGACCGCACCTCCTCCTCTCGTCTCCTCGGCGTGCGCGGTCTGTACCCTCCGGCTCGCCGCTCCTCTCCAAATCCGGCTCCCTTCCCACCGATCGAATCCCAAATCGCAATTCCCGACCCGGGCCGGCACGGCGGGGCGGCGCGATGAGCGTGGTGGGGTTCGACGTCGGCAACGACACCCTGGTGGCCGCGGCGGCGCGGCAGCGCGGCATCGACGTGCTCCTCAACGCCGAGTCCAAGCGCGAGTCCCCCGCCGTCGTCGCTTTCTCCCACAACGCGCGCCTCCTCGGCGCCCACGCGGCTGGCGCCGCCTCCTCCCACGCCCCCTTCTCCAGCGTCAAGCGCCTCCTCCTCGCTGGGCGCCCCGCGCTCATCCGCGACCTCCCGCGCCTCCCCTTCCCCGTCGACGCGCTTGACGGCCACGGCGCCCTCGTCCACGTCGACCACCTAGCCCGCCGCATCGCGCTCTCCCCGACCCACCTCCTCGCCATGCTGCTCGCGTACCTCAAGCAGCTCGCCGAGGCTGACCTTGACGCGCCCGTCGCCGACTGCGTGATCTCCGTCCCCTGCTACTTCACGCAGGCGCAGCGCCGGGCGTACCTCGACGCCGCGGCCGTCGCGGGCCTCAGGCCGCTCCGGCTCATGCACGACCTCGCCGCCACGGCGCTCGGGTACGGTCTCTACCGCTCCGACCTCGGTGGCGCCGGGGGCCTCACTTACGTCGCGTTCGTGGACGTCGGCCACTGCGATACGCAGGTCGCGGTCGTTGCCTTCGACGCGTCGGGGATGAAGGTGCTGTCGCACGGATTCGATGCGGACCTAGGGGGGAGGGACTTTGACGAGGTGTTGTTCGAGCATTTCGCCGAGGACTTCAGGGGCAGGTATAAGATTGATGTTGCGGGTAATGTGAAGGCGAGCATGAGGCTGAGGGCCGCGTGTGAGAAAGCGAAGAAGGTGTTGAGCGCGAACGCGGAAGCAGTGGTCAACATCGAGTGCTTGATGGAGGAGATGGATGTGAGGGGGATGATCCGGAGGGAGGACTTCGAGAAGCTCTGTGCTGGGCTGCTGGAGAGGGTTGTCGAGCCGTGCAAGAGGGCTATGATGGATTCAGGGATTGGACCGGAGAGGCTGTATTCTGTGGAGCTTGTTGGGTCAGGCTCACGGGTACCCGCTATTGCTAGAGTTCTCGCGGGATTCTTTAGAAGAGAGCCTAGCCGCACACTCAATACCAGTGAGTGCGTGGCTCGGGGGTGTGCGCTGCAGTGTGCAATGCTTAGTCCCACATTCCGCGTTCGGGAGTATGAGGTATATTGCTCTTTATCTAATAGTCTTTGACATTTTAGTTTCATGTGGTATTTGAAGCATGCTGGATTGCTGGTTGTGTAGTGAGAATTGTCGCATTTGGTGTATTTCAGGTGCAAGATACAATTCCTGCCTCAATAGGATTTTGCACAAATGAAGGCCCAATTTCAACATTGTCAAGCAATGTGTTGTTCCGGAAAGGCCAGCCCCTTCCCAGTGTTAAGATCATTACTCTGCGTAGGAACAGCGGTTTTAATTTGGATGCGTTTTATGTGGATGAGAATGAATTGCCTCCTGGTACCTCAACGAAAATCGGTAGTTTTCAGGTATCTTATTAACTCTGTTGATTGATAAAAGATGATCACATCATAGCTGTTTGCTCCAGATGTCTGTTCTGTTTGATTTAGGTTTAAGATGGTGTTATCTCTATGTGTACATACTATATCCTCACAAGATAGTGGTGTTTCATTTCATGGCACCATTGTTTCTGTAGATATTTGGATGGCTTCTTTCCTCCTTGCTTATGACGATCATAAATAACTTTTTCCATGTGTTCTGTTGGTATGGCCTGTCATCTAATGAATCATATCATCTAGGGCCTTGTTGTGGCCACTTCATTTGTGCTTTATCGTACAATGAACAGAACACCTAGAATGAACAAGCAATCTTGTGAACTATAATATATGAGTATGAGAGTGATATTCAATTTGTAGCATGTCTCATTCACAAATGCATGTCCTCAAGTTAGTATTTGCCTGTCACCCATTGTAAAATGTGAATGCTGGCCCTTTCACACAGCAGCAAGACAATTGGAACTGTAGGATTTTTAAGATAGGTCATAGTTCATAAACTGACATTCTTCGGGAAGCTAACCTGCAACTTCATTTTGTAAGAGCTTGCAGCATGTATTTACAACAAAGAAGTATTGTGATGTGGCACAACAATAAGTATTGTGATGCTTATCTCTCAATCCTTCTCAACAGCTTTCCAGTAATTATTGTTGTATTCCAGGCATCATATTCAAAACTATCATCATATTCACGATGCTTAGTTCTGGATCATCATTTTCAAAAGCATTCTAGTCAACTGTTGTATTCCTAGCTTCTAATTGGATAATGCCTTTTAATTAGCCTCAGTGTACTCAAAGATCAGTGTTGTACTCTTCTCACAATTTTTTTTTCTGGAAGTCTGGGATCCACAGTTTCAGGCCATAACTTTTGATGATGGTAGCTCCATATGATTCTTCCATACATAATTTGGTCCATTTGGTTCATGTTTCAGTGATGTTAATGCATACATTTGCCTACTGCACTAACAAAATAATTGATATATTGTTGTATACCCTGTCTTCTGAAAGTTATTATTACTGCTAATCATATCTGTCTGCTGAACTGTGGCACAAAATTATCTTGCCATTAATTGAATGAAGTTACATTCACTGTTTGAAATAGCGAACTTCTGGTGTGTTACAAAATTACTTCAATTCTTTTAAGTATCGTCATTGCAGATTGGCCCTTTCCAAGCACATACTGAAAAGTCTAAAGTCAAAGTAAGAATTCGTTTAAATCTCCATGGACTCATTTCGGTGGAATCAGCTGCTGTAAGTGTCAACAGCAGAGTTACTGCCAGCTTTTAATTACAAGTTGTAGTTAATGTAACTTCTAACTTTTAAACTGCCTCAGTTGAGCGATGATGATCAAAGGGATGCGGATTCCGTTGACTCCATGGAGGTCGATTCCGATGTTGACATGGTAAGGGATTATTTCAGCACTCACTGAGCCTATTTCTGTGCCATATGCGTGTTCCTCTAACTTATGACTATATGTTCTTATTTTCACTCTATCTAATATGGTAGCATGAGTTGCTGTATTATCATTGGCCATTTTTCTTGTAATAGGCAGTAAACGTGGTTTAGTGACTAGCAAGCATACAACCTTTGCTTGTTATGTATCCCTACTGGTTGGGCATAGCTATGTAATTTTAACTATTTAAGATGCTAATTCTGTGAGACCCTTGCTAATTTGTAGCCGGTTGGAAGACAGTACCTTATTATTAGTTATATGTTGAGAATTTGAAATGGGAGTATGAAAAGTTCCTGCCGAAATACATACTACATACTTTAAAACTTTAACAGTTCATCTTTCAATTATGCCCAACTAACTGGGTGCCTCAACTGTTATTATATGAAGGGTGTTAAGTCAAGAAGTGAAAGGTCAATTCGATGGCAGAATTTGCCAATTTTTGAGTCCATTTATGGTGCAATGAGCGAGCAGGAATTGCTGGAAGCTCAAGAGCAAGAACAACAGCTGGCCTATCAGGATAAGCTCATGGAGCGAACAAAAGACAGGAAGAATGCATTGGAATCTTATGTGTATGACATCCGTAATAAGGTGGTGATCTGAGAATTTTGTTTAACCTATATCTTATTTTCCAAACCTAATATTTTGTTGGCTGATAAATTTTTTTCTAGCTTTCTGAGAGGTATCGGAGCTTTGCTACTGATTCCGAAAGGGAAGAAATCTCAGTTAATCTACAACAGACTGAAGAATGGCTTTACGAAGAAGGTGATGACGAGACTGAAGCAGTTTACAGTAGTAAACTTGAGGAGCTCAAAAAGGTTAATGAAACTTTTTGCTGGTCTTTTTGTCTGCATGCACGACCCCTTATTATCTCTTTCCTAATATATGTTTGTCAACCTATTTTCTTGTTCTTGCTAATGTAGTCTTTCATGATTTTCTCACTTCATTTTTGGTTTTGATTGACCTCCTTCTGGTTGTTTATTTTTTGCAGTCTGTTTTAGGCCCTGTTTGTTTCCACTTAAGATTATTATAATTCAGCTTATAGGTGTGGGATTATATAAGCTAGATTATAATAAGCTGGTGGAAAATAAGTTGTCAGGTGTTTGGCTTCCTGGATTATCAGAGTTATGGATTGTTGTATTCGAATGTTTAAAGACTATAATGCCCTTGACCTTTTTTGGTGACTTATTTATTCTTTTATGACATGTTTTTTATTAGTTTGGACTTGCAAAACATTAGTAACATAAGAATTTGAATATATAAGTGGTAGAAAAGCTTAATTATTCAAATATCCTGGATCATTTGTTCGTACAAATATGCTCTTACAAACAAATTACTCTCTTCTAGCAAATAAAGCATTAGCAATATTATCACGGAAGGCATTCGTGCCCCCCCTCTTCATCTCCCAATTGACTTGCACCCACATCCGCGGCCTCTCCCGCCACCCCTGAGGCCGGCGCTGGCAGCGCCCGTGCCCAGCCCGCCGCCCCCGAGGTCGCCGCCCCCGAGGCCTTCGACGCCGGCGCCTAGGCCGCCGACCACGACGCCTCGGCCTCCCGCGACTCCGCGACGCTGGGAGGGGACTCGCTGGGAGGGGAGGCGTAGAGAGGCGCTGGGAGAGATGCGCTGGGAGGGGAGGCGCGTCTGGGAGAGATGCGCTGGGAGGGGAGGGGATGCGTTTCTGGGATGCGTTGGGGATATATATGAATGGCAAAGGTGGGTAATATTTCTAAAGTTTTATGGTCATTAAGATAAAAGGGGGATCTATAAGCTGAAATAAGCTCATTTTTTCAGCTTATTAGATTATAATAATCTTGGCTATTAGATTATAATAAGTTACCTTATAATCTAGGCTGTTTGTTTCCACTTATGATTATAAGCTGGATTATAATAATCTTAAGTGGAAACAAACAGGGCCTTATTCTTTGTCCATCTTATCCTGTGACCTGTTATGGTATATTCTGTGCTAATGCACATTGCTATAAGATAGTCTTATGCTTCCATCCATGATAATGTGATCACTATTTCTTGTAGAAAGTCTCCCGTTGCGCAAAACATAATTAATAAATTTTCTTTGTTTGATGTATATCAAATTGGTAGTAGATTCTAGGTTAGAAGAAAAGACAGTTACTCATGCTGTTATTACACCGAGTCCAGAGAAAATGGCAGCTCAAGTGTCATCATCCAACTTTGCATATGCATAATAGTAGACTAGGTACATGGTAGAGAGTAAAAGGTACTGTTGCACCTGGGGAAAAAAATAGCATTCTTTGAATATTTGAATTTGAATACTTTGCACTTGTGAGAGATAATTTTATTGGAGTAATCGGTGGTAATATGGCTACTGGCTAGTGCTCCAAATGGCCGTTCTATTTTGCACCAAATCCTGGTGGAGCATCTGCTTCTGAGCTTTAATCTGTTTGTGAGTCTGGCACCTTTCCATCGAACTATTTTCTTATGTCTATGTTTATATTTAAAGCTTGTAGATCCCATTGAAAATCGTTGTAAAGAAGAGGATGCCAGAGCTGAAGCCAGGAGGGAGCTTTTGAAGTGCATTGTTGACCATAGGATGGCTGCCAAGTCGTTATCCACGCCTGATCAAGACATAGTAAGTTCTTTAATCATTAGTTTTTCTTTAGTATGCCTTAGTTAAGATTATAACTCTTGAGTCTTAACATTAACTATCTATGTGTGGTCTACACTAATTTCAGCACAAAGATAACGCATATGATCACAGAGATGAAGATAAGACCCTTCTTTTGCATCATGAGGTTGTTCAATATGGTGGATGTAAAATGTAGAGTGAAAACCACTCATGTTCCTCACAATTTGTTTAACATAGTACTGTTCTTCATTTTTAAATTACAAAACTGAGAGCCAAAAGAGAAGAGGAAAGCATTTTAAATGCTCTGAGGTTAATAATGAATATGTTAATATTTAAAGTCCAATTCAATTTGCTTTTATTTCTTTTGTGTATAGTATCATCATGCTATAGACCTATAGTGATATGGCTGACGTGTGCTTCTGATGCTCGGTTGCCTCTTGCCTGTCAGATTAACAAGGGGTGCATGAGAGCTGAGCAGTGGCTAAGGGATAGGTCACAACTTCAGGAGTCCTTGCCCAAGAATGTTGACCCTGTACTTTGGTCCCATGAAATCAAGAAAATGGAACAAGAGCTGGATATGTATTTGTTCTTTCCTTAAGGCCACTTTTCAACCGTTTGAGCTCTTTTGCAAAAATGTTTGTTGTTTGCATTCCATATTATTTAAGTAGAATTGCCTGATTCCACTTGCAGGTTCTGTAGAAACATGGTATGGAACAGGGGTTCTCCAGCGAGGACGGATGCTAGCAAGGGTTCAGATCACATGCATTCATCAGATAGAGATTAGACGTTCCTGAGATTTCTTTCCTTGCGGCCGCGGTCAAGTTTGACATTTTGTAGCAATATACAGATGAACGAGTTTCTGCTAACTCTGTCATACGATCAACTCTGTACCACACTAAGCCCGCCATTGGGTGGCTGCATCTCGGTACTCTGAGGTGCGGTTTTCACTTGAGAACCTACTAATCATGATTATTGATACTTGTGAATTCTTTCTTTTCATGTAATCAAATCAATGTTGTTGTTTGATTCAGTTTGTTCCCTATGGACAAGAGAAATGCAAGAAAATTGTATGCAACGGAACTACTGCTGAAGGACCGTTAGTTCTAGTAGCTCTCTGATTCATTTTGTGTTGATCTCAGAATTTGTCCTGGATAGTTCATTATTTAATGAGTTTGTAAAATGTATATTGGTCAATCAGAGGTCCCAATGCTCTGGATGGTACGTTGCTGCGATGTTTTTTTTTTCTTTTGAGACAAGGGCGTTGCTGCCATGCTTTCTTTTCATAAATGATTTTGTGGATGATTGTCCTCCTGTAGATGCAAAAAATATGTTGTCACGATCCATGATGGGTATCTACTATTTGAGGTGCTTGTCCAACTCGAATGTTGTTGCCTCTTGAAGCAAACCTTTATGAGTTCAGCGACATGGCCCTGTTTGGATACGCTTAAAATCCGATTCTGGGTAGAATTAAGCGAGAATCCCACCCAAACGCTTTGATTATTTTTCGATTCTTTCAACCGCCGCGGTAGGAAAGATCGGCATTTGCACTGAGAATCCAAAATCCTGTACCGCAAGCCTGAGGGGTCGTTTCTTCCACCGCGACGATTCTTCAGACTGCAGATTCTTTAGACTGTGACTTATCAGAAAATCCTGATCAAATTAAAATCGATTCTCAGATAAGCGTATCTAAACAGGGCCATTATTGTACCAGCTGAAAAGCAAACCACCCCCTTCTCTCACACGCACGGTAGCATTATTATACATCTAAGTATAGAATAAGTTCTTGTAGAACTATACGGCTTTGATGAGAATAGAATAATTCTCAAATTATTATGTCATTATATTTCTTGAGTATACCTCTTATTAGTATGAGAGAAGTCTCTCAGAATAGTCATAAGTCTTACTACAACTACTCCATATGGTTGTAAATCCTTCTACGGCCATGTAGTCGTAAATCTTATCACGACTACTTCCTGGTCGTAAGTCTTACTGTGACTACTTCCTGATCGTAAGTTCTTCTACGACCACATAGTCGTAAGTCTCACTGTGACTACTCCCTGGTCGTAAGTTCTTCTACGACCACGTACTCGTAAATCTCACTGTGACTACTACCTGGTCGTATGTCCTACTACGACCACGTAGTCGTAAGTTGTCTTGCGACCACCTTATGGTCGTGGACTCTCTTGCGACCAATTTATCTCCGATTAACTTGTCTACGATGAACAACTGCATCGTGGGCTCGTCTGATAAGGCAGTTAGAACATGCGTTTATCCAATAACCGCACACGATCTATCTTTGACAACAATCGCTACACGAATAACAGCCTTATATGTTTCTCTAACAGTAACTTCTGTCATGCTGTTATCATCCGAAGCGTTGAGATGTCTTCTAGCGCGGAACAATTGCCGTTGCTTTGCTAGCTATATAAAGGTTAACGTCAAAGAGGGAAGGGGGCGATTCTGATCGAAGGAGAAGATAGTGTTAGCCATTCACATAATTCTCTCTTGTAATTCCTCTTTCTAGCAATTAGCAGTCATACTGGACGTCGGGTTATTATTCTCTTAGTGAGAAGGCCCTAACTAGGATAAAATTTTCCGTGTCATTACTCTGCATGTGCATACACCGAGTCTTCTAAAAGTTTCTCCGAATCCAAACAAATCATACATAAGATCGATATTAAAACATCGATAGTTGGTATCATCCGTGGGGATTCCTTCTTCCAAGATTCTGGTAATTTTCTCATCAGCAAGTTTCTTTTTTCCCTCCTGATGTCCTCATGGTAGATGAATGGAACGAGGAGAACTAGTTCGACTTGGCCGACTACGTGAGTATCGACATGGAGGCCTGCTACGACTACGAGTAGACCTTGCTTTCTTCCGATGGTGAAAGTCTCCCTGGAGATTCCTCCGGTGATCCCAGAGATGACACCGCCGGAAAGGCTGATGAAGGATCAAAATCCCCCACAGCAGTATGCCCAATGGAGGACTCATCTCTCCCAAGCAGCAAGGGTCAATCCAACCATGATGAGGGCTCACAATGCGACGATGGGTCCATTCCCAAGCGTTCAAGTCCCACGCCATCGCCTCGTGTAGTTTCGAAGAGCTCTAGACTCTACCGATCGGGGATCACATCGCCAATTCTTAGTGGTGACTCTCCGGACGACCTGGCGAAGGCCATGGGTGGGCACACTCAGTGTTTGTCCGCATTCTCGCAGGGAACAAATCAGGCTGGGGACGGTTATAACCCAGACTTCCACTACCTGGCAGGGTTTACTCCAAGCCTCCAGGCAGTCTCGCTCGATGATTATTTGGACGAGGAGGCATCCCTCAGAAGTGGAGATTCTAGATAGGAGGTTTTTGCCCTGCCCTCAAATTCTCATCACCCTCTTGGAGGAAGGCCTGAGGATGCTCCCCGACGATTACACTTTCCCTCCTCTCATGGGAATAGTGACGAGACCTCCAGTGATGAGCCTGATTAGTACTCTAATGTGCATTGGAGAAATTCTAGAAATACTTGCTTTCCTCTGAGATAGCCCTAGTTTGCTTCAGGGGTCGAAGATCCTGAGATTGCTCGGCAAAGGCGACTTGCCGCCCAGAGTGCTTTGCCTGGGTGGGCCCAGTACTAGTCCGAAGAGGCATGGGAGTTTCAACGGATCAACGACTTGCTCAAGAACCTGATTCAAGAGCTTGCTCGAGCACCAGGCTATGACTGCTTTGCTAAAGACATTGCACAAATGCTTCACGATGTGATGGCTCGACTTGAGCAACCTCACCGATATCGCTCTGATAGTCGACAAGGTACGATCGTATCTAGTCGTTCATGAAACTTGCTTTGCAGGAGTTGGTATAGTGATGGGGCATGTTGCACTCCCGATCGCAATACCAATCGAGAAGAATGCGTCGGACTGCTTCAGATTGGCAAGTCGATGCTCGATCACCACTTCGAACAAGGAACTTGCAGTAGCAGATAGACTACGATTATCATCCTCGAGTGGACGAGACCTATTATAGGTCCGGTCTGCCCACCGTTGGGCATCACTGAGTGCATTTGCCTGGTGATGCTAATTACCCATTTCCACAAAGGAAATGATAGAAGATTGTTGCCAGATGCCGAGCATTTGTGCCCGAGCTCCGAGCAGTGTACTGGCCACCGCGGTTTTAACTGTTGAGCATGGAGAAATCTGACAGGTCTCAGAATCCCATCAAGTTCCTTCAGATTACACGATTGCGGTTTGGGCAATAGGTGGAGGCGAGCATGTCATGGCCAACTAACTTCCGATGGTGCTTGAAGGATCTACTCGATCATGGTTGCTCAACCAACCTTTCAAGTTGATCTACTCATGGCAGCACCTCTGCGACCTTCTGGTGGCCATCTTTCAGGGAACATACAATCGCCCTAGGAAGGAGGACAACTTGCATCAAATGCACCAAGGCAGCGATGAGACCTTATGGCTATTCATCCGATGTTTTAGTTAGGTTCGAAACTCAATTTCGGAGGTCTCTGACGTTTCTATTATTAGAGCATCCAGACAGGGGGTGTGCAATCGGAGATTCACAGAGGACATCACCTTAAACCCTCCAACCACCGTCGTTGAGCTTTTTGAGATGGCCAATCGGTATGCAACTGTTGCCAAGTGGTCGAATGGACCAGGACCATCGATCAGGCCGGTCGCCGTACCAAGGAGCAAGGTGATGGCGGCAAAAGGAGAAGACCAAGAAACTCGGAGACAAGGCCAAGAGCCACAAGCCTCACACCGCAGGGTCAAAGGAGGTCTTAGCAATGGGCGATAAGAAGCCACGTAACTCCAAACAACACTCCAACCGGGGTAAAGGCAAGGCACTCGTGAGGAAGGAAAACAAGCATAAATGGTGCCCTCTTCATAAGAAAGAGGGGCATGATCTTCGCAATTACTGAGTTTTCTTATGGAGACTCGAGGATTACTATTCAGGCAAGGGCTTGCTTCCAACAATCGAGGAGTTGGGACAATCAAGCGGTCGAAAGCACTCGGACAAGGATGAGGACATGCCATTCCAGTATCCGAAGCACACTATCGAGCACATCTATAGAGGTTCGTCCACATACGAGTCCAAGCAACAATATAAGGCTGTCGAGCGCGAGGTAAACTCTATTGACCCTTCCCTTGTTAATAATTTGCCTAAGTGGTCAGCATTCACCATATCTTTCGAGAAGGGTGATTGTCCGATCTCCTCAACTTGACCTGATCAGTTTTTGATCATGGTCGAGCCCACCATCAACAACTATCGAGTAAATCACATGTTGATTGATGGTGGTAGATCTTTAAATATTTTATTTGTTAGTGCCCTAGTAGAGATGCAAATTCCTCATACCAAAATAAAGCCCGTATGATATTCATTTCATGGAATTGTACTGGGTTCTTCGGCCAAGCCTATTGGCCAGGCTTCACTGCCTGTTACATTCGGTTCTCCTAGCAACTTCAAGACAGATAAACTCTCCTTTGATGTAGTTGACTTCGACTCGGCATATAATGCCATACTCGGATGACCAACTCTAGCATGATTTTTGATAGTTGTTCATTATGTCTATCAATACCTTAAGTTGCCAGGTCCCAAGGGAGTCATCACGGTCTGCTATGATAAGAAGATGGCACTGACGAGCGATCGCAAGTCCCTCAAGATGATCGGATAGCTACCAACTCGAGAAGTCACCAAGGTGCAGTCTTCGAGCAAGCACTCAAAGCCTAAAGTTGTGCCAAAGCCGAACGAGAAAGTCAAAGAAGTCCCTTTGGACCCAGAGGAACCTTTGAAGATAGTTCACATCAGGGTTACTTCTGACCTTGCATAGGAAGATGTCCTCGTCGCTTTCCTCCAGGCAAACACAGATGTGTTCGCGTGCAGCCATCCGACATGTCCGGGGTCTCCAGGGAAGTGATCAAGTACAGACTAGCTTTACGGCTTGATAAGAAGTTCGTAAAACAAAAATTACGGAGATTTGCACCAGATCGGCAAGAAGCTATCAAGTCAGAATTAGACAACTACTAAAAGCAGGCTTCATAAGAGAAGTTGATAACTCAGAGCGGTTGGCTAATCCTGTAATGGTAAAAAAGTCTAACGGTAAGTGGCGTATGTGTATAGACTATACCAATTTAAATAAAGCTTGTCCTAAAGATGACTTTTCGTTTCCTCGTATTGATCAATTGGTAGATTCTACTACTGGTTGTGAAATGTTAAGCTTTCTAGACGCATACTCTGATTATCACTAGATCAATGTCTTTAGAAGATGAAGGGAAAACCACGTTTGTCACCCTGTTTGGAGTATTTTGCTATGTCAATGCCATTCGGTTTAGAAAATACTGGTTCGACATTTCAGCGTTTGATGCAATTAACCTTCATACATCAAATGAGCCAAAACTTGGAAGCCTATGTCGATAATGTGATCATAAAAAGTATCAAATGACTTAATTGTATTTCAGATTTGCAGGAGACTTTAGATAATCTGAGAAAGCATTGCTTGAAACTCAATCCTGAAAAGTGCGTGTTCAGAGTTTTCTTAGGAAAACTGCTAAGATTCCTTGTTTCGGCAACAGGTATCGAAGCAAATCTTGAGAAGATAAAGGCCATCAAACAGATGCGCCCTCTGACCACAAAGAAAGAGGTCTAAAAACTCACTGGGTGCATGGCGGCTTTAAGTCATTTCATTGCACGACTAAGAGAAAAATGCCTTCCTTTCTTTAAGCTTTTAAGGAAACATGATTGTTTCGAGTAGTCGAAAGAGGCCAATGATGCTTTCGAAGATGTCAAGAGATACCTTACGAGTGCTCCTGTCCTGGTTTCTCTGAAAATAGGTGAGACACTCTTAGTGTATCTGTCCGCCACGCCACAAGTAGTAAGTGTTGTACTGGTTGCAGAGCGCGAGTGCATTCAAAGACCAGTATACTATGTAAGTGAAGTTTTACACGATCCTAAGGAGCACTACCTTTAGATACAAAAACTTCTCTATGCCTTCATGGCTTCGAGGAAGTTGAGATATTATTTTTAGGTGCACAAGAAGAAAGTTACTGCCGTTTGTGAGTCAAGTTACTGCCAAACAAATGTAGAGTTGCTGTCAGTAGTAGCACCACGACCACAACAAGGAGCGGCGGTTGAGGAGGCTAGGTGGCGCCAGCCGAGACCTGGGGGAGGCGGCGGTCGTGAAGGGAGGCAGCATCACCGAGGGCCGGGGTGGGAGCCGAAAGAGCCGTGGGGGCGGGGGCGGCAGCGAGGAGCCCGGGTCAGAGGGAGGCGCGGGGTCAAAGGGAGGTGGCGGCCGGTGCAAGCCCTAGAAGCATAAGGGGATTTCTCCACGGCAGGATTGGTGTTGGCGGCGGGACTGGTGTTGGGAGTGGGGTGATTTCACATAGGGGTGAGGGAGCATGGGGGTTTTATGAAAAAAGCGCATAAGTTATTGTTTGCTTCCACCCTCACGAATCCCAGCCGCAGAAAGTAGATCCCACGATCCTAGTTCATGTTTGCATGTTACCACTAAATAGCCCATTTGTACTGGATATATATATATATATATATATATATATATATATATATATATATATATATATATATATATATATATATATATATATATGAAAAATAATACTCCTGCGAGTACGTACTCCTACTTCTCATATATCTCTTAAATTAATAAGTTATACCTCTTTATCCTTTTAAGCGCAAACAATTATAAGATACTCTAAAGTGAATTCCATGAAAAATTTCATTAAAGTTCACTTTTTATTGCATAATTTATGTGTATATTTGCTGAAGTATAAGTGAATTGTTCATCTTTCCTCATCAGCTTAAGCTTTTGGGTGAACTGGCTGGTGCATGAAACTCAATATGGTATCAGAGCCAAGAGGTCTCGAGTTCAAGACCTGGCTGGCGTAATTAAAAAAAATAATTGCAATCTACTTCTATTCTACGTATTAGGCCTAAGGTAGCCTATACGCGAGGGGGAGTGTTGAAGTATAAGTGAATTGCCTATTTTTCCTCATCAGCTTAAGCTTTTGGGTGAACTGGTTGGTACATGAAACCTAATAATATTTTTTTACATATGAAAGAGGGTATATAACAAAAATACAGGGCTCCGATAATTTTTTTTACCAAATCGCATTATAGTATCTTAGAATTAGTATTTAAGTATACTAAAAGTGATAAAGAGATATAACGCTTTTATTCAAGTGATATATTGGAAACTGAGAATATGTATACTCAGAGTACGAAAAAGGCTTCCTCCAATGAGCTAGTGAAAGATAGCGGAGGATCAGGACGCGAGTGTAACACACTAACACCCTATACCCAAACTCCGTTCAAATCCTAGTCCATAGCACCACCTTGCCGGTTAACGTTGAGTTACGCAAGCAGGAGGACCAGCACACATCTCTTGTGACAACGACGCAGCTAGCACCGCCAGCTAGCAACGGAGCAAAGGATAGGAAGGAAAAACTTGCAAATAAAGAGGAAAGAGGAGGGTGCACAGACCGGCTGTTCACCAGTTCGACCTTAAAACGTGTATAGGACAAGTATATGTCATGTGCAATGTTCGTTCAAAAGATTTATTTTAAAAAAGAAAACTTGTGCAAAGTCAAATTAGTTGGTACAGCGAGCATGGATAACAGGGGGAAAAATCGGAAATAGGTAGAGAGGTTTACTCCTATTGAGGGTGCAGCGCATGCAGATTAAAGTTAAGATTAGAAAGTTCATGTATGTATGCCTATGTCAGTCATAATTTTCAGTTTCTTTGAAGGGCTAAGTCCAGTTTGGGAGACTGCGCAGCTTCGCTTCCTTCAGACTCTTGAGATGTCTCTCCAAACTGCACCTATATTATGAAGGATCGGAGGGCTTAAATTTCTGGTAATTTAAGTTTCAGAGAAGGGATTTATACATCTGGCTGCCATGATGCAGACCAAGAACATTTATCCGACAATACTACTATTAGGATCAATTTTTTGATGGCACCAAGTGAGTGAGATTACACTCAATACACATGAAGTACTAGTTGAAACTATCTAGAACATCACACATAGGCAAGTAGCTAGCCACATAACATGTATATTCTCCTACAATTACGACTCATGTGCGCGTCTGAAAGGCGAATGGACCAGTATGTGCACACATGCATGTTAGGTCGTTCGAGGTGCCTTTGCAACTCGATTAGCTTACCTCTTGAAGCAATTCTGCAAGTGGTTCCGCAGCCAAGTTCTTGCAATCTCGACCCAGCTATAACCGCTGCACCTTTGCATGTCCCAGTACCTCCCATTCCGATCGAGCGGACGATCAGGCCAATGAATGAAGTAACGATAGAAAAGAGTGCTAATACCCAACGTTAGTACATCTGCGGTGCAGTTTGCTTGTGATGCGATGAAGAGGATCGAGTTGGATTCACAACTCGAGTAGATATTAGGGTGTGTTTGGTTGAGCTGTGGCTTCTGAAAAAACTACTGTGAGCTGTGGGCTGTGAAAAAGCTACTGTAGGTTGTGGGCTGTGGAAAAACTGTAAGCTGTTTGGTTCAAACAAGTATAAAACTTACCTCCTATCTCTATTTTCCTTGAAACAACTGTGAAACAGCTCTCTATTTTCACCATTTCAAAAAGCAGAAAGCCAAAATCCAAAAGCAGGGTCCAAGATGTTTTCAAAACTGTACTACCCAAAAGTAGCTACTTCTGAAAAAACAACTTTTGATTTCCACCCTTTTTGTTGACTTTTGGCTTTTTGGAAGCAAAAGCAGCTTCCAAAAGCTCAACCAAATGCACCCCTAGCCTAGCACTTCCAGGGACGGAGGGAGATGGAGAAAGGAAGTGAGACTTGTCAGGGATGGCAGGAAGAGCAGGGTGTGTGAAAGGAGGGGTAGTTCGAACTTAAAACGATGGGAGTAAGGGCATCTGTAGTGTATGAAAAGAGGAGGTCTTAAATCACCTTAAGGTCAACCTTATACATTACAGGGGTGACCTTAAGCAGACCATAAGCAAAAAAGCTTAAGACTGGTCCTCAAGCTAAAGACCTGGCCATAAGCATTAAAATATAATTTTTGTTTATCTGCCAAGTGGGACCGTCTTAAGGCTCCTTGGGTTATATACACTAGGGAGTTGGCCTTAAGGTTTAGATGGGACCCACCTTAAGACCCTTTGGGTTATATACACTACAGATGCCCTAAAGAGAAAGGACGCTGCAGGAACCAACACTCCACCCAGCAACATGTACACTAGGCCGTTACGCGTGCAAGTACTTGTAATTGTATAGGAGAATATATAGGAGATTAGGAGTATATAACCTGTGTAGCAACAAACTACTAGATGGTAGTATTAATATGTAGTACCAAGTGAGTATACAGTCACACGCATTCAGCAAGGGATAGACATGGCAAGAAGAGGATCGGAGTGTGTGTGTGTAAGGAGGGGTAGTTTGAACTTAAAACGATGGGAGTAAAGAGAAAGGACGCTGTAGGAACCAACTACTCCACCCAGCTGAAAATTTTTCGGTGCAAAACATAAATACAAGTGAGAACTGGTAAGTACCAGTGCTTTACATTAGAAAGCAACTAGTCACATCAATGATCCTTCTCTAGTTAACAATTGTATGTATCTATACACGACTCAAGAGACCAAGACGTGTATTCTCTCCTAAAATTCTCTTGGAGTGCATCTATGCATGCTTGTTAACACATAAAAACAAAGAACCGTCTGTTTCATTCTTCACGGCAACATCGCAGCTGCACGTTTGCATGTCCCCATACCTCCCATGACCAGGCAATGATAGATCATCCTGAACACAAATTTCATCTAGTTGAAACCTTTGCTTACGATGGGATGAATTGGAGAACCTCCAAGCTTTGGTTCTACATATGCCTCTTGTGACATCCTGCAAAGATGTAGCTATAATGCTATATCACTTCCAGCGACGGAGGGAAAGGAGAGGATCAGAGGAAGGAAGACCCGTGTAAATAAAGAGGGCAAGAAGAGGATGTCTAAAGAGGGGGTAGTTCAAACCTGAAGAGAGTAAGCATGATGTGATTATTAGTCTGAAGAGAGCGGGTGGGGAGTAAAGAAAGAAAAGGCTGCACGCGCATGCAGAGATTTACCGAGGGTTCAGAGAATGCAGATCAAAGTTGAGATTAGCAAGTGCGAGGAGTTACTGAAGATGATGCAGAACAAATAATAAAGAGAAGACGAGAGCAGAGCAGAGGAGCAAACGTGCACGAGAACTCTGGAAGAGCCGGAAAAGGGAGGGAGCCAAGTAGAAAAGCTCCTCTTTCTCATGCATGAATGCGTTTGTCGAAATGATGGAGAGGAAAACATGCTGCGCATCACGGCACCATGCCATGCCGCTGGACGGACGGAACGCGCGGACCAACTACTATTACTCGAACTCGGTATGGTTATGAAACAAATTTGAACTTGACTACGACTGTAAAGTGAACTCGTATACGATCGTGACCCGACTCATACAAGATCAAGACTACGATCATAACTGAAAAAATAAGATTATAACTCTAACACCGACCATGAAGGCAGACTGCCGGAGGCCGGAGAAGCTCAGGAGCATGAGGAAGCTAGCCGGCCTTGGTGGATGGTTTCACTTGACCTAACCCAGTGGGGCTTCACAGCAAATCGTCTGATCCAAATCGGACGGTCTAAATTCGCTCAGTAAATGTGGTGCTTTGCTGCATGGACTGTTGGCGCAGGCCCTGCTTGGTTGGGCTGCTTCGTTTTTTTTTGGCCATTTTTTTACTACTTTAGAAGCTGTATTTAGGAGAAGCTGGCTCCAAAAGAGAAGCCAAAGCCCAAGATTGATATGTTCCATGTTTGACCAGAAAAAACTTCGCTCTCTCTCAAAATATTTCCATCTGACTATTGCATTTTACCCTGCCCTGCTCGTCATTTCCTCGATTTTCCAGGTCTCCTCTCCTCGCTTAATATGACCAGACTCCCAAAAAGTTTGACGGTGCTGCTTATCAGGCTTGTTATTAGCCCAGTCTCAGTGGAGGTTTTATGAAGTTTCTTGGGTATTAAATACGCTGACATGGCACTGTATTGATGAAGAGAGAGATGATAAAAGTTTCATGGGAGTAGAGAGAGTTTCATGGGGATGAAACTCTTCTGCACTGTTTCCAAAATATGGATGTGTTGGAAACTGGGACATGAAACCTCCACTGAGACTGGCCTTAGAGCAGGTACAATAAGGCTTAGTCAGCAAGCTATAGCAAATATAATATCAACCAAATCTTACGTGGCAGAGAGAAAGGAAGAGAGAGAAGGAAGCTGGCTACTAAATTACAGCTAGCTATAGCACGTAAAAATATGCATTTCACTCTCTTACACGTGGGGCCAAATAGTTATTGTAATAGCTACCTTATTGTATGAACTATTTTTTTGAAGACTATAGATGAAATGAACAAGTGTTATAGCCACTAGTTGGCTATACTATTATACTTGCTCTTACTGTACCTTCTTTCTAGTCCTCTGTCCTGTACACAATAGAGTATATGTTTAATTTTTTTCGCTTTGTCCTGTACACACTTAGTAGAGTATATGCTCAAATTTGTCGACGCCAAAAGAGGAAAAAACTAGTGAATTTTTTAAACGTGTTCGTAATTAGTCAAACCGATGATTCTCCTCAGTTACAAAATGTATATACGCCATGCTCGGCTTCCGTGCAAATCCAACAGACCGGGGTGTGCACACCAAGCATCATCAATCTTAGGTTATTTAAGGGTTATATACGCCGGGAAGCCTAAAGACTCATATCTTAAATCAGTTTCAGGAGTCTTCAGAGTCCAGACTCGGGCATGAAGAACGAGGAGTTTCCCTAGGTGTCGACGCAAGCATCAAAGATGCACCTTTGCGTGTCCCGATATCTCCCATTCCGATCGATCATCCTGGTTTGATGATATGATCCAAAATTGCAGCTGCATACACACAGTTTTCTCATGATGGGAAGAACCGAAGGAGGAGAGTACCCAGAAATTACCCGCCAAACTTCGATTGATTCCACATGTCTTATGACTTATGAGTGACTGCAGCAGCGAGCTGGGCTTACAAGTTACAACTAAAGCAGGTAGCAAGTTCCAGCGAAGGAATGATCGAGGGAGAGAAAACTGGTGAGACTTATAAGGGATCGATCAGAGGGCTGGCACAGGCTGTACATATAATTAATGAGGGGTAGTTCAAGTTTAAATATAAAAAAATCACTTGGCCTTTTTTTTGGTTTATATCTTTTTTCTACTGTAGCTAACTTATTTTGTACTATAGCTACTAATAGCTTTTAATATAATTAAATTTTAAAAATTAAAAAAAAACAAGTTAACCCATCATAGACAATTCAAAGGAACATAAAAAAAAAGAAAAGATAAAAGTCTAAATAAAAATAAAATTAAAAAATAGTAAACTATAAATCAAAAGTCAGAAGTTAAAGTTCAAACGTGCGTAGCCTAAATTCTTGTTTCGAAAAGGAAAAAAAAGCTTATAATGATGGGGTAAAGACGGCTAGAGTCTGAAGAGGCCAGAAGCTAGTAGTAAAGAGAGAACGCTGCACGCGCCAACACTCCATAAATTTTATTGTCCGTGTTTCTTAGCGGTACGAGTTTCTTATCATACGCCTGCATGTGTCATACTTTTCGGTTTATTTGAAGCGTTGAGCCTCTCCAGCCGCATCTTAAATAGTACATTTGAAATTGGCCATGAGACGAGGCCTATTTCATTTAGAAATTATAAAACATATATGATTTAATACCATATTATCTAGTTAAATAAAAAAGGTAATTTATAAAGTTAAATCTTTGCCATTTCTTGAAGAGAACTTTAGCTAAACATACGTGAACATATGCATTTGTGTATTTTCGCTTGAAAATCGTGTAACCGTGCTATGGTGCTGTCGTATCATGAATCAATCTACCTTTTCTTTTGCGAATCGTGCATTTCTCTCTCCTTTTTAAACTGTTCAGAAGCTGATAAACACTGCATAAATATCATTATGTGGTTTGATGAGATAGTTTTCAGTGTTTTAATTCTGTTTAATCATAGCAGTTACTAGTGAGTGATTGCAGTGCCTTTAAAAAGATTTGAAGACGTCCAGAAGTCATAGAAAATCACGTCCACATTTTGTTTTACAAATCATTCATTTCTCTCTCCTTTCTTAACTATCAGAAGCTGATAAACACTGTATAAATATAATTATATGGTTTGATGAGATAGTTACTAGTTTTTTAATTCTTTTTAATCACGCAGTTACTAGTGAGTGATTGCAATTTCTTCAAAAGGATCTGAAGGCGTCCAGGAGAAGTCACATAATTCATTCTCCATTCTTCCACCTCATCTCTAGATAGTTGTGTTGTAGTATCGAGCTGCTCAACTATGCCATCCTTTCTTCTATGCGTGCACTGGGAAGGGAGAAGAGCGGGATCTCTAAACTATTACCGCAGAGAGAATGGGTGACAACAAGGTTTCTAGGTAGCATGACTGTTCGGCTTCTTCCTTGACATCGACTCGACTGCTCATTTTTGTGCCACTTTTCTTTTCTCCATCAATCCTACTATAAGTCATTTGTGTGATCGATCGATTTTGTTATAATAATTTTCTTGTGTATTTTCTAAAGTACAATAAATTGATTGCTATTAATTTTGTTTATTGTATCATTAGTTTTTTATTGTATTTGTCTTCTACAAAATTTAGAATTAAAATAGTACCCATGTTTTCGATAAAGTATATGGTGGATTCCAAATTTAGAGAAGGGATTTTACACATCTGATGATATGTCGAGATTTTGGCACTTTTGGCCTCGTATTTACAAGAATGGCTGTAGTCGCATGGTATTTACAAAAATATCACTTTTCCCGCACGGCTACCGGGCGGCAGTGGTGGACAGGCGACATGTGGTGGTGCCGTATGGCCACCGTGTGATGTGCAAAGACTACACGGCCACTGTGCGGTCCTCCCCTCTGCTTCCCAGCCACCAGACGGCAGCTAATTAAGCTGGCTAATTAGTCAAACAGTATATATACTGTTGGGCTGTAGCCTCCTAGCCTGGGCCCTGGGTCCACCCCTGGCCTCAAGTGGCAAGATGTGTTTTAATTCCCCTCTAGCCCTCTAGGTAGCTAGCTCTTTTTTTTTTCTTGTGATGAGATGGTACCTAGCTAGCTAGCTAGCTCTTATGTGTTTGATATTCAGCTGTTCTTTTAGGACCAGCTGAAAAACACGGGACATCAAAACAAATAACCACTTCCAAATGTATGCCTGTAAGCGAACATCGAAGTTGCAACTTCGCATGTCCCAATACCCCCCACGCCGAACTCATCATCAGGGCAATGGTCTAGCAAGACGAAAGAGCAATCTTCTCATCTTGGTGACCATCGACCCATCCTGAACAGAAATTGCATCTTCATGCCTGCAGTTTGCTTATCATAGTAAGAAGACGGGATGTAAAGAGGGGGTAGTTCAAGAGAGTAAAAATTGATGGGAGTGAAGAGCAGTAGAGTCTGAAGAGAGCAGAGTGGGAGCGATTAAAAAAAGCTGCAGTAGGCTCCAACACTCCGCTGAGCAACACTAGACTGAATGGGAACACTTGTACATGGGCATACAACTTGTGCAAAAGTCAAATTGGATGGTTTAGACTGTAGAGATTAGGAGTGTGGATCATAGACAAGATTGGGTGCAGAAAGCTATCGAGGGTGGAGTTAGTGAAGAGTGAAGATGCAGAGCAAAGAGGGTAGGGCAAACAGGGTGTCAAGATTGAGACGAAAACAGGGATCTTTTCGAAAAGTGCACAGCAAACAGAGAATATAATCTAGAGTAAATTTCATAAAATTACACACACTTTGTGGAAACTATCGCATAACTACATATTTAAGAGAGGGTTTTAGAGAACTAGACGTTGATTGGCAAAATGCATCAGAAAACTACTCTTTTAACCAAACTCTATTCTAAGCAACGGTCAGACATAATGAAATTTTTAGATGACTACACATCGATTAAAAAAATAACATGAAACTACAGATTCAGCCAAGCCAACGGTCTGACATCATGGCACATGTGAGTCATCAGAATTCGCATCACAAATCAACATTTTGTTCTGGCGAAAGCGAGTAGACACACCCCATATAACTTCGGTAAGAAGACGTGCTCAAAGTTTGCACCGATGAATAAGTAGACAAACATGACGATGAATATAACTTGTGCATGTCCCAATACCTCCCATGCCGAACTAACTACTAGGACAATGTGCTAGCTAAAGAAAAGGTCCATCAACCGTGCATCATCCTAATCCATAATGGATTGCAATGCAGTTTGATTATGATTGGATGAAGAGGAGGACCCAGCAAACGTTTTTTTTTAGATGACCTTATGTGAGCTTAAAAGAAAAACCTAGGTATGAAAAAAAGAAGGAATACCAGAAACGAAAATCCCCTGTGGGTCTCGACGGTAACGCCACAGCTACACATTTACATGTCCCAATACCTCCCATGCCGAACTAATGATCAAGGCGATGAGCTACAAAGATTAAGTTCGATCTCCTCATGCGTCTTGGTGATCCATCGACCATCCTGATAAGAAATTACCAGGTTGCGGATCCAAACGCGCGTGCCCGGCAACCACCAAGCTCTGATTCCACATATCTCCTGTGGCATCCTCCAAAATAAGCTGGACTTGCAGCAAAGTAGCTAGCACTTCCCGCGACGGAGAGCAAGGAGAGACTTGTATAAATAAAGAGGGCAAGAAAAGAAGAAGGTGTGTAAATGAAGAGGGGTGGCTCAAACTTGAAGTGAGTAAAAAGTGATGGGAGTAAATTAAAGAGAAGAGAGCAGGAGGGCAGTAAAGACGAGAGCAGAGCAGTGGTGGACTCAAGACTAAATTTTAGCTAGGACAGGGTCCCTAATGTCCAATTAGCCACTACGTATAGTGTGATCTCTTACGCAGCCAGTAAGTAAGAGCAACTCCACCAGGTCCCCTACTTGAGCCCTCAAACCTCATATTTGAGAGTCAGAGCAAAAAACTGAACTCCAGCAGGGCCCCTACTTGGCTCTCAAAAATAGGAGGCCTCTCAAATGAGGTCTCCAAGCCCTCATTCCCAGGGGCCTGCTCTGGCTCTCATCCTTCGGTTTTTGTTCCCGCCTCAGTGAAACTTCCCCCAAAATCCCCCGCCTCCGCCGCTTTTCTGCCGCCCGCGCTCCAAAATCCCCTGCCGCTCGCCCGCCGCCTCCGCTCGCCACCTCGCCCGGCTCCTCGGCTCGCCCGTCACCTCCACTCGCCCGGCTCCTCGGCTTGCCCGTCGCCGCGCCCGACGCCTCGGCCCGTCGGGCCGCCAGATTCCTCCCCGCCCGCCTCTTTCCCCTCCCCGCCTCTTTCCTCGCCCGCTGGTCCCCTTGGCCGCCAGTGCTCGCCGGCGCCTGCCTCCCCGCTCTCCTCCGCCCGCCTCTTTCCTCCCGCGTCGCCACCGCTCCCCGGCGATTCCTCCCGCGCCGCCACCGCCCTCCTTGGCGGCTCCTCTTCCTCGGCTCCCGACGCATGGCGCGCATGGTGAAGATGCGAGGAGGCGGACGAGCGCCTCGGCCTCGCCGTCGTCGGCGGGGTGAGGGCGTGCACGGTGAGGAAGCCGCCCAAGAAGGGGGAAGCGGAGGCGGCGCGAGGCGCGAGGCGGAGACGGAGAGGTGAGGGGCAGGGGGAGAAGAGGGAAGCGGAGGCGACGGGATGCCTGGAGACGGCGAGGGTGAGGGAGAGAATGAGGAGTGGGTCCCATATGTCAGTTGTAGTGGAATGGATTTGAGGGCTTAAATTTGAGGGGTGCTGTTGGAGTAGATGCAAAAAAACAGGGCCCTCAAAAGTAGGGGGAGCCCTCAAATGAAAAGTAGGGGCCCTGTTTTGAGGGCTACTGCTGGAGTTGCTCTAAGTAGTACAAAACCTGTGTTATGGTAGTCAAAGCAAAGTTATCAATGATATTCTGGATGCTCTTCCGATTTGTCTGTTGGAATAGAACATTTGGGGTACTAGATCATTCCAGTATACTATTTTAGAAATTTAAAAATACATTTAATTATAGAGTAAATTTTATAAAACCCTAGGTTTTATGATCTAAATTGCACAAAACCACAGGGTTTTTAGCATGTGACACATAACTCCAGGTATTATGGCATTGCAATTTCACAAAGCCCCACCCTAGCAAATTTTGAGGTACTCTTACATCTAGAATCTACTCGCAGGTTGACATGGCATTGAGAATGGTCCAATCTTGCAAGTCATGTGGACTCTGAGCTACACACAGATTAGAGCCTCGTGCGCCACTTCGGTCCTCCACGCCCTGTCTTCCCATTACCCAGTGTCCGTTGCTCGCTTATCGGTCTTACTATAGCTCCGCCCCTTCCCAGTAGACAACACACCCCTCCTTGATAGTCGCGCATTGAACTGTCCTCTCGGTCGCCGCGCATGCCATCATGGTGCACCAACGGCTCGACACCTCCTCTTGCCTATAAAGCAACACATGGCCTCCGCACACTCCTCTCCTCACCACCATTTGGTCTAAGAGCTGCCCAATCCCCTTCTTCCTCATCTCTGGCTGAAGCACTGCCGTGCCCGCATTTCGCGCTTCGCCGTGTCCCATTTCGATTACTCACGCCTGGAGCATCTCCTCGGAATCCCGAAGCTGCCCTGACCGTTACCGAGCCTCTTCTCCCCCTCCGGTGAGCTCTCCACGGAGCTCACCTCACAGCCCTTCGGCCATTGTCGACGCCAGACCACCTCGGTAAGGTTTGTGCTCTGCCGAGCACATCGACATGACCCCCCTTGTTTTCCTCTCACTCTAACCACGTTGAATTGGACTCTCTCCCCTCGTAGCTCACCGGAACGGTCACCCGCCCTGACTCTGGCCGTCTCCGATCACCACCGACTCCAAGCCTCTCCGACCAATTCCTTTGCCCGGAGCTCCTCTCGACGCAAATGTGTCCATAACCGTCACCAATTTGGGTTGCCGCCATCTCAACTCCTCCGTTGCTATGCCCCTCCTCGCCGTCGTTCGAGCTCTTACCGACAACCTTCTCCATACCTCCCCGAGCACCGTTGTTGCCACTAGTGAGCCCCCCCCCGTCCCGTAGTCCTCCCCTAGTGCCTAATCGGCTTCTAGTGCCTTGGCCGCCGCGTTGCCTTGCTCTCCTGTTCCTCGGACCACTAGGGCTCACCACCGCTTGCTCCCCGTCACCTCTCTCCTAGGTGTGAAATAGCCCGAGCAATCCGTTTTGGCCCTCTCCATCGCTTGCCATGCTCTCTCGCGCCAGTGCCGAGCTCAGTTCACAGTGGCAGGAGGTAGAAGAAACATTGTAGCTTGCCATTATAATCCGATATGTAGAGTCCACATGGCCTGCAAGGTTGGACCATCCTTAACGCCACGTCAACCTACGAGTGGACCCTAAATGTAAGAATAGCTCAGAGTTTGCTAAGGGTGAGATTTTGTGAAATTGCAACACCATCATACCAATGGTTATGTCATATGTCAAAAACCCTGTAGTTTTGTGTAACTTGAATTATAAAACCTCGGATTTTGTGAAATTTACTCTTAATAATACATATCCTTAATTCTATATTGAACGTATTTATCAATAAAGGATATATTAATGTTTGATAGAGTATATACTTTCTCATGAGAGTAATTATACTCTACTGTCTTAAGATAGCTTTATCCATTTAATAGAGTAAAAACTTCTAAGAGCATCTCCAATGGTCTGAGTCAGCTATCTATATGCATGTACACATCAGCATATATCCTATGTGGAGGAAAGAGAGTATGCAAAAAAAAAATCGAGCCAGCTCTTCCTTAAGCACTAGTCTATAACGCTAAACGAGGCAGCCTCAATAAATTCTGTGTGTGCATGTAAGCATCAAATAGCTATCCTTATAGATAGTTCTTTAGAATGCTAGCTTTAGTGTGTACTATATAGATGATGTAGAAGTCTTATAGTTAGTTGCTAGCTATAACCATTGGAGATGCTCTAACCGCTAATTTAACCTACTTTGCATTAATTGGCCACCAAAGTCCACCTTTCTTCTTTCCGCCGCCACCCTTCCCACGATTTATTTCTTTCTTGCTTGCTCCTTCTCTCTAGCAAATACTTCAAAATCCCAGAACTCATCCACGCCATGGCCCATGGGCATCAAGCACCACCACCCATCTCTTTCTTTACCAAGATTCAGATCAATCTCTCTCTCTCTCTCTCTCTCTCTCTCTCTCTCTCTCTCTCTCTCTCTCTCTCTCCGCAGATGCTTTGAGGCGGAACTGCTCAGGTAGTAGCTCATTGAGGTGGCAGAGCAGCAGCAAATGCCAACATCTAGTGATCTGGTTGAGAATCGATGGCAAACTCCAAACTCAAGGTGCTTTGAGCAATGACAGTGAGCGTGTGAGGGATGTAGGAATGGGGATTGGGAGGAGAAGGTCACAGGGGCAAATGGAAAAACACGAGTCGGACGAGGAGGATGGAAAACTTCCATAAGTGGCTACGTGCGCGCGTCTATCTCAATCTCGTCCACTGATTCGGATGCCTAAGATTGAATTTGTTCACATGTCCTTGGGTTACCTCTTGTCCATCCACATACTAATCCACAGTTAATGGCCTTAGTGGCCATGTTTGCCTTAAAAAATACAATTTGAAGAATGCCCCTGAGAAAGAGGAAATTGGTAAGTACACAGAATATTAGTTTGTGCAAAGCCTAATTACTAATTAGATGGTATGGAACGTGTGGATCACAGACAACTGTCTGATTAGGTGCAGAGAATGCAGATTAAAGTTAAGAACGTCAGCGGCGAGAGGCCGACGCCGACCGTCCGGGCTGAGGCCGCCGGAGAAGCACGAGGAGCCGGCGAGTCGCACCCCACAGCCGGGACCGGCGGATGGTTCACCGACCGCCGGCTGGGGTTTCACAGGTAACCGTCAGTCAAAATTAGACGGTGCGGATCGACGTATAAAATGTGCTGGCTTGGTGTATGGACTACACTGTTTGTACAGCCCATTAGTTCAGTCATTAGGCTTTTTTATGTGCTCTGTGGGCAGGGCTGGCTCCTGTTAATCATCCTGCAAAAATTCGGTGATTAGTCGCATCTTCTCCATCGTCTCAAAAAAAAAAGTAACATCATCTCCATAGACCTCGTCATAATCCAAAGAGAGTAAAAAAACCGATCTGGATAAAGAGGGATGGACTAAAAGATAAAGAGTGGGAGAAAGAAAAGCTGCACGAAGCCACGTTCCAGCACTCGACTGGGCAACACTAATGCCTACACTTCTCTATGGCCACATAACTTGTTCAAAGTCATTAGTATAAATAATGTAGATCACAGACTCCAATCATGAATACAAGTCGTTTGCAATATATACGGTTAAACTTTTAAAACATTGGCTACGGTTTCTTTTTAAATATTTAGATTGGAACCATAAAATGACATGTATAATTTATATCAAAAACTACTTTCATATATTATAATTTTATTGGATTTTTGAAATATATTATAATATAAATTAGTGTCATAGTTGTATTTAAAGACTACATTAATATCTAAAACGATATATATATATATATATATATATATATATATATATATATATATATATATATATATATATATATATATATATTTGTGACGGGATGAAGTACAGTTAAGATCATGGCACCAAGTGAGTATAAATACACTCGATACACATTTTGGTAAGACGAGCTGAAAGTTTTTGATGCAACACATAACTAGTACTAGGTGAAGTAAATTAGAACATTACACTTAGGAAAATTGTCACCTCGCTCGTTCATTACGGTGACCCCGAGAAAATTTCCAAAACGAAATTGAGAACCTGGGTGGGAGTATATAAAGAGTAGAAAAAGAGGGCAGGAGCCAGCACGGGAGTATGCCTATCGGAGCATATAACTTGTGCAAAGTCAAATCCATGTTCCACGCCACTGGTGGAGCTTGAAATTTTTTGATAGAGGTGTGAACTTAAGATATACTTCAACATTATAAGAATATTGCTATTACATGTTAGTTTTTTTAAAAGTAAACTTTCAAGTTTCATATTAAAAGTTTAGCAAACTATTGTTGAAAATTTCTCTAAAAAATTATCTTTTGGATAAATATTCTTGTTATATGTAAACATATATTCTCTATAGAAAAAATCTCAAGAAACTTAAATTAGCCATAAAAAAGAAGATAAAGCTAGAATGATAACAAAATGAAGAAATAGAGAAAATTTCGCTATGAAAAGATGCCGAAGAGAACTTAAATTAGCTATATAAAAATAAGAATGAAGTTAAAGAGATGAAAAAATGTAAATGCTTCATACAAGGTTTGAGCACTTGATGTTTTGTTTTAACTGACTATGTGTCAACCAACTGAGCAATGCCGCCTTTATAACAAATAGTACATGTTTACACAAAAAAATTTGGGGGTGCAGTTGTACCCCATGCTACTATATTGCCTCCGCCACTGTTCCACACCAAAAGACGCTGCAAAATTTGTTGTGCAAATCGTGAGTACTACTGGAAACCAATTGAAACATATGTGCATCCTGCAGCTACCAAATGTATGTGCACGCTCCTCAAGAGACTTCTTGCTTAGCTCTTGCGGGGCAAATGTAGCAAGTTCTTTTTTGAGGGGAAAATGTTGAAAGTTTTTGTGATTCTGATCTTGTATCAGCTGAAAAAACACCTATACAAGACAAAGAAGAACCAAGAACTTCAGTGGGTCTCCACGGCAACGCCAAGTTGCACCTTTACACGTCCCAATACCTCCCATGCCGAACTAATGACCAGAGCAGAGCAATGAACTAGCAAAAGATAAGCTCAATCTCCTGATGCATCTTGGTAACCGATGGACCATTTTGACCAGAGATTACGAGGTTGAGGATCCAAACTTGCCTGGCAACCTCCAAACTTGGATTCCACATATCTCTTATGACATCCTCCAAACTTCCGGCGACAGAGAGAGGGAAAGGAAGGAAAGACTTGTACAAATAAAGAGGGCAATAAGAGGGTGTAAATAAAGAGGGGCAGTTCAAACTTCAAGAGAGTGAAAAATGACGGGGTAAATTAATAGGAGTAGAGAAGAGAGCAGGAATGGGAGTAAATTAAATGAGAGCAGGACGGCGGCAGCGAGAGGCCGACGCCGACCGCACGGGCGGAGGCCGCCGGAGAAGCACGAGGAGCCGGCGAGTCGCACCCCCACAGCCGGGGTCGACGGATGGTTCACCGACCGCCGGCTGGGGCTTCACAGGTAACCGTCAGGTCAAAATTAGACGGTGCGGATTGACACATAAAATGTGCTGGGCTGGTGCGTGGAGTGGACTATACAGTTTGTACAGCCCGTTAGTTCAGTCATTGGGATTTTTTTATGGGCTCTGTTAGTTGCAAGGATAATTGAGAGAGATGGCTTCTTGATGAGAGGCTCTCTTGAGAGTGATGGGAGGGGGAGCAGAGCCGTTCTTTTCGGCTTTTGTCTGCTCTCAACTCCCACTTATTTCAATAACTAGTTAGCAACAAAATTTATTGAATATATAGAATATCATACTATAGAAAATAGTTGTTTTGATCGATTGAAAAATGGAGAAGGGTGAGAAGCTAAGGAAATAGAGCTGTTGGAAAAGAATAGACATACAACCACTAATCTATTCTTTTATAATATAAATAGTAATGATTATTATTTATTAAATTAATAAATCATAGTTAAAAATTAAAAACTATATTTTAAAAGAATAGGTCCTAAAAACGATGCATTCTTTTCACGCCTATGACATTGTTACGGGTGTCTAGTTTGTACTCAAAACGAATCTTACTAAAATTTGGCTAGTCTTAGGCCCCGTTTGGCACAGCTCCACCATCAGCTCCTAGAGCTGTTTAGAGCCGTTTTGTGCCAAACGGGGTACAACAAAATAGCTCTACCCAAAGAGTTCCTTAAAACCCGCTGAGACAAAAATAGCTCCACCCAAGGAGCTGAAAAAAGTAGCTTGACCCTGCTCCACTTGTGAAGTAAAAAAAACAGCTCCACTTGTGAAGTGAAACCGTGCCAAACGGGGTCTTAATAAGAAACGAACGTTGGACAGGCGGACGCGTGCAGGTGCGGCCCTTCCATTTCCTCAGCTCGCCGGCCGGGCGCAGAATCGGTGCGCGTCCGGCTGTACGGTGGCAACGGGGAGACGCCGACGCCGACGGCCGGAGAAACACGAGGAACGGGAGAGTCGCGCTGCGGTGGGTGGACGGCTCACCGACCCCAGTGGCGCTTCAGGGGTAACCCTCGGATCGAAATTAGACGGTCCAGATTGACGCAAAAACGTGGCGGATGGATTAGTGCAGCCCATTATTTCAGCCATTGGGCTTGTCATGGGCCTTGTGGGCTGGGCTGGCTCCTTGTAAGCATCCAGTTCAGCGGTAAGATCACACCGTCATCGCGCACAACAGAATATTCATCTCGACTTGACAAAAAGCTACAAACAAGAAATGTCCGCCCTTCACATTGTTTTCTACTATCAGCAAGCGGCATTCAGACTTTATATTTTTAGTCTTGAATCCAGTGTCATCGTATCAGCAAACAGAAGAACAAATTTGAGCCACCTGATGGAGATTACAAGTTGTACAGAACTTGATGAGACGGTTTATTGAAATTTTCTTCAGAAAAAAAAGCGATCACAAGCACAGCAAAAACTTGGGGTTCTCCGGTTAATCGGTAGATCACCTCGTCATAACAATCCCAAAAAGGAAAAATAATAATAATCCACCACGAGCAGCGAGCAGGAGCGAAGAGGACGCAGAAAAAATCAACGAAAACAGGATGGCGAGTGTGATCGATTCGGAATTTCGCATGGACTCCATCCCAGCTATGGATACTGGGGGCGTTTGTATTCGCTACGAATGATAGTTTTTTTGTTAAAAATAAATAGTAATAATTAAAAGAAGTAATGATTAAAAGAAGTAATTTTTAGAAACATAACATGAGCAGTGGAGAAATTGAGAGAGATACGTGCGTAAGATAGAAGTGTGACAAGTGTAGTGTGTGATGCTCCTGTGATCCTCTTACCTTATCTCTAAAGCGAGATGAGAGCAAGAGGATCTGTAACACCCAAATTTAGGAATTTTTTGTGCTTGAATGAAATTTTAAATTTGAATTCAAAAGTTCAACTCAAATTGCAATCAAAATTTAAAATTTTCAAAACTCCTGAAGCACAAGCCCAATCCTCCCTTGGGCCAAGTCAAGCCCGTCTTGCCCTTCTCTAGCCCAACCGGCCATCGGCTTGGCCCAAACCGGCCCATGCTACCCCCTTCTTGCCATGCGCGCCCCAGACGCGCGTTGGACCGCACCGTGCGTGCCCCGGCCTGTCCCCGCCATGCGCACCACCCATCTTCTGTGCTGCATAGTGCCCAGCACCAACCTACCCTGTGCACCACGATGCCTTGCCAATGCCGCACCACGTTCGCCTGGACCCCTTCTTTCCTTCCTCCTCCCAACACCACGCCATGTCTATGCCTGCCGCTCCCACGTCGTGCCCGTGCCGTGTCGCCCCTACGTGCTCGAGATCTCCGCCTAACCACAGCCTCTGCATGTCCCCTCCACACCATAACTCCTGCGCCACACATCGACTCCTCCAGCTCCCCTTGTGCCTGCGTCATGCGCTAAGTGCCGCCGTCATTGAACCCACACAACATTGAAGGCTCAATGGCCATATCCTTCCCATGTGGCTATAAAACAGGTGCATTGTCCTCCTCGTGCCCCCAATTGCTTCCCTTTGCCTCAAACTGCCCCTGAGCGCTCCCACTCCCCTTTTTTCCTCACCTCTGATCACCCGAGCTACCACCGACGTCGATAGAGCTCCGTAGCACCTTCTTCCAATTGCCTGTGTGTGGAGCACCACGAGGAGATCCTGAGGACGACTCAAGCCTCACCGAGAATATTTGCCCTCTCCGACAAGCCATCCGTGTTGTCAACCTTGCTGCCGATTGGGTCTACACCGCCAGCTTGTTCCTCCCTTCCCCAAGCTTCGCCTTTGCTTCCGGTGAGTTCCCCTCTGCCTCTAGTTGTTTCCCTAGCTCGCAATTAGCTTCTAGTGCCATAGAAAGCCAAGGCGCCATGCTCCGAACACCGCCACTACTTAAGCTCACCACCGACCACCCTATGCTCCAAATTGAGCCCCACCGCCTCACCTCTAGGTGCGGCTCGACACAAGGGTCCCATTTTTGGCATCCCCCTCTGACTACCGTTCTTCCTCTCGCTGGTGACGAGCTCGGTTCTCTTCGGTGGGAAGGAGACAACACTACTCATGCATAATTAGGTTTAAACACATGATTAGTTTAACTATAATGGTCATGTTTAGTATTCCTTAATCCCCTCTGACCCGTGGGCCCTCCTCGTTTAATTAAACCTCTATCCCTATGACATGTGGGCCCTTGCCCATTAACAAACCTTTTAGAAACCGGTCAAGTGAGTTGAAGGCACTGACGAGTGGGCCCGTTTAACTGTTTACATAGTGGTCGGTCCCACCTATTAGTCTCCTAGGCTTTTCCTTTAGAAATTTAATTCAAAAATAAAATTTAAAAGCCACGGGTCCCACCTATCAGCATGTGTAGACTTTTTTAGTAGAAAAATAATCCAAAAAATTAATTAAAACCAGTGGACCTGACCTGTTAGTAAGAGAGTACTCTCTCCTCTGTTAATTTTTGGATTTAATCCAAATTAAAATTTTAGAGAGCCTGTTCTCACTCATTTTTACTCTAATTTAATGAAATTTGTTTCTAAAATTTTCTAAATTCAAAATCTATCTAATGGTAGTGGAATTTTTCAATTTGGAGTTTGTTTGAATTGTATTTTGCATTTATTTATTTTGGTTGCATGTTTATTTGCTTTCCGATGCGATCATCTGAATAGATTACGAGGACACGAAAGAGCCGTAGTATGAAACAACTCAAGATTTTCAAGATCAACCTGCTTGTAAGCTAGGCGAGTTAATGTGTTGATTATGTTGTACATACATTTTATGCAAATTTATGTTCATTTAAATTATCAAATTGCATACTATAATTGGCTATGCAAATGTATGTTATATTTAAGATTGTAGATACATGCCTAATTGACATTGTATTATTATTACACCATCCTTTGGACACTTGAATCACATTATTTGTGTCATCCTAAAAAAATTTAATGGTAACCTTACTAGCTATAAGTTGTACTTATGCGTCATGGTTAGTCTTGCTTAAATACTAGGGCATTAATTTGCGTCATGATTAGTTTTGCTTAAGTACTGGGTATTAATTTGCCCTATCATCATATTTTAATCATGAAATTTGTTTTGGATAGTCATTAGAGAGAAATGACTACTATATTTAAGACAACTTAGTTTTGTGCTTCTTAAAACCCTAAAACTTGTTGTTACCATATCTGGGCAGATGATAAGATGGTTGGTGCAGTGTAGCATGAGAAATTATGATTTGTGATAAGAACCGCCCAGATAAGTTTAAGGATTTCATCATATGATGACCTCCCAATATAAAATAGTACAATAATAAGTCTATAGTAGGCACGACATGGCTAACTAATTTGCATCAATTAGTACAGTTGCACCATTGAGGTGACCCACGAGCCGTATTATTGGTTTTAAGTTGTCGTGAACACGGGTCATGTCACTAGTGTAAGCCACCGTATGGTGCAAGAAGGGGTCTTGGTGTGGTGGACGTAGCCTCACTAAGATAAAACCTTAGCGGATGCAACTTACACTAGATGATGCATTATAAAAGTCTCGCAGTGATCTTCTTGTTTAACATGTCTAAGAAAATATGTGAAACATAATAAGTTGACTATCTCTTGTGGGTAAAGTGTATAGTCTCTGCAGAATATAAACTATTCGAATAGCCACGCCCACAATCAAGGGCGAGCATTGAAGCTTACTTGACTTAGTATCTGACGAGGATATAATAATTCTTAAATTATTACATTATTATATTCTTTAAGTATACCCCTTATCGATAAGGGAGAGGTTTCACAGGGTAGTCATGAGTTCTTTCACGACAACTCCTCAGTCGTAAGCTTTTCTACGACCACTCTTTAGTCATAAGTTTTTCTACAACACTCCTTAGTTATAACCTTTTCTATGACCACTCCTTAGTCATAAGTTTTTCTACAAGCACTTCCCAGTCGTAAGCTTTTCTATGACCACATAGTCGTAAGTCCTTCTATGACTGCATAGTAGTAAGTCCTTCTACGACCACATAGTCATAAGTTCTTCTACAACCATATAGTCATAAGTTGTTCTGCGATCACCTTGTAGTCGTGAACCTTCCTACGACCAATCTATCTTGGACTGGCTTGTCTTAGACGACCTACTACATCATAGGCCTGTCTGACATGGCAGTTAGAGCGTGTATTTATTCTTAATAATCGTACATAATCTCTCTCTGGAAACAACTGTTGCATGATGAACGGGCCACATGTCTCTCTGACAATAACTTCCGTCAAACAGTTACCACTCGAAAAGTTAAGGCATCTTTTGGCGCAGGACAACTATTAGATTGAGGAGGCCAACTAGAGGGGGGGGGGGTAAATAGGCTGTCTAAAAATCTTATCTAATTAATTATAAAGTTCTATTTGGCTAAACCAAATAAATAATATGAAAGCTTAACTCAAAAATGTTTAGTACAAATAACGCATAAAACAACCGAGTTCACCTAAGTGCACCAACAAGATAAGCATATATCAAGGTTTGCAAGGATGACAAGCAATTAATTTAATTTTATGAATGTAAATTGATTGAAGGTAAATTAAGCACAAGAAAATAAACCACAATTGACACGGTTGCTTTTTACCGTGGTGTTCGGAGACTTGTCGATCTCCCCTAGTCCACATTAAGGTTAGCCCAAAAGAATTGGACCGGCTCCACAAATTAACATGAAACACCTCAATCCACTAGTGTAGCTCTTTCCCGCTCCGGGTAGGTGAACTCCAACCTTCACAACTTTGCCACGTCTTCTCACAACATTCTTTGGGAAGATCACCGTGCACGACGCCTACAACGCCATCTAGGAGTCGACAAACGCCATCTAGAAGAAGGACACGAGCGGTGGGGAAATTGAGAGAGAGATACGTGCGTAAGAAGGGAGTGAGAGGAGTGTGGTGTGTGATGCTCCCGTGAACCCATGCTTTATCTTCAGAGCGAGACGAGAGCGATAGGATTGGAGAAGCCGCTTCGACAAGCCGATCGTTCATATTGACTTATAATTTATTTAAGCAGAAATCAGATCTAGAAGTCAATAAGAGCGGCCCATAATATCGTCAAATGTGCTCACGTGTCATTGTAAAGTACATGGGAGAATTGATTTGTTTCTTTTTTTTCTTTTGTCCTTTTGAGTACGTGTCACCGTCGTGTTCATGCGCGATGTAATAATGTGCCTTAAGTAGCATCTACTTTTACTTGCCTGATGATATAGACGCGGGCATGTGTCGTGCCATGTCGGTAAAAAAAGGCCCAGTTGCATTAGCCCAGACGTGGATGTAGTGTAAAGACTGAAGAATCTCAATCTGAGGAAGAAAATTTGCTTGGCAATCCTTATTTTGAGACGTTAGTTGGTTGCAAGTTGCTAGGATAATTGTGACAAAGATGGCATCATGATGAGAAGCTCCCCGGAAAGTGATGGAGGGGTTGCCTGGCCATACTCACCGACCCAAGGTGCATGCCAAATTAATGCTCCTTAGTCCTAACAAGGCGCGTAAGTTAGTAGTAATCTGTTCCTCTATATTTCGTTGCCAATTTGAGCATAATGTCTGATCAATTTCTCTCCTTTTCCTAAGGATTTTTTTAAAATGCTATGGAGCTTTGATGCCTGGTGTTGTGTCATTCTGTGATGTACAACAGGTAGTGATGCACGCCTACCAGCTATCACAAGCCTCTTTGTGTTTTAGCTCTCTGTAGCCACACGACTTTGGTCTGCTTTTTTTAGTTTATTACTTATGAATTTTCTTGAATAAATAATTGAGATGGTTTTTCATTTTTTTTCGAAGCGGCTTTATCAGGGCAGCATTTTTGAAACGATTTGTCGATATTTGGTTTGTTCGTACAGTCACTCGTGTTAGGATAAAAAATCACTAGCTACAGCAAGTTATCAACCGCCGTACAAAAGAACATATCCTTCGCATATAGGTGACAAAAATGTTGAACAGTAGTACCGCAATGGAATATGGGGAAGGGGGGGTTGAATGGGGGCTTCCCTCTCCCTCACTCCCTATTCCCTCAATCTAGACCACTCACTAATGATTTAATGGCCAGTTTTTTTTATATTTTCACCATTTGTCCATCCATCATAAATAATAAGAAAAATACAGAAAAAATAAAATTTATTTTTATGTATTTTTTATTATAATTTTTTTACAGAAAAAAAATAAAATTATCAATCCTGCCAAAGACTAGCCGAGGTGGATCACGCGATCGGACGGTCAATAACCCCTCCGATCAGTGATCAACTCCCATCGTTGCCCACGAAAATATCTCTCTGAATGAACAGGGCGCCTGAGCCCGCCGCGAATGCGACGGAAATTCTTCCCTTGCTTCCGTCTCCATCGCACATTCGCACACTACCTTGTCTCCCACTCCGCGCTCTCTCTCTCTCTCTCTCTCTCTCTCTCTCTCTCTCCATGTGCGTGTGAGAATTGTGATGCACACATGCAGCGCAGGGCACCACACCGTAAATCTGCGCACGCGACACACGTCACACACATACGCTGCTGTCGCAGTACAGTCTTGGACTTACCACCGTCGTCAACCTTTCTTTCTCTCGGGGAGGGGAGCTGAGGAGGAGAGGGGAGAGCTCAGCTCAGCCTCTTCTTCCTCCTCGCATTCCTACCTCAGAACCTTCATCTCTGATGCTGATGCAGTGTTAGCATTGGCATTGGAATAGTCTCTGAGCTTTTGTTGATCCAATCACGTCATCCTGCTATCCCTAGTAGGGTAGTAGTCTCCCTACCGACTCCGTCCCTGTCCCTGTCTCGCCATTCATCCTCTTCTCCGGTTCTCCCTATTTTCCCCGCCAATTGCGTCAAGAACCGATGTGATTCGCGCCAAGATTCCTCTTTTCGAGGGCTCCCGTGCTCTAGTGCCGCGTGCTTCCCGGGGCTCGTGGGTTGGGGGCAATGGGCGCGGTTCGGTTGCTGGTTCTGTGCCTGGCGCTTGCCGCGGCTGCGGGGGCAGTACTGGTGTCGGCGGCCGGGGCGCGGCCCAGCGCTGTGGCCGTGGGCGCGCTCTTCACTTTCGAGTCGACCATTGGCCGCGCGGCGCGGCTCGCCATCGAGCTCGGCGTCGACGACGTCAACGCGGACCGCACGGTGCTCGCGGGGACCAAGCTGAATTTGGTCACGCAGGACACCAATTGCAGCGGCTTTCTTGGAACCATTGAAGGTTAGTTGCTTCTTGAATTTTCTCAGTTGTTCATGGCTTCGTGCCCATGTGTCAAGAACTAGAATTGGTTTGTGCTAGCTGGTGGAAAGGTAGAGAATAGAATTAGTAGCGTAATTTTTCGCAAAAGTAATGGTTTTGATCGGAGCTCACCTCTCTTGGGCTTAAAATTTTTGAGTGATTATGGTGACTTTCCGCTAACCTTAACTGTAATTTCCTATTAGATTTATCTGGTGTTGAAGACAGAAAATTTCCTGCTTTACTAGTTGCAAATGAGAAAAAGGAGAGGGAGTGATTTGCCAAGACCGAGGAAAAATAATTTGCGAAGTGGTTTGTTACCTTATTTCTGGATTAGTTTAACTCTTTAGAACTTTTACCCTCTGGCAACTTCAGCATAAGCTTCATTGATAGTGGTGGAGATGAGGGAAGCAAGATCTGACCAGCATATCTGTTCTTGGTATGGTGGGCCTTGTAAATTATTGCATCTGCAATCTGCAAACCCTTTTAAAAAATCAAAAGTAGTTGCTCCTTGCTACAAAATGTCAGAACTTACACTTGGAATTAATTAGTAGCCTTGCTTAGTTGCTTGCACGGTACTGGGCTTTTGGCACATATAGGAAGAAAAGTTGTTCCATACATTTTGTTAAAAAAAAAGCTCGTGATTTGTTCCCTTCCTTTGTATATTGTTGTTGTCTTTCTTCCTTAGTATATTGTTGTTGTCTCTGTTTGAGATTCACTTCTTAGGTTAGGTATACCACAGATTTAGAAGAACTAATTGTTGACTAGCAACAATGAATTCAGCTCCTGTGTAATATTAGTACTTTGGTGTCTTAGTCTGAACTAGGTCAAGGTTCCTTTGATAGTACTGCTATTATTTTTAACGAGGTGGTCCATTTCTTTTATAGATTTTTTAGTTTATTAAATAATTTCTTGGCTCGTGTTTCATGAGATGCTTCAATAATGTCTTGATTGGAAATGGAGAAAACAACTGGGTTTAAAAAAACAACTGTTTCGCTAAACTTCCCATGATGGTGTCCTTTCTCAAGAATTCTGCTAACCTGGTTATCCCGGAAATAGAAGAGAAAAAGACAAAAAAGCATACTGGTACGATGGCATCGCAAATGGCAAAACTTATGAAACTGCTTACGATATGCCTTAAGGTGCAAGAAACATGTATTAAAGGAGCATCCAATTCTTCACTTTCTTCTCATGCAACATTCCCTTTTCTCTTTGTGGCATGTGTGAGCATCAGAACAAAAAGATTTATTGGAGGCTACTCATCATATGTTTGAACCATAACTGTTTGTCCTGTTGTTGTTGGACAATAAACTTTGCCTAACATGAGTCTAGTACTAGGACAAAAATGAGTAGGATCCTACACCCAAATTGGAAATTCAGCTTCAGTTTGTCATGTGTCAACTATAGCTTCTAATCTCTTGAATAGTCCATGAATTGATCCATAAAACCTTACTTTGTTGCAGCATTGCAACTGATGGAGAAAAACGTTATTGCTGTCATTGGCCCACAATCCTCTGGAATAGGCCATGTCATCTCACATGTTGTTAATGAGCTACATGTTCCACTTTTATCGTTCGCGGCAACTGATCCAACTCTTTCTGCATCAGAGTATCCTTACTTTTTAAGGAGTACCCTAAGTGACTACTTCCAAATGCATGCCATTGCTAGCATTGTTGATTATTATCAATGGAAAGAGGTGACTGCTATATTTGTTGATGATGATTATGGCCGAGGAGGGGTGTCAGCCCTCAGTGATGCACTTGCAGCAAAGCGGATGAGAATTTCATATAAAGCAGCCATTCCTCCAAATTCAAATACAGATGTGATTAATGATGTACTGTTTAGAGTAAACATGATGGAATCAAGGGTGTTGGTTGTGCATGTCAATCCTGACGCAGGGATGAGAATATTTTCCATAGCTAACAAGCTCCGGATGATGGCCAGTGGCTATGTCTGGATAGTAACCGATTGGCTAGCTGCTGTCCTGGACTCCTCAGGGTCCGGAGATCTTAAAGACATGAGTTATATACAAGGATTAATTGTTCTTCGTCAGCACACTCCTGATTCTGATGCCAAGAAAATGTTCATATCTAAATGGAATAATGCGGCTCGTAATAGGAGCATTACTTCTGGCTTGAATTCGTATGGTTTTTATGCTTATGACTCAGTTTGGATTGTTGCCCGTGCTATTGATCAATTTCTCAATAGTGGGCAGCAGATCAATTTCTCTGCAGATCCAAGGATACATGATTCAAATGGCAGCACTTTGCGTCTATCAACTCTTAAGATATTTGATGGTGGTGAGCAGTTACTACAGCAACTTCTGCTCACAAACTTTACAGGCCTAACAGGTCTGGTTCAGTTTGATTCAGATCGTCAGTTGGTACACCCGGCATATGATATCCTTAACATTGGTGGTTCTGGGTCCCGTTTGATTGGCTATTGGTCTAATTACTCTGGCCTTTCTGTTGTTGCTCCTGAAATTTTGTATCGGAAGCCACCAAATACGTCTACAAGTGCCCAGCGGTTGTACAATGTGGTATGGCCAGGTGACACTACCACTAAACCTAGGGGGTGGGTTTTCCCAAACAATGGTCAGCCTCTGAGAGTTGGTGTTCCAAATAAAGCAAGTTTTAAGGAGTTATTGTCAGGTGGAACTGGCCCTGATAATGTGACCGGGTACTGCATTGATATATTCACCGCAGCAATTAAACTGCTTCCTTACCCAGTTCCTTGCCAATTCATAACAATTGGGGATGGTTCAAAGAATCCTAACTATGACGACATTATAAATATGGTTGCCGCCAATGTATGTCCTCATTCTCTGCCCTGCCTTCTTTGATCATTTGCTGTTAATCCTCTGATTTCTTTCATTTTCTTGTAGTCCCTTGATGCAGCTGTAGGCGACTTTGCTATTGTGAGAAACAGAACAAAGATTGCAGAATTCACACAGCCTTATATTGAGTCAGGGCTTGTGATAGTAGCGCCGGTGAAACAAGCAACTTCAAGTGCCTGGGCTTTCCTTAAACCTTTCACATTAGAGATGTGGTGTGTAACAGGTGCTCTTTTTATTTTTGTGGGAATGGTTGTTTGGATTCTTGAACATCGAACTAATGAGGAGTTTCGAGGTTCTCCACGACGGCAAGTCATAACAATATTTTGGTATGCTTTCATTGCTACTCTAAGTATGTGTTTTATCATAGGTTACCACATCTGGCTTGAAACAGAAGTCAAACTGGAAGTATTAATACAGGCAGAATGATTATTTTACTTTATTTGATTTAACATGTTATCTTGGTGTTTTCTCTACATGTTAACTATTAGAAAGTAACAGAATACTTCATGCTTCTCTCTCAGGTTCAGCTTGTCGACAATGTTCTTTGCACACAGTAAGTCCACTAAATTCATCACACGATATTATGTTTAGGGAAATTTTACCATCCTTGAGGGGGAAGAGGTGCCAAATTTGAGCCGTTGATCACACTGATCGAACGGCTGAGATTTGGCAGTACCTAGTGGTACCGGACGTGAGGTACCAAGAGGTACCAAATTTTGAGCCGTTGATCACACTGATTGAACGGCTGGATCTAATTTGGTACCTCTTGGTACCTTGTACCTCTTGGTACCTCCTCAAGGATAGGAAAACTGCTCTTATGTTTAACTCTTCCATAATATTTTCCCAATCTGGATTGGAAACATCTTAATGAGAAACTAACTTCAGGACAGAACACTGGAAGCACACTCGGGCGGTTCGTGTTGATCATATGGTTGTTCGTTGTGCTGATCATCACTTCAAGTTATACGGCTAGCTTGACATCAATCCTCACAGTCCAACAGCTCGCAACAGGAATAACTGGACTCGACAGCTTGATTACAAGTGCTTTACCTATTGGATACCAGGCTGGAAAATTTACTAGAAATTACCTGATTGAAGAGTTCAATATTCCTGAGTCCCGGTTGGTACCACTAAACACGATCCAGGAGTATGCCGATGCCCTTAACCGTGGACCAAAAGATGGTGGTGTTGCTGCAATCGTTGATGAGGTGCCGTATGCTGAGATTTTCCTGTCATACCACTGCAACTTCAGAATAGTGGGACAGGAGTTCACAAAGGAGGGATGGGGATTTGTATGTTCATCATCCTATATCTCATTATATGTTTTCGTTCCACTTTTCTGGGCGTCCATGCCCTTTCATCTCAAAGAAGAAAAAAGTGCCCATGTCTAGTACTGTGAAGGAAACAATTTAATCTGCTCTATTTTTTTTTCTTTGCAGGCATTCCAGAGAGATTCTCCCCTTGCTGCAGACTTATCAACTGCCATCCTTCAACTTTCAGAGAGTGGCCAGCTTCAGAGATTTCACGACGAGTGGTTCACACGACCGAGTTGCAGCTCTGATGACAGTGGAGTGGGAGCAACCAGGATTGGACTCGGAAGCTTCTGGGGCCTTTTCCTGATGTGTGCTGTGGTATGTGTCTTCGCTCTCGTGGTGTTCTTTGTAAGACTCTGCTGGCAGTATAGCAAGTATTCCAGTTCTGAAGATGCTGGTGAGCCCAGTGAAGCTGATACCGCCGCCGCTGCTGTTGCTGAATTAAAGCGGACAAAGCCAAAGCGCCTTGGTAGCTTCAAAGATATTATACAATTTGTTGACAAGAAGGAGGAAGAGGTTAGGAGAGCGATGAAACGGAGATCAAGTGACAAAGATAATCAAGCTGCAGGATCCTCAAACGTGCAGCCAGTCTCTTCAGCATAGTAGATTCTTTCAGACGTCAGTCCTTCAGATGACAAAGCTTCTGTTCGGACATTACCAAGATAACATACTGAAGTAGATAACAGCGGTATACTTTTAGTAGGATCTAGAAATCCATTTTTTTTTCAGGATCATTTCAATTCTGTCTCTGATATGCAGCATGTACCTATTCTGCAACGTTTTCCCAATTGACAATGCTTTAAGCTGTGCAAAAGGTTTTTTCCATTGCTTATCCAAAGTACATATATGACATCCTTTTCTGGGTGAACTCTGAATCTCTTATGTATGATGCTATGCCATAATGGACACAAATTTGTGAGACTGAGTTGTCCAACTAACATGAGCTGTCTGGGCTTAAAAGAACTATTTCCCTGCAATGTACTTCATGTAGTTCATAGCCCATATGATAATCATATCACACAGTTTGTATTTTTCTGAATCTTATACCAAACAAACCTAGATGCCGTGCGGGCAGTAAAACTGAGTTCCGAGCGGGAACTGATTAGCTGGTGTGCTATTAACCAGATCTAGCCAGTCTTGCGTGGGCGCAAGAACCATAATGATTCTCACTCACCTTCCTGGTCCAGCACTACAAATCACAAAACACGGTATACTGATTAACTACCAGTCCTACTCCCAAACAAATTAAATTGCTACCACTAAAATTGCTTCATAGGATCAATGTTGAAGAGAAAATGGCATCAACGGAGAGCATAAACAAAACAGAACTACATATTAGTTTGTGCACTTGCTGTTGTTCAGCTCAAGCCCATTGATCCATGGACAAGCAAGTTATTCCGGTTCCCTTACACTAGTCTACCAGCAGCCGGACACTTACATTGCGAGTCCAGTACTAGCTAGATCTCATCTCACTATGCTACTCTGGACTCTGTAGTCGTATCTTCCTATGACCCGGAATAGTATTATGTAGGACGGAATAGACAATAAAAGGGTGAATGATTGGATGACAGAGAGCACACCATAATACTCTTCTCTCGACTCTAACCCTAACACTTATGAATACTTAGTCTCAAAAGAGAAAGGTTGCATGGTTAACTACAAGTCTTTATTCTAACCAATTAAATAGATGGGCTTGCTAACCACATCTAACCAATACAATGGCGGAAACTCGATAATCCCCACATAGGTTTTAACTCACACATTACACTTGTGCACGCTTTTCAAAGTATATAAGCCCAAATCCGCTAAGTCCTTACCCCTGATCCAACCTGATCTTCTTAACTTCTCTTTGACCTAAACCACTCTCTCAAGCGCTGCGGGTTTGTTTCAAGGTAGTTTCCAGTTTTTTTGGCCAAATTACCAAAATACTCTTCCTTGACCTGATCATCCCCTTCCATTGCAACTAATCTCCATGCTTGCCACGTGTTGGAAAGTCTTTCTCATTCTGGTTTCACCGGACCACACCTCATTTGGACCAACCAAGTCACATGGTGCAACCCGTTGTTTGAACTTTTCTTCAATATTTTTTGTCTTTCTCGTAGCATGTTTGAGCTCACCACCTCACCTATTATTCTCTATCGTTCTAGGTCTCGGCTCCTCCATAAGTATAGCCTCGATCCTTGTCGTTGATCGTGGTTGACTCCAAGTGACTCTGCATATCCGAAGAAAAAAAAATATTTTTGGACACAAGTTCTTCACAACTTGACCCACGTTAGTAGTAACATATCTCATGCAACCTAAAACCACTGACCTAGGTCATTCAACTCTTTCTGCGACTCAAATCCTCAAGGAACAAAACCCTGGCCAAGGCACACCTTCCATTCCAGCCGGTCTGACCACACCCTTGTAACAGTCAGACTGCTAGCCCTTATCGGTTTGAACTGGAAATGTGCACCATTCTGACCGGTGATGAACTCCAGTCAGACCTGACCAACCGGTTTGAAAACACTGCAGACCATCGGAATAAATCTGAAAACTTGCAATTCAAATATCCGACCTTACCAAATTGCAATGGTTCATTGCAATATAATCCATGACTCTCTTATATTGTGCTTCATATTAGCATCGAAATCCTATATGCTATAATTACGCACCAAATAGTAGATATCAATGTTTCGGGAGATCTGAAGTTGCACCCGAAGTCTAAAATTCGAGAGAGGGGAGAGGTATAGAATGCATATCTAGTATTAAGTCTCCACTTAAGTCTATCTCTTACACCTAAATATTACTTCCATCTTTATGGTGGCCTAAGAGCTATATATATATATATAACTATAGATAAAGAGGTTTATATAAATACCCCTTTAGGTCTTAAGATAAACATGTTATTTTGCTTACCATGGTCTTCATATGGTGGTGATCATTTGGGCTTATTTTTTGTGACTTATGGCTGAAAAACACTATAGCTGGTTGAAAAAACGCTGTAGCTGACAGAGGCTTATTTAGCATAATTAAATTTAAAAAAATTAAAAAATATAAAAAATATGTTAGCCTATTACGTATAATACAAACAAATATAGGAAAAAAGAACCGCAAAAAAGCACAAAAAAGCCAAAATTCAGGAAAAAACGAAATTTGTAAATAATGAAAAATAAGTCGGAAGTCAGAAGCTTAAGCCAACTTGATCAGGGTCATAAGCCGCCCTTCTATTTATATGTATACTTAGATTTAGGGCCTGTTTGGAACAGAGGAATTTCACAGGAATTTTACAGGAATTTTGCAGGAAACAGTTCAATTTCCGCAGGAATCGGGAAAAATTCCCGCATTCCAAACAGGGCCTTACTCTGGTGGGCCGAGTAGGGACCGAGTATATACTCCTGCTCCTAAACTGAGCTTTCGCACTCAAGCCGCCCATCTACATCAAATCGCGACAGGAGGCCTGGGATTTATGAGCGCCTTCTCCGGCTGCTCGACCCATCGATCTCTCTATCATATCGCCATGGGCTGATGGGAGAACTGGCTAATTTCGCTGCCTCTAATGCCGAAATGTTGGTAGGCAGTTCTGCATCTGCGTCAACATAAAGAGACAGTAACCACTACCCAGTACGAGAAACGAAGCCCAAAAGCTTAATGAAGCCCGTGAGCCGTGAACCGTGACGAGAAACGGTAGCGCGCGCGCGCAGGCGCGCGAACCAATGTACACCTACACGCGCGTACGCACGCCAGCTCATAGCGTCATTTCACCGCGTCGCGTCGCGTTTGCGTCGTCGTCTTCCCAACCGCGCGCACTGGCGAGCGGCATTGAAAGCGCACCCAGCAGTGCCTGTTTCCGTGTGTCTGGCCTGCTTCTAGTAGGTTGGTTTCTAGAGAAACCAGCAGCGCGCAGCTAGCCATGGCCAGGCTAGCTTAGCTGCTGCTTCTGCAGCTGCTGCTGGTATACTGCCACTCCTCTCCCATCCATCAAAGCTTTCACAAGCCGACATTAAATAATACACCGGACCATTCATGGCTCCTTTCAGACGGTAGATGGCGCGCATTTACGCCGCCACAGTGCTCTCTCCCTCCTCCGCTATATATCACTCTACCCACTCCGCCCCCGGTAGTATACCGGCATACCGCACTCCTACACTCACTGCTGTATTGGTGAGGCAGCGAAGAAGAGAGAGGAGGAGCCAAGAAGAGAGAGAGAGATGGACGTGAACGACGTGCTGCTGCTGGTGTCGGTTGCGGTGCTGGCGGCGATGTGGTGGCGGCGGTGCTCGAAGACGGGCGGGGTGGACGGGCTGCCGCCGGGGCCGCCGGGGTGGCCGGTGGTGGGGAACCTCTTCCAGGTTATCCTGCAGCGGCGGCCGTTCATGTACGTGGTCCGCGACCTGCGCGAGAAGTACGGGCCCATCTTCACCATGCGCATGGGCCAGCGCACGCTCATCGTCGTCACGTCGGCGGAGCTCATCCACGAGGCGCTCGTCAAGCAGGGTCCTATGTTCGCCAGCCGCCCGGAGGACAGCCCTACCAGGCTGCTCTTCAGCGTCGGCAAGTGCACCGTCAACTCCGCGCCCTACGGGCCCCTGTGGCGCGCGCTGCGCCGCAACTTCGTCGCCGAGATCGTGTCGCCGCCGCGGGTCAAGGGCTTCTCCTGGATTCGAGAGTGGGCCATGAGCAACCACCTCAGGCGTCTCCGCGCCGAGTTCGCCGCCACGGGGGGCGTCCGCATGATGGCCAGCTGCCGCCTCACCATCTGCAGCATCCTCATCTGCATCTGCTTTGGCGCCAAGATCCCCGACGAGCTCATCCGCGAGATCGAGGAGGTGCTTAAGGACGTCATGATGATGACCATGCCCAAGCTCCCTGACTTCCTGCCCCTCCTCACTCCGCTCTTCAAGAAGCAGCTCACCGAGGCCAGGAACCTGCGCCGGCGGCAGCTTAACTGCCTCGCGCCGCTCGTGCGCGCGCGGAGGGAGTTCCTCCAGAGCGGCGGCAATGCCAAGAAGAACGGCGAGTGGAACAGGGTGGTCGGCGGCGTGGAGATGATGAGCCCGCCCGGCGAGGCGTACGTGGACTCGCTTTTCGAGCTCGAGCCGCCGGGGAGGGGGAAGCGGCTCGGCGAGGAGGAGCTCGTCACGCTCTGCTCCGAGGTCATGAGCGCCGGCACCGACACCAGCGCCACCGCGCTGGAGTGGGCCATGATGCACCTCGTCCTTGACCCCGCCGCTCAGGAAAGGCTCTACGACGAGGTCGTCGCCAAGGCCGGCAAGACCGCCCGGATCACCGAGGCTGACGTCGAGGCCATGCCCTACTTGCAGGTAATCAACTAACACCTACCTGTTCTTCCAGACCTCATTGACTGTAGTTGCAAATTAACTACCACCATCGATCGATCACTACCACCATCGATCGATCGGTCCCAAGTTTTTATTTTTGGATTCCAACCTACAAACCAAGATTGCGGCTCCTAATTAAGGACAGTTCACGTTGAAATTAAAACACCGAGCTGGCACTAACTAGCTGGTGTCTAAAAATAATGACTTCTATATAAAACAACAGGTATGGTCTTCTGCCATGAAAATGATGTGTGCTAAGAGCTATTAGGGTCAACAAGATTTCTCCATTCCTCTGTTTAACTGAAGGGTAGTGATAAGTATCATCCGGATGTTTTCTTTCTAACTATCATCCAGATTTTTCTAATCCAACGGTCATGAATTCTCCCCGCCCCCTCCAAAAAAACAATCTCACTCCTCAAAAAAAAATCTCCCCCCTCCAAAAATAAGAGGTCGTTGGATCTCTAATCCAACGGTCTGAAATTTAGATGATTTTTAGGAATAAAACATCTGGTGATACATATACACACCCTTAACTGAAAAGTGAAAGCTATCACAGAAGCAGAGGATATCATTTGGGGTCCAGTAAATTAGGCATTTTGCTAATTAAGTTTGCTTTGTGATCACCATGTGGAGTAGTGTCTAAAACATTTGACAGTAAATGGAAACTAGAATTATGGTCACACAAGTTGAACCAACTAATTAAACACAAGAGGAGTAAGAGCAAGGTCCCGATTGGAAGGGGATTGCTCTGAAGTTAACCTGTAGAAATTGAACTGTTTCATGTGAACTAGATGTAAATGGCCTGATAATAATCTAAAAGTAGTAATGTTGATGCATGGCAATTGCAATGTTGTGCATGCAGGCGGTGGTGAAGGAGACGTTCCGGCGGCACCCTCCGAGCCACTTCGTGCTGTCGCACGCGGCGACGCGGGACACGGAGCTGGGCGGGTACCGCGTGCCGGCGGACGCGAGCGTGGAGTTCTACACGGCGTGGGTGACGGAGAACCCGGCGACGTGGCCCGACCCGGACGCGTGGCGCCCCGAGCGCTTCCTCGAGGGCGGCGAGGGCTTCGACACCGACATCACCGGCACGCGCGCGCTCCGCATGATGCCCTTCGGCGCCGGGCGCCGCATCTGCCCTGCCGCTACCCTCGGCGTCCTCCACATCCAGCTCACGCTCGCCAACATGGTCCGCGAGTTCCGGTGGGTCCCCGTAGCCGGCGAGGGCCCCCCCGACCCCACCGAGACCTTCGCCTTCACCGTCGTCATGAAGAACCCCCTCCGTGCTGCCATTGTCGAGCGGAGCAAGGAGGCCACGAATTGATTGCATTGCATTGCATGCTCCTGCCATGTACGGGTAGGCGAGTATGGCGGGGTGCTAATTAATTACGATAAGAGAGGGGTGCCACATTATAAATACTCCATGATCGATCGATTTTAGTTCCTTGGTTGATGGACGGACGGATAAGCATGATGATGATGCCGTCTTGGTTTTTTAGTGCTCTCTCTTCTCTTGATTTTTAGTCTTCTCTATCTTTCTTCTCTTGATTTGATCCAGAAGTGTACCTACTACTGCTCGATCTGCTCGTATATATTGGTTGTCATGTCCAAGAAAATATCCATTTTTAATTTCATCCTCGATCTTGTACAGTGTGTAGGATCATTTTAACTGTGGATCGCCGGTTTGTAACTAATGAAAAAATCAATTCCTTAATTTTGCCCGGTTTTAATCTTCACAATCAGTGGATTGTAACTAATGAACAATCAGGTCCTTCGATTTTGCCCGGTTTTAATCTGTTCGTCTTAAGAGACACCAGTGTCGTTTTCTTCAATAATCTACGGTTTTGATGTATGTTAGCCGGCTATTTAATGTATGAACATTCATAATTAGCTTCTATGATAGCCATGAGTGATGTTTGGTTTGCAAGCGTGCAAGTAGCGGTAGGAAAGCTACAGCCGAGTCTGTGCCTTCTGTGACTGAAAAGAAATATTAGGTGCTTACAACAAGTTAGTCCGTGCCTTATGTGACTGAAAAGAAATTAAATTGTTTTTCTGTAAAATTTCTGCATTTCAAATCATTCCTCAAGTGGTTATTATTGGATTGTATCTTGGGTCGGTCATTTACGCATCTTTTTTTTTAAAAAAAAATGGAAATGGAAAATGAGCTTTTCTAGAACATGATCTCGAGCTAGCTCCCGCGTGTAAAACATTCGATATTCAAATAATGCACTTGATTTAAAAAAAAATTTGTCCCATGTTCTGAACTTCTGATGTCCACCCTTTTATGTAGATGTAACTTTAACTATTAAAATGTTTAATTACTCTGCTCCCAACTCTTACAGGAATGGGTACGTAGTGCTCATTTGGGGTTATAAGTTCAGGCTTTTGGCTCTTTTTGCACTCTAATAGATGGAAATGTATTGTACCTGCTGTTAGTTTTTTCAGCGTAATTAAATTTTAAAAAAATAAAAAAATAATTAAAAAATTTATATCATCATAAACAATACAAATAAATAAGGAGAAAAAAGAAATGATAAAAAAGCATAAAAAACCAAAAGGCAAAAAAAAGACGAAATTAAGAAGTTAGAAGCCAGAGTAGTACATTTGAAGGGGGAAGATATGGATGTACACTCCCACCACTCCAGTCTCCAGTTTAAGTCCTCTTCAACACGTATTTGGATACCTATTTGGATACGACATAGGGTGTAATTACACCCGGGAGTAGAAAAGAGGCGTCCTATATATATATATATATATATATATATATATATATATATATATATATATATATATATATATATATATATATATATATATATATATATATATATATATATATCTGTGTGTGTGTGTACAATATGCATGTATGTATGTATGTATGAAGCATCTTTTCTACTCCCGGGTGTAATTACTTCATATGTCGTATCTCACAACGTATAGAGTATCTCGCGTAACGGAGGGTATGTACATGTAGTATACGAGTATTTAAGACCATCTAGATGGTATGTACAATTTTTCAGAGCGGTATGTATATTTCTCAGACATACTCCTTTTTATATGTGTATATTAAGGTATTTACAAAATACGCTAAAAACAATGGAGTCCTTTGCAATTTTTTTTGTGTGGTTCACATTAGAGTATCTTATAATTAGTATACGAGTATACCTAAAGTGATAAATGAGTATATCAAGTTTGTTTAGAAAGTAATTACACCTGAGAATAAAAACTATATATATATATATATATATATATATATATATATATATATATATATATATATATATATATATATATATATAGAGAGAGAGAGAGAGAGAGTATAAATAATAGGAGCATCATGGTGCCCAGACTTCATGATTAAGACTTTCCATCTATGATCAAACCTTTCCATCCATGATTGATTCAGCATGCTAAATTAATAACTTCCTTTCTAATTTGATGTCTTTTTGAATGAATGTTAACGGGTTTGCCTGATATATTATATATCATTAAACTTGCACGCATTTAAAAGCAATCCAAATGCAGGGAGGCTTGGTGCCCAGATACCATGGTGCCTCATTTCAACGTCATATATATGGACACTGAAATGGGGCACCATGGTGTCTGGCATCAAGCATCCCTGCCTTTAGATGCGTGCAAGTGTAATATATCAGGCAAACATGTTAACATTCATTAATTCGAAAAGGCATTAATTTGGAAAGTCATTGGTTTAGCATACTTTGTCAATCATGGATGGTAAGTCCCAATCGAGTCTGGGCACCATGGTGTCTCTGTTTTATACTTGTATATATCTAAAAGCAATCCAAAAACAGAGACATTTGATGCCCAGACACCATGGTGTCTCATTTCAATGTCTCATATATATAGAAAAAAATACATAGTTCAACCAATAGTCACGGATGTTCTGAAACATAGACATCCATGCATGTCAAATGTCTAGAAGCACAGCTTCCCTCAACGGTTGGGAAGCAGTAGTGATCAGAAGTACAACTTAAATGAGTGGCAATTAAGCTTTGGATCCCAACTAAATTAGAGCTATGTCATATCAAGAGTGGAACATTTATGCCACAAAAAACTTAGTCTAACATTGGAACACTGTTTTAAACTTTGAATTGATTAAGATCATGCATAATACCTGCTGGCTCCCTTAAGCCACCGGTCAAAGCTCCTGTGTTTGGTTGTGATGCCATGGTTCACTGCACAATGCACTCTTGTCATAAAAGTGCCTTTTGTAGTATCATCTTCGTGACACAACGGTGACGCTGTCGCCTCCTCTCATTCATCGGCGCCATTACTTTGTTCATACCCCTATTCAATCCCCTTCCCTCTCTTCCTTGATGCTTGGATGGATATGATGTATATGAAAATTGTTGTAAATTTTATGATATGCGATATGAGTGTATTTTCAGATTTAATTCCAGCCAAACCAAACATATATTCAACATATTTTCAGCATAACATGAATGACATAAATTGCATATAATCATGTAATTCCAGCTTGCCATTCATATACATGTAAATATTCAATGAATATAAACATAAATTTGCTGAAAATAACATGTAAAGCAGTCCTTTAACTAGTAAAGCAATTAAATCTAGCGTATGACAAATTAATTGCTTAAAGTTTGCTCTCAGAACAGAGTTGCACAAGATTTTAGATCTTGGCCTTCTCATGCTAATGTTAAAACTCTTCATGAATGATCTAATAACAAGAAATCAGGATTTGAGCTCTAAATGTGTTTCTACTGTCAGACCCGTGCAAAAACAGAGAACAGTCAACTTGGATTTCTGAATTTTAACTGTTTACATGCAATGGTATAACTGACAGTATTCTCACAGAGTTCAGACAATTAAGCAGCAATCAATAACCAAACAGATCACAGGAATAACCAGATCTGAATCAGCACTGAATTAAAGAGACTACTGCACAGAAATAATCTAATCTGAACAGGGCAAAAAGAACTATTGCATCACCAATAATTCCAGTTGCATGTAATCAAATCTGCTCAACAGAAATTCAACTAGCTATGGTACAGTCAGTAGAAGCCAAATCCCTAGAGCTCAAATCTAATTCTGTTATCAAGATCAAATTCAGTATTTGACTAGTTCATCACAGAGCATACGTTTTGAGCCCACAAGAAAATATAGCATTCCAAGTATTTGAACTTTAAGGCAGAAATTAAAGAACAAATACAACTGCTGCTAGTTGAAGATGAATCAAAACACTCACGGTGCAGATGACACTCAAAGCCGTCCAGACAAGTACCAAGCCAGTGAAGAACACAAAGAACAGGGCAAGGCGCACTCAAGAGTACTGTCCCAGAAAACCTATCACCCCTCTATGCCGATGTAGAAGAGGAGTGTGGTTGTCGGAGATACAGAGCCCTCTCCGACCTCGGATGCCCGACGCCGGAGTCGAAGGTCAAGGAGACACCGCACAAGACCGCAAAGAATGCACCGACCGGATGCACTCAAACACAATAGGGAGCTGTCACAGCCACCGTCCTCCCTCGGGTAGTCCTTCAACTTTCGGATTTCCCCTCACACCCAAATTAGGGTTCACACAGGAAACCGAAGGCAAAGGCCTCAATTGGAGATGGCGTCGAAGCCCCAAAACCTCCGCACAACCCGAAGAGACAAGAGGAAGAAGAAGACCCAAGAGAACAAGTTAGATCAGAAGAGATGTGCTCTCCCGGTGGTGGAAAAGCTCGACCTTTTGTAGAGGAGGCGGGAGGTGGCGGAGAGATGACGTGAGCGGCCAGCTCCGAGGAACCCGGGCCAGCCCGCGCCTCCGTTGCCGCCCCCATTCGCCGCTCCCCCACCGCGCCGCCGAAATCGCCGGATATGGGCCTGTGCCCACGCACGCGCACGAGACGCGCCGAAATCCTCTTATCTCTTCGCGCGGCTCACCGACAGGTGGGCCCCGCCTGCATTTTCTTTTTTTCCTTTTCTCAATTGGGAAATTACGGAAATGCCCTCGCATAACAATAAAAATTACTTGTTGATGTCTTAGTTCTTGCATGTAATGCTTGGATAGATATGGTTAGGATGATCTTGTTCTCGTAAATAGGCATGTTTTGGTTCATCTGCATTATCTGATTACGCTATTTTATAGCACAATTAGTGCAAAAAGCGCAATCAGAGAACGTTGATGAACTGAAGGAGGTCTATTTTTGAGTTCAATTGAAACTTATCACAAATTGTTCTATTTAGAAACCATATGTGATAATGTATTATTACAGATGATTTGTAGTAAGAACCATCTATGATAATATATTATCACAGACAGTTCATAATAAGAACTGTCCGTAATAATCGTTATCACAAGGTTCTATTTAGGAATTGTCTATGATAATTATATCAAAAATAATCTATGATGCACTTAGGGTATTACAGATCTATAAATACAAACATTTAAAATCCATCTATGATGATGTATATGAGAATTTTTTGTACGGATAATCCATTTTTTATTCGAAATTACATAAATATACCCGCGGGAAAATTTTTTACAAAAATAGGCTCCAGTCGCCTAATGGTTGGGCGACTGGAGGCGTTCGCCCAACCACACGGCGACACAATATATCTCGCTGCACAGTAGAGCGATTGCATTAAATCGCTCTTCCGTATGGCGACTGGCATGCAGTCGCCATACCGTTAGGCGACTGCCATGCAGTCGCCATCCCGTTAGGCGACTTCAGGTAGCCCCCGTGATTGTTTTAGAATTTGTGAATTTTGTAACGTTGAACCGGTAAAAAATACGGTGAAGTTGTAATAAAAGTTTATGTTCATTGTATATTGTAGGTGTGTAAAAAGTTTTTTAATTTTTTTTTTGAAAGATTGAGTAGAGAACGATCGATACATACACTGTTAAGTGAGATAGTTTATATGCGGAAAGAGATGATAGACTTATGTAAATATAAATAAACTTCATAATATAACTGTGAGTAACATGGCGCATGTATTTTCATTACATGCATAACATATATAGCATCTGCAGCACGCCTCACTGGTCACCCTGCTGTGCCCCGTCACCGCGCCCGCGTCCTCCCATACGGCCTCGCTTGGCCCTCCTCCGGTGCAACGGATTAGGACGATCCGAAAAGGTAAAACGAGGAGGAGGGTGTCTATCCCGCCCCTGCGCTGGTGGAGTCAGCTGCACCTCTGGCTGTGTAATCTCCGGTGCACCGGGGAGGGCACTGGCAGAAAGAACCTGCGGTGCGACGTCGGGCGACGGCGCGAAAAACTGGTCCACATCCTCCTGGCCTGGGGAGACGCCGTGCTGGTAAGTACCTGCAATATTAATATCGTTAGTGCGTTGCATGTCGTCTTCGGATAAACACGGTATAAGACCCTATGCGTACCCGTAGCTGGCGCCATGGAGGAGGCGTACACCCCCTGCGTGGGGAAGACAGGGGTCTGCGTAGGAGGCGTGAAGTGAACCGGTGTAGGAGGCCCTGCCCAGGCTGAACCCCCTGGCTGCTCCGGGTGAGGTGGTGGAGGACGTGTCCACGTAGGTGCACCATAGTAGTGCCACGCTGGTGGAGGTGGCACAGGTGGAGGTGGCACTGGTGGACGAGCAGTCGTAGCGGGGGGCGTGAAGACCGCCGGTAGCCTCGTGCAGGACAGTAGGCTAACGATACGTCTACACCCCTCGTGCACCCGACGCGCAGAGCTGAGGCCCTCCTCATGGGTCAGCTGCGCACCACTGGCGAGCCTCTCCAGTACTGTGCCGGACTCGGCGTATAGGTCAGAACCGACGTCAGCCTGGACACAAAGACATAAAATGGTCGATTATGGAAACGACATTACCATTTGGGAATCTTTGAAATGACATGTAACGTACCGCGAGGTGAGCGTCGTGCGCGAAGTGCGCGGGGTACGTGTCCGTCGGAGCGGCGACGTGTGTGTCAGGCGGGTCTACCACATATACGAGCCTGATACGGGTCTGCGGCTGGTACCAGCGCAGGTACTCCGAGTACTCCCTGCTGTCGTACAGTCGGTCCTCGTCCACGCGGTCGTCGAGCGCATCCTGCCACTGCTGACCCAGGGCTGCATTCTCACCGACCAGTCCGTGCCTCTTTTCACTCCCTTCCCGCTGTGCCTGCGTATAAAACCATTACGTAATGTGAGATACTTGCGAACGCAGTAGTAAGTATGTACATATTTAGCACAAACGTACACTCACCCGTGCACGTGCCGCGGAAGCGATGGTCCGACTGGTACAGGAACCGGCTGCCATAGCCCGAACTGCCGCATCACCCGCTGGGGTGCGTAGTCCTCCACGTAGATGAGGTACACGAGCTTCCGGCGGGTGAGCCAGAAAGCCCGGTCACGCCAGCAAAGTGAAGACAGACCGCCAGGAGCACGGGCCTGCACTACCGTATCAGCGTACGGCTCCCAGCGCACGTCGTCGGCTGTGATGCGGTCGAGCTGCTCCACAAAGACTCGGTACGCCCGCGTGACCTGCACGTGCGCGAACTGTACCTGCAAGAAAGACAAGTTGTTTACAATGACGATCGTCAATAAGAAAGAAATAGTTAACTGTGATAAAACTTACTCGGCGACGGCACCACATAGAACCCATCGTCGGCCGATCGACTTCTCCCCCCGGATACATCTCGGGCCCGTACGGACCCACGTCGTCTAGCACAGGTCGTCCGACGCTTAAGCGCTCGAACGACCACAACTGTAGTAGCAGGGGACAACCCGTGAGGATCGAGTTCGGCTTGACCCTCGTGCACGCATCGCACAGCGCGCGGTACGTCGCGGCAAGTACGGCCGATCCCCAGCTGACCTGGTGGGGCTCGCCGTCAGCGATCGCCCTCGCATAAGCGATAAGGCGCGCATCCACCGAGTTGCCGTGGCTGGTGGTGAAAAGCACCCAACCAAACAGCCACAGCACGTACGCCTCCAGGTGCCGCGAGACCTGCTGATCGTCTGCCTGCGGAACCATGCGCTCCACCTGAATGCAAAAAAGTTGTTATTAGTACGTAATACCACAAAAAAGAGCTTCGAAGATACGATCGATTTTATATACCACGTACCCGGTACTGTCTGAGCCACCTCAGTGTCGGCCCATGGGTCTGCGCCTCTCCGAACACGTGGTGGTCAGCGGCCGGTGGAACGACACCCTCGAATCTGCCGAGCAGGTCAGCGCGCCAGTCGGCCGGGGCCTCCGGTAGGAAGGCAGCGTCTCCCGCGATCGGAAGCCCAAGAAGCAGGGACACATCCTGCAAGGTCGGCGTCATCTCCCCGAATGGGAGGTGGAAAGTGTGCGTCTCGGGCCGCCAACGGTCCACCAAAGCCGTCAGTAGGGAACGGTCGAACGGAAATCGTCGTGATCGATCCCCGCCCGCCTCGTCCCCGCCCTCGTCCCCGCCAGCGGCTCCATCCTCCTCTGTGGCCTGCACCATCCGGGCAAGAGGGAGTAGCCCGGCATCCCGCAGCCTGCAAACAAAGTGAAGGTCAGCACGGAACGAACTAACGGTCGCACTAAACGCTGGAATAGTGCTCACCTGGCAGTCCAACGAGGGTCGAGTCCCCAGGCCACGCGAGGTGTCCGTGTCCGGACCACTCCCAACTGAGGCGGCTCGTCCGTGCTCCCCGGTGGCGGCACTAGATGGGAAGCGCGATGAGAGCGGTCCACGTGCTCGTCCAACAGCGCGAACCGCCACTCCGAGTCACGTCCAGCACGAGTCATACCTGCAAAATTTGTACAATACTTTCAACATTCAATTTTCTGCATCTAAATTTGTACAATAATTTCAACACTAAATTTTATACATCTAAGACTGTACATTAAACTTGGTACATCTAAATTTCTACATCTAAACTTGTACATTATACTTTCTACATCTAAATTTGTACAATAAATGGTACACAAAATTTATAAACTAAATTTTCTAAACTTTATTTGTAAACTACATTTAGTACACAAAATTTGAAAATTAAATGTCTAAATTATATTTCTATATTTAATTTCTAAACTAAATTTTGAAACTACATTTTCTAAACTAAATTTGTAAACTAATTTTCTACACTACATTTTCTAAACGAATTTTCTAAACTAAATTTGTAAACTAATTTTCTACACTACATTTTCTAAACTAATTTTCTAAACAATATTTCTAAACTAATTTTCTACACTACATTTTCTAAACTAATTTTCTAAACTAAATCTCTAAACTAATTCTCTACACTACATTTTCTAAACTAATTTTCTACACTACATTTTCTAAACTAATTTTCTACACTAACAAAAAATATAACACGAAAAATTACCTGAAAATCGCGCACTCCCCCTCCTCTTCTCCTCCTCTCCCTCTCCTTCTCTTCTCCTCCTCTCCCTCTCCTTCTCTTCCCCTCCTCTTCTCCTCCTCTCCCTCTCTTCTCTGCGACGGCGGCCGAACGACACAGGACCGCGCTCGGCCTGGCCGAGCGCGGTATATATCTCACTACAAGTCGCCGAACCGTTGAGCGACTGAAATGCAGTCGCCTAACGGTTGGGCGACTGGATGGAAGTCGCCCAACCGTGGGGCGACTGCAATTAATCGCCCAACGGTTAGTAGATTCATTAAATGTCGCCGTGTGGTTGGGCGAACGCCTCCAGTCGCCCAACCATTAGGCGACTGGAGCCTATTTTTGTAAAAAAATTTCCCGCGGGTATATTTATGTAATTTCGAATAAAAAATGGATTATCCGTACAAAAAATTCATGTATATGAATCGTTTATGATGAATTTTTTTTAGCAGTGTACGCTTGACTGTGCGTGACGAGCTGGCCGGCCAATTCGTCCAGAGATTCACATGCACACATTTAATAAGCCCTCTCCGAGAATAACAACCGCCAATAAATAGACCCAACTACTCAGTCTTACCTGCCCCTCTTGCTCATCGGTCCGTCTATCCACGGTGCATCCATTCTGATCTCACGTAGATGGACGGATCTAATGTATCTTCTTATCTGATCGATGATCCACACTGCATCTATTCTCATCTCACAATAGACGGATAGAATTGATGTACCTTTTGATCGATCGATTGGTGCCCCTACATATATGAATTCTGATCCCACCATAGACATATGAATCCGCCGTGCATCCGTAATGTTCTCACCATAGATGGATGGATCTTTTCGCGTTAGGCGAGAGCATTGAAACGCTTCGTTTCTACCGCTAGGATTTTACTAGTCACCATGGTGTGCATGTGCGGATCCGACGAAACACGACCTTGATTGTCTAAGGCTCTGTTTGGATCAGTTTCAGATTCTTAAAAACCAGCTATTACTTCTAGTTTTTAAAAGCTGGTTTCTAAGCAAAAACTGGTGGGGTGTTTGGATCTCCTAGTTTTTAAAAGCTAGTTTCATTTATGATTGGTGCTAATAGACTATTATACCCTTACATTTATTGCTCTTGAACAGCACATTAAACAGCCATGCGTGGTCTTTAATAAGGGTAAATGGGTATTTGTGCAAAAAAACTGGCAAAAGCTAGGTATCAACAGCTTCTTGGTTTTTAAGAATCTGGATAGGTAGATTTTAAAAACTGCCCCAAAAACTGGTCTGTTTGGATCTCATCCAGTTTCCAAAAGTCAGATTCTTAAAATCTGAGTGGATCCAAACAGGGCCTAATGCACACCACTTCGTCGATGCAGGGCGTACTTGAAAACAGATCGAGAATTAAACTCGCCCCGGGCCACCGGAGTAACTCCGGTGCTCCTCCCGGCCGGCCGTGATCCGCACTGCAGCAAAGGAGTGGTTAACGTTCTTGCCGTCACCTTGGGCGCATCTAGTCTAGGCTCTTAATACTTTGTGCACTACCTTACATTACTACCACTATGCAGTATATGGTACGGCTACTAGCCTGCTACACTGCTTAGCTAGCTAAGCTAGGCCGGAACAGGACACATGCATGTACTAGGCCATGTCAGGTCAGGTGCATGCGTGTCAGTCACATTGCTTTTGTCTGTCACTGTTAGTATGGGAGCCTCAAGTTGAGACGCCTGAGCCAGATGGAGTGCATGACCATGTTGATCACGTCGAACCTTTTCGCCGGCCGGTTGAGCAGGAAGTGGCGCCGGACGCGCAGCACCCGGTTGCGCAGCACGGCGTACCGGCGGTCCGAGATCCCGAGGAGGATGTCCTTGATCGCCGGGATGCGGCCCACGGGGACGGACACCGAGAACCGGCGCCAGTCCAGCACGTCGCTGAACGGCGGCGAGTAGTTGGCGGAGATGAGCACCGGCACGCACCCGGCGGTGATCGCCTCCACGACGCGGGGGCTGGCCACCTCGTACCCGCTGGGGCAGAGGCAGAACCTCGCCCTGCCCATGAGCTCGTCGTAGTCCAGCCCCGCCGGCAGGCGCCCGTACACCAGCACCCGGTCGTCCTTGCCCTCCCAGCGCGCCAGCAGCGCCTCCCGGATGCTGCCGCGCGCGCCGCCGGCGAAGAAGGCGAGAACCGTCCTCTCGGGGCCCGGCCGACCTGCGCCGGCGCGGCCCGACCGCAGGTGGGCGCCGCCCCTGACGTGGACCTCCGGCAGCGCCACGTCCGTGGCGGGGTCGAAGCCCTCGGACATGTTGGCGTTGCACATGACCCGGATCGCGTTCGCGCGCAGCTCCGCGTTGGCGGCGGACAGGATCGGGGCCTACACATGCACGCGGCGCGCGCGCCAGATATCGTAATGTCACGTACTGCCGTTGCCAAAAACGCCATGATCTCCTACTCCTAATGAGCCGCAAACCGATGCAACTGTGCATTCATGTCTCGTGTCGTCTCCTTACCTGCTCGTGCCATCATGTCTCCCTTGCCCTCTGGTCTGGTCTTATGCATGACAGAGACGTCTTAGCTAGCTAAACGTGCAAATATATATATGTACGTAACGCATGTAGCATCAGTACTCATCGGTGTCCTTCAACTTAATTAACGAAAGCAACCGATCAACTGCCTAACGAAATACTACTGTGTGCCAGTACTACAAATTAGGCACCGCTTTGGAACGCAGGGTTTCTACAAGAATTTCATAGGAAACCTCACATTTTGTGAGCGGATGGTACGTACGGGCCCGAAGCTAATCGATTAGAACGTACCCAGTCGTGGCAGGAGACGAAGAAGTGGTCGGCGCCGCGGCTGCGGTTCCAGTAGGGGTACTTGGCGGCGAGGACGTCGACATAGTCGGCGACGAGGCGCAGCTGGGGCCCCCAGTAGTCGATCATGTCCCGATGGTAGATGTAGCTGACGATGTTGACGACGCTGATGGGGAGGAAGAAGGCGTGCGCCTCGCCGGGGTGCCGCGCGCGGTGCCGGCCGGCGGCGTCCTCCATCTCGGCGATGAAGTGGCCCTCAATGGCGTAGATGCTCGCGCCGGGCCCCTCGTGCACGATCGGCGGCTCGCCTTCCCTGTACGCCCACACCTTGAACCTCTTCTCCATCTCGATGTAACTCCTGGTGATCATGTCGATTGTAAGAATTACCGCTGTTAATTAATCATGGCATGTTCCCAATTAAATTCCTTTGAGGACCGTGTGCCGTGGTGGTAAAGCACTTAGGCCAGTCTCAGTGGTGGGTTTCATTTCCCAATTTCCAAGACTGCCATGTCAGCTTTGCAGACTTGGATTGAGAAATGAAACTGGATCTCTCAGTGGGGGGTTTCATTTCACTGTTTCATAGACAAGCTGCAGCAATTAATGTATGCATGATGTTGTGATCCTATGTGCCATGTAAACTATGTAGCCGTTTGAAAATATATCTAAACTAAACATAGTCACTTTGGTAACTACAATATATCTCATGCCGACAAATAATCATGGTCAAATAAAATATATTAATTAATCCAATATTCATGAGTACATTCGCATATATATGAATGCACAACAGATCCTCGGGAGCGCCTGAGAACGAAACGACCCGGTCTCAGTGGGGGTTTCACTGGGTTTCATCGTGTTGGTAACCGGGACGGATGGGTTTCATCCTGATGAAACTCTGTTGCTCTCTCTCCTCATAAATTTCTTGCCAACTCAGCAAATTTGCTGATGTGTCACTGCATTAAATGAGAATGAAACTCTTTTGAAACCCCCATTGAGACTGGCCTTAGGCGCCGCGATTTGGATCACGAGTTCAATCCCCATAATTAAAGACACAATTTCTCCGGTACGTCCCTCAAATTCTTGCGGTGGATCCCTTCTTAATGTACCTGTAGTCCTGTACCCCTAAATTCTCAAACCTAAACTTGATCAGGTACTTGCTAGTTCTGCTGTACAGGTCTGTGAGTATCTAGTCTTTGATGGTGCTTATTTGGGTTTACAAATTCTGACTTATGATTTATTTTATATTATATTAGTTAAAAATATACCATAGCTACTGGTAACTTTTTAGCGTAATTAAATTTAAATAATAATAAGTTATATATCTAAGACAACGAAAATAAATAAGGGTAAAAAAGATAAAAAGGCAAAAAACCATATAAAAAACGAAAGTAAAAAGACAGAAAGCCACACAGCTACTTAATTAAAGCTGTACACTTGGATAAGCTAGTGCTCAACTGCTCATGTTCTGTGAGTTCTAGCCACTCGTACTTCTGATTAAAGCTGTACACCACTACATATATGAAACGTCCGTTAGGTCAACTGGATGTTCAGCGAGTCTACTCGAGATCCTCTGGAAGCCGGAACTGATAATTCAATTATGAATCGATGTGCTCATGCTTAAGGCGGAAGATTTAGGAACGAGTGGATCAAATTAACTATATAATGGTTGGTTTTTAATTTATGGTTTATGATTTTAGACTTATACTATATAATTAGCTTTTAAACAATGTATTTTTTAATCCAGAATCTATAAGTTGATTGTAGTAGACACTCACCCGAATTCATCTATATCGATTAAAATTACACGCGAATATCTCTCTTTTCATACTCTCTCTTACGAACAAACAGAATCAAAAATTTAAGTCATAAGTTACACTCTAAAAAACATACCTAATATAATTACATTTAATAAGGAAAATCAAATAGCACTAACAATAACAATTTTTTTAATATATCGTACTACAGTACAATTTTGCCACCCTTCGCCCCTGCTCATGCTTACTGTAAGATTAGGAAGCCATGACAAGTGTGTTGCACCAAACAGGCAAAAGCACCGATCAACCAACAACATGAAACCGATCGAACGATCCGTCCATCAATGTATTCCGTTGGCCGTCCAAATCATTCAGGAAGGCGTTTTAATGCTCGCAAGTCGCAAGGCATCCATGTCCTAGCTTAGAGCCTGTTTGGATGGACTAGAACTAGTTGTTAGCTGACTAGTAGTTAGCTGGCTAAAAATTAGTCTAGTCCTGTTTGGATCCAAGGACTAATAAGTGCTACTATCTCAGTGCAAAGTCTGTTATACCCCTATGCATGGTGGTCTGGGAGGATTGGCGTGAGTATCAACGTCTTTTTTCCATCCGGCTGGTCCTTTAGCCCTCATTAGCTGGGTTTGATGGACTAGTTGGCTAACAACTAGTTGAGACTTTGGCTAAACTTTAGCCCACCCATTAGCCCTCCTGTTTGGATCTTCAAAGGCTAAAGTTTAGCAACTAGTTGTTAGTATAAGGGATCCAAACAGGACCTTAGCTACGAGTATCCAGCTGCTGCCGCTGCTGTTCACACCACTAGCTTTCGACCCGAGGGCGAATGAATAAATGCAGAGTTTTTCTTTAAAAAAAAACTAGCCAACGTACCACCAGCATTCACTAAAGAAGACATGTATCCGAAGGTAGGTGAGAATATGAGATGTTCCACGACACACCAACCGAGCAGCACTCTGATCCCATAAATGTAGAGACATGGGCAGTAGTACGAGTAATGCATGCGTGCTTAACTGGTGAAACGCGTGGGCGTCGCGGTACACGGCGCCCCTGGGGACGAAGCCGCCGCGCCTGTCGTCCGACGTGCGGTTGCGCGTGCGGATCGCGCGCCGGATGGACGCCCGCGCCTCGGCCAGCCCGGCCTCTAGCCTCCCTTCGTCCCCCTGCCTCTGCACCTGACACGCATAGACAGAGCACGGCAGAGTGTGATGAACACCGAAGACTGACGAGTCTGCCTGCATGCCCATAACTGCATGCATGTGTGCGTTAGAAAGAGGTTTGCAGAATTTGTGTGTGGATGCGTACTTGATGGCTCACAAGTCCCCGGGCTGAAGGAGAGGAGTGCGAGGTGGCTGCTGACGATGGCGGTGGCAGCGAGGCCGGTGAGAGTGAATGGTGATGGGCACCGTCTCCGGCCGCTCGAGGTGTGCCAGGGGCGCGGGGAGACCAGGTACGGTCAACGGTGATGGGCGCCGCGAGGAAGACGACGGCGACGACGACGAGGAGGCGTGCCGTCAATGGGGGCAGAGTAGCGCAGCAGCCACAGCTGTTCTTGGCAGCCATGAATGGTCAATTGATCGTGCATGGACGCGTGCTGCACTGTGGATTATATGTAGTAGTAGTAGTAGCTGGTGTGTTGCCTACGTTAGAATCATCAAGGCTTGGATCCGAAGTCGATGCGTGCTAGGGATCTGCACAGGCGCAACGGTTTCGAATTCAGAATCGTATTCGTGCAGCTTTGGATCTGCAGCTTATGGCCTTTGTAGTCCTAATAACTTGCACCGAATACAGGGGACAGGGGTAGGGTGCGTGCCAAGGCATGTGGACTTGCATTGAGGTGAGAAAAGAAAACAAGCCATGGGAGGAAGACTCGCCGTGGACGGCACGGTCTCTCAACTTTGATGCGTGCCTGGCCCAAGGCCATGTGCCACAGTGGCGAAGAGAAAAATGTCTTGAAGCCTCAACGGAAAAAAAAAAGAACCAGTAAAAAAGCTCAAAAAAGCCAAAAAAAAAAACAAAATTTATGAATAGTGAAAAATAAGACATGAAGCTGAAATCTGTAGAATAACTAGGCACTGAAGTACATGTACACCCATTGTATGGATCCTCACGCAAAATGGACAGAAAAAATAACGGGGAAACAAGAGGCAGTACGAGATAGTGACAAAAGGAAATTGGCAAGTCTTTTAATCAAGAAGCAGATTATGTATCTGCACATTCTTTGAAACCATGCACTGGCAAGTGCAGGAACCAAGCATCGTTTACACACAATCGCGCATACGAACTAGTGGTATGAAGCTATATGAACACACACATAGACAGCATCGTAAGTCCGCTTCAGAAACCATTTGATGGGGGCAAGAAAGATGAGCAAGGCCTTAACTCCTAAGGCCCAGAACTGGACTTGAAAGTACAGATCTCATTTTGGTATATCAGAAAAGCGAGTATTCTTACATCAGCAACAGCAACTTCAAGGAATTCACCTCCTGAAAATGCAGTTTTCTGGATCGAGTTTGTCAACTTATTACATCCAGACATAAGGCATTGTGTTCAATATGATCCCTAGGAGATAAAGATTCGTTTCAAAGGCAAAGAGAAATTCACTGTGAAATAAACTACGCACACTTGTGGGGGATTTAGGTGCTGTTTACTCTAGCTTGACTTCCGCCCTCTTTGGAGGATCCAGCTGCAGGTATGTATACGGTTCGGTTGGTTCCTCCCTGCAAACCACAGGTTCATACGTGAACAACTTCGGATGCAAACGTAAGAGATAATCCTGAGGGTCACAATGCTCATTGGCCATTACAATGTTGAAGAACGTGCAGAAGAAACTAGTTACTATTCACCCCCAGGTAAATTCATCATAAGCATGCAGCCCACACGGCTTCATACTTGAGTCCTAAAGTAATTTGTGTTTTCAGTACAACAGCTTTATGAAGTACCAAATTCTTTTTTAGGAACCAGTTATGTTAAATATACCATGGTGGCGTGATCTAAAGAATTTTCCTCTGTTTTTACCCGGGATATAGCACCAAACAATACTTCTTTTGTCCATTTCGTGGGCAAATGGTCTCCCAGCCAGGCAGCCCAAGTGCTACAACTTGGCCCAAATGAACCAGACAGATTGAGATAGACCATATTTTGTGTTGCAATGGGCCAGGTTCGACAGCTACATTTTGCATCAAAATGCTTGCCCCATCCATGAAACGCAAGCAAGCAACCAGGCACAGCCCGAGAAGTATATGCAGATAGTCAATCACTTCATAGTTAGTAACTTTTAGGATATTTACAATTAACGCCTAACGGAGTGTTGTTGTCAGTTGTTGGGTACGGGTCCGAAGACCAGGGATAGAGCACTCGCCCTCATCTAACCGCCGGCGGAGCCCATTCCTGATGAGATAGAGAGTCTCTAAGGCTTATTTGAAGAACATTTGTTTATTCGTTGCTTGATTATGAATGGTGCAGCTCCTCTCTTTATATAGATGAGACTAGCCCCTAACAATATGGAACTAACATAATCTAATGCAACTAATCAACTAAAGATATCTATCTAATTATTACTAATACGTACGAAGATATACGTGTGGTGCTGTTTGTCTGATTGTTACAGTGCCTCGCCGATCATAGATCATAATATTACACCCCTCACGGGTGGCAGCCATGGTGGAAGTCTTTCATAACCCCATGTTGACGAGAGCATGTGACGACGTCGTGCAGCGCAGAAGATCATCAACAAAACCCCGTTGCACAACAGCGAGGATACCAACCCTCTAGCGTTGGCTGACATCGCAGGAGTCGCCGGCGATAAGGGCAAACACCGTAGGGTAGCAGCTTCCTTCTTACCTCGGGATGCAATGGTTATGGGAGAGATGCAACGACGTCGCTGAACCCCACATGATAGCCGTTGCGCTCTGCATCTTCGAAGGCACGGTGTCGGCCGGCCTCATGAAGAACATTGCTGGACAGCGGCAACCTCCCTCCTTGACGAAGGCACCAGAGGTGCAGCCAAGGATATCGAAGCCTGGAGAGGAGTTGTCATTGGCGAAGGCGGTAAGAGGACCAACGCCGATGACGGTGATGGCAACACCGCTATTGCAGTGGCAGGCGTCACCTCTTGCTGCTCCTCTATCTTGGACATGGTCGCAACCAATGGTGATGGCGACTTAGAAACTGTAACAACATGTTGCGCTTTCTCTTCCATGTTGGCCATAAACTCTTTCATCTAGGCCATCAAGTTGGTGCAAGTCTCAACGGAGGATAACTCAGCATCGGAAGCCACGGTAGTTGGCTCGGTGGAGACATGACATGTGGGTGGAGACGGCGCGATGGTGGTGGCGAAACGGAGGTTGACGTGTTTAACAAAACTTGGCCATGTCTACATCAGAGTGCACACTCCAACTGCCGAAACCATAGGGCAACATTCCCTGTCAGGTGGTGCGATGCCAGCCACTCCATCTCTTCCTCCATTGTCCACTGCTCCTTGAAGAATTACTCAAAGCGATTCAACCAAGGTTGCAGATCTTCCTTACCATCGAAGGTTGGAAGCCCTAGGTAGTGGAATCGTAAAGCTCAGGTCTTTATAGGATCGAAACACCTGCTGCTTGCCATGGATAGCGGAACAGCAGTTGGTTCTGATACTAAATGTTGTGGTCAGTGGTTGGGTACGGGTCCGAAAACTGAGGATAGGGCACTCGCCCTCATCTAACCGCTAGCAGGGCTCTTCTCTGATAAGGTAGAGAGGCTCTACGGCTTATTTGGAGAACATTTGTTTATTTGTTACTTGATTATGAATTGTGCGACTCTTCTCTTTATATAGATGAGGTTGACCCCTAACAATATGGAACTAACACAATCTAATGCAACTAATCAGCTAAAGATAATATCATATCTATACTATCTAAATAATAAGATATCTATTCCTAGTATAAACATATATGCATCTATCTATTACTAATATAAAGATATTTATCTAATTATTCCTAATATATATGAAGATACGTGCGTGGTGCTGTTTGTTTGATTGCTGCAGTGCCTTGCCGGATCATAGGCCATAACACGGAGAAATGCATTATATAATACAAAACCACCTTAGAAGCTAAATCACCCAACTCTCAGTGATTACAGGTCCAGTTTGTCACAAAATAAAGTTTAGGCAAAGCCATGTGGTAAAAGGAATATTGCAGTCAGATAAACATGATTCAAGCCACCAAAACCTTTTCTGCTGCAGATATTACTCTGCATGAGCATTTTTTGCAGCCATTAGTTAATTATATGGTGCATATTTCATTAGACTGCTGAAGGACGTATGCTGCCAGAATAGCAAGCAAAAGCAAGAAGGAACTTTAAAAAATGATGATGATAAGCAAGATATAATGGTCCACCTCATCACGAGCACTTTGTAGCAGCATACTTAATATCCGCCCCTCAAGCAGATAGTTCCCCTCCCCTTTATCAATCACGTTAGTGCTTAACGAGCTAGAACTACCCCAAAGGTGTGTTGCATCTTATCAGTAAGCAGATAAGATGCGAACAAAAGCATCAAACTACAAACCATGAGAAGTATGCATACCCCGGTTTCGAACGCATGCATTGCCAGAAGAGCTTGAATGGACCTGGAACTGTCTTGAATGGATTCCCTTCGAAGCAAGCCTGCAATAGTAGTAAGAAAACAAAAATATGTTCAGCATAAAGTACGCCCAAGAATTTCAGACTTAGCACTACATCATTTGACCTGATGTGATCAACATGATGAAGCACAGAGCAAATGTTTTCTTTGGGAAATATGCATTAAGTAGCCGTGGCTGATAACTGCTCAATGCTCATTACCAAAGATCCCAGACGGGGGCATGATTTTGGACCCTGCCAGGTTTAAAGTTAGCAGAACCGGCATGACAGTCCAAGTTTTTGCCAATTCCTTCTGATTCTTGATGGTTTTCATGTTGTTCTTTACTGAAAACATTACAGTTCATGACATTTTTCAAAGTGGAAAGATCAGTAACTACTTTTTCCGTAGGGTTTTGCCAGAAACTGGCTGGTTTCAGGGTGGTTACTTGGCCACTCCTAATTGTGCCGTTGGGTTCTCAGTTGAGGTTCATTTCATCCTGGGCACAAGCATAGCAATCAGGTTTCTTTCCTGGTCATTCCTAAACATGTTTTTGGCATCGAACTTGGGACTACCACCGGTAGCCCGAAATCAACAACAACGGCACAAGTGGGAACCATCCTGGCTGAGTCATGGTGGGTAACTGGGTAGCAGGCAATTTCATGTGTTTGACATGCGGGAAACACAGATTCAAGCGGGTGAAGACCAGAGGAATTTTTAGTAAGAAGGGCTAGTGATGGCAAAGCAACTACCTGTAACAATGCAATGGCAACCTAACGTAGTACTATCAAGCGTCTTTAAGCACCAAATTCAGTAGCAACCAGGCTTAGTAGATCGGAGATATCCTAAAAACAACGAAGCGCCTGCTCAGATAGCTCTCTCCTCCGAGTTGTGTGACAATCTCCATTACTCATTCATCAGTCATTCAATTGGAAGATACGGAGGATAAACAGTGTTCAGGTGGCACTAGGCTGATTTGGTTAGAGACTTAGATAGTGAGGGTAGCGAGGGGGACCTGGACGACGTCCTCGGCGCGGTCGTTGCAGCGGTGCGCCTTGGGCTGCCGGTTGTCGCCCTCCGGCAAACCCCACGGGCTCTCCCGCCTCGGCACCGGCCTCTCCTCGCTCATCCTCCTCCACCACCTCCTCTTACCACCACCCTTCTCTGCTCATTTCAAGAAGACCAAAAGGGCTCAAATCCACCAGCACGGCACATCCACCCATGAATCCCCAGGTCATCGCAACGCGACCGAGAGATCAGAGGAAACCGACTCACCTAGTCACCTTGCAACCTCCCCTCCCCTCCCTGTGCCCGGCGTGCGATCCCAAGAAGTGACGACGGCTGCTACCCTTTCCCCCACTGGTCGGAGCCCAAGAATCGCCACGGGAAGACGAAGAGGGCAAGGCAACGCAAGCAAATGGACCGGATAAATCCCAGACCACTCAGACCTTCGGTGCCAAATGGGCCCAACAGCCCAACACTAACGACCGTGGAGAAGTTAAAACAACCAAATTACCGGCCTAGGCCTTGGGTAAACTGTGGGACCCACCTACAGAGACGTAGGCTCGAGGGCAAAATCGGCAATTGAGCCGAGCCACGGTAGGGCTAAACCCTAACTGCCTGCGCCTTCGTATATAAGGACGGCCCCCCGGTCTCCGTCTCTTGAGGTTTCGGCGGCGGCGCTGGCGGCGAGCTCGTGATCTGAACCAGGCGCGCTCGGCTCCGATCCCCCGCCGCTTCAAGCAACCATGGTGAGTCTGTTGTCCTGTTCTTGCGATTCTTTCCCGGATCTAGGTAGAAAGCCTGCAGTTGATCGGAGATACGGGTTCCTAAGAGCGCAGATTTGGATTTTTTTTTGTTGAGTGGAGGTTAGATGCGGTAGGTTTGTACGTAACACCTGCGATTATTTGCTCGATAGATTGCAGTGCGCTAGAATGATTCGCGAGGACAAAAGTAGAGCGAGTTTTCTGAGAATTGTTGTAGCTTGTTAGGACAAGATGGTGAGCAACAGTTGTAATATGATGCCGTGCATCAGTTAATACTGCGGTAGAATTAGAGTATTTCTCTGAACTTTTACTCTATAGATGCAAAAAATGTCTGAGTATGTGGGGAGGAAGGGAAGGGGGTTGAATTGTTTTGGAGTGGAGGAATTTAGATTCTGTATGGAAATACAGGAGCTTAGGAGGATTAAATTAACTTTTAAATTACGAATGGTTTGGATGGATTGTCATCTTTCGGCACCCATTGCCGCCTGCTGGTTTGTGTGTCATGCGAAAGCATGAAATGTCTTAACTTGGAAAATGCATTAATCTCTAATCTTCCGGGTTGGCAGTTGGGACTGCACATGATTGTTCACAAGGTCAGGAAACTGTTGGTTTGTGGAGTAAAGTGCAACTGAGATGTTTAGTTGATCAGCTCGTACTAGAATTTAGTGAAAGTCTGAAACAGTTCTCTTCGTTATATAAGTCCAATGGCAAGCAGTTTAAGATACCTTGCTGTGATCAACTAGCGTCGTATAATAGTCCACCTACAGCTGCGACATAAATTTTAATATCAAGTGAAGTTAACTATATTCTGTTCTGCAGAGAAATGGAAATGTTACCGAATGTTGTCATGCAAATCTAGTAAATACAACTGGTAGGGGTGCAATCAGAGTGGATACGGATGGATATCGCTCATCCTGTATTCTATTCCATTTTTTTTTCTCGGAGTCGGAGTCGGACATGGATAATGTCAGTTACTCATTTCTTCATTTCGTATTCGTTCCATGAGCCTTCGGAGGGTCGGATGGACGAAAATTATCTGCTTCTTTTACACCCTTAGGACATTAGACAGTAGGGGTGCAATCAGAATGAACATGGGAAGACTACTCGTCGAGATGTCAAAGGAAGAGCACTTTATATACTCCACCTGTTTAGATGTGGTAATGTACCTATCTGTTATCTTGTTTCTAAGTGAAGTCACAATAAACTTCCTTATATCATTTGACAAAAAGATATATATAAACAGATATAACTCATCCAATATCATATTTCATGTAGTTTCCTTGGAGTTGGAGTTGGCTATAGATAGTGCCGGATATCCATTTACCCCTTCCGTATTTGCTCCGTAAACCTTTGGTCGGAACTCGGTCGGACAAAAATTATCCGCTCCGTTTGCACCCCTAACAATGGGTCATCTAAAAGTGGTTTATTTTGGCAGTCGAAGAGGAAGACTAGGGAGCCCAAGGAGGAGAACGTCACTCTTGGACCCACTGTCCGTGAAGGAGAGTATGTCTTTGGTGTTGCTCGCATCTTTGCATCCTTCAATGACACCTTCATTGTAAGTAGTTTTTCTTTTTCATACCAATATGCCTCTCATTAGCTTGTCAATATTAACTGTATCAATGTCAATACACAGCATGTGACTGACTTGTCTGGGAGGGAAACACTGGTTCGCATCACTGGTATGTGTCCTTGTCTATGCCATTACTTGCATTGGCACTATTAATAATGGTATTTAATAGTAACTATGATGCTGTAAACCATGCAGGTGGCATGAAGGTCAAGGCTGATCGTGATGAATCGTCACCTTACGCTGCTATGCTTGCAGCTCAAGATGTTGCACAGCGATGCAAGGTATGCGCAGTGAATTTTGCTTTGAAATGTTCCTACTACCATCTAGCTTTTGTGGCATATTCATTGGACATGATGTATGCTAAGTTAGAATGAAATGTGGGGTACTCAATTATAATTTAGCCTTTGGGTGCTGTCTCCTGACGTGTAATTTCTGAGTTGTTTCTTGTGCTCCTTCAGGAGCTTGGTATTACTGCGTTGCATATTAAGCTCCGTGCCACTGGAGGCAACAAGACCAAGACACCTGGACCTGGTGCTCAGTCTGCTCTCAGGGCTCTTGCTCGTTCTGGGATGAAAATTGGGCGCATTGGTAAGAATTATTTTTGGTATAGGTGTATTAGTTATCTTGATGGAAAATTTATTGTTATGTCATTTATATGATACAGTTTATTGATAAAGGTAATATTTTTGTTCATTTGTTGCAGAGGACGTGACTCCGGTTCCCACTGACAGCACCCGCAGAAAGGGTGGAAGGAGGGGAAGGAGGCTGTAGATGTCTTCTTCAGGCTGTCAATCTCTTGTGGCAATCAAGAACTTACTCCTCTGTCTAGTCCTGCTGTTTCTATGTTTTCAAGAGGAGCTTTAATTTTACTCTATGTTGAGGATCATTTACTGTTAGTCGAATCTATGATGTTGCATGGATCCTATTTTGGTTAAGGAATTTCCCTGTCATATTTATGCGAAAACAAGCTTTCAGCCTATAGAACCTTGTAATGGAGTAATGCCTTGTCTTGGATCAATTGGTTGTTGAGCTTGGTGATTTTGCTGCGCAGCACATGCTTCTGCTTTCAGGGGAGCGGATTTAAGTTTCAACATTTGTTTTTCCATGGTTTGGTGCTAGTTAGATTTAGCTAATGCAGCATACTGTTTGGTGTTTGCCTCTGAACATGTTCTGCGTTCCATGCATAATTGCACCATAACCTTGTCAAGATCCCCGCCGGGGGGCGGGGGGGGGGGGGGGTGATAAAAGCTCAATAGTGTATTTATTTATTATTATCCTATCAATGTAAAAACAAATACACAGAAAAATCCACTTCACTGTATCAGTAATATCTGCCAATTTACACTGCACAAAAGCACGCAGCTCTGCGGAACGATTCAGATAGCGAGCATGGCGTAGCCAACGTATGCTCCCAGCGAAGCCTGCCACCGCAGGAGCAGCGCCGCTCTGATCGTTGGCAGAAGGCGGCGTCGGCGAGGTCTTCGCCCCCTCGGTGCCCGGTGCGTTGCCTGAAGCAGACGGTGTCCTCCAGGGGTACCCGGCAAGGATGACGGTGACGGAGCAAGAGCTTCCGGCGACGGTGGCGAGCTCGGAGTTGTCAAGGGCGAGGAGGCGGGCGGGCTTGGTATCAAGGACCTTCAAGATTTCAACGACTGCCTTCAGCTCAAATTTATCCATAAACTCCTGCAAGGAGCTGGCACTCCATGGCGAAGCTGGGTTCGTCGTTGTTACCCCTCTGCGGCTCAAGTTCAGGAATCGTTTTATTCACTAAACTCCTTTTAAAAACATAACCTTAGCATTCAGACAAGACTGTCATACATTTCTGGGCTAGCCGTCAGCCTAACTTACTTAAAAGCACATTTCACAGCCAAAAATAACGTCAGGCATTGCTAATTGTCTCAGCAACAAATGCTGCCATTTGAGATCTTCCTGTGATGGCTGTCACTGTGCTAAGCATATGCTGAAATCTTCGGCCTAGCCTGGAATGGCAAGATGAGTCAAGTCAGCACATGGCAATTTGGCAAAGATCTTACAAATCCTATGATGCATTGTACCTCTTATGTGCGAGAAAGCAGTGTATCGACACCTGCAACTTTAGACCTTGGATTGGACACGAAGGGGAACGTGGGATCGCATGAAGCTCACAGAGCGATTTACAAAGCCCAAGGATCTTGTTTGCTGAACTTATTCCCGGAGATCGTGCACCCAGGATGATGCCATAACCTGCAAACATTTGACAACAAATGCAGACTAAAGTCCCAGGTCATGCAAGCAGATGGACAGTGGCAGTTCAAAATGCGTGTATTATACATATCACACCAAGTATTCATAAGACATCCTGCCAAAAGAAAAAGGAATGGCGACTTTGTTGTGGATATGTTGCTTCATTTCAGACCTTTTTCTTTCATATCAGTTGTGCTGTTGAACATACTTGTGCTCTTGGTCTTTGTTTCCTCTTCCAGCAGTAGATGATTACATGCAAACCTTTTCTGAAAGGGAAAGAATGTGCACAGATGTAATTGCTAATACACACAGTCTATATTGCCGATGCCAAAGATTTATATGAGCTATATTTTTGTCGTTAGTAAGAGTGTTGTGGACTCTTATGGGGTATGTGTTAACTTTATTCCAGGAGAAAACACACATATCGTAAATAAATTGAGAGAACACAGGAGAATTTCTCTATTCTCTTACTTGCTCCTCCTAATTTAACTGACTACAAGTCTTCTCAATATATATGCTAATACTCTCCTACTAGTATACGTATTCGGACTTCAAGTTAGACATAATTTCAACTTGAGTTACATACGGAGATGGACTCTACTACATCTTGGACTCGAAGTCAAGATTATTTCTAACAATCTCCTTCTTAATCTTGACTTGACATAATCTAGTTTTAGTCTCAATGTATTATGAACTACTGGTCACACCTTTACATAAAGTGTTTTACATGCAAGCTACATGTAGGAACTCAACTCAACCAGTACGGGTCATCCAGATGCAAAGATTCTAAAACATTGAGGCAGACGGTCTTAACTACGACTTACTAAACTCATACTTGATACAAAATGGTGATACATCTTCTCAACGTTCCGATTTCTTTTCACCTTCCTTGAGTTTGGACGGCGACACATCTTCTCAACGTTCTTGACTCAACTCATCATCAGAGCACTGTTGATTCATCATCGCTGAGCGCTTCAGCAAGAAACACTTTCTTCATCCTCAGCTTGGGGCATTCTGAAGCAAAGTGCCTATAATCGTTACAATTATAACACTTCACTTTTGCCTTATCAAACTTTCAATTATGACAGCCTTGGCCACCACTGCTGGAAGTATTCTTACCTTCACGCTTTGATGATTGGATCTCCCACTCAGCGCGGATCAACAAGACCTGTCCGTCGCTGTTGTTACTATTGTCGCGGATGCATTCCTCATACGCTTTAAGACGACCGATGACCTCCTTCATGGTCATTGTCTTTAGGTCTCTAAATTGCTTTATGACCGAAGCAATTGGGAGAAACTGGATGACCCCTATCCTGTTCTCTCTCCTCTGGCTTTCTTTTCTTAGCACCTTTTGCTGCCGCTGTGTGCCGGACCAGAAGCAACAAAGAAAATCTTCTCTCTCCTTGCGAATTGCTCCTGTCGCTGCTGTATTTTCCTTGTCTCACCTGCCTCGGGAGCTGGTGGCGTAGATCTCGGCGACCAGTGATCTACAAGATGGCACGAACAAGCCCGAGTGACGTGCGCCTCGGGAAGGCTGCTAAAATGTGATGACGCGCGGAGCAGATGCCTCGGGAGCACTGCGTGAGACGAGTGCGAAACGCAATCGCCGAGACAATTTTTTCAGTGACTCGGTTCTCGCCTAGGCTTTGATACCACTTGTTAACTTTATTTCAGGAGGCACACATCATAAATAAACTGAGAGAACACAGGGGAATTTCTGAATTTCTCTATTCTCTTAGTTGCTCCCCTAATTTAACTAGTTATAAGTCTTCTCAATATATAGGCTAATACTCTCCTACTAGTATACGTATTCGGACTTCAAGTTGGACACAACTTCAACTTGAGTTACACATGAAGACGAACTCTACTACGTCTTGGACTCGAAGTCAAGATTATTTCTAACAGTAGGCATTATACAAGGCGATCTGGCAAGAGGCCTTCAGCATTGGCTGCAAAGTCCGCTAAGCAGGACAGTGTTGCGGAGGTCGACAAAGCTAGACAAGCTATAGCCTGCATGCTGGCGTGTGTCAGTCACATTGGGCTCGGCTTAGAAGGAGATAGCATACGTTAGGAAAGTTCAATTATCAGAGTTATGTCTTAGATAGGTTTTCGATTGGTGCACCAGTCGGATAGATATAAGATCAAGGATCGAAAAATCGGAACCGGTGCAAATCCCGGCCGTCGGGCGGTACCGGTAACCGGCCGGTTACCGAAAATCCCGGATGAAAACCGGTTGAATTTTGTCAAATGAAAATTTTGGGCAGGGCGAGAGGGGACCGGTAACCGGTCGGTTACCGGAAATACCGGTGGAAAACCGGATTAAACCAGTGGAATGAAATATGAAGTCTGAGGCTGCTGCTGCACTGCTTGCTGCTGCTCTCAAAAGTCTCAATAATGTGATTCACTGCTGCTGCCTCAGACTTTTTCTCCCCCCACATGCAGAAAACACCACACTTCACAAGCAAAACCAAAAGCAAAAGCAGCAGCTGCTGCTTTGATGCTGCTGCTGCTGTGCTCTTTTGCTGCTGCTGTTGCTACTCTCAATAATGTTTGGCACTGCTGCAGCCTCACATTTTCTCCCTCGCATACAGAAAAACAGTCCTTTCTCCCCCACATGCAGAAAAGTACTACTTTCCCATACCCAAAGGACCCTACATGCTGCAGCCTCAAATTTCAAAACTCGGTCAGTATTTTTTCTCCCTGCCCCATCCTGGATTTCCGGTTACCGGCAGGTAACCGCTGGGAAACCGAACCCTGTATAAGATATGGTATTAGTTAGAGATTGATTTCTAGTCGGTTTGGTTGAAGTCCGATATAAAGGACTCTATGGCTCTATGCTGTAACAATTGAAGGCAAGCCATAAAAAAATTATCTCCCTTACCTTGGCGGCTCAAAGCCTCGACGCTGGCCGGTGAAAATCCCGCCCAGTCGCCGGAGGGCGAGTTCGTTCTACCCCGTTATCCACTGCGTTCCCTTCCTGTCTCCAGATTGCATCTGTTCCCTCCTCTCTCAAACCACCGTAAACCAGTTTCAAAGCCCTGCCACATCAAAGAGAACCCCATTTTACGCTGAAAACAGAAGCTAAAAACCAAGAGGTCCATGAAACTTGAAGTCAAAACAAAAGGCATGTTCAGTTGTCTGAACTTTCAGCTTAAAAAGCCAATTGGGGCATGCAGTATCTACTGAAAATCTAAATAATTTGAGCAAGAAAAAGTTTTGTGTGAAGGATACAGGAAGCGGTTCTCTTCAAACAGAACATCCTAGATTATTATGGAATGGAATGTTCAATGAATAAGACCTCGACTGAAAAGAACATCAGAAACATCCACACAATTCCAGCTTGGAGGCTTAGTAATAATCCTATTCAATCCGTATGGGCCGTCGAATTAATTAGAACAACCGAACGGAAGGTCTTCCGAGTTTCTGACCACCCGCTCAGTCATCTTATGCTTCTAGTCATTATACTATCATAGTTCTAATCGCCAAAAATTAACTAGTGCTACGATTAGTTCAACTGCTCACGTCGTCCATGCCGTCAATGGTTTGGTATTAGGTGCAGAGTCGTTTTCCAACCCAATTGATTGTCATTGTGCCGCCCTACATATATAATCTAAGATAAGCGAGCTCTATGATATATCCTACAAAGCCAAGGATGCATTGCGCGTTTGCTTACGTGTATGTGTTCGCGAAGCAACTGCTCGCTGATTTAAGAATCGACATGAATAATATACGCTGCCTGATGACTCATAAGCTTCATAAGCCAAGAGCTTTCAGCAAGCAGTTCCTTTCAGCCTACACATGTAGAACAAACGCACAATGGTACTAGAATCTTGGAATTGTTGCAGGGAGAAGATGACCTCAACTTGGAGCAAAACCAGCTTCCTCCTGTTGATCAATGGTTGCCTTTGTTTTCTTTTTATGAGCCTCATTCTTCATTCAGGCGAGTCAACTGAAATACCTTGCCTGTGCCACAACTTAACTGAATCCGGCACGCCAAGTTAACATCAACAAGAGTAGTGCTCCAAAGCTTGAGGTAACATCCAACGCAAGGGAGCCCAGCTGCCACGTACAACCATTCAGAAACGCTCACAAACTGAACATTTTCGCGACAAAAGTTGCGAGACGTGACGATTCCACACGCATTTATCGACGAGTTCACGAGGGGAAAGACGAGCTGAGATACGACTCCTTTCCTCTTTCTCTCACTGTCGCTACGAAGAAACCGCCGGGATAAGTATTATTTTTGATATAATCTAGCGTTTTTTAGTTTTTATTACAGTACTTAACTTTTAAACGAGATATTTTTTTAAGACGGAGTTTACAAATTAATTATAGTACATATTAAAAGTTCAATATCTGTATCAACTAAAATCGCAAGCGCTCTGTCACAAATAACTAAAATTCACAAATTTCAACCAAAAACTATAAACCACAACTGCGCCAAACGACCCAAAAACTGCTTTTGTAAAAACCAGACCACAGTGGTTGCCTCAGACGAGAAGAGAACTTCTATTCTACATCTTTTCCTTTTAATTTTTAGAACTATTCTACATCCTTTTCTTTTAGTTTTATTTTACCAAGAAATGGTCCCGGTACGAACCTTACGTCTTCAATAAAAAAGAAAGAGCAAGGAAAAGTAGTGGAGTGGGAAGGAAGAAAGAAACGTCATCAGGGACCGCAAGGTCCAGGCCTCCACGGCATACGGAGGTCGTGAGCAGATGCGCCTCCTCCGTTACCGTGATCACGTCGGCGGACGAACGTTGCGCGCGAGGGGAGGCGCTACAGGACATATGGCAACTCGATTTCGGTTTATGGCTGGCTTATTTTTCACTATTTATAAGTTTCGTCTTTTTCTGAATTTTTGGTTTTTGTTGAGTTTTTTTACCGGTTCTTTTTTCCCGTATTTGTTTGTATTATACGTAATGGGCTAACATATTTTTTATATTTTTAATTTTTTTAAATTTAATTATGTTAAATAAGCCTCTGTCAGCTACAGTGTTTTTTTCAGCCAGCTACAGTATTTTCATCCATAAGCCATGAGCTTTTCAGCCGAACCGATCACCACCTTAAGGCATGTACCATACAGTACACCTCCAAATCATTTATAAATAGAACTAAATAGTGACAGAGTTAGAATTTTTCAGAACCTCGAATCCAAAACTAAGGAGAATATAAATCTACAACTAATATCAAATACTATCAACACTAAAGTATAACAAAAGCACAATACAAATACATAATCGAAATACAGTGATACTAGCAATAGTTCACCGGGAGGCGGGACCGCGAGAGCCAGCACCAGCGGACGACGGTGAGCAGTGGGGGGTGCCGAGGCGGAGAGGAGGCGCTAAGGTGGGGGCGGCGTGGTGAAGAGGAGGTGTGGGGGCGGCGTCGCGGCGGAGATCCGCTGAGGAGGCGAGGGGCAACGTCGTGGCAGCTAGCGGATTCGACAGAGAGGAGGCGGGGGGCGGGGGGGCCGGGGGACGGTGCCGCACCGCTGCGGGCCGAGGCGGAGAGGAGGCACCGAGGCGAGGGGCGGTGCCGCGGCGGAGATCTGACGGGGTCGTGGGAGATGGTGCCGGCCGCGACGGAGAGGAGGCGGGGGGTCGGGGGGCGGTGCCGCACCGCCGCGGGCCAAGACAGAGAGGAGGCGCCGAGGCGGGGGGCGGTGCCGCGGCGGAGATCCGGCAGGGTCGCGGGGGATGGTGCCGGCCACGACGGAGAGGAGGCGGGGCACGGCAGAGAGGAGGCGGGGGGGGGGGGGGGGGGGGCGTCGCAGGGGAGAGGATACGATGGGGGGCTAGGGGCGGCGCCGCGGCGGAGTCGCGCCTTTGTGGAAAGGCGAGATGGGAGGGGAGCTGGCGAGTGGCGACTGCGGTCGGCGCCTTGCGGGCTGCGCCGCTGCGGCTAGGGTTGGCCGCTTGCCCCGCTTCGCTCATTGCCTCGGTGGGCCGCATGCCGCTTCGCTCTGCTGGGCCGGCTGCCGGCTAGGAATAGTCTCGGGCCGGCCGGGAAGCCTCGGGCCCATGTACTGCACAATATTTTTTTGAATGTATTTATTAAAAATTTACACTACTATTTTCCCTAGGCCTCGGGCCATTGCCCAACCGGCCCGAGGCCTATCTCCGCCCCTGAAACTAAAGATAATTCATATAATAGAAAATCTATATAGTTATGTATAATGCTCCATACAATTAATGAGTTATCTATATAGTTATTTATACAGTGATATATACAGTAAAAAGTTATCTATAAGACCGTCTGTTAACTAGTAAACACTATTTCTCTCTCTCTCTCTCTCTCTTCATTCTCTCTTCTCAACATAATCTAAAACCTTATGTGGCATAGACTTACAGGTATCTAACATGTATCATTGTACATACTCTTAAATAGACAATGTTGAATTTTTTTAGGGTCTATCTGAACGCGGGAATATTCCCCCAACGACGTAGGAATTAAATTGTTTTCTACAAAAATTCTATAATTTTTTGTGTTTCAAACGAGTCCTGAATTTGGTAGCGATGTCGAAGTCCAACGATCTCACTGACTTGTCCCTGGTTTACATCTACTTGCCCTTGGTATTAAATGTTAAGTATAATGCAACTGTTATATAACATTAAACTAAAAATCTTCTTTTCATTTAAGTTGAATTCTTAACATATGAATGTGCTTTTAAAGATTTGTGTGCGAGGTCATCTTCAGCGAGTAGTGGCAATGCACGGCTCGGCGAACCTAGGAGGCTGCCCGGGCTCTCCAGCGACGAGCAATGGGGGAGTCAGGGCTTCCAGGCGGCGCCAGCGTAGCCCCATGGTCAAGTTCTCGTGCAGGCAACGGCAAGCACCATGGCGACTTGGGCAAATGGCAACTTGAGCCGTGTCTGGCAGGCTGGGCAGACATGGATCATCGCGACATGGGCACGTGAGGCATTCCATACATCATTCAGTCCCAGCACTTCCCTCTTCTAACCCTAATTCATTCGGTCATTCCCCATTCCCCAATCGGCCAATCTGGTGATCCCCCACTTCCCCTGCTTGCTGCTTCCCTCGGCGGCTCTGCTCCCCCTCTTAGATCTCGCTGACAAGCCGATGCAGGCGGCGCTAGGGGCAGCAACCGGCGGTTCAGCAAGGCCACAACAAGGGCTGGCTGGCTGGTGGCTGCAGTCGGCCTGCACTGGGTGGCAAGGGACCAAGGTGAGGCTGTTCTAGATCTGGTTTGCATTTGATCCGTCTGTGCTGGGACCGGGATCTTGATTCTCGGGTGGACGGATTTGGTCGATCTAAGTTAGTATAGTATATGTCAGCCCCAACTGCGTACGTTCAAATAATTCAAGCTTGTAACCGAAGTTTTTGTGTTTAGATCTGATAGTAGTTATTTCATGAACAACTTGAAGAACCAGTGTCCTAACTTTCCCCCATACATGCATAATTTTGTCATCTTCAAGCACTCAGATGCTAACTTGGAGAATGAACCTATAAAGGAAGATGATAAGGTTGTATTACTTGAAGGAGGCCAGTCGAAATCACCATTTACAAAGTTTCGGAACATGTCTATCAAAGAAAATTTGATGCGGTACTATTTGGATGAATAATACAATACATCCTAGGATTATAACACTTGCAATTGCATATTACTGATGTCTGAATATGGCTGTGACCTGTTGGTTTGTAACAAGGGTTTTTTGGCTTCTCGCCATTACAATTTTCTAACTTTTGAAAAACGCCATTACAATTCAGCTTATTGGAAATCTGCCATTACAATTCTCATTCTCCCGCGCCCATGCCCTGTTCTACGTCTGGCGCGTAGCTGGGCCCACTTGCAGTCGCCGTATTCCCGTATCTCCCTGTATTGCCCCTTGTTCAGTCGGATCAGGCAGCGGCTGTCCTCCCCATTCCTCTCCCTGCGACGAACCCTAACCTACGCTCTGTCCGCGGCGATTGGAGGCGTCGGCAGCGATTGGAGACGACGGAGAGGAACCCTAACCACTGGTGCGCGTGCACTGAAGGTGATGGAGGTGCCCTGATGGCGACGTCACCTTCGTTCGCGGCTCGTCGTCGCACTGGTGCGGCGGCGATGGAGGACGGCGCTACCAGGTACCTAAAGCTTCTGATTTGTCTCTGTGTGGTCATCATAGCTGGCGATTAGGGTTGATTTGTCTCTGATTTGTTTGAAATGTATAAGGAGGAGATGAGGTGCCAGGTTGTAGTAGGTGTATTTGATAGGTCAATTTGTGTGCAACCTGTGTTTGATGAACTGGAGCCTATCTGTGTGGTTCCTCCTGATGATGCAACTGATGGGTTAGAGGCACATGTAGAGCCTGGTAGAGAGGCACAGGCAGCTGTTAACATGTGTACAGAACCCAGTAGTGCTGCTCCTGAGAATCCAGAGGCAGCTCATAACATGTCTGCACAACCCACTAGTGCTGCTCCTGAGAATCCAGAGGCAGCTGATAACATGTCTGCACAACCCACTAGTGCTGCTCCTGAGAATCCAGAGGCAGCTGATGAGTTAGAGCCAGATAGGGAGCCTGATATGTTTGATAATGCCGAAGAGTATGTGGGAGTTGATGATGAGGGCATGTATGATACAGTGCCACCTGCTCCTGAGTTTGCACAGCCAACTGACAATGCTAACAATTATTCTACTGCTGAGCCACCTGATGAATTTGTCAATGTTGAGGCAGAGGTGGATGATGTTGACCCTTTGGAGGTCCATGTACTTCATGATCCCGAGAACCCAAAAATAGTCAAGGGGGAGTTATTTCCTGATATCATTGCATTCAGGAAAGCAATAAGACACTATGCAGTGAAGACTGGGTTTGAGTTTGCTGTTGGTTACAAAACAGACAAGACAAGATTCATAGCAAGGTGTGCTGCTGAGGGATGCCCTTGGAGAATACATGCTTCCACCATTTTTGATAAGAAAACAGTACAGGTACACTTTTCCCTTTGTTCTATTCAATAATTTCAGCATGTACATATTTGGAAATGCATGACATGTGTTTCTGTCTTTGTCTTTGTCTTTGTGCAGATCAAGGTACTTCCTGCTGAGCACAATTGTCCTACCACCAAGCTTAGAGAAGGGAAAATGGCTAGTCAGGGCTGGTGTGCAGATAGGCTTGGAGATTGGATTAAGAAGAACCCAACAAAGGGAGCAAAGGATGCCAAAGAGAAATTGGAGGGTGACTTTGGTATAAAGCTGAAGTACTCAAAAGCTTGGTCTGGTTTGAAGGTAGCCTTGGATCAAATTCATGGTAAGTACGAGGAAAGCTTCCAACTTCTTTTCAATTGGGCTGCTCAACTAGAACAAAGTTCACCGGAAGTCATGTAGAAATAGAGTTAGAGAAGATTGGTAAGAAGAATAGGTTCAAGAGGGTTTTTGTTGCTTTGAAGCCATGCATTGATGGATTCCTAGCTGGTTGTAGACCCTTCATAGGAGTAGATGCATCTATTTTGCATGGAAAATAGACTGGCCAGTTGGCTTCAGCAACAGGTGTTGATGGCCATAACTGGCTTTACCACATAGCATATGCTGTTTTTGACTCTGAGACTGAGGATAACTGGAAGTGGTTCCTTGAGAATTTGCACAAAGTCATAGGAGACCCACCAGGACTAGTCTTATGTTCAGATGCTTGCAAAGGATTAGAGAAAGATGTAGGGGCTGTTTTCCCACAAGCTGAAAATAGGGAGTGCATGAGGCACATGTATAGCAACTTCATGAAACACTACTAAGGGGATGTTTTCACTGACCATCTGTACCCTGCCGCTAGGAGCTACACTGAATACATGTTTAAGTGGCACATGAAGAAAATTTTTGAGTTTGCTCCACCTGCAATTGACTACCTTCAAGAGCATTGTCGTGGCTACAGACCAAACAGGAAGAGAGGGGGATTGGTAGAAGAGGAAGAGGGCTAGATCTGGAGAGGTGGTGAGAATGAGGAGAGATGTCCCCTCCCTTTGCCCCTCCTGGGGGTTTATATATATGAGTGGGGTAGAATGGGAAATCCCCATTCTACCCCTTAGTGCTTACAAGGGATGAGGGTACATTGGTATATTTACACTGTTATATTCCTCTACACTATTGGGCCTATTACATGTTGAACTAGTTGCACGGCCCAGTCACGGGGGGTTGGGCCACCCCTACAACAGTACTCCCTCGACAGCAAGCGCTGAGGTCCCATGGGCGAGCTGCCGCGATCAACCACCCCAGCCCCCGTTCCCTGACAGCAAGCACAAGGGTGCCGATGTAACTGATAGCTCGCAGACCCTAGAGGCAATGCTTATGAAGGAACCGGTGAAGCGCCGAAGACGTCGTCGAGCGCCGAAGACGTGCCGTCCCGCCGAGGCGATGCCTACAAGGCGGACGACGGAGCCGAGCGCCGAAGACGTGCCGTCCCACCGAGGCGATGCCTACGAGGCAGACGGCGGAGTCGAGCGCCGAAGACGTGCCGTCCCGCCGAGGCGATGCCTACGAGGCGAACGGCGGAGTCGAGGCCGAAGGCGTGTCGTCGTCCGCCGACGACGTGTCGTCGAGCGCCGAAGACGTGCCGTCCCACCGAGGCGATGCCTGCAAGGCGGACGGCGGAGTCGAGGCCGAAGGCGTGTCGTCGCACGCCGAAGACGTGCCGTCTCGCCGAGGCGATGCCTACAAGGCGGACGGCGGAGTCGAGTGCCGAAGACGTGCTGTCCCGCCGAGGCGATGGCTACGAGGCGGACGGCGGAGTCGAGGCCGAAGGCGTGTCGTCGAGCGCCGAAGACGTGTCGTCGAGCGCCGAAGACGCGCCGTCGAGCGCCCAAGACGTGCCGTCCCGCCGAGGCGATGCCTACGAGGCGGACGGCGGAGTCGAGCGCCGAAGACGTCGTCGAGCGCCGAAGACGTGCCGTCCCGCCGAGGCGATGCCTACAAGGCGGACGACGGAGCCGAGCGCCGAAGACGTGCCGTCCCACCGAGGCGATGCCTACGAGGCAGACGGCGGAGTCGAGCGCCGAAGACGTGCCGTCCCGCCGAGGCGATGCCTACGAGGCGAACGGCGGAGTCGAGGCCGAAGGCGTGTCGTCGTCCGCCGACAACGTGTCGTCGAGCGCCGAAGACGTGCCATCCCACCGAGGCGATGCCTGCAAGGCGGACGGCGGAGTCGAGGCCGAAGGCGTGTCGTCGCACGCCGAAGACGTGCCGTCTCGCCGAGGCGATGCCTACAAGGCGGACGGCGGAGTCGAGTGCCGAAGACGTGTTGTCCCGCCGAGGCGATGGCTACGAGGCGGACGGCGGAGTCGAGGCCGAAGGCGTGTCGTCGAGCGCCGAAGACGTGTCGTCGAGCGCCGAAGACGCGCCGTCGAGCGCCCAAGACGTGCCGTCCCGCCGAGGCGATGCCTACGAGGCGGACGGCGGAGTCGAGCGCCGAAGACGTGTCGTCGAGCGCCGAAGACGTGCCGTCCCGCCGAGGCGATGCCTACAAGGCGGACGGCGGAGTCGAGCGCCGAAGACGCGCCGACAATGTTGTTCTCCTACCTTCGAAAAGAGTGCCCGCTGAGGGTGGGCGCTTGGAGCGTAGGCCGAAGGCACTACGCACGCCGAGGTAGGGAGGCGCGACCGCCGTTCCCCTACCTTCAAAAAGGAGTGCCCGCGGAGAGCGGGCGCTTGGAGCGTAGGCCGAAGGCACTACGCACGCCAAGGTAGGGAGGCGAGACCGCCGTTCCCCTACCTTCAAAAAGGAGTGCCCGCGGAGAGCGGGCGCTTGGAGCGTAGGCCGAAGGCACTACGCACGCCGAGGTAGGGAGGCGCGACCGTCGTTCCCCTACCTTCAAAAAGAGTGCCCGCGGAGAGCGGGCGCTTGGAGCGTAGGCCGAAGGCACTACGCACGCCGAGGTAGGGAGGCGCGACCGCCATTCCCCTACCTTCAAAAAGGAGTGCCCGCGGAGAGCGGGCGCTTGGAGCGTAGGCCGAAGGCACTACGCACGACGAGGTAGGGAGGCGCGACCGCCGTTCCCCTACCTTCAAAAAGGAGTGCCCGCGGAGAGCGGGCGCTTGGAGCGTAGGCCGAAGGCACTACGCACGCCGAGGTAGGGAGGCGAGACCGCCGTTCCCCTACCTTCAAAAAGGAGTGCCCGCGGAGAGCGGGCGCTTGGAGCGTAGGCCGAAAGCACTACGCACGCCGAGGTAGGGAGGCGCGACCGCCGTTCCCCTACCTTCAAAAAGAGTGCCCGCGGGGAGCGGGCGCTTGGAGCGTAGGCCGAAGGCACTACGCACGCCGAGGTAGGGAGGCGCGACCGCCGTTCCCCTACCTTCAAAAAGGAGTGCCCGCGGGGAGCGGGCGCTTGGAGCGTAGGCCGAAGGCACTACGCACGCCGAGGTAGGGAGGCGCGACCGCCGTTCCCCTACCTTCAAAAAGGAGTGCCCGCGGGGAGCGGGCGCTTGGAGCGTAGGCCGAAGGCACTACGCACGCCGAGGTAGGGAGGCGCGACCGCCGTTCCCCTACCTTCAAAAAGGTGTGCCCGCGGGGAGCGGGCGCTTGGAGCGTAGGCCGAAGGCACTACGCACGCCGAGGTAGGGAGGCGCGACCGCCGTTCCCCTACCTTCAAAAAGGAGTGCCCGCGGCGAGCGGGCGCTTGGAGCGTAGGCCGAAGGCACTACGCACGCCGAGGTAGGGAGGCGCGACCGACGTTCCCCTACCTTCAAAAAGAGTGCCCGCGGGAAGCGGGCGCTTGGAGCGTAGGCCGAAGGCACTACGCACGCTGAGGTAGGGAGGCGCGACCGCCGTTCCCCTACCTTCAAAAAGGAGTGCCCGCTGAGGGCGGGCGCTTGGAGCGTAGGCCGAAGGCACTACGCACGCCGAGGTAGGGAGGCGAGACCGCCGTTCCCCTACCTTCAAAAAGGAGTGCCCGCGGAGAGCGGGCGCTTGGAGCGTAGGCCGAAGGCACTACGCACGCCGAGGTAGGGAGGCGCGACCGCCGTTCCCCTACCTTCAAAAAGAGTGCCCGCGGGGAGCGGGCGCTTGGAGCGTAGGCCGAAGGCACTACGCACGCCGAGGTAGGGAGGCGCGACCGCCGTTCCGCTACCTTCAAAAAGGAGTGCCCGCGGGGAGCGGGCGCTTGGAGCGTAGGCCGAAGGCACTACGCACGCCGAGGTAGGGAGGCGCGACCGCCGTTCCCCTACCTTCAAAAAGGAGTGCCCGCGGGGAGCGGGCGCTTGGAGCGTAGGCCGAAGGCACTACGCACGCCGAGGTAGGGAGGCGCGACCGCCGTTCCCCTACCTTCAAAAAGAGTGCCCGCGGAGAGCGGGCGCTTGGAGCGTAGGCCGAAGGCACTACGCACGCCGAGGTAGGGAGGCGCGACCGTCGTTCCCCTACCTTCAAAAAGGTGTGCCCGCGGGGAGCGGGCGCTTGGAGCGTAGGCCGAAGGCACTACGCACGCCGAGGTAGGGAGGCGCGACCGCCGTTCCCCTACCTAAAAAAAAGGAGTGCCCGCGGGGAGCGGGCGCTTGGAGCGTAGGCCGAAGGCACTACGCACGCCGAGGTAGGGAGGCGCGACCGCCGTTCCCCTACCTTCAAAAAGGAGTGTCCGCGGAGAGCGGGCGCTTGGAGCGTAGGCCGAAGGCACTACGCATGCCGAGGTAGGGAGGTGAGACCGCCGTTCCCCTACCTTCAAAAAGAGTGCCCGCGGGGAACGGGCGCTTGGAGCGTAGGCCGAAGGCACTACGCACGCCGAGGTAGGGAGGCGCGACCGCCGTTCCCCTACCTTCAAAAAGGAGTGCCCGCGGGGAGCGGGCGCTTGGAGCGTAGGCCGAAGGCACTACGCACGCCGAGGTAGGGAGGCGAGACCGCCGTTCCCCTACCTTCAAAAAGGAGTGCCCGCGGGGAGCGGGCGCTTAGAGCGTAGGCCGAAGGCACTACGCACGCCGAGGTAGGGAGGCGAGACCGCCGTTCCCCTACCTTCGAAAAGGGGCGATACACTCCCTGGTGTAACGCGCCCGAAGGTGTGACATCCAGGTGCCGCACCACTAAGGCGAGGCACTCCCTAGTGTCTCGGCCATTGCATAATTTTTATACTCCGTAGAGTGCGTGAGGGTAACTGGTGCGTGCGGAGGCAGACCTCGGCGCACGACTTGTTTAGAGTCCGTAGACTGGCGCGTGCGGAGGCAGACCTTGGCGCACGACTTAATTTATAGTCCGGAGACTCGCGCGTGCGGAGCTAGGCTCGACGCTACGTCTTCTTTATAGTCCGGAGACTCGCGCGTGCGGAGCTAGGCTCGACGCTACGTCTTATTTAGAGTCCGTGGACTATGGCGCGCAGAGCAGAGCTCGATGCGACACCTTCTTTATAGTCCGTAGACTCGCGCGTGCGGAGCTAGGCTCGACGCTACGTCTTATTTAGAGTCCGTGGACTATTGCGTGCGGAGCTAGACTCGACGCTACGCCTTCTTTATAGTCCGGAGACTCGCGCGTGCGGAGCTAGACTCGACGCTACGTCTTATTTATAGTCCGTGGACTATGGCGCGCAGAGCAGAGCTCGATGCGACGCCTTCTTTATAGTCCGGAGACTCGCGCGTGCGGAGCTAGGCTCGACGCTACGTCTTATTTAGAGTCCGTGGACTATGGCGCGCAGTGCAGAGCTCGATGCGACGCCTTCTTTATAGTCCGGAGACTCGCGCGTGCGGAGCTAGGCTCGACGCTACGTCTTATTTAGAGTCCGTGGACTATGGCGCGCAGAGCAGAGCTCGATGCGACGCCTTCTTTATAGTCCGGAGACTCGCGCGTGCGGAGCTAGGCTCGACGCTACGTCTTATTTAGAGTCCGTGGACTATGGCACGCAGAGCAGAGCTCGATGCGACACCTTCTTTATAGTCCGGAGACTCGCGCGTGCGGAGCTAGGCTCGACGCTACGTCTTATTTAGAGTCCGTGGACTATTGCGTGCGGAGCTAGGCTCGACGCTACGTCTTCTTTATACTCCGTAGAGTGCGTGCGAAGGCGTCCCCTCGCTGCGTCTTATTTATACTCCGTAGAGTGCGTGCGGAGCTAGGCTCGACGCTACGTCTTATTTAGAGTCCGTGGACTATTGCGTGCGGAGCTAGGCTCGACGCTACGCCTTCTTTATAGTTCGGAGACTCGCGCGTGCGGAGCTAGGCTCGACGCTACGTCTTATTTAGAGTCCGTGGACTATGGCGCAGAGCAGAGCTCGATGCGACGCCTTCTTTATAGTCCGGAGACTCGCGCGTGCGGAGCTAGGCTCGACGCTACGTCTTATTTAGAGTCCGTGGACTATGGCGCGCAGAGCAGAACTCGATGCGACGCCTTCTTTATAGTCCGGAGACTCGCGCGTGCGGAGCTAGGCTCGACGCTACGTCTTATTTAGAGTCCGTGGACTACGCCGAGGCGCAAAGCCGTCGTGCGATTTAAACCAAAATCGAGGACCAAAACAGAGGCATCAAAGAAAAGGCCGAAGGCTTGCGACAACAAAATGCTCCAGAATGCAGTACTGGAAAAGCCTACGGCAGCCCAAAACAGGCAAAAAACCGTAGAAGCAAAAACGGCCAAACCGAGTGCTCTCAGAATGGAACCGTTGCCGTAATAAACGACATGATGCACAACCGTTTTCTTAAAGCCATGCGCGCAAGAAATGCCGCAGGGATCATTAAAGCCCAGGCGTAATCACATGCAGAACGTACCAGGCGGGCTGATGGTGACGTGGGGTAAACTCTGCAAGCGCGGAGACCCTGGCGGACGCCGAATGAGCTCCCCAAGCTGTACGCTAGGTCTAGCTCACGGAGGCCCATCCCCATCTAAATGGATGCTTCACGGCTGCCTGGCTACCTGGGCGCATGCATGGGTAGAGACCCTGCATGCCTGCGTTGAACTTCGAAGACCTTACTTGGACTTCGCCAAAGCGACGCACGGCGCGGGGGGGAGGGGGGACGGCTGGCCGGAGACCTCATCAGGACCTCGCCGTCGAGGAGCTTGGCCTGCTCCGGGGACCTCTCCAAGGCCTCGCCAAGCGGAGGCCAACGAAATCGCTGCAGAGCGAAGGTCGCCGGAGCCTGCGGGCGAAGGTCGGCGAGGTCGTCGTGGAGCCGAGCGAGGGTCGGCAAAGTCGTCCCGGGGTCCACCATGTCGGGATTAATCAGCGTAGGCCGACGCCGCGAAGTCTGACGTCCGGGCCCGGAGCGAAGTCCTGGCTGCGGAAGCCACGCCGGTGCGAAGGTGACGTGCGGATGTGCGGAGTCCACAGTGCGTACGCTGAGCGGAGACGTCGTTCTATGCGGAACTCGGAGACCTCGCCAAGCTTGGAGGGGACCTCGCCGGGACCGCGCCGGAGCGTCGCCGCCGTACAGCTCCGAAGGGGCCTTGCAGGGACCTCGCCGGAGCGTCGGGACCTCGCCAAGGTGTCGTCGACGTGGAACTCGGAGACCTCGCCGAGCTTGGAGGGGACCGCGCCGGAGCGTCGCCGCCGTACAGCTCCGAAGGGGCCCTGCAGGGACCGAGCGGAGACTTGGCGTCATGGCGAAGTCCCGCGGATGACATCCGCTGGCACCACCTCCGTGTCAGCGTCGCTGTTGGGGAGATGATGCGCTCTCCTGGGTCCGTCGAGGTCGCAGCTCGCAAGGGCGCACGGCCGCAGAGACGGAGTAGCCTCGGCGCGAAGGCCCAGGTATGGCGGAAGTCGGGCGGCTGCAGACGACGACGGAGGCCGTGGCGGAGTCTCATGCGTAGGCGCACGCGGCGACTGGTGATGATCGTGCCTGCAGACTTCGGGTATGCATGGAGTAGCCTCCGCCTGACGTCTCTGACTCGGAGTCCCCGGCGTGCGTTCGCGAAGTCTCCCGCAACTCTGCACGCGTGAGGTGCTTCATCCGTCCACGCGCGCACTAGGCTCCTCCACGTGCATCCCCAGCACAGCATGCATTGGCTCCGTGTGCATTAGCTGACTTTGCGTGCAGTCGCTCCGCGTGAGCAAAATTTCACCGCTACTCCGCGCAGAGCGCGCACGCAGGGCTGGGCTCGAATGAGCGGCCGCGCCCGCCCGGAGTCACCGTCGCCAAGCTTCCGACGAAGTCCGCCCTGCCGACTCGATGGCGACGCTGGCTGGCGCGCGAAGTCTGTCGGCGTGGAGACGCCCTCGTCGACGTGACGCGGGGCTTGGCGGAGCCGTCAGGCAGGCCAACTTCAGAGGAGACTTCGCCAGGACCGTCCCCTGCGTGCTAGGAAACAAGATGGGAGAGATATACGCGAAGCCTTTTTCCTGCGCGAGAACAGGCAGCGGGCACAATACTCATGCGTGCATGGATTTTCACGTACGCATGGACGGGTTACTCCATACGTGAATGGTTATGCATGGATGGAGTGGAGTTGTGTACGCGCATGCATGGATGGAGTGGAGTTGTATACGCGCATGCATGGATGGACTTGCTTACGCATTCACCGGGGGCCCGGCGCTGCGTGGCTGCGCGCGGAGACAGCGGGGACTTCGCCCGTGCCTTCGTGCCTTCGCAGGGACTGACGCCGCGTGCAGACTTCACGGATGCGCGGAGCGCGGAGCGAGGCTCGCTGAGACTCGCCTTCGTGGGCCCTGGCCCGGAAGTCGTCGACGCGGAGCGCGGGGAGGGCAGACGAAGACGGGCGCGGAGCTGGGCGCGAAGCCGACGGAGGCTTGGTGCGGAGCGGCCCGACATACAGGCAAAGCCCGTAGACCACACATCTGCTTCTAGCCTCATATAATCCCATGCAGGGTACGTGCAGCGCCAAGCGAAGGTTGGGGCTTCGCACGCGGAGTCCGACGCTGCGCATGCGGATTCCGAGCGAAGGTCGCGGTCCAGCCCCCGGAGGCCGGGAGCAGGAACACGCGGCGCCTGACGGAGTCGCCACGCAAGCCGATGGCGAGCCTCCTGCGCGAATGGATGCTTGGATGATATCTCCTGTACGCGTGCTTTGCTTGCGACGGCAACTCAACCAACTTCGTGGATCTGGGTTATTCGACTGGATCTACGCAACACCGCATCTACAAAATACAGCGAAGTTTGCAGGCAAAGCCCATACACGTCTACAATAAAAAATGGCTAAACTTTTAGCGAACAACTACTTATCTTTCGTTGGATGCTGGAGAAACCTCTTCCATACGCAACTTCTAGTCGCTCCCCACGGACGGCGCCATCTGTCGTGGCTACAGACCAAACAGGAAGAGAGGGGGATTGGTAGAAGAGGAAGAGGGCTAGATCTGGAGAGGTGGTGAGAATGAGGAGAGATGTCCCCTCCCTTTGCCCCTCCTGGGGGTTTATATATATGAGTGGGGTAGAATGGGAAATCCCCATTCTACCCCTTAGTGCTTACAAGGGATGAGGGTACATTGGTATATTTACACTGTTATATTCCTCTACACTATTGGGCCTATTACATGTTGAACTAGTTGCACGGCCCAGTCACGGGGGGTTGGGCCACCCCTACAACAAGCATCATGGTAGGATATGGTACAGATGTGGCTTCTCTGAGGAAAGCAAATGTGACTATTTAACTAATAATGTTTCTGTGAGTTTCAATGCTCAGATCAAGCACTTGAAAGGTCTTCATCTGCATGAGTTAGTTGACAGGATAAGGGAGCTGATAATGGAGAAGAGGTACATCAGAAAGAAGATTGGACATCAATGGCAAGATGATGAGGACATCCTTTCCATGCATACAACCATGCCGACTCCACATCAAACTGAAACTATGATACAAGGACCAATGACTAGAGCGCGAGCACGTCAACTTAACCATCAGGTGAATGCGTTCCTAAGTTTGCATACAAATATTTCAAAGAATGGAATACTACTTAATTCTTGTGATGATTTAATTGTCCTTAGGAACCATGGGGAAGAACCACATGAGCTCAAGTATAGAAGTGGAACCATCAAGCGCAAACCAAGTCCTGTTCACGAGTTTGACTCGGATTCGGCCTTGTTGGCAGCGTCTACTTCAAACGGCCATAACTTTTGATCCAGAAGGTTTCTCGGGGCCCGTGAGAACTCGTTGGAAAGCTCTTGAAGTCTACTTTCAGATGGATCTGGCCTCACCTCCAAATTCCATCTGAGTCGGTCAGAAACTGCAAAAAAAGTCACATCACTTTTCCAGTCCGAGTCAAAGTGGGCCTTGGGCCTTGTAATTCGAGTCCTATTCAGCTTCCTTGTGTTTTGGCCGACCCTCCACCTTCCGTGTCCCTTAAATAGGCAGCCGCACCCTCTTCTAGGGTTTGGGTTTTGTTTAGACTAAGTTAGATTTTGCTACTTTGCTTTGTACTCGCGCGTGTCGGCTAGACCGCCCGAATACTTGTCTTCGGAACCCCACCGTTTTTTTGTTTTCGATTGAATCTTACATCGTTATTTGAAATTGAGTTGCTGTTCATCTTGTTCTTGCTTGTTCTTCGATTGCTTGCAGGAACAAGAACCCTCGTGGTTAGGTTGATCGTGTGCCGACACGGTCACGAACAATATCTGGAGTTGGTGTATCGATCGCTAAGGCGCAACGTCCTTGGATGGTTATAGTCGGGTCATCAACGTCATCTCCTTCCCCAATCGAATCTACCACTCTCATCGAAAGATCGGGACCCCTAGTGCTGTCAGTATGGAATCCTACCAAGTGTTATGAAGGAACTGAATCTTATAAGCAACAATCTAAAGGTTGTCAAGGTTACAGTCAGTGATGAGGACTTTGCAGAGGTGACACTGCTTGATGATTGGAATAAGCAGAGGAGGCACACAGTGGATCTGAAAAATCAGAAGTGTTCATGCAGGGAATGGCAGATAACTGGAAAGCCACGCAAGCATGCCTTGACATGGATACTGTCCAACAGAGGTATGTGGATAGCTGACTTTGTGCATGAGTATTACTCAGTTGGGAGGTTCAGAGCTGCCTATGCAGGCAGAGTTGAACCAATGACAGACAGGTCCCAGTGGCCAGAAGTCAATCTTGGGTTCAAGGTTTACCCACCTTTGCTGGGAAGAGCACCAGGTAGGCCAAAAGTGCAAAGGCAAAGAGGTTGTCTAGAGAAAAATGCCAAGAAGAAGAAAGTGAGATGCAAACGGTGTGGAGGTTTTGGGCACTTCTCCAAGACATGCAAATTTGAGATGGTAGGAGAAGATGGTGAGACTGCCACCAGGAAGAAAATGTTATAATTGACTTCGAACTCTTTACTGTTATATGCCTTTTGATGTCAATTTGTGTTTAACTGGAACATGTTAATACAGGAAGAGAACAGAAGCTCCTGACACGGCTGGACCATCCAAGGGGAAGACAAAGAAGGCACCAAAGAAGAAGAAAACCCCCAAGAAGAAAAAAACACCCCTGAAAAAGAAGCAGAAGAAGGATGCAGCTGCTCCTCCAGCAAAGGTTGTCAGAAGCCTCAAGGACCTATTTTCTGATGCTCAGTGAACTGGATGGTGGTTGTGAAGCTATTCTGTGACATTCTTTTGTAATGTAATGGCTGTGATAGCCTCTGTCAACTTCTTTTGTAATGCAATGGCTTGTGATAGCATCTGAACTGCTTAGTTTATGGATGTAGAGTTACTGAACTGCCTGTCATGGCCTCTGAACTGGATGTAGAGTTAGTGGGTGCCTGTCATGGCCTCTGAATTGGATGTAGAGTTAGTGGGTGCCTGTCATGGCCTCTGAATTGAACAAGCAGAAATGCTGTTGGTAATCCAGATGCTTTTGTCAGAATGAAAGTTTCCGAATTTTTTGTACGGATAATCCATTTTTTATTCGAAATTACAGAAATATACCCGCGGGAAAATTTTTTACAGAAATAGGCTCCAGTCGCCTAATGGTTGGGCGACTAGAGCCTTTCGCCCAACCATTGGGCGACTTTAATCTAGTCGCTCTACCCTCGGGCGACTGCATCCAGTCGCCCAACCATTGGGCGACTGCATTTAAGTCGCCCAACGGTTGGGCGACTGCACTCAGGACCCCGTGAATGTTTTAAATTTTATCAATTTTATAGTTTTAAACTGGTAAAAAATCTGCTGAAGTTGTAATAAAAGTTTATGTTCATTGTATATTATAGGTGTGTAAAAAATTTTGGGAAACTTTTTTTAGGAACAAATGACCATAGAACAATTGGTACATACGATGATAAGTAATATTTTGATTTACTGAGAATTTGGAAAGTGCATCAAACCTTCGCCAAAAAAGTGAAAATTGGTGGAGCTGTTCTTCATACATCCAACAGCCTCTAGAAAAAAATTTGAGCAATTTCGGCCACGGGATCAAAAGTTATAGCAGTTTTAGTCTGTTTTCCGACACACCTTCAGTAAAACGGGCATAACTTTTGCATACAGTGTCCGTTTTCGACGTTCTTGTACTCGTTGGAAAGCTAACGACGAGCCCGATCCAATAAAAAAGACCCGCTTGCGCCAGTCGCCCTCCAAGACCCCGAAAATCGGTCATCTTTGGACCTAAACCTGCGTCGTAAGTTTTTAGTTTCTGTTTTCACCCTTTTTCTTGGTCTTCCTTTCGGAATTTGGATTTTGCTTCATGTAGATCTCGTCGAAACCTTTTAAATGAGTATATATAAGCCATATACAACTTTGGTATTTTATCTTTTCAGACTAGTTGTTTATATTGCATCGGTATATAAAACTTGTGATAAAGAGTATTACAGACGGTTTGTATGTAGAACCGTCTGTGATAATCTGACCGCTGGGCCCGTCTATCCTCCTCAACCCAATCCTAGCCTAGAGACACGAATTCTCAATAATATTAAAATATCACTTACCATCGTATGTACCGATCGTTCTACGGTTAATCGTTCCTAAAAAAAAATTTCCAAAATTTTTTACAGACCTATAATTTACAATGAACATAAACTTTTATTACAACTCCAGCAGATTTTTTACCAGTTTAAAACTACAAAATTGAAAAAATTTAAAACATTCACAGGGGACTTGAGTGCAGTCGCCCAATGGTTGGGCGACTGCATTTAAGTCGCCCAATGGTTGGGCGACTGGATGCAGTCGCCCAACGGTAGAGCGACTAGATTAAAGTCGCCCAATGGTTGGGCGAAAGGCTCCAGTCGCCCAACCATTAGGCGATTGGAGCCTATTTCTGTAAAAAATTTTCCCGCGGGTATATTTCTGTAATTTCGAATAAAAAATGGATTATCCGTACAAAAAATTCGAAAGTTTCCAACGGCTAAGACCAACAAAATCTACATTGCACACAACTCACTAATTTCTGGCTGTTAGGTTCTATTGTAGTTTTGTTATGGAGTATGAGATCCATACAATTCTGGATACAACTACACTTGCAGCTACTCTTTTTGTTATTTACATGATTCGATTCAAACTGAGCATAACATATATGCTGGACAAAGATAACTTTGCCTTGTACTATGTGGTAAGAACAATATTAATCTCTTAACTTCAAAGCAATGAGCATCTAGGGACCTTATACTGTCTTTTGCTGACAACTTGAACAAGCAGAATGCTGTTGACAAGCAGAAATGCAGTCTGTATGCTATTCAAGAATCTGAAATTTCAGACAAATTTTTTGATTAAATTTCAGATTCCATTCATCAACTTCAGTCACTGGTACATTCAACAGATAATGAAAGTTTACAACAGCTAAGACCAACAAAATCTACATTGCACACAATTCACTACTTCCAAAGTTTGCTCATAAGACAACCAATAGCTACACCTACACAGACTGCTGCTATGAGAACATAATCCATCTTCATCTTCTGTACTTGGACCTTCACCTCCCAAAGATCATTCACAGCACTGTCAAATTTCTGCTTCATTTCATCCAGTTCTTGCTTCAGGTCCAAAATAGGGTCCACAGACCCATGTCCACCTTCTCCTGAACTGAAATGGATCACCTTCTTCGATCCAATTTTGTGCTGCTCTGGGTTGCGTAAGAATGCATCGTACTGATCCTCGGACATGATGATGCCACATGTTGTTGGGTCACCCTGCATCCCACGAAACCCTAGCCGCATCAAAACCATCCAACAACTCAAAATTGAACAGAAATTGACTTACTTTGATGTTGTTCGGGCACTTGACGAAGGCCTGGCCATAAGTACCCCGTTGTTTGCTTCTGATTCGTACCAACTGCACGCGGCAATCCGGGCAGTCCACGAGTGGGTTCAACGGCGGGCTCTGGATCCCCCAGTCCGTCGAGCTGGAGCCGGCCGCCGCTGCTCCCCTAAGCTGGCTACCACTCATCAGCCGCCGCCGCCTCCAATCGCCGGGTTCGTCGCAGGGAGAGGAATGGGGAGGACAGCCGCTGCCTGATCCGACTGAACAAGGGGCAATACGGGGAGATATGGGAATACGGCGACTGCAAGTGGGCCCAGCTACGCGCCAGACGTAGAACAGGGCATGGGCGCGGGAGAATGAGAATTGTAATGGCAGATTTCCAATAAGCTGAATTGTAATGGCGTTTTTTCAAAAGTTGGAAAATTGTAATGGCGAGAAGCCAAAAAACCTTTGTAACAACGGACGAGTCTTTCCTACTTGAAAACTGTATTGTACTGAGAGCCATGTAAGTGAATTAATTACTTTCACTCTACGCCTTCTGGCTAAGATATTGCCTATTGACACTTCTGTGCCCTTTAACAATCTTGCAGGGCTGAATTTGGCATTGTTTTGGTTTATTTTTACATTTGTGACCGGACAAACATATATCCAGAAAGCAGGAAGGTAACTATGTTGCTCCTTTTTCTTACTCTTAGCACTCAATAGTTTATTATGCGGTAGATGTAAACTACAATCGGTGTTTATTGGGTAAATTGTAATCATATCATGTGTCTCTGTCTTTGAGGATCATTCTTGCTGCCTCTAGTTTGTGTTCTACCATGACTTATTTCTTTGTTCTTTCAGCAATTAATACCTGCAAGTTATAGTGATTTGTCTAGCGTAGCTTCAATTTAGGCTTATCACCAAAATAAGCTAGATCCAGTTATTCATATATGGATTTGTTTGCACTTATTGGCTAAACTTGGCTCACGACGCGCCAGGCTTCCAAAAATTCCTGGCTCCACATTGAGTGGCATTGCCCCAACTTTACTATCAACAATGCTTGAAGTTGCGAGCTCTCAATGACAACAAAACGAAGGAGGTGCTATGGGAAGCAAAAGTGCAAGAAGTGTGGATCGAGCTTGGGGGAGAGGAGAGTTATTAGTGATATGCCCTAGAGGCAATTATGGAGATGATTATATCACTTCTATATTTATGATCTTCTGAATAAAATATTATTTTGTCTCTTGAATAAATACCTTTCATATTGATCAACAAGTGACTTCGTGGAACTCCGTATGTTTTGATGTTATTCTCAATTATCCCTTATCATATGCCATTATGGGGGACAATTATAATTTACAGATCAACACATATATTGATTGATGATCATGTTTCACGGATCATGGATATGGAGATATCAAATCAGTAATGTGGACACATGTTAGAGAATATGGTGTTGGATTGACCTACTATGAGACACTACGAGAATTATTATATTCTTAAGTGTCATTAGTTGGTCTTATATATAGTATATGTAGAATCTTTAGATCTAAGATTGTCACGATTTTCTACATGTGTAATAGTTTACTTAGGGGTTACTAAACACTACTCCGTAAAATGGGTGGTCATAAATATAGCTTTTAGGTTTACTATGAAATATGTAGAGAAATGTAAACGATCAAGATGGAATTTGCCTCTTTAATATAACAGGAGGTATATCTCTAGGACTCCCGATGTGGCTGGATTAAGAAAAGTGTATGACTATGCTGAATGTGATTAAGGAGTCAATCACAACTGAGTAATCCATTACAGGTTCAAGTGAAGAATCGAGCTATCATAGGATGGCACATTTCTCACCTTGAGTTCGATCTGGTATCATAAAGCAAAGGGATCGGTACATAAGCATTATACATGTTCGTCCGATATGATTTTTATGTACAGAGTCATTATGTCCTACTAGGGACGCTACCGACTTATGAACCAGAAAAGAGTTTTCAGCTCATGGTCAAATATACATGAATCTACAGGGTCACACACTTAACGGGACGGAATGATAAGGGTCTAGATGATAGACTCCAAGTGGGATACGATTTCTATTCGTATTGGATAAAGATCTAGTCTAAAGCTTTCTAAGTTAGATATGATATCTGATCATATCGGATAAGGATTCGATTGGAGGCTATATAAAAGGAGGTGCAAAGGCTAAAGGGTGTATCTTGAGACACACCCATCGAAATCCTAATCGCCACCTCTCGTAACCCCTACCGTGCATGTTGATGCTAGCACACCAATGGACAACGTTCCATCCCTAGATGTGTAGATCTTGGTAGAGGCACCGATCGGAACGATCGCGAGGAGACGGTTAGCCAGAGGACGATCGATTTCTTCCACTACACTGACATGCTCTTCATTGAACCGGCCACTTCAATTCTACTTCTGTTGCACTGCACGTTTAGTGATAATGATCTATAATCTCTTATTCGCATGGCTCCCTGGTAGAAAATTTTAATTTAGCTAGTGTAGTCTAACCGTATCCCAACAAGAGTTTGGAGAGGATGTAGAGGGGGTGGAGGGATAGACCTAGAACATCTTATCTACATCCAATGGTTCAAAAATATTTGATTGTCTCCATCAAAAATTTTATTTAATCGACTATAGTTTTAGTATGAACTAATATATTTGTATGAACAGATCATTTTGGTATGATTGTATTTTACATAACCAAACGAGGCAATGTCTCAGACGTACTTCACATAATATGCACAAGCACGAATTTCGCATAGAAGAAAATCAATTGGTTAACGAAGGAACATGGTGGGTAATCACACACTTCCAAACCATAATTGATGGGCATGTGAGTTTTGTGGACATGGGAGCAGATTTAGACGTGGTGATCATTTGGGCTTATTTTTGGTGGCTTATGGCTGAAAAATACTGTAGCTGGTTGAAAAAACACTGTAGCTGACAGAGGCTTATTTAGCATAATTAAATTTTAAAAAACTAAAAAATATAAAAAATGTTAGCCCATACATATAATACAAACAAATAGGGGAAAAAAGAACCGACAAAAAAACTCATCAAAAAGCCAAAAGTTTAGAAAAAAGACGAAATTTATGAATAGTGAAAAATAAGCCGAAAACTAAAAGCTGAAGCCCAACCGATCACCCCTAATGGCAAGAGAGAGTTTTAGACAAAACCCAAATGTCCCAATCGAATTGGACTTTAGTTAGGCTTCACAGAACCTGTATAATGGCAGATTCTTTTAGGCTTATGATTTTTAACTATTAGCTTATACTACAGTAATTAACTTTAAAATAGTGTTTCTTTTAAAGATAGGATTTACAAATTGATTGTAGTAGATAATGTATCGAATTCATCTATATCGGTCAAAATCACATGAAAATCTCTCTCTGTACTCTTTTTTGCGAACAGCTATAATTCAAAAATTTAAACAAAAAACCATAAGTCACGGTGAAAAAGAAAAGGCTGGGTTATTTAGCACTATAGCTTATGACTTTTGATTTATGCTATACTAACTAGTTTTTAAAAGGTGTACTTTAAAGGCAAGATCTACAAATATATTGTATTAGAAATTATATCAAATTTATCTATATTAATTAAAATTACATATAACTTTTTTTTATATACTACCTCTCATAAACAGCCAAAATTTCAATTACAACTCACACCACAAAAGCCACCCAGACAAATTCGTCGTACGCATAGCAACGCACGTGGACACCAACGGCGTGAGCCGGCATTTAACGGCCACCAAAAGCGGCAGCAAACGGCGTCCTCCTCGATATCTCCGCGGCGCCGTCTCGTCTGGCTTTTTCCTCCCCGGAATTGCGTGGTCGAGACGGACTCTGCAACCGCCTCACCCCCACCGCCCCCGCGCCGTAGCCTCACGGGACTCTTCCTCCTCCCCCCCCCCCCCCCCCCCCCCCTATAAATCCCGACCCCCTCCTCGCCTCCTCCCCACACATCCAGATCCAATCCTCTCAATCCCTTCCGCCCCAAAAAAATCTCCGAGCGATCGAAGCCAAGGCTCTTCCAATCCTCCTCAAGGTAACGCGAGTTTCCGATCGATCCCTCTCGACTTTGCCTTCTCGTCCTGTTCGTGGTGTATGATCTGTGGTAGATGAGTAGATCTGCAGGTTGAGACGAGTAGATCTGCAGGTTGAGATGATGAAACATGCCTATTCCTGCCGTGTGTTCTACTATCTGTTGTGGATTTGCGGGTTTGGATTGAGATTTTGCGATGTAGATCCGCGTCGCTCGTTGCGTTAGTGTTCTACGGCACGGCTGGTTCCGATCTAGCTGTGCCGCGCTAGGTTTGCGATCTTATCAACATATTCATCTGGGTTTGGTTCTTTTTTGTTGATCCGCGTGATGGTGCGTGGATATTTCCTCTGGTTACTGTTGTTTCGGTTCGTGTGGGGTGCAGTTCAGGGTGATTCCGCTCGATTGTTGATTAATATGGGTAGTACTCCTAGATTTCTGTTTCCCTAGTGCTCAGATTGCGTTCTGTTACGCCTATGCCTGATCCCATCAACCGATACGTCTGCTAATTTATTTGTTCATCCGCTCGGTTTCTCATCTAGATTTTGTATTCCAACTGCTTATCTCTGTATTAGCTCGATGATGTTACTGGTTGGTGTTGATAGGTCTGCTAATAGTTTTGGGTTAAAATTTAGCACTTCACTGGGTAAAGATGAGATGCTGAGTCGTTTGTTTTAACTTCTACCTAAGATCTTAGTTGATTTTTTGGTTTGTTTGCCCTTGAAAAATTATGTTTATGGCCGCTTACTCTGAATTTTTGTACTTTGTGTGTGCAGATGCAGATCTTTGTGAAAACCCTCACCGGAAAGACCATCACCCTTGAGGTTGAGTCCTCGGACACCATCGACAACGTCAAGGCTAAGATCCAGGACAAGGAGGGCATTCCCCCGGACCAGCAGCGTCTCATCTTCGCCGGCAAGCAGCTGGAGGACGGCCGCACCCTTGCCGACTACAACATCCAGAAGGAGTCGACCCTCCACCTGGTGCTCAGGCTCAGGGGAGGCATGCAGATCTTCGTCAAGACCCTCACCGGCAAGACCATCACTCTCGAGGTTGAGTCCTCGGACACCATCGACAACGTCAAGGCCAAGATCCAGGACAAGGAGGGTATCCCCCCGGACCAGCAGCGTCTCATCTTCGCCGGCAAGCAGCTTGAGGACGGCCGCACCCTTGCCGACTACAACATCCAGAAGGAGTCGACTCTCCACCTGGTGCTCAGGCTCAGGGGAGGCATGCAGATCTTCGTCAAGACCCTCACCGGCAAGACTATCACTCTCGAGGTCGAGTCCTCGGACACAATCGACAACGTGAAGGCCAAGATCCAGGACAAGGAGGGTATCCCCCCGGACCAGCAGCGTCTCATCTTCGCCGGCAAGCAGCTGGAGGACGGCCGCACCCTGGCCGACTACAACATCCAGAAGGAGTCGACCCTCCACCTGGTGCTCAGGCTCAGGGGAGGCATGCAGATCTTCGTCAAGACCCTCACCGGCAAGACCATCACCCTCGAGGTCGAGTCCTCGGACACAATCGACAACGTGAAGGCCAAGATCCAGGACAAGGAGGGTATCCCCCCGGACCAGCAGCGTCTCATCTTCGCCGGCAAGCAGCTGGAGGACGGCCGCACCCTGGCCGACTACAACATCCAGAAGGAGTCGACCCTCCACCTGGTGCTCAGGCTCAGGGGAGGCATGCAGATCTTCGTCAAGACCCTCACCGGCAAGACCATTACGCTTGAGGTCGAGTCCTCGGACACAATCGACAACGTGAAGGCCAAGATCCAGGACAAGGAGGGTATCCCCCCGGACCAGCAGCGTCTCATCTTCGCCGGCAAGCAGCTGGAGGACGGCCGCACCCTTGCCGACTACAACATCCAGAAGGAGTCGACCCTCCACCTGGTGCTCAGGCTCAGGGGAGGCATGCAGATCTTCGTCAAGACCCTCACCGGCAAGACCATTACGCTCGAGGTTGAGTCCTCGGACACAATCGACAATGTCAAGGCTAAGATCCAGGACAAGGAGGGCATTCCCCCGGACCAGCAGCGTCTCATCTTTGCCGGCAAGCAGCTGGAGGATGGCCGCACCCTGGCCGACTACAACATCCAGAAGGAGTCTACGCTCCACCTGGTGCTCAGGCTTAGGGGTGGCATGCAGATATTCGTCAAGACCCTCACTGGAAAGACAATCACGCTTGAGGTCGAGTCCTCAGACACTATCGACAACGTGAAGGCCAAGATCCAGGACAAGGAGGGCATCCCCCCGGACCAGCAGCGTCTTATCTTTGCCGGCAAGCAGCTTGAGGATGGCCGCACTCTTGCGGATTACAACATCCAGAAGGAGTCTACCCTTCACTTGGTGCTCCGCCTTCGAGGTGGCCAGTAAGTCTTCGGCCATGGAGCTGCTGCTGTCCCTGGGTTCACAAGTCTGTTGCCTCCGGTGCCCTCCAATGGAGTTGTCAGTGTGTCCGGTCCGTGTCCTTTGATTCTGAATTCTGAATTGTGTCTACTCCTCGTGCGTTGTTTACCTGTAACGTGAGTCGTATGTCATGTTTCGTTAGTGTCTGCAAACGTTTGGCTGCGGTGCAGCATATGAACTATAATGAATAAGTGAACCCTGAACTTTTGTGTGCAAATTCTCTTTCTAGTTTCTGTTCATGTTGTTTGCTCTTTCGTTGCTGTTCTTAATGCTACTGATATGATTTTGGAGTACTTCTGCTTGATGTTGCTTGTTTTCTGCTGTTCTTGTTTAAGCCTTGAGTTTTGCTCAAGCATCTCATACGATTTTGGAGTGGTTTTCGATAATGTCAGATGCTCTCATTTTGGACTGCTGGGTTGATGTGCGTGTTGGGAATTTATATGATTGTATATTTGTAAGTGGTTTGTTCTTGTGCTTATTAAGAGCTCGGCAACGTTATTATTCTCTTAACAGTTTTCCAAGCTTCTTTGCTGACAGAGTACTGATTTCCTTGCTTTCGGGCTTTGCGGCTTGTAAGATGCAAGTACGTCTTCAGTGACGTTGCCAAGTGGAGAATGCATAGATGGATGTTTGCTCTGCTGGTTCTTGGCGATCAGCGGCTGGCGCACAACGGCACAGCGTTGTACTCCGCCAATGCCTTGCCGTCCTCCATCTCCGCCTTGTCGAAGAAGACAGTGGCCCTGGCCACCGGCAGCATGCCTTCGGTGCGCTTCTGGAGGAGCTCCTTGAGGCGGGCAACGGTGTCGGAGGCGGGGATGTTGAGCGCGATGCTGCGGCCAAGGACATGGATGGCTGGGGCGAAGGAGGAGTCGTTGGGCGGGACATGGGAGCCCTGGAGGATGGCGTAGTGCCCGGCGTCGCAGCCATCTTCGAGCTCCCGGTCCTCGAAGAAGAGTTGCTTGACTGACTCCGCAGGGATGCCCTCGTGCTCGAGGATCATCTCCTTCATTGAAACAAGCCAAAAATTCAAACTGCATTTTAATTGCCTTGAATTTTGAGTTCAGCCAAAATCTTAAACAATTCAACATCTATTCCACCCCTTGGCAGCTCATCTCACTGATCTCACCATCCCCTCTACCATCTGTTCAGACCCTGGCCGGTCGTTACTATTCATGGTCTACCAAAAATATCAGAAACCCTCCACTGGACGCCGCTCATTCGTCGCCGCCACGACCTGGCCTGTCGCTGCCACATTGCTGCCAGCCTGTCCACCGGTCGTACCTCGCTCTTCCCACCCTGACGTCCCTCATAACTCATGGCAAAACCCAGGCCAAATTTTGCTACCGCCGCCTCTGTTTGCTCTCACGGTCGACATGCCGCTCCACTGTCTCTTTGACCGCCACAAGTCGGTGGTTGATAAAACCCTGAGCCCAAGGCACCACGCTACATGCTGACTCCCTGCCGCCCCTCCTGAGCCGTGCCGAGCCCCCTAGCGCCTTCCTGACCCAACCAACGTCACCGCCAGATACAGCCAAGCGCCAAACCACCTTAAGCCGGCTATATAAGACCTCAAGCACTCCTTATCGCTTCATTAGCAAATCAAGAGCCCCTAGGCACCCTCATTTGCCGGCCACCAATTTTCCCTCATCGCCGAAGACCACCAAGTAAGCCACATTTTCAATTATTGTGATATGGTCCATTGATTTCCAATTGTGTTCGCCCGTAGCATCCTCATACTCCCAGGAACACCCCTAAAGCATCGCCATAAGCTCCCTTGCCTCCTCCTTCACTCACAACCATGTATGCCGTCCGACCAAAACCCCCTACCGTCGATAGCCTGCCTCCGACCACCGCTACCCAAACCATCGCCACCCGAGACACCCTAATCATCCATAGATGGTTAAAACACCGCTAATTGCGCCGATAAACCTCCTTATAGCTCCTGTACCATGAAAACCCGATACCAACCTCTCTCCACCGCCTACCTTCTAGAGTGCTCCCCAAGACATGCCGTGTCCAAAAATGGAATCCCTAAGGTCCCAGGAACCCATCCATACCGTTGGTTGCCTTAGAGAACCATCATAGCACCACCAAGACCCAGCTCTGTTTCCTTGCCGCGTGGTGACATTGTAAGTTAATTTTTGGGTTTGGACGTCCTTAAAGCTGTTAAAATTGATTGTTATGTCTTATTTTAATCAAATTAACATTTTTTAAATGTTCGTGAGTAGACTATATTTCTTCTGTTCATAACTGAACTCCTATACTGTTGCGGAACGTACGACGACCGTGTTCCAAAAATGGTCATTACATATATTTATCTCCCTCACCGTGTCGAAGTAGCACACCTCGACGGTGAACCGTCGTCTGGAACGTCACGTCCATATACGGCGGCGTCGCCCCTCACACGTACGCACGCCACTCCGATCTAGCTATCTATCGGTCTCACTCTGCTCGTGCTTTTTTTGTGGCGGATCATGGAGTGCGAAATGCGCGCATGGTTACGCACGTACGAATACGATCGATCGCCATGGGCGCGTGCGGAAGAGGAAGCTCGTAAAACGCGCGCGCGATGGTTGAGTTGTGCATGCGTCCATCCATTGATGCGCGCTTAACGACTCTTAGAGTCGTTTCAAGAAATTAATCGCACGAGCACGAACGCGTGCGTAGCGAATCGCCCGTGGCCCGCGAGCCAATCCAGCACTGGGCCTAATAGATCTCATGATGCGCGCGGAGATCACGACTCGATCGCCGGCGAAACCTCTCGTTCCGCAACGGCCAGCGCGGAACGTCGCTCTCGGCTCCGGTGCGTGGACGCCGTTAGAAAGTGCAGATCTGGCGTGCGCTGCGCTGCACGGCCGGTGTCCACCGCGCGGGCCGTCGTACCACCCGCTGAGCCTCTGCAGCACCCAGCTCGTCTGGCCAGCCCAGACTCGCTCGTGTGGGGCGCAAACTCATCCGTGCAATCGCGATCGGTCCGCGACGTGCTGAGCGAGTCCCCTGGATTTGCCACACTCGGGGAAAGTTGTGTGTTACGAATGGTTTTTTTCAGCTACAATTGATGGCTTGTGGCTACAGCTAATAGTTTTTTTGATCTTAATGTGCAGGGGCGGAGATGGGTCTCGGGCCGGTTGGGCAACGGCCCGAGGCCCAGGAAAATTCCTCAAAAAAATAATGTTTAGTAGATGGGCCCGAGGTTTATTGGACGGCCTGACCCATTTTTCTGCCGGCCCGAGCGGTCGACGAGCGCACCCCCGCAGGCCATCACGCCTCCGCGGCCCATCACGCCCGGGCGCTCGGCCTACCCTAAGCGCACGGCCGCGCGGAGGCGCCCCTCCGCCTCGCAGGCTCGCACCCAGCCGCCTCCAGCGCATCTCCTCCAGGCTCCAGCCGCAGATGCGACGCGCCGCCCCCAGCCCCCCCCCCCCCCCCCCGCCCGCCCGTGAGCTTCTTCTTCTCCGGCTCTCCGCAGATCTCCGCTTCTTCTTCTCCGCCTCGGATCCCCGCTTCTTCTTCTCCAGCTCTCCGCCGACCGCCGCGGCACCGCCCCCCCCCGGCTCCTCTCCGCCGAGCCCGCCGGCCGCCTCGGTGCTTCCTCTCCGGCTCTCCGCGACTCCGCCGTCGCCTCCTCCGCCTCAGCGGATCTCCGCCTCGGCCAGCGGCGGCGCGGCAGTGCGGCACCGACCCCCGCCTCGGTTGCTCGGTGCCTCCCCTCCTCTCCGCGACTCCACCGGCGCCTCCTCTCCGCGGCTCCGGCAGTCCGCCGCGACGCCGGCCCCACTGGCCACTCCCGCCTCCCAGTGAGCTTCTGGCCACTCCTCTCCACGACTGTGACTGTGAATTGTGAATTTGTGATTGACTTGACTGATTGTTCATTGTTGATTTGTTGTGACTTGTGAGTAATTCAATAATCAGTATGATTGTGAGATTGTCACTGACTCACTCACTCACTTGTCAATGTATGTCTGTTAGTCCGTATCTGTTCATAGTTCATTGTGAGATTGTCAGTATGATAGTGTTATTATTGTAGTTTGTTTATCAGACTAGCAGTCTATTAATTTGCTATTTAAATTTTTGCAACACTAGAATTAGAAATACATGATGAAGAGAACCAAGACATTCTTCTTTTTGTTATGTTTTATCTATTTTGTCATATCGTTCAACATGGAATTCAAATTTTATTTTGATTATGTATTTGTATTGTACTTTTGTTATATCTTAGTACTAATAGTATTTTATACTAGTTATAGACTTATGTCCTTCTTAGTTTTGTGCCCGAGGCTCCGATAAATCCTGGCTCCGCCACTGCCAATATTGATATTTCAATGTATAATAGTATCTAAAGCCGGAGTCTGTCGAGTGATCTACTCAATTTTATTTAGTAAGTTGGTATTTAACGGACGATTTAGGGTTTAATATTGGCAATAAAACATTTTATTGGATGCACGCTCATTCTCTCTCTTCTCCTTTTCTTTTTTCCCTACTTGTCGAAGCCCTCTGGCCACTTATTTTCCATTTTCTCCTCTTTTTTTTTTTGTCTTTTCTTCTCCTCTTCCTTATCTCTTCTTCCTTCCTCTTCTAGCTTCTCCCTTGTTCGGCCATTCTGGTCTTCCTATTTGCCTTGCTCCACCAGCCAAATCCCCTATGGCGCCTCCAGCCACTTGCACTATTGGCTTGGGCCCGAGTCACTGCGCCTCTCCCGTGCTGCCGGCTCCCTTCCTCCGGTCACCCTGCCGCGCCTGCGCCTTCCTGCCATCCTGCGAGCTACCCAGCCTCCAGCGCTGCTTCCCGCACCATCTTCTCCAAGCACCACCGCTGCCACCACCATGCAACTCCCCCTCCGCATCCCACTTAGCCGCATCCGATGCCGTGGCGTGCCTAGCTACTGTAGTGGAGGCCGGAGGTGACGCGTGAGGTGGGGGCGAAGGCGAGGCCGGAGCTGGCGCAGGAGGTGAAGGCGGAGGCGAGACTAGAGCTGGGTGGCGGAGGGAGCCGCCGTCTTCTTCCGTGAGACCAGTCACCCACTATCGCCGATCTCCAACTCCGGTGAGTTTCTTTAATGTCTTCTCGCGTCAAAATGTGTTCCACCTCCTCTCTGTTCTTTCCCCTCAACTAATTTTTAGATTCTCACAACAGTTCGTCAGAATCAAAGCCTTCTAACTTGTCTGCCTCCACCACCATTGTCGATTCCGCCGTATTCAGTGAGTCTCAGGCCTAGCCGCCACCACCATCTCCTTCCTCGTTCAACGTTCTACCTCGTGCTCGCTTCACCGTCGACGAAGGACCTTTTCCTCCCTCGCCACCTCGTTGTTGGCCAAGCCACGGCGTCGCACCTTCATGTCGCTGAGTTGCGCACAACATCACATGGCCACATGCCCGCATGGGTTTATGACCATTGGGCTACGGCTTATGGGCTAACAACTAGTGGGCCGGATATCTAGACCTTTAGGTTGTGTTTGGTTTAGGGACAAGGTGGGATGGGATGATCCTGTCCTTGGTTTTGGGATAGGATGATCCCATTTTTTGTTTGGTTGGGGGATAGAGTCATCCCTGTTTTTTGTTTGGTTGGAAGGATAAATTGGGATGGAATAGTCCCATCCTTTATTTGGATGGAAGGATGAAGGTGCGACATGTGTGGCATTTGAGTTTTTTTTAAAAAATTTTGAAGGCTATTGTTGATATGTTTCTACACATAAGCCTTTGAGTTTTTTTTTAAAATGTAAACAAAACAGTACTTAAAAAAACAAAGAGGTGGGATTACTCTATCCCATATGGGATGACTCCGTCCCATAAAAAAAAGAGGATTGTCTGGTCCCAGATCTACAAGGAATATTCCTAGTGGGATGTCCTTGACTCTGCTTGTCTTCCATCCAAACACCTACAAAAACGGGTCCATCCCATCCCGTCCCACCTAGTCCTTGCAACCAAACACATGGTTAATCACCGGACAATCCAAGTTTGTATTCATATTCGTTTTCAAAAAAAAAATCTGTATTCGTTTCCGATCTAAGACTATCCTAAAAAATCTGAACCGAAACATTCCGTATTTGAAAATTGTCCGGATCGGTCGGAAACTATCCGAACCATTTTCACCCCTACATGTGCGGCACCCCCTGGCAATTTAGGTGGGCCCACTTGCCAGCCACAGCTTATACGCGTTCCGCGCAAATTTGAGCTTGCATTTTGATACTATGTTTGACCTTATTGCCTGAACATTCGGGTCGTGCACGTTGTTTACGTTTCATGTAACGCGTCGGTTGTAACCTGTAGCAAAGGCAGGCGCCAGGGTACGTTGATCCCTAATTAATAACCACCAAACACAATGAATTAAGAGCTTCTCTCTACTTTCCTCCCTCTCATGCATGTTGCATGCATGGGACTGCTGCTAGCTGCACGTTTAATTGGATCCGCACGATGCTCCACGAAAACGATAGATGGCAACGTCGCAACCAACTTGGTGTCTCAAAAAATGCAAGTCTCGTAGGTCTTCTTCTGCTCAGATGTACACCTACCTGCTGCAAGAGTACTATCGATTCATCGGCGTCATATGTATAGCTAATCCACTTACTACGTAATAAAGAACCATATCTATCATTAGAATGGTACAGGGGCGAAGTCAGTGTGTAAGCATTGGGGTCCAGTGACCCCAATGAAATTTAGCAAATCTTATAAAAAAATTACTGTTTATTACTGTTCATCGGTGGAGGAGACCTCATCGTGTAATAGAGGTGATTTCAATGCTCCTGTAGTCTGGCTTTGCCTCTGGAATGGTACCTTTTCTGGTACCTAGATAGCTAACCACCAACAAATGGAATGGTGTTGATTATTGAGCACACTGCGCGCCATTACGGTTAGGGCGTCTCCAACAGCTGGCTATTTAGTTAGCTAGATCTGATGTGGCAAGGAAAAAGTAGGAGAGAGAGTAGTCACTAGCGACGAGCAAATAGCTGATCTATTTCACGTAGTCCAAGAACATGAGAGAGGAGCATGTGGGTCCAACAGTATAAAATAGTCTTTGCTTTTGTCTCTCACCTCCACGTCAGCTGACTATATAGCTAGTACTAGCTATTATCATTGCGGACGCCCTTAGAGCGTCTGCCGACGCAGAGGGAGCCAGTGAGTTAAGCAGGTACTAGTGGCATTGAATCATCTAAGGAAAAAAAACCTAATGTGCAGCTAGTTGGGAGTGCATTAAGGGCATGAGCTACAGTGCATGTACTAGAGGTCAGGAACAACATCATCGTCTCACAGTTGTCAGGCACAAACGAGCGTGTGCGCGTAGGTACCTACTACAAAGCTGGTGATATCATCAGCAACTTGAATGGAATTGTATGTTTTGTTTTTCACCTTTTTTGTTTCGTTCTTGAAAGCACCTTTTTCCGGTGCATATCTTTTTCCCTTTTGAACAATCACTTTAATCCCTTTTGCATATCTTTTCCCTTTTGAAGTGTATTCTTATTTCTTAGTCATAATAAGTGTGATCATATGCATTCAACGACTGTCTAGTATTCATCCAAAATAAAAGGTTGCCATCACAGAGAACCTTGGGATTAACTGCAAAGGTTAAAAGACCAAAAAAAATCTTTGGATTAACTAGTCATAATTAGTCACAACTACCGAATGGTTAACACAATTCTGACTGTGGAACATTGTAGCACTTCACATACCGATGTGAAATACTACTATAGAACGTCATCGCCAAAGTGAAGAATCATAATAAAAGCAATAATAGGAATCACGAGAAAATTAAAAACTTTAAAAGTACTTTAATAGAGAACCAATAGAAGCTGAAATAAATATTTGAAATATGGGACCGGTCAACTTCTAACCAAATAAAGAACAAATAAGACAACAAATAGTGGTAAATCATGGTACTAAAAACTCGAGTGCTTCACCCATGCATGATGACATCACTCCACTGGCTTTTTTTCTGAGAATGAAAAGAGCAAGCGTGAGATTTGGAAATCTCAGTAAGGGCAGTCCCAATGGATAGTGTCTAGTAGTAGTTTCTTAAGGAGAGAGAGAGCAATAAATTGTCTTTTAGACCCAACCCCTTCCAATGCATGGTTTCTAATGTAGTTTCTATGTAGATAAAAATTTAATTATCTCTTGCATGCTGTTTAAGAGAGGTGTGCTCAATTGTGGCAAGAATATATGTAGCTTTCATGTGGCCATATAAAGTGAAATTTAATCAACACACAAACAGCATTCAGCACATAATGAAAATAGCAATAAAATATATAATTGAAGTTTAAGCTTCTAGGCTAAACGAAAGTGCTACAGTTTATACTCATAAAACAGTGCTGCAGTTTATACTCATAAAACAGTGCAGTATTATGTTGAAGCAACAATCAGAATAGATGCAATGTTATACTAAAGCAACAATCAGTAAAAAATGCAATGTTGACACAGAAAATACCTTAATTAGCTTGACCAAATAAGGTCATCCTCATACTCTCCAGTGCTTTCTCCCTCTCAGCCAAAGCTTGTGCACTAAGATTGCTTGTAGGTGCTAACAATAACTCTTTATAGATGTCTAGCATTTTACAAAAACAAAAACAAAGTACTGTTTGTTGAATTGGTGTCATTGCTTGGACCAATAATAAAGGATATGTTGTATTACAGAACCATATTATATGTTAGTATTCAAGAACTATATTCAAGAACCATACTATATGTCACTATTCAAGAACTATATTCAGATCTTCACTGAAACAGATGTTGAATTGGGGCCATTGCTTGGACTAATAATAAAGAATATGTTCAATTCCAGAAACACATTATCTGTTAATAACCAGTTACTAAATTGAGATATTCACTAAAGCTAATGTCCAGTACCACAACACCAGATTCCAATTCTCATGTTAACAGGTACAAGATAAATATGAAATCTTGAATATTACAGCACCGTACCCTTCACTAGTAGTTGATTCATGGCCGAAGAAGGCCCCAAGAGATGACGCTGTCCACCATGTAGGAAAACCGGCAACTTGAGCAGAGGATGCAGAACCAGGTGCCGCAGGAGAATCGGTTCCTCGATCCATTGCTGCCGAGAGATTGGGGAAGGATTTTATCTCAGTTTTCAGAGTGGGATTAGGGAGCCACAGGAGAGGGAGGCAGGACGGCGACGCTCAGATGGGGCGAGTGGGGAGACTGGAATTGCAGGTGGGCGGACACGGGCGAGCTGAAGCAGGCGCGCGGTGGAGGAGCCGGGCGCCGCAGTCGACTCGGAGGCGGGCGACGCGGGCGGGCGGGGCCGGAGGCGACGCGGGCGCGCAGGGCCGGATGCGACGCGGGGCCGAGACGAGCGCGCGGTGGCGACACGAGCGAGGCCGCCGGTGGCGACGTGGGAGAGCCGAGGCGGGCGCGCGGTGGTGGAGCCGGGCGAGCGGCCGAGCGTCGCAAGCGCCTGGAGGCTAGGGTTTCAACGGATGTGGATATCGGGCCCGCGCAGGCGGGAGAAGTAGGAGGAGAAGCGCGGGAGGGAGAAGGAAAAGCGCGGGGGCGCGGAGGCGTCGATGGCGGCGTACGGGATCCGCGCGCCCGGAGATAGAAACGACCGAAGTCTCCCCATCGCGATTTCACCGGTTTCTTCGAGCATCGATACTAGTGAACACGTCGTTCCTAGTAGAAGAAACGATTTCTTCATTTTTCCTTCTCTCTCTTTGTTAATTACATTGCCACATCATCAAAATGTTGATCTGTCAGTAAATTTAATTGGGATAGAAACCACCATCAATGTCCCATTGGGACTGCCCTAAGTACCCAACAACGGTCGCAACACGGTGAGTAAAGGACAGGTAATGATACAAGGATTATCGTAAAGATATATTATAATATAGCTCACGCAAGGTTATCAAGCAATCAAGTTTTATTATATGATAAGTGATTATTAGTCAGATTAACATGTTTAATGCATACTTCCTTCATGGCTTAAATACGACATCATACAATTATTGGAACATAATACTAGGAGACTACAACATAGCAGCCCTAATATCACAAGAGTGTCAATAATTTAAACCTAAATTAAAACGTGTTCATATGCTAACCCCCATTAAAGATTTAAGCATAGATTCTAAAACACTAATTAAAAGCATGAACTTTAGAACATTTTAGATGAGCATCCTAATAAACATAAAAGCAGGTGAAATAAAATAACCTAGAACATCATGGTATAAATACAATATTAAAAGTCTATAACCAGACAGACATGAACGATATGATAATAACCAGACAACATTAGTGATATGGTGTTGACCAGATAAGCTTTAGTGATATGATACTAACCAGGTAAGGTTTAGTAATATGTCAATAGCTAGGTAACTTTAATGATATGATGTTGGCCAAGTATCGTTAGTGATATGATATTAATCAGGTATAGTTAGTGATAAGATATTAGCGAAGTAAGTATGAGTGATATGATAATTATACTCAATGACAAGGTGACAAGTAATCTGGAATCACATAAGCTGCGTGCGAACCTACCTGGTGGAATGGAAGCGAATCAGATGAGGGTTAAGTTAAAATTAAGGATAGATAAAAAGAAATCATTCAACCAGAGGAAGGAAAGAGAGAGAGATAAAGAGAAAGAGGGAGATGAAGATGGATTTCTTTATGTGATGAGAGAGAGATGAATAACGGGAGAAAGAGAGAGATGAGAGCTGGATAGATGCGCTTTTGAAGGATAAAGAGATAAGAGAACTAGAGCTAGAGGGAGAGATATAAGAGAGAGGGAGATAGAGTTAGAGAGTTTTCAGGGTGCTACAAACATATCTCTATTATCAATTATCATCTACATTAGGGGCCCGAAAACTGAGAGTGAGAGGTGTAATCGACAACCCACCTCTGAAAGGGATGTAAAGATGAAGGTCATTTCCAAGGATTTCCTCATAAAAGGGCATGTTATGCTAAGCCTTATACTGATCTTTAATCTGCAGGAACAGTCACTCTGAAGCTGTGCCTGTCCCTACACTTTCTTTTATCTGAGCTTGTTTGCCCTTGCAAGTGATCCTCACAGGCATCGCGTACTAGTCAGGAAAGTGACATCTTACAAGTCTACCAAAGTGAGCCTAGGAGAGAGAAGATAAGCAGAGGTGGGCTACCAGTTGAGGGCATGTGCTGCTATGTAATATTAGGCTCAGAATTAAATAAGCCTCTTTATGTGTCAAGTCTAGTTCTCAACAAAGTTTTTCTAGACAATGAGTTCGCAACACAATTGCAATTTTCAGTGAGCTTTACATCCAAAAACCTGACCGGGTCAGCTTACAGGGTCTTCAGCTTGTCACTATGAGCTGAGACATTGGTCTGAGCTCAATTAGGTAACTAGCCTATTCATGTGATCATCTTTTATTAATCCTTTTTTTACTTCTAAGATGATGTGCTTGGCAGAGCAAAATGAAACTGCCACTTGACCTCTCTGATTGAACTCTGGATGTGCACCAAGGGAGAGTACGAAGTTCGCTGACTCTACAAATGATGTCCAATACATAGTAACTGTACTAGGATGTACTGAATGTATTAAATGAAGTATTGTCTCTTCATGGGAGTTGGGAGACATGTTTGCAACCAAAGGTAAATGGAAATACCACACTATTGTTCTTCACACAAAATCTCAAATATCTTTGTACTTCCGAATGGAAGGGTTGTTCATCCTGGCATTTGACTGGCAGGCACTTGCATGTTGCCATGTTGGTCCATATAAAGGATGAATAAGATGAATGTTTCTAAAGATGACAGTACCATTTAGTCATTGCAAAGTACACATTATTCGTCCACAGCGCCAAAATGAAAGAAAAAAAAGGCAAGATAGAATGGTATCCCAAATATGAATAGAAGAAAAAAGACAGTCTGATTATGCACATTCTTAGGCACGAGTTTACATATACATCAATAATTGTCCCTTCAGGACCGTTGTCTGCCAACTTGTATTGAGACTGATAACAATGAAGACTTCTTTGAGCAAAAGATTAGTTAATCTGAATTATGCATTACTTGATAGGCCAGCTGGTGTCATGGCTGTATCAGTCATTAGCCAAAAGCGTTGCACTAATGTGGGTCATGGGCATGCCCGTTGCTTCATTATGGTCCATATGGAATACTAATCAGATGTTGAGCTGATTCTGTTCTCCCTTGGGAGGAAATATCTAGGGTGGTCCTGAACTAATCAAAGGAAATTAGAACTAAGTGCACCTAGCTTGTAGGTTGGCATTGCGTGTAATCCATAGCAATGTCACACTGTCATTAATTTTTTCTGGTGACAAACTATTCCAAAAGCTCTCTGTCCCTCACAACTGAAAGAAATCTGTTGGCTTCCTTTGGATGGGTTCACCCTCTTTTCCCTCTGTAAAGCCTTGTTTACCTACCTTATCTTTGACAGGAGTGATGGAGCCCGTGAAAACAATAATGTGGCATCAAATTTGGGGGGAGAGAAAAAAATAAAGAAAGATAGTCGCTGTTCATCTTGCATCTCATCATCTATACATTTATCAGCAACAGTGTGCATCAAAATAATCAGAATATCATGATGCTAAACCAACTCTTCTTAATAAGAATGGCTTGTCAGGACAACCGGTAGCGCTCAGTAGCCTAGGCTGTCGGTGAGCGCGACGAGAACCAAGAGCCAGGACCATAACGATGTGGTAAGCAGTGACAAGGCCTAACTACCCTAATTTTTAGGATGGTTCGGTTTGGTACTATGGGCATTGTCACTGTAACAGAAAAGAAGAGAAGGAAACTTCTGGGACAGGAACAGCATTCAGGGGGCGGACCTAGTCCCAGTGCTGGTACTGAAGTACCGGTCCAGCCATTAACTCCAAGGAGTACACTACAGCATTATTCATTCAATCCGTCTTCGGGCTTATTCTCTTGGGAATTTGATGTTTCTGCCCCTGTTCTTGACTGCAAATGTGATTTTACCTCTACTTTTTTAACTTTGTGATTTTGCTCTTGCGATTTTGAAATGAAGACTTCGTTTACCCCTGTTTTGTGAGACCGTTAAGACTGGAGGATTAAATGGTAAAAAAAAAGATGCCCAGGCGAAAAGACAAGAATGCCCCCACTCCCTCTCACCTCTCCGCCCCCACTCCCTCTCGCGTCTCCGCCCACCTCGGCCCCTCCGCCGCTCCACCCTGCACTGGGACGCCGCCGCCTCCTTCTTCGCACCGCCCCTCCGTCCCCCACCAGGCTGCCGGCCTCCTCCGCCCCCACCAGGCTGCCGGCCTCCTCCTCTTCCTCCTCCTCCGTCCCCACCAGGCCGCCAGCCTCCTCCTCCGCCCCCAGATCCGCCGCCTCCTCTTCCTCCTCCTCCGCCCCCACCAGGCCGCCGGCCTCCTCCTCCGCCCCCAGATCCGCCGCCTCCTCTTCCTCCTCCTCCGCCCCCCACCCGGCCGTCGGCCTCCTCCTCCGCCCCCACCCGTTCGCCAACAGCCTGGAGTGGGAGGTGCTCCTGGCCGCCAACAGCCTCAAGAACCTCGTGGTGGACGACGACGACGTGGGCGTCGAGACGTACTTCCTTGACGACGCCGACGACATGCTGTTCGGGCAGCTCGCCGCGGAGGCGGAGCACGAGCCGCCGGCCAAGGGCGGGCGGCCGGCGGCGAATGCCGCCGTGGAGGGCCTCCCGACCGTGGTCGTCGCGGAGGCCGACCCGGCCCGCGGCGATGCGCAGTGCGCGGTGTGCAAGGACGGCATCGAGGCCGAGGAGGGGGCCAGGAGGCTGCCGTGCGCGCACCTCTACCACGACGCCTGCATCCTGCCGTGGCTCGCCATCCGCAACACGTGCCCGCTGTGCCGCCACGAGCTGCCCACCGATGACCCCGAGTACGAGAAGTGGAAGGCGCGGCGGGCCGGCGGCGGTGGCAATGCCGACGCCAACGGCGACAGCGACAGGTATGACGTCATCAGGCTACCTTGATGAATGAATAGAGGAAACAGGAAGAGGCTAATTTGCTTCACCGATTAGGCGGTGTGGTGTTGCTGTTAATACTTCTGCAATAGTGCAAAGTGTTGCAAAAAAAATCTTTTTGATCAGGAGGGAGGGGGGATCAAACCAATGTGAATTGGTTGTATTTTCTTATGAGAATTAAATGAGTTTGCTGTTTCTTTACAATGGAATGCAAAGAGGAAAAGAAATCATGTGTCCTCTCTGTTTTCGAACCATTTTAAGCATGCATGTTCCAAACTGCACTAGTTATCTTGATTCTAGAAATTAAGTATGGGCAATAGAAGCTCATCTCATTGCAAATTGCTCACTTGATTTGAATAAATGGGGGGTGAATCCAAATTGGACAGTTATCCCAAAAGCTTCAACCTTGTTATTCGCTCATCAGTTGATTTTGGCAAAATATGCAATAACAACATGGATTTTTTTTAAAAAAAAGCTAGAACATGAGAAAACATTAACATAGAGGCACACATTCATGTTATGTGACATCTGTTTCTTCATCTGCATAAGGAATGGCTAGCTGGGAGTGATGAGACCATTTCATATTCAGAGTGCTGACCTTGGAACCATAGTGTGGTTTAGTCAATGGTACCTTTAATGGTTGAATGTGATGTTTGCAAAATTTGACAAATTTTGTCCAGATTTATATTAATAAAACCATTGCACAAATTTGTGTCTAATTCTGTTGACAACATCCCTACCAAATATGTCAAAACTTCAATTTCGAAATAGGGGTAAAATCACAAAGTTCTCTAACAAAACAGGGGTAAAATCACATGGGCAAACTTGTCTATTCGTGCAAAAGTTAACACCATTAACTGGCTTTAACGGAATAGGGGCAGACTCTCCCTTCAGTTCAAAAACACAGGGGTAAAATCACAAAGTTTAAAAAATGAGGGCAAAATCACCATTTCGCTTGAAAACGAGGACATGAACGCTTAAGCCCCTATTCTCTTTGGTTTCAGCTTATAATTTTAGGCTATCTCTTTTGGCTTTTAAATTGTTTATGAGAGAGACTACTGAGTAACAGAAACTTGTACGTGGTTTTGACCGATATAAATGAAGTCACTATAGTTTTTACTACAATCAACTTATAGACCTCACATTAAAAAGACACTCCGTATAAAAGATAGTTAGTGTAAAAAAAAGCCAAAAATAGCTTTTAAAAACTGAAAAGGACAAACCCTCTACCTCTTCCCTCAAAACTCTTGGCTGCCGCCCTCCGTCCATCAGCGACTAGCACCGGCTAGTCCCTCCTGGGCTCCTAGTTCCCTCCCACCACGACACCACCTGACGGTGCCCCCATCTCCCTTGGTCCCTCCTGCAATGCAACAGCGTCACTGGTGCTTGCCTCCTGCCTCCCAGATCCCACCGTTGGCATCGCCACTCACCGGACCTCCAGTCTAGGCATCCAACCGTCCAACTCCGGGCTCTACGTTTGTAAATTGCTCTCACAACTCACTAATATCTGAATATGATTGTGTAATCCTAAGGGATCAATTTGTCATATTCATTGTTGATGTAAGAGATTGTTAAGATTTCCGAGCTTGTAATAAACTTAAAAATTTTGTTGTGAAGATAGTTCAAAGTGATAGACACATATTACTTATTAGTGTATCACCTCATTGAACTTGGCTTGATTTTATCTGTGGCAATAGTTGAACGAGCCTTCTTTGTTGTGAATATTATTAAGACTGGATTGAGAAATAAAATAAATAACGAACGGATAAATGATAGCATAGTATGCTATATTGAGTGAGACTGTTTGCAACCATTAAAGATGATAGCATTTTGCAGCGTTTTTAAAGTATGAAGCCACGTCGGAACAAATTACCTCGTGCTAGAACTTAGTGGTATGTTTTGTATTTGTGAATTTACCATTCATATCATTTGTCATTCCAATTTATGATTTATATATGCTACTTTGTCTATATATGTTGCTATATTACTGGACCAAATTTTCATGTAGATGGTGCCAATGTAGCGTGGAGATATGTTGTGATGCTTTGGTGGATCAAATCTTCCTTAATTGAGTATTTATTCTAACTAGAATATTTTTTTCAATATCATTTGATTGTTTCATTATAATATCATTTATTGTGTAAGTGATTATGTACTTTTGCTACGATGTAGCTTAATTACAATCTAGTAAAATTTCCAATCTATCATAAATTAGCATCACCATTGTTTCGTTTCTGGATCCGTCACTGACAGCTTCACGAATTGCGCAGCCAAATTCCATGATCAGATTCCTACTAGGCCTTGCATGGCCTACCATCATGATACGCACAATGTGGAGCCATGCATCTACTGTTCTACTTGTCCTTCCCATTTTAAACGGCGACAGGTATATCCTACCGAATCGTTGTTGTCGCTGCAAGCCAGCAGCTTGCCGCTCCTCCAACGCTGAATGTGCATCCCATCTGTGCAGTACAAAGTGTACATGCTGTTGCGATCTGAAGTATAGGAGGGAGGGTACCTAGAAGATGGAGTGCAGCAGAGCAGAGAGCGAGGGAAAGTGCAGGGAATGTCACGGATCTCATGCACGTTGGGTGGCACTTTGATGTGCGTGCATGTGGCCCGTCTCTTCCTCCCCTGCTTCCATACAGTCATACACTGTACTGCCGCAGTCGATGGATGGGAAGCTGAATCATACGTGTAGACAAAGGAAGATGGGGCTAGAAAGTGTAAAGAAGCATAGCTTGGTGGGCAGCTTGTGATGAGTGCTGCCTTGGCATGCATGATTCTCTTGGACAATTAACCTTCTGAATGAATGTGATGTTTGGCGCATAGGACGGACGCTCACATAAGAAGTACTCAGGAAAGACCTTCCTTATTGGAGTTTACATTTACCACAGGTTTCGCATCCCCTGACTTTGTATGGTAATGGCACGGGAGAACGAGAACAAGCCGTAGCTGGGTTGGCTTGGTGTGAGATTGTTAGTCTAGCCAGTCTCGGTTCGAGCCTAAAGAATTGTACTTATACGTCTCACATAAATAATTAAGATATGGCATATATATGTATATACGTGTTCAGTACAAAAAATGTGCCTGTGCTCTGTAATACTTAAGTGACTTCACAAAATTTCTAAGTGCGTCATGGAAGTGGTGTGTGGAGCGTGAGTTGTGTGTGGGTCCACCTGGTACCCTCTCAAAAAATGGCACGGGAGAACAGTGCGAGCGTGAGGGGTGAACGGCAGGAGAGACTGTATCGTACAGTGTAACTCACTGTACTACTGTAGGAAGTACTATACAATGTAACGAACATTATTTACATGGGAAAATTTATTTATTTGTCACCCTTACGATTCGAGTGGCAACAGATTTACCACCTGGGCCCATTATCAGTGACTCAGGTGACCCCACATGTAAGTGACAGAGTCTCGGTGCCAATCTTAAGAGTGGCAAAAAAATTAAATCTCCCTATTTACATGCCCTGTGTTTACTGTAGCATGTGTTATAGTGATCGATCTAGTCCGTTCTTTTTTCTTATCAGACGGTTCATATTCATGCAATATCCGGGCACTGTGGCGCTCTGCCATCGCCTGTGCAATGTCAGAGGTTGCGATTCCTGAGTACAGGCGGGCAGCACGCTGTGCTGCGGTCAGAGGCGGCAGTGGCAGCAAGCGAAGACAATCCAAATGGAGTAATGGACGAGTGCATCGCCTGCACTTGACAGATGGCACCTGGCAGCTCTGCCTTGGAGGTGTTAATTGAACATTTCACAGTTGTACAATGTGCAATTGTGCATTCTCACACGCAGACCAGTACACCACAGGTGGTAGCCGTCCTACTACGCAAGCGCGCGGCGAGCCGTTCCATTTGTGCCCAGGCGATCCGGCGAAGACTAGCCCAAATAAAGTAGTCTTCTCGGCGCTCTCTCGCGCGCTAACAACCGCACGCCATTAATCAAAAACTGTCCATTTCCTGTCCCCTTCGTCTCGCTCCGTCGCTCGACGTCGGTAGCGCTCCAGATCGCGCCTAAACCAAACCCACTAATCACGTATGCTACTACCACAACATTAGTTGCCTTCTTGTGTGTGTGTGTGTGGCTCAGTGGCTGTGTGTGTATATATAACCAAGAACCCAGCTCAGAGACTTCCATCTTTGTTTCTACCACCACTCGAGAGCTACTGCAGAGCTCGGGAGGAGAGAAGAGGATGGTGGTGAGGATGGGAGGAGGCATGGCCGCGCCATTGGCGGTGGTGGTGGTGGCTGCCGCGGTGGTTCTTGGCGTTGCGCAGGGGCAGCTGCGGGAGGGGTTCTACGAGCATAGCTGCCCCCGCGCGGAGCAGATCGTGAAGCACTACGTGCGGCGGCACATCCCCCACGCGCCCTCCGTCGCCGCCACCCTCATCCGCACCCACTTCCACGACTGCTTCGTCAGGGTACGTGTCTGCTGTCACGTTTGCGCTCTGCATGCCCTTCCACGCCGCGCCGAGCTGCACCATGGCGATGCCAATGTCGATGCGTGCGTGTGTTTCGATTGCAGGGGTGCGACGCGTCGGTGCTGCTCAACGGGACGGACGGCAACGAGGCGGAGAAGGACGCGGCGCCGAACCTGACGCTGCGCGGGTTCGCCTTCATCGACCGCATCAAGAGCCTCGTCGAGCAGGAGTGCCCCGGCGTCGTCTCCTGCGCCGACGTCCTCGCGCTCGCCGCGCGCGACGCAGTCGGAGTCATCGTAAGTCGCCACGTACACACACGCATCATGTTACACGCGCGCGCGCGCGGCAAAAAAACTAGCGAAACTGACGTGACGCGGATCGAAAACGAAGGGCGGGCCGTTCTGGCGCGTGCCGACGGGGCGGCGGGACGGCACGGTGTCCATCAAGCAGGAGGCGCTGGACCAGATCCCGGCGCCCACCATGAACTTCACCCAGCTCCTCGGCTCCTTCCGGAACAAGAGCCTCGAACTCGCCGACCTCGTCTGGTTGTCAGGTAAAATCCGTTCATCCACTAGTTCATTCCCCCATCAACATCACGGTCGATCAAAAGCTCAGTTTCACCTGATGACCACTTCTTTTTACCAAAAAAAAAAGTTTTCACCTACTAATTAACTGTACATAAACAATTACCAAGATAATTTACCTGACTTAACCAGGAGAGTAATTGGTAGTATTCAGGGCAGCATGCAGGTTCGGTATTTTTCTAAGGCTAATTCTCTGTGTTACTTGCAAGTGCATGGCACCGACACACAATGATGTAACGTTTGGTGGAGCATAAGCAGTAGCCAGTTCAGTTGAGTAGTAAGAGTACTGGCTAGTTTTGGCAAATTCTTTATGTGTTCAGTCGGCAACTAGTACACGCTCCTACCCACTCTCACGACCAATAATGCTGTCCTAAAGCAGATGGCTCCAAGATGAAGGCCTGTTTCTTTTTAGCTGCGGCTTGTGATTTTTGAGTTATTTGTATAAGAGATTATAGAGTAACAGAAATTCACGTGCTGTTTTTGCCAATATAAATGAAATCAGTAAAGTATATACTACAATTAACTAGTATACCTTATCTTGAAAAAATACTCCGTTTAAAAGTTAGTTACTGTAGAAAAACCGAAAAACAGCTTTTAGAAGCTGAAAACACAGAGCCGAAGAAGATTTCTGACTTCAAAGCTTGCCATGTGTACAACTGAACAAACAATCTTCCAATAGAAATCTAGAACTGAATAGTTAGTAATAAGTCTCGTGCCATGACATTCAAATTAAACAGGCAGACATCTCAACGTACGTTGTAATAGAGTATGGACAGTCTCGCTTATTAATATTAAAACACCAAAGTTCAGGTCTCTCTTGCTTAGGAGCTAGGACGGTTGCATACTTCCATTGCATCGAAGTTAAAAACAGTTAGCTTGGTCTAATGAATCTATCCAACAAACAAGGAGGCTTTTAATTGGACAATGACCGGTCTAGCTGTTCAGTGCAGTGCAATGTAGCACAGCTGCAATGTTTTTCTATTTTCTTTTTTAGAGAAAATGTAGCATAGATATGGACAAGCTAACTAGTCCTTATAGCTTGCTGAATTGTAGCATATAACCGCAAAAAAAAAAGTGTCCAAAGTTTTATTAAGGCCAGGGAGTTAACGACATGTAAAAATTGACCATACCAGGATCCAATTTTTGTCCAGTATGTGTAGTTGGAGTTGGTAGCCGGCAAAATGATTCCGTATACTGTATATACATGACAATTGTACTGTAATACAAACAACTCTACAAACTGGAAGCACTGTAGTACTAGTACGAATATGCCACTGGTGTAATTTGCTGCCTACTTCCCTGAGGCCTGAGCAAGTGACTACTTACTGGCCTTCTAGAAGGTCAAGTCGTCATAATTTACCTTAGATCTCATTCTGCACATGTCATCTTGCTAACAAAGGGTTATATGTGTTAAGAAGTTGAAAAATCTATATATAGACATGAAGTGATGAGGAGCTGAGGACACTAGCTTGGACTCCATTTTGCCACTGTTTGTCTTTGACTAGCTTAGGTCACTGATCCACATCTTTTTATATGTAGATATTAATGGGCAACCTGTTCTGATGTTCACATGCATGCTACTGCTAACTACGATCGGTCTATTCAACATATTAATATTGATATCTTATCATTTTTCTTTTTGCGTGTGTTCTTTAGACGTCAGCATTTATTTTCGAAGTACGTTAAGTTACATTCCTGCACGCGCTTGAGATTCCTAGGTAAGCTGGCAAGTACACTACATAATACTCCTTTCGTTATTTTTTACTTGATTTACTAAAATCCATACCATCAAGTTTTTTAAAATTTAACTGTTAATAGACTCAAAAATATCTAAATCTGCTCATTTCGACTTCAGTTTTTAACTTATTTTTCACTATTCCTAAATTTCATCTTTTACTGTGTTTTTTGTTTTTTTTTGAGTTTTTTTTGCTGGTTCTTTTTTCCCTATTCGTTTACATTGTCCGTAATAGACTAACCCCTTTTTTCTATTTTTAAATTAATTACGTCAAATAAGTCACCATCAGCTACAGTGTAATTTCAGCCAGCTGCAGTGCAATTTCAGCCATAAGCCGTATTTTTTAGCCCAAATGAGCAAGCTCCTAGTTTGGCTATACAAAAATTATATCATTAAATTTCTTTGATAATACTATAATTTTATCTTTATATTGTAGTGTAAAATTATAAAAAGTAGTAATCAAAGCCGTAGATCAGAAACCATAAAAAAAATCAAAAACATCAAATAAAAAAGAACGATGAGAGTATTACTGAACGTATTGTATGGTTCAGAAACCAATCATTGACTCATATATTTGCAGAGTTCCTGAAAAAAAATATGTTTGAATTACTGAATTTTGGAAACAGTCAATTAACTAGCTACGTAATCAAAGTTTGGGCCTCGTTCATAATAAAGAACTTTGATAGGAAATCCAGAGGAACTATACTATTTCCTGCAAAGTTCATGTAAAATTCAGGTTCTTGTAACTATTACTAAACTGAATTTGCACTGGTGACCGCGGTCACCTGATCATGACATACCAGGGGCGCACACCATCGGCATCGCCCACTGCAACTCTTTCAGCGAGCGGCTGTACAACTTCACCGGCCGGGGCGGCCCCGGCGACGCCGACCCGACGCTGGACCCGCTCTACGCGGCGAACCTGCGGAAGAACAAGTGCACCACCCCGACGGACAACACCACCATCGTGGAGATGGACCCCGGCAGCTTCCTGACCTTCGACCTCGGCTACTACAGGGGCGTGCTCAAGCACCGCGGCCTCTTCCAGTCCGACGCCGCGCTCATCACCGACGCGACGGCGAAGGCCGACATCGTCAGCGTGGTGAACAGCCCGCCGGAGGTGTTCTTCCAGGTGTTCGCGCGGTCCATGGTGAGGATGGGCATGGTGGATGTCAAGACCGGCTCCGAGGGGGAGATCAGGAAGCACTGCGCCCTCGTCAACAGCTAGGCCGTGCTTGCAATGCAGGAGTTCCGTAGAAATTTTGCGGGAAGGCGGTTCCAATCCTCCAACTCCTTCAGAATCCTTTCTGAATAGGTCTCGGTGGAATCTGCGTGCAGGCATTTACACATTGTTGCATTTGCATACATCTTTGTTGGTATATCAATCGTGTTGTTCGTATGTTTTTTTTTCTTTTCTGGTTTCTTTTCTTCTTTTTTACGCTGGTCTTTAGTTTCTGCTCCAAGTGTAACTATGTATGTTGTTTCTATCATATATTTGTGCAAGTTGTTTCAGTGACATAATATACTACACGGAGATAATAACAAGGAGATTGCATTTTGTGAGGTCCGAGCGTGCATCGTGGCTTTTTGGCGCACAGGACAGAACTTATATGTGGATTGTCCCCTGAGAGAAGCGTTCTGAGATAAGGTTGATGGGCACAGTTGCTTAAAGGCAGTTCAGTAATCTTCAGAGCCTCCGACAAATCAATCATCGCCCGAGTGTACCAAGACTGAATAATCCATGGTAGCCTGGCCTCCATGAACAGGTTACCGTTTTGAGAGGGGAAGGTACGGCCTAACAGGTGCGTGCAGCAACAGCATATGAACAGCAACAGCCTGATCAATATGGCTTCAGCTTCTGGCTTCAGCTTATTTTTGCACTATTCATAAATTTCGTCTTTTTCTGAACTTTTGGCTTTTTTTGAGTTTTTTTACCGGTTCTTTTTTTCCTCGTATTTGTTTACATTATACGTGATGGGTTAATATGTTTTTTCTATTTTTAAATTTTTTTAAATTTAATTATGGTAAATAAGCCTCTGTCAGCACAGTGCTTTATTCAGCCAGCTACAGTGTTTTCAGCCATAAGCCATGAGGCTTTCAGCCGAACCGATCACCACCCAGATTTGGTCCGTTTCAAACCGCTTCAGTTTTTGACTTTTTTATTTTTGGTTCATTTAAGTCAAAAACCATTTAAAACATATCATCTTCTAATTTTAGCCTTTTGTTTTTGTTTTTTCTTTTTTATTTTCATTGTTTGTGAAGATATAGTGGTGCTCTTATTTTTTTTATTTTTTTAATTAAATAGCTAAAAAAAGTTAACAATCGCTATAATATAATTTCAACTTTAAATCAAAAACTTCGACAAAAGTCACTGTTGTAAGCTGAAGCTTTTAGCTGGTTGGGGCGCCCCTGAATTGGTTGATGCGATCAAGCACGAGCATCCATCGTGCAAGGGCCGGCCTAGCTTATAAATGAACTTCGTTGAGACATTGCGATCGGCGACCAACCAACTCATTAGGCCATGCTCTCGTAGGGCACCACGGCTGCAGGGACGTGTGCTGCTTCCACTTGATTTCTGCAGAGTAGCGCGCGGCGCTGCTTTTTTGGGTTTATGTTTTTAGTTTTTAACTTTTTAATTTCATTTTTTTTTGGTTTTTTGGCTTTTCAGGGGTTTTTTGTATTTCTTTGCATTGTCTAAGATGAGAAAATCTGTTTTTTTCATTTTAAAATTTTTTAAATGTAATTACACCAAAAACTTACATCAGTTGTACTGAAAAAAAAAGTCTCAAATAATGCCAAACAAGCCTAAAAACAAACAACATAAGCCAACTTGAGAACCACCGACTCAGTTGGGCTTGTGTTTATGGCATTTGGCTTATTTTTTTTACTGTAACAGCTCAAAAGGCACTGTAATAGCTTTAAAAAGCTGATGAAAGTTGAAATAGGCTACAACAAGGACATTCAACAAACGTGCAAGCTGTTATATGCATGCAGCTGGTATCAAAAAGCTTAATAAAAAAATAAGCTCAAAATGGCAGATCGATAACTAGTCTAGCACCACAAGATCAGTTTGAATGGACACTATCAATTCTTGTATTGATCGGATGGCTCCTGACATACAGTGCACGGTACATACAACAATGCGTGTACGGTGATTACACATGCAAGTTGCGTACGGATGCATTGCAAGTGGCAAATCTAGGTATATGCCACCAACAACGCTGCTGTTCAGTCATGTGTCATTTCTATCAGTGCGACGTCAATGCCCTGTGGAAGGCCAGGCGAAACAGAAGGTCCCGCAGGCTGGGCTGGCTGGTTGGGGGGCATCCTCACAGGCAACTCGAGGTCGATGATAAAGTTGTGCAACGACATGCAAACCGTAATGATCACACTTTGTCTGCGACCCTTGTAGCTATGAACCTTGTCGAGTATGCGTCATTTGCCTTTGCACATGCCAAACGGGCGCTCGACGACGTTCTGCAATTGTGAGTACCGATAGTTGAAGAGCTCCTGCATCTCCGCCGGGTTCCTTCCATTGTTGAACTCGGAAAAATGATACCTGGAGTTGCGATATGGAGTCAGGTACCCCAACCTGTTGAGATACCCGGAGTCGACAAGGTAGTACTTGCCTACAACAAAAAATAACGTTTAGTACAAGCCTTGCAATGCATGGTGTAGTGCAAATTTTGTTGTGATGTATTACCTGACGGTGGATGTGGGAAGCGGTCACCGTACTTCACCATAGTCTGTTGTAGGATCCGAGTGTCATGCACCGAGCCTAGCTATCCAGCGCACACAAATATGAACTGACAGTCTAAGTCGCAAATGGCAAGAACGTTCTGGCTAGTTAGCCATACCTATTGGAATGTCGCGCCCTCTCATCGTTTGAAACCACGACTTTTACATGCGTGTCGTCAATGGCCCCTATACAGTTGTTGAAGTAGGGGTAGAATCTCTGTTGCAGGTGCCTAGATGCACTGTCTGATACGTAGGATTAGATGGTGCAATGATGTCAGCAACAAGGTCAGATACACTTTGCAACACATCATTGAATCTCTTGCAAATGGTACCCACAGAGTGCTCAAAACGGTTAATTCCTTGTCTTTGCGATTGGGGTGCCCCGTAGTTCCACAAAAAGAGGCCTAACGCTTCCTTCAAACAAACTTTCCGAGATGTCCGTAGGCCGTAATTTGCAACAAGCCTATCATGAAGTGCCTCAAAAACACTGGGGCTCATCTTGAACATGTTGTGGCAATGCTGCTCATCGATACGTTGCAATGAAACCCACTACCATCCAGTCACTACCGACACTCTTGGGATAGGCTCCAAGCTCATTTCATCATCGGCGGCGTGAAACACGACAAGGGCCACGCATAGGATGAACCAGGGTCAACACCAAGGCCCATCGCACGAAGCTTCAATCCCTTCCATTTATTGTAATCACGGTTCATGGTCTCCCACTTGTTCTTCATTTGCTTCATCGTGTATGGTAAGCTGGTTCACTCAGTGAATTTGCAGACAAGGTTGTGCTTGCCCTACGTGTTCAAGCGTGAATACGGTCGGTTCTGTGCCTCGACCTCTTCAGCGCATATTTCTAGGAATACACACATACTCTCATCGCTCCAAGTAGCCAGGGCCATCTGCAGCCATGACGGGCAAGTGCCAAAGGAAGGGTGGTGGATATGCCAGAGCAAACATAGTAGCTAAGCATACCCACCTCTATTGACAAGGCGAAACAAGAGATACAGGAAACTATGGGGAAGGGAAAGGGTCATACCTTGCAGTGGGCAAGGTGGTCGGTGAGAGGACGTCCGCACAAGGTGCTAGGCTGGCCTACGGGGGACCTTGCATAGGCCTATGAGTGGTACTGACGGACAGGGCGCACGTAGGCAACCAGAGGCACCGCAACTCACGAACAGCAGAGCTCGTGCCGTGAGGCCAACTCGAGATGGTGGATCTATTGCGGGACTCTACGGTCCCTGATTTGGGAGTGGCCCACGGCGAGGCCACTGCGGACGGGCATGGGGACGAAGGCCCACTGGTGTGGGGGCCTGAGTGGCCGCCGCGGAGGGGGTCGCCACGGCCGATGGCGGGGGCAAAGATGGCGCAATCGCTGGAAGGGGTGGGGGAGGGGGAGTGTCTGTGGGTTGGGAAAATAGCAACTACCTTGCGGGGGGTGGGTGGCCTATTGAAGAGCCGTAAATGCTACTTCGGGGCTCCCTCTAGAAGCCGCATCCACCGACAATGCTCTAGCTCTGACTGGCTTCGGGCTTCTTCCAGCTAGAAGCCATAAGTCCGTCGCGGAAGCCAAACTGAGCATGGTCGTGACCAAGATGACCGCGCGAGGCTCCAAATCAAACCAGATGTACGTATGAGACCATATCTATGAGGTCAATGGCTCAGTCATTGCCAAAGTTTCTCGATGACAATATCTAGTGGGGGCGAGATAAATCGATGGCGTAAGTGTGGAAAGCTAGGTGGCAGTGGGATGGCAATGGCATGTGCAAATGGAGCGATTTCTCTAAATGTTGCGTTATTTTAAAAAAAATGGCGAGGAGCTTGCCCCACTCCAAACGACTTCAGCTTCTGGTTTTTTCGCTTTAGGCTTACTTAAGCCAGAAGCCAATTGGAATGTATCAGCTTCTAGTTTTGGATTTTGTGGATTTTTTTGCCTTTTCTTTCTTCTCCATATCCTTTGCATTGTCCATGATGATATAACGGTTTTTTATTTTTTTTATTTTTCTCGAAAAGCTAACAACTGCTACAGTACAATTTTAACCAAACACAGCTATAAGCTTAAGTCATAAGCTATTTAGAGCACCACCTTAGAATTCACTTAAAGAAAAGGTAGGTACTCGTATTAGAGCTTGGGTTCGTGCCGTGTCCGAGGTCACCTTGCTTGATTCCTTGAACGTTGTTCATGACAATCAAGATTTTTCTTTGAAATATACCATTCTCAACCTCGAGTCTGTTTAGAGCACAGGAATTTTATGAAAAATAGTTCAGTTCCTATAGTAAGTGGATAATTTTCTTGTGTTTCAAACAGGGCTTGAGCTATGGCCAAAGTCAAAATCGTCTAAAAATACAACATTTGACTGATCAACAAGAATGATAATTGTGTGTATACAATGTAAATTGTATGTATTCGTATGCTGCAATACTTGTACCAATACCAATGTACTGATAGCTTTTGCTGGATTAAATGAACAAAATGTTCGTCTATGATAATTCTCAAAATTACTGCACCGGTGAGAAGAACCTATGCAATGCAATCGCAGCGAAGGTTGCAGATTAAAATACTGTCGAGCACCGTAGCACTGGACCGCACCCAGTCTCATGCGAATTACGGTGCAGGACTACTGAAATACAATTTCCAGCCTGCCGGACAGCACTGTGTATGATGATGAAAGTAAACGGGTGATCTGCATGTTAAATTCTTCTCAACATATTTGCTCTCCGGTCAAAAAGTCAAATTTTAGTTTACTTATCATTTTGAATGTTGACATGGTTTTTAATGGACATATTTGATCATTACTTTTTTTAATTATGTGTTAGTAAAATTTATTAAAACTATAATAATGTTGAAGTTTTAGTAAAAATTATTAAAACTATAATAATATTGTAGTACTTTGACTACTAATATCATTACTGCCAAAGTTTTTGCATCTATTGAGAACAGAGGAAGCAGATCGGATATATCATATATGAAAATCATACATGTAGATTTATCTCTAAAAAGTGATCAAAATTGCACGAACGTGTCAATATCTTGTTTCGTGACTGGAGGGAGCAACTGAGCTGCAATCCCTGCCCCAATGACTGAAAGCACCTGTTGAGGACTAAGGATTTAAGAAGGAAGCTGGCAAAATTATCTCAATGATTGAAACACTGAAACAACCTGTTGAGGACTACGAAGCTGGATAAACAAGTCCAGATCTGAACTAAATCCCGAAACAATCCCCTTATCTACCCCCCGCCCCCTCAAAAATAAATAAATAAACAACAATCTCTGGAACAAACATCATTTGCTGCTGGCAAACTACTCGAATATAAGACGCTACAGTTCACATTTTTCAATCATTTGATAAGCTAATTCAGTCCACTCAGGTACAGCGGTACAGACGGTTACTTTTCAACACACGCAGAAAGAAATGGAAAGGGGTGCTCGTGATATTTCTGCCGATTTCACCTTGATGCTGATGAGCGAGCACTAATAGAAGAATGGTATGTACTGCTCCTCTGTTTGCGATATGAAGAATACACATCATCATACTGGCTCACCTCATTTGGATCGGCAGAAGCTCCAAGACCCAATCGGCCGCTTGATCCTGGTTTGCTATCAACCGAACCATCAGCACGCATCCCTGTCTCTGGGTTTACCAGCAAGTTAGGCGGGGGAGGAATACATGCGCCTCCCTTGCGAGCAGGAAGGTCCCTCTCATAGTCATCATAATCATCGGGCTCGCTTTGCTTCATTGGACCTTCGGACGGGTTTACCTCCCCAATCTCCTTGAAGAACTTCGATACACGCTCAAGGATCTCAGACTCTAGAACAGTGGATGGTGGGATGGTCGTGGGGATGTCAAGCGGGCTCAAGGGAGAGTATGGCACCCCACTCCCGATTTGCATCTTGCGGACCATTCCTGGAATAAGGCCAGGGGGGAATAGTGGATAAGGAGGTGGATTTGGATCAGTAGTAGCTGGAGCAGTGCTTTGAGGGAGCGCAGAGGGAGCTGGTTTCACTGGCAAAGATCCTGGAAACGTTGTTTGAGGGTAAGCACCAGCTGGAGGTTGGTTTGCTGGAAATTGTGCAGAAGGCACAGGTTGGGGTGGAGCAGAAATAGGATAGATTGCCTTCTCCTCTTGCGGCTCCGAGGTCCATTTCGAGGGAAGCTGCGCTGATCCTGAAAAGATATCCATCACCATTATTTAGGTTTACCTCCAACAAGCAAAAGTTCCATGCAACATGGCTTAAAAGCTATTGCAAGGGGATGGTGTAACACCAGAGAATCAATTTATAGAATGATTTAATTAAGAAAAAAGTAATCAAACAGTGAATAAATTATTTTTTCTAGTTATATAAACATAGCAATGATTCTGGACATGACAGGTGTTAAAGGATTGAAGCCCAGAGAATTACTGAATCACTTTCAGTGGTCTGGTAACCTATAGTAACTATGATATTTGCTTTCCTGCATAGCTTGGCAAACTTTTCACATATTTCAAAGCTATCAGCTTATAAAGTTTCTTGGCATCAACGTATTACGGTTACAGCCATGAGAGTTATCATATCAAAATGACAAGAAAATGATAAAAGGTTGGAATTCCATAGGTCGAGTACGCAAAAGTTACAACAAATCCTTATATCAAAGCTAACAACCTAAAAGCTTCTAAACTCAGATGAGAAAAAAAATAATGAGCACCTAGACAGGATGGTACGGAGGTAGTAGAAGAGGGGGAGGGAGGAGACACCTGAAAAAGTTGTGGGATCTGGTGAAACATGTCGTGGTGCCAAAGGATATGACACCCCACCTTTCATCTCCCTTTCAAGGCTAGCAATGGTTTCCTGATCGTAAACTTCCTTTGAAGCCCAGAACTGCAGGATTTTCTCAAGGCGAGTCTGGTTGTCATCTTTGTTCTGCAGATTATTATAAATCCTTGCAAGCATGGAGCCCAGCACAGATTTAAAAGCAAGAGCCTCACTGTCAAGGTCCTGAATATTAGTTCGTCTCTGTAAGCTGTAGCATATGGAATATGGTTAGCAGAGCACCAGCAATACATTAAACACACAAAGAAGTTCATGTACAGTATGAAGCTGTAAGATACTAGATGCAATGAATCAAGGGTTCATGCATCAGCGGATTCTCCCGATCAAATGTGTTGAACACCCTAATCAAACAGAATATGAGGGCCTGTTTGGATAGAGAGGATATGGATTTGCTAAAGCAGAATAACTTTCAGAAAAGCACATCACAACTTCGCTAGGTGCCAACTTTAGTGCACCTCAAAGTTTATCAAGGACTAAATGCTTAAAATCTTGGCAGTAACACGTTCATCTCCATACGAGAAAAATCCTAAAAAGCTAGCTATGTTGCCATAAGTCAGAGACATGAGCTATAGGGCCTGTTCGGCTGGCCTCCGGCCGGCCGGCTTTTCGCAGCCGCTACAGTACTTAACTTTTAAACGGAGTATTTTCTCAAGACGGGGTCTATAAGTTAAACGTAGTACACGTTAAAAGCCCAACATATGTACCAACCAAAATTGCAAGTGAATATCGATCTCTCCGTAATCTGTACCGTAAACAGCCAAAATTCAAAAATTTCAGCCAAAAGCCATAAGCCACAGCCAAAATGAACAGGCCCATATTCCTAGTAGGAATGAACAACACAAGGACACAACATGATTTAATTTCTTTCATTGATTATGTGCTTTGTAAACAAATGATGAGATCTGATGGTTGATCTTCATTTTGTTTTTTTCTTGACGGCCTTCTATTTGCAAAGGAACAACCATTCTTCCACTGTTTACATTTTTTTGTCTTCATGTAGTACGATGGTCTTTGAAATGAAATAGGGTGAACTAAGGTCATGTCAAATACCACTCATTTGGCATTTGAATTTTGAAGAGAAAAATGACCTTGATACTGAAAAGTTGAAAGGGCATTTTCTATGTTACATTGTTGCTACACTTCTGTTAATAAGATAAGATGACATCAAGATTTGCCAATTGGCTAATACTTCAAACGCTGGTTTTTCAGCCGCATCAAGACGAAGCAACCAATTAATCATGTTAACATCAGCCTGAACACTTTGAACAAACAGAAAATTGATCAAATCAAGAACTACACTTTAGTTGAAAAGCCATAAGATGAGCAATTCTATTCACAAAACAAATATTAAATTCAAACCGCACCTTTCAAAAAGAATATCATTCACCAGGAAAATAATGTGCAGCTGCCTCTCCGAATCCTCTATAGCAAATATTCTCTCCCTAAGAGCTTCAGCCAGAGCCGGCGCAAATGGCAACCTTTGCATAAACCATGCCTTGGCTCCCTTTATTGACTCCTTGGTGCCATTAAGATTGGTAAACACCTCGTTAAGCTCAGCAGCGACATTCGTCGGGAGCGGCCCGGAAAGGCCCTTGAAGGGTTTCGCCGCAGCTTCATACTCCCCATGACCGGGAGCACCAAAATGCTGGTGCGGGTCGTAGAACGGCGGGTACGCCGGCTGGTGCATCGACGGCCCCCGCATCATCGGACCCATCGACGGCATCATATGCATGGACTCCGGTGGGTACGGCGCCACCGGCGGCCGCGGCGAGACCCAAAGCTTGTACCTGTAGTAGGCGTGCCCTTCCCCGCCGAAGACGAAAGCGTAGTCCGGGTTGTCGTGCTGCTTGTCGCGGATCACGACCTCGAACTCCGGCCCATTCTTGGCGATGTACTCGACGAGCTTGTCGATGCGCTTCTGGAGCTCCGGGTCTGACGGCGGCGGGGCCGAGTCGAACGGCGGGTGCATGTAGGGGTGAGACGGCGGGGAGGGCGTCGACATGACGTGCGGCGGGTGCGCCGCGAAGGGGGGAGGCTGCTGGTGCGGGGGGAGGTGCGGGTAGAGCTGCTGGGCCTGCGGGGGCGGCATCCCGCGCGGGTAGGGGGCGTACTGCGGGAGCGGCGCGGCGAAGGGCGGCACGACGTGCGGGTGGTGCGGATACTGCGCCTGCGGGTGGAAGCCGTACTGCGGCGGCGGTGGCGGCTGCTGCTGCGCCTGCGCGTACGCCATGGCCGCCGCCGTGTAGTCTTGGGGTTGCCGGTCCATGAGACGGCGGGTCTTGGCGAGAGGAGAGGTAGGGCTCAGAGCGCCGGTGATGGCGGCGGCGGAGAGGAGAGGGGGACTGAGATGCCTGCTTCTACCCCTCTTCTCTTTTCTTTGGGTGGAAATTACAGAAACGACCCTTGTAAGTAGGGGTTTTTTTTAGGAAGGCCCATAAATGTTTTTGGGACTTACTAATAGACATGCGACTATTTTTCTTTTTATTTTCAATCACTTTTTTATACTACAACTTTATGTTATTGATAATGTAGTTTTAGGTGGAGAGGGTTTAGTACATAACTTCAAGTGAAGAGAATTTAGTACACTGTAATTTTATGTGACTGAGAGTACAACTTCATGTGTCATAAAAAAATTTAATCGATTATGCAATAGCAAAACCGAATGTTCGGTTCATTCGAAACTTCTTTTCAGGGAAAAGAAGTATATGTTCACAGTACACATAAACATAATTTACATGAAACTCAGCATATAACTCCGAGTACAGCCAGGAATCAAACGACCGATCACAAGACAATTAAGAGACTAAAACGATCATTGATGTTTATAGCTTATAATGACAAAATACTTCCTACCTTGTTTTAAATAGCCTGATATAGCGTCGCTAAAGCCTCGATATAACAGACAAGGGGTAGTGCCTGCTAGCAATCTGTCTGAAGCACCTTGTCTAGTTGTGGAGCCTATACCAATCAGAGGAAGATCGTAGACACTAGATAATAACTAGTTGACAGTGTTAAGACAGGTATGGTCTTAATGGATAAACGATGCTATTCCAGAATAGAGTTGATGTCTCGTGTTACCAGTTTTTCCTTCTTCGCTTGTTGAGAGAGTGATAGATCTTCTTCTAGCTGTTGAAACATTATTCTGTCGTTGATCACTTGGGCTCATTTCATAAGCATTATACGGATCTTCATTACCAGCATTCCCACTGGAACCTTGTTCCTTGGTACCAGACTTAAGGGTAACTGAAGCAAGCAAATCAGCAAACCTCTCAAAACGAGCTTGAGACCTGCAGACCTCGAATGTGTCAATAGCTATGCAATAAACATGTGAAGACTAAAAATAGGAGTACAATTATGTGCTGATTCAGACCACATAGAAGTTCAAGAGTAGTTCATATAAAAGAAACGTGCCTTTTAAGTCATCCTGTGCTTTCACATAACGCCCATGTGCTCTAATGAGTTCTCTTTATTTTTGAGGTCATCCTATAGCAAAAGAGCAGTATTATGAAGAACCAAGTACTTGGGAATCTTTTCTTTATACGAACTGAACTGACATTAAAAAATGAACAGTAGTATGCTCATGTTGAAATGTGAAACCTTCGGCAATCTTCTCTCTCTTTGTTCAGTTGCAATTCAAGATCATCTATTCTGGTAGAGAGAACGCATGCTTCATCAATCTTCTTGTCCAATATCATCTATGGTACACGGAACCATTAAATAGAGTGCAATATTTAGATATAGACAAAAATGAGCAGGCTATTGCAGGAAGAAAATTAGAGAGACCTTAAGCACAACCATAAGCAAGTACAAAATAGCAATTAGAAGTTTAAAAAAGCATCTTACTGGGCCACTTATGGAGGGCTAACTAATCATCCTATCATTCAATTAGAGCATGATTCCATTTCAATATCTACCCGATCATGCATGATTATGTTATGAATAGCGCTTGTATTCATATGAGGCCAATGGGCCGGTATATATACACAAAGTACAGGTGGTAAATATGCAAAGAACCCCTCATAACAATGGGGAATAACAACTATACATATATCTCTAACACCCCCCTCAAACTCATGGTGGATCAACAACACTGAGTTTGGAGCGGTAGAAACTGTGCTGTGCTCGAGTCTGGGCCTTCGTGAAGAAATCCGCTATCTGAAGCTCTGAAGGCACATACTGAAGAGTAATCACCTGATCATGCACACAAGTCCTCATGAAAGAAGCATCAACACCAATATGCTTGGTGAGCTCATGCTTCACAGGATCACGAGCAATACTGATAGCACCTGTACTATCTGACAAGAGAGGGGTCGGTGTAGTGACAGAAACACCAAAATCCTCAAGTAACCACCGTAACCAAGTAATCTCTGCTGTCAAGAGAGCCATAGCTCGCAACTCAGCCTCTGCACTCGAACGGGACACTGCAGTCTGTTTCTTCGTCTTCCAGGCATAAGAGAACCACCAAGAAAAACACAGTAAGCAGAGATAGACCGGCGATCAGAGGGATCGCTGGCCCAAGTAGCATCCGAATAGGCCTGAAGCTGTAACGAGCTGGAACGTGGAAAGAAGAGACGGCGAGAGATGGTCCCACGAAGGTATCGCAGAACTCGAAGAAGGTGGCTGTAGTGAACCTGAGTGGGAGCTGAAACAAACTGACTCAGAATATGAAAGTGATATCCGGACGAGTAACAGCAAGGTAGACAAGACTCCCAACAAGATGACGATAGCGAGTCGGATCAGAAAGAGGCTCGCCATCAGTGAGTCGGAGGTGAACATTGAGCTCCATGGGAGTCTCAACAGTACGCTGATCAGTGAGAGAGGCGCGATCAAGAAGATCCTGAATATATTTCGCTTGGGACATAAAGAAACCATCTGGAGTGGAAGTAACCTCAATCCCAAGGAAGTAACGAAGAGGACCAAGATCCGACATAAGGAACTGCTCACTAAGACGAGCCTTGACAAAGGCAATGTACTCAGAATCATCTCCCGTAATGATCATATCATCAACATACAGGAGAAGAAGAGTCCGACCACGAGACGAAGTGTGGACAAAGAGCGCAGGATCATGATCACTAGCTGAAAAACCAGCAGCAGTGACCACAGAGGAGAAGCGCTCAAACCAAGCACGAGGGGCTTGCTTAAGGCCATAGAGAGAGCGACGAAGGCGACAGACCATGCCCTCAGGAACAGAATACCCAGGTGGCGGATGCATGTAGACCTCCTCACGCAACTCACCATTAAGAAAGGCATTCTTGACATCAAGCTGAGAAACAGACCAGTGGCGAACAGACGCCACCGAAAGAAGAGTGCGAACAGTGGTCATGTGGGCCACAGGAGCAAAAGTCTTGTCGTAGTCAACACCATGCTCCTGCTGGAAGCCACGAGCAACAAGACGCGCCTTATAGCGCTCAAGAGAGCCATCAGAGCGAGTCTTAATCTTATAGACCCACTTACATGTGATGGGATGAGAATGAGATGGAAAAGGAACAAGATCCCAAGTACCAGTACGCTCGAGGGTAGCAATCTCCTCGGCCATGGCAAGCTGCCACTCAGGGTGAGTAACAGCATCCCGGTAGGAGACAGGCTCACGAGTAGCTGCGCCAGCAAAGGCAAAACGGGCAGGAGGCCGAATCGATTGGCGATCGCGGAGAGCATAGCGAGGAGAAGATGACCCATCTGGGGAAGATGGAGCATCAGAAGAAGATGGAACATCAGAAGAAGATGGCTCATCTGGAAGATCCTCAATACGAGGTCGACGAGTGTAGAAGAGAAGGGGAGAAGGTACTGTAGTGGGAGGAGCCTGCGGAGTCGTAGGAGACGACACAGGCGGCGGCAACGGCGGAGAGGCCACAGGGGGAATATGTGGAGACTCAGTGGGATAGGTGGACGAGGGCAAAACAGATATAGGTGTATCTGGAAAGGTCAAGAAAGATAGAGACTCCACAGAGGAAGCCGAAGGAGAGGCAGGACGTGGGTAGAATGGACGAGACTCGTCGAAAGTCACATCCCGAGAAACCCGCATCCGACGACCAACAGGATCCCAACACCGATAACCCTTGTGCTCGGCACTGTATCCCAGAAAGACACACTCAACAGACTGAGCGGTCAGTTTGGTGCGTTCTCGAGGGGCGAGGAGAACGTAGCAAACGCAGCCAAACATATGAAGGGTAGAGTAGTCAGGAAGAAGACCACAGAGACGCTCAACAGGGATCGCTCCCTGAAGAGCAGAAGAGGGCTGGATGTTGACGAGATAGGTGGCAGTGGAAACAGCCTCGGCCCAAAAGTGAGGTGGAATAGAGGCGGCGATCATCAGAGCACGAGCCGTCTCAAGGAGGTGACGATGCTTGCGCTCAGCAACACCATTCTGAGCATGAGCACCAGGACAAGAGAACTGAGCGAGAGTGCCCTGCTCAGCAAGGAAGTTGCGCAGGTAACGAGAGAGGTACTCGCCAGCAGAATCAGCACGAAAAACACGAATAGGAGTGGAGAACTGTGTTTGAATCATAGTAGCAAATTGTTTATAGATAGACAAGACCTCACTACGAGAAGACATGAAATATATCCAAGTATGGCGAGAAAAATCATCTATAAAAATGATATAATATCGATGACCCCCTTTCGAAACGAAGGGAGCCGGACCCCAAACATCTGAATGAACAAGATCAAACGGGCGCTGAGACACAGACTCACTATGAGGATAAGGAAGCTGGATCTGTTTACCTAACTTACAGCCCTGACAATCTAAAGACACGTCTCCTGAGACAGACCCCAGAAGACCACGACGAACTAAGGACGACAGACGGGATCCACACAGATGGCCAAGACGGTGGTGCCACTGCTGGAAGGAGCCGGTAGACGAAGTGGCAGAAGCGGAGAGACTGGCGGCGATGGTGGCAGCGGAAGGAAGGTGAAGCCAGTCAAGCTCCCAGAGACGCTGTGAGTCACGGCGCCGAGGGCCAGAACCAACCAGAGCTCCCGTGTGGCAGTCCTGAACACAACAAGAGTCAGAGTCGAGAATGACCCGATAACCAAGGTCAGTAATCTGCCCAACAGAAAGAAGCTGCAAGGTAAGGCGAGGAACATGAGCAACAGAAGGAACATGAAAAGATGAGTTGCTAAGAGATCCTCGACCAGAGACAGAAAGAGATGTACCATCAGCAGTAAGAACACTGACAGGAGAATCAAGAGGTGTAATAGAAGACAGAGTGGAAGGATCAGGAGTCATGTGAAAAGATGCTCCAGAATCAAGAATCCACAGGGAGGTACCTGACTGTGTAGGAGGTGGTCTCTCAGTGCCCGAAGAGTCAGTAGCAGAACCTGCAGAACCTGTCGAGGGAGAACCTGAAGCGGCAAGTAGGCGTCGAAGTCTGGCTATCTCCTGCTCGGTGAGAGAAGCTGCTGAAGAAGTCGAGGCAGACGTCGTCGTAGAAGCACTAGTGCCAGTAGAAGAACGGCGTGAAAGGTGTCGCTTCTTCTTGTAGCACTGGGACTCAGTGTGGCCATCCTTGTCGCAGTAGGAACAGTGAGGACGGCCACCTCCAGACGGAGGACGGCCACCACCACCTGTGGTAGCCGCTGGAGGAGGCAGTGTAGCAGGCGGACGAGCGGCGAGCACAGAGGGGAGTGGCATCAGACCAGCACCACTCAAACGAGTCTCCTCTGCGCGTATCTCGGTAAGAGCCTCCAGGAGAGTGACACGAGGGTGGCGTGCAAGGAGCTGGGCACGCCTTTGCTCGAACTCAGGACGAAGGCGAGTAAGGAACTCGTAAACCCGCTGAAACTCCAGGTCAGCACGTACATCCAGGCAGCACGGACAGGTACGACAGCCAGCAGTGCGAAGTGAGTCCAACTGACGCCAGACAGCAGAACTCTGAGCGTAAAAAGCGTCAACAGTAGCATCACCCTGCCGAAGAGAGTGCTCCTGGCGGACCACGGACAGGTACAGGGCATCACCAGAGGGCTCGTAGCGCTGACGAAGATGAGTCCACATCTGGAAAGCCGAAGGGAGTCCCACAACCTCAGAAGAAAACTGAGGCTGGACACTGGCGATGAAGACAGCAGCAGCCCGAGCGTCGTCATCGTACCACTGAGTGTAGACGGTCAGACAATCCTTGTAGGAATCCAGAGCCTCCTGGTAGGCAGAGGCCGCTTTATCAGCAGCTTCATCATCAGCAGCAGCCTTATCGGCTGTCGGGGGCAATGCAACAGGCGTAGGCTCCGTCGGAGGAATAGGGCAAGGCGGGCAGGTGACATCGCCAGAGAGGACGCCCCAGAGACGAAGACCACGCATGTGAATGCGCATGTGAGACACGAAGTCGGTGTAATTAACACCATCAAAGATCACCAGGCAGCGAGGGAGGGAAACGGTACCCATTGGTAGGCGGCGCTGGACGGCGCGGCGACCAAGGCAACGAAGTCTAACAGGCGGTGCTGGACGGCGCGGCGGTTAGAACGACGTTTTTTTTTGCTTTCCGGTCGGTTTTACAAACCGACCGAGCCGAGGGAACCGACCGAGCCCAACCCTAGAACAGGAGCGGGAGCGGGAGGCAGCCCTGCGGCGGCGGCCCGGCGCGGGAGGCGGCGGCCCGGCGCGGGAGGCGGCGGCCGGAGTGGAGGCGGCGGCCGGAGCGGAGGCCGCGGAGGCCCGCCTCTCAGCGGCGACCTCGGACGAGCGGCAACGGAGACGGCGGCCCGGCGCGGGAGGCGGCGGCCGGAGCGGAGGCCGCGGAGGCCTGCCTCTCAGCGGCGACCTCGGACGAGCGGCGGCCGCCCTCGGGCGGAATAGCGGCGGGGAGGCGCGGGAGGCGGCGGCGGCCCGGCGCGGGCGGAGCGGAGGCGGCGGAAGGCGAGCGGAGACGCAGGGAGGCCGGCGGCGGCGCAGGGAGGCCGGCGGCGGCGCAGGGAGGCCGGCGACGGCGCGGGGAGGCCGGCGACGGCACGGGGAGGCCGGCGGCGGCGCAGGGAGGCCGGTGACGGCGCGGGGAGGCCGGCGACGGCGCGCGGAACCCTAGGTAAGCCAAAACCGTAGTTTTGGCTCTGATACCATGTTATGAATAACGCTTGTATTCATATGAGGCCAATGGGCCGGTATATATACACAAAGTACAGGTGGTAAATATGCAAAGAACCCCTCATAACAATGGGGAATAACAACTATACATATATCTCTAACAGATTACTCATCAATATTTGGCATCATAGTTTATAGATTACTCATCAATGTTTGGAATCATAGTTTATAGAGCAAAACAATTGCAGTTCCTCTGGCATGAATGCGTGATTACATTTCAATGGAGTGAATCTCACAAAAACATGAAAATTTTATATTTCCCCAACAGAAAAGCTCCCATATGTGAATGAGATGGATTACAACAGTCCATACCTGTGCTTCATTATCATCTTTCTCATCGCTGCTGGAGAATCTGGCATCCTTTTTTCTATCTTCGTTATCGGATGTGCCCAAACTTCGTGATGAATCAGTCTTTCCACCATCAAGCTTCTTCCTTTGCCTTCTCTCACTGAAAAGTCCACACAAACATGAGTAATTGCAGAAATTACCAAATTGCAAGAATAACATGTGCGAAGGTTACATTTTTAGCATAAGGATAGAATTATCCATTTATCCTCATAAAACAACAAACCCAAAGGGCTCCCTCCTTAAAGTAGAAATAGATGAGAAATTAAACTCAATGGTAGGTTGCAGTATAAACATAGAACAAAGGGTGTGACAAACAATAATCTACTTGGAAAAATTTAAGAATCAATCGGTAGAGGCTTAATATACACAACTTGCAATACTTCAGAACAAAATGAGCCTGTCAAGAATGATTAACAGATGTGCCATAGAATGACTAAACTCACAATCTCTTATATGTTTGCGTTACTAAGAGCAAACATGCTTATCTTTGTCTGATGTCTAGGTACATTATAATTTATACATAATAAAACTGGCACATGATCGACATGCAATAGTAAAAAATAACCTGACCACTGCCATGGTAGAGTCTTTAATGTAGAATCTGAATATCTGAAAAACTATTTAGCCGCAATAAAACTAAAGCTTTTACTTTTGTGATTACTCCCCAGGAGAATAAACACGTCCCTGCTAGTAAACTACACAGCATCAAACCCCTTGTTATATATTGCATTGCAGTTCGCACACATGGCAAACAAAAAAGATAATACAAAAGAACTAAGTCATAAAGTCATACGAAGATAGACTATATGCCAATAAAATGGACAAAATTAGGCAATAGCGCAATACATAAGCACACTTAAGGACACGATTGCAAAGATGCATGCATATTTGCTCAGAGTATATCTAGAATTAACGGACTGCACAACAAAGGTCATATGCTGCGATGAATCCCTTCAGAGAATCCTTGTGACATACCTCTTCCTGATGGGAGATCTTGAATGACTAGACCCTGCAAGTAAAATTTCAAGGCATAGGAGTTTAGAAATAGAATGGAGTAGACCAACTACAGGGTGCGGGTGCGCACGCGCGCACAGAGAGAGAGAGAGAGAGAGAGAGAGAGAGAGAGAGAGAGAGAGATTACCCCGTTCTTTAGACCTTGGCCTCTGATCACGAAATAAATGACCCCTGGTGTCTCTTCCAGGGGAATACCTCCCACGGGGTGAGTATCTTCTCTCAGCCCTGCCTCTTAAGTCATGATTTCTATGATCTCGTCCCCCTACAGTCAGTAAGGTGGAAGTTTTATAGAAAGAAGCACTGTATCACTTAAAAAAAAGGGTGGAGCTATATGGAGACAAGGCAACACACAAACCCATTAAGCTTAACATAACCTTGAGCCATATGATTATTTGATTAGCAATAAGAAACAGAGGTTCCAGGATAACCCCATTGGCAATAAAACAGGAGAGCCAATAAGAGTAATGCAAGAGGAGATACCAACACACGATTATGCATCATGATGCACCACTCAAAATAGATCCAGCTCTTGTAATATCAGTCATCTGAAGTGAAATTGATGAAATCTCCCAAAATTTGATATCATGTCGAGATTGTCGTATCATGAAGAAAGATCTTCCACAACTCCATGTCACCCAATAAATTTAATTTCACTTGGGCAGATATTATCCATATTGACTTCAAATATTCCTCTTCTGTGATAATACTTTGCATGATAGACAAGAATAAAGCCCAACAAGAAAACCTGACACAGCGTATTGCCACATTCAGAGGGCGTGTTTCAATTAGTTGCAAAAGCTGCTAACAACATGGTTTTAGCACATGGAGCATAACATGCATCTGATTGAGAAGAGGAACCACATGATATCCCCCAATAAAGTTCTTCTTTAACAAGATAAGCATTCGAGTGACCATAAAATGTCAGATTACCAACTGACAAGGCAAGCAATGAAAATAGGACATGTCACCCTCTGGAAGCAGTCAATCCTAAGAAATCTGCTCAGGAGACAGCTCATTTAAACAGTAATAAAATCAAAGAATAACAAGGAAGAATGCCACATTGTTCCGCAAGAAGCTTAGGCCAGTTGGTAGCTTTTCGGTACTGCAGCAACCGGCATTGAGTTGAAGCACTATATGGAAAAGATAGTAGATCATATATGCACGATAAGAAGATATATTATCAAAGTCTATGCGGAAAGCATGCAGTTCAGATGGCATCGGTATCTCTTGTTCTTCGCTGTCCACCATGTTCCCCATGAAAAAGATCTAGTGAAAGGCAAGATAGATTTAGCACAACAGCGGCACACGGCAACACGAACATCCACATAGTACTACACATCATCCGATTATTACAGCAAGTCACTAACACCCAACACACTGCCTCAGCTCCTCTTTAACAGGTAACATTCCATACGACCAGGGTGGCTGGGCTTAACTCCATCCATAGACAAATCGGCCAGGTCTCATTTCGGAAAGGTCGTTACATCAGGAAGAACGGCGAAGCGAGCAAGGACGGGTTACTTTTGCGCATGTTGAAGCCTCGGAGACGCTCCAGATTCATCACCTCGGAGTGGTCCACGAAGAGATTTACCTGCATCCACAGAAACCAATACGTCAAGATACAGGATCGGAAGACCAAACACAGCATGCCAAATGGTGAGATGGTCCATCAACGGCTTTCAGCTTCGGGGAGACATAAAAGCAGAAAGCTTCAGTACCCGTGGTCCGTATCTTCTCACAAACCACTCGGAGGTGTTGGCGTTGGATGCTTCAAACATTGTTTTCTCGAGCCCGAGCCGGCCTACAATCTTCGCGATGATGTCGGCTCTTAGAGAATCAGTGCGCTGGCAAACATCGTCAGCATCGATCATGACCATATCTGCGCCTGCTTCCAAGCATCTCTCGGCCCTCCTAATCAACAGGTCAACATCTTCAACTCTTTCTGCAAAAATATTGGCAGGCAACGCACGCACACCCGTGTTGTAAATAACGGAGTGCAGCGTAGTCATCATATGAAAGAAATGAAGCGATGCTCACAGAGTCACAGCTTAGCAAAAAAATAGTACATAGTATGGTACGACAATGGTAAATGGCTAAGTTACATTTAACAAAACTAATATTGGATCAGAAATGTATGATAGTCATTAGTCAATATTTTCACCCAGATCACTAAAGGAAAATGATTCCCTAGATAGTGTTTGCCGTGCTCATGCAAACATCATTCAGTATTGAGTATGATAGACTGGAAGTAGCATAGCATACATAAGAGTACATTAGCAGCGTTTCTAGTTACCTGAGCTGTGCTTCACAGGAGCCATATAAGCCCCAAACGCCCTATCACCAGATGCAGGAATATCAGAACTGTCAAACTTCACTGAAAACAGGGGCTTCGCCCGCAAACCGCTATTCTTTATGAGGCGGACTAATCTCAGGAGAGCCTCTTCAGGGAGCTTTAGAGATCCAGCATTCAGCTCAATGGTGTCAAATCCTAATGCCCTGCATTCCTGCAATGGAATATCTTATGTCATGTATGTTATTTCAGACACGATTGTGCATATTGCAATGAAAAAACAGTAAGAGGCCAGCATACCTCTACATATTGCTTGAAGGTAGAGGGTCCTTGACGCAAAAGATGCTCTGCCCAATCACCTGTGCTCACATATATGTCATGCTTGTGTGCTAGATCAGTGATCTCTCTAACCAGTTCTTTTCCCATTAAACTATGAGATCCACCAGAAAACTTCAAACCATCAACAAGAGGACCAAGAGAACCCAATATTTCCTGAAATATAAAATGGCAGGGACGAGAATGTGCTTTCAGAAATGGCTAGGATGGCGAAAAGATGCAGCTCGCATCACCAGACATGATTCAGGGTAGTTCATTCTTTTCATTCTAAGGACGAGTCTAAAATTTTCCTTTGTTTGAAAGAAAGCAGTAGGGAATCTAAGTTCTTCCTTGTCAAGAGTAGTATTGCTGCCCTTCTAGTGGCTTTACTCATTGACATCACTATAGTGGCTGTCAATTAACAGTAAATTATGAAGCATAATTAATAGTATTACCATCTAAGAAGCAGCCGTAACATCAATTTATCCTGAGCTTTTTACTGGTTCATGCACGGCTTTCTGGACATAAAAAATGCACAAATTGCTGGGGACCCTAGTGACATTCTGTATTGCGGACCTGCGGTTGCTCTTAACTTAATTGTCTCCATAAAACACAATTCTATAAAGAAATGCAAGCTTAGCATTCTAATGTTGGTGCCAATCACACTACGTAAACCTAGATGCAACCAGAATGAATCGTCTAATCAATTTAAAAAATTTGGCAACCCCAACGATGATCTGCAACTACAAACCGACCGCGCTGCAAAAACTAGTTGCACGACGAATTAACCCAATTCAACTCGACGCGAAGCAACAGCGATGGGTAAAAGCGTAGAACGATGAGATATGGGGCCATGGGGGTGGATCGGGCGGGCGGACCTGGAGCGCGTCGTTGGTGGGGCGGAAGGAGTAGATGGGGCTCCTCATCTCCGTTACCCCGTACCGCCGCGGCTTCTCCGGCCGGTCGTCGTCCTCGTCGCCGTAGCCGTGTCCCCGCAGCGACAGCGACACCACCTCCTCTCCCCACCGCCTCATCGTCGTCATCTTCGTCGTCTCCTCTCCCTCTCGTCCCTCCCTGATCGAGTGATAAAAAGCTCGGGAGAAGAAGGATGTGGAAGACTGCAGCTGCTTCTGGAAAGGGCGCGGCGCGATGATTGTGCCCTGACGAGTGGGGCCGGCCATCTCCACCGTATCCAAACTCTGCTCGGCTGTGTTGGGCCGGGAAATTTATCAGTGCCTGTTCGGATGGGCTTCACTGGGTTACTTTACACGTGGCCTCAGCTACGAGCAAAGGCCCATTCCAACTGAATATCTACTGGCTTGACATCAGTTGGGCCCATTTTTGTGTAAAAGGCCCATTTTGGGAGAAGCTATGAATTGTTTCATGTCTCAAAGTTAGCCTTTGCTCCGTTTAACCCAATTGCCTCTATAAAAATCTAAGCGTGTGTAGTAAACATGTACGTTATGTGTCATGAGTAGGGTGCGCGTGTTGTGTGTGGTGGTGTGGGCCCTCTTGGACTCGCATGTTTATGATTTGTTGGTAACAGGAACGAGGAATCCTATGATCTGCAGCAACGAGGAATGACAATGATGTACTTATTTATAATGAGTTAATGGATATATTAGAATAGCTTAAAAAACTTTTTGAAAAAGAGATATTTAAGTTTAAGATTTTGAAGAAAGAATATATCACTCTTCAAAATAATTATGATGCGCTAAAAGAACATGAGTATCTTCTTTTCAAGAAATATTCTAAATCTAAGGTGGATATAAACATCACATGTAATTTAATAGATGATATGTCATGTATAACTTCTAATCCTTGTATTTTATCTAAAGTTGAATGTTGTGGTTACAGATCAAACAGAGTGATGGTGGTATGGTAGTGAAGATGTTAGGTGAGCAATGCTTCGGGGTCTTCCCCGTGCCCAGTATAGCTTTATATATTCACATGGGGAGTATTTTACAATTATGTTCTTACACCCAAGTATCCCTCTCAAGGTCATTTATGTCATTACATATGTCCCATTTTGGGCTTTGCAATCTTCTAACAGGTCGGCTGGACTTAGGTGGGGGTCACCCCTACAACAGGAGCCTCTCATGGTGAAGGGTTTCACAAGCCGAAGCCATGCTGCTGAGCCATTTGGCCCCCTCCGTCCCTGCGGCCTGTGACCTGTGATCTTGGGCAGAGATGCATTTACCGGCACAGCCCAGTTTCGCATCAAGGATGCGGAGTCGAACTGGCTGCTGAAGCCGTCTCCGGCCGCGAAGTCGTTCAGCCACGGAGTCGAAGTTGCTGGCAGAGCCGCCCCGCCGAGTCGAAGCTGAGGTGAGGTCGGGCTCACCTTGCAAACATGTTGTTGATGCGCGGGGCAGGTTCGTCCCACGTGCGTGAGGTCGGAGCCGAGGGCGGGCTCATCCCGCGGAGGCGAGTCCGAAGCGGTCATGTCACCGAGGTGATTTCCGAGGTTGTCCTGTAGACGCAAAGTTGTCGTATGGCCCGATGGCTCGTAGCCCGAAGACGATGTCTTAATGGCGCCAAGGATCGAGCCAACTCTGAGGTGTCGGGCGTTGCACGGCTGTGGTCGCGCGTTCCTTCCCGAGAGGGAGGACGCGTGGCAGATCACGATTGTCGAGTTGTGGGAGACAATGCCTTAATGGCCCCGAGAATCGCGCCGGCTACTGGTGCGTGATGGAAGGTGGACCGCATCATGCGGTTACACGACTGCGGTCATGCATTCGTTCCCGAGAGGGAGGACATGTGGCAGGGCCTGATTGGCGCGTCGTGAGGTGTAAGGCGTCGTGCACACACTCCACCGCGACGCTGCACCTCCCGTCGGTTGAACTTCCGCCGGTTGGCGCTACCACCAGTTGCACTTCCCGCCCAGGAGGGATGGGCATATATATACGCTGCTACCACCGCCGCAGCATCGTCCTTCCGCACCGGCTATTTGCTTCGTTGCTTCCTGCTCGGGGCGCGCTATGTTCTTGCGTGTGATGCGTAGCCGGGTATGGCTGGGATGATCTTTTCTCAAAAATAGGCCTACCTCGGTTCATCTACATTCTCTAAAAGCATTGTTTTATAGCAGGGTTAGCGCCAATCGACACGGTCAGAAAGCACTGATGAACTGAAGGAGGTCTATTTTTGGGTTTGGTCAAAACTTATCGTAGATCGGCGGTCGCGCCTCCCGATCGTGGGGAAAGCTGATGGTTGGATTTCCACCGGTTGACGCTTCCCAATCGTGGAAGGCGAGGGGGCTTTATATGCCCCTTCGGCACCGCGCCGGCATTCTCCTTCGTGTGGGTTATATCCGGCAAAACCGGATCGTAGTTAAGTGTTTCAGCTTAAGAAAGACAGTTGATAAATGTTGCTATTTGGAGGAGTATTCAGTTGAGAAATAGATCAGAAAATTGCCCCACCTTTTACTGTCTTCTCGCTGTTTTCGTTCTTCTCTGAATTTACTGATCATTTTCTGAAAACGTTGGAACTGAGCGATTACTCGGGTGTGTTGATCCTAGGCTTAGACCCAACAGGTGATACTACTGCTGCGCGCCTACGCCTGCGCATGAGGCCGTTCTTTCCCATCACGCTGCGTTCTCTCTCTCTCTCTCACTCTCTCTCTGGGTGTAGCAATCGCTGAATCGCATTCACCCCTTAATGTTTGGCCGCTATCCTACTTCTATGCCGAAATTTGCAGGCAACAGGCTGCCTCATTTTTGAACTCAGGCATCAAAGTTAGCATCTAGTTCGCTAGATTTTGTTGGCATAAACCATTACACTATATTATATGCTAGGAAGTAGAAACGACAGGATGCAGATCAGGAAACTGGAACTGAATGATGCTTCAACCGATGCTGCTGTCATACCAACTGGTCAGTCTTGATAAATGAATATATTCTAAACCTCCTAATCCATTTTCATTGTTATTGATTTCTTCACTGTATGCACTATGAGAGCTTTTAGGCACGGAAAGAGAATAGGAGAAATGGTACAGATTCTAAATTGCCTCAGACTTGTTCTATCTTTTCATTTGTCATCTTTTTAGTTAAATGCTTGACTGAAAAATATGTATTTATCTTTCAGGCAGCATCAAGTTGGCTGCACATAGTTCCTTGGGGCATGTTCAAGCTGATGAAATATGTCAAAGAAAAGTATGGAAATCCGCCTGTGATCATTACCGAAAATGGTGGGTGGCTGAAGATTGTACTATTGACAGTCAATAAGAATTCTTGCCTTGAATGAGTCGATTAGGAATACCTGACATATGAAGTTGTTTGTGGCAGGTATGGATGATGCACACAGCCCATTTTCAAGATTAGAAAATATACTGCAGGATGATAAAAGGATACAGTACCACAGTTACTACATGTCTAACCTGCCGGACATTTTCTAATCTTGAACGGGACCATCAACACCGTGCATCATCCATGTGTTCCACTATAATCACCTGTTCTTCTTGATACTTGAGGAAACTCCGCAATCTGGATTACTGCTGGAAGGAAGGTTGCAACATCCATGGTTACTTCGTATGGTCACTGCTCGATAACTGGGAGTGGAACTCAGGGTACACAGTGCGGTTTCAGTCTTTACTACATTGACTTCAATAACAACCTGACGAGGATACCCAAAGCATCAGTCGAATGGTTCGGTCAGGTTCTAGGCCAGAAGACGGCTATCATGTAGATAGAGTACAGTGATTCCGCAATGGCCATTTTAAGCGTACAAAACTGTTGTAAAAGTAGGCAATATTTTAATTCCAAGTACCCGTACATGTTTTGGAATTAAGGAAATAAACCATGCTCAAATGGACCAATTACTAACAAAAAAACTACCATTTATAAACATGCATACATGTCATTGGGATAAATTGTAACTTGATGGTCTCCTATTCGGCCGTCAACCACGCTGTTGAATGTGTCGTTGTACTTGTACATTGATGTTACAGAAATCAACAAGAGAATTGTAGTTCTTAAACATCCCATCCCTCTAGGTTCGTTGCTGCTTTTTTTCCCCTCCCCAAGGTTGAAATGACAGATTAGGGATGACAATTGTGCCCGTTTACCCATGTGTCCGTGGGTAAATATCCTAATGGAGTCGGGTATGGGATGTATTCTTTACCCACGGGTATAAAAATAGGGGGAAATCTCTGTCCATCGGGTAAACGGGTACGGGTATAGGTTAGCTCTACCCGTACTCGTCTCGCCCGTTTACCCGTGAAATAAACTGACAGGTGGGCCATACTAAAAACAGTAAACCCTAACTCCCTACGTCACTAACTCGAGCACTGTCTCGGCTCTGTCCACCAAAAGCCCCAGCTGCCGCCATCCGTCTTTGAGACTCCTCTCCCGAAGTCCCGATCCCCTCGCGTCGCAGACGCCACCGCTTCCTCCTCTCGCCCTCCATCCTCCTCCCTCGCCCTCGCTCGCTATAGCTCCCGCTCTCCTTTGCCTGTTCTCCGCCGTAGCCGCCCCTGCTCAGGTTGCCGCCTTTGCCGCTCCACGTCCTGATCCCCTTCTCCCTCTCGCGGGCCTTCACCAAGGGATCCCTCGCAGAGCCCTTTCCCGCCACCCACCGGCAGCCACCGCCGCGGACGCGCGCCTCTCCCCTGCTTTGACATGTCTCCGGCTTCGTCGCCGTCGCGCGGCTGCATCCGGCCGTGGTTGGTGCTGGGCGACTTGGTGCTGACAATGCTGTGGGTGTGCGCGGGCGCGCTGGTGAAGCTGGCCATGCACCGAGCGCTCGGCCTTCGCGCCCTGTCAAAGGGCAGTGATACATATATTGGCAAGCTAAGGTGAGCTTTCCAGATTCATATCGCTCTTTCGCATCAATTCCGTTCTTCAAGCCCAAATCATCTCAAGTGGGCTTTCCAGATTCATATCACTCCACGTCCAGATTCATACCACAATTTTTTATATTGATTTCTCTGTTCCTGATCTTGAGCTTTAATTGAAGGGAATTGCCCTATGTTGTGAGTGTGATTGATGTGAGAAATTGAATAAAGCTGTTTGTCAATGTGTGAATTGCAATTTGTTAATTAGATCGGTTCTTACATAGATATTAGAATAATAGATTTAGCTGTGGAATGTTTCACTCTCATACTGTGATTCAGTTCGTGGGTAAACGGGTATACTCGCGGGCGACGGGTATAGGCGAGTTTTTTCGCCGGTCGTCTTTCACGGGTATACCCGTGGGCGTAAATCGGAATCACGGGTACGAATATGGGCGAGCACTATCCGTACCTGCCGTGTCTGATTGCCATCCCTAAGTGAGATGCTGCAAGAGCCTACTGTGAATTTGTGATTGAGCTATAGCGTATGATGGGCATACCGTCAGAACAAGTGAGGACAAATCCTTAAAAGACGTGGCAGAACACGTGAGGGCAAATCCTTAAAAGACGTGGCTTTCAGAGTACAGGAAGGCTGGATGGCGTTGGGCTGGCCCCAGAAGCTTCAGGTCAGAACGGTCGCCTCCCCTGAAATTTCCAGCTCCGCCGCTCCCCTGAAATTTCCACCTCCAAACTAGCTTTGTGCTTACGAGTAAAATGCTGAGGTGCCTCGAGATGATATCCATGCCAAATTGTCGATGCGATCTCACAATAAGATTTTGCCCGGCCTGCCTAACTTCTTTTGTTAACATGCTACCTAAATCTCTCCGTTGCTTTAATGCTTTTTTGAGTGCCAATGTGCCATACTGAAGCCACATGTGCACATTCGGACATGGTAATCCACATCAGTGTCGGAACTAGAATTTGATTACGCCTCAGGTTCAGTGGTGAAATGATCTAGTTTATCTAGCCTGGATCATAAAAATGTTACCCAGACTTAACTGAATTTACCCGAATTGTACACTAGATACTTTTCTACATTTTAAATTGAAGCCTATCTTATTGGGATTACATAATTACATGCCACTCGTGCTGATCTTCAATGGGGGAAGGGGCAGCCTCAACATAAGAGAGAGAACCGGAGAGGAAGAACACATGGAAAATATGGAGATGGTGACGAGATGTGAAAGGACAGGCAATGAAGCGAGACAGGCCCGGGGGGTCAGGTAGGAGTAAACTGTCGTCATGCTGTGTGTGAGCAGAGAGGAGGGAGGAAAGACCCAAAAAAGTTTGGGGAGCTAACCGTACGAGATTCCCAAGTAGGAACAGCCTGCTTGATGGGTTGGACTGTACAAAAGTGGCACGGATGCTGCCGGTGCCGGTTTGAGATTTTCATGTGGATTTCGGGTTTCTGACCGAAACTTCCACGGAAACTTTGCCTAAAAGTCGGGGGTGACACAACAATGACCAGCATGGGCGAGCAAAATCAGACGGGAAACTTCTTAAATATTAGGATATGCATTAGGTTGTGACCAGCCAAGCCATTCAAGGTGCTCCATCCGAAGGTCCATTTGGACAAGAGCTAGGCATGTTTAAAACACGGTAGCAGTTTTCGTATGAATTTTCCAAAAAAGAAAAACAATGTTTTACCCTATGAAAATCGTGTGAAATCTGTACAAAGTCCAAACAAGGCCCAAGCATATCTTTCTCTCTTAGGTGCCATTTAGTTGGGCTGAAATAAACTAGCTTATAACTGAAATTACGCTGTATCTGGCTAAAATTACACCGTAACTGATGATGCCTTATTTGACGTAACCAAATTTAAAAAATTTAAAAATAAAAATACATGTTAACCTATCACGGATAATGCAAATGAATACGGGAAAAAAGAAATGTCAAAAAAGTAAAAAAAAACAAAAAAGGATAAAATTTATAAATAGCAAAAAATAAATCAAAAACTAAAAACTAAAGTCAAAATAAACATGGCCTTAGTCCGAGCCGTCTAACCCAGACTGCAAAGTTTCCGAGGCCTCTCACACGTTGCTCCGTACAAAGCTCGTCTAACCTATGATACGAGTCATGACACGCACCTACGCGCAAGCCGGCTCGTCTTCGCGTCGGAACACCCATCACTCGGCGCGGCCAGCCGAAGCGCGCAGGAAGGTGCGCGCGCACCGCCCGCGCGAACCGTCCAGCCCACGTCCAACTCAGCCTACGCCCAGCCTGTCTCCCCCACGAATCCACCGGACGAATCACCACGCAATCGCGCGCGCACACGTGACCCCCATCCACCGTCCCCTCCCGCGTCCCGCGTGGCCGCCGCGCCTTCTCTTCAATCCACCACTCCCTCCCCTCTCCTTCCCCTCCTATTTATTCCATCCCTCCCCACCTCCTCTCCCACCCACCCAGTGCTCCAGCTCCATTCCATTCGATTCCTCTCGTCGTCTGCACGGATCAAGAAACCATCGGGATTCAGAAGCGGCGGTAGTGATATTTTTATTTGCGGGACGATGGCGGCGCAGCGGAGGCAGATGCAGGCGGGGGCGGTGGGGTTCGAGGACTACCTGCCGGTGATGGCGGAGCGGCTGGGGGAGGAGGGGCTGATGCAGGAGCTGGCCAGCGGGTTCCGCCTGCTCATGGACCCGGCCGCCGGCCTCATCACCTTCGACAGCCTCCGCCGCAACGCGCCGGTGCTGGGGCTCGGCGGCATGTCCGACGACGACCTCCGCGGGATGCTCGCCGAGGGGGACTTCGACGGCGACGGCGCGCTCAGCGAGATGGAGTTCTGCGTGCTCATGGTCAGGCTCAGCCCCGATCTCATGGACGAGCCGCGACGGTGGCTCGACGACGCCGTCGCACAGGCCTCCCAGTTCCTCTTCACCAGCTAGGGAGGTTGATCGGTCGATCGAGAACTCTTGGTGGATAGGAATCTTCTTTTCTTCTTCTTCTTTCCCTTGTTCATAGCATCAGGATTCAGTAAGGCACTGCTGATCGGTTGATGGATTCCATGTCTACTCGTGTACCTCTCTTTCCCATTCTCTGCCCATTTGTTCGTTCCAAGTGGAATCTGAATTGATCAACAAGCTTCTTCTTTTCACCACCATACATACATACATCGTCTCTTCTCTGCTACACACACTTTTTTTTTGCATAATCGCTCTGAACAGTGACTGACAAGATTTGCAATTCTGCAATTTTCGCATAATACGCTATAATCGGTCGATCAATAAGATTGGGCATCCGGCAAATGCGTGCATACGTCACCCCTTCAAGGTCTTCTTGGACCAGCACTTCATTTTTTTCTTTCAAAATGAATACTTCTTCGGTTTTTCTTCATGCATAGAATTGTAAGATACCAAGACTAAAAGGGTAGTCAAGTGTTAGCAGCCTCCCCTGCTGCTAGGACGGCCGGACGTGGATGTCTGAATTCTGAATCCCCAACCCAAAGGAATTGAAAGCCCTCCGTGTCGGGGTCCTGGCCTCGCTTTCCTCCGCTTTGCCTCGTCTGACCAGCTGCGACGAACGAGACGTATTAACGTAGCGATGCTAAGTAAGCTGGACTGGGAGCTTCCAGAAAGGTGGCCGGAAGCTTCAGAAGCGGCAGGGCGAGGCGGCGGGCGGGGTGGGGGGACAGGCTGCCGAAAGCGACGCCTTCTCCAGGTTGCTTGCCTCCGCGCGCGACGGTCAAAACCGTTCGCGTCATGCTACAACGCACGCAGCGCCTACCGCTCCCATTTGGACCCTGCCGTCGCCGTCGCCGTCGGCTCGGCTGCTGGTACTATGCCTATCCAACACTGCCAGGAGTTAGTGACCTTCACACCGAATTCCCCGAATGACTTTTGCTATATACTACCCCCGTTCTTTTTTGAAGTAACGTCCTAGATTTCGTACCGGTAAATTTTCACGAATATGAATAAAACTATTTAGATAGGCTACATAAAAACTATATCGTTACATAAAAACTGAAAAATCCCAAAATTTCAAACTAAAAATTTTCATGATTTTTACTGCATTTTTGAGTGAATTTTAGGAACTTTCCCTTTTTGGAAAGTTTTTCCGATTCCGCTTTCCTTTTTCGGCTGCGCGCCACCCCAGTTCGGTGGCGTCTCTCCTCTTTCCGTCTTTCCTTCTCCCAGGCGCCGCTCCTCCATCCCGTCACCTCCTTTCGCCTGCGCCCGCGCGTGAGGGCGCCCCGCTCCCGGCTTCGCCGCGCAGCCTCCCTACGCCATCCCCAACCGCCTTTGACCCCGGTCTCCCTCTCCTGCCGCCCGGGTCCCACTTGCCAGCCCCTCTCCTCCCCCTCTCCTTCTCCCGCAAGCCGCGCCGTCGCCCATTGCTGCCGCTCACCTGCTCCCTCGCGCAGTTACTCGCCGTCGCATCACAGCGTCACCCCATCGCGTGGAGGAGACACGCCACCAACTCCCCGTCCTCTGTTGACCGCGGAGGACGCGCCGAGCCTTCCTCCCCACGGCTTCCCCTCTCTCACGCCGGAGGTATAAAACCCCACACCCCTCTCCCGCTTGCCCCTTTGGTTCCCAGGCAGTTCCCTCTGCCCCGTTCGCTTCCCACCCCTTCAAGCCACCTCACAGAGCAACCGATTGAAGTTTCGCCGCCCGTAGCTCCCACCGTACCGCTTCGGCCGTCCCCGTTTCATCGCTGCCGTCCGCTCCTTCCCCCTCGCCGCATCGTGTCCACCCGCCCGCTCGCCATCCCGCCCGCTCGCCCCTCTGCGTGTCAGTCATCCGAGCCGCGCGGGCGCGGACCGCCTTCCCTTGGGCCGCTCCTTCCCGCGCGTGAGCACGCGCTGGCCTCCCGGCCGCGCGGGCCGTCTGTTGGGCCGAGCCACTGTAGCACAAGGCCGACCCAACACTGTGCGAGTGAATTTCCATGGATTTAATAATTTCTAAAATCCCAGAAAATCCAAATAAATCCTAGGAAATCCCAAAAATTCCCAAATTTCACCACCTTGCTCAGAAAAATATCCCAGACCCATTTTGACCTCCTTTTATCCAAATTCATCCCAGATAAATTCCAAAAATTCCTATTTGGAGATTTATGCATTTTACTCCTTTTTAATTAGTTTGTTTTTCCTCGCTTGATTAGCCTCAAGCTGGACTTATTTATTTTGTGTGTTTGCGCTAGTTTCGGAGATCCCGGAAGTTCAAGTACAGTTGCAGGATCCAGGAGCTTCTACGTTCGAGCTAGCCGAGTTCGTCCAACTTTACGGCAAGTCTCAAATCCTTTGATCATGTTGCAACCCATGATATCTAATTATGTTATTATGCTATTTGCATTGAACTAGTTCTGAAATGTTAGTTCGAAAATAAAATAAAATGTTTAGAATGACTTGTTATGTAGCTAAACCTACCACCGACAAATGCCATGCTAAATTTGTTGCCATGCCTTTGTAACCCTAGAAATAATTATCTGTTAATCTAGTTAACTGTAGGTTATTATTATCATGCAAAGTCTTACACTAATAAGGCTGTGGCTGCGGGCCAATAGACTTTGGAAAACCCGACTCTAGGGCAGGGTAGTATGGGATGCCGTGCCCTAGGGCGGAGTATGTCGACATGTAAGATAGGGTAAGGGGGGCTGTGGTGCGCCGCGAGACGGTTTTCGCCCGCCTCTTACCCTGGGTTGCAGGTTGCGGACCTGGCCGGGGTTGCGGACTCCGGGGGAAAAATATAAGGACTAGACCCTTACGCTGAGCAGTTGACATGGTGACCGCTCAACCACAGGAGTTGACTTGTCAACACTGGTTTAGTAGCTGCTCAACTCGATTGAAACTCTACAGTTGTTGTGGAGAAGGTGTTTGGGTAACAAAGGTTAGGCAGGCCGTGCTGCGGCTGCCTAACAACGGTAGAGTTCACTCGAAGCGGACACTGGTTTTCTTTCTTTGTGGCGTGTGTGTGTGAAGTCCAGACCCGAGTGAATTCTACCGGGTAGAGCCTATATAAAGAATTGAGCAGTGAAACGACCTGGCTTTCTTAACTCTGTCGCGGGAGTTAAGGGATCGTGTGGGTAAAGCTGAGCAAACTCTGCAGAGTCAAATAAATGGTATTCGAATACGCCGTGCTCCCGGTTAATGGAGCTGTGTCACTTGGGTGATTCCAGCAGCGAAGCGTAAGTAGTTTTGTACAGGTTTTAACTTGTTTAGGTTGGTTAATTAACACTTCCTGAAAAACCCTGAGATCTTAAGAAGTAGTTTTGGGTCCGTTTTATCAAAATGTTTGCAAATAAAACTGCATCCATTCAAAGTTAATAAACCAAGTATACTCCCTTCCTTTGATGTTCCGTGCATGTAATAAGTTAGGGTCCCTTTGGGACTTGCTGAGCCGGTTGATTGGCTCACGGCTTGCTTTTGCCCTTCTTTAGAGGATCAAGACGAAGGTGTTCGTCTCCCCGTTGAGGAAGTCCCGGAAGGTCGCTTCTTCGATGAGGACCCGTGGCTTTAGGTCTTGGCCGCGCTCAAGCGGATCTTGGAGCTTCTGTAATGTAATTATACTTTGGGCTTGCACGCCCCGCTGTTGAAAAATGGATGTTAATCCTTATGTAAAATATATGCTGGACGTTTGTGGTAAGCATGAAATGGTATACTCTTGCGCGACACTCCATAACTGTTCATGCGTGAATAGTTGCGGAATGCCGTGTCCGTACGCGCCCCTGGAAACGGGGGCGTTACAAGAAGTGGTATCAGAGCAGGCTCTTTGACCGTAGGTTGAGACCTAAGGCAAACTAGGAAGCAATTTTATCGCAAAACTTAATTTAAAGCCATAAAAGGGTTTACGAAAAATATAAGTATTATTGCTGTCTTTTCCCTCTCTTGTTGCTACCTTATCTATCTTAGTTTATTTCTGCTTAAGTTTTACTTTTGCAAAATATTTACTGTCTTACTTATCTAGCTTCAAAATTTCGTTTCTCGGCAGCTGGAAGAGTGGTTCGTGTTTGCTAGTTTAGACTGACCCTGAGTAGTAGTTGTACTTTTTGTAATGTAAAGCAGGTGCAATCATGAACCCTAAGTGGTCTGTGTACCACTTGCGTATTGTAAATTTATGTTCATTATCCTTGTATATTGTTTTGCTTAATTATCAATAATTTCCCCCTGTGTTCAAAGCTTTCTCCTGTCCCCTTTTCGCTCTTGTTCTTACCTTATTCGCCCTATACTTACCTTGAAATTCAAAGTCTTACTTATCCCCTCTTATTCTCCAAAGCCGCTGCAAAGCTGATCTCAAATTCCCAATTGGCAGATGGATCTAGCGCAGCAGAGTGGTCAGACCAACAGGCAGGGTGCACCTGCCACAGATCAAGTCCAGATGCCAGAACAGCAAGGAGAATCACTGCCACAGTTCATTGTCAATGTATCACCCGAAGAGTCAGTGACAGCGTCAAGCACAACTACATTGAAGTTTATAGCCTTCCTGCAAACTCAACCACCTAAATTTCCCTCAGCAACAGAACCACTGAATGCAGATAACTGGTTACAAGATGTTGAGAGAAGAATGAATACTATACGATGTACCAATAAGGAGAAAGTCCTTTTTGCCACCTATCAGCTGTCAGATCCTGTAATTACTTGGTGGAATGCTATCCAGTGGATACATCCAAATAAGGAAGACATTACCTGGGAAGACTTTGTGAAGAGATTCCGTAAAGCCTTCATTTCTCCTAGAGTTATCACTGAAAAATATCAGGATTTCCTTGATCTTCAACAAGGAGAGAACTCCATCACAGCATATCTACAACAATTCCATCAGTTATCCCAGTATGCTCAAGAAGAGATTGATACTGAAGCCGAAAGGATGGAGTGCTTTATGAAAGGCCTACGACCCAATATGAGACAACGCCTTCAGACTATGAAGTTTCCAAACCTATTAAGCCTGGTCGATCGAGCTCTCCAGATAGAAGAGATACCAGGATATGTGAAGGTTACGAAACGAAAGAGGCCTTCGCCATTGACATCAACAGCTTGTTTTCACTGCGAACAAGATGGACATTACCGCTACCGATGCCCATTGAGGTCCTTACCCAAGGAAGAAGCTAGAAAGCAAGCAAAGAGGCAGACCACAACATCACGCCAGCCACCGATGGAAGAAGAAGAATCTTACCCTAAGAAGACCAGAATGGAGGAAGAAACAGGTCTATTCGGAGGAATGCCATGAAGAAGAGAAGCAAAGCCGACAGTCAAGAAGATATAAGCTATGCAGAACAAGAAATGAGATGATGTACTTTTGGTTATCCTTTTGTAAGCTAGAACTGAATGGTTTGTCTGTAAATTTCTTTAACTAAGGCTTGTGGCAAGACTATGAAAATGTATGAAAACCATTTGTATAAAGTGAAATGGATGTGATGGTTATGTTGTAATAGAGTTAATTCCAGCAGACCCAATCATATCCAACCTTGGTACGACATAATTCATCCAAGTGGGAACCGCACCACATACGCAAGGATGATATACAGGTACAAGTGAAGAGGAGCGAAAGTCAATCTAGAAGAGGTTAAAGCAGATTTGCTGCAGCCAGGTATGCAAGGATTAGATGTCATTTTGGGCATGAACTGGCTAGCCAAGAATAATGGCAAGGTAGATTGTGAAATCAAAATGGTATCATTGGTGAACCCTGAAGGTCAAAAAGTGGTAGAAAAAAACAACAACAACAACCACAACAAACCGAGAAGCATTAAATGATGCAAGAAAGCGCATGATCAACATGCTAGCATTTACACTAGATCAAGTGCCAGTAGTACAAGAATATCCAGACGTATTTCCGGAAGAACTACCAGGCAGATCCCCTGACGGACAAGTAGAACTTGCCACATAATTGGTTCCAGGCACCAAGCCAATTGCCAAGCATCAGTACAGTATATCAGCCAGTGAACTGAAGCAACTGAAGAAACTGTTAGATGAATTACAAGAAAAAGAGTTCATTCGACCAAGTGTTTCACCTTGGTCGGCCCCAGTTTTGTTTGTGAAGAAGAAGAATGGAGAGCTAAGAATGTGTGATGATTACAGATGTTTGAATGCTATTACGATCGAAAACAAGTACCCATTGCCCAGAATGGATGATTTATTTGATCAACTCAAGGGTGCCAAAGTATTTTCCAAGATCGATCTGCGCTCGGGTTATCATCAGCTCAAGATCCGAGAGTAAGATCGAGAGAAGACAGCTCTCATTACCCGATATGGATTTTTTTTGGAGTTCACAGCCGTTCCCTTTGGTTTAACCAATGCGCCAACTTATTCCATGAACCTCATGAACCTGGTGCATATGGACCAATTGGACCGATTCGTGATAGTTTTCATTAATGACATTCTGATTTACTCCAAGAATAAAGAAGAGCACAGAGAGTATTTGCACATGGCATTAACCAAATTGAGAGAGCATTAGTTGTATGCAAAGTTTGACAAATACAGCTTTTGGCTGAAAGAGGTTGCTTTTCTTGGGTCACATTATGTCTGAAGATGGAGTCAAGGTTGATCCGGAAAAGATCGCAGCAGTCATGAAATGGAAGCCATCAGAGACAGTAACAGAAGCGGGAAGCTTTCATGGATTGACGGTCTATTATCGCTGATTCATAGAAGAATTCTCCAAGATATCTCGTCCACTCACTCAGCTACGGAAGAAAGATAAACCATTCACCTGGACAGATGCTTGTGAAGAGAGTTTCCAGCTGTTGAAGACTAAGTTGACAACAACGCTAGTATTGATTCTACCCAACCCAGAAAAAGGAATTCCAAATCTATTGTGATACTTCAAAACCATGTTTGGGATGTCTGCTGATGCAAGATGGAGAAAGTGTTGCCTATGCGTCAAGACAGTTGAAACCGCATGAAGAGAACTACTCAACACACGATTCAGAACTAGCAGCTGTAGTGCATGCACTCAAAGTTTGGCGGCACTACCCGCTAGGGAATCATTGTGAGAACTTTTCAGATCCCAAGAGCTTGAATTACCTGTTCACACAGCCAGAGTTAAACATGAGACATCAAAGATGGCTGGAATTGATTAAAGATTATGATGTTGATCTCCAATATCCTCCAGGCAAAGCAAATGTAGTTACCGATGCCCTTAGCAGAAAAACTCATCCAAGCAAAACCAATGTAACAGAGTACCCACCAGAATTGCAAAGAGATATACTACAACTGAACTTGGTGATTACAAAACAAGGCAGTATGGCAGCATTAGCAATTCAACCATTGCTGACAGATCAGATCAGGGCAGCACAAGATGAAAATGAAGAGATTCAAAAACTGAAAAAAAAAGATTTAAGAAGAAGATTCAACAGTGTATGCGATAGACGAACATGGAATCCTTACTTTCCGTGGTCGATATTACATACCCGACAAGAAAGAGCTGAGAGAATTGATCATATCCGAAGCTCATTCGTCTCAATTCTCAATTCATCCAGGAGGTACCAAGAGGTATCAAGACTTGAAGAAGTATTGGTGGAGCCTGATGAAGAAAGAAGTGGCAGAGTATGTAGCGAAATGTGATGTTTGCCAGCAGATCAAGATTGATCACCAGAAACCATCGGAATTGTTGCAGCCTTTGCCAATACCCGAATGGAAGTGGGATAGCAATGGAATGAACTTCATCACTGGACTCCCCAAGACTCGTGAGAGATATGACGCTATCTGGGTCATTGTTGATAGACTGACCAAGGTGGCTCATTTCCTCCCGATTAAGCAAACCTTTGGGAAGGACAAGTTGGCCGAATTGTATTTGACAAAAAAAAATTTTTTACACTCCCTGGAGTTCCCAAGAAGATTGTCTCGAATAGAGGAGCATAATTCATCTCCAAGTTTTGGGAGAAGTTACATGAAGCTATGGGCACCGATCTGAATTTCAGTTCAGCGTATCATCCACAGACGGATGGGTAGATAGAGAGAACAAACCAGATCTTAGAAGATATGTTGAGAGCTTGTGCAATTGTGTAGGGTGCAGCCTGGAATACTTGCCTACCATTCGCTCAATTCTCATATAACAATAGTTACCAAGCCAGCATCAAAATGGCACCATTTGAAGCTCTATATGGCAGAAAATGCAGAACTCTACTGAATTGGTCAGAGACAGGTGAACGACAGCTTATTGGCCCTCAAATTGCTTAGGATGCAAAGCACATGTCAGAATTGTCAGAGAAAGACTCAAGATTGCACAAAACCGACAGAAGAGCTATGCCGACAACCGCAGAAAGGACTTGAGCCTAGAAGTCAAAAATTTCGTGTATATCAAGGTCACACCATTCAAGGTAGTCAAGAGGTTTCAAGTGAAAGGCAAGTTGGCACCAAGATATGTAGGACCGTTTCAAATTATCGGAAGAGTTGGAGAGGTTACTTATCAAGTGCAGTTTCCACCCAACCTATCAAGGATACATAACGTATTCCATGTATCCCAGCTTCGAAAATGTCTACGTCAACCGACAGATGAAGTGCCTTTGTCAGATATTGAATTGCAGGATGACTGCACATATGCTGAAGACCCACTACAAATACTTGAGATATCCGAGAGGCAGCTCAAAAACAAGAATGTCAGGTTTTGCAGAGTTCAACGGAGGAATCACACGGCGGATGAGCCCGCTTGGGAAAGAGAGTCAGAATTGCAGCGGGATTTCCACAACTTACTCCCTGGACCAAGTTAATCTCGGGGTCGGAAGCTTCAGAAGCGGCAGGGCGAGGCGGCGGGCGGGGTGGGGGGACAGGCTGCCGAAAGCGACGCCTTCTCCAGGTTGCTTGCCTCCGCGCGCGACGGTCAAAACCGTTCGCGTCATGCTACAACGCATGCAGCGCCTACCGCTCTCATTTGGACCAAGTCGTCGCCGTCGCCGTCGGCTCGGCTGCTGGTACTATGCCTATCAAACACTGCCAGGAGTTAGTGACCTTCACACCGTATTCCCCGAATGACTTTTGCTATATACTACCCCCGTTCTTTTTTGAAGTAACGTCCTAGATTTCGTACCGGTAAATTTTCACGAATATGAATAAAACTATTTAGATAGGCTACATAAAAACTATATCGTTACATAAAAACTGAAAAACCCCAAAATTTCAAACCAAAAATTTTCATGATTTTTGCTGCATTTTTGAGTGAATTTTGGGAACTTTCCCTTTTTAGAAAGTTTTCCCGATTCCGCTTTCCTTTTTCGGCTGCGCGCCACCCCAGTTCGGTGGCGCCTCTCCTCTTTCCGCCTTTCCTTCTCCCAGGCGCCGCTCCTCCTTCCCGTCACCTCATTTCGCCTGCGCCCGCGCGTGAGGGCGCCCCGCTCCCGGCTTCGCCGCGCAGCCTCCCTGCGCCATCCCCAACCGCCTTTGACCCCGGTCTCCCTCTCCTGCCGCCTGGGTCCCACTTGCCAGCCCTTCTCCTCCCCCTCTCCTTCTCCCGCAAGCCGCGCCGTCGCCCATTGCTGCCGCTCACCTGCTCCCTCACGCAGTTACTCGTCGTCGCATCACAGCGTCACCCCATCGCGTGGAGGAGACACGCCACCAACTCCCCGTCCTCTGTTGACCGCGGAGGACGCGCCGAGCCTTCCTCCCCACGGCTTCCCCTCTCTCCCGCCGGAGGTATAAAACCCCACACCCCTCTCCCGCTTGCCCCTTTGGTTCCCAGGCAGTTCCCTCTGCCCCGATCGCTTCCCACCCCTTCAAGCCACCTCACAGAGCAACCGATTGAAGTTTCGCCGCCCGTAGCTCCGCCATGGCCGTCCTGTGAGCCGGCGACCCCCGGGAGCCAATCTCCCTCTCCCTCCCTCCATTTCTCAATTACTTTTGCCCAGAGCATCCTTGTCTACTGCTAATCAGTTTGGTGCATTCCCCTGGACAGGTGATCGCCCGTGGAGCTCGGTCACCGAAGCACCCCGCCGGCCGAACCCCCCTCTCCGTGGCCAGCACACTCCGAAGCTCTTCATCTCACACCTCCGCCGCCGATGTGAGCCCCTGGTCCCCTTGAACGGGTAGCCGCGGCCGATTGAGTTTCCTCGCCGCCGGCAACCTCCCTCACCGCCAAAGGACCGAGACACTCCCATCTCCCTCCCGCTGTCTCCATTGACCCCCTCGCCCTCCTAAGCCCCAAAATGGAATCCCCTTGTCAAGCCGCGCCCGTTGGAACCATCTTCAGCCGCTGGAGTGCCCTGCCGTTGCCGGAGAGCGGAGGCGCCGCTCCTCTGTCTCTCTGTTGCGCGCGCTCGGCCGGAGGAAGACGACGACCGGCGTGGCGCTATCTTAACCGTCCCTCCTCGCCGATGCCTTTTAATCACAGCCCACCGATCCCACCGTACCGCTTCGGCCGTCCCCGTTTCATCGCTGCCGTCCGCTCCTTCCCCCTCGCCGCATCGTGTCCACCCGCCCGCTCGCCATCCCGCCCGCTCGCCCCTCCGCGTGTCAGTCATCCGAGCCGCGCGGGCGCGGACCGCCTTCCCTTGGGCCGCTCCTTCCCGCGCGTGAGCACGCGCTGGCCTCCCGGCCGCGCGGGCCGTCCGTTGGGCCGAGCCACTGTAGCACAAGGCCGACCCAACACTGTGCGAGTGAATTTCCATGGATTTAATAATTTCTAAAATCCCAGAAAATCCAAATAAATCCTAGGAAATCCCAAAAATTCCCAAATTTCACCACCTTGCTCAGAAAAATATCCCAGACCCATTTTGACCTCCTTTTATCCAAATTCATCCCAGATAAATTCCAAAAATTCCTATTTGGAGATTTATGCATTTTACTCCTTTTAATTAGTTTGTTTTTCCTCGCTTGATTAGCCTCAAGCTGGACTTATTTATTTTGTGTGTTTGCGCTAGTTTCGGAGATCCCGGAAGTTCAAGTACAGTTGCAGGATCCAGGAGCTTCTACGTTCGAGCTAGCCGAGTTCGTCCAACTTTACGGCAAGTCTCAAATCCTTTGATCATGTTGCAACCCATGATATCTAATTATGTTATTATGCTATTTGCATTGAACTAGTTCTGAAATGTTAGTTCGAAAATAAAATAAAATGTTTAGAATGACTTGTTATGTAGCTAAACCTACCACCGACAAATGCCATGCTAAATTTGTTGCCATGCCTTTGTAACCCTAGAAATAATTATCTGTTAATCTAGTTAACTGTAGGTTATTATTATCATGCAAAGTCTTACACTAATAAGGCTGTGGCTGCGGGCCAATAGACTTTGGAAAACCCGACTCTAGGGCAGGGTAGTATGGGATGCCGTGCCCTAGGGCGGAGTATGTCGACATGTAAGATAGGGTAAGGGGGGCTGTGGTGCGCCGCGAGACGGTTTTCGCCCGCCTCTTACCCTGGGTTGCAGGTTGCGGACCTGGCCGGGGTTGCGGACTCCGGGGGAAAAATATAAGGACTAGACCCTTACGCTGAGCAGTTGACATGGTGACCGCTCAACCACAGGAGTTGACTTGTCAACACTGGTTTAGTAGCTGCTCAACTCGATTGAAACTCTACAGTTGTTGTGGAGAAGGTGTTTGGGTAACAAAGGTTAGGCAGGCCGTGCTGCGGGTGCCTAACAACGGTAGAGTTCACTCGAAGCGGACACTGGTTTTCTTTCTTTGTGGCGTGTGTGTGTGAAGTCCAGACCCGAGTGAATTCTACCGGGTAGAGCCTATATAAAGAATTGAGCAGTGAAACGACCTGGCTTTCTTAACTCTGTCGCGGGAGTTAAGGGATCGTGTGGGTAAAGCTGAGCAAACTCTGCAGAGTCAAATAAATGGTATTCGAATACGCCGTGCTCCCGGTTAATGGAGCTGTGTCACTTGGGTGATTCCAGAAGCGAAGCTTAAGTAGTTTTGTACAGGTTTTAACTTGTTTAGGTTGGTTAATTAACACTTCCTGAAAAACCCCTGAGATCTTAAGAAGTAGTTTTGGGTCCGTTTTATCAAAATGTTTGCAAATAAAACTGCATCCATTCAAAGTTAATAAACCAAGTATACTCCCTTCCTTTGATGTTCCGTGCATGTAATAAGTTAGGGTCCCTTTGGGACTTGCTGAGCCGGTTGATTGGCTCACGGCTTGCTTTTGCCCTTCTTTAGAGGATCAAGACGAAGGTGTTCGTCTCCCCGTTGAGGAAGTCCCGGAAGGTCGCTTCTTCGACGAGGACCCGTGGCTTTAGGTCTTGGCCGCGCTCAAGCGGATCTTGGAGCTTCTGTAATGTAATTATACTTTGGGCTTGCACGCCCCGCTGTTGAAAAATGGATGTTAATCCTTATGTAAAATATATGCTGGACGTTTGTTGTAAGCATGAAATGGTATACTCTTGCGCGACACTCCATAACTGTTCATGCGTGAATAGTTGCAGAATGCCATGTCCGTACGCGCCCCGGAAACGGGGGCGTTACAAAAACTAATAAATTATAATTTTATTAGTTTGTCATATGAGAAAGTTCTTTTTAAAAAAAAAAATAGCAGCACGAAACTGCTAATTTCCATTGAAGAAGTAAAACAGGTTACAAAATAGAAAAGAAACTAAGAGAAGATCAAAAAGGCTCCACCAGTTGGTTACACCTGAAAGGATTACATTAGGTAGGTCTATTAGTCTGATGAGGTCTCTTGCTCCCGCCTGCATCCGGGCGTCCAATTCTTCGCGCACATCACGCATTAGGTTCCCTGGACACTTCGCCATACCTTCAAAAATTCGTCGTTCCGCTCCATCCATGACTGCCATGAAACTAGGATTATCAATGATCCTATCGTTGCTCGGCACTTGTTTCCTGCAGCCTCTACTTACAGCTTCGCATTGTATATCATAAGCTGAAGGTACAAAAACTAACAGTCAAAGTTACATCATAAAGATCATAAAAAAAACAAAAACGTCACTTTAAAAACAACGAGTACCATCTTCCTCCTCTGGACGCGCTGTTCTGTTGATTTCGTACCACGTCAACCTGGCCGGGTTGGTAGTTTATTCGGTCCAACGCCGACGGAGGCTTGGAGATCAGATCGGAGAGGTGCCGCGAACCGGGAAACTCATTCTGAGCTGACAACTAGTGCCCGGTTCGATGAACGGGCGATTGGTCGTTGCCCTTGCCCCGGCCCACAGCAAATCAATCGGGGGTTCGGTGATCAGTCAAGTCTAAATCCGCTAGACACATCACTACTGGTCAGAGATATCCATGTCTGCAAAGACAATCTTGATCGAAGTATTGCATTCGACTTCGTCCTGCTAAGAGCAAGTATTATAAGAGGCTGTAAGCTGGCTGTATGCTGAGGTGGAGGAGAGAGAAGAGGAGAGAGAAGAGAAGTGGGCTGTGAGCAAGTCCAATAATAGAGCCAAGTGTTTGGCTATAAGCCAAGTTATAAGAGTCAAGTTATACAATAATTTGTCTTCTATTTGTCTACAAAAGGTTTTTTTATTATTATGTGGTACCATGTCTCACATTCTCTTTCCTATTCCTCCTCACATACATTTATTATCTTGGCCCACCACTGCATAGGCTCCCGTGCCCAGCTTGTTGCTTGCATGAGAGCCAAGCTCTCATCTCTCTCCTCTCTTCTCTCCTCCACATCAGCAAAAATGCTGACTAGCTTGGCTATAAGACCATTATTGTACTTGCTCTAAGCTTACAGCCAGCTGAAGCACAAGAACCAAGAAACTTTGTGAGAGGAAGGGGTAGGTCATACAGCCTTCAGCTGGCTGTAACTACTATATGAGTAGACTGATAAGTGGGTTGTAAGTATCCATACAGCCAGCTGAAGGCTGTATTATAAGACTTGCTCTAAACTACTTGAACCATGAAGTACTGCGTGAAATTCCGTTCCTATCAGAAATCACACCATTTTACACTTTTAGTCATGGAATTCGGGGAAGGGGACAGAAGGTATTCTTCCAATTCATCTCAGCTCCGATCTCCTCGAGGATGAAGGCCAGATCACGCCCAATTCGATCCTTGAAAGACCTATTGCACTACAGCGGTAGCTTGGGCTCGAGCAACGGCGGGAGATTGATTTTTGTTTGTAGGATGAGAGAAAAAAAAGAAATAATGGCAAGATGGAAAGCAAGTCTTGTTACCCTAATAAATACCTTTTCATTTCCCGATCCCCAAGGTGTGATTAGTTCTTTCAATGTATTGAAAGCGTGAATTCAGTCTACAGGGCCAAGTTGTACATGCATAAGAAATTCATTCTATATACATTCGAAGCACTCTTGATCATATTTCTTTTTATAGAGAATAAAGGAAGCTATAAAAGGATTTAGTCAGACCTATTCATACAGTATCTAAATAAGGAAGTTAGATTCGGCGATACCCCTTTTAGGGGGCATTCCGAGTAACATTGCAAAGGCATAATGATAGTAGGATCAGGATATCCCCGCCCTCCGAACCGGAGTGAGGGTCTCCCCTCATCTGGCTCTTTGTAGGGGAATCTCCACTCACTTTTTCCCTAATAGCCTCCCTTTACCACATCATGGGGGTTTACAGGAGATTTTGATTGTTCTTTGCGATTTTGATGGTGAATTTGGAATGTACAGCGCGTACATAAAGAGTCTTGGAGATGCTAAGTGAGGTGCCGAGCGTGAACTGTAGCCAGGTCACGGCCGAGCTGTAGGCTCCCTGCTGCCCGGCTGCCTCTCCGAACTTATTTATGGCTCGGCATTTGTAGCACATTGATCTGACACGCCTCCAAATGAATAGTACTATTTAATTGGACGATCGGCATTGAGCAGTACACTTAGGTATGGTATGTATAATAGTATAGATAACTGCTATCTATAGTATCTCTTTATGTTATCTATAGACATCATTAAAGATAGCTACTATAATATATTATCTTTTTATATATCTGTATAGATAGCTCCTTTATAACATAATATGTATATTGCTTTTCTTGTTATAGTCAACTGCTATACAAGAAACGATCCAATAATTATCTATGCTCCCCTCTGCTCCACATTATTTCATATTCTATATGACAATACTTAGAGCAAGTCCAATAATGGAGCCAAGTGTTTGGCTATAAGTCAAATTATAAGAATCAAGTTATACAATAATTTGTCTACAAAAATTTTATTATTATTATGTGGTACCATGTCTCACATTCTCTTTCCTATTCCTCCTCACATACATTTATTATCTAGACCCACCACTGCATAGGCTCCCGTGCCCAGCTTGTTGCTTGCATGAGAGCCAAACTCTTATCTCTCTCCTCTCCTCTCTCCTCCACACCAGCAAAAATACTGACTAGCTTGGCTATAAGGCCATTATTGAACTTGCTCTTAGAGCAAGTCCAATAATAGAGCCAAGTGTTTGGCTATAAGTCAAGTTATAAGAGCCAAGTTATACAATAATCTGTCTTCTATTTGTCTACAAAAGATTTTTTTATTATTATGTGGTACCATGTCTCACATTCTCTTTCCTACTCCTCCTCACATACATTTATTATCTGGACCCACCACTGCATAGGCTCCCGTGTGCAGCTTGTTGCTTGCATAAGAGCCAAGCTCTCCTCTCTCTCCTCTCTCCTCTCCTCCACATCAGCAAAAATGCTGACTAGCTTGGCTATAAGACCATTGTTGTACTTGCTCTTATAGACAACTGATACCATATCATTGTACATGATCTTAATGCTACCTACCTATACTACACAAAGTCTGACTCTCAACCTCCACAGCTAGAATAGAACAAACTGCGTCGACCTGCGTGCGTGCGTGTTGTCTCTTTGCTGCGCCTAGGATTCTCAACATGTTGTTTCCCTGCCGGTCGACGCTATGATCCGTGCTTGCACACGTGAGTCTTAGCTGTGCCTGTGCGGCTGGTACACACTGACATCATTCATTTACTATGTGGGTTCAGGATGCGCGCTAGCTTCTCGGATCCTTCTCCTCAATGTGCTTCCATACATCTCCATTGCTACTTAGAGCAAGTCCAATAATAGAGCTAAGTGTTTGGCTATAAGTCAAGTTATAAGAGCTAAGTTATACAATAATTTGTCTTCTATTTGTCTACAAAAAGTTTTTTTATTATTATGTGGTACCATATCTCACATTCTTTTTCATATTCCTCATCACATACATTTATTATCTTAGCCCACCACTGCATAGACTCCCGTGCCCAGCTTGTTGCTTGCATGAGAGCCAAGCTTTCATCTCTTCTCTTCTCCACATCAGCAAAAATGCTAACTAACTTGACTATAAGACCATTATTGTACTTGCTCTTAATTAAGCAGTTGCCGGATCATGAGCTCTCGAGGACAGCACGCATGCATGCATGTCACAGCTAGGTTGTTCTCCATGTTCTCGATTAGCAGGGAACTAGTAGTACTGTAGTTTCAAATTGAACAAAAATATGGCATGCCATGCAGCGCCTCCACCAGTTAAGAACTGGTGACAAACGCAGTATTTTCAGTTTTGGTATTGTTCCCACGTACTGCTTACAATTATTGTGTGGATACTAGCAGGCACAGCAATCAGGGGCGGATCCACACCCCGGGCAGGGTAGACTTCAGTTTGCGGTGTAAAAAAATATCTAGTGTATAGTCTGGATAAATTTAGTTCAGTCTGGGTAATATTTTCATGGTTCAGTCTAGATAGCCTAGATTATTCTACCACTGAGTTTGGAGCGTAACTAAATTCTGACTTCGCCACTGACAGCAGTGTGCTTCGCTTCGAAATTAGCAAGGCATGTGTATACATGCATGTGTGGAGAACGACTCTGATTCCAGGTCGATGATCTGTTTAGGCTTGAGACTGACGGCATTGCTAGCTTGTTCTTATCCTCAAGATCGATCATCTGATGCTCAGCCTTACACACCTGTTAATAAACAAATCTACGAGATAAAAACACACTCACTCTCTTTCTTAGACTGCCTGTACTAGGCTGCGAAAAGGTGAGGAAACTTAACCAGGAGGCCAAAACAGAGCCTTCTCTTTAGAACGCGGCGGCCATGTTTGCGTTGTCGTAGGTCGTAAACTCACCGCGCTGCAAACAAAAAAAAAAGTTGCTTTGCTACTCTGTTGAAGTTGCCCATGCCGGCCGGGTTTCGACTTCTTCTGTATTCTGATTCCACTGCGCAGAGTCGTCACGCGCACACAATCTGCACCGGACTGGGCCGCGCCCGCACGCATGAGATGCCGTTGCGCCGTGTCGCTCTTGCCGCGTAGTAGGCCGCACCGTCGGCCTTTACTAGGGCACAGCGCAGGACCGCTGGCGCTGCCGCTTACTGGGCTGGCGTCCCCGTGTTTCACCTGGGCGGCCGTGCCGCAACCGCGATGCTTTTTGATGGGCCCTGCCCTGCCCCTGAAATATCTTGCCCTGGCCGTGCGCAAGTCTGTCTAGACTCTAGATTAGTAGAACTCGGTGCACGGACGAAGTTGGAAGAGCAAGCGAGCCAGTCAGTAATGGTTGCAGGGGCGGACCTAGGGCTGTGCATTTTCGCACCGAACCGAAAAAACCGAACCAAAAAAACCGAACTGTACCGGTCAATTCGGTTTGACCGGTATTCGGTATTCGGTTCGGTATCTGAAAAATTGGTATTTCATTTATTCGGTATTTTCGGTATAAACCGATCTAAAACCGAATAAACCGGTTCGTCAGTTCGCTTTGCGGCTTCTGCGCTGCCTGTTCGTTGGACTTGAGCGGAGCGCTGCGGTTCAGCCTCGAACCGTTCAGCCCATCAGCCCATTAGTACATGACAAATGCCATATATCATACAGGCTACTCTCAAGACTCTACATATATGTGTGTACGTGGTACGTGCGTACAGTGAGGATTACCACACAAGCTATACATGCATGCATGCATGCATGTGTGTGTGCTTTGATGTGAAATTGGACTTGTGTTTGTCTTCTTCTATATGTGTGATGGGCGCTAGTGAATGGGTAGTGGCTGCCAGTCAGTCTGTATTTGGGAATGGAATGGAGTTATGGAGAATTAGAGATTAACGTTTAACAATTCACGCAAACTTTGGTAAAATTGGTATTTACCGATACCGTACCGAAATAAAATGGTATTTACCGATACCACAGCGTATTCTATAAAATACCGTATTTTACCAAATTACTAAAACCGTATTTATCGAGCAAACCGTATTTACCGAATCGTATAAACCGAACGAACAGTCCTAGGCGGACCCAACGATGGGTCAGGTGGGGCGTTAGCCTCTTTACCGTTGATCAACTGTGTGTATTTTTTTTATCTCCTACAGCTCCACGCTAACCATATAAATAACCTTACTAGGTTTAAAAAACCTTTGCATGATGAAGAAAATTGTATTTATAGTAGTGATTACAAGCCATAACGACATCTTGGCTTTTGACGTGGAGCCTCTCTATCTAGTGTCTACAAGTCTATCGTAGACTGGCAACTTGGTATTCAGTAAACTGGTTAGTAAGTCCTATTAGTCCTCCTTAAATTTTGAACCTGAATCCGTCATTGAAAGGTTGAATCCCACTGAACGTACAAACTAGACTAGTTGCTGAAAGAAACTAGAAGGTAGTGATGCAGCTACTCCGTCAACATTCTGTATTGTTTTCGCGAAGATGAAACAAGCTACCCGAATCCGGATGGAAGATAAGTTCAACGAAATCCATGTCTAATGTATGGTCCAGGTTCCTGCATAAGAGCCTGTTTGGGAGAGCTTCACCAGCTCCAGATCCACGAAAAACAGCTCCACTCCACGAAATTTTTACCCAAACGCTCCAGCTCCGCGAAATCTGGATCCATCAAAATCCTGGATCTGAGGGCCAGATCTATGGATTTCATGGAGCTCCTCAAGGGGGTGCTACATCGTAGAGTTGGGTGGTAATTACCCACCAATGCCACTGGTTACACACCCCATCCCACCAAAAGTGGCCATTCCCACCAAAACCTAAATTTTGTGGATCTGGAGCTGTTGTACAAGCCAAACACTCCATGGTGGGATCCCAGATCCACAGTGGAGCTGCTCCATGGTGGAGCTGCTGCTCCAGATCCACGTTTTCAGTGGTGGAACTCTCCCAAACAGGCCCTAAGTACAAAGTACACAAGTACAGTACATGCTAGGCAGTAGAGCATCCATAAAAGTTCAGAGAGGCCAGCGTCATCAAACGAACGTCCAGATCAGCAGAGGAAATTGTAACGCCCCAGTTCCACTTCAGGTCTACTCGTACACCGGATAAATAACGCACTCATCTCAACTCTGCATATGTTTTCATCCTTGCATATGTTTTCATCCTTACTTCGTGTAAAAGAGTTAACCTGAAGGTTGAAATGTATTTGGCTATAGAAGACGTCGGTAACATTCCCACGCTGAGGCAAATGACAAGGATTTCCCCTCTTGGCACATGTCTATACGTCTAATTCGGAACATATGCCATGTTGTATGTCCACTCATCTAGGCCACACACACCATACGCCAAGCCATTCACATGCACCCACATGTACCTATGAGGGGCGATTCCGATACCATTTATAACATCCTAGCTTTAGATAGGCTCAACTCTACCCATATACTAGATAAACCACGTACTCGCACCAACCTCACTCATGCTTTCTTCCTCGCTTCACATAAAGGGGGTTAACATGAGAGTTTGGAATGCATTTGGCCATAAGCAGATTTATCAATTCCAGTGGACAAAATAGCATAGTAGACTCTCTATCCCATAATGGCCTTGATTCCAGTTATTTCGGTCAGTATCGGTCATTCCGAGCGAAACTGGGCTTTCCGCCCATTTCGGTACCAGACGATGGAGCAAGAGTCAACAGATGTGTAGCAGCAGTAAGTTTAGGAGAAAAGGCTACATTTAGCACTTTTACCACCTGTATTTACAATTTTGTCAGTACGAACGCACAATTTAAAAAAATATCATTTTACCATCTGGTGGCCAGGTTGTAGGCCTATGGGGCCGACACATGGCATGGCCGTCGGTGACCGAGTGGCAGGTGGTTAGGCCTCCGTTAGTCGCTAATGACTGGTTTAATTACGTGCCCTTCAAGATTTTTTTAGAGGAAGTAAATAGTCATAAAAAATTACAAAAAAACTACACAATGTAGCACACTATCTTAGGGAGCTCCATAAAAAATTCACAATTTTTCACGTATATTTGCTACCTGTAAAAAATCATAGAGCAATGTGAAATTAGTAGAGTAAATTAGCTACAGTGGCAGGGCCTGCCGCACAGTGGCCGGACAGTGGGCCATTAGCCCTGGTCACTGTAGCAGCTTAATTGTCCAGTTAATTGTGCGTCGCTCCATAAATTTTTATAAGTAGTAAATGGGTGCTAAAAATTACGAAAATTTTATGGAGCTTCTTGAGATAGCATGCTATGTTGTTTAATTTTTTTATAATTTTTTGCTGCTTCAAATTTTGCTCTGAAATTCGTTTGTACAAACTGTTTGTAGTGGTTTTTACATAGTAAGTGAGCTCAAAAAATTATGATTTTAATAACAGGATATGCTATCATAAAAGATTAATATAAACATGGGTGATACTTATGTTCATAAAAAACAGTCCGAAGGTAATGTGATAATAAACCTAGCTTTTCTATACTATACGAGCTAGGAGTAGCACTACTCAGTATAATAGTATGCAACATACATGATACAACAGGAAGTTTGTTAGAGATTATTTTTTTATGTTTCTAATATAATCTTTTCTCTCGTATCATAGTTTAATTAATTGCTACACTTAGCATGCATATCATGGAAACATCGGTGTTTAGGAGCCCAAAAGCAAGCAGCCACTATTTTTCGGCAGCAAGCAGCGTACGGTTGCTTCCCCCGCGGGCAATTTTGGGAAAGAAGGCAAGCACATACAGTGGCGGAGAGAGGGGGGCCGGGGGGGGGGGGGGGGGGGGGGCCTGGCACCCCCAACGATGATGCAGCCGGCAGTAAGCCCTGGTGGCTTAGCTGGACTTACTTGGGGCTTGGGGGATCCATGTATACATACATACATGCAACTCCACTAGCTTAGGAAGCAACACACGTAAGTGGCAATGTTTAGTAGTAAGACTAGTACTAGCTATGCCTCCACAAGTAGCTGCCTGAAGGCTGTAGCTTCTTCCTCCAAAGTCCAAACCCTGTGCAGTGCAGAAGCAAATACTAGTAGGTAAATGCACTACTCCAGCTAGTGATTAGAGCATCTCCAACAATATCCTCTAAATCTTATCCCCTAAATCACTTTTTAGAGGACACAATCTAGAATATAGAAGACTAAAAATATGTAACCTCCAACAAGTCCTCTAAATATGGTCCCCTAAATTAAAATCTGGGTCCACAAAAACTACCAACCAAAGAATTTAGGGGATCAGACGGCGCAGGAGCGTTGGGACCGATTTAGGGGATGGTGTGCGTCCTCCATATATGGGGGACGAAAAATCAGGAATGGAGTCCTCTATATTTTTGGGTACCACTTAGGGGATCTGTTGGAGCCTTTTTTTACCTTTTCTTCTAAAATATAAGGGATATGAGCACTTTAGAAGATTTGTTGGAGATGCTCTTAGTATCCATAAACTCAACACAAATTAATACAACGAGCACATCAGAGTTGGGCCCCGCCACGGCAACACCAGACCAGGCCTGAGCGAGCTGGTCTGACCCACACCTACTGGCCCAGCCCCCCCACGGCCCCACTGCTTGCAGCCGGCAGCCCAACTACTAATTGGCAATTAGCCCAGCTGCCCAGGGCGTTCGGCGACGCTTCGTATTTCTGATTTCAGGAGAAGCAGGGCAGCAGGCGAAGCGACGCTTCGTATTTCTGAGTGGGGAGTCCGCGTCCGCCGTGTTGGATTAATTGGACTTGGTCCATTTTAATTTAGCAATTAATCAAATGAAATTCCTAGGCCCACATGGAAAAATTGTTTAGTCCCATATGGAGAGTTGAATGGGAGTTACACCACTTTAAAAGGTGGAACGTGGTAACCCTCTTGTGGAATTGGAGAGAGCCAATACACGCGCGCGCGCTCGCTCGCTCGCCTCGCCACGCCGAGCCGAGCCGAGCCGTGCCGTGCCGTGCCGTACGTACGTACGTACGTACGCGCGCAGGCGTGTCGGGTGCGGGCGCGTTTTTCTTTATCTATTCGAAAAACGAAATGCACTGATGGCTGGCAGTAACGGTGCACGATTATGGCTGCGGTTACTTTCGAGTAATGGTTGCTGTTACTAGTGACTAATGGCTGCAGTTACCAGTCTCTTCGTTTTTTGCTGTTACAAAAGAGGGCTCTCCTCTCCATACCAAAGGGATACGAAAGAACAGAACTCTCTCTCTGTGTTGTTGCTGCTCTCTGAAATCTCCGGTCCAGAACCTTGCGCGCACAAGTTTCTGGGCGAGTAGGCCTCCGGAACTTCGTCCGCTTGTGTACCTGCACGGGTAGGCGGGCGATCAAGTTTTTGGGGAGCGCACCGGCGCGACTACTCAATCTGCGACGTCTACTTCCTGGTGGTGAACCGTTCGCGGGGCTGCACTGCGAACATCTTCCTGCATCAAGCTTCGTCCTGCATCACGCTTTGCTCGACTACATCGAATAGGCCATCATGTCGACTGATGGTAACGGCGCCTCCGGTGTCTCCGGCACTGGCCCCGCCCGAGGGTATAACTCTGTTACTTTTCTGGTGTATTTGTTTCTGTGCGCTATGAATATGTTAATAGATGTTTCTGTTAGCTTGTTCGTTAGCGAATATGAATACATCTTTGATAGATCACTCATGCATGTTTATGTCATGTTTTATATGCTAAATTTCTGGATAAAAATATGCCGAAAATTGACTAGATTTCCAACAATCCAAAAACTTGATAGGTCTTTTTCGGTAGTTGGCTTTGCTGCGTCGCTTAAGCCACACCCTCCGTTTGATGGCTCAAATTTTAAGAGATGGCGTGCACGCGCGATCCTGTGGTTTACTGCCATGGAATGTTTTCATGTTGCACAAGGAAAGCCCGCTTAGCCTCTGTCTGATGAGGATGAACGCAAGTTCAATGTAGCGGATAACTTTTTCCGAGGTGCGCTTGTCAACATACTGGCGGATAACATTGTGGATGTGTACATGCATTTGCCTACGGGCAAAGATATGTGGAATGCACTTGAGGCCAAGTTCGGAGTTTCTGATGCTGGCAGTGAGCTGTATGTCATGGAGCAGTTCTATGACTACAAGATGGTCGATGACCGTTCTGTAGTAGAGCAAACTCATGAGATTCAGGCGCTGGCAAAGGAGCTTGAGAACAATAAGTGTGAGTTACCGGACAAGTTTGTGGCTGGCGGTATTATCGCTAAGTTACCACCCTCTTGGTCGGATATTGCTACTTCTCTAAAGCACAAGAGGCAGGAGTTCAGTGTTACTGATCTCATTGGCACTCTTGGTGTTGAAGAGAAGGCGAGGGCAAAAGATACTCGTGGCAAGAAAGTTGCTGCTGAGGGAGGTTCTAGCGCCAATTTGGTGCAGAAGAAGAATCCTCAGGCTTTCCACAACAAAAAGAAAAATAAGCCTTTTGTCAAGCCCAAGGCTACCACTGAGTTTAAGAAGAAAGGCAAAGAAAAGGGCAGCTGCTTTGTGTGCGATGATTCTGGCCATTGGGCTAAGGATTGTCCAGATCGCAAGGATAAGCAGAAGAAGTCTGCCAACATGGTTATTAGTGATGCTGGAGGAACATCGGGGTACGGTAATTATTTACCTACAGTTCTTTCTGTTTGTCAATCACCTGAGTGGTGGGTTGACACTGGTGCTAATATTCATGTTTGTGCTGATATTTCCTTGTTTTCATCTTATCAGGTCGGTCGAGGTTGCTCCTTGATGGGGAACGGATCGCATGCTGCTGTTCATGGTATTGGTACGGTCGATCTGAAGTTTACTTCGGGAAAGACTGTGCAGTTGAAGAACGTGCAGCATGTCCCCTCCATAAAGAAGAATCTCGTTAGCGGATCTCTACTATGTAGAGATGGTTTTAGGCTTGCTTTTGAGTCCAATAAATGTGTCGTGTCTAAGTATGGAACATTTGTTGGTAAAGGCTATGAGAGCGGAGGTTTGTTCCGTTTTTCTTTGATGGATTCCTGTAATAAAATTGTGAACCATGTGTGTAATGATGATGATGAGTCTAATGTTTGGCATTCACGACTTTGTCATGTTAATTTTGGGTGTATGACGCGCTTAGCTAATATGAGTTTAATCCCGAAATTCACTTTGGTCAAAGGTTCTAAGTGCCATGCGTGTGTTCAATCGAAACAACCTCGCAAGCCTCACAAGACAGCAAAAGAGGCGAGGAATTTGGCACCATTAGAACTCATTCATTCTGATTTATGCGAGATGAATGGCGTGTTGACTAAAGGGGGAAAGAAATATTTCATGACGCTTATAGATGATTGCACTAGATTTTGCTACGTGTACTTATTGAAAACAAAAGATGAAGCATTGAATTACTTTAAGATCTATAAAGCTGAGGTAGAAAACCAACTTGAAAGGAAAATCAAGCGGGTAAGGTCTGATCGTGGAGGAGAGTATTTTTCAAATGAGTTTACTGTATTCTGCGAGGAACATGGAATTATTCATGAGAGGACGCCTCCCTATTCTCCTGAATCAAACGGGATTGCCGAAAGAAAGAACCGCACTCTAACTGATTTGGTTAACGCCATGTTAGACACTGCGGGACTTTCTAAGGAATGGTGGGGTGAGGCTATATTGACCGCATGTCATGTCCTGAATAGAGTTCCTACAAAGAACAAAGAAGTAACACCATTCGAGGAATGGGAAAAGAAGAAGTTGACTCTCTCATACCTGCGCACTTGGGGATGTTTGGCCAAAGTTAACGTGCCAATTGTCAAGAAGCGCAAACTTGGACTAAAAACCGTAGATTGTGTATTCCTTGGTTATGCTATACACAGCGTGGGTTATAGGTTCTTAATTATAAAATCTGGAGTGCCTGACGTGCGTATTGGTACAATCATAGAGTCCAGAGATGCTACATTTTTTGAGAATGAATTTCCTATGAATAATGATGTACCTAGCTCATGTAGTCAAGAACCTATAATTTCCCTTGATTCCTTTGTGCCGATAGAACATGTTGAGGAAACGCCTATGGAAAATCCTGAAGAGGATAACAATGAAGTTACTTGAAAGAGTAAGAGACAGAGGATTGCAAAGTCTTTTGGTGATGATTTCATTGTATATCTCGTGGATGACACTCCAAGAACCATGGAAGAGGCATATTCTTCTCCTGACGCTGACTATTGGAAGGAAGCAGTACGGAGTGAGATGGACTCTATTATGTCTAATGGAAATTGGGAGGTCGTTGACCGTCCTTATGGGTGTAAACCTGTAGGATGTAAATGGATTTTCAAGAAAAAGCTTAGGCCTGATGGTACAATTGAAAAGTACAAGGCAAGACTTGTGGCCAAGGGTTATACCCAGAAAAAAGGCGATGACTTCTTTGATACTTATTCACCTGTTGCCCGACTGACCACAATTCGAGTACTACTTGCCCTGGCTGCTTCTCATGGTCTTCTCGTTCATCAAATGGACGTTAAGACAGCTTTCCTAAATGGAGAGTTGGAGGAGGAGATTTATATGGATCAGCCAGACGGGTTTGTGGTAGAAGGTCAAGAAGGAAAGGTGTGCAAGTTGTTAAAATCTTTGTATGGCCTAAAGCAAGCACCTAAGCAATGGCATGAGAAGTTTGACAAAACTTTGACATCTGCTGGCTTTGTTGTGAATGAAGCTGATAAATGTGTGTACTATCGCTATGGTGGGGGAGAAAGAGTGATCTTGTGCTTGTATGTTGATGACATACTGATTTTTGGGACCAACCTCAATGTGATTGAGGAGGTCAAGGACTTTCTGTCCAAGAATTTTGAGATGAAAGATTTGGGAGTGGCTGATGTGATTCTTAACATTAAGCTACTGAGAGAAGGTGATGGTGGGGTTACACTCGTGCAATCCCACTATGTGGATAAGGTCTTGAGTCGCTTTGGTTATAGTGACTGCAAGCCTGCTTCTACTCCTTATGATCCTAGTGTGTTATTGAGGAAAAACCGAAGAATAACAAGGGATCAATTGAGATACTCCCAGATCATTGGCTCATTGATGTATTTAGCTAGTGCTACGAGGCCCGACATCTCGTTTGCTGTGAGCAAGCTAAGCCGGTTTGTTTCAAATCCGGGAGATGATCATTGGCGTGCTCTTGAGAGAATGATGCGCTATCTAAAGGCAACTGTGAGCTATGGCATTCACTATGCTGGGTACCCAAAGGTACTGGAGGGAGATAGTGATTCAAACTGGATCTCTGATGCTGATGAGATAAAAGCCACGAGTGGATATGTGTTCACACTTGGAGGCGGTGCTGTTTCCTGGAAGTCTTGCAAGCAGACCATCTTAACGAGGTCAACAATGGAAGCAGAACTCACAGCGTTAGGTACCGCCACTGTTGAGGCTGAGTGGCTTCGTGAACTCCTTATGGATCTGCCGGTGGTTGAAAAACCGATACCGGCTATCCTGATGAACTGTGATAATCAGACTGTAATTATCAAGGTGAACAGTTCTAAGGACAACATGAAATCATCTAGGCATGTTAAGAGGCGATTGAAGTATGTCAGAAAGCTGAAAAACTCCGGAGTTATAGCACTGGACTATGTCCAGACAGCTAAGAATCTGGCAGACCAATTTACAAAGGGTTTATCACGTAATGTGATAGATAGTGCATCGAGTGAGATGGGCCTGAGACCCACATGAGTCATACCACAGTGGTAACCTGTTCTATGTGATCGGAGATCCCGTGAAGTAGGATGGTGAAACAAGCTGTTGGTTGACTAGGAGGAGAGACCTTACAGGGCTCATTTCTTCAATGATGCGCTTCTCTCCTATTCTGTATGGCAGGTTGGTTTTTACCTTAATGTGATTCGAGTGGCTTATTTAGAGCAGAGATGTCAGCCTACAGGACATCTTAGAAGGAACACACCTATATGAGTTCGACTGCTGGTCACAGTCTATGAGATTTGGGTGATCTCTAGATACTCATGAATAGGCATGGAGTATGACTTATACGCTCCAACCAGAGGGGATGATTTAGGCAGCCTAGTACTAGTAAAGGAATTGGGTAAAACTTGTTCGCACAAAACTGTCAATTCAAGGCATAGTCCATTGTTCAGTTGTGGATGAGTGTAACTCCTTTCCTAGGTGGATGTTCAACTTAACAGTCTCCATCGAAACACTGGTATATCAAACAACAGCAGAACTGAGAGTTTTCTCGTGTGCCTTGAAATTTGGTGGGGATTGTTGGATTAATTGGACTTGGTCCATTTTAATTTAGCAATTAATCAAATGAAATTCCTAGGCCCACATGGAAAAATTGTTTAGTCCCATATGGAAAGTTGAATGGGAGTTACACCACTTTAAAAGGTGGAACGTGGTAACCCCCCTGTGGAATTGGAGAGAGCCAATACACGCGCGCGCTCGCTCGCTCGCTCGCCTCGCCACGCCACGCCGAGCCGAGCCGTGCCGTGCCGTGCCGTGCGGTGCGGTGCGGTGCGGTGCGGTGCGGTGCGGTGCGGTGCGTGCGTGCGTGTGCGTACGTACGTACGTACGCGCGCAGGCGTGTCGGGTGCGGGCGCGTTTTTCTTTATCTATTCGAAAAACGAAATGCACTGATGGCTGGCAGTAACGGTGCACAATTATGGCTGCGGTTACTTTCGAGTAATGGTTGCTGTTACTAGTGACTAATGGCTGCAGTTACCAGTCTCTTCGTTTTTTGCTGTTACAAAAGAGGGCTCTCCTCTCCATACCAAAGGGATACGAAAGAACATAACTCTCTCTCTGTGTTGTTGCTGCTCTCTGAAATCTCCGGTCCAGAACCTTGCGCGCACAAGTTTCTGGGCGAGTAGGCCTCCGGAACTTCGTCCGCTTGTGTACCTGCACGGGTAGGCGGGCGATCAAGTTTTTGGGGAGCGCACCGGCGCGACTACTCAATCTGCGACGTCTACTTCCTGGTGGTGAACCGTTCGCGGGGCTGCACTGCGAACATCTTCCTGCATCAAGCTTCGTCCTGCATCACGCTTTGCTCGACTACATCGAATAGGCCATCATGTCGACTGATGGTAACGGCGACTCCGGTGTCTCCGGCACTGGCCCCGCCCAAGGGTATAACTCTGTTACTTTTCTGGTGTATTTGTTTCTGTGCGCTATGAATATGTTAATAGATGTTTCTGTTAGCTTGTTCGTTAGCGAATATGAATACATCTTTGATAGATCACTCATGCATGTTTATGTCATGTTTTATATGCTAAATTTCTGGATAAAAATATGCCGAAAATTGACTAGATTTCCAACACGCCGTCCGCCCGCGCCCGGCAAAGTGCAAACCATACCCATACTCCGCGGCTCCGAGCCTCCGACGACGCCGTCCGTGGTCCGCCTGTCCGGCCGTCCCCGTCAGGTAATGGTAATCTGATCTCTATAGACTATACGGTGAGGCTGAGGCATAAAGCATTCGACTTTCGGCATTCCATGTTTCTATTACCAAAATACCAAATGAATGTGTTATTTGACTGTTGTCCATGTTGTCCCTCCATATTCAATTCCTGGCTCCGCCCCTGAGCACATATACCAGCATCTTTACTTTCCTTGGCGAAGTAACGCATAACATCTCGCGCCTCGAACCATTTCAAGCAAATCGATCTCTTGCTTGCTTGTTCCGTTCCGTACCATCTCTCCCTTCTCCGTTTGACCTAACCCCTCGATCCCATTCTGTTTTACATCTGCATGCCTTGCCATTCCACGGTCAACCAGTAGTTCAATTCATTCATATTACGCGAACGTGATCAGTAGCTTCAAGAAAGTGCATGTGTAAACGTTCGCCAAATGCACGTAAAGATCGCGCATTTTTGGGCAAATTAAACATGCCGCGCGTGCACCGTCCTCGGAGCATGCTGCTGTGCAACCCTATATCGGCCTGCCTCGTCGTTGCCGGCTGCAGGGGGACGCCTCCGGTATTGCCGGGAGGGGGCGGGCGGCGGAGCCTGCACGCCGACTCGGCGAGAACATGGAGGAAGCCGGAGGCGGGGGCGGCTGAAGCTCAACTTCGACGGGTCGTCCAAGCACGCGTCTGGGAGCGCGAGCATCGGCGGCGTGTACCGCGATCACGAGGGCGAGTTCGTGCTCGGCTACGCGGAGCGCATCGGCAGGGCGACGAGCTCCGTGGCCGAGCCCGTCGCGCGGGCTCGAGCTTGCGCTGAGGAACGGGTGGCGCAGCATCTGGATCGAGGGCGACTCCAAGACGGTGGTCGACGTCGTGCGGAACCGCGCGGAGGTCGGGTCGGAGGAGGACCTGGGGCAGTGCAGGGAGATCGCCGCGCTGCTCCCGCTGCTCGACGACATGAGCGTGTCGTACGTGCGCCGGCAAGGGAACAAGGTGGCGCACGGCTTTGCCAAGCTCGGGCACAAGGTGGCGCGACGTGCCGCCGGACGAGGTGCTCAGGCTCCTGCGGCGAGACGCCGAGGGGAAGTAGCGCACGTACGCGCGCGGCGTTGCTCGTTGAAATGTGGAATTTGGGCAAAAATGACACTGTGGATCATCAGAATACTAGATCTAGCCCTCTAACAGCAGTAATTTCTTTTGTGGCCCTGTAACAGTGAAATCGTGCGGTCACCGACCGCACGACCACTATTCATGTACTAGCTGTGCGGTCGCACGACCACACTGTTCATCCATACTTTTTCCCATTTAGTATTTGTTTGAAATTTTAAATATATCAAATGAGCTCCAAAAATTACAAAAATTTATATACAGCCTCCTAACATAATGTTCCTCGCGGTATAATATTTGGGAAATTTTATCCATGGCAAATCTCGCTCAAAAATTCATAAAATTTTGATAATTTTATGAGTTTTTACATATAGCAAACGAGCTTGAAAAAATACGGAAATTTTATATGAAGCCTCTCAATGCAGCAATAGTTATTATGTAATTTTTTGAAAATTTTTGGAGCTCATTTGATATATTTAAAAATTCAAACAAATACTAAACGGGAAAAAGTACGGATGAACAGTGTGGTCGTGCGGTCCCTGACCGCACGACTAGTACATGAACAGTGGTCGTGCGGTCGGGGACTGCACGATTTCACTGTTACGAGGCCACAAATGGAATTACTGTGGTTAGGAGGGCTAGATCTGGTATTCTGGTGATCCATAGTGTCATTTCTACCCAAAACTCTTGAAATGTGTGTGGATACGTTGATTGGACGTGATCTCTTGTACAGTTCGATTGGCCAGTGAGAAATCACGCAGATGCTAAGGACTCATTCTAAATGGTTTCAGTTTCTGGTTTTTACCTTATTTAATTCAAAATTTATTTAGAACGTATCAGTTTGTAATTTTAGTTTATTTTATTTTTTGAGGCTTTTTAGCTTTTAGGCCTTTTCTTTGTCTTTTTTATTTTTATTTTTGCATTGTCTATGACGATATAACGGTTTTTTATTTTGTCTACATCCGTTTCAATGCAATTTCAGTCATAAGTCAAAAGCCACAATTAGAAGCTTATACGAGAGATTTGATCATTTGTCCCATACATTAACGTGCAATTTGATGATTTGGTCTATTTATGTTATTGATATGTGGATCTGAGATATCGTAAGTTAAATCATCAATTGCACTGAAAGGTAGAACAAATGATCAATAATTTATTGCATATTAGTTTGGGCTGAAGTAAATTGTTCACAGTACAATTCAACACACCAAAAAATCAAGGGAAGGACAAAATTACGTGCCGGTAAACTCGCTTATCTTAGACAAGTCCAGATCTGCTTTGTTCCGTGAATTGCTCTCCCCGCCTGCCGTTTGTTTCGGCTCGCTCGCTCGCTGGCTGATTCTCTGAAAGCCCAAGCCTAAGCCCAGTACGTAATCTGTTTGTCATCCTTTATTCGATCTCTACAAGCCAAAACGTAAGCCCAATCCAAAGCCCAACTCCCCAAATGACATGAGGCCAGATTAGTACTCGTGTCTCGTCTCAAGCGAGAGAGAGAGAGCACTACTCGTGTCAGGTAGGAGTAGTACTTCACCCAGACACCCAGTTCTGCACATTGCTTATTTAGGCTTTTTTCCTGGTTTATAGTTTATTTTTTTATTATTGATATTTTAATTGATTTTCCTGGTTTATAGTTTATTTTTTATTATTGATATTTTAATTGATTTATTTTGTACTTTAGTTATTGATGGTTTTTTTTGCCGTAATTAAATTAAAAAAAAATAAAAAACAGTTTAGCTCACCACAAATCATGCAAAAAATATGAAAAAAGGGAAAAAAAACCAAAAAATCATTGAGTGCACCGTGGATGAGTACTACCATGAACCAGTACTGATTCACGCGCATTTGGATTACAGAAGTTGAGTTGAATGCTTTTTATTGAGACTCCTTGTTTCTTAATTTTGCTGATACTTGTGGAGAATGTTAGTATCCCTGCAATATTACAAGTAGTATGACCTGCTCTGAAACTTTTGGTTGGTATCCCTGCAATATTACTATGACCTGCTCTGAACTTTGGTTATCTGTTTTCTTCCGAAAGCAGAGGCAGTGATTGTAAGCTTGATCTCCATTATCTAAAAAAATGTCTTTGGTATCTCTGGCAACCGGCAGACAGCTCAGCTACAAACGTTTGCAGGCTGAGATTCTGCACAACAATCCCATTTCTTCCAGGCAACTAATGAAAGACGGGCAGGATGAGATTGGCAAGATTAAGGAGCCAATGAGGTAATTAGTTCCATCTGCACAACAATCCCATTTCTTTCATTTCTCATCTTGCACTTAGCAATTCTCATCAAATCAGAGGACGGAGTACATGAAAATGGATCAAAAATAATTTTGCAGATCTGTATCGATTTGCACACCACAAATGAGGGGGCTACAAAGGGGAAATTCCAAACGGATTACAAAAAGAACTACTACTTAATTAGGCCCCCAGCAGACGAGGTGGTACGCCTTGTGGAGCTTCTCCTCCGACCGCTTGGGCCTGGCCCTGCCGGCGGCGCAGGCAGCCGAAGAGGACGCCACGGTATTGCTCGAGCCCGCGGTTTGGGAAGAAAGGGACACCGGGACGGCGCGGCCGGTGACCTTGGCGACGGCGGCGCGCTGGTAGAGCGACCGGAGCGCGTAGTCCCACCGGCACAGCCCCGCCTGGTCCTTGAGCGCCTCCACCGCGCCGACGCTCGCCGCCACCACGAACGACGATGCCTTCTTGCTCACCGACGAGCTCATCTTTCCTTAAGACTTTCGGTCGACCTCCCTCGCGCACAGAAGCTGTCTTGTAGGGAGTAGCTCGTGAGGTTGCTTCTGGTTTGCCTTGGTTGACGCTTTGTCTTGCGGCAACGGCGGGGAGATGCGAGGCGTTTATATGCGGATTCGGCAGGAAGGCGGCCGCGGGCAGCGAGGAAGCAAGGCGGAGGTGGAAACAGGGGGCTCTGGTTGCTGGTTTCGGACGAGGAAACTACACCCAGATTCCCAAAAACCAGGGGTTGGGGTGGCGCACGGAGTGGAAAGTTCTCCCCTTCGTTGTCACTCGACAGAGTGAGGTAGTAGTAGATCATGCGGTGTACCTGTGTCGGAAACATTCTTTTAACATGTTTTTTTGAAGGCCCGCTTCAAACCATTTCACCTTAGCCTTTTAATTTCGGGGTTTTAGTGTTTTCTCGCTCTTATTTCTTTATATTATCCTAAAAGATATAATAATGTTTATCAATTTTTCTTAATTATTATTATTTCTTATTTTTTAAATATAAAAGCAACGTTACGCACCAAACAGCATAAGCAAGGCTACCAAGGAATCGCCTAGGTTGCTTCCTTCGGAGCCCAGTGACCATGGGAAAACGTGATCTGTCTTGGGACCAGCTATCTTTTCCTAAAAAATGAGTCGTGCCTTCCCCATGAGGCTCAGGATCTACTTTTATACTCCAAGGAGGCATATTACAAGGCTAACCCTGTCTGAGCCTACTCTTACGATGGCAATTATGCCATTTTCTCTCTTTAAGGTTACATAAATACTCCTATCTAAGGCTATGTATATAGGGTAGAACCGGTACTTCAGTGTATGGCAAGCCTATGCTGCACTGGCCACACCATGCTTACTAGCGCATTGGGTTGAGTGGACAACTCGAATGTGGACAATAAGCCATTATATACTGATATAATGATTTTATTACGCTTAAAAATTGTTTTTTATAGATTATTTAATCCTCGTGAACATGAAACACCACAAATACCTTTAGATGAATGCTATAGGTCTCTTGTCCACTTTCGTATGTTATATATGTTCTAACTTTCAACTAATGATTTAATGTAACTAGTTACGTGTCCGTACGTTGTAACGAAATTTATTAGATGTATGAAGAACTATGTTATGGAAGAAGTTTTCTCTGATCGGTTGAGAAGTATAGAGTGATAAGAAGTCGAATAATAGAGCGGTTAGAGAAGAACGGATGTATAACTACCAATTTATTTTTTTTATAATAGTAATGGTAAGTTCGACATATGCTCTGCCGCTGCAGGAACTGCAAGTTGTACCTACGAAAATGAGTAAACTAAGGAAATGACCACCCGAGAGGTACAACGGAATCATCAAGATGAGAAATGAGAAAGAGGTTCATTTCACTAGAGTTAAATCACTCAAAAAAAAACTAGAGTTAAATCACTCAAACCGTTTGCCAATTAGCCGGCGGAGATCTCCGGAAGAATCTAGAGATTGCGCGTTGTTTCACGTAAGTAGTGGGCAGCCTCTGCCTTCACGCTACAAACGCGTGGCGCCATTACCAATATGAGTGGTCGGATCAAAAAAGAACGCATAGGATCGACCGGAGCGACAAGAGAGCACTGTAGTAACAACAATTCTGTACCTATTTGATGTGCGAGGCTGCTGTGGCTTTCGGCCAGTTCTAAGCAACTTCTGACTTTGGAGTGAAATCGTACTCTAATAGTTACTAGCAGCGTATGCGCGGCGCATGCCGCGCAGACCAAATTGTATAGAGAATTATGGTATGTATAATAAGAATTTAGATGGTAATTTGGTATTTGGTTGTTTAGGTGTGGTTATGCGTTAGGTGTTGATAGTTGTAGCGGAAAGGGCGGTATATATAGGTAGAATTAAAAGGGCACATTACGACGTAGATGTATACAGAGTGGTTAAGTGAGAAGTACAGATTTTGACGTACGTAAATTCAGATTTTTGTTGGATTGGAAGAAAGAAATTGTATGGTGCGAGTTTAGATAAGTTAATAAGGTATAGGTGACAAGATGACTTTGTTTAGTAACAGCCAGTTCTATAATATGTATAACATATCTAGTTGCATTTTATACAACAAAATAATAGGTGTTCGTAGTGGTAAGTTGTGTGACAACTTTAGCATACGCAACCACATTCTGTACAACAAAATAATAGCGTTGGAGACATCTTGTACGACAAAAGAAGTGGTGCCCATTGGAATCAGTCTTGGTAGGAGCGAAAATCTGAACACTAGTTGTATGGCAGATAGTAAGAGCAATGGATGGAATGAAAACATGTTGTTCGCTGTGGGTATGCCGCTTACTTGTCCTGTATGGTGATTATATGAAAAGAGAATTATCAGTATGTGTGATTGTAATATTTTGTGTATAGTAATAAGTAGCAGTTTTGGAGAGCACAATGTGGTATACCTGTTGTGGCGCGTCTTGTTTTGCATCAGCGAAGAGTTGCCGTGCAATTTTAGGTTTGTGCATAACCTGTGTTGTTCTGCGAAAAAGTATATATAGTACGAGTAGGAAGCATATACTTGGATGAGACATATATTGAATCTTTTAAGAGCAGCACGGAATGTAATGAATGACAATGTAAGGAGCACCTTTTGCTTGATGGTGTTGGCGAAGAGGTTAGGTCAGCTTCCACAGATGAAATAAGCTCATGTGTTCTTTTTTTAGACTGTGGGGATGGTGTAGGCTTGTTAAAAATATGTAAATAGTTAGATATAACGAGATATGCGGTGGAAATGCGTTCAATATACTTTTTTGTTAGATGGCATGTTGTATGAAAAGAGATGACGTTGGTGAAATTTCTGTTACTTGCAAAGTAGCAGAGATGGTTGTCGGGGTAGCTGGGTCTGCATCTGTGTCACCAGTAGATGGACCTGTTAATGACGTAAAAATAACTTATTTTTGTCATGTTTACTGTGGTATTGTGTATGTTTTACTGGAGAGAAAAGTTTTTGTGTACCTGGTAATAGCAGGTTGGTGTGCTGTGGCTGAGATGCTATCGATCGAACATGAAATGTTGGGCTTTCAGTCTGGAGTGACCGGTCTGACATTTGAACAATGACATCATGTTTTTGACCAACAATTGCTTGTATTTCAGGTGGGACATGTTGCATTTGTCCTTCCGTTGTTGCGACTAAAAGCATGGCAGGTTTTCCAATAAGTTGTTGGGCTACATCACCGAAGAACATAAATTCTGCATGGGGTTTGTCTTGCTCATCGTTCTCAGAATCAATGCCATACACATTTATTTTGTATCTGTTTTGAGAATTGGAAAAGAAGAGTATATGTTAGTTTGTCAATAGATTAGGTAATTGTAGATTGTAAAAAAGACAGCAGTTATATGAATGTAGCATTAGTGTTGTACCTTGGTTCTGCTGTTTTGGTACCACACCTTCGACATTCATATGCATCTCCGTGTGGGAAAGTTTTTTTCCAACATGAAGAACATGATATATACCACCAAGACTGTTCTGGGACTAAATCAGCGATAAGGATAGTGAGTTTGTATCGTTGTCCCTGTGTGCATGATATTTGAAAATGGTTACTGCCTATTATATCTAAAAAACTGGATGTAAAGAAATGTATAACGCTGACATTTATCTTACCAAAGCCTCGTTTGGTATGAGGTCTAGTAATTCTCGAACAGTTGTGGGTATGGGATTGTTATGAGCATGTGCATCTTGCCGCCATTCAATTTGGTGTGGCCGGTTGGTGATCCTATGTATTAGATTAGAAATGAATGTAAAAAGAATACAGGAGCAAAGGAAAAAATGTATGATATATGTGCCGGCAATGTAACAGTTTGGATAAAGCACGATTAATACATGTTTTGTAGAGCATGTATTTCAGGGATTGGTATATTGATGTACCACTTTGATGCGGAAGTGCTCTGTAATGCAAGCTGGCCTACATGTGTATAGAAAAAAAATTGAAAGTGATGATAAAACAAAAGCAGATATATTGTATATATGTGTTGTAGGATCTGCATTATTAAAGAAAGAAGGGTGTATTATACCTAAATACGTGCCAACAAGCATACCAACAAATAAAGCAACAACTGGTGTATCTTGAGAAATTGTTAGTAGTATTTCAGCATTGAATAATTCAGCATGATGGCCCCATAACGTAATGATTGCTGCTTGACTATAGACAGAGAAGAAGAGTGTTTTTTGGGATTTATGTTAGAATCAGTAAAATATAAGCACAGATTACCATAAGCAAGAAAGTAGATAAAAAGAAGCGTTGAAGAAAATATATGTACCTTCCATCACTTATGTTAATTGTTCGTTTAACAGTTGGGCCTAATTTTGTTGTTGTTTGGATAAGCTGGGAAGCAGCCGTTATGAGAACAACAGTGTCTGGTAAATAATTGAGTGCGAATAAAAAAGGGTTAGAAGTGACAAACTGTGAGGTCAGTATTCTGCACAAAGTGAGAAAGCAGGAAAGTGTACCTGATAAGAGATTGTTTTTGCCGATACGATCATTTAACACAGAAAATGGGACTGCATTGTATGCGTAGACAGGAAATCCTTCTGGTTCTGGTAGTATTTCGTTAACTTTGGTGTATTTTGAGAAGCGAGCTAGAATAGTGCCATCGATTGCCTTGTATGTGTCTTTTGCGGGAAGAACCTCAAAATATTCTATCTGATAAATACATCCTTCTTTTAATAAGGATGTAAATTTGTCAAGCCATCTTTGGGGAACTGATCCTTCCATAGTATTTCCCTTTAAAAATACGAAGTTTAGTTTAGATGTAGAAAAAAAGAAGTATGATGTATATGCAAAATCATAAAGATATGTGCTTTAATATGGTAATGATTTGTGTATGTTTAGTGTGAAGATTTTATAAAAGAGTAGAATAGTATTTGTGTGGCACATGAGGTTATGTATGAGAGACTGTAAAGAGCATACAAACTTAGAAAAGTCTAAGAAAGGTAAAATGTAGAAAAGCATGTAGAATATGTTGACTGTAGTCCCATTCTTAGAATGCATATAATGCAGTCCCATTTTCTAAGTCCCATGTTCTTCATTGTATGTGTAGACAGGTGATAAAGCATTGTTCGAATGCATATAATGCATATCAAATGTAGAAAACCATGGAGAATGTGTAAATTGCAAAAAATTGAAAGAAAGGTGATAAAGCATTAACAGAGATATGTGGCTGGTGTAATAGGGATGCAAATTTGTGTATGATTATGGTATGCAGGGAATGATGAAGGTAACATGACTAATGTGAGAATGATTCGTGCGTAATCAAGATGAAGATGGTGTAAAATAGTAAAAGGCTGTCTGTATAGAGTAAGGAAAAGGTTTGAATATTGCGTACCTCTTTGTCGAGCATGATGAAGTCTAGATGATATACATTTGTTGAATCCTGTGGGTTTCTAAATTCCCAAACCCGTGGTAAACGCACAAGGATTTTCCATTTGTGGGAGTTCTGGTTGATCTGATTTAAAAGTGAATATGCCATATGTAACCTGTATAGCATAAAGAAGTTAGATGATAAATGCTGTATCGATAGGTAAAGGATTATATTGATGAATTGTATGTGCTGTAAAATAAAAACAGTGTAAGGGGTATCATTGGAGAGCCTAAATGGGTATGAATGTAAAGAAATCACGAAGAGAGTTCAATGGGATCAGTAATGTACAAATGCAGAAATATAGTGATGTTTGTGATGTTTATGAAAGCATAGCTGAGTGTGTAAGTTCCTATTTTGGTATAGTAAATGGATGGACAAGTTATGAATGTAAATAATCAATAAAACAGTAATATTTGTAATATGCATAAGGAAACATATGGATATGTAATTTTCTTTAAAAGAAGAAAGAATATATAAGCCGATTTTAAGATATCCTGAAGGAGTTCACTAAATGTTTTGTTTAGTAGATAGAAACCTAAAGGAATATATTCATGGATTGTATATCCTGTAAAAAAAGCAATAGTAATTTTGTGTAACAAAGTGAAACCAGTGTAAGGTATATCATTGGAGAGCATACATGGTTATGCAGACAAAGAAGTCATAGAAAGAGATTAATGATGTAGGCAATGTAAGAAGACAGGAAAGCAGTAAAATAGCATAAATGGATATGAACACAAAGAGGCCGCAAAAAGAGTTTAATGACATAGGTGATATAAAAATAGAGGGAAGTAGTGATATTTGTAATATCTATGAAAGTATAGCTCAACATGTATGTGTTTTTTTGGTATAGTAAATAGATGGACAAATCATGAACATAAATAACGAATGAAACAGTGATATATATAATATGTGTAAAGGAATATATATATATGCCTTTTTTTGGAAAAAGAAAGAATATGTAAGATATACTGAAAAGGTTCACTAAGGTATAAATAAGTGCATATTATATATTTCTAAGAACTGAGAGAAGTATATATCACAATCTGACTTACAAATATAAAGATGTATGTATCAAAGGTGATTTGGGTGGCTGTTTTGTGTACTGGATGCAAATAGGTCTGAAGAAAACTTTTTAAGTAAAGAAAGTAAGTTAGGGGAGAGAAGAAGAATAGCGCCAAAAACCACTAAACACAAGTGAGCACTTCTTTGTATACTATATTTTTTGTTTCACTACAGGCAGCGCCACTGTCATTTTCAATGAGTATCTTTAGGCCTGAACGTGACGTAACACGTGATATTGCCACATATAGCTGTCCATGTGAAAAGACCGGGTTTCGTAGATAAATGCCAACTTTGGCTAAAGTATGCCCTTGACTTTTGTTAATAGTCATTGCGTATGAAAGCTTGATTGGAAACTGGCGTCGCTGCAGAGTGAAAGGCCATCGATGACTTGTTGCATTTAATACAATCCTTGGTATATACACAGTGTGGCCAATATTAGTTCCAGTGATAATACGTCCTTCAAGAATTCGATCACCAAGTCTTGTAATAATCAGACGAGTTCCATTGCAGAGACCCATAGATTGATTTATATTTCGAAGAAACATCACTGGAACACCTATTTTGAGATAGATAGCATGATGTGGGAAACCATTGACTGTTATAGAATTTAGAAACTCCGGGGGATATAGCAGATTAGCATTACCAATTTGAGCATCAGATTGAGAGATTGAGTCAAAACTAAGATACTCTTTACTATCACCAGGAATTTTATCAAAAACAGCTTTGTTCAGTTCATCAACAGCAGCATTAGTTGGGCAAATAATTGCTCGCTGCGCTAGATATTTGCTGTCTTGATAGTTTAGATGGAATGAATCATAAGTAGCATCTACAATTGCATTCATGTTGTTATCAGTTGGCAGCAGGAGAAGATCATCTGGTATAGTTATCCAAGTGGGATGAATTTCTCCTGTTTTTTTTATTGTTGGAATTTGACCATTTCCAATATCAAGTATCCACTGAGCAAAAGCAGATATAGATTGGGATTCCGCAAATGAAAGTTTTGGATTGTGAAGCCTCATATTAGTAGATAATCTGAGTATCTCAATGTGCTGCCAAAGTGGTGACTTAATAAGTGAAGCCTGAAGAATTTCTGACTTTGTGCCACTCTGAATAACAGGTAAGATTTGTCGGAAGTCTCCGCCAAGAACAACAAGTTTTCCATCAAAAGGTATATTCATATAACCAGTATCTTCGACAGACATTATATCGCGTAATGTTCTGTCAAGTGCTTCAAAACAGCGTCTATGAGTCATTGGTGCTTCATCCCAAAGAATCAGAGAAGTTTTGCTAATAAGTTCAGCTAGCATTGTTCCTCGTGGTATATTACATAAGCTTTTTTCATTGATATCAAGAGGTATTCTAAAACGAGAGTGTGCTGTGCGACCATTTGGAAGTAGAAGGGAAGCAATTGCAGATGAAGTTACATCAAGAACTATTTGACCCCTAGCTCTTAATGTAGCTATGATAGCATTCCAAAGGAACGTTTTGCCAGTGCCACCATGTCCAGATACAAAGTAAAGACCACTGTTTCTTTGAGCTGCACATGCTATAATATTGTTGTATATAACAGATTGCTCAACATTTAGTTGATCACGTAATGAATCAGCGTGTGCTGAGAGAACAGTTCTATCATAGTCAAGCTCTTCGGCAAGAAGTCTATTACCAGGAGGAGAGCTACTGTATGTTGATTCAGTGCGTACATTATATGTAGCAAAGTTGAGACCATTCTTGGAGAAAATAGTAAAGAGCTCATTTATCAATTGGGTCTGTAAATAACTGGGTGGTATTGGATATGCTGGATTTTGTAATCCTTGCCTTATTCTATACGCTATGTCATCAACAAGGAAATACCAATATTTATCAAATAGATTCTGAGGATTAATAACACTGCAGAAAGAAAGCACTATCATAAAAAGGTGTCTAAGTTGATATGGAGTAGCCCAAATAATTGCTTCATCAAAGAGTAAAAACCATTCTGTATCATCACCAACTAAGCCACGAGCTTTGCAGGCTTCTTTGAATGTAAGATAATGTACATCATTAAATGTTCTAACATCTTCATAGCTTTGTGCACCAGGAACAACCATTAAGAGCATTCTAAGATAGAATAGTTCACCGGTGCTTGGATGTACATTATATATACGGCCAATCTTTGATGTTTTTCGTTTCCTTTTGACCCACTTTTTTTTATTGGAATCCCATTTCCAATTCGATGGAAATTGACAATACGTAGAAGATCTTGCTTCTACAAAGTGCTGGTTCGCAACGAACCATTCAGTTAGGGTAGTTTTGTGAGCTCTTGGATCAGCAATAATTTCCTGCAAGTGTGTTTCTTCATGGTATATAATTTTGTTCATACCAGGCATATGCACAGTTAATCGTTCAACGGAAGGCATTCGGCCATGTATTTCAAATTCAAATAATCGCCAAATGGCTTCACATGATGATAGGTATCTACAGAATTGTTTTGTGTGCAAAAGTGTTAATAAACAGGCAGAACCATGATAAAACAGGTAAAAAAAAGGAGAAACTAATCAAAGTATTCACAAAAACTGAGGAAGGTATAGCTGAAAGAATGTATAATGTATTGTTTAAATAGAGCAGTACCTGCATTTAATATAATCAGCAATTTCATCTATGCCTTGTCTAACTTGTGTATTAGGTGTGGCTGATGACTGGGCAGCACCAGAAAAACTCATTCTTGCTTTATCTTGCCCTTTAGTAAGATACTTGAATAAATATTTCACAAGGTTTGTTTTATTACACCATTCAACATTGATGTGAGCTTGGAATTTTTTTAATAAGCTCATGTTGTATGGAACAACCCATTTGTTGTCCAATTTGATACCACTCTTAGTGATAAAGTGATTAGTATCGCGGCGACGGTATATTGGAAAGCCGGATTCATTAATGATTGTTTCTGAATTAAATTCTTTGGGATACCGTTTTGAACACAATCCATTTTTCATACATGGACACTTCCTATTAAGATCTCCGCATGGGCCATGCATCATAAATTCTTCAACAAGAGCATAACCAAGTGGGTCGATATTTGGATCAGGAATTTCAGCACATATAAGGGAATCTATGAATTCAGCAGCTAGATCCATTGTATGATTAGCAAGCCATATGAGGGTATGAACATGAGGTAGTCCTCTCTTTTGAAATTCAATAGTGTATAAAACTGTTAGGAACAAAGAGAGCAATTTAGAGAGAAAAAATAGTGCATTAAAAGGAAGGAAACATATTGAGAGTGAAAGGAATAGACTAACCTGCCCGTATAACACCAAAAGTGTGGCCATTTTTTATATCAGAAATATATTCAGTGAGCTTCATATGAAATACCCGAGTTACGATATCAGAACGGTCAATGTATTTTTGACCAGGTTCGTGTTTGAGTGCGTCCATAATTTCTGGCCATCTTGAATTACATGTGAAAGTAGAAAAAATATCTGGAGGTCCGTATTCACGGCATATGGCCATAGCATCTTGATAGTTGAGTGCATTGTATCGTGGGCTACCGGTAAAGCTTGCGGGAAGTAAGATCTTAATACCAATATTTTTGCCTTGTGATGTGCCCTCACCAAGTGCATCTGAAATTCCTTGATATGTGTATGAACGTAAGACATCTTGGTTGAAGAAATGAAATGATAAATGATTTGCTTCTATACATGAATAGCAATCAACCTCTATTTGATTTGAGAGGCGGCCACAGCATGTATAAGGATTTGGTTCATTTCTACGATAATGACATTCATAAGAGTAGTATTCAAGCATTGAAACCTGATCTCTCATAGGACTGATGTTATCATCATTAGTTATGTACTTAATACCAAGGTGGAAGCCTTTTTGACCATATGGAAATAACAGCGGATACTGAAGAGACATTAGAGCAGGATTGAGAGGCGATACTTGTTTTAGATAACCAGGATGAGTCTCGACAATGATATCAAATTTGTTATTTTCCAAAGATAGATCACCCACAATTAAGGCAGCCAGTTCAGATGCAGTTGGCAAACAGTAGCGATCATCATGGGTGTCAGATGAACCAATAAGACGAATATGAATTTCTGCGTTGTCTTGAGAAAATAACCGATCTCGTGCCATTCTGGATTCTTTCACTAATGGATTAAAACAGTTAAGCATATGAATCAAAGCAGCAACTATATTACTGGCTGGTTCACCATTTCTGACATCTTCTGTATCGAAAACAGACAGCCTATTCTGAATCTCATTGTGTGTATCATAAATATATAGCTGTGCATACTCAGGTTTTTGGCCTGGTCTGGGGACTAAAGAACCAATTCGGTGATGAACAACACCATTTATACGGAAAACATAAGGGCCCTCACCAGTGTTAATGGTTCTGTCAACATCTACGCCCAAGGAAGTGAATGCAAAGAGAGAATTGTAGTGGCGAATCAAATGCATGAATTGATTTGACTGGGGTCCTTTATCAAAACCAATAAGCTCTTGAAGTGGATATGGGAACTGCTTATGTGTTGGAAGAGAGACTTTACCACCACGGCAACATCTATTATAAATAACTCGCTGATGTCTAGAGGAACTTCTATGGTGAGACCTTTCTTGGAACCAAAATATAGCACCGCATTTATTACACTCATAATCTGGACCACCATAGTATGATCGGTTATCATAAGTGGCTGGAATGGTGTTAACATCAAAATGAAAGTAGGAAGGAGGAATAACTCTAGCAATGTTATAAAACACATTAACATACAATGGCGTAAAGTCAACAATATAGGCGAACCTTTTAAAAAGGAAATATATTCCTTAGAAAAACAAATGGTTGGCTCTTTAAGTGGGGCTAAGCTAAAAGGTAGTGCGCTACCTGAAATGTCAACAAAATGCAGACACAAACATAAACCAACAGATGGAAAAATCTATAACTCTTGAGTGAAGCGAAAATGGGAAACTCAACAAATTTTATAGAAGAATATAATAAAAGGAAAACACCTGTTCTAGCAGCATTGCGCTGCAGGTTGGACAACCTTCTCTTTTTCCTATTGGTGACTGCCTCAACTGAACTAACCAATGGGCAAAAATGGTCTCCTATTATGTAGGGAAGCCAAATAAACAAAGAGTAAACCAAAAATGTAAACAAAAGATAACTGAAAACGAAAGACTGGTTATAAAGAGTGTGAGTAACCATATCGGCGCTTTAATTGAGGGATCATAGTAACATCTGTGATGAGCGCTGTGTGAGAATACATGAAACCAAAGAAACGTATGAACAGAATAGCAAAGCTTCAAAAGGAAATTGGAAACGGGAAAAAGCAGAGCGTTTAAAGAAAACACAATATTAAGAAAAATCATACATGGTTGCGATGGTGGCTGTGAAAGCAGTGGTATGGAGGTATTAGGGAAAACATCTGGAGACACTAATGAAGGTTCTGCTGAATTAATTGGTTGTTTTCCACGTAGAATTTCTTGACGGCGAGCTCTAACACAATGGGATGCATCCATAGAACTAAATACGAATAACCAATGGCAATGTTTGATAAGAACTAAATAAAAAATGAACAAAGAAAAGCAATAAACTATAATATGATATAATATAGCAGCAACATAACAAAACAACCATAGCTGAATGTAATGTAGCAACGTAACAAAACAACCATAGCTGAATTTAACATAAATGTTATATCATAGTGTATATAAATAGCCATTCTATGTAAATAAGAGTACTGAATGAGGAAAGAAATGAATTTTCAAACAAAAGCAAAGAAATAAGAAAAGAAACTTTCTAAAGGAAAAAAGAAGAGATTTACATGTATAGTATGTAAATAGGGAATGAAGAAAGGAAAGAATTAAAGTATAATGTGATATAATGTAACAAGCAGGTAATAATGTGACTATAACTGAATACAACATAAACATTATATCATATTATATATAAATGACTACCTTATGTAAACAATAATAGTGAATGAGAATAGAAAGGAATTCCTAAACAAAAGTGGAAGAGAAATTTCTAACTAAAAGCAGAATGGTAAGAGTTAGAGGTTACATAATGGAGACAGCCTCTTATCAACAATATAATGAAATGGGAAAAGCAGTAAAGACCCAGATGTATGATAACTATATAAATAACAAATGAAGAAAGTAGACTAAGAACAGTAGGGGAAAGGAAAGAATTCTGCAAACAAAGATAAAAGAAATATCTAGGTAGAGTACAATGGTAAGAGCTATAAGTTACATAACAATAATGATATTTCAGCAACGAAATAAGGAAATGGAAAAAGCAGTCAAGAATTAGGTTTATTATAAATAAATAAGAAATGAAGAAAGTAGAATAAGAACCTATGATGTAATAGAATGTAATACCTGGGTAATATAATACGTATAACTAAATATAATATAACTATTACTTGATAATATACATAAATAGGCATCTCATAGAAATACTAATGATAAATAAGAAAAGGAAGTTTTTAAAGGAAAAAAGAAGAGATTTAGATCTATAGTAAGTAAATAGGGAACAAAGAAAGGAGAGAAGCAAGGTATAATTTGATATAATATAATAGGCAGGTAATAAGATAACTATAACTGAAGAGAAGATAAACGCTATATGATATTGTATATAAATGACTACCCTATCTATACAGTAATAGTGAATGAGAAAAGAAGGGAATTTCTAAACAAAAGGGGAAGAGGAATTCCTAATTAAAAGCACAATGGTAAGAGTTAGAGGTTACATAATGGAGGAGGCATTTTATGAACAAAATAATGAAATGGGAAAAGCAGTAACCATCCAGATGGACGATAAGTATATAAGGAACGAAGAAAGTAGAATGCCAACCTATAATCTAGTAGAATGTAATACCTATCTGATATAATAACTATAATTAGATATAATGTAACTATTACTTGATAATCCACATAAATAGTTATCCCACACAAACAGGACATTAAGTAACCAGGGGCAAAAAAAACTTAACTATCACTGTGTAGGAAGCCACGAAGCAAAAATAGGCAATAGAGCAGGTGAGTCCCAAACGTCAAAGAATGCCAAGCCAACTGTGAATAACCCTGCATTCATGAAATAGCGACAACATCAAAGACAAAACAGTAAGGATATAACATAATTAGTACATAATCGTATATATAAATGGAACGTCAACAACAACACAACAATTTAGAAATTCAACATAATATAAAATAACAAAGTCCAAATTGGAATCAGAACAGTATAATGGAAGAAAACACAACACATGGTACTACATAATAGCCTATGTAAACGACCATCTCGTATAAACAACATAGGTAAAAAAACACTAACAAATATAAATAACAAAATGGAAAGTACTAAACATAGCATACAAACTGAGGCATACTCAAAAAAGCATTTACAAACGTAACTAATGAAATAAAAAACATCATATATAGCATATAAATCGCGGCATCTATAAATAACATATCTAAATAGATATTTGACATGAACAGAAATTGAACAACGTGCAAGAGGTAATCACCATTAGAGAACTACGACTCAATGTAATGTATCAAAGACAAACGCTAAACATAGCATAAGAGAATTACCGCTTCTTAAACCGGAGGTAAGAGATCCAAGACAGTTCCAAACAACAACGATCCAGCTGACAACGATTCTGCACAAGAAAATAAAGATTACTTGATAATATAGATAACTAAACATCTCATAAAAAGAGTAATGATAAATAAGGAAGAAAACTTTGTAAAGAAATAAAGAAGAGATTTAAATCTATAATAAATAGGGAACGAATAAAGCAGAGAACTAAACTATAACCTGATCTAATATAACAGGCAGCTAATAAGATAACTATAACTGAATAGAACATAAATGTTATACCATATCGTATATAAATGACTACCCTATGTATACATATAATAGTAGTGAATGAGAAAAGAAGGGAATTCCTAAACAAAAAGAGAAGAGAAATTTCTAACTAAAAGCACAATGGTAAGAGCTACAGCATACATAACAGAGATGGCATTTTATAAACAAAATAGTGAAATGGGAAAAGCAGTAAAGATTTAGATGTACGGTAAGTATATAAGGAATCAAGAAAGTAGAATAGCAACCTATAATGTAGTACAATGTAATACTTAGCTGATATAATAACTATAAGTATATATAACGTAACTATTACTTGATAATGCACATAAATAATTATCCCACACAAACAGCATATTAAATAGGCAAGGGGCAAAAAAACTTAACTATCAGTTCGCAGAAAATCAGCAAGGGAAAATAAGCAATAGAGCGAGTGAATTCCAAACGTCAAAGGATACCAACCCAACCGTGAATAACCCTGCACTGACGAAATAGTGACAACATCAAAGACAAAACAATAAGAATATAACATAATCAGTACATGATGGTATATATAAATCCGACGTCAGCAACAACACAACAGTCTGCAAATCTAACATAATGTAAAATAACAAATTCTATATTGCAATCACAACAGTGTAATGAAACAAAACACAACACATCGTACTACATAATAGCCTATATAAACGACCATCTTATACAAACAACATACGAAAAAAAGACTAACAAATATAAATAACAAAATCGAAAGTACTAAACACACTATACAAATGGAGGCATATTCAAAAAAACACCTACGGATGCAACTAACGAAATAGAAACTATCATATATCGGGAAAAAAATGAAGGCATCTATCAATAACATATCTAAACAAGTATTTTACATGAACAGAGATAGCACAAGGCGCAACAAGCAATCATCATCAGAGAATTACGATTCAATGTACCATACGAAAACAAAATAGTAAAACCAATCATAACACAATGTATCAAACACGAAGGGTAAACATAGTGTAAGAGAACCAACGTTTCTTAAACTGGAAGTAAGATATCCGAAATAGCTCCAAACAGCAAAGATCCAGTCTAGAACGACTCTGCACAAGGAAACGAAGAACAGTGTAATATTAATGAAACCTAACGAAACCATAGAACCGATATAAAACGTATCACATCTATACATTTAACAATACAAAAACAACCTAGAAACTAAACAAAGACTAAGATCAAAAAATTACCAGATAAGCGACGACCAATTGGTAGCCTGTACAGGCAATAAGCAGCATAAACAAGGAACAACCAGATGATGATGTAATCTAGAGCACCACTGTAAGTACCTACAAAGCATCCACGGTAAGGATAAACATAAAAAAGATGAGAAAATAGAAACATGAAGGACAAAAGGAGAAAAAAGCAAATACAACGAGCGAATAACAAAAAGACAACCCACGATGGCCCAACCATGAGCGCAAAGCGACAGTGAATAAATTAAAACAAAGAACTAAAACATCCATAAGAAGCCGAATCGCCGCAAAACGAAAGCCAGCACGACAAGGTGACCACAACCAAAAAGGGAGCATCTGAGAAAGCGATACTAAACAGTCTGAAAACGAAAGCGTATTACATCGTGCAACAAATGGCCATACTCCCGAAGTCCCCACGAGCAGATAGCGAGCGGCACAAACATCACTCTCCAATAAAAAGACAAACAAACGGCAATAGATACCCATTTAAACGCAAACCCAGGAGAACACCAAGTCAAGCACAAGTAAAAACCCAAAAAAGAAAAGAACCGTAGAAAACCTAGCACGCGAGAGGCAGACAAGAACGCAAAAAGGCAGATATAGTCAAAAACAAACCAGAGCACCGCACAAACAAAAAAGACAAATAACACTCACCCAGCACAACGGAAACAAGAACCCAAATCGGAAGCAACGCGCGCAGAAATGGAAGCAGAGAAACGCACGAGACGAAGCACAAACAAGAACTGTCCAGAAGTAAAGACGGAAAAAAATAACCCAGAAGCTCAAGAAAACAACGGACGCATCGGCAAAACAAAAAACAAAAAATAAACATCCTGGCGAAGTCCACGACGCAGGCACCGGTGATGGAATACACGCGTCGCAGACGAAGCGCAACATGCTGCCCCGCAATACAAACCGATGGACGCGCTCGCGATATCCAAAAGGCAAATAAATCCACCCGGACGCGCTCACGGATTCCAAAAGCGAAATAATATCGAGCCCGTCACCCGAGGCGCCGCGAGAACCCAACGGACGCACTGGCGGATTCCAAAACCGAAGTAAAGCGAGGGCGCATGCGCGATTTCTGAGAAACCAAAGGGCTTTTCTGCAAGAAACCGAGGACTTGTAAGGGCCTGCACGTAAGTAAACAAGGACCTATACGTAATTTCGGGAACCCGCCGGGCGCTATGCAAAAACTTTTTTGAAAGGAAAAAAACTTCCAGTGACATTTTCGCGAGGAAAAAGGACCCTATCGTAATTATCCGAAAATACAGGGGATTCACCTCCTCCGGCCGTACCGAAAAACCCCCGCCACGCGCCGGCCGGAGCGCGCGGGCGGGGTGACGTGGGCGGCCCTCCGCGTGGAGAGTCCCCCGCTAATATAGGTTCTGGTGATTAGCTTTTTGAGTCACTAACAAAAAATACTGTTATAACCACTCGGACAGCACAAAGAAAAAAAAAGGAAAAAACTGAAAACAAAAAAAAATACCAAAATTAAGAAATCCATACCTTCATTTCGGTTTCCGGCTGCCCAAGCCGGTTGGGACGGGCCTTCGATCCACGCCGGTGATTTCTTGATCCTACAGATGGTATTGGGCTAACGGCACTGTACTGTACTTCTCTGTCATTTCAGCTGCAACGGCAGAGGATAGTACTAGAATATGTCATGTCAGTGCGTGGTGTGGTTGGCTGCCTCTGGCGAGCGCCTCCTTCCCTGGTTCCACCGACGCGGGGCGAACAGGTGCAGCCCCCGCGCCGCACGCACCCACTGGTTCCGGCGGTTTCCCGTTCGGCGTTCGTTGGGTACTTGGGTTCGTGCTGCCTTGTCGTTTCCAACCCGCCGCACGGGCCAAAACCGTGGACGCTCCAGCCACCGTTTTCCCGCTCGGCTTGCATCACATCGCTCCCGCCGCACGTTATCGGGTCGGGCACGTTCCAAGTCGTCGGCATCGCCATTTGGTGCCAAAACCACACGCAAACGTCTGTCAAGACGCGCTTCGCTCATTGGCTCATTGCGGAGCCGGGTTTCGTTCGTGATAACGTGTGCCCGTTACGCGGGGCGTTTGGCGGAGAGAGCTAGGCAGGCTGGCTCTATAAATCAGAAGGTTTCAGATAGACCAACGGTTGGTAGACAGCTGAAGCAAGCAAGTAGCCTATTAGGCTGTTGGTACAAGAAAGAAAAACCACTTCAGGTCAGGTGGTGGCCGTACGTCGGCGGGCGGCCGGGCATGTGCAACGGGCGAGAGCAGTGGCGGACCCAGAGAATTTGACGAGCCTGGGCGAAGAATGCCTCGCTTCCGTCGTCCATAGATAGCTATGTTGTATTTTTTTGTCTTATTTGCATTATTCTAACCTCTTTCTAAATTTTCTGATTTATAGGTGTGGCAATGTCGCTGCAATCCTGGTGCTTGATGAGAACCTGAATAAGCAGTTCCGCGTATTTGAAGCTGCTCCACATGTTTGTGCTCACAACCTTTGCATAATATGTTGTACCTGTTTTGAACATCAGATCCATTAGCATCTAATTTGTCCATCTGTGCCTTTAGGAATCAAGAGGTGTTTCTGCGAAGAGGCCTGCGCCAGATTACTTTCTGTGAGGCTGCATGTTCGACATGTAAATTACTGCCTGTCCCTGCTTTCAAGCACTGGCAGATAGATCTTGCAGGCTTCCCATGTTCTCATATGAGCTCATGCTTTACAAGTCTAGCCAGGAGGTGCTTTCGGGATGTATAAATTGATTGTTCTGTACCCATTCAGGTCTATTATTTGTAACAAAGTTGATGTTGGTATCCAGTTTTTCCCAGAATAGCTCCCATTTGAGCATGAGAGAATGCCTCTGTAAAGGGAGTGGTGTAGATGAAGCCACACTGGGATTTCGGTGGGTGCGCGTTAGTACATGATGTAAAATTTTGATGCCAGTCCCTTCATCCCCAGGGAATCCATTGCTAGAATCTAGGATGATACGCAAATGGTGTCTGATTATCTATTGTTGTTGCACTGCAAATGTAGGAAATTTTGCAGTTGGCATTTGCGTGAGATTGTTCTTACACAGCATATCTTCCGTCGTCTGATTATCACGCTTGTAGTGGGCCTTAAGGGTCTATAGGAGATGAGCCCGGGCAGGGGCCCAGGGTCGCCGGGCCCTGAATCCGCCAGTGGGCGAGAGTGCAAGCGGGAGTCCGCCTTCCGCACCTCGCTGCACGGCACCAAGCCGCCGCCGCAGCAGCAGCATCCGCGGCAGCTGGCTGCAGCCGCGGACGATCACGGACGTGGCCGGCGCGGTGGAAACGGGGAGCCCGAGCGCGCGGAGGCTGAGATGGCGACGGCGATGCGGGCGAGGGTGAGCGCGTGGGGCGCGGAGCTCAAGCGGCCGCGGCGGACGGGGGCCGAGGCGGAGGACGAGATCCAGAAGACGGAGAAGCTCATGCACCTGCTCCTCTGGGGGCCCAACTGACCCGGTCTGGCACGTCTCCGTACGACACAGGGCACGTATCGCGTCAAACCATTCCGTGCGTGTACGACTGGCAATCCATGTCTCGATATTGTGCAAGCTGCTCGTTGTCTGGTTTTTTTTTTCTTACAAGTACAAATTAAAGACAAGCTGGATTTCTAAGGTCCGGATGGGTGTCGGGACTAGTTTTTTTTTCATTTCGATATAGTTCCCTCTAGGATTTGAGGTATGGCTGGCATTCTTGACCATATCGTGTACATGTGTTACGTGCTACTGAACGGAAGTAAATGAAAGATTAGCATAAATTTCTTTTGTTGTATTTTTGGGGATTGTTGGCTTCTGCGAGGGTATTTCAGTAAATTTCTAATTAAAAATAAAAAAGAGAGGTGGAGCCCACTTGTCAGTGGGCCGACTGAGGAGATAACGTCTCCTCCCCATTCCCGTGCGCGCTCGTGTCGGCCTGGCTCTTCGTGTGCGGGTGGAGTGGCGGCGGCCGTGTCGCTCGGGCGACTGAGTCTAGCGGCGGCCGTGTCGCTCGGGCGACTGAGTCTAGCGGCGGCCGTGGCGGCGTAGGAGGCGTCACCAGCACGGACGCTTCGGCACCAGCCGTGGTTGCAGCCCGCCGACCTCCGCACCGCTCCCCTTTAAATGACGCCTCTCTTCTTTGATTTGGTTGAAAGCAGAAGTGAGTCCTCCCCTCTCTGATCTCAAATCTCTCTCCGTGGTTCTTCAATCCCGAGTCTTGAAAGCCGCCGACCGGGTTTTCTCCGGCCGCCGTCGGCTGAGGAGCGCAAATCGCCGTTCTAGGGCTTCCCCGTACACTTTTCTTGAGCCTCTTCTTCGATTTGGCCGATAGGAAAGATTTGGGTTGGCCTTTAGAGGTTGATTTGGCTCGGACTTGTGCTGTTTTTGTGGGAGATTTGTGACCTGTTTTTAGTGTTAACGAGCGTTCTCGGCTGGAGCTCTTGTTTGTCTTGTGCAGCATCAACCCGAACCTTCGACTCCGGCGTCAGCTACTCGAGGTTGGAGTGGGCATTGTATCTCCGTCAGCCACGCCCTTCTTCTGCGGCAGCACAGATGGGTGCTAGGTTTTCTGGGATAGCACTACGTGCATGCCTTGCCTCATTCGGTTTCTTCACGGTGATTTCGAGTATCACCATTGTTGTGAGTAAATTAGCTAGTGGTTCTTTGCATTTTTGAAATCTTCTTCACTGGCTTGAAAAATGCAAAGACCTGTCTGTGAACTGCTTGCTCTATGATGAAGTGACACTATACTGAGATTATATATGAATGTGATGGTAGATTAGTCTTGAGCCATCAGTTAAATCTGTTTTACTTTCACCAATCATTGTGCTAGATCTGTTTAGTGGATATTTTGGTCTCTTCTGATCTTTGCCGAACCCTGTTATCCTGTTCATTCAATAGCAGTCTCTGTGATTGAATGAAAGGTTGATTTTAGAGGGGTTTTTCGGCTCTGTGGATCTCATGGCAGTAATGGACCACGTGGCAGCACCATCGACCGGCAATGAACCATGCAGCGGCGCGGCGCGGCGCAACGTAGATAACAATTATAGAGAAACCATTTCTAGAAGATAGAAATTTAATTAGGCTTTCGGCTTCTAAAAACCAAAAACTAAATACTGAAACTATTTTTTACGACCTTCTTTGATTTCAGATCGTCCCAGCCCTCCCAAGTCCCAACGAAGGGAACCGGATCAACTCTGGCCCTTTTTTTTGTGGATTCGTGCCATCTACGGTGTTAATTTGTATGCATGCAGCTTCCAATGCCTCTGTTCAAGGACATACAATACGCATTTTCCCATGGGAGTACATGTGGCTTAGCAAATGGATAGATAGTTTACGAAGATGTAAGACGACCTTTTCTTTTTTCTTTTAAAGACGGTAGTGACAGGATGAACAGCAAAGTGCAGAAGCACGAGGTTTTCATCTTTGTGGTGAGGAGTGGGGTTTGGTGGATGCGCACTTGCTAACGTCTAGCTATCTCAGTGTCATCCACTACTTGCAGTCCAGCCCCACTGCGTCTGCTTATGTATTTTCTCTTCCTTTTGTTCTTTTTTTTATATATAAAAAATCCACTTGTAATATACAAGCGACGCGCTCCCTTCCCGCTCCAGAGTCCCAACGGTCGAGTGAGACCTGGCTCTTAAACCCTCTTCCTCCCCGCATCCCAATCCCCCCACCATCTCATCCCGCAAATTTTGAAAAAATCACCACCTAATCCACTCTAATCACGCGAAGGGAGGAGGAATCCACTCGCCGTCTTCACCAATCCATCGATCGATTCAGGTATCCATCGATTTGCTTCCACTCTCTCCATTTCGATTTGTTCATCGCTTGCTTGCCCCTGATCCCCGCTTCTGCCGCTGCCGAAGGCGAAGGGTTCTCCGGCGACGGCGATGGAGGAGGACCCCCTCATCCCGCTGGTCCACGTGTGGAACGACGCCCCCTTCGACCACTCCTCGTCTTTCACCTCTGCTTGGCAGTCCCACGCGGCCGCGGCCATCCGCAAGGGCGACAAGGAGAACCACCGCCCGGAGCCTGAAGCCATCGACGCCGGCTTCGACGTGGACGCCGAGATCGGCCACATCGAGGCTGAGATCCTGCGCCTCACCTCCCGCCTCCACCACCTCCGCGCCTTCAGGCAACCGGAGCCCCAGCGCGACGCCGACGCGACGGGAATGGTCGCCGCGAAGGTGCGGCCGCGGCCGAGGGGGCTCAGCCTCGGCCCCCTGGATGTCATTTCCGCCCCCAACCCTAACGTGCTGTCTGAGAAGCAGCCGCTGCCCGCCGTCCAGAGGCTGAAGCCCATCAAGCAGCCTCCGGCGCCACGGGGTAGGGGGCTCAGCCTCGGCCCCCTCGACATCGCCGCCGCTAACCATAAGGTGCCCGCGGCGCAACAGCAGCAGCAGGAGGGCGCAGGCGCCGTGCGGATCCTGAAGACGATCAAGGAGTCTCCGGTGCAGCGTCGCACGGGCGTCAGCCTGGGGCCATTGGAGATCCACCACGGCATCGGCAGCAAGCCGGCTGCGGCGGCCGCGCGGGTCAAACCGTTCTCCAATAAGCTCAATGCCATCAGAGAAGAAGGCCAACCTTCCAAGCAACCCACCGTCCCCGCCAAGCCATGGCCGTCGGGCAACACCAGGCAGCCACTGGACGCTAAGCAGGGAGCAGCAGCAGGTAGAGCAAAGGCGAGGAGCTCGAGCATGAGCCCCAGGTCCAGGAGGCAGTCCATTGCCAAGGCTACTGACACAAGGGGAGGCGTTGAGGCAGTTGGGAGTAGCAAGGTGGTTGATGAGCTCAAGCCCAAAGGTGTGTTCACTCACACCGGCAATGCATTCATTGGTAGGAGGCCGGCGGGGAGCTCCAAGGTCAGGGTCGTCCCGAGCCGCTACAGCCTCACGCCTGGCACGTCCCTGGGAGCTGCAACACAAGAGAAGCGGCGCAAGCAGTCTCTCACGGTGTCGGCAGGGGGTGCAATCCAGAGGGAGGAGATCCGAGCGAAGGTTATCGAGCCTTCCAATGCTCAGCGGTCTCCTCAAACAATTGACAAGGTTGCCGAATTGCTCCCAAGGATCAGGACCATGCCGCCTTCTGATGAGAGCCCTCGCGACTCGGGGTGTGCGAAGCGGGTTTCTGATTTGGTCGGGAAGCGATCTTTCTTCACGGCTGCAGTGGGAGACGGCAATGACATCCCGTCCTACCAGGCACGGGTCCTCGAAGTCGAAGCACCAGAGGCAGCAGCAGCTGCAGAAGCTTGAGCAGTACTGCAGTAGTATGGATTTTATCCATTCCTTCCATCACCTCAGCTCCCCTTCTTCAAAGTGCCCGCTTAGCTTGAGCTAGCATTTCGGTGAGGTTTTTTGCAGTGTGTTTACATGGTCTACTGTTACATTCATATCTCATGGCTTGTTTCCCATTTCTTTTGTTAAGGCCTTGCTAGTTAAATGTGTGTGTGATGAGTCCTTTCTATGGATGCTCTTGTTCAGACTTTGTAACCTGTAAGTGTGTTCTATTTTGAGTAGGCACAGGATCATGGTGTGGTCTCTTATATCCCTACCTTCTTGTGCTGTTTTGCTTCCTTTTCTTTGGAAATGCAGGGGGATATCCTGCTCCAAAGATTGCTGAAATGTTATCCTTTATATGTAAATAACTGATCAATAACACCTCCAATTTTTCTCACAAATTCACTTCAAAAGACATAACCTGCTTAATGCACTATTCTGATAGAGACTCCAGTTTCAGTACTACTCCAGTTCATCCATAGTTTACTTGCTTACAAGTGGATTGCATTAGTAAAAATGGAGGCTCTTGTGTAGCACAAGTGTTATCATTAACAGCAACACGTAGTTTTAACAACAATCGGAAGATGAACTAACAAATCATGAGTACTTGTTTTGGAGGCACGTAAACATTCAGAGATTACTTTGGCTGTTGGGAAAATTACTGACGATGCAAGCTAAGCTGGTTAATTTGGCCCACAAACTAGTCAAGTCTGGATCGGTCATTACTGGAGATTCACGTGCTCATCTTCAAGTATCACGGGGTGCCAAAATGGAGATGGGAAGATAAAGAAACAAACTATAGGTGAAAAGGACAACATGTTCTTGTCCATCATTGTTTGGTAGGAAAGCGATAACAGTTATTAAAGCTACTACTGTAGGGCTTCAGTCTGGTGTTTACTTGTCAGTTGCCTGCTCCATTTCACTGGGTTTTTTTTGCAGTAATGAAGTAACAATAATGGGTTAATCCGTTAATTTGGCTTCTTGCTAACATCCACATGCTCCTGCTAGTCTTTACAAATTGGTGAGAACGCTGTGTTTGGATTATCTGTACAGGAGATTTGCTGGGCTTGTCCAGTTGACGGTTCAGCATTCATAATATGTAAAAGAAGAATCGCTGTTTTGAAGAATTTTGGGTATTATTGTTTGATAAAGGAAATCAGAATGATAATAGAGACCAATAAATGAGTTGATCTCTGATCAGGATATCATATACTCCTAACTCATGATAATTGAAACCAATAGTTTGATGAAGTTCCTTGGCAGTGGATCATGGTCAATAATTTGCTGTGGTATATATGAGAAAGAAATACTAGGTTTACAATGCACAACTGCAAGAATAATAGTAAAATCATTCCAAGAGTTGATCATCACAGAAGACTAATGATGAAGCTTGAATTTCACTTAAGTTGCAATATACAACACAAAGGAATCATAACGATGGATATAAATATTACATGAAACCCTAAACTATAGACAACAAGTCAAATAAACTAAGGCTAAATCAAGGGTGTATTTTAGTAAAGACATCGGAGAAAATACAGATCAGAAAATAAATTAATTAAGCACTCCATATTTTGCTTAAAATTGTTTGCAATCTGTTAGTAGATAGCTTCTTAACAACCTTCTTCGCATCAAAGTCGCCGGAATCTGCCAGTTCTTTCAGGCTGCTGAAATGTTCCGACGATACAATCTTCTTCCTCCCACTGTTGGTCTCTGCCAAGGACATGATAGCAGAAAGGATCAAATCCTTGGCCATCAACTTGCCCTCAGCGGGATCAAGCAACTGCAGCAGCCTGTTCAAATTGTCGCCGTCTTGAATGAAGATGATACGATTCGGATGAAGCAACAGCAAGCTGGAAAGCACCTGAGCTGCCATCTCCCGGACTCGGCAGGATTTCGCTCCAAGCAAGCTTGCCAGAGCACTCAAACACCCTGCTCTGCCCATCATCCTGTTGTACTCCTCAGAAATCTCAGATAGATGCCTCAGAATTTTAAGTGTGCATTCAAGAACGGCGTAGTCGCCATTGTTGAGGTAGAAGAGAAGCCAGCCAATAACATCAGAGCTGATGAGATCATCTATTGAGTTCACAGAAGAGAAGCAGAAGAACCAAATGGCTGCAAGGGCAACCTCCCTGGCCTTGTAAGAGTATGGAAGGTCAGGGTGAATCAACTGGAGGAGTGACTGGATCACCCCCATGCTGACTGCTTCTTCTCTGACATCGGCATCATCCAGCGCCATGGAATGGAGCAGCTCGACGGCGCCGAGCTTGCGAGCTTCTTCCTTCTTCTGGGAGAGCTTCACCAGCTCAGTGACCACCCCTTGCTCCACCATGAACACCTTGACTTCCTCCACCCTGCTCAGGTTCCTGAGCACCGTGAAAGACGAGCTCACCAGCTTGCCGCCGCTGTCGTCGTCAGCGCAGGCGTGCAGCAGCGTGGTGACGCCGCCGTGCGCGCAGACGGCCCACACGTTGTCGGAATTCTCCGTCAACTCCCTTAGCGTCTGAGCCGCTCTCTCCTTGGCAAGCACGGTGGCGGTGGCTGCACTCTCCAGCAGCTGGACAAGTGGTGCAATCACGCCTGCCTTGACCAGTATTCCTCGGTAGGAATCGAAGCTCGCGACGACGGAGACGGCGCCTGCGGCCTCTTCTTGAATGCGCGCGTCTCTCGACTCAAGGAATCCGGTGAGGAGGGCGATGCCATCGTCTATGTCAAGCGCGACGATCTTTATGCAAACCTCGTCTTCTGACAGGAGCTCTCGAATGGTGGCCAACGCTTGGCTTCCCTGGACAGAGCCGCCGATCCTTATCCTGGAGAAGAGATCCTTGAGGTAGAACTTCTTCTCGCCGACGCCGGCGTCAATGCCGGGCCTCACCGCGACGATGGCCTGCGACGGCGACGGCATGCCGGAGGAAGCCATCTCCTTGAGCTGCTTCAGGTGTGCGTCAAGCTTGGAGCTCAGGTTGTCCAGGTCACTCCTCAGACGAAGCCTTCCACCCCGGTACGACCCATCGCCGCACTGGGAAGCAACAGCTTGGATGCTCCTCACGGTCGCTGAAGCCGACTGCAGAAACTGAACCAGCACAGGATGCTGCTCGGCCTCATCGTCACCGACGCCGACGCCGACACCGACGCTGCTGCACAACGAATTCAGGCTGGAGCAGAGCTGCTGGAGCTTGTCCTTGATGGACTGCCACTTGAGCGGGAACTGTGGGATGGAGAAGGTCAGGGAAGATGATGCCAAGGACCTGAGCCCCTTCAGTGCCTCACCATGGATGCCTTCTGGAACTTCTGCTTCTGCTGCTTCTCCCATCTCTGCTGCACTCACTGTATGACCACCACAACCAACACACACTAACGTCTACCTATGTAGCATGCATCTTGGGCAGTTTCTATTTCTTGGGGTTGGGAGTTGCAACGGCTAACGATGTTGGTGCAAGGAGTTGGGACTATCTTGGAAGTATTAATGACGATGTTGCGGCAAGTATGTGACAAATGTTAGTTTTGTACCTATCCTGGTAGCCCGTGTGTGCACAGTGAGGGCAGATGGGTAGCCCGGTTGGTGCTACACCCCACCCATCTCTGATCTGTCTTCTAGTTACCTATGCCTTGCTGCCTCCTTTTGGTTTCTTCCATTGGAATCTTGCTTCCTGATCTCTCTACAATATGCTTATCATCAACTTGTTTTTTTATCCAATCCCAACTAGTAATTTACTTCCTAGTATTAGCACAATTGCTGTAATGAGAGTATAATGAAATGGGTCAGTGGAATGGAATTATGGATTTGATCAGTGGATTGGGTGAGTGTGCAAAAGAATTGGAGGGCACTGAATGCCTCTGAAACTCATCATATTCATCACCTTGGAATGGGATCATGGACTGCAGTTGAGTTGATTATACAGTGCTCATTATGAAATGGTGCAGCCATCATAGTGTACATTTCCCTGAGTAAAATAACAGCAAAAGCTTTACGCTTCCCTTTCTGCTAAGTATCCATCAAATTCAGATCAGCTGTGCTGTGTTGTGTGTCCTGGGGATGGAATGGAAGGAAGAAGCTGCTGTTGCTGTGGTGTTGGACACCTAACCAACCAGAGCCGTAGTACCTCCTCCGTATGATACTTGAAGGTAACGTCACAGTACAGGAACAGCTACTCACTCACTCTGTTCTGGTAATGAGTTAGGTGGTGCTCATTTGGGTTTTTTAGGTGACTTATAGCTAAAAAGCACTGTAACTGATTGAAAAAACATTGTAGTTGACAGAGACTTATTTAGCATAATTAAATTTAAAAAAATTAAAAAAATATGTTAGCCCATTACGTATAATACAAACAAATACGGGAAAAAAGAACCGACAAAAAAGCTCAACAAAAAAAATCAAAAGTTCAGAAAAGACGAAATTTATGAATAGTAAAAAATAAGCCAGAAACTGAAGCCGAAACGAGTAGAGACAGGCATTGTCGCTCTCTTTTTCTCTCTCTCTTTTCTTTTCTTGTGAGAATATATTTTTTTGGCATGTGTTGTAGGATCTGGGCCAGGACATGCGGCGAAACAAAGGCACTCCATCGACAGAGGCAAATCAATTAGCGTGCGTATCTAGTAAGGTGTTGTGCTAAAGGAGTCTTGGACTCGAAGCTTGGAGATATCTTGAAATTCTTTTTGGACAGGATTAAAGAGGGAGGCCTACATGTTCTTCTTGAAATGGATTTTTTTTATTTTCTTTGGTGAAAAAAAAGGCAGGAGACAAGCATTGATTTGAATGTGTAAATGTACTTTTGTACGGCACCTGCCATGAAAGAGAGAAGAAAACGTTGTTGAGGTGCAGTACATTGGGAGTACTACTTAAGACGGCAAACTAAATTCAGGGCGAAGTGAAGACACGGTGCTACAGTACGGTGCTTTCCCTCTCGCACAGTCGTCGGACTGAAAAACAAGGGTTACGACCTCTCCGATGCACAAACAGTAGGCACCATGGCATATACTATAGGCAGAATCTTGAGCACTGCAGCATGGACAACTTTGGGGTGTTCGGCAGGGCACAAGCCGTTTGGCTTTTGACAACCGCTATAATACCTAATTTTTAGACGGAGTATTTTTCAAGACGAATCTACAAGTTAAACGTAGTATACGTTAAAAGCCCAACATCTGTACTAGCCAAAATTGCAAGTGAGTATCGATCTCTCCGTAATCTGTACCGTAAACAGCTAAAATTCAAAAATTTCAGCCAAAAGTCATAAGCCGCAGCTAAAAATAACATGCCCTTTATCAACTGATCTGAAGCATCGCATTTTTTCAGCATCGTGCCTCGAGGGAGGAAAGCAGAAGCCATTCAGGAGCTACACCACACTGTTCAAGCTGCAGATAACGAAAGGGAGACCCCTATCCTATGATCCTATCCATGCCTAATGCCTTGCAAGTCGCCATCATGCAAACGGAGGGTGTAGCGTACATGTGACGAAGAAGGGACAGCAGAAGAGGCCGGCGTGAGCAGGAAATGGACCACTCACTCACACTGCATTCACTCGTATTCGATTGGCCAAGAGGACCATACATACACACACCATCATGCGTAGCATGCATGGCCACAGCATGTGATGTACGTTTTCATGGTTAAATCTTAGACACACACGCTGTTATTGCCTATTACTGAATGCTGCTAGTGAAAGTTGAAACTGCTACAACTTTGATAGTTTTCACTGAACACATCCAAACGAAGCTCGAATGTTCAGGCAATCAAGGCAAAACATATCAAATTGCAAGCTCAAATTTGCGAGGAAGAAGTATAAGCTGTGGCTGACAAGTGGGCCCACCTGAATGCCAGGGCTGCCTCACTTGGGGTTCTGGCTTGTGAGGGCCTGCCTACCCTTCAGGCACAGTTTCTACTTCATTGTGCCAGTGAAATGCTTCACGAGCAATCGTAGGTCGACGGCCATTTAGCAGCAGGAGCAAACAACACTGCATAAATGCAGAAAAGGATAATAGCTTCGTTGGCAGGACAGGAAAGGGACAAGAAGCAGCCTTGCTTGCTCAAAGTTCAGCACATCAAGTGTTCAATAGTATTCCATGTCAGAAAGGCTGCTGCATTTGGCGGTGCTTATTATATTCGGCTTGAATCTCTCCCAAATATGAATCTGCGAGTCCAGTCAGACACTACCAGCATCCTTGTGCGCCAACTCACTTGTTTGCTGGATATGGAAAGGAACAATCTCAGGACAAAATTTGCAGCTAAACGACTTGTAAGGCCAGAAACATGATTTGTAATGAAAAAGGTAGTGACCGGACTGGAGAGTAGTAAACACAACGAGAGGCCATGCTTTCTTCAGACAGACGATATAGATGTGATGTGGGAGTTGAGAGCAAGTTCTTCTTACCTTGCATATACAGAGTACCAGAGCCACTGAGTGCTGTGGCCAATGGAGATCCAATCGCCTGGGAGCTCTGCAGCAGTTTGCTCTCCACCCAAGGGTGCAAATTGCCCAAGATGCTTGTATCTTGAATACAGGAGCATCAAAAGATGAGCAAGTACAAAGTATGAAAACATGAGCTAATGATATCAAAATTAAATTAGGTTCAACCAGCAAACATTTCCACTGAATAGCTGGTGTAGAAACTAGTCTGCACCGGACTGCCATTCATATTTAAACTGGATCCAAGTTATTTTGAAGCCAAAGCATCACTATAAAACAACTGAAACATGTTGATCTTAAAACAAATGTCTTAGTACTACTATGAAGACAATACTAGTACAATGACACAAAAATTGAGACAGTTTCTCAGTACCACAGTGCCAATTTCCTTATTATTAAATAATATGCGTAATTGAAAGAACAATTATAAACATGGGTAGAACCTTTCGTAAATTCATATTAAATCAGTGTATACTAAGTGCCTTTACGTAGATATCAGTTCTATCCAAGTAGGTAGCTTACTAGCAGTAATCATCAAGTCTCTATAATTTTGCAGGCAACTATAGATGCTATGACACAAAACTCTGCATGGTTTGAAAGTACAAGTAGTACCTTTCAGGCCTAACGAAACATAGTATGCAAGTATGTAGGTACAACAGTAAATGGAAAGCTAAGTACCGGAATGGGCGGAAATTGTGACGCCCTGACCCCGTCATGCGCAATGGACCTTCTGGATGCTCTTTGCAACAATCCATTTTGTTAAAACAGTCAGCAAGATAGTATCCTTGTTGTGCAGCGACCTGGTAAATATTCAAGAAACACTGAGAGAGTGTTCACACATGCAAGAGTTGGTTGTTCACAAACCATAACATTATCTGTGCCAAAACATCACTAATAGATGCGTTGCATGTGAAAATAGATGCAACCTGAGCCGTTGCCGGAATGCTTTTAACTTGGGAATCCACATGGCAGAGAGCTTTTTTGAACTCCTCTATGTCAACCACCATCGACTCCTTGTGGGAATCACCTATGGCACCTTTTATCAAATCGGCAATATCAAGCATGTGCATACTTTTCATATAGAGCTCTACTTGCGGGTATCTTATACAGATATCTTCTAGAATATCATTTATTTCTTTCAGTGTCAGAATGCCAGAGTTGTTCTTATCTGCCATTTTAAATATTGTTGAAATGTCCTCCTGAAAGAATAGATACAAATAAGTCAGAGGAATGATGAAATATGAACTAAATGTTGCTAACTTAGACGGTCAACATACTTGTTTAGTCAGCACTATATAAACTTTGCAATGCAGTGAGTATGTGTCCCAATAGATTCTCTAGCAACAAACCTATATAGATTCTCAAGGCATTGTGTAGCCTCTCCTAGTGCATTGATTGACATGACATGACGTTTACAAGCTATGAAGTTGGAAGCAAGACCCATAGGCTTTGTTGATGAATATGTATGAAATGCTTTAGACATACCATTATTTTTCTTTGACTTATTGAAGCACAGTCACCAATTGCATAGACACCATCACACTCACGAACTCTTAACCATTCATTAGTTGCCAATGCACGGCGATTAGCCTGTTAAAGGAGAGAACATTTGGGTACGTTGACTTAATGTTGGGAGTAAAACATAATTGGGTAAATTGGTTAGGGGGCCTTGATTCAGATTTAACAACCTGACCAATTTGATGCATGAAGTCCATAATGACAGGACGAGTACCAATACCAGCAGACCAAACAGCCATCCCATATGGCACCGATATTTCACCAGCTGATTTGCTCTTCATTGTAATCAGATCATCAGAGACCTTTACCACTCTAAACCCTGTATTCACCTCGATGCCATCTCTCTGGAACTTCGTTTCAGCAAATGTAGCTATCCTTTTGTCAAACCTATATAAAAGAGAAATAGAAATATCAGCTCATGGTAAACATGGAGAAAGGAAAAAAGGCAATCTGCTTAGGCCACATCAGATGGTATGGATGTTGAAACTGTACAAATTGTCGTTTTCATACAATTTGAAATGCTTGCCCTTGCAAAACAAATAGAACAGCCAATTCCCAACAAAATTACAAATTTACAATGCAAAAGGATCCAGGGTGTAGGGAGTTTTTGGTTCATTCTCATAGGAAATCAATGACTAGGATAAACTTTTCTACTTTGGTGACTAGACTGTTTTCACAGACAGAAAAGATCCCAAATCATTGTTCACTCTATCCTGGCAAAATTTGAAAAATATCCCAGGAAATGCTTTTTCAAATCTCCAGGGAAGCTCAGCACTTGCAGCATGCTTGTTCTGTTCCGCTCAACGTGGCCATCTCTGCGACCAAGTATACCCAAGAAATCCTAGTCTACTAGTTCCCTGGAGGGGTTGTTTCAAAAGGTAGAGATTAGACCTAATCCCTTTGGATTGGCAGGGATTTTAGTTCAATTTCCCTACCTATCCAAAGGGATTGGGCCTAATCCCTATCTATCCAAACAAGTCCAGAGGAATTTCGTTTGTTGCAAAACATGCCCTAAGTGATGAATAATTAGTTCTTTGCATACACCATATAGGAGAACCATGGCTATTACTGCAACAAGACTATCGGATATGTTAATAAAGCCTTACATATTCAATATATGTTCTCCCGATTGAATAATTGTTATCTTCACAAATTTTTGAATTGCAGGATATAGCTTCACCAGATCTTCGACAAGAAAATCATGCAACTCTGCAGCAAATTCAACACCCGTAGGTCCACCGCCAATAATTACAAAATGAAGGATCTTCCTTTTCTCCTCTTCACTAATATAAGGGAGTGAAGCTTTTTCAAAGCAGTCTACCACACTCCTCCGGATCTTCTGCGCATCCTCTAGTTCCTGGCTTTTACATTGTGAAGCTGTAAGTAGAGGGTACGGCTAGCAATTGCATGAGTGAAAACTTTCAAAGTTTGCAGAGTAAAGGAAAAATCACATAACAGGAAGAAATGGTTCAGAGGATGTGATGATATTGAGCAGCGCCACCAGGGAATGTTAACCTATTAATTACAGTGGTACTACCCAACAAACAGGTCTAGAAGGATACATGAACTTCCCTTGGATAGCTAAAATCCTAGAACAATGCAAACTATTTTCATGTAGCTCTGCAACTCAAGTAAAAATGATAACACGGTATGCACCTTTTGATGGTTAACCAAACATCGATTTATTTGTGACAATGGAATTAAGAGAATTTCTTTTTCTAAAATAATGTGAGAAAGAAACCAAGAGCACCTTTATATGACATAAGTAAACGATTACAAAGTACTAAGTGCATTCCAAATGCATGTGCACTACATTCTGACAAATACTTAAATTAAACCCAAGATTTGAATCTCATGCATGATCACGACTTGATAGATTTTGTCATGCAATGAAATCTGTAGGTCACTGTAAGCTGTTTAACGTTGCAGTCAAATTGTTTTGTGAGGCAAAAAGTGGCATTTGGCATACGATTATGCATGCATATGAGCATATCTATACCGATACCATAGATCTCTTCAAAGTTACAGAAAAATTAGACAGAATAAGTTACAGCTCAGGAGTGAAACATGAAAGATAACAGAATATGAAAGGGTATTGAATGTTGTAGACGATTGTACCTTCAAAAGGCAGCAATGCTCCATCACACCAGGAGTGTTAAATGTATTTACAGTAGCTCCAAGAGCAACGACTAAATAATCATAATCAACCACAAAATCACCATTCCCATCCAAATTAGTTCCAACAGCAGAACGGCAATGGACACTCTTTTTCGTTGCATCGATCTTGAAACACTCAGCTTCATAAAAGGTAACATCCTTCTTTTTCTACAAAAGAAGACCAAGAGAAGAACAGTTAGTGTGTTACTCCAAAACTTTGCACAATAGCAGCCACAAACAGACTATCACAGGTAGTTGTATGAACATTACTTAGGTACCCAAGGTAACTAGGCAACTTGCTCACTAAACCAACATACTTCAAGAGATAAATACGCATGGCCGTATTCCAAAGGTTTCATTATAGCAGAAGAGACAGAGATCACACCACTGCTTTTAGCATACAAGAGCATAAGATTGATTGCTAAAACAAGTACCTTCTCAAGCATCCTTCGTATCGGTTCAACAATGCTGCGTGCCTCTACAGTCCCACATGTGACGCTCGGAAGCAAAGGTGTAAACGCAAAGTAGTTGCGAGGCGATATAACCTTCACTTCATACCGGGAGCAGTCGAGGTTTTTGAGGAAAGACGTCCCAGCCCAGCCAGTCCCAAGAACCACCACCTTCTTCTTGGGGGCATCCTGAGATGACTCTAACGCACTATCTGCTCTGGAATCAGCATACGCCACAAGGCCTCCACCGCTGCAAAGCCAGTACACACATATTGAGATTTGCAAATGCAGCCAAATACGCAGCTAGATCCAGAAGAGCAAAAGTGAAATTTTGGGACCAAACATACAGATAAAAAGGGACTTTTCATAAAGTACAACAGATGGCTGTCCAAGAACATAATAACCTCTTTGTTAACTAAGATTATCTAGACCAAGAAAACAGCTAAAAAAAGGAACAAAAGGGGGGGGGGGGGGGGTGTAAAATAGGCAAAAGACAAGGAGCAGCAAAGGCAATGGAAAAAGGCAAAGTTTTAGACAGATTTTTAGGGATTGGAAAGAGATGGAGGCACCTGGCTGCTGTAAGAAGAAGTGCCGCGGTGGAGGCGCCGGGGTGCCTGATCTCGTCCCAGAACCGAGCAGCAGCACGAGAGGAGAAGAAGAACCCCATCCAGACACCAGCTTGCTCGCCCCTCAGCTCAGCGGCTCAGCCCAAACCTTAATTCTAAATGATCAGCTGAGACAGGTAGAAACGAAGGAAAGCGATGGGAAAGGGGGAGTGGCTCAGGTGCAGGGGTCCTGCACATTGTTAGAGCAACTCCAAGAGATTAATCAAAAGAAGTATCTAAATTTAATGAGTTAGCTATTCTCTAAAATGAATTTCACCCAAAAAAACTAGACTACTCCAACAGGCTATCTAAACTGGGACTCTCCATATTCAAACCTGCCACGTCATCATGACCTTTCGTCTTTTCGGATCCATCGCGAAGACCTCGTCATCCGCTCGGCCAGGCTTTCTCACGTCGTCCTGGCCGCTGGTTCCGGCCGCCGTAGACTCGTGCAGCCACGCGGGTGCAGCCTCGACGACGCCCTGTGCTGCATCTGGGTAGGGGAACTGCGGCGGCTGGCCGGCGGCTGGAAAAGGGATCTGCGGTGCCTGGCCACCGACCCCTCCGTTCTCCATCCAATCCAAATCCACAAGGTCCTCGCGGTAGGGATCTGCGGTGCTTGGAACATGAGGATGCGGCAGCAGGGACATGGCGGCACTTGCAGGGGAGCAGGCGCCAGGCGCTAGATGCGTGCGGGCAGCGGAAGAGGCCCTGCGAGCTGGCGGCGGAAGGAGCCCTGCGAGCCGGCAGCGGAAGCAGTAGAGGCGCGCAGAAGAAGAACTAGAGGGCGCGCGGTGGGTCGCGTACGCGCGGGAATGGGGCGCAACGCGCGGGAAGGAAACGCCGACCGCGCCAAGAGGCTGGATGGCGAGCGAGGCAGGCTATCCAAAAATAGAGAGCGAAGGAGGAGGGATGGAGAGCTACTAAATTTGGAGAGTCATTTACAGAGTCTATTGGAGACGTTTTTTCTCCAATAACAGCCAAATTTACCTTTAGAAAACGATTTAGCTCTCCTCTTGGAGTTGCTCTTATGTGCAGGTCCAATCACTGCATGTCATGTGTGCAAGCAAATGAGCAATTAATTAATTAGTTAAGTACTAAAGTTAATTATACTGTTTGCCAAATTAAGTACACTGTTTATCAAATTAAATTACACTATTAAGTACACTGTTTACCAAATTAAATTACACTGTTTATATTAGTTGCACACGTGACATACAGTAATTGAGCCTGCACATAACAATGTGCAGGGACCCTGCATCTGAGCCACTCCCTGGGAAAGCAAGCCTACCTTCTCTTTACCTGTTCACTTGGTCGCTGGGCATTGGGAGCTCATTGCTTTCTGCATTAATCAACGATTTGACCACGCCACCCGCCTGGGATAGCTACTATTAATCTAATGGAGACTCGTCTAGCTTCTGCCAAGTAGGACAGTAGAGGAAGACGCCCCACGCAGGACGCAGCCACGCTTGCGGAAGAGACGGATCGTGCCGGAATTTAGGATCCGATACTTTGGAACCGTCCTTTGGATACAAGGGCATCTACGGTACAGATGCTGTTCACAGTATCATTTCATATTATCTATAAAAAAATATTAAAGAAATTTTCTATAATATATTGTCTATAAGTTGTAATATGTTATCTGTAAAATATAGACAATATTAAAATAATGCATGTAATCTGTATATAGCAGGCTATTTTCTTGTGTTTCGACTATTTATAGGATTACAGTCGACCTCCTTCTTTCTCTTTCATCTACCTCAGCAAAATTTCTGTGGCACCTTTTATAGACAGCTTATGTCACCCTATTGTACATGTCCTAAGCAGTCTAAATGGGGCAGGCAAACTGTCGACCCGAAGTATCATACTGTTGATTCAGTATAGACACAGTATAGTCCGCAATTAAACGGACTGTGTCGATCTGGCCCGACTAGCTAGTCCCTCTCCTCCCGATCTCTTAGGCATGCCTGACGTTGTGCCCCCTCCCTCTCTTGGTTGCTAGCCTACCTTTCTTGTGCCTAGCCATCCTTGCCAGCCACCCCCTCCCTCCCTCTCTCGGCCGCCGCTCCCCCTCCCCCGTGCCTCACTACCCCCGCCAGCCGCTCTCCCCCCTCCTCGGCCCTACCCTCCCCACCGCCCCTCTCTCTGACTTTTCGCTCCCCTCCAGCCGACTAGATCCCGTGCTTGCCTTCTTCGGCGCCGTCGGGATTTAGTTCTAGACTCCTAATATTCGCTACCGACCAGATTCGACCCTTAGCCACGTCGGGCATCGTCTAGTGAGCGAGGTGAAGTCCTCATCCGCGCCACCAGCAAATCCAAACCTCTTTGTCATTGGCGCCAGTGGGATCCAATCCTCATCTTCCCCGTTGACCAAATCTGGTCCTTATCAACGTCACCACCGCCAGATGGCGAGGTCCATAGGACTCCACGTAGGCTAAGGGACAACCATCGCCCTTCAGGCTTGACGTGCCCGGCCCAGTGCGGCACGGCACATAGCATGCTTAGCCAGGCCACCCATTTCGTTCTTCAATACTACATGACCAGACCAGCAAGGCACCAAATGATGATTAATTAAAGCGACTTGACCTGAGAGGCTGCCACATCACCAAGCAAAGCGAACATGCTTAGCTCTTGATGCCGATGTATTGTGTCATCTTCTGCTGCCACACATACTTAGCTCCTTTTTTAACGGGTACAAAGACCAAGAAAACATAACTCACATTCACCCCACTCACACCATACACGCATGTATGTCCCTACACACTCTAGGCATTGTTATCACACATTCAAGAATCACAACAGTGATGAGACTAAGCTGAATTTACAGTCGAACATATGTACAAATGGACCCATATTCAAATGCAGAGAATAGTGCCATACTAGCATACATCAGACAAAACATCGATCTATATACAATTTGGTCTCAACTGGCAACACCAAGGTACAGTTTTGCCGGTTCAACTGCAGAATACATGATCTGTACATGACTTGGTTTTCATTTTAACTTCAGGACAAGAATCCAGAAATCTTAATGCCAAAAAGGGAGTCAACTCTTAAAATCAGCAAGAAATATAACACATAATGACAATTGACAAGGAAAAAACATCATAGCATTACAACAATTGCTGCCGGTGCAACTGCGTAACGAACTGCCGTGCCAAATGAAGATTTGAGGAGCACGAGTACACATAGAAGAAACCTGCAGAGAAGAAACTGCTAAGTTGCATTCATAACAAGAAAGAAAGTGCATACCTCGGAAATTTAAACATTATTAAGCACACAGAAACAAGAAAGCCACCAGCACCATACAACCTAATCAGCGATTTGAAGGTATAAAGAATTTAATACACGCCAAGTGACAAAACTCAGTGCTTCACCTACTAATATTACAAGACTTCAAAAGACAAAATCTAACCAGTTCCGCTCCTATGGATGTGACGTGAAATGTTACGATGTTCGTTTTCCCCTTCTTTTCTAGGAGCTTTGATTTTTACAATGTTTCACTTTTACCAGTAAATTGAACATAAATCTAACTTAAATAAGCAGGAATAGCTGGTAGTAGAAGAGGAAACCAGGCAGATTGCAATACATCATATGTCAATAACATTGTCAAAGGATGTAGATTAGAAACATTGCCAACAACATCATATGTCAATATTGTCAATAACGAGTAGAAATGTTATTGCCAACATTGTCAATAACATCATATGTCAATAACATTGCCAAGAACGTGGAGAGCACGCCCACGCGGATGGCCGACTTGAGCGGGAGCAGGTTCGGGACGCGCAGACGCAGCTCCTCCGGCAGCGCCGAGATGCGGTCCTCCTCCAACCACGCCGCCGCGGGCGATTCGTGTTGCTCCGTCTCGGCACCCATCCGCCGCCTCTTCGAGTCGGAGCCTCCGGAATGGATCCGGAGCACTTTGCCTCCATATCCCTCCTCACCATCTTTGTTCTCTCCTCTCACCACCCGGCCGCCGGATGGCCGCGCCGCTCTCCGCCTCTCCCGCTACTTCTGCGAGCTATACTGTTCTCCACTGGTGGGCCGGGCCAGGGTTGCCTGATGTAGATAATCACCCAGTTATTACGGTTTGCTATTTTCGGCCCGGTTCCTTTTCCTGTGAAACGGGGAGAATAGGCAAATTTCCTCTCGATTTTTTTCAGATTAATTTTCTCTCGATTTTTTTTAAATTAATTTCCTCTCGATCACTGTTCGAATTTTCCAGCGTTCCTACTAGACTACTACAATCATGCTACAGTCTCCAAATCCACATGAACTCAAATCCCACATTTTTCCTTTGTTTTTCCAGTGTTTCAAAGAGGCCCAAACTTTTGTGAACATATGGCAGATTCTTGTCACCATCGGAAGCATGTAACAATATATTTTAAATTAAACATTTAAATTTAATTGTTCGCATTAAAATAAGACAAGTACATTCAGTGTAAAAAATATTTTTTAAAACCAAGTGAAAAAATATTTGTAATAAAAACTAATGGCCAGCGTCCATGTCAGAAAACGGAGAAGCAAAATACAAAAGGTCAGTACTGTATAACCGGAGGAGGGAATACCATTGCATCATTGTAGTAGTCTAGTAGACTGAATAGCATCTTTGCATATGAGTAACAAAGTAAAAAAAAATCAATACAGAGCAACGGTACGAGCAATTATTCTGAAGAGATGCTTCAGTGGCTCACTGCTCTCTCCATTCCAAATTTCCAATAATCCAGTATGCTAACTTACCCTGGTAAAAACTCACCTTGCCTTCCTCGCGCCATAGCTGATTTAAACATTACAGTGACTGGTTTATAGATTCCATCTGAATGATCGCAGTTGAGTCAACTGAAATATAACCAGTAAAGCACCAAGAGCAACAACAAGAAAAGAATAACAAAATCCTTTTTTAAGGGTTGTTCTTTTTGCATGGCCTGCAACAGCAAAAACTCCAATCAAGAACAAGAAAATAAATATCTCCTCGCTACAAAGATTTCTAAGTGGCAGCATGATCTTTGCTACTTGTTAGATATGCATATAGGTCAGGGCATTATTTGTAAAATGTCCTCCTTGCAAATATGACCTTTTGGCCCAATTGAATACACATGCAAAACCATGCAACATGGTATCGAGCCAGGTTCCCCCAGCGCCGCCACCCACCTGCTCTCCCCCGCCTCTCTCCCCGTGCACGCTCAGCAACCCCGGTTCGCCCCGCCCCACGCTGCCCCCCCCCCCCCCCCCGACGCCACAGCCGCCGCCAGGCTTGGATCTAGCCTTCTCCTAGCTGGATCCGCCCAGTGCTGCGCTATGTCACTGTCGCCCTGGTCCATCCGATGCCGTTACCGCCTGGATCCGATGCCCCCAAACTCGATCTACCCCCCCCCCCCCCCCATCGCTCTGCACCTCTGGTCGACACCTCCTTGGCTTGCCCGACAACGCCCCCACCCGCGCCATCGCCTCTCTAGCCCGCTTGCACCTCCGTCGGCCATCCGCCTCCTAGACACCGCCAACGTCGCCAGGCCTCTCGGCCGCCTCCGCCTCCCAGACGCCGCCAACGTCGCTACCATCTCCCGCCCTGACACCTTGGCCCACCTCAGACGACGTCATCACGACCTCATTTCTTGACGTCGGCCTGGTCTACTCTAGATGGCTACCGCCAGTGGCTCCTTCGCCATACCGCTCCCCTCAATTCGTTTCAATGGGACAAACTTCTGGGAGTGGGCTATTCATCTAAGGATTCTCCTCAATAGCCAGCGTCTATGGGGTCTACCAGACCTGCCCTTGCTGTGTATGGCTTCGCACTCACCAGGAGACTCACCATCTCTACGAGTTCCTGACGCGTCCCTGACCTGAGTTCGAGACTGTGTGGGCTCAACTCTTCAATCCACTCCACAAATTTCCTCGAAGGAATCTTCTCAGCCACGACCAAGGCTTTCATCTTCGCATCATCCATCTCTGACACCGGCCATTTAGACGACGACTTCGTCATCTTCCCTAAGCGATTGGTTCGGATTTGGAAGAAATTAGAGGAAGAAGATTTGGTCGGCGACGAAAAGCCCAAAAAAGATTGGAGCAGGAGGGAAAAGTAAGAAGCTCAAAAGTTACCTCATGGTAAGTTTTTATAGCCAAATGAGTCGATTACCAATCTTGAGAACCGAATTATTACCTTTTTGGGAACCACTCTAAACAGACAGCTCGGTAAGAGCAGATTCATATTCCTCTGTAACCTAATATATCTTTACAACTCAAGCGAAATTACTCTCTTGACCAAGTTCATTTCCGATCGAATTAAATCAAAAAGACCTTACTTTCGATATTAACTTGACTATGATTTCTCTTTCTCAAGTAAGTTATTTTTACTTGAAGTTGGAGGGCTAGATGATGAGAATATAACAATTCTTAAATTATTATTTATTTATAAATGACATTCTTACGTTATTATACTTCTTGAGTATACCCCTTATCTATATGGGAGAAATTTCATAGATTAGTCGTAAACTCTTCTATGATCACTCTTTAGTCGTAAACTCTTCTACGACCGCTTCATAGTCGTAAGCTTTTCTACGACCACTCCTATAATCATTAGCTGGATCACATCGAACATTATAGAACACATTAACTTCAAAGTTTTTTTACTCTGGGAATGTAAATTGAACACAATACCACATTTCATATATCATATCATCCTTTATCAGAGTACTTGCGCAAGCAGAAATCTTCCGAGAATAAGCTTGTAAATATTTTCAGGACTAAGAAAAGAAAGTGCATATATCCTCAGTACTCTCTGGTGCAAAGCACCCGTAAATTCCCAGGCAGAAAATGTGATAGCTTCAAACCAGCAACCAAAGGACTAAACTCATGGGTAGTAGTGTGTGTGTGTGTGTGTGTGTGTGTGTGTGTGTGTGTGGGGAGAGAGGGGGGGGGGGGGGGGGGTCTCAACACATTGGAGCTTGGAGCAGTTCGTCCTAGTCCGAATGCATAAAGAAATGCTACACTAAATTAAGGACTCGAAACAAAACAAGTTTACGTTCTTGTCCAGATAAAAAATGAAACACTGAGCTTTGTACATTTTCATACTTACAGGTATCAACTACAATAAAGTATACCAGGAATGAGTATCTTTAGTGCAATTCGTATTTCGTTATTCAACAAAACATGAACCTTGGCAAGATGTAACAAGAAAACAGATAAAGAAACAATTCAGCCTCTAGCTCTATGGAATATGGGTAAGAAAACAGGGCCCCCAAGTGCTGCACACATACTAGAGACAGGCACCTAGAGAGTGGTTTTCACCATCACAGCTCATCTATCTAATGACAAAAACATAGCTCAAGCTGCCCCGCATGTGCCTCATTCAAAGTTGAAACCACATTTTTCACTCCTAGCAAAAGGCAGATACATCACATCTCTGAAATATTATTGACTACAGGGCAATCTTGTTGCTGTGTTGCTTGTCTAATTCACACTACAGGGGTATCACAAGGGTCACAGGAAACACTGTTTAAAAGCGTTACTATCAACATCTGTACTTCGTATATTTATGTCAACAACATATTGCGTTTCATGTATCCTACCGTTTTTCATCAGGCTAATTCTGACAAATTATCGTACAGAACTACAGAAGAATTATGCAGGGAATAATCCAACAAGTCATATTCAAATAAAGATAAGGAGTTGCATACCTCCAACTCCCCAGTGATGCAATCTGATAACAAACCAGACCAGAAGATAAAAGCATCACGTGGCATCATCAATAATTCAGAAATGCACATAATTTCATCAACCAATATATGATTAAAATTCAGTTCTTCGTATAGTCATATTGAATTGTGAAAGATGGCATGGATCTGGTTCAATTCATAGGGATAGCATGTCAGATATGTGATGCGCGTGGTAACAACACGGGAAAGTAAGCGGGCATTGGTATACCATGCGTTTCAGTTACTCTCGTGATAGTAGAATTGAAGAAAAGAAATAACGGACATGATATTGATTTATTTATATATTTCGATTAGCTTGTCCAAATGGTTAATCCTGACATTACAAGCTATAGGACCATGATGCTGACTGACAACTAAAACTTGGCAAAGACCTCAGAATGAAATGGCCGGGTTGCAGCATCGTCAGACTCACTGAGAATTATCTGGCCACTCGCCATAGCTTCTTCGAGAGGCAAAAGGTCTGCTTGTTGAATACCAGGCACATTCGACGGAAGCACATTGGGAGAAACAAGTAGCAGTGTACGGAGGGAGCTAGCCTTCCTCAACAGAAAACTCACTAGCAGCACCTCAATGCGGTTCCAATTGAAATTCAGGATCTTTACCACCATAAGGTTTTCTAAGTCATCCTCTGGCGGCTCTTCCCTAACCTCGTCAAACAAATCCACCAAGGGCACACTGCTGATTGTCGGCAGCTGCACGCCCAAATCGTAATCGGTCAGAAGCAGCATTGCAATGAAATAAGAACACGACACAGATGCAGATGTTATAAAATGACAAAATGAATACAAAGCAATGCAATTCAGAAAGGCAAAGCAGGTGTTAACCTGCACAAAGAGCCTCTCCAGATTAGGACAGTGGCAGTTCTTGAGGAACGCATAGATGTTCTCAAGGCTGTCGGCCTTCATTTCAAACATGAGCAACTGGAGCTCTCTCAAACTCTGAAAGTTTCGCAACTTGGCCAATTCGTCATGTGCTCCGGCATCAGACAAGGCAGTCACAATCTAAAGTGCAGGGTCAATAAACAATCTATGAGCTAGCAGTTAAGTGATGACACAACAAAATAAAACGAAGTTCAGTAGAAAAAGAGCAGACCTGGAGGGCATTGCTGCAGATGGTGAGGACGTTGAGATTGGACAGATTCGGTAGGGTGTTGTTGAACCATTCGTTGAACACCCGGTGAAGTATCGGGTCACGGTAGCAGATGTAAAGGTCGGCAAACGAGGCGTCGCCCGGAAGGTAGAAGGACGAGAGGAAGGCGCCGCTGTAGCGGAAGGAGCGGAGGTTAGAATACTTCGCGACGCGCACCCTGGTGACCAGGTCGCACTCCGCGATGGTGAGACTCCTCAGGTTCGGCGTCCCCACCATTGTCACGGTGATGATGCGGATATCATTGCAGTAGCGCAGGTCGAGCACGCGGAGGCTATTGCCGTAGAGCAGCTCGTGGAGGCCATTGCAGTAGCGCAGGTCGAGGACGCGGAGGCCATTGCAGGAGCGCAGGTCGAGAACGTCGAGGTCATTGCAGTAGCGCAGGTCGAGGACGCGGAGGCTGGGGCACAGGGCGACCATTTTGCTCAACACGGTGACTCGGGTGGGGACGGAGTGGAGCTGGATGACCTCGAGAGCGCGGAAGGGACGGGCGTCCCTGTAGTAGAGGTTGGAGACGCGGATGCCGCGGAGCGAGAGGCGCGCGAGGAGGGGGCTCGACGTCGGGAAGTGGAAGAGGAGTTTCTCCGAAGCCTTCTCGCACAGCTCGATGTGGAGGTCCTCGACAGAACAGGCGGCGACGCATTCGAGGCAGCGCCTGAAGCACCGAGTGCCCATCGTGCTGGTCGCGACGATGAGGGAGAAGCGGTCGAGGCGGTGCCCCTCTCGGCGCCGGTCCTCCAGCTTCTCAAGCAGCTCCTGCGGGGACGGGTAGACGTAGGGTTGGAGGTGTTCGTCGAGGGAGGAGGGATCCGGCCACCGGTGCTTCCAGAGATGGCGGTCGCGCCATTCGCGGGAGAGCGCCGACGTGCGGATGGCGCACTTGAGCGGGAGGAAGGTCAGGATGACGAGCTTCACGTCGTCCGCCAGCGCCGAGAGAAGGTCCACCTTCGCCGCTTCGTCTTGGCTGCCTTCCTCGTCCTCCCGCCGCCTCTTCCCGCCGGCGCCGCCGCTGGATTGGAGCGCCATGGTCGCGCTTCCCCACCTCCCCTCTCCGCTCTCTCCCCTCCTGGCTTCTCCCGGAAGCTAATTCCTAATTTTGCATTTGCGCCCAATTCGAATGGAATAGAATTATAGAAGCCACATCGCTAGGCCGTTAAAAAGGCCAGCTGGTCTCTGGTGCTTCGGCCCAATGTAAACCTTGAACTGGGCTAGATATGTTCGGGTTTCTTTAAGGATATATGGATATGTTTTTTTCACTGAAACTTATGTTTTTGGCTATAATTTATGATCTTTAGATTATTTATACGAAAAATTATAGAGTAACAGAAACTTACGTGTGATTTTTACCAATATAAATAAAGTCGGTACAATATATACTATAGTTAATTAACTAGTGATCTTATTTTGAAAAGATATTCCGTTTAAAAGCTAATTACTATAGAAAAACCGAAAAAACAACTTTTAAAAGTTGAAAAGAATAGACCGTATAACATGCAACTAAAGTTTTTTTTTTGTGATTCCCCTTCAAAAAGAAAAAAGATTGTGATTTCGATCAAAGTGGGGATACGACAAGTTTGCTGCTCCTCGGTGCACTGTAAAAACAACTCAGTAAATATGCCAGCAGCAGCAGCAAGCAGCACGATTTGGATTTTTCACACGTTCAGTAAATACACCAGAATAACCATCTAACCTGACGCCTTACTTCACAGCAGCACAAACAAATGCATGGTTGCAACACATGAACGTACACGATCAGCCAAATTAATCCACCACCAGTAAAAGACTAAATTCAGTTCTTCAAATTTTCATGCCAAATTAATGGTGAAGAATGAAATGGACCTGGTTCAATTCCTACAAATATTGTATCTCAACATGGAGCCAAAATTATGACATGGCCCTTCTTTTATTTGCAAAAGTTGATATTTGATACAACGAGTTTTTTTTAATGTGAGCAAAGACATTATAATATTTCAGCAGTAACTCTAATATATAGCTAGTTCAGAAAAATGCCAAAGTAGCCAATCCGATATTAGCTTGTTCTGTACCTTACAAAATAGTTCATGCTATGATGTTTCAAACTTTATGGTCATAATTCAACTTCTGACTCAGATCTAAAACTTGACAAAGACCTCTGAATGAAATGGCTGCATTGCAAGTTGACATCACTAGTTAACTGGCAAGTCCTAATGTAGGTGATGTACCAATTAGTTCAATAATAGAACAATGTTTCACCAGTAACCCAGAATACCCAGAATTATAGCTAACTTCGAGAAAACGCCAAATAACCAATCATTATAAGGAGGAAAATAAAAATAAAAAGAGAAGGTAATAAGACGTGAGATTATGTGGGTATAACATAGAGTAGAATGCTGCATATACCAACAATTAGCTTGTCATGCACCTTACCTAATAGATAATAGTCCCTGATATTTCGAAAGACAAAGTAACAACCCTTAACTCCATCACTGTTTGAGAACTAAAGGTTGCCAAAGAGCTCCGTATGAATTATGAAATGGCTGGATTGCAGGATCGTCAGCGTCACTGAGAATTATCTCTGCATGTGCTGAAGTTTTTTTTAAGTAGCAATAGTTGTTCTTCTTGAGAACAGGGTGGAGTATTTGACTGAACCCTTTGGAGCCCTTCAAGCAGATCCCCCTTGGGAGCAGCTAGTAGCAGTTTCTTGAGGAAGCTGGCCATCGACAACAAAAAGCTGGCAAGCTTCATCTCATAGTAGCGCCCCTTGAAATTCGTCATCTTGACCACCATAAGGTACAGTAATCCAGTATTCCAGTTAGTCGTTGTTCCTTCACTGCCTGCAAGGAATTCTCCATTGAGGGATCACGGGTGTCCGTCGGGAGCTGCAATAGCGAGTACTAAGCATCAGAAACACTAGGGCAACACAAACAATGAAACAACTAGCGCGTAAGTATATTTCACAAGGACATAACATAGCGCAATGTTTCTAGTGCGCTGTAGGCATGCAGTGACCTGCACAAAGAGCCTCTTGACTCGGGAACATCAGATGATACTGAGGAATACTTAGTAGATGTCGGCGAGGTTGATGGCATCCATTCGAAACATGAGAAGCTGCAGCTCTCTCAGCAAGTTCCTCAGCTTGGCCAACTTGTCGTTTTTCCGGTGACGAGGATATAACCAATTCTCAAATTATTATTTATCTATAAATAATATGGTTACGTTATTATTCTCCTCGACTATACCTCTTATATATAAGAGGGAGATTTCACAAGTTAATCGTAAGCTCTTCTACAACTACCTTTTAATCGTAAACTTTTTTATGACAACACCTTATTTATAAACTCTTCTACAACCATCCTATAGTCATAAACTCTTCTAGACAACTCTTTAGTTGTCGTAAGCTCTTCTACGACAACTTCTCAGTCGTAAGCTCTTCTACGACAATCACTCCTTGGTTGTAAACTTTCTATGATCACCTCATAATTGTAAATTCTCATACGATCATGACATAGTTATAAGTTATCCTGTGACCATCTTATGGTCGTAGATTCTCCTATGACTAAGTCAAACTCCAACTGACTTGTCTATGAGCGCAGGATGGGCGCAGGGCAACCCAAGCTCTTAGTAAGTTGCACATCTATTTCTCTTTGCTGCTTGCTATCAATTGCTTGTATACTTTTTGGAAATGCATTAGCAAGCTAAACTCATCATAATAGTTTAGCTTGTTCCTGTTCCCTAATTATGATTTCTGAATGCTGGGTTACATTATGTGTAGGATTAGTGAAAAGAATGAAAACCATTGAAATGGAAAGGGATTCATTCTGAAGGGAGACGAGTTTATCACCTAGAGTCTATGTTAGTTGATATTTGTTGAAAATAAATTACTGCTGGGCCTAATAAAATGTAGCCCATTTCAGTTATTTTTGTTCTCCAGAAAATAATGTATGCCAAATGCAGCAAGCATCAGAATGGTTCCAGTTTCACACAAGATGTTGTATTGTTTAAATTTTATTGCAGATAGTTTTCTTTATTTAATGGTTCTTAACAAAAATGTTCTATATTCGCAGTGACATGGAATGTGACCTGCACATACTCCCAATTTCTTGCTCAGAAGACTCCAACCTGCTGTGTATCTCTCTCATCGTTTTATAATGACACAATTGTGAACTGCCCAACATGCTCGTGTGGCTGCCAACACACATATCTGGGGTTGTAGTTAACTCAAACGACTTGTTATTCCCAACAAAATTGCAGTATACACCAGCCATTGACATTTGGAGCATCGGCTGCATCTTCGCTGAGGTTTTAACAGGAAAGCCTTTGTTTCCTGGTAAAAATGTTGTCCATCAGTTAGATTTGATGACTGATCTTCTGGGCACGCCATCCATGGATACAATTTCTCAGGTATGGTACTGGTTCTTTTGGGGAGACCTTCTGTAGGTTAACTGGTGGGCATCATCTAAATAATTGAAGGTTGACATTGGTAGTTTTTCTTTCCAGGTCCGGAATGAGAAAGCAAGGAGGTACCTGAGCAGTATGAGAAAGAAAGAGTCAATCCCATTTTCGCAGAAGTTTCCTAATGCGGATCCTTTGGCCTTGGACCTGTTGCAAAGGCTTTTAGCTTTCGATCCAAAGGACCGCCCAACTGCTGAAGAGGTAACTATAGTTTTGATGTTGTATTTAAATGTTGTACATTTCTGTTTATGTCAGCAGTGCCAAGTCTCATATATTCAGTTTATTGTGGGGGGCAAACTGTGATATTTCTTTGGAAACATGTGATTTATGTCAGGCATTGGCTCATCCATACTTCAAAGGGCTCGCCAAGGTTGAGAGAGAACCATCCAGTCAGCCAATCACAAAAATGGAGTTTGAGTTTGAGCGAAGAAGAGTGACAAAGGAAGATATAAGGGAGCTGATATTCCGTGAGATATTGGAATACCATCCGCAATTGCTCAAAGACTACATCAATGGCACTGAGAGGACAACCTTTCTATACCCAAGGTTTTAGAAATCGTATCTTTGGACATATATGATACTTTAGGACGTGCATGTACTAACCTTTGTTTTTCGTTGGTTTTTTGCACATGCATGCACTTTTGTTTTTAATTGTATCAACTCCTACTGACAGCAACACTTTTCTGCCTGTGTTTATGCAGTGCTATTGATCAATTTAGGAAGCAATTTGCTCATCTAGAAGAAAACTCTGGAAATGGCCCTATAATTCCAATGGACAGAAAGCACACCTCCCTTCCTAAGTAGCATTTGATCATATGTTCCATGCTGTTCATTTTATCAATCTTTTATCATATTAATTCCAGGAGTTCAAAACACCCTAAAGCACATAGCAGAGCTTAGTAGAAGTGTTAGGGTCCCTTCCTGTGGCCTATGATTCAAATGGTCAAAGAACCATCTTGAGAATTTTCTTTAAGGAAAGGCCACACTTTGATTCACTGACGTTGGCGAAACTTAGATGCGCCTAATGACTATAGGTTGTCTCAATATAAGCCTTCACAAGAAGGTGATGTGGGCCTGTATTGATGTTGCGAAATAAAGGACACTTTGGACTTCAGTACTATAGCTGGGAATCGGTCGTAGGCTTTTGAGCATTGCGTGTTGGGTGGTTCCGACCGGTCACGTATTTATGTGACATTCATTTTGTGACAAAAATATTTGGTTATACAATATATGAGACGTGAATCTTAATGAATCTGATTGTTCGTTTTATTTTTTACAAATTTCATCTTGTTTTGTATTTTACCGTAGCGTTAGCACGGGCACACTACTAGTAACCAGTAAAGCACCAAGAGCAACAACAAGAAAATAATAACAAAATCCTTTTTTAAGAGTTGTTCTTTTTGCATGGCCTGCAACAGCAAAAACTCCAATCAAGAACAAGAAAATAAATAGCTCCTCGCTACAAAGATTTCTAAGTGGCAGCATGATCTTTGCTACTTGTTAGATATGCATATATGCATATAGTTCAGGGCATTATTTGTAAAATGTCCTCCTTGCAAATATGGCCTTTTGGCCCAATTGAATACACATGCAAAACCATGCAACATGGTATTGAGCCAGGTTTAGCCCCCCGGGCCGCCACCCACTTGCTCTCCCCCGCCTCTCTCCCCGCGCACACTCGGCCGCCCCGGTCCGCCCCGCCCCACGCCGCCGCAGCCGTTGCCTAGATCCGGCGACGCCAGGCTTGGATCTAGCCTTCTCCTAGCTGGATCCGCCCAGTGCTGCGCCACGTCACTGCCGCCTATCGCCCTAGTCCATCCGATGCCGTCACCGCCTGGATCCGGTGTCCCCAAACCCGATCCACCCCCCCTCACCGCTCTGCACCTCTGGTCAACGCCTCCCCGGCTTGCCCGACAACGCCCCCACCAGCGCCATCGCCTCTCTAGCCCGCTTGCACCTCCGTCGACCGTCCGCCTCCTGGACACCGCGAACGTCGCCAGGCCTCTTAGCCGCCTCTGCCTCCCAGACGCCGCCAACGTCGCTACCATCTCCCGCCCTGACGCCTTGGCCCACCTCGGACGACGTCATCACCACCTCATCTAGTTCTTGACGTCGGCCTGGTCTACTCTAGATGGCTACCGCTAGTGTCTCCTTCGCCATACCGCTCCCCTCAGTTCATTTCAACCCGACAAACTTCTGAGAGTGGGCTATTCACCTAAGGATTCTCCAATAGCCAGCGTCTATGGGGTCATCAAATTGGCGAGCACCCCTGTCCGCCTCGGCTGAAGCCGCCCATTCCGCCCACTCTTCCTGCTGGTGCAGATTAGGCTACTTAGGACGAGGCCACCGCTACACTAGAAGAGGCCCTAAAGCTTTACCAGTCTGAGCTATACTCCTACGAGTGCTAGCAGGAGGTCGAGGCTCATGCTGCTACCATCCTAATGGGTAGTATGACCATAGCCATCTCCATGAATATGGCGGAGCTAGCAATGACATAGCTTATGTGGGAGCGCCTCTGAGCTCACTACTAGCTAACGAGTGATGCTATGTGTCTCTCAGTTGTGCACCAGGCGCACTCTCTTCAGCAGCTTGATGCCACCGTCGATGACTTCTACCAGCAGATATCTATGGTGTGGCGTCAGCTTGACTCTCTAGGGTCGGATGTCTGCCAGACCTACCCTTGCTGTGTACGGCTTCGCGCTCACCAGGAGACTCACCATCTTTACGAGTTCCTGACGTGTCTCTGACCTAAGTTCGAGACTGTGTGGGCTCAACTCTTCAATCCACTTCACAAATTTCCTCGAAGGAATCTTCTCAGCTACGACCAAGGCTTTCATCTTCGCGTCATCCATCTCTAACACCGGCCATTTAGATGACGACTTCATCATCTTCCCTAAGCGATTGGTTCAGATTCGGAAGAAATTAGAGGAAGAAGATTTGGTTGGCGGCGAAAGGCTCAAAGAAGATTGGAGCATGAGGGAAAAGTAAGAAGCTCAAAAGTTACCTCAGGGTAAGTTTTTATAGCCATATGAGTCGATTACCAATCTTGAGAACCGAATTATTACCTTTTTGAGAACCACTCTAAACAGACAGATCGGTAAGAGCCGATTCATATTCCTCTGTAACCTAATATATCTTTACAACTCAAGCGAAATTACCCTTTTGACCAAGTTCATTTCCGATCGAATTAAATCAAAAATACCTTACTTTCGATATTAACTTGACTATGATTTCTCTTTCTTAAGTAAGTTATTTTTACTTGAAGTTGGGGGGTTAGATGATGAGAATATAACAATTCTTAAATTATTATTTATTTATAAATGATATTCTTATGTTATTATACTCCTTGAGTATACCCCTTATCTATATGAGAAAAATTTCACAGGTTAGTCGTAAATTCTTCTATGACCACTCTTTAGTCGTAAGCTCTTCTACGACCGCTTCATAGTCGTAAGCTCTTCTACGACCACTCTTATAATCATTAGTTGATCACATCAAACATTATAGAACACATTAACTTCAGCATTTTTTACTCTGGGCATGTAAATTGAACACAATACCACATTTCATATATCATATCATCCTTTATCAGAGTACTTGTGCAAGCAGAAACCTTCCGAGAATAAGCTTGTAAATATTTTCAGGACTAAGAAAAGAAAGTGCATATATCCTCAGTACTCTCTAGTGCAAAGCACCCGCAATTCCCAGGCAGAAAATGTGATAGCTTCAAACCAGCAACCAAAGGACTAAACTCATACCAGCAACCAAAGGACTAAACTCATAGGTAGTAGTGTGTGTGTGTGTGGGGGGGGGGGGGGGGGGGTCTCAACACATTCGAGCAGTTTGTGCTAGTCCGAATGCATAATGAAATGCTACACTAAATTAAGGACTCGAAACAAAACAAGTTTACGTTCTTGTCCAGCTCAAAAATGAAACACTGAGCTTTGTACATTTTCATACTTACAGGTATCAACTACAATAAAGTATACCAGGAATGAGTATCTTTAGTGGAATTCGTATTTCGTTACTCAACAAAACATGAACCTTGGCAAGATGTAACAAGAAAACAGATAAAGTAACAATTCAGCCTCTAGCTCTATGGAATATGGGTAAGAAAACAGGGCCCCCAAGTGCTGCACACATACTAGAGACAGGCTCCTAGAGAGTGGTTTTCACCATCACAATTCATCTATCTAATGACAAACATAGCTCAAGCTCCCCTGCATGTGCCTCATTCAAAGTTGAAACCACATTTTTCACTCCTAGCAAAAGGCAGATACATCACATCCCTGAAATATATTGACTACAGGGCAATTTTGTTGCTGTGTTGCTTGTCTAATTCACACTACAGGGGTATCACAAGGGTCACAGGAAACACTGTTTAAAAGCGTTACTATCAACATCTGTACTTCGTATATTTATGTCAACAACATATTGCGTTTCATGTATCCTACCGTTTTTCATCAGGCTAATTCTGACAAATTATCGTACAGAACTACAGAAGAATTATGCAGGGAATAATCCAACAAGTCATATTCAAATAAACATAAGGAGTTGCATACCTCCAACTCCCCAGTGATGCAATCTGATAACAAACCAGACCAGAAGATAAAAGCATCACGTGGCATCATCAATAATTCAGAAATGCACATAATTTCATCAACCAATATATGATTAAAATTCAGTTCTTCGTATAGTCATATTGAATTGTGAAAGATGGCATGGATCTGGTTCAATTCATAGGGATAGCATGTCAGATATGTGATGCGTGTGGTAACAACACGGGAAAGTAAGCGGGCATTGGTATACCATGCGTTTCAGTTACTCTCGTGATAGTAGAATTGAAGAAAAGAAATAACGGACATGATATTGATTTATTTATATATTTCGATTAGCTTGTCCAAATGGTTAATCCTGACATTACAAGCTATAGGACCATGATGCTGACTGACAACTAAAACATGGCAAAGACCTCAGAATGAAATGGCCGGGTTGCAGCATCGTCAGACTCACTGAGAATTATCTGGCCACTCGCCACAGCTTCTTCGAGAGGCAAAAGGTCTGCTTGTTGAATACCAGGCACATTCGACGGAAGCACATTGGGAGAAACAAGTAGCAGTTTACGGAGGGAGCTAGCCTTCCTCAACAGAAAACTCACTAGCAGCACCTCAATGCGGTTCCAATTGAAATTCAGGATCTTTACCACCATAAGGTTTTCTAAGTCATCCTCTGGCGGCTCTTCCCTAACCTCGTCAAACAAATCCACCAAGGGCACACTGCTGATTGTCGGCAGCTGCACGCCCAAATCGTGATCAGTCAGAAGCAGCATTGCAATGAAATAAGAACACGACACAGATGCGGATGTTATAAAATGACAAAATGAATACAAAGCAATGCAATTCAGAAAGCATAGCAGGTGTTAACCTGCACAAAGAGCCTCTCCAGATTAGGACAGTGGCAGTTCTTGAGGAACGCATAGATGTTCTCAAGGCTGTCGGCCTTCATTTCAAACATGAGCAACTGTAGCTCTCTCAAACTCTGAAAGTTTCGCATCTTGGCCAATTCGTCATGTGCTCCGGCATCAGACAAGGCAGTCACAATCTAAAGTGCAGGGTCAATAAACAATCTATGAGCTAGCAGTTAAGTGATGACACAACAAAATAGAACGAAGTTCAGTAGAAAAAGAGCGGACCTGGAGGGCATTGCTGCAGATGGTGAGGACGTTGAGATTGGACAGATTCGGTAGGCTGTTGTTGAACCATTCGTTGAACACCCGGTAAAGTATCGGGTCACGGTAGCAGATGTAAAGGTCGGCAAACGAGGCGTCAACCGGAAGGTAGAACGACGAGAGGAAGGCGCCGCTGTAGCGGAAGGAGCGGAGGTTAGAAAACTTCACGACGCGCACCCTGGTGACCAGGTCGCACTCCGCGATGGTGAGACTCCTCAGGTTCGGCGTCCCCGCCGTTGGCACGGTGATGATGCGGATATCATTGCAGTAGCACAGGTCGAGGACGCGGAGACTATTGCCGAAGAGCAGCTCGTGGAGGCCATTGCAGTAGCGCAGGTCGAGGACGCGGAGACCATTGCAGGAGCGCAGGTCGAGAACGTCGAAGTCATTGCAGTAGCGCAGGTCGAGGACGCGGAGGCTGGGGCACAGGGCGACCATTTTGCTCAACACGGTGACTGGGATGGGGACGGAGTGGAGCTGGATGACCTCGAGAGCGGGGAAGGGACGGGCGTCCCTGTAGTAGAGGTTGGAGACGCGGATGCCGCGGAGCGAGAGGCGCGCGAGGAGGGGGCTCGACGTCGGGAAGTGGAAGAGGAGTTTCTCCGAAGCCTTCTCGCACAGCTCGATGTGGAGGTCCTCGACAGAACAGGCGGCGACGCATTCGAGGCAGCGCCTGAAGCACCGAGTGCCCATCGTGCTGGTCGCGGCGATGAGGGAGAAGCGGTCGAGGCGGTGCCCCTCTCGGCGCCGGTCCTCCAGCTTCTCAAGCAGCTCCTGCGGGGACGGGTAGACGTAGGGTTGGAGGTGTTCGTCGAGGGAGGAGGGATCCGGCCACCGGAGCTTCCAGAGATGGCGGTCGCGCCACTCGCGGGAGAGCGCCGACGTGCGGATGGCGCACTTGAGCGGGAGGAAGGTCAGGATGACGAGCTTCACGTCGTCCGTCAGCGCCGAGAGAAGGTCCACCTTCGCCGCTTCGTCTTGGCTGCCTTCCTCGTCCTCCCGCCGCCTCTTCCCGCCGGCGCCGCCGCTGGATTGGAGCGCCATGGTCGCGCTTCCCCACCTCCCCTCTCCGCTCTCTCCCCTCCTGGCTTCTCCCGGAAGCTAATTCCTAATTTTGCATTTGCGCCCAATTCGAATGGAAAACAAGCCACTGCGCTAGGCCGTTAAAAAGGCCAGCCAGTCTCTGGTGCTTCGGCCCAATGTAACCTTGAACTGGACTAGAAATGTTCGGGTTTTTTTAAGGATATATGGGTCCATTCTTTTTTACTGAAGCTTACGACTTCTGACTATAGCTTGTAGCTTTTAAAGCCTGTTTGGAAGAGCTCCACCACTGAAAACGTGGATCTGAAGCAGCAGCTCCACCATAGAGCAGCTCCACCGTGGAGCTGGGATCCCACCATGGAGTGTTTGGCTTGTACAGCAGCTTCAGATCCACGAAATTGAGGTTTTGGTGGGAATGACCACTTTTGTGTGCAACCAGTGGCATTGGTGGGTAATTACCACTCAACTCCACGGTGGAGCACCCCTTGAGGAGCTCCGTGAAATCCATGGATCTAAGGGCCTGTTTGGGAGAGCTCCACCAGCTCCAGATCCACCTAGAAGGTGGATCTGGAGCTGGATTCACCGTGGAGCAGCTCCATCGTGAATCTGGGATTCGTCAAAGTGTTTGGTACAGCTCCACCTCCCTCTCTATCTCACTTCCACCTGGGCCCCACGCGTCAGGGGGCAAAATGAAAAAAAAAACCGGCAGGCGTGGCAGCGGCCGGCGGGGGCGGCCCCGGGCGGCGCCGGCGAGGCACACGGCGGACGCGGAGGAGGCGGCGGCGGACGCGGTCGCGGGCGGACGAACGCGGTCGCGGTCGGACGCGGGCGGACGCGGTCGGAGGCGGGAGGAGGCAGGGGAGGCGCCGACCCGAGGGGAGGCGAACGCGGGGGAGGCGGAGGCCCGGGAGGAGGCGGACGCGGTCGGAGGCGGGAGGAGGCGGGGGAGGCGGCGCCGGCCCGGGGGGAGGCGGACGCGGGGGAGGCGGAGGCCCGGGAGGAGGCGGACGCGGTCGGAGGCGGGGGAGGCGGAGGCCCGGGAGGAGGCGGTCAGAGGCGGGGGAGGCGGAGGCCGGGAGGAGGCGAGGAAAAGAAAAGAACGAACTGTTTTTTATGTAACCAGTGGCAATGGTGGGTAATTTTTCCCAACTCCACCAAACTTGAGTTGGTGGAGCACCCCTTGAGGTGCTCCATAGATTTGGTGGATCTGGAGCCAGATTCATGGTTTTGGTGGAGCAGATCCACGGTGGAGCTGCTGGAGCTGGAACTGTTTGGGTTGGAAAAGTGGATCCGGATCTGGATTTGGTGAATCTGGAGCTGGTGGAGCTCTCCCAAACAGGCCCTAACCCTCAGATTCAGGATTTGGGTGGATCCAGATTTCGCGGAGCTGGAGCGTTTGGGTAAAATTTCGTGGAGTGGAGCTATTTTTCGTGGATCTGGAGCTGATGGAGCTCTCCCAAACAGGCCCTTAGACTGTTCGTACGAGAGATTATAGAGTAACAGAAACTCACATGCGGTTTTTACCGATATAAATGAAGTCGATACAGTATATACTATAATTAACTAGTAGACCCTATCTTGAAAAGATACTCCGTTTAAAAACTAATTACTGTAGAAAAGTCAAAAAAACAACTTTTAGAAGCTGAAAAGAACAGTCCCTATAACATGCAACTAAAGTTTTTTTTTGGTGTGATTCCCCTTCAAAAAGAAAAAGATTTGTGATTTCGATCAAAGTGGGGACACGACAAATTTGCTGCTCCTCGGTGCACTGTAAAAACAACCCAGTAAATATGCCAGCAGCGGCAGCAAGCAGCACGATTTGGATTTTTCACACGTTCAGTAAATACACCAGAATAACCATCAAACCTGACGCCTTACCTTCACAGCAGCACGAACAAATGCATGGTTGCAACACATCAGTGGCGGAGCCAGGAATTTTACACAAGGGGGGCCAGCCAAGTACAATTAATAGATTGCTATAATCGAACTGCCAGGAAAGATGAAGATTGGATATACTTTACCAAATGTATCACATATAAAGTCATGATTTCATATTTTCATTACATAAAAGTTGCTGCAGGCAAAAGTATTCATTGGAACTAACCTTTTTCATTTTAGTCTTACTCTGCGTGTCTTCATATCATAGAAATTATCAATAAGTGTATCAGTTGTGAACTCAATTGCAATCTCCTTCTCAATGTAGATTATCAAGCAATCCCTTAGAAATTCATCTCCCATTTTATTCCGGAGTCTTGTCTTCACAAGTTTCATTGCAGAGAATGCACGTTCTGACGTAGCTGTTGAAACTGGTAGAGTTAGAACAAGCCGAATCAATCTGTCAAAGAAAAAAATGCTTAGTATTTGCCATCTATAAAAATGATTTGGGACAACAGATAAAAAATGAGGGACGTTATATAACCTGTCAATCAAATAATAGTCATTTGATTTTGTAGTTTCAGCTAGTCGACGGCATAGATCAGCAATAGTTGATAAATTCTGAAACTGTGGATTTGTGAGGACATCAAGCTCATAATGTTGTAATTGATGTCTCAAATTATTTCTTTCTTGTTCATAATGTTTGGAAGCCCATGTAAGTAAATTAGTAAAAGCAAACAATATCAAATTAATTAGACTCAATTACAACATAGCGGTTAAAAATTTTCAGGAGCGTTGGGGGGGGGGGGCCTGCTGGCCCCCCTCTAGCTCCGCCATTGCAACACATGAACGTACACGATCAGCCAAATTAATCCACCACCAGTAAAAGACTAAAATTCAGTTCTTCAAATTTTAATGCCAAATTAATGGTGAAGAATGAAATGGACCTGGTTCAATTCCTACAAATACTGTATCTCAACATGGAGCCAAAATTATGACATGGCCCTTCTTTTATTTGCAAAAGTTGATATTTGATACAACGAGTTTTTTTAATGTGAGCAAAGACATTATAATATTTCACCAGTAACTCTAATATATAGCTAGTTCAGAAAAATGCCAAAGTAGCCAATCCTATATTAGCTTGTCCTGTACCTTACAAAATAGTTCATGCTATGATGTTTCAAACTTTATGGCCATAATTCAACTTCTGACTCAGATCTAAAACTTGACAAAGACCTCTGAATGAAATGGCTGCATTGCAAGTTGACATCACTAGTTAACTGGCAAGTCCTAATGTAGGTGATGTACCGATTAGTTCAATAATAGAACAATGTTTCACCAGTAACCCAGAATACCCAGAATTATAGCTAACTTCGAGAAAACGCCAAATAACCAATCATTATAAGGAGGAAAATAAAAATAAAAAGAAAAGGTAATAAGACGTGAGATTATGTGGGTATAACATAGAGTAGAATACTGCATATACCAACAATTAGCTTGTCATGCACCTTACCTAATAGATAATAGTCCCCGATATTTCGAAAGACAAAGTAACAACCCTTAACTCCATCACTGTTTGAGAACTAAAGGTTGCCAAAGAGCTCCGTATGAAATGGCTGCATTGCAGGATCGTCAGCGTCACTGAGAATTATCTCTGCATGTGCTGAAGTTTTTTTAAGTAGCAATAGTTGTTCTTCTTGAGAACAGGGGGGAGTATTTGACTGAACCCTTTGGAGCCCTTCAAGCAGATCCCCATTGGGAGCAGCTAGTAGCAGTTTCTTGGGGAAGCTGGCCATCGACAACAAAAAGCTGGCAAGCTTCATCTCATAGTAGCGCCCCTTGAAATTCGTCATCTTGACCACCATAAGGTACAGTAATCCAGTTAGTCGTTGTTCCTTCACTGCCTGCAAGGAATTCTCCATTGAGGGATCACGGGTGTCTGTCGGGAGCTGCAATAGCGAGTACTAAGCATCAGAAACACTAGGGCAACACAAACAATGAAACAACTAGCGCGTGAGTATATTTCACAAGGACATAACATAGGGCAATGTTTCTAGTGGGCTGTAGGCATGCAGTGACCTGCACAAAGAGCCTCTCGACTCGGGAACATCAGATGATACCGAGGAATACTTAGTAGATGTCGGCGAGGTTGATGGCATCCATTCGAAACATGAGAAGCTGCAGCTCTCTCAGCAAGTTCCTCAGCTTGGCCAACTTGTCGTTTTTCCCGGTGACAAGGATATAATCAATCCTCAAATTATTATTTATCTGTAAATAATATGGTTACGTTATTATACTCCTCAAATGTATCTCTTATCTATAAAAGAGAGATTTCACAAGGTAATCGTAAACTCTTCTACAACTACCCTTTAGTCGTAAGCTCTTCTACGACAACATCTTAATTGTAAACTCTTTTACGGCTACCCTTTAATTGTAAACTCTTCTACGACAACCTTTTAGTTGTCGTAAGCTTTTCTACGACAACTCTTCAGTCGTAAGCTCTTCTACAACAATCACTCCTTGATCGTAAGCTTTTTCTATGACCATCTCATAGTCGTAAATTCTTATACGACCATAACATAGTAGTAAGTTATCCTGCGACCACCTTGTGACCGTGGATTCTCATACGACTAAGGCAAACTCCAACTGGCTTGTTTACGACAACCTATTGCATCGTGGGTCTGTCTGATGGGGCGGTTGATATAAGTATTTATTCTCTAAAATAAATGCACATAACTTCACCTGGCAGAAACCGCCGCACGACGAGTGAGATACCACATCTCTAATAACTCTCGTCGAAAAGTTATCATTCGAAACGTTAAGGTGTCTCTTGGCAAGAAGAAATTGCCTTCGCTATGCAAGCTATATAAAGGTGGACGTCAGTGAGAAGAAGAGGAAGGATCGGGACAGACCTAAGGAAAAATAGAAGTAGAGCAAGACTTTCTGTATTACTTTCTCTATTATTATCAATTCATTGAGCAATATTCACATAGAAAGTAGTGTTATTATTTTCGCAGTAGTAGGCTCGAATTTGTATAAAAATCTATTTGTCTTTTCTCAGCATGATTGTAGCCAAATCTTCAAGAATTTTTCTGAACTACGTAAAATCAATACTAAAATATCTACACCCGGCAGAGTTAGCGCAAGCTTGCGCGTGAAGTGAGTACACTTGATGAAATGAAATTCAATAGGGTGATAGACGTTGGACCCGGAAGGTGATGCTGCAGAGGGTGAGGAGTGAGGATGGTGAGGTTGGCAAAGCCAGTGCGGGCCGTGAACAAGCCCCAGCGTGGGTGCTGGTCGTAGGGTGGCCGGAAGCAGAGGTCAGTACAGTACACGGGGTAAGATCTGGGAGCCAGTGATCAGCGAGGTAGCTAGGCGCTGCAGAAGCGCGGTAGGTGCGGAGGCTGTACGCCTTCATGGCCCACACCACGACTACCTCAGGGCAATCCACGACGGTGAGGCTCGTGAAGTGCGCTCCGACGAGTACCAAAGCGACAGACTGCAGACCAACGCAGTGGCGCAGGTCGAGGGCGGGGCACGCGGCGACCAGGTTGCAAAGCGTGCTGCTCTCAGGCACAGTGACGCGGTGTAGGTGGACGGCTTCGAGAGCGGACGAAGCGGAGAAGGGTTGGCGGCAAGCGGCGGGGAAGGAGGCGACGCGGATGCCGCGGAGGGAGAGGCTCGCCAGAATGTAAGCGGAGAATTGATACAACTCAAGTTGTATTGATCAGAAGCTTACAGTTTTATACATGTACAAGAGTATTCAGTCAACCAACTAACTAGCTATACTTCAGGAGAATAACCGAACGTGAGAACGTGTAGTTCAGTTCGCTAACAGCCCCCCGCAGTGTGAGCGTCGTTGCCGGCGACACACAGACTGTTTCTGAACTCCTTGAAGCTTGATGTTGGAAGACCTTTCGTCATCACGTCTGCGAATTGCTGCGTGGTAGGTACATGTATGACTTTGCATTGTCCAACGGCCACTCTCTCCCGAACGAAGTGAATATCCAGCTCAATGTGTTTGGTGCGCTTGTGATGCACCGGATTTGAGCTCATGTAGCACGTAGAGACATTGTCGCAAAATACAGCTGTGGCCTTCTCCAGTGGACACTCGAGTTCACCCAAGAGTTGTCGGATCCAGGTGCATTCGGCGACAGCATTGGCTACTCCTCGGTATTCAGCTTCGGCGCTGGAACGAGATACTGTCGTCTGCCTTTTGGAAGACCAGGAGATCATGGCGTCACCCAGGAACACACAGAAACCAGATGTGGATCGTCTTGTGTCCGGGCACCCTGCCCAATCCGCGTCCGAGTATGCTACGAGCTCCAGTTTTGCAGAGCACCGGAGGTGAAGACCAAGGTCCGTTGTCCCACGGACATAACGAAGGATCCGCTTCACAAGAGATTGATGCACAGTTGTTGGAGCATGCATGTGAAGGCAAGCTTGTTGGACTGCATACTGCAAGTCTGGCCGCGTCATCGTTAGGTATTGAAGGGCACCAACAATGCTGTGGTAGTCTGATGCATCTGAGTTGGTCAGCAGCGTGCCAGCGGTGCTAGAAACCTTGCCGGCAGTGTCGATCGGTGTTTCACAGGGCCGGCAGTCTTGCATGCCAGCACGGTCGAGAAGATCGAGAGCGTACTGGTGTTGCTGAAGGAAGAAGCCGTTGGCGTTGCGCTGAACCTGGATGCCGAGGAAGTAGTGGACCGGTCCCATGTCTTTCAATGAGAACTCGGCATTGATGGTGCTGATGACGCGGTGAAGAGAGTCGATGGACGAGGCCGTAAGCACGATGTCGTCGACGTAGAGGAGAAGGTACACGGACTCCGTCCCTTGGCGAAGGATGAACAGGGAGTTGTCTGAGCGAGTTGGCTTGAACCCCATAGAGCCGAGGAACGAGGCGAGTCGTGTGTACCAGGCCCGGGGCGCCTGTTTGAGTCCGTAGAGGCTCTTTGAGAGACGACACACCAGGTCCTTGCGCGATGCATCAATGAAGCCGGTCGGCTGTCTTGCGTATACCTGTTCATCGAGGATGCCGTGAAGGAAGGCGTTGTTGACGTCCAGTTGGTGTACAGGCCAGCCACGACTTGCAGCTAGTGTGAGCACCGTGCGCACCGTAGCCGGCTTGACGACGGGGCAGTATGTCTCGTCGTAGTCGATCCCGGCGCGCTGCGTGAACCCGCGGACCACCCATCGCGCCTTGTATCGGTCAAAGCTGCCGTCCTCCTTGATTTTGTGTCGAAATATCCACTTGCCACTGACAATGTGTGCACCGGGAGGCCGAGGAACGAGCTCCCATGTCTTGTTGCCGAGCAGCGCATCAAATTCCGATTGCATTGCCGAACGCCAGTTGGGATCCTTGAGGACCTGATTCACCGATCGCGGGATCGGGGAGATTGGCGTCGTTGTTGCAGTGGCAGCGTAGCGTGGGTTTGGTTTGAGCGTTCCCACACGCGACCTGGTGACCATCGGGTGAGGCGCGGCGACAACGGCGGCGTCCGGGGGTGGAGCAGCAAGCATGTCGGTCGATGCTGGTGGTGCGCAGGGTGTTGGTGACGCAGGAGGCGGCGTAGTGGCAGACGAAGTGGGTGTTGGGGACGCCGATGTGCGAGCCGTTGGGGTGGACGGTGGAGGAGCGGAGGCAGTCCCGTGCGCGCGCCGTGCGCGGGAGCCGGGTTGGTCGCGCGGAGAGGCCGGATGTGGCGCCGGTGGCTGTTGTGGAAGGACCGGGTCAGCCGAGACCAGATCGGGTCGCCACGGATCATATGCACAGATTGATGGCTGTGATGTCTGTGATCCGGTACGGAAGGGGAAGACCGCTTCGTCGAAGTGGACGTGCCGGGAGATAAGCACCTTCCGCGTCGATAGGTTGTAGCAGCGATAGCCGCGGTGATCCTGCGAGTATCCAATGAACACACAAGCCACAGATCGAGGAGATAACTTGTTAGGGCTAGTGTATTGTGTGTTTGGGTAGCATAGGCAGCCAAAGACCCGCAGGGATGTGTAGTCTAGATCACAGTGGAAGAGCAGGGAGAAGGGAGTGAACAAAGACTTTGGTTTGCATGGCCTCCGATTGAGCAGGAACGTGGAGGTGTGCAGGGCTTCGACCCAGAACGCAGGTGGGAGCGCGGCATGAACGAGGAGAGCGCGGACACCGTCGTTCAATGTGCGCAGGATGCGTTCGGCCTTGCCATTTTGTTGGGATGTGTATGGGCAAGAGAGGCGAAGGAGGATGCCATTATCAGAGTAGAATTTGCGTAATGCGGTGTTGTCAAATTCCCGTCCATTGTCAGTCTGGAACGCCCGGATGGGATGAGCAAATTGTGTGCGGACAAGGGCGTGAAAGGAAATAATCGTGCGCGCGACGTCGGACTTATGACGAAGAGGGAACGTCCACACAAAGTGCGTGAAGTCATCGAGCAACACAAGGTAGTACTGGAATCCAGTAAAGCTTGAGACAGGTGATGTCCAAACATCGCAATGCACTAAATCAAAAGGAGCATGAGTTTTGGGCTGAGATGAAGTAAATGGTAGACGCATAGTTTTGCCAATACGACATGCATGACAGGTGTGTGACAACTCCTTATTACAAGTGAAAGGAAAGATTTGTAAAAGATGATGAAAGGACTCGGTCCCGGGGTGACTGAGTCGTTGATGCCAAAGATCAGCAGAAACAGCGGCGAGGCAGTGTGTGGAAGAGGTGGCCAGCGTCTGCAGAGGATAGAGATCGCCGGTGCTGTCACTGCGGAGTATCGCCGCCTTCGTGTGTCGATCCTTGACAGAAAAACCAAGATCGTCAAATTCAAGTGTTATGGGATTGTCACGTGTGAGTGCTCGAACGGAAATTAAGTTCTTGATTAAAGAGGGAGAAACAAGAACATTGTCAAGAAGAAGAGGTTGAGAGGAAGTGGGTACAGATGCAGAGCCAATGTGAGTAATGGGAAGGGAGTTTCCATTACCAACAATGATGCGTGTGGAGGAGGAGTTGGGTCTGAGAGAGGAGAGTTTACCAGATCCCTGAGCCATGTGGGAGGAGGCTCCGGTGTCAAGGAACCAGTCGCCGGTGGAGTGGGGTTGCTGCAGGGAGATGTTGTTGAGCGTAGCGAGGAGTTGAGGGTCCAGCTGCGAGGATGCACCGGCGATGTGGGCTTGAGGTGCCATTGAGGGAGGCCGAGCACCAAGGATACCGGCGGCAGGTGGGGAGGCGCGCGGTGGCCCTTGGAATGGCCATGCCTGCACCATGCCAGTCCACGGGTTCATGTTTGGCCAGAACCCAGGGGGCGGTGTAGGGTTGGAGTTGAAGCCCTTCTTCTTCTTGTTGTTGTTGGAGTGGGAGGACGGCGCTGGCGGACGGCCTGCGTTGTGGGAGGAAGGGAGTTTGCCAGTGCCGCTGTGAGTTGCGGGCGCGCCGTGCGTGGCCTGTGCGACGAGGGAGGCCACAGCCTGGAGGTGGGCGCCCGAGGGAGCCGAGGTCGACGACGCACCGGCGGAGTGGGACTGCGCGACGAGAGCCGCAGCAGCCTGGAGTTTCTCCGACTCGTTGATGCGATGTTCCTCGAGCTGCAGCATGGAGCGCGTCTTGAGGAACGACGGAAGGCGCCGGCGTAGCGTGATGTGGGGGATGGCGTGGTGCAAGCTGGGGTTGAGGCCGCGGACGATGTTGTAGATGAGGTCCTTGTCGGTGACAGGAGAACCAAGGCCGCCGAGGCGATCGGCCATCGCCTTCATGCGGGAGCAGTAGTCAAGTACCGGAAGATCACCTTGGTAGAAGTTGCGGAACTCGGCGCTGAGGTAGACCGAGCGTGTGGCCTTGTTGTCACGGACCAAGGAACGCACGCCGTTCCAGAGGGAGTAGGCAGTGTCGGCGTCCTCCGAGACAATGGTGAGAAGCTCGGGCGAGATGCGGTTGTAGAACCAGGAGACAATGGCGCAGTCGTTTTGCACCCAGTTGGTGTCGCCCTTGGCCGGAGAGCCGTCGATGTGGTCGCGGAGACCGTATTGGCGGAAGACGGCGGAGAAGGAACGAGCCCAGGCGGTGTAGTTGGCGTCATTGAGATCAAGGATGATTGGGACGCGCGACTGTATGTTGATGCCGTGGACGACGGCCGGGGCAGCAGGCTCGGTCTGGACACGGAGCGTGTGCGGCAGCAGCGACTCGGCATCGAGTTGTTAGAGTCCGACGAAGAAGAGGAGGAGCTCATGGCGGCGAGGTGGTTAGGAAGCAGCGGAAAAGGAGGATCGTAGATCGCCTGATACCATGTAAGCGGAGAATTGATACAACTCAACTTGTATTGATCAGAAGCTTACAGTTTTATACATGTACAAGAGTATTCAGTCAACCAACTAACTAGCTATACTTCAAGAGAATAACCGAACGTGAGAACGTGTAGTTCAGTTCGCTAACACAGAAGGTGGACGTCCTCGACGGAGCTGGCGGCGGCGTAGTCGAGGCAGCTGGTGAATTCGGCGGGCGAAAGGTGGCCGGGACCGAAGGAGAGGGAGAAGCCATCGAGGCGCCGCCGGCCGCGGCGCTCCAGCTACTCAAGAAGCTGCGGCGGAGTGTCGCCCGCGGCTGAGAGATCGAAGCGGAGGGAGGAGGGCGGGGGGCCAGCGGTGCGTTCAGAGCGCGCGCCACCGTGAGGAGAGAGCGCCCGTGCGGATGGTCGACTCGAGGGGTGGCAGGCTCAGGATGCGCAGCCGCAGCTCCTTCGGCAGCGCCGAGATGCGGTCTCGTCCTCGTCCAGCCGCCGCTTCTTCGAGACGGGACCGGAATGTTTCGCCATTGCTGGACTCTTCACCACCTTCTTCCCTCCCAGCCGGGCCATGCAGCAGCAGCCGCCGCCGCCGCCGCCGCCGGTTCCTTAGCCCACGCTCCGTCGGTTAAAAAAGCTACATGCCACAGTTAAAAAAGAACAGGCCCATATATTGTGAAAGATGAAACGGAACCGATTCAATTCATATGGATACTGTGTCGGATTTATGATGCTAGTGGTAACAGGACAGGAAAGTAAGCAGGCATTGTGAGGTGAACCTAAGCCTTAAACATGAGCATTAGTCTTAACCCTAGATCTAAATCATAAACACCTAGGCTTTAGGATTTAGAGGGGACTTACGGTCACCGATGGATGCCATGAGCGAAGACCCGTGCCTGCGTGATGCAGGCATGAGGTAGAGTCGGTGAACGGTCGCGGTCTGGAGGGTCGCCGGCGGAGTCCTGCAGAGGCGGCGGCGACGGCCTTCCCGTTGCTAGCAGCGCGCAGTAGATCGGGTGTCTTTAGGGTTTGTGCAGGGCTTTTGGCTCTCACGTGAATAACGACGTACGGGAGAGGCCGGTACCCATCCTTTATATATAGCGCTGTTGCAATGGGGGACCGTAACCATGGGTTGATTGGGTACCCCCGATCAGGGTGCTGAAAATCAGGGACGTCCAATCAGGGCGCTGAAATTCAAGGACGTGGGTTTCCCCACGTCTCCCTCGTCTCGGCCGTTTGGCCTGAGATCAATACCAACAGGCATTGGAAGAACCAGAAACACATGGATTCATACAGTAAAAAAAATCAAAGCGGCGACAGGAGTTTATCACCCCTATGCCGGTAAAGACTACTTTCACCATGACAGTCGACAGAAGCATCAAAGATCAAACCATGCAGACCAGTCAAGATTTGCATAACCTGAGTGATTAACAACAGCAAACAGAAGGATCAGGAACCTTTATAATGCAGTTGGGCACCTTGCGTGCCTGAATATAATATAAAACTGAAAACGAGTGGCAGCAGCAGCAACAGGATTTGTGCTTCTCTCTGCTGACTGCACTGCAAAAAACTAGTATCACCATGACAGAAGCACTTCTTCTCCTATTGGTCCGTTTGATCCGGTGAACTTTGTGTACATCATATCAGAAAGCAGTAAATATTATAGGACTAAGCTCAAGAAAGGATCGAGGCAAAAATCGCAGCGTTCCTACACCATTGTATTTTGTCCAAATTGATCTGGCCAAACATAAAAGATGATAATGTTACACTGAAGGATAATTATAATTGTCGTATCCAAAAGAGAACTTTCACCCCCCACCACAATTCATCTATTTAATGACAAAAGCGTAGGTTGTGTTCCCTCTTAATCTATGAATCATGAGTTGGAACCATATTTTCGCTTTTATTACTAAAAGGGAAAGGCAGATAGAAAACCAATACCATCTCGAAACCCTGCCATATTATATGGACTGAGCACTTTTGCTGGTATGTTGCTTTTATAATGGTACACAATTTAAGGAATGTCATGAGAGCCACATCAAATATTTCATAAGACCTTGGTATCACTATTTTTAGTCTGAGATGTACATTGATCACATGTGACATTTAACATATCCTGCCATTTCTCATCAGGCTGCTCATATTGAATTATGTTACTAAAAAAAACATGCAGGTAAGCCCATAAAAACTGTTTATAAACTAAGAAAAAGGAAATGCGTTCACCCTAAGCGATTGAACATGCTAATAAAATCATCAACGAAAAAAACAAATGATGATATTTCACTAGTAACTCATATAGAGCTAACTATGGAAATTCCTAAGCAGCCAATCCTCTATGTTAAGAAACCAAAACAGAAAAGAGTTGCAACAGCATACGGAATTAGGAAAATGTAATGCCATGTATGTCGATTACTGTGCTTCTTACAAAATTGAAGAAAAGAAATTACAGAGACAATATTGATTTCTTTATATATTGTCCATTAGCTTGTCCTGTATCTTACCAAATGGTTAGTGCTCTGATATTACAAGCTATAAGGTCATAATTGGACTGGTGACTGACAACTAAAGCTCGGCTAAGACCTCTGCGTGAAACGGCTTGGTTGCAGCATCGTCAGACTCCGTGAGAATTATCTGAGCATTCCCCGAAGCTCTTTCGAGAATCAATAGCTCTTCTACTCCAAAGCAGGGCCTATCCAATGTACCCCCCTTGGGAGAAACAACTAGAAATGTTTGGAGGGAGCTAGCCCTCCTCAACAGAAAACTCACCAGCTGAACCTCAATGCGGTCCCAACTGAAGTTCATGATCTTTATCAACGTACGGTTTTCTAAGCCATCCTCAGGCGGCAGTTCCTTGACCTCATCAAAGAAATGCTCAATGTAGGGCTCATCGCTGATTGCCGGGAGCTGCGAGCACGAATTCACAATTAAATAAGAACGTTGATGCGGATGCAATGAAATGACAGAATGACTACTGAGCAATGAAATTCAGAAAGGCATAGCAGGTGTTAACCTGCACAAAGAGCCTGTTGGAAATAATCTTGTTTTAGAAGTCGTATCGGAGTCGGGTTTGTAATCGAAGTTGAGTTGAAGTAGGAATTAGAAGTCGGAGTCGGAATAGGTTTTGTATTCCTAATCGGAATCCGAGTAGGAGTCGTAGAGTTGGGTATAAAAGAAGGGGTAGACATGTAACCAAAGATGTACCAAGCAATTGAAAAAATACAAAAAGAGGGAAAGACACAAAGCTTTGTGTTGTCGTGTGTTTGTGCAATACGTGGTCGGAAGGACTCACGATCACCGCAAGCGTGATCGGGAGGAGTCACGACCACGGAAAAGTTTCCAGCAGGCGTGATCGACGGGTGCTACGATCACGGCAAGGAACAGTGTTGTTCCGACTACGTTGAGAAGGCTACGACCACGGTGAAGGTGGTCGTAAGGAGCAGCGACTACGCCGAGAAGGTTTGTATGTGATCGGAAGCAACTCCGATCACGTTCGAAGGAAGTGAACGTAGTCGAAAGGGTGTTTCGACTACGGTGAACGGTGATCGCCAGCATCACTGCGTGTTCGTAAAGATTTACGATCACGGTATTCTTCGAGAGCGGCTGGAGGAAGACAGCGCTCGATAAGGAGGAGTGGTCGTAATTGTTACAGTGTTTTACGACTACGGAGGAAAATCGATCGATAGAGTTTGAAGCGATCGGAACTGGTCGTAAGCATCCAGGACTGGTCGTATTCAATTTCTATCTGGTCGTAAACGACTCTAACCGGTCGTGAAAGGTCCTGGGAGGTCGTAAGAACTTTCCAACAGAGCCTCTCCAGATTAGGACAGCGGCGGTTCTTGCGGAACACATAAATGTGATCAAGGTTGACGCCCTTCATTTCAAACATGAGGAGCTGCAGCTCTCTCAACATCTGCAAGTTGCTCAGCTTTGCCAATTCGGCATTTGCTCCGTGCTTAGACAGACAAGGCACGATCTAAAGTGCAGGGTTAAGAAGCAACCTATGAGTTAGATGATAAGTAAGAAAACAAAATGAAACGTCCAACAGAAAATATCAAACCTGGAGGGCATTGCTGCAGAAGGTGAGGACGGTGAGGTTGCAGAGATTCGGGAGGCCATTATTGAACCAGCGGTCGAACACCTGGTCGGTTTTCGGGGCACCGAAGCAGATGTAGAGGTCGGAAAGCGAGGCGTTGCCCGGTAGGCAGAATGACGAGAGGAATTCGCCACTGTAGCGGAACAAGCGGAGGCTGGAAGCTGCCGCGGCGTCCAGCCAGGTGACGCCGCGGCGCTCCGCGTCGGTGAGGCTGGACGCAGTCGCTACGCCGTCCAGCCTGATGTCCCCGCGGCACTCCGCGACGGTGAGGCTCCTCAGGTTCCTGCCCTCCCGCTGCCCGATGGTGATGCTGCCGACGCCGCCGCAGCGGCGCAGGTCGAGAACGCGGAGGCGAGGGCACAGCGCGACCATTTTGCTGAGGGTAGAGTCTTTGCCGAAGACGACGGAGTCAAGGTGGATGGCCTCGAGAGCATCGAAGGGCCTGACGGACTTGTCGTAGTATTGGTGGGAGATGCGAACGCGGCGGAGCGAGAGGTGCGCGAGGAGGGGGCTCGACTTCGGGAAGTGGAAGACGAACTCCGACGAGACCGACTTGTTGCGCAGGTCGATGCGGAGATCCCCGACGCGGCAGGCGGTGACGTCGCTGAGACATTGGGTGACTTGCCAGGACCTCATCCTGCTGGTCTTGAGGGTGAGGGAGAAGCGGTCGAGGCGGCGGCGCTCTCGTTTCATCAGCCACACCTTGTCGAGCACCTCCCGCGGGGACTTGGAGTCGCGGGGTTTGAATTCGTAGGATAGGGAGGAGGGAGCCCCCCACCGGCGTTTCCAGAGGTCGCGCCACCCGCGGGAGAGCGCCGACGTGCGGATGGCGAACTTGAGCGGGAGGAGGGTCAGGATGCGCAGCCACAAGTCATCCGGCAGCCCCGAGAGAAGGTTCATCTTCGCCTCTGTTGGAATCAGCCCACCGATCGGTTCAGAATTGGCTCTGAACTTTACTCACGCGAGAGGTGTCTAATGGAAGGAAGCAGTATTCAGAACATAGGGGTGAAGAAAACAGCGCACTACAAAGCAATCTTCTGAAACTGGACACACACTTCTGGACGCTATTCTCTATTACTCTGAAGATTTTCGGATGATACACTATATTTCGGTGGGAGATGAAGACGGCAAGAAGAACACTCAGACGATGGGGCAATTTTCTGTATCTTTCTCAATGGACACAAAGGGAATACAATGCTTGGAACTGAGACTCAGTTGAGAGCAAACAATAGATTACATGTTTATTTAAAGTCTAAGAAAAACTAACTGCTCTGCTACCGTTGTCTTCTACTGACTTGATCCGAACTTCATGTGAATGCAGATCTGGACTTCTTCTTGCGCTGTGCCCAGTCTTCAGACTTCCGAAAAACCAGTTTCCTAGCAAGGCTTGATTATTTCCAACAATCTCCCCCCTAATCAAGACTTTGCTATGCCAAATCTTTCACTCCTACTCATGACTGATGACCCGGCCATCCTAGCTACTCGCCATCGGTAATTATTTTCTGCACCTGTTATCTAGGATCAATCCGCAGGTTCAAGTGGCTCCCCGCTACTCCGGACTCTCCGGTTCTCCTGCACCTAGAATAACTCCGTGCGATATTACTTGGTACAATATCAGGCACACCACCTGTTGCACCATACACACATGCAAATATATTGTGCCATCTCCGTTTGTCAGCCTCATGCCGACTCTCCTCGTGGCGACTCCGCACCACTGTTTGTCGCCCTTTACTGCGGCCATCACGCTGACGCTGCCGCTGCGCCGCGGCCAAGCCATGCCACGCCCGAAACCGTCGCCTCCAGGCAGCGCGCCAAGCGCCCAAAACCGCCGCTCGCTCCGCTGGCCGCCGTACTCCGCCGCGGGAGCCTGTTTTTTTCTTTTTCCCTTTTTTTTATGCAATCTTTCCAAAGCAAATCCAAATTGGAGTTTGAGGAATTACACCGATCGGTAAGCAATGGAGCTGTAACATTCATATACATGCACGTACGTACGTGTGCATATATACCGTATGTTTAGCCTTTCTTGGCAAACATCCCCGCGATCCCGCCGAAGTTGAAACCGCCGCCGCCGCCCGTGCCTGTCACCCGGCCGCACCCGCGTCCGCGCGCTGTTGCGCTCGCTGCTTGCTCCACGCCGCGCACAAAGCCGCGCTGCTCCGCCAGCGCCGCCGTCGAGGTCGAGCCCACCGTGCGCCACCGCACCACCACTGCCTGGCAGCGCCGCACCCGCCGTGCGCTGCACTGCCGCTGTCCGGCGAGCCATCATTGGCCGGGTAACATCACCTCACGTTGAACCTCGCTCTGATACCAAATGTTGGAATCAGCCCACCGATCGGTTCAGAATTGGCTCTGAACTTTACTCACGCGAGAGGTGTCTAATGGAAGGAAGCAGTATTCAGAACATAGGGGTGAAGAAAACAGCGCACTACAAAGCAATCTTCTGAAACTGGACACACACTTCTGGACGCTATTCTCTATTACTCTGAAGATTTTCGGATGATACACTATATTTCAGTGGGAGATGAAGACGGCAAGAAGAACACTCAGACGATGGGGCAATTTTCTGTATCTTTCTCAATGGACACAAAGGGAATACAATGCTTGGAACTGAGACTCAGTTGAGAGCAAACAATAGATTACATGTTTATTTAAAGTCTAAGAAAAACTAACTGCTCTGCTACCGTTGTCTTCTACTGACTTGATCCGAACTTCATGTGAATGCAGATCTGGACTTCTTCTTGCGCTGTGCCCAGTCTTCAGACTTCCGAAAAACCAGTTTCCTAGCAAGGCTTGATTATTTCCAACAATCTCCCCCCTAATCAAGACTTTGCTATGCCAAATCTTTCACTCCTACTCATGACTGATGACCCGGCCATCCTAGCTACTCGCCATCGGTAATTATTTTCTGCACCTGTTATCTAGGATCAATCCGCAGGTTCAAGTGGCTCCCCGCTACTCCGGACTCTCCGGTTCTCCTGCACCTAGAATAACTCCGTGCGATATTACTTGGTACAATATCAGGCACACCACCTGTTGCACCATACACACATGCAAATATATTGTGCCATCTCCGTTTGTCAGCCTCATGCCGACTCTCCTCGTGGCGACTCCGCACCACTGTTTGTCGCCCTTTACTGCGGCCATCACGCTGACGCTGCCGCTGCGCCGCGGCCAAGCCATGCCACGCCCGAAACCGTCGCCTCCAGGCAGCGCGCCAAGCGCCCAAAACCGCCGCTCGCTCCGCTGGCCGCCGTACTCCGCCGCGGGAGCCTGTTTTTTTCTTTTTCCCTTTTTTTTATGCAATCTTTCCAAAGCAAATCCAAATTGGAGTTTGAGGAATTACACCGATCGGTAAGCAATGGAGCTGTAACATTCATATACATGCACGTACGTACGTGTGCATATATACCGTATGTTTAGCCTTTCTTGGCAAACATCCCCGCGATCCCGCCGAAGTTGAAACCGCCGCCGCCGCCCGTGCCTGTCACCCGGCCGCACCCGCGTCCGCGCGCTGTTGCGCTCGCTGCTTGCTCCACGCCGCGCACAAAGCCGCGCTGCTCCGCCAGCGCCGCCGTCGAGGTCGAGCCCACCGTGCGCCACCGCACCACCACTGCCTGGCAGCGCCGCACCCGCCGTGCGCTGCACTGCCGCTGTCCGGCGAGCCATCATTGGCCGGGTAACATCACCTCACGTTGAACCTCGCTCTGATACCAAATGTTGGAATCAGCCCACCGATCGGTTCAGAATTGGCTCTGAACTTTACTCACGCGAGAGGTGTCTAATGGAAGGAAGCAGTATTCAGAACATAGGGGTGAAGAAAACAGCGCACTACAAAGCAATCTTCTGAAACTGGACACACACTTCTGGACGCTATTCTCTATTACTCTGAAGATTTTCGGATGATACACTATATTTCAGTGGGAGATGAAGACGGCAAGAAGAACACTCAGACGATGGGGCAATTTTCTGTATCTTTCTCAATGGACACAAAGGGAATACAATGCTTGGAACTGAGACTCAGTTGAGAGCAAACAATAGATTACATGTTTATTTAAAGTCTAAGAAAAACTAACTGCTCTGCTACCGTTGTCTTCTACTGACTTGATCCGAACTTCATGTGAATGCAGATCTGGACTTCTTCTTGCGCTGTGCCCAGTCTTCAGACTTCCGAAAAACCAGTTTCCTAGCAAGGCTTGATTATTTCCAACAGCCTCCTCCTCCGCCGCTTGGCCTTGGCCGCCTTCCTCGTTTTCCCGCCACCTCTTCCGGCCGGCGCCGCCGTCGGATTCGAGCGCCATTGCCGCGCGTTCCCCGTTGCGCTCCTCCGCTCTCTCCCTCTGCCTTCTCCTAAGCTTGGAAAAGAAGCCACTGCGCTAGTCCGTTAAAAATGCCAGCTGGTCTCTGACAGGCAGGCCAGGGCCACCTGGCCATTCTGGGCCACAATTGGCCCAGTAAAAGGTCAGGAAAGACAGACCAGACCAGACAACTGGGCTGGACGTGTAAGACGCGTTCGGGTTGCGTCCTTTGCCTTTGCCGTATTTGCCCTCGATAAAAGGTTTCTGTCTTTTCCGTATTTGCCCTCGATAAAAGGTTTTTATAGACCAGCTTTTTTTACTTAAAATTTAATTATACTTGTATTATATACAATAATTAGTTTTTAAACGGAGTGTTTTTTAAGTCGGGATCAATAGAAAAATTACAGTAAAAAAGTGTACTGAATTTAGCTGTATCAGTCAAAAAACGTATGTGACTATTTTTCTCTACGTATTTTCTCTCGTGAAAAGTCAGAATTTAAATATTTAAGCCATAAGTCTAAAAGAATACACCCATAAACAGTACTCAATAAAAGTCTATGTGATGTTTGGAATACAGGAAATGAAAAACAAATGAATTGAAAAAATATAAGAAACGGATAGGAACGTAAGCGCAAACACAGGAGTACAAAACGTAGAGAAAAAAAGGAACATGGTGTTTAGATCAATTGCAAGAAAAACACAAGGAACTTTAAAAATCAATGTATGCTTGCGAGAGAGAGATTTGAGAGGAAGATTGCATTGGGTCTTTCAAACGAAAATTTCACATGAGCTCTCACCTCTTTTTTCTTTTCCTCCAAAAGCATAGGAAAGAGGCAACTTTCTAAACGAAAGAAATGAGGTAATCCTCCATTCCAAACACCTCTTTTCACGAAGTTTGGACAAAAATGACACTATTGCTCCTAAAAATACCAAATGTAGCCCCAAACCAGCGTAATTCTGTTTCTAACCCTCCCCTACCACATGATTTCCTAACCGCACGACTACACTATTCATACAAGCCGTGCGGTGGAGACCGCACGACTTGCATGCTACAGTGTTTTTGCTCAGCTGGTGTGTTTGTTACTTGTAATGAGGTCTAAAATTATCATTTTTGTGTGAAGAAGAGTTTACTTAGTTTTGCAAAAAAAATTGTAATTATAAACTTTAAGAATTTTTGTGCGTAATTTTTGTGTGTGGAGTTTGTAGCAATTTTGTAATATAAAAAATGAGGTGCAAAATATTTTTCAAATATATTTTTGAAAACTCGTTATGCAGTGTAGATAAAACACTACAGCACCTACATATTTTAAAGTTTACAAAAAAATTTATAAACTTTAAAACATATAGGTGCTGACACACAAAAATATATTAAAGTTTAGAATTACAATTTTTTTTGCAAAACTAAGTAAACTCTTTTCCACACAAGAATGATAATTTTAGACCTCATTACAAGCAGCAAACGCACCACTTGAGCAAAAACACTGTAGGATGTAAGTTGTGCAGTCGAGACCCGTACGACTCAGATGAATAGTGATCGTGCGGTCTTCGGTCGCACGATCAACCCATGAACATTAGTCGTGGGGGCCCGCTTGTACCTCCGTCGGCCGTCCGCCTCTTGGACACCGCCAACGTCGCCAGGCCTCTCGGCCGCCTCTGCCTCCCAGACACCGCCAACGTCGCTACCATCTCCCGCCCTGACGCCTTGGCCCACCTCGGACGACGTCATCACCACCTCATCCAGTTCTTGAGTTCGGCCTGGTCTACTCTAGATGGCTACCGCCAGTGGCTTCTTCGCCATACTGCTCCCCTCAATTCATTTCAACAGGACAAACTTCTGAGAGTGGGCTATTTACCTAAGAATTCTCCTCAATAGCCAGCGTCTATGGGGTCATCTCATTGGCGAGCACCCCTGTCCGCCTCGGCCGAAGCCGCCCATTCTGCCCGCTCTTCTTGCTGGTGCAGATTAGGCTACTTAGGACAAGGCCACTGCTGCACTAAAAGAGGCCCTGGAGCTCTACCAGTCTGAGCTACACTCCTACGAGTGATAGCAGGAGGCCGAGGCTCATGCTGCTGCCATCCTAATGGGTAGTATGACCATGGCCATCTCCATGGATATGGCGGAGCTAGCAATGACATAGCTTATATGGGAGCGCCTCTGAGCTCACTACTAGCCGACGAGTGATGCTATGTATCTCTCAGTTGTGCACTAGGCGCACTCTCTCCAGCAGCTTGATGCCACCGTTGATGATTTCTACCAGCAGATATCTATGGTGTGGCATCAGCTTGACTCTCTAGGGTCGGATGTCTGCCAGACCTGCCCCTGCTGTGTACGGCTTCACGCTCACCAGGAGACTCACCATCTCTACGAGTTCCTGATGCGTCTCTGACCTGAGTTCGAGACTGTGTGGGCTCAACTCTTCAATCCACTTCACAAATTTCCTCGAAGGAATCTTCTCAGCTACGACCAAGGCTTTCATCTTCGCGTCATCAATCTCTGACACCGGCCATTTAGACGATGACTTCGTCACCTTCCCTAAGCGATTGGTTAGGATTCGAAAGAAATTAGAGGAAGAAGAAGATTTGGTTGGCGGCGAAAGGCTCAAAGAAGATTGGAGCAGGAGGGAAAAGTAAGAAGCTCAAAAGTTACCTCAGGGTAAGTTTTTATAGCCATATGAGTCGATTACCAATCTTGAGAACCGAATTATTACCTTTTCGGGAACCACTCTAAACAAACATATCGGTAAGAGCCGATTCATATTCCTCTGTAAACTAATATATCTTTACAACTCAAGCGAAATTACCCTTTTGACCAAGTTCATTTCCGAACGAATTAAATCAAAAAGACCTTACTTTCGATATTAACTTGACTATGATTTCTCTTTCTCAAGTAAGATATTTTTACTTGAAGTTGGGGGGCTAGATGATGAGAATATAACAATTCTTAAATTATTATTTATTTATAAATGATTTTCTTACGTTATTATACTCCTTGAGTATACCCCTTATCTATATGGGAGAAATTTCACAGGTTAGGCGTAAATATTTCACAGGTTAGTCGTAAACTCTTTTATGACCACTCTTTAGTTGTAAGCTCTTCTACGACCGCTTCATAGTCGTAAGCTCTTCTACGACCACTCCTATAATCATTAGTTGGATCACATCGAACATTATAGAACACATTAACTTCAGCATTTTTTACTCCGGGCATGTAAATTGAACACAATACCACATTTCATATATCATATCATCCTTTATCAGAGTACTTGTGCAAGCAGAAACCTTCCGAGAATAAGCTTGTAAATATTTTCAGGACTAAGGGCTTGTTTGGGACTGCTCTGCTCCACCAACTCCACCATGGAGCAGCTCCACTGTGGAGTTCCTGGAGCAGGTGGTCCTGTTTGGCACGCAGCTAGCTCCAGCTCCAGGAATGGGAGGTTTCCCTGAGAAAGGTCCAATGTGCCCCTGAATGATGTTTGGTGTATGTTTTGATGTCTGCGGAGCATATGTAACTGAATTTTTTTTGCCAATTGAAATATGATGTAAAATATTATAATCGCAATTAATTTATTCGATAAAACCAAAAAACAAATATTTTGGTCAAATAATTCCATCCTTTTGTCCCATAAATTGCAACGTGCATGATAGATAATTAACAAAGTCCATCATTCGAATACAAAATAATTGTCCATAGATAACTAGAGGGTAGTTTAAACCAAAATGACTATGAATGCAAGTGTTCCGATACATAATAACTGCCACATCCATGTATTGTGCACGATAATTTGGTTTTAGACCAAATAACTGCCTTAGCTGTCCAATGAAGATTTCAAGAGTCTCCATGAGTTCCTGTTTCATATAAATATGTCAGCAAATAATGCTCTTGCAAATAAGGTATATCATGACTCAGGAGGGTGAGCATAGCATATCAACAGGCTAACATGTCAAAAAGTCAAGAAAATGATAGATTTCACACACCTGCGATGACATTTTGTTATGTGTAAAAATTCCAACAGCAGCAGCACAAATAATAGGACAAGAAGGTTCATCTTTGCTAGTAGCTAAATACAACCATAGAACCTGTAATTGATTCTAAATAAGGAAGATAACAGATGTTCATAGTCAGTATTGCTGACATAACATTTACCATTTACACATTACCTCATTAATAGTCTAATATGTTGTATTTTACTTAAACAGCTTATCATATCACAGAGCAAAGGTATGTTTTGAAATTTTTAAGCAAAGTAGATAAAGAAGAGAACATCTGTACAACAACAGACCCGCAATAATTTGTAGAACATACTCAAGTCAAAAGTTTTGTTCATACCAATCATAGACCCAATCGTTTGGATCAGCATTCAACAAGCTAAATGAAAGAACAACATTCCCATCTGAACCAACTGGAATGAACTCTCCTTTCCCAATGCCTGCCTCACCCTCCTCAATACCTCCATTCATGAAATACTTGACAAATATCTTGCCAATAACTGACAAGGCATCAGCCTCATCAACCTTCCCGACCACCCAAGCGTGCCGGTGCTTTCCAATCACAACCCTCGTTCCCTTCTCATCATCACTCTCAATAACGACAACAGTGTAAACCTTCATCCCGTCCACCCAATGCCGAGTGCAGCAATTCATCAAACAGTGGCATCTGCGGGCGCGGAGCAGCCGAGCGGCGACGGGCGCAGCATCTGCGGGGAGAAGCGGCGGGGGGCTGGCGGCCGCGGCGGAGAGGAAGGCGTGGGAGAGCGGCGCGGATGTCGGGTCGGCGACGTCGAGTGCGGCCAGGAGCGCGGCGGCGACGGCGGGCGAGAGGGCGGGGGATGCGGGCGCGGCGGCGAGGAGGGGGAGGAGCCTGGAGAGGAAGGGCGCAGGGGCAAAGGACTGGGGCCAGAAGGACGGCGACAGGAAGGCGTGGGGGGTGAGCAACGCGAGGAGCAGAGGCGGGGGCGGCGCGCCGGGGGCGCCGGCGGGGAGGAGGCGGGCGAGGGCCAGGAGGGAGTGGAGGTGCGCCCGCGACGCGCGTGGCGGGGCGGCCGCAGCCGCGACGGCCGGCGGGGCGCAGCGTGAGGAGAGCCAGGTGAGCTTGTCGGCGAGGAGGAGATCCGGGTGCGCCGCCACCAGGTCGCAGAGCTCGTTGAGCGCCTCCATGGGGTTCCGCGGCGGCAATGCAGTCAGATCATGGGCCGCCGCTGCGGCAGATCGGGAGGAGGCGGCGAGAGTGATGGGGACGAGGCGGAAGCGGAGGCGAGATGTTTTTTGACGCGGAAGAAAGAAAGAAAAAAGAATGAAGGGGTATGTTTGTGTAATCAATGGTATAGGTGGGTAATTTTCCCTCAACTCCATGAGGAGGTATGAATCTCTAATTTCTGGAGTATCCCTTGAGGAGCTCCACAAAAAACGTGGAGTTGGCCCTCAACTCCACCTTTTTCTTGGAGCAGAGTTCTTGGAGCTGAATCTGTTTGGCTAGACAAACTGGGAGCAGAGCTGAAAAACCTGGAGCAGAGCAGTCCCAAACAGGCCCTAAGAAAAGAAAGTGCATATATCCTCAGTACTCTCTGGTGCAAAGCACCCGCAAATTCCCAGGCGGAAAATGTGATAGCTCCAAACCAGCAACCAAAGGACTAAACTCATAGGTAGTAGTGTGCGTGCGTGTGTGTTTTTTTTGGGGGGGGGGGGGGGGGGGGGTCTCAACACATTGGAGCTTGGAGCAGTTTGTGCTGGTCCGAATGCATAAAGAAATGCTACACTAAATTAAGGACTCGAAACAAAACAAGTTTACGTTCTTGTCCAGATAAAAAATGAAACACTGAGCTTTGTACATTTTCATACTTACAGGTATCAACTACAATAAAGTATACCAGGAATGAGTATCTTTAGTGTAATTCGTATTTCGTTATTCAACAAAACATGAACCTTGGCAAGATGTAACAAGAAAACAGATAAAGAAACAATTCAGCCTCTAGCTCTATGGAATATGGGTAAGAAAACAGGGCCCGCAAGTGCTGCACACATACTAGAGACAGGCTCCTAGAGAGTGGTTTTCACCATCACAATTCATCTATCTAATGACAAAAACATAGCTCAAGCTCCCCTGCAAGTGCCTCATTCAAAGTTGAAACCACATTTTTCACTCCTAGCAAAAGGCAGATACATCACATCCCTGAAATATATTGACTACAGGGCAATTTTGTTGCTGTGTTGCTTGTCTAATTCACACTACAGGGGTATCACAAGGGTCACAGGAAACACTGTTTAAAAGCGTTACTATCAACATCTATACTTCGTATATTTATGTCAACAACATATTGCATTTCATATATCCAAACCTTTTTCATTAGGCTAATTCTGACAAATTATCGTACAGAACTACAGAAGAATTATGCAGGGAATAATCCTACAAGTCATATTCAAATAAAGATAAGGAGTTGCATACCTCCAACTCCCCAGTGATGCAATCTGATAACACACCAGACCAGAAGATAAAAACATCACGTGGCATCATCAATAATTCAGAAATGAACATAATTTCATCAACCAATATATGATTAAAATTCAGTTCTTCGTATAGTCATATTGAATTGGGAAAGATGGCATGGATCTGGTTCAATTCATAGGGATACCATGTCAGATATGTGATGCGCGTGGTAACAACACGGGAAAGTAAGCGGGCATTGGTATACCATGCATTTCAGTTACTCTCGTGATAGTAGAATTGAAGAAAAGAAATAACGGACACTATATTGATTTCTTTATATATTTCTATTAGCTTGTCCAAATGGTTAATCCTGACATTACAAGCTATAGGACCATGATGCTGACTGACAACTAAAACTTGGCAAAGACCTCAGAATGAAATGGCCGGGTTGCAGCATCGTCAGACTCACTGAGAATTATCTGGCCACTCGCCATAGCTTCTTCGAGAGGCAAAAGGTCTGCTTGTTGAATACCAGGCACATTCGACGGAAGCACATTGGGAGAAACAAGTAGCAGTTTACGGAGGGAGCTAGCCTTCCTCAACAGAAAACTCACTAGCAGCACCTCAATGCGGTTCCAATTGAAATTCAGGATCTTTACCACCATAAGGTTTTCTATGTCATCCTCTGGCGGCTCTTCCCTAACCTCGTCAAACAAATCCACCAAGGGCACACTGCTGATTGTCGGCAGCTGCACGCCCAAATCGTAATCAGTCAGAAGCAGCATTGCAATGAAATAAGAACACGACACAGATGCGGATGTTATAAAATGATAAAATGAATACAAAGCAATGCAATTCAGAAAGGCATAGCAGGTGTTAACCTGCACAAAGAGCCTCTCCAGATTAGGACAGTGGCAGTTCTTGAGGAACGCATAGATGTTCTCAAGGCTGTCGGCCTTCATTTCAAACATGAGCAACTGTAGCTCTCTCAAACTCTGAAAGTTTCGCATCTTGGCCAATTCGTCATGTGCTCCGGCATCAGACAAGGCAGTCACAATCTAAAGTGCAGGGTCAATAAACAATCTATGAGCTAGCAGTTAAGTGATGACACAACAAAATAGAACGAAGTTCAGTAGAAAAAGAGCGGACCTGGAGGGCATTGCTGCAGATGGTGAGGACGTTGAGATTGGACAGATTCGGTAGGGTGTTGTTGAACCATTCGTTGAACACCTGTTGAAGTATCGGGTCACGGTAGCAGATGTAAAGGTCGGCAAACGAAGCTTCGCCCGGAAGGTAGAAGGACGAGAGGAAGGCGCCGAAGGCGCCGCTGTAGCGGAAGGAGCGGAGGTTAGAAAACTTCACGACGCGCACCCTGGTGACCAGGTCGCACTCCGCGATGGTGAGACTCCTCAGGTTCGGCGTCCCCGCCGTTGTCACGGTGATGATGCGGATATCATTGCAGTAGCGCAGGTCGAGGACGCGGAGGCTATTGCCGTAGAGCAGCTCGTGGAGGCCATTGCAGTAGCGCAGGTCGAGGACGCGGAGGCCATTGCAGGAGCGCAGGTCGAGAACGTCGAAGTCATCGCAGTAGCGCAGGTCGAGGACGCGGAGGCTGGGGCACAGGGCGACCATTTTGCTCAACACGGTGACTGGGATGGGGACGGAGTGGAGCTGGATGACCTCGAGAGCGGGGAAGGGACGGGCGTTCCTGTAGTAGAGGTTGGAGACGCGGATGCCGCGGAGCGAGAGGCGCGCGAGGAGGGGGCTCGACGTCGGGAAGTGGAAGAGGAGTTTCTCCGAAGCCTTCTCGCACAGCTCGATGTGGAGGTCCTCGACAGAACAGGCGGCGACGCATTCGAGGCAGCGCCTGAAGCACCGAGTGCCCATCGTGCTGGTCGCGACGATGAGGGAGAAGCGGTCGAGGCGGTGCCCCTCTCGGCGCCGGTCCTCCAGCTTCTCAAGCAGCTCCTGCGGGGACGGGTAGACGTAGGGTTGGAGGTGTTCGTCGAGGGAGGAGGGATCCGGCCACCGGAGCTTCCAGAGATGGCGGTCGCGCCACTCGCGGGAGAGCGCCGACGTGCGGATGGCGCACTTGAGCGGGAGGAAGGTCAGGATGACGAGCTTCACATCGTCCGTCAGCGCCGAGAGAAGGTCCACCTTCGCCGCTTCGTCTTGGCTGCCTTCCTCGTCCTCCCGCCGCCTCTTCCCGCCGGCGCCGCCGCTGGATTGGAGCGCCATGGTCGCGCTTCCCCACCTCCCCTCTCCGCTCTCTCCCCTCCTGGCTTCTCCCGGAAGCTAATTCCTAATTTTGCATTTGCGCCCAATTCGAATGGAATAGAATTATAGAAGCCACATCGCTAGGCCGTTAAAAAGGCCAGCTGGTCTCTGGTGCTTCGGCCCAATGTAAACCTTGAACTGGGCTAGATATGTTCGGGTTTCTTTAAAGATATATGGATATGTTTTTTTCACTGAAACTTATGTTTTTGGCTATAACTTATGATCTTTAGATTATTTATACGAAAGATTATAGAGTAACAGAAACTTACGTGTAATTTTTACCAATATAAATAAAGTCGGTACAGTATATACTATAGTTAATTAACTAGTGATCTTATTTTGAAAAGATATTCCGTTTAAAAGCTAATTACTATAGAAAAACCGAAAAACAGCTTTTAAAAGTTGTAAAGAATAGACCCTATAACATGCAACTAAAGTTTTTTTTTTGTGATTCCCCTTCAAAAAGAAAAAAGATTGTGATTTCGATCAAAGTGGGGATACGACAAGTTTGCTGCTCCTCGGTGCACTGTAAAAACAACTCAGTAAATATGCCAGCAGCAGCAGCAAGCAGCACGATTTGGATTTTTCACACGTTCAGTAAATACACCAGAATAACCATCTAACCTGACGCCTTACTTCACAGCAGCACAAACAAATGCATGGTTGCAACACATGAACGTACACGATCAGCCAAATTAATCCACCACCAGTAAAAGACTAAATTCAGTTCTTCAAATTTTCATGCCAAATTAATGGTGAAGAATGAAATGGACCTGGTTCAATTCCTACAAATATTGTATCTCAACATGGAGCCAAAATTATGACATGGCCCTTCTTTTATTTGCAAAAGTTGATATTTGATACAACGAGTTTTTTTTAATGTGAGCAAAGACATTATAATATTTCAGCAGTAACTCTAATATATAGCTAGTTCAGAAAAATGCCAAAGTAGCCAATCCTATATTAGCTTGTTCTGTACCTTACAAAATAGTTCATGCTATGATGTTTCAAACTTTATGGTCATAATTCAACTTCTGACTCAGATCTAAAACTTGACAAAGACCTCTGAATGAAATGGCTGCATTGCAAGTTGACATCACTAGTTAACTGGCAAGTCCTAATGTAGGTGATGTACCAATTAGTTCAATAATAGAACAATGTTTCACCAGTAACCCAGAATACCCAGAATTATAGCTAACTTCGAGAAAACGCCAAATAACCAATCATTAAAAGGAGGAAAATAAAAACAAAAAGAAGGTAATAAGACGTGAGATTATGTGGGTATAACATAGAGTAGAATACTGCATATACCAACAATTAGCTTGTCATGCACCTTACCTAATAGATAATAGTCCCCGATATTTCGAAAGACAAAGTAACAACCCTTAACTCCATCACTGTTTGAGAACTAAAGGTTGCCAAAGAGCTCCGTATGAAATGGCTGGATTGCAGGATCGTCAGCGTCACTGAGAATTATCTCTGCATGTGCTGAAGTTTTTTTAAGTAGCTATAGTTGTTCTTCTTGAGAACAGGGGGGAGTATTTGACTGAACCCTTAATTTGGAGCCCTTCAAGCAGATCCCCATTGGGAGCAGCTAGTAGCAGTTTCTTGGGGAAGCTGGCCATCGACAACAAAAAGCTGGCAAGCTTCATCTCATAGTAGCGCCCCTTGAAATTCGTCATCTTGACCACCATAAGGTACAGTAATACAGTTAGTCGTTGTTCCTTCACTGCCTGCAAGGAATTCTCCATTGAGGGATCACGGGTGTCTGTCGGGAGCTGCAATAACGAGTACTAAGCATCAGAAACACTAGGGCAACACAAACAATGAAACAACTAGCGCGTAAGTATATTCCACAAGGACATAACATAGCGCAATGTTTCTAGTGGGCTGTAGGCATGCAGTGACCTGCACAGAGAGCCTCTCGACTCGGGAACATCAGATGATACTGAGGAATACTTAGTAGATATCGGCGAGGTTGATGGCATCCATTCGAAACATGAGAAGCTGCAGCTCTCTCAGCAAGTTCCTCAGCTTGGCCAACTTGTCGTTTTTCCCGGTGACAAGGATATAACCGATCCTTAAATTATTATTTATCTGTAAATAATATAGTTATGTTATTATACTCCTCGAATATACCTCTAATCTATAAAAGAGAAATTTCACAAGGTAATCGTAAACTCTTCTACAACTACCCTTTAGTCGTAAGCTCTTCTACGACAACCCCTTAATTGTAAGCTCTTTTATGGCTACCCTTTAATTGTAAACTCTTCTACAACAACCTTTTAGTTGTCGTAAGCTTTTCTACGACAACTCCTCAGTCGTAAGCTCTTCTACGACAATCACTCCTTGATCGTAAAGTCTTTTCTATGACCACCTCATAGTTATAAGTTCTTCTACGACCATAACATAGTAGCAAGTTCTCATGCGACCACCTTGTGGTCGTAGATTCTCTTACGACTAAGTCAAATTCCAACTGACTTGTTTATGACAACCCATTGCATCGTGGGTCTGTCTAATAGGGCGGTTGATATGAATATTTATTCTCTGAAATAAATGCACATAACTTCACCTGGCAGAAACCGTTGCATGATGAGTGAGATACCACATCTCTAATAACTCCCGTCGAAAAGTTATCATTCGAAACGTTAAGGTGTCTCCTGGCAAGAAGAAACCATCTTCGCCATGCAAACTATATAAAGGTGGACGTCAGTGAGAAGAAGAGGAAGGATCAGGACAGACCTAAGGAAAAATAGAAGTAGAGCAAGACTTTCTGCATTACTTTCTCTATTATAATCAGTTCATTGAGCAATATTCACATAGGAAGTAGAGTTATTATTCTCGCAGTAGAAGGCTCGAACTTGTATAAAAATCCATTTATCTTTTCTCAGATATTCAAGAGTTTTCCTAAACCTAAATAAATTATACGTAAAATCAATACTAAAATATCAACACCCGGTAGAGACCCTGTTCTTTTCAGCTTCTAAAAGCTGCTTTTCGGCAGAGGGTGAGGAGTGAGGACGGTGAGGTTGGCAAAGCCAGTGCGGGCCGTGAACAAGCCCCAGCGTGGGTGCTGGTCGTAGGGTGGCCGGAAGCAGAGGTCAGTACACGGGGTAGGATCTGGGAGCCAGTGATCAGCGAGGTAGCTAGGCGCTGCAGAAGCGCGGTAGGTGCGGAGGCCGTACGCCTTCATGGCCCACACCACGACTACCTCAGGGCAATCCACGACGGTGAGGCTCGTGAGGTGCGCTCCGACGCGCACCAAAGTGACAGACTGCAGACCAACGCAGTGCGGCAGTGGCGCAGGTCGAGGGCGGGGCACGCGGCGACCAGGTTGCAAAGCGTGCTGCTCTCAGGCACAGTGACGCGGTGTAGGTGGACGGCTTCGAGAGCGGACGAAGCGGAGAAGGGTTGGCGGCAAGCGGCGGGGAAGGAGGCGACGTGGATGCTGTTGTAAGGTCTTACGACCTCCCAGGATCTTCCACGACCGGTTAGAGTCGTTTACGACCGGTGAGAATCAAATACGATCGGTTCAGAGTACTTACGACCAGTTCCGAACGCTTCAAACTCTTCCTGTCGCTTTTTCAACGTGGTCGTAGCCTTCCCTGCGTAATCGAACCCTTTACGACCACGTTCTGCACTCCTTGAACGTAGTCGTAAAAACACTGTTCCTTTGCCGTGGTCGCAGCGCCTTCCGACCACGCCTGCTGGAACTTTGCCGTGGTCGTAACTCCTCCCGACCACGCTTGCCGTGGTCGTGAGTACTTCCGACCACGTCTTGCGCCAATCACACAGCAAAACAAAGCTTTGTGTTTCTCCCTCTTTTTGGTATTTTCTCAACTGCTTGGTTCATCGAATACATGGCTCTAAGCCTCTTTTTTATACCCGGTTGTCCTACTTTAACACGGGTTCTCAACACCTACTCCGACTCCGAGTCTTATACGACTTCGACTCGGTTACGACTTCATCTAGGACGCGGTTTTCGACTTCTGATTTCTTACTCGTTTTGGATTCGATTACTTCCAAAAACTTGTGTACGACTTTTAAACAAGATTATTTCCAACATTCTCTCCCTAATCTTGTTTTAGTAACTTCCATCATGTCGATCTTCTTCCTTGATCACTTTGATGTTCTCCTGCTTCTGCTTCTTCCTTGATCGGTTTTTCTGGGCTGGAGCACCTGCTCTCACAGCCTTTGCTCTCGCCGTTTTCTTCCTGCAACTCTGGTTCGCGCTTCCTCCACCAGCAACTCGTTTCACTGATGTGTGGCCTTGCTTTCGACCATCGTCCTTCACGCTGTGCTTTCTCCCGCCACCTCGGGATCCAAACTCCAGGCTTTTGACTGCCTTCTTTTGGTCTTGTGGGAGCTCCTCCTGAGACTTCATGTGATCTACGCTGACCACTCAAGCTCTTGTTGCTTCGACCTTCCTTTGCGCCAGTTGCACCTAGTACGACTTCACCTTGCTTCCCTCCATCTGCATGCGAGTAAGCACCTCCTGTCTCGTTTGCTACAACTCCGCCTGCTGCGTGTGGTCGATGTCGACCACCTGGGCCACCCCTTCTTTTCTCGGCCGCGGTTGCTATATGTGGTCCGTGTTGACCACTCGGGCCGATGCTTCGACCGCTCAGGCCGATCCTGGGACCTGTTCGTGCAGGTAGTCGTTCGAAATCGACTACTCGCGCACCCCTGGTTTGATGTGGTCGTAATGTGTTTCGACCACGTTCAAATCTTGTTTGCCATGGTCGTATGATTTCTCGACCACGTTCAATCACCGTTTGCCGTAGTCGATTGTCCTTTCGACCACGTCCAATCACTTCAGCCGACTTGTTCGTTACGACTTCAGGCTTTTTTCTGCCGTCTGCCACGACTTCCTTTTCTCCCGACTTGCTTATTATGACTTCAGGCTGGCCTTCGACTACCAGTAGATGAAGTCGTTCATATTCTGGTTCCTCCAGAACCCTTTGCATACCATCTGGTTTCCAGATTTTCAATGGTAGCTTGTACAACCGATTTGCTGACTTTTGTACCTTCATTAGCAGCCGCTCTCTGTTGTCGAAAACTCTCAGGTGATTACCTTTTAGCTCGATCCGGCAACCTCCTTCGGTCAGTTGTCCAAGACTTATGACATTGCTGTAAAGACTTGGTATGTAATATACATCTGACAATGGTCTTCGACTTCCATCCTTGCACTTCAACAGAATTGTCCCTTTTCCTCTGATCTGCACGGTTGAGCCGTCTCCAAACTTCACTTTGCCGAGCACTTTCTCATCTAGCTTATGAAACATTGAATATGTTCCTGTCATATGATTGCTAGCTCCATTGTCGAGGTACCAATCTGACTGTTCCTGAGACTCCTCTCCCTTCTCCATCAAACTAGGAAATACCTTCCCTTCATTCAATAGCACCATTGTCGGTTCTTCAATAGTGTAGTGCGACAACAGCAGCGTTGGTTCTGTGAGTTCAGAGGTTTGAGCTATGTTGACTTCTTCGACTTTCTTCTTGCTCCTGCATTTTGCAGCATAGTGCCCATACTTCTTGCAGTTATGGCATTGAATGTGGCTTCGACATTCCGCAGCATAGTGACCATACTTCTTGCAGGTATGGCACTGGATGTGGCTTTTGCATTCAGCAGCGTCATGCCCGAATTTTTCACATTCGGAGCATTGAATATGAGATTTATCTTGAGATCTTCTACCTCGACCAGTTCCACGACCTTGCTGGCCATATGAATCTGTCTGGTCCGGCTTGTATTGGTTCCTCATGTCTTCTCTCACGAGCAAGGCTTGTTGATTGTAAGATCCTTGTCCTTCGTTGTCGGCTTGGTAACTCTTCAGGAGCTGCTCGTGTGCTTTGAGCACTCCGGTTACCTCCTCAATCTTCATCTTCGAAAGGTCTTGCGAGTACATAAGTGTGGTTACGACCGGGAGAAACTTCTCTGGCAGTACTCGCAGATACTTCTTCACAGCCACCTCGTCTTTCAGGTCGTCGCCGAGAGATTTGATCTCGTTTACGACTTCGTTGAATCGACCAGAGAACTCTTCTACTGTCTGATTCTTTCCCATCTTCATAGCTTCAAATTCACTCCTCAATGTTTGGAGTCGAACTTCCTTCACTCGATCTACTCCTTCATGCATGGTTTTCAGAGTAGTCCAGACATCTTGAGCAGTCTCCTTCCCAATCAATTGTCGCATCATTGAATCGGGAACGGCTTGATAGATCGCCGCCATCGCCATCTTGTCTAGTCGTTCATCAACGACCTTGTCTTTCTCCTTCGGTTCAACTGGGCCCCAGACACCCTGCGCGATCATGTTGACCTTCACCTTCATCGCCCAGATCGGGTAATTGTCTGAACTGAGGATCGGGTACTGCAGCGACACACTTTCCTTCGCCTTTGAAGCCTCCGCCATGGTTCACCAGGCTCTGATACCAAGTGTTGTAAGGTCTTACGACCTCCCAGGATCTTCCACGACCGGTTAGAGTCGTTTACGACCGGTGAGAATCAAATACGATCGGTTCAGAGTACTTACGACCAGTTCCGAACGCTTCAAACTCTTCCTGTCGCTTTTTCAACGTGGTCGTAGCCTTCCCTGCGTAATCGAACCCTTTACGACCACGTTCTGCACTCCTTGAACGTAGTCGTAAAAACACTGTTCCTTTGCCGTGGTCGCAGCGCCTTCCGACCACGCCTGCTGGAACTTTGCCGTGATCGTAACTCCTCCCGACCACGCTTGCCGTGGTCGTGAGTACTTCCGACCACGTCTTGCGCCAATCACACAGCAAAACAAAGCTTTGTGTTTCTCCCTCTTTTTGGTATTTTCTCAACTGCTTGGTTCATCGAATACATGGCTCTAAGCCTCTTTTTTATACCCGGTTGTCCTACTTTAACACGGGTTCTCAACACCTACTCCGACTCCGAGTCTTATACGACTTCGACTCGGTTACGACTTCATCTAGGACGCGGTTTTCGACTTCTGATTTCTTACTCGTTTTGGATTCGATTACTTCTAAAAACTTGTGTACGACTTTTAAACAAGATTATTTCCAACAGATACCGCGGAGGGAGAGGCTCGCCAGAAGGCGGCTTGCCTCGCCTGTCGGGAACACGAACTTGGAGGAGCCGGGGCCGGGGCCGGGGCCGGGGCCGAGGTGGACGTCCTCGACGGAGCTGGCGGCGGCGTAGTCGAGGCATCTGGTGAATTCGGCGGGCGAAAGGTGGCCGGGACCGAAGGAGAGGGAGAAGCCGTCGAGGCGCCGCCGGCCGCGGCGCTCCAGCTACTCAAGAAGCTGCGGCCGGGTGTCGCCCGCGGCTGAGAGATCGAAGCGGAGGGAGGAGGGCGGGGGCCAGCGGTGCGTCCAGAGCGCGCGCCACCGTGAGGAAAGAGCGCCCGTGCGGATCGTCGACTCGAGGGGCGCCACCGTGTGAATACTTGAAATAATCAGGAATAAAGCTCATAAGTGACACGATAACCAATCTGGTACTACAACATTTTAAATTCGGTTGATACATCAACAAAAGAAATTTAATCCGTTAAATGGGAAGGGATCAGCTCCTACTTCCTGCGGATACTGCATGTGATACTGTTACATGACCCGTTTTCTCACAGAAGTTGATATGAAGATATTTCACTAGCAACTCATATATATAGCTAATCTCGGAAAAATTCCTAAGCGGCCAAGCCTCTTTGTTAAGAAATCAAAATAGGGGCATGTTCTTTTTGGCTGCGGCTTATGACTTTGCTGTTTGTGAGAGAGATTACAGAGTGACAGAAACTCACGTGCGGTTTTTACTTTTTACTAATATAAATGAAGTCGCTACAGTGTAAACTATAATTAACTATTTACTATAGAAAAGTTAAAAGCCAAAAGCTGTAAAGAACAGACCCTAGAAAAGTTGATAGTTATAACAGCTTATGGAATTAAGGACAATGGAATACCATGTACTTCAATTACTCTGTTGATAGTAAAACTGAGGAAAAAAAGGAAACTGAGGAAAAAAGAAACTACAGTATACACACACAATACTTGTTTCCACACATGTTGTTGATTAGTTTGTATTGTATCGTTCCAACTAGTTACTGTTCTGGCATTTCAAGCCATAGGGTGACTGCTGACTGAAAACTAAAACTCGACAAAGACATCAGAATGAAATGGCCGGATTGTAGGTTCACCAGAGTCACGAAGAATTATCTGGGCATTCGTCGGAGCCTTTTCGAGAAGCAACAGGTCTCCTTGATCTGAGTGCCCCCTCTTGGGAGCAACTAGTATCAGCTTCTTGAGGGAGCTGGCCTTCCTGAGCAAAAAGTGCACCAGCTCAATCTCATTGCAGTGCCACTTGAAGTTTGTCATCTTTACCACCGTAAGGTTTTCTAAGCCCTCCTTCGGTGGCTCTTCCTCCACCTCTCTGAGGGCGTCCTTGAAGGAATCGCGGCCATTTGTTGGGAGCTGAGAGCACAAAGCTAATAGTTCAGAAAACATCAGAATGAAATAAGAACAGTACACATACATATAAACAGAGAGTTATTACTAGCAAGTGATGCATTTCGCAAGGGCGTAGCAGGTGGCGACCTGCACAAAGAGCCTCTCCAGCCGAGGACAGCGGCAGGTCTTGAGGAGTACATAGATGTCATTGAGGTTGACGGTTTTCATTCCAAACATGAGCAGCTGCAGCTCTCTCAAACTCCGCAAGTTGCTCAGCCTGGCCAACTCGGGATTTGCTCCGCCACCAGGCAAGGAAGACACATACTGAAGGGCAAAAATAACAAAGAAACTTACGAGTTGGTACTAGGTGACAGCAAAACCAAATGAAATGCAATGAAATCCGATAGAAAAGGACGGACCTGGAGAGCAACACTGCATATGGTGAAGACGGTGAGGTTGGCGAGATTTGGTAGGGCATTGGACCAGTTGTAGGGATTTGGGAGGTCCTCCAACAGCCGGGAAGCTCTTGGGCTCGGGTTCCCGAAGCAGATGTAGAGGTCGGCAAACGAAGCGGCGGTCGGAAGCTCCAAGAACGAGAGGAAGTCGCCGCTGTAGCAGAAGGAGCGAAGGCCGGAGACGGTGCTGGCGTTCAGATTGGTGACCCGGGGGCACTCCGCGACGGTAAGGCTCCTCAGGTTCGCCCCTGTGAACGTGAAGTCGATGCGGCGGATCAAGTCGCAGCGGCGCAGGTCGAGGACGCGGAGGCGGGGGCACGCCGCGACTACTCTGGGAAGGTTGTCATCCTCTAGGTCCGTGGAGTGGAGGTAGATGACCTCGAGATTTTCGAAGGAGAGGTTGGCGTCGCGCCACCAGCGGAGCTTGGCGACGCGGACGCCGCGGAGCGAGAGGCGCACGAGGTGCCGGCTCGCCTGATGGAGGCGGAAGTAGAGCACCAAGGACCTGCGGTTGTCGAGGTGGATGTCCTCGGCGGAGCAGTCGGCGGCGTATCTGAGGCATGAGTTGAAGCCTTCGGGCCTCATCTTGGTGCTCTCGATGGTGAGGGAGAAGCGGATGAGGCGGCGGCCCCGTCCGCGGAGCTCCAGCGAGTTGAGCAGCTCCGGCAGGGGGTCATGGGTGAAGAGGTGGAGCTTGAGGGAAGAGGCATCCGGCCAGCGCTCATTCCATAGCTTCTGCCACCCTTTGGATACCGCCGCCATGCGGATGGCCGACTTGAGCGAAAGGCAGCCCAGGATGCGCAGCTGCATATCCTCCGGCAAAGCCGAGATGCGGTCCACCTTCGCCGCCTCTCCTTCCTGCCCCTTCGGGTTGGAGAGAGCGCCGCCGCCGGATTGGTGCGCCATTGCGGCTGCTCCGCTCTTCTCCTTGCCCTCTCCGCCGCTTCACCCTCCCGCTACTTCCACTCGCTCGTTTCTGCTGCCTTCTCCGGGAAAGCCACCGCGCCTGATTCGAAATTCGAATAAAAGGAGCAGCAGCAGCTAAAAGGCCAGGTGTTTTTCATGGCCAGCCTGGTGCCAGGTTGGGCCCAGCTGGCCCAACAGAAACTCTCAAAACATGATGGGCCGGGGCTACGGGCCACTTCTCGTGAGGCCTTCGACGCGGCGGCGCTCGCGGGAGTCGCCGTCGCCGGCGCGGAGGCGGATGTCGAGGGTGGAGGGATCCGGCCAGCCGGACGAGGGCGGTGCCGTGTGGACGGCGAACTTGAGCGGGAGCAGGGCCAGGACGCGGTCCACCGGGACCACCTCCGCCGCCGATTCGCCTTGCTCCCCACACCCATCTCCCCGCCGCCTTGCGCGCTGGTGTCACCGTCGGACTCGAGCGCCATCGCCGCGCGTTCCCCACTTCCCCCCTCCCCCCTCCTAGAAGCTACTGCGCTTAATTCCAGAAGCGGCCGTTAAAATGGCCAGGTGGTTCGTTACAGGCCCTCATTTTTTTGTTATGGGCCGTAGTAGCCCAATAGACGGCCCAGAAGACCATGCCTGACCAGACGGTACGAGAGGCCTGATGCGTTGGCCTTCGGCCACAAACCATTATTAAATATTAATTATTGGATTGGGCTTGGGCTTGGCATGCTCGTTTTTATCTCTTTTTTAGAAAAAAATATACATTTTTTTTGTTCCTTAGGTACGTATATTGTCACTGGCAAATCCTCCAGCTTAATGCCCACCTCTATTTGATCCATTTACTAAAGCATTCGGCTATTTAAATCCATGATTTGAAACTAAATAGTACCCGGCAAGCATTTGTCAAAGATCAAACCATGCAGGCCAGTCGAGGTTTGTATGATCTGAGTGATTGAAACTTGAAAGCAGCAAGCAGTAGGGTTTGGAAACTTCGTAGTGTAGTTTGGGTGCCATGCACAATTGCACATAATCTAAAACTTCAAAAATATAAGTGGCAGCAGAAGCAAGCAGAAAAACACCTGACCAGCCATCCAACTAACCAGGCAATCTGACGCGTTTACTATGCAGCAACCGTGGAACCAAGTAACCAACCAGACTAAATACTAGTTTAGGACATCTGAACACGCAGTATCAGCCAAAGCCAAATAAGATGCAGGCTTACATGCCTGGATTAAACTTCAGTATATAACAAATAACACCTGCCATCCCAGCTAGACAAGGTGCGTGAATACTTCGGATCAGTAAGAAAGAGCGGACGTACCAAAACAAAACTGCAAGATACTTACTTATATAATCAGGATTCAGGAATGATGCTATTTGCGGCAATGAGGGGAGACAAAATTCACAACAATGCAAGAGTTTGTGCCTGTCAGGCTGCATGAAGGAGTTAGCACCTCAAGAAGGATGGAGGCACAGAACGATATCGATGACATTAAAAAAATTGTTGCTCATTCCTTCTTTAAGAAACTCACTATTTGGTGAGATAAAACAGTAGAACGGAGGAACGAGCTACAATGGATTCTTGTATATGTGCTAGGGTCTATGGTATATGTTATTATAACGATACCAGTAGGAGGATGTAAAAATATGCTGAAACATTAGTTTTCACTTTATTACTAAAAGGAAAAAGAAGATAAATGTGTTCTTTTCACCTGCAGCTTATGGCTTATAGTAGCGGCTTATAGTTTTTAGCTCTAGCGTGAGCGCTCGTGTGGACAAACCGAAAACCGACAAGCCAATAAGCCACTTCGAAACAACGATAAAGAAGCTATCCTATTTATTTATTCGAAGGAAATTATAAGGCATAAGTCATAAGCCATAAGCTGAAAAGAACCAGGTAGTGCATCTAGCATCTAGCAACAAAATTTGGTATGTTGCTTATGTAATACACACTTCAGGGATAGTCTGAGGAGCACATCAAACATGTTTTTAACACTTATCAGTAATTCATACTGTCGGATGCATGCTCATGGCATATCACATTTCATATATCTGATCAGTGTGCCTATATCAAATTATGATGGTCTAGAAGAAACATGCACGTAAGCTCGAAAGTTATTTTCACACTAATGGTCATAAATCTAAATAATAGTCAGAAAGAAAACATCCGAGTGATGTTTATCAATACCTTTTATTATATAAAGAGATATTACAAGCACAAGAAACTTTGGTGTATCTAAACTTTACGACTACATAGGTACATATAAAAGGTTAGGAACCAAGAGTACTAGGTGATTACGAAACCGAGACGATATTGATGTATATATCTACTTAAACATGTATACGAATTCGTATTATATTTTAACACTAACTTTTGCCAGGGCAGGGGATTGGATTCTGTATCCTACCGTCGTGAAGGCAGGATTAGAGATTTTGATGCTCACGATTTAGCAAAACATGGTTGTACCATCTGTGGACGAGTTCGCCCCGGAGTTTGTTGACGTAAATGTCCTAGGCATGGATGAATAAAGGGCCTACCTTCCCGAGGGAGTCTTGCCCAGCCTTTTGAGGTTTGAGGCCCAGCAACCCAATCCCAACTGTCCAAATAATGGTCCGGCCTGACTCCCGAGTTTCGGACATGATCGTGTAAAACACATTTATCCTGGCCCACATAGGCCAACTGGCCTAACCCAATGTTTTCTACTAATTTTAGAAAGGCCTGACCCATTGTTACGGCCAACCCTATGCAGAATCAAATGCATTCAACTGGACCTTTCTTTTAGATCAGCCCAAGCTTAGCAAAAGATGCAAACGGGCATTTTAATGGCCTGAAGCTGATAATTTTTTTATCCAAGCTATTGTCTTTTGTTGCAATATAATAGTAATGGTGGAAAGAAGTAGCTATTAAAATAAAATTTTAAAAAATAGCTCTTAAATGACGTGGACATAGAGTAGACGGTGGAGATCGCCCGATAGCTTTTGAAAATGACCTAGAAAAGTCATTTTCGAAAGCAGCTTAAACAAACTATTTTTAGAAGTCGATATCGAGATGTTTAATTCCATTTTTGGTTTTAAGTAGAAGCCGAAAGGCAATACCGATTTGAACCGCCGATGTCAAAGTATGTACAAAGTCCATGATGCGACGTTATCGAGTGATGGTGCCTAGCCCCTAGCCCAGCTGCCGGAGCAAGGTTCGGAGGCCGCGTGGAGGGAGGCCGGAACGTCGGGGCTACGGCGTTTTCTCCCACCCGCCACGCGCGCCGGCCGGCGCCCGCAGGTCGCAACCCATATAAGCCACCGCGCCTTCCTCACATCTCACCCGCCCGCCCACGTCTCGTTCTCCGCTCCCTCGCCATAAACAAAGCTCCCACGCTTGGCGCTTTCTGTCTCCCTCGGCTCGCTTGTCTCCGTCTCCGCTCGACGTCTCCGAGGAGCAGGAGGAGCAATCCACCAACCCCCCACCCATTCCTCGTGGCTGAGTTCCATGCGGTTGCCGCCGCGGCCGCTGCATTCGCGGTTGCAGCAGGGATGGGGCTCGTGGGCGGCCTCTTCGGCTTCGGCCTCGGCCTCGCCATCGGCCTCGCCGCCGCCTACCTCGTCTACCTCCGCTTCTTCGCGCCTCGCCGTCTCCAGGTGATCGACCACCCATCTCCTCCCCTGCCTTCTCTCCCTTGCAGCGGGTTAATAAAATTTCCGTGCTTCTGCTCCATCGCTGGATTATATCTGTTCTAACTGATCGATCGTCTTGTTGCAATCGTGTCGCGCGCGGTTTAATCACTTCAATGCACTTCCCGTGAGCAATTCGTGTACCAACGCATGTGATCTCCATGTAAGTGCATCGAACCTAGGCATGCGCAGCAGCAGGAAACGCAGGACGGCTTTCGATCTTGGCTGTGCATGCATGCCGCCGGCCACCACCTCCCCAACCCCATGGCCTGAGCAGATTTGATTGGGATGTGCTTGATTTCTAGCTGTGCGATGGCTTATTCTGCGTGTGACGTGGGGAAAACGGGGTGATCAGTTCAAGCGCGCTGTGCTCAAAAGTCCATGTCCTTCCTGGTGCATTTTCCATGTCTGACTAACGAAAGCACGTCTGTTCCAGTACGTACTTTTCCAGCCTCGAGGGCGCTGCGGCTACGGCTTTTCGCTGAAATTTTTAAATTTTAGCTATTTACAGTATATATTACGGAGAGAGATACTCACTTGTGATTTTGTCTGATACAGATGTTAGACTTTTAACGTGTACATCGTTTAACTTGTAGATCCCATCTTGAAAAAATACTCCGTTTGAAAGTTAAGTACTATAATAAAAGCTAAAAGTTATCAGCTTCGGAGTAAAAGAATAGCCTGCTTGCGTATCCGATTCCGGTTTGCCTCATTCCCTGGCTATGTATATGCTTGCGTAGCGATCATTCTGACGAATCGATCGCTTTTGCCAGCTAGACAGGGCCTTCTGCATAATGAGATTTGTTGCAGCGGGTGGTGTCCCGTGGAGGGACGGCGACGGGATTCGGTTGGGGTTAGTATATGTATATGCGTAGTCCATGCATGTCAATACGAAATCTCTCCGTATGGATTTGTTTAATGCGGTTGCCGGTGTGAAATGGGAACGGTGCAGATGAGCGCAGAATATCGCTGGACGCGCAGCGAGATATTTAATTAGCATATATACTATGAAGCAAGCTTGAATGGTGTTTTTTCTTTTTACTTGCCTAATATGATTAGGATCGTTTACTTTCGTCGACATGTGGTTTGAGCCAATTACAGGTGGCTGAGCCCGTATGAATGAGAAGGACATGGTTGAATGTGACAGAGCAAGAATCCAACTTGGAATTTTTCTATAGATATCTAATGTGCTTTGTTGAACCCTTTTTGGCCGAGACAAAACAACACTTGGATTACTTAGTTCATAAGAAAAAGAAAGAATCAAATCCACGATGTTAAGTAAAGAAAAAGTCAAAACCACCCATTTTACAGTGACATCGTAACTGAAAGTCATAAGATTCGGAACCACTATTTCACTTTGCCGCCAACGGAGCAGTAGAACAACCCGGCAACTTGCTGCAGAGTCCAGATAATTGCTGTTTAATAAGAGTCCAGACAATTAAATCCTCTTGAGCTCCACTGCAGTAATCTTATGCCCTGTTTGTTTCCACTTAAGATTATTATAATCTAACTTATAATCATAAGTGGAAACAAACAGCCCAGATTATAAGGTAACTTATTATAATCTAATAGCCCAGATTATTGTAATCTAATAAACTCAAAAAAGGAGCTTATTTCAGCTTATAGATCCACCTTTTATCTTAATGACCATAAAACTTTAGGAATATTACCCACCTTTGCCATTCAACCATCCCCCAACTCCCGTACCTCTCTCTCAAGGGCATTGTGGTCTTTAAACATTCGAATACAACAATCCATAACTCTAATAATCCAGGCTGCCAAACACCTGACAACTTATTTCCCACTAACTTATTATAAGTTAGCTTATATAATCCTCCACCTATAAGCTAGATTATAATAATCTTAAGTGGAAACAAACAGGGCCTTAAGCCAGGCCTACAGTACAATACATTAGCAATTACAAAAATCTGTATGGAACGTGTTGGTTTTTCTTGTCGCCTTTTCCCCCCAATAATTGATGATATCATGCCATGTACCCAATAACTATAGTCCCTGTTTCCAAGCTTAGTTCTTATGTTAGTCACTCCATTTGAGGTAATTCATTATCTATTTTTTTATTTTTTATTAATTTATTTATGTGTGCACATGGATGTGTGTGTGTGTGTATGTTCATATTTCTGCTCCTTTATTAATTTTACTCATTTTTATCCTTTTATTGCTAGCCTTACCTTATATGCATTTATTTATTTTGTAGAGTGCACTATATATATGTATATGCATATTTCTTTCACTTTATTTTGTTTACCCCTATTATTATTTCTAATCATCAATTAAAAATTTATATTTTGGGTTCAAGTTGTACTCCCCCTTTTAATGGATTATCTTTTCAAATTCGATTTTAAAACATAAATTTCTATTATTTTCATAATCCCATCATACTTTATTATTGGTTTAATTCTTTATGAGTTTTCTTCATTTATTGGAACCTCAACCAAAATTTAGAAAAACATCATAAAATCCAAATTCCAAGAGAATACATTGCCAAATAATTCAAGAGTTTCACATTTTCAAATTTCAATTTCCGGAATGTTACATCTCTCCAGTGCCTCCTTCCTTGTCGATGCTTTCTTCATCATCGGCACCTTCTCCAGAGGTTATTCCTGATCTTGTTCCTTCTTATCCTCTCTACTATACTCCTCGTCCACGAGTTGATGATTCTTCTGATATGCCCTCTCCTTCTGATGGGTTATCCTCTTCCGCCTATCCTTCTTGATATGCTCTTCGTGATCGCTAGTTTATTCGGCTTGTTGAGCGTTTCAGTTTTGCTGTCACTACTTTTGCCGAACCGACTTCTTTCGTAATGTTGCTGTTCATTAGGAGTGGCAGCTGTAAGATCGAGGAGGCCGACTAGAGAGGGGGTGAATAGGCAGTCTAAAAATTCTCTTCAAATTATTAATAACGATTTAAGACATTTTCTATTTGCCTAAACCAAGTAAACTATGCGGAATCTTAAATCAAATTGGTTTAGTTCAAATAGCGCCTAAATCAAATAAATTCGCCTAAGTGCACCAACAATTTTAGTCTAAGTCAAAGTTTGCAATTCTAGGTATACAATCAATCAAATTAATTCTAAGTAAGTAACAAGAAAGCAAATCACAAATGACATGGTCTCTTTTTACCATGGTGTTCAGAGATTTGCAGGTCTTCCCTAGTCTACGTTGAGGTAAGCCCGAATTAATCGGAGTGGCTCCACGAATTAAGCCTTCCACCTCAATTCCACTAGTAGTAGCTCTTTCTCGCTCTGGGTATGTGAGCTCCAACCTTCACAACTTCACCGGGTCTTCTCACAATCTTCTTTGAGAAGATCACCGCACACGACGCCTCCAATGCCGTCTAGGAGTCGGCAAACTCCAAGAGTAATAAATCAAGTCCCTCATTTGACTCTCACCATGTGCAACGAATACACAAGCTCACTTGGACACAGAGTCCACCTCTAGATGCAACACATGCACTCTAGATCCTCTCTCCCTTCTCACAAAGTGCAACATATGCACAATTGAGTACAGAGCCTCACTCTAGCTCAAGGAATGGAAGAATAGCACTATCAACCTTCTCTTAATAGCCCTTGAGGAGGTATTTATACACCTCCCTCAAAAACTAGCCGTTAGAAAAGAGAGAGGGCAAAAATCAGTCCGAGGGCTGGAACTACCGCCATTATATGGCTGGTACTTTTGCCCTCCCAACAGCTACAAAAACTAGCCGTTACCCTAGAAAACCGGTCAAACCACTACAAGGACCGGTCAGACCTCTTCCAGAAAAATCAGCGCATTCGCTCTCTAGAAAAAACATATCGCGTGAAGGAACGATACTTCCGCAGGTCGGTCGGACCGCTATCACCATGCCGGTTAGACCGCCAGGCCCATGTGTAGGATCAAGGATACCGACTAGAGGGGGGTGAATAGGAGGTTTTTAAACTTTTCTTGTTCACTTGATTAATTCTTCACAATTTAAAAGGCAATGAAGTAAAGCAATTAATCCTATGCAATTCTAGTTAACAATTTAGCTCTAAACAATCAAATGATCACAATGAAGCAAATAAACAAGAGCTAAAGAGATAAGAGACACAACCGATATTTTTACCGTGGTGATCGGAAACTTGCCGGTTTCCCCTAGTCCACGTTGAGGTAAGCCCGGACGAATCGGACTGGCTCCACGAATTTGAGCCAAGCACCTCGATCACTAATGTAGCTCTTCCCCGCTCCGGGTAGGCGAGCTCCAATCTTCACAATTTGCCGGGTCTTCTCACAATCTTCTTGAGAAGATCACCGAGCCAATCCTTCACCGGATCGTCCAAGTGCCGGCAAGCACTAAGAGTAAAAGATCCCGGTGTTCGCTTGAATGCAATTCTAGTGCCAAATGGGTTTGCAATTGAAATCTAGCACTAAATGCTTAACCACCTCACTTTGATGAGCAAAGAGAGAATTGAGGTGAATTGAATGCACTAGAGCTTTAGAAATGTGCAATGAGTCTCTAAACAATGCCCTGGAGCAGTGGTGGGGGTATTTATAGCCTCCACCAACCAAAACTAGCCGTTTGGCATAATTTCCCGCAAAAATCAGGATGAGCGGTACTACCGCCTTTCGTGGGGCCGGTACTACCGCTCCCAAATCTTGCGTCAGAACGGCTTTGTCAGACGTGTGCAGTGACCGTTGGATTTGGCGGCGCGGTACTACCGCTGTTGATATTTGCGGTACTACCGCTCTCCGGTAGTTCCGCAACGTTGGCGCGGTACTACCGCTCTGGCCAAAATCCGAAGGGTCCTCAAAATGCCGCTCTCTGGAAATTACGTACCGCTTGGGCTTCGGATCAACCGGACTCCGGAAGTACCGCTCTGAATGCGGTACTACCGCTTCATGCGGTAGTACCGACGTTGTAAATGCCGGTACTTCCGGTCTGGTTAAAATTCGAGGCCAACCGGAGGCACTCTCTGGAAAAAGCATGCCGCTCAACCTCCGGTTCTTCCGGAATCCGGAAGTACCGCTTGAGAATGCGGTACTACCGCTTGCAGCGGTAGTACCGACGTTGAAACGTCCGGTACTTCCGTTTCGCAGAGATTCAACCGAGTTCGAGGGGTACTCTCTGGAAAAAGCGTTCCGCTCCAAAAACGGAGCTACCGCTCTGCGGTACTACCGCATTTGGGCACGGTACTACCGCGAGCCGGTAGTACCGACGTTGAAATGTGCGGTACTACCGCTCTTCTAGATAGAGCACAAACTTGATTTTTAAATAGAATTTTCATGAATGCAAGATTCAAAAGATAATCCAGATGGCACTAGATATATGCTATCAAGTTATTAACCAAGATCCCTCTTGATGGTACGATCATCTAACCTAAAATCCGGTCTTCCACCATTTACCTAAGACCGGTAAAATTCAAAGGGGTCCTATTCTAAGAATACCTTTGTCTTGAGCCAATTTGATCTTCACACGTATCCTTTGGCTTGCATCTTGTCGCTCATGTGAGGACTAACCCTTCTCATGCTCATAAAACACATTAGTCCCATATTCGCATAATTTTATTAATTACCAAAATCATTTTTAGGGGCCTAGATGCTTTCACCATGCCGGTTTGACCACCGTAGGCAGGCCAGTCTGATCGCCTCTGGCAGGACGGTCTGACCGCCCGGTCAACATTGGTCTAACCGCTCAATGGTCAGACGACCCATTCGACCAGGGCAGAACTGCTCCTTTGATCGCCGGTCTCTCTCTGCTTATTGTGCTTTTTGGTGCTTGGAAGACTAGAAGCAGACAATAGTTTATCGTTCAAGTGCTAAGTTTGAGTTGCGAGCTATGGTTTTATTGACTGCGGAGGTTACTTGGATACGGTGGTTACTTGAGGATTTTGGTATTTCTGTTTCTACACCGACTCCTCTTTTGTCTGACAATACAAGTGCTATTAGCATTGCTAAAGATCCGATGAAGCATAAACTTACAAAGTATATTAGTGTTGATGCTCCTACATGCGGGCATAGGTGCAGGACCAGGTTGTTGCTCTTCAGTATGTGCCTTCAGAGTTTCAGTTGGTAGACTTCTTTACAAAGACACAGACCACAGCCCAGCACAGTTTTTATCTCTCCAAACTTCATGTTATTGATCCATTATAAGTTTGAAGGGGGGTGTTTGTTGTGTATTATACATGTGTATTTTCCCTGTTGTATAAGAAGTTATATGCATGTATGCTATACCTGTACGTGTATATATACTGGCCCATTGGCCTTATGATCAATACAAGTGATATTCATAACAATGTGTATATTCGTCTCAAAAAATACTTTTATAATATTGTAATTATATTGAGTTTTATAAATATATTGCAATATAAATTACCTGTCAAAGCTGCGTTTTGAGACTGTGTCAATGTCTAAAATAACTTGTTTTTATGAACTGGAGGGAGTAATTCATTTTCTCTAATTACTAGAAGTTTAGAAATGTACATCTATGATATCAATTTGCCTATTAATTCCTTTAAAATTTGCTTATTAATGTGTTTTGTTAGAGCCTTGAAGGAGTGGAAATGCCCACATGTTCCCTAACACCTAAAGCTTTTGAGCGATATTGTTGGTGAATGGAATTCTGCTTGGTATTGGATCCTAAAGGTCTTCATAGACTTTAGTTGTACACCAAGAGGGTTCAAGGGTGGATCAGGTGGTAGACCATGTAAAAAATCCACTCTTAGGCGGTTAGGCTTCATTGAACATATATGGAGGTTTGCAAGAATTGGTATGGCTAGTGCATGAAAGTTAACTGTTCACATGGCAGTTCTGGATCAAAGTAAATTACATGCTGGGCTACATTACACAGAAAATACAGTCGATAGCAATTTTGGCAGGAAATTAGCTTTTTTACCCAGCAAAAATGCTATATACCCCGGTTTCACTTTGACTTTGAATTCATTCCGGGTGTTGAGGTTGGTGAGCTTTCTCGACCACCATCAGGCTCACCATTGTATCAAAACTTTTATTCTTCTCTTAATGGAATGACGCACGGCTCTCCTGCATGTTCTCAGAAAAAAGATGCAAGTCAACATTTTATTATTGTACATTTTTAATGCCAAAATTTCTTATGGACAGACGAGGGCCAAATTATATGGTAAACATAAATATCATATCTTGATCTGATAGTTCGTGATTGATTTTGCAGGATCCTGTCATTAGACCTCTGCGAGATTTAGATTCTGAGACATTACAGACAACAATACCAGATATCCCGTTATGGGTGAAGTGTCCAGACTATGAACGGGTGGGTGCTCGGTACACTACCGTTCCAATTATTTATTTTTTATTGCTCCTATTCCTCAATTTGGTGGGTCCTAATTATGGCTAATCTACAACCGTAACATGTTTAAACTTAAAAGATAGGAAAGGGTCCTTTACCGTAGAAACAACTTTCATTAAGATAAAATCAAATGTTGAGTTGGGAAAAATTAGGAGACCTTGTAACTATGCTACACTATAAGATTCAACCTCCATTGGTTTGGTTTGGTTTGGTTTGGTTTGGTTTGGTTTGGTTTGGTTTGGTTGATTAATGACAAACTTAAATAACAAGACTAACGGATTTGTTGAGTATATATTGGTTAGTCTCAAATCCTATTCATTATCATAGTGTATGATAGGAACTAATTCCTGTTAGCTAAGTGATCTGTTTATCGACTCCTGTAGATTTGGTTAAATGCTACGTAACCAAGTTCTCGAGGTGACTAGGTTGAAATTTGGGGTAAAATTTCCATGCACGAAGGGATAATTTTGTACCATTTCGTTGTTCTGCAGGTTGATTGGATGAACAAGTTTATTTTTGATATGTGGCCTTTCCTGGATAAGGTTCTTTCAACTTTCATATGGCCTATTTGGTACAAGTTTTAGTGTGTTACTCACTGCTTGATCATTATTCTGTTGTATAAAATTTAGTTAGAAGTTTGACCAGCCTAAAAAAATTGTTTTGCTTCATTGATCATAGGCAATATGCAACACAATAAGAAGTGCAACAAAGCCGATATTTGATCAATATATTGGACAATATGGTGTAGAATCAATTGAATTTGGACACTTAACACTCGGGGCTCTCCCCCCTACATTCCAAGGTCTGTAATTTCTCTTAGAGCTCTTACTTTCCTGGTGTTATTTATTCTGTGGCACAGCAACATTGTCTCCTCAAAATGATGTTTATCATTACTTCATAAAAATACGATGTTTTTCCATTCTCAGACAGCTCAAGTCTGTGATATGAATAGATCTTAACTGATACATGCATCATTTCAAAATATGTAGTCTGAAGTCCATTCCCTCAACGCACTCGCGTTTACATGATGGGATTGGTCTTGCCAACCTTCAACTGGTCTTAACATAAGATTGCTTAAGAATTTTTTAAAGGAAATGATTGGTTAAGAAATTAACGTGAAACTCAACTGATCATATAATCTAAATTTGGGGTGTTTGTTCCATACCTTAACAGCCATGCAATGTTGTTGAACTGCAATGTAAAAATAAATTTTATTTTACTTGGGTTCAAAGTATTCTTAAAGGCTTATCATCTTTCTTTAGGTACTTCACATGTTTCATCTCAAGATATTTCCCCTTGTTTTCCTTGTTTAAACAAACAGGAGTTAAAGTTTATGAAATGCAAGAGAAAGAATTGATAATTGAACCTGTGATTCGGTGGGCTAGCATAGCAAATGTAATTGTGAAGGTGAAGGTGCATTCTCTCAATGTGTCTGCTCAGGTTAGCTTTGTCCCTGGCTGCATTATACAGACAAGGCTTAGTAGTCTTCTGACGTGATCATATTGCTATTTTCAGCTTTTAGATTTGCATGTAATGCTGACACCTCGCGTGACTCTGAAGCCGCTTGTGCCAAGCTTTCCCTGCTTTGCAAACTCGTGTGTTTCACTAATGGAGAAGGTATAGATCTGTTTCTTTGTTGTGCACGCAACTTCACTACAATACTAACTCAAGTTTTGTAATTATAAAGCCACATGTTGACTTTGGGTTCAAACTTCTTGGTGGAGATGTAATGGCAATTCCTGGCCTGTATCGGTTTGTCCAGGTAATTGCTCTTCTGCTCTCTTACATAATCTTAACAGAGTGGACACTGAACAAAAACTTCTGAACTAAACTCCAAGAAGTTTCATAATTCCTGCCTCATTATTATTGGTATACCATATATTATGTTCTTTCTGGACTTACTAGCTGCCTCTTTTCTCTCTCACACAGGAACAAATATCAAAGCAAATTTCAATTCTGTATCACTGGCCTAAGGTTTTACAAATTCCTATTTTAGATGGAGCAAGGTGAAATTCTTCATTAATGAAATCCAAACAAGTATCCACTTGTAGCTCAAGTGTTGATTTTATGTGTCACAACTGGAAGTTGCTGGCTGAGTTTCTTCCAACTAGACGTATCAAGTTGCATATGACTATCCTTCTTCCACAACATGATAAATATGAATCAAATCCCTCTTCAATCTTCAGTTACATACACATCATGTCATTACATCCCACACGTAATTATTTAGACGTATCCCACACATATTCTGGAAATAAGATTCGCTGAGGAGATGAAAAGTTAAGCATCAAAACTGTTAAGAAATAGCAATCCTTGAGCCCTGCTTATAGATAATGCACTTCTCACTGATGGGGCAAAAGATATAGTTCTGTTTGCTATGTTGAGTTAAAGAAATTTATATTGCTAGATATATTGATTCATACAGCTGAAACAAAACCTTATTTTTTTGCTCTGGATATTCTTCAATTTAATTCGGACTTTAACATTGATTATTGATATGGACCATGTTGCAGTGGTGCTACAAAGAAACCAGTTGGAATTTTGCACGTGAAGGTAATTCGAGCCATGAATCTTCTCAAGATGGACTTGCTTGGAAAGTCTGATCCCTATGTTAAGCTCCGGCTAAGTGGTGAGAGACTGCCCTCAAAGAAAACCACGGTTAAGATGAGTAACCTGAATCCTGAATGGAATGAACACTTCAGGCTCATAGTCAAGGATCCTGCTACACAAGTCCTTGAGCTCCACATGTTTGACTGGGAAAAGGTTTAGCTTGCTGTACGCATCTTATGTTCTGAATGTTTTAGTACTTTGTTAAACCCTTGTACACTAGTGCAGAAGATTCTAGTTGTCTTGTCATTTCGAAGAGAAATCTTTTTTCTATGCTTTTCCTGCTTTGCATTAGATGGAGATAACCAACCAGTTCTTCTGTGCTAACTGTGCAGGTTAAAATGCATGATAAATTAGGTATGCAAGTAATTCCCCTCCGCTTGCTTACTCCTCATGAGAGCAAGTTGTTCACACTCGACCTTCTTAGAAGCATAAACCCAAATGATCCACATAACAAGAAGAATAGGGGAAAGGTCGTTGTCGAGTTGACATTTGATCCATTCAGAGATGACAATAGCAGGACCGGCGCGATTTCAGATGGTGAAGGCAATGCCAGCTTAAGAAGGGACCTCTCATCCAGTGGTGGGGTCCTGTTGGTTTCAGTAGAAAATGCACAAGACGTTGAAGGGAAGAGTCACACTAATCCGTATGCTGTGGTTCTTTTTAGGGGAGAAAGGAAGGAAACGAAGGTTACATTTAATTCTATTGCTTTCTTTCATGGCTATTTCATTTTATTTTCAGAATCAGGATCGTGAAACACGGCAAGGTTGCCTTCTTAATTTCAACCATATCTGACTTGTTTTGCAAGTTGTAAAGTTTTATTTGTCTCACCAGGTTAGGTTACCATGACAATTACCATCCTCATACTTCCTTTACCTTTCATAGGTCATGGCTGCAATTTTACTAATTAGGTGAACTGCCTGCATTAGTTGCTGCCCCAGAGCTAGTATGTACCTTTACTAATAGTTGGTTAGGATAATAACAAATCTAGTTCTTTAACCAAAAGAGACTGTGCCAATTCATTTAGCCAAAAATACTATGTCATTTTTTTACGTCTGAATGGAAGCTGCGTTATGATAATCCGTTTCAAAAAAGAAGCTGGGTTATGATCCTTGGGACTAGCACTGCAGATTAACTTGCACTGCAGATTAACTTGCACAAAACTGAACTGTCAAGTTTATTAACCAGGTCTGAAGTGAGAAGTGGTAACGTCCAGAGTAGGTTGTAGGGTAAGCTCACTGTCATGAACAAATGTCCAGGTTCTTGCCCTGCTAGTTCTAGGCTGCTGAGTGCTGACAGTTGAGTGAAAAGCTGCACCAAGTTGCTAGCAGTGACTTGCCTGTGCAATTTGAAATTACATTTGGAAAGCTAATCCAGAATGTCTCTGACATGACGATACCTGCTCATGTTTTCATACAAAGACATAATCAATAATACAGTTTAGTTCATTCTAGGAAGTGTGTCTTCTGGATAGAAACCTGCATCATGATTGACTCCATCAATGGTGACCAAAGAACTGGAACAGCAGTTGGAGTCGATTACACTGCAATACACGAGACGTTACATCTTATTGCTTCACGTCTCATGCAACTAAACTAATATTGAGACTCTCCATGAACCTAAAATCCTTAGCTTCAGAAATCAAACTCATTGCTATGCAGTCGAGTTACCGAAATCCGTACAGCATCAACTGCCAATTCATGGTTGTATGTACCCTTGCAGGTAATCAGGAAAACAAGAGATCCAAGATGGAATGAAGAGTTTCAGTTCATGGTAGACGAGGCTCCTGTTGATGATAAGATCCACATCGAAGTCAGAAGCAAACGCCGCGGGCTTCCCTTCCACAATAAGGTCGATCACGTTCGTTACATTTCTTTCTGAAAAAACAGAATCATGTTTGTTACCTGCAGGTTGCGACAGCTTTTCTTTTGGCGATCACCATGCCTTGCCTTCTAAAACCAATCTCTCTGAAACTTTCAGGAATCACTGGGGCATGTGGATATAAATCTAGTGGACGTCGTGAACAATGGGCGGATCAACGAGAAATACCACCTCATCAACTCGAGAAACGGGACGATACACGTCGAAATCAAATGGAGCACTGTGTGATTCTGAACATAGTCGCCATACTGCTTATGGCAACCTATATGTTGTAACTTTACCTTTATATATTTTTAGGTGTTGATAAATATCATCTGGATATTTTCTTCCTAAGTATCATCCTCCTTTTGGCGCTTTCAGCGTGTTGCGATATCGATGGACAGCCCTGATAGCCGTTTTGCTTGTTCGTGACACAAAAAAAGCGTCGCCTTTATTTCACTGTGCTTGGGTTACATTTGTCAGGCGGCATCTTTTCGCTTTTGGTTGCTTGTATAGCATGAGTGGCACGACTTTCTTTTTATGGAGTACAATAAAATGTGCCTGTCCGCCTGGCTAATGGAAAAACTGGAAACTCCGAGGCAGGGTTAAAAATACCGGTAACTGAAAAAACTGGTCGGTATCAATTTTTTATTTTCGAATTTTAGCAGGTTTTTTTCCGGTTACCGGTTTCAAAATTGTGACCGGTTTTTCCGATAACCGTCTGGTTACCGTTATCGGCCGCCCACCGAGATTTTTCCCGGTTCCGGTTTTTGGAACCTTGCACCCAGGTGTCTGATTACCACCAATCAACGTGGTAGACACAGCTTATAATTTGTTGATTTCTCATGATTTGATCACGTAACCTTCTGTGCCAGATAGCTTCTGAGACTCATGCAGTGATGCTAGGGTTGAGTTAGGGCTACTCCAAGTGGGCTCGACGTACAGGGTCAATCGGGCCAAGCTGGAGGCATAGCCATTCAGGCAACCAACCACCGGAAAAAGGCAGAGACACCGCCTGCTCCAGGTGTTCCCAATCACACACCACATGTCGGAGCCGGAGCGGAGCCTGTGGACGCGCGGGAACGGAGTGTGCAGCAACGGTCGCCTCACCCCTCGCCTGGCACTCCGGCAGCCACCATCACACGAGCGAACAGTCCGCTCCACCACCGCCACCCCGCCGCGCGCGGCTGCCTGCCGTGCATGCCATTGCCAATGCCGCAGATCGAGTCGATGAGCGCTGGTGCGGTGCGCGCGGGGCTTTTCCCCAAGATTCCTGCGTGTTTCGCCGTCGCCGTGCGCAATCATTTTTCTAGGACTGAATAGCATAGTATCATAGAAATTTTCCTCTAGGGTGAATAGTGTCATGGAAATTTTCCTCAAGGATTCCTAAATTCTTCACTCCGATAACTATGAAACAATAAAGATAAAATGAAACTAAAAATAAAGCAACAAACTCAAAAACCAGAAAGCTAGATTCTGCATAAGAGCGATCTGACCGGCCACTGAGGTGCGGTCTGACCGATGACAGCACGGCAGTATGATCGATGGTGCTCTGGCAGTCTGATCGGCTAGAGATCTAACCGGTGGTAAGATTGCGGTGTGACTGACAACCGGTACAACTAGGCCAAGGAGTGGTACGACTGCTAGTCTGTTTTCATAACGGAAAATTAGCTCGAATCCAAATCACTTTTGGTGCAACTCCAAAAATCCATAACCAAATGAGATGAAACTCTGCAAACACACTTTGCTTAGGGTCTCCGAAATCTATTCCACCCAAGGATCGTTTGAATCCTTGTCAAAGTTCAGCCGTTTCTCAGAGAATAAGCAAAGTTGCACTAAAACCGGACAAAAAATTGAAAACTCGAGATATAATTTGCTCATGGATAGAGGATGACAAAAATGGCTTTAGATGTATTTCCATATGTCATAGCAAGCAAAAACTTCCAAAGATTCAGAGCAAAAAAACTTAATATCAACAAACTTCAAGATTAGGTCAAAACCAAGTAAAACTATGCAACTTTAAAATCCTTTAAGACCTGATACCTAGATGGATGAAATTTTATTTGAGTCATTTGCATCACTTATACGTCCTTGATAAATAGCAAAATCAAGAAGGAAAGACAAAAAAAACAAAATCAACAAGAATAAAAGTAAATCAACCAAAACAAGGAGACACTATAAGAGATGAACAAAGTTGAAATATTGCTACTTAAGAATGAAGATTTTATAGCTACTTCACTTCGAGGATAAGAAAGCACACCACAGTACTCACTGTTCTCTAACCATAACAATATAACACAAGGACGTATAACCCATTAAATAGATGAGGCAATCAACACACATCCAACACTAATGAGTACTATTTACTAGCACATTTTGAAAAAAAAACGTTAACCCCACACAACACAAGTTTTACTCACACAATTAACTCATGCACGTTTTTTAATGCACATGAGCCTGAATCTGCTAAGTTTTTAGTCTTTGATCCACTTGATCTTCTCAGCATATTTTTGATCTAAACCGCTTTCCCAAGCGCCGCTCAAACATCGTGGTTTTGTTCCAACTAAATTTTTGGTATTTGGCAAATTATCAAAATACCATCTCCTTAACTTGGTCTTAATCTTTTATTGCAAGCAATCATTATGCTCACCATATATAGGTGCACCAATGGCATGCCACGCATTGGCAATCACTCCTATTCTGGTTCCATTGGACCATACCTCACCTGGACCGCCCAAATCAGGTGTAACCCATCGCTTGAACGTTCTCTTCAATATTTCCCGTTTTCCTTGTGATATGCTTGAGCTCAACTATCTCACATGGCATCCTTGATCGTTCTGGGTCTCAGCTTCTCCATGAGTGTAGCCCCGATCATCACCGTTGACTATGGTTGACTCTAAAGCTTTCTGCACATGCAAAGACAAAGAAACCATTTTTAGGTATAAGTTCTTCATAAGTTGACCCACGTTAGCTAAAACATGTTTCATGCAATATTAATGCATTGGCCAATCATAATTCAAATCATCCAAAAACTAATTTCCCAAAAATCACAGAATTAATTTTTTTAGGACCAGTCTGACCGCGAATCAGAGGCTGGTCAAGCCGGTTGAACACAGTACAAGCAACCCGTTTTGAAAAATTGCAATCGGCAACAAAACACCAGCCATACCGGTTAGTGGTCTGGCTGGCGCGGTTATACCGCCTGGCATGGTCTAACCGATAACACACCGGTGGTTCGATTGGCAACAAACCAACAGTTAGACCGATTTGTCTAACAACAAATCTGATAAAATATGAACTTTACAAAATTTAAATTTTCACTCTACAAATTTAGCAATAATTCATCACATTATTTTAGACCTTCTCACTTTAGGCGCTCAATTTTCTGGAGCCGCACGCACGACACTGGGGGAATGTGTAGCTGCAGCCTTCCGTTTTAATTCTTTCGTCGTGCTTGCGGGCCTGGCCGCATGCACCGTCAAGGCAGTTGCTTGTAGATTGTGAAGTGCCTGCTTCTCAGATTTGCCATTGAGCTGTCGTGATGCAGCTTGCATTTGAAATGAATGGATTGGTGGTATGCAAATGCATGCGCGTTGAGTTTCTTTTTGCGATCGTCGTTTTTAACTGACAGGTGGGACGAAGGGTTTCTTAGAGGGAGTCGGACACATTTTCCGGAGATGTTCATAATTTTTTTGTAAGAAAAGTTTCTTTCTACTAGGCGAAAGTTGCCTTGAGGAACTGAGCTAGGACTCAGTTGGTGGGAGGTGTGGATGTATACCCCCATCACTCAGGTTCCAGTCTTCTTTGACTTGAATTTGGATGACTGTTCTTCTTCTTAGTGAAAAGATATTGTGAATTTGAGAGTCAATCTTATGATAAAAAAAAGAGAAAGCAACTATGGCCGAGCCTTCTTGATTTTGGATAATAACTCTACGCATGTGTTTTGTATTGCTATGAATGTTTATAAAGAGGTACTTGTGACGACCCGCCTTATTACCACGGGGTAATAACGCTGGTCAACGAATTATTATTCGTTTTAGCCAATAAAACATTGCTTTAACGAATAATAAGCCATTCAGAGTATTGCACAGAACAATCATTAGAGGTAGAAATTTACATACATTCACAATGCCACGCAGGGCTAAATATTACATAACAGCTGCAGTTCTAGATATTACAGATAGAAAGTAGCGCAAACTTCTAATTATACAGAGGTGTTTTAATTATACAGGAGAGAGTACAAATACAATACACTAATAGCACAGATACCCTAAAGGTCGAGTCCAAGCCGCACGCAAGTCTCTACGACTCCCAATCGTCGTATGCGGCGTAATCCTCAAGCGGCTCATCCTCGTAATAATCTCCCTCTCCGGGAGAGTAATACTCCTCTGCGGAGGCATCCTCCGCTCCTGACTCTAGCTGGCTATCCTCTAAGCAAAGGAAGGAATAACAAGAGTGAGTACAGAGTACTCAGCAAGTTTATATAACAAAATGCAAGAAATGATTTTGATACCATTCCCAATTAACATCTTTCATATTCCACCACCTCGTTCCCAAATTACGTTTAGGGAAATAGGTTTTTAAGTTATTGCAAAATATCAAGTTATTATTTATAAATCTACTGAACACCCGTATGAACAGCAAAAACCCCTATAAGTTTCCGTAGTTCTCCTTCCCCGGAGACAGGTATGAATTCATGATTTTAAATAGCATTGCGCAAGCTTGTATCACTTTACCCATCATCACTCTGTTCGTGTTGGCCCATAGGATTATCCGCAATTCCTTTGAAGCGGCGCCCAGAACAGAGTACAGTACAATTATCTCTAGCTTAGTAATTATATCTCCACCCGGTTATACACAATCAGCAGCCTGGATCACACAGACCCACTGAAAACGACATAACCGTTGGCTGGTAGGGTACTCCGACCCTTCCCCAGCCCCCACTCTGCGTAATATAACGCCAATGCGCAACCCGCCTGTGGGTTCTTACGCTCCGGTCTTATACCGGTTCCTTTGGGCCTATCCCATAAATAAAATCACTCCTGTGGAGAATATAACACCTCACTAGAGCACCGACTGCCCGTGAAAACGGAACGTTGGTTGATACGAGTTGTTACGGTCTGTTCATATGAATGAAGTTGGTAGGACCTTATATTTTATTCTTATGCAGAGGTTCCACGCCTCCCACTCACACCTGCCCTGGCAACCTCTGCCCACCTTTTTACTACTAATAGGGCCAACTGCTCCATCAGTTGCCCTCGCTTCCATTCTTTTGCAATCATCGTATTAATTTAAATCTTCTTTTATTTTTCCATGCAGGATAATATTAGCATACTGTAAAATACTGATTTGTACTGAATCTATTTTGAAGACTTGTTCAAAGGATACTTGCCTGATGTTATATTATCTTGCTGAATATCCTCACTACCCTGGTATGATTCCTTTGGTAGATTCAGCCTCTTTCCTGCTATTTAGACTTGAATTAATCTACGGTTCAACTATTTATAAGATTCTGGTCAACATAATATTTCTATTAATTACATTCAGGATTCGCTCATTTTTCCTTTCATTCCTTTATACAGAGTATAATAGTTCCCAGTTCATTTTAGTGGTGATCACAAATTACATGCAAGAAATGAGCAATTACAGATTATTACATTCTAACTAATCATTTTAATTAATGGCGAAATTGGCAATATTAGCTAAATCATATGCATGGGCATGCTTATAATTATTCTATCTCATGGCAATTAATCATGAAATGTATTTATAATCTACATAATTTCTTACTAAGATTGCTATTGGTATCATCTTATTTGTGCCCTATTTGGCTCTATGGTTAACTGCCCCCTGGTTTTGGGTTTTCACTGGGCATTCGGCCTCCCCTGACTGCCGACGCCTCTTCTCCCTCTCTTTTACTCCACCGACGCCCCCTCCTTTTTCCTCTGCCGACGCCTCTCCATCCCCCCTCCTTTTCTTCCTTTCTCGCTCGGCCTCCCTGCTCTTCTCTTCACGCCGCCTCTCCCCCGCCTCCGTGCCTCAGCGCCGCCGCCCGGTTTGGCTTTCCTCACGCGCTGCCTCTCCCTCGCGCCCGCGCCTCGGCCCCGATGCTCGGCGCCTCTCCTCAGTGCCGCTCCCCCCTCGCACCGGCTCCCCGCCGACTCCTCCTCCGGCCAGCCGTTCCCGCCAGGTGACCGTCGCCGCTTGGGGATCTCCGGCCAGATCTGACCCACTCAGATGTTCCTCCTCTTTTTCCCCCTTCTTTTACTTCCAGTGATATGCTATGGTTGCTAGCCTAGGTTGGATGGATTGAGTAATGGCATTATATGGATGTTGGGATTTTGGGGTTTACCTGTACTGGTGCTTGTGAGGGATGCTAGGGTTTGGGGTTGGGGTGGTGGCCGGTTGGCTGTGGTTGATGCTTGCTGCTGGCTTGCGGTGATGGATGATGGTTGCTGGCTTGCGGTACTCCCGTGGCCGTCAGGTCCCCATCTTCCTTCAGCTTGTCGCTTCTTCACTCCCTGGACCTTCGGCTCCACTCGGCGACGATCGCCTCTGCGGTCTGGGGATTGGCTGGTGGTGGGGAAGTCTACCTTACCTTTCCTTTGTCCCTCTGTGCTCTATTCTCTCGGTTTGACCACTGGTATGCGATGTGGGATATTTGTTGGATGGCTTGCCCGTGAGGCTTGTTGGCTGTGAATGCCCTCTGGGCGTGGCTGCTCTGGCCCGGTGCTATCTGGTTACTGTGATAGATATTTGCATGGTGAGGGCTTTGACAGGTGGTTTCTCTGTTGGGGTGGGCTGGAATAATTTGTGATAGCCTGGTCTTTGCCTTGTTTGGATTCCTATGTTCAGAACAGGTTTGTATATATATATCTAACACCGTGTGATGAGCCTATGGTTGTGAGAGGTGCTGACTGGCCCCCGGACGGTCTGGTATCTTCGTGAACGAATTACCCCGCCCGAAGTTAATCCTTATGGCTCGGACGGCAACACTTACTTTATATTGCCTTATTTTCACTTACTCTTTTGTTCGGTCTTTTTCGGTCTTATAATCTGGTTATTAGTTCATAAATAATATACTGTTGTATCAGTAGTTGATAGCAATTGAATTCCTGTAAGAAATGGTCATGGATGTAAATTTGAAATTGTCTTGTAATATAAACATGTTTCTCCCCTTGTAACCTTTATGTATAAGTTTGAAATGAAATCCAAATGTATGCAATACTGAATAATTGTAATAAAGTTTCTGTTTACTTTCATTCCAGTACAATTTTAATTAGCTGATGAATGGAGTCATTAGAATAGTTAAATCAAAATTTTAAATTAATTCCGATAATCACGATTATTAACGCTAATGACAACTCAACAATTAATTAATAAACGCGGGATGTCACAGTACTCTTCGGATGTGATGAACGGAGAGCACGTATTCGTTACAAATGCTCTATTGTTGTTTTTTTCTCCTGGATGCTATGTTCTCTTCGAGTCTTCTATTATTTTCTCTCCTTTTGGATGATCCGAAGGCACTTCATTTATACTGCGAGAAGAGGTGGCAGTTAATTCGTTGAAGAGGTGTCCGTCTGTTCAAGGGAGGCAACTGCCTTGGAGCGGTTGTTGCCAAGGTAGTTAATTCTGTACATGTTGACTTTCGCTAGATGTACGGATTGGATAGGAATAAACTCATACGGTATAAAACTTATTTGGTATAGCTTGGAGATATGCTTTGAGATAAGTGTAGTTTAAATAAATAAATAAATGATTAAATAAGATATTATATCTTCAGCAGCTAGCTCCCCAATTTTAAGTAAAGTGATTTGGTCATACAATTGAAGGTTTAATTTCCAGTTGCGCGTTATATCTTACAACCAGTTTTCTCAACAGGAATGAACTAGTTTCTTCCAACCGGAATGAACTAGTCGGAGAAATCATCTTCATCTTTGGTTAAGATTGCATGAAAAAAAGGCTTACTTGGATAAGAGATTTTACTGTTCATGAAAGATAATTGAGTATTATAGCTCTCGACTGGATTTTTCTTAATAGAGGAAATTTATTCCATTGGAGTTGTAATCTAAATTTCATACAACCAGATCTGTTGTTTAGATTATAATTGGTTATGATTTTTTTAGTATCTTGACCGGATGAGCTCCAATTGGTTGATCCAGGGAGCCAGGTCAAAAGGAAGAGGAAGAAATTGTTCTTCCTGTCCCAAAGAGTCAGTACCTAATGAAGACAAGAATTGCCATTGAAACTTCCCCGACCACTTGCTTGAAGCTAGCAACAACAGCAGTAGTTGAGAAGACTAAAGAGAAGTAGAAAAAAGAAGATAGAATTGGTCGAGGAAAAGAAAGCTTCTTCTAGACCAAAGGTATCTTTTCCAATTTTTGTATTTGATCCGTCTCCTATTGGAGAACAAGACACAAATAGTTAACGTGAAAATCTTAGAGAAAAACATTTAGGAGGTTTGTTTATCCCCTGGTAATTTACGAAGATACTGGGCGCCGTGACTTGTTGTTATCCTCCCTCTTAGGCTAGCTCAGCTTGTTATAGTTGCCTCATGTGCTGAGAGATACGGAGGCTCTCCGTAGACTACTACTAGCTACTGAGAATTTAGGTCGTTAGTGCTCCCTTCGTTGGGATTTAAGAAAAGAACTGGGTGCATTAAGTTTAGGCTGAAGAATTACACATAGACTGGAGTTATTGTTGCCTACTAAAATTTTTTGGACCCAGTGTCCTGTGACACCAGGCCTAATAACTTGGTCCCACCCCTGGTCACTAATACTCTCTTCGTTGGGTTTTAAGAAAAGAATCGAGTACACTACGTTTAGGCTCGATGGTTCACATATAGGTTTAAGGTGTTGATCCCTGATAAAAAATTAGAACGATGTCCTATGACACCGGGCCAATAACTTGGTTCTGCCCCTATGTGCTGGGCGATGGTGCGGTGCATGGCTGTCAAGGCTATGCACTGTGGGGGTGAGTGATGGAGGTGAGTGCCCATGGCTTCGGGCGCTAGGGATGGGAGGCAGTGATGTGTGTGGGCTGTTGCATGATGGCTGATATTGCTGCTTGAACTTTGGAGTTGGGACGCTATGGCTAGGACTCATGGGTTGCAAGCTGCGTGCTTTGTTCGACTTAGCCCTAGGGTGGGCCATACGTCTTGAGCTGGTCTACTAGCGTATGTATCTTGCTGGGCCCACATAAATGGGGTACTTAGAGTGGGTTCTTTTATATTGATAATTTATGACTTATGATTTAAATATTTGAATTTTGACTGTTCGCGAGATGCGGTATGCAGGGGAAAATAGTCGTATGCGATTTTGGACGATACAGCTAAACTCAGTACATTTTTTACTATAATTTTTTTCACTGATCCCGTCTTAAAAAACACATCATTTAAAAACTATTACTATAAATAGTATTAAGTATAAACTATTTTTAAACAAAAAAAACCCGGCCTTAGCGTACCAGCATAAGGCCTGGACCCGATGCGTGCGTACGCTGCTACTTACGCGCGTGTACGTACTAACAGCATAACACATGGACGTGTGTAAGTTGCATTACTGAATAGTAGCAGTCGTACGTACGTAGTACTACAGTTTTCGCTAGCCACACAACCGAATTTTTTTTATTTTAGCCCTTTTTTTTGAAAAATATTCACATTTAGACCCCTGATAGTTTTAATTCCGTTTTTGGACCCAGAGCTCGGAGCCGTGACCCACGGCGCCGAGGTAACACGTCTCGGCGCCGTGGTCCACGGCTCCGAGATCCCAGGCCCGCACCAGCGTGGCGGCCTGCGTGGCGCCGACGTGGCAGGACCTCGGAGCCGTGTATCGTGGCGCCGAGGTTCTCGGCGCCGTGGATCTTGGCGCCGAGCATGCGGCTTCAGAACACGGCACCGAGCACGCGGCCGTTCATTTGCATCCGTCCCGCTCCCCGCCGCCTCCCCTCCCCGCACGCGCCTCCTCCCCACCGCGGCCGCTCGCCTCCCCTCCTCGACCTCCTCGGCCGCCCGTCCGACGTCGTCCCCGCCCGGCCGTCCTCCCCGCCGAGGCCGTCGTCCCCGCCCGGCCGTCCTCCCCGCGGCGGCCGTCCTCCCCGCCGCGGCCGTCGTCCCCGCCCGGCCATCCTCCCCGCGCGGCCGTCCTCCCCGCCTGGCCGTCCTCCCCGCCACAGAGCGACCGCTACAAGTGCCTCAAGGTGACGACTTCTCCAAAATGTTCGTTGTAGTTTCGTAATCTTGCGCAGAGCTTAGAATTTTTTTAGCTAGCTATGAATGTGAGATGCTTAGGTTGTAGTTTGGGCAATGGTGCCGAAGAATGGAATGATTGTATGGAGTATTGGAGTCGGCAATATGGCTCGCTATAAGACAAGTTGATTCTTTTGCGACAAGAGGACTAGTGCTATCGAAATGTGTTGTGTTGCTGTGATGTTCTAGGCTATAAATGCGGGAGGTAGTATTACCTTGTTCGTAGTTTTGGATTTGGAGAGTATTGTAGTATTACCTTGTTACAGCGCGCCTCAATTCTGTAGCCTATTTCGATTAAAGATACTTATTAGTTTGGTTTTCTGTATGTTCTAGATGGACAACTTAGTTACCCTATATCATGGAGGCAGTGTGACAAGTGATGATTATGGAAATGTTCAATTTGTTGAAATGCAAAGGGTGCCTCTGATATTCAGTGAACGGCCGTCGTTCAGTGAGTTGGTTGCTAGGGCCCGGGAGGAGCTACATTGTCATGCAAACGAGGAGAGCATCACAGTTGAGGGGTTACTACACTTCGGTTCGAAAGACACAATTCTAAGGCGGTTGATCTTAATTGGTTGTGAGGATCAGTGGGACAAATATGTCAAATTGGTTATGAGGAATGAGTTCCAATGTTTGGACCTTGTTGTGCGGAAGGTCTCCATTGATCCCACCCCTCACGGTTATTCACCAGAACTAGGTGATCAGGCACCCTTTGACCCTCCGTTACCCGACGTTGCGGTGGATGTGGAAGAAGTGCCTGAAATGTCTGATGCTCAATCTGCCCCGAACGAGGTTCAGATTTCTCAACCAGTTCGAGTTGAATGTCGGACTGATGATGTCTTGGCAGCCCCTCAGGAGATCCCTTTTACCCAGAATCATCCCAGTAAGTGCCGAGCAACACTTTAGCCTTTTCCCGTCAGTCTATTCTTTTGTCTCAATCCCATCGGTTTCGTGCTTCTGATGCAGGAGACATTCCTGATAATGTGGGTGTTCCTCCCGTTGCTCCATCTGGCAACGTTGAAGAAGTCTGCAGGGACTCTAACAGTGTGGATGTTCAAATTGTGGATGATCTGGAGCCTTACGAGATCGCTAGGGCAGTTGATTCTGATGATGACCGCCCTTTTGGAGAGCTGACCGAAAGTGATATTGAGCTGATCAGGCGTTATTGCCCTGGCCGGGATCCATTAGTTCATGAATTCAGCGATCTTAGGCATTCCCATGGGGCTTATGCCGAAGGAAGGGATGACGAGCTGCTCGATGCTCCTGAGGCCGGGTCAAGCATGACAATTGAGAAGGGCATGGTGTTTGAGGACTTGTCTGCATTGAAAAGGTGGATGCAGGAGTATTCAGTGATTCGTAAAAGGCCATTCAAGGTGAGACATTCTTATGTGGAGCGGAGGTACACAGTTGTGTGCGAGAAGGAAACATGTGAATGGAGGGTTTGTGCTAGGAAACAGAAGGACACGGGAAAGTTCAAGATCACAAGAATCGTTGGCCCACACACTTGTGCCGAAGCAGAGCTCAAACAGAAGCATCGGCAGTTGACCTCTACCATTATTGCCAAGTCACTGTGTCACATAGTAAAGGGAGAACCCAATATGAAGATGAAGACACTTGCTGGGATTGTTAAGGAGAAATTTGGATACGACATAAGGTATGGCAAAGCATGGAGGGCAAAGCAACGCATCTGGAAGATGATATATGGGGACTGGGAAGATGGGTACTTGCAGTTGCCAGCACTCTTCAATGCAATCAAAGCGGTTAATCCAGGCATGCATTATGAGTACGTCCCGAAACCAAACGAATGGACTCAAGATGGGATGCAGATATTCTTCCGTGCTTTCTGGTGCTTTGCTCAGTCCATCGAGGCCTTTCGGCATTGTCGTCCCGTCTTCTCAATCGACGGTACGTTTCTTCTTGGCAAGTACCAGGGCACACTTCTGATAGCCATTTCCTGTGACGCAGACAACGCGTTGGTTCCTTTGGCGTTTGCTTTGGTTGAGAGGGAGAACAAAGACAGCTGGGGATGGTTCTTGCGGCTCGTTCGGAAGCACGTGGTCGGCCCTGATAGGGAGGTTGGTGTCATATCTGATAGACACCAGGGCATACTTGCTGCCGTCCAGGAGCAGATACTGGGGTATCCAGCTTTGCACCACCGTTGGTGCACTCGGCATCTTGCCGAGAATCTACTCCGTAAGGATGGTACGAAGGACAACTTTCCTCTGTTCGAGGAGGTCGCTTGAATGCTTGAGGTCAAGCTCGGGAGGCAGCTCTCAAGACCAAGAGTGACAGGAAGAAGGATGCAGCGGAGCCATCTTCAGGGCGTGACAAAAAGGGGAAACAACCACGCTACACCCAGTAGACAAAATGTAATAGACCCAGCAAGTTATTTTCCCTAAGGCATGCATATTAGGACTAGTGGTGGAATTCTGAACATTAGAAGTACAGAGTTGCACACATGCCACATGCCTGCCATGTCAAAATATCACTCACCTTCGAAATATCACTTACCACTATATGCATCGATACTTCTACGCTCAATCCTTCGGCAAAAAAATTTAGCATAATTTGGTTTGCATGTCCAACTTGCAATGAACATAAACTTTTATTACGACTTCATCAGATTCGTTCCCATATTACAACTACAAAATTACCAAACCTTGCAAAAACCACGGGAATTGCAAACCCTTAAAACATATCAAACCTTAAAAGTCACTTACCATTTTATATATCGACCGTTCTACGCACAATCGTTCCTACAAAAAAAATTACCATATTTTTTTATGCATCTACAACGAGCCAATCAACATAAACTTGTTTTACAATTTTTTCAGATTGTTTTGTAATTCACAACTAAAAAATTAACAAAACTTATAATCATTACAGTTCCTGCACTCATTCCCACGTGTTCAATATCACTTTCGTTCATTTCGTCTAATTGTTCATATCACATTTGTGCTCAAAAAATTTTTCATTAAATTGTACTCCACATCAAAATTTTATGTTTCAAAAACCATTACCATCGTACCATAATATTTTAAAAAATCTACAAAAAATTTCCTACACGTAACATCTGCAACATAACGAATTTTCAAAACATATGTCGTATTTTCTCTCTCTCTAAATAAATAAATATATTACATAATATTACTAAAATTAAATAAATATATTACATAATATTACTATAATTAAATAATCAAAATAAAAAATACAACTAGTAATTCTTTTTGCGACAACGTAAAGCCTGATCGGTGCAAACCCTAGACGCCGAGTGTCTGCAGACGTGGCAGGGAGCTCGGCGCCACGATCTACGGCTCCGAGCTCGGCGCCACGACCCACGGCTTCGAGCTCGGAGCCACGATCCACGGCGTCGAGGTGCTGCCACGTCAGCGCCACGCAGGCCACCAAGCTGGAGGGGGCCTGCGACCTCGGAGCCATGGACCACGGCGCCGAGACGTGTTACCTCGGCGCCGTGGGTCACGGCGCCGAGCTCTGGGTCCAAAAACGGAATTAAACTACCAGGGGTCTAAATGTGAATATTTTTCAAAAAAAGGGCTAAAATACAAAAAAATTCGGGCCACACCAGGTACGTAGCGTAATACTGCAAGCATGCATGTGAGTCTCTAGGAGGGAAAAAAATCGAAAGAGCTTCGGAGTAACAAAGTAACAACGCAACAGCACTGCAGTACATGTCTGGCTGAGTTGTTTTAGTTTATTTGTGGCTTATATTTATACTGTCTATAGTAACTAGTTTTTAAACAGTGCGTTTGTAACATCCTGAAAATTTGAATTTGAAAATGTGAAGCTTTTTGAATTTATTTCTGCAATATATTTTATTTGAATTTGGAGTTTGTGGTATTTTTCTGAATAACTTAATGAAGGTTCCAAAAAGTCAAAAGGACCAAAGGGAAAAACAAGCATGTCTAAATATTAGAAAATTAAAATCTAGAGTAAGAATCTGAAAAGATGATCCATAAAATACCAAAAGGGAATTGGGTGTAAACATGAAATCCCATCTCTAAACATAAGGGCATGAATGACAAGGAGGTGAACAAAAAGGGAGAAATAATGTACAAGGGTATTAAGGAGAATAAGAGCAAAAAGGGAGAAATGTAAATAAGCATGAAATATCATCCCTAAAAATTATGGCATGCAAATTAAAGGAAGCTAGCATTTACATATATATGCAAACACATATGAATATCAATACATATATAAATAAGCATGTATGTACATACACAAAAATCAGAGAGAAATGAAAATATGTATACATGTATATGCCCCTAGGATATATGTGTAAATGTGTATATATATACATATTCAAATGTAAAAGCAAAATAAAAGTAAAAATAATAACATTTACAAATATATGTATGCATACAATTGAATATAACAAGAAAATAATCTTTACGTAATAAGTATCAGCAAAATGGTAGATATAGGATTACAGGGAGCAAGGAAGTGAATATATAGTGTATATATATATACCTATGTATACACACATGAATACCCAAAAAGGAAAATCAAATAAATACAAAAAGGAAAAGAAAAAGAAAAAAAAGAAAAGAAAAGAAAAGAAAGAAAACAGTCGGCCGGGCCGGCCATCACCCCAGCCCAGCCATCCCCTCCACGCGCAGCCAGCGCGCCCGCGCGGTCTCCTTCCGCGGCCCAGCCCATCGCCACTTGCGCCCCGCCCTCACTGCGCCGCGGGCCCACGCCCCACGTCTCGCTGCCGCGCGACCCCACGCGCCAGGCGCTTCCCCGCTGGCCGGTGGACCTCCCGTCCCCGCTCTCTTCTTCCTCCCCCGGCTGCTTCCTCCACGCGCAGGCGTCGTAGCTCTCTCGCGCTTGCCTCTCTGCCGCAGCCAATCCTCCGCTCCTTCTCTCACCGCATGGGCAAATTCGAAGGACAGGTTACAGGAGGGGGGACGCATCTCTCCCGCCATCTCTCTCCTACAAAATCTCGGGAAGATTTCGTTCTTCTCCCCTTCCCCGCGTGAACAGACCACCGCCAAGTGCCGCCCTCGCCGCGCGCGCCTCTCCCGGCTATAAAAGCCCCTACTGGGAGTCTCAATCGCGTCGCCCTGCTTCACTCTCCCCTCCCCTGCCCGCATTTGGTCTGTAGTGCCTCAATTCCTCGCCGGCGCTCTCGCCTTCCCGAACTCCGGCGATCGCCGACCCACCACACCGAGCCACCAGAGCTCAATTCCATACTCCTGAGTCATATCCGGAGCAAGGCGAAGCCGACCCCCTCCTCCCTCGGGTCTCCCGTCGCCTGAGCTTCGCTGGCGTCGACTACTTCCCCGAGCCGCCGCCACCGCTCGCCGCCAGCCCTCTCCGGTGAACCTCACCCTCCGCCGACCTCACCAGCCGCTTCACCAGCAATCGGGGATTGTATATCACGCAGCCCCGAACCTCTCCGACCACCGCTCGCCGCCGGCCACCGTCGCCCCCGACTTCCTCTGCCCAGCTCCCTCCCGGAGCTACTTCAAAGGGATTACTTACCCCTATAGGGTAAGCATCGCTCGGGATGACCGAGTGGCTTTCAGCGCTCTCTCTTCCTCCCTCCTGCTCCCGCGGCGCGTGTTCGAGCCCGGCTCCGCGCGTTGCGGACGAGCGTTTCTTTTATTTTCACCCGCTGACATGTGGGCCCTACTGCCCATAGACACAGTAATAAATAAAGAAAAAGATAAAAATTAAGAAAATGACATGTGGGACCCACTGTCAGAAATGTAATAATTTTTGGAATTAACTGAACCGAAATATTCAAAGGAACATAACTTATTCGTTTTAACTCCAAATTGAGTGAGACAAATTTATAAATTCATCTAAATTCAAGATCTGTCCAATGGAACCGAAATCATGAATTTTAGAGCTCATTAGAATTTTGGTGATATTTACTATGGTTTGCATAATTGAATTGAAAGGCTAAATGTTAATTAAGGGAAGTAATAAAAGAAATCTATTTTGGTTAAATGTTCAAATTTAAAGACTACCAATAATTATAATTAAAATATATGCCCATATTCGACATGCCTCCATTACATAAAATTTTAGCCGTAGGTTTTGCTAGTTAGTAAATATTGCAATACAACTTTGTAAAGCAAGCCTTGCTAGACAGATACGTTTATATTAAAACTAGTAACAACTAAAATGTAGAGCCTTACTAAGCAAATATATATATATATATATATATATATATATATATATAACCATCTATAAGTATATGTAAGTAAGCAGTTAGAGAAATATGGATAGCATGTATGCAACACATTAGCAATTATGTTAGTACAATGTTTGTACACCTTAGACCCTATTGAAAATATAAACCCTATCATTAGCATACTACCAACCATAAAATCTTAAATAGTAGCTAAAGTAGGAGCAAGCTAATAATAGCACCATTAATTAAGTCTTGACACTAGTTTTGGTACATGATACATAATAAAATTAAGTATAATGGTATATAAAGCAAGCTGGGACTCGTACCAATGGATCATAGTTTGAATTAAACTTAAACTAACGATAAACGAAGATACATAAAACATGATAATGGGATTATTGAAGATTTATAGAATAAGTACAGATCTCATCCATCAATCCAGTTTACCCTTACCATAACCTGAGTTGCAAGGAATGCATACCCAAAAGATAAAATTTGGACACTAAACTCCTGCACCAAGTCCATAGGTCTAACCTAACTCATGGAACTTCCTTGATAAATAACAACCTATTAAAAAGAGATTATTAATAAAAAGATCGAACCTCGCCTTTCTCCAATCGGCTACGTTTGGCCACTTTTCCAAAGTAGATAATTCCTGTAGATAATTCCTCACTTTTGATCTCTTATTATCCTAAAAATTTTCCCTCGCGGTAAAGTTATTCAGATAACTCGTTCCCTCACTCAGGTCCAGCTACCACTGTGTTTGCAACACACTAATCTGAAACATCTTTCTATTCGCAAATCGTAATAAGTGTATAAATTAAATTAAATTAAATTGGCCATTTGAATTAATCGGATTTATTTGGGTCTTTTGAGTTATTTGCCTTTATTTGGATTCAGTCGCTTATCGCGTAGCTAGAAATTGGAGTCCCGAAGAATCAATGGATCGAGCAAAATCAAGAACAAAGTGAAGATAAAGACCAGAAGCTCAAGAGAAAGTCTTGTGTGAGCTCAAGACAGCGGTAAACCACGCCAGGCGAGTCAATACTTTGATCATGTTGAACCTACATTTTATGCAAATTACTTTTATTTAAATTAACAAATTGCATGCTATTAATTTATGTGCAAAGTATGTTGATTTAAAATATTGCATATGTGAGCCTTGTCGCCTAGTGAAAAACTTTATAATGGTTAGCTTTCAAAAATAAGTCCTTAATTATATGTCATGCTTAGTATTGTTTAGGACCCAGAGCAAGAAATTGTCCCAAGCATCACTTTTAATCAAGAGAAATTGATTTGGGCAGTCATGGTGGGAATGACTGGAATATTTTGACATGGTTATTTTATGCTCCCAAAACTCTTAATTTGCTTAAATATCTGAGCGGATGGTTTGGGGGCTGGTATGTGGTGCAGTGGAAGCACAAATTATGGAGTGTGGTAGAACCGCTCAGATAAACCTAAGGACCGAATCTTGTCATGTCAACCCGTGTAAAACTGTACAACCACAAGTCTGTAAAATACAATTTGGCTAAGTAAATTTATCGAAACTCCGGACTCATCTCACTGGTAGGGGTGTGAAGGGTTTACGCTATGGCAAGGGGGCCTGAAGGGACACCAGTGGAGGGTGAAGTTTCTCAGTCGTACTAGCGCAGAGGGGAGGGGAGCCCATACGCTAGTAGTAGTGAGAAACATCCCGCGCACAGATGGGACCCACCGCAAGTGGGCAGTTTCCCATAAAAGTGAGATGACAAAAGGGTCTAGATACTTTGAAAAGTCACTATGATGGTCTGCTCAACCACACGTCTAAGGAATCGTGTGGGGGCAAAGAGTTGATTATCTCTTGTGGTGAAAGTGTACAAACTCTGCAGAGTCTAAAACTATTCGAATAGCCGTGCCCACGGTCAAGGGCGGACATGGGAACTTAACCAGATATAGTTCTATTTCAAAATGCTTTATGATGGGTTGGAAAAGTGGAAGGGCAGTGTAAGGCCCTAGTTTGGAATTGTCCTGGGTGTCGTCCCAGTGGTAAGTTAAGCGGCTATAACACTGAAGAATTGCTATATGGTGCAGATGCCATGTAACGGTGGATGGAATCTGGATCGCTATTATTATTGCATATTCTGAACATTATGCTTTTGTTCAAAATGCTAGGTCTCAGGAATTTTTAAGTAATTGTATTCAAAAGCACTCTACGCAAAAATAAAATAACCCGAGCCTTCCTTTGATAAGCCATGCATATTATCTACTTGCATTCTGTGTATTGGCTCGTGGAGCACGGGGTCGGAGTGCTCACGCTCGCTTTTGCGGCAAAATTCAGAATCAGGAGTCAAATCACCTCGCCTCAGCAACAAGAGTGGACAAGCTGGCAGATAAGATGAAGATGAAGATGTCAAGGGCTAGGTCGCGAACCTCCAGTTGGCTGCCTGTGGGCATGTCCTGAAGGTCCCACCTGTGTGCTTCGTTCTTCCGCTGCTGCAATTTAATGATTTCGACCTCATCGGCCCATGTGTAAGTTTGCTATTATATTTACGTTTCCGCATGATATGTACTTTGATAATCAGAACTGTAACTGTGTGCACTATCTACTGATCCAGGGAATAGTGCAGTTAAACACAGTAGATTCCGGATTGCAAAATCTGGGTCTGACAGTGTTTTTATGAATACGGAGTCAATAGAAAATTTATAGTAAAAAGTGTACTGAGTTTAGTTATATCGACCAAAATCACATACAGTTATTTCTCTCTATGTACTGCCTCTTATAAATAACTAGAATTTAAATATTTAAATCATAAGTTATAAATTATCAGTCTAAAAAGGCCTATCTCAAAGATCTAGCACATTTTGTGGGTTCGATCGTGCGTGTGATCAAATTGTAAGGAGGAGTGAGAGGTAATGGAGGTTGTTGGCACATTCATTCCGTCACCAGGGACCCCTGAAAGACTTGCGCTGTAAGGCATTGGCGCCATTGTTGGCGTCTTATTCATGGCTTGTAGTATAGTATTGATTTTTTTAGGTTTTTTAGCCGGTTTTTGAGCTTTTTCTAGCGAGCACTATTTACTTAATAAGCTGTGGTCTAAAAGAAGACCCCTATTGTCTTGTGTCAAGGTCACATGCAGTGCTAGTTGGGTCATGCACCCATCATGCAAGGATTCAGGAGCCGGAGCGCGAGAGGTTTTGGTGTAACCACAACTACATATAACATATGTAATTAACTAAATATTTTTTGCTTGCCCTATATATATGTATGCAGTTTCTATTAGAAAGAAACCGCCGCAATGCATCATTGCAGATACATACATACATACATACATACATACATACATACATACATACATACATACATACAGGAAGTCATTTTTGTACTTCCGAAAGTACATAGTTTCACTTCCAATATACCACTTAAATAAATGTGTTATACTTATTTATCACTCTCGGTATACTCAAATACTAATTCTAAGGTTCCAATACGATTTAGTTGAAAATTTTTCATCGGTGACTTTTATTTTTGCTATATACCTATTTCTATATATAAAAGTAGCATATACACAAATTATGCTATACAAAGTGGACTTCGAAGAAATTTTTATGGAACTCATCTTAGAATATCTTATAATCATTATTAGAGTATACTCAAAAGGATAAAAATGTATAATAACATCATTTAAGCGGCGTATAAGAAATAGAAGTACATACTCTAGGAGTATGGAACCATTTTTCTATATACACATGCACACTCGTGCGCGAACCATGCACACCAATTTGTGTGCCAAAAAGTTACTGTCATGTGTGAGTGAAGTTACTTCAAATACATGTAGAGTTACTACCCAGTTGTGTACTGACAGTAACTCTACATATATTTGGTACACGACTACAAAAAGGATAATAGTAGATGCTACATCAAGATGGTTAACCAAAACTGTCAGCATTAAAAACTGTCAGTATCACAGACAGACAGACAGTTATTAACAAGAACCATCTGTGATATTACCAAATATCATAGACATTTTTTCTTTGCACCGCCCCTTGTGATAATTAAGTCATCACAAATGATTTATATTAAAAACCGTCTGTGATACCCTCACAAATCTGTCTTAAATTCCAGATCTATTCTCACAGTTCTACTGCTTTGAGGAGGTGGGGCTTTGAGGTCATTTAGTGAAAGAAAACCGTGGATTTAGCAAGAGTGATTATAAATCCACTAAGTTCTTGAGTATCTATGGTTAGCAATTTGTTCTTAATTGCATTATATTTTAGATCGAGCTTTTGGTGAAAGGAGAATTGAAAATGGTTTAGATCTAACTAGCTTAATGTAGAGAGAAGATTATTTACATATAGCATGGTTTAGAGTTTAGCCAATTTATAGTCTATTTCTATTTAAATCAATTTAATTAATTATTCTTGCTACATATAGCTACTTTAGATCATATATATCTATATACTAATTAATTAATTCAATATTTAATACTAAATTGTTAAATGTGTAACGTAGGATCGAAATTGGATGCACATTGGAAACCGTGTGAGGCGCCTCCTCCTCCCCAAGCCCAACACAGCGAGGTGCTTGGTTTTCTAGGACAGCGCTAAGTGTGTGCCTTGCCTTGGTTCTTCTCGGTGGTTTTGATTACCATCGGTGTTGTGAGTATTTTGGCAATTCATCCATTACATTTTGCTTGATCTATTTCAAATAGCTATTTTGTGATTTATCCTTGTCTATCTCTGGTTGGAAGAAGTTGCAAAGTGATGCTTGTGTAGTGGGCTCAATGCTCAATGAAGAAATTGTCTAACATTGAAAAATTGAATTGATTAATGTTGTTACTCATTTAATTGGCAGTAAGTAGTCTCCTTGTGAGTTGTGACCTTTTCTATGAATTGTTACATCATCTTGATTTAGCGTGTGATCTCGTCCTAACAATTGTTGTTTCAAAATTCCTAGCAATTATTTTTCAAAATGCTCAAGAATTGGTTCAAGAATTGCTCACTTCTATTACCTTTTAAAGGTGTCATCTGCTCATTCTTCTTCATCATCACTGGATGCGGGTGATGCACCGTCCTCTGGAAAATCCAAATGCCATGGAAAAGGACTATTGAAAAGGTCCGCGAGACAATTTACCATCACAGATGTCGATGTGTCTAGGACCCCTCTCAATCCACGCTGAGCAGTGTCCGCATTCCGGAGAATGGTTGGAATAGTTGCACAGGAACGGATTGAGATCACGTATGATTCGTGGAAGAACGTGATTGAAGCTCGGAAAAATGAGCCAGTGACGAAAATTTTTGGGTCGTTCGAGATCTAAGAAGAACACAAGACCTCCGTACGACGACATACATTGCTAGCAGCGTGCAAAGCGTGAAAAAACTTCAAGAGCATGCTTATCAAGCAATATGTGAAGAAGGATCTAATGCCCTTCCAAAAGTATCCATTTCTAAAACCGCAATGGCAAGAGTTTGTAGCGATAGAGATGACAGATAATTTTAGGAGTGAAAGTGTGGTGCACATGGCCCTCTAGGGAAAACACACACTCCACAGACTCGGAACCACTGGGTATGCGAGTAAAATCCTGCAATGGATGAAGGAGGACAAGCAGACAATCCTACAGGAGGCCTCCCCGCCATTTGCTAGAATCCTTAATGAGCGCACTTGAAACTAGATAAGAGCGAGGTCATCTACCGTGTCGTCGGGGGCCATCTCCTTTCGAAACCCCCTTAGACGAGGAAGTGTCCCACCGTCTGGTAAGATATCGAACTACCTAGTTTGTAATTACTTCATAACTTCATAGGAAGTGAAATGACATGTCAGGCTCTTGCAGGAAGCGCTGAGTGTAGAATCTTCCCATGGCTCATTTCAATTAGTTAGGGAGAGATATACTCTCCGTGGCCCTAGGAAACAAGGAGCACCTGGGTCACACGAGAGGTCTTAGTTTTTATGTTCCTTGAAAATATGGTTTCTTAGAGGACTCCGAAGCGTATTGAATTAGAAAGGGAGCCAAAGTTGAGCGCGAGGCACAACTACAAAAGGAGATAAAGGCATCTCTTAGAGAGGAGATCGCTGATGCCGTCAGAGATGAGATGCAAAAGTATAGAGAAATACTCCTTGGTTCTGCGAAGACCAGTAGTCACCGAGCAACACCTGCATATTCTATGTTTACCACAACATAGAACTACTCGGTTCCACGAAGACCAATGATCCTTAGGTTTGTCGATCTTGCAACAATTATTTTGTACTTATCATCAATTTATATGTGTGTACAACATTGATCTTCTTACCAACAGGTTGCATCCATCGCTAAAACTACGTTAAAACAGGCCGAGTTCCAACAAATTTGAGGACAATATGCGTACTTCTTGATGTCTAGGGTCATAAACAAATATGGGAGTTCCACAATATAGAATGAATTTGATTGGGATAAGATTTCGTTTAATTGTACATACATATATTTGTTCATATATGGTTAATTTATTTCATTTCAGTTAATTGATTTGTGAAATGGGTGTTCTTGTTTTTAAAATGAATGTGAATTGGATGTATACATATACTTGTTGTACATGTTTCTGTTTGTTTCAGAGAGCATGACCAGTATTTCCTGAGGCTAGCCAACAAACAGAAATAAATTTAAAATGCAAAAGAATAACATAGATGGTTATTAATTTATAATTGTCTGTGATAGTTGACTATCACAGCTGGTTTGTAGTAGAAATCGTCTGTGATATCTCATGAATCACAGACAGTTTCAACTGCAAACCATCTATGATAGTACGTATCATTACTAACTTATAAACTTAGACGGTTTATGAATCGTCTATGATGACGTTTTTAAACCGTCTGTGATGATCTTTTCTGCAGTAGTGGTAGTAACCTCACTCACAAACAGTCGTAACTTTTTGACGCGTATTTTACATCTGCGCGCAGAATAGTGATTATGTATATATTTGCTTGTGCATGTGTACTTGTAGTACGAACAACACCAACATATATATCACCACACTGCATGGACCGCAGGATGACAATTGCATGTAGTACATGGACCTAGATGTTCCATTCAATCCTGTTGCCGCCAAATTTTCCGAAACGGACGTCTCGGATCGAGCCAAACCATCGAGGGGCCAAATGTTTTGTCTCTATAGCAAGATGCCAAAACATAATTAAGGTAGCTAAGTTTCTTACTGAATCTTTATCCGAGAGTCTGTGACATATATAAAACCACACGGTATTGTGACTCATAACAAGTGGTATACATGAAGCCAATTCTCAAGGATGTATATAATATGCGCACAAAGCAAATTATTGCAGTAGTAACACTATCGAGCAGACGGGAGGTGACCACACGGGCTATATATCTATTGGGCTAATCCCTTTCGTGTGTCGCGGCAGTGCTCCTTTAGCTTTCCGGAGTCAAAAGCGGCCAAGAGTGGGGGGAGGCTAGCTTGATGGCGTGCGCAGTGTAGCTCGGCTGGAGCGAACATGGCATTTGCGCTAGGAGCGCGAGAGCACATGGCCAATTGCCCCTCACTTGGCTTCTTGCTGTCCACTGGTTGTGTGAGCTATGTGTGATCCATCCATGCGTCCATCCGTGTGTATATGCAGTACGCATGCGTTCTTTTGCTTTGGATCCAGGGAGATCTAGGTCCGGTTCTAAATGGTTTCAGCTTCTGATTTTTTTAGTTTTTACCTTATTTAAGCATAAGCCACTTGAAACATGTCGATTTCTAATTTTGATTTATTTTAGTTTTTGTCTTTTCTTTTTTTTCTTATTTCTTTGTATGGTTCATGACGATATAACGATTTTTGTTTTTTTATTTTATTTTTTATTGAATAACTTAGAAAAAATAATGTTTATTAAGTCTACAGCTTAAGTGCTTTGGAGCATACGTTTGCTTGAGATCTTGCAAAATATTCTCCTCCTGATCCTTGTCCATCCATCCATCCATCGTGCTGACGTACTACATGAACTACTGGAAGATGGGGGGCAGGCATGAAGTGGCCATCTGTCAGCTAGTACTCTTTCTGTAGTGCTAACTGGGAGAAAAGAATTCTCCAAGACATCCTATGGATTGACGGATGAATGAATGATTCTAATCTGGACATTAACCTTGATGAAAATTCTTGATCAGATGAATATTTTTCTCTAAAAGGTGACCTCGTATATTAAAGGTTCATTTAACATAACAAATATGTCTATGGCCATGATTCAAAGAAAACATTATCCCTTTAATAATAAACTGATCAAAAGCCAATAACAACCCGTTATAATCCAGAGATGATCAATCATGGGTAACGACGATCAATTATATCGTTATGTTAGTTCTGACCATGTTAATTAGTCGGGAGACATGGCTATTTCTCATGTGATTAATGTGAGAGCAGTTATTAGCATATCTGGAAACTTATAACAGTTAAACAAGGGACACAACAATTTACCAAATAAAGTGACGGTTCAAGACTTAATGAAGACTAATGTATGAAAATATAAGACGTCTTTAGCGGCATTAACTATCGCCCCTTAGGCATAAATAAGATGGCCTACTTGCCCCAAAAAAACAACAAATGTTTTATTATACTCTCTTATTTTATTTTTCTATAAGTTCGATAGGCGCCTGGTCTCCATCATCATCGACAGCCCTTGCTTTCTGGCTTCCTTCTCTTTTCTTCCATCTCTTTTCCTCTTCTCTAGCTGAGTTGACTATATTCAATTGTTTTTGTGCCTTCTAAGACTTCTCCTATTTATGTCAAGGCATGACCTTTACTATCTACTAGCTATAGACTAATTTACACTAAGCATAAATTTCATGGTTTAGTCCTTGAGGCTGCTTATAGGGGGAACTTTAATTAAAGATGGTACTTAATTTGGCTCAGCTATGTTAACAAAGTGCACAGCGACACGGTAGGTGTACCAAAAGCCAGCAAGTTCTCCAGAGTCCAGACAGCAAGATTCTAGCTCGACAAGACAACAATTTCAAGCAGGTTCTTGCTTTACGATCTTGTAACAATGATGTCAAGTTAATACTAATCTAGTGATAGTAAAGCCTCTTAGGCTCCAACAACCAAACGTTTTAGGAACAAATGGACTTTCTTGTTTTTGCCCTGATCAACTCGGCTTCGGCTTCTGGCTTCTGGCTTATTTTTCACTATTTATAAATTTCGTCTTTTTCTGAACTTTTGGCTTTTTGTTGACCTTTTTGTCGGTTCTTTTTTCCCGTATTTGTTTGTATTATACGTAATGGGATAACATATTTTTTATTTTTAAATTTTTTTAAATTTAATTATGCTAAATAAGCCTCTGTCAGCTACAGTGCTTTTTTCAGTCAGCTACAGTGTTTTCAGCCATAAGCCACGAGCTTTTCAGCCGAACCGATCATCACGTTTCTGATGTACGACTTTGACAGTTAACTTTCCTTGTAACACGTTGTTATAAATAACAGAAAAATATATATTATGAAAATATATTTCATAATGAAATTGTAATACCTATTTCATAATGAAATCGTGTTGCAATCTTGGTAACTTTTTTATATATCAAGTACAAAATTCATTTTGGCTGCAAACGATCTAGAATGGCAAATTACATTTAGCGACGGGGAGTTCATTCATGGTTTCAGATCAATTCCCTTCCACCTTGATTAATTAAGAAAACCCCAACTAAGAATTCTTAATCTGTCACGCAGCTTAACTAACTAAGCAATCACTAAGCAAAATGAGGCACCAAATCAAAGCGTAAGTCCAACCATCATGATGACCTTAGCTCTACAGTGGTGATTCGTATGCGACCAATCTAAGGAGACAAGCGTTTGGCTGAAATAAACTGGTTTATAGCTAAAATAATACTGTAGTTGGCTGAAATTACACTATGATGATGATGACTTATTTAGCATAACTAAATTTAAAAAATAAAAAATATGTTAGTTCAGTACGGATAATACAAATGAATATAAGGAAAAAAAAGAACAACCAAAAAAATAAAAAAATAAAATTTAAAAATAATAAAAATAAATCAGAAGTTCAAATCGAAATGGGCTTGATATTGCCGACAGCGAATGATTTGACCATATCTTTACACGTTTGTCGGTCCAAATCATTCAACGACACTTGAACTAATCAACTGTTCATTTCTTGACCTGGCGCAATTTATAGTGCTATGCTTCTTTTTTTTTTTGGTTTTATCTCTCGAGCGATATGTTATCGTTTTCTTTTTGCGACCCTGTCAAAGAAAGATCCAATCCGAGCCCGACAAAAACCTCACCACTTTGACAATTAAAGAGGATAGTGAGCTGATTGGACCATGCTCAACAACAAGAAACGCCTTTAATCTTGCTTGTTTCTTGAAGGAAGAACTTGTAATTCGTTCATCACTTGTGCTTCAAACCAAATAAATAGGACACTGCATCTAATGGACACCGTATATTTGGTGGTTGAACAAGAGTTTAACGATATAATGCACGCCAAAATTAAGAATGGATCAAGTACACTCTCGACTTGATTCCGTGTAGGCTAATCGATAAGAACTCTGAGTATATAATAAAAATCTATTATTGTGTCAAGTCACAAACACATATTGTTTTGGACATCGACACAGTTCTCAAAACACAACTTTGATCACTAATTTATATTGCAATATATTTATAAAGCTCAACAAAATTATAATATTACAAAATATTTTTTTGAAACAAATAAAGCATATGATTTTTATGTATCAAATATGAATATTTGAAAATATATTGATATATAGTCAAAGTTTTAAAATTTTGACCGTGTATATCCTAAAACGATATGCATTTATAGCTGGAGGGAGTATATAAGAGCACATCATATAGAAACTACTCTAAATACTACCTTCTCAATGAGTACTGTCTAACAATCACCCCACTCAATATTTTTTTTCTTTTTACCACACCTCTCCTCTCTCTCCTTTCCACCAATTCTCCTCTACCTTTTCTGGTCCTCTCAAGTGGGCTTGGCCCTGATCAATATGGCTTCAGCTTCTGGCTTCAGCTTATTTTTGCACTATTCATAAATTTCGTCTTTTTCTGAATTTTTGGCTTTTTTTTTAGTTTTTTACCGGTTCTTTTTTTCCTCGTATTTGTTTACATTATACGTGATGGGCTAATATGCCTTTTCTATTTTTAAATTTTTTTAAATTTAATTATGGTAAATAAGCCTCTGTCAGCTACAGTGCTTTTTTCAGCCAGCTACAGTGTTTTCAGCCATAAGCCACGAGCTTTTCAGCCGAACCGATCACCACCTATCTTGCATGAGACATTGCTCTCCTATCCCTTTTTCGTAATTCCCTCTCTATCTCAGATTTATGCTGAGTTGGTATCCTATAGAAACTACTTACATCACCTCCTTAAGAGTGCCCTAATAAAAGCATAAATATCGATTTGGCCGTAAGCATGGGAAGCAATCTCCTGGCCTTCAATATATTTATGAGGTTTCCAATTCCATCCCTTGATTTGGCCGTTAGATGGACCCGCATGTTAATTGCTTATGAAGCCGATTAGGCCACAGGTACATGCATGTAATGTAAAATTCCAAAAGCAACATAAAGCCATCATGCTGTTAGGTCATTGAAATGCATCCGTCATTACTTTACATACACTTGTCAAGCGTTACTGACAGCCCCTACTTTGATATTACTCAGCTAACCAGCATACATTGTGTTCTAATGTCCAACCTCGTACCTAATTTTTGAAAGATAAACAGACACCGGTTCTGACATATATACAGACTATTTTCATAACTTATGTTCTTCAATTCAGCATTTTCTGAAGAAAAAAAACTTAACTGAAACTAAGCATCATGTGGCTACGGGAGTAAAACATTTAAGTGAACAATGAAGGAAACATTCAGCCCAACTATGAAGGAATCTCTGCTGGCTTGATGGCACTACAAACAAAACAATATTAAGCATATATGTGTCAGTATAAAACCAACAATCAAATGTTACCATATGCAGAAAAATTTGTGACTGAACAAAATTAAATCACCAATTCAAAGATTCTCTTACAATAAGTTTGGATTTCAGTCAAACAGTAGGTTCGTTTTCCACCATCATTGTCTAAAAGCAAGTAGTCTTCTATTTGATCTGTGAAATAAAAGTCATCAATAGGTCACTGAATTAGTGCACTAAAGGATGAACAGGACACGGCATGAGAAAACTCATGGAGTAATTGCACACATATAAACAAGTGGTCACATTAAATTAAATATTATCCTAACAAAAAAGCTCTTATACCAGAAGATTTAGGCCCTGTTTGGATTCTCAGGTTTAAAGTTTAGTTGGCTAAAGTTCAGGACTAAACTTTAGACAACTAAACTTTAGCCACTAAACTTTAGACCACAGGACTGTTTGGATTATGGACTAAAGTTTAGTTCTGGTTCAATAAACGGACTTTTGTACCCCTGGGATATTTGAGCCGTTGAACTGTCCACCAGTTTCACAGGGGCAAAAACATCTTTTGCGTGCGGGAGCCGGGAGAAACCAAAACTTTAGACCACTTTAGCTCAGTTTTGTGGTCTAATGGTCTAAAGTGTTTTTTAGGGGTTAGCTAAAGTTTAGATCTAACTTTAGACCATCTGTTTGGAGACTTTAGATCTAAACTTTACTGACTAAACTTTAGATGAAGGTATCCAAACAGGCCCTTAATGTTTTCATTTGCTAAACTATCGACTACAAGCGAGAAAGACTCGACTAAGCGCACGATCGGGACGTTATGCTCGACTACTTGACACGCACGACCAGGACGTCGTGCTCAACAACTCGACCCAAATTGACAACTTGATCAATTATTCTGACATAGATGCACGCAATGGGAGAAGCTGTGGTGGCAGTGCAGATGCGAGCCCGAGGGGAGCAATGGTGGCGCGACACGGATGCGTGCACAAGGGTAGTAGCGGTTGAGGCGGCGCAAATGTGAGCGTGAGGGAAGTAGCGACGGCGGAAGAGAGTTGGCTTAGGTAAGTGTGCGGTCGTGCTATAGTGGGTTAGTTGGTGAGGGAATATGGTGACAACGTGGGGCCATATGTAAGTGTGTGTAAAAGAAAAGGAGGAGGCTGCATACTGAGTGGGGTGAAGAAACTACAAGGAGAGGGGCACGAGATGTATAGCTGGAGTCTATCTCGTGGTCAGATGAAACGGCTGCAGAGAAGAAAGAAAGAATGAATGAATGATGACCACTAAGGCACCAATTTGTATTTCTAAGTAGTAGATATTGCTAAATTTAGATGGGCAATAGAAATATATTGCTGGTTAATTTACTTTCAGAAAAAAATAGGGAATTCATACTTTCAGAAAAAATAGAATCGCTGGTTTTCTAAGGAAGAACACTAGGTGCAAGCAAACGGTGTAGCAGCGGTGTGACGAGACGATACGATATGAGAACAAGCAAACATCACGTGTCGACAGGCGAGTGGCAAGTGCATGCGGCCGAGGTGAGCAGAGGATGGAGCACGGCACAGGCAGCAGAGCGCAGTGGACGGGAGCGCGCGCGTCGCATCGCACCGCGCCGGCTCTCCCTGCGCGAGCGAATCTCGAGGCAACCGACGGCTGACCCCCGACAGAAACATCTCCTGATCCTATCCCGTCCCCGTCAACTCCCCCACGCGTGGCGGTGGTGCGCGGCCGGCGCAGACCGCAACGCATGGCTGCTGTTCGCGCCGAGGTGTCCGATCCCGCGCTCACGGGCTTCCGCTCCACACCGCGCGCTGGTTCTCAGTGACCCCTAACATCCCACGAACTGTGTTGAGTATTTCCTAACAAAAACAGGGGAAAAAATTCACTGGCATTAGTGACACAAGATAGCTATACAGTGGAGTGCTGGTCATCTGGTCATGTGGTGGTGATCATTTGGGCTTATTTTTGATGGCTTATGGCTGAAAAGCATTATAGCTGACTGAAAAAACACTGTAGCTGACCGAGACTTATTTAGCATAATTAAATTTAAAAAAATAAAAAAAATATGTTAACCCATTACGTATAATACAAACAAATACGGCAAAAAAAGAACCGGCAAAAAAACTTAACAAAAAGCCAAAAGTTCAGAAAAAGACGAAATTTATAAATAGTTAAAAATAAACCAGAAGCTAAAAGCTAAAGTCAAAACAATCAGAGCCTAATCTAGTTGATAATGATCTCCACTCATGCAGTCTTGATTTTCCATGTCTTTGGAACCTGGGGAAATTCTCTGAATATTTGGGGAAATTAAAGTGATTCATGTGAAAGTTAGAGCAGTCCCAATGCATAGTTTCTAGAGTAGTTTCCAAGAGCAATAAATTCTAATATAGACCTAATCCTCCCAATGTGTAGTTTCCTATAGCGGTTTCCATGGAGAATAACATTTAATGAGACAATGCATGTATTAGAAACTGAGAACAATCAGTTGTGGCAAGTATCCATGTAGGAATCCATGTTGCCACATGCAGGTAGCCACGTTAATATATAGTGGTAGGTAAATAACACCGAGTCATCCAATACATTAACCATAGGAATTTAAGTAGCATTTCAAACATAAATATATAATAATATCTAGATAATCATGGGCCGTTCATCATCTCCACATGAACTCCATGTCCAGATCGCCTTGAGTAGCCTGAAAAAAACGATGGGCAAGTCAATTAACAAAATTCAAAGTAATATAACAATAGACAAGTATACATGTAACTATATAGATTTTAAAAATTATCACTTATAGACAAAAAATAGCATGGAGTACAGCATGCAGTTTAGCAAATGGGCAAGATCTATTTGCAGTCTTATCCATAGTATGCACGTCCATGATCAAATGGCTACAAACATAGTGTGATTAATGGGAAATAATAGAGAAGTAAGACAAATAAGAACTGACGCAGCTTTCACTAATCTAAATAAAGCATAACCATCTGAATTCAATACACAAGTTGTTAAAAAAAACGACATAGTTGTCCCCAGAATATCCTGGCGAGGTCATGGATATAGCTTACTGAAGCCAAGCCTGAGATGACGCGTACCAAGTTGTATACAGAGGCACAAATAATTCTCATTTTTTTGAACCTCTTATAAGCTGAAGTACTGAACTTTCACAGGAACACATAATTTCACCATTTTAGTCAAACAAATCCGGGAAAACCTCATAAGCTGGTGTGTTGGACGGTTCTTAGTGAAATTTGACTGGTAAATATGTAGAACAATGAACAAGAAATCCCAATACTAAGAATCAGAATGAAGTACTTACCCTTCAGTGGACAACGAACCAATTCAGATTTGGTCAAGTGCTTTGCATACTGGGAAGCTATTTCAACATGGGTTTGCTGATCCGGTAAGCCAAAACAAATTATTGAATCAAACGACTGCAAAATAATAATTGCAAAAAGGAGAAGTTAAAAATACTATTTACTTAAATCGTCATATAAATAACTGCAGGGCAAAAGTAAATAACTGCAGGGCAAACCAGGCATGAAAAAAATGCCCTGCCAGCAAAAAAGTGTGTGCTTTCAAGTTGTTACAAACTTACAATACATAGTTTCTGCAGCACAGTGAAAATTTCAAGAGTATTGCATCTCTTAGTTAATCTGAGTTGAATCTCCTATGGTTTACACAGGTTTAAAGAGTATTACACTGAAAACGCTGATGAGCACCATAGTGAAAGTGTGATTGAAAGAAGTACATATAAACTCAATAATTACACTAAACAAACTCCATTGCAATCTAAGAGATAAGCAGTATGTCTCAAGTTTGATCTTTGAAATGTGCAAGGTTAGTATATACATAAACCCACACATAAACAAGGTTAGTATATACATAAACAATAGACATAGTTAAAAATTATCACTTATAGACAACAAGGTTAGTATATACATAAACCCACACATTTGTACCTAATTAATTTGAGTTCCCAAACTTGTGCCAAATATGTTCAATTAAATCTGATTGAAGTTGTTTGTAAGTTTCACGATCATGAATAATGGCATTTCTTTGTAGCACTTCTTCCATCTCCGGGTTTTGTCCATGAGTGATTGTAGGTGCTTCAACAGTTGACGTGCTTGCTTCCTCGTTCAAATCAAGAGGAACTTGCTCTATATCCTTCTCATCTTCAATTATCATGTTGTGGAGGATTATACAGGCAAGCATGATATTCCCAAGATCCCCTTGCTCGTATAGACGTGCTGGTCGACGCAAAATAGAAAAGCGAGATTGCAAAATACCAAAGGCACATTCAACATCCTTCCTTGCCCCTTCTTGCTTTTGTGAAAACAGTTTATGTTTATCTGACTGTGCGTTACGTATTGACTTAACAAAAACAGCCCACTCTGGATATATGCCGTCTGCTAGGTAATAACCAGTATTATATTGCCTTCCATTGACATAGTACTGCACCTTAGGAGCTTCTCCTCTCAGCTGCTCGACAAACAAATCCGATTGGTTAAGCACGTTGATATCATTGTTGGATCCAGCAACACCAAAGAAGGCATGCCATATCCAACGATCGTGCGAAGCAACTGCCTCTAGAATAACCGTAGGTACACCATGATCACCACGGGTATACATCCCCTTCCATGCGTAGGGACATCTTTCCCAACGCCAATGCATACAATCAATACTCCCTAGCATGCCAGGGAACCCACGACACTCTCCGATCTGCATTAGGCGTTCAACATCTTGTACCGTGGGGCGTCGCAAGTACTCTGCCCCAAATACTGAAATCACACCCTCGACAAACAACTTCAAGCACTCCACTGCAGTACTCTCTCCAATCTTGATATACTCATCAAGCTGGTCTGCAGGGCTGCCATTTGCCAATTGTCTAATAGCAGCTGTGCACTTTTGAATTGGCGATAGCCCAGGGCGTTTAACAGCATCTAGTCTTAAGGTGAAAAATGGAGACCACTCACCGAGGGCATTGACAATGCGCAGGAAGAGGGGCCTTCTCATCCTAAACCTTCTACGAAAGATAGTAGAATTGTAGACAGGATTAAGTGAGAAATAATCATCCATAAGCCGTTGATTGGCTTCTTCACGAGGCCTTGCCAAATATCTCCTTGGACCACTGTTACGTCTCCTCCCTTCTTCTAGCGCTTCAATATCATCCCTCAATTCTGCAACCATATGATCTTGTAGGTCTTCTAATAATTCTTGCTCAACCAGAAATTCTTCAAATGTGTATAAATCCTCTGGGTCTATGCTGCCATCCTCGTCATGAGGTTCAACATCATGCGGTGGTTGGTGAGACATTAGGGGAAGTAAGAGAGAACTACAGATAGAGGGCACACTAGAGATGAGAAGGCCGTGGGTGTATGCTGCCCGTGCATATATGCACACCAGAGATGAGAAGGCAATGTTCACACGAGAGATGAGAAGGCACTTTCACACCATAGAAAGCATGCAAAAAAACAGTGCAGTGTTCACACCAATTAAATAGTGCAGTTTTCACAGCAAATAAATAGTGCAGTTTTCACAGCAAATAAATAGTGCAGTTGTGTTCACATGATCTAGACAAATAATAGTTGTTGTGTTCACACAAAAAACAGCATGGAGGTATGCCACCTTGAGAAGAAGTGATCAGTTTCGTGATATTGGGTATTCCCTGGATAATACTTTGTAGTGTGTACATTCACATCATCAAATATACTAATATGTGAGCTATATTCCATCAAGAGAATAGTGCAGTTTTCACAGCAAGTACAGAAGTTTACATGATCTAGACAAAAAATAGTTGTTGTGTTCACACAAAAAACAGCATGGAGTACAGAAGTTTAGCAAATACCTTAATTAACAGCAAGTACTTTAGCAAGTTTAGCAAATACCTTAATACAAAAGTACAGAAGCTTTTGACAAGATGCTACAGAATGGCAGAACTACAGAAGATGAACTACAGAACTACAGAATAGCAAATACTCATTTCTGAATGGCAGTTGTATATATGTTGCAAACCACGAAATCATATCTTGCAATTTCTCTCTAAAGAGTAAAAATCAGCAAAACTGAGACAACTCAGATCTACTCAAAGACAAGGATAATGGTTCAAAACTAATTGTCAATACACTCATCGATGCAGCCATGCTTGCATTGTGCCTCACAGCCTCAGTCTCATATACTTAGATAACAAGATTCTTATTACATCCCATGTACTTAGATAACAATGAATCTTATGTCTCAAGAGATCTTTTCAGTCTCATATACTTAGATAACAAGATTCTTATTACAATTGCTTTAGAGCTTTCAACACAAACATTTTCCATGAGCATGTGTTATGGTCAGAGCAAATACAAATATTTAGCTAATGTACTCTTGACAGGAACTGAAATTTCATGTTTCTAGGAGTAGCATTATGAAATCATGTAACAGGTTAAACGTTTGCTTTTGTCAGCCAGTAAACTATGGTCCAAACATCAAGTTCTTTACATGGGCCATCAAAGAATTACTGAACATTTCTTCTTATGGAGAACATTGCTAATTGTCTGAAGGGAAATGTGACAGTACTGCTAAGATAGTTGCTATGATTACTTTGCTTTAAGCAGGAACTGTAAATACCTTAATTAGAACTTTAAGCAGTTTCACATGATCTAGAACTGAATTATAAAAAACAGCATGCAGTTTAGCAAATACCTTAATTATCTTTAGCAAATAAGGCCAACCTCATACTCTCCAGTGCTTTCTCCCTCTCAGCCAAAGCATGTGCACTCAGACTGCTTGCAGGTGCTAACAGTAACTCTTTATAAGTGTCTAGCATTTTACACTTGAGTTGTTCTTGTGCTGCCTTATGAGTAAGCTTGGCGGCTTCAACCTTACTATTTGCCAAATTTTGTTGCACCTCTGACATCTTCTCACGGTCCTTCCTAGCCATTGTGCTTACTTCAATGAACTTGTCTAGCTTCTCACTAATAGCTGAATAAGCCTCAGGTGCCTTCCTTTTCCCATAGCGCTCATCCTTGGCCCTCTTATGCCCCATAGGACGAATGTTAGGATTATCTTCCAAATTCACCACTTGAGCTGGCTTAGTAGTTGCACCCTTGTCCTTGTCCTTGTCCTTGTCCATTTTGTTGACATATGCAGACCACTTCCTTTCATCTCGTACAACCTTCCATATATGCTTCAGCATGAAATCTTTACCACTATGTTCAGAGGCATACATCTTGTCAGCAAGATCCATCAATTGGTCATCACTCATCCCACTTCTGTACACTCTAGTGGTTTTTACCCAACAACCATGGAACTCACTGACTAGTTTCTTAACACGATCCCAACGGATTTTCAGTTGGTTCCGGTTTCTCCTGCGGCAACTCTCTGTGGTTTTGTTATATTCTTCAGTAACATCCGCCCAATATTGATCTGACTTCCTGTCATTTCCATCAACCGGGTCCTTTGAGTTATGCAACCAAGCAGCGGCCTACATTTAGAAAACAGCAGCTCAATGTTTACAACCAAGCAGATTTTTTCCTATAGTCCAGGCTCAAAGTTTACAAAGTAAGAAAGGTGGCTTACCAATCTAGCGTCTTCAACTTTCGTCCAGGTCAATCGCTTGTCGGTCCTAGCATATTGGAGGGTTTCATCCGCATCAACATCGATTGTTTCTTTGTCTTCTGCATTTACATCATGCACTGAATTGCTTCCACCTAACGGGGTTCCTTTAGGACTTGGACTATTATTTTCATTAGGATGGTTAGCAAATTGGTTTGACTGCAGAAAATTGGTAAACCCACCTGGTGGGTACATCCTGAAAATAGGAAAAAAAGATGTTCAGTGCAAATAATGTGCTACAGTTATGTGGAACTAGCAAAAAAATGGCAGCTCTGTGCTAAACCATAAGGTACTTGTTGAATATCGATTACAAGACCAAACTAGTAGGCAATTTTTCTTCAATCAGAACCGGTAGACCATTCTTTTCAGACTGTTGTTTTCAGAACCAATTGACAGACTAGTACACTAAACTAGTAGACTATTATTTACTAGTGCGATTATTTTCAGAACCAATTCACAGAGATAACTTGTTAGGCAATACGAAAAGCTGAAGATTACAAGACCATACCCTTCAGTAGGAGATGATGCTGTCCACCATGCAGGAAAACCGGCGACTTGAACACTAGTTGCAGCATCACCGGCGGCCGGAGCAGAGGTTGCAGCACCATGGGCGGCAGGAGAACCGGTGCCTCGCCTGGAACCAGTGACTCGATCCATTCTCTGAGAGATTGGGGATGGATTTTGGTTCATGAGTGTTGGGGTGGAAATCGATTAGAGGAGGGGCCGTTGCGCTGCAGATTAGGGAGGGGATTTGGATGAGGGCGCGAGAGAGGGAGATGAGGGCGCCGGTGATGTCTTTGGTGTCGCGGCAGAGGGGGCACCAGAGAGGAGGGAGGCGGGACGGCGTGAGAGGGGCACGGCCGCGAGAGGGGCGCGGGAGCGCTCGCAGGAGGAGCCAAGCAGGAGCGCGCGCGGGAGGGGAGGAACCAGGGCACCAGAGGGGAGGGAGGCGGGATGGCGCGAGAGGGGCACGGGCGCGGGCGCCAGAGGGGCGCGGGAGGGGAGGAACCAGGGCACCAGAGGGGAGGGAGGCGGGACGGCGCGAGAGGGGCGCGGGCGCGGGCGCCAGAGGGGCGCGGGAGGGGAGGATCCAGGGCACCAGAGGGGAGGGAGGCGGGACGGCGCGAGAGGGGCGGGCGCCAGAGGGGCGCGGGAGCGCGCGCGGGAGAAGCGAAGCAGGAGCGCGCGCGGGAGGGGAGGAAGCGGAGCGCGCGAGGAGGAAAACTGGCGGCGGCGCAAGGGATCCGGGGGAGCGAAGGAAGAAACGAGGTGAGTCTCCCCAACGCCGGTTCGGGGGTTTCTTAGCGCATCGGTACAGGAGAAGACTTCGTTTCCTCCTCAGGAAACGGTTTCTTTGTTTTTTCTTCTCACTCCACAATAAATCTATTGCCACATCATCAAATTGCTTAGTTGGCAAGGTAATTAATATAGATAGAAACTACAATAAATATGCCATTGGGACTGCTCTGAGAAGAAAAAACAAAGAAACTGTTTCCTGAGGAGGAAACGAAGTCTTCTCCTGTACCGATGCGCTAAGAAACCCCCGAACCGGCGTTGGGGAGACTCACCTCGTTTCTTCCTTCGCTCCCCCGGATCCCTTGCGCCGCCGCCAGTTTTCCTCCTCGCGCGCTCCGCTTCCTCCCCTCCCGCGCGCGCTCCTGCTTCGCTTCTCCCGCGCGCGCTCCCGCGCCCCTCTGGCGCCCGCCCCTCTCGCGCCGTCCCGCCTCCCTCCCCTCTGGTGCCCTGGATCCTCCCCTCCCGCGCCCCTCTGGCGCCCGCGCCCGCGCCCCTCTCGCGCCGTCCCGCCTCCCTCCCCTCTGGTGCCCTGGTTCCTCCCCTCCCGCGCCCCTCTGGCGCCCGCGCCCGTGCCCCTCTCGCGCCATCCCGCCTCCCTCCCCTCTGGTGCCCTGGTTCCTCCCCTCCCGCGCGCGCTCCTGCTTGGCTCCTCCTGCGAGCGCTCCCGCGCCCCTCTCGCGGCCGTGCCCCTCTCACGCCGTCCCGCCTCCCTCCTCTCTGGTGCCCCCTCTGCCGCGACACCAAAGACATCACCGGCGCCCTCATCTCCCTCTCTCGCGCCCTCATCCAAATCCCCTCCCTAATCTGCAGCGCAACGGCCCCTCCTCTAATCGATTTCCACCCCAACACTCATGAACCAAAATCCATCCCCAATCTCTCAGAGAATGGATCGAGTCACTGGTTCCAGGCGAGGCACCGGTTCTCCTGCCGCCCATGGTGCTGCAACCTCTGCTCCGGCCGCCGGTGATGCTGCAACTAGTGTTCAAGTCGCCGGTTTTCCTGCATGGTGGACAGCATCATCTCCTACTGAAGGGTATGGTCTTGTAATCTTCAGCTTTTCGTATTGCCTAACAAGTTATCTCTGTGAATTGGTTCTGAAAATAATCGCACTAGTAAATAATAGTCTACTAGTTTAGTGTACTAGTCTGTCAATTGGTTCTGAAAACAACAGTCTGAAAAGAATGGTCTACCGGTTCTGATTGAAGAAAAATTGCCTACTAGTTTGGTCTTGTAATCGATATTCAACAAGTACCTTATGGTTTAGCACAGAGCTGCCATTTTTTTGCTAGTTCCACATAACTGTAGCACATTATTTGCACTGAACATCTTTTTTTCCTATTTTCAGGATGTACCCACCAGGTGGGTTTACCAATTTTCTGCAGTCAAACCAATTTGCTAACCATCCTAATGAAAATAATAGTCCAAGTCCTAAAGGAACCCCGTTAGGTGGAAGCAATTCAGTGCATGATGTAAATGCAGAAGACAAAGAAACAATCGATGTTGATGCGGATGAAACCCTCCAATATGCTAGGACCGACAAGCGATTGACCTGGACGAAAGTTGAAGACGCTAGATTGGTAAGCCACCTTTCTTACTTTGTAAACTTTGAGCCTGGACTATAGGAAAAAATCTGCTTGGTTGTAAACATTGAGCTGCTGTTTTCTAAATGTAGGCCGCTGCTTGGTTGCATAACTCAAAGGACCCGGTTGATGGAAATGACAGGAAGTCAGATCAATATTGGGCGGATGTTACTGAAGAATATAACAAAACCACAGAGAGTTGCCGCAGGAGAAACCGGAACCAACTGAAAATCCGTTGGGATCGTGTTAAGAAACTAGTCAGTGAGTTCCATGGTTGTTGGGTAAAAACCACTAGAGTGTACAGAAGTGGGATGAGTGATGACCAATTGATGGATCTTGCTGACAAGATGTATGCCTCTGAACATAGTGGTAAAGATTTCATGCTGAAGCATATATGGAAGGTTGTACGAGATGAAAGGAAGTGGTCTGCATATGTCAACAAAATGGACAAGGACAAGGACAAGGACAAGGGTGCAACTACTAAGCCAGCTCAAGTGGTGAATTTGGAAGATAATCCTAACATTCGTCCTATGGGGCATAAGAGGGCCAAGGATGAGCGCTATGGGAAAAGGAAGGCACCTGAGGCTTATTCAGCTATTAGTGAGAAGCTAGACAAGTTCATTGAAGTAAGCACAATGGCTAGGAAGGACCGTGAGAAGATGTCAGAGGTGCAACAAAATTTGGCAAATAGTAAGGTTGAAGCCGCCAAGCTTACTCATAAGGCAGCACAAGAACAACTCAAGTGTAAAATGCTAGACACTTATAAAGAGTTACTGTTAGCACCTGCAAGCAGTCTGAGTGCACATGCTTTGGCTGAGAGGGAGAAAGCACTGGAGAGTATGAGGTTGGCCTTATTTGCTAAAGATAATTAAGGTATTTGCTAAACTGCATGCTGTTTTTTATAATTCAGTTCTAGATCATGTGAAACTGCTTAAAGTTCTAATTAAGGTATTTACAGTTCCTGCTTAAAGCAAAGTAATCATAGCAACTATCTTAGCAGTACTGTCACATTTCCCTTCAGACAATTAGCAATGTTCTCCATAAGAAGAAATGTTCAGTAATTCTTTGATGGCCCATGTAAAGAACTTGATGTTTGGACCATAGTTTACTGGCTGACAAAAGCAAACGTTTAACCTGTTACATGATTTCATAATGCTACTCCTAGAAACATGAAATTTCAGTTCCTGTCAAGAGTACATTAGCTAAATATTTGTATTTGCTCTGACCATAACACATGCTCATGGAAAATGTTTGTGTTGAAAGCTCTAAAGCAATTGTAATAAGAATCTTGTTATCTAAGTATATGAGACTGAAAAGATCTCTTGAGACATAAGATTCATTGTTATCTAAGTACATGGGATGTAATAAGAATCTTGTTATCTAAGTATATGAGACTGAGGCTGTGAGGCACAATGCAAGCATGGCTGCATCGATGAGTGTATTGACAATTAGTTTTGAACCATTATCCTTGTCTTTGAGTAGATCTGAGTTGTCTCAGTTTTGCTGATTTTTACTCTTTAGAGAGAAATTGCAAGATATGATTTCGTGGTTTGCAACATATATACAACTGCCATTCAGAAATGAGTATTTGCTATTCTGTAGTTCTGTAGTTCATCTTCTGTAGTTCTGCCATTCTGTAGCATCTTGTCAAAAGCTTCTGTACTTTTGTATTAAGGTATTTGCTAAACTTGCTAAAGTACTTGCTGTTAATTAAGGTATTTGCTAAACTTCTGTACTCCATGCTGTTTTTTGTGTGAACACAACAACTATTTTTTGTCTAGATCATGTAAACTTCTGTACTTGCTGTGAAAACTGCACTATTCTCTTGATGGAATATAGCTCACATATTAGTATATTTGATGATGTGAATGTACACACTACAAAGTATTATCCAGGGAATACCCAATATCACGAAACTGATCACTTCTTCTCAAGGTGGCATACCTCCATGCTGTTTTTTGTGTGAACACAACAACTATTATTTGTCTAGATCATGTGAACACAACTGCACTATTTATTTGCTGTGAAAACTGCACTATTTATTTGCTGTGAAAACTGCACTATTTAATTGGTGTGAACACTGCACTGTTTTTTTGCATGCTTTCTATGGTGTGAAAGTGCCTTCTCATCTCTCGTGTGAACATTGCCTTCTCATCTCTGGTGTGCATATATGCACGGGCAGCATACACCCACGGCCTTCTCATCTCTAGTGTGCCCTCTATCTGTAGTTCTCTCTTACTTCCCCTAATGTCTCACCAACCACCGCATGATGTTGAACCTCATGACGAGGATGGCAGCATAGACCCAGAGGATTTATACACATTTGAAGAATTTCTGGTTGAGCAAGAATTATTAGAAGACCTACAAGATCATATGGTTGCAGAATTGAGGGATGATATTGAAGCGCTAGAAGAAGGGAGGAGACGTAACAGTGGTCCAAGGAGATATTTGGCAAGGCCTCGTGAAGAAGCCAATCAACGGCTTATGGATGATTATTTCTCACTTAATCCTGTCTACAATTCTACTATCTTTCGTAGAAGGTTTAGGATGAGAAGGCCCCTCTTCCTGCGCATTGTCAATGCCCTCGGTGAGTGGTCTCCATTTTTCACCTTAAGACTAGATGCTGTTAAACGCCCTGGGCTATCGCCAATTCAAAAGTGCACAGCTGCTATTAGACAATTGGCAAATGGCAGCCCTGCAGACCAGCTTGATGAGTATATCAAGATTGGAGAGAGTACTGCAGTGGAGTGCTTGAAGTTGTTTGTCGAGGGTGTGATTTCAGTATTTGGGGCAGAGTACTTGCGACGCCCCACGGTACAAGATGTTGAACGCCTAATGCAGATCGGAGAGCGTCGTGGGTTCCCTGGCATGCTAGGGAGTATTGATTGTATGCATTGGCGTTGGGAAAGATGTCCCTACGCATGGAAGGGGATGTATACCCGTGGTGATCATGGTGTACCTACGGTTATTCTAGAGGCAGTTGCTTCGCACGATCGTTGGATATGGCATGCCTTCTTTGGTGTTGCTGGATCCAACAATGATATCAACGTGCTTAACCAATCGGATTTGTTTGTCGAGCAGCTGAGAGGAGAAGCTCCTAAGGTGCAGTACTATGTCAATGGAAGGCAATATAATACTGGTTATTACCTAGCAGACGGCATATATCCAGAGTGGGCTGTTTTTGTTAAGTCAATACGTAACGCACAGTCAGATAAACATAAACTGTTTTCACAAAAGCAAGAAGGGGCAAGGAAGGATGTTGAATGTGCCTTTGGTATTTTGCAATCTCGCTTTTCTATTTTGCGTCGACCAGCACGTCTATACGAGCAAGGGGATCTTGGGAATATCATGCTTGCCTGTATAATCCTCCACAACATGATAATTGAAGATGAGAAGGATATAGAGCAAGTTCCTCTTGATTTGAACGAGGAAGCAAGCACGTCAACTGTTGAAGCACCTACAATCACTCATGGACAAAACCCGGAGATGGAAGAAGTGCTACAAAGAAATGCCATTATTCATGATCGTGAAACTTACAAACAACTTCAATCAGATTTAATTGAACATATTTGGCACAAGTTTGGGAACTCAAATTAATTAGGTACAAATGTGTGGGTTTATGTATATACTAACCTTGTTGTCTATAAGTGATAATTTTTAACTATGTCTATTGTTTATGTATATACTAACCTTGTTTATGTGTGGGTTTATGTATATACTAACCTTGCACATTTCAAAGATCAAACTTGAGACATACTGCTTATCTCTTAGATTGCAATGGAGTTTGTTTAGTGTAATTATTGAGTTTATATGTACTTCTTTCAATCACACTTTCACTATGGTGCTCATCAGCGTTTTCAGTGTAATACTCTTTAAACCTGTGTAAACCATAGGAGATTCAACTCAGATTAACTAAGAGATGCAATACTCTTGAAATTTTCACTGTGCTGCAGAAACTATGTATTGTAAGTTTGTAACAACTTGAAAGCACACACTTTTTTGCTGGCAGGGCATTTTTTTCATGCCTGGTTTGCCCTGCAGTTATTTACTTTTGCCCTGCAGTTATTTATATGACGATTTAAGTAAATAGTATTTTTAACTTCTCCTTTTTGCAATTATTATTTTGCAGTCGTTTGATTCAATAATTTGTTTTGGCTTACCGGATCAGCAAACCCATGTTGAAATAGCTTCCCAGTATGCAAAGCACTTGACCAAATCTGAATTGGTTCGTTGTCCACTGAAGGGTAAGTACTTCATTCTGATTCTTAGTATTGGGATTTCTTGTTCATTGTTCTACATATTTACCAGTCAAATTTCACTAAGAACCGTCCAACACACCAGCTTATGAGGTTTTCCCGGATTTGTTTGACTAAAATGGTGAAATTATGTGTTCCTGTGAAAGTTCAGTACTTCAGCTTATAAGAGGTTCAAAAAAATGAGAATTATTTGTGCCTCTGTATACAACTTGGTACGCGTCATCTCAGGCTTGGCTTCAGTAAGCTATATCCATGACCTCGCCAGGATATTCTGGGGACAACTATGTCGTTTTTTTTAACAACTTGTGTATTGAATTCAGATGGTTATGCTTTATTTAGATTAGTGAAAGCTGCGTCAGTTCTTATTTGTCTTACTTCTCTATTATTTCCCATTAATCACACTATGTTTGTAGCCATTTGATCATGGACGTGCATACTATGGATAAGACTGCAAATAGATCTTGCCCATTTGCTAAACTGCATGCTGTACTCCATGCTGTTTTTTGTCTATAAGTGATAATTTTTAAAATCTATATAGTTACATGTATACTTGTCTATTGTTATATTACTTTGAATTTTGTTAATTGACTTGCCCATCGTTTTTTTCAGGCTACTCAAGGCGATCTGGACATGGAGTTCATGTGGAGATGATGAACGGCCCATGATTATCTAGATATTATTATATATTTATGTTTGAAATGCTACTTAAATTCCTATGGTTAATGTATTGGATGACTCGGTGTTATTTACCTACCACTATATATTAACGTGGCTACCTGCATGTGGCAACATGGATTCCTACATGGATACTTGCCACAACTGATTGTTCTCAGTTTCTAATACATGCATTGTCTCATTAAATGTTATTCTCCATGGAAACCGCTATAGGAAACTACACATTGGGAGGATTAGGTCTATATTAGAATTTATTGCTCTTGGAAACTACTCTAGAAACTATGCATTGGGACTGCTCTCACTCCACAATAAATCTATTGCCACATCATCAAATTGCTTAGTTGGCAAGGTAATTAATATAGATAGAAACTACAATAAATATGCCATTGGGACTGCTCTAAGGGTCATTTGGAACTGCATTGTTTCTCTCTCTTTTTAAGAATACATTTTTAAAAAGGAAAAGGCAGTGATGGATAATGATCTAATGATACCCTACTGCTAATCCTGTGTATGAACTATCTGGTAGCTGGTACTTTGCGCTCGAACTGAAAAGTAATAATAATTAAACCACGAAGAGGAAGAGTTGGCAGTAGTAGGCAGGGGGTACTTGCTTCAGTTCCTGCTTAAGAGAGGAAGTGCCTTCTTGCTCTCTCTCTCTCTCTCTCTCTCTCTCTCTCTCTCTCTCTCTCTCTCTCTCTCTCTCTCTCTCTATTTAAGTTGTTTTGCCCCCCCATGTCAGCTGCAGTCTGGGCCCTGGGGGAATCTGAGGCTGCCGCTCACCTGAGTCTTGAGGGAGACTAGAGCCTGGGCAAACGCAGCAGTGCTGCAGAGGGAGAGAGAGAGAGGAGGGTTGAACAAACTGTGCCAAGATTGCCCTCCAGTTCGTCCTTACTCTTGCTTTGGAGGGATCTGAAGCTGAGCTGCTTGGAAAGGCGAGGTGAGTGGCTGGATGAATTGTCGTGGTGTTGGTTGAGTGGTTCCCTTTTCCTGCAAGATTGCTGAGCCAAAATTCTCTCTTCTCTCTTTGTTCCCTTACCTTTCTGCTGCTGCTGCTTCTTTTGCCCAGCCTTTTCAGCTGTGAACTCTGCTGATGATGATGGCGGCTGTGCGGTAGAAAAGCTTCTCCTGCCAGTGGAAAAGGTGGGGAACTTCCTCCATAAAAAGTTGTTGCAGTGCGTGGAAATAGCTCAGTTCTGCTAAATTGCTTGCTTCCGGGTAGTAGTGGAGGGTGGTGGTGATTAAAGATGACAACTTTCGTGGACTCGGCGGCCATGGAGCGGGAGAGGGAGAATGACAAGTGCCTGGACCCGCAGCTGTGGCACGCCTGCGCCGGCGGCATGGTCCAGATGCCGCCGGTGAACTCCAAGGTGTGCTACTTCCCGCAGGGCCACGCCGAGCACGCGCAGGGGCAGGGGCCCGTCGAGTTCCCCGCCGGGCGAGTCCCGGCCCTCGTCCTGTGCCGCGTCGCCAGAGTCAAGTTCATGGCCGATCCGTACACTGATGAGGTCTTCGCCAAGATCCGCCTCGTCCCAGTCCGACCCAACGAGCCGGGCTACGCCGGCGACGCCGACGACGGCATTGGCGCCGCCGCGGCCGCCGCGCACGAGGAGAAGCCCGCTTCCTTCGCCAAGACGCTCACGCAGTCCGACGCCAACAACGGCGGGGGCTTCTCCGTGCCTCGGTACTGCGCCGAGACCATCTTCCCTCGGCTGGACTACTCCGCCGATCCCCCCGTGCAGACCGTGCTCGCCAAGGACGTGCACGGCGTGGTCTGGAAGTTCCGGCACATCTACCGCGGCACGCCCCGCCGCCACCTCCTCACCACGGGGTGGAGCACCTTCGTGAACCAGAAGAAACTCGTCGCTGGAGACTCCATCGTGTTCATGAGGACCGAGAATGGGGATCTCTGCGTGGGCATCCGGCGCGCCAAGAAAGGGGGCGTCGGAGGGCCGGAACTGCTGCCGACGCCGCCTCCGGCAGGGGGCAATTACGGAGGATTCTCCATGTTCTTGAGGGGAGAGGAGGACAGCAACAAGGTGATGGTTGTAAGGGGTAAGGTGAGGGTGAGGGTGCGGCCGGAGGAGGTCGTCGAGGCTGCTAATCTTGCAGTGAACGGGCAACCATTTGAGGTTGTTTACTACCCGAGGGCGAGCACACCGGAGTTCTGCGTGAAGGCGGGGGCGGTCAGGGCAGCGATGCGTACCCAGTGGTGCCCCGGCATGAGGTTCAAGATGGCCTTTGAGACGGAAGACTCGTCGAGGATCAGCTGGTTCATAGGGACCGTCTCGGCCGTGCAGGTGGCTGACCCCATTAGATGGCCTAATTCACCTTGGAGGCTTCTTCAGGTATATCTCCAATTCTCCATCATGTATAGTTGTACACTGTCCTCTCAAGCACAGCAACACAAAATTCTAGTCGATTTATTGGTGTCACAATGCTAAACACTTGCCTGGAATGGTTTGTGCAGGTGACTTGGGATGAACCGGACTTGTTACAGAATGTGAAAAGAGTGAGTCCATGGTTGGTTGAGCTTGTGTCAAACATGCCAGCCATTCATCTTGCTCCTTTCTCGCCTCCTCAGAAGAAGCTGTGCATTCCATTGTACCCCGAGCTTCCGCTCGATGGCCAATTTCCGACCCCGATGTTCCATGGAAGCCCACTCGGTCGTGGGGTTGGTCCTATGTGCTATTTCCCGGATGGCGTTCCTGCAGGCATACAGGGAGCCAGGCATGCTCAATTTGGTATATCTTTATCAGATCTCCGCCTTAACAAACTGCAGTCGAGTCTGTCATCCCACGGGTTTCACCAGCTCGATCATGGCACGCAGCCAAGGATCGCTGCTGGGCTTATCATCGGTCGTCCGGCAGCTCGAGATGACATCTCGTGCTTGTTGACCATTGGTACCCCCCAAAACAACAAGAAATCAGATGTCAAGAAGGCGGCACCCCAGTTGATGCTTTTCGGAAAACCAATACTCACGGAGCAGCAGATATCTTTAGGTAACTCTGGGGGCTTTCCTCCGGGGGATGCTAGGAAGAGCCTTTCTGATGGGAATACCCAAAAGACGGCAAATAACTCGGATCTTTCAAGCCCAAGAAGCAATCAGAATGGCACTACAGAGAACTTGTCCTGTGGAGGAGTTCCATTGTGCCAAGACAACAAGGTGCTTGATCTTGGGTTAGAAACCGGGCACTGCAAGGTATTCTTGCAGTCAGAGGATGTTGGGCGCACACTTGATCTCTCTGTTATTTGTTCATATGAGGAGTTATATCGGCGGCTTGCTGATATGTTTAGTATCGAGAAAGCTGAGTTGATGAGCCATGTTTTCTACCGTGATGCCGCTGGGGCACTCAAACCCACTGGAGAAGAACCTTTCAGGTTTGTATGATTTTATTTTAAAATGTGTGTTTCTATTCAAGCGTAAGATTACTTGTTTTAGGAATCAATTATATAGTTAGTCACATTCACTCTTCAAGTAGTAATTTTTCTGATTTCATACTCTAATTTGTTGTTAGCTAGAACCATTAAATACCTGAGATTTTCATGTAATAATATGCATTTGGTAACCTCAATGTGACCTATTTAAACTGGGCAATATCTAGTGGCCTCATTTGTAGTAGTTGTGATCTTTCTAGACCTTTCAGCTAGTTAGTATATCCAAACTCACTTATCTTGAAGCACCCAAACTCTAGGTGTTCTTGCCTTGGAAGCATTCCTATGGTACTTTGACTTTAGGAGCTTCCAGCTGAGACATCTGGTTTCCATATTGTTCAATTAGCCATCATTCTCAAATCGCATTTGCTTCATTTTTCCGCTTTTAATTGTCCTCTTGTTCACGACAGATACTAATGTATTAGAAAAAGCTTGATCTGAAATTGCAGTGAGTTCACGAAAACAGCGCGTCGGCTGACGATACTAACGGATACGAGCGATAGCTTAGTGAGGTAGGAGAAACCGAGAAAGCTCGTCACTTGTACAGCTGGAGGATATCACAGTGGCAGTTTTGAAGGCAAATTGCCACTTCCAAGTGCTGGTGCAGTTTCAAGGAGGCAGTTCAGTTTTCTTCGATTATAATCAAGGACCATTATTTATTGGCAGATTTCACCAGACTAGCTCTACCCTGCTGTTGTCATGTAAACTGATCATAGCAGCTGCATGTGATCCCTATGATTATGTACTCTGCCACGAACAATTCCTCAGCAAATGCAATCCCTGAAAGTTTTGGGAAGAATGTTGAGTTGTCTGAAGTGCTGAAGCCCATGTGCTTTGTCTGTGGTCTGTACTTCCATCAAATCAAAAAACATGCTGCGCTTCCAAGAAACGATGAACTGGATCCAGGAAGGACAAAATTTGTGGACTTGGCTGAGCCATGAAATGCATACTTTCGTTTCACGTCACGCAGCTGGCTAATCTGAAAGATGAGTGTAATGTCTGTCGTGGGGACTTCTTGTACGGTCTGCTCTAACTAGCTTTTGCTTTTTAATTTTGTCTCTTTTTTTGTACTTTTTAGGCTTTTTTCGCTTATTTTTTTTATTGTCCATAACAATGTAACCTTTTTAAAAAAAAATTAATTACGCTGAAAAAGCTAACAGCGGTTATGGTGTATTTCAGTCACTACAGTATAAAAAAACAAAGTTTTATACCTACATAGTATATTTCAGTCACTACAGAATAAAAAGACAGTTTTAAACCTATAAGCCTAAGGCCCCGTTTGGCACAGTTCAGCTTCACTAGTGAAGCTGTTTTTGTTTTGTTTCAGCTTCACGAGCAGCTTCACCGATGAAGCTAAATCTGTTTTGGAAAACTGTTTGGCAAAACAGCTTCACCAACAGCTTCATGCATGGCTGAGAGAGGGCAATTGTCCAAGATGCCCCTGTCTACCTGACTTGTTCTAACATTTGGAGTTGTATGTTTGTATATGGTCATATGAATTAAAAAATAATATATTTGAATGAGTATGAATTAAAATATTAAAATAATAAATAATAAAAAATTAAAATCATTAGGAAGCAATATTAATGTCTTGTTTATGTTTCCTGAACGGGAGAAGTGAACGGGATGGACTAGTGGCAAATGCGTGTAATTTTGGTGACCTAGAGGGGCAGTGGGTTTCTAGGACTGCGGGCCTGAGGGAGAGAGCTGTGAAAAGCTAACTTTTTCAGCTTCACCTCTCCCCATTCCTTTGTAAGAGCAGAAAAAAAGGAGCTTCATCCATGAAGCTGTTTGCAAAAAGGGTATTCGGCAAAAAAACAGCTCACAACAGCTCATGAAGCTGTTGGTGAAGCTGTGCCAAACGGGGCCTAAATGAGCACGTACTGTCTCTGTCTGTAGCAATTGGAGAGCAAGCGGGTCGTCGGAGCGCGACGTTTACGACTACAACCCCCCCCCCCCCCGGTTCACAAAACAAACCGGCTCCGCCACTCACGTCAGGCGATATCTTGCTCTTTTGCTGCTCTGTAGCTTAGGAGCAACACACATTCTCGGTTTTGGATTGTTCATCTCATAGAAGATTACCATTTGTCCCTTTCTAACCGGCTTCTGATTTGTTATTGATTTTTGGCTACAAATGTACTATAGCGATTGTTAACTTTTTTGAGAGTCAAAAAATAAAAGAAAAAACATAATATATCATCACGGACAATACAAAGAAATAAAAGCTAAACAATAAAAAAATCAAAATTAAAAACCAACCCATTTTAAATGGCTAAAGACAAAACCCGAAGCCAAAGAAATCAAAATCCGAAGCCCTTTAGAACGGAGGCTTTTATATGGTACCGTCTGATTTAGATCCTGCATACGATCGTGATCGGAATGGTCCTGCTACTACGGTCAATGAGGCGATCCGGCCGATCGGAGTATGCGCGGGCCAAACGAGCCGGCTGCAGGCACGCGTACGGTCGCCCTCTCGCTTCAGTCCTGCCGTCTTTTCTCTGACGTAGCAATGGTCGATGAGGTGATCCGGCTGATCGGACGACGACGCGCCGGCGGGTGCGTGCACGCATATGCATCGGTTGGTCGCTTGGTGTTGCGCTGTTGCCTGATGTATCGGCCTGTTCTTTTCAGCTTCTCAAAGCTGCTTTTCGGCTTTTCTACAGTAACTAACTTTTAAATAGAGTATTTTTTTAAAATATGATCTACTAGTTAATTACAGTACATAATTTACTGGCTTTATTTATATCAGCAAAAACCGCATGTGAGTTTTTGTTACTCTGTAATCTCTCATACAAACAGTCTAAAAACCACAAGCCACAACCAAAAACTATAAACCGCAGTAAAAAAAACCGGCCCATCATCCTCTCTTTTTTGCTGTGCAATTCTGCGTACGTCTTGTTTGGCATTACACATTTCCCGGTTGGTACGTAGGGGATCCCTCGTCTGACGCTCGGCTGGGATTCAGAAAGAAACAAAAACTCTTCTCAGGGAAGCAAGCAAGCAACCAATCCGTGCAATTAATTCATGGTGCTTTTTATTTTATTTTTGCTTTACACTGCACTAGTAGTACTGCTACAACGCACCAATCTTCTTTTTCTCCCGGCTGCACTGTTGAATGCTCAGAATCACATAGTCGCCGTGCTCCTTTTGTACATACATTCGCTCTGCAATACGTGCCCACTAGCTTGAGAGTTTGTGAAGGACCGATTTGTATTACTTTCTGATCCCGTAAATGCGCTGAATTGTCCCGTATAATTTCGAGGCTCTAGTACTCTGTAATCTGTATTCATTCAATGCTTTCCATAACCTTGCACGGTAAAAAAAATGGAGTAGTACTAGGAACAGCCCAGCACTACTGAAACTTCGAAGAGGCGGTAATCGGAGTATTTACTTGAGTATTTACGGCCCCAGCAAAACAGCGTCTCACCGGTCCATGCGTGTACACACCACAGTGGCGGGCCAAAACTCAAACTCTGTAGAACGAATCCTTTTAAAATCTTTAAAATCTTACACGTTTCACTATAAATATCAATAGTATTTAGACTATTTTGCAAAAAACATGTGGAGTTGCTTGACCTCACAAGTCATAACTAGAGCTGCCACTGCAAAACAGTACTCCCTTCAGTCACAAATACATGTGGATTTGGACATCAACATGATCGTCAAAAAATAATTTTAACCACTAATTTATATTATCATATATTTATAAAATTCAATAAAATTATTTTTCAAGACAAATCTATATATGTGATTTTCATGTATTTAACCTAAACAATTAAAAGATATTAATAGCCAAAATTTTAAAATTTTAACTATTCGTATCCCAAAACAACGTGTTGGTGATTAGAAAGAGGAGCAGTATAAAAATTACCACAACTGCGGGCCGACGTTTGCTCGATTGGTGTTGTTTGGCAGTGGCCAGCTCGCCCGCCTGGGTTCAAGCCCGGTGCCATATTTTTTAGGAGGCACTATTCACATAACAGTGCCCTCTGGTACTGTCGTTCTCAGAGTACTCGCACGCATGTGGATGCATTTTAGTAGTTAAAGCGTGTGCTTACACTCTCAGATATCTTGAGTTATCGTCTCGTCTTAAGCGTGTGTATTGAACATATCTATATGCATGTGAATAAGCATGTATGTGTCCTTATTGACTGTTGTGCTTATGATCTCAAAAAAAGATTACTACAACTAGCTAGCTAGGAAGCCCCGTTTAATAGAGTACCGGGAGAAGACAAATCTAGCAGCTAGCGTTGAATCACGCGACGCGACACGATCAATTATACTAGTGCTATACTATAAGTCGATCGGTTCTGAATCCAATAGCGTGGCTCGGCAGCTCTCTTCTCGGTCGCCGGGCGCGACGTACGCACGCGTTTTTTCCCCATCTTCCTGCCGGTTGCATCGCCTCAACGCGTTGCATGCCGCCCGGGTGGCTCGTGCACTGTTCCAGGGTCAAACTGTAGCAATCTAGGATCCAAATCGGTTTAGATCTAACCCTATTCTAAATAGATCATGCACACGTAGCAATTCGCTTGTACTTTCGTTCTCGCTTCGCACAAAACGGTTAACCGAGGGTGCTACTATTGAAACTTATAGACTTATATATAAGTGTTTCTCAAACTAAACTAACTAGATGAAACTAACTCATATTCTCATATACATACATATACTAGCTGAATGCCCGTACGTTGCTACGGATTAAAAGCACAGCCTCCAATCCCACTTCAATAAAAAAAACATATAAGATACAAACGAAATGGGCTAATTAAACCATGGCATATAACATCCATACTACGTGTTGGCATATAAATGATTCAACAGTTCGTTTCCCTTTCTTTTAATTCATTTCTCCTCTCCACCTTTTCCCCGTGGTGGAAATGCACATGCCTAGTGAAGAAATATCTATTTAGAAGCATCATCACTATGACTCCCTTCAGCGGGTAGCTCGATGGAGTGCTAAATAACTATGTTGCGGATATGTTGCGAAACAGTATAATCTTGTAAAATTTCAATTAAGACATGAGGCACTATGACTGCAATTCTTTTTGCCATGATATACTGCATCAAAAATAAGGTGAAAGACAATGAAAAGGAGAAGCAAATGCAAACAACAGATTGAGCATTTGGACAAATTCTGTAGTTCTGCTTTCAAGAGAAAAACCCTGCAATCAATAACACGTAGTTAATTCTGTTGGCATTCTTTTTTTAACGAAAACTTATGTTGGCGTTCTTATGATCTTATATTTTATTTATGTTACTGAATCTGATATGACGTGGTAGTATGCAGAGGTGCTGATTAGCTGCAAAACATCTGATACATTAGTCTTCCTTTCTTTGCAACATAATCAGGCTGTGAGTAGAAAGTTTTGTAAGTTTAAAGGGATATAACAAACATCAAATTAGCATTAAGATGCATTACACTATTTAGATTTCTTTTAATGAATCATCGGACTAAACTATTGTGTTTGGCTTTCATGGAGCTGTAGAGAAAAGTCAGATAGCTTCTCAATCAATGGAACATTTCAATCAACCAAGGCATGTGGTTCAGTTTTGAAACTCGGATGTCAGAAGAAATGAATCAGTAATCTAGCTAAATATGTATAACTAAATATCCTTATTTCGGATTTGCACATAAAAACCATTTAAAACCAATATGCAATGCACATACTAATACCATATGATGAAAATAAAAGCACTTTTCGACCTTGAATTGAAGTATGAGCTGAAAAAGGAACCTTTTTGAACAGGCCCCAGCATGCATCCTGCTAGTATGGTACCAAGAATCAGTAGTTTGACGGTACTGCTTGCTATAATAGAGAATACCCTTTTCCCTTTTAAGTGCACTATCTAGCCTGGAGAGACATCTTCCACCTGTAAGAACAGCGAGAACAAATCAAATAACACCGTATGATTAATAATGAATTCAAGCTTTTCTTTGATGTATGCACAATACAGAGGTGGAACGTAAAAGTAGCATCACATATAGGCCTGCTGACATCTGCTTCTACAAAACATTTGATTGACACATCATGTTAAACATGTAAGAACCCCTCCTCGTACAGTAGCCCACCAAATAGCCCCGTTGTTATGTAGATCATTGTAAATTTGGAAGTAATTTCTGAAAATCTCATCAGGAATTGACCCCTTTTTTGTGTGAGACTAAAGGTGGGAACTTCCAAGATGATACAGTGAGATTAGAAGTAAGGCACATACCATTTAGCACCGGTGAGACGCGTGGGCTGTGACTTCAGCGAGCATGTCAGGCATTGGCACGGACGAATCGGCGGCAGGAGCAGGCGCACGGGAGCCGTCGCCGTCGCTGGCGGGGGCCTTGGGCTGGGCAAAGGGGTGACATGCGTCATTTTTATACATATTTACCCGTCATTTTACCCTATTATTTTTCGCATTTTGGGACCAATTATCATTATTTACACGCTTTTCTATATTTAATTGCTCGAAATGGACCATTTTATATTTTTTGTGCTTTTCCGCAGGTCGGCGCGATCTAGGCGCATAAACGACAAATCTGGACTGCTCCATATAGAAGTACGCGTCGTCATGGATGCGTAGGATCTTTTCACGAAGAAATCGGACTTTCAGAGGGCCAGAACAAAAGAAATGAAATGGGAAAAGGGCTTATTTGAAAACCCTAGATACTATGAGGACCAATCTGCAAAATCGCCTAATCCCCATCTCACCAAAACCAGCGCCGCCGCCTGTGGGGAGACTCGAGCCCGGCATTTTGCTTCTCTGCCCTAGCCCCCCGCTTGCTTCTCCTCCCCTTCCTTCTGCTCCGGCGCCGGCGAGGCCGGGCCATCTCGCCGGTGGCCGCCCACTCTATCGCGCCTCTCTTCTCCTCCCCACTGCTACTCGGGCCGCCCCCTCTCCTCTTCCTCCACGGCATCCCCGCCTTCTTCTCCTGCTCTTCCTTCACCGCACCATCTACCGGCTACCTCCCTTCTCCACCACGCCACTCCACTGCACCTCTTCCCTCCTCTGCATGGCCGTGCGCCACCCTTTCCTCTCCACCGCCTTGCACACCTTTGGTCACCGCCGCCGCTCCTCTTTTCGCCCCCTTCTCTCCTCCGGCGCGCCATCCCCTCACCGCCATCTCGCCGCCTACTCCCGTGCGCCGCCCGCCGACCGCACCTTCACCGCCATCCTCTCCGCCTTCCTCTACCGCGCCACCTAGCGCCGCCACTTTCTTCTCCACCACCGGCGCTCCTCCTCCTACTCGCCCATCTCCTCCGTCGCGCCCCCACTTTGCCCCATCTCGACGCCGCCATCATTCACCACCACCGGTCGCCGATTCGCCGCCACCTTCTCCCCCTTTCTACTTCTTCCACCGAGTCCACCGCTCACATCGGCACTTCTCACCGCCATCCACCCGCGCCGCCGCATCCTCCGTCGGCGCGCCACCACTCACCACCTCCGGCCGCCGCGACTTCTCTCCTCTCCTCTTCTCCCTTGGTCTCCCCCTTCATCCTCTGCCCTTGCGCCGCCAGTCCCCTTCTCTACCTTCTCACCTGCCACCGCCAGCCAACGCCGCCGCCTCCTTTCTTCACCTCCAGCGCCTTCTCCACCCGCCGCCATTTTCTCCATGTCTCAGCGCCGCCTCCCTTCTTCTCAACACCCGGCGCGCCACCCTTTCCTCACCACCGCAGCTCCAAGCCGTCCGTAGCCACCTTCTCCTCCCCACTTCTTCCACCGAGTCCGCCGCCCACCGGCGGCGGCATCTTCTTCACACCACCGCACCTCCCCTCACCGGGCCGCCGCTTCTCCTCTTTTCTCCCACCATCCATCTCATCTCCGGCCGCCATCTCCTTCATCCCTCCGTCGCCTGCTCCAGATCCACCTCGACGCCGCCTACATCGCCCCTCTCCCTCAAGCAGTGCGCCGCCCCTGCGCCATCACAGTCGTCCACGCCACCAAAGCACCGGCAACCTCCACCAAGCGCCAGGCCGCCGATCCCCATTACCACCGACGACGGCGACCTCTTCTTCACCATCTCCGACTGCTTCCTCTCCACCGACGCCGACAACTTCTTCCTCTGCTTCACCGAGCCCTCCTCTGCTACTACTTCTTGCTCTTCGATGTATCTCAAACTCTTCTCCTTTACTCTAGGTGGGGGAGCGCACGAGTTTCGAGGTGGGCCTACACGTCAGTCAAAAAAGGCAATAAAAAGAGAAGGAAGTGTAGGATGCACCATCACCTTAAATTCTTTCTTTTAAGGAGTAGAGATATAAACATCATAGACCGGGTGTCACACAAACCGATCGAGCGAAACGACGACGACGGCACGACGCTGCTGCCGCGCGGTCCGTGGCGCGTGGCCGCGCGGGCGCGCGCGCAAAGCTGGGTGCTTTTGCGTCCGGCTGCTGCACGCGGTCGACGTGGCCGCGCGCGCGCGACGTCGGCACGCGGGTGCCGTCGCTTTCGTCTGGCCTGTCTAGCTAGCTGATGTCGTGTCGGGAGCCACTTCCCAATGCCTTGTTGCTTTCGTCCCTGTTATATAGCGATCGATCGATCGATCGATTGGTAGCTTTGCAATTAAGGGCGAGCAGCGATGTTTTCCACATGGAAAGGAAAAAGGGGGCAAAATTTAAGAATAGTAAAAAAATAAATAAAAAATCACAAATTCAAACCGAAATAAGCGAATCATATACTACCTTGTTAAGATCACTTTAGAAAAAAAAAAATACAGACTAGCACTAGCCTGATCAGATTGCCTGGGTCACGGAAGACAGAACCAGCGAGCTAGCTGATTGTCGGACTCGGATCGACCAAAGCCAATTTGATCAGAACACCAAATTAGCTCATTGCTCATAATAATTTCAGTGATTTTATCAACCAAGAAAGAGAAGAAAGAAATGTTGGTCGGATGGAGTACGTGACGGAACCGCAACTGTCAATACGACCGCGGCCGGGGAGGGGGCATGTCGACTGGCGAGCCCAGCCCGTGCCACGGCGCGGCCCACGTGAGGTCGGGGGCAAGGGACACGTACGCCGCACGTGTACATACGTACGGGCTCGCCCTCGATTCGAATGTTCCGTCGAGCGCGCCGCGAGCGGTCGGCTCGACGCGTCCGGTCCGTCCGGCCGCGGCGAGTCAAGTACGTGCCCCACACGGCTGCCCGTTCCGTTCCGTCACGGAGCGGCACAGCTAGTCACGCCACTGGCGTACCGCTTACCACTCTACTCGTCGTCGTGCCATACCAAAAATGTTCAGATTAAATAATCCATCAACGATCATTACAACAAAATCTATTCATCATTTGATAGATCACACTGAACTGTACTACTCGCTCACAAGAAAATTAAACAAACTGTAACAAAAAACTAGTCGTGGCCGGTCAACCGATCCAATCGTCCGATCCATCCAATGCACCTAGAAGTTCGTGTGCCTGTGTACCTGCAGGTTAGTAATTAAAAGCATCATTAGTTAATTAAATCTTGGCATGTCTTTCTGTGCGGTTCGTGAGTGATCAACACAAAATTACTAATCCAAACAGGATCCATAATTAGCTTACGTAGCGCTGCATCTGTTGATTTCGGTAGATCCAAGGCGCGGGGTGAGGACCGATGCTAGCTGACATCGTCGTTGTCGCCGACGGATCCATGCATGCACGCACGCGCGCGCGCCGTGCTCGAGTTTTGTTCGTTTAGGCGCGCCCCGGCGAGAGGAAACCGCCGGGCCTTCTGCTCGGCTGCATGCCCCGATGCCAGGAATGGATATGATTACGTTATTTTAAGTTGTGGTTGATAATTTTTTATTGTAATTTTTTAGATTGTGATAGATGATAGAGATATCGATGTAGACTACGTACATGTGAATGGATTCGAATAACTGTTTAGGAAAACGACTTTAAGAAGCTGCCTAAAAAAATCGCTCTGTTTATTTATACTTTTGTAGCACCTTACGTACCAATATAAGATATTACTAAGGAACGTCATTGCCAAAGTGAAGAATAAATAATAACAACCATATAAATAACAAGAAAATTAAAATTTTAATAGTGCTTTATTAGAGAACCAGCGGAAACTGAAATAAATGTTTGAAACATGGGACCGGTCCACTTCTAATCAAAGAAAGAGTAAATAAGAAAACATAAATAGTGGTAAGTTATGGTGCTGAAAACTCAAGTGCTCCCACCATGCATGTTGCTATTAATCCACTGATCTTTTACCTGAGAATGGAAAGAGCAAACGTGAGATTGCAATCTTAGCAAGTATGCAACAACGATCGCAAGCAAGGTGTGTAAAAGACAAGCAATGCAAGCAAGTAATTGACACGGTTTTAAGTATAATGAAACTAAGTTACTAAAAACACTGATAAAGATCGGAGATAGAGATAACAAGAATAGTGGAATCAAAGATAACTGCTATTTAGGAAGTTATAGCAATGGCAATGACGATTACCTCCCACATATCCGATTATACAAGAGTAGTCAAGTATAACATTGTCTTCGATTGTATAACCGCAGACAGGGTGTAATATCCTAAGTAACGAAAGTGTATGGCCCCCGTACGCTGCCAGTGGGTGAAAATCTCCCCTATGTATGGATAATCTCGGGCCAGGTAACTGTTATATTGTTAACAAATTATATGGTGTAAAATTTAGGGAACTAAGAGAAGGTTATGATAGGAAGAATGATTTGCTAAGGTTGGAAAAGAAGCATGATTTCCGATATAAGGGCAATGTGGAATGATAATATGGTAGTAGTGATCTAGAAATTATTCTAACAGAGATATTATAACATAGCTCACACAAGGATTGGCAACCACCCAAGTTTTATTTATGTGGTGAGTGATTATTAGTTGGATTAACAGGTATTGTATAAATATCATTCGTGACTCGCATATGAAATTATACAAGTAAAGGATCGTGGTACCAGGAAAAATAAACATAGCAGCCCTAATGTTAAAAGATTGCTAGTGGTTTAAACATAAATTTGAAACATGTTCATATGCTACCCCCATTAATGATTTAAGCATGAATTCTAAAACAATAATTAAAAGTATGAATTCTAGAACATTATTAACTACGTATTCTAGAAAACCTAAAAGCATGTGTAACAAGATAACCTAGAACATCATGGTATGAATACAATATTAGAAGTTTATAACCAGACAAGCATTAGTAGTATGATAATAACCAAGCATACATTAGTAATATGATAACAACGAGGCAGGCATTAGTAATATGATAACAACTAGGCAAGCATTAGTAATATGATAGCAACTAGATGAGTTTTAGTGATGTGATAATAATCAGATAAGTTTTAGTGATATGGTAATGACCAGCTGAGTTTTAGTGATATGATAATGATCGAGTAAGATTTAATAATATGATAATGACTAGGTAAGCTTTAGTGATATGATAATGAGCAGGTAAGCATTACAATATGATAGTTGTACTCAAAGGTGTAGGCAACAATTAATTATGGAATAGGTGATATGCGGAACGGAGAAGTTACGGCTACAAAGTACTTGCCTTGAATATGTTCGGTGGATTCACTATACGAAGGATCAGAGGTACGCAACCGCCCGAACTTTCTTTCGAAGGCCACGTACGAACCTACGAAGTGGAACAAAGATGCATCAGATACAATCCAGTTGGAATTTGACAAGAGACGACATGAGATTCACTTGATCAAAAAGAAACGGATTGACCAGCCCCTTTCGTCATGCAAATCGCTGTTTGACTGGCAAATCACGTTCCACAGCACGCGCTAGCAGGACCGTGTGCAAAACATGATTCGGCCGTGACCCAACCGACGAACCACGTCGGCACGTGTGTCAACCATAGCCGCCGCCGGCCCACGCCATCTCTTCCCGGTCGCGCCCACCTACGCGCCTCCCCCTGGCCGCCGCGCCACTACCATGCCGACTCCTCCCAGCTGCGCCTGCGTGTACCTTCCCTTGGCCGTTGCCGCCCTCCATGGCGCCAGCATGCCGCCTATCGAAGCCTGCCACCGCTGCCGCTTGCCATGGCGCCACCACGCAACCTGCCCATGCACTGCCCCGACGCGCTCGCGCCGCGTGCGCATGCCGACGTCGCCAACGACTGGCCACCTCACACGCCAACATCCTCACTAGAAGGAAGAGAGAAGTTGGAGAGGGAGATTGGAAGGAGAGAAGAAAAAGTAGATTGATTCATCGAAGTAGAAGAGGGAGACAATAGATTGCAATACCTATTGAGGAGAGAGATAGAGATGGATTTTTAAACGCTATAAATTCCTTGCTATTTTTTAAAGTGCTACTATTGTGGGGGTGGTCCAACCCCCCGTGACTGGGCGTGCAACTAGTCCAACATGTAATAGGCCCAATAGTGTAGAGGAATATACCAGTGTAAATATACCAGTGTACCCTCATCCTTTGTAAGTACTAAGGGGTAGAATGGGGATTTCCCATTCTACCCCACTCATATATATATATATAAACCCCCAGAAGGGGCAAAAGGGGGGACATCCTCTCATTATCACCAACTCTCTAGATCTAACTCTCCTCTTCCTCTTCTACCAATTCCCCTCTCTTCTGTCTAGTCTGTAGCTACGACAGCTACAATTTTGAAGTATCATTTATCGGAGCGGTTCGGATGCCGGAGACACAGTATCCCAAAAACCTTTCGGTATTGTGTTCTCGTGACCAGACTTTCACGGGCCTTGTTGAATTCTGCTTCACGTGTTGCGTACTGCTCCTCGACGCTTCTGTATCGAGATTGGTTCGTACGTTGACCCTGTTGCTCACCGAGCTTAGCAGCAGGAGCAATATTGTTTTTTCCTGAGAGGAATCTCGTGTAAGCTTTAGACGTTACATGGGTCACCTGGCCTTAAAGCCTAAAAGGCCCAACAAAGCCTAACGGCCCAACAAAACTGCAGAAGCCACGTAGTGCAGTAGAGTTAAAATGGGCCTGAAGCAAATGGGCCACAAAAAAAGGTTTCTCGAAACGCGGCGGCGTCGAGTTCCGCCGCCGGACGGAGGCGAGAGAGAATCAGAGAAGACGAGATGGCGACGATGAGGAGGCACGCGCTCCAGCTCCTCGCGCGCGCGCGGTCTCCTCCTCTCCCTCCTCCTCCTCCGTGCCGCCGCCCTCAGGTTACCACGAATCCTACTCGTGGCCAATCTATAATTCAACTGTTCCTCTCCTCTCCTGTCGCTAAGCGGCGGTTGCTTTTTCGGTGTAGCAGATCGCCGCGCCGAGTGGTTGGCTATTCAGGGGCGCATCGATGGGTTTCTTCTCGAGCGATACGGCTGCGGCTGCGGCTGCGCCTGCGCTGCAGGACAGTTCGAGGCCGGTGACAGCGGCATGTTCGGATGGCGGCGGCGAAGGGGGCGGGCGGTCTGGGAAGTCGGAGCAAGCGGACGCTGGGAAGCCTGTTCGAGGAGGGGTGAGCTGCTTCAGATGCCTTCTTTCCGTAGATGCTTTGCAACGCGATGCGGGTTCTGAATGCGAACAACTGAAATATATACGTTGCCAAAACGTGAAACCGAGAGAATTAGGAGCAGTGATGTTCTGAAATAAGTGCCTGAAATGGGTCATTTTAGTGTGTGAAACTTCGTGGCGACTGACGAGTTGTTCTCACATTATTCTGCTGCTTCCTTGCAGCCTGTCTCGTGGTTGAGTTTTCTTCTGCTTCTTGTGACTGGAGGAGGAATCATAGTGTACTATGACAGGGAAAAGAAGCGTCATATTGAAGGTATATTACTATGGTGAGTTAGTGTATTTTTATGATCTGTGGATCTTTCATATATGTGGTTTGTGATCATGTTACAATTCACGCTAGTGTTTTATTAGTACTACTAAAAGAAATTCTGATGCCGTTCTTCCTGTACCAATTCAGATAGGATGTTGGTATCTATAACAGTAACAGATGTTTGGAAAAGATATGGATAATCCCAGGCAGCTCAGGGTGACTAAGTTTGAGAGGAATTTAAACAACGATATATGACAGAAATATATCAACTAGGGATATATTAATTTATGGAATAGTATCCTCTTTTTCTTCTTTGAGTAAAATGTGAAAAGACGAACTGACAAAGCAACCTTTTTTAAGTGCTTTATCTGCAGATGAATCAATATTGTTTTGGTTGGCTTTCAGTATGTTCTTCTGACTGTCATTACTCCTTACCTGAGAATCAGTATTTGTAGTTGCTACTCACTAGATTTGTAAATGGTTGGATGACATCATGTGCATGTGCAGATAGTGACACATACCAAACATAATAGGCCATTGATGTCTGAGGTGCTGGATGTTGGTATGTTTTGCTGTTTCCATGGTACCTTTGCATTATCCTTCCCTTGATTAAAAAATTGATGCACTTATCAAATACTGGACCAATACTACTCGTGTCTTTACCAACATCTAATGGAAGTACCATCCATGTGCTATGTAGAAGGGAAAGCAATCTGTTCCTTAGACTGTTGTTTTGTTGTTGAATCTATTATGACCAACCTCTTATCCCTTCTTTCTCAGAGTTGAAAAACAAAACAAGTTCTGTGAAACAAGGGCAATCAGCAGGCACTGCTGCTATTGGTGGTCCATTCACTCTTCTAAATCATGATGGGAAACCTGTCACTGAAAAGGATTTCTTGGGTAAATGGACACTGCTATATTTTGGGTTCACACACTGCCCTGACATTTGTCCAGATGAACTCCAGAAGATGGCTGGTGCTATTGATAAAACCAGTATGTCAATTTAATCTTGTTTTGAGTAGGACTGTTGTTTACTGAGCTGTTCATAAATCATGCTATATCTGCTTTTCATCAAGCTGATGGTCTTTTCGAACTTGTTGGGCAATGAAGTGGTATAATAATCACTAATAACCTGCAAAAGCCGACTTTAAAAATTTTTCACTATATTTATGGGAAGACTATGCTATTACACCTATAAATTGCATTTATTAGTTGACACAGAGGATGGCAGAAGGAGGTTCTATACCAGTGTTAAAAAATGCTGGTGATCACTGGAGTTCTGATTTGAATTGGTTGGTTCTGGTTTTGCCCTAGGTGACTCCCAACCCCACTAAATTTGAAGAGAATAAACCATCTCTCTACTTCAGGTCGGATGGTTAGCCTGGGAATATGTTTATAGAAACCCAAGCAGCAGTAGGGTGTTATTGCTTTGTTTATTTTAATTCCATGTAAACTTTTACTTAGCTCTAGTGTAACAGATGATATGGAATAGGGAAGTTTCAAGACAAAATTTACTGCAATTAAAAACTACAAGAGTCAGCATATAAAATAGAACTGCGACAAGAGACGGGATTTCCCTTTTTGTTCATTTATTTTTTTGGATTTTCCCCATGAATATCATCCTAAAAGTTTTGCTTTGATTTGTTTCAGAGGAAAGGGCAAAACTAGAAATTGTGCCAGTATTCATCACAGTTGATCCTGACAGAGACACTGTTGAGCAAGTTCATGATTATGTTAAGGGTATGTAATTGACTCACCCTTTTTCAAACTTTCTGACGGTGGTCCCTTTTGCAAAACTTTTCTGGCAGTGGAGGATGGTTCATTTCACCAAATTCATTAGTTTGTTTTTCTGCACACATTAGCATCTATATATGTTTCTTGTCATTTTCTCAAAGAAAAATGTATGCATATTGTTATATGCTGAGGTTGCTGCATCTCTTCATTTGATTTTCACTTATGATGTCTTACTACTGTTGTCTCACTTGTCTGTTCTGGCAGAGTTCCATCAAGATCTTATTGGACTAACTGGTAGCACAGATGAGATAAGGCAGGTTGCTCGTGCTTATCGTGTTTACTATATGAAGACAGAGGAGGAGGGTCCTGACTACCTTGTTGATCATTCAATTGTAATGTATGTAAGATTTTTTACCAATTTTTTATTGTTTGATTTCTTTCCTTGATTTTAATGGTGTCTGTGGTTTAGCAATAGGTTGGAACTCTATCGATAGAAACATCATTTTATTGTATGAAACAAGGAAACTAAAAGTAGAGAGACCTTTATTAGAAGCACAACAATTAGTTTGTACTTGCTTGTGCCAATTCTTGAACTAAAATGTCTGATCTACCAGCGTGCCCTGTTCGTAGTGGACTGCCCAGCATACAGCATGCTTTTTTTTATCATTAGTAACAAGGCCAACTGCCATTAATTAATGGCACTGCCAAACCAGACCGATCAAGCAGTCAATAACAGCATTTATTGGATGCTCCCATGTGACATCCAATATACTCTATGTGAGAACTGATATATGCACCAACCTGATCATTCTCATGATTATGAGTTGTCAGGCTGGGCGGCTACACCTGTTGATTTCTGTAGCTGTCTCCATTGGTGAGTTGTTCTGCATGTTCTTTAACTATTACAGTTAACTGTAATGGGATCAACCAAGTTATTTACCGTTGTTCAATTTTAGATTACATGTTGAGAGGTCAATAATCATGTAGAGTAAATATGTATTTTTACATGTTTACCTGAAAAAGTTCATATCCTCAAATTGGTATTTTCAAGATCTGTCCATTACAAAATTCCAATGAGCACTGTTGACTTAGTGAAATACAAGTAATGAGTCATAACAGGCAATATCTTTACCTTGAAGTAGCAAGTTGGTAGATTCGATACTTACTTCAGATTCATTTATGCTGTTGTTTCGCATAATATGTTAAACGCTGACTAGATGCTTATCTACTTTCAGGTACTTGATGAACCCGAAAATGGAGTTTGTTAAGTTTTTTGGTAAGAACTATGATGCAGATTCTCTTGCTGATGGCATCATTAAAGAAATTCGAGAGCTCAAGAGTAGTTGAAATTCTGTGCTTCATTTGGACAATACTGTGTTCACGGATTACTCTTAAATAAACAAACCTCAGCGATGCTATCGACTAGCTGTAACGACCCACGTCGTTAATTAACCCTAATTAGCGAATTAGGACGTTAAGTAGGATTAATTACATAAATGAGAATCTAAAAATACAAGGGAATTTAAAATTTTCCTTGTAGTTGTTTAAATCAAACTCGGCAAGCGACAAATAATTTTAATACGCTTAGAATTTTAACGGCAAGGACGAAAGCATTTTTGTAAAAATTACGTGAGCGAAAGCATTTAACTTAATTAAAATATAGCTAACAGTCTATAGTACAACTGTAATTAATTACATGTTTATGATAAAATCAATTGCATCCGTTGTGCGACAAATTAAGACTTATAACAAGATAAATAAAAATATTGCGACTGGTATTACATGACCATGATAATACAAATTACAATAAGTATACAAATTCATGTCTTCACTAGATAAACAATTCAAAGCTAAACAATAACAATATAATTGCCTTGAGTCAAGTAGTGCATGATTTAATTTACATCAGGTTCATTTCATACATAGTCTTTTGCATCCAAATCAACCGAGGATATAAATTACATTTACACAGCAGACAATATTATCTATACCTCGATATTAAGAGAAAGCCCAAAATTACATACACGGTCATTTCGTACATCAGAAACTGTTGTCGAATGGCCACCACACGACTATTCCATTTGTGAACAAATCATTAATTATAATACCGAAAAAGACCGAACAAAAGAAAATAATTAAAAGAAGAATTGCCGTCAGAGCCCTAGGGATTAACCTTGGGCGGGGTAATCCGTTCACGGAGATACCTGACCGTCCGGGGGCCAGTCAACACCTCTCACAACCATAGGCTCATCACACGGTTCATATATACAAACCTGTTCTGAACATAGGAATCCAACCAAGGCAAAGACTAGGGAGTATAAATCATTCCAGCCCAACCCCAACAGAGAAACCACCTGTCAAAGCCCTCACCATGCAAATATCCACCACAGTGAAATAGATAGCACCTGGCCAGAGCAGTCACGCCCAGAGGGCATTAGCAGCCAACAAGCTCACGGGCAAGCCATCCAACAAATATCCCACATTGCATACCAGTAGTCAAACCGAGAGAATAGAGCACAGAGGGACAGAGGAAAGGTAAGGTAGACTTCCCCACCACCAGCCAATCCCCAGACCGCAGCGGCGTTCGTCACCGAGTGGAGCCGAAGGCCAGGGAGTGAAGACTCGACAAGCCGAAGGAAATGGGGACGTGACGGCCACAGGAGAACCGCAAGCCAGCATCCAGCGTCAGCCACCGCCAACCGGCCACCACCCCAACCCCAAACCCTAGCATCCCGCACAAGCACCAGTGCAGGTAAACCCCACAATCCCAACATCCGTATAATGCCATTACCAATCCATTCAACATAGGCTAGAAACCATAAGCACTCACCACGGTAGAACACATGAACCATAAGCATGTCACCGGAGGTAAAAGAAGAGGAGAAGAGGGTTACCGTGGGGGCGGCGGCTGCGGGATTCCCGGCCGAGCCACCGGTTCACCGCCGTCGGTACTCCCCCGGCGTACGGCGACGGTTCACCAGCGGGGACGGCCACGGTCACCCGCCTCCCAATACCGAACCCTAGGCAAAAACCCCACAAGTTAGCAAGTTACAAAATTAAATCAAGCAAGAAATGGGGAAAAAGGGGGGGGGGAAAGGCATCCGATTTGGCCAGATCTGGCCGGAGACCCCAAGCGGCGCCGGTAATCCCGGCGGGAACGGCCGGCCAGAGGAGACGTCGGCGGGGAGTCGGCGTGAGGGGGAGCAGCACCGAGGAGAGGCGCCGAGCACCGGGGCAGAGGCGCCGAGGCGCAGGCACGAGAGGAGGCGGCGTGTGAGGGGAGCCAAACCGGGCGGCGGCGCTGGGACCCGAAGGCGGGGGAGAGGCGGCGTGAGGAGAGAGCAGGGAGGCCGAGAGAGAGAGAGAGAGAGAGAGAGAGAGAGAGAGAGAGAGGGAGCCGGCGGAGTGGGTGAGAAAGGAGGAAAAAAGGAGGGGAGATGGAGAGGCGTCGGCAGAGGAAAAGAGGAGGCGTCGGGTGGAAGAAAAGAAAAGAGAGAAAAGAGGGAAAAGAAAGTAGAGAGAAGAGAAAAGAGTTTAATAAAAATGTCATTTGTAAATCCTTAATTCAGGTAAGCTAATGCAAATCAAATGACTCCATAGTATTATCTTAAGCCTGTTAAAATACAGAATATCCCTAATCAGTAGTTATGAGTAATTTAGACGGTTAGTAGATTAAAATCTAACATGTACCAATTGAATCGATGTATCGCCGTTCAAATTATTAGAATTCCTAATTATATACCTAATTGACCCTATCGGTGATAGAAACTTGTGAAACTTTAATAATAAATATTCATGATCGTTATAAACAAATCAAACTGTTAATGGATTAAAACCTGTACATAGGTATACTAAAATTTGTGTATCTTCATTTCGACCATCCCATGGCATATTTAAATACTCCGAAAATGTTGTTGCTAGCATTTAAATTATAGAAATCCATGTTGTGTAAACTTGTACGTGTATGGATTAAATTAAGGTAAGGTAGTTTTAGCCCATTTTTGTGGTGAGTTCAAATAACCAGATACTTTAGTTAAATCCATCTTAAACAGTATAAGACCAGTAATCAATACTTGCAATGACTGGAATAAATTAAGTGCCCTCAATCGGTTAAAACGTGGCTGTACCGATTCAACTAAGGTATGGCTAAATAAATCATGCGGGGTTGTAACTGAATACTTAATTAGCCTGGATAGTGTTAAATCATAAAACTTTCCTAGTAAATATTAGTAAATACTAAAAGTAAACTAAATGATACCATAAGCTGGATATTGCAGATAATAGCAGATTGCACGCATGCGGAGCAAATGATCATAATATCATTATAGCATTTAGATCATTCTATTACGTATTTAAATGCCCGGCTAAATTTTGTTAGTCGAATATAAACCGTAGAAATCCACTAATAACTATTCTGAATTATTAGAATAAATTAGTAGCCATTAGAAGATTTAGAACTGGTCATGACGACTAGATTAACCTGTACCAAATTAAAATAATAAACCATGACTCAAAAGTTATGCCCGCCAATTAAACTGGTACATAGTAATTTAAATGGCATAAACCGTAACAATCCGCAGCTAACTAAAATAAAACCTGGCGACCGTACAAAGACGCTTTAGTATAATTCAATTAATAATTACTTAAGAATTAATTTCGTTGGTGTAGATAATTAATCACCGCGTATTAGTTACAAGAAGGACCAGTACCAAAGAAGAAGAATCTATTTAAATAAACATAAGACCTAAAGTAAATTAGATAGGTGAATATATACATACACACATATAAGGAATTAAAGTGGTATAATTGCACACGCGAAGCTGGATTAGGATTAATAATGGCAGTTATATCATCGTATAGGATTAATATGAGCCGTTATACTTATTCATGCCTCTAGTAAATCCCGTATAATCGGAAAAATTGTTAGGAATTAATAAAATGCTAAGCATACCTAATAAATCAACCATATCTCATGACGTTAGGGCGATAATGTCGAACGACGAATAGTGTATCGAAATTAACCTCGACTACTGCGATTAGATTAAATGGAGTGACATCTTACCTTAGGAGCACAAACACATCGATACCTCATATTTTATTATACTTTCGTAAATTAAATCGTAGCCAACGTATTTTAATTGCAGACGCAAATCCAAGCTACGGGGGTGACTTCACTTGATCCTACTTGAATCCGAATTTATGGTTGAAATTCAGGCAAGCATTCCTTTGATCAAAGCTTCAGAGTATCTTTTGTAAAAACAAGTATTTTGTATTACTCTAATCTCACCCTGCATGAAAGGAATAAAAGATATTTAATTCGAGCAGTGGACAGAAGAGATATGAGAAAAGAAATAGATGGCAACTGATGGAGCAGTTGGCCATCTAGGTTAATTAAGAGGGTGGGCAGAGGTTGCCAGGGCAAGGGATAAAGGGGCAGGAGTGGAACCTCTGCATAGGAATAGAATATAAGGGATTACCAACTTCATCCGTGTGAACAGACCGTACCAAACCGTATCAACCAACATTCCGTTTGAGGACGGACAGACTAGTAGCTCTATCAAAGTATTATATTCTCCACATGGGTAAGTATTAGTTAGGGAGTGGAACCCACAAGACTGGTTCGTTATCAGCAAGGTGGGCTATCCACAGCCTCGCGCAACCCAAGACTGGTTCGTTATCAGCAACGGGTGAGGCGGATCGCAAGAACCCAAGACTGGTTCGTTATCAGCAACGGGTAAGCGATGGGCGATATATTACGCCGTGGAGTGTTGGGAGATGGTCGGGAACCGCCCCAGCCAACAGTTAATGTCGCTTTCGGTGGGTCTGCGTGAGGGTGGTACACCGCTCCAGGCTACCGATTGTGAGTAACTGGGTGGAGATATAATTACTGAGATAGATGCAAACGTACTGTACTCTGATCTGGGCACCGCATCTAAGGAATTGCGGAGATCCATGAGCCACCAGGATCAGGGTGATGATGGGTAAAGTGATACAAGCTTGCGCAATGCGATCAAAATCATGAATTCATGCCTGTCTCCGGGAAAGGAGAATTACGGAAACTTATGGGGGTTTTTGCTGTTCATGCGTATGTTCAGTAGTTTTCTAAATTAATAAATCGGACTTCTTTCAAAACCAACAAACTTTATTTTCTATGTCATGGGAAGGAAATTGAGAAAGGAAAAGAGTATAAAAATGAGTAAGAAATTGAGAATAGGAATTGAGATTCCTAAATGTGGAAAGGATAATCATGTTGTGCATTTTTGTTAATAACGCTTGCTGAGTACTTCTGTACTCACCCGTGCTATAAATCTCCCCTTGCTTAGGAGCATGTCAGTTCAGAGAATAGCAAGTCAAGTGGAAATTGCTTGGATGGAAGACCGTGGACTCGGATTGCAATAGGTGCAAGGTGGGCCTCCCTTGCGAAGGTTGTGTTGAGAATGAGATATTCAAGCCTTTGAGGCTTTGTAATAAAATGTAGCCCTGCGTGGCGATATTCTTGTAATATCATCTTGTGTCTCTAATTATTGTTCTGCTGCAATACTCTGATAGGCTTATTATTCGTTAGAGCGATGTTTTATCAGCTAAAACGAATAATAATCCGTTGACTGGCGTTATTACCCTATGGTAATAATGCGGGTCGTCACAGGTGGTATCAGAGCAATGGTTTGAGGGCCACGCAAATAATTAGAGACGGTTTTTAACTTAAGGATGTTGTCCTTGCTATATGGCAAATATGTATTCTGTAATACTACTCATCTTTAGGTCATTTCTTAGTGGTTAGCTAGAGACTTCGGCATTGTTACTTTTAGACCACCCGATATATCAAAAATGGGAGTGGGTAGCGAAATGGGGAATGATGACAATAATAGTTGTAAAGATCTAAATTAGTGTTACTAGTTTCTTTTCATTGGTAACAGTGTAGTTTACAAAATTCTAGTGGTAGTTTAGTTGGTATGCAATATAATTTTAATTAGGAACTTAACATTTAATTTTGCTGTAAGTAGATATTCTGCATTTAAATTATTGCATTTCAGTCAATGTATGATTGTTTTATTTTCTCAACCGTAGCAACATAGATTCAATTGTAGCAACATAGGGCAACTTAGGACAAATATTAGCAGTTACAATGGTTTAGAAGTCAACCAAAACTCTGAGACCTCATCTTTTCGCTCTTGCAACTAAATGAACGCATCCGCCATCACAAAATTTAGTAGAGGTAACCAAAGAAAGGAAATATTATAACTATTCCTGATGGCAGATGAACCAAAATAAAATTGACTTCTCTCACTTCTGCATATGAGATTTCCCGGACGAGTGGTCCGTGGCGCTCCCGAACGCGTAAGATTCGGGCGTACTCAGGAACGAAGTCCTGGGCGTACTCAGGGATGAGCCCTGAGCGTGGTTCCAAACGCGAAAGTTTTGGGCGATCCTGAGAGCGAGTTCTCAGGCGTGCCTGGGCACGGAGATCCAGGGTAGTGTAGGTTCGCACTCAGAGGCAAGCTCTGAGCGTGGTCCCAAACGCGAAAGATTTGGGCGGTCTCGAGAGCGGGTTCTCGGGCGTAGCTGGGCACGTAGTCCCAGAGTAGTGTAGGAGCTGATTCTTTTTGCATCTCTATGTTTCTTGGGTTTATTTGCCTAATGTGTATGCTGTAATGAGAAGATCAACAGTAGAGGGGAAGTAATGCTGTTTTCTACTATTTCAACATAAATAAATTCTCATCTATTGGCATGCTGAACATTAATAAGAAAACCTGGGTCTACAACATGAATAAAAGTTTGTTCGTACCTCTTGTAACAACTTGCTGCATGAAATTTAATAATATCATGATATGCAGGTATTTCCAAAAATATAATTTTCTAAATTGAATTACAACTTAAAGTGGTGTGACTAAGTGTATAATGATCAATCGAATTAAAACAAGTGAAAATCTAGAGCCTAGCCGTAATATAGGAACAACGCTTAAATTCATTATTATTTCTAAAAGCAGGTCATATAGAAATACCAGGACGAATAGACCTAGACGAGTATTACGAAACCAACCGTAGATAAGTTATCCACCACCATTCATTTTCTACGGAGTACGTAACTTAGGATGAGACGTCCCTAGAGTGTAATCGGATTAAATTAGGCTATATATTCTTCATCTTTTGAATCATAGATAGCCCAATCGTAATGGGGGTTATTCGAGTCTTTTCCCGAGTAATATATCCTTAAACTTCCCAAAGAAACATTCCTCTATTTGTCCTAGCACTCTTTGAGTGTATGGTTATACTCGTAACTAACTCTGGTATAAGACCGCGAGAATGAGTCCATAATGACCCGTGCTTCTTTGTTTTAATGAAGACCTGAAGTGTCAATCTCTAGGTTTTAAGCCTAAAGCTATCGCGGTAGTAATCACCCTAGCATCCATGAATTGTCCTAAAGCATCCACCGAAATATTGTCATCGATGTTTGGTGCATTTCCCCAAGTTCATGAATATATGATTTCAGGAACCTTTGGCATAATTCCCGGGGCATGACTTTGACCATGAACTCATAAAATGAAATTTTGCAAACGAAAACTGTTTCAGCATGACATTAGGAATTAAGTATTTTCACAAAACCGCTTTGCATCATTCTATATAATTAATTCTTGCACCATAGTGTTTAAAGCTTTTGGGAAACTTTATTTCATGCATTCCATGAGGACATATATTATGAATAAGGGGAAGTGTCCACTCTTTCAATATCATTGATCTATCATCAACTGAACTCAAGATCGTATGGCAATACCATACCCCTATATGTAACCAATAAATCTCACAGCCTGCCTAGTAATCTAGGGAGAGCTGTTCAATTCTGAAGAGCTAAACCACGGCTAAAGAGCTAGTACCGTAGACAGAGTTTCAATCCAAAATTTCAGACACCATCATGCCATCCGAATAGGAAGTAACGATATTTCCCAACCCTTAAATAGCCAAAGTACAATACCAGGAAACTAGGATAATACTAATCTCATCCTAAATCTTCCTACCATGAGATTTCTTTTCAACCCAATTGCTTTAGGCAACACCGCTTTCCTTGAACCACACTACTAAACTATCAACCATAGCACTTCAGTAGACCAGCTAAAGGAATCGAGGGGTAGCTAAAGAATTAAGGAGGGAAGTGGCAATGGTTAGAAAAAGGAGAATACTAACCGGTGCACTTTAGAATAAATTGAACGATTTTCCCTACAACAATAGAGTTATGATCTTGACCCTAATGCTACCAAACCCTAGTGACGATAGTCGATAACTGTAAGCCTAATATGAAACTACAGCATTGACAGGTGAGGAGTCAACGAACGATACAAGCATAGGAGGTGTATCTACCAAAAGGCGGAATAAATAGGAATATTTAAAAGCACGCTTCGTAAAGGATCAATAAGAGACCTACCACAACCTTCTTAAGCCAGTTCCGATTTCGAGGACGAAATCATTTTTAAGGAGGGAAGTGTGTAACGACCCACGTCGTTAATTAACCCTAATTAGCGAATTAGGACGTTAAGTAGGATTAATTACATAAATGAGAATCTAAAAATACAAGGGAATTTAAAATTTTCCTTGTAGTTGTTTAAATCAAACTCGGCAAGCGACAAATAATTTTAATACGCTTAGAATTTTAACGGCAAGGACGAAAGCATTTTTGTAAAAATTACGTGAGCGAAAGCATTTAACTTAATTAAAATATAGCTAACAGTCTATAGTACAACTGTAATTAATTACATGTTTATGATAAAATCAATTGCATCCGTTGTGCGACAAATTAAGACTTATAACAAGATAAATAAAAATATTGCGACTGGTATTACATGACCATGATAATACAAATTACAATAAGTATACAAATTCATGTCTTCACTAGATAAACAATTCAAAGCTAAACAATAACAATATAATTGCCTTGAGTCAAGTAGTGCATGATTTAATTTACATCAGGTTCATTTCATACATAGTCTTTTGCATCCAAATCAACCGAGGATATAAATTACATTTACACAGCAGACAATATTATCTATACCTCGATATTAAGAGAAAGCCCAAAATTACATACACGGTCATTTCGTACATCAGAAACTGTTGTCGAATGGCCACCACACGACTATTCCATTTGTGAACAAATCATTAATTATAATACCGAAAAAGACCGAACAAAAGAAAATAATTAAAAGAAGAATTGCCGTCAGAGCCCTAGGGATTAACCTTGGGCGGGGTAATCCGTTCACGGAGATACCTGACCGTCCGGGGGCCAGTCAACACCTCTCACAACCATAGGCTCATCACACGGTTCATATATACAAACCTGTTCTGAACATAGGAATCCAACCAAGGCAAAGACTAGGGAGTATAAATCATTCCAGCCCAACCCCAACAGAGAAACCACCTGTCAAAGCCCTCACCATGCAAATATCCACCACAGTGAAATAGATAGCACCTGGCCAGAGCAGTCACGCCCAGAGGGCATTAGCAGCCAACAAGCTCACGGGCAAGCCATCCAACAAATATCCCACATTGCATACCAGTAGTCAAACCGAGAGAATAGAGCACAGAGGGACAGAGGAAAGGTAAGGTAGACTTCCCCACCACCAGCCAATCCCCAGACCGCAGCGGCGTTCGTCACCGAGTGGAGCCGAAGGCCAGGGAGTGAAGACTCGACAAGCCGAAGGAAATGGGGACGTGACGGCCACAGGAGAACCGCAAGCCAGCATCCAGCGTCAGCCACCGCCAACCGGCCACCACCCCAACCCCAAACCCTAGCATCCCGCACAAGCACCAGTGCAGGTAAACCCCACAATCCCAACATCCGTATAATGCCATTACCAATCCATTCAACATAGGCTAGAAACCATAAGCACTCACCACGGTAGAACACATGAACCATAAGCATGTCACCGGAGGTAAAAGAAGAGGAGAAGAGGGTTACCGTGGGGGCGGCGGCTGCGGGATTCCCGGCCGAGCCACCGGTTCACCGCCGTCGGTACTCCCCCGGCGTACGGCGACGGTTCACCAGCGGGGACGGCCACGGTCACCCGCCTCCCAATACCGAACCCTAGGCAAAAACCCCACAAGTTAGCAAGTTACAAAATTAAATCAAGCAAGAAATGGGGAAAAAGGGGGGGGGGAAAGGCATCCGATTTGGCCAGATCTGGCCGGAGACCCCAAGCGGCGCCGGTAATCCCGGCGGGAACGGCCGGCCAGAGGAGACGTCGGCGGGGAGTCGGCGTGAGGGGGAGCAGCACCGAGGAGAGGCGCCGAGCACCGGGGCAGAGGCGCCGAGGCGCAGGCACGAGAGGAGGCGGCGTGTGAGGGGAGCCAAACCGGGCGGCGGCGCTGGGACCCGAAGGCGGGGGAGAGGCGGCGTGAGGAGAGAGCAGGGAGGCCGAGAGAGAGAGAGAGAGAGAGAGAGAGAGAGAGAGAGAGAGGGAGCCGGCGGAGTGGGTGAGAAAGGAGGAAAAAAGGAGGGGAGATGGAGAGGCGTCGGCAGAGGAAAAGAGGAGGCGTCGGGTGGAAGAAAAGAAAAGAGAGAAAAGAGGGAAAAGAAAGTAGAGAGAAGAGAAAAGAGTTTAATAAAAATGTCATTTGTAAATCCTTAATTCAGGTAAGCTAATGCAAATCAAATGACTCCATAGTATTATCTTAAGCCTGTTAAAATACAGAATATCCCTAATCAGTAGTTATGAGTAATTTAGACGGTTAGTAGATTAAAATCTAACATGTACCAATTGAATCGATGTATCGCCGTTCAAATTATTAGAATTCCTAATTATATACCTAATTGACCCTATCGGTGATAGAAACTTGTGAAACTTTAATAATAAATATTCATGATCGTTATAAACAAATCAAACTGTTAATGGATTAAAACCTGTACATAGGTATACTAAAATTTGTGTATCTTCATTTCGACCATCCCATGGCATATTTAAATACTCCGAAAATGTTGTTGCTAGCATTTAAATTATAGAAATCCATGTTGTGTAAACTTGTACGTGTATGGATTAAATTAAGGTAAGGTAGTTTTAGCCCATTTTTGTGGTGAGTTCAAATAACCAGATACTTTAGTTAAATCCATCTTAAACAGTATAAGACCAGTAATCAATACTTGCAATGACTGGAATAAATTAAGTGCCCTCAATCGGTTAAAACGTGGCTGTACCGATTCAACTAAGGTATGGCTAAATAAATCATGCGGGGTTGTAACTGAATACTTAATTAGCCTGGATAGTGTTAAATCATAAAACTTTCCTAGTAAATATTAGTAAATACTAAAAGTAAACTAAATGATACCATAAGCTGGATATTGCAGATAATAGCAGATTGCACGCATGCGGAGCAAATGATCATAATATCATTATAGCATTTAGATCATTCTATTACGTATTTAAATGCCCGGCTAAATTTTGTTAGTCGAATATAAACCGTAGAAATCCACTAATAACTATTCTGAATTATTAGAATAAATTAGTAGCCATTAGAAGATTTAGAACTGGTCATGACGACTAGATTAACCTGTACCAAATTAAAATAATAAACCATGACTCAAAAGTTATGCCCGCCAATTAAACTGGTACATAGTAATTTAAATGGCATAAACCGTAACAATCCGCAGCTAACTAAAATAAAACCTGGCGACCGTACAAAGACGCTTTAGTATAATTCAATTAATAATTACTTAAGAATTAATTTCGTTGGTGTAGATAATTAATCACCGCGTATTAGTTACAAGAAGGACCAGTACCAAAGAAGAAGAATCTATTTAAATAAACATAAGACCTAAAGTAAATTAGATAGGTGAATATATACATACACACATATAAGGAATTAAAGTGGTATAATTGCACACGCGAAGCTGGATTAGGATTAATAATGGCAGTTATATCATCGTATAGGATTAATATGAGCCGTTATACTTATTCATGCCTCTAGTAAATCCCGTATAATCGGAAAAATTGTTAGGAATTAATAAAATGCTAAGCATACCTAATAAATCAACCATATCTCATGACGTTAGGGCGATAATGTCGAACGACGAATAGTGTATCGAAATTAACCTCGACTACTGCGATTAGATTAAATGGAGTGACATCTTACCTTAGGAGCACAAACACATCGATACCTCATATTTTATTATACTTTCGTAAATTAAATCGTAGCCAACGTATTTTAATTGCAGACGCAAATCCAAGCTACGGGGGTGACTTCACTTGATCCTACTTGAATCCGAATTTATGGTTGAAATTCAGGCAAGCATTCCTTTGATCAAAGCTTCAGAGTATCTTTTGTAAAAACAAGTATTTTGTATTACTCTAATCTCACCCTGCATGAAAGGAATAAAAGATATTTAATTCGAGCAGTGGACAGAAGAGATATGAGAAAAGAAATAGATGGCAACTGATGGAGCAGTTGGCCATCTAGGTTAATTAAGAGGGTGGGCAGAGGTTGCCAGGGCAAGGGATAAAGGGGCAGGAGTGGAACCTCTGCATAGGAATAGAATATAAGGGATTACCAACTTCATCCGTGTGAACAGACCGTACCAAACCGTATCAACCAACATTCCGTTTGAGGACGGACAGACTAGTAGCTCTATCAAAGTATTATATTCTCCACATGGGTAAGTATTAGTTAGGGAGTGGAACCCACAAGACTGGTTCGTTATCAGCAAGGTGGGCTATCCACAGCCTCGCGCAACCCAAGACTGGTTCGTTATCAGCAACGGGTGAGGCGGATCGCAAGAACCCAAGACTGGTTCGTTATCAGCAACGGGTAAGCGATGGGCGATATATTACGCCGTGGAGTGTTGGGAGATGGTCGGGAACCGCCCCAGCCAACAGTTAATGTCGCTTTCGGTGGGTCTGCGTGAGGGTGGTACACCGCTCCAGGCTACCGATTGTGAGTAACTGGGTGGAGATATAATTACTGAGATAGATGCAAACGTACTGTACTCTGATCTGGGCACCGCATCTAAGGAATTGCGGAGATCCATGAGCCACCAGGATCAGGGTGATGATGGGTAAAGTGATACAAGCTTGCGCAATGCGATCAAAATCATGAATTCATGCCTGTCTCCGGGAAAGGAGAATTACGGAAACTTATGGGGGTTTTTGCTGTTCATGCGTATGTTCAGTAGTTTTCTAAATTAATAAATCGGACTTCTTTCAAAACCAACAAACTTTATTTTCTATGTCATGGGAAGGAAATTGAGAAAGGAAAAGAGTATAAAAATGAGTAAGAAATTGAGAATAGGAATTGAGATTCCTAAATGTGGAAAGGATAATCATGTTGTGCATTTTTGTTAATAACGCTTGCTGAGTACTTCTGTACTCACCCGTGCTATAAATCTCCCCTTGCTTAGGAGCATGTCAGTTCAGAGAATAGCAAGTCAAGTGGAAATTGCTTGGATGGAAGACCGTGGACTCGGATTGCAATAGGTGCAAGGTGGGCCTCCCTTGCGAAGGTTGTGTTGAGAATGAGATATTCAAGCCTTTGAGGCTTTGTAATAAAATGTAGCCCTGCGTGGCGATATTCTTGTAATATCATCTTGTGTCTCTAATTATTGTTCTGCTGCAATACTCTGATAGGCTTATTATTCGTTAGAGCGATGTTTTATCAGCTAAAACGAATAATAATCCGTTGACTGGCGTTATTACCCTATGGTAATAATGCGGGTCGTCACACTAGCTACTGTCAGTTCGTTCTGAAATGTTAGGCGCTTAGGATATCCGTATCTTGAGGCATTTTGTTTTCGCAGATTTTGGTGCACGGTTTGCTATTTGAGAACTTAAGATACTACACTTTATTATGTGGCCTGATGAACTCTGGGGCTTGGTGGCTGAAAGCCCGCGGATGTTGAGTAATTTTGTCTTCTTTCCAGTAAATGAACTTTGCTAACCAACCTGAAAGCCTGGGACCGATTTTTGTTTGATCATGGAAAATTCCCGGGGTTAGTCATCATCATTAATCACGATTCCTGAGATTCTCAGGTCGACTCCAGTCTACCTTGATGAGAAATCCACAACATATGATTGCTTTCACATTCATGAGATTGCTTTCACGTTTGGTTTCTTTCACACGGAAAATTGTTGAATCCCACCGTAGATATGTTCCTTCGGCGTGCCGTCTCAGCTACGGTGCTTCAACTTCGCAATTTTTTCCTTGCCATGGTGCACAAATTCAAGTCAAACCTCTCTCGGGTGGCAGACTGGCAGATAGCAACTCTGTAAGGTTACAGACTTACAGTACATATGGGTTCGTATTAGCTGTGTCTGAAAATAAATATTAGTGATTGAAAGAAGTGATTTTTAGAAGAAAAAAAAGAATGGTTAAATGGTGAAAAAAGTGAGGAAGTAATATGTGCATCAACAGGAGTAAAGGAGTAGGGTACGTGATGCGTCTATAACCCCTGTTTTATCTTTAAAGCAAGACGAGAGTAATGGAAACGAAAAAGGCGCTTCAAGAAATTTGGTGATTATATTAACTTTTAACTTCTTTAAGCAGAAATGCGAAATAGAAACTAATACAGTAGCATAGAAAAAACAGAGGAAAAGGAGCCGTCTCGGTACGTCTGATTTGCTCTGTCCGGCCAGGCGTCTACAGTTCGTCGCAGGACTTGGTCAGAAGTCTGAACTGACTCGGAGTTGCGTAATTTGTTTGCCCCTGGATACTAATCGGCCGGCTGGCGAAAGAAATAGAGGGAAGTTTTTTTTTGTTTCTTTGCTAGACATTTGCTCTGAGTCGTAATTGTGTGCTATGGACAGCCTTTAATACGTGTGGTCTTTTCTCATGGAGTTGGTATAACGCTATCAACTACAGCCTACAAGAGGAAAGAAACTACGGGAGAGTAGGAGATGCACTCCGGTTTAAAAATGAAAGGAAATACAAAGAAAATGCAACACTATTGTCTGTAATTTTTTTCAACTTACACCTATAGTTTGAAAAAAGCGATAATTTACCACTTGCACTTTCAATTCATTGCACATAAGTCGAAATTTACAACATGGCCACCAAATCTCAGGTGGTAAATATACTTAGCTTGTTAAAACTTAAAGGTCCGTTAAAAACGCATAAATTTTGCCGTGGGAGTCGGAACTTTTTTAGAATTCCCGGGATGTTTGGAACACATGGATTTTACGGTAATTTTGTAGAAAACGGCATAATCCTGCAATAATCCTACAACATTCTTGTATACCAAACGAGACATGAAAGTGTAGGTGGAAAATTGCCAACTTTCAATAATGAATTTTTAAAACTCAAAAATAGAAATAGAAATTGAAAAGTACAGATACCATTATTGAATCTTCTCTAGAAAATACACATTCATTTCTTAAAATAGGTATGGTGGGTTCTTTTTTATTATGGCTTATGGCTTTTGAATTTTGCCTGTTCGTGAGAGAGTAGCATGCGATTTTGACTGACATAACTAAAGTTGGTACTACAATCGATTTGTAAACTTCTTTTTTTAAAAATGCATAGTTTGAAAACTAATTACTGTAACAAAAATTCAAAATCTACAATCAGTAAGCCTAAAAGAATCCAATCATATTCTTTTAGGATATAGTTTATAACTTTTATCTATAATTTATCAATTTAATAAATAAGGGGGAAACAAATGGGCTTAAAAGACCAGGCTGCCACGATTCCGATTACGCATTCCACATTTCCACACACCCCCCTACCTACAGCAAAAGTAGGCACTTCCAAAATAAAAAAGCCCACCTTTGACCTTTGTTTCCTCGTATCCTCACAGGAAAGCGGAGAGAGAGAGAAAGAAATGGCGATGCGGATGCCAACGACGGTGGCCGTGGTGCTGGCGGCAGTGAGCTTGCTGGCGGCGAGCGGGACGGCGCAGTCGCCGAACCCGCCAAATTGCGCGGCGAAGCTGGTCCCGTGCAGCCAGTACATGAACGGGACGGACACGCCTCCGGACACCTGCTGCGGGCCGCTCAAAGACGCCGTGAAGAACGACCTGCCGTGCCTCTGCGCGCTCTACGCCTCGCCGGAGATCTTCAAGGCCTTCAACATCAACCTCACCGACGCCCTCCGCCTCTCCAAGCGATGCGGCCTCAGCGACACCACCAGCAACTGTAAAACTTACCCTCTCTTATATTCTTTTCTTCTCTATATAGTTTACCGCACAAAATGTTTTTCTTTTCCTTTCAGATGTGATTTTCCAACATCCATTTCGGGATAATTAGAGCTGTTAAAGTAAAGCATATTTGGCTATCAATATTCGATTTACAGCCATATTTGGTGGCTAATCTGTGTAAGTAAGAATAAGCTAGATGTAAGTAAGCAGCAACACAAGGCAGGTCCAAATGTGCAAAGGGCCAAAGGCATAGTTTTTACCCGCGTACTTGCGTTTGCGCGTTTGCTGTGAGTGCAGTAGGGAAGTTGGTCTTGCATTTCTGTCGCCATCAAGTCAACAGACAAAAAAAAATGATGTGGAATATTGGACCGAGCTCCATGATCTTGGAAGCTTGGAGGCATCCAGAACTCTAGATGCCTTCGGCTTCCGCAGCCTCTGTTGTGAACTTGTGATAAACTTAGTTTAATCTAGCGATGTAAGCGTGTCAGGTTATGCCTTGGCCTTGGGTATATATGAATAATGTTAGGCGAATAGATGTTCCAGCCTTATCTTGGATAAATTATTGTAGTCATTTAGGTTGCGTTTGGGATAATGTTTACAAATCAATTCAGAAGATATCTAGTTTGACCCGACAAAATAGAGCCATGAAAATTAATCTGCAATTTTGTTAAGCACTTTTTGTGCTGTGCTTGTTTCTACTGCATAGCATTTCCCCAAATTCAACCTTGAAAATCACATAGGCAAGCCTTGCACTTTGGTTCCACATGTGCTGTATTTATCCAAGTGTCCCTCTTTTATTGTTTGACTTTGACAATAGCTAGCCTTTTTCTTCAGATAATTTCAGTGCATATCTTTCTGTGATTTGCTGATAAGTGTCCTGCAAATTCAATTTACAGGCAATTCTCCTACGAAGTCTCCTCCAGGTAATATATGCTTTCCATGCTTTGTGAAGAGTAGTATGCATGAGTGCATGACTAAACTATATAACTACTAATTAGCTATTTTAGCCCCTTGCTTTGCTTTGTTGTGTGATATCTTACTAAGTGAAGCTTCTTGCCTGAACAAAGTTGAACAAAGAATAATGTCTGGTACTGTGAAATTTCAATTGGAACTGCGGTGGTAAATTGAAACAAGTTGTAGCAGTTAGTTCTGTAGAAATAAATCACTCTATTTGCGTTTGATGTGAACTTGGAACTAGGACATGGGTCTATGAGAAAAAAACTTACTTTTCTCTTTTTAAAATAAAGGAGGTGCTTCAATACTTTCCTCAAAATGATTTGCACAACTTTTAAAGTAAAATTGAATGGTGGATAGTGATTACCTACTCCTTCATGTGTTTTGAGATTAATGTTATTAGAGTGAAAAGTGTGGAAGTACTACCCTTAAAATAAAGGGATATGAGAACAGTTAGAACTCACTTTCAGTCACTAAAGCATTCATACCCCACTTATCGTCAAAGAAATAGACGGATAAATCTTTGTACATTTTCAATAGTGTGCATTGTGTGACTGCTTAATGGAGAGTGAAGCACAGTCAAATGGGCTAATAAGTGAAAACACACAAACGTGCATTAGACACTCTTCAAGTTCTGTATATGATCCCAAGGATTGCTGTGGACAGCAATGTAGCACATTCATTTGCAGATTGGACCACTCCTGTATGTGTATATACATTTGAAAAACGTTTATGGTGTAGAAACCAGTACCAGCTGCTAAGACCGATAATAAATGTATTACAAAGTAGGAATTAGAATTGTCTGCTCGAATTTATTTAAAGTTCTTCTGTCTTTAAGGCTGCAAACTCAAACCAACCAACAACTTGTGCACTCTGTGTGACTTTAGTATCATTGAAGGAGGCCCAGCAATGTTTCACGGGAACAGTTTGTATTAAACTGGCATGCTATTAACAATCTCTAAGACTGCCTTACAGAGCAATGTTCATATTGCTGTCACTGATGTTGTTTCTGTGATGAGTTTGGTGTTCAGGAACTGTTAATGTTGGGTGTATAAGCTCTATTCCAGTTATTCTGTCAATGTACCTCAAAGAAATGGGTTTGTCATGAAGAAAAATTCTACCTTAATTCAGCATAAAGGAAGAAATTAGGATTCTGCACTGAAATAGGCAAAATTCCATATCCAGATTCAGTGAAAACTTTTCTCCCCACACACTCAAAAAAAGCAAGTTGGGGTTTAGTTGAGTTGCTATTTTTTAGCACGGTTAATATACTTCTCGCTGTCCATAAAGGCAGTTTCCTATGATGATGTTTAGTTTCAGTGGATTAGCTGAACACACATGGCAACTGAAGCTTGATCTTCAAATAGGAACTGGCCCTTGTTTAAGCCTCGTCTAAGTTTCGAACAATACCAAAGCGGTATTTTTTTTACCTCACAATCGTCTTCTATTGATTGCAGCTTCTCCATCAGGTGGCACCAACGTCAGTCATCATACTATCTTAGCCGGTTTCCCAGGGTTGATGAGCTTGTTCCTAGTTTTGTGGTCTGCATTGGCATAAGAATTCAACATGCTAGAGATGCTTTTCCTTATCCTACATTAGATGATTTGCACCTATGATGCTCTTGGTGATGTAATCACTGTGTATTTCATCAACATTTGTTTTTGCTGTGTATTGGTGTTGTCAGTCAGTAGACTTATGTCAATGTCTGTCAATCAGTTTCCCCACTGTTTTCTTCATTGTGCCGTATTTAGGCCTGAGATGTCTGTTAATTCTTATCATCTACTTAAGCATTTTTGGGTATGAAGCATCAATTCTGATTTTAGAGGATTACACCAAGTCAAAATTGGACATATAACACTCCAAAACTTGGCCAGCCCGCTCCTCCTCTCCGCAGATCCTCCACCCTTCGCCTTCTCCTCCTCCGCTTCCAGCGCGGCGGCCACCTCCTCCATCGTCATCTCCTCCGCGTCTGGCCCCTCTGCGCATACTTCGTCAAGCTCACCACCCACCTTGCCTCCTGCATCGTCCAACTCTATCCTCCCCGATGTCTTTGCCACTGCTGGCTCCGGTGCCTCTGCTTTCTTCATCTCCTTGGGCTTGTCCTTGGCCACCCTTTGCCACCACTAGCTCTAGAGCCTCTACTTTCTTCATCTCCTTGAGTTTGTCCTTCCACTCTGCGCTTGCGCGTCTCGACGTGCGACATCTCACAGTCGACCTCGATGAGCTCAGCCTCTACGTCGGCCTCATCCTCCCTTGCAACGGCAGATTTGGCTAGTGGCGGGGAAGGGAGGACGAACAAGAGCTCCTAGACGGCTTGACGCGGCAGACGTTGGCGGCAAAAGAGGAGCGGGCGAAATGGTGGTGGCGTTCTTTTCCACTATGGGCCTCTTCTTTCTGGTTTTTATGGATGGCTTTTGGCTTTTGCTATAATAGCTACATTTTAAACATAGTATTTTTTTTAAAAAAATGGATCTATAAGTTAATTGTAGTACACATTAAAAACTCATCCATCACCTGTATCGGTCAAAATCGTATGCAAGTATGTCTCTTTTAGTAATCTATACCACGAACAGACAAAATTAAAAAAATTTAGCCAAAAACCAAAAACCACACCCAGAAAGAATATACCCTGTGGCTCATGCTGATGACTTTTAGTTCTAGTACGAGCATTGTGCAAACATATCGAATGTCGATAAACCGTTTTGAAAGGCTATTCCGTTAAGCAGCTTTAAAAAAAAAGATAAAGAAGATGTTTCATTTGTTTGTTCAGAAGAATCTATAAATCATAAGCTATAAGATTAAAAGAATAATGACAGACCATCTAAGACAAAACATGTCATAGAGTAGTATATATCAAAGCAAATATTTTTTAGAGTGCCATATATCTAATTTCAAGAGAAGTAGTGAGTTCTGGAGCGTTGTATTTCCAATTTTAAATCAAAACCTGACTGTTTTCATAGATAAGAAAAAATTGACAAGGCAGCCATATTGCTCGGTGTACGCATCATCCCCTGCGCTGAAGTTGCAGCTGCCGTAGGTCTTGAGGAGAAAGGGGAAGAGGTCGGGAAGGAGAAGGGAGCGAATGGTCGGCGAACGACAGATCTCTGGTGAGTGCCGGTGCGACGACGACGAAGGAGGTGTTCTTGCGACTTCCGTATCGTATACCAGCTGGGGTCTTGGGCTCTGTTCTTTTTCAGCTTTTAACTTTTACTTTTGACTTTTCTATAGCAACTAATTTTTAAATAGAATATTTTTTAAGATGGAGTTTACTAGTTAATTATACTACATACAGTACCAATTTTATTTATATCGATAAAAATCGCACGTGAGTTTCTACTATGCTGTAATTTCTCACACAAACAGTCTAAAAATTACAAGTTATAACTAAAAATCATAAATTTTAGCTAAAAAACTTCAGCTAAAAAGAACAGCACCTTGTTTACTTCGTATTGCCATTTCACCCCGCCCACGGCCGGGCCGCGCAGAAGCATCGCGGTCACAGTTGGGTTCTCCATGAACCGTTGGTTTAAACGCTAGTGGCTCAGATTGAAGGGGATGAAACCTGGTGGGACATTTTCGTACGAGACCCTCGAATTACGATGTTTTTCCGTTTATACCTCACAAATTGGACCGGGCAGAAAGATCTCGATCATAGTCCATTAGTCGGGTTCCTCGTGAGCCGTTGGATCAACCATTCGCAGTCCAGATCGAGGAGAATAAATCTGGGTGGGAATATTTCGTGGCAGAGCCTTGTATTACGCCGTATTTTGAGGTGTACCGTAACAAATTGGATCGCGCTTCATTAACCGTTCGATCGATCATAGGCGGTCATGATTGAACCAAGAGGTAATGGCGAGGGGAACTTTACATAAGGACCCATGTCCAACTTACATTTTACAATTGTTTTCACCTCTCCCATCCGGCTATCCCCTTCGCCTCGCCCCAGGGCAGTCCGGGCGGCGGCGGCGGCGGCGGAGTGCTCAACACATCGCCGTAGACACGAAACACGAGGCAAAACCAACGACGCCACCGCCTAATATCTCACACCTATCTCCGGTACTGATCAACAGAGGGCCCGCCGCAATGCTCTCGCTGCGCGTGGCCGCCATCCGCCGCGCCGCGGTGGCGGCCTTCTCCACCGTCGCGGCGAAGCCGGAGACGGGCTTGTACGGCTTCGATGTGCTTCGCACGGCCAAGGGCTTCCGCCAGTTCGTCGACGACGCCGTCCAGCGGTAAGGGTGAAAAACCCTGAACCCCTCCCACCCCCCAACACTCTTCCACCCGAAACCAACCATTTGGCTGCTAAATTTGGTGAACGTTTGCTCGAACGCGCAGGTCGAACGAGCTCGTCGCCTACATCGCGCAGCTTCCGCCATCGGCGGAGATTGTCCGCGCCATGGATGAGATCTCCAATACCGTAGCCTACTTCCACTTCTACTAGTGCCTTTTGAATTATTCTATTTGAGTTGATTTGGGTAGCTGATGCGTTTATGCGTTGATTTGGTTAGGTTTGCACGGTCATTGATTCGGCGGAGCTGTGCAGGCACACGCACCCAGATAGGTGAGTGTATGATGGTTGCTTCGTGTATAATTTGGATGCTCTGGAGCAATGTGTTTTCAGTTTGGACTACGTAGATATGTATGTGTTATAGGGAGTTTGTGGAGGAGGCAGATAAGGCATCGATGAGGATTTACGAGCATCTTCAAGTAAGCTAGCACAATAACATGGATGACATTTCTCCAATCATTACTTTGGTTTGGAAGAACAAAAAAGAAGCATAACAGAGTGAAATGACCAAGTCGGAACTATAACATTTCATTTTCTGTAACTGTTTGCAGTACCTGAATACCAACACTACTTTATACAATGCAATACTAAAAGCTGAGAGTGAAGGTGTCCTGCTCACAGAGGAAGCTCGAAGGGCAGCAACCACCTTGCGTGTTGACTTTGAAAAGGGGGGAATTCATCTTCCTAAAGGTTGCCCTACTGTAGGTTATCTTATGTTGCTTCTTTTCAATTTTGAGTGTTACTTAAAGACATAACGCTCTTCCGTGGCAGATAAACTCGAGCATGTTAATCAGCTGAACCTTGAGATTGCCCAGCTGGGTAGAAAGTAGGTACATGAATTGGACACTGGCTGTTGATAGACTCATTACCATCTCTTCTGTTGAACTGTTCATCTTGGTTTTGTGTTATGTGTTCCAGTTGCATGTTTGCAATTTGATTGTCAGCAAGTGATTTCATTGTTTAGTTACATTGCTTGTTGGTAAGCTATATGTGTTCTACATCTTTGATGTTGAGTTCGCACTAACCCTTGGTATGCTTCTGTTTTGAAAATATATTTCTTTTAGCTTGTTTGCCAAGTGTGCTTATACAGATGAGTGTGAACATATCTTTCTTTTAGCTTGTATAGCTCAAAGCCTATGCAGATGTGTAAAACTGCCTACTACTTGGCTCTTAATCTGGATATTACTAATACAATTGGTTGAGCGGCATGCATCGACTATTAAGTTTGGAGGAGTTAAGGTGTATATTTGTTTGGTTAATGATGGGCTTATCCAACAAAATCCATGATTTTTCCCTATCTTTTTTCCTATACTGCTGAAAATGAGAAATGTAATGTTGGTTCTCTGTGTATGTGCTCCATTGCACACACAATATGCATGCAACTATTCATAATTGATCTCTATCAGCACATTCAAATTGCTGTAAAGACATGCTATTAATTTAAATATATTCTTACTTGGACAGTTTAACTAGATATTGTTCCCCAGTGGTCTCCTATCGTCCCTTTCCAGTATATTTCCATAGTACCCTTTTTTACTGAATTGATTCTTTGCATTGTATGTCAAGCCTGTTGATTTGACACTCCTTCATTTAGAAAGTTGCCTGTAGCTAGTGTGGACTTACTTGTTCTTGTTGCTGTGCCAGGTTCAATGAAAATATTATGAACAAACCAGGTTTTCTGGATATATATCCAGCTTCACGCATTCCAAGAAATATGCAACATAATTTCAAGCCCATTCACCGTTTTAAACATAGGGGTGTTGAGGAACAAAGCAATCCAATAAACACTACAAAGCAAAAGGGTCTAAGGATAATAACAGACTCAGGAACTCTATCATCAGCACTGAGATGGGTTTCAGATGAGGAGGTACGTTCCATCTGTTCAAACCATCAAATAACTGAAACTTTCTTACATCCAAATGTCTCCATGATGTAAAAATATGTATCCCATAACATCTGAACAGTGTTCTAATTTCTTGTGTTCATTTATTCTACATGGAATTATGATCCTTATCCTTTTTTATATTATCTGTTTATCTTTCCTTTGATCAATTTATGCTAGCAGCAATCTAACTGTTTCAAAATTTCTAAAGGTTAGGAGACAGGTATACACTGTAGGAAACTCTGAACCTCGTGAAAACATTGGTGCCCTTGATAAACTTATAGATGCTCGTGATGAACTTGGAAAGGTAAATGCATTTCCCCCCCATATTGTAGACTGTAGAGCAATAGGGGCTCTAATGCCAATGTTTTTAAATTTGCTCTGTGATGCTAAACTCCACTTAATGTTGCATGCTCAGCTTCTTGCTTATTTGTAATATGAAGAAGATGAGGATTAAGCTATGGTTAGGTTTAAAAGAATAGTTAGTTTAGCTTATATTCTGCATGCACCAATATCTGATTAAATTGTTTAAAGGATATGAGATCTTTATTTGATGGTTTTCAACTATGTACTTTAGCAGCTTGGTTCAAGTGGCGTTGCTATCGCAAGTTGTTCAGAAGCAGTGCCACAGTCCACTTTAGTTATTTGGTCTAAAAGTTTTGGGCACTTTGTATCTGCATGAGAGTAACGTGCTTGATCTTGAGGGAATTTAATGTTCTTGCAGGAGGGCCCTGAATGGCACATGTTTGCCTCATTGCATTTATGTTTTTTAGCAAATGTCTGAGCTAGATGTCACATGCAGAACTGTCTTATTTCACAATATAGGATCCGATGAGAGTTATCAATGGATGGTCTACCCGCTTTTGTAGTAGGTGGTGCTGAAGGTTGCATTGTTGTAGATGATTGAGCATGGTGTTGATTGTGTGGAGCAATTATACCTCAAAATTGTCTTGTATTATTTGTGCTTTGGATATCTAGTATAAGTTCTTCAACTGATCTAATTATTATTTAATGCATTTGCTCTGTGTTGTTTATTGAGTTCTGTAACTTTGTATAAATTTGAAAAACCAGAATAAAATTTCACCTAATGGAGTTTTCTAAGTATGTTCATTAAATACCATGGCATTGATTACATTGGTAACCCATGGTGGGCAAACAACTCTGAATATTTTTCAATATCTACTGCTATTCCAGGATAAATTACAAACAGTTTTCTTATTCTTGTCCTTTTTGCAGGCTATGGGTTGCAAATCATATGCTGACTTTGCTATTCGTCCTAACATGGCTGCATCTGTAGATGTGGTCATGTCATTTCTCAGAGATTTGAGTGACATTGTTAGGCATAAAGCTGATGAGGTATGCTAGGTAGTAAACTTCATCTTGGCATTGGTAGTTTGGCATTATGCATCGTTATATCTGACTACTAGTCTCTCTCTATTGATAGCATCATCTATTTCTCTTATGCAGGAATTTAAGACTATACAGGATTTTAAGAGAAGAATATGTAATGAGAAAAGTGCTGATCTTGAACCCTGGGACGAGGATTACTTCATTGGGATGATAAAATCATCTGCGCATAGCCTGGATGTCTCGGTATGTGCTAATTTTCTTGGAGATGAACTTAACTGATAGTTAATACTAATCTTTAATATATTATTTAGACCATAATCTAGGTCTTTCCTGTTAAATAGTTTATGTAAATTCATACTTTGAATAACATAGGTTGATATAAGACAAATCACAACCTAAATTTGGTACTTGTGAACTAAAGGGGTTACGAAGGGAAGAAAAACACACCTAGTTACTACGTAATTTCATGTATGAGTGTGGAAAAGCATAATGTTCTGTCATACCTTTAAATTCCTTCAGGACATGTTTAAAGTTTACCTTGCTGTGAGCTATTGTTTCGATTCATTGTTATATTTGCAGAAAGCTTTTTGTCCATCATGCAAACCACCTTCCCTTTTTTGAATACCAATTTTTGACACTATTTCTTGCACCTAGCAGGTTGTTGCAGCATATTTTCCATTGTCCCAGTGCCTGAAGGGCTTAAATGTGCTGGTAGAGTCATTATTTGGTGCCACATTTCATCAAATTCCTATGGGGGATGGAGAGTCATGGCATCCAGGTGTGATAAAGCTGTCTCTCCATCATCCTGATGAGGTACTACTGTGTTATGCATGGGTTTAAATGATAGTTTTACAAGCATAGTCAATTTCTGCATCTTATCCACTGCAAATCTGCAATCGCCTTCTTCTACATACCCAAAATTTTGTAATAAACTTAATTCTAATACAAAATGTTTGGGGGCATGAGAGAGACTAGGTTAAAGTTTGTCAAAGCTGCAGTTCTTGGGGATACAAAAAATTTATCACCATGATGCCTTTGCTTTCATTAGTAAAATCTATCAGAAATAAATTGTGAAATGACAAATGATAGCCAAGAAATAAATCTTGCTTACTACTACTATCCTGCACCCATTGCTTGAATCTTGATTGCATCTTCTCTTCTTAATTTTTTTTCGTATTTTTGCTAGCCCAAAGTAACTAAAGTTAAACATGTTTAATGAACAGGGTGATTTAGGATTTATGTATCTTGATCTCTACTCCAGAAAGGGCAAATATCCAGGATGTGCTCATTTTGCTATCAGAGGGGGGCGACGATTATCAGACTCGAACTACCAACTTCCAGTATATTCTCTTATTGATTGTTATTTCATTTTGCAGTTGAATATGCAAAATTCTTTCATGTACATCAAGGTTTCCACACAAGGAAATGGCATCTGCAGACATTAAGGGATTTATTTGGTAGCTATTATTCAGTATTTTCCAGAGTACTGTAGTTAATTAGTTTTTTTTTCCAAAACTACGATGCACAGCATTTTACGTAGCCTTTTTAGCCAAATATTTGAAATTGAACAAGTTCCCAGGCTGATAGATACCTTTTGTAGAGCATAGGACATTCGTGTCGCAGCTTGGGTTCTATCCTTATTTCCAAATTCAAGTTTAATCCGGAACTTAAACTCCATAGTATTTTTAAAGGATAATAAAAATTAAAAAAAATTAACAGAGCTGTCTCTTGGAAAATTAACATCGTTCAAATTCATACAGTTAGGTTGTTCTGTTTGTCCACTAGAATCTACTCTTGCTTTTCAGATCATCGCCTTAGTTTGCAACTTCTCAAGTTCTAGTGGAATAACTGCAAGGCTCAACCATTGGGATGTTGAAACTCTATTTCATGAGTTTGGTCATGCCCTTCATTCTCTGCTATCAAGAACGGTATTTTGCGTGTTCTTCATAATATTTAGGTTTTGCATTGACTTCTGCATTGCTTATCCGGCAGCGCATTTATATTTGCAGGAATATCAGCATTTCTCTGGTACTAGAGTTGCTCTTGATGTTGCTGAAACACCCTCAAACCTGTTTGAGTATGTATGACTTGTTGCCAAAAATAAAACTTTATTTGTTAGCACTTAGCACTTCCATAGTACATCTAATTTTGGCTTATCTAAGATAGAACTTTATTTGTTAACAGCCCACTTTACAAGTAGTCGAGTTTAATTTACATTGCAGATGCTATGCATGGGACTATCGTGTCTTGAAGACATTTGCTCTAGATGAAACAACTGGCGATGCAATACCAGAAAAGCTGGTAAAGGCACTAAATGCTTCTCGGAACATGTTTCCAGCAACTGAGCTCCAGCGGCAGGTTTGCTTTTCTTTTTCGTTCTTACACTTCACAACAGGATTTTAGTCCTGTATTTTTTCTATGTCTATTTCTTAATTCAATTTGTGCTATCGTGTGTCCCCTCTCCAGATCTTCTATTCTATAATGGACTTGACCTTGTTTGGGGAGCAAGCATCCAAGCCAATGGACACAATTTCTACTGTTGCTGATTTGAAAAGAAAGCATACAAGTTGGAAATATGTAGAAGGCACACACTGGCACATTCGGTTTTCTCATCTTATAAACTATGGTGCTGGTAAGCTTTCTAGCTGTCTTCTAGTTCCGTAAATGGATTGGCATGCTACACTTACATAAGAGTATGACATCTATTCATTATATCACATTATTGCAGGGTACTATAGCTATCTTTATGCTAGATGTTTTGCCACAACTATATGGCAAGAAGTATGCCAAGATGATCCATTGTCCCGCAGCACAGGTAGTGCACTTAGGGACAAATTCTTGCGGCATGGTGGTGCTAAGGATCCATCTGCCTTGTTAAAGGATTTTGTAGGTGATTCCATCATTAAAAACTCTGGTGGCGGAATAATCCCTGACATTAGCTCCTTGTGTAAAGAAGTCGGTTTGTGAAATACCACTGAGGGCAGAGACTGGGATTGTTCTGTCTGACAATGAGCTGCATTAAAGGGCCAAGAACTCTAACCTGAAGTCATTCATGGAGATGCTGGAGGTCGGGAGTTTGATCCCCTGCCACAGGGCGGCAGAAGCTAGTTGAAGATCAACCCGAGATAATAATACAAGAAGATTTTTGACAAGGTATTAAATTGGTTGTGAACACAGGATCCTCACAGTGATACTTTCACAAGGTTAGATTAATGGGATGGATCCTCTTTGACTGTCGATGAATCATTCGATTTCAACTATATATGCTGCTGCATGCTGCGAGGTTGGTTTTGTGATCTGTCAGATGTGTTCTTTGTGATGATTATAGCTTTCACTCCCATTGTTCAGGGCTGTTACTTCACTGCCGCAAAGTGGTTGTGTACCTGTAGATCTTTGAAACACCTCAAAAATTTCAAATGAATTTGATTTCCGTTTGAATCTTGATTGAATTCGAATTCTCGCCATTTAAGGAAAATCTTCCCCAAAATCTGCTTTCCGCTTTAGGTTAACCCGCTTTCTCCCTCGGCCGGCGCCTTGCTTTGTGCGGCCGTGCTGCGCCGGCATCCCCCTGCCTGCCTTCCTGCTCACACCGCCTCTTGTGCGCTTCAAAGCTTGGCCAACACCCAGGACCACCTCACCCCACTGCCAATTGCTCATCTGAGCCACTCCCTCGATCTCCTTCGCGCCATCTCGCCGATGATCCCTTCGTGCCGATGAGCCCCATTTAGCTATCTACTCCATTTCTCAATCAAAGCTCAAGTACTTTTGTCCACAGCATCCTCGGAACACTGCGAACTCATTGGTGAACTCGCTTTAGCATGAGCTTGTCCCTAGAGCTCCGGCAACGTGAGCCATTGCCGGCGGGAAGGACCTCTCCGTAGGCAGCCTAGTGTAGACTGCTAGACCCAAAACACTTGCTTCCATCAGCTTCCCTATTCTTCTTAGTAACTCGCGCACCAATGCTTTTGACCCAAGATCGCCGGAATCGCTATGGCGCCGTGGAGGAGCTCCAATGAACTTCTCTCGCCGCCGGCCTCCATCTCTCATTTCCAAGTCCCCCAACCACCAAACATGGAGTCTCCATGCTTCCTTTGGTCATTGCCCAAGTTTAGTTTCCAACGGCGGCCTTCGTCGGAGCGTGAGCAAAAGCTCTGCCGTCGGCTCTATTTCCGCCGGCGTGACCTCAAGGCCTTCGGTCGGGCCACCGCAGGCCACGCGCTCGCGCAATTTCAGCCGGGCCAAATGGTGGCTGAATCCTAACACAGTAGCCCCAAACCGCAGACCTCTGTGCATTACTGTTATACAGGCCAGCCCATCACTATTTACAACTGTAGCAAATACTATTCACCGGACCCGATAAATCCAAAAATCCAATCCACTATTGTTTGGCGCTCATCACTGTTCCTGTCCGACTCTGTTTATCTGAAACCCTAAAACATACTTATATCCATTTGAATTGTTAATTGTTCGCATATTCATTATACTTACAAATGACCTGCTACGGCACCTCGCCTACGTTGTTCCTTGTGTACATATCTACCCAGTAACCCAGGCACCAGCAATTGATGTTCGCTTCACAGGTAGTGCTGCGTATCTACTCCAGCCATTAACGCATATGATGCTGCATTTGACAGGTAGTGCTGCTAATTCCTTCTTGTGACCTCGTCATCAGCTTTGAAAACGCCGCGGAGTAGATAGGCATACGCCATGCACCAAGTCCAGCACAGGCCTGCAAGGCGCCAAATGTCCACTGTGGATGACTGAACTGTGGACGGCTCACGGCTGCATGCAAGAAGTATACCGTACCATTTACTGGGGTCAACGCATGCAGCACACGCATCTTCTCAACTCGGTGCTGCACCTCTGCTGAATTCTATACCGATGGCAATTTTTCACGACGCACAACACGTCCATTCGTACGCTCGTTGCACTCGCTCATCTGCGGTGTTACACTTGGAAGGCCTGCCCTGCTTGGAACGCGGCTAAAATTCTCGATTCCTGCGGGAGTTTTGAACGGTTTTGAACTGGCAATGCACGAGACTGAACAACTGCATGGCAACGATACGCACGCCTGTACCTTACTGTTGGCCTGCAGGAGAAATAATGCAGGAAACAATGGGGAGCCCGAGTAGAGCCGGCAGCCGTGCGGGAGCCCAGACAAATTCAGCTGTTGTATAATGGAAGACCGGCGTGAGTTCAATGGAGCTCAACGAGGTCGCTCGCCGGTGAGCCTGAGCAGCTGCCTGGGGTCACCGGTAGGTGGCTCCGACTATGGCAGTGTCGGACCCTATGTTAGCAAACTCAAATTCTCTGTGATTCCACCGTACTACTCTTTGGATCAGCAGATAGTGTTCATAAATACATTACTGTATACCAAAACCATATAATGCGAAAGCGTAAATAATACACTAATAACTTACTAATGGGCTGATCAGGCTGAAATCAATAAAATACAGCAGCGAAAACTTCACATATGTGGGACCCTTAGGACTTGCCCACAGGTAGTCAACTGGAGTTCGCGACCTAGTGCTTGGTCTCATCGACTTTCAGCTCTGTCGACTCCTTCAACGCACATCATGATTTGCCCTTCTTGCCTTATTGACTGAATGATGGTAATTAGGCAAGAGTGAACACAATGTTACTTAGCAAGCCACTACATAGGATGCAATAATAATAGATGCAAAGTTGTTAAGGGAGGCTTGAGGTTCTTTTAGTTACTAAAAGCGTTGTTTTGAAAGTACAATAAATAGAAAACTCCTGAGACTTAGCAGTTTTAACTAAAATCGATTTTCTAAAGCTGATATGAGAATGCAATATTAATTATAGCCCAGCTTACATCCATCTTTTACAATGCATGGTCACCTCCACCAAATGCTAATTTTCACCATTGGAGGCGCTGAGGCGAGCCGGTGACGAGAGCCGTGGGCAGCAGCGGGTGGCTCGCGTGGAGGGAGTAGATCGGGTAAAGGGAGGTCCGGGAGATGGTGGGGGAGCTCCAGTGTAGCGTGGAGAAGGTTCCGGATCGCCTAATTGGAAGGAGAGGCGACGAAGGAGTGGCGGCGATAGAAATGGTGGCGTTGGCCTGTCTTGAGGAGATCGGATGTTGTAGCGGATTCCAGTGACGGAGCTTCAATTAAAAGGGGAGGGAGGTGGATGGTGTCCGGGGGCACCCCGTGACGCGCACGGCTAATGAAATGCTTGCTGGAGGCGGTCGGGACGAGGTGGTGGCCAGCGCGGGCGTGGAGATGGCTCGACCGTGCTCTGCTTGGGGAAGGAGGGGATGCCACTGGGGAGCAAGGAGGCGAGCTCGAGCCTTCTTATAGGTGAGGGAGGGGAGAAGGGCGTTGAATGCATTGAAGGCACGCGCACATAGGAGTAATGCCGGGTAGGGCGTCACTGAGGAGAAACGCCGGGCGGGGGGGCGGGGGGTGGCGTGCGCGCGTAGGCAAGCGGCAGGGGTGCAGGGGCGTAGGCATAGGCGGGTGGTAGGTGCAGCTGGCGCGGGGCAAGCTACGCGTGGCATTAATACCGAAGCAGGGCAAGGGAGCTGGCGCCAAAGAAGGGATGACGCTAGGCCAGCGCGGCATTGAAGCCGAGTGACGGCCTCCAGAGGGAGGAGCGAAACCGGGGGCTGAGCGACATGGCGCAAGGGGAAAACTGGGGGCGGGCTAGGCCGAGCCTGTTTGGCGTGGTCGATGCACATGGGAGCAACGGGGCTGGACCGGCCGGTTGTCGGGGGCAGAGGGGGGAGGAAAGAAAGAAGAGGGAGAGAAGGGAGCCGGCTCGGCCTAGGGCCAGCGGCCAAAAAGGAAGAAGTGGCAGGGAGAAGAGATGGGCCGAGGGCCTAAAAGAATTTTAAGAATTTTGGGAAATTCAAAAATTCAAATGAAATTGAAATGCTAATTTGAGATTAAGCTTGAGGTTTGACATTTTTGGTTATGACAATCGGAGGAGAGGATTTTAATATTAACTTTTGGTTTCAATTTCTATTCTCGGTTTTGAATTTTCAAGTTCCAAATTTTAGATTTGAATTTAGTACCTACAAGGGAATTTGGAATTCCTTGATTTGATTTTTCAATCTTGATTCTTGATTTCAAGATTTTAATTTCCTTATTCGAAGTTTTAGCAAGGAACCCAAATCAAGGAACATGAATACACGCTAAAAATTTTAAACTATACTGGAAATCGACAAAAAGATTTTTTACCTTTAGCAATTAACAATGCTCCTATACTTTTGGGATATTACAGGCAGCAAGTAGATGCTGGTGCTATGCTACAAACACTGCACTGTTGTACGTAGCCACGCACGCGAAGACGTCGAACGCAGCGCTCGATCAGTCGCGCGCACGGCCAGCGCCGGCAGGGCGGTGCCGGCCGCCCAGAATATTATTCTTATCGCGGTTGTTTGTTGCAAAAAGTGTTAAATGTTTGGCGCCACCTCGGGCCCTCTCCTCCCTCGTAGATGTCTCCCTCCTCGTCGCGCTCTTTCCTCCACCTCCACCTCTTCGGCCGCCGCCGTGGGGCCGCCATGGGCTGCGCGCAGGGCAAGCCCTCCAAGGGCTCCCCGGCCCGAAGCGAAGGCCTCGGCATCGAAGCCCACATGCGCAATAACCGCTACGTCCCCTTCCGCCGCTCCGACCCGCTCCCCACCGCGCCGGCCGCCAAAGAAGACCATGCCCGCCGCACCGCCGCGGTCAGGAGGGAGAGCGACAAGGATGGTGATCGGACGGAAGCCACCACGGACGACAAGGAGACGTCGACGGCGACGGTTCCGCCGCTGCCACCGCAGCCGCCGGCGCCGCGGCGGGAGGACGAGCTGGTGGACGGCTGGCCGACGTGGCTGCTGGACAACGTGCCGCGCGAGGCGCTGCAGGGCATCGTGCCCAAGAGCGCCGACGCCTACGACAAAATCGAGAAGGCATGCACGGCACGCGCGCTCGGCATGACAATGCGAACGCACGCATTCCTCTCCGCGAGTTCCTGAGGCGTGGCATTCATGGCGTGCAGGTGGGGCAGGGGACGTACAGCAACGTGTACAAGGCGCGGGAGCGCGGGACGGGGAGGATCGTGGCGCTGAAGAAGGTGCGGTTCGACACGTCGGAGTCGGAGAGCGTGAGGTTCATGGCGCGGGAGATGAGGATCCTGCGGGGGCTCGACCACCCCAACGTCATCCGCCTCGACGGCATCGCCACCTCCAGGATGCACCGCAGCATTTACCTCGTCTTCGACTTCATGTACTCCGACCTCACCAGGGTCATCTGCCGCCCCGACTACCGCCTCACCGAGCCCCAGGTCCGTACGACCGGCCTGTCTCCCTCCTCCTCCTCCTCCTCACCTCGGATATGCAGTCGCGCGCGCTGTTCTTTTGTTCCGACATATATGGCATTTTTCTTCTCTTTTTTGGACCGGGCTAGCCATTTAATTAAGCTTAGGCAGGGGCGTAGCCAGCTCTTCCTTTTAGTTTTTAAAAGTTATTTTTCAAATTTTTATTATAGTAACTAGCTTTCAAACGAAATATCATTTTAAAACAGGATCTACAGATTAATTATAGTACACATAGTAGTGACTTCATTTATATCGACCAAAATTACACGCGACTTTCTTTTACTTCGTACTTTCTCACACAAACAGTCAAAAAGCTATAAACTGCAGCCAAAAGCCACAGCCAAAAAGAATAAGCCCCTTAAAACCTATGGGGTCAATTATCATAAAATCTTTAGAGTTTTATGAATTTATGAGTAGTTTATTAGTACTAATTAAGTATTTTTATAAAAACTTTTGGGTTAGTTGATCCCACAGAAAAAGGCTAGCTACGCCATTGAGCTCAGGTTGGGCTACTCGGCTTGTTAGGCTTGATCTGGCTCTAAACACCTGGTCCCGTTTGGAATATGAGAATTTTTTATCTGAATCTTTTATAGATTTTGGACTATTTCTAATGACATTTCTACAAAATTTCGGTGAAATTCTTACGCTCCGGTCTAAATGGTTTGTCTGGAATGTTTGAATTTGACACGAAATGAATTTTACAGGAGTTCAGCTTTTACTAAACTTCAGAGTTTGATGCATTGTTTCCGAGCAGATCAAGCGTTACATGCAGGAGTTGTTGTCCGGGCTGCAGCACTGCCACGAGCGCGGGATCCTGCACCGGGACATCAAGGGCTCCAACCTGTTCATCGACCACGACGGCGTCCTCAAGATCGGCGACTTCGGCCTCGCCAACTACTACGACACCAACCGCCGCCGGCCGCTCACCAGCCGCGTGGTGACGCTCTGGTACCGCGCCCCGGAGCTTCTGCTCGGCTCCACCGACTACGGCGTCGGCATCGACCTCTGGAGCGCCGGCTGCCTCCTCGCCGAGATGTTCTTCGGCAAGCCGCTCATGCCCGGCAGGACCGAGGTGAGCTCGACCGCAGCTCGTATAGTCGTATCACATGTACTAGCAATTAGCGTCATTAAATGTTGGAAAACACCACACCGAATCTGCACGTCCAAACACAATATGACCGCTTCGCAGTTCCTACGACTACGGTAAAAACAGAGGATAGAAAGAACAGCTCACTCTCGACCACTCTATTATCAGACGGAGAATAGAGCAAACTCGAGTTACCCGTGGACGCACACTACAGGGGGAAGTCAAACGAACATGCACGAAGGAAATTTTCCCGATGCGAACACAACTTACGTTGCTTTTCCTTTTTCTCTGCTTATTCGACTTACTCAGCTCTTATAGATTACATGGCATATATATACAATCGGGCCTCCCTGCAGAGCACTCAACTGCTCCGCCGCTCGCCCATGCTTTGCTGACGACTGCTACAGGGATCGCCGCCTGCCCATGCCGCTTAGATCAGCCGCTATCGACTGCTATAATGACAAGTTGCCTGCTCACGCCTGGGCAGTTCACCGACCAAGGTGTGGCTTGCATCACCCACGACCACCCGTGCTGACGTCTACTACAGTGATCGCCGCCCGACCATGACCACTGCTTTATCCTCGGCTTGTCATCGACCGCGTCCCCAACCACACGGGTCGTCTAAGCACCGACCACTATACTGTCGACCATGGTGATACGATTACGACCACGGTCGCCACGACTACGACCTCATACAGGCGCCACGACCACGACGCTAATCGTTACGACCACGCACAACGCGGTCGTAACCGGCCACTTACACAAGCGCCACGACACTGGTCGTTACGACCACTTACAAGAGCCGCGACCACAGCCACTCCGACCATGGTGCATCATCTCGATGCTTCGACCATGGCTTTTGGGACTGCTTCGACCACACCTAAGCACCGACCATGGACTGCTAACTAGATCTTCAACCGTGGATTTGACCATGGCACCGACCAGGCCTTCGACCACGCCTTCTCGCGTGTGGCTTTGACCATGGCTCCAATTACCACGTACAAATCATTAAGATTAATTCCAACATGATCGTAACCGACCACTCGCACAAGCGCCACGACGCTGGTCGTTACGACCACACACAACGTGGTCGTAACCAATCACTCACACAAGCACCACGACGCTGGTCATTACAACCACACACATCGTGGTCGTAACTGACCACTTACAAGAGCCACAACCACAGTGTATCATGTCGATGCTTTGACCATGGCTTCTGGGACTGCTTCAACCACTCCTAAGCACCGATCGTGGACTGCTGGCCAGACCTTCGACCGTGGCTTCGATCACGGCACCAACCAGGCCTTCCACCACGCCTTCTCACGTGTGGCTTCGACCATGACTCCGATGACCACGTACAAATCATCAAGATTAATTCCAACGTTAAAAACATGGACGTGCAATGTGAAGCATCTGATCCGTGTAGGGACTAGAATCAAGCATATAGCGTACGAGCGTTCTTGCACCGTCTCAACTCGATCTCAATCCAGGTTGAGCAGCTCTTCAAGATATTCAGCCTGTGCGGATCGCCGCCGGACGACTACTGGAGGAAGATGAAGCTCCCGGCGACCTTCCGGCCCCCGAAGACGTACAAACCCACCATGCTGGAGAGGTTCCGGGAACTGCCGCCGTCCTCCCTGAGCCTGCTCACCACGCTCCTCGCGCTGGACCCCGCCGCCCGTGGCACGGCTGGCCAAGCTTTACAGAGCAACGTACGTGTACACCATCCTCTCTCGTATGCTCTCATTTTGTAGTCTAACCATGAGGAATTACTGCTCAAACTGCATCATTTGTAGCTTCGCACTGCCATCTAATGTGGTAAGCTGTTTCCTGAGTACAGTTCTTTAGCACTCCGCCGCTGCCGTGCGACCTCTCGTCTCTTCCTGTCCTGCACAAGGAGGAGGTCGCGGAAGCTACAACTTCTCATGATGAAAGGAAGTGAGCATTGCAGTCTTTCACCTAAAACTCTGATCTTATGCATTGTTGGTTGCATTGTAGCATTCTTTTTTGCTTATAGTTTTCCTTTTTCGTGCGCACAGACACAGACTGAGACTCCGTTCCCAGAAGCGAAGGGACAGCAAGCAGAAAGCAGGGGAGGAACATGCAGATGGACCAAAACTTCCTAGTGGATCTCCTAATAAAGTGGTACGTGGAGTTAATTTCCACTGAAACCATACTTCATATGAAATTTCTTAGTTCTTACTACTAGTTCTGTCATTATCCATACCAACTAGAAAGTACATAGCTAGATTTGTTACATATGAAAATCAAACTGCTAATTTTTATTTCGAATTTCAGTTTTACTTTGAAGTTCGTATAAAAATCAAATTGATTTGGAATTCAATGAAAATCATACCGCTAATTATCCTTTGATTTTTATTCCAAATTTGCATATTGTTTGATTGTACATGTCATAGAGTCTTTTTTCACAGTTTTAGGTTGGAATTCTATACAAATACAACTGGTATTTTTTATTTCATTTTATTTCAAATTTAAGCTATTTGGGGATTTTACAAATTTAAGCTATTTGGGGGATTTTACTTTAGAGTTCATATGGAAATCAAATTGTTAATTTTATTTTATTTTTATTTGAAATTTTAGTTTTAGGTTATAATTCGTATATAAATCCAACTACTAATTTTTATTCTGAATTTCAATTTTACTTTCAAGTTGGTATGGAAATGAAATTGGTAATTTTTTTATTTTTCATTCTGAATTTCAATATTTTTTATTGTATTTTACATAGACTCTTTTTTAATCTAAACTGTTATAACTTGGGTTTGCCCGATGGATGGCTAGATCTTTTCTCTTTTTCCTACGATTAGCGTGAGAATTTCTAGCTATTGAGAGTGAACGTGGTAGCTTTTTTTTTTACCTTTAATAATATAATTCTAGCTTTTGAGAGTGAATGCTGTGGCTTCTTTTATCTTTAGTTTATAATATAATACATGGATAGATAGAAGATTTTTTTAAGAAACATTATCCATACTAATGTAGGAGGAGAAAGTTATGGACAGAGCAAACTCCGGTCAGGATTCTGATGACACTGCCGTCAACGCTTCCTCCGGAGTTCAAGAACCAGAGAACACCGTCGTTAACGCCTCCTCCAGCACAGCCTCGAAACGGTTCTCAGTTAGCCCGGTTCAGGTGTTACCAGAGGGCTCACCTGCGCCGCAAGATCAGCAGCTGCGAAGGGCAAACACGTACCATTCAAGCAGCGACGATCGCAAGAACTACCAGCCTCTTGTATCTCTGGATGATCAAAAGGACAGCAGCACCATGAACCACGGCCTAGAGATCAGGTCAGCTTCCATGTCTGAACACGACGCGATGCGACATGATCAGGAAGACCTCTCCAACAACAAGCAGTACGTTTTCGTGGATCATATATAGGTTGTTGTTTTAACAGATGAAAGGTAGCAGAAATTGTTCAGATTCTATCTACTTAATTTTGACGATTGATCAATTTGTGGTGCAAAAATTAAAGGCTAACAAAATATCTGCAGAAACCATCCAAACTAATGAAGGACATGACTAGCTATGAACCACTAAAATTCTCCACTCCAAAACAAAGTAGAGAACAGAGAGAAATAGAAGAAAAAAGGAGAAATGGAAACAGAGAACACGGCTCGATAATTTGCAAATTAAGGAGGATACAAAGCGACCGTTCTTTCTTTTTTTCAGATTAATAACCACCATTTTTTTCTTCCCCTCTTCTTTCTCACAGGGCAAACAAAAACATATAGACCGATCTAACAGTCATACTGCAACTTAAGATCACACACACAGTAGTTCATACATGCACACACATGTATAAATATGGCATGCAAACGGTACATATATGCAGCAACTTGGCCATGAGCGTATAGTAGTAGTGCACACAGAATTCGGCATGCATATATAGGCATACATATGCGTATATGCATAGGCAGTGAGGTTCAGTTCAGAGGCCACCGTAGCGGATGTCGGAGAACTTCGACTTGAGCCACTTGAAGCTGCTGCGGACGGTGGACTTGAGCCGGCCCTGCGTCGCGAACACGTTGTACGCCGCCACCCGCCGCCGCCGCTTCGCCTCCGGGTCGTCGCGGGCGCTCGGCCCGTTGAAGCTGTACGACTTGGCGGTGGCGCCGCCGCCGCCGACGTCCTCGTAGTCGTACCCGCCGCCGCAGCCGTAGTACGCCGACGAGTGCTCGTGTGGCACCGATCTGCACTTCTCCATTGCAGCCACCACTATGAGCTAACGACTAACGAGCTTCTTGGTCTTCTGCTCCTGTTGTTGATGTCCTTGTGTGTGTAGAGTGAGAGAGTGGTGGGGGAAGCTGGGTGATGAATTAAGCAGCTAGCTAGTACTACTATAATTGAGCTGAGGGAGGGGATAAAGGGAGTGCTTTTCTACTTGATTTATTAGGTGATATGCATGAAACACCTTGTGTTGCATGGCTATGCTAAAGCTGGTCCTTTTGATTCTCTTTTCTGACCAGAAAAGGATGGATTCATGCTTTTTAATCATATGAATGATGTATCATGGTTTTATGTTGAATGTCCGTTACTTTTATCTGTTTCTTGTTTGTTCATAATGCAATGTATCATCTACCTTTATTGTCCATGCCCATGTTCTTAAAGTTGTGACTAAAGTTTCATAACCTAGAAGGGTAGAAGTTGCTCAGTACATAGTGAGCAAACCACCGTGACTTCACTAAATCCTAGATCCCTGCTTGACATATCCCCTAAGAATAAGAATAATATATGTGTCAACATCGTAGAGCCAGTGTGTTCCCCCGGTGGTGGGTCTCCAGCGGTTAACCCGGGTCCAAGATTTATAACAAGTAAAGCTAAAAAGGACATCTTACAAGACCACGTAGGAGGTTATATAAAGCAGGGTTTTAAAAATCGGTTTTAAAATTTTACCGGGGACCAATAACACTGATAATCGGAAAAATCAGAGGATTTCAAGCTGAAATTTTCAAATCAAAATTTGAATTTAAAAAAATCAATCAAAAATTAGTTGAAAATATAGGCTAAAATTTTTGAAAGCAAATTTTAGCAAAAAATTATTCTATGTTTTCACAAAATTCATGCAAAACACTGATAAAACCGATAATAGGCCGATTATACCATGATATAAAGTGGTTGAGGAGGAGAGCGCGCAGAAAAATCAAAGGCGCGTGTGGTGTTTTGCAACAATACCCATGGAACCCAGGCGTGTTTCGCTGGTGTTTAATAGATTTCGCTGTTGCTTTGAAATAATACCCATGTGTTCTGTTGGAGACGACAAGCTAGGCTAAGCTATTCCCTGCTTTCCTTCTCCCTTTGTCTAACTAGCAGCAGAAGCGTGGCGCATGCCATGCTAGCTACTGCATGGACCAAAAATAAAAGGGTTGACAATTCGTGAGGAGGTTTTTCTAAAAATCAAGGACCTATACGTAATTCAAAAAAGTGAAGGTTTTTCTAAAAAAACTAAGGACCTGTATGTAATTCTGGAAAATTCGTGAGGCTTTATCACGTAAAAGGAGAGCCTTTATGGAAAAACCAAGGACTCATATGTAATTTTAGAAAATTGGAGACAAAAACAAGGATCTGTATGTAATTCTGGGAAAACACTAGGGCTTTATCATGTAAAAGGAGGGCTTTCTTGAAAAACCAAGGATTCGTACGTAATTTTAAAAAGCGGAGGGTCTTCCAAGAAAAAGCTGATGCGACAGGGGCCTTTCTGCAAAAAACCGAGGACACGCACGCAAAATTGAAAAAGCTACCGGGCTTATTCGCAAAAAAGGTGACGTGGATGGCCTCCCAAGACGAATCCCCCAAGGTATAACAAAGAGAGTATTTGCATTGCCTTTCCTCTTCCCAAGGCCGAACTCTTTGCCTGCATCCATGGCCTCTGTGGTCCTTGCTTAATTTGCTGGAAATGTGTGAACACATATTGGTCTCGCCTCAAACAACTTTTAACTTATGGTTTTTTCGGTTTATTTAAACCAGAAGCCACTTGGAACGCGTCGATTTTTAATTTTGGTGTATTTTGATTTTTTTGTGGTCTATTTTTAGCATTTTTTGTCTTTTTTTCCTTATTTATTACATTATCCGTGATAATATAATGTTTTAATTTTTTCTTATTTTTAAATTTTTTAATTAAATGCCTAAAAAACTAATAGCTGCTACAGTGATTTTTAAACAAAAGCCAATAGATTAAATCATAAGCCGGAATATTAAGTTTTTTTTAGAGCGGACCCATTATCTAATAGTATGTTAGTACACGGACAGCTCGGCAGATGTAGCCTGTAGATCATCGGAAACGCAATACATACGAAGGTTCCGCTGCGTGTTTCTAAACACACAACTACTCTCACAGTTAGCAGCTGACACGTGGACTCGTCTAAAATGCATTTGCCAACGGAGCCACATGTCAGTGACGCATCAAAGAACGTTGAACAGGTGCGGTCCCACGAGTAGAGCGCGGCAAAATCTAACGAGACGGAGGTTGAAGTGATGCGGACGCAAAGGTGACCGTGGGGGAGCCCCGCAACAAGCTCCAGTCCTCCAGTTCTAGAGAGGATCGATCAGCTCGCAGCTGCACAATCGATAGCTCAACTGGCCGGTCTGACGGTGATACAACCCGGGTGAGATTCAGTGCACAGGCACAAAGGGCCAATCCATCATGGCCTTAGTTGCTTTAGTTTCTAAAAATTATTTTTTTTTGTAGTAAATAATTTTTTTATAGTATCTAATTTTTAAAAATGTCTTTTTAAAACGGATCTACTACTTAATTATAATACATACTTCAGTGACTTCATTTATATCGTTTAAAATTATATATGAGTATTTCTATATAAATTTTTCGATAAACTATTACTATTTGTAAATTAAAATTAATCCCTTGACATTTCGCACTGGCTGCCTTGCCCCCCAAATCAGCCAATCGGCTCCAGGCCTCTCGCTTTCTTATCACCAGCAGCATGAGGATACATACAAGCATTGATGCCTTGGTCGTCACCCACTTGGCCTTTTCCCCGCGTGCCGTCGTTTTTGCCGAGGAGCGCCCGGAGGAAACACGCATCCGGCACTATAAGAGCATCTCCAATAGTGATTTATAAGCTAGCTCTAAGCATATTATTTCATATTTTAATAGAAGAAATAGAAAAGCTATCTCTTGATCAAGAGCTAGTCTCATACACACATTCCAAGATTATGTGAGAGTGTCATGTGAGGCTATTTATGTTATAAGCTATGTGCTAAAAGTTAGTACTATTGGAGAAGTTGTCTTAGAGTTAATAACTAGCTCACACTGTTGAAGATGCTTAAGTAGTACTATTAGTACTAGTGTGGTACTGCGGTGTGCGCTTTGTCGAAGTGTTATGTGTACCAACAATCTAGCTACAATGTGTCACTGACCATGGGTCCAATCGAATATGTATGAATTTTTTTTTCTAAAAGGATTAGTTAATTTGCTACTATTTGGATTGTCGTACGTCGGCGTCGTCGTTTTCTCATCCCCGCTGAGCTTTCCACGCCATGGATCGATGGCATGCTGGGTTCGGGGGGCAAGTTTTGAGGAATGGTTTTCACAGGATTTGGACACATCTCCTGCGCCGCATTTGATGGATGGAATATCACTAACTATGCAGTCTTATTTTAAGTGATCGACGTGTTTCCATGGACGTGAATTGTTTTCTGTAGTGTTCAGAAGCGTGTGAAAGGAATACTCCTTTTGGTTTGCCTTCTCTTTTATAAAGCACAAAACAAGATATGAAAACAATGGAAAATAATCAGGATAATTAGACAAAAATTTAACGTATAAAACTCTTGTGGGAAAAACCACGGACTCATAATTACTACGAAATCACTGCATCAGGGGCGAGATGGCCTAAGCATAGAGGCATTGTCGACGCGATTGAGCTTCTACTGTCTGCTAGAATCTCTGCTTCTTCTATATTCTTGCCATGTTTAAGAGTTGGATTCGTAGGATTAGGAGATGTGTTCTTGCTGTATTAGATGGGTAACCTATTCGTTATCTTGTTATGCTCTAATGGTGGATTCTAATATTAATGAAAATGGAATGTGTTGTTGTATTTGCTGCTGTATTTGCTTTTTTTTTTCAAAGAGTATAGGTAACATTTCTTGAGGCTAGCCAAAAAAACAGGAAAAAAATTTAGATATAGAATGAACTATCACAGATAATTTTATGGTATAAACCGTCTATGAAGGATTATCACAGATGGTTCAAACTAAAAACCGTTTGTAATACTCGCACATCACAGACGGTTTAATCTATCAACCGTCTGTGATGGGAAAGTATCACAGACGATTCTATATACCAATCGTCTGTTAGTCGCCCATCACAGACGGTTGATAGTTAGAACCGTCTGTGATGTGTGAGTATCACAGACAGTTTTTAGTTCTAGCCATCTGTGATAGTGTTTTTCACATACGGTTTTAGTTATAATCCGTCTGTATTGTATTTATCACAGACGACTCACAAATTGTTTGTAATAACCTCCGATTATTATTGACATATAAATTCAAATGGTTGAGAAAACTATCTGTAATGATAGTTCTGAACCATCTATGATAATCTTTTTTGTAGTAGTGCAAAAAACAACACTCTCTGATTAGTTGTTTTTCTGTGTGGATGACAATTGACAAGCCATGCCTGGCCTCAGTGAGATGATCTATAACCGTAAAAGTCTTCTAGAGGATCAGAGCATAAAGCATCTATATGGATCTCTCACACTTTTTACTGAACTAGTAATACAGGAATAAACAGTCGGATCGCATGACGAAACAATTTCTCAACAAGCCAAGAACATATTATCCGTCATTGGTCATCCAATGTGCATCCGCTACAATGGATACATGCACCACTGGCCCACTGCCAACCAATGCACACCCAGTGAGGTCCTCCCAATAGAATTCGTTTCCAAGCCACGTCACTTTGGTATGTAATCTGTATGCATGTAATGTACGGGGTATGGACGTAGTAATACTTTATTCATGATCATGATCCCCTTGTCATGGATACCAGGCTGAGGGGTGAAGATGAAAAAGGGGATGATCGCGACATGACGGTGTCCAGCGGATGGGTGGCACCGCGCGCGTCAGTCCGTCGGAATCGGACTCCACTTGAGCTCATCACGACAACCACCCTCCCTTCCTGCTTTACCTCCAGTCCTCCACCCATCTCATTCTAATCTTGCCTTTTCGTTAACAAATAGCACTACTTGTACATCTTTTACGAAAGAAAACCCCTCTGACCTACAGGCGAATCTTCATGGGAAACTAGGCAAAGGCATCGATCACAAGGTGAGACCCTCCTTTTTGTGTTTCACGTTGCTTATATCATGTTCATATATGGTCAGTGGTCCAACTCCAAGCGGCCAACCAGAGATGGATCCAGCACCATGACTCACATTCACATAGATTGAAATGTGTTCTTGCAAAGTAGCAACTTCGTGAGTAGCATACTGTCACAGATGCATCCCTTTGATTGTCTAAAGCATGGCTGTACTTATTAGATAGATTTGAGTAATCGAGTTACCTCTTAGGCCATTCTCAGTGGAGAGTTTCATGGCGTTGTTTCCAAGACTGCCACATCATGTAAAATGAAATGAAATATGGATGAAACATCTATTCTCAATGCATAGTTTCATTCTATTGTTTCATAGACATTTAATTTCATGACTCATATAGAGTTGGTAATCGTGCCAAGAGAGTTTCATCTAGATGAAACTCACTTCTTCTCTCTCTTCTTAAAAATGTTGCCATATCATCAAAAATACCTATATGACAACCTATTAAATACAGATGAAACTCCCACTGAGACTGGCCTTAACATCCATTTATCATAATTCTTGCCAGCACTTGGAACAACACCGAGTGTTATTAAATTATAAGCTTGGGAAGTACAAAGCGACCAATACAGGTGAATGTACTTCTTCCATTTAAGTTTATAGGATGTATTTTTTTAATAGACATGTCTATAAATATATAACGTATTTCATATTTTAATGCAAAATTAGTATGATATTTTTTACATCTCTAATAAATATATAGTTTTATTCGCTATTCTCTACATAGTCATATATGTATTAAATATAACACTTAGAGATAATCTAAGGGCCTATTTGGATGGACTAGGACTAGTAGTTAGCTGGCTAAAGATTAACTCAGTCATGTTTGGATCCAAGGACTAATAAGTACTACTATCTCAGTACAAAGTCTATTATACCCTTATGCATGGCGGTCTGGGAGGGTTGGCGTGGGTATCAACATCTTTTTTCCATCCTGCTGGTCATTTAGCCCTCATTAGCTGGGTTTGGCCAACTAGTTGGCTAACAACTAGCTAGGGCTTTGGCTAAACTTTAGCCCACTCATTAGCCCTCCTGTTTGAATCCACAAGGACTAAAAATTAGCAACTAGTTGTTAGCTCATGGGATCCAAACAGGCCCTAACTATTTTCACTCTCTTTAGTCTATATGCCAAAAGAAAATACACCTTATAAATTTGAACAGTAAGAAACATCTTAGTACCATATTAAATTGGTAGTAGTAGATAAGCCAGTGGGAAGCAGACAACAGAGTTATCTTACTTGTTGGTAAAAACAGAAGAAAATAGAGCAAAGCTGGAGCTAGCAATCAAATAACTAACACGCACACAAAAAGGAAAACCTTGAATGCAAACATTAGGGATTTCCATCATAATATATGTCATATTATTATCATAGGGAACCATCTGTTCATAGCTAGCAGAATAGAGGCTGAAATATCTTCGGATCAAGCAACCAACTGCAACATTGCTAAAAGCACGACACACTTTAAAGGTAGCTCGTTACAACAACATATAGTGGAGCGCAACACAGATAGGTAGATGGTTTGGTATTACAGATGGGTAACCAGACTCATTTCTTTCCACTTTTCTTGAGACCAGAGCCTCCCAATGCACCCTTCTGTCCCGCCTTGGACTTCAGCTCCTTCAGTGCCTGTCCGTGCAGAAAATCATGTAGTTAATGTCAGCAAATAAGAACCACAGCTACGCAGAACAGAAAGAAGTACGAGGTAACTTTGGCTACTGGTCTCACCTTTTCCTCGTCTTTCTTCTTCTGCAAATACGCAAGATCACTCTGCAAACGAAGAGGGAATCAGAACTATGCCAAATGTAGAACAATTGTAAATGAGCACTGCAGTTACTCATATTATCCCTTCTATTGTCTATGCACTAATTTTTAAAATAAAGAACCACCGTTTCAGAAGAGACATTATAAAAAAATTCAGAACTATAAAAATACCGCACCCTCCCAAACCAACCAAATATGAACTTGGCACCAGGGTTCGGAAAACCGGTACCGGCCTAAATCCCGGCGGGGGGCCGGTACCGGTTCCCGGCCAGTTACCGGAAAAACAGGGGAAACCCGGTCAAATTTCAGATTTCAAATTTTGAATTTAAAACCGGTAACCAGAAAAACCAGCCAGTTACCACCTAAAAAATCCGAAAACCCGCTAAAAACCAGGAAAAACACAAAAAAAATATTGAATTTGGGATGTTTCGAAGTATATTTACCTTATACACTAGGTAATATAGCATAAAAAATGTCTAAACCAACCTAGGAGGTGCATTATGTAGTCACAAAAGACTCATAAATATAAATGCGCTTCGGAAAACCTCGGCCGGTTTTTTATTTCCCGGTACCCAGCGGGAAATCCGGTTACCGGCCGGTAACCGCCGGTTTTCCCAACTCTGCTTGGCACAACATCTTAGCTTGGCCAAATAACATACAAAATTCTTATTGGAATTCAGCTTTGCCTGATTCGAATAGAACTAGACAACCATATTTTCTTGCATAACAACCAACACATCACCACTTTTCCTTCCCTATTATTACATTTGCCTTTTGGTTTAGAGTTAGAACAATTCCAAGTTGTTGACATCACCTGGTGCTACTGGCCTACTGCATATTATGTCTCAAGAGAAAGCTGGTAGAATTGGAGTATCAAGTAACACAATGGATAGTAAAAAGTAATCAAAACCAGAAACCTAAAGGTTCATACAACAGAATACAACTCCCTTTCTTCAAAAACACCAAGGTACTCAGTTCAGAATTAAGACCCATTCAAGGCATTTTAACCACCAATGAACTTTCTTCCAGCCAGACTACATTTATGACATATTGACATAGAAGAAAAGAATAAGCCAAGCAAACAGCTCCCTACTTGAGGATTTGCCCCAACTCATACTTTAACATATAGACCTTGGACAAGCAAGATTAGGCTAACTGGGTAAGTTGCCAAACAATAACAGCAAGATTGGAAAAATTGAAGTTATCAAACACATAATTCCTGACCATGAAACAAAAAGACAGCCATGCATAACATCATACACACTTTCAGATAGTTTGTTGCATGCTTGTAAAGTTGTTGTCAGGGTCCAAACAACTTAACTGAGAAGAAACTTGTGCTGGCAATTGGAATTTCAATCAGCACGTGGGCATGTCAACCAAACAAGCTTTTTACCCTAAAAAAGCACAAGACCAACACTATCTTGACAATTTAGAGTTCTCATTATTTCAAGGATTAATCCACTAACATACCAGAACCTAACAGAGATAACTAAACATAAGTTAATTCCTAATTTTGACGCAAGCCTCTCATCCAGCATAATCCTCACAGACGGATAGCTAATTAGCTATTCGCCAAATTCCCATCCCCCCAAAGAATCAACGATGAACCAATCACACCACACACGAACCGATCTACAACACAGCGACCTAAACAGTCAAAACCTAGGGTTACAGGAGCAGGATCGCTAATCCGGCCAACGAATCGACGAATCGGGAGCAAAAGGCCAAAGCATAACAACACACCTCGTCGTAATCCTTCTTCTCGGCCTTGGGCGCCTTCAGGGGCTTGGCCTTCCCTCCTGCAAAACCACCCCGAGACCAAAACGTCAGAAACCGCGCGGATCGATCGGCACCAAACATCAGCAAGACCTCGCAGGAATCAATCGGAAGGGGGACGAACCTTGCTTCGACATGGCGGATGGGGTCGGCGGGGAACTGAGCGAGCAGGTCGGGAAACCCTCGCTCGCGCCGCGACGTGGAGGAAGGAAGGGAAAGGTGCGAGGAAATTGCCGAGGAGGCGAGAGAGAGGCGTATATAGAGGAGTGGGAAGGAAGACTTCGGGCCGGGTTTACGTGGGCGTTTGTATCCATGGCCCATGTACTCTCTCTAGTGGGCCTAGCTTTCCTCTGAGGGATGCTTTCAGCCCATAATTTCCTAGGACGGGGTTTTATAATTATTCTCTTTTTTGACATGGGTACGGTCTTCGCTGCATCCCTTTAACAATTATTTTTTAATACTATTATAACTATTCTCTTTTTTGACATAGGTACGGTCTTCGTTACCAGATTTGGATATTTTCACAGAGAGAGAAATCAACATGGGTGTATGTACATACATCAGAGCTGAAAAACTAAGGGATTTGCCCCCCACAACTGGAAGGAGCGGTGAGCAAGTAAAAGTACCAGAAGAATCAATCTATGATGAAATAGCTATAAACTATGTGTACACGGAAGAATTTATGAATAGGACAACAACCAATGTTGATATTTATTTTGCAAAGAAAATTGTCATAATCATCGATCTTAATCCAAAGCCTGCATCACTCGCCGAATATAAGAAAAGATCAGATTGAGAGGATTGAAAATGGCAATAGAAACTGAATTATTATCTCTAAATAAAATAGAGATGTTTGGGCCTGTAAGCTACATGTCTCCTTATGTGCACTCTGTAGGGCATAAGCAAGTATTTGTTCGAAAGAGAAATGAGAAAAATAAAATTGTAAGATATAAAGTAAGGCTTATTGCACAAGGTTTCATTTAACATCCAGGAGTTGATTACGAAGAAACAATTCCCCGATAATGGGTGGTATTGCCTTTATATATTTAATCTCGATGGCAGTAAACTTGAATTTAGAAATGAAGTTAATGGATGTGATAACTACATACCTTTGTGAAAACTTGGATTCAGACATTTATATGAAGATGTTTGAAGGTATCCCTGTCTTGAACCAAGAAAGAGCAAATAGAAACATATACAATGTGAAACTCAGAAAATCATTGTATGGACTTAAGCAATTAGGAAGGATGTGATATAATCGTTTAAGCAACTTTCTATGCAAGAAAGACCACACGAATAATGAGGATTATCCCTGTGTATTTATACGACGATCCCCGAATGAATATAGTATAATCTCAATATATGTAGATGATCTGAATATCATCAAAACTCTAGATGATATAAAGGAAGCGAGTTCTTATCTGGAGTTAGAGTTCGAAATGAAAGATTTGGACAAAACGAAATATTGCTTAGGCTTGCAGCTCAAGCATGTCCCGGAGGGGATATTAGTGCATCAGTCAGACTACACCCAGAAAGTGTTAGAAATGTTTGGTTATGAAAGGGCGTACCCATCGAAAGTACTTAAGTGCAATAAGAGTACTTATGTATTTAACAAACTACACTAGACCAGACATTATATTTGCTGTAAACCTATTAGTAAGGTATAGTGCAAAATCTACCAAAAAAACATTGGCAGGGAATAAATGACATCTTCTGATACCTTCAAAGAAGCAAAGATCTAAGACTATTCTATAGAAAGAACCAATACCTAAATATGACTGGCTATACGATGCCGGGTACCTGTCAGACTCGCATACAGCCAGGTCACAAACAGGTTATGTATTCCTGTATGGTGGAACTGTAATTTTATGAAAATCGTCTAAGCAAAGTCTTGTATCAACTTTGACGAACCACTCAGAAATCATAGCATTGTACGAAGCCGCACAAGAATGTGCTTGCTTTCGACGAATGATTCACCACATCCAGCAGTCATGTGAATTGAATATTATGCAAACTCCCACAATTATCTATGAAGATAATGTAGCTTGTGTTGCACAAAGTGTAGACAGGTTATGTGAAGAGTCATCTTATAAAGCATATCAACCTCAAATTCTTCTATGCTCATGAATTGCAAAAGATGGAAGAAATTAAGATATTGCGTATAAGTCATGTGAAAATCTTGCAAATTTATTTACTAAGTCACTTCCAGCATCTAACTTTGAAGGATATATACGTGGAATTGGAATGATGAGATTTAGAAAAGTGCAGAACTCATGGGAGATTCATCTCGAACTCACTATTAAAACTTGATCACAGAGATCGAGTACCCAAAGAATTAATCTTGTAGATTAAATTAAATTGGGTGGATTGTATTCTTTTTCCCTTGACGAGTTTTTCGGAAGATTCTCGATTAAGGTTTTTAATGAGGCAATTCATGCAACACAACATAACATGTATCATATACTCTTTCTCTAAATTTTTTCCATTGAGTTTTTATAGAGTTTTAATGAGGCATGAATATGTCGAATGAGTATCCGAGGGGGAGTGTTGAGAAATCTAGGCCTAGACCTGCAAGCCTGGCCTATTAGTGGGCACACCTCCACTTAGAGCCTGTTTGTTTCAGTTTCTGGCAGCTGCAGCTACTCCCAGAATCTGCAGCTCCCCCAAACAGTCCAGATTTTCATCCAGATTCTAAGTAGCCAGAAGCTACAGAATCCAGAAAATGAACTAGTAGCCAGAAGCTGGGGTTATCCGGCTTCTCCAGATTCTGACTAGCTGGATACTCACCAGCTACTTCTCAGAATCTACAGCTGAAACAAACAGGCCCTTAGTCTATAAATAGAAGGTCGCAATCATTATAATATGTATCTTTTGGAGGAGAAAATAATAAAGAAAGGAAGGAGTTCTCCATCTCTTATGTTCAATTTATTGTTCTTGCATTACATATATTTGATCTATCTCTCTTGTCTAAGAGGAATCGATCAGACAGCAACAATACCTCAACAAAACATATGCAGTTTTCTTCATTGATATGGCTTTCTCTATTTTCCCCACCTAGCACATACGAAAGAAATATATGCAGTGGCGATGCTAGACCTAAGCATCGATTCATGGAGGAAATAGGAGAAGTCCAATCTACGGAGAAACCAGTAAATAAATTCGTTCTTGACACCATTTTTGAGTGTGTAAGCAAGAGCGGGAGAAGGGTACCATGCATGGGCAGGCTGGAGCCTGGTGATGGTGGTGGTGCGGCCAGCGAGGCAGTAGACCTTACCTTTGTAAGACATGCTCTGCACGCTCACTTCCAGATCATATGGTTCCGGCTTGATGATTCCCGGTAATTCCCTCGCCGGCGGCGACGTTCCGGCCAGGCACGTCTGTGCTCTCTCGCCCTGATCTTCAAGGAACATCACCCGCTCCTTTGTGAAGAGTGCCATTCGTTGCCTCGTTGGGGATGTGGCCATGTCAGGCTGGGATCTGGCCGGCATGGCAGTTTGGAAACTGAAACGTCGCGAACCGTGACCCTACTAAGAGCATATAAGTATTATTTATATAATTATCTGTAATATTCTCTTATAAATAATATGTTATCTATATAGTTGTATAGACAGTAAAAAGTTGTGTATAAGACCGTCAATTAAATAATAGACAACATTTTTCTCTCCTCCACATCATTTAAAATTATATATGACATACGTTTAAAGATAGCTGACATGTATTATTGTACATGCCTGGGCAGTTAATAAAACGCTGGAGAAACCGTATGGATCAAAAGGGTGTAATTTACAAATGGTAAATCCAATGGTTACAAATTAATCGAAGATAACGTTTGCGTAAGGTTTTATATCCAAGGGCTGAAGTTTATTCTGGTGCACGATCAAAAGGCTTATAATTTGTCGATGACGTGGCTTAATGGGAAGGTCTGGTTTGTATAGCCAATAATATAGGGAAGAGTGATTTTTAATGGACTACTCTGTTGCACGCAACAAAAGTAACTTGCTTGTTGCTATCGCTCTCCCCCAAGCTTTAAGCCTGTAACTTCAGCTTTGATCATGTGGTCCTGTACTTATCTGGATTTCTTGATAACTACTACAGAGCTGATGTTGCAGAACTACACAGCTGAAAAATGACAGGACAGTAGTGACGGATGGTACAAACATATCAAGGATAGAATGAGATAGTTCCACATAAAAAATAGAACCACATGATTCAGCATCTAAGAAAAATATTCTCTAAATTTGCACCGGCTCATCCCACTTTGGACTATTCCATCTCATCCTATCCCTCCAACCAAACATACAGATAGACTTGGTCAAAAGAACCATCACATCCCATCCCACCGCATCTCTCCAACCAAACACATCCTTATCCTAATTAACTCGATAAAAGGGCGTTGCTGCCTGACGAGAGTGCCACGCGGAGCAGAAACAACAGAGGCAGAGAAGGAAGACCAGGAGAGTGGGCAAAGGCAGGCATGGCTGCACGAGCAGCGTGATGCAGAAACCGAGATAGGCTCGTGTGGACGGCGGCATCGGGTTTTGGGACGAGGCGCTTTTGTCCGTAGTACGGTCGGTGCAGCCCGTGGCTCGGCGGCGGACGGTGGGCGCGGGCGCCCCTTGCTGGCATCGCCAACCGTTTTCGTCGCCACCCCGTCAGTCAGGTGGTTCGTGCTTACACCGCATGCATCGAGCGATTCGATGCCACGGCCATCTTCTCCTCCGTCGCTTCTGTCTTCTCTGTGTGTATGACTGTATAAATATGCCAACTCCACAAGTCCTTCAGATCTATCAACATCAAAACACTCCAAAGCTCCTGTCTCCAAGCTTGCAATAATACAAGTTGCAGCCACACTTGAAGGTTGGAAGCAGTTCGTGCACTGCTGACATTGACACCGACAATTGGCACGGCCGGCGTTCAGAAATATGGTGAGACAGCTGCACAAGTGCACATTGATTTTCTGTTGTATCTTGATGATCCATGCTTGGCCATTTTTTTCTCTTTCTGCGAGGATGGTTCTTGAAATTTGGGTGCAATGCAGTCAATGCTAACAACTAACAGCAAGGTGTCGCGTGCATGCAGTCTCTGCTGCCGTTGTTCCTCAGGCCGGTGATGCGGTTAGCGGCGTGCGTGGCGGGCCGGCCGGCTTCGGCTGTGGCGACGGTGCTGTACCACGCCGGCGCGCTCCCGAGGAACCGGAGGCTGGAGCGGCTCGTCCGGAACGACATGCTTGACGGCGACGGCGCGGACAACTCCGTCGCGCATTTTGTCATCAGCGTGATGAGGTGCCTGTGCTAGACGGCCAAATGCTGATCCATCTACATTGTGATTTGGAGACGGATGAATTTCACTTCTTTTCTTCAGAGTGTGTGTGTAGCTGTGTCCGCGCTGTTGAGCTAGACAGGTTCATCATCAACAAAATTTCTCAAAATTTCTTGATTTAGAGTTAGATTGGCTCAAAATGATTTGCTTCTGGTTGCTAGGGATGGTAAAAATCACCAGAGCCCGTTGTTTGGGGATCTTGCATTACTAGTGGCCACCGCCATTTTTGGCCTCTGAAGTATTAACATCGAGCTAAACCTGACATTTTTCTCCAGATCGATCAGGATGGTCGTAACCATCAGGACGTATAAATCGAGGCACCGTGAACTTTGGGCACCACGTTACTGCGGCGGAAGCTACTCCTACATGGTTTTCCATAGGAGAAATAAACAAGAGAGTTTACTCCTTGTAAGACGTGAAAAAAAAACAAAAGATTATGGAGAGCACTACATGTGAAGTGGGAACGAAGATGCAGTCCCTCGCCGTATAGTACATCAAAATTGCAGGCTGTGGACCTGGATTTTCGATGAATGAGCCTGTGTTAATGCTTTTATCTCTATTCTATGAACAAGTACTAATGAGAAAATGAAAATAAAATGCCCAAAAAATTCAAAAGTTTTGAAATTTTCTTGAAATTTTTTTATTGAAATCTCAAACCTTCCCAATTTAGCAACTTTCCTTGAAGTCCTACCACTGAAAAATGCCCTGTTTAATTTGAGGATATATTCACCTTGACAACCTTAGTAATAATTAAATTATTGTATAACTAATTGTCATCTCACTCAAAATCTTGTACTACTAAGTGTCATCTCACTCAAAATCTTGTACTACTAAGGACTTGGCTTTTGGCCGGTAGAATTTGTAAAACTGGTACTAGGGTAAAGGTGTGCAGTAGAAAGCCACAAGATGACCTTCGTCCACGACCTTACCCTAGGGTGGAGGCTTGGATGGAAGGGTGGTAGTGCTGTCGAGCACAGTTGTTGGGAATGTGGTTGATGCCTCAAGTGAAAAGTAAAGACAAGAATCTTATGTTAAGTAAAAGACATAATAATCGCTCAACCACAGGAGTTGACTTGTCAACCTTGGTTTAGTAGCTGCTCAACTTGATTGAATCTCTACAGGAGGTGGGAGTGTTGATGACGATGAGTTAGATATGCAAAACGGTAAAACCATACCTAATAATGATAGAGGTCACTCAGAACAGAAAGAAGAGTTTAGGGTTAGTGTGTGATCCGTGTCTAAGTGATTATATCAGTTAGAGCCTATATAAAGAATTAAGCAGTGAAACGACTGGTTTTCTGAACTCTGTCATGGGAGTTAATAAATCTTGTGGGTAAAGTTGGGCAACTCTACAGAGTGAAATCAATGGTATTCAAATACGTCGTGCTTCCAGTTAATGAAGCTGTGTTAAGTGGGTAATTCCAGCAATGAAGCATAAGTAGATTTCATAATGTTTCAATTTGTGCATATGTGTAGTTAACTGATGAAAGAAATCCCTTTTTATCTTAAGGAGAGCTGTTTTTGTTTTACTTGTTTGCAAATAAACTACATCCACTCAATTTAATAGAACTGGTATATTTCCTCCCTTTGAATATCATTGCAAGCAGTTAAATTAGAATTTACTCTTGTGACATGCTGGGTACGGTTGTACCCATTACTTGCTAAACAACAAACAGAAGACCAGTGGAATCAAGATGTCCAAGCCGAAGATGAAGTTCCTGAAGAGCCTTTCTTCCCCGAGGATGATTGGTTTTAGGTCTTACCTACGCTCAAGTATGCCTAGGGGTTTTGTATTGTCAAATAGGCTTGCACGCCCGTTGTGTTAAGAAGGAGGTTGATAAATCTTATGTTTGTAATAAAAGTTTGACTCTTTTGTTGTAAGTATGTGTTGTTGTGGTGCGCACTCATGTACGGTACTCCGCAACTGTTCAGTCTTGAATAGTTGCAGAGATTACTATCGTCTTCAGAAATAGGGGCGTTACAGAAAACTATACTAAGGAAACATAGGATCTCTATCCTAAAATCTAAAAATAGGTCATATTAGGGTTATACGGATTCGCCTTCTCGGTAAAACAGATCAAACAGATTATTATCAAAATGATTCGAACTATTTCAAAGACTCAACATGCATTTTTTGTATTGGGCTTTTTCATCAACTGATGTAAAGATTAGTTAGTCCACCAAAGCTTTTCTTTACGGAAAGATAATGAGATGGCTCCCTATGCTCTGATTGATTATTTGCATTATGATCTATGTAGGAGCAATACCAAAGTGTTTCAAAGGGGGGTTACCTTGACTTAGGTCTACCTCTAGCCTAAATTAAATTAACCTAACTGAAATGGAGCCTCTATCGTTTCGCTACAAGAGTTGGCTATGAGACTTCATACACCTTAAAGTTCATAGAATGAAAAGAAGTTTTTTTGGAGGCCTTTATCCTCATTATGCCTAGCATTTAGTGGACTGGATATTTACCTTATCAACTAGCAAATCAATGAGGGTTTTATTTGATTAGGCACCTGAATTGGTGCCTAAATCGGACTAAATCGACTGTTTGTCAAGCTACCATTCTCGTATTCTTTGGAATCCATCAAGTAAGACATTGATTTTGCAATAGGATCAATTATGTTCATGGCCTAATAAGCTCCCTTAAAAGCATTGGCACACATGTAAGCGAGTTGCTCTACCGAATTGAGTAATAGCCCTTGTCAGAGATATCTAAATATATAGATAATTTCTTGTCAAGATGAATATTCTCTATTGCCAGAGGATATCCCTTTGGTCTGTTTACTATATAACATAGTAATAATGGAGCAATATTGCTTATAAAAAGGATTCGATCTATAATCGATGAAGGGTCTTCCTTTGCGGTGATAAATTACCTACTTAACTCAATGGTTAGAATATTGCTTTCATACAACGGAAGTCATTGGTTTAAATCCAATAATAGGTAGGTAGGTATAAAAATTACTAGATAGCATTGGACTTACTTTGCTTTGCTATCTAATAACTTTTTCTGCTCTTCTTCTCCTTTTCTTTGTATCAACTAAACCTTTGTATTGCCTTCAATTGGATGAAGAATCCAATTGATAGCCTCAAGTCGTATCCTAGCTCGTCTGAGAGCTAACTTCGAGAAGCTGAGTGTCCATATTGGCTTTTGGTTTTGCTAAGCAGAAGCTAAAAACAAAAGCCAATACGAACAGAGCCTTTCGAGCTAGGAAGAGATGGTGATAAATGATAAGGGAGCAGAATCTTGTGAGAGTTGGAAAAAATGTTGCTCATACATAGAGGTGGCCACTGGGTCGGGCTTAACTGTGGCGGCCTGTGGCCTGGTACTGTTGGCCCGGCCCGAGCACAGCACGGCCTGTTTTGCTAATGGGTCGTGCCTGGGCCGAAAGTGCGGCACACCGGGCCGACGCGGCAAGGCCCATTTGCAGTTGTGGGCTGTGCCAGCATAGCACGGCACAGCTCGGCCCGGCTAATATAGCCATTTTTTGACCGTTGGGGTGTAAAAATTCAAAACAAATAGCAAAAATTCAAAAAATATGAAATTTTTCCATAAATAGGGGCATTTGGCCTCTATTTTCCATACCTCAAATCTCACTCTCATCTCTCTGTTTATCTATGAAAAATCCGATAGTGTTTGCGCAAATTTGGCAAAATTAGTGAGAAATTCGTGCGAAATTCAGAAAATTCAAAAACCTTCAAAGAATTTTTTGAGTTACAGAAGAGGTAATAGTGTTATCTTATTTTGATTTTTTTTTGCTATTATATGTTGATTCAATAGTAAGTCAATTATACTTTACTATTTCAATTTACAGTTAATTCAACAAAGAACTATGATTTTTTAACTCTCCAAATTCGGCCTCACGACAGATGATATGCAATCCTTTTAAGAAGCATATCCATCCGCAGGAGGTCCACGTCCACAATAAACATGAAAACCAGAAGAAGCGACATGCCCGGTGACGCAGGGTCCAATCGATCGAGGTCCACGTCCACAATAAACTGGAAAACCAGAAGAAGCGACATGCCCGGTGGCGCAGGGTCCAATCGATCCATCTTCTGCTAGCTCAAAGAGTGCAACTGGTGTAATGCACATGTTCTTGTATGCACCTAGAGCATCCTTTAGACCCATGATCTATGAATGGATCATGTTTGTTCTATTCTGATCTGAGTTGTTCACTGTAACAAAATCCTTGTCTGTTGGATCATGCAATTATGTATCAATTTCTCTTAAAATAAAAGTAACAAACGTGTATCAATTTAACTTTCATATATAGCATAAAACTAAACAAAAGTTACAAAACAAACTAAACTTACAAAACAAGGCTAACGAAAATAGACGTGGACGTGTGGCAAAAAGAATAATATAAAACTTACAGCCAGCATATGAACAAAGAATAATTATGCACAATCACTTGTAGTCTATAGTTTAAGCTCTACACATGCAAGGGGTGAGAGGGTTTTCCCAGAGGTCATAGTGTGGGAAGGTGGCCTCAGGGAGGCCAGTTCGTGTCTGGTGGGTGATCATGACATCCTCCACGAAAGTTGCCCATGGCATGTAGGGGTCGCCGAAGAACTTGGACATGAGTCCCTTGTCTGGCTTGATCGACTTGAGCCGATGGCGCCCCATGTAGCGGCGGAAGCCAATGATCAGCTTGGCAAAATTGCCACCGTGGGTCATGACGAACACGTCTGACTTCAGGCATACCAGGAAGTCCAATGCAGCAAGGCTGGTTACATGCTTCTTGAAATGCTCCATCTCCTCCTTGCTTGCAAGATCTTCTTTGGTAACCTGCAATTAACAAAGAAAATGGGTCAGTTGTCTCTCGAACTATATGCATTTTTTTCAGGATCAAAATTATATGTATTTCGTGGTATGTCTATAATATATTAAAGGCAATATTGAAGGCAACAAACAGGATTTGCTAGGTAAACTACTGAAGCACCTACCAAATTGGGGAACATATTTCTCAGCGGGGCCATTCTATTGTTTCCACCATAGACTTGCCCGGATGCAACATATATCTGGGTCTCCTTTGTATAACCCATTGCACGCAGAATAACACCTATTTCCCCAGGCTCAAGCGGGCAGCGGCCTTCTTTCCTCTTTTCCAGTGATAATGGCCATAGGTGAGATCCGTTCTGCATACAAGTAGAAAGAGAAGAAAGTACATATTTATGTACTGTACTCTGTAACCTTATTCTTCATCTAATCTCCAGATAACCGAAAATTCACATCACCTTGTAGCGTCTTGGCCATTGTTTCTGTCTATAATCAGCCATCATTGCTTTCTCCTCTCTAGTTCCAGCAAAATCACAAAAAGACAGACCCACCATTCCTTTCTCAAATCTAAGATGAAGAGCCCTTCAAAAGCAAGTATAATTGAGCGTGAGATATATATCAATTTGTCAACTCAGGTAGATTAAACAGACTATAGTGAGCTAAACTTACATGTACGGATTTATATTGCCTGTTTGGTTCCTCATCTTTGTTGCCAGCTTGTCAGCCATTTCTTCAATGTCAGGTAGAAACTTTAAAGCGTGATAATTAACTCTGCATCTGAGCCGGTTAATCTCCATTGGAACATTGTCATACCTGAAATGGCAGGGTTACATTATGCTATAATCAAAATGTATGAGCAGGGGTAGAGCCATGGCTTAAATGTCTTTACAATGATAAAACTTACCCCAACCTATCAACAAATGGCTTGATAGACATTATTTTTTTCTCTTTGATCCTTGGAAGTACATTGTCAATGTAAAACTGTGCCGATGCATACTTTGGAATATTTTTCACGGTACGCCTGTTGCAACCAACATAAAGGATTAAAGAAGTTACAATTAAAGTATGATCTGCTGGCACTTAAGCAAAACAGCATATGTGCAAAAAGAAAGAAAATGCATTTCACCAACTATTGAACTCCATGTGAGTTCTACAACTATGTCATTCTATAACTACAAAACATAAGCCCATTAATGGAACCATGAAACTAAATGTAGATTGGCACCAATTGGCATCCGGTGGTATTACTGGTATTTGACAAAGTTTTCACAGGTGATGAACATATAGAAATTAGCGGAACTTTGATCACTAAACCAAATCTGATCCAGCAGACAGGCCAATAATAAATGGGTTAGATGTTGATAGTTCAAGCCAGATTGCAAGTATAAGAAATTATAGGTATCAGTCAGCAAACCATCATGCCACACAATGTGCAGAAAGCTAACCAATTAGGAATAACACAAATGGCAGCTGCTACTGTGTTGAAACAACTATACCAGACTGTGATAAAGGTATGAACCAGAAAAGCAATATTATCTAGTCATTGATACCAATGTTGCGATTGTAGATGAGAAAAAGGCAAAACCAAACGAGTTTCAAAGAGAGACAAGAAGAAGAAGCAACAACTGTTGCAGTGCCCCCAATGATACAATTTTCTTGTACCCTCACAACTCTGGGCATCCTATAGTAATGAGATGATTTGGACAAGAATACTTGATATGTTGTTCCAAGCAGAGACATCTCTGGTTGCATCGATGTTGCTTAGCAAGTTAAGCCTTGCGTAACAATATAACATACATCAACAATGCGTGTGTAAATGATAGACAACTGTAAAGTGCAAATAAGCAGCAGCAGTCACCTAGTTAGTTGTTGGTTTGCCCCTCAAATTCATATGCTCTCGGAGTAATTATTCTTTCACTGACCATATTGGTGTCAATTTTAATATGACAGAAAGCAGTAGCATCTAGATCAATATCAATCATGTGTTACACTTTAGCATCAAGCTTTTAAATTACAGAAGCCAAGACAAAAGAAATAGGTGAAAACAAAGCAACTAACTTTATACTAGTGAAAAGCTCCTCTTTTTCTGTGAACCAGTCAGGAATATCTCGAACAATGCGCACATCATCCTTCAAATAACTTATAAAATGTTCTACATCAAAGATATCTTCAAATTTCCTGCACAGGAAACAGAAGCTCTCAACTACTAAAGGACTTGTGCCAAAAGCAAACATAATGGATACAAAAGGGTGTACACAAGCAAGAATTGATTCAAAAAAGAAAATCATAATTCATCACTTACGTTTGATCTTTCCATATTTGATCCTGCTTCAGCACAGGCAATATAAGCGTGGCATTCATTATCTTAGCAATTGCAACAGCATTACATATCTGCAAATGTACCAAGTATCGCGATCAACTAGTGAGTGTTCAATACAACTTAGACACGATGCCATTTGGTATATAAACTAATGTTGCACAAGAAGACCACGAACTTTGATGACATCAAATGGAAGGATTCCAAAGTTTTAACAAGGATTAAGCACCCACACAAAAAGAATTATCAAGTAGGAAAGCTTGGTTAGGTCAAAATTTTCCATCGAAGTTCAAGATTGGAAATAAAAAATATACCATGAGCTATCAAAAGAAATGCTTCAACAAGATGATAATGTGAACACTGAACAGGGCACATACGTACAGCTATACGTTGTTGGTTTAATCCACCCTCGGCATGAATAAATATATACCCAGACATTTCATTCTCTGGCACGAGATCTGCACAATAGCATAGAGAAAAACAACATCTATACCCATCAGGATCCAACCATGGTTTCAAGTGAATGTTTATCATGTTTTCTTAAGCTACGATCAATAAACATAAACAGCAGATGAGCACCCACACAGTTTGAAGAGTCAAGTTCTATAGAGAAATGTTGAACCCTTTTCCCAAGAGGTAGCCACAAGGACTATGCTTTCATGAAGAAATCTCAGGTCTTATGGGTAAAAAAGGTGTAGCAAGAATGGAACTACCCATCATTGGCCTTCAAAGAGATATGGAGAGAGATATATTTTATTTCTGGGTTCCGTTTTCACTTGTGCTCTTATGAATGGTCTATGGACAGTTGCTCTTTCATAATTTTATCACGTTCGGTCACTAGAGAAATTATTCATGTTTTGTTTCTCTAACCAGCCAACTAGCGCACAGACTGTGGAATATCATTTGACCAACTATACCTCGTCTAGCGGTTCAACTGTTCGAGTTACAACAAATCAATGTGACTACTACATGATTTCAGCAAATTCTTACCAATTATCTAGGCAGTATAGATGACCTTGCAGTCTCCACAAGACTATTTTCGCCAAAGGTGCACGGAAAGGATGCGATTTATGCAGTTATGAAACATCTTTTAGACATTCACTACATTTTTCCTGGAACAATCAAGTTCTGCACTTGCCTGAGATCTCGTCCCTGTGGCGCTCAGCACACGGCTTCCACGATGTGGCCGCGGCATGCGGATTCTCCCACAGAGAGTCCCGTTCGTTCACCTGCAGCGTAGCACCAAGCCAAACAAACGAATAATAAAACAGATTGCGTACACATAAATAATAAACTACCCCAGATGCATGCTGAAATAAACATCACTTTACCCAGGGGCAGTGGAGCCGAATCCCATCCTTACGGCACAGGTAGGGCGCGTTCTAGGGCCCAAGTCGAACAATGACACGAGTGTAAGCAACAAGCTGATGAGATCTTGATGAAGCGTGATGGAGATGAGCCAATCAAGGGAATCAACAACTCACGAGGCGTGACCAGACGGAAGGGGCGAAGAAGAGCGCGGCGAGGACGAGGCAGGCGATGACGGCGACCAGGATCCGGTAGGAGGCGGAGGGCGACCTGGGGATCTCGAGCGCGAGGAGTGACCGGACAGGGGGCGGGAGGGGGCACCTCTGGTGGAAGGGAGGGGAGGGGCGGGGCGAGCCGTCCTTGCCGTCGCCGCCGCCGCGGGGGGAGGCGACGAAGGGGGAGGAGGCGGACGCGGCCTCCGCGTCGCGCTTGGCGGGCGAGTTGGAGGCCCGGGACGCCGCCGTGGCGTGCCGCAGGTCGGCCATGGCGCCGCCGCGCGGGCGCGGGGGGCCTGCTGTTTCTTCGCTTCCCCGCTTCTTCCGCCGCGGTGCGAGGAGACTATCGCGGTTGCGGCCGTAGTGAGCTCGACGGCGCCTGATGTTTCTTCGCTTCCCCGCTTCTTCCGCCGCGGTGCGAGGAGACTATCGCGGCTGCGGCAGTAGTGAGAGCTGCTTGGATCTTGGCCCGAGTGGCAAGTGAGGCGAGGAAGAGTTCGTAGGCTTGGTGCGCTTCCAGGGAGCAGGTTGCTAACTTACGGGGTCGCCTACTCCGCCTCTAAAGGTGGCCAATGGGCCGGACTTTACGTGACGGTCTGTGGCCCGCTTCGGTTTAAGCATGGCATAATCCGTTTAGTTCGTAGAGGGGAAATTGTATATATACCCCAAAGTTACTAGTGACTTGTAAATATGCCCATACTTTTAGATGGCTTTGCTATTTTGCCCCATACTTGGAGTGCCCTCTTGCTATTTTGCCCCACTACCCACCTGGCTGCTGGGAATTCCCGATCTACCCTTCCCGGGGGCGTGGCCGGCGGCGGCGGAACGGAGGTAGGCGCGGAGGGGGCGGGGTTGGCCGGGGGCGGCGCAGCCGGGGGTGGCTGGAGGCGGTGCAGCCGGGGTGGCCGGAGGCGGCGCGGTGGCGTTGGCCGGCGGCGACGGCGCGGGGAGGTACTCCGCGGCCTCGACGCCTTCCTCCTTCGGCTCCTGCCCCCTCTCGTCGTCCTCCCGCCGCAGCGCGGCCCGCGCCTCGGCCTGGAGCGCAGCGAGCGCAACCAGCGCGGCCCGGAAGCTGCCGTGCGCGTCGGCGAGGCGGAGGAAGTCGTCGAGCAGCCGCTCCGCGAACGGGGACCGCCCGAGCCGCCGCAGCGGCTCCTGCGCCTGTGGGTGGTGGAGCAGCTCGGACAGAGACACCAGCACCCGCCCGAGCTGCTCCGCGGCCTCCGCGATCGAGCCCGCCGACGCGCTCGACGCGAATCCCCTCACCAGCCCTCTCAGCGACGCGACGTCGTCGTCGAGCTGGAGCACTAGAGGGTGGAACCGGCAGGGCAGGCTCGCCGAGCGGACGCGGTAGGCCGCGGACTTGCCGTTCGACCCCGCCGCCACCGCCGCCGCCGCCGCCGCAGCCGAGGCGGACTTGGGCGCGGGGAACGAGATAGTGCGGCGGAACCCCGCCCCCTCCGCGCCTGCCTCCGTTCCGCCGCCGCCGGCCACGCCCCCGGGAAGGGTAGATCGGGAATTCCCAGCAGCCAGGTGGGTAGTGGGGCAAAATAGCAAGGGAGCACTCCAAGTATGGGGTAAAATAGCAAAGCCATCTAAGAGTGGGGCATATTTACAAGTCACTAGTAACTTTGGGGTATATATACAATTTCCCCGTTCGTAGACCATGCTGACATGACACAACATAGCTTAGCCCGGTTGGCAACAGGTGTAAACGGGCCGTGTCAGCACGGCAAGACACGGCTCGACCGAATTTTTTATACGGATAATCCATTTTTTATTCGAAATTACATAAATATACCCGCGGGAAAATTTTTTGCAAAAATAGACTCCAGTCGCCTAATGGTTGGGCGACTGGAGACTTTCGCCCAACCAGACCGCGACACAATATATCTCGCTGCACGGTAGAGCGACTACATTAAGTCGCTCTTCCGTTCGGCGACTTAACGGTAGTCGCTATCCCGTTAAGCGACTAGCATGCAGTCGCCATCCCGTTAGGCGACTGCATGTAGCCCCCGTGATTGTTTTAAATTTTGTGAATTTTGTAACGTTGAACCGGTAAAAAATACGGTGAAGTTGTAATAAAAGTTTATATTCATTGTATATTGTAGGTATGTAAAAAGTTTTTAAATTTTTTTTATGAAAGATTGAGTAGAAAACGATCGATACATACACTGTTAAGTGAGATAGTTTATATGTGGGGAGAGATGATAGACCATGTAAATTTAAATAAACTTCATAATATAACTGAGAGTAACATGCCGCATGTTTTTTCATTACATGCATAACATATATAGCATCTGCAACACGCCTCACTGGTCACCCTGGTGTGCCCCGTCACCGCGCCCGCGTCCTCCCATACGGCCTCGCTTGGCCCTCCTCCGGTGCAACGGGTTAGGACGATCCGAAAAAGTAAAACGAGCAGGAGGGTGTCTATCCCGCCCCTGCGCTGGTGGAGTCAGCTGCACCTCTGGCTGTGTGCCCGCCGGTGCACCGGGGAGGGCACTGCTAGAGAGAACCTCCGGTGCTGCGTCGGAGAACTGCCCGGACCACTCCGCGAAAAACTGGTCCACATCGTCCGGGCCTGGGGAGACGCCGTGCTGCTGGTAAGTACCTGCAATATTAATATCGTTAGTTCGTTGCATGTCGTCTTCGGATAAACACGATATAAGACCCTCTGCGTACCCGTAGCTGGCGCCATCGAGGTGGGAAAGACAGGGGTGTGCGTAGGAGGCGTGCAGTGAACCGGTGTAGGAGGCCCTGCCCAGGCTGAACCCCCTGGCTGCTCCGGGTGAGGCGGTGGAGGACGTGTCCATGTCGGTGCACCAGAGTAGTGCCACGCTGGTCGGGGTGGCACTGGTGGACGAGCAGGCGGAGCGGTGGGCGTGGAGACCGCCGGTAGCCTCGTGCAGGACAGTAGGCTAACAATACGTCTACACCCATCGTGCATCCGACGCGCAAAGCTGACGCCCTCGTCATGGGTCAGCTGCCCACCACTGGTGAGCCTCTCAAGTACTGTGCCGGAGTCGGCACATAGGACAGAACCGACGTCAGCCTGAACACAAAGACATGAAATGAAATGGTCGATTATCGAAACGACATTACCATTCGGGAATCTTTGAAATGACATTTAACGTACCGCGAGGTGAGCGTCGCGCGCGAAGTGCGCGGGGTACGTGTCCGTCGGAGCGGCGACGTGTGTGGCAGACGGGTCTACCACATATACGAGCCTGGTACGGGTTTGTGGCTGGTACCAGCGAAGGTACTCCGCGTACTCCGTGCTGTCGTACGGGCGGTCCTCCTCCACGCGGTCGTCGAGCGCACCCTCCCACTGCTCGACCCAGGGATGCATCTTCAACGACCAGTCCGTCCCTCTTTTCACTCCCTTCGCGCTGTGCCTGCGTATAGAACCATTACGTAATGTGAGATATTTGCGAACGCAGTAGTAAGTATGTACATATTTACCACAAACGATCACTCACCCGTGCACGTGCCGCGGAAGCGATGGTCCGACTGGTACAGGAACCGGCTGCCGTAGCCCGAACTGCCGCATCACCCGCTGGGGTGCGTAGTCCTCCACGTAGATGAGGTACACGAGCTTCCGGCGGGTGAGCCAGAAAGCTCTGTCACGCCAGCAAAGTGAGGACAGACCGGCAGGAGCACGGGCCTGCACTGCCGTATCAGCGTACAGCTCCCAGCGCACGTCGTCGGATGTGATGCGGTCGAGCTGCTCCAGAAAGACCCGGTACGCCCGCGTGACCTGCACGTGCGCGAACTGTACCTGCAAGAAAGACAAGTTGTTTAGATTGACGATCGTCAGTACGAAAGAAATAGTAGACTGTGATAACACTTACTCGCCGACGGCACCAGATAGAACTCATCGTCGGCCGGTCGACGTCTCCCCCTCCCCCTGGATACATCTCGGGCCCGTACGGACCCATGTCGTCAAGCACAGGTCGTCCGACGCTTAAGCGCTCGAACGACCACAACTGCAGTAGAAGGGGACAGCCCGTGAGGATCGAGTTTGCCTTGACCCTCGTGCACGCATCGCACAGCGCGCGGTACGTCGCGGCAAGTACGGCCGATCCCCAGCTGACCTGGTGGGGCTCACCGTCAGCGATCGCCCTCGCATAAGCGATGAGGCGCGCATCCACCGAGTTGCCGTGGCTGGTGGTGAAAAGCACCCAACCAAACAACCACAGCACGTACGCCTCCAGGTGCCGCGAGACATGCTGATCGTCTGCCTGCGGAACCATGCGCTCCACCTGAATGCAAAAAAGTTGTTATTAGTACGTAATACCACAAATAAGAGCTTCGAAGACACGATCGATTTTATATACCACGTACCCGGTACTGTCTGAGCCACCTCAGTGTCGGCCCATGGGTCTGGTCCTCTCCGAACACGTGGTGGTCATTGGCCGGTGGAACGACACCCTGGAATCTGGCGAGCAGGTCAGCGCGCCAGTGGGCCGGGGCCTCCGGTAGGAAGGCAGCGTCTCCCGCGATCGGAAGCCCAAGGAGCAGGGACACATCCTGCAAGGTCGGCGTCATCTCCCCGAATGGGAGGTGGAAAGTGTGCGTCTCGGGCCGCCAACGGTCCACCAAAGCCGTCAGCAGGGAACGGTCGAACGGAAAGCGTCGTGATCGCTCCCCGCCCGCCTCGTCCCCACCCTCGTCCCCGCCAGCGGCGCCAGCGGCGCCAGCGCCTCCATCCTCGTCCGTGGCCTGCACCATCCGGGCAAGAGGGAGTAGCCCGGCATCCCGCAGCCTGCAAACAAAGTGAAGGTCAGCACGGAACGAACTTACGGTCGCACTAAACGCTGGAGTAGTGCAAACCTGGCGGTCCAACGAGGGTCGAGTCCCCAGGCCACGCGAGGTGTGCGTGTCCGGACCACTCCCAGCTGAGGCGGGTCGTCCGTGCTCCCCGGTGGCGGGACTAGACGGGAAGCGCGATGAGAGCGGTCCACGTGCTCATCCAACAGCGCGAACCTCCACTCCGAGTCACGTCCAGCACGAGCCATACCTGGAAAATTTGTACAATAATTTCAACATTCAATGTTCTACATCTAAATTTCAACACTACATTTTCTATATCTAAATTTGTACAATAATTTCAACATTACATTTTCTACATGTAAATTTCAACACTAAATTTTCTACATCTAAATTTGTACAATAATTGCAAAATTAAATTTTGTACATGTACATTTAAATACTATTTTTTGTACAATAATGCATTATAAATGGTATACAAAATTTAGTTTACACATTTTGTAAACTAAATTTCTAAACTATATTTACTAAACAAAATTTGAAAATTAAATTTGTAAACTAAATTTCTAAACTACATTTTCTAAACTATATTTCTAAACTAATTTTCTAGACTACATTTTCTAAACTAATTTTCTAAACTATATTTCTAAACTAATTTTCTATACTACATTTTGTAAACTAATTTTCTATACTATATTTTCTAAACTAATTTTCTAGACTATATTTTCTAAACTAATTTTCTAGACTATATTTTCTAAACTATTTTTTCTACACTAACAAAAAATATAACACAAAAACTTACCTGAAAAACGCGCACTCCTTCTCCTCCCCCTTCTCTTCTCCCCCTTCTCTTCTCCTCTCCCTCTCCCTCTTTCCCCTCTCTTCTCTGCGCTGGCCGAACGGAAGAACAGTCCGGCGCTGCGTCGTCGCCTTATATCTACCTTCAGTCGCCCAACCGTTGGGCGACTGAATCACAGTCGCCGAACTGTTCGGCGACTACATTGAAGGCGCCCAACGGTTGGGCGATTGCAATTAATCGCCCAACCGTTCGTAGACTCTCCAGCTGTCGCGGTCTGGTTGGGCGAAAGTCTCCAGTCGCCCAACCATTAGGCGACTGGAGCCTATTTTTGCAAAAAAATTTCCCGCGGGTATATTTATGTAATTTCGAATAAAAAATGGATTATCCGTACAAAAAATTCCGGCTCGACCCGTCAAATATAGCCGTTTATTACCGTTGTGGTGTAAAAAATCGGAAAAATAGCAAAAAAATCAAAAAAAAATAATTTTTTTATGAATAAGGGGGCATCCGGCCTTCATTCTCCACACCTTAAGTCTGACTATCATCTCTCTGTTTAGCTGTGAAAATACGGTAGTGTTTGCGTAAATTTGACAAAATTAGTGAGAAATTCATGTGAAATTCAGAAAATTCAAAAATCTTCAAAAAAAATTTGAGAGCTACAGAAGAGGTAATAGTGTTGGCTCGATTCATCTTCTGCTGGCTTAACGAGTGCATCCACAACCCATAGCACGGGTGCAAAAAGAACAAGAACTACTACATCAGGAGTCTGAAACGATTTCAATAAGAAGTTCAAGACTGACGATGATGAGAATTCGGTGAGGTATGCTGTTTGTAAAATTTGTGGTAATGAATTATTTGCAAAATCTTTAGGTTGAACGTGTCATCTACAACGGCATGCTGCAAACTACAAAACAAGGAAGGGAATACAAATACACCAAACACAGCTGCAATATATTCCCGATGGCTCGGTACGTACTTAGGAATACAAACTAGAGGTAGCCCGGGAATCCCTTTTGTAGATTAGTTACTTCTCAAGATTTATCTTAAATTTTGGTGAGTCTGATGCTTTTCAAAAATATATTAGAATTATTCATAACCCTCGATTTAGTGTTGCATCTAAGCAAACCACAACGCAGGGAAACAATGTAAGCTGACTGCAGTGAAACCATGACTAAGACGATGGAGTCGCAAACAAGGTGAGGAGCGCACAAACTGAGGTGGAAGCAGAAACCCAAGAGGCACATGGAAGGAAAACTATGGGAGAGAAATCCAGTATAGACGTAGTCACGAAACCCGATTTGACGACCAAAACTGAACACACACCAGCAACTAAGACGAGTAATGAAATACAGCCTATGATACGACAAATAAATTCCTCTAGAAGCCAGCAAGACAGTATAAGGAAGACAGCAGCAAGACAGTGGAGAAGTGCTACAGTGCAAGGAAGACACGTGGATGGAGTTGCTGAGCAGGAACAGAGCTACCGTAGCAATATCAACACTAATCAATTACTGTTATTACTAATCAGTGTGTTTACGCTAATTGAGTTTAGTGCACGAATTACTGGAGGAGAAGCGGTGCAGCGCGAGAAAGACGTGGATGCGGGCACTGGGCGGGAATCCTCAAGTTTAATATAGGGAGCATGGATCATACGCAGAGCGAAGCAAGTCTGGCTCAAAATTTCCACATAACCGTTTGTACTATGTAATGAACCATTGAATTCTGCATCTCATACTAGTTTTCTTTACATGCATCTCATACTCGTTTTCTTTAGAGGCATCTCATACTCCTAACTCTACTGGTTACATTCCATCACAGGAAACAAAACAAACAAAGGGTATCGAAAGGGAAAATGGGAAAGGTAGAAAACTATAATACACTTGAGGATTAGGGCAATCACAGTTAGCAGCAGCTAATTAAGATCAAAAGAACTAAGTTTTGCTTATTTGCTACAAAGCATGCAATGTCTGATTCCATAGCTTTTTCCTCACAATCAAGACTCTTTCCTCACCTGACGAAAGTGCATCGTTTTTTGGTTTCACGTCAAATGACCAGTCATCCCACCTTAGCACGGGTAACAGCTTCTTGATGTAGTTTATAATAGCAACTTTGTCCCTGATAATGGCATATCCATGAGGCCTCATGATGCGGTCCATCTCGATTAGTAGATCCTCCATACTACACCCCTGCTTCTCTATCTCCAAAAATAGGTGCAAGGCGTGAAGAAGGTCGTAGGTGCGTGGGTATGTAGAGAAAGATTCACACCTTCAGTTAAAATAACCGCAAATGAAGAAAGTAAACCGCAGTCAATTGTAGCAGGAAGTAGTAGGAAGCATAAAGTATGAAAATACACAGCACATCGCACAAGAAACTTCTTTTAGTGATTACGGCGATGCCAGGCATAAATTAATTATGAAATAAGGTTCTGGCATAAATGAGAAGAACGATGGAAAATATTAGGCAATGCTGGGGCACCTGATGCAGAGATTGGCCTCAGGTTTTTCATTTTGTGTAACTCTAATATACAATTCATCCAGGGCCCATCAGTTAACGGCAGGAGTACTGTATATGACTGCTAGGCAGGAAATTTTCTCATGGAGAACTCCGATTCCAATCATAAGAGTTGATATCATCTCCAGCAACATGTCTAAAATGTGACAGACTGGACTATCTCTATTTTTTTATAGCACCTGATCAATAGCTGCCCACTGACATGCTCTAACAAATTAAACAAGACAATACTATTACTACCCCTCACATTATGGGAAAAAATACAACGTTTTGTTAAATACCAATATTCGGTACTTATATGGACAACACCACTAAAAAACAAGTTGAGAATTTGGTTCCATGTATCAACACATGTCAAATTCTTGATCTTACTGCAATTCAGCCCCTCGTCACACTTAATACTTTCTGACTATTTAATTGTAGTTCAGCATTTAAAGTTATCCTTTGGGTGCCACAGAACAACAAAAATTCTAACAATTTTAAGTATGCAAATTCAACCTTGAACAATTGAATCTGAAATGAATAGATGGGAAGTAGGACAAAAGGTATTGCAAATACATCTTACCAATTATGGATTGTCCCTATTAAACCACGATCATATATGATCTTCAGTTTTCCAGATTCCGTGAAAGGAACTACATTCATTACCCAGACATCCTTTTTCCTCAGCGATGCTGCAAATCCGCCAAGGTTAGCATTCATATCCATAACATTTCTAAAGGAATCCTTTTGTATATCAGATTTCATGTGCTTCCAATATTGAATAACTCTAGAATGCCAAATCTCCTGCAAGCAATATTTCAAGGTTAGACACATGATCGCGATCAGAAAGGGTGTGAGTTAATAGTGCAAAATCATGTCATTGCATTACTTACATTGTCTTCAGAAAAATTGTTTGAATTGCTTCCGATCTCTTCCAGACGAGGCGGTGGTGCTGTGAGCCTTTGTGGCCAGGGAAGCAGTTCGCTACCTTTAACCCTGTTAACTCCTGGTTAAGTAAAATAACATGCCAAGATCAGAGTACAGGTATGCTAAACCAATAGGAGCCAACACATGATGTTTGATACCAGAGCAATTTAAGATTGAACTATAACCGAAGTTAAAAATTGCTTTTACAAAAACATGTAAGGAGAATTTGCTTGATTAATAGTTACAGCACCAGAAGGAAAATACATATGTGAACTCAACCAATACGGCAGTATTCTACTTTAGTTTCAAACTAGATATGTTGATTCAACACAGAAGATGTGCCAATATTCCAGTGAATGCTACAGCAGGTTAGAGAGTTTAACAGTACAGAAAAGTTGCATATATAGGTAAAACATTTGAAATTTGAGGGACTTTAGAGAAAAGTAGCAAAATGGCCCCCCATCAAACTTGGACCTGTCAACTGGCTTTTGCCTCAATGCATCGTTGATGTATGTGCAAAAATAATAAAGGGTAGAAACTGATGGTGGGATGCAGGTGTCGCCAGGGCCAACAACACGGCAGAGTACAGCAATCTGTGGAGGCCAACAATTGCACAATAAGGGGGAAGATGATGTATTTGTGGCAACTCATAGAGCAGGCTACACGTGGGTTTCATCCTATTGGTGGGCGACTAGGTGGCCCAGGTAACTCTTCACGTAAAAGGTTGACCAAAGTACCCTTTTAAATTATGGCTAACGGTTTTAATCTCCAGTCCACCCTTAGTCTGCACTAAGATGCTAAGATGTGTGAACTTTTGCCAGGGTAGAGTGCTAAGATGCTAAGATGTGTGAACTTCAGCCAGGGTAGAGTGTCAAAGAGAACTCTATTAGGAAGTAAGAGACAATATTAGGCTATGGTATTCAATAATCTTTAAGGCAAATCAGGGAAGTAAGCTTACTGTTTGAGTAGGGAGTTATGCATGCTTTCATGGGCACATTCCAAGCAGCATCTGGATCATCATCATGGCCACACATGCGAGGAAGCGTTCCGGGCTCTCTCCTCATATAGCACCCATTTGTCAATGGTTTGACCCATATCACTGTCTGATTCTTCTTAGAAGCAATCCGCCAACACATCCTTCGAGCGAGATCACTCATCTTTCTCCATATCTTTCTGTTAACTGGATCTCGAGCATAAGCCTCTGGTGACGAATACACAAAATATCCTCCAGGCCTCAAAACCCTATCCACTTCCAGCAACAAGATCCCATCCCTCTGCAGCCAGTCAATACGACAACGAGAGCAATGCGCCAGCTCGAATGAGCGGCTCGGATATGGCAGCCTCCTTGTGCCCAGCACCCCAAGGGTAGATGGGAGCCCTCTCTCAAGGGCAAACTGAATTTGGTTCTCATGGACATCGTTGGGAGCAAGCGACATTGTAATTATGTCGAGTGGTAGAAGGTAAGCCCCGAAGCTGGCAACCCCACAGCCAACATCAAGCACATTCCTGATGTTCCCTCCATTGTTGAGCCTATCATTCGGAAACTTCAACATCTAGCACCACACCAATCATCATTATTCTCATTAGCTTCCAAAGATAACCAAGTGTGGTAGAATAACTGCTAAAACATTTCAAACCTGCGCAAGGTGCACAATGTACTTGTCAGCGCCAGTGTGGAAGTGGGTGCCCCCACCGGGGAAGTTGATCTTGTCACCGTTTACCACCATCCACCGCTGGTCGGATTTCTCGGAGGCGAGGTGGGTGTGGGGTATGTTGGCCTTCCACACCTCGTCCCGGCTCCTCGGCCACCTGATTGGCACCTAAGCATAGCAGATAGCACACATCACATCGACATGATCAAAAACAAACAATGTTCCACAGAACAATCTGCAATGCAACACATGATGGATTCATCGTTTATGCTCTCAATGGTTTCTCTGATTCTCTCACCCGGTAGCCGGCGGGTGGCGGGATGAGGCAGTTGAGGCGGCGGGGCGCGGGCGGGCAGTGGCGCTCGTAGTGCTCCATGAGGGAGAGGTTGAGCCGGAGCCGGAGCTGGTAGTGGAGGCCCCGGTCCAGGCACGGGATCAGCTCCGAGTGCCTCGCGTGGCACACCTGAAACCCCCAACACGCACGCCGAGTTAGCAAATCAAACCATTACACCACCAACATGTATAAAAAATGCGATGCTAAGCTACGGACCGGGAGGGATGAGAGCGCGAGGTCGGCGGGGAGGGCTTCGGTCCGGGCTCGGAGAGGAAGGTGAGGGTGGCGGCGGCGGAGGGTGGGGCCAAATGCGGTGCCGTAGAAGAGGCAGAGGAGGGCGAGTGCAAAGACGGCCGCGGCGAGGAGGGACGCGAAAGCGCGGCGGCCCAGAGCGCCGCCCCCTCCTCGGTTCTTCGGCGGCCTCATCGTTTTCGTTTCTCGCTCGCGTCGCGGGTGCGAGTCTCCTACTTATGCCGCGTCGGCATGGCGGAATGGGTGAGGAGGCCGTGAGGCGAGGGCTTGCGCACGCAGTGGCGGAAGGGGAAAGTCGTGTGAAATGAAGCGAAAACACGGTGGATGGGAGCGGTGCGGGACGCGGAGTGGCAGGCAGACTGGCGGTGCGGCAGGGGGGTCAGGGGGCGGTGGACTGCGGTCTTGTCTCCTCTCCTCTGCTCCCCTGTGAGACGGGCGACGGTGTGGGCCGCGGTCGCGGTGTTTTGGGGATGAGGAGCAATGTAGGGCCGAGTTCTGTTCGGGCTTATGGCTTATCTTGAAAAATTAAATTACAGTTTTTGTGTCAAACGGTTCATCGAGTTAAAATTTTAAAATAATTTATTGAGATAGATTTTTAAAATGATTTACAGATATTCGGTTTATTTACACAAATACTCGCGCTAAAACTATAAACCGCGGTCATAAACTGTATTCGACAAGAATCTACCATAGGACGCGCATGGTGATTCCCGGGCTACTCGTGTCATTGCCCGGGGTTGTCTTGGGGATTTCATTGAGGTGCTGAGGACTTGCTAATGTGTCCTTTCTAATATTCAGTTTATTCACATAAATATTGGCGCTAAAACCATAAACCATAGCCATAAACTCCCGGGCCACTCGTGTCATTGCTCGGGGTTGTCTTGAGGATTTCATTGAGGTGCTGAGGAATTGCTAATGGGTTTTTTCTTTTCAATTTCTAAAAACTATTTTTTAGCTTTTCTACAGTAACTAATTTTCAAACGGAGTGTCTTTACAAGACGGGTTCTACAAGTTTATTGTAGTATACACTATAGTGAATTCATTTATGTCAGCCAAAATCGCATGCGAGTTTCTATTACTGTATATTCTCTTTCATAAACTTCAAGAAGGCGCTAGGCGCTAAGCGGATGGAGAGGTGGGGCCTAACGCCTAGGGGCCTAAGCATGGCCTAGGCGGTTAAATTAAAAATGAGGACAGCATGCAAAGATAAGCAATCATATATATGTATTTGATGTTTAAATGAAGAAAATTGTTACCTTGAGCAACAATGATAGCTCTCTATCCATTTATGTAAATTTTTGATGTAAATGCTTGATGTAAAGTTGTAAAACCTGCACATTAAGTAATGTGTGAGTTTTTTGGTATTGAATAATTATTGTGCATTTGTGCTTCAAACTTGTAAATTCAAAAGAATAAAAGAAATGATAGTAATATAATAAGACATACATAACGAATTATGAAGTTCATAGCAAAAACACATATAAGCATTATTCTCAAATCTCAAATACACGCAAGTAAACACACATAAACATAGTTCTTCTCACAAGTTACAAACAAGCAACATAGTTAAGGTAGCAAGCATGATAATGTGAATATATGATGATGAAATGAGTCAATCTTCGTCCTTTTATCCATAATCTTTGGTTGGCACCACTTCATCTTGGTCGGATTCAAATTCAATATTTTTAAGATCCTCATTAACCTCCTCTTCTTCGGATTTGGAATCGAAATCATCTTCATGAAGCTCTCTCACTCTAGTGCTTCTACGAGATTGCATAGTTTCATTGGCTCCTATCGCCTCATCAATTAGATTCTATGAAAGAACTGTTTCGGGATCAACATCATCATCCCCGCCTTCAATCATCCACCCTTGAGCATTACTAACATGGGAAGCTAGAAGGACATCAATGTTCTTCGTGTTGCTCGTTTATTTTTGTTCAATAATCTCGCATTGAATTGAACATAAACTAGATTATTGAGATGGTGAGCATCTAATTTATTTCTTTTCTTTGTATGTACCTACAAGTTACATAGAGAAATTTAGTGCTAAACTTTCTTGACTACTTGAGTTGAAACATATAATTTGTTTCTTGAATAGCAAGAGTAGAAAGATACCATGTCAAAAGTGCTCAATTGCTTTCACATCCTAATGAACTTGAGGTCAAATAGAGAATTTTTATGGCAAATCTTTGCAAGTGGGGAACATGACATTCATATTTCGACCACCAATTAGCTACATAATAGTAAGAATGAAAAGTGATTGATTAATAACTAATGAAATGTCAATTTATTAAATGTGTTTAATTAAGAATAAGTTTACTTTACCGAGAATAATATCTCTTTTTTGACATTCAAGTCGAGCGGGGGTTTTCCCAAATGTCTCTTTTTTATCCTTGAATATATCAAAGTCAACATTCACTTGATCCACTGCTTCATCATCACCATGATAAAATATTTCAATACATTCAATAAACCCATCCATAATATATTGTTCCAAAAAAATAGATCGATCACGATAGCTATAATATAGGTTTAATAGATATGCCGTCAAATGCAATGAAGAATCAAGTATTCCCTTCATCTTTCCATCAATAGCATTAATGATTAAGTTTTAATTGCTCTCTGAATTATTCAAGGCCTCTTTGATTTACTTCTTTGTCTCTAAAATTTCTCCATAAAAAATGCCATAGATGGATCATCCCCATCAATCATGTGAAGAACCTTCACTAACGGCTCAAAAACCTTCAAGCAATGTAACATAACATGTTAGCAAATTAAAAATATCAAATACATAACATAATGGACAACACTATTATACCTTTAAAGCATTGTTCACATCATTCCAAAATGATCTACTAATGAGTGTTGCGGTTGCTGTGACACCTTTGCCTTTTTAGTGTGGGCAGATTTTTCACATTCCTTACTAAGTGCCATCACCCTTAGTTCGCCTTTCTTTTCAATTAAACTTTGCAATATAAGAAAGGCCGAAACAAATTTAGTCATCCCTGGCCTTATTATATATCTTTTTTTGTGTGTCTTCTCATCAATGCCAAAGTCTGGTGGTGTGAGTAGATAAAAACCGTCAATGCCTTTGCTTGTTCAAGTATCTTCTTGTACTTTGGCATATTGCCAATTCCTTGTAGCATAAGGTTGATGGTGCGAGTTGCACATGAACTCCAAAAGATATTTGGCCTTTTAGTCTTCATTAATTCCTTTGCTCCCATGTTATTTGGAGCATTGTCCGTCGCTATTTGAACCAGATTTTGAGGACCAATAGTGTCAATGCATCCATCCACATACTCAAAGATATACTCACTTGTGTGCGCATCTTCCGACCTCTCCTTTGATCCTATGAAACTTGTCCCTAAATTGCAATGAACACATAAGTTCATGATGCTTCTCCTCTTTTGATTCGTCCATGCGTCAGTCATGAGAGAGCACCCAATCATGGCTCTTTCTTCTTCGTGGCTTTCAACAACTCATTAGTTCTTAACACATCCTCTTTCAACAACGGCTTCCGAACATCGTATTGAGAGGGACCTCCAAAGCTCGGGCCTAAGTGGCCTACGGCCTCCAACATTTTTTGAATTCATTGTTGTTGATGGCATTGAAATGAACACCTAAAGAGTAAAGAACAAATGTACAAGCCACAAGGTAAGGTTAACAAAGAATGAATTAATGGCATATAAGATAACAAGAATAAAATAAATGATAATTGCGATCTTTACCGGAAACATAAATCCATCTTGCCATATATTGTTTCACTTTGTGATGTCTCTCTTTCGAAATTGCTTCTGTAATTTTTTGTTGCCTCTTCAACTCTTGAGTGCTCAAAGTGCTCTCTTGAGGATTAATCGGATTCACAAATCTATCCATAGGCCTTAACTTTCTTGGTGTCAATCCTCCGATCTCTTCAAGTTCTTCTTCATTTTCATGACCACCTATTATGCTCACATTTTCTCTAACCTCATCTTCTTGTGGTTTCTTGCACTTCTTCTTGTTTTTTTGCCTCCTCAATAGAATTACGACACTTTTGTTTGGTCTTCTTTTGTAGATTTGGGACATCTTACAACATTTCCTTGAATATGTGCAATATGTTGCTTGATCCTATAGATGCACCCGGAAACAACTTTTTCGCACAAAATACATTTCACATTGTCCAAATTGTTTGGGTTCACTAACACCCCATATTCCCACCCTATGTCACCCAACTTTCTCTTAAGGCTATCTTCGGTGCCCACCTTAGGAGCTGACGCGGCGGATGACATCCTAGTTTAGATACACATATTTATTCATACATAAATTAGTGGATTACACAAGGAACTACTAGCTCTATGTCTCTGTGGCTCACTAGCTGGCACGGGAGAATACTCAGAAGTCAGAACAGAGAGCAACCGACTAATTACCTGTCCTGTGTAGAGGTGACAACGTGAAAAAGCGCTCACTCAAGCGGTGAAGCCGGCGCTCCTCCCCAGTCGGCCAGTCCCTACTCCTCACTAGCTCCTCGCCTCCTCCCCCGCAGCGGCCAGTCCCCACTAGATCACCGGCGCTCTTCCCCCCTGCAGGCCGGCGCTCCTCCCCGCAGGCTCGCGCAGCTCCCCGCAGGCCGACGCTCCTTCCCGTAGGCTGGGGCTCCCCTCCGCAGGCCAACGCTCCTCCCTGCAGGCCGGCACAGCGGCGCTCCTCCCCACAGGTCGGCACTCCTCTCCTCAGGTTGGCGCAGCGGCGCTACTCCCCGGCTCCCCGCAAGCCGACGCTCCTCCCCACTAACTCCTCCCTGCAGGCCCGTGCTCCTCCCTGCAGCAGAGGTACTAGCTCTTCTCTTGGCTCTTGTCCTTGCGGTAGCTTAGTAGCTTCTTCCCGCTAGCTCCTCTGATCCTCTCCGCGCCGGATGAGTGCACGACCACGACGAATCCGTGGAGGAGGCGATGTCGTGGATTCAGAGAGGTCGCGGCGACGGTGCAGAGGTGGCGTGGCGACGACGGCATAAAGAAACCCTAGCCCGTTTCTGTTTCCTGCTCTTGTGGTCCTGTGGAGCAGCTTATGGTCCTGTAACCCCTCTATCTTTAGTGCTCTGGGCGCCACGCCGCCTCACGCCGCCTCGACGGTTCCTCCCCCGCCCAACACCCTAGGCGAGGCGCTGGGTGGCCGTCCGGAGCCTAAGCGGCCGTCTAGACCGCCTTTTAGATCGGCCAAAAAAATCATATACCATGATAGAAAACAATAAGCATGGAGAGAGAAAAAAAGAACATGCCCATTTGCAGCTCATACGTCATGGATCACAGGGGATGACGTAGAGGGCCGGGATGCTATTGACACCAGCCGCCGCCCAGCTACGATGCCGCCCGCGGCCAACCCAGATACAAGTCCTGTTCTTTACCTCACAAGCCGGGGGCTTTTGACTTTTGCTACAGTACCTAACTTTCAAACGGAGTATTTTCTCAAGACGAGGTCTACAAGTTAAACGATCTACACGTTAAAAGCCCAACATCTATAACAGCTAAAATCGAAAGTGAGTATCTATCTCTCTGTACCATAAACAGTCAAAATTCAAAAATTTTAACCAAAACTCATAAGCTCAGCCGAAAAGAATATACCCACAAACAAAACCGAGAGAGCCAGCGCGTGAGCACCAGAAAGCCGAAGCCCCCCGCAATTCCTGGCCTGTTCTTTTTGGCTGCGGCTTATGGCTTTTGGCTGAAATTTTTGAATTTTGGCTGTTTACGGTACAGATTACGGAGAGACCGGTATTCACTTACGATTTTGGCTGGTACAGATGTTGGGCTTTTAACGTGTACTACGTTTAACTTATAGACCCCGTTTTGAGAAAATACTCCGTTTGAAAGTTAGGTACTGTAGCAAAAGCCAAAAGTCAGCCGGCTTGTGACTTGCCAAACAGGCCGTCGACCGCACGGACGGAACCCTCCGAATCGCCTCCAGTCCACCACCCCATCACTCCGCCGCCGACGCCGCAGCGAAGCCACCGCCCGCATCCCCACTCTCCGCTCGCGCCGCATGGCCGCCTCCTACTACAACCCGCCGCCTCCCCACTCGTCCTCTTCCTACACTCCGCCGCCTCCCCCGCCGCTTACCTCCCCGTACGCGTACCGCCAAGCCTACCCGCCGAGGGCCCCCGCGTACGGCGGCTACTACGACCACGCGGAGCCCCTGCCACCCCGCGACGAGCTCCGCACCCTCTTCATCGCCGGACTCCCCGGCGACGCCAAGCCCCGCGAGGTCTACAACCTCTTCCGCGACTTCCCCGGCTACGTCTCCTCCCACCTCCGCTCCTCCGGCAAATCCTCCCAGGTTTCCCTTCCCCTTCTCTCCTTACCTCCAACCCCTCCGTTTGCTCCACACTACGGTTTGCAAACTTTGGTGTTCCTTTCTCGAATCGGGAGGATGTTTTATTCAACCCTCAACCTGACTGTTTCTGCGTTGCAGGCATATGCGTTTGCTGTGTTTGCAGATCAGCCGTCTGCATTAGCTGCAATGAGTGCCACAAATGTAAGAGCTCAATTCACCATTATTAAGCACTACATTCAGTTAGTTTCTTCAGCCTTACTATTGCTCTTACTCCAAAACATTCTTGGATTTTGATAGACCAATGTTCCTAAATGATTTTTTCCTACGTCAGAAGTTACAGCTAGAAATAACCTGCTATATCAAGTTATCAGCAGTGTTGCTATTTCTCTGAGTCATTTCTTGATGTAGGGAATGATAGTTGACCTTGAGAAGAACTGTTCTCTCCATGTAGATCTTGCGAAATCCAATTCGAGATCAAAGCGCTCCAGAACAGGTTGCAAACTTTGTTCCTGCGTATGTTCCTGCCTTGTTATGTGGCTATTCTTTATTCTGTTGTTGTTGAAGCCCTTTTATTCTCATCAGATGATGCTTTTCCTTATTCATCTGAGAAGAAGGCTAGAAATCCAAGGGGATTTTTTGATTCAGGTATTATTCATATAGCTTGTGGGATTAGTATCATGAAAAAGATCAATTGCCTGTTTTTTTACACTCCATTGATCTATCCGCTATGATGTTGGTGCTTAGTGTAGCACCATTACAGTCACCTGAACAATACGTAGACTCTTCCAAATCCATGGTTCTAGTCCTAGCAATCACTAAAATGATTTCCAACACAGTTGATCTTGAGTTCCTATTATTTTTATCCTACTGTTTTTCTTTGTGTTCGTATCCTACCATATGTGTTATCTGTGACTTGATATCGGTGAAATGCCTCTTTAAGTCACATTGCTGAACATTCTTGCAAAACACTCACCTTGCACATCTTTGGCACACTTTGCGCCCTATCAGGTGCTGGAAGCAATATTCACATGTCTGGAATGGGTAATTCTTCACACAGCTTGAATGGTTATCCTTCTGCACAAAGGTTATAGCACGCTACTTGAGCACACTTCAATTACATGATTTTGTTAGGAGGATCAGCTTAAGTTGTCCTGCAGCTGATATTAGAAAGGAGACATCCAATACTAAATGGAAGTTTTACTTTTAAGTAATGTCGTAATTCTAATTAACAATGTTTCCAACTTGCAGTTACACAAATTTCGAGTCTAGTGCTGCTTTCAGCAAGGTGAGTTGCATTCTTGCGTTGTTCATCTTGATATGCGTGTCTTCATCTGGGGCATGCGTTTTTGGTATAAAACAATAAACAAACACATTATACTTTTACGGCTCACTTTCAAATAGTGATCCCAATTTTGGTTGCTTGTAGTTTGTGATATGGAAAAGACTTTTCTAATGTTTGTTTGATATAAGTCTGCCTTGACTAGTCCTATATGAAAACTTAAGTGTCATTTTAGCAAATATTTCCAGTATACAAGACAATTGTGAATCCTCCTATAGCATTATAGGAAAGCTGGTTGTAATACTGTTAATTAATTCCGTGCACAATTAGGGTGCAAAACAAAAAAAGAAATATAGTCACTGCTTCTATGATATTATTGTTTCACAACTCAGTTATGCGGTCAGAGTTTAACTACAACGATTTCAATGTAAAAGCCTATTAATGATTTCAATGGTAAAAGGCTATTAATCTTTTATACTAAGCTATCTGTATAAGTTATTAATTTGAATGACTTCAGTGTTATTTTAATTAGTAGTATAAAGTGAGTTGCCACATACAACATGTTGTTTGATCAAGTTCCGAAAAACTAAAGCAAAGTAATTCTTTCTCATTTGCAACCAAACTGATCTATTTATAGTGAATTATGAGTATCTTTTGCTGCAAAATCAAGCTGAAGCATTTACCGAATAAAGTTATGTAACTGTGCTATGTTTTTAACATTCTGAAACAATGTAGAAGTGAGGTCGAAAGGCAGAATGATGTGGGTTCGCATGCTATTATATCATGGTATACTAGACTAATATGGATTTAGATGATTTTATGATTTTATGATTTAAAAAAAACTCGACCTGCGGGGGGTAAGACAGCCCCCGGGCATTGCTTTAAGAAGAAGATCTTCTCACGCAGATCGAGAAAATCCCCGAACCCTTGCCCCACCCTGACACAGCGGCATCAGCCCATGTGAGAACGACCAGGGTGATCCCTAGACCAACGACCTGGCGACGACCAGCGACCTGGGCGAGTCTTAGACCTGTGCTTTGGCTTATGGGGCAAGCGAGGGGATTTTTTTTCCCTCAGCCTGAAATTCGCTCCCACTGGGAGTCGAACCCAGGACCTGAGGGGTGCTACTAGAGTGCTCTAACCGCTAGGCTAGAGGCCCGTTCGCATGATTTTATGATTATAAAAGATTCCTTTTTTTTACATTTCTCTATGTGCATTCCTAGTCCAAATGTCCTTAGAGTTTTACACAAGGACCCATTATCTCTACAGTTAGCAATATTTTAGGTGGAATTTGTTTGCAATATATCTTTTGTTGTGCCTTTTAAACATATACATTTGATCATGTCCATCTGTGGAGGAACAATGCCTTTGATCTTGACCTGTGGAGTGAGCCATACTAACAGTTGAACTTGTTCAATGGAAAACTGAATAAAGAACCCATGGTTTTCCATGAACGGAAAGACCAAAATTTAAATATTTGGGCAACAGAATTGATACTTTTGTATTTAGTCCATTTCCTCCCTTTTTGGATGAGATGCGAGACCTTTTTTTTTTGCGTGTGCGCTTACCTGCAGGACCCATCAGCATTTGCCCCTCAAAATAATCCTCCATGTCCTACGCTCTTTGTTGCAAACCTCGGTCGAACTTGTTCTGAGCAAGAGCTAACAGATGTTTTCTCAAGGTATTGCCAGTATTTAGCACTTCATGATGTGAGAAATAACATTTCTGGTTTTGACAAGCTTATTTTCATGATTAGTTGTCCGGGATTCATAAAGCTGAAGATGCAAAACAAGTTTGGAGCTCCAGTTGCATTTGTTGATTATAAGGTATATCATGGAGAAAAGCGTCATTCTTCCTTATTGCCATTTATTTTATTCGTAAAATTATAAATCAATGAAGTAAACTACTCTATTGCTTAATGGGGAGCTACTATACTGGGCTATGATAGGGATTTTATTCGGTTCCTTGTGAGATTTATGGTTATGGTACATCTTCCCATAATGGGTGCCAAATTGAGTGTTTGTTCTTTTATGCTCATCGCTAGTTGTCTGGGTTATACATGGTTCCTTAAGACAATCTTAGCTAGTTACTGCAAAAATTTACCTTCTATATTGTGCTCCGTTTGGCTATCTATCAAGTTACCACAGTGAAGAGACCATGAGGGTAGTTATCTTTACTAGTTACTACTCCCTCCAGTCAGAAATACATGTTGTTTTGTATATAGATGCAATCGAACTTTGACTATCAATATCTTTTTAAATATTTAAATTGGATACATGAAAAACATATGTGCAGATTTGTCTTGAAAAGCACTTTCATAATATTATAATTTTATTGGGTTTTATAAATATATTATAATAGTAATTAGTAGTCAAAGTTGTGTTTTGGAGACCGTGTCGATGTCTAAAACAATATGTATTTGTGACCGGAGGGAGCACAAACTAAGGAGTATTTATAAAATCGATTTCTTCCTGGAGATTAGATCCTGTGGAGATACGTTTTGTTCTATTTGTTTTTAGTTCAAGAAATCGGAGCTGGGTTATCGAGAGGAAAACATATCTTATTCTCGCCTGCCTGATAATTCTGATAATGACAGGCTGGCATGTTAACAAACAATAGGAAAGCAATCAATTTATGCTTTGTTACTTTGAACACTTTGGCTTATTCCAGCTTGGTTATTATTTTACGAGAGGTTACTCAGTCCCCTAATATTTGTCACATGTGATTCTATCTATATGTTTTTCTATTTTAATGTTCTTGTTGTCTATAAGTGCTATTGATCAACTGCTGCATGGTGCATAGCATCAGTGCAACGCTGTTCTGATTAGATGTCATGAAGTAGAGGTTAGTGACCGTTAGCTGAAGCTTGGGTTATGTTCTTGTAACATGATACTGCTTTTTTCCCCCTGCAGAATGACTTCTTAAGCATTTTTGTTACTATTGGTATCAATATATTTGAATTTTTTTTCCAGAGTTAAAGCCTAAGCTCCTGCCTGCAGGATGAGAACAGTTCAAGTGAAGCCCTAAATCGTCTCCAAGGAGCTATTCTATATTCATCAACTGGCGAGGGGATGCGTTTAGAGTATCCTACATTTGGAGATTATTTAACTTTCTTGCTGTTTATCTAGTTGCAAATTCTTTCTGTAGGGTTTATTTGGTTGCTTTAACTAAGTACCATTTGATGAGAGCTGGTGACATTATACATTAGGGAACTTGAGGATTTGCCAGCACCACATGTCAGTGAGATATGGAGTGGTAAATCCTCCAATGCACCTCTTTAGAATGGCAAATCCTCTTTGGTATCCCTGAGCTTTCAAGTACATCACCAGCTCACTTAGGCAAATGATCTAAAAAGTAGAGTCTGGTTTTTATTCATGTTGGTTGGTGAGTTGCCCGCAAATTGGATCTCACCTCTACTAGAAAATGAAACAAAAAATTGTTATTTATCTCACCTATCCACAGTTCCACACAGCCATCGTGAGAGTAATTATTGTCTCAAATATAAAGTTGTTGGCTGGAGCTCAAATCTGTTGATGCATGCTAGAGCTTATAAGAGTAACTAAATATACTGTCGGTATTTTTCTTCATTTTTCTTATGATCTACTCAACTATATGGTTTCCTTAACATGTGTTAGATATGCCAAATCTCGGATGGGCCTGCACAAGCGTGATAAGCGGCCCTGAATACAGCTGAAAGATGAGGCTGCTGTTGTTTTTCATACAGAACGAATGGCAGCCGAGCATGATGTTCATCAATGGCTGGCGTGCAAACACAGTTTAGCCCGATGACATAATTTATGCAGTGAATGTCTTGGCCACGATGATGTTAGGTTATGAAGGTCTTTAGTTGCATGACATGATTTAATTGGCTTTGGTTGTATTGCGTAGGCAACTAGGCATCTTCTGTACCTATCACTTGTTTTTTCGGATCCTGTTTCCCTACGTTCTATAAATTTTAAGTTAGGATTACTCTTTATTTACAGCTGAATTCAGAACGCTTATGTTTAAAATGGTTGTGAGAAAGCAACTGTGCAGTGCTAAATTAACTGTTCTTGTATGGATGACAGCAGGTTCCAATCGAGATTATTAGAAAGGTCAATTAGTGTACTGTGAATGGTGTACGTCTGATGTTCGTAATTGCTATGCCTGATATGGCAACAAAGGTTAGATGAGGGGGGTTTGGTCGTGGGTTCTCTGCTTGGTTTGTATTTTCATCATGCTAAATACTGGAATTTGTTACTGAGAAGGTACACAGATTTCAAAGCCTAACATCTCTTTTTAACTGTGTAATTTGTCTTGCTAGCATGCACGCTTGTAACGATGTATTTTACGTCTGGGGGGGGGGGGGGGGAATGGATGTTTATCATTGATCAGTTTAGCATGATCTTCCCAAAAGTAAAAAAAAAAAATCGACATGTGCAGTTTTTCTTATAGCCAGAGAACATATAAAATCAGATTTCTTAGGCAAGAGAACGAGAAGTGGGACACGAACTATCCAGAGACGCCTGAGGTGAAGCCGCGTCGCGCCATAGCCAACCAACAGGCGGCACGGCGTGAAGCAACGGGCCCAAAAGCTCCACTATTTCGGCGATCGCGCCGAGCGCACGGGGCCCGGACGCCCGGCGGACGACGGAGTGGAAGCCAGACGATAGGAGCATTGAGGTTATATCTATTACACGATGATATCTCCTTCATTGATAAACAGTAATTTTCTATATGATTTGCTGAATTTCATTGAGGTCACTGGACCTCAATGCTTATATGCTGGCTCCGCCCCTGCGGAGTGGTAGTCAGGCGCGATACGAATTGGCAGTTTGTGGTTGAACTATGATGCAATCAGCAAAGAAATTTTCTTCAGGGAGGGTGATGCTTGCCTGCGCCTGATCTTCGCCGTGCAAAGTCCACTTATATATTGTAGCATTTTTATTTAAGTGCAAAGCGCAAGTGGTTTTCTGCAAAAGTGTTTAAGTGGGATGGAGTTCCCACCCACCTCCATCTGAGCCACGTAATTTAGATTGGACGATTCACGTCGCCATCAGCATCTTAACACTGAAATAGCTATTAGCACTAGATATGCTTACATACATACATACAGTTATGTATATGTATACACCATGGTGCCCCTGTTATATATATATATATATATATATATATATATATATATATATATATATATATATATATATATATATATATATATATATATATATATATATAGTGCTAATGGCTATTTCAGTGCTAATGGTGACATGATCCGTCCGATCTAGATTGCGTGGCTCGGATGGAGGTGGGTGGGAACTCCATCCCACTTAAACACTTTTATAGAAAACCCCTGCGATTTTAACAAAAACCCATCAAGTCCACCATTGTTGTTGTATATTGTAGCGTTTTCACTTAAATGCAAAGCGCAGGGGGTTTTCTGCAAAAGTGTTTAAGTGGGATGGAGTTCCCACCCGTCTCCATCTGAGCCACATAATCTAGATCAGATGGTCCACGTCGCTATTAGCACCTTAGCACTGAAATAGCCATTAGCACTAGATATGCTCCCTATATATATATGCTTGGTGCTTATTTATTTATTTATTTATTTGTATATGCATGGCAGTTTCTCTGTATGACCGCACTATTCAATCGTTTCATAATCGAAAGTAGTAAGCTATTACAGTATTATTACGTCATGTGGTCGCGTTGATATCATAATCAACGTGAGCTTAAATTTGCAAAGCCACGCATCCTATCATCGGCGCCCCGCGCGTGTGTAGTCGTGTATACAGAAATCATCAGGCTGACGGCGCAAGGCCAGCATCGTCGAAAACCCTGCTTTCAAGGTGCCACCGGGTTAGACTGAAATAAATTGATTTATAGCTAAAATTATATTGTAACTAGTTGAAATTACATTATAGTTAATGATGGCTTATTTTGGCGTAACTAAATTTTTTAAAAAAATTAAAAACAGAAAAAACAGATTAGTCCATCACGGACAACGCAAACGAATACGAAAAAAGAACCGACAAAAAAGCTCAAAAAAGCCAGAAAGCCAGAAAAAGAAATTTAAGAATAGTAAAAAATAAGCTAAAAACTAGAAACTCAAGCCCAAATGAGCAGGGGGCTCCGGCGCCTGCCGGCGGCCGGCAAGTAGCGCAAATGCGAGAGGGGAGCGAAAGGAGTTTGTCGGTACCTGCAGTGGTGCTCGGTGGTGACCGGAAGGCGGTCGGCGGCGAGGTGACGGCGGTGCATGGGTGTCGGCGGCGAGGGGTCTCCGGCGGCGGTTTCACTCAGCGAGAAAATCCAAAATCCGAAATAAAAATCAAAACCCCAAATCCCTCCCTCCGGCCGACGCGTGGACGGCCCAGATCCGTCCACGTCACCGCCCGGCCCATCTGCCCCGTCCGCCCCGCTCTCCTTTCTCGGCCGCCCAATTCCCCTTCTCTGCCACGTGTCGCCATCCAGTCACTCCCGCTCTCTTCTCTTTCTGCCACCTCAGGCATGCCTGTCAGATGCCCTCTTCCTCCCCGGTCGTCTCCTTCCTCGCGCCGCAACCACCCTCGCCCTGTCCGGCCGCCACCTCCGCTCTCCCCGGTGACACCCGCACTCCCGCTCGTGTGCCCCCTATCTCCCCACTCCGCGCACCCACTTCCCCATCTTTCCGCGCCGATGCCCGCAACCGCCGCACCCTCCGGCGAGAGATCCTTGCGCCCACGCTCCCCTTCGCCCCTATAAATACCTCTCCTCGGCCTCTCCTTTCCCCTCGCACGATCTCTCCGCCATCCCCTTCCCTCCCCCGAGCGCCGTTCGCCCCGCATTGTGCTTCCGGCGCCGACACCGAAGCTCCTTTGGCGAGCAATCGCCGCCGCCTCGGCCACTTTCGAGCCTCACCGTCGACCTTCTCGGCTTCCCTCCCTCTCCGCGAAGCCCGTGCGCCCCTCCTCTGCGCTCGGACGCCACCGGAGTACCATCCCCGCCACCACCCGAGCGCTGCTGTCGCCCCTTGTTCGTCGCCAGCCACCTCCCGTGCTCGCCAAGCGCCGCGCCAGGTACCGCCGTGCTCCACTCGATCTCCTCTCCCTCCTTCACCCATCGCCAACCGCCGCCGTGCCGTCGATCGCCGGCGAGCCCATTGCCCCGAGCGCCACCTTCAGCCGGTGTAACATCTTGAAAAATCTGAAATTTAAAATATGAATTTCTTGAATGGTTTTGCAATATATTTTATTTGAGTGAGGATTTTTATAGCATTTATCTAGAACTTTGTGGAGGTTCCAAAAATTTAAGAAACTGAAAAAGAAACAAACATTAGTAAGGCCATAAAAAGAAATGTGCAAATAATAGGAAGATTAAATTTCAAATATGAATCTGAAAAGATGATCTAGTGTAAGGAGGGAGAAACTTGAGTTAAAATATAACAATTTCATTTTGAAAATAATAGTATAAAAAATAATAAATATAGAAGTTATACGCAAATATGTATACAAGATGAATGTGCAAATGAATAAAAACAATATATACAAGTGTATATATGTAAATAAAATAAATATATATACATGTACAAAAATTAGAAATGAATAAAAATATATAAACATGTATATATATATATATATCTGTATATATATGTACATGTGCAATATATATACAATAAAAAAGAAGAAAGGAGTTTAGGCCGGCCATCAATCCGGCCCAACCTCTCTTCCCGCCACCCTCCCTCGCGCGGCCCAGCTGCCTCCACCCAGCGCCTTCCCTCTCTGGTCGCTGGGTCCTACCGCGCAACGCCTCCCCTTTCTTTCTTCCCCTGCAGCCTGTTCTTTTCTTCCTTCTTCCTTACGTGGCTGCCGTGAGCCCACGTCGCCCTCCGCGATGCGCGCCGGCTCCCTCCGTCCTTGCGCCCCCGCCAGTATTGGGTCATCTTGCCCCTGCACGCCCCCTCGCGCCGAGCCCCGCGCCGGGTCATTGCCCGGTGGACCTCCCCGCCGCCCGGTCCTCCGTGCTTTCCCCGCCTCCCTCTGCAACTACAAGAGCCGTCGGCTTCCCCTTATCTCCTGCGTCATCCCCCTCCTCCTTCCCTCTCAAGTAATCGGCCTCTAGAGCCTCATAAAGGTGTCGGCCGCCGCATCTCTCCCAACTCCGGCAAACCGACGACCCGCTGATTAAAGCCCTCTCCGGTCGATTCCGCCAACCAGGAGCTCCACCGTGACTCATACAACGCTTCCCCACCATCGCCCGGGCGCTTCAACGCCGGTACCCGCCGGCAACATGGGCCTCCCCGCACCGCCGCCTGTGCTCGCCGTCGGCCCGCTACAGTGCCCCTTTGCCGGAGCCGCCACCTCCAGGAGCTTCCCCGTCCCCTCGGGATTCCGTTTTGGTCACCTCCGGCGTCTTCCCGGTGGCCCCTCGCCGGCGACGCCAACCCCCGAGCACCGGTGAAGTTCCTCTGAGAAGCCCCCAGCCCCGTCGCTTATTCAGGTTACCTTCTCCCAAGAGAGTCAAGAAACACTTATCGGTCCACTGGCTAGCTCGGCTGCGCGTTAACTCCCCTGCCCTTCGGTCCCGGGATCGATCTCGCAGGCATACATTTTCATTCTTTTTCTTATTTTGATCTTCCTCAATCTACTTTAACTAGAAAAATTAAGAGAAAATTTGGGAATAAATTAGGGAATGTAGTAAATTTAATGAAGATGAAAAATAGGATACTTAACATTGTAATAATTGGTTATTTCCTATATGAACAACTAATATAGTTTCAATAATTAAATGGGGTGTAATTACCAATTAAAGGCATTAATAAAATGTGGTTTAGTATGTAGTCCAAAGTTAATAAAAATTATAAAATAATAATAATAAATAAATAAAATGCATCCATAGAAGGTACAAAATTTATTAGAACATACATGAGCTTAATACATGTTTAATCATGGATTAGTTATTGTCATGTATGTATGATTAGTATGCCTTTAGCATATATTTTAATCTAATCCTAAATTAAAGGAAAGACTTAGGAAAATTAGGGATAATTTGTGGAAGTTAAAAAATTCAAATAAGGCCTCAGAGAGTTTAGGCATTAGTTGTCATGATAAATAATTAATGTAACTTTAATATTTACATGGTAAATCTAATTATTTATTAAGGCATTGATGAGGAGAAGTGGCCTTGGGTAAATGTCCATATTTAATAAAGATTGCCCTTAAATAAATATGCCCCAATACTTATCATGCCACCTTAAACAAACCTCATTAATATATTTTAGCAAATAGCCATAATAAAATGTTACCTTGTACAATAAACTTTGCCTAGGTAAATAAATCTAAAAGAGTATTAATAGAGGATGGTCTAAAGAAATAAAACCTAAACCATTGTATATTAGTGGATATCGTAGGGTTGACCTTAGCATGATTTAGACTTTAATCATTACCTCTAGGCCCTAAGCAATCAAGAGAACTATTTTGGACTATTTGAGTATAAAGCCACTAGTATTTGGGCTAGTTATCACATATGAATAATTAATGCTATTTGCCTAAATGAATTCAAGGGATTAAAATACTAAATAAGATCAATACTAATTAAAAGCAATAATAAAGGAAACCTCTTTCGGTTAAATGCTCAAATTTAATAAAGACTACCATTAATTATAATTAAATCTATGCCCAATATTCAACATGCCTTCATTAAATAAATCTTAACTGTAGATTTTGCTAAAATAACAAATATTGAAATATAACTTTATACACCAAGCCTTGCCCAGATAACTAGGTTTAGACTAAAATTAGAAGTGAAGCTAAGTCTAATATTGGTTAAAGTAATTGCAAGTGAAATTAATTAAATCTTAATGTTAGTTTTAACTGAATAATAATACTGAGCATATTTGCGTATAACAAGTGGGGACTTGTATAAATAGACCCTAATTCAAATTAAACTTAGCCTAGTAATAAATGGAGGTACATAAAATATCATACCACAAAATGCTATAAACATAGCCCATAAGATTAACTCTGTAAGCTAAAATTTGCAAACATTACTTATATACACATATATCATACGCCCTGAACATTAGCACTCGACAAAATATACCAATTCATAGGTTTAACTTAACTCATGGAACTTCCTTGATAAATACAAAAATAACAAAAGAGATTATAAATAAAGGATCAAGTTATCGTATTCTATTACCAACCTTGCCTCAAATCACCCATTAACTCATAATAAAACTAAATTGAATTTATTCTGAGTTACTTAGATCTTTTGAAATATTTGCTTTCTTTTGGATTCAGTTGTTTGTCGCGTAATTAGAAATTGGGAGTCGTGAAGATTCAGTGAATCCAGCGAGATTAAGCTTGAAGTGAAGATAGAGACCAGAAGCTCAAGATCGCAAGCATTGCGTGAGCTCAAGACCGTGGTAAACCGCGCCAGGCGAGTCAATACTTTGATCATGTTGAACCTACATTTTCTGCAAATTACCTTGATTTAAATTATCAAATTGCATGATGTTATTTTATATGCAAATACATGTTTAATTTAAGACTCTAGTTATATGCCCATTGTTTGTCCTGAATAATATTACACCTCCTTTGGATTACTTGATTATGTGAACCTTGTCGCCCTAGCAAAATTACAATAGTAACCTTTCAAAAATAAGTCCGTAATTGATTTGTCATGCTTAGTATTGCTTAGGTATTCATGGGCGCGAGAACGCCCAAGCATCATTTTAATCATGAGAAAATTTGGTTGGGCAGTCATGGGGGTAATGACTGGTATATGTTGGCTATGATTATTTTATGTTTCCAAAAACCCCAACTTGCTTAAATATCAGGGCGGATGGTTCGAGGGTGTGTGTGTGTGTGGTGCAGTGGAAGCACAAAGTGGTTAGTGGTAGACCGCCCAGATACCAATAAGGACTGAATCTTGTTATGACATCCTTTGTAAAACAGTACAACCACAAGTCTGTAAAGTACAACTTGGCTTAGTAGATTTGCTTTTATTTGGATTCAGTCGTTTATCGCGTAATTAGAAATTGGAGCCTAAAGATTCTACGGATCAAGCGGGAACGAGATCAATGAAGACCAGAAATTAAAGATCATCGCATGAGGCAACTCTGTGTGAGCTCAAGACCGCGGTAAACCACGCCAGGCGAGTCAACACTTTGATCATATTGAACCTACATTTTATGCAAATTAATTTTGTTTAAATTATCAAATTGCATGCTGTTATTTTATGTGCAAAGGTATGTTTGATTTAAGAATTTTAGCTACATGCCCATTGTTCAACTTGATTAGTATTACACCCCTCCTTGGAATATTGCAAATGTGAGCCTTGTCACCCTAGACGAAAAATTATAACGGTAACCTTTCGAAAATAAGTCCATAACTATACGCCATGCTTAGTACTGCTTAGATAATCGGGGGTACCAAAATTGCCCCAAGCATCACTTCTAATCATAAGAAATTGATTTGGACAGTCATGGTGGGAATGACTGGTATATTTGACATGATTATTTTATGATCCCAAAAATCTCAATTTGCTTAAATATCTGAGCGGATGGTTTGGGGGCTGGTATGTGGTGCAATGGAAGCACAAAATATGGAGTGTGGTTGAACCGCTCAGATACCACTAAGGACCGAATCTTGTCATGACCTCCTGTGTAAAACAGTACAACCACAAGTCTGCAAAGTGCAACTTGGCTAAGTAAATTTATCGAAACTCCCGGACTCATCTCACTGGTAGTGGAAGGAAGTGGATACGCAAGGGTAAGGGGAGGCCTAAAGGGACACCAAGTGGAGGGTGAAGTTTCCCAGCTGTATTAGTGTTGCTAGAAGTGGAGCCCGGCTGCGCTAGTTACTGTGGGGAACATCCCGTGCATAGATGGGACCCACCGCAAGTGGGAGAAGCCCATAAGGTGAGATGACAAAAGGGGCTAGATACTTTGAAAAGTTACTGTGATGGTCTGCTCAACCACATGACTAAGGAATCGTGTGGGGCAACGAGTTGATTGTCTCTTGTGGTGAAAGTGTACAAACTCTGCAGAGTCAAAACTATTCGATTAGCCGTGCCCACGGTTAAGGGCGGACATGGGAACTTAACCAGATATAGTTCTATTTCGAAAACTTTGTGGGTGGTATTGGAAAAGTGAAGGGCTGCAGATGGTCCTGGTTTGAATTGTCCTGGGTGTCACCCCAGAGATAAGTTAAGCGTTTATAACGCTGAAAAATTAGCATATGGTGCAGATGCCATATATGGTGAACGAAAAATCTGTATCACTATTAATGATATTGCATTCTTTTAAAACATTATGATTTAGTTCAAACTGCTACGTATCAGGAGATTTCTATGTATCATATTTTAAATGCAATTTATGTCAAATAAAATAACTAAGCCTTCCTTTGAAAAGCCATGCATACTATCTCCTTGCATTATGTGTGTTGGCTCGCGGAGCACAGTGGTTTGTGCTCACCCTCGCTCTTACAAATAACCCAGAATCAGGAGTCAAGTCTCTACGCTTCAGCAATACGACTAGCAAAATGGTGAAGAAGATGAAGATGGCAAGAATTAGGTCGCGAACCTCCAGTTGGCTGCTTGTGGGCATGTCCTGAAGGTCCCACCTGTGTGTTTCATTCCGCTGCTGTAATTTATTGATTTCCCCCTAATCGGCTCATGAGTAAGTCTACTATTTTATTTAAGCTTCCGCATGATAGGTAATATGATGTCCATTACTGTAACTGTGTGCACTATCTACTGATCCAGGGAATAGTGCAGCTAAACACAGTAGATTCCGGATTATAAAATCTGGGTCTGACAAATAATTCAGCTGAAAAATAAAATTCATTGCTGATGTCATAAATCCAATTTTCCTTTAGAAAAATAATTCCAAAAATCCAATTTATTCTTTTTCTCTGAATTTAAACTTCCGAAAACCCGTTCTCCTTCATCCTAGCTCCGATTGAGCCCATTCAATTTTCTAAATTCATCAAAAATTTCCCTCTATCTATTTCTACCCTCAATTTAAATATTTGAAGTTTATTTGAATTTATTTTGAATTTAGTTGAGTTTGGTGGGTTATTTTTACGTGTAGACTGCGACGATCCGGGGGAATTCCTCGACAAAGATTTGCACCCATAAAATGATGAACTTTTTACATGAAATGATGAGTCCTCAAAATGTATTATTGACTTTAGAGAGTCAAGAAGGATTATGAAATATTTTGAATAAAATATAAAACCTGGTTTAGACCTAGGCTAATGGTTAGGTGGTGGGTGCAGGCATGCATTATTGTTCGAAGACATAGTGTTGATTGTCGTGCACAGGGGTATGTGGTTGAGCCTAAGTCAATTAATGACCGGTCTGTGAGCTACTATTGTAAAGCCCTATCATACTACCACAAGGCTGGTATGAGACATTCCTGGCTGAATAATTTACGAGTCCCAACCTGAGTCACGTTGTAGGTTGAAAGTGAGCGTGGTGTGTGCCATGTGGTCTCACTCGGCTCAAGAGGGGTTCCCGGTCTGGTGGATTCCGTACTGGGGTGAAACTTTAGAGTTGGCTTAGCCAGGTTGAAGGCTTTGCATTGTAAATGCCTTATCATGATCTCCTCGCCGCACATCTAAGGAAGTGTGTAGCCCGCGTGGCAATCCGAGATGATCGTGTCTTATGGGTAAAGTTGTACAACTTCTGCAGAGTGTATAATCCATCCTGGATAGCCGTGCCCATGATCATGGGCATGCTGAGTGAAAGTTTTTCATGGATTAGACTTTGTTTTTTGTTTCAAAAATGATTTCGAAAACCTTGTGGATGGATGGAATCCATGAGAGAATGAAAACCTTGTGGATGGATGGAATCCGTGAGGGATTGGAAGCTTGTGGATGGTTGGAATCCATAAGTGGTTAAAAGCGGGTGGATGGATGGAATCCATACGGGATCTTTTGGAAAAGGTGATCCGGGTGGGATGCCCGTGGATAGGTTGGTGTTTGGTCGGAGTCTGCACTAATGATATTATTTTCAAGTACGAGTACTGTTTTACTTACTGTATTAAATTCAGCATTTACAATCTATCTACTGTATTTCTTTAAATACTGTTTTATGCAAACTAACCTTATAAGCCTTCCATTGATGCCCTTATCATTATGTTGCATTTCTCCGTATGATTTGCGGAGTACAAGTTTGTACTCATCTTGTTATCTCCACACAGAGGAAGACGACTTCGATTACGGTGAAGACCTGGACGAGTAGGCCATGTCTTACTGCCGTTTGCCTGTGGGCAGGCTTGGACTTCACTTCTTATCAGTTTGCTTTCGCGGTTATTTGCTTCATTATTGTTGCCAATGAGCATTAATGTAAGATTTGGTCATAAGGCTGTACTCTTTTATTTAATGTAGTTGGTCATTTACGCTTGATATGTATCTTTGTGCTGCTGTGTGCACTAGCTGTTCCTGGACTAGTGCGATTCACACAGAGGGTTTCGGAGTCATTGCTCCGGGATCTGATATAACTCAAGAGACAAACAGTTTTTGTGCTGCCCCTCTAAATTGGTTTGTGGTTTTTTTTCTCTGTTGATCTTTTATACTGTGAAAAAGAAGCAACTAACCGTACATACCCGCCACGTCCAGCTCTTCATGATGTGCCATCCCACGTCCGAGTTATTTCTAACATTCATGAAGTTACAAAACGTACGTACTAATACTTTTAACGCACACACTAACTCACTTAACGCACACACTAATATAGTACGACTAAGACTACTGTAACGTCTATAGGTGTGATGTGGTTGAGTCCAACAGTGCTTGCAGCTACAATTAGTTGTAGGAAAACCACTCATTGCACTAGTATATTTTGCAGTTGCTTTCCAAATGCTAGCTACAAGAGAATTTCCACCATAGGAGCAGTTGTTTGTTCCTACGCACAGATGCCCGTTTTGTGTTGCAAACTGTAACGCCCCCATTTCTGGGGGACGGTACGGAATGTCGTAACAGTACAAGATGAACAGTTACGACGTTCGTAGTTACGATACGGTTATCACACCAGTACAAACTTACAGCGAAAGATCCAACTTTATTACAATATAGAGTAGCATTATATTACACAGCGGCGCATAAGCCCATACTACAACACATTACACAGAATCAACGGCCTGAGCGTAAGCTAAAACTTAAGACCAATCTTCATCAGAGTAGATTGGTTCTTCGGGTGCTTCCTCCTCAGCAGGCTCTTCTTGATAGTATTGATCTTCTGGAAAAATTTGTTTAGCAAGTAATGAGTACCACCGTACCCAGCAAGTTACAGGGGTAAACCCTATTTTATTATATGCAAGGATATTCAAGGGACGGGAATATACTTGTTTTATTATATTTGGTGGATGCAGTTTTATTTGTAAACAAATAAAATTTAAAACATTTGCTCCTAAAATCAGGGGTTTGTAAAGTTCATCATTAAACACATTAAAATCATCATAACTTCTACTTATGCCTCATTGTTGGAATCACCCAATTAACATAGCTTCATTAACCGGAAGCACGGCGTATTCGAATACCATTTACTTTACTCTGCAGAGTTGCCCAACTTTTCCCACACGATCCCTTAACTCCCGCGACAGAGTTAAGAAAGCCAGGTCGTTTCACTGCTCAATCCTTTATATAGACTCTATCCGGTAGCATCACTCAGTCACGGCCACACATAATATCACAACTTCTTCCTGCCGTTTTAAGTGTCTACTACCGTTGTTAGGTACCCGCAGCATACCTAACTCCCCAGCATCCTATCATCTCATCCTATAGAGTTTTCAATTGAATGGAGCAGCTACTAAACCTGTGTTGACAAGTCAACCCCTGTGGTTTGAGCGATCACTATGTAGTTTGCTTGGCACAAGGTTCTTGTCCTTATATTTTCACCTGAGGCACTCAACCACATCTTCCCCTGTGCTCAACAGCATCAACCACCACCAAACCAAACCAGCCTCCATCCCCAGGTAAAGCGGTGGGCGAAGTCCGCCGCACGGATTCCCACAACTCCTTTACCCGGAGTCCAACCTTAAGATCAAGCGGTGGGCGAAGTCCGCCGCACGGATTCCCACAACACCTTCATCCTAAGTCCAACCCTAGGGTCAAGCGGTGGGCGAAGTCCGTCGCACGGATTCCCACAACACCTTCACCCTAGGTGATGTTCATTTTTAAATTCTAATGGCCTGCAGCCAAAGTCACTTAGTAGTGTAAAATGTTGATTGAGGTGACATTATATACATTGGTACAATATTTAGCTTATTACTAAGGTTGTCAAGGTGAATATGGCCATCAATCAAGACAGGGCATTTTTCAGTGGTGGGATTAACTAGATATCATGTCATTCTAACCATTTGTTTTAAGCAAGTAGCAGTTAACAAATAATACTAATGAAAGTATTGTATGTAAATACTTTAAATGTCATAGGGTTCAAAATGCTCAAAAACATGTAACTTGCCTTGCTGATCAGGTATCTCTACTAAGTCATAAATCTGAAATGCTGGTTCTGGCTCTTGAACTGTAACTTGGGCGTCTTCGGGAACTAACGCAAACAACAAAAAAAAATAACACAGCATAAGCCACATGAAATAACAATACAATTAACTAACTCGACTCTAAGATATTCTAATTAAAGAGAAACAACTACACAAAATATTCAACAACCTTGTGGATAATACTAGAATGTGATTTTTGACATAATTATAAATTTATTATTATTATGATTATTGGAGTTAAACAATTTTGGCCTAGAATAGAAAAGAGGAAATAAACATTTATAAAATTTGAATTTACTGGAATGGATAGCATATTGGAACTTAGGGGATAAAATGGGTCAAAATTGTTATGAATAGCGCTTGTATTCATATGAGGCCAATGGGCCAGAATATATACACAAAGTACAAGTGGTAAATATGCAAAGAACCCCTCATAACAATGGGGAATAACAAACTATACATATCTCTAACACCCCCCCTCAAACTCATGGTGGATCAACAACACTGAGTTTGGAGAGGTAGAAGCTATGCTGTGCTCGAGTCTGGGCCTTCGTGAAGAAATCCGCTATCTGAAGCTCCGAAGGCACATACTGAAGAGTAATCATCTGATCATGCACACAAGACCTCATGAAAGAAGCATCAACACCAATATGCTTGGTGAGCTCATGCTTCACAGGATCACGAGCAATACTGATAGCACCTGTACTGTCTGACAAGAGAGGGGTCGGTGTAGTGACAGAAACACCAAAATCCTCAAGTAACCACCGTAGCCAAGTAATCTCTGCTGTCAAGAGAGCCATAGCTCGCAACTCAGCCTCTGCACTCGAACGGGACACTGCAGTCTGTTTCTTCGTCTTCCAGGCAATAAGGGAACCACCAAGAAAAACACAGTAAGCAGAGATAGACCGGCGATCAGAAGGATCGCTGGCCCAAGTAGCATCCGAATAGGCCTGAAGCTGTAAAGAGCTGGAACGTGGAAAGAAGAGACGGCGAGAGATAGTCCCGCGAAGGTATCGCAGAACTCGAAGAAGGTGGCTGTAGTGGACCTGAGTGGGAGCGGAAACAAACTGACTCAGAATATGAACTGGATAAGTGATATCCGGACGAGTAACAGCAAGGTAGACAAGACTCCCAACAAGATGACGATAGCGAGTCGGATCAGAAAGAGGCTCGCCATCAGAGAGTCGGAGGTGAACATTGAGCTCCATGGGAGTCTCAACAGTACGCTGATCAGTAAGAGAGGCGCGATCAAGAAGATCCTGAATATATTTCGCTTGGGACATAAAGAAACCATCTGGAGTGGAAGTAACCTCAATCCCAAGGAAGTAACGAAGAGGACCAAGATCCGACATAAGGAACTGCTCACTAAGACGAGCCTTGACAAAGGCAATGTACTCAGAATCATCTCCCGTAATGATCATATCATCAACATACAGGAGAAGAAGAGTCCGACCACGAGACGAAGTGTGGACAAAGAGCGCAGGATCATGATCACTAGCTGAAAAACCAGCAGCAGTGACCACAGAGGAGAAGCGCTCAAACCAAGCACGAGGGGCTTGCTTAAGGCCATAGAGAGAGCGACGAAGGCGACAGACCATGCCCTCAGGAACAGAATACCCAGGTGGCGGATGCATGTAGACCTCCTCGCGCAACTCGCCATTAAGAAAGGCATTCTTGACATCAAGCTGAGAAACAGACCAGTGGCGAACAGACGCCACTGAAATAAGAGTCCGAACAGTGGTCATGTGGGCTACAGGAGCAAAAGTCTCGTCGTAGTCAACACCATGCTCCTGCTGGAAACCACGAGCAACAAGACGCGCCTTATAGCGCTCAAGAGAGCCATCAGAGCGAGTCTTAATCTTATAGACCCACTTACAAGTGATGGGATGAGAATGAGATGGACAAGGAACAAGATCCCAAGTACCAGTACGCTCAAGGGCAGCAATCTCCTCGGCCATGGCAAGCTGCCATTCAGGGTGAGTAACAGCATCCCGGTAGGAGACAGGCTCACGAGTAGCCGCGCCAGCAAAGGCAAAACGGGCAGGAGGCCGAATCAACTGACGATCGCGGAGAGCGTAGCGAGGAGAAGATGGCCCATCAGGGGAAGATGGAGCATCAGAAGAAGAGGGAACATCAGAAGAAGATGGCTCAGCTGGAAGATCCTCAAAACGAGGTCGACGAGTGTAGAAGATAAGAGGAGGAGGTACTGTAGTAGGAGGAGCCTGGGGAGTCGTAGGAGACGACACAGGCGGCGACAACGGCGGAGAGGCCACAGGAGGAATATGTGGAGACTTAGTGGGACAGGTGGACGAGGGCAAAACAGATATAGGTGTATCTGGAAAGGTCAAGAAAGACAGAGACTCCATAGAGGAAGCCGAAGGAGAGACAGGACGTGGGTAGAATGGACGAGACTCGTCGAAAGTCACATCCCGAGAAACCCGCATCCGACGACCAACAGGATCCCAACACCGATAGCCCTTGTGCTCGGCACTGTATCCCAGAAAGACACACTCAACAGACTGAGCGGTCAGTTTGGTGCGTTCTCGAGGGGCGAGGAGAACGTAGCAAACGCAGCCAAACAGATGAAGGGCAGAGTAGTCAGAAAGAAGACCACAGAGACGCTCAACAGGGATCGCTCCCTTAAGAGCAGAAGAGGGCTGGATGTTGACGAGATAGGTGGCAGTGGAAACAGCCTCGGCCCAAAAGTGAGGTGGAATAGAGGCGGCGATCATCAGAGCACGAGCCGTCTCAAGGAGGTGCCGATGCTTGCGCTCAGCGACACCATTCTGAGCATGAGCACCAGGACAAGAGAACTGAGCGAGAGTGCCCTGCTCAGCAAGGAAGCTGCGCAGGTGACGAGAGAGGTACTCGCCAGCAGAGTCAGCACGAAGGACACGAATAGGAGTGGAGAACTGTGTGTGTATCATAGTGGCAAATTGTTTATAGATAGGCAAGGCCTCACTACGAGAAGACATGAAATATATCCAAGTGTGGCGAGAGAAATCATCTATAAAAATAATATAATAACGATGACCCCCTTTCGAAACAAAGGGAGCCGGACCCCAAACGTCTGAATGAACAAGATCAAAAGGACGCTGAGACACAGACTCACTATGAGGATAAGGAAGCTGAATCTGTTTACCTAACTTACAGCCCTGACAATCTAAAGATACGTCTCCTGAGACAGACCCCAGAAGACCACGACGAACTAAGGACGACAGACGGGATCCACACAGATGGCCAAGACGGTGATGCCACTGCTGGAAAGAGCCGGTAGACGAAGTGGCAGAAGCGGAGAGACTGACGGCGGTGGTGGCAGCGGAAGGAAGGTGAAGCCAGTCAAGCTCCCAGAGACGCTGTGAGTCACGGCGCCGAGGGCCAGAACCAACCAGAGCTCCCGTGTGGCGATCCTGAACACAACAAGAGTCAGAGTCGAGAATGACCCGATAACCAAGGTCAGTAATCTGCCCAGCAGAAAGAAGCTGTAAGGTAAGGCGAGGAACATGAGCAACAGAAGGAACATGAAAGGATGAGTTGCTAAGAGATCCTCGACCAGAGACAGAAAGAGATGTACCATCAGCAGTAAGAACACTGACAGGAGAATCAAGAGGTGTAATAGAAGACAGAGTGGAAGGATCAGGAGTCATGTGAAAAGATGCTCCAGAATCAAGAATCCACGGGGAGGTGCCTGACTGTGTAGGAGGTGGTCTCTCAGTGCCCGAAGAGTCAGTAGCAGAACCTGCAGAACCTGTCGAGGGAGAACCTGAAGCGGCAAGTAGGCGTCGAAGTCTGGCTATCTCCTGCTTGGTGAGAGAAGCTGCTGAAGAAGTCGAGGCAGACGTCGTCGTAGAAGCACTACTGCCAGTAGAAGAACGGCGTGAAAGATGCCGCTTCTTTTTGTAGCACTGGGACGCAGTGTGGCCATCCTTGTCGCAGTAGGAACAGTGAGGACGGCCACCTCCAGACGGAGGACGGCCACCACCACCTGTGGTAGCCGTGGAGGAGGCAGTGTAGCAGGCGGACGAGCGGCGAGCACAGAGGGGAGTGGCATCAGACCAGCACCACTCAAACGAGTCTCCTCTGCGCGTAACTCGTAGCGCTGACGAAGATGAGTCCACATCTGAAAAGCCGAAGGGAGTCCCACAACCTCAGAAGAAAACTGAGGCTGGACACTGGCGATGAAGACAGCAGCAGCCCGAGCGTCGTCATCGTACCACTGAGTGTAGACGGTCAGACGATCCTTGTAGAAATCCAGAGCCTCGTGGTAGGCAGAGGCAGCTTCATCATCAGCGAGGCGAGCGGCCTCAGCAGCAGGCGTATCGGCTGTCGGGGGCAATGACACAGGCGTAGGCTCCGTCGGAGGAATAGGGCAAGGCGGGCAGGTGACATCGCCAGAGAGGATGCCCCAGAGACGAAGACCACGCATGTGGATGCGCATGTGAAACACGAAGTCGGTGTAATTAACACCATCAAAAATCACCGGGCAACGAGGGAGGGAAACGGTGCCCATTGGTAGGCGGCGCTGGACGGCGCGGCGACCAAGGGAACGAAGTCTAACAGGCGGCGCTGGACGGCGCGGCGGTTAGAACGACGTTTTTTTTTGCTTTTTTTTTTGCTCTTTTTTTTTCTTCGCTCGGCTTAAAAGATTCAGCCGAACGGGCCTTCGGCCCGCAACACACACGCGCCTAGGGCAGGCGCTGGAGGCGCGGTGGCGGCACGGCGGCGGGCGCGACGGCGGTGCCGGAGCCGGGCGGGAGGCGGAGGCGGCGAGACCGGGCGGGAGCGCCGGCGCGCGGTGGCGGCACGGCAGCGGGCGCGACGGCGGCGCCGGAGCCGGGCGGGAGGCGGAGGCGGCGAGACCGGGCGGGGAGCGCCGGCGACGGGGCGACGGTGCCGAGGCAACCCCGGACGGCGACGGCGACGACGGCCAACCCCGAGCGGCGACGACGGCGACGGGCGGAGTCGGCGAGGCCAACGGTGGGGGAGTCGGCGAGGCCGACGGAGGCGTCGGCGTGGCCAACGGCGGCGGCAGCGGCGAGGCGGCGGCGACGCGGCGGCGACGCGGGGAGGCGCGGGGCGGCGGAGGAGGCCGGCGAGGCGACCGGGTGGGAGTCGGGCGGGGCCGACGGCAGCAGGGCGGCAGCGGCGACGGGGGAGGCGCCGAGGCCAGCAACGGCGGAGGCCGGGAGTCGGCAACAGCGGCGGCGGCGCAGGGAGGCCAGCGGTGGCGCGGAACCCTAGGTAAACCAAAACCCTAGTTTTGGCTCTGATACCATGTTATGAATAGCGCTTGTATTCATATGAGGCCAATGGGCCAGAATATATACACAAAGTACAAGTGGTAAATATGCAAAGAACCCCTCATAACAATGGGGAATAACAAACTATACATATCTCTAACAAAAATAATGTATTTTTGTTATTTTTGGGATTTCTGGATTTTTTTAGAACTTTTGAGGCTTTTTCTAGACTTTTCGGAAATTCCTAAAATAACTAAAATAGCTAAACACAGTGTTGGGCTCGACCGATCAACAGTGCGGCCCGGCCTTCTTTCTCGCGCGGGGGAAAAAGTCGGCCAGCGGCCTCCTACTCGCGCTCGGCCGAACGGTCCACATCCCACGCGCATGCGCAGGCGAAGCCCAGCGCGCGGACGCGCACTCCCGGCCGATGGTCGACACGTCGCCCACGACGACGGCCGCGAGGGGACGCGCGAGGGCGCTCGGATGAGGCGGTTACGGCCATCTACGGCCAGGGTTTAAAAGTGGATGGAGCGTTCGGATGGCTCGGGACGGACGACGGCGATGGCACCACGTTGCCCCGGGGGTCGTCTTCAACCTCCCGACGACGCCCCCGGCGGTGAAACAGAGCGCGCCACCGCCGCTGGCGCTGCGCGGCTCGAGAGACTTCGGGGAAAAAGCTTATACAGGAGGGTGCGGCTACAGGCTGGGATTCCACTGGTGGATTAATGGAGAGAGGAGGATGAATGGCTACGGTCACAGGCCGCTGGGAAGACAACGGCCCCCACTGTGGTGATCATGAGTTCCAGTAGGGATACAGTCAAATCGGCTGCGGTTTTACCATCTACGGGACCTAAGGATCATGCTAGAGGTGGTGCTTTAGCTCGGGGATGGCTCATTTAGCCTGGCCACGGTGAGGTCCTTAGGACTGAAGGTGAGCTCCGACGACAGAGCAACTGGCTAATGCTATTGAACAATTGAAGACGCCACTATGATTAGCATCTAACAAGGATCATAACACAGCAAGGAATCGAAAAATAATAGACGAAATCATAAGATGGCATCTAGGGTTACCCGGGCTCAGGGCTTCCAATTGCCGGCAGCTCGGGCGATGAGGAAGCAATCGGCTGCTCTGGGAGACGCACGGGGTTGCTAGAAGAGGTTCCATGGTGTTCACACGGTTATATAGCCAGCGAATGACGACGGCCACAGTGAGGTGTCCTCGCCTGCGTTCTTCCCACGCGAATGGAGGGAATGAACCGGAGCTTCTTCGGGATATGGGAGAGGGAGGTGTTGCTCCTCCTCTGCAACACTTGGTGGTGATTTGACTCTGTGAGAGGCGGGAACAGGGAAGTAGGGGATGGGCGTGGCTACGGGGAAGGAGTAGGCACGCTGCGCTGGCTCGGCGAAGGGGGAAGAACGGGACGGCGTTACGGCTGACTGGTAGGGCCGCGGTGCAGAGGTGACGCAAGACGAGCTAATCATGGCGCTGCAATCCTTCGCGGGGAGGCGACGACGCGTGCTGCTGCAGCTTCGGGAAGACGCTGAGGAGGCGCTGCGCACGGCGACGCCGAGGAAAGAAGATGGCGCCAGGGGAGGGAAACGCCAAGGAGGGGAGAAGGCGCAAAGCCAAATAAGGAAAACGGTTTTCCATTAAAAATTGCCAAATTGGGTAAAAGTTTGAATTCAAATACTATTTACAAAATTTCAAAAATTGGCTTGAATTTCAGGGTTGTTTCACAAACGTTCACGTGAAACCCCATCTCGTCAATCACGTACGCGAAACGTTTCGAGATCGACGCGGACGCTGCTTGCTTCGTGTGATGGCTTTGCGTTTTGCTAGTTGCCCAAGGCCTCGAGGGTGTATAGTGACGAAGTAACGGCTAACAATCTCCTCATTCCCGCCGAAATTTGTCAGAATCTCCATCTCGTCGAAGCTGCCGCCGCGCAATTCCAACTCCCCGGCGGCCCGATCACCCAGTGATGGCGTTGCGGTCTGCGCCGCTGACGACTCGCCGCCACACCCTGCACGCATGCATAGGAGAAGCAACGGCTTAGACGCGCGCCCGCGTATCAGGAATTTAGGATGGCAACCGAGACACAACGAGACACGTGAGTGCGTGTGAAAAGACAAACGTACTCATCTCATCGACGCCGTGGCCGTGGTGCGACGACTCCTTGCAGCGCACGCCGGCGCACGCGGTGCCGTCCTTCTGCGTCGCGAGGAGCGAGCAATGACTGCGTGGCGGGGACGGGCGCGGCGACTCATTCCAGTGCGAGACGGCGGTCGTGGTGCCCTCGGCCTCCTGCCCCTCGAGGAGAGTGCCGCCTCGGCGAGGCGGCGGCGATGGCGGAGAACGCGACTGCTTGGTGCTTGCACTTGCACTGCGCGACGACGCTCGCGGGGCCCTCCTCTTGATGCCTCTTGAGGAGCCGGCCTTGGAGGGTGGGCAAGGGCGGGGGCGGCGACGTTCCGCCGCCGCGCCGGAGCGTCTCCTTGCAGTACGCGATGGCGCTCGCGACGGCCTCCTCCCTCGCGCGGACAGTGTCGTCGGCCACGCTCTTGGGCGGCGGCAGCGAGCGGCTCTTCCGCAGCCGGCGCCCGCTCTTCGACTCCTCGTCGGTAGCCCTGCCTCGCCTCAGCCGCCTGGAGATCTTTCGCAGGTACTTCCCTACGGCGTCGCCCTTCAGCGCCGCCACTGCATCCCCCTGCATCTCCGGCGATCGCGCTCGCGTACCCAAGCACGGCGGCGAGGTGGAGCGGCTGCGCTTTCGAGACGTTCTGAGCCCAAGCTGGTCGGCGAGCGAGGAAGCGGAGGAGGATGAGGAGGCGGCCAAGGGGGAGGGCCCCGAGTCGGCTACCTTAATGCGGCCAGCGCTGAACGCCGGCGACGACAAGCGGTCGTGCTCAATGGACGCAATGGCCGTGGACGTCGCCGGCAAGGCCGGTGCCACCGTCGCGCACACTGTGCAGGGGAACAGCCAGGCCGCGACGAACTGAAAGGAATGCATGGTTCATACGGTTAGTGCTTGGGTTTTGGGGGTGGTAGGATCTTATATATATAGTGCTGGGAGTTGGGCCATGCCGTGCTAGCATAGTGTGAATCTATCATGCTTTGTGCTATTTTGTGTTATGCCGGCTCGGCCCAGTTATCTCACCACGCCGTGCCGTACCGGCTCACCTCGCCTCCGACTAGGCCCAAGCACGGTCCAAAGCCTGCTGTACCGGCGTTCATACCGTGTCAGCCCAAGCTCAGCACGAAGTAACTATACACGATGAAGGCGACGGCGACGATGGTGGCAGCGGCCGCCATCTTCCTTTCTCTCGTACCTATCTCGTTAGAAACTAATTGAAATTGAATTAGTTGCATAAAAACATGGGAACGCAATGGCGTAAATATTTCGGAAAAAGTGAAATTTTCTTGATATTTTAAAAATACAATGTTATTGACTCGTTAAAAACCTTACGCTCCAGAGTGGGGTTCCCCAAGTAAGGAAAAGAGTACAGTAACAGTAACAATATATGTACATACTAACTATAACAACATGTACACATAGTATCTACTCATCAATGTTTAGGTCGTTCATGTGTTCGAGGTCAGTGTACGTCTGTACGATTTCAGGATCCTCCAGTTGATGCTATGGCCGCTCTTTTGCTAATTCCTAGTTTTCGGCGCATGTTATTGCCTCCACCATCCTAGGTGTAAGAGATGATCTCCTTTCTTCGATTATTCTCCCTACCGTGCTGAGCATCGCTGATGTGACCACGCCACCAACATGTACGACCATAGCGGCCAATATCAAGAATGAACTAAAGGCGAATTCGTTTCTTCAACTTCAACATATTTTAAATGAGAATATGATGCTACCTAATGATGAAAATATATATATTTGTAGCACCACATCACTTTGGAACCAATTGAAGCAAGGGTTCAACTTGGACAGGTTTTGGAATCCAATTCGGCCTCCAGATCAATTCGGATTCAGCTTGACAAGCCAACTTCAAACGGCCATAACTTTTGATCCAAACGGCTTCTCAGGGCCCGTGAGTACTCGTTGGAAAGATCTTGGAGTCTACTTTCAGATGGATCTGGTCTCACATCCAAACTCCACTCGAGCAGATCAGAAACTGCGAAACAAGCCACGTCACTTTTCCAGTCCGACTCAAAGTGGGCCGAGAGCCTTGTAACTTGGGCTATTTGGGCCGGTACTGTTCACGTGAACAGTACCACGCGCGTGAACAGTAACTAGGAATAGTACCACATCCCTTTTCATTAGATAAGTGTGGCTTCCCCCTCCCCTATTTAAGGAGGCCACACCCCTTTAGTTTTCCTTGGGTTTTGCTTAGATTAATCTGTCTTTGAACAGTTTTGCCGTTCATCGGTTTGTGAGACCCCAACTTGTGAACTTAATATTTATTCGCAATTTCAGATTGCATCTTGTACTCTCTTGCTTGTGTTCTCGATTCGCTTGCAGGAGATAGCCTTCTTGGCGAGGTCAATCGTGTTCGGCACGGTTGATAACCAACGGAGCAGTGGTGTAGTGATTGCGAGGGGTTCGATCTGTTTTGGTCGGAGCCTTTGGATCATCAACGTCGAGATCTCCACAATCGACTTATCAGTACCTCTCGGAAGATCGGACCATCTTCACATCAGTTGGTATCAGAAGTTTAATTCTCACTTGGTTCCTGAGCAACATAGAGTTAGACAAGCTACTAGTGAGTTTAAGGACTTTGCTATTATCTGGTGGAATGATATGGGTACCATGCGCTTACAACCTGATACATGGAAGCGGTTAAAAGAAGCTATGCGTGCTAGATTTGTTCCTCCTGCTTTTAAACATGAAATGCATAAGAAATTGCAGTGCTTAGACCAAGGTAATAAATCTATCGAGGAATATTATCAAGAACTACAAATATGCATGTTGCGTTGTAATGTTGTAGAAGATGAGGAGGATAAGATTTGTCGCTTCTATGGGGGGTTACGGCGTGAAATTCAGGACATTGTTTATTATAAAGATTTTACTACTGTCAACCAGTTGTTCCAGCTTGCTTGTTTGGCAGAAAAAGAATTGCAGGGTAGGCAACAAAGGACGAGGAACAATTTTGGAGGTACGTCTACATCGAGATCAACGCCTGGGCAAGCCAAGATAGCCCCACCTCCTATTTGTCGAGCTGTTGCCCCCTCTGTGAGTAGGGCGCATTCAGCAGCACCGCCGCCACCATCACGCGCACCCGAGACGAGCAAATCTACTAGTGTGCAAACACTAGCACAGAGCTCTTCATTGGTTGCTTCCACGGGCCGTACGACGGGCATTGTGTGCCACCGTTGTAAAGGGATGGACCACGTCATGAGAGATTGCACAAGTCAGCGGGCGTATATTGCGACAGAAGATGGTGGTTATGTAAGTGCTAGTGATGTTGAGGATGAATATGCTCTTGCAGCTAACTTTGCAGGTAATGGTGATGATCATGAGAACAAACCTGTGTTTGTGCCCTTTTCTGTGACTAACAACTTGCAGGTAGTTGAGAACCATGCCGAAGAGGAGCATGAGCTGATGGAATCGTTGACCCCATTGGTTGAGAATGAAGATAAGGAGATGGATGCCCTTACATCATCTGAGGAGAGCCAAAAAGGTAAAGAACATGGAGCTATCATCGCCCACGGTACTGATTTGGTGCTACAACAAGACATAGAGCAACCTTGTGAGTATATACCTGTTGTAGTGCAATCTTTTGATATTCCTTGTGTTGACTTAAATGAACCATGTGCTAATCTAAATTCTCATAATTTTGCACATGTCGAATTAATAACACATAAAGAAGTTTTGACTAGAATTTCTCCTGCTAATTCATTGTGTTACATCATGTTGGATCTACCTATGAAATTGTCACATGCTATGGAGAAAGTTTCTGAACTTGCATGTTCGAAATTCTTGTTAAGTGCCTATACCCCTGGATATAAGTTTAATTTGATTGGAGATTATGATGTGGGAACTCAATTTCTTGTATATCGAATATGCATAACTTGCGATCACATGGATGAATTGAAACTTGCTATTTGGAACAACAATTCTTGTATGCTGAATCATGTTCAAAGTGAGAGGGAAGTAAAATTTAGTACTCATCCAATGCCTATGTATTCAACTCTTTTTACACCATCTAGTATAGACAATCTGAATAAAGATGATGAATTATGGCAGAACATACAAATCTTTTCACCCTGGCTAGATGAATTTGCTATTGTTCGATTGAGATATGATTATATAGCTGGATTGTTCCTCACTTACATTTGCAAAACAAGTTGCAACAATTACTGTGTGACAAATTTTGAATTGCTCATTAACTTATATGATTACTCTTGGGTTAATAATACAATTAGCTTTTATGATTGCTGCTGTTTTATAACCTTAATTGTGCAACAACGAAGAACTGTTAAAATGGATGACATATACATATACCATGCATACACCTTGGCTTCTTTGTTATCATATTTTCAGCTTAACAAGAGCCGAGGACGGCTTTGTTTGCAAGAAGGGGAGGATGATAAGAACATGAACCCTATGGATACAACCATATTTGCTCTACTTGTTGTTACAATTACAAGAGCTCCTACGCATCACTTAAATTATGAGGTGAGCTCGTTTCAAAGAGATTTTACTTTATTTGATAAAGAACTTATGATATTACATCATGAGAGTTTGTTGCGTTTGTTATCATACACCAAGATTTATGATCAAGATCATGCAATACGTGACATTACACATATGTTAAAACCGAGGACGGTTTTCCATCAAGAAGGGGAGGATGATGTGACCACGCCACCAACATGTACGACCATAGCGGCCAATATCAAGAATGAACTAAAGGCGAATTCGTTTCTTCAACTTCAACATATTTTAAATGAGAATATGATGCTACCTAATGATGAAAATATATATATTTGTAGCACCACATCACTTTGGAACCAATTGAAGCAAGGGTTCAACTTGGACAGGTTTTGGAATCCAATTCGGCCTCCAGATCAATTCGGATTCAGCTTGACAAGCCAACTTCAAACGGCCATAACTTTTGATCCAAACGGCTTCTCAGGGCCCGTGAGTACTCGTTGGAAAGATCTTGGAGTCTACTTTCAGATGGATCTGGTCTCACATCCAAACTCCACTCGAGCAGATCAGAAACTGCGAAACAAGCCACGTCACTTTTCCAGTCCGACTCAAAGTGGGCCGAGGGCCTTGTAACTTGGGCTATTTGGGCCGGTACTGTTCACGTGAACAGTACCACGCGCGTGAACAGTAACTAGGAATAGTACCACATCCCTTTTCATTAGATAAGTGTGGCTTCCCCCTCCCCTATTTAAGGAGGCCACACCCCTTTAGTTTTCCTTGGGTTTTGCTTAGATTAATCTGTCTTTGAACAGTTTTGCCGTTCATCGGTTTGTGAGACCCCAACTTGTGAACTTAATATTTATTCGCAATTTCAGATTGCATCTTGTACTCTCTTGCTTGTGTTCTCGATTCGCTTGCAGGAGATAGCCTTCTTGGCGAGGTCAATCGTGTTCGGCACGGTTGATAACCAACGGAGCAGTGGTGTAGTGATTGCGAGGGGTTCGATCTGTTTTGGTCGGAGCCTTTGGATCATCAACGTCGAGATCTCCACAATCGACTTATCAGTACCTCTCGGAAGATCGGACCATCTTCACATCAATCGCTTCTGAAGAGACAGTGGACACCGACACCAAGAGAACATCCCGTGTGAAATGTGACAGCACAGGAAATATCTGCTTGGTGTTCTTCCACCACTCGAGCAAGTCTATCTTGCCTCCACCAGTAAGATCAGGATCAATATTTGCAAAATCATGCTCCAAGTAGTGGTTCAACACCGAGTTAGAATTCCACTTGGAGGCTGCCTGAGATTGAGAGGACGAAGAAGTAGACTTGCCCTTTAGCTTCTTCCATATGTGTGATGTCAAACTTGTCTTTCCTTGTTGTGTCTGCTATGAGACCTCCGATCTTCCACTGCTGCCAAACTTATCATGGTACATACAAAAAACACAAAAAAACTTCTCTTTGACATGTGCGAAAGCTTCCGAATAATCAAGGGCAAAACATTCACCTATTCATTCTGTGCCAACCTGCAAACCTACCAATTTTTTTGTAGGATAAAAAATGATAATAAAGCAATACAAGTGTGAAATAGAACCAAAATATTTAATAGTTTTTTCTCTATTGCTATGATGGCATGGCCTAAAAGGAGATCCTCCCTAGATTTAGCAATTTTATTTGCAATTAACCAAATAAATTCTATAACTAAACAAGAGGTAGGATAATAAACACCAGATAGAACCTTTGTTGTTTTATAAAAAGGTCTTAAAAACTCTTGAAAACAACTAGCAATCTGCCAATCTGAATTAGTAACTACCAATTCGTTATTTTGAGAGTTAGCATTAACAAAAACAGATATAACATGTTCGTACCCTTGTATCTTCTTTAACATGATATATGTCGAGTTCCACCTCACTTTTATGTTAAGACTAAATTTTTTTGGCTCTTTCCTATTGAATGCGCAGTACTCTGTGAACCTGGCTACCACCTATGGGAAACTTGTGAGGTAATGAATGGCATCACGGATACTGTTCAAATATGCACTAATTGCTTGCATATCGTCTTGAACAACAAGATTCAAGATGTGTCATACACATCTCTGGTGGAGGATATAACCACCAATATATGTTTGCAATCTTGGGGTGAGAATGTTCATAGCTGTTGTATTTGCCGATGTGTTATCAAGAGTCATAGAAATAATTTTATTATCTATCTTAAAATTATCAAGTACGTGTAGTATATGCTCGGTAATGGCCTCTCCTGTGTGTGATTCATTTATTACTTTAAATCTTGTGACTATGTTGTTTAGCTTATAATTATTGTCTAAATAATGAGCTACAACACTATGGTAGGCACTTCTCTGGTGTGATGATGTCCAAATATCTAAAGTTGTGGCTAAAGAAAACTGAACTTGTTGGAATAGTTCTTTCAGCTCTACTAGTTTCTTTTGATACACCTGTAAAATATTAGATGTAGTAATTCTCCTACTAACATGTTGGTACTGTGGGCAAAAGCCATGTTGGATCATTCTTTCGAACACGTGACTTTCACCATCCTAATCGATTGATCTTCTGAAATAATATATCTAGCAATTTCCTCACAGGCAAAAAGCGGTTGTGTACCAAAGTACTTACAGAGCCATCGGCCTTGAAGTTTAGTTGCGTTTGTACTTCTCCTCCGCGTTGGTCCTGTGCTACCATCTTCCCTAAGCATGCTTTGTAGTGCTAGTTCAAGTGCCCTATCCCTACAACTATATGAGAAGTTAATTTAGCATTACAATAATTACAGGTTGCGATCTCTAATGTTCCACCGTCTCGGATTTCCTGGCTGCAGGTCATGTGCTTTCAACAATTTACCCTTCGTCCAGACCCGCCAATGTTGACGTCCGTGGATGGGGGAGAGAATTCTAGAGTCCTCGTTGGCTTTGGACTACCTTGGTACTCCTCGTAACCCACCATACCGTCCATATGATGGTCATCCATGTCGTAGTCTCCCATACTTGGTGATAGCTGACGAGCATCAACGGGAGTCGGAGCCAGAGGAGCGACGATGAGAGCGTACACTAAGATGCTCTGCTGCCCTTTTCGTGCTACAACTGCTCTGCATATCGCTCGGGCGCTCCTTAGTGCTCCGACTCCTTGGTAGCATATTGGATGGATGGTGAATAAATAGGGAGTGTAGAGGGATGTTGAAGAAATGAGAGATTGAATGTAGTGGATTTGTAGGCATTGTTTTTCTGAACGTTACTCTCTCGAAGACCCGAACATTGTGCTCGAACGTTACTTCTCTGATCGTTGGGTGCATCTTTCTACTCCATGTGCTTAGCTTTATTCTTCAACTTCACTTCTCTGAATGTTACTCTCCAATTTTATTTAATTGAGTCTGACTCCCAGTCTCTCTTTCCATCAGCTTCGCCACTTTGGTTCCCTCTCTCTGTCTCTCTCTCACGCGCAGGCACAGTTGCGTAGAGCCACAGACGGCAACGCCCCCTCCCTTTCCTGAGTCTCCTCCCAGTCCAGCACAGTGTCCCTCCCCCTCGGCCCCTCTGATGCCGGGGATTACCTGATCTTTACGGCGTTAGGATCAATCGGCGTAGGAGGAACAAGCGTATAGCTCTCTGAAAATAATAGATTGATTTCTGTGGTCTCCCTTCTCCAAATGAGTTTGAACAAAATAAATAGGGCACAGCCCTAACTCGGCTCGTCCATATAGCACCACTATTCCGAATAATATTCAATCTAATCCCGTGACTTGGGTTCAGACTCAACTAAGGTACAACCGACTCAGTTTTGAGTTCGGCAAATAAGCACACAGGCCAACTCCTATTGGGAATTAATGAGTTGCGAGCTAGCCCTCACGTTTTTGGCAGCTGGCTTAAAAAAATAGAAACACATGATTTCCTTCCTTTCTTTTCTTGTGCTGCATGTATGGTTTGCTTGGTAACCGACACAACATGCATTTTCTTCATGCAGAGGCTTACGCGCACAACAACAGCCGCTGTTCTCGCTGCATGCATGCATCGACCATGCAGCCTAGCTTCTTCCTTTACTCAACATGTTCTTGGTGTTTGGCCTACATGCTGTCCTCTGCATCGCTCTCTTGACTAATTTTCTCACGTATAAATCTAAGAACAATTAAAATACCAGTATTAGGTAGTAACAAATTCTCATGTAACTTCAAGCCAAAATCAACTAGGAGCGAGTTCACATGTTGATTAATCTTTTTAGCTTGTGTTCGTGTAATCGGTCCTATTGGGATGTCCTCATCACCCTCCCTCCCCAGTCCCCACCTCGGTGGCTCCCTTCTCCCCCGGCCTCTCTCCCCCACCCCGCCCCGATGCCCCCTCCTCCCGTGATCGCCTCTCCCCACCTCGGCGACCCAGCCTCTCTCCCCTCTCTCCCCCGATGCCACCCTCCTTCCCCAGCGGCTCGGCCTCCCTCCACTCCCCCTCCCCACCCCGATGCGACAGCGCCCCCAACCTCTCCCAGCCTCCCTCCCCTCCCCCTTCCCCACCCCGGTGCAGCGGCGCCCCTCCTCCACCGGCCTCCCTCCCGTCCCTCCCCCGGCGCCACCCTCCTCCCCCGACGGCCCGGCCTCCCTCCCCTCCCCCTCCCCCACACCTCAGTGCAACAACGCCCCCTCCTTTCCTAGCCTCCCTCCCCCTCCCCCACCCGGGCGCTGTGGCACCCCCTCCTCCCCCGGCCTCCCTCCCCTCCCCCTACCCTAGCATGGCCCCTCCCCTCCCTTAGCCGAGGTGGGAGGCAGGGTGGCATGGGAGGGCGAGTGGCGTTGGAGGCTGCGCGGGAGGTGGAGCGGCGCCGAGGCAGAAGGCAGTGCGGGAGGCGGGAGGTGGCGCGAGAGGCGGGAGACGGAGTGGTGCTGAGGCGAGAGGCAGCGCGGGAGGCTCGAGGCGACGCTGAGGCGGGAAGTGGCGTGGAAGGCGGAGCGGCACCGACGCAGGAGGCGATGAGACGACGAGTTGGGATGTGGGAGCCGGTAAGGTGGCAACCCCGAGGCCACGAGGTGGGAGTTGACGTGGTGGCCGCGTGAGGCCATGAGCCCACAAGACGGCGAGGAGGCGGGAGTGCGCGGAGCGGTGAGGGCCGCGAGGCCGAGGCCGCCGCGGGCGCTGGCGTGCCCACCAAGCTGCCGTCATCACTGTAGTGCCACCTCCGGTATACTCCTTCCCCCTGTACTCCATCTCTCTCTGCTTTGTGATGCTTGTGTTGTGGGGATAACCGTGGGATGGTGACAGGAGGCCAGAGGCGAGGTCGACGCCGCCACCGGCGCTGGCATACTGGCCGGACCGACCCGAGCACGGCACGCCACGCCGGACCATGCCGTGCCGCCCATCATGCCGGCTTTCTAGGCCCAGCTCGGCCCACCTTTTGTGCTGTGCCAGCACGACCTACCACGTGTTGAACCGGATCATATTTATACCGTGCCGAACCGATCATGCTTCGTACTGGCCCGAAAAAGTACGGCTGTCTCCCGCTCTACTTATATACATGCACATCGGCCCATGCATATATAGACCGTACATGTGGGATCTAGAGTTTAATGATTACATAGTACCCATGGTACGGGCTAGTACAAATTTTGTGGATTTTTAATTAATGCGGCACGTGTAATTAACACTATCCTGTTATACATTTAAGTGCCTAATGTATCCCGTCTCAAATTCCTTGCTTTGATGGACGATGCGCGCCCACTAATTAACTCGGCCCTAGCTAGTAGTACTCTCCATATCTGTTGGCCCCAATCTTCAAATTACTATTGCACTGTGCACCCCCTATGCCCTACTTAATTCCTACTTAATTACTACACCGCGCAGTACTGGTTATTGCAAAAATAAATTCGGTCGGGGCAGGGCATCTCCAATGGTTATAGCTAGCAACTAACTATAAGACTTCCACATCATCTATATAGTACACACTAAAGTTAGCATTCTAAAGAACTATCTATAAGGATAGCTATTTGATGCTTACATGCACACACAGAATTTATGGAGGCTGCCTCGTTTGGCGCTATAGACTATCTCTAGAGCTGTAGAGAGCTGCGTTCTCTTTCTTCATTTAATATCTTCCACGTAGGACAGTTGATGACATGGACTCTCTTGTAGATAGCTGCTATAGATCCATTGGAGATGCCCTAATTTGTGCAGCCTGTCGTCTTGTCGACCATTACGAGGGACACAAAGACTTGCATCATGCACGTAGTAGTAGTACACCACGCCTACCTCGGATGCAAAATAACCAACGGCGCGCCGGCATGCATGAAAAGATTCAGTAAAGCATTCCTCGTACTTACTCGATCATGATGACGAAACATGTATCGAACGAGGGTACGGAACAACGACACCTCATCATCCAAAACTCATCTTATTTCATCCAATCTTTAGCTAGGGTCCGTCTGGCATATGGCCTCCTATATATATGCCACCTAAAGGTGTATTTGATGAAAAAACTGTCATATATACGCGTGTCTCTCTTAATTTGAACCATGCATGCATGGATTTGCTATTTTATGTAGGCATGCAGATATATACTTAGATCATTTAAATTAATTAAGCATTTAACTCTTAAATTATAGCAGCATGTAGTAATATATTGTTAGTGATATGCCCTAGAGGCGATTATGGAGATGATTGTATCACTTCTATATTTATAATCTTTTGAATAATATGTTATTTTTCCCTTAAATAAATTTCTATCATATTGATCAACAAGTATGTGATTTGTTCGTGGAACTCTTTATTCATGTTTTGATGGAACTCTTTATTCATGTTTTGATTTTATTCTAAATTATCCCTGATATTATATCATTATGTGGGATAATTATGATTTATAGATCAACATGTATATTGATTGATGATCATGTTTCACGGTTCATGAATTTGAGGATATCAAATCAATAATGTGGACACATGTTAGAGAACATAGTGTTGGATTAACACATAATGAGACATTACGGGAATTGTTATATTTTTAAATGTTCTCAGTTGGTCTCATACATAGTGTATGTAAGATCCTTAGGCTTGATATCATCATAGTTTTTTTACATGTATAATAGTTTACTTAGGGGTTGCCAAATACTATTCCGTAACTGAGTAGCCACAAAGGTAGCTTTTGGGTTTACTATGAAACATGCGGAGGAATATGAACGGTCAAGATAGAATTTGCCCCTTCTATATAATGGGAGAGATATATCTGGATCCCTCGATATGGTTGGATTAAGAAAGTGCATGTCCATGCTGAATATTGTTGAGGAGTCAATCAAAAACTAAGTAATCTACTACAGGATCGAGCTATCATAGGATATCACGCTTCTCACCTTGAGTTTGATCTGGTATCATGAGGCAAAGGAATCGGTACATAAGCACTATATAAGTTTGTCCGATATGATCTTTATGCATATTTGAGAGTCACTATATCCTGCTAGGGACCGCTACCAACATATGAACCAGAAAAGAGTTTGCAGGCGCCAAATATACATGAACCTACAATGTCACACACTTAACGTGTTGGAACGATAAGGGTCTGGATAAACAGACTCCGAGTGGAATACAATATCTATTTGACCAGGATATAACAATCCTTAAATTATTATTTATCTATAAATAATATTATTATGCCATTAGACTTCTTGGGTATACCCCTTATACGTAAGGGAGAAATTTAGCCAAGTGGTCGAAAGACCTTCAATGACCACTTTTTGGTCGTAAGTCTTTCCATGACCACTTCAGGATCATAAGTCCCTCTACGACCACCCCTGGTTGTAAGCCTTTTCTATGACCTCTTCATAGTCGTAAGTTCTTGTATGACCATGCATGATATAGTCGTAAGTTATCCTGTGACCACCTTGCGGTCATAGATCCTCCTACGACTAAACCAAACTTCGACTGACTTGTCTACAACAACCTATTACATTGTGGGTTTGTCTAACGAGGCGGTTAGTACGTGCACTTATTCTCTGGAATAACTATGTACAACTTCTCTTTGATAGTAACCGCTGCAAGACGGGTAGGATACCACGTCTCTCTAACAATAACTCCTGTCGGATGGTTATCGTCCGAAATATTAAGTTGTCTCTTAGCATAGAACAACTGCCGCCGCTTTGCAAGCTATATAAGGGTTGACATTAGCAAGAAGAGGGGATAGACCTGAGGGAGAATAGAATTAGAGCAAGACATTCCGCATTATGTCTCTCTAACAATAATATTTTAATTTTTATTTAATTAGAAAAAATTAACCGTCGCTATAATACAACAAAATACCAGAGCCATGGCTTCTATATAAGCCAATCGGAGCATGGGGCACTAAGGCAGAACGCGCAATAATAATATGCGCGCGCATTGACACTGACACAGGGTACTGTACGTTCGTGTGCATGGTTGATGGCTAGCTTACTGATCAGGTGGAGCTAGCATATATACCAGATGTATATATTGATATTGCCAGTGTACGCACGCATGCACGGGATCCGGCCAGCTCCCTCATGGCATGTTTAATCTTGGGCGAGCCCTCGAGACACGCCCGATCGACCGTTTCTCGCGCGGGAGCCGACAGAAATTGTATACTGCCAAGCGTACGACGGATTTCGTGGGATACCTGCTGGCCGGCCGTGGTCGTTTCAGTTGGAGTACGTAGATAGCCTAGCCCTGTGCGCGCTTCCGGTCCCGCCCGGGGACCTGCTACTTAGCTGCTTGCTTAGACATCAAGATGTTTAGACACCATAATCTAAAATAAATATTTCTTCTATATATTATATATGAAATTTTTTGGATATCAAGTTTAACTAATTTATTAATTAGTTCAAATAAGTTTGAACTGAAATTCAAACTGCAATTACCTTTTTTTTATGATAGTTTGATTATAGTTATGTGTTGATTTTATATAAAAATCAGCAAACCATGTGGTTTAACTTCGTTCAAAATCTTTGAATTCGAGTACATTTTTCAAATGTATGTGTTTCATTTGAATTGTTATAGATGGGTATATACCATAAAACTAAATTTTTTGAAAATTATATCCAAATTTAGGTTGAATTCTGTGCATTTAAAATCATGGTGTCATAATACCATGGTGTCCCATTTCGGATATGCGTGTGTGTATAATATAGAGCACGTCTATTTCCCAAATATTAGCCTTTTACATGGATATGTTCCTAGCATATACAATGAAAATTTCCTATACGTTACAAGGCGGATCATTGTATATTTACATAGCAAAAACGCAAAATCGAGTCATTCAACATTACCAATTATCTTGAAGAAGTGTCATGCCAAAAGTTCAGGTGAAGGTCACCACAGTGGGAAAAAAGATATTTGTGTTAGCTATTAATAGTTGTGAACTCTGAAAAAAGTATACACTCACAAATTATCTTAAAAAGGGTATATACTCACATATTATCTAAAAAAGGAGGGTATATACTCACAAATTATCTTAAAAAGGATATATACTTAGAAATTCAATTCATAATCAAATTATCTTAAAAAAGAGTATATATTCAAAAATGGATTCCATTTGTCTACTAACAAAAAAATCAAAAGAAATGCGAGCAAGTCAGCCAAATCAATTATGCATGGAAAGCATCCCTAACACCGGACCAAATATTTGTAACAGGATGAATCTTTTGCCGTTAGAAATATCCAAATTTCCTTAACCATGATTAGCACAAGTTTTAAACAAATTACACGACTCTCCATCATGGAGTCTGGACACTATATGGTGTCTGGACACCAAATCTCCCTACCTTTAGATTACGTTTAGATGCCTGCAAGTGTAATGATATATAATATATCAGGCAAATCCGTTAACATTTATTAATTCAAAAAGGCATCAATTTGCAAAGGAAGTTATTGATTTAACGTGTTGAATCAATCGTGGATGAAAAGTCTTAATTATAGATGGAAAGTCTCAATCATGGAGTCTGGGCACCATGATATCCCTGTTATTTATACTATATATATGTATGTACATATATGACGCTGAAATGGGGCACCATAGTTTCAAATGCATCAATTCCATCTAAATTTGGGTATTTTTTTTTGAAAATACCAGTTTTAGGGTATATATCCATCTATAATAATTTAAATAAAACGTATAAATTTGAAAAATATATACTTAAATTCAATGTTTTGAAGAATTTAGATCATATACTTTGCCGATTTATATATATAATCAGCATATACCTACAATCAAACTATCATAAAAAAGGCAACTACAATTCAAAATTTAATTCAAATTTGTTTGAACTAGTTAGTAAACTAGCTAAACTTGACATCTATGAAATTTTAAAATTTTTGCACACGATACATACTTATTTTAAACTATGGTGCCCTGGCACCAAGGAGCACTCGTTATTTTTACTATATATATATATATATATATATATATATATATATATATATATATATATATATATATATATATATATATATATATATATATATATATATATATATATATATATATATATATATATATATATATATATATATATATATATATATATATATATATATATATATAGACTCTTTGGTGTCTGGGCACCTATACCATTAGCCATCCGATTGTGTTTTACCATCCGTGAAACATTAGCGGGCTCATCCGTTAATTCAACCCATTAGGTAGGTCAATCCACGTGTTTGGATGGAAAAGAACACCTTCCATGTATTCTAAGCCACGATTGGCTCAACGTGTATGGGTATGTATATAGTAAGAGTATGAATGGGTATATACCCACGTTTTAGAACAACATACACACATACCCCAAATTTACTGAGTGTTATTATAATTGTCAAATAATTCAAATTTTCTGGGTGTTACTATTACGTACACATATACCCTTGCGAAACATATATCATTACATACGAACATACCCAAAATTTTCTGGGTGTTATTACTACATACGCACATACCCTAAATTTTCTTTCAAAATTTTCTGAGTGTTATTATAATTGTCAAGTAATTCAATTTTTTAGGGTGTTACCATTCAACGAGAATTTGTTGCTCGAATGATATGAAAATTTCACATAATATTTTCACCTTAAATGCTAACATTATGAACAAATTCGCCACTCTAAATCATTTCGTGTGACGTATAAAAATTAATGGAAGTCAACACACGCAATTTTTCCTGTACCATTTGTCTCCATCAATCAATTTACGATAACATTTGTTGTTCGATTATGATGAAAAATTCACACAAGATATTCACCTAAAACCCTATCATGACATACAAATTCGCCACTCTAAATCATTCCCTGCGACATATAAAAAAATAGAAGTCAACACACGCAGTTTTTCCTACGCCGTTCGTCTCCATCAACCATTCAACAAGCATTTGTTGCTCAAATGAGATGAAAATTTCACATAAGATTTTTACCTAAACCCCTTACATGACGTACAAATTCGCCGCTCTAAATCATTCCATGCGGCGTATAGAAAATAATGGAAGTCAAAATACACGTTTTTTCTATGCCGTTCGTCTCCATCAACCATTTAAGATAGGATTTTGTTGTCCGATTGAGTTGAAAAATTCACATAAGATTCTCACCTTAACTGCTAACATCACGTGCCAATTCGCCCCTCTAAATCATTCCGTGCGGCATCTAAAAATTAGTGAAAATAATGAAAGTCAACATACACGTTTTTTCTATGCCGTTCGTCTCCATCAACCGTTTAAGATAGCATTTTTTTGTCCGATTGAGTTGAAAAATTCGCATAAGATTCTCACCTTAACTGCTAACATCACGTGCGAATTCGCCGCTCTAAATCATTCCGTGCGGTGTATAAAAAAAGTGGAAGTCAACACAATTTTTCTTATGCCGTAAGTTGACCACTTAAAATTATTTTTTGAGTATAATACTCGCTTTGATTACAATGATTCATCAGATATTCCACGTAATGATATTTTGCATGCACCATAGACTTTTAAATTTATATGTACAAGCGAGCATACTTCCAATCCTACCGTACGGATTTGCATACCTATTCCATATTAATTCAATACATCGCAGATGCACATACTTATTCCATGTTAATTCAAAAATCATTACTGCTGAAGCAAATCTGTGTGCTGCATATTATGGCAATACAAACATACTTTCCATATCAGTAATTAATTCACAAATTAATGCACAAATCATGATTGACGACTCAATCTGTTCGCTGGATATTTATGGCAAATACAAATCAAGATTGCACTACTCAATCTGTCATCTGAATACTAACGTAAACAATATTTGCTAATTGGTTTACCCGTTAGTCTTATACCTACTACAAACTAACACATCTCAATGCGATCCAATGGTTGATAAGTTAGGTGCCCGGACTCCTTGGAGTCCCATTTCGCCATATATATATATATATATATATATATATATATATATATATATATATATATATATATATATATATATATATATATATATATATATATATATATATATATATATATATATATATATATATATATATATATATATATATATATATATATATATATATATATATATATATATATATATATATATAGGAAAAATACCTTTTACTCCTGGGTGTAATTACATCTACCTCTAATATACCACCTAAACAAACTTAAAATACTCATTTATCACTTTAGTTATACTCATATACTAGTTATAAGATACTCTAATGTGAACCATACGAAAAAATTGCAAGAGAGTCTATAGTTTTTAGCGTATTTTGTAAATACCTTTATATACGTACATAAAAAGGAGTATGTCGATAAAATATGCATACCACATCTGAAAAATTGTTCATACCACCATATGGTCTTAAATACTCGTATACTGCATGTACATACCCTTGTTACGCGAGATACTCTCTACATTATGAGATACGGCATACAATGTAATTACACCGGGAGTAGAAAAGAGACTTCATACACACACACATACATACATATACATATCGGTCAGTCCATTACGATGCGCCACCTCTGTGCACACGTAGATGTATGATTGCTTGCCTCTATACGTCAAATGCCATCTCAACCCCGCTCGGTTGGACTGAAAAGCTGTGGTTTATAGCTGAAATTGCACTGTAGCGGTTGAAATTTCACTGTAGCTGAAGGTGGCTTATTTAACGTAATTAAATTTTAAAAAATTTAAAAATAGAAAAAAATATGCCAACTCATCACGGACAACGCAAATGAATACGGGAAAAAAGAACCGGCAAAAAAGCTAAAAAAACCAAAAGTTTAGAAAAAGACGAAATTTATGAATAGTAAAAAATAAGCTAGAAGTCAGAAACTAAAGCCGAAATGAGCGGGGATTTGACCAACGCCTGTTTAATATGTACTTAAGAACAATGCGATCTAAGCCCAATCTTTGCCTGTTTCTTTACATTTCCTCTCAACCCCCCCCCCCCCCCCCCCGGGGGTATTTGCAACAGTTCATTTAAAGCGCGGGGGGCACCCCCAAAATTACTTCGCTCCTCCGGACCAGGGGGCACCCATTCATTGCGACGCAAAACGCCGTCCCGTACTAGTCTCTCCTCATTACAGTAACTACGGACCCTAGCTATATATCAACTTGGCATCACGTTGCTACTTGCCTCGAGATCGATCGTATCTTGATTGTGCTCGTAGCAGTACATGCAAGCATACTAGCTCATGGTCAAGTTGTAGTAGAATCGGTCGGTAGCATGTGAAAAGGAAAATATAAAATCAAAGGCCCATGGTGCCGGCAAGCAGCACGTTACCAAATCGGGCATACTAAGCTATACAAAGCCGGGGGATTCCGGCCCCCTCGCGCTATCCACGTCGCCCCCGCCCGCGCGGCCGGCCGGCGCGTGGCGGGGGAATTTCGGTACGGCCGGTCGATGCACTTTCCTCATATTTTCCGAAAATTACGTAAAGATCATTTTTCCTCGCGAAAAGGTCCCTGGCAGTTTTTTTCACCCAAAATTTGCAGGATAGCGCCCCGCAGTTTTCTAAATTACGTGCGGGTCCTCGTTTATTACGTACAGACCCTCGGTTTTTTACGAAAAAGACCTTTGACTTTCCCATTTATTACGTACATGCCCTCGGTTTTTTACGAAAAAGACCTTTGATTTTTCCGAAAATACACATGTGCCCTCGATTTTTTTGATTTTTTAATTTTTTTTTACAAACTCCTCACGGATTATCGCCTCTTTTACTTCGGTACACACGGTGGCTGGCGCAGCGTGGCGCCGCGCCTATGAGGCTAGTATTTACTACTTTCTGGGGTAAAGATTGGTCCGTGTAAAGTCAGTGTACTTAACCAAGAGCCGCGATACATCTCATATAAGCCTGTAAGCTAAGAACTGCGTATAGCAGATTAGCAGTAGTGCCAGTGCCTGGGCTGGCTGGGAGGTCAGGACGGGACGGGCATGTAGGACAGGTTCAATGGTATCATATCTGAGATTGTCTTTCCAGTCGGGGCTCAATTCCCTCTCCAGCTCGGGAATTATCAAAATGGTGCTGGAGCTTGTTGAAACTAATCTTGTTTATGAGTATGTATACGAGTCTAAGTTGTATACGTATAGGTGTACAAGTTCGTGACGAGTCCATTTCTGTTTCTAAGTCTATGTATTTGAGCATAAGTAGAGTGTAATAGCCCAGCTATTTATTTCAAATTTTGGAGTGAAAAAAAATTAAATTAAATTAATTTGGTTTAAAATAAAAACATGTGCGTTGGTGCCTAAATTTTAATTTTGGTTTTGTCCCGATTTTCTGTTTTTAAAAGTAATTTAAGTAAAAACATAAAAATATTATTAAATAAAATGATATTTTGATTTTCTATAAAAATCCTAATTCGAATTAATTACCTGGATTTATTTGGTTTTCTGAGTTTTTTGGAGTTTTAAAAAACTATTTGAAATTAAAAAGGTATTTTAAATATAAAAATATAATACCAACTTAAGTTGGAAATATTTTATCTAAGTCCAAAATATCTCCTGGAACTTCTGTGAATTTTTCTGGAATTGTTGGATTTAATTTGGTATTTTTCTAAGCCTTTTTGAATTTCCTCGGCTTTTCTGAAAATCTAAAATCAAAAATAAAAATAAAAATTAAAACCCCAAACCCCTCCCTCCGGCCGACGTGTGGATGGCCCAGATCCGTCCACGTCACCGCCCAGGATTCCGCCTCCCTCTCCCCTCGGGACGACACCTGGCCGGCCCAGATCGGCAGCGCACATGATGAGGCGATGGGATCCCGATCTTCCGATAGGATGATAACTATCGATTTTGGCGGAGGCGACCCTTGCGATCCGACTACAACCGAACGACGTCGCTTGCGCCTTAGCAATCGCTGAACCACACTCCAAGTTGTTATCAACCGTGCCAAGAACGCGGTTGACCTGACCACGAAGGTCTATTCCTGCATGCAACCGAAGAACACGCAAGAACAAGATAACAAGCAATCTGAAATTGCAAATATTGATATGAAGATCAAAAGGTGGGATTCCGAAGGCTGTCTTGACAGGTGGTCGTCCGACACAACTGAAGAACAGAAGTTCGCATAATAGCTAAACCTAAACTCAACAAAATCCAAGTCCTAACAAGGGAGGCGGCGGCTCCTTTATAGGGAGAACAACCAGGAGGGGCGTCCAAAGTGCATGCTCTAGGGTTACAAGGCCCATGGGCCCAATTGGTGGTGGCGCAGCACCCTTTTGACTCGGACTCAAAAACCAACGTGGATTGTTTTGATGATTGCAGCCGGCTCGGATGGAATTTGAAGATGAGGTTGGATCCGTTGGAAAGTAGACTTCATAAGCTTTCCATGAAGTACAAGAACGTCCCAAACGGAGTCCGTATGAGAAAGTTACGTTCGTTTCAACTTGCACCATTGCAGCAGTCCGAATCTGATTCCAGTACGTGACCAACACGGACTCTTTTGATGATTGCGGCTGTCTCGGATAGAATTTGAAGATGGGGTTGAATCCTTTAGAAATTAGACTTGATAAGCTTTCCATCAAGTCCAAGAACGTCTCAAACGGAGTCCGTATGAGAAAGTTACGTCCGTTTAAACTTGCACCATTGCAGCAGTCCGAGTCTGATTCCAAAACGTGTCCAACTCGAATTCGTGCTTGACTTGGTCTCAAAGTGACGTGGTGACCTCCATTATTCCTTCCATGCATGTCCAAGACTCCATGTCCCTTTCCTTCATCCTTTCCCAAATTTCTAAGTACAATTAAATCACTTGTATTAGGTAGCGGTCTATTCTCAGTAACATATGAAGGCTGAAGAAACGAATTCACCTTTAGTTCAATCTTGATATTGGGCGCGATTGTCGTATGTGTTTGTGGCGTGGTCACATCATCCTCCCCTTCTTGATAGAAAACCTTCCTCGGTTTTAGCATATGTGTAGCCTCACGTATTGCATGATCTTCATCATAAATCTCGGTACATAATAACAAACGCAACAAACTCTCATTATGTAATATCATATGTTCTTTATCACACAAAGTAAAACCTTTTTGAAACGAGCTCACCTTATAATTTAAGTGATGCGTAGGAGCTCTTGTAATTGGAACAACAAGCATAGCAAATATGGTTGTATCCATAGGGGTCGTGTCCTCATCATCCTCCCCTTCTTGAAAACAAAGCCGTCCTCGGCTTTTGATAAACTGAAAGTATGGTAACAAAGAAGCCAAGGTGTATGCATGGTATATGTATATGTCATCCGTTTTAACAGTTCTTCGTTGTTGCACAATTAATGTTATAACACAGCAGCAATCATAAAAGCTCATTGTATTATTAACCCAAAAGTAATCATATATGTTAATGAACAAATCAAAATTTCTCACACAGTAATTATCGCAACTTGTTTTGCAAATGTAAGTGAAGCATTTATGCAATTCAAATCCTTGAAGTTGTAAACTTGTTGTGGTGGCACATATAGGCAAAGCTACAACTTTTGGAATCAAACAAAGTTTATCCATATAATCAGATTTCAATTGAGCAATAGCAAATTCATCTAGTAAGGGTGAAAATATTTGCAAGTTCTTCCATACATCAATTTCATTATTCAGATTGCCAATGTTAGATGGTTCAATAAGAGAAGAACACATAGGCATTGAATGATCACTAAAATTTATTTTTCTTTCATAATGAACAAGATTGAGCATACAAGAGTTGTTGTTCAAAACAACAAGCTGCAATTCATCCATGTGGTCACAAGTTATGCATATTCGATATACAAGAAATTGATTTCCTACACCATAATCTCCAATCAAATTAAACTTATACCCAGGGGTGTAGGCACTAAACAAGAATTTTGAACATGTAAGTTCAGAAACTTTCTCCAAAGCATGTGACAATTTCATAGGAAGATCCAACATGATGTAACACAATGAATTGGCAGGAGAAATTCTAGTTAAAACTTCTTTATGTCTAACCAAAGCCACATGATCATTGTATGTGATTAATTCATCACATGAATCACTCAAAACAGAAGGCAATTCAATTATTTTTTGACAAGGTGCACTCAACGTATTCTCAACACTCAAATCAATGCAGTGTGAATTCTCTACTTGAAATATGGGCATGTCAGAATTGTTTTCCACTAAGTTTTGCTCTAAAATAGCATGAACGGTGCATAATTGTTGTTCTTCACAAGCATACTCACCGTGAGTGATGATAGCACCATGATCTTTACCTTTTTGGCTCCCCTCAGATGATGTAGGTGCATCCATCTCCTCATCTTCGTTCTCAACGAATGGAATCGATGGTTCAATCAACTCATGCTCCTTTTTGACATGGTTCTCAACTGCCTGCAAGTTGTTAGTCACAGAAAAAGGCACAAACATGGGTTTGCTCTCATGTTTCTTATCATCAAGCACTCTTAATTTCTTCTCAATCTGACGTTCAATATTACATGCAAGTATAAACAAATGAGGGAGAGAATTATATTCTTTGTGAATGAGAAGGTCCTGAATTTCTTTATTAAGGCCACGTAAGAATCTATTCTCTGTAGCTTCAGCATGTTCCTCTAAGCCACAACGCAACAAAAGAGCTTTCAATTCTTCATAGTATTCACTTACAGTTCTCCTACCTTGTTCTAAACGTTGCAATCTGTTTAACAAGTCACGTGAATAATATGAAGGAACAAATGTAGATCTCATCACTCGTTTCAAAACATTCCAAGTTTTAGGTACATGTGGTAGTCTACATTGTTTCCTCCACCAAAATAATGCGAAATCAGTGAATTCACTAGTAGCAGCCCTAACTCTTTCATCATCAGGAAAATCATAGCATGCAAAATTTCCATCTAATTGTATTTCCCAATCAAGATAAGCTTCAGGGTCATATCTACCAGCAAATGGCGGAATTGTAAACTTGGCATCATCATCACATACCTCTCTTGTTAACCTACCTGTGCCTTGTTGATTTTGTCGAAGTCGACAACGGTCGTGATCATTGGATCCCTCAATTCTGTTGTTGATGGTGGTGAGGGTCTTATTAATACGATCCAACAAGTTGTTGGTCTCACAAAAATTGCTACAATGTGATCTTGAACCTGTCATGGTTAGTAGAAAACAAGGAAATACACTAGAATTATGTAAGTCCCTATAAACTACTAGGAGGTGGAGCTTCGCAAGTCACACATCTCTCGAACTCTTACCAAGCTCTTACAAGTTCTTACCAATGCAAAACAGGTGGTGCAACTGGTGGCTGGTTCGTGATAACTTAACTCAAGTGATGAGTATAGCGATTGCAAGGTACAGCGAGACCTGTTCGGTTGTAGAAAAGTGGAGCTTGGATAGGCTATGTATTTTGTAGCAAAGGAAAACAATCAATTAATTTCAGAAATTGCACAGAATTGAATTATAGTTCGTATCTAGCACTTAGCCTATGTTGCTGATCAACCAAAGATGGAAGAAGGCTAAAATAAGTGTATGGCAATGTATGGGAGTGGTAAATACAAGATAATTCGATCGAATGCAATCTGGAATTGAAGAACACAAGGATTGTTCCAAAACTTGGAAACTGAAGATTTCTGTCCACTGGACAGCGCGTCGGTATTTCGGCCGTAACTTTTTGTCAGTTGCCTTTTTTTCAATGATTCTTTTTTTCTCCGTTTTCTGACGGCTTTTTCTACAACTTTTGTTTTTGGGCCAAGGTCTGGAAACCGACCTAAAAATTCGCACAAAATTCACAAGTGCCGACTGTTGCAGATTCAATCTGGAATTTTGGGTCAACTTCCACCGCAGATATCTCTTAACTGCCTTGCTGGAATGACGTGAAATTCTACAGATAGATGGATGATAAATTTTTGAAGCTAATGGCGGTGGTCTCACTCAAAAATAATCTCGGAATCAAAAGATATGGCGTTTTTGGTGGCGGCTGCAGAGAAAGGACAGATCAGCCGAAATTGGAATTAGGGTTTGGGGTGGGGGATTTTTTTATTTGGATTTTTCTTGGAACAAAGATATGACCAGCAACTAGACAAAGCTAAAACGGACACAAATTCAATTTAGCAAACCAAAACTAACAGATTGAAAAGCACAACGGGGTTTGGACAGCGGAAATTAACTCTTTTTGTGGAGCAATTTTTCTGGACTATGGGAAATAAAAATCAATCTACTAACTAAGGATACAAGAAATTCCTACCGGTCAACTGAAGCTCTGATACCACTTGATGAGGCGATGGGATCCCGATCTTCCGATAGGATGATAACTATCGATTTTGGCGGAGGCGACCCTTGCGATCCGACTACAACCGAACGACGTCGCTTGCGCCTTAGCAATCGCTGAACCACACTCCAAGTTGTTATCAACCGTGCCAAGAACGCGGTTGACCTGACCACGAAGGTCTATTCCTGCATGCAACCGAAGAACACGCAAGAACAAGATAACAAGCAATCTGAAATTGCAAATATTGATATGAAGATCAAAAGGTGGGATTCCGAAGGCTGTCTTGACAGGTGGTCGTCCGACACAACTGAAGAACAGAAGTTCGCATAATAGCTAAACCTAAACTCAACAAAATCCAAGTCCTAACAAGGGAGGCGGCGGCTCCTTTATAGGGAGAACAACCAGGAGGGGCGTCCAAAGTGCATGCTCTAGGGTTACAAGGCCCATGGGCCCAATTGGTGGTGGCGCAGCACCCTTTTGACTCGGACTCAAAAACCAACGTGGATTGTTTTGATGATTGCAGCCGGCTCGGATGGAATTTGAAGATGAGGTTGGATCCGTTGGAAAGTAGACTTCATAAGCTTTCCATGAAGTACAAGAACGTCCCAAACGGAGTCCGTATGAGAAAGTTACGTTCGTTTCAACTTGCACCATTGCAGCAGTCCGAATCTGATTCCAGTACGTGACCAACACGGACTCTTTTGATGATTGCGGCTGTCTCGGATAGAATTTGAAGATGGGGTTGAATCCTTTAGAAATTAGACTTGATAAGCTTTCCATCAAGTCCAAGAACGTCTCAAACGGAGTCCGTATGAGAAAGTTACGTCCGTTTAAACTTGCACCATTGCAGCAGTCCGAGTCTGATTCCAAAACGTGTCCAACTCGAATTCGTGCTTGACTTGGTCTCAAAGTGACGTGGTGACCTCCATTATTCCTTCCATGCATGTCCAAGACTCCATGTCCCTTTCCTTCATCCTTTCCCAAATTTCTAAGTACAATTAAATCACTTGTATTAGGTAGCGGTCTATTCTCAGTAACATATGAAGGCTGAAGAAACGAATTCACCTTTAGTTCAATCTTGATATTGGGCGCGATTGTCGTATGTGTTTGTGGCGTGGTCACATCATCCTCCCCTTCTTGATAGAAAACCTTCCTCGGTTTTAGCATATGTGTAGCCTCACGTATTGCATGATCTTCATCATAAATCTCGGTACATAATAACAAACGCAACAAACTCTCATTATGTAATATCATATGTTCTTTATCACACAAAGTAAAACCTTTTTGAAACGAGCTCACCTTATAATTTAAGTGATGCGTAGGAGCTCTTGTAATTGGAACAACAAGCATAGCAAATATGGTTGTATCCATAGGGGTCGTGTCCTCATCAGCACACCACCCGGCCCATCTACCCCGTCCGCCCCTCTCTCCTCTCTCGACCATCCAATTCCCCTTCCCCGCCACGCGCCAAAATCCCACCTGCTCCCGCTCCCTCCTCTCTCTCCCGCCGACACCTCGGGCCCACCCGTCAGCTCCGTCTTCCCCGCTCCCTTCCTCCTCCTCGCGTTGCACGCGCCGCCACCGAGCCGTTGCACCATCCCCGCCCTTCCCGGCCTCTCCCCTCTATCCCGCACGTGCCCACCTCCCTCCCTTCGTGCGCCGCACGCTCCGCGCCCACCTTCCCCTCCTTCTCACACCTGTAGCCCACCTCCCCACTCCTCTCCCCACAACCGCCGCCTCTCCGCCGTCTCCGGCGAGGAATCCCGCCCACCTCCCTCTCTCTCGGCCCTATAAAAGGAGCCCCGAGCACCGCCACTCCTCACTCCACCACCTCCACTCTCCCTCCCGAGCCCTCCAACACCCTCGCCACCGTCCTCCTCTCTCCCCTCCAGCGAGCAATTGCTGCCGGCTCTGATCACTTCTCGCCTCGTCGCCCCACCTCCGCCTTCCCCATGCCTCGGCGATCATCGTCTTCCCTTCAGTCGAGCCTCAACGTCGCCGGAGCACCGCCACGCCGAAGCACCAGAGCCGCCTTCGCTTCTCCCTGACGCCGGCCGCCTCCTGTGCTCGCCGGGCGCCGCGCCAGGTACCCCCGAGACCCCCGTCGCCGCCTCTCCCTTTTGCACCCGACGCCAGCCACCGCCACCGCCGGAGTGCCGGCAAGCCGTTGGTCTCCGAGCACTGCCCCGGCCAGCAAGCCACGTCGGCAACCCAGGCCTAAGTGGCTGCCATCTAGCGCCCGGTGGCCGCAACCTTAGCGCCGCCTGTTCGGACAGCCACGCCCCTCTCTCGGTCCACGTGGCAGACACGTGTCTAGCCACATCAGCACCTGATCCCACGTGGCAGCCACGTGTGCTGCCACGTCAGCACCAGAGGCCCCTCGACCCACGTGACAGCCACGTCAGCGCCACTTGGCTGCCACGTCAGCAAAATTGCCCAGTCATCAGCCACATCAGTGCCATATCAGCCTCCCTACCACCTCAGCATTTCCTCTGGTCCATGGACCTGGTCCATGTAGACCAGGGTCCATCTGTCAGTTTGTCTAAGCTAGGGCTGATGTCATAAACCTGGTTTTCCTTTTGAAAAATAATTCCATTAATTCTAGCTGACGTCATAATTCCATTTTTCTTTAGAAAAATAATTCTAGAAAATCCAATTTATTCTTTCTTTCTGATTTTAAACGTCCGAGAGCCTGTTCTCCTTCATCCTAACTCCGATTAAGCTTGTTGTGGTTACAGACCAAACAGAGAGAGTTATGGTAGTGGAGAGTTAGGTGAGCAATGCTTGGGGTCTCCCCTATGGCCTGGATGGCATATATATATATACATTCACATAGGGAGTGTTTTACAATTATGCCCTTACACTAAGTATCTCTCTCAGGGGTATTTATGTCATTATACATGTCCTTGGGCCTTACAACCTTCTAACAGGCCGGCTGCGCTTAGGTGGGGGCCACCCCTACAACAGGAGCCTCTCATGGTGAAGGGCTTCACAGGCCGAAGCTATGTTGCCGAGCCATTTTGCCCCCTCCGTCCCTGCGGCCTGTGAACTTCTGTATTATTGGATGGGGTCTCATTTTCCAGTGCAGCCCAACCCCGCACCGAGGATACAGAGTCAAGCTTGTTGCCGAAGCCGTCCTTGACCCCGAAGCCCTTCGGTCGTGGAGTCGAAGTCGAGGCGAAGACGGGTTCATTCTCCTGTGCGCGATGCCGGAGCCGAGGGCAGGCGCTTCCCGCAGAGGTGGGTCCGAAGCTAACACGTTGCGGAGGTGTTGACCGAGGCCACTTTGTAGACGCGGAGTCGGCATACGGCCCGACCGCTCGCGATCCAGAGTCGATGTCTTAATGGCGGCGAGAATCACGCCGACCCCTGAGGTGTCAGGGTCGGGCGACTACGGTTGTACGCGCTGTCCCGATGGGAAGGTACACGCGGCGGGACATGATAGGCACGTCGTGCATTGTCAGTGGTCGCACGACCGCGATCACGCGTTCCTTCCCGAGAGAGGGGGGACGCGTGGCGGGACGCTATTGGCGCCTCGTGCGCTGTCAGGCGGCCTGCAACTGCGCGTGTACCCTCATGAAATGCAGCATATGAACAATATGATACAAAGAGTACAATAAGCTCCCCCTCAAATTAACCCATAAGAACAAACCACCTCAAGCTCTCCCCGCAAGTTCAAAAACCTCGAGCTATCTAAAGGCTTGGTAAAGATATCAGCCAACTGGTGGTCACTCTCTACAAACTAAAGCACTATGTCACCCTTCTCCACATGGTCTCTAAGAGAATGATATCTGATATCTATGTGCTTGGTCCCGGAGTGCTGCACTGGGTTCTTGGCAATGTTAATGGTAGATGTGTTATCGCAGAAGAGAGGAACACTATCTATAACTAACCCAAAGTCCCGCAAGGTCGAAACCATCCAAAGCACCTGACTATAGCAACTAGCGGCTGCAACATACTCGGCCTCTGCGGTGGACTGTGCAACACTGGATGCTTCCTAGAAGACCAAGAGACAAAAGAAGTACTAATAAATTGGCAAGTGCCAGAAGTGCTCTTCCTATCTATCCATGGAGTACCAAAGACAGGAAGTTAAAGTGTACCAAATACCATAGTCCATGGTAGCTAGGAGGTACCTGAAAATACGCTTCACCACTTAGCGGTGAGATACGCAAGGAGAGGCCTAAAATCAATTACATGAGAGTCTTTGGATGCATTGCACATGTGAAAACTCCTGGTTCACACCTAAAGAAGCTAGAAGACAGGAGTAAGCCCATGATCTTCATTGGGTATGAATTGGGGACAAAGGGGTAGAAATGATATGATCCAAAAACTGGTAGAGTGACTGTTAGCAGAGAAGGAATCTTTGAAGAAAACTATTAGTGGGATTGGTGCACTGTAGGTGAACTTGACAACAAAAAGTTAATTTCTTCCTTTGCAGATTTCATAGTTGAAAGTGACTCAGCAATTGAGGAACAAGTTCAAGAGGAGGAGGTGATAGACAATGACAGTGGAGGGATAACTCCAATTCCTTTATTAGTAGAGAAACATGTCGAACACGAAATTATTAGTAGGCCTAAAATATATATCTTAAGAAAATTATTAGTAGGGCGGAAATGACAGTTGGTCGAATCATCGAAATAACTGCATGTATGCCGAATGAAGATTACGAATATACTTTTTCATCTACATACGTAAGAATACACTCCTCAATTTGGATAAGTTCTCATGGAACAACTTTAACATTATTCCCCATGTTTCTTATAGCTAGGAGTAAAACCACTGTTACTCCAGATCTTAGCCCCATAAGATTATGCTGTTACAAAAATTAGGCAGCTTTGCCCAGCTGACAAACAAGTCTCAAACCACTTGAAGCAATGTAAGCTTGTAAGCTTAGATGTAGTGAACCCCCTCACCCTAGATCACCTCTCCAATGCAATAAGTAGGATTTGATCCATAGATATCTTCGAGAATTCTATCAGCTTCCTCTTTGCTTACTACAAGGACCATTCCAATGCCCATATTGAACATTCGCCTCATCTCTGCATCTTCAACTTTCCCAACCTACAGATGTCGAAAAAAACAAAAGCTAAGGAGCAGACAGAAAGTGCAGTGCATGCAGATGGATAGAAATCAAATCAAAGGACTATTGTTGAAGAAGGATGCCAATATGTCTTCTCATTTTAGTCTGAGTGAATTAGCCTTTACTTCTTGAAATGCAGCATTCAAACATGTTGTAGGCTAGCTTCACATTATTGATTTTAAACCTATACCTAAAAAGAACAAAAGGAATTCAAGTTTATCATACCGAATGTCTTGAAAATTGCCTTACCTGATATTATTTTATCCTCAATGTTTAATGCCAATAGCATTCAAAATGCATGCTTACCAATATAAATATTGTAAACTTTTGGTTGATATGATGAGGTACAAAGAATACTGCCAACTTTTAGCCCTTCCAGATAGAGATCATTGTGCCATTTTATCTTTACATCAAGTTTTGACAATCCCTGCGTTTTATCACTTACAACACATGTGAATAATAAACAGGAAGTCCCCTCTCTTTGATCTGGCCTTTCATGTCAAGTGCCTGAACCTCATAATCACGTTTTGCCACATAATTAGGGGTTGAGGGCTAGATATTGTTGTATCATTCCTATTGAAGATAAAGCACATATTCCTATTACCAAAAGTAAGGCACTGCACCTAAACATCCAAATAAACATATAACTTCTGCATAGGGTACAAATAATACATCTGAATATTGAAACAAACTGAAGCCCATGACATAGAATCCAATAGCTTTGATAGCTACAATGTAAGAGACATGAACCTTGGTAACTAAGATGAAGAGATGATAGATTAATTTTGCTCCCATGGCATGCTAGAACAGAAGCGGTGCCTTTTTTTGGTAGCTATCATAAATGAACGCAATCCAGGTATGAGAAACTGCAAGAGAAGGTGCAAAATAATATGAATTTAAACATACATCATCTGAAGCTACATGATTACTGATTGTTCTCAAAACAGAAGAATACAATTATTAACTTCGAGAGTTCACTACCTCATATAAAGGCAGCAAGCCACCTCATTCTGAACCATTTCCATTTGACAAATAATAAATCTTTTTCCACTTCTCTTCTGAAAAACTCATGCGTCGAATAATATTTTGCCTGGCCAACAAACAAATCACAATGTGCATTACTTGAATTAAGTTACACAGGAAGCTTTTAAAAGTCAAAGGTAGCAGAAACTTAGAAGCTTGTGTAAGCATATGCAACTGCTAGCCATGAAAGAAAATTCCAATTCCATCCGTAGAGAAAACTATAATGATTTTTAAAGAAGTACCTCATATAATAGTGGCATACAGTTTTAGCTTCATCTAAGGTGTAGCGTGGAAACATCACAAGGGCATTAGACGGAACATCTAGGAGCTCCTGCCGTAGTTTGCCAACTGCGGTTGAATGCGAAAGGGCTCCTACCATCCAGGCCCGTCCCTGGGCAAGTGCGGCCTGTGCGACCGCACAGGGCCCCCAATTTCCAGGGGCCTCCAATATCCTGTGTACAGCCCAATACTATATAAGCCTGGTCTCTATTTTTTGGCCCAAGTCCTATTGATACACTGGAAATAGCTAAAGGAATTGCACTCGAGATGGATATTAGTACAACATTTCGTAAAAGCAGAGAAATTAAAAGAAAGAGGCAATTTGATGAGAACCCAGATGACACAAATGTTGCCACACAGTCTGCAGAGGAATCATTTAGAATCAACTATTTTATACCTATTGTTGATCAAGCTATTTCTTCACTAACAACAAGATTTGAACAGTATCAAGGTTACCAGAGAATTTTTGGTTTCTTATTTACTTCCGATATATTGCAGTCATTCGATAATAATAGCTTGAGATCTTCCTATGATAATCTTGAGGCCGCTCTTAAAACAGATGGAAAATCAGATATTGATGCTAATGAACTGTATGTGGAGCTGAGGTTTCTTCAAGATTTTATTCTAAAAGAAGATATGGGCCCTGTTGATATTCTAAAGTTCTTGAAGCGACATGACTGTTTCCCCAATGCAACTATTGCATATAGAGTTTTGTTGACCATTCCTGTGACTGTTGCATCAGCAGAACGAAGCTTTTCAAAATTGAAGTTATTGAAGAATTATTTGCGTTCTACAATGACGCAAGAAAGGCTTACTGATTTGGCTATAATAGCACTTGAGGGCGACATGCTGGACAAGATTGACTATGAGTCTATCATTGAAGATTTCATTTCGAAGAACACCAAAAGAATGATGATCGATATTCAAGTAAACATTATGTGACGAAGGGTTGAATAGGTACAATTCATAACATATTACAATTTAATGTAATAAATTATTGTTTATATATTATTTATGGTCCTATTTTGCTAGCCTACGAGGTCCTGTTTTAGACTTTGCACAGGGCCTTGGTTTTGGCCGGGACGGCCCTGCTACCATCATTGCCAAACAGCATCCATTAGCCATATTTAGAAGTAGAAATAGAGGAACAGAGCCAATCCAATTCAAAATTGTCATTATCAAATAGTATAACATGTTATGCATACTCACTAAATTAACACCAGCATAACCAATGGGAATGTGATCAATCAACAAACTCACCTAATATATGACACCAACCGAGAGCAAATCGTTTATCACTTCGCTGCATCCAAAACAAACAAGGAAATTTAGAGCACGACCATATGAAAATGAAGCAGCGGAGCACTTGTATTGATGGTGGTGGTGGGGGAAACCTACAAGGAGAGAGTAGTGGTGGTAAGGAGGATAGGGAGACTGGGGTGGAGGCGGACGCAGTGGCGGACGACTGGGACCTTGGCTATTCCCTCGTCGAGGGAGATGGCGTGGAACCACACAAGCGGCGAACCCCGCCGAGGCCGCGTAATCAATAGCCAGCCTGTAGAAGCCGAAACTTGATCTCGGCTTGGAACGATGTCTGGCGCAGCAGCTTCACGACGCTCTCTCCGGCCGCGTTCGTCCGCGACGACGTGTAGTAGCCGAACCTCGATCTCGGCTACCGCTTCCGCTGCGCAGTTCTGATCCTTCTTCCCGCAGCACGCAAAGTAAAGACTCTCGTGTAGAAGCCTCAATAAAAAAAACTGCATGCACGCGATATAGGAGGAAGTCTACTGCACTGAATGGATACAACACTTCACATTCATCTGTGCTATTTATGCAAGCCAATACACCGGTTACATCCTGGCAGTTTTCAGCCTCACACAGAAGAGACGTGATGCCTGCCTTTTACGCGGAAGCGCTGCCTTGCTTCGCCAAACACTGAAGCGTCGCAGCATTCCGGCAAGAACGCGTACGTACGTATATGTGAACAGTAACCTACGTATAAACTGCCATGGACGCACGGTTTCATGACGCACGGGATTTTATTCTGTCACAGCCCAGCCCCTCTGGCTGTTGGAGTTAATCACTGGTTGTGAGCCGTTGGAGGGAAGTCTGATGAGTGTCAGCAGTTTGATTGAGTTTTCAGTTAGCATGCAGGGAGTGCCGCGGCAAGCGGACTGGGTATGCGTGAGTAAATAACGTGCAGTTTGCACGAAGTCAATTTTTCCCGTTCATGATGGATCTGTGATCCGATTTATGTGCTAGAGTATTTAGCATTCAGTTGTAGTCATTTCTGGCATGTATTCTGAAGACATTCAGAAGAGTTTGTTGAGACAATTGTGTAATTCATTGAGTGAATTCAGGCTCTGAAGTCTCAACCACATTTCATTACTTTGCCGTATGAACAACAGTGTTTGCTCTGTTTCAACTCTAGGCGTGTGACCCTGGTGCTCTCTATTTACATTTGGTATCAGAGCATTAGGTTAGTGTGCCCAACAGTCTACTCATTCCGGATGTCGATCGTCGCAGCAGAGACCATGCAGGAGAGCGGCGGAGGCCCGTTCTTATACCCGCAGCTGACGGCGACAAATTACACCAGCTGGGTGATCCGGGTGCACGCGATGATAGAGGACTAAGGTGTGTGGGAGGCGATCGAGCCGGCGGCCGGGGCGGCCATCGACACGAAGAAGGATAAGAAGGCGCGGTCGCACCTTCTTCAAGCTCTCCCGGAGGACCTCCTCATGCAGGTGGCAAAGAAGAAGACGGCAAGGGAGGTATGGGAATATCTCAAGACAAGGTTTGTTGGCGCGGAACGCGTCAGGGAGGCGCGGCTGCAAACGTTGAAAGGCGATTTCGACGTGTTGCGCATGAAGTAGGACGAGACGCTGGATCAGTACGCCGGCAAGTTCGCGGCCATGTCTGTCAAGTACGGCAACCTGGGTGGCATGCTCGACGAAGCCACTTTGGTGAAGAAACTCTTTGACATTGTGCCGGACCGCTTCATCAACGTCATTGTCGGAATTGAGCAATTATATGACCTCCGCACACTGGCGTTCGAAGAGGCAGTGGGCTGGTTGAAGGCCTACGAGGAGCGCACGCGACGTGCAACCGGCGGCACGAGAGCTGACGGGCAGCTCCTTCTCACTCAGGCGGAGTGGGAGGCGCGCCAGAAGAAGGCAGCGGGTGAGTCCTCGGCCAGAGGCAAATCACCTGATACCGCCAGCCGCGGCAGAGGGCGTGGTTGCAACAAGTGGCGAGGCCATGGCAGACGCGGGACAATGGGCTCTGTGCACAGACGTGATAAAAGCCACATTAAGTGTTTTGCCTGTGGCACAATGGGCCATTACACCAGCCAGTGCAAGGAGCCAAAGAAGGAGGAGGAAGCGCATCATGCCCGGGTCGACGATGTCGAACCGGCATTGCTGCTCACGGTGTCGGAGGAGCTGGCGCAGGAGAAACACCAGGCGCAGTCATCCTCAACGAACCGCTCGAGCAAAAGCATAAGGGAAGCCGAGATGCTATCTTCCTCGATAAAGAGAGCGTTCGGCCGGAACTGCATCCGCCCGGAGAGGGAGCTGTTGCGGGTGATGTCTGGTACCTCGACAACAGCGCTAGAAATCACATGTCCGGAGATCGAGGGAAGTTTCGGGAGCTAGATGAAACCATCACCAGAAAGGTGAGATTTGGGGATGATTCCACTGTGCAGATCATGGGCAAGGGTTCTATTCTTTTTAATTGCAAGAATGGAGATCAGTGGTTGCTCGAGGAAGTTTATTTCATTCCAAGACTCCGTAGCAATCTTGTGAGCTTGGGACAACTCACTGAGATCGGCTATAGGGTGGTGATGGAAGGGAGCGAGCTCAAGGTGTTTGATCAAAGTCCTCCAAGGCTGATCATGAAAGTGAAGCGCTTGCAGAACTGGCTCTACCGCATCACGTTGCAGGTGGCAAAACCAGTGTGTCTCCTAGCAAGCTTGGAAGACCTGGCATGGCTCTAGCATGCGCGTTTGGGGCATGCAAACTTCCAGGCGATGAAGATGTTAGCCGAGAAGAACATGGCGGCAGGAGTGCCGTTGATCACGCACCCAAATTAGCTATGCCATGGGTGCCTGGTGGCGAAGCAAGTCCGAAGCCCGTTCCCATAGATGACACAATTCCGGGCCGAGGAGCCGCTCGAGTTGCTGCACATCGACCTCTGTGGCCCGATCACACCGCTGACAATTGCTGGTAACAAGTTTTTCATGTTGATTGTTGATGATGCTTCAAGATGGATGTGAGTGGTCATGTTGAAAACAAAAGATCAAACCTGTACTGACCGTGGTGACGAGTTCTTGTCCGCGGTGTTTGCCAAGGTCTGTGAAGAAGCTGGCATCCAGAGGCATTTCACTGCGCCCTACACACCACAGCAGAATGGCGTGGTGGAGCGCAGGAACAGGACGGTCATGGCAATGGCACGGTCCCTGCTCAAGAGCATGAGTGTACCAGTGAGGTTTTGGGGCGAGGCGGTGCGACACATGGTATACCTGTTGAACTGCTTGCCGACAAAGGCAATGAGAGAGCGCACCCCATTTGAGGCTTGGAACGGGAGGAAGCCACACTTGGCGCACCTACGGGTGTTCGGGTGCACGGCGCACGTCAAGACGGTGGCGCCACACATGAAGAAACTCAACGACCGCAGTCAGCAGATGATATATTTCGACATTGAGGACGGTTGCAAGGCACATCGGCTGTTCGACCCACTTCACGGCAAGATTGTTGTAAGTCATGATGTTAAATTTGAAGAGAACCTGGAATGGAGTTGGGCTGCAGGTGCAGGCATTGGAGAACCGTTAGATTTTTTGGTTGAAGAAGATATACACCCGAGTCCCTCGGTGTGGTCTGACACTAGAGGATCAGCAGACTCGCCGGGACCGCAGCCAGCCTCTAATGCAGTCCCGCATAGCAGCGAACTTGGGAATATGATGTCTGGGAGCCCGTCAACTCCTGGGACGTCACCTCCGGGCGTGTTGACCAGGGCGCGGGCGGCTGCGCGCACAAGACGAGTGGTGGAGAAAATGCCAACATCTTCAGCTACTCTCGTGCATATGCAGTCAGCAGAAATGACGACGAACGAGACGGAAGTGGAACAGGCTGCTCACAGCTCGCCTGAGACTATTAGCTCAGATGAAGGCCCAGTTCGCTATCGCACTCTGGATGATTTATACCAGAATACATCTGAAACAGTACTCAACTATGAATCAGATGGAGAAGCAATGCTGGCAGAGATGGAGGAGCCGTTGAGCTATCGTGAAGCAGCTAGCCATCTGGACTGGGAGGAGGCCATGAACAGAGAACTTGAATCAATTGAAAAGAATGCAACATGGACACTGACCACACTGCCTGCTAGACACAAACCCATTGGACTTAAGTGGGTTTACAAATTGAAGAAGAATTCGGAAGGAGAAGTGATCAAGCACAAGGCTAGGCTAGTGGCAAAAGGGTATGTGTAGCGGCAGGGAATAGATTTCGAAGAGGTATTTGCGCCAGTTGCCAGATTGGATACTGTGCGTTTGATTCTTGCAATTGCTGCAAATCGTGGCTGGGAGGTTCATCACCTTGACGTCAAAACCGCTTTTTCTGAACGGTGAGCTTGAAGAGGAGGTGTATGTGTCGCATCCGGAGGGATTTGTTATGAAAAACAAGGAGCATTTTGTGCTCAGATTGAGTAAAGCCCTCTATGGTCTACGGCAGGCGCCGCGGGCGTGGAATATCAAGCTGGACAGAAGCCTAAAGAAGATTGGATTCAGGAGATGTGCACAAGATCAAGCGGTGTACATAAGAGGAGAAGGATCAGCTGCAGTTGTAATTGGGGTATATGTTGACGACCTTATTGTCACAGGAAAGGATCCGAAGGAGATTGAGGTTTTCAAGAAGCAAATGACAGCCGAGTTTGAGATGAGCGGTTTGGGGCTGATGTCATACTATCTTGGTATTGAAGTGTCACAGCAAGAAAATTGTCTCACTCTCAAACAAGCTAGCTATGCAAGGAAAGTGTTGATGCAGTTCAGCATGATGGACTGCAATGCCACAAAATATCCCATGGAGCAGAGAGCACGGCTGCACAAAGATGTTGATGGCCAACTGATGGATGCAACTGAGTACAGGCGGATGATCGGTTGCCTCAGGTACCTGCTACACACTCGTCCAGATCTTTCTTTTGCTATTGGAGTAGCTAGCAGGTATATGGACAAGCCAACAGTGATGCACTACAAAGTTGTGAAGCAGATTTTTCGGTATCTAAAGGGTACCATAAACTTTGGGTTGGTGTATAGCCGAGGAGGAGCAAAAGAGGTGCTCACAGGGTACACTGACAGTGATTTGGTAGGGGATCTTGATGATAGAAAAAGCACGGGTGGAATGGCTTTCTACATCAATGATAGCTTGGTGTCTTGGTGCTCACAAAAACAAAAAAAATATGGCACTTTCATCTTGCGAAGCTGAATTTATGGCGGCTGAGACGTTTGCTTGGAGAAATCACTGGAGAAGAGTCAAGAACAGTGAGGATATTTGTTGACAACAATTCAGCTATCGCGCTAATGAAAAATCCGATTTTCCATGGGCGAAGTAAACACATTGACACCAAGTATCACTTTATCAAAGAGTGCATTGAAGGAGGATGGATTGAGGTCCAGCGAGTCTGCACTGATGAACAAAGAGCTGATGCTTTGACAAAATCATTGCCGGCAGTAAAGTTGGCGACTATGCGACATTTGCTTGGTGTTCGTGATCTTGGCCCAAACCAGGATTAGGGAGGAGTATGTTGGACTTAATCACTGGTTGTGAGCCGTTGGAGGGAAGTCTGATGAGTGTCAGCAGTTTGATTGAGTTTTTCGTTAGCATGCAGGGAGTGTCGCGGCAAGCGGACTGGGTATGCGTGAGTAAATAACGTGCAGTTTGCACGAAGTCAGTTTTTCCCGTTCATTATGGATCTGTGATCCGATTTAGGTGCTAGAGTATTTAGCATTCAGTTGTAGTCATTTCTGGCATGTATTCTGAAGACATTCAGAAGAGTTTGTCGAGACAATTGTGTAATTCATTGAGTGAATTCAGGCTCTGAACTCTCAACCACATTTCATTACTTTCCCGTATGAACAATAGTGTTTACTCTGTTTCAACTCTGGGCGTGTGACCCTGGTGCTCTCTGTTTACACTGGCCAATGCGATGGGTGCTCTAGCCCTCTAGCTATCGCCACAAGAGCACTGCCGGCTCCGCCATGCAGCTCACCGCCTTGTATAGCTCGTACAGTGCCCAGCCCCTACGCGTCGCCAATGCCAACGTATGTGTTGTGTATGGAGGGAGGGATCTAGTTTGCGGCAGTTGGGGAGGGGAAGGGCGTGGGGAAGGAAAGCCAACGTGCTCCCCCACAACACCCAGCTCAACTCCTCACTATGGCAAGGCACAACTTCCAGAGCTTGACCCTCCTCACAGGCCTCCCGAGCTTTGCCAAGCTCTCAGCCACCTCCTTCCGCTCCGTTGCCCACCTGTCCCTCAGACTCGTTGGCTCGAACATCACGTACTCGCTGGTCTCCAAACTTCCGAGGCCGTGGGGTAGCGAGGCCTCTCTTTCGCCTGTGAGGCCGCCTCGTAGAGGTTGGCAGCCGAGGTAGATGAGGTGGAGAGGCGGTGGTAGATGAGGTGGGGAGGGAGAAGCGGGCAGATGGGAGAGGAGGCGAGGGAGGCGACGGTGGCAGCAGATGAGGTAGGGAGGTGGCATCAAATGAGGTGGGAAGGGGGAAGCGGGCAGATGGGAGAGGAGGCGGGGGAGGCAGATAAGGCAGGGAGGCAGCAGCAGCAGATTAGGTGGGGAGGTGGTGGAAGATGAGGTGGGGAGGGGGAAGCAGGCTAATGTGACGGGATATTTGGTGCCACGTGAATCGTTACGTGGGGAGGGTGAGCGGAAGAATGAACATACGTACCATCAACTCCTCTTTTTAACTAATAGATATAGAGATACATCTTACTAAGTCATATTTACCACATCACAAGAGTTTTCAGCTTATGGTACGTAACCAAACATGAGAACAATTTTCAAGCTGCAATACCTGACAAGTGATAAACTCATAACTACAGAAATGTTGGTGTCTGATTAATGAATGTGGAGATGATGAATATGGTTTCTCAAGCAGCACTTAACATATGGTATATGTATCATTCAAAAGCCAAAGCAAATAAAACTGAAGTCTTTCCATTACCCTTGCAAAGAAGCATCTCTATCAAATAAAATGAGAATGTTATATCTTCAACTTTGTTAATGACTAAAAATGACCTAGATTATTACGATTTTGTGTGTGTATTGTGTGGAGAATCTAACATCTGATTATTTTGACACATTATACGAAGCTTTGCAGGGAATTTCAAAGATGAAAAACAGTAGGCATCAAAGTCGTAAGAATATGACTATAGATACTAAAATTTGTAATACTAGCTCTGAGTTCTTTTCCACTTTCAGTCATCTTATGCTTATATGTACTATAGTAACTAGCTTTTAAACGATGTGTTTTTTCAAGGTGGGTCAACAAGAAAATTGTAGTAAAAAATGTACTGAGTTCAGTTGTACCGGCCAAAATCACATACGACTATTTTCATATGCATATTACCTCTCACGAACAGCCAGAATTCAAATATTTATGTCATAAGCTATAACCCATAAGTCAAAAAAAAAACTCACCCGTAATTTAAACAAAGTTGTGTCAAAAAAAGCTTCACCAAGTACAACAATGGCTTCCGGTCACAAGAAGACTAGCATATACAATTGAAAACATTTTTGTCAGAGTATTCTTATTGTAAGCATAACATGAGCATTCAGAAACAGTTAAACACACCTGTCATCATTGTTAGTAAGGGCCTGTTTGGTTGCATGCATGAGCTGATGCAGGCTGCATGAGCATGACCAGGCTGAGGAGGGAAGCTCCTCAGCCGCATTCCTCTTCAGCCTGGCTCCAGTTGTTTTTTTGCATCCGCTCGTACAGACTCTCTCCTCTCTGCAGCCAACCAAGTATCATCTCCCTGTATGCGCTGGTGTGAGCCACCCGCATGCAGGCAACCAAACAGGGCTCTAAGCCGTTGACTAGTCGTTCAGTCGGCCGGGAAGTTCCGACCGGCGACTGGGAAGCTTGACTCGACTTCGTGAGAAAGTAGTTCGACTTGAACGACATGCCTTCCGGTAGCGCCGCGTAATGCACTCGTTGCCGATCCTCACTGGACGGCCCAGCAGCGAGCCAGCGACGCAATCTAAAGGGCGCAGGAAAACCCTAGCGCAGCCTCCATCGTCAGCGCCGCCTCGTCGTCACCGGCTCCTCCGCACACCAGCGCCGCCTCGTCGTCAACGGCTCCTCCCCGTCACCAGCGCCGCCTCGCCATCGCCCCCTCCTCATGTCCATCCCCACCCCCATACCCGCGTCGCCGCACGCCTTCCTCCTCCACCTCTCCCGCCCGGCGTTCGGCCCCAGGCGTCCAAGGCTGACGCACTGCAGGTGCCTGGCGTCCCTCACGCCCATATCGTCGGGCGCGTCTCCGCCGGCGAACGAGAACCACCTCATACAGACGCTCTGCGCCAACGGCCGCCTCGCGCGGGCCGCGGCGCTCCTTCAGGGCCTCCCGGCGCCCACGCAGCGCACCTACGAATTGCTCCTCCTCGCCGCTGCGCGGGCCGGGGACGCCGCGCTCGCCGCGGCCGTCCACCGCAGGCTCGAGGCCGACCCTGCTTTCCGCTCCGACTCATTCCTCTCGACCCGCCTCATCGACGCCTACGCAGCGCTCGGCGCGCTCCCGGCCGCACGCCAGGTGTTCGACGAGGCACCCGTGAAGAGCATCTTCGTGTGGAACGCGCTGCTCAAGGCACTCGCGCTTGCCGACCATGGTGATGAGGCTCTCGCGCACCTGGCTGACATGGGGCGGCTCGGCGTTCCCGTCGACAGCTACAGCTACGCACACGGACTCAAGGCCTGCATCGTTGCGTCGGCGTCACACTCGCTGGCCTCCACCCGTGTACGCGAGATACACGCACATGCCATTCGCCGTGGCTACGGATTGCACACGCATGTTGCCACCACTTTTATCGACTGCTATGCAAAGCTTGGGATTGTCAGCTGTGCCGAGCACGTGTTTGCTGCAATGCCAGAGAGGAATGTTGTGTCCTGGAGTGCCATGATTGGGTGCTATGCCAAAAACGAGCGACCAGGTGATGCCATTGAGCTATTCCAGGAAATGATGGCTTCTGATGCAGACCTTGTACCCAACTCGATCACAATAGTAAGTGTCTTGAGTGCTTGCGCAGGAGTGAGCGCACTCTGGCAGGGAAAACTATTGCATGGTTATATCCTTCGGAGGGGTTTTGACTCACTTGTTTCAGTGCTGAACGCATTGATGGCAATGTACATGAGATGTGGATGCCTTGAAGTCAGCCGGCACATCTTCAATTGGATAGGACACCGGAGGGACATTGTGTCATGGAATTCACTTATATCTGGATATGGGATGCATGGCTTTGGCCATGAAGCGGTTCAGGTGTTTGAGGAAATGATCCAAGTGGGTGTTTCACCAAATATCATCACATTTATCAGTGTCCTTGGGGCTTGTAGCCATGCCGGACTCGTGGACGAGGGGAAGAGGCTGTTTGAGTCCATGGTTGAGTATAGTGTCACACCTCGTGCGGAGCACTATGCTTGCATGGTAGACCTCCTCGGTCGTGCTGGGCATTTGGACGAAGCTGTGGAGCTCATACAGGGCATGCACATTGACCCAAGTCCTCAAGTGTGGGGTGCACTTCTTGGAGCTTGCCGTATTCATGGCCATGTGGAGTACGCGGAGATGGCTTGCTCTCATCTGTTTGATCTTGAGCCCAGAAATGCTGGGAATTATGTACTCCTTGCTGATATTTATGCTCGAGCTGACTTGCACAGCCAAGTTGGTGTGCTAAAGGAGCTGCTTGAGGAGCATGCACTGGAGAAGGTGCCCGGTTGTAGCTGGATAGAGGTGAAGAAGAAGCTGCACTCATTTGTGTCCGTGGACAACAAGAACCCACAGGTTGAAGAGCTCCAAGCTCTTATAGGTGAGTTTGTGGCACAGATGAAGAATGGTGGCTATGTCCCTGACACAGGGGTTGTTCTGTATGATATTGAAGAAGAAGAGAAGGAGAGGATTTTGCTTGGTCACAGTGAGAAGCTGGCTGTTGCTTTTGGGCTTATCAACACTGGCAGTGGAGAAGTCATCAGGATCACGAAGAACCTCAGGCTGTGTGAGGACTGTCATTCGGTCACCAAGTTCATCTCCAAATTCGCAGAGCGGGAGATTGTCGTAAGGGATGTGAATCGGTTTCACCACTTTAGGGATGGAATTTGTTCATGTGGGGATTATTGGTGAAGATGCTGCAAACTCATCAGTGTTTTTGTAGGTACGATTTATGATATCCTCAAGAAATCAGTAAGAACTTTATACTCTCCATAATAGGCCTAACACTTTTTTAGATAAAAAGAAGATGAAGGAAAAAGCTGAGCTAAGGTTCTCTATTCAACAGAACGCTAGACCGCTAATGCTCATGTCACAATGTTCTTAGCTGATATAGGAGATGCGAAATTGTCAGTCTATTTTTTTCTCTTTACGCAGCTAACAAGAATTGGAATCAGTACAACTGTTCATACATTAGTGGTGGATTTCTGTTAGATGCTTGTATTTCGCCATTGATTATGTGTTGGTGACTTGTGAGAATAGTGTCAATTATCTAGATTATGTTCTTGTAGCACAGTGCCACATTAATTAGCATTATGCGCCTTTTCGTCAAAGTCCTGAATGGCTGAATCTCTGAGCTATAATTATATTGTAGAGTATGTCATCTATGATGGCTGCTGATTTCTCATGGCTTGTTGACTAGTATACAAGAAGTGTAAACACATCCATCACCAGTCAACATTAATTTTAAGCCTTTCTCTCCTAGATTTTGTACTAATTCCTGCTTATGGAGGTTGTAAGAGAGGCTAAGCACTTGTAGACACACTCTTGATCCATTTTTAGTTGTTGCAACTTATATTGGATGTTGGTGCAATGTAAGCAATTTGAATTGCCCACATAATTATATCATAGAGTTGCCCACATAATTATATCATAGAGTATGTGATCTATGATGGCTGCTGATTTCTCAGGGCTTTTTGGCTAGTGTACAAGAAGTGTAAACACGTCCATCACTAGTCGGGGCTGCTGATTTTGAAATTGCCCACATGCCTAGCTAGTATATTATTGTGTGGTGCTTTACCTATGTTTCTCTCGCGTAACTTTCTTCTTTTTACCAGTCAGGACCTGATGAAAGGACTATTCCTGGGAATACTATAGCTGTACAAGCAGACATGCTTTTAGTGGTCTTACAACATTTGGAACTGCATTTTGTCCAAATTAGAATGCTCTCAGATCCCACATCCAGTAAGATTTAATTTTGATGCATGCAGAAGACATGCGGTTATCTAGAAACTGATACCTAACTTGTACCTTGAAGCTACTAGAACATATCACCTTTGTCGACACACCTGGAGTTCTTTCTGGTGAAAAGCAACGGATGCAACGTAGCTATGATTTCACTGGTGTCACATCATGGTTTGCTGCCAAGTGTGACCTTATTCTTCTTCTGTTTGATCCTCATAAGCTAGATATCACCGATGAGTTCAAACGTGTCATTGGATCTTTACGTGGACATGATGACAAAATACATGTAGTACTAAACAAGGCAGACCAACTTGACACTCAACAGGTAATTTTGATAGTTCTCTTTATGTATGACACATGATGTTGCATGTTGCTTTATTTTGTTGTAAATAATAGTCTGTTTCCCTGATTGATCTGCAGCTTATGAGAGTGTGTGGCACATTAATGTGGTCTCTTGGGAAAGTATTGAATACCCCTGAGGTTTCATGTGTTTATATTGGGTAATTTTTTATGCCCTTATTTGTTTCACTTGTATCTATTGTATTTTGGTACAAACTACAGAGGATTTACAAATTACAATACCATCAAAACTGTAGATTAAATATTACTAGAAGTTCCGTTGATGTATTTGATTCAACTTAGTGCAGTACTGAAGCTCACCTCAGTATTAGTGGATTTTCAATTACTTAAGCAACAGTATCCAAGTTTGGTGCTGGTAATGACATTTGATTGCCTCAGCATGTTGAAACACTAAACTCATGTCCTAATTGACTTGCAGATCATTAGATGACAAACCAGTAAATGAATCAGCTGTTGGCAAGGTTTAAATACCGGCCGGTTCTACCAGAGGGGACCGGTAACAAAAAAAAAGGCCGAATTCAAATTTTGATTTTCGAATTTTGACTGGTTTTTCCGATTACCGGTTTCAAAACAGCCCAAAATTCAAATTTTAATTTTTGAAGTTTGACCGGTTTTTTGGGTGATTTTCTGGTTACCGTTACCGGCCGCCGGGTGGGTTTTCTCCCGGTTCCGAAATTTGTATCTTGGCTGTTGGTCCAATTGGAAAGGAACTATTTGAGAGAGAGCAAGATGATCTCCTTTCTGATCTAAAAGATATACCAAAGAAAGCTTGTGACCGTCTGGTTAGTTGTTACTTTTTTCTTGCTTGGGTTCTTGAGTCCTGGATTTTCACAAATTAATACCACTATTCTATATTTGCAGATCAATGAGTTTGTTAAACGTGCTAGAGCTGCCAAGATTCATGCTTACATAATTGGCCATCTAAAGAAGGAAATGCCTACGACGATGGGCAAAGCTAAAGCTCAACAGCAACTTATAGACAATTTGGAGGATGAGTTTGCAAAGGCATGTTGGCACTGTAAGTCCTAGTCAATCAAGGACCATTGTAGAATTTCCACGCCATAGTGACCCTTGTTTCTGTTAGAATGGAACCTTATGTTTAGCAGATCTACGTTGCCCAGGTGCCTTTTTCGGGTGGCTACTCTACCTATCTTGGCCGCATGCCATGGTGTTACTTGCCTAACCAGCTTTGACCTAATATTACAGTTTCAATTTTGTTTTGCTAGTTTTACAAGTTTTGCAGTAATGGCAGTAAGGGATGATTGTGTTTTGTTGACAATCTGAATTCAGAGCTCTTCTTTTCTTTCAGTTACACAGTTTATTAGAAGTATTCCAGTGTATCTCCCCTGTGTAATTTTCATGTTGACTAATGGCTGCTGTCTAGTGAACATCATCTTCCAGCAGGAGATTTCCCTTACGTGGAGCACTTCAGAGATGTCTTTGAGTGGGTATAGCATCGACAGGTTTGAGAAGATCAAACCCAAGATGACACAGGCGGTGGATGATATGCTTGGGTATGACATTCCAGAACTCCTCAAGAACTTCAGGAACCCATACGAGTGAATGGGCATCTTCTCCTTTGAAAGATGACTTTGGTTTGCACAGGATATGAGACGACACGGAGGGATGCTGCCTTCCATAGTCGCACTTGTCAGGTAACGGAAATTGCTGTGGGCCTGTGGTTCAGGTTTTGTAGGGCGTTTGTAGCCATATTCTTTACGTTGTTGTACAACTGTATGCATAAGAATTGGAGAGCCATTGCTCAATTTTTCAGTGCAGATTTGGCGTGTTGGAACGTCATGTTAGTAAAACGAAAGTTACCGTTTTGTACGAAAGAATATAATACTACGCGCATTGTTTCTTTAAACGAGTATTTTTTTTCGTTTTGGGGAACAGATGGATAATGGGATCCTGTCAGTTAACAACCCATGAAGAATACTAGATAGGTCGTGCGTGCTAGGCTGTGCCGCGCGCAACCCCTATGAGCCGAAGTATTCGGCAAGCAAAACACACTTGCGATATGAAAACATTCATATAGTGATCTACTTTATGTTAGACGGAGAGTGACAGATAAATATGCAGTAAAACAAAAGAGAAATGCCTGAGACTGTAGAAGATTTCAATCTACACAGCATGTGGGTATGCACATGATAGCTATACGATTTGTAGGTGCAAGAATAAACATGGAACGTTGTGCAGCCCCGATAGCAAAAACTGCTAGCACGTCGAATAGAATGTGTAGGCAAAGACATATGGCTAGCATGTTTGCAATGCTCATTGAACTGCCTTTCAAATAGGGAAGTGTTTACATAAACATCACTGTAGCCTTTTTTCTTTCAAATTTGGTTTTTTGGATATCTGTTTTTGAAAATTAAGCCATTTCCTAAGCTCGGTAGCCGTGACAGTTAACACATGGTGTGTTCCGCGCTACAACAACATGTTGCTGCCGAGCCTGGCATTAAATTCCATAATCAGCACTAATAAAATGCAATTAGGGTATCTCCAATGGTTCTAGCTAGCAACTAACTAGAATATTTCCACATCATTTATATAGTACACACTAAAAGCTAGCATTTTAAAGAACTATCTATAAGGATAGCTATTTGATGCTTGCATGCACACACAGAAAAGGACTATCATTTATAGAGGCTGCATCGTTTTGCGTTATAGACTAGTGCTTAAGGAAGAGCCGACTCGGTTTTTTTGCATACTCTCTTTCCTCCACATAGGATATATGTTGATGTGTACATACACATAGCTAGCTGACTCAGACCATTGGAGATGCCCTTAGCACTAACTAAAAGCAATTTAACATTAATTAAATGTGATTAACACTAATTAAGCACAGATTGCTAATTAAATGGGAGGCAGCTGACGTCCTACCGAGCAAACTGTAGCGCGGTAGACGAGTGTCGTCTGCCAAGCTAGGGGAGAGAGCTAGATTTATAGAAACAAATATTTGGGACCGAATTTGAAAAAAGTAGTTACAATGCCAATGTGTGAACAGTTCTCAAATAGGCTCATAACAGAAAGTAAATATCACAATTCACATAGACAAATGTCATCTATAGTTAACACAGGTCACACGCAGGACGTATCTTTATACGTCCTAATTTGCCTAAAATCAGCAAGACCGCACAGCTGCTTGGCTGCTTCAAAGTAACTCTCCAGGGTTCTTGTTGCCTCAACCAGCAACTGAAATATCGTAACAGCGAGGATTGTCAGCAACTCAGCATCCTCGAAGATCAAAGCATCCAAATAGCTTATGAAAAAAATGAAATAAAAGATCATTCATCCGATATGAACAAATATTCACACATAACTGATATATTGATTATTCCCTTACTACAGCAAGACTTAACGACAAATAGTTCAGAAGACAATAACAACAAGTATCAGTTGAAATTAGAAAAGGAAGATGGTGCAATTGTGAACTATCCCAAAGGTACATTGCCATAAAATCAGGGAAGATCATAACATTGGTAGGAAAATCGAGAAAAGAATTTATAAGACATAACTGATATCTTAGACTATTCCCTAACTACAATAGGACTTGTGCCACAAATAGTTCAAAAGGTGATAACCGAAGTTAAGCATCAGTTGAAATCAAAAAAGAAAAGAAAGAGGATGCATTGAAAACTATCATACGCTCGGAATCGAAAAGCCAAAAACTGAATGTCTTGTACATTCTGATGGAGATGCACCAAATTTTTCATTATGCTCCTACCATGCTGTCGTAAAAGTTACATAGCTAGGTATTGTATCAGCAGGTAGAGCATAGTAAGAACCATTTCATAAAGAAGTTTAGCGAGGGCCGTTGCACCGGCCTACGAAGAAAACGGGCCCAATCCTGACGAAGCTACTAGGAAATGAAATGCCAAGAAACAACGTTCGGCGGCCGTAACACGTGGGGGCACCTCTAGTTCTATTGACTCTCTTGTTGCTGCTATTGTTGCTATCTATATTTGTTTTGATTCCTCTTGGAGTATGCTGTGAACTAACATTATCAGAGCAAGACATACATATTAAAAAGAGTTAGGATGAACATACTAAAGTGATGACTTACCTCTACCTTCTTTTAATAAAAAAATTGGGAAGCTACAACAATGTTCTTTTTCGTTTATTAAAAATCGGTCCATCACCAAATGTTTTCCTTTGTTAATATTTCATAAACTGTTAGACATGTGTTGCGATGATTTTTTTATAACTTCATTCCCCCCACATATCCATATCTGTTAAATGTTTTTGTTCCGTAGCAACGCACGGGCTTTTAACTAGTACTAATATTAATATTGGACCACGTGACGTCACATTTTGTGAGTAGCCCCTTTTGTTGTTCGCGAAAGTGGCAGTGTTCAAATTTCGTCCAAAATAGGGAAAAATTTCGTTACCCTCCGAAACCAGATTGATTCGGACAAATTTTATTGGAATTTGGCTCTATTTGAAATTTATCCAAATTTCATCCAAAACTCGGTTAAATTTCATCAAAATTCAAATGCTATTTGAAAATTTCGGAAGAAATTGTGAACGAAATTTTGTTCTTTCGTTTGTTTCGCCGCCCTTTGAATTATTTCCCAAAACCAAACTTTTAACCTGGGAAGTGGTACGGAATGTATACGAACTTCTTTTTCGTCATTTAGGTTTTATCTGCAACGAATTAAGCAAGAAGATCCTTAAAAACTGCAGTTCAAATCCAGTTTAACAAAAGGAAATAGTATATACTCCATTTTCCTAAACCTCGAGGCGCAAACAGGCTAGCACTAGTCAACAATCATAAGCAAGGCGCTAAACGGACACTACGCTTTGAAGTCAGCCGGCACAAAACCGAGCGTCGCCGACGCCGATAGCCGCACCAATGATAGTAAGGGTGGTTTTTTTTTATTTTTCCTAACGCGAGTATTCGTGTAAATGAATTAAATGCCGATAAATTAATAAGTTATTTCAAAAACCTGTTCCGATAAATCATTTTAAAATGGCAGCAAAAAATATCTCGTTTATTTGAGAGAAGGAATAAGTTATAAGTCAAAAAAACTTGATCTAAATAAACACGGTAAATACACAAGCAAAGCACTACAAAACCCAAAAAAAAAAGAAGAAAAGACAACCCGTTGCCGAACGCGCGGGGAAGCCACTCGCATCGCCCTGCGGCCGTCCGGCTAGGTGTGCAAATGGGTAGGGGTGAAAACGGATCGGATTCGGACGGATATTGCTGTTACCATATCCTAACCCATATTTTTTTCTCCGGATTCGGTATCAATCGGATTCGGTACCAATCGGATTCGGTGTCGGATCGGTTGGGATTAACCCAATTCGTTTGCACCCCTACTTGTTTGTAAGGAATGCATACAGTGCAGTAAATGGAGTAGGACGCACTGACTTGATGTTACTATTTAATAGCTGATGTGGAAGATTTTATTTTACCATTACAAAAGAAAATGAAACGTCAAATAGTAGCACTAACCTGAAATCATACTTGAAGACGTATCGGATTCGGACGGATATTCGGATTCGGACGGATATTACTGTTACCATATCCTAACCCATATTTTTTTTCTCCGGATTCGGTACTAGTCGGATTCGGTACCAATCGGATTCGGTGCCGGATCGGTCGGGATTAACCCGACCCGTTTTCACCCCTACAAATGGGTCGGTTAATCCCGACCGATCCGACACCGAATCCGATTGGTACCGAATCCGGAGAAAAAATATAGGTTAGGATATGGTAATAGCAATATCCGTCCGAATCCGATACGTCTTCAAGTTTGATTTTAGGTTAGTGCTACTATTTAACGTTTCATTTTCTTTTGCAATGGTAAAATAAAATCTTCCACATCAGCCTATTAAGTAGTAACATCAAGTTCTTGACAGTACGTCCTCCTACTCCATTTGTTGTACTGCATGCATTCCATACAAACGGGTTAATCCCGACTGATCCGACACCGAATCTAATTGGTACCGAATCCGGAGAAAAAATATGGGTTAAAATATGATAACAATAATATCCGTCCGAATTTGCACCCTACATCCGGCCCCGTCCGCCCGCGCGGATTTGCCCCACTTACCCACCAAATTCCCCCAAACCCACAGACACCACACGACGCGCTTGACGGCTTCACGCTTCCGTCCCCGTCCGGCACCAACCCAAAGCATCCCAACGCTCCCGTCCCCTCCCCTCCTTCCGGAACCCTCCCTTTCCACTGACCAATTGATAGCCCACCTCACCTCCGCACCCACAGTTTCGTGCACAGCACATCACCCACCAACCTCCCCTCTCCCCTTCCCCTTCTCCTCCCCACCTCAACGCCCCCTCGAAAACTATCCATCCCCATAGTCACCACCCGACGACTGCGATCGATTCGACTCGGCCCGAAGGAGGGCAGCGGCGGCGACCAGATCCGGGCGCCGCGATGATGAAGTCGCTGCTGCCGCAGAGCCAGCTGCGGCGCTCGGCGGCGGCGGCGGCGGCGGCCTCGGCCGCGAGGACCTCGGGCGGCGGGGACGGGGCGGCGTCCGACGGCGGCGCGGGCGGGCGGGCCCCCGCCGCGTCGACCTTCTGGTTCGTGCTCCACGCGCTCTGCTGCCTCATCTCGCTCTTCCTCGGCTTCCGCTTCTCCCGGCTCCTCTTCTTCCTGCTCTTCTCCACCACCGCGCTCCACTCCTCCTCTTCCTCCTCCTCCTCCGCGGTCCTCCGCGCCACCACCACCACCACTACGACGACCACCACGACCACGACCACCACCAACACCTTCACCCTGTCCTTCTCAGCCGCCTCGAACCCTCCCCCCTCCTCTCCGGCGAACCACACCTCCCTGGACGCCGCGGCGGCGGCGATGACGGGGACTTCCGGGCACACGCAGAGCCACGTGGTGGTGGGGCGGCACGGGATACGGATCCGGCCATGGCCGCACCCGGACCCGGTGGAGGTGATGCGGGCGCACCGGATCATGGAGCGCGTGCAGGAGGAGCAGCGCCGGTGGTACGGCGTCAAGGAGCCGCGCCAGATTCTGATCGTGACGCCGACCTACTCCCGCGCGTTCCAGGCGCTCCACCTCACCGGCCTCCTCCACTCCCTCCGTAACGTGCCCTACCCGCTCACCTGGATGGTCGTCGAGGCAGGCGGCGTCACCAACGCCACCGCGTCCCTCCTTGCACGCTCCGGCCTCACCTTCGTCCACATCCCCTTCCCGGACCGCATGCCCCACGACTGGGCCGACCGCCACGCCACTGAGAATCGGATGCGCCTCCACGCCCTACGGTATGTATACTTTCCTAATCCCTCATATCCAGCAGCGTTCTTTCTTGAATCCCTTGTATAGTAGAAAATAGAGAGTGAGGCTTCTTATGAGGTATCGGTTTGCTTGTGTAGTGTGATCCGGGAGAGGAAAATGGATGGTGTAGTTGTGTTTGCGGATGACAGCAACGTGCATAGCATGGAGCTGTTCGATGAGGTGCAGAAGGTCCAGTGGATGGGTGCGGTTTCTGTGGGTATCCTTGCGCACACTGGAACGGCAGGCCAGCCACGCCTTAGCGAAGAGGACAAGCAGAATATGCCTCTTCCAGTCCAGGGCCCTGCCTGCAACTCTTCTGGGCAGCTGGTTGGATGGCACACATTCAATTCATTGCCATTTGCTGGGAAGACCGCCACGGTGGTTGGCGAGGCTGCGCCGGTGCTACCGAGGGGTCTGGAGTGGGCTGGGTTTGTGTTGAACTCCAGGATGCTGTGGAAGGAGGCAGAGGGCAAGCCTGACTGGGCGAAGGACCTTGATGCTGTGGGTGAGAATGGGGAGGAGATTGAGAACCCCCTCACTCTGTTGAATGATCCGTCCTTTGTTGAACCGTTGGGGAACTGCGGGAAGAAGGTCCTGCTGTGGTGGCTCCGTGTTGAAGCCCGGGCTGACAGCAAGTTTCCACAGGGGTGAGATTTATTTTGGATCTTTTCATTATGTTTTCCTGCTCATTTTAATTGTCATGTTATGTTAGTAGAGAAGATTATAATGCTCTGTAGGCCGTTTGTCCAATACTTTAAACACCTCATGAAACTGTAGTCTTAAGGCATAGAGAATCCCTTCTAGGCCCCGTTGGAATGCAGAAATTTCACATGAAATAGTTCAATTCCTTCGGGACAAATTCCCGCGTTCCAGATGGGGCCTTTTAGGCCTGACCTTACTTCTAGTTAGGTACCCAGCCTTGGTATTTTCAGGGGACAATATGACAATTGGACCTAAGCCAACTATTTAGTAGTTACTCAGCAACTGAAACAAGGGTACTGCCACATTAAATATGGTTGTGTTGAGCTAAATGTGGTGTCAGATCTCATTATGTGTGATTTTTTTCCATAAAAATCCCTTAAGAACTCAAGTAAAGTAGTCCATATTATCCAATCTCTTAATCAGTCTGGTTTAAGAGTTCCATCTCGGTCAGGATTTCTAGTGTGTTGTAGTACTGGTAACTGGTAATCACCGGGATCAGGACCTCTGTACATATATGATATTTGTCCATGGCTTCCTTTTTATGCTAGTTTCTGAAAATATCACATTTAATTCTGGTTTGTAAAAGGAAACTTGATTTTGATATGCACTCCAAATATACTCCTGCAATCTGTCCACAGGCTATCTTGCTTTTGGTATTTCCAAATAGAACAGGAGCTGTTTTTCTTTACTTGAATGTCTTACATTGATTGCTGTACTGCAATATTTTTGCATTTCCATTTTAGTGAAAGTGCTGAAGTAATAAACCTAGATTGCACCAGCTGTTCTACCAAGTAGCATGTGTGTGTGTGTGTGTCCGACATGTATTGGACAACCACCGCTTCTTTGATACATATTAGAGCCAATGTAGGATTTGCTATTTAATAACTGTCGGGTCTATTTTTATGTGAAGATTGGTGTCTTCCATTGACATGGTGCCTAATGGCAATGGCAATGGCATGACAAAGAAGTTTCAATACGTCATTATCAATGGAAGGTTTTGAATTTTTGTCATGGCGTGTTGCATGTAATCTAGCATTTGAGCCAATTGCATTGTTGAAGACCGGTTCCTCAAATCACTTGAAAAAAAGACCGGGTCCTCGTGTGAGAAAAGTCTAGTCCAAAGCCATGTGCCATAGCTAGGGAGCTTCTTCCTGAGAAACCTGAGCAATAAAAGGTCTTGACAAAAACTATTGATTTCACTGAAACCAACAAAAAGAGTCAAATATAAGGTTCTGCTAACCTGGCAACTCTGATTATCAGGCTATTTAACTGTTTGCTCATATTTTTGCCCTTCTCTTCAGTATTTTTTAAGCACATTGAGCTTTTCCCTTTTTAGCTGCAACTTAATTTGTTCTTCTGCAGGTGGGTAATTGAGCCACCTTTGGAAGTTGTTGTTCCTGCCAAGCGCACCCCGTGGCCTGAAACCACCGCCGAGTTTTCCTCTGAGTTGTCAGACGCCAAGCAAGACCCGGAGGATAGGCGGTTGTCAAGAACCAACAGATCATCTCGGTCCCGAAGCACCACGAAGCGGAAGGGTGACCTTCACGGGCGAGAGAACTAAGGCAGCATAAACAGACCTTGTAATGTATACCTTACATTATCGTACATCCGCACAAACTAAACTAGGAGGCATACCCAGTTGATCTGGTGGGTATTGTGTTTATTTTTTCCTGATGTTTAGCTCCTGTGGCGGGGATATGTCTTTTTTAATTCGTAGTTGTATTTGTTGTGCTGTAATATACACTGCAACGGGCGTCAAGAAAATGGTGGCTGAATTCTGTATGTCATATGCTTTCTGAAGCAAGGGTTTCATGCTAGTATTGTGTCATCAATGTAGCCCTTGGTTTTTTTTCCCCTGTGTTGTACTGAAGACTGTTGTTAACACAGAAGCGTCTGGGCTTTGAATTCCCATTTTGAGGAGGCGTTCGTTTCTTACGAGTGTTTGAATAAGACAGAATATCATTAAAGTCCCATTTGGAACATCGAAATTTTCGTAGAAATTTTGTAAGAACCGAGTGCCTAGGATTTCTAAATGCAAGTTCAATTTTGTTCTCTGGTCGGTCGGCTCCCTGTACATACATGTATCCAAAACGCGAATCAAAGACACTTTTAACACTGTTTCGCACCGTATTTATAAAAATAGCAGTATAGCGATAGTATAGATAAAAATATCGCTTTTGTCGTCCGGCGGCCGGGCGACAGCGGCCATGAGGCGACGCGTGGCGCCTGCCACCCGGTGGCTAGGCGGTAGGCAGCTTGTCGTCTAGGGAAGAGGCGGCAGGTTGCCTGCCTATTTTTTTTTTCCATTTAGTGATTGTTTGAATTTTTAAATATACCAAATGAGCTTAAAAATTATGAAAATTTATGTACAGTTTCTTGACACAACGTTCCTCGTAGTGTAATTTTTAGAGAATTTTATCCATGGCGAATATTACTAAAAAATTCATACAATTTTGATATTTTTATGAGTTTTTTACATATGGCAATTGAGTTCTAAAAATTATGAAATTTTATGTGAAATGTCCGATATAGTAACAGTTATTATGTAATTTCTGGGGAATTTTATGTAGTCCGAATTAGCCACGTTTATTCGGATCAACTTAACCATGGAAATTTTTATGTTAAATTCATGATTAGGTTAATCCGAACAATTGTGGTTAATTCGGATCGCATAAAATTTTCAAAAAATTACATAATAACTATTACTATATCGGGATACTTCACATAAAATTTCGTAATTTTTAGAGCTCGTTTGTTATATGTAAAAACTCATAAAAATATCAAAATTGTATGAATTTTTTAGCAACATTCATCATGGATAAAATTCTCCAAAAAGTATACTGCAAGGAACGTTGTGTCTGAAGGTTGTACATAAATTTTCGTAATTTTTTAAGCTCATTTGGTATATTTAAAAATTTAAACAAACACTAAATGAAAAAAAATAGGCAGCTAATTAGGCCGGCTAATCAGCAGCCTAATTACCTGCCACGCGTCGACTCGCGGCCGCAGCCGCTCGGCCGCTGGGCGACAAAAATAATATTTTTGTTAATATTATCGTTATACTGTTATTTTTATAAATACCATACGAAACAGTGTCAAAAGTCACTTTAATTCCCAAAACGCTATATGTGCAAATGTTCCTTTCAGAAATCACAGATTGTCCGCGCATGGTGGTGCAAAATCACGCGGTGCGCTCCATGGGTGAATAGAAAGTGTTGGGGTCTCTTTTGGCCAACGCTTTCCACGGGGCGTCCTTGTGCGCAGGGAGGACAGTGTGTGATGTGTTCTCGTCTTCTTTTATAAAAATCGCCCAGTCCTTCGTTTGGCTACTTTATTAGGCGCAGCCAGCCTTTGACATGACATGACATGCATGCCCCCTCCGTATGGGTTGCGACGCGACGAAGGCGGGTAAAGGTTCCCAGCAGAACTCGTCGTTGGCATAGTGATAAAACGCTTCACCAGCCTGATAGTCCACTGCTTCTGCTTGTACCACACCAGACTTCCGATCATCTGATGGTTCAACGCCCCTAGAGATCACCAATGCTAACCAAAGTTGTTAGTATTCCGATAGGATCGTAAGATACTAGTATAATTCTACGGTATAGGATCATTTTGATCTCAATCCTACGTAGGGTTTTAATTAAGAAAAACCATAGCAAGCATCTCCAACAATCCCCCTAAAAATCCACCCCAAAAGACACCTTTTAGGGGCAGCCTAAAAAATTTGTTAACCTATTTTAGTCCCCTCCTCCAACAGCTCCCCTAAATATATCCTAATAGTATGTTGAATCTGGCCCAACATTAACAACCGGCCCATTTACTTTTCTCGATACCTCATTTTGATCGTGAGCGATCCGGAGATGTGCTAGCTCGTCCGTGTACGATGCGATTACGGTTTGACCGCTGCACTCGGCCATCGCGTGTTGTTCTCAAAGAAATATTCCGTCCGTCCGTGCATGTATTTATACGGTGGCGGATACTACTGCGGATCAAAATCTACATCAGCTGCGGATACTAGTTTGCACCGTTCCATTGGACGGAGGGACGCAAATATTTCCTTTCGAAAAGAACCAAAAGAAGCGAAATCTTTTGCAAGGTTGCATCGCACAGGACGTCGCCCGGCGCCCGCGCCCGATTTCGATCTCCCGATGCGTCAGGGCATCAGGCGTCGGGGAGTCTGGCCGCGAGGCGTCGGCGCGTCTGGAGGCCGCGGGCGACGTCGGGCAGCGTCTGGAGGTTTGGGGCGGCGGGCGGGGAGATGTGGCTGGGAAAAAGGTGGGGGCGGCGAGCTGTGAAGGAAAAGTGTGGCGCGAATTTTTTCCCAGCGCCCGTGACGGCGGGAGCGAGGATAGGGGACCACTGAAAGTTCCCGGTTTCTAGCTGGGTTTTGGGAGAGTTTTGGGGGGGAATAGAAATAGGGGGGTGTTTAGGGGAGTTGTTGGAGAATACTTTTTACACAATTTCCCAATAATTTGATTTAGGGGGAGATTTAGGGGGATTGTTGGAGATGCTCTAATACTCGGAGCCACAATTTTCAAGGTACGTACGATCTTATCATAATCCTAAAATCGTTATAAAATCCACATGAAAACGAAGGTGGATAGCCGACAACCTTGACGGCCAAGTGCTACAGTAACATCTGTAGCCAGCACGTGACGGTTTGAACTTGACTTTCGGTTTCGACTGATATCTTTTGACGCTAGTACGAAAATTTGTATAAACAATTGAATATCAATAAATTGATAAGCTGTTTAAAAAAACGAAGAAAAAACTATCCTAATTATTTATTTAAGAAAAGTCATAATCTATAAACTGAGAGGAATAAAACGTATAAACGATCAAACCGGCTAGCTACTCCATGATAAAGCTATAAGCTGAAAAAATCACCTTTAGTAGCCTGGAAAAAGGTATGTAGGCCTGAAAACCAAGGAGGATTAGGATTGCTTGATCTTACTGTCCAGAACAATGCTTTGCTAACGAAAAATCTGCACAAGTTTTTCAATCATGCTGACTTGCCGTGGGTGAAGATGCTAACGAAAAATTCGACAGAGGGTTCTTTCTGGTGGAGAGATAACTTTAAGCTATTACAAATTTACAAGGGCATTGCAAGCTGCAATGCTGGTAAAGGAAATACAGTTTGTTTTTGGAGTGATCTTTGTAATGGAAATCTGTTGCAACAGACATATCCGGAATTGTTTTCTTTTGTCAGAGCAAACAATATGACAGTGGCCAGTGTCTTTGCTGCGGAAGAGTTTCAAGAGTTATTTCATTTGCCACTGTCAGTTCAGGCTTACACTGAATTCTTGCAAGTGCAGGGGATTCTTAATAACACAGAACTTTCTGAACAAGAAGACCAGTGGACTTATATTTGGAACAGTGGAGTTTATACTTCGGTGAAGGCTTATAAAACTCTCATGGGTCATGCACAAATACCTGCCATATACAAGTGGCTTTGGAGTAGTTGCTGTCAAAAGAAGCATAAAGTTTTTTTCTGGCTTGTTCTAAAGAACAGAATAAATACAGGCAAATGCTATGTGCCATCGCGCCGCCCACCCTATGGAGTATGGACCATGCGGCCCACGGCCCATACGCTAGGAAAAGCACGGCAGTTGGGTGCGCATGCATGGAGTGTGCACCATTTTTTCTATCTTGGAATAACATTATTTGACTCCCTTAACTTTCATCGTAGTCTAATTTTTAACCTTCAGCTTTAAACTGAATATTATACCCCTTCTTAAGTATCAATACCATCTATTTTACCCCTTTAAAATTGATTGAAGGTGGTTTTAGTTTATGAGGCTCTTAGTGGTACTAACATGAAAGTGGTTTTGGTATGTGAGCTTCTTTGAGTGACATGATAGCTTTGTCAACCTGATCATCACAGCGGGCCCACCCGTCAACCTCAATCTCTCCTCGTCATCTTCTCTCCATCTCACCTAAAGCTCTTGCCCATAGCCTCCTGACCTCCTCCTTCCTGCTCCTCTCCCCTCGCCTCTCATCTATCGCGGCCACGACCTCCACCATCCTTCGCCTAGCCGCTTCCCTTCTCCACCTCTTGTCCCCCGTCCATCCTCCTCCTTCCATGGAAGCGACAGTCTTGATACCGGCAAGCGTGAAAATCGGTAAGTTATGCAACAGTGCAGTGCGGTGTTGGTTTTCTGTTTACGCTATTCCCCTCGTCAATAACAATGAATACTTGGTTCTGGAGTCATGGCAACACCAAATGAAAAGCTCGGTAAGGTGTTTTGCAGCAAAATCTTGACGAAAATAGAGTATGATAGTGTAACGACCCACGTCGTTGATTAACCCTAATTAGCGAATTAGGACGTTAAGTAGGATTAATCACATAAATGATAATCCAAAAATACGAGGGAATTTAAAATTTTCTACATAGTCGTATAAATTGAAATCAACGAACGGTAAACGAATACGCTATTACCGTAATTTTATCGACGAGGGCGAATATTCAACTATATAGACTCAAGCGAGAAAGAAAATTTAGTTGCGCAGCTAGTATAGTATTCAACTCAATTAAATTATATATATAACAGTCCGTAGTATAACAGTAATTTATTACAATCCGTAGATGGTAAAATCAATAACATCCATTGAACAACAATTAGGACTTATATCAAGTCAAATAAAAGTATTACAAATTGCATTACATGATAGCGACAATCTGAATTACAACAAATATACAATTCCATATCTCAACCAAATAACCATCTCAACAATTAAGAGTTTGCAATACAATGGTATTCCGTCAGAAAGTATATGATTCAATTTACATCAAGTCCATCTCTTACATAATTATTACAATAGGGAAATGAAGAATAGAAATTACATTAAATTGTATACCTCAATATTAAGAGAAAGCCCTATTACAATTTAGATCATTTCATACATTAGAAGATGTCGTCGAGTTGCCACCACACCACTATTCTAATTGTGAACAAACCAGTAGTTATAATGCCGAAAAAGACCGAACAAAAGAACGAATAAAATAAACAAAAGAAAGAAGAAAGAATTGCCATCAGAGCCCTAGCGATTAACTTCGGGCGGGGTAATCCGTTCACGGAGATACCTGACCGTCCGGGGGCCAGTCGGCACCTCTCACAACCATAGGCTCATCACACGGTATTTTATTATTATACAAACTTGTTTTGAGTATAGGGATCAACTAAAGCAAAGCCAAAAATACCCTAATCCTATTTTCCAAGCCCAAACCACAATAGAGAGGCACCTGTCAAAACCATGCCCCCATATCACAATCTCCCTCAGATAGCACACGGCCAGAGCCAGTGAGGCCAAGATAACACCTCCAGCCAGCACACCATCACGGCCAAAACCATAGCACTGCCAGCCAAATATCCCACTGCCAATACCTTAATAGCCAACCAGAGGAAAGAGCGCAAGAGATAGAGCAAGGCACGGTAAGCAATCCCCCAAACTCCCAGCCAATCCCCAAGACCAACAGAGAAGCCAGCCACCGACTGGAGCCCTAAGGCCAGGGAGGCGAAGGCACAGCAAGCCGAAGGAGCAAGGCGACCGTGACGGCGGCAGGAGAACCGCAAGCCAGCGCCCACAAGCCAGCAACCGCAAGCCAGCGACTGCAACCAGCCCCAAACCCTAACCACTCCTTCAAGCAACCGTGCAGGTAAACCTCACCACCATCACCATCCATAGTATACAGTTATCCCATTCATACAACCTAGACTAGAAACCATACGCATTCACAGTAGAGCACATGAACCCATACGAGCATGGCACCAGAAATAGCAGAGGAGAGGAGGGTTACCAGGAGGGCGGCGGCTGCGGGTTTCCCGGCCGAGCCACCAGTTCGCCGCCACCGGTACTCCCCCGGCGTACGACGACGGTTCACCGGCGGAGACAGCCACGGTCACCCGCCTCCCAAAACCTAACCCTAGGCAAACCTCACAAAAAGTTAGCAAATCACAAATTTAGAGATCAAAGCAAATAGCAACCAAACCACATCAAGCCAACCCTAGATTGGGTGGGATGGAGGAGCTAGGCGCCAGATCTGGGCCTGGGCCACAGATCTGGCCGGGGAGCTATGCAGCGCGACGGGGAGCCGGCGTGAGGGGGAGCGGCACCGAGGGGAGGCGCCGAGCGCCGGGGCAGAGGCGCCGAGGCGCGGGTGCGAGAGGGTGGCGGCGCGTTGGGGGAGCCGGACCGGGCGGCGGCGTTGAGACCCGAAGGCGGAGGAGAGGCGGCGCGAAGTCGGCGTCGGCGTGGAGAGAGAGGCCGAGAGAGAGAGAGAGAGAGCCGGCGGAGGGGGCGAGAAAAGAGGAAGAGGAGGAGGAGATGGAGAGGCGTCGGCAGAGGCAAAAAGGAGGGGGCGTCGGTGGGGAAAGAAAGAAAGGAGGAGCCGAGGCGTCGGCCGAAGGCCAGGGAAAAAGGGGGCCGGATAGAAGAAAAGAATAGGAAAAGAAAAGGAAAAGGGAGACGAAGAGGAAGAAGAAAAAGAAAAAGAAAGAAAACTAAAAAGGTGAAAGATTAAAATGTGCATTTAGGAATATTTAGAATCATACAGTATAACAACTTTGCGCTAGTAGACTTGTTAAAAATTAAGGAAATTAGCTGCGGACATTTAGGAATTTTGTATTCGACCATTAATTGTATAAACTCGATAGAGATTCTTTTAGGACTTAAATGAAAACCTAGAAAGCCGCAAGTATATCTGGCAAGATTCGTTTAATTACTTAAACAATAGCATCTCTTCGACGCCATAGATTAAGTCAGAAGTCTAGGATAATTCTTAAGTTCTTATAATAAATGTAATACTGTCGATGGATTAAAACTGGTACGTAGGTGTATTAAAATTTGTGTATCGTCGTTTAAACCATTCTAAGGTACATTTAACTATTCAGACAATTTGATTAATAGCATTTAAATTACAGAAATCCACCCTTGGTTACTTAAGGTCATTAGAACAAGTTAATCGGGTCCGATGATTTAAAAAGAAGCGAGTCAATTAAGCTCATACGCATACAAATTTAATTAGAGTACTATAGTCTAAGACCATTTTGATTGCAGATTTAAAAACCCAGATAAATTGATTAGGTCTGTCTAAATAGTAGAAGACCATTAATCAATATTTGCAATGATTAGAATAAATGTATTGCCATTTGTAAAGCAAAGTCGTAGCATGTACCAATTTAATTGATGCATTGTTAATTAAATCATTCGAGGTTATAACTAAATACTTAATTCGCCTGGATAGTGTTAAATCATAGAATTTTCCTAGTAAAAATTATTGGATACTAAAAATAAACTAAATGATGCCATAAGCTGGAAATTGCACGCATGCGGAGCAAATGATCATAATATCATTATATCATTTAGATCATTCTATTACGTATTTAAATGCCCAGCTAAATTTTGTCAGTCGAATATAAACGATAGAAATCCACTAATAACTATTCTGAATTATTAGAATAAATTAGGAAGCCGTTGGAAGATTTAGAACTAGTCATGACGACTAGAATAACCTGTACCAAATTAAAATAATAAGCCATGACTCAAAAGTTGTGCCCGCCAATTAATCTGGTACTTAATAATTTAAATAGCATAAGCCGTAACAATCCACAGCTAACTAAAATAAAACCTAGCGACTGTACAAAGACGCTTTAGTATAATTCAATTAATAATTAATTAAGAATTAATTTCATTGGTGTAGATAATTAATCACGCGCGTACTGGTTACGAGAAAGGACCGATACCAAAGAAAAAGGAATTTATTTAAATAACCATAAGACTTATAAGTGAATTAGAGGTAAATAGATGCACATCTAGGAGAAGTTAATCGGATATGATTGCATGCGCGAGGTCGACTAAGATTAATATTCACCAATAATTATATGTGTAATATTTAATCGTATCGCAAGGGTAGGTGGTCAGAAAGCAACAAAAGATTGAGTTTAACTTGTAAGTAAACAACCCAGTCTATGCTAGGAAAAATAACGCCAAGTGACGGGTATAGAATACGAGTTAATTAGGGCTAAACCACGATCGGGTTAAGTTAAGCGGAGCCTCATCCTAGGAGCACAAGCACATCGACACATCGTATTTTATTATGTGCTCATAAATTAAGTCGTAGCCAACGTATCTAATTGCATGCCACAATCCAAGCTACGGGGATAACTTCACCCGATCCTACTTGAATCCGAGTATATGGTTAAAGTCCAGGCAAGTATCCTTTGAACAAGTCTTCAAAATAGGTTCATTACAAATCAGTATTTTATAGTGTGCTAATATCATCCTGCATTGAAAAATAAAAGAAGATTTAAATTACTACGATGATTACGAAAGAATGGAATAAATGGCAACTGATGGAGCAGTTGGCCCTATTAGTAGTAAAAAGGTGGGCAGAGGTTGCCAGGGTAGGCGTGAGTGGGAGGTGTGGAACCTCTGCATAAGAATAGAATATAATGAATTACAAACTTCATTCATATGAACAGACCGTACCAACTCGTATCAACCAACGTTCCGTTTTCACGGGCAGTCGGTACTCTAGTGAGGTGTTATATTCTCCACATGAGTGATTTTTATTTATGGGTTAGGCCCAAAGGAACCGGTATAAGACCGGAGCGTAAGAACCCACAGGCGGGTTACGCATTGGCGTTATATGACGCTGGCAGGGGGTTGGGGAAAGGTCGGAACACCCTACCAGCCAACGGTTATGTCGTTTTCAGTGGGTCTGTGTGAGGGTTTTACACCGCTCCAGGCTGTTGATTGTGTATAACCGGGTGGAGATGTAATTACTGAGCTAGAGATAATTGTACTGTACTCTGTTCTGGGCGCCACTTCAAAGGAATTGCGGATAACCCAAGAGCCAACACGAGCAGAGTGATGATGGGTAATGTGATACAAGCTTGCGCAATGCTATCTAAATCATGAATTCATGCCCGTCTCCGGGAAAGGAGAATTACGGAAACTTATGGGGTTTTTTGCTGTTCATGCGTATGTTCTGTAGTTTTCTAAATTAATAATTTGGAATTCTTCAAAACCAACAACCCTTATTTTCTATATGTCATGGTAATGAATTTGAAGATGAATCAGAGTATAGAAGAATGAGCAAGAGATTTGAGGATAGGAATTGAGATTCCTAATTGTGTAAAGGTTAAGCATTCGGTGCATTTTTGCTAATATCGCTTGCTGAGTACTTTTGTACTCACCCTTGCTATTATCTCCCCCTTTGCTTAGGAGCATGTCAATTCAGAGATTAGCTAAGATCAGAAGAAAGCTACCTGGATGGAATACCGTGGACTCGGATTACAATTAGGACAAGGTGGATACTCCGTATAAAAGCATTTTTTTCTTAGGAAGTAGTTAGAATATTTTGTCTAAAGATTGTAATATTTAAGCCCTTGAGGCTTTGTAATAAATTTTAGCCCTGCGTGGCGATATTCTTGTAATATCGTGTTTTGTCTCTAATTATTGTTCTGCTGCAACACTCTGATAGCTTATTATTCGTTAGAGTGATGTTTTATCGGCTAAAACGAATAATAATCCATTGATTGGTGTTATTACCCCATGGTAATAATGCGGGTCGTCACAGATAGCCTTCTATTTTTAGTAAGTTTGGAATTAATGATTATGTTGGTTGTTTAATACTATTTCTGGTGGTTTATCTACAATGTTTTTGTGTTTGAGCTGTTGGGTCTGCGTGAACATCTATTTCTTTGATTATTTTCAACAAATGAAGCATTAGGGGAAGTTTTATAAAAAAGGATGTAGGGAACTTGTATTATTGTTTTTGAGAGTTTAGAATTTACGTTATTAATTATTTGAGATCCGTTACAACGCACGGTACTTAACTGATTGTTGTGTATATGCCATCCTGAACTTGGGGACGAAGTCCCCTACCGTGGGCAACCGGTTAGGACGAGCTTCCGTAATAGGACGTTAAGTTGTCTGCAGATGGTGACACCAACTGTTTCTTTTTTGTTGTACATGTGGGTCATTGCCTCTTTACTTTTTTATTTTATTTTATTTCGCGAATTTTGGGCAAAAAACATTCGTCAAGCAGCATCGTTTATTGAGCTGTTGCATGGATTAGATGATATATATATATATATATATATATATATATATATATATATATATATATATATATATATATATATATATATATATATATATATATATATATATATATACACACCTTATTCACCGTTACATGCAAGAGCTTGCTAGCACATTACAATTTGTAGTATCCATCATTTCAACAGTTTTGCCTTCCTTCCGCAACAACACGTGTCATCACTGCAGTAACTATGTTGCCCGTTATATCCTCCGTCGTCGCAGTACGCTCGGCATGGATCGGATGGGCAGTTTGGCCAACTGATACATGCGGGCGCAATATCATCCACACCATCCCTAACTCCTACACACAATGAAGCACGGTAGACATGACTATAAGAACTGCCAAGCATGTACAGAACCCTGAACCCTTATGTTGTTCTTGAGAAGCCCCATGATAGGAAGCTAGCAAGTGCTTTTCTTCTACAGTTGTTTCTTACGCTCAATTTGTCACTAACAATGTTCCTTTTGCTGGTGTTTATATAGATGCACGAGACAAATCGTGGAGGAACAATACTTCTTCCCTTTTTATTCTCTCCTGCACCCGTTTCATACGCACACTAGTTGGAATTAATTTATATTCTTAAAGTTTAGGTGTCAGATTACATGACAATGAGGTAGCATGCATGCAGTTGGGAACTTGCCCAGTTGCCCTCTAAACACTTGTGATTCTGTGTGTCATCTTCTCGGGTGACTTGTGGTGTTAATGGCATAGTAGTTGGCCTACCACCTAATATAGCATGTGGCTGACTAAGAGGGTTTTTTTAAAGGGGTAAGACAAGGTTATGTTTGTAATTTTTTTTATCGCTAAAAAAGTCGAGAACAAATGTACAATCATGGAATTATGGTTGTAATTATGTAGAGGGTTTAAATGCAAAACCGTGTTCAGATCTAAATTGATGGAAAATGGATGCAGGGTTTTGCCTCAATACACCTCTTTTGAAAAGATTTTTGTGTATCTTCAAGTAAAAACAATCGTTAATAACTAGGGGTAAATATGTAACCCTTTGTTTCATAATATTTATTCAATACGTATACCAAGAATACACATATCAAGAAGGCATAATATTTAAATAATATTTAATAAAATTAGACCATGCTTGTCGATAGGGACAAGCATGGTCTAATTTCATTAAATATTATTTAAATATTATACCTTCTTGGTATATATGCTAGATAAATATTATGAAACAAATGTAGTACTTATCAAGGAATTAGTTTAATATTGAGTGCAACCAAATTCTTAGACCCTGTTTAAAAGTGATATGACTTTTGACTGACTGCGAGAAAGATTAAGAGAGTAAGTGATACACGTATTGAAAAGCCACTCCGTTTAATCTCCGGCTTCTAAAAGACAAAACCATTCAAATGACAAAAGTCGGAAGTTGTTTGGAACATGGCATTAAGCTGAGTGCAACCGAATTCTAAGTAAAACTAACGATCTATACGTTATCGACTCACCGTCTATACATCTTTATGTATCGAAAGCATTCTTGTTAATTCAAATATGAGGGCAGACGGCATTGACGGGAAAGATCAACGTTCTAAGAAAGGGTAAGTTTGATTAAAGATTAAACTGCTCTCAAGGATAAGGTACAACAACAACAACACGATCGATCTAATCCTGATGGTATTAGATGCCACCACGGCCGCCTTTGTTCTAATCTAGCCATAGATCATTTCACATATTACACAAATATCACTTTTGTATATATGTATGTGTGGGTTAAATTGAAACATTGCAAAGGCATTCACAAAGATGAAAAAAATTAAGGATCTAGATAAAAAAAATGAATGTACCAATAAACTTACCTGCTGCATGATAGGACAAGAAAGCGGTAGACATGACCGCAACAACTGCCAAGCATAGAAACCCTTTGGTATTCTTGATAAGCGCCATGAGGAGAGGCTAGCTATTCTGTTTCTCCTACTAATGTTTTGTCACTACAATAATGTTCTTTTTTTGGTGTTTATATAGAGACGTGAGCAAATCTTAAGGATGAATTTTTTATTCCGTTCCGTACATATATTAGCTAGAATTAATTAATATTTTTATGGTGTTTACATAAAAGATACAAATCATTTAACACGTTACACACAAATAACTTTGGTACATATGTATGTGTGAGTTAAATTGAAACACTGCGAGATTGTATACAAGGATAAAAGGAATTGAATGGATCTAGATAAAGAAATGAATATAACAATATGCATAACTATAAGAACTGCTAAGCACAGAACCCTGAACCCTTATGTTGTTCTTGAGAAGCCCCATGATAGGAAGCTAGCAAGTGCTTTTCTTCTACAGTTGTTTCTTACGCTCAATTTGTCACTAACAATGTTCCTTTTGCTGGTGTTTATATAGATGCATGAGACAAATCGTGGAGGAACAATACTTCTTCCCCTTTTTATTCTCTCCTGCACCCGTTTCATATATACGCACACTAGTTGGAATTAATTTATATTCTTAAAGTTTAGGTGTCAGATTACATGACAATGAGGTAGCATGCATGCAGTTGGGAACTTGCCCAGTTGCCCTCTAAACACTTGTGATTCTGTGTGTCATCTTCTCGGATGACTTGTGGTGTTAATGGCATAGTAGTTGGACTACCACCTAATATGGCATGTGGCTGACTAAGAGGGTTTTTTTTAAGGGGTTAGACAAGGGTATGTTTGTAATTTTTTATCGCTAAAGAAGTCAAGAGAACAAATGTACAAGCATGGAATTATATTTTTAATTATGTACAAATGTGAGGGTTTAAATGCAAAACCGTGTCCAGATCTAAATTGATGGAAAATAGATGCAGGGTTTTGCCTCAATACACCTCTTTTGAAAAGATTTTTGTGCATCTTCAAGTAAAAACAATTATTAATAATTAGGGGTAAATATGTACACCCTTCGTTTCATAATATTTATTCGATACGTATACCAAAAATACACATACCAAGAAGGTATAATATTTAATAAAATTAGACCATGCTTGTCGATAGGGACAAGCATAGTCTAATTTCATTAAATATTATTTAAATATTATGCCTTCTTGGTATATGTGCTAGATAAATATTGTGAAATAGATGTAAGTACTTATTATGGAATTAGTTTAATATTGAGTGCAACTAAATTCTTAGTCCTTGATCAACTCGGCTTCGGCTTCTGGCTTCTGGCTTATTTTTCACTATTCATAAGTTTCGTCTTTTTCTGAACTTTTGGCTTTTTGTTGAGTTTTTTGCCGGTTCTTTTTTCCCGTATTTTTTTTGTATTATACGTAATGGGCTAACATATTTTTTTTATTTTTAAATTTTTTTAAATTTAATTATGCTAAATAAGCCTCTGTCAGCTACAGTGCTTTTTTCAGCCAGCTATAGTGTTTTCAGCCATAAGCCACGAGCTTTTCAGCCGAACCGATCACAGACCCTATTTAAAAGTGATGTGACTTTTGATTGACTGCGAGAAAGATTAAGAGAGTAAGTGATACACGTATTGAAAAGCCACTCTGTTTAATCTTCAGCTTCTAAAAGGCAAAATCATTCGAAAGACAAAAGTTGAAAATTGTTTGGAACATGGCATTAAACTGAGTGCAACCGAATTCTAAGTAAAACTCACGATCTATACGTTATCGACTCACCGTCTATACATCTTTATGTATCGAAGCATTCTTGTTAATTCAAATATGAGGGCAGACGGCATTGACGGGAAAGATCAACGTTCTGAGACTTCGTTGAGCGGGACCCGCCGCCGGAGCCCCTTTGAGGGGGTGCAAAGGAAGGGTAAGATTGATTAAAGACTAAACTGCTCTCAAGGATATGGTACAACAGCAGCACGACCGATCTAATCTTGACGGTATTAGATGCCACCACGGCCGCCTTTGTTCTAATCTAGCCATAGATCATTTCACACATTACACAAATATCACTTTTGTATATGGCCCTGATCAACTCGGCTTCGGCTTCTTGCTTTTGGCTTATTTTTCACTATTCATAAGTTTCGTCTTTTTCTGAACTTTTGGCTTTTTACTGAGTTTTTTTGCCGGTTCTTTTTTTTTTCCTGTATTTGTTTGTATTATACGTAATGGGCTAACATATTTTTTATATTTTTAAATTTTTTTAAATTTAATTATGCTAAATAAGGCTCTGTCAGGTACAGTGCTTTTTTCAGCCAGCTACAGTGTTTTCAGCAATAAGCCATGAGCTTTTTAGCCGAACCGATCACCACCTATATGTATGTGTGGGTTAAATTGAAACATTGCAAAGGCATTCACAACGATAAAAAAATTGAGGATCTAGATAAAGAAATGAATCTAGCCATAGATCATTTCATACATTACACAAATATCACTTTTGTATATATATGTATGTGTGCATTAAATTGAAACATTGCGAAGGCATTCACAACGATAAAAAAAAATTGAGGATCTAGATAGATAAAGAAATGAAAGTACCAATATACTTGCCTGCTGCATGATAGGACAAGAAAGCGGTAGACATGACCGCAACAACTGCCAAGCATAGAAACCCTTTGGTATTCTTGATAAGCGCCATGAGGAGAGGCTAGCTATTCTGTTTCTTCTACTGATGTTTTGTCACTACAATAATGTTCTTTTTTTGGTGTTTATATAGAGACATGAGCAAATCTTAAGGATCAATTTTTTCTATTCCGTTCCGTACATACATTAGCTATAATTAATTAATGTTTTTGTGGTGTTTACATAAAAGACACGAGCAAATCTTCAAGTATCAATTCTTACGTTTTTATTCTCTCATGCATTAAAGCTTTCTCCCCTTTTCATTCGCATACTAGCTAGAATTAATTACTATTTTTATGATCTTTATATAAAGACATTAGCAAATCTTCAAGGATCAATTTTTGCTATTTTTATTCTCTCCTATTTTAATGTTTTCTCCCTCTTTTGATACCAATATTAGCTGGAATTATTTGTTTTCTTTCCTTTTTGACGTAGCAGGGATATGATCCATATCTTTACCTTCACTGCTGCTAAAAATAGAAATGAGTGGTGGCTGGCGGCACTCCCCCTCCCCCTGACCCCACCTCAAGATTTTGCGTGCTGACATGTGGGCCCGCCCACGTCCCATCACGCACGTGCCTTACCCTTGTCCGTGTCGCCCGGGCGCTAAAAACTTGTGCTACTCGTTCGCGACAAACAACAATCTTGCAACTAATTGGCAGCAAACAACACACTCAAGCCTCCCCTCCATGTTTTCTGTTGTTGTTATATGTAACAACAATATCCTCCGCTGCTCTCCCCCGGGTGCAAGAACTCAACTCCTAGAGACCACATGTTATGGCTGACTGAGAAAGGGACAATGACGGACTCAGAATTTCTGATATAGGTGTTCGAAGCTAATAAAATATTATTTAAAGGAAAAAAGAAAAGTCATTGATGAGGAAATCAAAGTATAAATTATCCCAACAAAAAATCTTAAAATAATATAGAAAAATTACAAAATAATTAAGCAAAATATAATTTAAACTCTTTGACCCTTCATGCAATTTTAAGGATAGACATTTCATTGTTCCTTAGAACCACCTTGCTAACTTGTTCAAATTTTATACTATTTAGTCAGCATTATCTATAAAGATTTCAAATCTGTAAAGTTCTTCATTTTTAAACACCCATGAACTATGAAGGAACTGCCCCTAACAAAGGGTTGCCGAAGAGTGCCCAGGGGTGTGTCCGCCATGGTGGTCTGATGGCCTCACTCGACGACATCTTGGAACATGTCATAGTTCACATGCAGCTATGCAGTGGTGATGCCCGCGGAGCTGGCCATGGCACCAGCGTCGACATTCTGGGTGATAACTTGGGGTAGGCTCTTTTCGGCTGTGGCTGATGTCTTTTAGTTCTAGTGTGAGCGTTTGTATAAATAAACCGAATACTGATAAGTCGCTTAAAAAAGACTATCCCGATAAATCATTTTAAAAAGATATGAAGAAACCATCATATCATTTTTGTTTGCTCGAGAAAGTTATAAGGTATGAGCTGAAAATCAGGCCTAAGCCTAGCATCTCGGTGCATGCAAATGTACGTATTTGCATGGTGCACACCGTGCGCGGTTCGCCGGGTACATCCCCGATCCCCCCGCATGTTACATACACGATCTTCGCCTTCATCTACCTCGACCACCTGTGCATCGACTGCTTTGGGCGCCACCCGCGCTCACCACTAACAGATTCCACTCGTCGAACGAGCTGACGGACATATTACCTTTGGTTCATTCCCATCAGGAATTCATTATTTCCCTAACGTAATCACAAACACCGTCAGAAAAAGGAAGTAATAAAAAGAACAGCTAAATACACACATTTTTCTTTCTTAATTAGACCCATTGCAGCACACATTTAGACCCACATACACATATTTGTCCCAATAACTCGCATCAATCAAAGGCGTACATTGCATAGGCCAACAAAGACATGGCATCGTATCAAAAATTTTCAAGAAACACATATTTTCATCAAAAGGAGCTAACTAGTCATTCTTCCGTAAAAGTGAAGTACCTATCATTTATTTCGCATACTAGTCTTGATACATCTCAATGGACATTTTTCTCAGGCCTCCAGCAACACACACAATTTGGAATTCTATGTTCTCATGTTTGCTGCTGTTGTGATGTATGAAAACATAAATAAATTGTAACGCCCGCGTTTTCTAGCTAATGTAATCAGTGTAATTAGCATTAACAATAATAATTAGACGACCTCATTAACGTTAGGAATCAAACGCTACAATTTAGAGCCTGTTTGGCAGAGCTCCACCAACTCCAGATCCACCAAAAACAGCTCCACTCCACGAATTTTTACCCAAACGTTCTAGCTCCACGAAATCTGGATCCACCAAAATACTGAATCTAGCTCCAGATTCATGAAATCCATGGAGCACCTCAAGGGGTGCTCCACGAAACCTTGTTTCGTACCTACTCGTGGAGTTGAGTGGTAATTACCCACCTTTTGTCACTGGCTACACACCCCATCCCATACCACCATAAAACCCATGGGCAAAACAGGCCATTCCCACCAAAAACTCAGTTTCGTGGATCTGGAGCTGCTATGCAAGCCAAACAGTTTTGTCTAGCTCCATGGTGGGATCCCAGATTCACGGTGGAGCTGTTTTTGATGAATCTGCTGCTCCAAATTTATTTTTTCAGTGGTGGAGCTCTGCCAAACAGGCCCTTAGAACTATTCACTGGGTTTCCAATTGCATGCCATACAACCAAGGACTAGTATGCTGAAGTAATAAACCTAGGTTGCACCAGCTGTTCTACCAAGTAGTATGTGTGTGTGTGTGTCCGACATGTATTGGACAACCACCGCTTCTTTGATACATATTAGAGCCAATGTAGGATTTGCTATTCAATAACTGTCGGGTCTATTTTTATGTGAAGATTGGTGTCTTCCATTGACATGGTGCCTAATGGCAATGGCATGACAAAGAAGTTTCAATACGTCATTATCAATGGAAGCTTTTGAATTTTTGTCATGGCGTGTTGCATGTAATCTAGCATTTGAGCCAATTGCATTGTTGAAGACCGGTTCCTCAAATCACTTGAAAAAAAGACCGGGTCCTCGTGTGAGAAAAGTCTAGTCCAAAGCCATGTGCCATAGCTAGGGAGCTTCTTCCTGAGAAACCTGAGCAATAAAAGGTCTTGACAAAAACTATTGATTTCACTGAAACCCCGTGGCCTGAAACCACCGCCGAGTTTTCCTCTGAGTTGTCAGACGCCAAGCAAGACCCGGAGGATAGGCGGTTGTCAAGAACCAACAGATCATCTCGGTCCCGAAGCACCACGAAGCGGAAGGGTGACCTTCACGGGCGAGAGAACTAAGGCAGCATAAACAGACCTTGTAATGTATACCTTACATTATCGTACATCCGCACAAACTAAACTAGGAGGCATACCCAGTTGATCTGGTGGGTATTGTGTTTATTTTTTCCTGATGTTTAGCTCCTGTGGCGGGGATATGTCTTTTTTAATTCGTAGTTGTATTTGTTGTGCTGTAATATACACTGCAACGGGCGTCAAGAAAATGGTGGCTGAATTCTGTATGTCATATGCTTTCTGAAGCAAGGGTTTCATGCTGTTACATGCTAGTATTGTGTCATCGATGTGGCCCTTGGTTTTTTTCCCGTGTTGTACTGAAGACTGTTGTTAACACAGAATCGTCTGGGCTTTGAATTCCCATTTTGAGGAGGCGTTCGTTTCTTACGAGTGTTTGAATAAGACAGAATATCATTAAAGTCCCATTTGGAACATCGAAATTTTCGTAGAAATTTTGTAAGAACCGAGTGCCTAGGATTTCTAAATGCAAGTTCAGTTTTGTTCTCCGGTGGGTAGGCTCCCTGTACATACATGTATCCAAAACGAGAATCAAAGCCACTTTTAGCACTGTTTAGCAGTATAGTTTATAAAAATAGCAGTATAGTTTATAAAAATAGCAGTATGGTGACAGTATTGATAAAAATATCTTCCTTCATGGGTGACAGGCTGCTGCCCGGCCGCTAGTGGTAAAAATAATATTTTTATCAATACTATCGTTATACTGCTGATTTTATAAATACGCTACAAAACAGTGTTTCTTTGATTCCCAAACGCTATATGCGCAAATGTTCCTTTCAGAAATCACAGATTGTCCGCGCATGGTGGTGCAAAATCACGCGGCGCGCTCCGTGGGTGAATAGAAAGTGTTGCGGTCTCTTTTGGCCAACGCTTTCCACGGGGCGTCCTTGTGCGCAGGGAGGACAGTTTGTGATGTGTTCTCCGTCTTCTCTACCACTATAAAACCACCAGTTGTAAACTTTTCTATAGCTACCCAACAAATGTCCCCCACAGTCAAGACCTCTCCTAAATGCACCAAACCTAATGTTCCCAGAACCAGCGAACCTTTGAAATGAAGGGACGATATCCACTGTAGCCTCTCCTTTCTCTTACTCACTCAAATCCAATGGCCCAAATTGTTTGGATCATACCTCGTCACGCACCCCGCGCGAGGCGCGACTCCCCCCGACGCCCTCACCCCGCGCGAGGCGCAACTCCCCCCCTACGCCCCCATCTCCCACGCCCCCATCTCCTCCTCTCCTCTGCCCTTCCCCTCTCGCGCCCGCCGCCTTCCCCTCTCACGCCCGTGCGCCTCCCTCCACCCCTCAGGAACGCCGTCGCCGCCGCCTGCCCCTCTCCCCTTCCCCTCTCGCGCCGCCGCCCGCCTCCTTCCCCTCTCGCGCCGCCGCCCGCCTCCTTCCCCTCTCCCCTTCCCCTCTCACGCCAGCGCGCCTCCCTCCGCCCCTCAGGAACGCCGCCGCCTCCTTCCCCTCTCCCGGCGCCGCCCTCCTCCGCTTCCCCACCCCGCGCCGCAGCCGCCTCCTCCTCCTCCCCACCCCGCGCCGTCGCCTCCTCCCCCTCCTCCCCACCCCGCGCCGCCGCCGCCTCCTCCCCTCCCTCCCACCCCGCGACGCCGCCGCCTCCTCCTCCTCCCCACCCCGCGCCGCCGCCTCCTCCTCCCCACACCGCGCCGCCTCCTTCTCCTTCCCTCCCCACCCCGCATCGCCCCTCCTCCCCTGCCCTGCCATCCCGCACCGCCGCCGCCTCCTTCCCTCCCCACCCCGCATCGCCTCCTCCTCCCCATCCCTCCGCTCTGCCGCCGCCTCCTCCTCCCCCCACCTTGCGCTGCCGCGCAACCGATCTCCGACTCCACGGCCGCGCTCACCATCGAGACCTCCGTGCCCTTCACCTCCCACATCGTCGACCCGCCGCCCCGCGACGTCACCACCACCCCCGCCACGGCAGAGGTCGCGGAGGCCGGGGTCGCGAGGTGGGAGCTGATGGGGGCGCGGGAGTACTACAACTCCCGGAGGGCCATCTACGGCGACATCACACACAAGGCCATCCTCGTCGACGCCGCCGGCACCCTCCTCGCCCCCACCGAGCCCATGGCCCAGGTCGGCTCACACCCCCTCTCCCATCGCCGATTCGTATATTTGTGTCGCTTTGTTTGATGCGGAGGTTCTCATCTGTTCCATGAGATGCCAATGGCTGAGGCCTGCGTGTTTCCATGTGCTGTATGTGGTGTGCACGATGAGACAATGCGTGATTGGGGTCGATCTGATCTGTAGCTGTTTTGTTCGAGTATATACATAGATTTGGGTTGCGTGGACATGGAGATTTATTTTGTGCTCATCAGGTTTGGCTTTGGGTGGATTTGTTCCATGCAAGATGAGTTACGAAGAAAAGGTCCCTTTTAGTGATGATGGGATATGTATGTTTTGTGATGTAGCTTGTTCTAAATGTGTGTTTAGGTGTACAGACAATCGGTGAAAAGTATGGAGTGAAGTACTCGGAGGATGAAATCTTGATGAGGTACTGGAAGGCGTATGCGCAACCATGGGGTAGATCACGGCTGAGGTATGGCATTTTAACTTTCACTGTTCTATTGTTCCAACTTGCGTGCAGTTTTACTATATCCTGGATCACCCTGTATGATGTTGTTCTTGTGAAGTTACATTGAATTGAAAATTAGCTTCTGGGACTGAGATATTATGCCATCTCTGGTGACTGCATTACAGTGTGTCACATGTTTGTCAACATATCGCATACCTATTGCTTTTGTGCAAATCCCAATATAATGAATGTAAGTATGGATACATATTAGCTTAGGCTCCTCAAACTAGAATCGCCATTTCTTGTTGAAGCATTCATACTTGTATGTAATTTCTGATATCCAATTCCGATGTTATTATGATATAATTTTTAATGTACTCACAAGGTCATATTTGCTTCTGATTTGCAGAGGTGGCTTAATCATTTTGAATCGTGTAAGCAGGATTGCATTTCAATAAATGCACACAGCAGCAGTTCTGTTAGTCAGGTTAGTTAACTGTTAATTTCATGTTTATCCATTCTTCTTTTGTAAACCTCACAGAAGATATGTATTATACTGGAACTCTGGAAGTAGCAGTTAAATGTTAAGCTGTTAAACTTTCTGTAACTTAGAGATTGGGAGTTCATTTACCTAATTAGCAACTATAACTCTATAAGGGTAATTTCCGCTACACGATTTACTGAAATTCTATAACTTGTATTGGTAAAGGTCCTTCACAAAGATGGAAAGCAGTGATTTGGGGTAATTTAATGGAAGTATATAATCTTCATGTTTTATATGAAAATTGTAATTTAAGAAACATTCTGCTTCATATTTTTTCCTCCCAAAATTCAAACAAGAGGGGCTCGGGAGGGAAGGGCGGTGGCGGCCACGAGGAGCAGGATGAAGGGGAGAGGGTGATCCAAGAGCTCTGGGACACCATCGCTGGGGGTGACTCTGAGGTAACAATTGCTTCCGATGTATTCGATATGTTCGTCACCGGTAAATTACTCTATGTGCTTTGTATGTTGCATTAAAGGTCACTCTTTTTAGTTTTTAAAGGTCACTCATTTTAAGTTACAAGTACTAAGGTGGTGTTGCAGCGTTGATGGATCAGTGGGACAGTCATTTAAAATGTCTTCTGGACCTACTGAAGTATAATGTTTTCCAGTCACACTCAATATATATGGAATGTTTTTTTTCTGCTGATAAGTTATTAATACTGAAATGTTACTTTTCAGTATCAACCAACATCGGTTCCTCCTCCTGTAGTTCAACCCTGGGGTGCAGCTCCCGGTCAGAGTGTACCTCTTGTGACACCGCTGGTGCAGCCTGGGCATCAACCCATGGCAGCTTCAGCCGCATTGCCTTCAGTAAGTACTGCAAGACCTCTGGTAATGTCGATCACTTTTTTGTCTACCATATAAAATTTAAGACCTCTGCTGCATCATTCAATTTTGTCTACTATGTAAATATTGGATATCCTTGACCTTTCAATAATTCAGTTTGCAAATGCCCAGGTCAGCTCCACTGAACCTAGCTCTTCGGATTGGCAGGAGCACACTTCAACTGATGGAAAAAAGTAAATCATCTTTGTATTACTTTCTGTTTCAACTTTGTTAATCACAATTTAATTATTACATGTTTTGGTCTTTTTTTCTTATTTGCTATGTTTGCTATTTTTCTTTATCTAGGTACTATTACAATAAGAAGACAAGGCAGTCAAGTTGGGAGAAACCTGCTGAGTTGATGACACCTTTGGAGGTTAGTTGTGCTGTGTGCTTATATGCATCATTTATTTTACAATTCATATATGATATTGCTATGTTCAATGATGCTATGCTTCTGCAATTAAGCTTTAGAACTTTGCTTATGTATAAACTGAATATTTATCTGCATCAATAACATATTCAACTTTTGCATTTTGCCTCTGCATTTATCTACAAATTTTTAACAGGATTTTGCATTTTGCCTCTGCATTTATCTACAAATTTTTAACAGGACTCATATCTAAAGATTAAAAATTAGTAAACATTAAGGAACAATACTTATATGATTCTGCTTTCTTTTATCAGCAGCATTAGCATTTTAGCACCCTGACTTCTTTCATGTGATAATTGCAATACGTTTTATTCCCATTTTGCCTATTTTTGGTTTTCTATCTCTTTACCATAATTATCTGTCTTTTGTGGAGGAGCATTTACAATGAACCAAGAATGGATTCTTAATTTTTCCTTTCCAGAGGGTAGTGCATATTCTAATTGAAGAAATGAATTGAGTGGAGTTTTCCTTTTCTTCTTTGGTATATTAAATGCGCTTGAATGGTTTTCGTTACATATTTATGTGATGCAACAGAGGGCTGACGCCTCGACTGAATGGAAAGAATTTTCTACCCCAGAAGGACGAAAGTAAGTTCATACTGGAAATAATTGCCCCTAATGGTTTGTTATTTGGCAATTCATGGATTTTCTTTCTTGCATATTCTCACTATTCTATTGTTCCAGGTACTATTATAACAAAGTGACAAAGCAATCCAAATGGTCTATTCCTGATGAGCTGAAGGTTCTTGTTCTTTTAATGTGACATCTATATTTTTCTAATTGGAGATTGTAAATTTCTTCAATTACTTTTGTCTGAAGACTAACCTTCCTTTTCCTTTTGGTTCTATTAGTATGAAAGACTATGAAGATAGGGCAGTGGCACTAGCAACAAATCCTGCAAAGCTTCAAGCACTAACTAATAAGCTCAAGGAAGTCTGTATGACCTGTCCATTATTTGATACGGCTCGATGGGTAAGCCGCTGCTGAAACATTGCCCCAGCAACATTGCTTGTCTTGATGGGTGTCTTGGATCCTGATCGACCATGCATGCAATTTTTTTCAGGTACGCAATCTTGAAAGGGCTTACTACAAAATGTGGAATCTGTACTGTTCCGGTCGCAATCCGGAGCCGTTCAAGGTGAGAGAAGATGACAATGAGTTCCCGTTTGACCACTAACGAGCTTAACATCACCGGCTCTGTAAATAAGGGAGAGCTGTAGCATTATCTAGCATGTGACGGCTGCAGGCGCTTGTTTGATGCAGCCTGTTTGCCGTGCACATCACCTCTTATGGAGGCTTAACCTATGAACAGTACCAAAACATTGTAGGAATAGTCTGTATTCTTACCATTATTATTAGTTAGTGTATTTATGGGTGCTGAGTCATTCCTGGTCCTAGAGTTGTTGCGTCTTTGTTACTGTCAGTCTGTTGCTCAGTGGCTGCCAAGATGTCAAAAATAAACACCACCTTTTTATACTGGGAAATTTAGATATATGCCACACTAGAGTTCACAATTTTGAGGTATGCCATTGTAAAGTGATGCATTGGAAATATGCCATTGCAAACCCAAATTGCCTCTGCTTCCTCCTCGATCCTTTCCTGTGCTCCTTTTTTTGAAAGCAAGAACAGATGGGAGTGAGTGCGGCAGATTGGAGCTCGTGCGCCTGGGATGAAGGTGCTACCACAGCTCAGAACCATGGCGAGGCGAGCAGCGGCGTCGTTGGATCTATCTCCTACTTGCCTTGTTGGAATCTCCCATGAGGTATTAGGCTATAATCAGATTTTTCTGGATAGAGGATGGATCATAGAACTCCCATGGGGATTTCGGTTTCAGAACTTTCACACTAGATTTATGTACCTCTCTCCTTCCTGTCCTCACCGACCTTCTGGAGAGTAAGACCTTCTGGAGAGTAAAACCACAGGTAACTTCTCACCGCTGCTTTTGTGAGTGATTATGATTGCATTCTGGGATTATGTAGAAATGATCATTATTAGCACCAAAGTTTTGATTGATTAATATGTGTTGTGCCATGCCAAGTGCCATGTCGTCTTACTTGTCATCCATTTATTTATTTATTTATTACATTACAATCCACATTATTTCTCATGAATTAAATCTATGCAGGCATCTAGGCGTTTCATTAGAATTGTTGGTGAAATTTGTCAGAACTTTTGGGCCAGTAATACATTCAACAGTATCAGCTGGTCCATCTTCTGTGGGTGTAGATCTTCAAGCAGAGCAAAGGTATTGGTTCAGTCAACTGCTCTCCTAATATGCCATTGCTAGATTATGTAATGTGATTTTACTTGTTTGTTCATCTTAGGCGGGAGCGGTGCAACCTATGCTTCATTGAATTGGAAAAAGTGAAAAATAAGCTTCCGTTTCTTACAAGGTATTGTATAATCTAAATATGATACATTATTGAAATTGTACTTTTTACCTGCACTAGCTCTGTGACTTGACTGCAATGGTAACCTGCATTCACTGCTTGAGTACTACGTTTCAAGAGTTTATTTGGTTATACAATATATGAGACGTGAATCTTAATGAATTTGATTGTTCGTTTTATCTCTATCTCTACCACATATAATGCACCTAAAAAACAATCCTAAAGCCACACGGAAAATTGTACAACACAGTCATTAGCTATCCTAAGTACACCCAAAAAATTACACCCAAACCCAACCAACGTTCGAAATGAAGGGACAAGATCCCATCTAACCTTGTCTTTCTCTTACTCACTCAGATCCAACGGATCAGATTGCTGGGACCAAACCTCATCACTCATCAGCCGCCATGGCGTTAGCACGGGCACTATACTCTGTGAGGTCGTAGTTGTATCTCCGATCGCTACAAAATTATAGGCTTGTGCCAAGGGTCTGCGTTTATATCTACCATCGAATAATGCACCTAAAAAACAATCCTAAAGCCACACGGAAAATTGTACAACACAGTCATTAGCTATGTCGAAATCGGGTAGAAGAATTGAACGAGTGGTCGGAAGGTTTTACGATCACGATGGTCATGGTCGAAAGCCATGTGCACTGTTTACGACCACTTTGGGTGAGGTCGAAGGTCACCCGAAAGGCGTACGACCACGTTGGCCGAGGTTCGTAGTCGGAAGGCTTACGACCACGTTGGCCGAGGTTCGTAGTCGGAAGGCTTACGACCACGTTGGCCATAGTCTGCAGTCGGAAGTCGGCGCTCGAGCTTGCGACTTCGCTGTGAGGTCGTCGTATGCGGTCGGCTGCGCCCGGGAAGACTTGAACGTAGTCGTAGATACCTGGTAAGTGGTCGTGTGACCTGTAGGATCGATCGTTTGGTCTGGGAGTCGGTCGTACGGTCTTCTGGGTGGTCGTAGCATGTGGGAGCTGGTCGTATGGCTTGTGCACACATTGTTATATGAGACGGTCGTAGCTTAAATCACGCGATAAACGGTCGTAGCTTCTGTTAACCGGTCGTATGGTCTCGCTCGCGAAGCGGTCGCAAGACCTGGGAATCGGTCGTAGGCTTTTGAGCATTGCGTGTTGGGTGGTTCCGACCGGTCACGTATTTATGTGACATTCATTATGTGACAAAACTATTTGGTTATACAATATATGAGACGTGAATCTTAATGAATCTGATTGTTCGTTTTATTTTTTACAAATTTTATCTTGTTTTGTATTTTACCGTAGCGTTAGCACGGGCACTATACTATATTAAAAATCGCCCAGTCCTTCGTTTGGCTACTTTGGTAGGCGCAGCCAGCCTTTGACATGACATGACATGCATGCCCCCTCCGTATGGGTTGCGACGCGACGAAGGCAGGTAAAGGTTCCCAGCAGAACTCGTCCTTGGCATAGTGATGAAACGCTTCACCAGCCTGATAGTCCACTGCTTCTGCTTGTACCACACCAGACTTCCGAATTTTTTTGTACGAATAATTCATTTTTTATTCGAAATTACAGAAATATACCTGAAGGAGATTTTTTTACAAAAATAGGCTCAAGTCGCTCAATGGGAGGGCGACTGGAGCCTATCGCCCAACCAGAAGCCGATTCTGTCCCTGTCGCTCTACCATCACGCGACTGCATCCAGTTGCCCTCCCATTGGGCGACTTTAATGCAGTCGCCCAATGGTTGAGCGACAGGGACCAAACCTTCGCCAAAAATAGTGAAAATTGGTGAAGATATTTTTCATTGATCCAAAAACCTTCAGAAAAAATTTTGAGCAATTTCGGCTACGGGTTCAAAAGTTATAGCAGTTTCAATCACTCCCTGTTTCCTCTCTTTGTGTTCCTCGATTGCTATAACTTTTCATCCCGTAGCCGAAATTGCTCAAAAATTTTTCTGAAGGCTTTTGGATCAATGAAGAATATCTCTACCAATTTTCACTATTTTTGGCGAAGGTTTGATCCCTATCGCTCAACCATTGGGCGACTGGATGCAGTCGCCTGATGGTAGAGCGACAGGGACAGAATTGGCTTCTGGTTGGGCGATAGGCTCCAATCGCCCTTCCATTGGGCGACTTGAGCCTATTTTTATAAAAAAATTTACCGCAGGTATATTTTTATAATTTCAAATAAAAAATGGATTATTCGTACGAAAAATTCCCAGACTTCTCATCATCTGATGGTTCAACGCCCCTAGTGATCACCAATGCTAACAAAAGTTGTTAGTACTAGCCACATAGGCGTGGCGCAACGCCACGCCAGGCACCGTGTGGACCGAAATTAAAGAGGAAAAAATTCGTAGAAAAAAGAAAGCGAAGGGTTTTTTCGTAAAAAATCGTGGGCCTTTTCGCAATAAAAGGAGACCAGAGGGGTTTTTTCGTAAAAAACCGATGGCCTTTTCGGAAGAAGTAAGGGCCTGTTCGTAATTACGGGAAACCTCGGGTCGCAACCCAGCAAAAAAAATATGCAGGGGCTTATTCAAAAAAATGCAGGGACCTTTTTGCGATAACGGAGGACTTATACGTAATTTTCAAAAAACTGAGGAAAAGTGACTCGGCCGGCCGTACGCGGATTCCCTCGCCACGCGCCGGCCGGCCGAGCGTGGGAGCGTGACGTGGAGCGCTGGGGGGCCGGAACCCCCCCGGAAATATGGCTGTGATGATTCCGATAGGATCGTAAGATACTAGTATAATTCTACGGTATAGGATAATTTTGATCTCAATCCTACGTAGGATTTTAATTAAGAAAAACCATAGCAAATACCTTATAATACTCGGAACCATAATTTTCAAGGTACGTACGATCTTATCATAATCCTAAAATCGTTATAAAATCCACACGAAAACGAAGGTTGATAGCCGACAACCTTGACGGCCAAGTGCTACAGTAACGTCTGTAGCCAGCACGTGACGGTCTGAACTTGACTTTCGGCTGCGACTGATATCTTTTGACGCTAGTACGAATATTTGTATAAACAATTAAATATCAATAAATTGATAAGCCGTTTAAAAAAACGAAGAAAAAACTATCCTAATTATTTATTTAAGAAAAGTCATAATCTATAAACTGAGAGGAATAAAACGTATAAACGATCAAACCGGCTAGCTACTCCATGATAAAGCTATAAGCTGAAAAAATCACCTTTAGTAGCCTGGAAAAAGGTATGTAGGCCTGAAAACCAAGGAGGATTAGGATTGCTTGATCTTACTGTCCAGAACAATGCTTTGCCAACGAAAAATCTGCACAAGTATTTCAATCATGCTGACTTGCCGTGGGTGAAGATGCTAACGAAAAATTCGACAGAGGGTTCTTTCTGGTGGAGAGATAACTTTAAGCTATTACAAATTTACAAGGGCATTGCAAGCTGCAATGCTGGTAAAGGAAATACAGTTTGTTTTTGGAGTGATCTTTGTAATGGAAATCTGTTGCAACAGACATATCCGGAATTGTTTTCTTTTGTCAGAGCAACCAATATGACAGTGGCCAGTGTCTTTGCTGCGGAAGAGTTTCAAGAGTTATTTCATTTGCCACTGTCAGTTCAGGCTTACACTGAATTCTTGCAAGTGCAGGGGATTCTTAATAACACAGAACTTTCTGAACAAGAAGACCAGTGGACTTATATTTGGAACAGTGGAGTTTATACTTCGGTGAAGGCTTATAAAACTCTCATGGGTCATGCACAAATACCTGCCATATACAAGTGGCTTTGGAGTAGTTGCTGTCAAAAGAAGCATAAAGTTTTTTTCTGGCTTGTTCTAAAGAACAGAATAAATACAGGCAAATGCTATGTGCCATCGCGCCGCCCACCCTATGGAGTATGGACCATGCGGCCCACGGCCCATACGCTAGGAAAAGCACGGCAGTTGGGTGCGCATGCATGGAGTGTGCACCATTTTTTCTATCTTGGAATAACATTATTTGACTCCCTTAACTTTCATCGTAGTCTAATTTTTAACCTTCAGCTTTAAACTGAATATTATACCCCTTCTTAAGTATCAATACCATCTATTTTACCCCTTTAAAATTGATTGAAGGTGGTTTTAGTTTATGAGGCTCTTAGTGGTACTAACATGAAAGTGGTTTTGGTATGTGAGCTTCTTTGAGTGACATGATAGCTTTGTCAACCTGGTCATCACAGCGGGCCCACCCGTCAACCTCAATCTCTCCTCGTCATCTTCTCTCCATCTCACCTAAAGCTCTTGCCCATAGCCTCCTGACCTCCTCCTTCCTGCTCCTCTCCCCTCGCCTCTCATCTATCGCGGCCACGACCTCCACCATCCTTCGCCTAGCCGCTTCCCTTCTCCACCTCTTGTCCCCCGTCCATCCTCCTCCTTCCATGGAAGCGACAGTCTTGATACCGACAAGCGTGAAAATCGGTAAGTTATGCAACAGTGCAGTGCGGTGTTGGTTTTCTGTTTACGCTATTCCCCTCGTCAATAACAATGAATACTTGGTTCTGGAGTCATGGCAACACCAAATGAAAAGCTCGGTAAGGTGTTTTGCAGCAAAATCTTGACGAAAATATAGTATGATAGTGTAACGACCCACGTCGTTGATTAACCCTAATTAGCGAATTAGGACGTTAAGTAGGATTAATCACATAAATGATAATCCAAAAATACGAGGGAATTTAAAATTTTCTACATAGTCGTATAAATTGAAATCAACGAACGGTAAACGAATACGCTATTACCGTAATTTTATCGACGAGGGCGAATATTCAACTATATAGACTCAAGCGAGAAAGAAAATTTAGTTGCGCAGCTAGTATAGTATTCAACTCAATTAAATTATATATATAACAGTCCGTAGTATAACAGTAATTTATTACAATCCGTAGATGGTAAAATCAATAACATCCATTGAACAACAATTAGGACTTATATCAAGTCAAATAAAAGTATTACAAATTGCATTACATGATAGCGACAATCTGAATTACAACAAATATACAATTCCATATCTCAACCAAATAACCATCTCAACAATTAAGAGTTTGCAATACAATGGTATTCCGTCAGAAAGTATATGATTCAATTTACATCAAGTCCATCTCTTACATAATTATTACAATAGGGAAATGAAGAATAGAAATTACATTAAATTGTATACCTCAATATTAAGAGAAAGCCCTATTACAATTTAGATCATTTCATACATTAGAAGATGTCGTCGAGTTGCCACCACACCACTATTCTAATTGTGAACAAACCAGTAGTTATAATGCCGAAAAAGACCGAACAAAAGAACGAATAAAATAAACAAAAGAAAGAAGAAAGAATTGCCGTCAGAGCCCTAGCGATTAACTTCGGGCGGGGTAATCCGTTCACGGAGATACCTGACCGTCCGGGGGCCAGTCGGCACCTCTCACAACCATAGGCTCATCACACGGTATTTTATTATTATACAAACATGTTTTGAGTATAGGGATCAACTAAAGCAAAGCCAAAAATACCCTAATCCTATTTTCCAAGCCCAAACCACAATAGAGAGGCACCTGTCAAAACCATGCCCCCATATCACAATCTCCCTCAGATAGCACACGGCCAGAGCCAGTGAGGCCAAGATAACACCTCCAGCCAGCACACCATCACGGCCAAAACCACAGCACTGCCAGCCAAATATCCCACTGCCAATACCTTAATAGCCAACCAGAGGAAAGAGCGCAAGAGATAGAGCAAGGCACGGTAAGCAATCCCCCAAACTCCCAGCCAATCCCCAAGACCAACAGAGAAGCCAGCCACCGACTGGAGCCCTAAGGCCAGGGAGGCGAAGGCACAGCAAGCCGAAGGAGCAAGGCGACCGTGACGGTGGCAGGAGAACCGCAAGCCAGCGCCCACAAGCCAACAACCGCAAGCCAGCGACTGCAACCAGCCCCAAACCCTAACCACTCCTTCAAGCAACCGTGCAGGTAAACCTCACCACCATCACCATCCATAGTATACAGTTATCCCATTCATACAACCTAGACTAGAAACCATACGCATTCACAGTAGAGCACATGAACCCATACGAGCATGGCACCAGAAATAGCAGAGGAGAGGAGGGTTACCAGGAGGGCGGCGGCTGCGGGTTTCCCGGCCGAGCCACTAGTTCGCCGCCACCGGTACTCCCCTGGCGTACGGCGACGGTTCACCGGCGGAGACAGCCACGGTCACCCGCCTCCCAAAACCTAACCCTAGGCAAACCTCACAAAAAGTTAGCAAATCACAAATTTAGAGATCAAAGCAAATAGCAACCAAACCACATCAAGCCAACCCTAGATTGGGTGGGATGGAGGAGCTAGGCGCCAGATCTGGGCCTGGGCCATAGATCTGGCCGGGGAGCTATGCAGCGCGACGGGGAGCCGGCGTGAGGGGGAGCGGCACCGAGGGGAGGCGCCGAGCGCCGGGGAAGAGGCGCCGAGGCGCGGGTGCGAGAGGGTGGCGGCGCGTTGGGGGAGCCGGACCGGGCGGCGGCGTTGAGACCCGAAGGCGGAGGAGAGGCGGCGCGAAGTCGGCGTCGGCGTCGGCGTGGAGAGAGAGGCCGAGAGAGAGAGAGAGAGCCGGCGGAGGGGGCGAGAAAAGAGGAAGAGGAGGAGGAGATGGAGAGGCGTCGGCAGAGGCAAAAAGGAGGGGGCGTCGGTGGGGAAAGAAAGAAAGGAGGAGCCGAGGCGTCGGCCGAAGGCCAGGGAAAAAGGGGGCCGGATAGAAGAAAAGAATAGGAAAAGAAAAGGAAAAGGGAGAAGAAGAGGAAGAAGAAAAAGAAAAAGAAAGAAAACTAAAAAGGTGAAAAATTAAAATGTGCATTTAGGAATATTTAGAATCATACAGTATAACAACTTTGCGCTAGTAGACTTGTTAAAAATTAAGGAAATTAGCTGCGGACATTTAGGAATTTTGTATTCGACCATTAATTGTATAAACTCGATAGAGATTCTTTTAGGACTTAAATGAAAACCTAGAAAGCCGCAAGTATATCTGGCAAGATTCGTTTAATTACTTAAACAATAGCATCTCTTCGACGCCATAGATTAAGTCAGAAGTCTAGGATAATTCTTAAGTTCTTATAATAAATGTAATACTGTCGATGGATTAAAACTGGTACGTAGGTGTATTAAAATTTGTGTATCGTCGTTTAAACCATTCTAAGGTACATTTAACTATTCAGACAATTTGATTAATAGCATTTAAATTACAGAAATCCACCCTTGGTTACTTAAGGTCATTAGAACAAGTTAATCGGGTCCGATGATTTAAAAAGAAGCGAGTCAATTAAGCTCATACGCATACAAATTTAATTAGAGTACTATAGTCTAAGACCATTTTGATTGCAGATTTAAAAACCCAGATAAATTGATTAGGTCTGTCTAAATAGTAGAAGACCATTAATCAATATTTGCAATGATTAGAATAAATGTATTGCCATTTGTAAAGCAAAGTCGTAGCATGTACCAATTTAATTGATGCATTGTTAATTAAATCATTCGAGGTTATAACTAAATACTTAATTCGCCTGGATAGTGTTAAATCATAGAATTTTCCTAGTAAAAATTATTGGATACTAAAAATAAACTAAATGACGCCATAAGCTGGAAATTGCACGCATGCGGAGCAAATGATCATAATATCATTATATCATTTAGATCATTCTATTACGTATTTAAATGCCCAGCTAAATTTTGTCAGTCGAATATAAACCATAGAAATCCACTAATAACTATTCTGAATTATTAGAATAAATTAGGAAGCCGTTGGAAGATTTAGAACTAGTCATGACGACTAGAATAACCTGTACCAAATTAAAATAATAAGCCATGACTCAAAAGTTGTGCCCGCCAATTAATCTGGTACTTAGTAATTTAAATAGCATAAGCCGTAACAATCCACAGCTAACTAAAATAAAACCTAGCGACTGTACAAAGACGCTTTAGTATAATTCAATTAATAATTAATTAAGAATTAATTTCATTGGTGTAGATAATTAATCACGCGCGTACTGGTTACGAGAAAGGACCAATACCAAAGAAAAAGGAATTTATTTAAATAACCATAAGACTTATAAGTGAATTAGAGGTAAATAGATGCACATCTAGGAGAAGTTAATCGGATATGATTGCATGCGCGAGGTCGACTAAGATTAATATTCACCAATAATTATATGTGTATATATTTAATTGTATCGCAAGGGTAGGTGGTCAGAAAGCAACAAAAGATTGAGTTTAACTTGTAAGTAAACAACCCAGTCTATGCTAGGAAAAATAACGCCAAGTGACGGGTATAGAATACGAGTTAATTAGGGCTAAACCACGATCGGGTTAAGTTAAGCGGAGCCTCATCCTAGGAGCACAAGCACATCGACACATCGTATTTTATTATGTGCTCGTAAATTAAGTCGTAGCCAACGTATCTAATTGCATGCCACAATCCAAGCTACGGGGATAACTTCACCCGATCCTACTTGAATCCGAGTATATGGTTAAAGTCCAGGCAAGTATCCTTTGAACAAGTCTTCAAAATAGGTTCATTACAAATCAGTATTTTATAGTGTGCTAATATCATCCTGCATTGAAAAATAAAAGAAGATTTAAATTACTACGATGATTACGAAAGAATGGAATAAATGGCAACTGATGGAGCAGTTGGCCCTATTAGTAGTAAAAAGGTGGGCAGAGGTTGCCAGGGTAGGCGTGAGTGGGAGGTGTGGAACCTCCGCATAAGAATAGAATATAATGAATTACAAACTTCATTCATATGAACAGACCGTACCAACTCGTATCAACCAACGTTCCGTTTTCACGGGCAGTCGGTACTCTAGTGAGGTGTTATATTCTCCACATGAGTGATTTTTATTTATGGGTTAGGCCCAAAGGAACCGGTATAAGACCGGAGCGTAAGAACCCACAGGCGGGTTACGCATTGGCGTTATATGACGCTGGCAGGGGGTTGGGGAAAGGTCGGAACACCCTACCAGCCAACGGTTATGTCGTTTTCAGTGGGTCTGTGTGAGGGTTTTACACCGCTCCAGGCTGTTGATTGTGTATAACCGGGTGGAGATGTAATTACTTAGCTAGAGATAATTGTACTGTACTCTGTTCTGGGCGCCACTTCAAAGGAATTGCGGATAACCCAAGAGCCAACACGAGCAGAGTGATGATGGGTAAAGTGATACAAGCTTGCGCAATGCTATCTAAATCATGAATTCATGCCCGTCTCCGGGAAAGGAGAATTACGGAAACTTATGGGGTTTTTTGCTGTTCATGCGTATGTTCAGTAGTTTTCTAAATTAATAATTTGGAATTCTTCAAAACCAACAACCCTTATTTTCTATATGTCATGGTAATGAATTTGAAGATGAATCAGAGTATAGAAGAATGAGCAAGAGATTTGAGGATAGGAATTGAGATTCCTAATTGTGTAAAGGTTAAGCATTCGGTGCATTTTTGCTAATATCGCTTGCTGAGTACTTTTGTACTCACCCTTGCTATTATCTCCCCCTTTGCTTAGGAGCATGTCAATTCAGAGATTAGCTAAGATCAGAAGAAAGCTACCTGGATGGAATACCGTGGACTCGGATTACAATTAGGACAAGGTGGATACTCCGTATAAAAGCATTTTTTTTCTTAGGAAGTAGTTAGAATATTTTGTCTAAAGATTGTAATATTTAAGCCCTTGAGGCTTTGTAATAAATTTTAGCCCTGCGTGGCGATATTCTTGTAATATCGTGTTTTGTCTCTAATTATTGTTCTGCTGCAACACTCTGATAGCTTATTATTCGTTAGAGTGATGTTTTATCGGCTAAAACGAATAATAATCCATTGATTGGTGTTATTACCCCATGGTAATAATGCGGGTCGTCACAGATAGCCTTCTATTTTTAGTAAGTTTGGAATTAATGATTATGTTGGTTGTTTAATACTATTTCTGGTGGTTTATCTACAATGTTTTTGTGTTTGAGCTGTTGGGTCTGCGTGAACATCTATTTCTTTGATTATTTTCAACAAATGAAGCATTAGGGGAAGTTTTATAAAAAAAGGATGTAGGGAACTTGTATTATTGTTTTTGAGAGTTTAGAATTTACGTTATTAATTATTTGAGATCCGTTACAACGCACGGTACTTAACTGATTGTTGTGTATATGCCATCCTGAACTTGGGGACGAAGTCCCCTACCGTGGGCAACCGGTTAGGACGAGCTTCCGTAAAAGGACGTTAAGTTGTCTGCAGATGGTGACACCAACTGTTTCTTTTTTGTTGTACATGTGGGTCATTGCCTCTTTACTTTTTTATTTTATTTTATTTCGCGAATTTTGGGCAAAAAACATTCGTCAAGCAGCATCGTTTATTGAGCTGTTGCATGGATTAGATGATGGGTGTGTGTGTGTGTATATATATATATCCTTATTCACCGTTACATGCAAGAGCTTGCTAGCACATTACAATTTGTAGTATCCATCATTTCAACAGTTTTGCCTTCCTTCCGCAACAACACGTGTCATCACTGCAGTAACTATGTTGCCCGTTATATCCTCCGTCGTCGCAGTACGCTCGGCATGGATCGGATGGGCAGTTTGGCCAACTGATACATGCGGGCGCAATATCATCCACACCATCCCTAACTCCTACACACAATGAAGCACGGTAGCCATAAATCATTTAACACGTTACACACAAATCACTTTGGTATATATGTATGTGTGAGTTAAATTGAAACACTGCGAAAGCATATACAAGGATAAAAGGAATTGAATGGATCTAGATAAAGAAATGAGTATAACAATATGCATAACTATAAGAACTGCCAAGCATGTACAGAACCCTGAACCCTTATGTTGTTCTTGAGAAGCCCCATGATAGGAAGCTAGCAAGTGCATGCTTTTCTTCTACAGTTGTTTCTTACGCTCAATTTGTCACTAACAATGTTCCTTTTGCTGGTGTTTATATAGATGCATGAGACAAATCGTGGAGGAACAATACTTCTTCCCTTTTTATTCTCTCCTGCACCCGTTTCATATATACGCACACTAGTTGGAATTAATTTATATTCTTAAAGTTTAGGTGCCAGATTACATGACAATGAGTATTGTGGTAGTGCCATTTGGGGGTTTATGAGGTAGCATGCATGCAGATGGGAACTTGCCCAGTTGCCCTCTAAACACTTGTGATTCTGTGGGAATCGGATCCTCTGACTTTGCACTGTGCAAAGTTAGAGTAACTTTGCATCTGAACCGCCCGATGCAAAAAGAACCGTCCAGATTGAAAAGCCACTCTGTTTAATCTTCGGCTTCTAAAAGGCAAAATCATTCGAAAGACAAAAGTTGAAAATTGTTTGGAACATGGCATTAAACTGAGTGCAACCGAATTCTAAGTAAAACTCACGATCTATACGTTATCGACTCACCGTCTATACATCTTTATGTATCGAAGCATTCTTGTTAATTCAAATATGAGGGCAGACGGCATTGACGGGAAAGATCAACGTTCTGAGACTTCGTTGAGCGGGACCCCGCCGCCGGAGCCCCTTTGAGGGGGTGCAAAGGAAGGGTAAGATTGATTAAAGACTAAACTGCTCTCAAGGATATGGTACAACAGCAGCACGACCGATCTAATCCTGACGGTATTAGATGCCACCACGGCCGCCTTTGTTCTAATCTAGCCATAGATCATTTCACACATTACACAAATATCACTTTTGTGATCAACTCGGCTTCGGCTTCTTGCTTCTGGCTTATTTTTCACTATTCATAAGTTTCGTCTTTTTCTGAACTTTTGTCTTTTTATTGAGTTTTTTTGCCGGTTCTTTTTTTTCCTGTATTTGTTTGTATTATATGTAATGGGCTAACATATTTTTTATATTTTTAAATTTTTTTAAATTTAATTATGCTAAATAAGGCTCTGTCAGGTACAGTGCTTTTTTCAGCCAGCTACAGTGTTTTCAGCAATAAGCCATGAGCTTTTCAGCCGAACCGATCACCACCTATATGTATGTGTGGGTTAAATTGAAACATTGCAAAGGCATTCACAATGATAAAAAAAATTGAGGATCTAGATAAAGAAATGAATCTAGCCATAGATCATTTCATACATTACACAAATATCACTTTTGTATATATATATATGTATGTGTGCATTAAATTGAAACATTGCGAAGGTATTCACAACGATAAAAAAAATTGAGGATCTAGATAGATAAAGAAATGAAAGTACCAATATACTTGCCTGCTGCATGATAGGACAAGAAAGCGGTAGACATGACCGCAACAACTGCCAAGCATAGAAACCCTTTGGTATTCTTGATAAGCGCCATGAGGAGAGGCTAGCTATTCTGTTTCTTCTACTGATGTTTTGTCACTACAATAATGTTCTTTTTTTGGTGTTTATATAGAGACATGAGCAAATCTTAAGGATCAATTTTTTCTATTCCGTTCCGTACATACATTAGCTATAATTAATTAATGTTTTTGTGGTGTTTACATAAAAGACACGAGCAAATCTTCAAGTATCAATTCTTACGTTTTTATTCTCTCATGCATTAAAGCTTTCTCCCCTTTTCATTCGCATACTAGCTAGAATTAATTACTATTTTTATGATCTTTATATAAAGACATTAGCAAATCTTCAAGGATCAATTTTTGCTATTTTTATTCTCTCCTATTTTAATGTTTTCTCCCTCTTTTGATACCAATATTAGCTGGAATTATTTGTTTTTTCCCTTTTTGACGTAGCAGGGATATGATCCATATCTTTACCTTCACTGCTGCTAAAAATAGAAATGAGTGGTGGCTGGCGGCACTCTCCCCCTCCCCCTGACCCCACCTCAAGATTTTGCGTGCTGACATGTGGGCCCGCCCACGTCCCATCACGCACGTGCCTTACCCTTGTCCGTGTTGCCCGGGCGCTAAAAACTTGTGCTACTCGTTCGCAACAAACAACAATCTTGCAACTAATTGGCAGCAAACAACACACTCAAGCCTCCCCTCCATGTTTTCTGTTGTTGTTATATGTAACAACAATATCCTCAGCTGCTCTCCCCTGGGTGCAAGAACTCAACTCCTAGAGACCACATGTTATGGCTGACTGAGAAAGGGACAATGACGGACTCAGAATTTCTGATATAGGTGTTCGAAGCTAATAAAATATTATTTAAAGGAAAAAAGAAAAGTCATTGATGAGGAAATCAAAGTATAAATTATCCCAACAAAAAATCTTATAAAGGAACTGCCCCTAACAAAGGGTTGCCGAAGAGTGCCCATTGGTGTGTCCGCCATGGTGGTCTGATGGCCTCACTCGACGACATCTTGGAACATGTCATAGTTCACATGCAGCTATGCAGTGGTGATGCCCGTGGAGCTGGCCATGGCACCAGCGTCGACATTCTGGGTGATGACTTGGGGTAGGCTCTTTTCGGCTGTGGCTGGTGTCTTTTAGTTCTAGTGTGAGCGTTTGTATAAATAAACCGAATACTGATAAGTCGCTTAAAAAAGACTATCCCGATAAATCATTTTAAAAAGATATGAAGAAACCATCATATCATTTTTGTTTGCTCGAGAAAGTTATAAGGTATGAGCTGAAAATCAGGCCTAAGCCTAGCATCTCGGTGCATGCAAATGTACGTATTTGCATGGTGCACACCGTGCGCGGTTCGCCGGGTACATCCCCGATCCCCCCGCATGTTACATACACGATCTTCGCCTTCATCTACCTCGACCACCTGTGCATCGACTGCTTTGGGCGCCACCCGCGCTCACCACTAACAGATTCCACTCGTCGAACGAGCTGACGGACATATTACCTTTGGTTCATTCCCATCAGGAATTCATTATTTCCGTAACGTAATCACAAACACCGTCAGAAAAAGGAAGTAATAAAAAGAACAGCTAAATACACACATTTTTCTTTCTTAATTAGACCCATTGCAGCACACATTTAGACCCACATACACATATTTGTCCCAATAACTCGCATCAATCAAAGGCGTACATTGCATAGGCCAACAAAGACATGGCATCGTATCAAAAATTTTCAAGAAACACATATTTTCATCAAAAGGAGCTAACTAGTCATTCTTCCGTAAAAGTGAAGTACCTATCATTCATTTCGCATACTAGTCTTGATACATCTCAATGGACATTTTTCTCAGGCCTCCAGCAACACACACAATTTGGAATTCTATGTTCTCATGTTTGCTGCTGTTGTGATGTATGAAAACATAAAGAAATTGTAACGCCCGCGTTTTCTAGCTAATGTAATCAGTGTAATTAGCATTAACAATAATAATTAGACGGCCTCATTAACATTAGGAATCAAACGCTACAATTTAGAGCCTGTTTGGCAGAGCTCCACCAACTCCAGATCCACCAAAAACAGCTCCACTCCACGAATTTTTACCCAAACGCTCCAGCTCCACGAAATCTGGATCCACCAAAATACTGAATCTAGCTCCAGATTCATGAAATCCATGGAGCACCTCAAGGGGTGCTCCACGAAACCTTGTTTCGTACCTACTCGTGGAGTTGAGTGGTAATTACCCACCTTTTGTCACTGGTTACACACCACATCCCATACCACCATAAAACCCATGGGCAAAACAGGCTATTCCCACCAAAAACTCAGTTTCGTGGATCTGGAGCTGCTATGCAAGCCAAACAGTTTTGTCTAGCTCCATGGTGGGATCCCAGATTCACGGTGGAGCTGTTTTTGATGAATCTGCTGCTCCAAATTTATTTTTTCAGTGGTGGAGCTCTGCCAAACAGGCCCTTAGAACTATTCACTGGGTTTCCAATTGCATGCCATACAACCAAGGACTAGTATGCTGAAGTAATAAACCTAGGTTGCACCAGCTGTTCTACCAAGTAGTATGTGTGTGTGTGTGTCCGACATGTATTGGACAACCACCGCTTCTTTGATACATATTAGAGCCAATGTAGGATTTGCTATTCAATAACTGTCGGGTCTATTTTTATGTGAAGATTGGTGTCTTCCATTGACATGGTGCCTAATGGCAATGGCATGACAAAGAAGTTTCAATACGTCATTATCAATGGAAGCTTTTGAATTTTTGTCATGGCGTGTTGCATGTAATCTAGCATTTGAGCCAATTGCATTGTTGAAGACCGGTTCCTCAAATCACTTGAAAAAAAGACCGGGTCCTCGTGTGAGAAAAGTCTAGTCCAAAGCCATGTGCCATAGCTAGGGAGCTTCTTCCTGAGAAACCTGAGCGATAAAAGGTCTTGACAAAAACTATTGATTTCACTGAAACCAACAAAAAGAGTCAAATATAAGGTTCTGCTAACCTGGCAACTCTGATTATCAGGCTATTTAACTGTTTGCTCATATTTTTGCCCTTCTCTTCAGTATTTTTTAAGCACATTGAGCTTTTCCCTTTTTAGCTGCAACTTAATTTGTTCTTCTGCAGGTGGGTAATTGAGCCACCTTTGGAAGTTGTTGTTCCTGCCAAGCGCACCCCGTGGCCTGAAACCACCGCCGAGTTTTCCTCTGAGTTGTCAGACGCCAAGCAAGACCCGGAGGATAGGCGGTTGTCAAGAACCAACAGATCATCTCGGTCCCGAAGCACCACGAAGCGGAAGGGTGACCTTCACGGGCGAGAGAACTAAGGCAGCATAAACAGACCTTGTAATGTATACCTTACATTATCGTACATCCGCACAAACTAAACTAGGAGGCATACCCAGTTGATCTGGTGGGTATTGTGTTTATTTTTTCCTGATGTTTAGCTCCTGTGGCGGGGATATGTCTTTTTTAATTCGTAGTTGTATTTGTTGTGCTGTAATATAAACTGCAACGGGCGTCAAGAAAATGGTGGCTGAATTCTGTATGTCATATGCTTTCTGAAGCAAGGGTTTCATGCTGTTACATGCTAGTATTGTGTCATCGATGTGGCCCTTGGTTTTTTTCCCCTGTGTTGTACTGAAGACTGTTGTTAACACAGAATCGTCTGGGCTTTGAATTCCCATTTTGAGGAGGCGTTCGTTTCTTACGAGTGTTTGAATAAGACAGAATATCATTAAAGTCCCATTTGGAACATCGAAATTTTCGTACAAATTTTGTAAGAACCGAGTGCCTAGGATTTCTAAATGCAAGTTCAATTTTGTTCTCTGGTCGGTCGGCTCCCTGTACATACATGTATCCAAAACGCGAATCAAAGACACTTTTAACACTGTTTCGCACCGTATTTATAAAAATAGCAGTATAGCGATAGTATAGAAAAAAATATCGCTTTTGCCGTCCGGCGGCCGGGCGACAGCGGCCATGAGGCGACGCGTGGCGCCTGCCACCCGGTGGCTAGCCGGTAGGCAGCTTGTCGTCTAGGGAAGAGGCGGCAGGTTGCCTGCCTAATTTTTTTTTCCATTTAGTGATTGTTTGAATTTTTAAATATACCAAATGAGTTTAAAAATTATGAAAATTTATGTACAGTTTCTTGACACAACGTTCCTCGTAGTGTAAGTTTTAGAGAATTTTAGCCATGGCGAATATTACTAAAGAATTCATACAATTTTGATATTTTTATGAGTTTTTTACATATGGCAAATGAGTTCTAAAAATTATGAAATTTTATGTGAAATGTCCGATATAGTAACAGTTATTATGTAATTTCTGGGGAATTTTATGCGGTCCGAATTAGCCACGTTTATTCGGATCAACTTAACCATGGAAATTTTTTCGTTAAATTCATGATTAGGTTAATTCGAACAATTGTGGTTAATTCGGATCGCATAAAATTTTCAAAAAATTACATAATAACTATTACTATATCGGGATATTTCACATAAAATTTCGTAATTTTTAGAGCTCGTTTGTTATATGTAAAAACTCATAAAAATATCAAAATTGTATGAATTGTTTTAGCAACATTCATCATGGATAAAATTCTCCAAAAATTATACTGCAAGGAACGTTGTGTCTGAAGGTTGTACATAAATTTTCGTAATTTTTTAAGCTCATTTGATATATTTAAAAATTTAAACAAACACTAAATGAAAAAAAATAGGCAGCTAATTAGGCCGGCTAATCAGCAGCCTAATTACCTGCCACGCGTCGACTCGCGGCCGCTGGGCGGCAAAAATAATATTTTTGTTAATATTATCGTTATACTGTTATTTTTATAAATACCATATGGAACAGTGTCAAAAGTCACTTTAATTCCCAAAACGCTATATGTGCAATTGTTCCTTTCAGAAATCACAGATTGTCCGCGCACGGTGGTGCAAAATCACGCGGCGCGCTCCATGGGTGAATAGAAAGTGTTGGGGTCTCTTTTGGCCAACGCTTTCCACGGGGCGTCCTTGTGCGCAGGGAGGACAGTGTGTGATGTGTTCTCGTCTTCTTTTATAAAAATCGCCCAGTCCTTCGTTTGGCTACTTTGGTAGGCGCAGCCAGCCTTTGACATGACATGACATGCATGCCCCCTCCGTATGGGTTGCGACGCGACGAAGGCAGGTAAAGGTTCCCAGCAGAACTCGTCGTTGGCATAGTGATAAAACGCTTCACCAGCCTGATAGTCCACTGCTTCTGCTTGTACCACACCAGACTTCCGATCATCTGATGGTTCAACGCCCCTAGAGATCACCAATGCTAACCAAAGTTGTTAGTATTCCGATAGGATCGTAAGATACTAGTATAATTCTACGGTATAGGATCATTTTGATCTCAATCCTACGTAGGGTTTTAATTAAGAAAAACCATAGCAAATACCTTATAATACTCGGAGCCACAATTTTCAAGGTACGTACGATCTTATCATAATCCTAAAATCGTTATAAAATCCACATGAAAACGAAGGTGGATAGCCGACAACCTTGACGGCCAAGTGCTACAGTAACATCTGTAGCCAGCACGTGACGGTCTGAACTTGACTTTCGGCTTCGACTGATATCTTTTGACGCTAGTACGAATATTTGTATAAATAATTGAATATCAATAAATTGATAAGCTGTTTAAAAAAACAAAGAAAAAACTATCCTAATTATTTATTTAAGAAAAGTCATAATCTATGAACTGAGAGGAATAAAACGTATAAACGATCAAACCGGTTAGCTACTCCATGATAAAGCTATAAGCTGAAAAAATCACCTTTAGTAGCCTGGAAAAAGGTATGTAGGCCTGAAAACCAAGGAGGATTAGGATTGCTTGATCTTACTGTCCAGAACAATGCTTTGCTAACGAAAAATCTGCACAAGTATTTCAATCATGCTGACTTGCCGTGGGTGAAGATGCCAACGAAAAATTCGACAGAGGGTTATTTCTGGTGGAGAGATAACTTTAAGCTATTACAAATTTACAAGGGCATTGCAAGCTGCAATGCTGGTAAAGGAAATACAGTTTGTTTTTGGAGTGATCTTTGGAATGGACATCTGTTGCAACAGACATATCCGAAATTGTTTTCTTTTGTCAGAGCAAGCAATAGGACAGTGGCCAGTGTCTTTGCTGCGGAAGAGTTTCAAGAGTTATTTCATTTGCCACTGTCAGTTCAGGCTTACACTCAATTCTTGCAAGTGCAGGGGATTATTAATAACACAGAACATTCTGAACAAGAAGACCAGTGGACTTATATTTGGAACAGTGGAGTTCATACTTCGGTGAAGGCTTATAAAACTCTCATGGGTTGTAACGCCCCCGTTACCAGGGGCGCGTACGGACACGGCATTCCGCAACTATTCACGCATGAACAGTTATGGAGTGTCGCGCAAGAGTATACCATTGCATGCTTACAACAAAAGTCCAGCATATATTTCAAGTATGGAATAACATCCAGTTTTTAACAGCGGGGCGTGCAAGCCCAAAGCATATTACATCACAAAAGACTTCCAGGAACTGCTTCGAGCGCGGCGAAGACCTAAAGCCACGGGTCCTCGTCAAAGAAGAAATCCTCAGGGACGTCCTCGACGGGGAGACCTTCACCAGCGTCTTGATCCTCTAAAGAGGGGATTAAGCAAGCCGTGAGCCAAACAATCGGCTCAGCAAGTCCCAAAGGGACTCTATCTTACTACATGCACGGAACATCAAAGGAAGGGAGTATACTTGGTTTATTATTTTGAGTGGATGCAGTTTTATTTGCAAACATTTTAATAAGACGGACCCAAAACTACTCCTTAAGAACTCAGGGATTTTTCATGAAGAGTTAATTAACCAACCTAAACAAGTTAAACATTTACAAAACTACTTAAGCTTTGCTGCTGGAATCACCCAAGTGACACAGCTCCATTAACCGGGAGCACGGCGTATTCGAATACCATTTATTTGACTCTGCAGAGTTTGCTCAACTTTACCCACACGATCCCTTAACTCCCGCTAAAGAGTTAAGAAAGCCAGGTCGTTTCACTGCTCAATTCTTTGTATAGGCTCTACCCGGTAGAATTCACTCGAGTCTGGCACAATAAACTCCCGTCCGCTTCGAGTGAACTCTACCGTTGTTAGGCACCCGCAGTACGGCCTACCTAACCTCGCTTTCTCAACACCAAGCCTTTACAACACCTGTAGAGTTTCAATTGAGTTGAGCAGCTACTAGACCAGTGTTGACAAGTCAACTCCTGTGGTTGAGCGATCACTATGTCATTTGCTCAGCGTAAGGGTCTAGTTCTATATTCTCCCCCTGGTCCGCAACCTTGCCAGGCCCGTGACCCAACCTAGGGTAAGCGGTGGGCGAAAGCCGTCTCGCGGCGCCCCACAACACCCTTACCCTAACTTCGTTCCTAGGGTAAGAGATGGGCGAAGACTAACTCGCCAGCTCTTCCCCAACCCTTACCCTACCTTGTGCACGCCGGCACTCTCCGCTCTAGGGCACGGTGTCCCATACCACCCTACCCTAGAGTCGGATTTGCAAATTCTATTGGCCCGCAGCCACAACCTTATCAGTATAAAGACTTTGCATGATAATAGTAACCTACAGTTATCTAGATTAACAGGTAATTAATTCTAGGGTTTCAATGGCATGGCTACGAATTAAACATGGCATTTATCGGGGGTAGGTCTAACTATATCACATGTCATTCTAAACATTTTATTTTACTTTAAACTAACATTTCACAACTAGCATAATGCAAATAGTATAATAACAATATTAAATAACATGGGTTGCAACATGATCAAAGGATTTGGAACTTGCCGTCAATCCGGACGATCTCAGCTAGCTCGAACGATGAAACGCCTAGATCCTGAGCCTGCTTTTGAACCTCCTGAATCTCCGACACTAGCGCAAACACATAAAATAATTAAATCCAGCTTGAGACTATTCAAGCGAGGTAAAATAAACTAATTAAAAAGGAGTAAAATGCATAAATCTCTAAATGAGATTTTTAGGAATTTATCTGGGATGAATATGTGGAAGTGAAGGCCAAATATGGGTCCAGGATATTATTTGGAGTAAAGTGGTGAAATTTGGGAATTTTTGGGATTTTCTAGGATTTATTTGGATTTTCTGGGATTTTAGAAATTGATAAATCAACTGGAAAGTCGGTGAACAGTGAAAGGCCGGCCCACAGCAACAGTGCAGCCCGGCCGGGGATTCAGCCCGCGCGGCCGAAGGCCAGCGCGGCCCAGATGGCCCAAGCGCTCGCGCGCGCGGCGCGGCCGAGCAGGTCGACTCGGCTCACCTCCGCGCGCCTCTGCGGTCCCGATGCGCGACGCGTGGCACGAGTGGGCGGCCAGGATGGGGCGGAGCGGGCGGACAGGATGGGTTGCGAGGTGGATCGAACGACGGAGAAGAGGGGAGGGCGGGCGAAGCGGTACGGGGAGATCGGGCGGCCGACATTATATGGCGACGGGGAAGATGGACGGTGGAGGGGAGGCCACGTCGCCATCGTCTTCCTCCCGCTACGCGCGCGCGACAGAGGGGCAGGGGTGGCGGAGCTGCTGCGCTCCGGCAACGACGATGGCCCCCGAGGGAAAAGAGGGGTACCACCGGGGTAGGTCTTGGTGAGGGGAGTCCATTTTGGGGCTTAGGAGGATGAGGGGACCAATGGAGAAGGCGGGAGAGAGAAGGGGGTAGTTCGGCTATTTGGCGGCAAGGAGGTCATCGGCGGCGAGAGGATTCAATCGTGGGCGGCTACACCGACAGGGGAACCCGGGGCTCACATTGGTGGCGGCGGTGAGTGCTGGGAAGCTTCGGAGGAGTCCGGCCACGGGAGAGGAGCTTCGGCCGGAGAGGAGCTTCGGCGCCGGCGCAGCACAGAGCTTCACCTGGCCAGGGGCAAACACCAAAATGATTAGCACACCGAGGAGGTGCTCTGGCCGAATGCAATCGAAGAAAGAGGGAGAGGAGAGGGAGTTTGGCTCCCGGGGGTCGCCGGCTCACAGGGCGGCAATGGCGGAGCTACGGGCGATAGGGCTTCGATTGGCGGCTCAGGGAGGTGGCTGGGAGCGGTGGGGAGTGATTGCGGACAGTGGGGAAGCTCGGGAAGCAAAGGAGGAAGAGGGAGCCGAGGGGGGGGGTTTATACCCGGGCGGAGGGAGGGGATCCTTCGGGGAGAAGGTAACGGGCGGCCTCCGGGGTCAACGGGAATGACGGGGCAGTTGAGGGCGTCTCCTCCGCGCAGTGGGGTGTGACCGGGCGCTGCACAGTGGTAATGGCGACGCGACGGGGCAGGAGTGGGTGAGCTGCGGCAGGGAGCGTGGGCGCGTCCGCGCGCAGGAGAGGGAGGAGCTGCCGCTGCCAGGTGGGGTTGGGCACAGAAGAATGGCGACGCGTGGCACGGGGTTTCTGCCGGCTTCAGACCGGGTGGCGCCAGCGCAATGGAGGCGGTCCAAAACGGTGGGCGGCGAGGGCGCAGAGGCGGTGCGGGGAGAGGGCGCCAGCGCGCACGCATGCGTGAGGGAAAGCGGGGAGGGGACGGGGCGCCAGCGAAGAAAGAAGGAGGCGCGGGCGCCGGGAGAAGGAGAAGGCGGAAAAGGGGCGGGGCGCCAACGGAAGGGGAAGGCGGTCACGCCCGAAAAGGAAAGCGGGGAGACCGGGGACTTTCCAAAAAGGGAAGGTTCCCAAAATCACTCAAAAATCCAGCAAAAAGTACAGAAATTTTTGGTTTTGAATTTTTGGGGTTTTTCATGGGTCATGCACAAATACCTGCCATATACAAGTGGCTTTGGAGTAGTTGCTGTCAAAAGAAGCATAAAGTTTTTTTTCTGGCTTGTTCTAAAGAACAGAATAAATACAGGCAAATGATGTGTCGTCGCGCCGCCCACCCTATGGAGTATGGACCATGCAGCCCATGGCCTATACGCTAGGAAAAGCACGGCAGTTGGGTGGGCATGCATGGAGTGTTCCTGTGCGTGGCACGGCCCGGCGTGCACCATTTTTTCTATCTTGGAATAACATTATTTGACCCCCTTTACTTTCATCATAGTCTAATTTTTAACCTTCAACTATAAACTGAATATTTTACCCCCTCTTAAGTATCAATACCATCTATTTTACCTCTTTAAAATCGATTGAAGGCGGTTTTAGTTTATGAAGCTCTTAGTGGTACCAAATGAAAGCGGTTTTGGTATATAAGCTTCTTTGAGTGACATGATAGCTTTGTCAACATGTTCATCACAGCGGGCCCACCCGTCAACCTCAATCTCTCCTTCTCTTCCTCTTCTCTCCATCTCACCTAAAGCTCTTGCCCATAGCCTCCTCCTTCCTGCTCCTCTCCCCTCGCCTCTCATCTATCGCGGCCACGACCTCCACCATCCTTCGCCTAGCCGCTTCCCTCCTCCACCTCTTGTCCCCCGTCCATCCTCCTCCTTCCATGGAAGTGATAGTCTTGATAACGGCAAGCGTGAAAATCGGTAAGTTATGCAACAGTTCAGTGCGGTGTTGGTTTTCTGTTTACGCGATTCCCCTCGTCAATAACAATGAATACTTGGTTCTGGAGTCATGGCAACACCAAATGAAAAGCTCGATAAGGTGTTTTGCAGCATAATCTTGACGAAAATAGAGTATGATAGCCTTCTATTTTTTTTAGTAAGTTTGGAATTAATGATTATGTTGGTTGTTTAATACCATTTCTGGTGGTTTATCTACAATGTGACTATGTTGGTTGTTTAATACCATTTCTGGTGGTTTATCTATAATGTTTCTGTGTTTGAGCTATTGGGTCTGCTTAAACATCTATTTCTTTGATCATTTTCAACAAATGAAGCGGTAGGGAAAGTTTTATAAAAAAAAGGATGTAGGGAACTTGTATTATTTTGTTTGAGAGTTTAGAATTTACGTTATTAATTATTTGAGATCTGTTACAACGCACGGTACTTAACTAGTTGTTGTGTATATGCCATCCTGAACTTGGGGACGAAGTCCCCTACCGTGGGCAACCTAAGTTAGGACGAGCTTCCGTAATAGGATGCTAAGTTGTCTGCAGATGGTGATGCCAACTGTTTCTTTTTTGTTGTACCTGTGGGTCATTGCCTCTTTACTTTTTATTTTATTTTATTTCACGAATTTTGGGCAAAAAAATTCGTCAAGCAGCATCGTTTATTGAGCTTACATCTACATGCAAGAGCTTGCTAGCACATCACAATTTGTAGTATCCATCATTTCAACAGTTTTGCCTTCCTTCCGCAACAACATGAGTCATCACTGCAGTAACTATGTTGCCCGTTATATCCTCCGTCGTCGCAGTACGCTTGGCATGCATCGGATGTGCAGTTTCGCCAGCTGAAACATGTAGGCGCAATTTGATCCACACCATCCCTAACTCCTACACACAATGAAGCACGGTAGCCATAAATCATTTAACACGTTACACACAAATCACTTTGGTACATATGTATGTGTGAGTTAAATTGAAACACTGCGAAATTGTATACAAGGATAAAAGGAATTGAATGGATCTAGATAAAGAAATGAATATAACAATATGCATAACTATAAGAACTGCCAAGCATGTACAGAACCCTGAACCCTTATGTTGTTCTTGAGAAGCCCCATGATAGGAAGCTAGCAAGTGCTTTTCTTCTACAGTTGTTTCTTACGCTCAATTTGTCACTAACAATGCTCCTTTTGCTGGTGTTTATATAGATGCACGAGACAAATCGTGGAGGAACAATACTTCTTCCCCTTTTATTCTCTCCTGCACCCGTTTCATACGCACACTAGTTGGAATTAATTTATATTTTTAAAGTTTAGGTGTCAGATTACATGACAATGAGGTAGCATGCATGCAGTTGGGAACTTGCCCAGTTGCCCTCTAAACACTTGTGATTCTGTGTGTCATCTTCTCGGGTGACTTGTGGTGTTAATGGCATAGTAGTTGGCCTACCACCTAATATAGCATGTGGCTGACTAAGAGGGTTTTTTTAAAGGGGTAAGACAAGGTTATGTTTGTAATTTTTTTTATCGCTAAAAAAGTCGAGAACAAATGTACAATCATGGAATTATGGTTGTAATTATGTAGAGGGTTTAAATGCAAAACCGTGTTCAGATCTAAATTGATGGAAAATGGATGCAGGGTTTTGCCTCAATACACCTCTTTTGAAAAGATTTTTGTGTATCTTCAAGTAAAAACAATCGTTAATAACTAGGGGTAAATATGTAACCTTTGTTTCATAATATTTATTCAATACGTATACCAAGAATACACATATCAAGAAGGCATAATATTTAAATAATATTTAATGAAATTAGATCATGCTTGTCGATAGGGACAAGCATGGTCTAATTTCATTAAATATTATTTAAATATTATACCTTCTTGGTATATGTGCTAGATAAATATTGTGAAACAGATGTAGTACTTATCAAGGAATTAGTTTAATATTGAGTGCAACCAAATTCTTAGACCCTGTTTAAAAGTGATGTGACTTTTGACTGACTGCGAGAAAGATTAAGAGAGTAAGTGATACACGTATTGAAAAGCCACTCCGTTTAATCTCCGGCTTCTAAAAGACAACCATTCAAAAGACAAAAGTCGGAAGTTGTTTGGAACATGGCATTAAGCTGAGTGCAACCGAATTCTAAGTAAAACTCACGATCTATACGTTATCGACTCACCGTCTATACATCTTTATGTATCGAAGCATTCTTGTTAATTCAAATATGAGGGCAGATGGCATTGACGGGAAAGATCAACGTTCTGAGTGTGGCCCTGATCAACTCGGCTTCGGCTTTTGGCTTCTGGCTTATTTTTCACTATTCATAAGTTTCGTCTTTTTCTGAACTTTTGGCTTTTTGTTGAGCTTTTTTACCGGTTCTTTTTTTCCCGTATTTGTTTGTATTATATGTAATGGGCTAACATATTTTTTTTATTTTTAAATTTTTTAAATTTAATTATGCTAAATAAGCCTCTGTCAGCTACAGTGCTTTTTTCAGCCAGCTACAGTGTTTTCAGCCATAAGCCACGAGCTTTTCAGCCGAACCGATCACCACCTTCGTTGAGCGGGACCCCGCCGCCGGAGCCCCTTTTTTTGAGGGGGTGCAAAGGAAGGGTAAGATTGATTAAAGATTAAACTGCTCTCAAGGATATGGTACAACAACAACACGGTCGATCTAATCCTGATGGTATTAGATGCCACCACGGCCGCCTTTGTTCTAATCTAGCCATAGATCATTTCACACATTACACAAATATCACTTTTGTATATATGTATGTGTGGGTTAAATTGAAACTTTGCAAAGGCATTCACAAAGATGAAAAAAATTAAGGATCTAAATAAAGAAATGAATGTCCCAATATACTTGCCTGCTGCATGATAGGACAAGAAGGCGGTAGACATGACCGCAACAACTGCCAAGCATAGAAACCCTTTGGTATTCTTGGTAAGCGCCATGAGGAGAGGCTAGCTATTCGGTTTCTTCTACTGATGTTTTGTCACTACAATAATGTTCTTTTTTTGGTGTTTATATAGAGACGTGAGCAAATCTTAAGGATCAATTTTTTTATTCCGTTCCGTACATATATTAGCTAGAATTAATTAATATTTTTATGGTGTTTACATAAAAGATACGAGCAAATCTTCAAGTATCAATTCTTACATTTTTATTCTCTCATAGATTAAAGCTTTCTCCCTTTTCATTCGCATGCTAGCTAGAATTAATTACTATTTTTATGATCTTTATATAAAGACATTAGCAAATCTTCAAGGATCAATTTTTGCTATTTTTATTCTCTCCTATTTTAATGTTTTCTCCCTCTTTTGATACCAATACTAGCTGGAATTATTTGTTTTCTTTCCTTTTTGACATAGCAGGGATATGATCTATATCTTTACCGTTGCACAGCCAGCTTTGTGTCACAAGACAATCTGAGGTTGCCACGTGGGCAAAAATGCACTGTAGCAGTGCGAAAAACATTATTTTTATTTGTTTTTATGGCTGCTACAGTGTATATGCCACGTGTCATAGTCCCATTGGCTTGTTACACCAACTCGGTTGTAGCACCGTTGCATATTAGAATTTTTCCCCTCCTTGACTCCCCTCAAGATTTTGCGTGCTGACATGTGGGCCCCTCAACGTCCCATCACGCTCGTGCCTTACCCTTGTCCGTGTCACCTGGGCGCTAAAAACTTGTGCTACTCGTTCGCGACAAACAACAATCTTGCAACTAATTGGCAGCAAACAACACACTCAAGCCTCGCCTCCATCTCTTTTCTGTCATAAAAATTAGACAAGAAAACGGATGCGCTAACGAGGTGCAACGAGCAAGAAAACGCACTCTCTAGCCTCCCCTCCATGTTTTCTGTTATATGTAACAACAATATCCTCCGCTGCTGTCCCCACCGGTGCAAGAACTCAACTCCTAGAGAACACCACATGTCATGGCTGACTGAGAAAGGAGCAATGACGGTGTTCGGAGCTAATAAAATATTATTTGAAGGAAAAAAGAAAAGTCAGTGGTGGGGAAATCAAAGTATAAATTATCCCAACAAAAAAATCTCAAAATAATATAGAAAAATTACAAAATAATTAAGCAAAATATAATTTAAACTCTTTGACCCTTCATGCAATTTTAAGGATAGACATTTCATTGTTCCTTAGAACCACCTTGCTAATTTGTTCAAAATTTTATACTATTTAGTCAACATTATCTATAAAGATTTCAAATCTGCAAAGTTCTTCGATTTTAAACACCCATAAACTATGAAGGAACTGCCCCTGACAAGGGGTAGCCGAAGAGTGCCCAGGGGTGTGTCCGCCATGGTGGTCTGATGGCCTCACTCGACGGCATCTAGGAACACGTCACAGTTCGTATGCAACTACGCAATGGTGATGCCCGCAGAGCTGGCCATGGCACCAACATCGACATTCTGGGTGATGACTTAGGGTGGGTTCTTTTCAGCTACGGCTGATATCTTTTAGTTCTAGTGTTAATGTTTGTATGAATAAGCCGAATGCTGATAAATCGCTTCAAAAAGACTATCACGATAAATTATTTTAAAAAAGACATGAAGAAACCATCATATCGTTTTTGTTTGTTCGAGAAAGTGAAAAGCAGGCCTAAGCATAGCATCTCGGTGCATGCAATTGTACGTATTTGCATGGTGCACACCGTGCGCGGTCACCGCTAACAGATTCCACTTGTCGAACGAGCTGACGGACATATTACCGTCGGTTCATTCCCATCAGGAATTCATTATTTCCCTAACGTAATCACAAACACCATCAGAAAAAAGGAAGTGATAAAAAGAACAGCTAAATACACACATTTTTCTTTCTTAATTAGACCCATTGCAGCACACATTTAGACCCACATACACATATTTGTCCCAATAACTCGCATCAATCAAAGGCGTACATTGCATAGGCCAACAAAGACGTGGCATCTTATCAAAAATTTCCAAGAAACACATATTTACATCAAAAGGAGCTAACTAGTCATTCTTCCGTAAAAGTGAAGTACCTATCATTCATTTCGCATACTAGTCTTGATACATCTCAATGGACATTTTTCTCAGGCCTCCAGCAACACACACAATTTGGAATTCTATGTTCTCATGTTTGCTGCTGTTGTGATGTATGAAAACATAAAGAAATTGTAACGCCCGCGTTTTCTAGCTAATGTAATCAGTGTAATTAGCATTAACAATAATAATTAGACGGCCTCATTAACGTTAGGAATCAACGCTACAATTTAGAACATTTCACCGGGTTTCCAATTGCATGCCATACAACCAAAGAAATAAATATAAGCCGCATTTTATTACAAACCAATTATATATATAATCCGTTCAATTATTACATTGGGAATAGTCAACGGATAAGTGTACATAGGGAGCATCTCATACATGCTTAAAACTATTTTGATTAATAGAAAATCAAAGTTACATTAAGACCATTTCATACATTTTACAAGGAGCTAAAGGAAAAAAGAAAGTAAAGTTGCGTTCATAGGACCCCATGCATTAGTATCAATCCCTGAGCCACCGCCGCACTACTATTCTATTTGCGAATAGAATGGTATAACAATACCAAAAAGACCGAACAAAAGGAATTAACAAAAAGAAATAAAAAGAAGAAGAAGAAGGAAGAAATCGCTGTTAGAGCCATAGAGGTTAATTTCGGGTAGGATAGTTCGTTCACGGAGATATCTGACCGTCCGAAGACCAATCAACACCTCTCACAACCATAGGGTCATCATTCAGCAATAAAACAAACCTGAATTTTTACTGAAGATCACTGTACAAGCCATCCCACCAAAATATCTTAGATTCACCCCCCTTAACACAGAGAGCACAGGGGAACAACCTTTCTGGTATTATAATAACTTAGTTGAACATGTTATATGGAACTTCAGCCGTGTGCGGCTATGTGGATGAATGTAATATATTGTCTCTAATTATTATTTTGATGCAACGCTCTAATGGGCTTATTATTCATTAGAGCGATGTTCTATCGACTAAAATAAATAATAATTTATTAGCTAGTGTTTTTATCCCATGATAAAAATACAAGTCATTGTAGAAACGAACATTAGCTCAGACATCAAAGTAAACTGATAGATATGTACACCTAGGTCACTAGATGAACAGATGAGCTTGACCACACAAATTGAGGAGGAGATGTACACCTAAGTCACTACATGCATCTGCACAAGTATATTTTCGTAAACTTAGTACATGGAAATACGCTAGAAATAACCCACGTGATAGTGCGATTCTAAGTAATATCGTTGTGTTTAACCCCTTCATATTTTAGTTATTTGGCATTTTATCAATATTTTAATATCGATCTTACGTATGATTTGTTTGGATTCAAGAAAACTCTAGAAGACTCGATGTATACATATGCAGAATAAAGACACGAGAATTTTTATACAGATTCGGGTCTTCTTCTAGAAGAATAATAACTCTATATCCTGTGTAGCTATTACTAAAAAAGAATTACAATTGACAGTAATGCGAAATGTCTAACACTATCTCCTACTCTAATGTGTTCTGATCTATCCAATCTCTTCTCCTCACTCCTCTCCGACGTTAACCTTTATATAGTTGATGAAGTGGTGGCTGTTGTCCCGCGTCCAAAGATGCCTCAACATTTCGGGTGATAACTGTCTGATGGAAGTTACTATCAGAGAGATATAGTGGCCCATTCGTCGTACGCTGGTTGTTGTCAGAGAGAGAACGTGTACGGTTTATTATGAATAAGCGCACGTTCTAACCACCCTGTCAGACGACTCTATGATGAGGTTGGTCATTGTAAACAGGGTAGTCGGAGATACACTAATTGGAGTAGCTGTAGTAAAACTTATGACTATATGGTTATAGAAGAACTTACAACCAAGAAGTAGTCGTAGTAAGACTTACGATTATGTGGTCGTAGAAGAACTTATGACCAAGAAGTAGTCGTAGTAAGACTTATGACTATGTGGTTATAAAAGAACTTACGATTAAGGAGTAGTTGTAGTAAGAAATTACGACTATATGGTCGTAGAAAGACTTACGACTAAGAGGTAATCATAGTAAGACTAACGACTATATGATCGTAAAAGAACTTACGTCCAAGGAGTAGTCATAGTAAGACTTATGACTACCCAGCGAAATATCCCCCTTATCGTTAAGGGGTATACTCGAAGAATATAATGGTGTAATAATTAGAAGATTATTACATCATCGTCATCTAGCCCTCCCCCCAACTTCAAGTGAAAATAATTTACTTGAGAAAGTGAGGTCATAGACGAATAGCAGTTGAAAGCAATGCCTTTTCGACCCTTATCGACCAGAAATGGGCTTGGACAATAATGTAATTTCGCTTGAGTTGTAAAAGATAGATGGACTTCAAACAGGTGAATTCCAATCGATTCCGCCGTCTTGGCTGTCTGCGAGAAGGCTCCATCACTAGACGTTGTGGCCCTCAAATCCTGGTGGATGTATCCGCCGAAGAGAGGGAAGAACGCATAAAGGTATCGTAGAATTGATTTCATCTTTAGGACTAGGTAGTTGTAAGGAACGATTAAATAGTGTTCTTTCTTTCTCGCAAAGTGTAGTCATGAACAACTATCAGGACGACCAAAGAGTCTGAACTGTTGGTCATCGGAGGAGAGGTGGAGAAAACCAAAGCTCCTCCAGCAAAGAGATGTCGACGGACAAAAACTACCGACAAGGAAATGGGGAGCACAAGTGCTACCATTCCCTTTTATATCCTTCCTCCTATTGCTCTGAGCGCCCCTATCAAGCAATTCCTTGCGGATGTGAGAATCGCAAGTGAGATAGGAGCTGCTATATTAGAGCAACCAACTCCTAAGATTAAGGTATCCTTCTACTACGATACTGAAACTCACTCAATAGGTGCTTCTCGAGGCTTTATCAAGCAACCCGAAAAGGAAAACTAGAAAAGTTTTGTATCTTTTGTGAAGGCAACTGTTGTGATAGTAGAACCTGTGATCGAAAAGGAGACACCCCTTCAGGTGGTCGAAATTGGTATAGACTACCAGGAGGGGCAAGAGGGAAAGGGAGCAGGAACTCTTACTCTATATCTTTGATTCAACGTGGTCGAAGATACACAAGACTTTTGACCAAACATGGTCGAAGAAGTCCTCATTTCTCCACGACCAGATATGGCCAAAGAGAAGAAGTCAAAGAAAATATTCTTAGGGAAAGTTTATTCTAAATTCACGCTTAAAGCTACGACAGCTATGTATGTGAATGAAAAACATAAATATAGCACTTTACCGGTATGTTATCTCGAATGCTGACTCACTTTTTGTAATTTCAGTCCGACTTCTCCATCGCTCGAGGATGCTTCTACGGAGAAGCCCCCTGTGGCTCTGCCCGTAGCCGAGGAAGTGGTGGAGAAGGTGGTCAAGGACATGACCACTTGAAAGATCAAGCTCCGTTTAAGTTGGTTTTGGTGTTTAATGACAAATGTCATTATGAGATTTTGATGTTAATGACAAATACCTTTATAATGTTTTGGTGATAATGATAAATATGTGTATGGGACTAATATGTTTGTTCAAATATATTATAGTTTAGTCTCATTTGCATGAAAAGGTGAAATCAAAGAGGTATGCATTCAAAATCACTTTCTCATATGCTAATGCATTCCTTAGATCCAAAATATAGATTGATCTCCTCAAACAGTTCAAATGAATATGTGCATATGTTTTTCTTCATATAGACTTGTATGCACACATTTAGGGGTAGTTCACTTTATGTTTTGGAGTTTCATTAGCATTGATCCATGTTTCCTTTTATACATACATTTGGATCAACATTAGAAACTTGCATTCATTAAAAATCCGATTTAAAACTTAGTTTGTGCTCTGTCTGGACGAGCGGTAGTACCGCAAATTTGAACGTCGGAACTACCGGAGAGCGGTAGTACCGGCTAGCGGAAGATCCGGTCTTCGAGCGGATCCTTTTTTCCAGAGAGCACTCTCCGGATGCATTTGAGATTTCACGGGATCGGAAGTACCGGCGATTTTAACGCCGGAACTACCGCTGGGTGCGATAGTTCCGCTGTCTGGAGCGGTACTTTCGAAGCCTGGAAGCTCCGGAGGTAGAGCGGAGCCTTTTTTCCAGAGAGCGCCAAGTTTGGTTCCGGCTCAAGCGGTAGTACCGCGCCGACTTTGCGGAACTACCGGAGAGCGGTAGTACCGTAAGTTTCAACGGCGGTAGTACCGCACTTTAAAGTCAAATGTTTTTATATTCAATTTATTATCTCATTATTTGTTGAGATTGTCATGAATTACCAAAAAGGGAAGATTGTTGAATCTAGTCCCCCCATTATGTGTTAATGGTGAAGTTTGGTAATTGATGACAATTGTTTTGTGGACTAACGGTTTCCATGAGTTGGATGCATAGGTTAGGTTCCAAAAATGAAGATGACTTGGGATGACTTCGTGTGTTGAAGATCATCAAGTCAAGATTGAGATGAATATGGCTTCATGTGTTCAAGGCCATCAAGAAGAAGAAGGAGATGCATCATGAGTTGATGCATGATCATGTGTTGATCAAGTCGAGAGAAGACCATCATGTGTTGATGGAGTTGATGAAAAGGATGCGTCATGAGTTGATGCATATCGAGACGATGACTCAAGGCAAAGGTATGACTAGCTAGGGCTAAGGATGTATTCCTAGTCTTTTACCGGTCTTGGTGTTTGGTTAGAAGACCGGATTGCTAGTTTAGGTTGCCGTACTATTAAGAGGGGTCATGTCTAGTAGTTTGAGTCTCATCATGTGTTGATGGCTCAACCTCACTTGCTCTAGCTCATCTTGGCATGAGGCTTGCATTTGCGAATGTGTTTTGCAAATGGTTGAAGCTCATGTGGTGAATCCTTGTAACATGTGACTATACTTTGCAAATGTATTTTGCAAAAGGTTGAAGTCCATGTACCTATTCCTTGTGACATGATCTAAGTTTGCAAATATGTTTTGCAAAAGTTGGAGATCATGCATTATCCCTTGGCATGGTCTAAAATTGTTTATTGTTATCTCCTTTGACATTAGACCATGGTAGTGACTCTTTGGATCTCTTTTGATTTCTGTATTGATCTATAAATACTTCATTGTGGCCGGTTGGGGTAAGGTCTTTGGCACTCCATTTCACTCTTTTGAGCTAGTGTGAGGCTCTCCACTCAATTGTGCATGTGTTGCACTTTGTGAGAGAGGAGAGGTGATATAGAGTGCATGTGTTGCATCTAGAGGAGGACTTTGTGTCCGGATTGAGCTTGTGCATTCGTTGCACGTGGTGAGAGTCAAGTGAGGGACTTGACTTATTACTCTTGGAGTTTGCCGACTCCTAGACGGCGTTGGAGGCGTCGTGCCCGGTGATCTTCTCAAAGAAGCTTGTGAGAAGGCCCGGCGTGTGTGAAGGTTGGAGCTCACCTACCCGTAGCGGGGAAGAGCTACCACTAGTGGATTTGAGATGGAAGGCTTAATTCGTGGAGCCGGTTCAATTCGTTTGGGCTAACCTCAACGTGGATTAGGGGAGACCGGCAAGTCTCCGAACACCACGGTAAAAAGAGAACGTATCATTTGTGGTTTGCTTTCTTGTGCTCTTTTTACATTCAAGCAATTTACATTCATAGAATTAAATTGATTGCTTGTCAACCTAGGATTGCAAACCTTGACCTAGGATAGAAGTGTTGGTGCACTTAGGCGAATTTATTTGTTCTAGACGTTATTTGAGCTAAACCAACTTGAATCTAGCTTCCGCATTGTATACTTGGTTTAGACAAATAGAAAAGGTCTTTAATTATTAATATTAACTTGAAGAAAATTTTTAGACCGCCTATTCACCCCCCTCTAGTTGGCCTCCTCGATCTTACACCACTGCAACAACAGAGGCTACGACCGGAGCTGCAAATACTACGACTACAGAAGCGGTCGTAGCGACTGGAATACAGGCGGCGAAAGATGGGGTAGAAATACCTGGTCAAGAGGTTAAAAATTGTAAGAGCCCAGATATTAACATCCGGAATCCTCTGTGATTTCATTGCACTATTCCCTGGATCAGTAGATAGTGCTCACAGTTACAGAAATGAATATCAAAATACATATCATGCGGAAGCGTAAATATAATAGTAGACTTACTCATGGGCCGATTAGGCCGAAATCATGAAATTGCAGCAGCGGAAGAACGAAGCATGCAAGTGGGACCTTCAGGACATGCCCACAGGCAGCCAACTGGAGGTTCGCGACCTAGCCCTTGACATCTTCATCTTCTCGGCCAGCTTGTCCAATCTTGTTGCTGAAGCGAGGTGATTTGACTCCTGATTCTGTATTTTGTCGCAAAAGCGAGCGTGAGCACTCCGACCCCGTGCTCCGCGAGCCAATACACAGAATGCAATTAAATAGTATGCATGGCTTATCAAAGGAAGGCTCGGGTTATTTTATTTTTGCGTAGCGTGCTTTTGAATACAATTACTTAAAAATCCCTAAGACCTAGCAATTTGAACCAAATCATAATGTACAAGGAAATGCATTATTAACATCGATTCAGATTCCATCCACCGTTACATGGCATCTGCACCATATAGCAATTTCTTCAGCGTTATAGCTGCTTAACTTACCACTGGGACGACACCCAGGACAATTCCAAACCAGGGCACTCCTTCGCCCTTCAAGTTTCCATTCCCAGTTTCCAATGTTTTTAAAACAGAACTATATCCAGTTAAGTTCCCATGTCTGCCCTTGACCGTGGGCACGGCTATTCGAATAGTTTTAACTCTGCAGAGTTTGTACACTTTCACCACAAGAGACAATCAACTCGTTGCCCCACACAATTCCTTAGAAGTGTGGTTAAGTAGATCATCACAGTAACTTTTCAAAATATCTAGTCCTTTCTCCCATCTCACATTATGGGTGACCGCCCATTTGCGATGGGTCCCATCTGTGCGCGGGATGTTTTCCCCAGACTCTAACGCAGCTCGGGCTCCTACTTCCCGCAACGTTAGGAAAGCGGGAAAACTTCACCCTCCACTGGTGTCCCTTCAGGCCCCCTTGCCATAGCATAACCCCATCAATCCACTACCAGTGAGATGAGTCCGGGATTTCGATAAGTCTACTTAGCCAAGTTGTATTTTACAGACTTGTGGTTGTACTGTTTTACACAGGAGGTCATGACAAGATTCGGTCCTTAGGATTACCTGAGCGGTTCTACCACACTCCATAATTTGTGCTTCCACTGCACCACATACCAGCCCCCAAACCATCCGCTCAGATATTTAAGCAAGTTGGGATTTTTGAGAGCATAAAATAACCATATCAAAGGATACCAGTCATTCCCACCATGACTGCCCAACCAATTTTTCTCAGGATTAAAAGTGATGCTTGGGCGCTCTCGCGCCCATGAGTATCTAAACAATACTAAGCATGGCATATATTTAGGGACTTATTTTCCAAAGGTTACTATTATAATTTTTCTAGGGTGACAAGGTTCTCATGTTCAAATATTCCAAAGGAGGGGCAATATTAACCAAGTTAGACAATAGGAATTTAACTAGAATTCTAAATTAAACATGGATTTGCATATAAATTAACAGCATGCAATTTGATAATTTAAACAAAATAATTTGCAGAAAATATAGGTTCAACATGATCAAAGTATTGACTCGCCTGGCGCGGTTTACCGCGGTCTTGAGCTCACTCAAAGCTATATCATTTGATGGTCTTGAGCTTCCAGTCTTTATCTTCAACTTGATCTCGATCTCGCTTGATCCTTTCATTCTTCGGGACTCCAGTTTCTAACTACGCGATAAACGAATGAATCCAAATAAAAGCAAATAACTCAAAAAGATCCAAATAAATCCGAATAAACTCAATTTAGTTTTATTACGAGTTAATGGGTGATTCGGTGATTTGAGGCAAGGTTGGTAATAGCATATGATAACTTGATCTTTTTATTAATAATCTCTTTTTATTATTTTGTTATTTATCAAGGAAGTTCCATGAGTCGGGTTAGACCTATAGACTGGTGTAGAAGTTTAGTGTACAAATTTTATCTCTAGGGTATGCATTCCTTGCAACTCAGGTTATGATAAAGGCAAACTGGACAGATGGATGAGATCTGTACTTATTCTATAAATCTTTTAGTCGAAGGTATTATAATACTTGGATATCTTTATTAAGTTTTTAGAATAATCTCTGGTATAGGCTTTTACTTATTAATTAGATTAAGATAAATAGCAAGGGCTCAATATTTATTCTTATATGGTAATTAATTAGAATTTAAATCTCTAATAATCCTATTATCATATTTTATGTATCTTCATTTATCGCTAGCTTAAGTTTAATTCGAATTAGGATCCTTTGGTACGGGTCCCAGCTTGATTTATATACAATTGTACTAAATTTTATTATGTACCAAAGCTAGTGTTAGGATTTAGTTAATGGCACTATTATTAGCTTGCTCATACTTTAGCTACTATTAGGCTTAGCTCCACTTCTAACTCTAGTTTAAACTTAGCTACCGGAGCAAGGCTTAGTATGTATCATTTTATGTGAAATGTTAATCTAAATACCAATTGTCATTATTAACTAAATCTAGCTTCTGATATTTATTTATCGGCGATGTACTAAGGGTGGGGTCTGCATTATGAATCCTGACTTTCCAATTTAAATATGTATTTCATTTAATTTGGTGTTAGCATGAATCAATAACTATTTAAAGCTTAACCATAAGTCAGTTGCATACAAGGCATCCTCTATTTCAATTTGAATATCATGGCCTAAAGGTTTGTTTATTAATGTTCATATTATTTAATAGTCAAAAGGATTCTCCTAACTGCTAGGGTATAAAGACAAGGGTTTATGGTTTAAACTTTACAGAGATTAATTTTATAACATTTACTAATATGCAAGGTTTTAGGCTTCATTGGTTAATCACATTTCATTTGCTAAGTTGTCATTCCAGGAGAGCATACACCTAACAACATCCCTACTAAGCCTTTAATTAATAGTTAGGATTTAATTAATGGCACCACTACCATTTTGTCTATAGCTCGATTATTATTAGGCTTAGCGTTGATTTCAATTTAAATTCTATTCATCTATCATGGGTTCATGTTTTGACATAGCTATTAATTAAATCTACAAAAGGGAATTTGTTGAAATGACGGTAGGATAAAGGTTAAAGCTTACATTTTAATTTCATGCAAGGGTAATCTTTATTTAAACTTGGATATTTTAACCAAAGGCACTTTTCTTTATCTATGTCCTTAATTAGTATTAGTCTTTTAGACAATTATTCAAACCGTATTAATTAATCATGAACTAAAGTCTCCATATAATCTCATTTATGCCCTTAGTAGATAATTAGATTTAAAATTTAAATATTAAAGTCACACTAATTATTTATCATGATAACTAGTCCAAATCTAAATCATACATAAACTCTCTAAAGCCTTATTTAAATTTTATTAGCTTCCACAGTTTATCCCTAATTTTTCCTAAATTTTCCTTCATTTATTTCCTACTGAAATCGGGCTACAAAAAGAAGAAAAATAAATGGGCTAAGCTAGGATTCGAACGCAGGTCTGGTGGTTAACTCACGATTGTGCTAACCAACTGGGCCACCGCCCACTTTTGATATGGGGGGAGGATTAAATTGGAAGAGGCAGAGGTGCGGCTGGGGCAAAACAGGGGAAATTGGGGCGGCGCACGGCCGACGGTGCCGGCGGCGAGTGGCGGCCAGGGTGGCACTGGTGACCACTGAAATGAGTTGCTCGGGAGGTAGGGAGGCCGGAGGCGTTGGCGCATTGGCCGGAGCGGCGCCGGCGAGTGGGCGGCAGCGGCGTGCGGCGGCCGGCCACGGAGGGGAAAGAGGGAACGGCAGTGTCGATGTGGGAGAGAAGGGGCCGAAGCGAGCACAAGCTATAGGAGGTTGAGAGAAAGCTCACCGTGCTACTGGTTGGGCCGGGGAGGTGCCGAGGCGCGCCGGCGGCGTGAGGCGGGGTCGCGCGGTGGTGGCGCACGGCGCCGGCGAGCTGGGGTGGGCCGCAGCTCCGGCCGTGGCGGGGGAAAGCTTCAGCGTGCTCCGGTGCTGCTCTCACCATCGGGAATTGGCCCGGCATTGACCGTGGAAGAGGCGGCAGTGAGGATGGCGGTGGCGGCCGGGATTGGGGAGGATGGCCGCTCCGGCAAGCACGGCGCATGGATTTCCGATTAGATGGGAGGGGAGGAAGAAGGCCTTCGGGAGCACACATTGGCGCGGTCAGCTGGGCGTGGGTCGGTCGGAGCGGCCGGGGCGGCGTGGAGGCGCGGCGGCCGGCCATGGGGAGGGAGGCGTGGGTGAGTTGGAGCTGAGCACGGGTCAAGGGGAAATGGAAGGCGGTGCAGGGAAGTAATGGGAGACCCGGGCTATCTATAGGCGCGGGTTCTACGGGAGAAACTGTAGCCGATGACCCGGGAGCAGCGCACGGTGGGGGCGGCGACATGGCGTTGAGGCGACGGGAGTGTTTAATGGCGGCAGGCGGATGACGCGGGCGCGGCTTTGCCGGGAATGCGACCGCGACAGGATGGCGACATGCGGGGAAACCGTGGGCGACGAGGGAAATACCGTGGGCGGAGCTGGTGCATGGCGGCCACGCGGAGAAAAGAAGCTGAGCGCAGCAGAGAGGAGCGGCGCGGGCATGGAGCGCATCCACGGCGCAGCGAGTTGGACGCGGGTGGAGGCGGACTGGGCCGCGCGGGGGAAGGGCGCGGGAGCGGGCTGTTTCGGCCGGCCACGCGCCAGAGGGAAGGAAGCGCGGGCAGGCTCGCCCGCCGGTGGAAAAAGGGAGGCGCGCACGCGCGGAGGTTGGGCTGGGCCGGGGTGGTGGCCGGCCTGGCCCCATCTTTTTTTTTATCTTTTTGTTTATTGTATATATATATATGCATATAATTTATTTACTTATTTTTGTTGCCCTTGTACTATCATTCTCAAAATGAAATTTTATATTTTATTAGCTCAGGTTCTCTCTTCTTATACTGGATCATCTTTTCAGATTCGCATTTTAAATCTTGATTTTCTCTTAATTAAATACGTTTGCTTCTTCTTGATCCTTTTAACTTTTGGAACCTTCACCGAATTTCTCAGAAAAACACCATAAACTCCAAATTCAAATAAAACATATTGCAAAATAGTTCAAAAACTTTACATTTTCAAATTTCAAAATTTTGGGATGTTACAAAAATCCTTCTGACTACCGCGGTGAAGAGGGAATCATCGAGGATGCTCCTCTTCTTTCCCGAGAAGGTGCCTCTCTCACTTTCCTTTTACTCTTTTCTTTTGATAGAACAAGAGGCTGAACTGAGAAAACTTCGCACTGAGGTCGATGAGAAGGCCAAAGTGATCGGAGAAGTTACTAATATCAACAAGGAAAAAGATGAGAGGAACTAATTGCAACTCGAAAAGCACGAGGTTGAGGTCAATAAGCTTGACGCTCAACTAGCGGGTAAGAGGAACTTTACATTTGACCAATTCATTTACAAATATCTTTTTGATAATTAAACATCGCTCAGAAGCCTCGGCTCGTAGTCAAGAGGAGGCGAAGTCGATGAAGGCAATCCTTTAGGACAATAGCTTACTTCTCAATAATCTACTCGATGGGTTTGGTGTGAAGAAACTGAGTCCTTCCGAGAACACCATAACCGCTTACACGAGCATGATTGGATTACAAGTGAATGCTCTAGAGAAACAATTATCTACCTTGAAGGCTGACCAGGCTGACTCGATTTGGGATGCAGTTAAGGGCGTTGTAAGCTATGCATTGGCAAAACTCAAGGCTAGAAACTAGAACCTCGACCTACACCCGATTGACTACAACTTTAGCTACTCTGTGGAAGAGGCAACCTGCCTGATCGAAGAACTTGAGCTGACTTTGGATAATAAAAGAATTTCTTTCTTTTCCTACAATTCATCTTAGAAATGAAATAGGAATGGCTTGTTTGTAGTCAATGCACAATCGAGCGACTGCAATTATAGTCGCCCAGCCTCTGGGCGACAGGCTGTAATCATCGAACCATTGGGCGACTAGAATCTGTCGCTCAATGGCCCATGGACCGCTTATGTGTCGCGTGACCGTTGAGTGATAGGTTCCAGTCGCCCAACGGTTCGGCGACTGGATCCCATTTCTATAAAAAAAATATTTATACGGATATATTTCTATTATTTTGTGTAAAATATGGATTATTTATTAAAAAAATTCCTACACACCCCATATGACATGCGTTCTCAAGACTTCAAACAATGTAACGTTTTTCTTTTGAAACTGAAAGAGTGCAGCCTTGTATTTGAGTAATCAGTCAATAAAGGTCTCTTCAGCTTATGATTTATAACTTCTTCAAATAAACAAATAAAATAATTTTTTCTGTCTTTTTAAAGTAATTTATCGGAACAATAATGACTTATTAGCATTTAGTTCGTTTGCATAAACACTCTCGCTAGTGCCAAAAGTCATTAGCTGTAGTTGTAAGTCACCATCCAAATCCGAACACTGATGAGCCAACCCATGTGGTTTCATGATCGGTAGAGTTTTGGTTTTTTTACTTTCAAATGGTCAAAATTACATATAACTTTTTTTCATACTATCTCTCGTGAATAATCAGAATTCAAAATCAATACACCAAAAGCAAAAAAAAAACCACAGCCCAACCCACTCCATACCATTCGTTTCAGTGCCCATCTAGCGCGCGTTGTGCCCAAGCCCCTGCACAGCCGAGACACCGGACCAACCGACCCAACACCCACACATGGGCCTCACATGGTCCGCCTAACTCGCGTGCGCCGCTCGACATTTGGGCCGCGAATTTTATCAGTGATCCATTTCGGCTCACTTATAAGTTAGGCCGCGGATACTCCGTGCGTGACCCACCCGCACTGTTTCGCGGGTGCGAACCCGAGCGAGCAGAACCGCCTCCGACGCCACGTGTCACTCGGGGGCGAATAAACTCCCGCCGCGTGTCTCTTACCCCACCCTTTTCCTCCCGCGCCCGCTCCTGCAAAAACCCTAGAGACCTCGTGCCTCCTCGCCGCCACCGCCTCCACGCTGCCGCCTTCCTCCTCCCGGCAAACCGGTGAGGATTTCCGACCCTTTTCCCTCGCGATTTCATCGCCCGGATCGTTCGCCTCGTTTCTGATTTGGCTGATGGGGGTCTGCTAGGTTTCCACGCGCGAGATTCTCACAGGGAGGTGTCAGGGGGCAGGCGATGGGGGCGGAGCTGCGGCGCGACGACATGGAGGTGGCGGCGGAGGCCATCAGCGACTCCGAGGCGTTCCAGATGGTAGAGCACGTGCTTCAGTCCGTGCGGATGGTACGGAGCTCCAGCCCCTTTGCTCATCTGTTTTTTTGGTTGGAAGGCGTGTAGGATGACACGAGGAATGATTTGGGGAGGTCGAGGAGCAGGGTTTGGAGTTGCGTTGGTGAATAACTCGGTGGCCTTGAGTTTTTAGTCTTCTAGTTCGGATTGCATTCGACAGTAATTTAGGACACTGAAGCTTCATTTTTTTTTTGTTCGTTGGCTTTGATTCTAGAATTCAAGTTGGAGTTGTGGAGGTTTGCCGGTAGATGCTAGTAAAACTAGTGCAGCTTGTCTAAGTTGTTGCTTTGAACTCCAAATTCAGAGACAATATTGCCCTTTTGAGTTCGGTTTGTATGCATGGAAGCCAAATAAAGGCTGTTATTACAGGATGTTAGAAGCACAGTCAAAAGTATACAAGGTCTCAATCTTATCGAGAAGCCCCTCAAAAAGAATAATCTTATTGAGAAACCCCTACGCTAAGAGATGGTTCAGCTCTGGGACTACCATAAAACATGTCTTGAAACAAACTGAAAGTAGGACATGATTTTTCAAAATTTATAGTGGTGGAACCCATCTAATAATAAAATTTAAAAAGTTAACCAAATGTGAGAATTTTTTGAATAATGATCGGAGTTTATTGGAATGCTTAACGTTGCAATTCCATGGTGTTTTGATGCAATTTTAAAAAACAAATTGAAATTGCTATTAGCTTCTAGAAGTCAGGCGTGAGTAAAAATGTAAAATTCCATATAGCGTTCATCTTCTGTGTGATGTATTTAAGTCAATTGAGGGGAGCCGTGCTTGTGCCCTTTCATTAAACATTAAGAGCCTCCATTTTTTTCGATCTAAATAACAAAGGCATTCACTTATCATGTAATGGATAATATATTTCTTCAGAATAAAATTGAGACATGCAGTGAATAATCTAGTACTGCATTCAAGTCCGAAATCCAAGGGTTTTCTTGAAGATGTGATAAAATGCGCTAGATGCATGCGCGGCATGGATTTAGGGAAATTGGAAGGTGAATATTTTCTATGGAGGCAATTATTGAATGCCAAATTGTGGGTGTTTAGGTAGCAAGGTGCAGGTTCTTTCTTCTATTCATACCAGAAAACCTCTATCATAAGGAAATTTCAGATGTTCTATAATTCACCAGGCAAACAAATGGATTTACTTGCAGTATTGCACTACCATTTTTGGAGAGTACTTTGTTTATTGCTGTAGCTTTGTATTTCAGCGAGAATGCCTGCCATAACAGACTTGCTAGGTAGAATCCAAAATGCATCTTTTTTTATGGATGATTTACATCATGTATAGTTGTCTTCCCTTTTCCGAGCTCAGTCTCTGCTCATTGAGTAGTTCAGTCTTCAACTCGATCCCATACTAGGAGGAGTCCGTTCCATCTATTGGTTTTTCTTGGGGTTTCATTGTACGAAAATGATATATTCGTACAGAATATGTATTTTTGTTTTTTATGAGTTCTTCGAAGAATGCTTTTTTAAACTATTATCGAAGAATGCCTTTTTAAACTATTAATACCCCTTCCTTTCATTTAGGATCCATTTCTGGTTGACCTAAGGGACAAAGACCAATATGATATCTTGCTAAGCATTGTAGACTCTACCAAGAAAAGGAGTCTTGATGATGAGGCTTTGCTTGTGGTAAGGCCTTAACCCTAGTTTCACATATATACTTTTCTCATACTTCATATCTACTTTTCTCATACTTATTCAATGTCACTTCTGATAAATGCACATATTGCCTATTTTTTCAGACGACTTTGAAGGCACTGTCAGAAGCAGTATCCAAAATAGACATTGCATACCACCATGCGCTTTTGAACAATGTAATGTAATACCAAGTGCTCACTCTTACATTTCCTTTTATATTGAATCAGTCAGATCATACTAAAAGCATTCTTTTTAGATATTTACCATGTCCATCTGGTACTTCCACAGCGACACAAGGGATGCTTTTTTGGATTTAATCACCCGATTGGTATTCTTCTTAAATTGCATGTAAATTTCCTGCATGATCTGTCAAAGTTTCTGATTAATTGATTTTTCCTCCAGGCTGCTGTGGCTGATCAGTTCCTCAGAGAATGTTTACAGATGCTTGTGAACAACTTTACTCCACCTGGATCACTTGTTGCATTCATGGAGCAGCCAAGATGGCTTGCAAGGAAGAGGGAAATCCATTCTCAGTTGCATGAGAGTTTGAAAACGATCTCTGATACTGTACCATTAGCACCAAGGATGTTAAAGGATATAATAGATAGGAGTATGCCGAAGTTATTTGACAGCAAAGCTGTAAGTGTGAACTCTGTAAGATATTCTATGTTTCTCGTAGTGATTGTGTTGTGTTTACATGTCGCTTTTCCTAATTTGCTTTAATTATTAATAGACAAACGATACAGACATGCTAAAAAAGAATTGTTCAGTTGGCCTTCCAGTTTTCTCTAAATCTTTAGATTCTACACGCCTACATCTTTTCGGTGCCTCTGCAAATCTTTTTGACACCACCATGCCACCATGTTTGCTTCTGTGTGATCTTGTAAAGGTCTTTTCTCTGTTAAAAGCTTCTTCTATATCAAGTATGCCTCTGCAAATCTTTTTGACACCACCATGCCACCATGTTTGCTTCCGTGTGTTCATGTAAAGGTCGTTTCTCTGTTAAAAGCTTCTTCTATATCAAGTGGTAGTTGACATTGGACTTGTTTGCCCATTAGTTTTGTGTCGATAGTTTATGATTCCTAACTTCTGGCATTTATACATGCAAAACTCCTGGCAGCCGCCAACATTATTGATTATTTCATAACGCAACCCTTCTTACTTTCCAATAATGTCTTTGCAGAAGATGATCTCGTTTGTCGAGTGCATGTTGGGGCTTGATACTGACAGAATGGGGGACCTTATTGGAGCTCTATTGCTGGCGAAAGTCGTGGATCTGCTTACAGAATTGGATGTATGTTCCTTTTTTCTCTCTGCTAGTTAGTCTATCTTTCAAAATTGTTGATCTTATTAATTGATTGGTGAACTATGCAGGTTAATATAACCTGGGAAGACATCCTTCAGGAGGAACATAACAAAGGTATATTTGACATGGAGCTTGAAGATTTGGATGAGGATGAGGATAGCCTTGGACAAGAAGGAACAAAGGTTTGCGCATTATTGTTAAAATTTCTGCCTAACTAATTAAGCAGTTTTAATAGCAAATATGATGCAAATTGATTACATGCTTGTGTAACTGAAAATAACTGAAGGCCCCCTTTATTGGTTAGGCCCTTTTTGGAGGAAATGCATGTGCTGAGAAGCTTGATGGTTTAATGGTTGTTGTATGCGAGCACCTCAAGTCATGTGCAGAACATGGTTACCTACCTAAGGTGAGCACACAGTCAATCATTATCTTTCAAAGAAAATATGCTTTGTCATTTTTTAGCATATGTTATATTCTGCTAGGGAATGATGAAGTATAATTGTGGTACTGATTTAGAAGGATAAGAAATTATTACCACAGGAAGTTGGTAAAAGGGCTAAAATTGTTTTACAAGGGCAACTTCTAATGCATGCATACAAACGTGTCATACATGTATGTGTGTGCTTTTGCGATCTTTTCTAATTTTTTGGCCCATAAAATCTGTAATGGCCCTGTCCACTTTGGTGGCAGATATATTACTTGCTCACTGCCCTACTGACGTAGACTTTGGTCCTTGACATAGATACAAGTACTCTACTAGGATGATGCACAAAAAATGGTCAGGATAGCTCAGTTGGTAGAGCAGAGGACTGAAAATCCTCGTGTTTCAAATGTTATGGGGCTTGACTTTTGCGATGCATTTCTTTAGGAGTTTTGCCTTCAGAGGAGTTTCATATTCTATAATTCTAAACTGCAGTTCATGAAATGCTTTACTTAAAACTGTTATGTTGAAGCTAAGATGGTAGTTTTTTTAATCTCGTTTGTAACATAACAAACATTAGCAATTCTGTTTTGATCTCTATGCCATGACTCATGTTTTGGTTTGAACTGGGCAGGAATTTGACATTCTGAAAACTATCTTTCGAGCATCGGTGTTGAGGGTGCACAAATCCAAATTTGCCCAGGTTAGATTCACTGGATTTTAGTGCTTGTATTGCGTGCTATATACTGTTGTATTTTCTCACTGGCTTTGCATCTCACCTTTTATTTGACTCTGCCATTCTAACTTTGCAGTTTGTTATGTTTTACGCCTGTTCACTGGATCCTGAAATCTGCGGCCTTGAATTTGCTCTTTTTCTTACTGATATTTTTACTAAGAAGGAAGAGGATCCAATTTCTAGGTTAGTCTGTTTTTAGCATATCAGCAATACCTCCAATTCACTCGTCTTCTATTTGTTCGTCCTGTGTTGTTGTGATCACAACTGGCATTGCATATTGTTGTTATGGGCTGTTTGGTTTGTTGTCACACATTGCCTTAGTTATGTTTGGCGAGTTGGACATTCTTGTGGCTAGTGTTTGCATTGCGGCCATAGTTGTGGCAAGCCACACTTTCTTATTAGCTCTTTGAGCCACCTGCCATAAACATGTCTTATTACCAGAAAGTTGCAGCAATTGTGGCAAAAATTGTGTCCACGGACAAAACAGCCCTCATGATCATTTATTGAGGAGGCTGCAATGAATAGTATATTTGATTATGATCGCCATTTATAGCTAATTCGATGGATAACTTATACTGGTTGAAGAAATGCTAATTATCATTGTTTTTTAAGTGTAGAATGTCTGCAGTTTCATATGTTGGAAGCTATTTGTCCCGTGCCAGTTTCATTTCTGCTGATACGGTTGTTGGTGTACTCAAAAGGTGGGTACACGCCAATAAATGCATCTGTTCATGTCTTTTGTGATTTTACATTTGAGATCTGAAATCCTTCTATTCGTTTTGCACAGGTTAGTTGACTGGTGTGTTGACTATTGTGATCTTCAGAACAACAGAGGGACAGCAGCCAAGCCAAATCATCAAATATTTTATGCTAGCTGTCAGGTTCGTTATGTCATATTTCTTTTTAGTGTGTATATTTAGCTAAGTGGGAGTTGCTAGTTTGGACGGACAAGTAGTATCTAGGAAGGACACATTTCGATATTTAGGATAAGAGTGAAGATTGGGACGGTGAGATTGATGAAGACGTGAGCCATAGGATAAGAGTGAAGATGAGGATGTTGCGGTGGATCTGTGGAGATAGTACCAATTGAAGAAAAGTTTGTCCAATAGCGTTTGAGATGGTTTGGATATCTCCAACAGATACCTTCTGAGGCATTGGTACGTAGTAGAATTTTAAGACGTGTCAAAAAATGCAAGAAGAGACAGAGGCATTGGTACGTAGTGGAATTTTAAGACATGTCAAAAAATGCAAGAAGAGACAGAGGTCGATCAAGACTGACGCGAGAGAAAGCAGTTAAAAGAGACATGAGTGATTGAAATATATCCAAATATTTAGTTTTGGATAGGAACACATGGAAGTTAGTGATCTACGTATTGGAACCATGACATAAGAAAAAGGTTTAGGGGCGGTGTTTTAGGCTCTTTGCTCAAAGATGGCAGGATGCAAGCTTAGGGTTTTTGTTTTGTAGGTTTTATTACAAGGCTTTTGCTTCTTTTGATCTTCCGAAGGTTTCATTCCTAACCTACTCTAATTTGTTTTGGACAAAAGGCTTTGTTGTTACTGTTGTGTGAAGGCCGTACATTTGGTAGTGTTTATTTGTGAATGCCCTGATATCATATACTCTGAACATTTATTTGTCATATTTCTTAACCTGCAGGCTGTGATGTATGTCCTTTGCTTTCGCTTGAGATCTATTATGGACTACCCAAATCTTAAATCACAGCTCTTCCACATGCCTTTCGGATATATCTTGACCCATCCACTGGAACCTCTAAAGGTTTGTCTGGCATGCATTCGCCGCCTTCCTTGAGATCTCCTTTCATAGCTTCTAGACTCATCTTGTGTCTTTACATATCTCCATGAGCAGCTGCATGTTGATGACTGCTAATAGTGTTTTGTTATTTACCTTTGCCAATTGACATGACCTTTTGATATTATAGGTGTGTTTGCCTTCAATAGTAAACGAGTTCCTCAGGCAGGCCAAGGCTGCCAAGTTGTTCAACGCATCTGTGGATTCAGCATTCGAAGATGCACTTGAATCTGATTTATCCAAGACTTTTGGAGGAATCAATAGACTTGACATGTTCTTCCCATTTGATCCTTATTTGCTAAAAGAATCTGACAGGTTTGCCTCACTAATATCTTTGAAGAACTTTTTAGGCCTATTCTAGCAGCAATCCTCCAGTGCTGATTACCTTGTTTGTGCTCTGGGTGGATTACAGTAGTCCGTCTAGCAAGCCTTAACTCGTTAAACTATTGGAATACTGAGGCTGTTGCATAGAATTATGCTACAACAATCACTGCTTGGAATTTCGGTTCCTATGTGCTTAGTGCTTTTTTATCTGCACCAATCTGCATTTGGAAACACTGTCATTGAATCCAGTTTAGCTGTCCTCATTAACGTTTCCTTCTGTCTGATTACCCTTTGTCCCCTGCAGATATATGCGTCCAAATTTTGAGTTCTGGTCCATGGTCAAGACAGCATGCAGCAATTATAACAGTGATGATGATGATGATGAACTTGGGGACCTTGATGCTCCTGAAATGAATGTGGGAAGCTTGGATGATCATGTTGAAATAGATTTCCACAGTGACGATGACTTGGAATACTCGATGAATAAGATGTCTATAACTCCACACCGCTCTTTCTATCATCCAATGGCCATGAGCAGTGATGGTGGCCTCAGCATGCCCGCGAGGATCAGACCTTCAGTAAGCCCTCCATCATAGTGGGTCATCATAAGATCGGCATTTTCAGTCAACTTGTTCTTCACTTTGTGAAAGAAACAGCCGGATGCTAGGAGTTGCATGTGGAACCAACTTGTACAAGGGTTTACTACCAAACAGATAAGCGGAGCTTTCTTTGATAGTTGGTTGTAGGGTCAAACAACCCATTCATTTGCAATGTATTTAGCCTAAATAGGCTATTTGTTGGGATGACATGTAAAGTACAGGTGTTCCAAACAACAGTGGAGTGGTTGTGAGATTGTATACTAGTAGGTAGCCCTCCGGGGTGTATTGAGTTAAGCGTGTTTTGATGCAGGAATGGTTTACCGTCTGGTTCATATCGGGGACAGCAGCGATCTAACGTGACAGATTTTGTTGATTGTTGTTTCTATTATATAATCTTTGGTAGATATAAGATTGTTACATGTCGTACAGCCGTTCCTGTGTGCTATTGGAACATGGAATTACTCTACTTACAACCAGTTCCATTGTCGTGTCATTTTATCACGTCAATAGCCAACTACGTATCTTACGAGGATTGCTGGTTCGTCTGGGCTGCAAGAGAAATATCTTAAGTTGTTATTCCAATTCAGTCCGAGTTGTTGATCAGTGCGAGGGACTCTTTATGTAAGGCCCATTTCCTTTCATTTCATCATTACTATTATAAAAAGAATGACTTGGTGGTCGTACGTTCATTCTCCTTCAACTGCTCTATTTCTTTGACTTTTTATCACTCTCTACTTTTTAATCGATCAGAATAATTTTTTTTTATAATATGATTCTTTATATATCCAACGAATTTCGTTTCTGCTGGCAACAACTACTGGTTCTGTCGTTTTCCCTTGGTAGTAGCAAACAGCTGAACCGCCCTACACAACACTACAACAGACAGCCGCACCGCACCGCACCGCACGTCACCCCACTCGTCCTCACTCACCAATTTGCCAAATCACGCTGGTAGCAGTAACCCAAATCTTGCTCTCGCTTATCCCTAAGTCCCGAACTCTCCCTCGATCTCGATCTCCACCATGGGTTCCGACTTCAAGGCGATCCCCCTGATAGGTACGCTATTATGGTTTTCCTGTTAATTATGAGTGCAGCCTGTTGGTAGATACGATTCCGTCTGCAAGATTCAGATTCGGGAATCCGGACCGTTTTCTCCTCTCGAAAATCGGATTTTTAAGCTTCGCCAAATTCCTTCTTTGCCGCCATCAGTGGAGCAAGGCCCCCCCATCCTCAAGATGAGCTTTTTGGTCGCATGATTTGCTTTCGGTTAGGGCAGGGCTCTCGGAGTCTCGGTTTCTTGCTTCAGTCCGAGTTGTAGTAGCTAGAAGCAATTGGTTAGAATTCGGACGAGTTCGGCACCATTTTACAACGGTTTCAGAGACCAACTTTCATTGAGTATAAAAGTAGAAATTGTTTTCCTGAGGAGATATAGCTCTTCAAGAAATTGGGCCATGCTAGTTTCTCACTTTAAGCAGATACAAAGAAAAACTAGATTCAGCGGACACATCTTTGTACTTTAAAATCTTGATCTAATAAAGTTATTATTTTTTCCCGTTGTCAGATATTAGTCCACTTGTCGAAAAGATCGATGATCCAAATATGGCCAACGACAAGGATTTGCTAGAAGTTGTCCGAATGCTGAGCGATGCTTGCAAGGATGCTGGATTCTTTTATGTGGTAATCACTCGTTAGCTTTGTGAGTTTTTAAGCAAATTACATTATTTGAGGCAGATTTGTTTTGACTTGTGATGTTGTGGTGTTTCTGAAAATGGAAATAAATAGCATTAACAATATACAGAGGAACGACATCAATAATAGCATGTTATGTGTCATGTTCAGTCGTTTTGTACAATGGGTGCATATACAGTTAGTTTTCTTTTTTGTTCAATTTGAATGTGATTTGAGTTCTTCTGTTATATGCTAAACAATGTTTATTATCAAAGCTAACTAATATGAACACTATCTGTGCATTATTAACAGAAAGGCCATGGGATCACTGAGTCGCTAATGAGGGAAGTCAGGGATGTAACACACAAGTTCTTTCAGCTTCCTTATGAGGAAAAATTAAAGATTAAAATGACACCTCAGAGTGGATATAGGTGTGACTGCTTAAACATATTCGACTTTTTGCCTTAGTTTGTAGTCCATTGTTTGGCCCTAGGAAGCTTTCTATTTGTAGAAATTAACCTTCTAACGGCTTATGGACAGAGGGTATCAAAGAGTGGGGGAAAATATTACCAAGGGTAAACCTGATATGCATGAAGCAATTGATGTAAGTTTACTTTTGTCTCTGCATTTTCTTGTCGTGGTTTAAGTTGTTCTGAGCTAACCCATGAGGAACAAACACGGCAGTGCTACATGCCTATTGAACCTGGTAAATATGGAGATCTTTCTAAACCAATGGAAGGATCTAATTTGTGGTATGTTCCCAACTTTCCGTCTCTGTTCTTTATTCTCAAGGTATATCCTAGACCTAGAGCACCACACATTTTTTTTTTTTTACATTTCTTGATAAGGGTTCAATTCTTGCTTGTTTTTGTGCATCAGAACAAGAAAAAGATTTGATATAAAGGCCATGTTCCAAAGTAGCGTGCCTTTTGGTTGAAATGGCACTGTAGCAGTTGTTAGTTTTTTCTGAAGTATTCAATTAAAGAAAAATAAAGGAAAAATAAAAAACACCATTATATCTCTATGGATAATGTAAAGGAAAAAGGGAGAAAAACAGGGAAAAAGGGGAAAAAAGCCTCATTAAGAAGCCAACATATTCTAAATGGCTTTTGGCTTCTAGAAGCGAGAAGCCATCATTTGTCAAAGTAGGTCCGAATATATTGCTTAACTATACAACATCTATACAGTGAACTGAATGCAAAGATACTGTTACAATTTCTTTTACATCAAACAACTACCTTTCCTCTGTCAACAAATTTCTTTCTTCCTTACTCATCAAATAAGCTCTTTATGGCAATGAAGGCATAATCTTGACTTCTATCAATCCTGAGTCCCCTTAAATTGCATGATTGTATCTCCAATGGAGTACGAAATGATACCCGCATCAAGAGATGTCTGTCATCATTTGGCTCTTATCAGTCACTCAGTATGCAGTGATGATAATATTCATAATTTAAATGGTGCTCCTTTAGTACTTAGTAAGCTTTTAAGAACTTAATCGTTTACCTTTCATGCAGGCCCGATTACCCATCAAATTTTAAAGTACTGCTGGAAAACTATATAAGCCTTCTAAGAGGTCCACTTCTCAACTCACTTTAATTATTCTTTTTTGCTCACCTGTCATCACTAGTGGTGTTTATTATGCCATTTTTCGTTGCAGATCTTTCAAGAAAGATCATGCGAGGTATAGCCTTGGCATTGGGTGGGCCAGTCGATGCTTTTGAAGGTGGAACGGCAGGAGATCCTTTCTGGGTTTGCAGATTGATTGGTTATCCAGTTTCAACTGATATTCCAGAAGAGCAACGCACTGATACTGGATGGTAACCAAAACATATCTCCACTATTATTTGGTAGCATATCGTGCAAATTATACTTACCGAGTGGATACATCTCACACTGATTTTCTATTGCATTCCATGTGTTCTATGAACAAATTCAGTGGAGCTCATACAGACTATGGTTAGTACATCTCTTTGTGAAGTTTCATTGGAAGTAGACTCTATATTGTAATTCTTGTTGGTGTAGGCTATTGTCTTATTAACACTTCATACTATAATTTGCTTGCTTCTTAATTTGTGGTGTAGTCTCCAAAGATTAGTGGAGGCTCTTGTACTTTATATCAAAATCTTAGAGATCCTTTTCCTCATTTGGTTAAACTCCAGGTCTTCTGACACTGGTTAACCAGGACGATGACATTTGTGCCCTTGAGGTACTTGTTTCTTCACCATCATATATCTTGTATTTTTGAACGCATGTCATGCCCTCTGCTTCCTGTGCCATGTTCAGATTTGATATGAACATTTTTGTCACCCCTTCTTTTTTGTGGAATTTGGTCTTTGAAGTTGCAAATATAACCAAAATGTAGTGTTTGCCTTCTCTGACATTTTGCAAGTCGCGACTGTGATCATAGAAGTAACTTAATCTTGATCATAGAAGTAACCAAAATATAGTTTCATCGTAGGAACCTTGAATCCTGATCCGCGCCATACTTGTGGTCCTTTCTCTTCATTACGAGGTTGTCTGCTTTGTGGTCCTTTCTCTTCATTAGTTCTTATCTTAGAAATTCTCTATCCATTTTTTTCTTCTGTTCTAATAATAAAAAGAAGAGAAAATTAAAATAGATTCAAGAGAGAACTTATTTGATGATCAAGCATGAGATGCTTCTGTACCTTTCGTATTCCCACTGTTCTTAACATTCTAATCATCTTCCAAGTTACTTCAGTGATTATGTATCCTACCAGTCCATTGTCCAGATTTATGTCTTAACTGGGTGAATTACAAAAATGATCTGCATAAAACCTTTGGTGGTTTAATTTCAGGTCAGAAACCGATCTGGTGAGTGGATATATGCCAACCCAATTCCCGGAACCTTTGTTTGTAATATTGGTGACATGCTGAAGGTTTTTTTCCCCTCTTTTCAACTTCACTGATATTTTGATTGTTTTCAAAATTCAGACACTTATTGATTGTCATATTGGGTTTAGGTTTGGTCAAATGGAATATATCAACCAACACTTCACAGGGTTGTGAACAATTCCCCTTGTTACCGTGTATCTGTTGCATATTTCTATGAGGTATAGCTCTCTCTTCCCATCTCGTCTTTCTCTTTTACACACGCACGCGCGCACACTGTTTGTGTCAACTTGCTTTCTCATTTTTTCCTTCTCAAATCAACGCCATAGTCAAACTTTGATGCTGCCGTAGAGCCTGCTGAGTTCTGCCGGGAGAAAACAGGTGGTGTGGCAAAGTATGATAAGGTTGTGTATGGGGAGCATTTGGTTCAGAAAGTCACGACGAACTTCGTCATGTAATTTGGGGGGAAAGGAAAATAAAACTGTACTGAAATGCTCGGATCACAACATATGATCAATAAAATTCGTTGAGTTGTTCGTGATGTTGCAATGGATTTAGCTCCTTATCCGCACCCTGTTTGGTATGTACAGTCTGATGCAGCATTTTAGGGAGCTTTTTTATGCATGGCTGCTCATGGTTGAGAAAAAAATCTTCTTTTATTCAGCTCTGCAATTTGTTGTGTGATGACGTATCAATAGGGTATGCAGTATGGGCATATATGTCCATCGATTTATTCATTTGCTATGTCACTCTGTGGTTTACATATAAGACTACAATATACTTTATTATGGGCAGGTACTTGCTCCAAGTTTCACGTGTTTATTCATCAACTTCCTGAACCATGAAGCTTATGGTAATTTGCATATCCTCTGCTCATTTAGACCCTGCAAAACAACATGAAAGGTGAGCCAAAAAAAAATGTACTCCACAAACATATACCAGTGAGTTAGTTAATAGGGAAGAGCATCTGGCGTACTGGTTGTAGTCGATGACGATCTTGCCGGTGGTTGAGGTTGCGGATGGCGGCGAAGGCCTCCCTGGACAGGTCGAGGGTGGCCTGGCATCCCAGTGAGGCAGTGACAGGCAGCAGCGGTCGACGATCTTGACAGGGACCTTGCCGCCGTTGCAGGGGTTGGACAAGGCGTTAGTGCCTGAGGCGGATCTAGGGCCCGGATTAAGAGGCTGTAGCTCTGGTCCTAGCCCATTTACTTTAATGGGCCACCAATGTTCACCAGACCTAATAGCCTCTAAACCGTCAGCTCCCCCCTATTCTGGTAGCCCCTTAGCCGACGAACGCATTCACACTTGGCTTCGCCCCCCTTCCCCGTGCCTTGACCCCCATGCGCCTCCTCCCTCTAGCTCCCAACTCTAGTTCATGACCCTGACTGATTCCGTTGCTGCTAGCCCGCCGAAACTCTAGCTTCGCCCTCTAGCAACGCCCTCCGGCTCCGACGCTCCACCCCTGCCCCGAGTCCCGGTCCTCCGCCCCTCTAGCCTCTGGGTCCTAGCCTCTGCGGCTCCACCCTCTACGGCTTCGCGCCTCCGCCCTCTGCGGCTCCACTAGTCTACCCCTTCGGATCCTGGGCTCCTAGCCACCGGCCACGCCGGTGCCTCCACCACCATTGGCCACCGACTAACCAGTCTCCGCCTCCGACCCTCCACCATCTACCCTCCGCTCTTTGGCCGCCGTTTGCTGGTGTTATTCCTTGATTTCCTTATACTATTTGATATTATGCGAATGTGAGATGAGAATCAAATTGGTATGTTGCTACTTAATAGGATTGTATGTTGAAATTTGATAGGATTGTATATTGCTATCCTGACATATGCGGGTGTGATTAATAGTTTAATACATCTAATTAGAATTGTATATTGCTATTTGATAGGATTGTTGTTAGATGGAGAGATATTATTTGAAAGACATCTCTAAGAAAAGTTTAGTAACTTAGAGTAGCCGTGTTGAGTAAAAAAGACCATGTATTGAGCTTAATATGGATGATATTGTAGTTGATTCAGGGCTTCAAAAACCAATTGAATAGTTCGGTCCTGACATTAGAGATGATGCTAGGAGAGCATTTTTGACTATTGGTCCATGTAAACCAATTGGCACTAAATTGGTGAGGTACTGCCATCATTTTCATTATGGAATTTTCAATATGGTGACTGACCATATTCTTGTTGAGTTAAACAATCATTTTCCTAAAAAATCAACTCAGTTGTTAGGATGTATTGCTCGTCTTGGCCCAAATAATTCTTTTGCCAACCTTGATGTGGATAAACTAATCCAACTTACTAAGATATATGCTGCTAACTACTATGAATATGATTGTTTAGTCCTAAGGGACCAACTTGACATATTCATTGTTAATCTGAGAAATGATGATAGCTTCTCACCTTTTAATGACCTTGGAGATCTTGCTATAAAGATGGTTCAAAGTAATAGATACATATGTTACCCTTGGTGTATCATCTCATTAAACTTGTCTTGATTTTGCCTGTGGCAATAACAATAGTTGAACGAGCCCTCTCCGCTATGAATATTTTTAAGACTGGGTTGAGAAATAAAATAAATGATGAATAAATGAATGATAGCATAGTATGATATATTGAGCGAAACATGTTTGAAATTATTAGAGATTATAACATTTTACGGCATTTTCAATGTATGAAGTCACAGCGGAACAAATTACCCATTGGTAGACCTTAGCGGTATGTTTTGTATTTTTTAATTTGCCATTCATATCATGTCATTCCAATTTATTATTTATATATTCTACTTTGCCTATACATTTTCTATAATGCTTGACTAAATTTCAATATAGACGATACCAATATAGCATGGAGACCTGTCATGATGATTTGGTGGAAGAACTCTTCCTTAATTATAATATAGCTCACACAATGGTTAGCAACCAACCAAGTTTTATTATGTGATGAGTGATTATTTATCAGATTAACAGGTATTATATACATCAATCATGACTCACATATAAAATCATAGGAGTAATAGATCATGATATCAGGAAAAATAAACATAGCAGCCCTAATGTTAAAGATTGCTAGTGGTTTAAACCTAAATTTGGAACATGTTCATATGCTACCTATATTAATAATTTAAATATGAATTCTAAAATACTAATAAAAAGCATGAATTCTAGAGCTTTATTAACTGAGTATTTTAATAAACCTAAAAACATGAAAAATTAGACAACCTAGAACATCATGGTATGCATACAGTATTAAAAGGCTATAACCAGACAAGCATTGATAATATGATAATAACCAGGTAAGTATGGGTAATATGATAATAACCAGGCAAGTTTTAGTGATATGATAATAATTAGGCAAGCATGAGTGATACGATAATTGTACTCAATGGCAATGGTAACAAATGATCATGAAAGATGTGGAATGTGGAACGGAGTTGTTACGGTCGCGAGCTACTTGCCTTGAGCACGTTCGGCAGACTCGCTGCACAAAAGATCAAAGGTGCGCAACTGCCCGAACGTTTCCTCAAAGACCATGTGCGAACCTACAAGGTGGAACAGAGACGAATCAGATCAAAGCTAAGATAAATTTATGGAAAGACAGAAGGAAGTGCAATCGGCCGGAAGAATTCGCATTCGCTAAACCTCCATCGTGTGAGTCATCGTTCGGCCGTGCGAAACGCTGTTCGACTGAGTGAACCACGCTCTACGGCCCATGCTAAAGAACCCATGCACGAAACGTGATTCGGCCATACCCTTGGCCAGCCGAACCACAATGGCGTACTAGCCGCCGCCGGCCATGCCACCGGTCACCTCCGCCGCCACCGACCGTGCCGCTGACTGGCCCACGTTGCACTTGGCTACCGCTCGGCCGAACCGTGTCGACCATGGCCGCCGTCCGGCTTGCGCCTCCACCGGCTAGCCACGCTGCCTCCCGGCCTCGGTGTCCAGCCTACGCACCGCCGAGCTGACGCCACTGGCTGGCTGCGCCGCCGTCAAGCCCATGCTGCACCTGGCCGCGCCGCTTTGGCCACGGCTGCTGCCCATCCAACTGCCCACCGTCACCGTGCAGCTGCACCGCCACCAACCGCCGGTCCTCTGGCATGCTACTGCGCCGCGCGGTGCACAAGGAAGAGAGAGATAAAGATTGGATGGGAGAGTGAGATAACCTTTTTAGATGGGAAAAAACCTGCACAAGAAGGTCTTTGCCCTGTCTTTAATCCTCCTAGAGTCCACATAAGGAAGGTTATCAATCCGCTTAATTAGTTATGATGCTTTCCTTTTTTTGGGGTGCTACAATGCCACAGAGAAGAAGTCGGCAATGAACGCGTTGGCGCAGCCGCGGTCACCGAGGCCATGCGGCCACACCACGAAGCGGCAGCTGTCGCGCCCTCGCCACGGGCCTCTCCTCCTTCCAAGGTAGGAGAACGGGCGAGGCAACTAATGTGAGCGAGGGAAGGAGGACATGGTGCGAGGGGGCTAACTGGCAGCTACTCGGGCTACTCTTCCTGCACTGACGTCCTCAGCTGGTCGTCTCCATTGGTGGTCAAGCCACCCTGCAACAGTTTCTGATTTTGTGTGGCGCGTGTTGACTAATGAGGATGAGTTGACTTTGAAGACTTCGATTGGAATCCAAGTCTACATCCTCCTCCGATTTGGATAGCTAGAAAAATATTTCTGAGTTAAATCAATCTCTATCTAAAATCTCGCCTGAAATATTCCTCAAGCTAGCTGTCCTAGGATAGCATCCAACAAACTCTGGCATCTGAGTAGCAACCAGATGTATCCTCAATCCAAAGGTCTATGGCACGTATATGTTAACATGGGAAGAAAAAGGAAACTCCAGTTGGCATTCCCAAACTCCCAAGGATATCCATAGGAAAATCAACAGGTGTTACCAATTAGGTATATATGATGAAAAGGGGAATACATCTCTTTGCCAGAAAACAATAACAATCTACTTACCGAAAACTATTAAAGCAAGTTTTATTGATAATACACACATCTTCATCTATGGATGTAAACACTGACATATCTCGGTACATTCCATTATTCAGCTCACAGCTAGCTAGAAGGCCTAAGCCTAGTAGTACACACAGCTCGTTCCTCGTGATCCCAATATTATTGAAAGCACAAATAACCAGCCAACGGTGCTTTACAACAAACATCAATACTCTTAAGTGTGTATGGTGCATCGTGACAACTGATGAAAAATATTCCTCCTCCTCAACCAGAAATGCCAAATAGACGGCTGGTTGTCTCAGTCATGAGTGATTGATTGAATGTGCACAATCACTTGGTTGATGCTCTCAAATTGGCGTCTTCCCTTCAGGATTGTCTTTGCACAATCAAGTGCGCGGCGCTCACACGATGCTCTCTTGCTGGCATCCTTAATAGACTCGAAATCCTCAACATGAGCAATCCCAACTATTCTCCTACACATGGACGATCAAGTTTAGGACACAAAAGACAAGTGGGAATCATGCATAAGGCACAAGAATTGCACAAAGTTTGAAACTGATGATTAAATGTGATTTGTAGTTCTTATAAGGGTACCTTTTTAGGTTCTATATGCCTTTTTATTTCCACTGCATAACATTCCTGAAGTGCTTCAAACCTAACAATTTATTTTTACTATTCAGCTGCTGCTCTTCTGGAACATTTGTTTTACGGCGCACCATTTTGAAAAAGAGACACTACATCAACATTGAAATCTGAAACCTCTGTATTGGCCTAACTTAATGCGGCTTTGAGTCATTTCAGTTAAACGGGCATCTTTGATACATCATCTAGTCTAGAAGTAAATAAGATTCAGCACTGAATATTATTTAGAAATCTATTGCGTAATTACCTGATCATTTTGGCCGCCCCAAATCCAAGACTATCATGAAATAGACTTGTCATGTACTTCTTCTGCGCAAGGCTCAAAAGTTCCGAGTTGTTGTATATAGGGGGCAGGTATGCCTCCCCATTCCCATCTTTGTGTTTATTCCATAGGTCGACAAACTTCTTATGGAACAAATTCCATGACTCTTCAATTGTCTTCAAGATCCATTCCTTGTAAGCCTGTGAAAGATGGCACCCGCAGCACTTATTATATGGCCCGGGCATCATGAAAATACCTTCTAGATGTCACATATGGCAAATGCATTGTACTATATCATGAACTGACACTTCTGCAACTGCCATTAAGTAATACTGCAGATGCCAAAGATGCTGATTGTTGTGAACCTTGGTTCACAGTGGGATAATTGCCAGAAAGTATAGCTGGAAGGAGATTAGGGTATTAGAAGGGGGTGATAGACATAGATTAAGATGAGAGTATTTGGGGGAGAATAGATTGTTTCTTTCTTGCTTGATTGCTACATGGCATCCTTATATAGTGGATGCTTTCCTAATACAAATCAAATCCATAATTCTGACTTGATTTGCTAATTCTTCCTCAACTCTAATTTCTAACTCCCTGGCCAAACTGATGCTGGGCACCTAACTGAACATAAACTCCTACAGTCCTAAACTTACACTCATTGGACTCTCCTTGTAACCATCTGCTGAACGTGGTGGACTCCATCTCTCCTAGTTCTCCCAGGACGTCTTGCTGGCCGGCAGCCCCTAGTAATGGTCTCCTCTAGCATCCGCACGCATGTGCTGCTGCTTGCTGCCTAGCCCATGTCCACAACATTACCCCCCTCTCAGACAAGCAGCTCATCCTCGAGCTGCTAGGTGGTGGCCACGGTTAAAGTCCTTGGTAGCCCCACAACGATGAAAAGCTGGGAAAATGTGCCTCATCACGTTAGAACACCAGTCTTTGAAGACTGTTGCTGTTGCCTCCACATGCAGGTGTGGCACACTCGGTGGCAATTGTAGCAAGCCTTGTGGCACCCACGGCAGGAGTTGCATGATGAATAAGTCCCTGTACTGTGGTCTTTGTGGGGCTGTGGTAGTTTTTATTTTTTGACTGCTTTAGGACAGCATCTGCTTTTAGGACAGCATCTGCTTTTGCTTTAGGACAGCATCTGCTTTTAGGACAGCATCTGCTTTTGCTTCAGGACAGCATCTGCTTTTAGGACAGCATCTAGGATAGCATCTTAGCATATGCTTGGCTGGTTCTCAGCCTATAAATATGTATCTCCAACCCCTCAGGTTGGTATGGCATTGTGTGAGCAATAAACAAGAAAACTTGCCCCATCTCCTAGTGTCATCCTCTCCATGAGTAAGGATCTTGCTATCACCAAGAGCAAGAGTCCAGCGACTAACAAGTGGTATCAGAGCCTTAGTATCCTGTAGCCTGAGCATCTCCTGCTCATCTCCTTCTCCAGCCTCACAGCAGCCCCAGCCGGTAGCAGCAGCAGCTCCGGCTGTCCCCGCTCACTCCTCTCCGGAGACGGGCAGCAGCTCGTCAGAAGCAGCTCTCTCTCCACGCAACAGCCCCCCAGTAGCGCGCCATGTCCGCAGGGCAGTCTCAGCGCTCGGTCGCCTCGAGCATGCGGCGTCAGCAGACGGCCGAGCTCGTCGCGGCAGAGCAGCGCGAGCGAGCGGCGGCAGAGACCGCTGCGGCGGCGGAAAGGGCGTCAAGGCTGGCAGCGGCGGAGCTGGCAGCAGCCAGGGCGAAGGTGGAAGCAGCGGCGGCGGCAGATGCAGCGCGTGCGGCAGCAGCAGAGGTCAAGGCTCTGCGCGGCAGCAACAGCAGCTCCGGCTCTGTTGATGGCGGCGCCGACGCGGACCCTCAGCTGCTGGAGAGGGAGGCAGCGCAAGGGCGAACGGCGCAATGGGCAGCCGCGCACGCCCACGAGCACGGCGGCAGCCCAGACAGGCGCGGACGCGCCGGCGGCGCTCCTGAAGGAGGCGCACACGGCGGTGGCGCTCCTGGAGGAGGCACGCACGGCGGCAGCGTACGGGTCGACGGAGAGCGCGGCCCTCACAGGCAACGCGGCTCTCTCTCCCCGGTTCGGTACCGTGGTCACCACGAGTACCAGGCTGTCGTCAGGGACGTCGGCCCCGGCGGCGGGTGACCTACCCTCACCAAGACCAACTACGTCGAGTGGGCTGCGGTGATGAGGGTGAAGCTCCAGGTGCGGCATATGTGGGATGCAGTCCGGTACAGCGACGTCGACTACGACCAGGATCGACGGGCGCTGGATGCTCTCATCGCCGCAGTCCCGCCCGAGATGCAGTTCTCGCTTACCAACAAGCGGACTGCCAAAGAGGCTTGGGACGCCATCGCTGCAGCACGCATCGGCAGCGACCGCGCCCGCAAGTCTACACTGCAGGCACTACGCACGGAGTGGGAGCACCTGGCCTTCAAGCCAGGTGAGGACGTTGATGACTTTGCTCTCCGTCTCAACACTCTGTTGCACAAGTTGGTGCAGTTCGGCGACGACACCTACGGCGAAGAGAGAGCTGTGGAGAAGCTCTTCCGCTGCGTCCCCGAGAAGTACAAGCAGATGGCTCGCTCGATCGGGTCTCTGCTGGACCTCTCCACGATGACCATCGAGGAGGCGTTGGGTCGCCTCAAGGTCATCGACATCGATGAGCCACAGCGCCCCTCAGGACCCGTCACCATTGGCGGGAAGCTCCTCCTCACTCGGGAGCAGTGGGATGCCGGCCAAGGTGACAAGAAGAAGGGGGAGCCTTCTTCCACGACAGGCGGCCGCAAGAGTGGCAAGCGCGGCAAGCCGCGCAAAGGCGCCCAGGGCGGCGATGCTGGCAAGCAAAAGCCGGCACGAGACGACTCTTGCCACAACTGCGGCAAGCTTGGTCATTGGGCCAAGGAGTGTCGACAGCCACGACGCGGCCAGGCCCACGTCGCGCAAGCGGAGGAGGAGCAGCCGGTCCTGTTCATTGCTCATGCGAGCATCGAACTACCTCCAGCGGCACCGGCCGCAGTGGCTCTCCTCCACCTTGACGAGCCAAAAGCACACGCCCTCCTCGGCGACAGTTCCGGCAATGACAAGACCGACGGGTGGTGCCTCGACACCGGCGCCACCCACCACATGACCGGGCGGCGGGAGTTCTTCTCCGAGCTCGACTCAGGCGTTCGAGGCACCGTCAAGTTCGGCGACGCCTCCGCCGTGGAGATCAAGGGCGTCGGCTCTGTCGTCTTCGTCGCCAAGACTGGCGAGCACCGGCTGCTCACCGGCGTCTACTACATCCCCGATCTGCGGAACTCCATCATCAGCTTGGGACAGCTGGATGAGAACGGCTCGCGTGTCGAGATCGAGCACGGGGTGCTGCGGATTTGGGATCTTCGACGCCGCCTCCTTGCCAAGGTAACCAGAGGCGCAAATCGACTCTACACTCTTCACGTGCAGGTGGCACAACCCCTCTGTCTCGCAGCTCGTCGGGACGACGAGGCGTGGCAGTGGCACGAGCGCTTTGGGCACCTTCACTTCGAGGCCCTGAAGCGGCTCAGTGCCACGGAAATGGTGTGAGGCCTGCCGTGCCTTGACCATGTGGAGCAGCTCTGCGACGTCTGCGTGTTGACGAAGCAGAGGCGACTCCCCTTTCCCCAGGAGGCGAGTTTCCGAGCCAAGGAGAGGCTCGAGCTCGTGCACGGGGACTTGTGTGGCCCGGTGACACCGGCCACACCGGGAGGACGACGCTACTTCCTGCTGCTCGTCGACGACCTCTCCCGCTACATGTGGGTGATGGTCCTCGGCAGCAAGGGAGAGGCTGCGGACGCCATCAGGCGCACGCAGGCTGCTGCGGAGGCGGAGTGCGGCCGCAAGCTGCGCGTGCTGCGCACAGACAACGGCGGCGAATTCACGGCGGCTGAATTCGCGTCGTACTGCGCTGATGAGGGCATTCAGCGCCACTACTCCGCGCCGTACAGCCCGCAGCAGAACGGCGTCGTCGAGCGGCGCAACCAGACGGTTGTGGGGATGGCTCGGGCCCTCCTCAAGCAGAGGGGGATGCCGGCTGTCTTCTGGGGAGAGGCGGTGGTGACGGCCGTCTACATCCTCAACCGCTCGCCTACCAAGGCGCTCGACGGCAGGACGCCGTACGAGGCTTGGCATGGGCGCAAGCCGGCGGTCTCCCACTTGCGGGTCTTCGGCTCCCTCGCGTTCGCCAAGGAGCTTGGCCACATCGGTAAGCTCGACGACAGGAGCACTCCGGGAGTGTTCATCGGCTACGCGGAGGGCTCGAAGGCCTACCGCATCCTCGACCCTGACACACAGCGAGTCCGCATCTCGCGTGACGTTGTGTTCGACGAAGGGCGAGGCTGGACGTGGGACAAGGCGGTGGACGACGGTTCGACTTCGACTCTCAGGGACTTTGTTGTCGACTACGTCCACTTCGAGAGAGCCGGGGGAGCTAGCAGCTCGTCTTCACCGAGCTCGTCCACCTCGACACCTTGCTCGCCACCAGCTCCGGCGAGTGCTCCACCACCTTCGGCACCGGCTACGCCCCACTCTTCACCACCGGCCACTCCACGCTCTCCCGCACCGGCTCACCACTCTCCTGCACCGGCGGCCACACCACCGGAATCGGCCCCAACAGCTTCGGTCCACGACGAGCAGCGCACGGTGGAGTTCGCTACTCCGCTGTCTCACGACGAGGATCGCGTCGACGCCTACCACGACGACGAGCCTCTGCGCTATCGTACCATGGACAACATCCTCGGCGAGCTGCCCGTCCCTGGACTGGCGCAGCACGACTTCGAGGCGGAGCTGCACTTGGCGTGCGACGACGGCGAGCCCCGCTCCTTCGCTGAGGCGGAGGGAGACGCGGCGTGGCGTGTCGCGATGAAGCAGGAGATGGACGCTGTCGAGCAGAACCGGACGTGGGAGCTGGCGGATCTTCCTGCCGGTCACCGCGCGATCACCCTTAAGTGGGTGTTCAAGCTGAAGCGGGATGAAGCCGGCGCCATCGTCAAGCACAAGGCTCGCTTGGTGGCACGAGGCTTCGTGCAGCAGGAGGGGGTCGACTTCGATGACGCCTTCGCACCCGTCGCGCGCATGGAGTCCGTTCGTCTTCTCCTCGCACTTGCAGCTCAGGAGGATTGGCGCGTCCATCACATGGACGTCAAGTCCGCCTTCCTCAACGGCGACTTGAAGGAGGAGGTCTACGTCCGTCAGCCACCGGGATTCGTCATCCCCGGCAAGGAGGGCAAGGTTCTCCGCCTGCGCAAGGCCCTCTACGGCTTGCGGCAGGCACCACGAGCCTGGAACGCTAAGCTGGACTCCACCCTCAAGCAAATGGGGTTCCAGCAGAGCGCACACGAGGCTGCAGTCTACCGGCGGGGCAAAGGCGGCAACGCCCTGCTGGTGGGCGTCTACGTCGACGACTTGGTGATCACTGGCATCAAGGATGCGGAGGTTGCGGCATTCAAGGAAGAGATGAAGGCCACCTTCCAGATGAGTGACCTGGGGCCTCTCTCCTTCTACTTAGGGATCGAGGTGCACCAGGATGATTCCGGGATCACGCTTCGACAGACCGCCTACGCCAAGCGCGTCGTTGAGCTAGCTGGGCTCACCGACTGCAACCCAGCTCTCACTCCAACGGAGGAGAGGCTGAAGCTGAGCCGCGACAGCACGACGGAGGAGGTGGACGCTACGCAGTACCGGCGTCTTGTGGGGAGCCTTCGCTACCTCGCCCACACACGACCGGACTTGGCATTCTCCGTCGGCTACGTTAGTCGGTTCATGCAACGACCGACGACGGAGCATCAGCAGGCTGTGAAGAGGATCATCCGCTACGTTGCGGGGACTCTTGACCACGGCCTCCATTACCCGAGGTGTCCCGGCGCGGCACACTTCGTCGGGTACAGCGACAGCGACCACGCGGGCGACATCGACACCAGCAAGAGCACAAGCGGGATTCTCTTCTTCCTCGGCAAGTGTCTCGTTCACTGGCAGTCAGTCAAGCAGCAGGTGGTGGCCCTGTCCAGCTGTGAGGCCGAGTACATAGCGGCTTCCACCGCTTCGACTCAGGCACTCTGGCTCGCTCGACTGCTTGGTGATCTCCTCGGCAGGAACACTGAAGCAGTGGAGCTCAAGGTGGACAGCAAGTCCGCTCTAGCTCTGGCAAAGAACCCCGTTTTTCATGAACGGAGCAAGCATATCCGGGTGAAGTACCATTTCATCCGAGACTGCTTGGATGAAGGAAGCATCAAGGCAAGCTACATCAACACCACGGATCAGCTTGCGGATCTGCTCACCAAGCCTCTTGGAAGGATCAAGTTCCTTGAGCTCTGCTCCAAGATCAGGATGGTTCAACCCTCCCACAAGACGACGCACAAGACTTAGGGGGAGAATGATGAATAAGTCCCTGTACTGTGGTCTTTGTGGGGCTGTGGTAGTTTTTATTTTTTGACTGCTTTAGGACAGCATCTGCTTTTAGGACAGCATCTGCTTTTAGGACAGCATCTGCTTTTAGGACAGCATCTGCTTTTGCTTTAGGACAGCATCTGCTTTTAGGACAGCATCTAGGATAGCATCTTAGCATATGCTTGGCTGGTTCTCAGCCTATAAATATGTATCTCCAACCCCTCAGGTTGGTATGGCATTGTGTGAGCAATAAACAAGAAAACTTGCCCCATCTCCTAGTGTCATCCTCTCCATGAGAGTAAGGATCTTGCTATCACCAAGAGTAAGAGTCCAGCGACTAACATTGCAGGCTCCAACCTTCCTTGCCATCGAAACTCGAAAAATCCAATTTTTGGTAGCTCGGAACTCCAGCAGTATTTGCCACATGAATTATGGCCGGCTGAACTTGCGGAATTGATGGTAGCGCCAGTGGTGGACGTTGCGGCACAAAGGGCATCTATGCACTTCCCTTGTGGCAGCAGCTGCATTCGCGGTATCTGCGGCTACAATGCATGCAGTTCTGGTGGCACCAGCGGCAGCGACGCGTGCAGCGGCGCCAGTGACGCCGGCGGCTGTGATAAGGTTCTTGGTAGCTGCGGCAATCCAGACTTTGTTATCTGCCATGACTTCTTTCGGCACAGTTGGAGCGGTGGAGTTGTTGATCGTTTGCAGAGGCTTGGTAGATGGGTTTGGCATAAGCCCATTGCCTGAAAAACTCGTCTGCTCCTCCAGCTTCTTGATGTGCCTCAATGCTTGCCTCCAGGGTTGCTGGACGATCTTCCAGGGCTTTAATGCGTTCTTCCAGAGCGGTGAAGCTCTCCTTCATCTGCTTGCTAAGGTTGGCGATGGCAGCAATCAAATCCTCATCAGTGATGCTCTTCTTCTCATCTACAGCAAAAGCCATGATGGTCGGCTGCTCTGATACCAAATGTTGTGAACCGTGATTCACAATGGGATAACTGCCATGCTGAAAATGGCTAGACGGCATGGCTTAAAAGAGATTAGGGTATTAGAAGGGGGTGATAGACATAGATTGAGTTGAGAGAATACTTAGGGGAGAATAGATTGTTTATTTCTTGCTTGATTGCAATGACATTACATGGCATCCTTATACAGTGGATGCCGGACCTTCTTATCTGGACTAACTCTAGCACATATCCTTTCCTAATACGAATCAAATCCATAATTCTGACCTGATTTGCTAATTCTCCCTCAACTCTAATTTCTAGCTCCCTAGCTGAACTCCTGCTGCTGGACATCAAACTGAACATCCTAGTAAACTTATAAGACTCTCCTTGTAGTATCTGCTGAACGTGGTGGACTCCATCTCTCCTAGTTCTCCCTGGACATCTTGCCGGCTGGCGGCCCCTAGTAATGATCTCCTCTTGCATCTGCACGCATGTGCTGCTGCCTGCTGCCTAGCGGGCTAGCCCATGCCCACAACATGCTTATGGACTTTCAAGAGGTAAGGGAGTTACTCTAAAAAAATCAAGGGAGTGTCTAGGCATTACTTGAATGTTTTTTCTTAATTATCATCTAAATTTATGACTTTTAGATTAAAAATCAAAGGGCTTTTGTTTTTGAAGGGGGGAGATTTTATTTTCAAGGGGAAGAGGTAGAATTCAAGGGAGAGGAGGAGAATTCATAACCATTGGATCTTTAATCCAATAGTCCTAAATCTGGATGATAGTTAGGAAAAAAACATCCGAATGATATTTAACAAAACCCTAAAATCAGTTCATCATTCTTCTACAAGGGATAAGCATCATATCCAAAACACTTATCCTACCGAATTTCTGAATAAAAAGTAGGCAGGTCCGCAGGAGCAGGAGGACGTGTGATTGCTATTACCTTAGCAGAGGTGAAACGAGCTAAACCACAAAAAAAATGATGTTTTTGTCACATCAATAAAGCTCAAAGAAAACATTGGTAGATCAGGTAACCACGAAAAACATAGTTAAGCAACACAAAAGGCCTATTGCAGCGTGAGCACGTCGTATACTACTGTTAGAGTTACAAAGGGTGGCAGAAAAGCAAGCTAACAAATCCATACATACTTTACGATCATTTGCTTGATCAGCATGCCCATCCTGTGCAAAGTATGCCAAAATCAGGTTGCCCAAGAAGGCCCCAATGTCGAAACCCATTGGACCATAGAAAGCAAACTCCGGATCAATCACTTGAGTAGAATCTGTGGTCACCATGATGGAATCAGTGTGTAAATCTCCATGAATCAGAGCCTGTGCTCTCTCGATAAACCTGCAGTTGCGAATCACATAAGAAATACAACATGTGTAACATTGATTTGTATCCAGATAGCTAATTACATTGATTTTAATTCGGCAATTTCCAACTTCAGCGCGTCATCCCCTCGAACTGCTTCAGCATCTTCATCGAGAAAAGGCGAGGTCCAGCGATTGTATTTGGAGACCATGTATGGGTCCGAGAAGACAACTTGCTCGGTGAGCCTACACAGCTCCACATTCCCACAGTATTGAGCAACTGCAAAATTCAAAGCACATCACATTTCCTCAAGTTGATTCTTTTGCTCCTTTCATAGGCACAACAACGTAATTGTGACTTAAGTCAAACGTGTAAGTAACTCACCTCCCTTCTTATGATCCGTAGTGGAGTTATAAAGAAGAGACGTGAAGAAGAGCGTCTTGGCCATGTAATCCGACATGTGCTCGGCGAGCAGCGGGTACTCGACGCCGGCGATGAGCCCTTTGCGGAGGATGACGTGCGGAGGCTCCATGTAGCGCATCCCGATCAGCGACATGAACCGGTCGAAGTGGTAGACCTCCGGCACGTGGTCCGGGCACAGGCGGCCGTGCTCCTGCAGCGCGGAGGCCTCGAAGTAGGCGCGCTCCCTCGTCATCGGCCACGAGTCCCCGACGCAGCGGACGTACGGGAGCGCCTGGATTGGATTGCCGCATCAACGTCGTCGTCAGGGGGGATATTGCGGGGTTAACGGACAAGCGTGTGGGGGTGTGGTGCGTAGAGCATGGTGGTGAGTTGAGGATAGGGACCTGCTTGACGACGAGGGAGCCGGCGTCGGAGAGGACGATGTAGACGAAGTTGAGATTGCCGCCGCCGACCTCCTTGATGGTGAGGTCGCCGAGGCGGGAGCCGAGGCGGGCGGCGAGGGCGGGCGTGGCCTTGATGTAGGCCACTAGTGACGCCTCGTCGAGTGGGCGGAAGCCCTGCGCCACCTCCGCGGCCATGTCTGGCACCGATGCGACCGCCGGCCGAGGAGGGAGGTGTGGATCGAGGAAGCGGGAATCGGGTGCCTCTGGCTGTGCTCGGCGGGGTCTTATGTAGGCACTTAGGATTGTTCGTTCGGTTTTTTCGGTTTATACGGTTCGGTAAATACGGTTTATTCGGTAAATACGGTTTTAGTTATTCGGGAAATACGGGACTTAATAGAATACGGTATGGTATCGGTAAATACCATTTTATTTCGGTACGGTATCGGTAAATACCAATTTTACCAAAGTTTACGCGAATTGATAAACGTTAATCTCATCTGAGATCTCCATTCAAGAAGCACTGAAGCAGAATGGCATTCCGCACTCCGCAGTCTCAAGTCTGGGCCGTCTGCCCGTCTGGCAAGGTCAATATAAAGTTACTTTTCTTAACAACAGCCAGTGAACCTTTTAATTTCTTAATACTATCAATGTGAAACAAAACTACATTGCACCAAAAAAATTGAAAGTGTGCCTCCAGAGAGTAAAGTGATCCAGTCAATTCTACTAAACAAGTGTTATCTCGATATACAGCTGAAGCAGCCGGTCAAGCTTGCAGATGGAAGAAATATTGTTATCTGCATGCGAAATAACCAAGATCAATCGTTGAAATCAATTGAGCAACCCACAGGACAAGAACTCAAGAAGAGTAATTGAGTATTGACAGTAGCATTCGTGCATTGCATAATTGCATTACCATTCAGAATTAACGCTCCCAGGCTAGTCAAAGATTTGACCTCATCCATTCTTGTAAGTTTATTTTTGCCGGCATTCAATACCTGTACAGCCGGAGAGGATAACAATTGCAAAGCATTTTAAGTCAAGTAGTGAGCTAAGATTCAATCCTGAATGCAGCCATGTGAAAAACACAAGGGAAGAAAAGTAACTCACTTGCAGTTTTGAGAGGCTTTCAACACCTTTTAAGCTCACAAGCTTGTTTTCAATAACCGAAAGCCACTTCAAATTGACACAGGAGGACAAGCCCTTCAACATGTAATAGCCAGAATAACTCTCAAGTGAAAATAAGAAGATACACAGAAGTTCAAAGGACAACAGCTAGAGCTACGATTTCACGGAACAAGTTACCCATTAATCCATTATCTACCTCCATGAGCTACAATCACCAGTTCCTAATTCGAGCACGTTGTCGAATGAGCTCATTATGGGTTGATTTTACGATACGTCTGTTAAGCTATTCATGCTTGCAAATATATTGTCACGCGATAATAACGGCAGCACATATCCACAGAGGTGAAATGTCAGCAAGAATCTACTTCAAGTCTACATCTTTAACTCGTGTATTTTTCATTAACATACAGTATGCAACATTGTCCATTGATCAGTTTGGCAATTTAGTGTAATGTATGTAGCTACCTCGAGGGTGACGAGGCAGTTGTAGCCGAGGTCGAGGCGCTCCACTACGGCTCCAGGTCGCTGAAGCTGCTCAGGCACGACACCTGCACACCATCACCACACAGCACACAAGGATGAGCAGCCGAGCAGGACTCCAACCGATTGTGTGAGGGAGGGATGGAGGGGCTGTTTCTCCTGACGTTGGAGAGGGCGCAGTGGGAGAGGTTGAGGGACGTGGCGCCGCTACCGGCGGATCCCGCCTCGTGCGTTGCCTGCTCCACGGTGAGCCGCGCCATGGCGTCCTCCGCCGGGCGCCCAGAGTGTGAAGCGATGGCTTGTTGCGGCGGTGGGTGAGCAGCGCTCCAAACCTAAAATACCCTAACAACGGCGGCTGCGGACATCGGAGCGGCGAGCGCCTAGAAGACGAGAGGAACAGAGAGAGTGAGACGCACACGCTGCAGATCTGGCGAGGCGAGTGGAGACTGCGCGTCGGCGGCTACCGGCTAGGGTTGATTGGTTGAAGGCGTCTGCCGTGTGCGTCGGGCCGTCGGTGGCTGTGGGCCGAGACCCCGAATTGAGTTGGGCTACTCGGTATTTTCGGTATTTTCGGTTTTCACTCGGTTTATACCGAAAAAACCGAATCAACCAGATGCTAATTTTCCAGGAACCGAACCGAAAACCGAATACCGGTCAAACCGAGTTGACCGGTACGGTTCGGTTTTTTTGGTTCGATTTTTTCGGTTCGGTGATAAAATGCACAGCCCTAGGCACTGCTGCTGCTACTGTGGAGCGGTTCGCTGAATCTGGACTTGTTTACAGTCAAACAATGTTCTTTCTTTTTTTTGTCAAAGTACGATATATCTTAATTTTTGTGGCTCGACATGGTTAGCTGCGAGTGTGGTATAACTGGTGGAAAGTCTATGCTGTAGTGTAGTCTATGCTTTGCTGCGACAGCCGCCCGCCGTCCCACAGCCCGTCGCTCGCCGCCGCGTTCGTCGCGCCCTGGTCCTGGGACCCGTAGCACGCCGACGCTGCATGCAGTCTAATACGTTAAATCAACAGTTTTGCTATTGCACAGGTGACCGAATTTTTTTTTATATTTCAATTACCTGAAATTGCACTCTCAATGAACTAAAATTGCAGTTCCTTCCAAAAAAAACAGCTGCAACTTTAGGTGATTCAGAGTGCAACTTCACTCTCAATTATCTTATATTACTCATTAGAGAATTTTTAGAATAATAAAATTTATATTTTTTTAATAGACTTGTTCAATACACGTATTTCACTACAAACTAATAGTCGTATTATCCTAACACGTCGAATCATTATCCTACCCGACCGCCGTCCCACAGCCCATCGCTTGCCGCCGCGACCGTCGCGCCGTGGTCCTGGGACCCGTAGCACGCCGACGCTGCAGGCAACCATTGGTATCAGCAAAACGTACGTGCGTACGACGGTACGAGTGTAAAATTACGAAGATATATCAACGAAGTAGCATGAGCAGCTGCTGTGCTCGATGCGTACGTGCACGTCACGTCTATATGAAAGGAGCAGCTTCGCGTCGTGCATGTAGAGGTGCTTAAGAAACGTACGAGTGCATACGGTGTAGTAAGTCGCGGTGCGTTCAACGGCGTTCGACACGGACACGAGGCCGAGCGGTGCCAACGAGTAAAATGGCAGCTTTCGCCATGGCCGACGGACGGAGAGGTGGGCTTCTGCAGTAACAGGTGGCGGCTAATATACCAGTTCTTGGTCAGTTCTTGGTGTACAAGTGCTGCGCGTGGTGTATTTATAGGAGAGCTGTTCCGTGCACGGGATCGTGCCCGATGCATTGGAAATTTAAGAGAGACTTAGAACTAGACAAAGGTGCCGCTCTAATATATTTCTAACTAAAATTAAAATTATACTGTAGTGATGTTAGCTTTTTAAATTATTTAATTTTAAAAAATAAAAAGCAAGATAAATATAAAATATGTTATATCATTACGGACAATATAAGAAAAATAAAAGTAAAAAAATTAAAATTAAGAAGTCGATGTGTTGCAAGTAACTTCTGATGGCGAAAGTTTTTAAGTCATTTGGAGCAAGACGAAAACTTGGAAAAATTTTGTTAGTCCTGCGCAGAAAAAATAAGGAAATACTAGATGTACTTGGAATTAGGAGGTTGTTTTCGTCAGAAGAAAAATGAGTCGCGAACGCGACTGTTCATCTGGAAGGTAACGCAATTCTCTACTCCGGATTTATTCCCCGCCATCTCATTAGCGAACGGCCGTCGCTAGACACTTATCTATCGACATCCAAGCATGTAGTACGTAGCAAGCTGTGTAATCTTTCATGATCTGTTTTGAGAATTTTGTCTTGTGAACGCCAAGTTTTCTTACGGCTGCAAACTTGCAGTGTGGCTAGATATTCTAGCAGATAAGGCAGAGCTCACTAGAAATTTTAACGAGTTTGGCATCGATCTCCGGAAGGGAAAATTTTGGGGAGGCACCGAACCGAAAATGTCTGTGTTTTGCGTGACGTTCGTTTTGGTTGTCAGACGAAATCAGATGAGAGGACAGATGGGCCAGTAGCCTAGTGGTAAGTGCTTAGGATGTTCTTTCATCAATCCCTGGGATCGATTTGATGTACCATATTTATTTAGTGTATTCAATGTGTGTATATATATATAGATATAGGACGAGTGTTTCATGCACCCAGGTGCCTAGTCACCCATATCAATACCCGTTGATTTGCTTTGAGATTCGCAACGTTTGATATGGGTATCTTCATATACCCATAAAAAAGTATATTTGAGATGTCAAACTCCGAAAAAAATTAGATTCAACTTCAGTTTAATGAGTTTGAACTATTTTTATGGTATATACTCACTGTAGTCGCGTCGAACTCAAAAGTAGTATATATATATATATATATTCATGCTCAATAAGATCATAGCGTCTACAAAAATTTCTAGCGTGTGTGTAGCACGAGTAGTGTGCGTGTGCAGATCGGTTCGAAGAGCAGCGCGCGGCAACGGCGGCCGCGCTTGTCCGCGCGCACGTACGGCCGGGCGCGCCGGCGGCACGATCTCCCTCCGAGCGCGCGTTCGCCGGTGGATCAGGTCGATCGAGATGCGTGCGTGCGGCGCGTGCACGGAGGATCGAGACTCGGGAGAGCCGTGTCACTCGCATACAGTGGTACTTTGCACATGCACCTAGAGCGCAAATCAGCTAGGTTGATCAGCATTCAGATCGAGAGAGGAACATATGTAATTAACCAGCACACATATTTTATTGTACATCTTTATTTATCTTGTTGCAACAGCATCTTTATTCATCTTGTTGCAACAGCCTTACAAATAGACAATCCATAGCAAGCGAGATATTAAAAAAAACTGGTTGTAGTCGATAAAATGTTCAATTATATACACTTCTTCAATATTTCTCGGTTCAAATTCGATGGCTGAGAAATTGTCCATGCATGAGATAGCACAATTCATTGTGTATCAAAGAGAACATAATTATTTCAACCTTTTGCAAACCAAATTCTAGAAGATTTTTGCCAGAGTTTCAAGATATTTAAAAAAAACTGGTTGTAATCGAGAAAATGTTCAATTATATACACTTCTTCAATATTTCTTGGTTCAAATTCGGCAACTGAGAAACTGTCCATGCATGAGATAGCGCAATTCATTGTGTATCAAAGAGAAATTGTCCATGAGATTGCGCAATTCATTGTGTAACAAAGAGAATTTAATTATTTCGACTATTTGCAAACCAAATTCTAGAAGGTTTTTGACAGAGTTTAGATAGCAAGGACAGTAAGGCCCTAGTCATTTTTGTTAAATACAACACAAAAGAACGCTCAACGCACACAATATGTCTTCCTACTACACATACACGGTATGTCCACTATTATAGGAGTGGCCCAATCCCCTATGATTGGGCCTTGCAACTAGCCCAATATGTAAGAGGCCTAATAGTATAGAGAAATATACTAATGTACCCTCACCTTTTGTAATTATCAAAAAGGTATGATGGGAATTTTTCATCCTACTCTAAGGTATGATGAGAATTTTTCATCCTACTCTATTCATGTATATAAATCACTAAGAGGGGAATTGATCCACTTGTTTCATACATGAGCACTCTCTCCTATCGTTGACTCTCTCTAGTTAGTCTTCTCATATACTGTTTGATCAATAGTCACAATATCCACCTAATTACACATATCTACAGATAACCGTTGATCAAATTTGTTAAGTACAACATAAACACACAATATGTCCACCTACTACATAGGTCTGCAAATAACCGTTGATCAGATACTACGAGACCCCATATCACAGGCACATATTATCCCACTCAACACACACATGTGTATGTATCACACGGTATGTCCACCTACTACACAGCCTTATGGATAACCACTGATAAGATTTTGTTAAGTACAACACAGAAGCACACTCAACGCACACCATCAACTACACACGCTTGTGGATACCGGAGCACAGGCACATGTTATCCCATGCCCGCGGATAACCATTGATTAGGTTTTGTTACACTACTCACATGCACACACGGTATATCCACCAACTACATATGCCTACGGATACCGGAGCACAGGCATGTGTTGTCTCACGCCCGTGGATAACTGTTGATCAAATTTTGTTAAGTACAACACATAAGCACACTCAACACACAACACTCACATACACACGGTATGTCCACCAACTACATACAACTACAAATACTAGAGCATAGACACATGTTGTCCTACACACGCCTACGAATACCAGAGCATAGACACATGTTGTCCAACTTAGGACACACACATGTATTTACCCATATTTATTACGGCGAGTACCGCGTTGAGCGAGGCTCGAACGCTAGTGGACACGGAGTGACCACACCCTCTTGGCCAACTTCACTACGCTCGGTTCTCATGCTAATGAATTAGCTTTGCCTTCAAATCTGCCTAATACAGATGTCATTAGTGTGGACAAACCGGACTTGGTTGTGCAAGTCTCAATCATTCTTAGGGTGGGTTCTTTTCGAGTATGGCTGGTGGCATTTAGCTCTAGCGCGAGCGCTTGTACGAACAAACCGAATACCAATAAGTTTATAAGTTATTTTAAAAAAGTTGTCCCGATAAGTTACTTCAAAAAACGATGAAGAAGTTGTCCCATTTGTTTGTTCGAGTGAAGGTATAAGTCATCTGAAAAGAATGGACCTTAAGTTCATCCATGTATGCAACTATAGACACGGTTGGCCAATTTGCTGGACGTCAACATTAACGTAGGGTTACAAACGATGATCACACCATATGGGGTATATATGTATAGTCCCCACCACAGGTTAATATGTTGTGTTACCCTACTTTACAGTGTTAACTTTGTGTTACCTATGTATACTAGTTTTTAAAAATTCCCAAAAAAAATAAATATAGATCTAGGGGAAGACGTATTCTACAGCTATATAAAATTTTAAGATCAAACTCGATTATATTTAATAGATATGAAAAGGACAAATCCTATATAAATATTAATTTTTCACTGTTCACCACTATTCGTTTTCAATGCTTATCAATTTCATCTCTCAAATATGATCGAGTTTAATCTTTAAATTTTACATGGCTATAGAATGTCTCCCCCTACATCTTCTAATTTTTTAGAAATTTAAAAGCTTCCATGTGTACGTAACACGGAGGTGGCACCAGGGAAAATTTTCCCTAGGTGGCAGTCTATAAATTAATTATAATATAAAATATACTAATTTTAGCTATACCAAACAAAGTCACATATGACTAATTTCCTTTATTGTCTCCTGTAAACAGTATAGAATCTAAAAATTTTCAAACATAAGCCGCAACCTAAGAACCCACCCATTTTCTGTAGAAAAATTCGAGTGCGTTCCACTGTTGCTGCGGCGATGCCGGGATGGCGATCAGTCTATCTGAGGCACTTCCCTATCTCGAAAAAGGTTTACTAGTATAGGAGCAAAATTCTTGTTGAGCAATGCACCAAACAAGCCTCGACCCTCAGAACTGATTTAAGACAGCATGAACGAACACGAGTTTCTTTACATGGTGGTGATACGAGTTCAGCCTACAAAAATTACGTTAGAACCCTTCGCCTAACTTCCAACAGTTCATGCAAAGAAGATAACAAGGATAACTGTTGCTATACATATCTACAGCGGAACGGTATTAGCTGCATAATTTGAGGAGCTGTTCAACTTTGCTGAGATATTCTTTGTTAGGCCATCAACGAGTTGCCTGATGTCGTCAACCCAAGACCATGTCGGGGCGTTGAGGGCTCGTATTGAGTTCAAGCAGACTAGAAGTGTTCCTCCTTCGTGCAGAAGTACCTGAATTTTGGACAGTGTAGAAATAACATCAACAAATGCGAAATACTATGGGACTTCAGTAGGGAAGCACAGGTGGCTTGCAAGTAATTCCAAGAACGAACTTACCGTCAACCAGAGAGGAAGAAATCCTAAGACAGAAGGAAGTGCAGCAAAAACGATACAAGTTAGGGCAAGAGCTACACTTTGCTTGACCTGTGATGAACCGCAAAGTGTAAGAACAGTAATATTGTATCTGAAAAAGGTGTTTCGCATTGGAGCTCACAAGAGACAATACCAATGAAGTTGTTTGACGAGCTTTAGCAATACAAAATGGCACCCCACAGATGTTATCCTGCAACAACAAAACATCTGCAACAGCTACTGCTGTTGCACTGGCACGTTGGGCTAGAACGATACCGACTGTTGCAGCTGCAAGAGCTGGTGCATCATTTATACCATCACCGACCATTATTAAACCTCCACCTGGAAACAAATACAACGGTACATAATGAATATCACCAGAAGTAACTTCCCCCTCCCAACAATGAAACAAACTGACTACCACAAATAGTAATCATATGGCTGCAAGCACAAATTTCTATGATGCACAGTTGAGCTGATAAAAAAAGTACAGAATGTTTCAAATATACGATGATTCAATTATACATGAAGAATGTTTGGTTATGGAATGTTTGGTTATGGGCAAAAGGTGCTGAGGTTGTAGCTGGTAGGTTATCGTTCACAATAGTAACCAAAAGTAGGTAAGAGAACCGCTGGAGTCATTATATAAAGTCAAGCAGAGAGGAAGTAGGTGAAAATTACGTAGAAAGCAACCATCGCGATTAAGTGATCGGCATCTAAGCTAGATCTGTTGATAATTGTATAACATATGACAAAAAAAACCTGATATAATCATAAAATTGAAATTTGGTAGTCATAAGGCATTGAATTACCTCCCTCCCTTGAAACTGCTTTTACTTTATTCAACTTGTCCTCTGGCTTTAAACAGCTGAGGACTTCATCAATACAAACAGCTTTAGCAACTCTACGAGCACTTGATTCATGATCTCCAGTAAGCATCATGATGCGAAGTTTAGCTTTTTCTCTTAAGGTAGATATAACTTCACAGACACCAGGACGGGGTTCATCCTCAAAGTGGAAAAGGGTTACCTGAAAAAATGTTCAATCAGCAGATAAATAATAGTATAATACATTGGAAGGTAGTCCTAAATTAACTTACAGCTTATATGATGATAACACATTCAAATGTATGTTGCCAGCAGAAATTGGCAGAAACATAAGTAGAAGTGCAATTTGATAAAGGCCCTAGCGGAGCTTCTTGCCGATGACCGGGCCTTTGGCCATACAAGGCAAGGTCATGTTAATATGTTATTGATTTGCAATACAAGCCAAGGTCAGCTCTATTGCAGGAAGATTTGAGTTAAAAGGGTTTCTAACCAGAAGGCTTTAGTGTCCAAGCCAGCCCAAATCAAGCATCAGATTAAGATATTTAAATTATCAGGCCTAAAGAAATAACCAAGATTCAAAAGAGACAGGCCCATAGGCCATAGCAGATGGACCAGATGCTTGGCCATCTGGGCAGAGTTTGTGGTTCAAATGTCCAACCTGACTTGCGCTATAAATAGATGGGACATAAGTGGTTCATTGCTGATGCCATGAAAGGCCGGACCAAAATACATGACCAGATAAGTAATCCCATTTACATCTAAAATTAAGCTCAACAAAACCCATCCCATCTCCACCTTGTTTCCAACAGCATTAACTGATTTACTTGCCATTGGCTTTTCCATAAAATGTATCTTGAAAGGTTGTATTGAGTATCGACTAACAGTCTGTCTGTCCCAAACTTCCTGTTTCATGCACCAAAGAGATACTCAAACTTGTGTACAGCACTACAGTCTACAGTGCTTCTCCTATATTTCAAACTCATTCTGACTTCCGTTTTCTTTACTCTTTCCTCTACTCATCACTACAATAGCAACTGATAGATATAGCATAAAAAACACCAAAAGAAGCATAAGAGCACTCAGCAAAACACAAATTACTATTGAAGTAAGGCACAACTTATGAGCATTTCATAGTCTAAAATCTAATCCACTTTAAATAAGCCAACTTATCAGCATTTGATAGGCTAGACTCACCTTATATTCCAAAAAGATTGAAAAGCATGAATTTTATTTATCATTTTCCCTAATTATATATGAATGCTTCCATCAAACATCCAGACAAACAACTGTGCAGCAACATAAACGAACATTGAAAAGAAAGAGAAAGAAGCATGCTGCAAAATGAGAAGATTTGTACTCTTATTTACCTCACCTTTTTATCCACTGATAGAGCAGCTTGGACAAATTCAGGCCCATATGCAGAACTTTTTACCGCCACTTTTATTTGCTCAGATTCACCATTAGATCTATATAGCGAAGAAATATATTCCACGGAACCAATAGAGGCCTTAGAGAGCTCACTTTCGTTGTTTCTTGCCTGTAATACAAATACGTACAGGGGCAAGCTAACATTCAAAGATCCAACTCTTCTCAATACTTCATAGATCAAACAACACAAATGCTCATGCTATTTGTTCAAATCTAAGAAACATACCCACACTGCATTATGAGTAAATAGGGAATGTATCAAACATGAACTAACCTTTAAATAGAGGAATAAGAACTGACAATTGCGACCATTGGATGAGATATATGTGGCTTAGATATACATTAAAGGCCATCGACATTTTTCAATAAAACACCTGAATTGTTCCACTTTACACTCTAGCCTTCTCACCTTAATGAGACGACTACCACTTTGATCTACACCATCCAACACTTCATATTTGAGTTCTCATTATCCTGCTTTAAGGGTGTTTCTTTCAATGATATAATAGTCCAATGGCAGCTACACAAATAAAATCCAACATTTCCAACCAATCAACATTATTATCTAGAAATGTTGTCATTTCTCACTCGCTGCTTAAGATTCTTGTGAATCTTCAATGCACCATTCAATGACATGGGCCAATTCCAGGAAGCATGAGAATCAAAGCAAGAATCAATAGATGTGCTATGTTGACCTAATCTCAACATACTTACATTTAAAGATCATGCTATCAAAATTAATTTTCCAGCAAATCAAGCATAGTTACTATTGCTTCCATTTTCCAAAATATTAAGATGGAATTAAGCATAACCACCTAGAGATATAATGCCCAACCCTCCTATCCATTGTGGGAATCAAATCTACAATATCCTGTATAACAACAGAAAATCCTTTTCTGATATATCTAAAACCTAAATCTAATAATTTCCAGATGACTTCACTGGTTGAAATATATTATCTAATTTACACATACCTTTATGCCGCTCAAAGTAGCAACAACTCCCCTACCAGGTAAGCACTCAAAACTTTCTACAGCAACCACTGGGAGGTCCTTCCCAACAGAGTGATCTAAAACTGCCCTGTGAATCATGCAATCAGGATGTCAATTGTCTGCCCTCTGCCATAGATTATTCTACAAAATTCATAACATGCAGGAGAAATAATTGTTTATTGTGGCAATTACTGATAAATATAATTAAAAATGAACTAGCAGATTTGTTCTTTGGTCAAGCACTGCCCAATGAATATCTGTCTATCAGTCTTGGCCTGAGTTTGACTATAAGCTCAGCACAGTTAAAGTAATTATCGATACACTTGGCCAAGGGAACTAGATTCAAGCCATGCCTAGCATGCCCAATGGTTGCACAATTCTACTTTATAATAATGCATGCAAATCAAAATTAAATAAATAAACGGGCTTTGAATCCATTCTCTCCACCTTCCAATAGGATGGGTTGTTCCTTTCTCCATAGCTGCAGCAACAGCTAGAGCTTCACTTTCACAGTTCGGAGTACAACAAGAAGGATCACTAATACCATTTGTCACATCTGAATGTCCATGAATGGGCTCAATTGCCTTGCACATAAGCTTCCCAGTTGTTAGTGTGCCTGTTTTGTCAAAAGCAATAGACTGACAAGCAGAAAGGGCATCTAAGACATGCCCGCCTTTCAACAAAATTCCCTACAGAGAAACAAAAAGATTCAACGATTTCACTATACCAGAAGCTTTCTGGAAAAGAAAACTCATTTAAGAAACAGGTCATCGTAAATTTTTGAAAAACATTCAAGAGAAACTACCACCAAGATAACACAGTTTCATAGGATGTGCTCAAAGTAATAACTGCTAGCCTGCTATCTCCCCATTAATGTCAGAACTCAGAAAACACCCCATAGGAGCAGCAATCATTTCAACAAAGGATCAAAATCCTATGATCTCTACCAACACTTGTGCACATAACCATAATATAGAAAAGTGGGTCAAAACTAGCCTGGTAAAATAATGATTAAACCATCTGAATAAAATACTAGATGCTTTCATGAAATTTAGAAGCTGAAAGGCACTGTCTCACACCGAATGAAGAAAATAACCAATAGAGCTCAAAAAAACTGAAAGTTTCAAACAGAACAGTACCTTGCTTGCAAGAGAACTGATTGCAGTGGCATATGCTAATGGAGCTACGGCCAATGCACACGGAGATGCAGCCACCATAAGTCCTAATCCACGGTAAATTGAACCCCTACAAACTAAAGAAAATGTCAGAGCACAGAAAGCTCAATCTTAGAGCTAAGTGTATCAGTTCAGTACAAATTGCCAAATCATCAGTACTAAGGTTTTGTAAAGCATATAGTATTAACTATCAGAGATGTACCTAGTCAAATTTGATGGGTTATATTTGTAATTGTAACAGGACCGAACAGCATGTAGTGTGACATAAGAGGAATACCTGAGTTACCGAAGAAGGGCCACTTAAAGAGTAATGGTCCCAAAAGTGCAACAACCAAAGACAGGGCCACAACAACTCTGCTATATTGCTCTCCAAACTCGTCTAGCCATCTTTGCAACTTTGGCTTGTTTAGCTGGCCCTCTTCAGTCAACTGGACAATTCTGTTGAGTGTTGAGTCCTCCCATGACTTAGTCACCTAAAACAAAGGTAGTTGAACAGAAGCATGAATGTTTATCTTGCAATTTGACAAGGTAACATTCTGGAAGGCAAGCCAAACATAATATACTTGTGCTAAATTAAAGCTATGCTAGAAAGAAGTACAACAAATTTGTTGCTAGTAACTACCAACTTTAAAAATACAACTTTGTCCATTCTGCAAAAGTTAACTAGGATTGCCTCTCTTATTCCGAAATATCACAGAATGATGTTTCCTGTGTCAGTCTGCCATTGTTTGCTCTCAAATGCTATGACGTAACCAAGAATAGGAACATAGTATTTAATTAATTAATTAATTAATATATATATATATAGAGAGAGAGAGAGAGTATAAATAACAGGGGCACCATGGTGCTCAGACTCTATGATTGAGATTTTCTATCCATGATTAAAATTTTCCATCCATCAATAACTTTCTTTCCAAATTGATACCTTTTTGAATTAATGAATGTTAACAGATTTGCCTGACATATTATATATCATTACACTTGCACGCATTTAAAAGTAATTCAAAGGCAGGGAGGCTTAGTGCCCAGACACCATGGTACCTCATTTCATATACATACATACATATACACACACACACCAAACTGCCATTAGATAACTCTCAGATATATGGTTTTTTTAATAAAATCAACTAACGAGTGCATCTATAGGAATCATGTATTTGTATGAGTACTTAACACATTGAAATCAATGAAGTAAAGTCCAGTAAGCAGAATGAAGTAGCTCGGGATTAGAGAACAAAACAAACAAAAGAAGAATATGTTGAAAAAGGTCTATTCACTGAAGAAAAAAGAAGGCAAACCTTTACAATCATCATTCCTTCCAAGTTTCTGGCACCACCCGGTATAGCATCCCCCACTGTCCTTTCAAGAGGTTTTGTTTCACCAGTTAGGTGTTCGATGGTGACTGTCGATGAACCTTGGTAAACTTCTCCATCAACAGGCACAGCCTAATGGATACAAGAATTGTGCCACAATGAGATAAAATTTCGAAATAATCTAGACTAGAAGAATAACATCGACACCGAAAAGAAGATAATATATACCATTGTGCTCAGTTAGAAACAATAAGAGAAAAAACAATGTAAAAGAGAAGAAAAACAATGAAAAAGCTATGAAATGAAACAGAACTAGGAAATACAAGTACTGAACTTCTACATAAACAAACAACACACCTCACCGGCTCTGACCAAAATATGAAAACCCACTTCAAGGTCATGCACAGGAACCTTGGTGTAACTTAAATTTGAAAACAGTGCTGACTCGTCTCCACTTGTTTCTAACAACAGTGCAAATTCTGGATGATTTTCCTTCAGTTCCCTCACATCAATCATTGACTTGCTTGTAAAATACTCTTCGGCTGTAAGAAATAAGAACAGAAAACTTTCAATAAGTACACAAACAGGAGCTAACATGAAAGGAATTTCAAAGGTTGTCAAACATGCGTACCGATATGAGCTAAGTTAAACATTGCAAGAAGCAGGCCACCCTCCAATGAGTTTCCCATAAATATAGAAGCAAATGCTGCAAGAGCCATGAGGACATGGATATTTATTTTTCCATCAGCAATATTTACAAGAGCATCAAGCGCTGCAGAAACCTACAAAATAAGCAGGAAAAAGTCACATAAGTGTTCCATTGGCAAGCAATCTCGAAACAACGAATTCTTCTGCTTCTTCTGTGTAAAGGAGCAAAGCAAAGCATAGCACAGTTTCCTGATTATTGAAACGTAGTTGGCACAAATTTCTTTGTAAACAGAATTATAAAACAGTAGCTTTAATTGTTAGTATCAATCATTATAGAAGGGATTTATGTAGTTTGGATATGAAATTTCATATGGTGCAGATTATTATCGATGTTGCCTCCTTGTTTTTTTTTTCATTTTTGAGTATTTTCTGTGTTGTCTATTGCTGAAATCAACATGGCTTGAAGACCTGCACCTCATATAGGGTCCGCACTAGATATTACCCCAAACTAGTACTAAATTATCAAAGTTGTCATCTCAGCTGTTCAGAAGCTTTAGTTGAAAGTTCATGCTGGTCAATTTTATTAGCTTGAAGAAGCACCTCAAGGTTCTGTAATGGTATCACATGAGCAGTTACTCTCTATAAACTTTTCTGAGAAAAACTCTCAACAAAACTCAATTTCATGAAAGCGTACACCAAAACTTCCTCTGATGGATAAAATCCTCAGAATGTGCTTAACATTAGATCGAAATCCCAGATCCCATGGCTCAAACTTTCTAGCCAATCAATCAGCGCTACAAATACTGAAGTAAAAAATGGCACTACATGGACGCCAACTATTTTCACTGAAAACGCAAGTTGTTAGTGAAAGCAACTGTGGGCACAGATTGGCATTGAAACTTCAACTGCTGCTCCTAGTTACCCGTAACTCAAAATTAACAAAGGTGCAGAACCCGTGGGCATTACCCCGACAAGAGGGAAGGCGACGGCGATGAGTGCGGCCTGCAGACGGCTGACGGAGTTGAGCGGCGCGACGTGCGGGCAGACGGCGGCTATAAGGAGGAGGCCGAGGGAGATGCAGCAGAGCTGCAGGTGCTCCCGCAGCGCGTCGGCGACGTCCGCCCACCCGATCGCCCTCGCCACCCGCATGAACGCCGCGCCCCCGCCTCCCCCGTGCACGTCCACCCCGTGGTGGGCGTGTCCATGCCCGTGGCCACGGTGGTGGTGGTCGTGGCCGTGGTGATGGTCGCCGTGGGCGCGGGGGGTGAAGGGCAGGGAGCGACGCGCGAGGAGGAGCGGGGGGTTGGGCGCTAGAGATAGGGATTTGGAGGGGAGGTGGGGAGCGCGGCGGCGGCGGAGGTGGGGGAAGGGAGGGGGGCTGAGCAGGCGGAGGAGGTGGGCGGAGGGCCGGAGCGGCGGCGCGGCGGAGGTGGTGAGGAACTGCATCACGCGGCGCGGCGCGGCGGAGGATCGCGTCGGCGAGGCGGGTGGTGGTGGTGAGCTCAGGAGGAAGGCTGGTCCATGGTTCGGCCTTGGACTTTTGTGCCGGGCGCGTGTGGAGGCTGGCAAGGCTGCGAGCCAGATGATGGCGATGGCGATGGCGAACCGGAGTGGGGCCCGGTCGGGGTTTGGTTTCGCCTAAACGTGTCGTCACAGTGTCGATGGATGACCACCACGGTCGGTTTTCCGATCTGCAGTGGCAGCAAACTGCAAACAATCGAACGTCAAACTTGCTGCGCCATTTTTACTTCGGATAGGGAGATTCATGAACATTTTTAGAGGAAAAATTAGCAACCCAATAGATAGTTATCTAGTGTGTTATATCGAGCACACGTGCCCTCAATATCAATGTGCCGCACCTAAAATCTCAGTTGGCTCAACCACTGCCAATCGTGGTTAAATAATGGCACGGCACGAACTAATTAGGTACGACATATTAAGCCCGCTAAACTGAATGGATCATATCATACTGGCCCATGGGCCAAGGCAGCAACCTAGACACAGCCTAGAGGGGATTTTTGTCATGTCGTACCAAGCTAGCAAGGCCCCGTTTGGCCCGATGGGCTAGCAGGCATAGCTAGCCCGCTAACCCATTTGGCCTAAAAAATTGAAAAAAAATGTAATAGTTCAAGAAATATGTAAAATTTGAAAAAATATATATATAATAAATTATAGAAAATTGTAATAAATTACAGAAATGTAATAATAAGATTTATTAATGTTAAAAGAGTGTCTCGTTAAAAACTTTGCCAACTAAAAACTCAACTTGAGAAAACATTAGAAAAGAAAAAAAAGAGTGTAAACTCGAAAGAAACCGTCAAGACAGGAACAGTTAACATATCTCATACTAATATGGATAGCATCAGATATGTTACCTTGTGCTTGTGCCACCAGTCAAAAATGTTAAAGTTCTCTATATGGTGAGGCACGAGATCGCTATCCAGAAAGACTGATAATTCCCCGTGAGCTCTGGTATGGATTGCTGTAACACTTGATGATGTAGAGCTTGATCTTTCAGAGGATCCCGATGCACCAAAGATTTTGCCCCATGTGTTTTTCTTCGTACTTGTGGTGGGTACTTGTGGAGGTCGTTGCAAGCAAACTCCTTGGAACTTATGTTTGTACTTTTGATAAATTTCACATAATTGTGAACGAATAGCTGTAAAATAGTTAGAATAATCTATTCCCATATCCTCACCAATAATTAAAAGAACATTAGTGAATCCTGCAATTTTAACAACCCTACTTACATCCGCAAAACTAGGTCTAATCTAGCCTAGATGGGAGGTACGGGCCAGATTAAAACCATATTTGTATTGGTTTTTAAAAACTATTTTCTGTGGTAAATAGCGCTTCTATATTATCTAACTTTTAAACAGAATATCTTTTCAAAATGGTGTCTACTAGTCATTGTAGTATACACTATAGTAACTTCATTTATATCGACCAAAATCGTACGTAAGTATCTCTCCTTACAATATGATTATATTTATAAATTAAAGCCAAAATCAAAAATCACTATAAACGGGCCTTAAGGTGGTAAGGACAACGAAACACGCCCGTAGCTATTCGTGCTCACCGAAGCTAAAGGAGGAGTTGAAAAAAAAAAGAGCGTGGGAAATTTGATCGAAATCACAGTTCTACTCAAAGGTTTATCGTCGGGCCCAAGCACAAGGCCCACACAGTGTGTATTGGGCCGATTTGCGGCCCACACCGGCCAGCCAGAGACCAGCTGGCCTTTTTAACGGCCTAGCGCAGTGGCCTCTTTTCCATTCGAATTGGGCGCAGTTAGCTTCCGGAAGAGGGGAAGTGGGGAACGCGCGGCCATGGTGATCCAATCCGACGGCGGCGCCGGCGGGAAGAGGCAACGGGAAGACGAGGAAGGCGGCCAAGGAGAAGCGGCGGCGGAGGCGGCGAAGGTGAACCTTCTCTCGGCGCTGCCGGTGGAGTTGCACCTGCGCATCCTGGCCTTCCTCCCGCTCAAGTTCGCCATCCGCACGTCGGTGCTCTCCCGCGAGTGGCGCGATCTCTGGAAGCTTCGGTGGCCGGCTCCCTCCTCCCTCGACAAGCACCTCAAACAACACCCGCAGGAGCTGCTCGACGAGCTGGAGCAACGGCGCGGAGAGGGGCACCGCCTCAACCGCTTCTCCCTCATCCTCCAGACCAGCGCGATGAACATCCGGCACTTCAGGCGCTGCCTCGAATTCGTCGCCGCCTGCTCCGTCGAGGACCTCCACATCGAGCTGCGCGATCCTGCTCCGGCCGAACTCAACTTCTACTTCACGAAGTCGAGCGCCCTCCTCGCGCGCCTCTCGCTCCACCGCATCAGAGTCTCCGACCTCCACTACAGGGACGCCCGGCCCTTCCCCGCTCTCGAGATCATCCAGCTCCACTCCATCCCCATCCACGACGCCATGTTGAGCAGAATGGTCGCCCTGTGCCCCAGCCTCCGCGTCCTCGACCTGCGCTCCTGCAATGGCCTCTGCGTCCTCGACCTGCGCTCCTGCAATGCCCTCCGCGTCCTCGACCTGCGCTGCTGCTATGACCTCCGCAGCATCACCATGACGGCAGCGGGGGCACCGAACCTGAGGAGTCTCACCGTCGCGGAGTGCGACCGGGTCACCATGGTGGTCGTCGTGACGCTTTGTAGCCTCCGCTCCTTCCGCTACAGCGGCGCCTTCATCTCGAACTTCTACCTTCCGGGCGACGCCTCGTTTGCCGACCTTTACATCTGCTACCGTGCCCAGATATATCGCCGGGTGTTCAACAAATGGTTCAAGGGCACCCTGCCGAATCTCTCCAATCTCAACGTCCTCACTATCTGCAACAATGCCCTCCAGGTCTGCTGCTATTTTTCTATTGGACTTCGTTTCATTTTGTTTCGTGATCACTTAACTATTAACTCATAGATTGTTTACTAAACCTACACTTTAGATTGTGCCTGCCTTGTCTGATGCCGGAGCACATGTTGAATTGGCCAAGATAAGAAACTTTCAGAGTTTGAGAGAGCTACAGCTGCTCATGCATGAAATGAAGGCCATCGACCTTGCTAACATCTATGCGTTCCTCAAGAACTGCCACTGTCCTGTTCTGGAGAGGCTCTTTGTGCAGGTTAACACGTGCTACGCCTTTCTGAATTGCATTGCTCTGTAGTTTTTTTTTTCATTTTATCACATCTACAATCCGCATGCGTTATGTTCTTATTTCATTGCAATGCTTCTGAATGATTAAGATTTGTGCGTGCAGCTGCCGGCAATCAGCGGTGTGCCCTTGGTGGATTTGTTTGACGAGCTAGGGGTAGAGCTGCCGGAGGTTAAGCTAGGGGTAGAGCCGCCGGAGGTTAACTTAGAAAATCTTATGGTGGTAAAGATCGTGAACTTCAATTGGAACCGCACCGAGGTGCAGCTTGTGAGTTTTCTGTTGAGGAAGGCTAGGTCCCTCCGCACACTGTTACTTGTTTCTCCCAATGTGGTTCCATTGAATGTGCCTGGTATTCAGCAAGCAGACCTTCTGCTTCTCGAAGAAGCTCTGGCGAATGGGAAGGTAATTCTCAGCGAGTCTGGCGATGGTGCAACCCGGCCATTTCATTCCGAGGTATTTGCCAAGTTTTAGTTGTCAGTCACCGGTCGAGTTATGGCCAGCCCTAACCATTTGGACAAGCAAATCGACAATATATCAAGAAGCCGATATGGTGTCTGTATTTTCTTTTCAATTCTACTATCACCAAAGTAACTGAAATGCATAAACCCTTACTTTCCTGTCCTGTTACCACACACATCGAATATCTGACACAGTATCCCTATGAATGGAACCAGTTCCATGTCATCTTTCACTATTCAATATGGGAACGGCTCAGGTGCAGGGGCCCTGCACTTAGCGCCGTGCAGGGGCGCCCCAGCAGCTGACACGTGTCCCGCGAAATTCAAAAAAATTCCGAAAAATTCGAAAAAATACTTTTTAAAATCCGAAAAATTGTAAAAAGTAGTTTTTGTGAAAATACTTTTATTAAAAAGTATTTTTAAGTACTTAAAAAAAATACTTTTTAATAAAAGTGAAAATCAAAAAAAATTTAAGTACTTCAAAAAAAATACTTTTTCTACTTAAAAAATATTTTTTACAATTTTTCGGATTTTAAAAAGTATTTTTTCGAATTTTTCGGAATTTTTTTGAATTTCGCGGGACACGTGTCAGCTGCTGGGGCGCCCCTGCACGGCGCTAAGTGCAGGGGCCCCTGCACCTGAGCCGTTCCCATTCAATATAGCTATGCGAAGAACTGAATTTTAATCCTACATTGCTGGATGAAATATGTGTAATTCTGAATTAGTGTTGATCTCATGTGTGATGTTTGTCGTCTTCTGGTTTGATATGTTAGCTTGAGCTTTATTTGAATATGACTTGTGGGCTTCTTCCCTGCATATGAAATTTGCCCGAATTAGCCTAATGAAAAATGGTGGGATATATGAAATTTTATCTGTAGCTGGCATACATATGGTGGTGATCGGTTTGGCTGAAAGCCTCATGGCTTATGGCTGAAAACACTGTAGCTGGCTGAAAAAAGCACTGTAGCTAACAGAGGCTTATTTACCATAATTAAATTTAAAAAATTTAAAAATAGAAAAAACATATTAGCCCATCACGTATAATGTAAACAAATACGAGGAAAAAAAGAACCGGTAAAAAAACTCAAAAAAAAGCCAAAAGTTCAGAAAAAGACGAAATTTATGAATAGTGCAAAAATAAACCTGAAGCCAGAAGCTGAAGCCATATTGATCAGGGCCTATATCTGCATCGGATTCACCGTTTGAGAAACAACGGCACACTGACCCCAGCCTCTCTTCATCCTTTTGATAGCAAAATGGTTAGTAGTACCTGAACTTCGAACTAGAAATGCAGTATCCCACCGTAATGCTGACTGACAGAATCCTACAAAATGACCAAATGATTAGATAACATAGTATAGAGGTTTTCTTTATGTAGAACACTTTGTACGAGACAGAATACTTTGGCAACATTATACTCTAATGAGGCCTTAGCTTTTCTGACATGATATCCTGATGAGTTGATGACAAAGCACCAAGTTGATTCAAATAGAGTAATTCTCTCCCTTTTTTTAATAAAAAATATGCAATGCGTGGAACAACTGCATTATTAGAAGTTATCCATGCTGCTGTTCATTTGTTGTTCCTATGTTCTTTCTTTTCCTCCTTAAGAGATACTACTGTTTTTTTCTTTATTAAGAGATACTTGACAGATGTCCGCGATCATTTCAAGTTTTCAACACTTGAACTTTCAAAATGCACTGGTCAACCCTCTTTCTCTGATATGAAAACAACTATACTTAAAAATCAGAAAGAAAATGAAAGCTGGACAGCTGATTGGTTCCATCTGAAAAATTAAAGTTGAAAATGGACTCAATCCCAAAGTTCAAGAACCAAGAAGGTATTTTATCCCTTAAGTTTGTGAAAACCAAAAGAGAGAAAGTAAAGGCACATGAAGGGCAACCATTACACATATAAAGGTAAATATGATAATAACTAAACATGAAAAATTTTACCTGTAAGAACGGAAGAACGCTGTTGTGCAATTCCAGAAAAAGCTCTGATGCTGATGAGAACCTATAACAAGAGAAGTCCCGTAACTAAGAACAACAATATAGTTTCATGACTGACAACATTTATATCAATTGATGTTCCATAAATATGCAGATCCTGGTTAGCAGGAATTTCCCAACACATTCATATCTAATGATGCTTGAATAGTTCTATGCTTTACCTTTTTAAAAGGCGGAAACATTTGTGGAGCTCTTCAATATCAGATTCAACTTTGAGTTGTATATACTGTGTAAGAAGTTCAGAGAGGCAGGAGAGTGTTTCGTTCCATTCTTCACTACCTGAGTTAGGACACATAGGAAGGAAGGAAGCTACAGGCTCTAAAACGGAAGATAATGGTTGACTAGAGATAGAGTCTGTGTGTTGCTCTGCAATAACATTCAGTATCAGGCAACTGCTGGCTCTAAACTGTTCAGTCCATTTTTTAGAACTTCCTGGCAGAAGACAAATCCTCCGATGCTTTGGATCATCAATTCCTCCATCATCAGGAAATTTATTTTCAGAAACATTGGAAGTGCTGCATGTAGGATCTCCTGATCTATGTAATGGAAGCACATTAAACAAATCAGCCTTTACATCCTCAGGTAATTCCTGCAGAACTGTAAAGTCTGCCTGGCTTAGAGAATTAGGCATGAAATCAAGCTGTGTAACACTTTTTGTTGATTTGTCAGCCAATTCACTTGCCCTTGACCACGAGGCATTGGCAGCTTGAACTTCAGATAGCTGTTTGTCTGATGCCCCCTATGGGAGTAATGGCAACAATTAGTATAGTCGGAAGATAACAATGTATCAGCTGTGAACTTGTGTGCTTGCACTATGTTTATTGTTTTAAATTTACTGACCAGCTTACCTTAATATGTTCCTCCTTTTCCAAATGCATGGAGTCTTTGTGCCCTCCATATCCATGTAGCTTTGCATCACGAACAGGTACAGAGTTTTGAGTAACGGCTGGCAAAACAAGAGATTTTGAATTGTTTACCTTGTCATTGCCACTGCTCTTCGTGTCCAGAAAACCATGCAATTCTCCCTTGTACATGTCATTCATTTCAGATATTATCTCTGGAGGAAGGTTCTTGAGGACTTCCAAATCAAGTTGGGATAATGGTGGCAGCTCAACGGCATGAACTCTAGACCTATCACTTGTATGATTCGCTTTTGATGAATGGGATGGCACAACTATAGATGATGTACTGGAGCTTCCTAAATTTCGCAGCTCGCTAGTTCCTGCATAAGCTCCAACCAGTCAAAACCTTCATTTTTCCATTGAACGGAAAAACGTGCAAATTCAACACTATGAACAATGTAAAGCAACAATATAGAAGTGCATTTGCTACATGATGTAAACAATAGCTTCACATAGTAAGTAGTAGATGCCCAATACCTGGGTCATCACCATTTCCAAGTAAACAGGTTTTCTCACTGCATTGCTTCTTGAGCTTCTCAGATGGTGAAACAAGCCATGATTCGAGCATATTCCCTCGTGGCGCTTCATTGAAAAACAACAGCCATAAGGAGCTCAGTTTGTGAATGTTATTTTAGTATGGAAGCATTTGAGAAGTACTGGCGCAAGCTGTGATCTGATATTACTTGAATTGAAGCATATATTACATGAGAGTAGCTTAAAAAACAATGTTACATAAAGACTACAGCAACATGTGATGGGGAGATTACAGTGGTTCTGGCCTATATGTTATCTCAATTATGTCAATATTCCACAATTTCAGTATACACAGTACACTCAATGATATATCATTTCATCTACTGATTAATTTGTGCAATATCTATTTCCCAAATTCTAAGTTGTTTGGTAAGCATTCAGGCCACTATGCTTCGAATTTCTAATCTGTAGTTTTTTTCCTCGAAAACGCGAGAGTTGTGTTTCATTCATTAAGAGAAGGAGAAATAAGCGGTCCAAGTACACAGTCTAGAGAAGGGCCTTGCCTGCCAAGGAAGAGGAGCAGAGGACATACTACAAGGTTACAGATGAGGAGAAAGAGCTAGCGGCGACAAAAAGATCAGTAGCGACAAAAAGCACAGGATCGACTAGCGGAAAAACAGCAGGAAAAGAAACCCCAGGCTAACTGCTCGCTAACACCGATCTCTGACAGCTCTAGAAAGAAGATTTCTAAGACAGGATTTGCGCAGGGATAACCAAAAGCGAAACTCCTGCTTCGTGCGAAGCACGAGTTCCTGAAAATCCAATGAGCCCTGGGTATGCCACAAACTGTTTCTCTCTTTCCATATTGTCCACGCCAAGAGGATGACTAGTGAATCTACACCTTTGTGTTTGGCCTTGGGAACAAGGAGTCTCAACGCTATCCACTGATCTTGTAGGGAGCCATTGGCGAAGGAGTAAATGTTGCGAAGCGACAACTAGGAGAGAATGGAAAACCAAAGCTGTTTGACAATTGGGCAGCTGACCAGCAGATGGGCGATCATCTCGTCGTGCTGGTCACAAAGGAGACATAGCGAAGGCGTGGGAATGGAGCGGCTATTCAACCGCAAAAAGGTCCATACTCGATCTTGAAGGGCCAACCAGGTGAAAAGCTTTGCTTTCAACAGCACCAGGCTTGACCACAATTGCAGAGCACAGGGAAGCAGATTGATCCTTGACAAAGTGCATTGTAGGCTGATTTGGAAGTGAATTTGCCGTTCGCGGTCCAGTGCCATTGGGCGACATCTTGAACTCCCGCCTACAATTGCACCTAAATTAACCTCGAGCACAGTTGAAGGAATTCAAGGATGGCGGGAGCGGTAAAAGGTCCTTGCAGGTCTGAGATCCACTTGCGGTTTGTCAGCGCTTCTCTGACCGAGGTGCGTCTCTTACGCGTGGGTTTCACCTTCCCCCCAGATGATCGGCGCTCACTCATGTAGCACTTTGCTGAGAAGACATCACCATTTATGTCACCTGTATAGGTCTTGTCTTTCTTCATTAGTTCGTCAGGGTGTTCTTGAACGTGTTACTGTTGACACGTCCATATTTTGTCAAAGTTGTAAGCTAGGCAAGCAGCTACAGTTTTCTTATCATTCTAGCGAATCCTTGTGCTCTCGTCCTTTTGACTTAGTTCATTCAGTTGTATGGAGGCATGTGCCTATTATCTCCAAAGGCGAGCACAAATTCTATGTAATTTTCATTGATGACTATTCCCGTTTTACTTGGCTTTTCGCTATGTCTAATCATGGTTAGTTTCTTACGATCTATCATAGCTTTGCCACGATGGTTCGTACTCAGTTTGAGTCTTCTATCCGTACTTTCCGCTGTGATTCTGCTGGCGATGCTTTCAGACAATTTCTTTCTGAGCAGGGCACTCTTTACCAGTCTTCTTGTCTTGGTGCCCATGCTCAGAATGGAGTTGCTGAGCGTAAGCATCGTCATCTGATTGAGACTGCTCGCATTCTTCTCCTTGCCTCTCACATTCCACCACAGTTCTAGGCTGGGACTGTTTCTACGACTGCATATTTCATCAATATGTAGCCTTCCATTGCTCTTAAGGATGTTAGTCTTATAAAGTATCTCTACTCTAGAGCCCCCAGTACACTCAACTTCATGTTTTTTGCTACACCTGTTTTGTCCTGCTGTAGTCTCGTGAGCACACCAAACTGTCAGCCCAGTCAATTGTATGTGTTTCTTGGTTACAATTCTAAGCATAAGGATTATCGCTGCTATGATCCTTTTACTCGACGGATCAGGATTTCACGAGACGTTGTCTTTGACGAATCTCGACATTTCTTCTATCAAGATTCGGCTCCTCGTCTTGTTTCCACCATTGAGACAATCTCCTGGTTCTCTCCCTAACTCTTTACCCATTTCTCCCCTTTCACAGCCTTCCTCTAGTTTGTCTCTAAGTGGTTCGTTCTGTGCCTCCCAGCTCCCATACTGTGCTGCCTCTTGCAGCACCGCCTCTTGTTTATCTGGGGTGCAGTACTCCAAGCGTCCTCGTCCTTTACCAAATTCCTCTTCTGGTATATTGCCGACACCGACGTCTGATTCCTCTTATAATGCTCCTCGTTACGCCCTTCGTGATCGGGCATCCCTTCAGCCTTTTGATCTTGGTTTTTCTTCGACGGCTCATGCTCTCTGTCACTGAGCCTAGCTCTTATCGTGAGGCTGCTTTTTATTCTGAGTGGCAGCTTACTATAGCAGAGGAGCTTGATGCTCTTCAACGTACGGAGATCTGGGATATAGTACTGACACCTGTGCATGCTCGTCTTATCGCGTGTAAATAGGTGTACAAGATTAAGACCATGTCTAACAGTACAGGTGCTATCAGTATTACTCGTGATCCAGTGAAGCATGACCTCATCAAGCACATTAGTGTGGATGCTTTATACACTCACTCACAGGTGCGGGAGGGAGTACTCACTCTACAGTTATGCCTTCTGAGTTACAGCTTACTGACTTCTTCACGAAGCCGCAGACAAGGGCATAACATTTGTATTTTCTCTTCAAATTCAGTGTGTGTGATTCACCATGAGTTTGAGGGGGTTAATGATAGGATAGAATTGTTTATTTGTTTCCTTATATGTCTTGGTTTTCTTATCTGTAGCATATTCCTTTATATATCCCCTTATACTCCCTATATATATTACGCTCTAGGTCTTATGAATATACATACAATATTCATAACAAAAAAGAGGTTAACTTGATACACCGTATTGATGCTCTCATGACTTCCTACCAACCTCTTGGCTGCATTTTGAATTATTCCAAGGCAACATTATCTCTTTTAGTTAGCGCTGATCTTAAACAGCATCTACTGGAAAGCATTACAATTAATCAATAGGGCAACCCACATCTAGATTTCACATGTTGTTGTTTCTTTTTAACTTTTAAGACATTTTAAAATGCATCAAGATCAGCCCACCTTCTTTTATTTTTATTAGAGAACTGCAGTTTGTACATCACCACAGAAGTGCAAAGGCGAAAGAATATTTATACTGAACCCAGAAAGAAGAGAAAATGAATAGTTAGAGGATACCTCCCCGGGCCAGATCTGCATGCTCAAGCCTTGACATTTTTAGTCCTACTCCCCGAACTTCCTTCACATCTAGAGTATGCAATGGTGCAACTTAATCTTTAATGAAGAAATGACAGAAGGCTAGTTCAAAGAAACTTTAATGGTGTAGGGTGTATATAAGATATGAGAAAGAATATATTGAACTTACCAACATGAAAAGCTGCAAATAATTGTTTTGCAATTCTCTGAAGGGTGACTAAATTGTCAGTTGCACCTGCGATCTTTGAAACAGCGAAGGAAAAGAAAGAAATATCAGAAATTAAAATAATGCACAATGCACTGATAAAATAAAGGCAAAAGCAAAAACAGGTAAAACACATGTGCACTAGAGAACTGAGAACTCATTTTACAGGATAAACACTTGCCTAGTCCTTGCTGTAAATGGTCAACATTACAACACAATTACATAGAATAACAACTTAATCAGAAAACACAGAAAAAAAGAAACTAAGAAGTAAGAATGTGTATTCAATGCATCATTGAACCCTTACCGTCATAGAACGACTCATGGTTTCGCAGTCACCACATCCCATAAACTTTACTGGCTCTCCGGCACCTTTCCTTCTTGTTTTTACCTTAAAGGGAAAACATATCAGTTATGAACCGTTAACCAATAATTATATAAATGGAAAGTGTGTGCAGTCAGTAGAAACAACCTTAAGGGTAATAGTACGGCCCTGTACTCCACACCCTTGCAAGCGTAGAGAAACCTCCTTGCTGAGGTTGACAAGAAAATTCTCAGCCTGCAAACAACATAAAAGAGATCACACACAAATCAGCATAGCATTACAATGATACATAACTGAGTAATCAGAAAGGGCTCACATCTTTGCTGTCATTAAATCTGACTCCCCAATTGACTTCAGCACTCACAGATTTTGTTTCCTGTATCATATGTCAATTCACAAGGCATACTATCTGTCAATTCAAAATTGACTATCAAATTCTAATCAGAAGAAACCAGCAATAACTTAATTAGTTCAAGATGTGTGCAACTAATGAGTCAACAGCATGCAGTTACAAGATATCATGCTTAGTTATGCAACCTAATCACAAAACTGACATGAAAGTTGCGACCTTGACAAAAGAGGTGCAGACGCTCACAGCAGAAACAATAACTATGATGCTTCTACCTGAACAGCTTCAACAATTGAATGATCAATTCCTCTGCAATAGTTCCACAACATATCACCAATCTTTTTTCCAAAGTCCTTATGGAGAGCATCCTACATGAGAAGTGTTGGTATGGAGTAAGTTTGTTGATGGAGATCAGTAAAAAAACATATCTAAAACTACAAGCCTACATATCAGGAAATATGATAATGCATGATATGACCATCACACAGCAGATAACCCAGATAAACAATTGCTCACTAGAATTGTAAAAAATGGACAACTGATACTCATTCAACTCTATATTAGTGAAATGAAGTCGAGCATGGTATCAAACCTAAGGGACTGCCGGACTGGGAAATTCCTTATCAGTTTACAACTTTACATGAAGAAACGGGGCAATTATATGTTAAAGTTAAACTACACAAACATGATGTTGACAAACCTTTGAAATGTTGCGAAGCTGACCACAGCATTCGACTTCTTTGCTTTTCAGTTTAGCTGAAACAGTATAACCAATGCCTGGAAGTGCTTTGATAGGGAGAGTACTCAAGTAATCATCAACCTGTAACAAATACATGTTGCTGTCAGACAAATTGTAGGTATGTAGAAATGATAGGATATTAAGAAAGAAACAAATTTGGTCAAAAAAAAGTAAGACAAACAAAACTACACATGAAGAAGAAAACAAATCCTTTTAGAAGGTGTGGCTGCTTTCTTGAATAACATTGAACTGTATGTGAAGACTAAATTAAATAAGTAACCTGAAGTCAACCACCAACAAGCTATACCCAGGGAAATAATTCCAGGTAAGATTTTCTAAAACAACAGTATATACACTTTCTTTGTCAACAAGGGATTGTGGTTCACCTCTCAATTACACAGAAGTCTATACCTTGCAGCTAACAGAAGAATAATAATGTAGGATTCACAATACTCTAAACTCGTTATACTGCTCCCAACAACTAATTCAACAATTGTAAGGGCCCGTTTTGCATGCAAGAATTTTGTACAGAGCAATTCCTCTAGAATTCCTACAAAAATGGTTGCTCCAAACAGGCACCAATTCAAAATCACCTAGTACATGGAGCTATTGTATAGAGCTAAGGATGGGCATAGTTAACATGCATATACCTTCTCAGAGGAAATAAAGCACTGTCCATTTGGCTTTGCAGATCTGGTAGCTAAACGAGCTAGGAGCATGTTTTCAGCAATACCTGCACTGGCAGTGCACTTTGTTGTACCAAAAATCTCATTTCTGATTCTCTGTGTTACTTCCTCCGGATTATCATATATGCATTCAGTCATATCCAGAAAAGCTTCATCGCAGCTCAAAGCCTAAATTTTGCATAACATTGTTAGACTTGTAGATGTATATGTGGCTATCATCATGTGGGGATGTATCAACATAAATACATGCTGAGTAATGGATAATCCAGCACAAACCTGAACCTTACTGCAATATTTATGCAAAATACCATAGAACTGGTCAGCAACCTACAATAATTCCAACATATCAATTGTAACAAAAGTAGTGTTTCAACAAAAAGTTAAGAAGAGGAATTGACCATCAAAAGAAGTAAACTAAAAGGCATACCTCCCCGTACACATCAAAGTTATAAGGAACAACCATTAGGTGAGGGCACCGAGCTTTGGCGTCTCTAACAAACATGCCAGCCTTTATCCCTGGAATCCACAAAAGATGACATCGACTACATTCAAATGTGTTGACAAAACCAGATTTTAAGTTCCAATTGTAACTTCGAAAAAACAATATAAAAGCACCATAGTTTCGTGCAGGATAGTTTGCAGCTGATATTTCTGCAGTTCCTTTAGGATTGTCAGAATGACAAACTGCTACTGGCTTATCATGCAGCTCTGGCATATTTCTGATGACGACAGAAACAAAAAAGCAGTCCTGGAATTACAGGAAGATTATGTCAAAGATCAACATGACAAGTATAAGTGTATAACACAAACAGCTCTGGCATATGTCTTATGACAACAGATACCAAAATACAGTCCTAGAATTGCAGAAAGGTTATGCCAAAGATCAAGATAATTAACTAAGTATAACACACGCAAAAATTGATCTTCACTCTACAGTGAGCAATAATTTCAACAAGTGATTGAAATTTGTAACTTGGACTGAACTTTTGCAACTTGAACTTCAGTATTTAACATTTGTTTGCTGCTAGCCTCCAGGGATGATTCTTTTTTCCCATAGATAGATTTAGAATCCAATGACAGGGAGGCCTAATTCATGGTTAGATTGACGAAATTAGCCAATGCATTCCCAACTCAACGCATGGTTAGCTCTTTTTAGATTATCATATTCCTCTCAAAAGATGATGTGTTGTTTACAATTAGATAATCAATTTAGCATGATTGTTGGATTCATTACTATATTTGAAAACCATACTGCAAAAGTGTGAACTGATCAGAACTTCCTAAGTTCAAAGGGCTCTTTTGTTTTTGCAACCAAACCAGAAGATCTGAAAGTCACGAAGTAATACGCCCAAGAGTAAGAGTACAGCTAAAACTACATAGCATATTAAAATCTTGGAAGATTAATACAAAGCAACAGTTTTCCATCGTAAAAACTTCAACATTCAAAAGATACAATTTATATGTATAGCTCACAAAAAGTTCACAAGATTACCATATCAATATGAATGATTGTTTTCTTCTTCCCTGAATGATCATTGTTTCCCTTACTGCTTTTAGCTCCTAGTAAATTTGACAAGCAATTACGGTACCGATTTCTCCAGGTCCCAATGAAATGCAGTCGAGAATACTAGAGTACCAAATAAGAGCATCATAAAACTAATTAGCATGACAAAAAACTGCAATATAACATTTAATAAAGGGCATCTGATGATATAACAATGTAGAAGCAGAAAACTTCAGCAATAGAGGCTACAAAAACATAAAGGAAACCTAAAAATAGCATCGACAGCTCCCCTCCAAATACACTTATTCCACACAAAATTTCGTTCTGACCAATCCTTACCAACACCAAAAACAGGATTTGGACATAGTTCCTTACCAGATATAGAATAAATTCGAGACTTTGATAATAGTGTTACAAGACTGAACCACCAGCATACCAACAATAGTGTATCAAATATGAAAATGGAAAATCAACATGTAAAATTGTTCAAGAGACTTGCCTTGAAATAATTCTCTACAAAATTTGGATCTGTCAAGGTTGAATGTGGCCGACTAGAAGATTTAGTTGCATTTTTCTCTAATGAACCCAATGACAAATGACTGCCAATAGAGCTTGTACTGCATAAGTTTGAACACCTTGACTTAGCATCAGGGGACTGAGCCACATCAAGTTTACCATCCATGTCAGTATCCCTCCTCTCTGAATATGCTGTTTCACAAGCATTATCATCCTCATCAATTGCAAAATCTTCACTATCTCGTTCTTCAAATGTTAAAGCTTTCTGTTCATCCGAGGATAGCGAGTCCTTTGATACCTCTTCATTCATTAATGACTCTTCATTTTCACAAGCCCCATTTTTATCTTGTGATTCCTCCTGAGCAGAAGCTTGGATCTCAAGGTCTTTGTTTTGATCATTTCGTTTCCCCTGATTATGCATTCCAATTTGTTTCTCAGAAAAGAAAGAAGAAAGCTTCATCTGCTTTCGGCTTGAATAACTATGCTGACTTATTTGATATGGAACGCCTTGGTGAAAAATAAGAAAACAATGAAATAATTTTGTCATGAGAACAAATGAAGTAATATGAGTGGATACAAACTACAGGCAAATAGAGCACCAACAGCAAGAATAAATGGATGAAGCTTTTTCTAGAAAGAAAAAAGGCAAAGAAGTGTTTGCATAAATGATTGACATTGTGTTTAGTTAAATAACTCCACTAATTGTGATTGCAACTGCCACATAAGTTGGGCATTTTTGCTACATGTCCATAAACTTAAAATTTGAAGAAAAGGATTTTGCTAATTGCATCATAGCTGAGGGCACATGTCCACAGAAGTAACCAAGCAACAATGTGGATTATCATGATTATCACGATTTAACATAAAAGTTTCCAAGCAGATAAGCATAATAAAAAATAGTTCTAGTGGATGGACAACAGTGTAGGGCTATCCATCTTAAGATTAAAAAACAAATTGTTAAGAATGATCTGTTCATTAGAACAAAAGGTATACTACAAATTACCAAAGTACTCCATATTTCATCCCAAGCAACATTTGGATTCAATGTGGACTGATGCGACAAAACTCAATCAAACATATGATTAACAAATTTATTACTAGCAACATTGTTCTATCTAAGTCGACGACATTCAAATTTCAAGCGAAAGCTGTAACAAGGAAGCAGAGCATTCAGCACCACACTGATTACAAAAGGAAAGGAGAAGAAAATACAGCTGAGGAGCCGATTCTCTGCAAGGGAATCCACCACCCATGCCGGCTTCACAACAGGAAGTCCCTTACTGAATGCTCTGGATTAAGCAACAATAGTATCACGGCCCAAAAGAAAAGCATATTATTATACTAGCTCAAAAACTGCCTTTCCCTTCCCCTGCCCTCCATTTGTATACCTCATATTCCGCATTTTGCTATCAGGAAGGTGGGTGCAGATGATGTGCGTCACCGTATGCCTCGAGAAGTAGTTGACAAACCGACCTCCGTTGTTCACCATGATCTCCTTCAGCTCCTACCAGTCCCCAAACAATGAGAAAAAAAATAAATTGGCATAAACATCACTGGTATAGCTACAAAAAAAACCGTTGTGATCACACAATTATAATATGAGCTGGCGGTAAGCGGCGGGCACCTGGCTAGAGGGGACGGTGAATCCGTCGACGAAGATGGAGACGCCGGCGAAGACCCCGCCGGGGTCCGCGGCGGAGGCGGATGCGTCGGCGTCGAACTGCGCGGCGAGCTTGCTGTTCTTCGCGGCCATGTAGCTTCCGAAGTCGGCGAACGGGGAGGAGGAGGCGCGGCGAGGGTTTTTGGCGGGGGGCGGGTCGGGGTTGGAAGGCGACGCGGGGCCGTCACCCCTCGGCCGCTTCTGGCCGGGCGAGGCGGCCGGCGCAGGAGGCGTGGGGCGGCGGCCGGAGGACGAGGAGCTCATGGCGGGAGGCGGCGGCCAGGCGGGGAATTCCGAATTCGGGAAAGCGCGACTCGAACGCTCGAGTGGGCGACGTCGTGCAGCCGAGGGCGAAGCTGTGGGAAATGGAAACGGTGGGTTCGGTTTGGTTCGGTTCGTTCTCGTGCGGTGCAGGTGTGCTCCACCAAAAACTCGAAAACGCTTTGCTACGGGCGCTGGAGCAGACGTGCAGTCGAGTCGAGTGCATCCGTTACGCTGGAAATCGACGTTGTCAGTCACCGCCTGATGCATGATCATGAGACCACTTGATCGCAAACATAAATATGCTTGAAATATGTAGGTATACATAATTGGAACAACAAAATAGAGCACCGCTAAGATGATTCATACGTTGGACTAACCGGCAAAAAAAAAAAGGTAGGATCAAATATTTATTAGAGAGTACAAGACAGACGCACATACGCAAACACACCGTACTTGCACAACTCATATATATATATGTGTACGTATCTCTACTTATGTTATGAATTTATTAGAGACAGCATAACGATGTATACAGCATGACATGTTGGACATATTCTTTTGTGGCTGCGGTTTATGGTTTTTGCTGAAATTTTTGAATTTTGGCTGTTCGCGACAGATATTACGGAGAGAGATACCTGCATATAATTTTAACTGGTACAGATAATGGGCTTTCAATGTGCACTATAATTATTTTATAGACCCTGTCTTGAAAAAAAATACTCCATTTGAATGTTAGGTACTGTAACAAAAGTTAAAAGCTAGTTTCAAAAGCCGAACAGAACATGCCCATTATATGGATTTGTTAACAATATGTGTTCCTTAGTTTTAAGCACAGTAGGTTTGCTAATATTATTATCTGGATCACATATACCATAGTGGTGATTGCCGAAAAAAGCAAAGAAGAACTTCACGTAATAGCACGTATTTGCACGCTGCCCTATTCCAAAGGGCTTATAAGCTCTGGCTTACGAATTTTTTTGTGCGTATTATGGCTACAAAAGCATTGTAGTGATGTTAGTTTTTTATAAGTCGAAAAATGAGGAAAATAGGAAAAAAAATTGGAAAAATACAGCTAAATCTTTTGGACAATGTAAAGAAATAAATGAGAGAAAAGAAAATGCAAAAAAGCTAAAAAGCCAAAATAAATCAAATTTTAGAAACCAAAAAAAGTTGAAGATGAGTGATTCAATACTTTCCTCTCTAATAAGAGTAACACTAATCTCAAAACAAACGAAGAGGTAAGTAACATCTATCAACCATTTATCATACTTTTAAAATTATATAAATCACTATTGAGAATATCATAAAAAACATCTTTCAAAGTTGAAACTGTTTTGAACAGAATCTAAATCAAGGAGGAAAGCAATATATACGATCAACCGACAGTAAGCTCCACCAAAAAAGGCCACATGGAAGTTTACTCGTCATGTACTCTCAGGGTGAGCATGACCTACTTGTTTCGCTAATCGCGCTTCTATCAATACAGTAGTATGGAGTGAGCGAAGAGTGGGAGGCGACGCTTTGGCGAAAGCTGATATTCACACAAAGCAATCCCACTCAACATTAAGGGCCCGTTTGGTACGACTCCACTTCATAAGTAGAGCTATTTTTTTTTTACTTCACAAGTGGAGCTGAGTGAAGCTACTTTTTTCAGCTCCACCTAAGAAGCTACTTTTGTTTCAGCAGGTTTTAAAGGACTCCTTAGGTGGAGCTATTTTGTTGTACCCCGTTTGGCATAAAACAACTCCAAACAACTCCAAGAGCCGGTGATGAAGTTGTGCCAAACGGGCCTAACCATCCTTCCGAATCCCAAATTCCTCTCAGCCACCAGCGAAAATACAGATGTCAGCCCGCTAGCAAGCGCCAGAATATCTCCGTCTAATCGTGCCCTGCCCGGACCACTTTCGCGAGCACAGGAATATGCCGGGGTCGATCGCATCCAGCCGCTGCCGTAGAAAGCAACGAAATGCAACGCGACGCGCCCAAGCGGAAGGACACACGGGTCGGCACAGGCAGGCAGGCGGGCGGGCCGACACTGATGCGTAGGAGGGATTAAAAAACGCGTACGAACGATTAGAAAACACGGGAAAACCGAACCGATCGAGGCAGGAGCGCAGCCGCCCACCGGAAGCGGAACCGGGCACAACGCGGAGGGAGGAAGATCCCGGGCAAGTGGCCGTCCGGCACGGACCAACGGGGAGTAGACATGACCTGATGAGCCTGGTTAACTAACCGGATCGGGCCATGTCGGTCCACAGGCAGAGGCTCTGACTCAGATCCAGGCACGTCCTAAGAGGCTGCGGGGTCGGGCTTTGCTGTGCTGATCCGAGCACGTGTAGCCCGATGAGCGGAAGATGGCTCATTTATCACGTAGGTCTGTATCACCTCTGTCGTGTGTTCCCTAGCGTGGTAAAGCTGAGAGTAGAAGTGTCAACGAATCGAATAGTGTAGTTTTTCTATATTTGTATTCGTATTTTTTAAACAAATACAAATACAAATTTGAATATGCTCGAATACAAATCGAATATTATAATGAATACGAATCGAATACCTACTCAATTCGGTCAGATGCAAATATCCTATGACACAATAAAGTTTAACAGATTGATAGTGATTTTGTAGTAATATTTATGCCCCCTTTTCTCTAGTTTATAACGTAATTGTTAATCATTGATGTCATTTTGTCACTGATCCTAACTAATTATAGATATATTGCAAATAAATCAGTTATAAGTATATCGAATTTGGCTAAAAAGAGAATGCAAAAAGCTTTATTGAGGGATGTGCTAAAATAAAAAAACATAAAATGCCAAAATAGAGTCTACCATGACGACAAGCTCATCGAGATGATCGAAATATATATAATATGCCCAATTTAGAGATCAAATGCAAAAGATACATCAAATATTTCACATACCACATTCGAATCCGGGTAATATCCGTATCCGTATTCTTTTGGCACCGTATTCTGCATACCATATTCGAATTCATATTCAGGGAAAATTTCAGATACTAGCCGAATCAATATTCATTTTACAATACAAATACATTTACGTTTTTCACATTCGATACCAATCGAACTTAGATGCCGACAAAATGAATAATTCGAATTCGATTTACATCCTACTCAGGAGCATGAGGCGCGAGTGGAGACGATGGCGATCGGGCCGTGCTCATCTGTGCCTAACGTAATATGATACTATATGTATCGTGTCAAGTCAACCTTCTAAACCGGTACCTAAGCACGACATGTCAGATCGTCACGGGCCGTTTAGTCCTGGTAGTGCCGTTCTTAGGTCGGATTAACAGGACTCGAGCTACGTCCGGAGGAGAACCAAAGCGAACGCTTCCCAAAAAACACAAAAAATACCAGGGGGGAGGAGGAAGGGGAGGCAAAGGGGAAGGGAGCCACTGACCAAACCCTAGCCGAGCTCCCTACGCCTCCGCCCGCCCGCCGCGATGCGCAAGGCGAAGCCGCCGCAGCCGCAGCCGTCGCTGGAGATCCGGTACCGCGGCGTGCGGAAGCGGCCGTCGGGGCGCTACGCGGCCGAGATCCGGGACCCGGCCAAGAAGACCCCGATCTGGCTCGGCACCTTCGACTCCGCCGAGGCCGCGGCCCGCGCGTACGACGCCGCCGCCCGGACCCTCCGCGGGCCCACCGCCCGCACCAACTTCCCCTCCGCCACGCCGCGGCCGCGGGCCCCCGCGGCCCCAGCCGCGGCGGCCACATCCAGCCACAGCAGCACCGTCGAGTCCTGGAGCCGCGGCGCCCCCCGCGCCATCGCCGTAGCTCGCAGCGCCGCCCCGACGGAGGTGGCCGAGGAGGAGGACTGCCGCAGCTACTGCGGCTCCTCGTCCTCCGTCCTCTGCGAAGACGGCAGCGACGACGCGGCGGCCTCACGCGAGCCGCTGCCGTTCGATCTGAACCTGCCGCCCCCTCCGGAGGCGGCCGCCGAGGCCGATCAGATGGGCGGCCGCTACGAGACGCTGCTCCGCCTCTAGCTCACGAGAATAGCAAGAATTTTGGGGGGTGGGGGGATTAGAACGCTGCTGCTCGGCTCCGCTCTGCTCTTGTCCTTCTTCAGCTGATCCGGTGGTGTTCTCTCTCGCTAGCAATGGGCCTCTCTTTTTCCTTTTTTTCTTACCACGTCGATTCGATATGTGAATAATTCTGTCATGTAAGCTGCGAGCAAGGAAATCTGAGCTTTTCCTTATCTTTCTCTGTGGTGTTCCGTGTGATGTTGCCGTTGTTGTTTCATTAATTGGAAAGGTAATGGAAGAAATGAAGAGAAGTTATTTATATACATGATGCAGTTGCTGCTTGCTACTGCTTTACCATCTAAGTTTGTGTGCCTGACCTGAGCAAAAGATATAGCATAGTCTACAGTTTGAAAATCATCATATGTATGTATGTGTTGCAATTGCAAGTTTGATGGATAACATTATCTGAATGTTCTAATCAACATGTTGGATTTTGCAGTGTCTCTTCGTCCAGGCCGCCGATGCTATCTGTTACCTTGCCTTGCTAATCTAATTGTTGGATTTTGAGTAACTTTTCTTTCTGGCTGCGGATGCTATCTGTTACTTTGCTTTGCTGATCTGAATGTTGAATTTTGCAGTGCCTCTTCGTCCAGGCTGCCGATGGTACCTGTTGATTTGCCTTGCTAATCTAATTGTTGAATTTGGAGTACCTTTTCTTTCTGGCTGCCGATTGTATCTGTTGCTTTGCTTCGCTAATCTAAATGTTGAATTTTGCAGTGCCTCTTCTTCCAGCCTGCTGATGCTATCTGTTGTTTTGCTTTGCTTGTCTAAATGTTGAATTTTGCGGGGTCTTTCAGGCTGTGGATGCTGTATGTTGCTTAGCTTTGTTATTTCTTGCTAGCATTCGCCTAATAGCCATTGCTTCATTGATCATATGTTGTAGCCTTGAAGCAATTTCTGTTGAATATAGTTGGGATGGGAATGTGGACTTGTTTGTCCATTGCACTGGGTATGGTTCTGGTTCTGGTCCTGGTCGATGTCTCATTCTGAGCAGTTACAGACGTGCAAGGTCATGCTTGTGCTTGACTAGCTTTTCTCTTGAGTGCCAATATACAAACACAATGCACCCCCTTTCTCATGTCTGCTTCACCTGCGATTGTGAAATTGGAGACAGGCTGAAGTGAACCCAAGGAATTCTAATTGTTTGTTCCAACTTCTTGGTGCTATGTATGTTGGATGCAATTGTTCCCTTTTTGGTGTCTTTGCTTTGCTGCTCGTACTACTGCAGAATCCCGATAAGCAGCCATGTTAAGGTCTTCCTTGGAGCATTGGAATGTATTCATGAATTTTATGTGAACTTCAAATTGAATAAAAAAGATTGACTTGGAGCTTATGGAATTTTTATTCTTCTTCTTTGGCTGTGTTCAAGCCTTGAAGGCTGTTCCTAGAAAAAGCAAAATTAGGGGGTAATGAAAACCCTAGCAAGCTTGGTGCTGCAAGCGTTTGAGAGCTGTATTTTTGCCTGGACAGGATATAGTGGGTTAGGATTCTGCTTCTATCTAGAGTTCGTTACTGCCTGACAAGAATCCTCTCTCACCCGGGAAAGAACTGGTGTGCCTTTTTTAACGTGCATAAGAACGAGATTAACTTTTGACATTTCTGGTAGACGCAGAACTTTCGATCCCCAAAGTTGCAGATGGGAAATTCACTGTACTGAACTCCAGAGGCAAAAGCTGGCAGAGGAAGTGGTAAAACTTCCTTTGCGCTTTTGGGCTTGTCTTTTGGGCAGTCCAAGAACAGGCTTTGCTCTCTTGGGCCTAATTCTGGGCTCATGGGCTGGGCTATCAGAAAAGCTCAAAATAGTTAGATGTCTTTCTCGGTCCGTCGTGTGTCGTTGTATGTTGCATCTATCCTAGCCCGCTCGTTGCAGCTGCAGGGTTGCAACTTGCAAGTACTACTCCAGTAGTAATCACAATACTGCACGACGAAGGCCATAATGGTGATGTGGGCTCTTCTCATTATGGAAGCAGTTTTCCTTTCCTATATTACCCCGTTGCTAGTAGTCTGCTACTGCTGTCTCAGCCTCTCCGTATCTGGTGGTGGATGCCAAGCTGGAGTTCCAGTGTTCCACGGTTTTGGAACCGTGCGCCCCTGCCGTTCCAACTCGATTCTGGAGAAAGTTTGGGAAGCGATGGTTGCCACATCGTGAGAGCCAAGTGCAGTGCGTGCATCTTAGATCAGATCAAACGAGAAGTGGCCTGAGCACGTACACGGGCCCTTGCCCATTTTTTCGAGCCTCGTATCACCTCGATGCACCAAACCCAGAGGGCAAGTGGGTTCAGGCCATTGACAAATCGACATGGACATCTAGCTCTATAGTACTGATAGTAGTAGTAGCTACCAAAAATGTGACGGTACTGGGTACTTGCACACCAACACCAAACGCACGGCACGGTGGCGCCTGGCGCGCGGAGAGAACCATCGGTTCGCTCGTCCGCCCGCCGCGCCTGCCCACGAAAATTCGGGAACGCGAGGCTGTCAAGCGCGGCGCGAGTCTGGTGTGGTGCGTGCCACGCCAGTGGGCTACTGCTCCCAGCATCGAACGAACGCGCCGCGGCCGTGGCGCTGCACCAAGACGCCGATGCGCGCGGCGAAGTGGGAGCCCACGCGCGCGGCGCTGCGCTGAGATTCGCACCGGCAAGGCGCCCCTCACATGCCGAGCCGCTCCTTCCTTGAAATTGGGTCTGTTTTTTGGCTTCTAAGAGTAACTCCAAGAGATTAGCCAAAAAAAGTATCTAAATTTAGTGATTTAGCTATTCTCTAAAATGAATCTCACCCAAAAAAGTAAGACTACTCCAACAGGCTATCTAAACTAGAGGGCGCGCGGTGGGTCGTGTACGCGCGGGAATGGGGCGCAGCGTGCGGGAAGGAAACGCCGACCGCGCCAAGAGGCTGGATGGTGAGTGAGGTAGGCTATCCAAAAATAGAGAGCGAAGGAGGAGAGATGGGGAGCTACTAAATTTGGAGAGTCATTTACAGAGTCTATTGGAGACGTTTTTTCTCCAATAATAGCCAAATTTACCTTTAGAAAATGATTTAGCTCTTCTCTTGGAGTTGCTCTAAAAACTGTTTTTTAATTTTTCTATAGTAACTAGCTTTTAAACGGAGTATCTTTTTAAGATAAGATCTACTAGTTAATTATAGTACATACTATACCGACTTCATTTATATCAATAAAAATTGTACATGAGTTTCTATTACTTTATAATCACTCATATAAATAACTTAAAAAGCTATAAAACACAGCTAAAAATTATAAAATTCAGTAAAAAAAAACGCGCCTATTATCTACCGTCATTTGCACACCGAGCGAGACGAGACATGCACACGACAGCCATGCTACCCGAGGGAATCTCTGCACTGCGCCCCCATGCACCCTTCCCGTCTCCTTTTTCTTACCGCTGCATTGACCTTTTCTGTTTGCTCAACAACTTCTAGTGCCTTGCACTGACCCCAACTACGTACGGGTACCTGTACTGATTTTTGCTAATAATTTTTTCTATAATATATATTATTTTATTAAAAAATAAATAGTAGTATCTAAAATAGTGATTTTTAAAATGATTAGACGAGCTATGAAAAAAAGTAAAAAAGAGGCGCGTGTGTATGAGGGAAACGAGAGAAGTGTGGTGTGTGATGTATCTGTGAACCCCAACTTTATTCTTGGAGCGAGATGGTAATAAAAGGAGTGGAGAAGCCACTTCGAAAATCGAGTGTTCATATTGACTTTTGACTTTTATAAGTAGAAATAATAAGTATAAACTAATATAAATAGTCCCCACACCTGCACTGTACCTGTTTTTCTTTGTCGTTGTGCTAGCATGTTCGCAAGGCACGAGACTACGAAGAGTGGTTTTTTTTGCCGTAACTATTGTTTTAGCACGAGACTATCTTCTTAGCTCTTAAGTTTTAAAGTAAAAAATATTTAGTATTTAGAGAAAAATTAGGGTGGTGATCGGTTCGGCTGAAAAGCTCATGGCTTATGGCTGAAAACACTGTAGCTGGCTGAAAAAGCACTGTAGCTGACAGAGGCTTATTTAGCATAATTAAATTTAAAAATATTTAAAAATATAAAAAATATGTTAGCCCATTACGTATAATACAAACAAATACGGAAAAAAAGAACCGGCAAAAAAGCTCAACAAAAAGTCAAAAGTTCAGAAAAAAACGAAACTTATGAATAGTGAAAAATAAGCCAGAAGACTGAAGCCGAAGTCGAGTTGATCAGGGCCGGTACTACTTTGTTGTCCCTGCTGACCAAACCGAAATCCTTCTTTTCATACAGGGAGGCTGCGTTTTTACTAGCAGTGCATTTTAATCCTTTCGACCCCTCTCGTTCTGTTCCCACACCACAAAAGACTTTCTTGTGAACCCAACTAAGAAAAGAAAATATGGTAGGTTGAACTAAGCTTTACACCGAGCCAGCGAGCATTGATTAGCACTAGTTAATGACATTTATCATTCTTTAAGTACTGTACGGCAGGTCGGCATCCTGCCGTCCCAACAACCTAGAAGCTCGGCAGTACTGAAAAAACCGAATTTTGGACAGTGTTGGACCCCAAAATATCAAAAATTCCGTTTTCGGCCCTTTAATAAAAGAAATTCCAATTTTAGACCTCTTCCGACCGCGCGTTTCTCCCGTCGCGCCACGTGCCCCGGTCGTGCGGTGTGGTACCGCACGACCGCACTGTTCACGGGTTGTGCGGTACCACACCGCACGACCCCGCCGCCGACCGCATGTCCCGCCTCTCGACCGCACGCCCCGAATGCCGCGGAGCGCCCGCCGCGCGTTCGCCCGCCCGAGCGCGCGTATCCCTGCCCTGACCGCGCGATCGCCTGGCTGAGCGCACGTCTCCCGCCCGACCGCGCGTCTGAATTTTTGACCGCACGTTTGCCGCTCCCAACCGCACGACTCCACTGTGCACCGGACGGCCGAGCGCACGATTCAATTTTCCGACCGCACGACCGGAAAAATAAGCAACGCTAGCGTTAAAAAGCATGTTTGAACATCCGAGCGCACGACTGAACACTCCGTCTGTTCACATGACTTCCGAGCGCACGACTGAACAACGGCCGAGCGCACGACTGAACATCTGCTAAAGCATGTTTGAACATCCGCTAAAGCATGTGACTGAACTATGATGTTAGTTTCGAAACTAAATTAAATTAGGACATCTACACTAATTTTTAAAATACTGCTACACCAACCAATAGCATATCCCGTAGGCACATACAATAGCAAATGAATCATCTAGATGTCTGGATCATATAGGAAACCGACTACCTGTGAACTGACGGCGGGCTACACTCGTCATGAAGGAAGCACATGGCCTCAGCCACACCGGTGGCAATCTTCAGTCTAGTTATCCAATCCAATGGGGACACTGCTAATGGTGATGACACCACCGGATTTACACGGATGTTCAAACGTGCATAGTGCACCAGACGGAGTGTTCAGTCGTGCGCTCGGATGTTCAAACATGCTTTTTAACGCTAGCGTTGCTTATTTTTTCTGGTCGTGCGGTCGGATATTGAATCGTGCGCTCGGCCGTCCGGTGCACAGTAGAGTCGTGCGGTCGGGAGCGGCAAACGTGCGGTCAAAAATTCAGACGCGCGGTCGGGCGGGAGACGTGCGCTTAGCCAGGCGATCGCGCGGTCAGGGCGGGGATACGCGCGCTCAGGCGGGCGAACGCGCGGCCGGCGCTCCGCGGCATTCGGGTCGTGTGGTCGGGAGGCGGGACATGCGGTCGGCGGCGGGGTCGTGCGGTGTGGTACCGCACGACCCGTGAACAGTGCGGTCGTGCGGTACCACACCGCACGACCGGGGCACGTGGCGCGATGGGAGAAACGCGCGGTCGGGAGGGGTCCAAAACTGGATTTTTTTTCATTAGGGGGTCAAAAACGGAATTTTTGATGTTTTAGGGTCCAACAGTGTCAAAAATTCGAAATAACCTAGATTTGCATAAAACAGACACTCGAAAATCAAATTAAAAAAAAGAGTACTGCTATACAACATTCGACTGTTTTTTAGACAAAAACAGTCAGATTGATCTGGGGCGTTATATCTTCATCCAATGGATCCACCCATACAAGCCCCCCTCCAAAAAAATGACCCTCTCCAAAAAAAATGATCTAGGACGTTGGATCTCCATCTAACGGCTCAAAATCTGATTATTTTTATCCTAAAAAATAGTCAAATACTGTATAAATACTTCCTTAAAAAAAAGCTACATGTGTGGGAACAGTTCTTCACACCAAGCCAACTCACCCCTGCAGCCCTGCTAGCTAGTGGCCTTTTCACGCTAAATGCTAGTGTAGCTACCAACCTTTTCACGCTCAGAGCCCCTCAATAAATGCACATCCGCACGAACCCCACAAAACCGCGCGCGCGGACACAACGACGCTCCAAGCGTCTGCAAGCTCAACTCACGCCAGTGTAACGAAGTGTAGGGCAGTGCAGTGTGAGTGCGCGCGAAGCAAGCAGCCAAGAACCCAAGAAAATGGCTATGGCAATGGCAATGCCCCTCGTGGCCGGCCTCGTGGTCGCGCTTCTCCTCACGCGCGACGCGTCGGCGGCGACGCTGGCGCTGTACAACCAGTGCGCGGAGACGGTGTGGCCGGGCATCCAGCCGAGCGCCGGCAAGGAGCTCCTGGCGCGGGGCGGCCTGCAGCTGGGCCCCAACCACGCCACCTCCCTCCGCCTGCCGCCCGGCTGGTCCGGCCGCGTCTGGGGCCGGCAGGGATGCAGTTTCGACGCCGGCGGCCGCGGCAGCTGCGCCACGGGCGACTGCGGCGGGAACCTCTACTGCAACGGCGCCGGCGGCGCGCCACCGGCAACACTAGCCGAGATCACCCTCGCCTCCGCCCCCACTGCGCAGGACTTCTACGACGTGAGCCTGGTCGACGGCTACAACATCCCCATCGCCATGACGCCCTTCCACGGCTCCGGCGCCAACTGCGTGCCCGCCGGCTGCGTCAGCGACCTAAATCGCGTCTGCCCCACGGGCCTCGCTGTCCGCGGCGGCGGCGACAACCGCGTCGTCGGCTGCCGCAGCGCGTGCGCCGCCTACGGCGCGCCGCAGTACTGCTGCACCGGGCAGTTCGGGAGCCCGCAGCTGTGCAAGCCGACGGCCTACTCGCGGCTGTTCAAGTCGGCGTGCCCCAAGGCCTACTCCTACGCCTACGACGACCCGACGTCCATCCTCACCTGCTCCGCCGGTGCGTCCTACATCGTCACCTTCTGCCCTCACCACCGCTAAACCAACCAACCATCCAAGATCCAACCAAGAAACCAAAGAAATGGCGTCCGTTTACGAGCCTAAAATCCAACACTAGTTCTAGTTTAAGCCCGTGCGTGCGTGTGCGCCGCTTGGTGCGTGGCATTGCTGCTGTTCTTGAGGTTCTTGCTGTACTTGTAGTAGTAACTTTTGTAGTTGTGGTGAATTGGTGATGGGTTGGGTATAATGTGATGAGATCCGGTGGTCGACGGTATACACTGGTAGGCCGGGATAGTTATATCAGTATATGGCTATATGTTGCTATGTTCTTCAATCTGAATTTGGTAGATTTGGTGCTCTTTGCCAGCTTTTGATCATTTTGGCGTGCATTTGCTTTCCAGTTTCAATCATGCATCGTGCGTTGCTGTTGCTTTGTTCCCGCACCTATATAGGCCACATTGTTGCATCTTTGCCTCGTGATTTTGAATCCAAGAATGCACTACAGTTTCACTCGTTAGTTTTTTCAGTTATTGGAGCAAGGTACAAGCGTGTTCTTCAGATCTGAGTTTTGTTGGAGCTCAGCGCTAAAAGTGCTATTCAGATCTGAATTTTGACCACTGGTTTCCTGCTGGCCTAGTAGTGCTGGACACTGGCCTGTATCCAAGCTATATCGTCCGTAGTGTGTCGTGCAGTACACCGCATTACTGTTAGCTCAGCTTTTGTCTCGGAACATCATAATTGAGGACGCGCAGGATGCGGTCCACGAGCATATGAATTTCGGGAGAAATATAGTGCCTAACTTGGGGCAGCTCGGGCAGCTCGTGGATCGCACCGTTGCATACTACAGTTTAATCGTGTGGTCCCCGACCGCATGATTAAGCTACAGTGCTAGGCATGTGGTCCAGAACCGCACGACTAACATGCGTCGTCACCCCGTAGTCCCGCGATCGCACAGGAGACCATATGGAATTTTTTCGCTTCAAAAGCTATATTTGATATTTTTAGAGCAAACAATGCTACAAATGTCCAAAACTCCGTCGTTCCACGCACTAGGGCTGTCGGCCAGATTCAGAAATATCCCACACATCTGGGGGAGAATGAGATGCACGTACTCAAAGCTTGCTCTCTTTTAGTTTGACGATGCTCGATTGAAAGGTCCTGGCAAGTCGTGGCTTGGTTCATTCGTCCTTGGTTACTGTCAACGGCTGCAGGACTCTTTGAGAATCATTTCAGAATTGCTGGATAGCTATGCAAATAGAGAAATGGTTTGGTACATTCAGTTGTTCTCTGCCGTTCAATGTAGCATATCCAACGGTTGTCATGATCTTAACACCTCCGATGCTTGTAAGTGGTGTGCAGGGGTGGTGCTAGCGAAATGGGCAAATAAGTAATTTTCCCTGAGAACTCGTGCTGCAACGAACACCTCGCGGTAGCTTATCGACTAGCATGCTTGCACCGCAATGCCTATAAACACCACAGCGCATGTAGCTATCCTTGCAGGCACACGACACACAGTGAAGTTACAAACTTATCTGTACTTTAACTATTAGCAATGGCATCGAATCATACCATCTGTTGCTGTATCATTGCCTTGTTCTTCTCTGTTGTTTTTGTTTCAGCTTAGTGTTCCACTAATTTCTATGACCAGACATGCCCGGACGCTCTCGACATCATCGAATCTGTTGTGAATAAACAACCGACTACTGTGCAATAAATGTGAATAAACGTGAAGCTACCGAATTAATTGTACAGTTATACCCCTCGTTAATTAACGGTTAGATGCAGTGGAGGTGTTAACACCTCCAACACCTCTACTTGGACCGAACCAGGGCAACGTCTAAAGGAAGGCAATTTCGAGCCGTTTGATCCGGACTCTGGAGAGGACGGCTCTCTTATCGATCAACTGCGTTGGCAGGTAAGCTGGGAGTATCCTGGTCTAATTTGGGCCATTGTTAGAGGATGGCTTGGACCCTTTCAGCTTTATTTGGATTACCAGTTCGGATGGCCTCGCTATCGATCGTTGCCTATAGAGAAAAGCTTCCCTTGCAACGAGTGTCTACAGGGAACCACTTGTTACTCATTTAGGCCCACTATATATTGGCCAATTTGTAATAAGAATCATTTTTTTAGACGAGAAGCTTCTTGCCTTTTTTTTCACAATGGAAGAGAGCACTGAGCAGAGCAGCACCGCAATTTCTTCAGAGAGATCCCCATGCCCAGCGGAGCGGGCAGTCTGTTCCGAGTCAATTGATCTCACAAGTTTTTTTAAATCCAATTAGTACTAATATGTACATATAAATCTATAAAAATTTAAAGATTTTGTAATAGTTGATTCCACTGTTCATTCCAGGACAAAAAAAAAAGAACAGCCCGTACAGCAGCAGCAGAGTTACATTTTCCAGATCGTTTGTACATACGAACGCGCCAATCGCTCATTCGCCACCTTTCCTTGCTCATGGCATCAGAGGCGCGCAAACGCCGATACGTCACGGCCACAAGAACAAAACCAACCGAGGCCGCGTTTCAACACCAACGCACGCAAGGAAACGGCCCAAACCACCGAGCGATCGGCCGCAAAACCACCGGATTCCACCGGAGCGCGCGCGCGCGCGCCCCCAGAAACACCACCGGCCGAAGCGACCCGTCCGCGCGCGGGGCGTCGCGCCACTCGCACGCAACGCGACCGATCGATTAACCAACCAACCGGACTTGATCGCCTCGATCACAAATCACAACTCCTGTTCGATCAGGTCCGAGGAGGAAGACGACGAGGAGCCGTGCTCGACGAGGTACCTCTCGGCGATGGCGGCGTGGACGGCCGCGCCGGTGGGGAGCACGTCCTCGTCGATCATGAAGTACGGCGAGTGGCCCGTGTGCACGGACCCCAGCGTCTCGTTGCGCACGCCGATGTAGTAGAACCCGGCCGGGATCACCTGCGAGTAGAAGGAGAAGTCCTCGGCGCCCATCATCGGCGGCACGTCGCGGTAGCTCCCGGCGCCCAGGAGCTCGCCGGCCACCGCCTTCACGTGCTCGTACATGCGCGCGTCGTTCACCGTCGGCGGGTAGAAGCTCTGGTTCTCGAAGAAGTCCACGGAGGCCTCGCACCCGTACACCCGCGACTGCATCGTGATCACCTCCTCGATCCGCCGCCGGAGGTGGTAGAAGCTCGCGTTCGAGAAGGCCCGGAACGTGCCGCCGAGCACGAACGACTCCGCCGGTGCCCCGCGGTGCTCGCTTCCATTGACGACGGCGACTGACACCACCTACACGTGAAAAAATCCCACACTGTTACTCAAAGACCGAACTTTTCCTTCCATCTTTTGCAAGATTTGTAGGGATCGAGATTGACGAGATGGTACGTGCCTGTGAATCTAGAGGATCTGCCTCGCGAGACACGATACTCTGCAGGTTGATGATGGTGGAAGACGCGGCCAGGACGGGGTCGGCAGGACGACGCGATTTCGCGCCGTGTTCTTGCTTCTCGCCATGTATGACGGCTTTGAAGAAGCCGCACCCGGCGAGGAGAGGGCCAGTCCTGGATCCAATCACAGACGTCGGGTGCTGGTGCGACACGTGGACGGCGAAGATGGCCTCCACGTTCTCCAGCGCGCCGTCTTCGATCATCCGCTTGGCGCCAGCGCCGGACTCCTCGGCTGGCTGGAACAGAAGCTTCACTGTACCCTGCAAGTATGGAAACGTCATTGCGATGCAGTTAATTTCTGAGTTTCTAATCACGAGAGTAGTGATTACCATAATAAGCTTCTAATCAGTCCTATCATTGTGTGGATGGTAATAAGATCATTCTCGGGTAACTATTGACAAAGAGATTGGTGCAATAAACATGCTAAGGAATTCTAGAATGACTGGTCAAATTTGTTCTCTGAACTGAAATCCAACTCTGTCAGTCTTTACCCTCCTTAGCTCTCTCACTGTATGCATTGAATTTTGTGCGAAAGATTTTCAAAGACATTAACGTTGGAAGGTTAAGCTGTAAAATATGTTCCTTAAAAAAAGTAAATTTTGGATTTTATGGTTATTGCAGGACTTTGTCGCCATGAATATAACAGAGTGCTTGGCGTAGGGACAGGTTTGATGATGGCGACACACATTTCACATCGACGCGACAACATGTACCCGGCTATCCTGTTGACGTATAAATTTACAGAGGTGATGTATACGTTTTAGTTATAGAAACCGATGAAGTGATGGTAGCAAGAAAAGTAAAAGAGTCAAGCTGAAAATTTTAGGGAAAAAAGAATTAGGGGGCCTAGACATTTTGCCTCTTTTTCCCCTGACAAGTCAGGTCAAGATTTAACAATTTTTCGACTCAACTCTTATTGCACCTAGCTATATGTGTTGATTACTAAACAAGAATCAGTGCTTTTAGCACCACAATGTTTTACTAACCTTTTTTTTGTGAGGAACCTCAACATTTAATCATGAGTTCATGTCAGGGCTAAAAGTATGCCAAAGGGTAGTTTTTCCACCTTGCAAGTGTCCATAAGTTGCATAAAGAAATAATGCCAAGAATTAAGCAGGAAGCATCTGATACTTCCAAAGCAGTGAACCAAACTGAAGGAATGTTGTACCAACATCACATTGCGTTGAAAAAATGGAGTCGAGGAGAATAATTAAGCTTTTCCTTGATGCAATGAGATAGATGCCAGTTAGAAATCATAGAATGACTGCAATTAGGCCTACATGAATAACCGCACTAATCTTCAGTTCAATAATAATAATAATCATCCTAGCTAATCAGTAATCAGTAGTACCAAAGACACATGAAAAGTATAGCAAATGGTTTCTAAAAGATGTCCCAGATGACTCCTGACGCTGACATTAGCATGATGCTGCGCAAGACACCTTAGCTCAGCACCTTTCCCCAAAGCAAACCTAGGAGCCTAAACTCAGATCATGTCAACATGGCAGCTACACCAGAGAAAGCATATAGTCCCTTCCACGGCAAGCGCAACGTACAACCGGACGAAAACTACAGCTATGAATTATGACATGAAGAAGAGTCTCACTGAAAATTCAGAGACAGCGAAGGATTCAGAAAGGTGGCGTTGAGTTCATACCGTTGCACGTACCTTGAGATGGTGCTCACGAGCCTTGAGTATCTTGGCCGCGCCGAGAAGCATCGCCACATGCGCGTCATGCCCACAGGCGTGCATCTTGCCAGGGTTCTTGCTCTTGTGCTCCCACTCGACAGCTTCCTAAATGGCGCCGCGACACGCAGCAGAAACAACAGAAATGTGTCAAACATTGTGCAGGGCCAAGTCTGAAACGCAGCTGCTCGCTCTCTCGGCGAGCGTTTGTCGTCAGAGAAAACTTCGATGTCGACTATCGAGTGAATTATTGTCCGTGAAGAAAAGTAAGATGAGGTGCCGAACAGGCATGGACAGACAAGATGCAATGCAGACGTGAAAAAGTTTGCTTCGCTTTAGTGCAACTCCAGCAATAGCCTTCAAAATAGGACCCATACTTTTTATTTGAGGGCTCTATTTTTTAAGATGCACTCCAGCAGGAGCCCTCAAAACAGGACCCTCAAATTTATTCTTAGAGGGGATGACACATAGGACCCACTCCTGAGGGGTCTGAAGGGAGCCCCTACTTTTGAGGGCTGAGGGGCAAAAAACTCACTCCAGCAGGGCCCCCTACTTGAGCCCTCAAAAGTAGGGGCTCCCTCCAGACTCCCCAGGAACGAGGGCTCGAGGGTAAGATTTGAGGGCCCCCTACTTTTGAGGGCTCAAGTAGGGGCCCTGCTGGAGTGAGTTTTTTTGTCCTTCGACCCTTAAAAGTAGAATGAGGGTTCAAGTAGTGGCCCTGCTCGAGTTGCTCTTAGTCGTTAGAACTGCCCGTTCTGGGCACTCAGAACCTGCGTGTCGGAACCTGCGTGTCTTGGTTTTACCAACGACAGGTGCCATTTTGGGCATGAAACGAGAAATTTCCTGTCTTTGAAGGAACACGCATGCGAAAGTTTCGATCTTTTTTGGTTTTCAAATCGGTGGTCGGTCGGATCGGCTGCATGTGTGATCGATGCAGCGGTTTCTCAAGGTTCCGTGATGACAGCGAGGCGTCAAAGAGCTCAAGATCGCGAGGACTTGCGAAATCTGACAGTGGAATTGATTCTTCTGGAGGTAGAACCAGACGAGCGACCCCAGGACGTGTTCCCTCGGATCAACTGCGTCCTCTCCTTTTTTTTTGTTTTGTTCTTGCCTTTTTACTTTGTGCGCGTGTCTTTTGGGAAATTCTTTACGGAGATCCAATACTACAGCTACAGCAATACTATCTAACACACCATAATTAAGCACCGTACTATGCTTATAGTAATTCTAAGTGCTAATCCCTTTGTCTCATACCAACTCGAGTTTCATGCACAAACACTAGGAAGAGCTTCGGAAATGCTCACTAAGCACTGTAACATTTCAGAATCTTTTTTCTTTTGGTAAGGACAAGTATAAGCCGGTCCCACACATCACGCACTCGCTAGTAAGGAATGACACATTTTTCCCAAGGAAGGAAACACCCGTCTGCATAGCAGTGTTCCTCCAGGAAGCCAATACCCCACAATTAAAAGTAGAGTGTGTCTAACCATCATCTGGATGTTTTCTTCCTAACAAATATCTAGATTTGGGACCGTTGGATTAGAGATCCAACGGCCTCTTTTTTTTTAGGGGGGAGATTTTTTTAGAGGAGGGGGAGATTTTTTTTTAGGAGGAGGGGAGAATTTATGATTGTTGGATCTTTAATCCAATGATCATAAATCTGGATGATAGGTAGGAAGAAAACATCCGAGCGATGTTTATCAACACCCTTAAAAGTAACCCCACAAAAACAAAATTGAACAAAGCGAAACAAGAACAAGCACATGCAAATACTAAAATACATCTAGATCAACCCCACAAGCTTTCCTAAACCACAAGGTAAATAGAAAAACTGAGGCAAAAAAAATTAAAAGGAAATAGTCATGCTTTTTTCAGAGAAAAAAAAGCATGATTAGCACAGTAGACCGGTATTAGTGCATCATATCTCATCCCATTAACCAAGTGGCCACAAGCTCCACTCTCCAAATGGGAGCGAGCTCGAAAAGGAGAGAGGAAAACAATGATGGTTTGCAATTTGCACCCCCAAATATTTCATAACAAGATTTAAAACAAAAATGAAAAGGAAGCTGCCATTTGTTGATAAACAATAAGAAATCTGTAAGAAAGCAGCCTGATGAGTCGATAACTATGGGCGGAGGCAGCAAGGCGCACGTGCGTTGCGATGCGAATACGCGTGCTCACGACTTTCACCTACGTACCTGGATGGGCAGCGCGTCCATGTCGGCCCGGAGCGCGACGACCGGCGGGTGGCCGGTGCCGACGGTGGCGACGACGCCGGTGCGCGCGAGCGGGTGGCGGAACCCGACGCCCATGGCCTTGAGCTCCTCGCGCACCAGCAGGCTCGTCTCCACCTCCTCGTACGCCAGCTCGGGGCGCTCGTGGATCCGGCGCCGCACCCCGCGCAGCCACGCCGCCATCTCCGGCCCCGCCGCCATCCCCGCGATCTCCTCCTTCCACCCCACGGCACAGTACCTCCCGCCTCCGCCGCAGCTGCTGCTCCCTCCCCTCGTGCTCGTGTTCGCGCCCTTGTCCAGCCTCGCCGTTGCAACCACCTTCGCCTTCTCCACCGTGCCGAGAATTATGTCCTCCTGCAAGAACGCCGACGACGAGTCTGTGGACACGAGCAGCGGCGGCGGCAGCAGCAGCAGCAAGAGGAGCACGGCGAGTGCATGGCCGCTCTCCATGGCGTTGTGCTGCGCCTATGCGCCGCAGCTCTGCTAGCTTGTGTGGATACCGGGGGATGAATGGACACACTAGAGGGGGCAAAATTAAACCAGTGTATATTTTTTTCTTCTACTTCTTACCCTTTTCTTTTTACAGGTTTTGTTAAACATTATCCGAATATTTTTTCCTAACTATCATCTAGATTTAGAACCATTAGATTAGAGATATAATGGCCATAAATTATCCCCCATCCCCTTAAAAAAAATCTCCCCTCTTCAAAAATAAGGGACCCCTTAATATCTAATCTAAAGGACACAAATTTAGATGATAATTAAAAAGAAAACATCCAAGTGATACCTATACACTCCCTTTTCCATTTCCATTTCAAATATTTCTTTTTCTGCTCCTACTTGTCAAGAAATATTTCTTTCCTTTTCTGAACCCTTTCCTTTTTAATTTCGCTTGTGCTTGTGTTATTGTTAACCACTCACCCTCACATTATTTCATTATTTGCGCAGTGCGGGCCCACAGTGACAGTGAGGCATCCGTGTGGTGGCCGAGGTACCAATTAGTTACTGGTTTCCTCGCCGGCCTTGTGATGGATTGTGTCTCATGCAGTGTAGTGCCTGATGTTGCTATCGGCATTGCACCATGCTAGGCTATATGATATTGGCGCGATATTACCTTTTATTTTCTCAAGTAATTTTTCGATTTTCTTATGATACGATGGCCGTAGTGCATGATCCGACCACTTTTGCTGATAATTTCTTTAACGTTTTCTTATCCCAACTTCTCTCTCTCTCTCTCTCTGATTCATTGCTTGAAATGGACGCTCCGGATTTGATCCGATCAGCTGTACGTACCTGGTCTCAAGTGTGCCGTGTGCGTCGGTGGAATTCAGGTAGCCGGTGCAAACGGACGAGCGAGCCAATCGGACGATGTATCGCTCAGCTCGACAAGTCATTAACTGTACACAACTTTTTTGGCCTCGCGTTGGACGCGTGTATTTATTTTGAGTCACCAGCTTTGCTAACATGAACCAAATGAACCTAGCTATTTGTGTAGATTTTTGGCAAGTAATAATGCTTGGTAAGTTGCTAGCTCTTGTATCCTGCTTTCTTTTTAATGTATTGGTCATCTGAGAGAGTGTTTGAAATTTAGGCCCTGTTTGGATCCCTCCATCTAAAGTTTAGTCACTAAAGTTTAGATCTAAAGTCTCCAAACAGGTGGTCTAAAGTTAGATCTAAACTTTAGCTCACCCCTAAAAAACACTTTAGACCATTAGTCCACCAAAATGAACTAAAGTGGTATAAAGTTTTGGATTTTTAGGCACAAAGACGTGTTTACCCATGCATGTTGGTCTCTCACCTCCCATTTAATGGCCGACGCACGAAACGAGGAGAGGTAGTATGGTCTTTTTGAAACTTTAGTCCTATCCATTAGTACAGGATCCAAACAGAACCTTCGACTAAAATTTAGTGGCTAAAGTTTAGCCAACTAAAGTTTAGTCCAAAACTTTAGACAACTAAACTTTTAGATTATGGGATCCAAACAGGGCCTTAGCAAGTGTGACATCGAAGCATTAAAAACTGCTTTGATATCAAACATATCCCATTTGATAGTTTTAAAAATCAAGCAGTGAAAACTACTACTTTGTAAGCTAGAATTTCAATATCACTAATCTAACTTATGTCCTTTTGTCGCTGTTGTACCTATACTATGTAACACCTCCTGCCCTTTTCATTTTTATTTTAAAACGAATTCTAGGCTAAACAATTGTCGCATGTTTTCCTCGTTAGCCGCACGCCTGCACCTGTAATCAAACATACTTTTTTCTTTAGAGTAGCATATACTATTGTGCTAATAATTTCAACCGATGTGGAGGAAAAGTAATCCTTAAAATAGTACCCATGCGGATAACGTGCCTAACTTCATCGGATCCCCAATTATTTTACTCTACCTCTCTTCTCAGCGTTGATTTCCGGTTCGATAGTCGTCGTGTCATTTTGAGTTCTACAAAAACCAGGAGACTGCATATTATCCCTTCTCTCTCTTGCGCACTTTATCACTCCCAATCCCCGCTCCCTCTCACTCCCGTCTATCACTCCCTCGCTCTCTCGCTCGCCCTCGCTCATGTGATGGTTAATAGTAGTGGCGAAACCAGAAACAAAATCGAGGGTAGGCTAGAGCGCTAAGCTAGATTATCATAAACACAATATTTTTCTTTAGTTCAATTCAAATTCATTCATCAATACAAGAGAAACAAAGCCAAAAAGAGAGAAATACAATGAAAGTACCTTAGTAATAGAAAGCGCATCCCGAAAATATATAAATATGCTTTCGGTGAGTATAGATCAGTCATCTGCATATCAAAAATGGGAAAATTAGTGATACGATAACTAATTGTAAATAATCATGAACATTGAAGAAAAACATAACATACTACTAGCACACAAGATTAAATCACAAGTATTAAATTCTATTTGAAACTTCTTTGATTGAGTTGCGCTCTCATTGGTTGGAAGAGTACTACTAGAATTACTTGCGAAATAGTTACGCAAAGTTCGTTTCTCCATTATAGTAAATCTATCAACAAAATATGACACAACAATTCTAATTAGAACACATAAATCATAATTTTAATTATCATCTCTACCAATTTAAGTTGGTCATTGACAATGATACAATATACATATAATCTCTAACTTAATATAAACAATACAAAAGAACTAATCAAGTAATCAACTAAAAGATAATAACTTTACTATTCGGTTTACCCTCTCTGATCTCCAAGAGGCAGCCAAGACCTAATCAATCACCGAAGTGAAGCTTCAAGTCTCAGTGCAATGACTCCAACCAAACCAATTCCCAAATCCCCCCGGGCACCGGTAGCACCCGCACTCCCCGTTTCCCAAGCCCAAGCCCCTAGCCAGTAAGCAGTACCGCAACAGCTCCCCCTCCAGGCTCTAGCGGTTAGGGCTCCGCCCCTTGCCCCTCGCCAGCTCACCCCTCGGCCTCCCCTTAGTGGCTCGCCGGCTTAGGCGCTTGCGCTCAGTGGCTCATCGGCTCAGGCGCTTGCGCTCAGCAGCCTCCCCTCAGCAGCTTCCCCTCCGGCGGTCCGGCCTCGGCCACCACCCACACCCAGACTCCCGCTTGGCCGCTTCCTGGATCTACTCAGCGGCTCCGCCCCACGGCCTCCCCTCAGAGGCTCACCGGCTCAGGCGCTCATGCTCAATGGCCTCCCCTTAGGCCTCATCAGCTCCCCCCCTCCCGCATCCGACCTCAGGGCCCTCTGCGGCTCCGCCTCGGCCGCCGCCCACCGCCCTCCTAGATCTGCTCTCCGCTGGGCGCATGGCGTCGTGCGCAACATCGCTAGCCGCCAGCGCCAGGTGCCGACTACTGCCGAGGTGCATGCGCAGCGCAAACCCCTCGTCTCTGGTCTGTGGATGTGGTCTTCGTCTCCGATCTGTGAATGTGTGCGTGGAGCATGGTGTGGTGGCTGTGGTGGACTGCCCTACCTGGGCTGGCCCAACTTGTTGGGGGTGGGGTTTCGAGACGGGCCGAAGGGTGGGCTGAAGCCTCAAGAAGCCCACCTGTGCCTCCGTCCCTTGCTGATAAGGGTGTCGTTGCTGCCGACGAGTTCACTGTGTCCCACAGATATAGAGAGATGCCGGGGAGGCGATGAACGGTGATGGAGGATGGTGGACGGCGGCGGAGGGAGGCCGCCAGTAATGGAGGAGGAGGTGGGGGGAGATGGAGAAATGGTACGGAACTGCTGTCAACATCAGAAAAAAGAGAGAAAGGGAAAGGGGAATGACGGGGAAGGAGTGGCGGAAGAAGGTTACCACGGGAGGAGCTCCGGAAGACCTGAACTCTTCACGATATAAGATATAGCGTGGTGTAGACGCTGCTTCTGAGATCACCGCAGATGGCATAAGTCACTCTCGAGTACCGAGCTGGAGCAACTGCGGGGTGACGGGGGGCGCATAGCAAGTAGTACTACACGGGCGTCCCCTTCCGTGGCCAAGTTGGTGACCACTGCCTCTGCTTGCGTGTGCGGGAGCCATGCACACGCACCTTTAACTCGTGGCGGAAATGAGCAGCCATCCGTTTCGCCGCAGGTCCTTATCCCGGAATATGAACTTAATTTATACGGTTTTTGACCACATTTTCTGGGACCAGTAGTACTACAGCGCTGCACTGCACCACATCCTCTACTATGTGTGCATCAAACGCCTCTACTTGTTGTGGCAAAAGCTGATGTTCGGAAAACTACCCCACACACATATACGTGGAAAAATAGTTCTATGCTCTCGAGAGTACATATTTTCACTCTACTATATCTCTTTAATATGTTATTATACCTCTGTATCCTTTTGAGTATACTTTAATATTAATTTTAAGATATTTTAAAATAAGTTTCATGATAAATTTCATCAAAATCTAGTTTTTAAAGCATAGTTTGTGTATGTACTTCTTTTATACATGAAAAAGTGTATATAGCAAAAAAAAGGGCACTGATGAAAAATTTTCAACCAAGTTGTATTATAGTATCTTAGAATTAGTATTTAAATATACTGAAAGTGATAAAGATATATAACATAGTTGTTTAAGCAGTATATTGGAAGTGGGAGTATGTACTCTCGGAGTGTATATATATATATATATATATATATATATATATATATATATATATATATATATATATATATATATATATATATATATATATATATATATAATATATATATATGTGTGTGTGTGTGTGTGCGCGCGCGCGCGAGAGAGAGAGAGAGAGAAATGTCAGATTTGCCCCTCTTAGTTTTGCCATCCTTGCACATATACCCTTTTGGCGATATTGAGTTTGTGATGGGGTCCCTTTTTGTGAAGAGTTTGCGTCTGATCTAATCTTGGTTCTATGGACCATTGCCCATGCCAAGTATCATTATCCTTTCCTGATTGAGTGGCATGGGGGCCATATGCAGCTAGCAAAGACAACAGCTGGGCAGCCATTTTTCTGCATCTTGCATTCTATGAGGTGCAATGATATCTTGCCTTTAAGCATCTCCAGATGTTATCTGCTTAATTTCGGGATAACTTTGATTAAGGGGTGCTCATTTGGACTTTTGAAGCTCAAGCCTCTAGTTTTCTGGTATTATAGCAGCTTTTTTCTACTGTAGTTATTGGTAGCTTTTCAATATAATTAATTTTTAAAAAACAAAAAATTATATTACCACAGAGAATGTAAAGAAATAAGAAAGTGAAAAATAAAAAACTTTATAAATTAATTTTTTAAAATAAAAATTATATTAACATAGGTAATGTTAAGAAATAAGGAAGAAAAATAAAAAAAGCTTTAAAAATTAAAAAACCAGAAAAAAAATTAAAAAGCTAAAAAAGCTCAAACCCAAACGAACACAACCTAAAGATCTGGAATACCGGTTGGTACGGCATCTAGTTACCTACTACGCACCTGAAATGTTTAGTTTTAGGTGGTGATCGGTTCGGCTGAAAAGCTCATGGCTTATGGCCGAAAACACTGTAGTTGACTGAAAAAAGTACTGTAACTGACAGAGACTTATTTAGCATAATTAAATTTAAAAAAATTTAAAAATATAAAAAATATGTTAGCCCACTACGTATAATACAAACAAATACGAGGAAAAAAAGAACCGGCAAAAAAGCTCAACAAAAAGCTAAAAGTTCAGAAAAAGACAAAACTTATGAATAGTAAAAAATAAGTCAGAAATCAGAAGTAGAAACCGAGTTGATCAGAGATTCGGTTTCTGATCGCCATGTTTTCTTTGCATTTCCTTGTGGATGCCCTACCATGTTTTTCCTAACACAAGTACATTTCCACGAACGAAGTACAACAATGTGCAACAAAAGTAAAGTTTTCGTTTTTTTCCCTGCGCAAGCTGGATGTCGAGGGCACGCAATTGCGGCGTGTTTGTATCGGCCAAGGGCCGTTCATATGGTCCTTTATATTTGTCTTTTACATTTGATTTATAAATAGTAATGATTTGCAAAGAAGTTTATGGAGAAATATTTATATATGATCTTATAAATAATAACGGTTTATAGATAAATTTATAGAGAGATACTTATATACGATTTTGATTAATATTAATGAAGTCACTATAGTATATACTATAATTGACTAGTAGATCTCACATTTAAAAAGCACTTCGTTTGAAAGATATATTACGTAGAAAAACATTTAGTTAAAAAAAGCTTTTAGACGCCAATACAAATAGGATATAAGATTAATGGCTTTTAGTTGAAAATAAATAGTAGTGACGGAAAGAAATATTTTTTAGAAGGAAAGAGCGAGCGATTGGTGTAAAAAGTGAAAGAAATACATATGTGAGACGAAAATGAAAGAAGTAAAGTATGTGATGTGTCTATAATCCTCTATTTTATTTTCAAAATAAGATAAAAGTGAGAAAAATGAAGGAATCGCTTGGAAAAATCAAATGCTAATATTAGGTTCTCACTACGAACAACCCAACGCACGTTGGAGAAACGTGCAAGTCTGTCTGTGAAGCGACGCGACACGAGGAAAATGTACCGAGACGCAGACCTGACGACCTGATTATTGAGAGCAGCCGGTAACCGACGAGCGATGGCACGTCGTGGACAAGCAGACGTTGCTGCTCTGACGAAGTGATGACCTGATCGGCTATGCGACAACGCAGCAGTGGCTTCCGATGCGTTGCCGCCGTAGCTGGACAGTCTCAAGGACGCGCGCGCGGCTGGCACTTACCACGTTTCGCTGGATTTCACCTCCACCATCCTGCTGCAACCCTCCTCACCTCCGTTCACCCAAAATCCCAACTCTGATGTTGACACGAGCAAAACATGCGTGCGGCCGGTGATGTTACGGCGTTGCTGCACCGTCGTTGATTGCCGCCGGCCGTTGGGCCACCGGCCGTTTGGAAAACCAAAACTGGGGGACCCGTTGAACCACGGAACCCTCGAGAGGCACCTCTGCACTCACAACTCAACTCTACTCTGATGATTACCACTAATCCACTCCTAGACCTTGTTTTACAGCGCTTAAGATGCTAAGCTCTATTTTAAACAGTTTATGTCTTTTAACTTTAAAAAATTGAAAATTAAATGAAATAGCTTCTTAGAGTAGTTTCTATAAGCCATTTGTAATAATCACCATAGAAGCTATTTTAAACGAAATAGCTTCTTAAGAGCAACTCCAACAGATTAGGTAAATCGTTTTGTAAATGCAAATAGGGCTATTATTAGGGAAAAATCGTCTCCAACAGACTCTGTAGATGGCTCTTCAAATTTAGTAGCTGGCCATCCCTGAAGTTCCGGTCTCTATTCTTGGATAGCCTGTGCCGCTCGCCATCCGGCCTCTTCGCGCGCCAGGCGGCTCCTTCCCGCGCGCTACCCCCTTCTTCCCGCGCTAACGCGACCCGCCGCGCGCCCTCTTCAGCTTCCTCCGCCCACTCGTGCCCGCTCCCCCTGCAATCTGCAATCACCGGTGGATTCCCATGTATATTACTTTAACACTTCTGATCTTTTGGGAACCGATCATCCATGGGTGTGTTTTATATTGTTTCACTAATCACCTGTAATGTTAGGTGATAATGTTTTTACCAGAATTGCCGTCATTAAATAAACAAGTATCGTCTAATGTTACGGATGAACCAACATAACACTATACAATGACCGCACATTTTCTGTGACATGTACTGTTCGTCAGAATATGGCATGTAGCTTACATATCAGCATGTATCTTACAAAATAAACTGACCTGATTACTGTTATTTGCATGTATCAGCATGTAGCTTACATATCAGCATGAATTCAATATTCTTTGTTATTTGCTATCACAGGTGCCATGGATTCAGGGGGATATTTCACTGACCTGATTACAAAAGGCTTTGGTCTTGCTGGTCAGTCTGAAAATCCACCTCCTGCTCAGGAAGTAGTAGCACAAGATGAGGTTCAAGCAATAGGGAAAGGAAATCAGAAAAGAACAAAAAATTTCACAATTGATGAGGACGAACTACTTGTGTCAGCGTGGCTAAACGTGAGTTTGGATCCAGTGAAAGGTGTTGACCAATCACGTTCCACATATTGGAAAAGGATACATGCATATTTCCATGCCCACAAGGAATTCATATCTGATCGCTCGCAAGGCTCTCCAATGAACCGTTGGTCTGGTATACAACACGATGTTAACATCTTTGCTGGTTGTCTTTCCAAGATCGAGGCCAGAAATCAAAGTGGATTGTCTATCGATGACAAGGTTTGACGACACACCTTTCCCTTTCCAATTGTATATGATTTGGATGCATCTCATACATTCATTTTTGTCCACTATGTAGCAAGCAGATGCGTTGAAAATGTTCATTCATGAAGACAAGCAGCATAGGCATTTTTCATACATGCATTGCTGGAAAAAATTAAAAGACCAGCCTAAGTGGGCAGATAGGCGCAAGCAGATGGAAACCCAGAAGACAATCAGTAAAAAGCAGAAGGTTTTAGCCAATTCAAGTCCTGCATCGGCTCCTCCTTTGCTGCCCTCTGGTACTGTTGATGAGAGTCAACATTCGAATAGTGCACTTCAGAGACCTGCAGGGCAGAAGAAGGCGAAGCAGAAATTACGGCAACATTTTAGCATCGAAGCATTGTATTATCTTTTGGCAAAAAAGAAAGAAGCCGATGCGGAGGAGTTGAAGAAAGAGGAGCGGTGCAAAAAAGCCTTCGCATTACAGGAAGAAAGGATCAGACTTGAGAAACAAAATTTTGAGTTGCAAAGGGACCAATTTGAATTCCAAAGGAACCTGGAAGAAGAGAGAATTATTAATGTCGACACAAGTATCATGTGCACTAAACAGCAGCAATAATATGAAGGGCTCAAGAATGACATACTTGCAAGACGCCTAAATAATTAGACACGCCATTCACTTTGATAGCCATACAGGCAAGACGCTAGAGCAATTAGCATTCAGAAGTAGTCTTTGAGGTATTCCAAAGATATTTAGTTGTATTCGAGAGACATTCAGAAATACAATTTTGTGAATTCAGTCTCTGAACTTCTGTCCACATTCATTACTTTGCCGTAAGATCAACAGTGTTTACTCGGTTCAGAATTTCTGGGCGTGCTCTGTCTTTGCTGCTATTCTGGGCACACTCCTGGATCATTCAGATAAATACTTCATTCTGGATCATTCCGGCCAAGGAGAGTTGTTACCTGATAAATACTTCATATCTGAATCTGTGATGCATTTACAATATCTCATTTCCCAACTACGAATCGGAATCGGAAACAAAACTCCTACAGGACTCTTTGATGATGTCTTTGGCGAAGTTGAAATTTGGTGGGCTTCCGAATAGGAAATTCCGTGCAGGCCTTGCATTGCTTTCGGAAAGACGTCTTTGAGATGATGTGGCCGATTTAAATATAGACAACAAAAAATTTTAGCTAGGCTGTTGTAGCACTCTTCTTTTTTGGGGAATTTTCTATTTTACATGATGGCTAAATCAAGGGATTTAGCATTTATTTTTAGCTAATCTCTTGGAGTTGCTCTAACATAGGTTCTTTTAATCCTTTAATCTCGCTCATAGTCGGCAAAAATCACCACACTTTTGAATATAGGGCTTATTCTTTTCAACTTCTAAAAGCTGCTTTTCGGCTTTTCTTTCAGCTTCTAAAAGTTGATTTTCGGCTTTTCTACAGTAACTAACTTTTAAACGGAGTATCTTTTCAAGATAGGGTCTACTAGTTTATTATAGTGCATACTGTACCAACTTCATTTATATCGACAAAAATCACACGTGAATTTCTATTACTCTGTAATCTCTCGTACAAACTACCTAAAAGTCATAAGTTACAGTCAAAGGACATATGCTTCAGCTAAAAAGTACAATCCATAGCCTAAATCTAACGAGTTGAGTACCTCGTGATGGCTAGCGCAATTGTGGCACGTGTAAACGGGTCGCCTCTTTTCTTTCCTTTTATTCTTTTACGACCGGAGCATCCGTCGACGGACAGCGCACTGCCAGCAGCACGGCGGTTTCCTGTCGCCACGAGGATCACATTCATCACGCTGCGAAATGGAAAGAAAAAGCGAATGTTTGTCAACCGCCCGCTAATCAATCGCGACCCGCTAACCGCAATCGGAATTCGCGGTCTCCGGACGCCATTAGCGCTTGTTAATTGAGCTTAGGTGCTGCGGGGCCGGCAGCTCCACTGTCACGGTCGTACATGGGTGACCAGCTCCCGATCGTCTCAGAAAAAAGAGCACAACTGTACGCCGCTGCATTAAGTAGCGATGGACCGGCCGACCACGTGCATCTGCCACGATGTAACTAAAATGTGCTCCACTCAAAACAACTTAGGCTTTTAATTTCTAGTTTATTTCTTACTATTCAATAATTTTGTATTTTTTTGATTTTTTTGAGCTTTTTTGTCAGTTCTTTTTTTTCCGTATGCATTTGTACTGTCTGTGATGGGCTAACATGTTTTTTCTATTTTTATTTTTTTAAAATTTAAGTATACCAAATAAACCATCATAAGCTACAGTGCAATTTCATCCAGCTACAATGCTTTTTAGCCATAAGGCCCTGCTCGGTTGGGCTGAAAAGCTGTGGCTTATGGCTGAAAATGCACTGTAGCTGAATGCGGCTTGTTTGACGTAATTAAATTTTAAAAAATAAAAAAGAAAAATATGTTAGCTCATCTCAGACAACACAAACGAATACAGGAAAAAAGAACTAGCAAAAAACTAAAAACGAATAAATCAGAAAAAGACTAAATTTATGAATAGTGAAAAATAAATCAGAAGCTGAAGCTGAAGCTGAAACGAGCGGAGCCTAAACCACTCAAAAAAAAAAAAGTCATTTTGAGCACAGCCGGGGAGAGATTCACCATGGCTAGGTGCGATAAGCTAACACGTGACCTGGCGTTATTGTAAAGGAGAATAGCTTCAGAGAAGCCCAAGGCCCTCTTCGGAGCACAGGAATTCCCCCAGGGCGCTATAGGCTTGGGGAATTTTCCTCTGAATTTCCCGTGAGATTTCTGCATTTCGAACGGGTCTCCTAGGATATTACGACCGAGCAGTTCAGTTCAGTCAGTGCGTGATGCGTGCGTCGTTCGCAATCGCAAGTCCATGCAATGACTCACCTCAGCAGGGCGGGTCGTTCATCGGAGTCACGCGGCGACCAACAATTCTCCGCCCATGTAGTCGAGAAAGATAGCGAGGCCCATCGTAAAATTAGAGAAAACGTTAACGTTTTCTCTAATGACATGCTTGTGCGAGGCCCATCAATTTTCCGAGCGCAAGCTGGCCCAGCCATGTAGCACGCTAGCAGTAGAGTTTCAAAATCCTCTAAAAAAAAGTAGAGGGTTTCGTAAGAATTTTACGGGAAACAGAATTATTCCTCCCAATATTTTCATAATTTTTTAATATTTGGAACGGGGTCTAGATGATACTACGAGAGATCAGTATTGAGTTACCGTGTGATTTAACCGTTACAAAATAGTACAAATAATGACATATTCATAAAAGAATCAGAGAAAAGTAGTTTAACACCATCCCGAAGAGCTGTAAACTAAATATCGAGAAAAATATGGAGGCCCATAGTAAAATAAAAAACTGACCACGCAGTCTCATTGATGCACCGAACGCCAGCCCAGATCCATTTCCAGCACCGACCGGCCCAAGTTGGCCGCGCGCGTGGCCATTCGTGCGGCGAACGCCATATCACCGCATTTTCCCGAGAGAAATGCGGGTGATGAGCTTCCCTCGTGGGATGCAGACGCACGTGCCTCAGGATGCAGCCACATCATCTAAACAACGTCTCTTACATCCGAACTAGGGGTGGAAACGAGCCGAGCCGAGCCGGCTCGAGCCAAGCTCGCTTCGGCTCGGGTGAACAGTAGGCTCGGCTCGCAATTGGGCTCGAGCCGGCTCGCGAGCCCAAACGAGCCAAACCGGCGCGCAGGTAACAGAAGCAGAAATTAAGCCAAAATGGCTCGCAGAGCCCAAACAAGCCAAAACGGCTCGCAAAGCTCATATCGTTACACATTCTTACCATCCTTGACTCTTGCTTGCCCGAGCCCCACCGCTGCCGCCGCTGGCGATGCCGCCTCCCATGTCGCCCTGGAAGGCGAGCCCGCCGATGTCGAGCTGGCTACCGCCGAGTGGGGCCTCCGGCTGCTCCTCCAGCCTGCCCGCCGCCACCATCTCCCCCGGGCCAGGCAGCACGTCGCCCTCCTCCGCCGTGACTGAGACACGCAAGGCGCGACGGAGGCGCCTCGAGGATCTCGTCAGCCGGAGGAGAGACGGGGCGGCGGTGGAGGCAGAGAGGGGGTGGCTGGGGAGCCGCCGGGAGTAGAGACGGCGGGGGAGGATGCGACTGCGAGGAGGAAGCCGAAGGGGAGGGCGATGCCGATGTGCGGAGCGGAGGAACCGAGGAAGTAAAGTGGGGACGAATGGAGGATGAGCTGTCGTCTGGGCGGCGGTGATAAAGTAGGGTAGGGGCGTGCGACGGTGTGAAGCAAATGCTTGGGCCAGGGCCTGGGCGAACAGCGAGCCAAAAAAGCTCGCGAGCCAGCTCGCGAGCAGCTCGAGCTCGGCTCGTTTTTTTTGCGAGCTGGGAAGGAGGCTCGACTTGGTTCGAAAATTTACGAGCTCGAGCCGAGCTGGCTCGGCTCGTAACGAGCTCGAGCTGGCTCGGCTCGTAACGAGCTCGAGCTGGCTCGCAAGCCTCGAGCTATTTTTCCACCCCTAATCCGAACATTCCTCCTCCCTTCTAATGCATGTAACTAAATAAAATCCCACTTTCTCTTTATCGGACATTTTACCGAAATACCCCTCCATCTTCATGATTCCGTTCTTTATCCTCGAAGCAATGCCGAAACCAATCCAACTCATCAAAGCATCTCCGCATACTTTGACATGTAGTCAAGTCTTCACACATCTGGCCTCTCTCGGATCGTCTCCACTTGCACCGGCCTAAGTCACTTGGCACACTAGATGCACCAATTCTCCTCTTCCCGATCCCTTTTTTCCGTGCTTCCTCGCTTGAGCCACTTGGTCTCACTCGGACTTACCCGACCGCACAGACCTTAACACTTCCATCTCGTGGTCAATTGCCGTTGACCGCTAACATTCTTTAAGCCACTTGCACATCTAAAGACCAAGTAACCATCTTGAACACAAGTTTCATCCATTTAACTCACATTAGTCAAAATATGTATCATGCAACACTTATGCACCTATCCTCCATACCTTAAACCAATTCATAACTCAGCTTAACAACTCTGACCATGGATGGTACTGCCGCCAACTAAAATTTGATATTACCAATCCTATCAATGCTACCACATTTTTAATGGTGGTACTACCTTTCTCAACCTTCAACCAAAATGCCCTCTCTGAAAAATAACTACCGTAAACTAGAAATTGATATACTGGAAATTGTTGCTACCGTTAACTAAAGTATGGTACTACCCGAAAATTAGTGCTACCATATTTTCAATGGCGGTGCTACCTTTCTTCCTGACAGCAACCCAAAACTTGCAAACTATCCAAAAACACAACTCAAATATTGACACTACTAGCAAATCAAAGTCAAATACTCATCACACGCCACGGAGTGACCTTCACATGGTTTTAGAGTACCTTGCATGGTGTGGGATTATTTCTTGCTTCTTTGCCGCTATCTTGCAAGCAATACACCACCTTGCCACTCCACAAATCTGACTCAAACTCGGAATAAAACACATAGATTTGTACTCCATATGGCGTCTAGAGTCTTATCATTATATATGACCACCACTGGCGCATCGGGAAGAATGCCAAGTGTAATGACCCTATTTTTTGAGGTCGACGAATTTTTCCGCAATTGTCCAGGATGATCAGTTACAGAGTGTTGTGTGCTGTAGAAGAGTTTGCAACAAACTTGCTCATGCTTAAATCATAAAAGTTAAACTTTTATTACAAGACAGTATGATTTAGCAACCGAGTTTTACAATAATAAGAGCATTCGAGCCCAAGGTTTATATTACAACACAAAAGATCTTTCAAATAAATCACAAGCACACATGAGCATAGACAAGACCTAAAACCAGTAGTCATCACCTTCTAGGGAGTCATCAAAGTCTCCCTCAAAAGGTTACTCAGTGTCTTCCCACGCTTCTTTTGGTGATGATTAAGCAAGTATGAGTACGACCATAGTCAACAAGTCACATGTGAATATCTACTTAACTATTTGCCAGGATTTCAATAGAACATGATATGGGTTTCTAGTAATACATGTATAGATGCATGTTTATTTATGATTTCTTTGGACTTGGAATACAAAGTAATATTCTGTTAAGATAAAATGGCATTTAACCAACTCAGCTATCATATTAAAATCCTTCAAATGTTACTTATGGCTTGTTATTGGATTCATCCAATAAACATAGCTCTATTGACCGGAAGCATAGCGTATTCGAATACTATATGCTTTATTTTGCAGAGTTGCCCAATTTATCCAGAAGATATCCTTAACTCATAATGCCATGCAATTGACACGCCATATGTTAGTGTACGACTTAGTTGAGATAATAAGATCGTTCACTATTATGCTTGTTCTAGCTTCACCCGGTAGGCTTGGAGCCATTCCTTACTTGCCACAGATGAGACTATCATTCATATACCACATGCATTACAACACAATACCACCAAAATCATACCAATGCTTCAATCCTAAGGTGAGGTTGATGAGCTTTTGGTGTCCCGATCTTTCGATAAGAAGGATAAATTTCGATTGGACGATCACGTACGAATCAAGCAATCACTGAACTAATCACCAAGTCGTTATCAACCATACCAAGACTCGATTGACCTGATCACGAGAATCAATTGGTGCAAGCAATCGGAAATCAAGCAAGAGTGAAGTAACAATCAATCTGAATCATAAATATATAATTGAGTTCAAAAGGTAGGATTTTGCAGAGATTCTTTATGGTTAGTATAGTCGACACAAGCGAAGAATAAAAGTTTTTACAAGGGAGAAACTAAGCAAACAAAATCCACCAATCCCAAAGAGTGGTGGCCACTATGTATAGGAGAAAGAGATGGGATGGGTGGTGGTACTATTCATGCATGAATAGTAACTACGTGAATAGTGTGGGCTGCCTAGGGTTACAAGGCCCATGGCCCAAGTGGACTTAGCAATAGTGCCTAACTGTTTTAGCAATTGCGACAAGCTCAAAAGGAATTTGGAGTTTAGGCTAGATTCGTTTGAAAGAGGATGAGATAATCTTTCAATCAAGTACTTGTGGAGCTCAAACAGTGTTTGTATGCAAAAGTTATGCTCATTTGAAGTCGGTGATGTCTCTGGAGGCTGAATTGAATTATACATGCTTTGCTTCATGATCAGCTCCTAAGTTCCTTATTAAAAGAATATCACATGCATTAGGTAGCAGCATATTCTTATTCGAAACAAAATGCACTCTTAGAAATGAAGTTACCTAATGTGGTGAGCCTCTTCTCATACCTTGTCGATTGAAACATCGTTGTTGATGATCACGATCATTGTTGGGATTGAAACCACCCTCGGGCTCCGTATCAGCAACATACAGAATCTCTTCATCTTCTACCTCATCGGCCCATGAGCGAGCAATGGATGGGTCACGGTGTAGTGGTGTAGTGCCGGCAACAGCAGGGGCGACAGCTAGCTTATCCACACATGTAGCAATCACAGCAATATCACACCATCAAGACGATCTAGAGTTCCCTCAAGAAGCTTCGATCGTTGACTCAGCAAGCATTTAAAGTGTTGCATGAGAGGTGCATCCTCCTCAACGTTGGACCTATTATTCTCCCCTTGTGACCTAAATCTTGCCATTGTTAGTATTAACAAGAAAAATCCCTATCTACTACTAAACTCTGGAGGGTACAAGTCACACATGCTCAAGCTCTTGCAAATTCTTACAAAAACAAATAGGTAGCACAACCGGTGGCTCGTTCGTGATATGCGTGACAACCTTGATGAGCACAACGATTGCAAGGGTACATTACCTGTTCGGTTAGTGGAGCTTGGACAGGCAAAATATAAGTAGCAAAGGAAAAGCAAAATTCAAATTCAGAAATTGCAAAGTTGAAAATTAGTTCGAAGTACTAGTCATAGTTTGCTGGTCCTAGACTGGAACTTGGCACTAGTTAGAGCAAGCCAAAGAGAGAACACAAAGAACGAGTGCACACACAAAGATCAGTGTGACTGGACGTAAGCAAAGGAAAATCTCACATTAGGTGCTAGGAGAGAGCTAACCAACTACTCAAACTTCTGTCTAGGGCACAAAAGATTGTTCACATGATGTAGAGAACACAAAACAATCTAACGTGCAATGTGAACAACCCTCTAATTTAAGTAGTAAACAACAACTAGTCTCAAAAAATGAAATAGCAAAGTTTTATGTGGCTTACATATACTTATTTGAAAGGTTTTAACGAGATCTACAACTTTGCATTGTGCGGGGCAGTCGGGGAGGAGGATTTAGAGGCAGTGAGACGCCAAAGGCGGGTAGGAAGGGGCGGTGGGGGTGGGGGTGAGGCGGAGGAGGACACAGTGGGTGGTGCTGGCAACTGCATCAGGTGGCGGTAGTGGCGAGGGAGGAGGTTTAGGGGCAGGCCTCACCGGTGTTGTGGGCGACGCCAGCGAGACAACAGAGCTACGACGTGCATGGTGGTGGTGGGAGACGGGTGGAGTCATGGCGATGGTGGAATTAGGAGGAAGAGAGGAATGTTGGAGGGATTGGATTTGTATAGAGTTGAGAGGGATTGTGGGCCGTTGAATCTAGATTTGATGTAACGGTCCACAAAATGATTAAATTTATGGGATAAAATCAGTCATTTTTTTAATGACAAACCCTTAGGAAAAATACAGTTTCGGCCTACCAACACGGTAGGGCTTCTCTTGCATCTTTTATGGGTCACGAGTCTGCCCAGGTGGTGCACTAATAGTTTGATCATAGTTGTCATTTTCTTTTTTCGATACGCTTGCAAACGCAGGATTAAATGGCCGGTCCAGAATTTGTTCATGGGCCAGATTTTGGTATGAGTTCTCTTTTGCTCAAGTTGTGCTACTACGAGCTTGCGCTGGTCAGCGAATTTCTCATTCAGTTAGTCTTTTTCTAGACTAGTTCTTCCATTGTCCAACGACTGAAAGAAAGTTAGGGAGATCACCATCTAATCTAACACTAGCTAGGCCTCCGTACGTACTTCCAAAGGATATTTCCGTGGGGATCCATGCCGAAAATTAGAGAAATGAATGATTCTTAAAACTTTTTTCTCTAAAGTATTTAAAAATCTTCACTCAAGTGACTATAAGAGTTACGAAAATCTGGTTACATCAATTACACTTAACAAAACTAAACTAAAGAATTAAGCCAACAAAATCAGTAGCCTTTAGCACCAGGCCGGTCAGACCACCATGTATGGGCTAGTTGACCGCCACGGCCGATCTGATTGTAGGCACAACGACAGTTTGATTGGTCCCCTGATACTAGACCAAAAAACCTATCATGTCAAAAACTCAAATCGAACAAAAATCTATAAATCAACTCCAAATAACTTGAGACTTTGAACACACCTTACCTATGATGATAAAAATAGATTAAGGCAAGAAATACGAGATTCTTGGACTTGGTTCCATCAATTTGGAGAAAATTGTCTCTAAGCCTAAAAAACACTCAAAATCCTAAAACCAAAATTACTTATTGCTCGTGGGGATCTAAGACATGAGGTCTTTAAAATCTAGTCCTACATATCCTAACAAGATAATCTAAACAGATTAGGGTACAATCACATAGATTACAATTTCGAATTTCTTACTCAAGAATATGAAAATAAAGGAGAAATCAAGTGAAACACCAAGAGGAAATCAAGGAGTTGATCTATTACCAGTAATTCACGAGTACATTGATAGTTACAAAGTTCTCCTGGAGCACCACCCTTACATAATTTTTCTCACATAGGGATGAGGAGGGAAGGAAGCAACTACATAAGACTTGCACTAAAATGTCTCCACCCTAGCTCCCTCCTATGCTCCCTCATATAACTTGCACTTCTTAGTGGGTTTCAACCCGCTAAGCAATTGAAAAACCCGTCAATCCTACTAATACAAATTTTACATACTTAAGAACGCTTCTCAAAGTATTTATAAGACTCAACCGGTTAAACCATTAGCGATTGATCCATTTAGCCATCTAACTCTCTTTAACTTAAACTACTTCTCTTTTGCGCTTCCCCGCGCCGTGTTTTGATCAAGACACTAATCCGGTATTTGGCTAACTACCAAAATACTCTTGGCGAAGTTTTTGGGCTCCTTTCCTTAACTCCGTCTTCACTTTCACCTCAAAACATCTTCGCATGCTTTGGCACGTAGTCTATAGTGTCCAATGACTAGCTGTCACATCTTCATACATTTGGTCTTCTCCGAACTGTTTCTACATGCATCAGTCTCATCACTTGGCACACCACATGCACCAACTTATTTTTTTTACGATTTTTGTTTTCTCTGTGCTTCTCACTTGATATACGTAGTCTCATCTGGACTTAACCAATTGCATGGACCTCAGCGGACTTAACCAACCGCATGGACCACAGCTCTCCACCTAGTCTCTGTCCCTTGTCATTGGCTGCTAACGTTCTCCAAGTCACCTGCACATTCAACGACCAAGCAACCATGTTAAGCACAAATTTCATACACTTAACTTATGTTAATCAAAATAAATGTATCATGCAACACACTGCCTCCAAACAATGACACTCATGCCGTGCACACACTCAAACATGCTCATACACTAATCCTAACCTTCTAGGACTAAATCTCAAACGAAAATACATGATTTTAACACCAATTTTCCAAAGCCATCTGGTTGGTCTAACCGTTTGCCCTACATATTCTACACCCGTCTCTCAGTTTACCACAATTTTCCACGCGGTAACTGATAAGAGCATCGATCACATTTCTCTTTTCAAAATGAACATATGACTTGCTTTGCTGCTTCCATTTATGAGAACTGGAAAATGCATATTATACAGAGATAAACACACGCGCTCAGCCCCTTATATTGACCAGTCGATCAATGTCCGGAACCCTACAAATTTGTCGAAAGTCACCAAGACAATTTTTCAGGCTGAAAAAAAAAACACTTTCTCCAAAGGAGCCCAGAAGAACGAGTCTTGGATAAGCAGACACGCTCTTGAATCCGGCTTAGTTACCCTTGTCTGACCGGCCATGTTATTGGACAGGAAGTATAATTTTCAAGATCAAAGGCAACAAATCGCAAGTGCGTCCAGTCTATAACTAATCTCTGGTTAGGTACAACATACGAGCGATAACCCCAGGAACCATTCAAGATTTCATTCAACCAACTGTTTGAGAGAGTCGATGAGTGAGACATGGGCTCAGCATATAGAGTTTCAATTACTTGGTGATGCTTGGACGTTGAATCAGTCGAGGCCATTACAGTAAGCAGGTTGAAAAATGATATCGATGTGTCACTGCCATGTGACCTTAGATCACTTGTCAGCCAGATATTGGATGTTCCTGAGTTAATTTGCCTTTGCAACCTTTTACGAGATTAATGTGACCTGTGTCAAGTGTGGGTTAAAACAGCCGACCAAGAAATGGAACTAATGTGGCTCCAATCCATCTCAGCTCGCAGTTTTGAGTGAAACATTAGTGTGGGTTAGGTTAATACATTACATATAATTTACATACGATGCAAGGAAAGAGATGGATTACTAAATTTATAGACGAGTACGTAGTAATAAGAAGTAAACAATTGCCAAAACCACCTCACCTAATGCCAAGTGCCAACTAGAAAAACCAAAGTGTACGTTCACCAAAGATGTTGACAATATATACTAGCCCAAGACCAAGCACGTACATTGCTGACTTTACAATGAGAGTTGGACCTAGAAATTCAAATAAGCAGGTAGCACACGGCCTGTTTTGGGCCTGTTCTTTTTTGCTGCGGCTTGTGGTTTTTGGGCTGTTTGTGTGAAAGATTACAGAGTAATAGAAACTCACATACAGTTTTTGGCGATATAAATGAAATCAGTAAAGTATGTACTAAAATTAACTAGTAGACTCTATTTTGAAAAGTTACTCCGTTTAAAAGCTAGTTACTATAGAAAAGTCGAAAAACAGCTTTTAGAAGTTGAAAAGAACATGACCTTTTTTCCTTTTCAGTGTAGGTGCATGAACCATTTTTAAGCTCATGCAGTAAGTACAATTAAATTTACTAGTGAAATTCCATAACAGCTTGAACTTCTGACTTCTGGCTTATTTTTTACTATTTTTAATTTTTGTTGTTTTTTTGGGTTTTTTGAGCTTTTTTGCCGGTTTTTTTTTTCTGTATTCGTTTGCATTGTTCATAATAGAATAACCTTTTTTCTATTTTCTTAAATTTAGTTACGCCAAATAAACTACCATCAGCTATATTGTAATTTAATCAGTTATAGTGCAATTTCAGCCATAAGTTAGCTTATTTCAGCCTAATCGAACGGCACCTGTATATGCGCTGGTTGGGTGAGGACACGATCTTTTTCATGAGATTGTGTAGTGATACCTTACAAACAAACCAACATAGTATCACCTATGCGTTTACATTCTTACTCTAATTCCGTACAAAAAAGGTTTTTCCTCTACGTGTAAGTTGTGACTGTTAATCACCGTGAAACATCTCGCTCAAATCATCTTTCGATAAACAAAGGTTGATTTTTTTCCCAGTGAGAATAAGTTCAGAACTTAAGACATCCCTCAAGCACCGTAGAACATTATCCTAATTTTGTGGGTGTGTTTGTGGGCGAAGCATCAGATAAGGTGAGTTTGTGGGCGAAGCATTTGCCCGGCAAATCTAGGTGCTTCTAAGATATGGATCATTATCCTAATTTTTTTAAGAACAGACACGAATCATTCATTTGTCTGTGCTAGCTTCAGCCGTGGCCGTCCATCAGGACAGAGATGGCCGTTGATAGGAGCACAAGCAAAGCTCAACCACCGCTACAATGGCGGAACAACCACCGGTTGAACTCGCGATCATGTCAACTCGCCATGGCCCCCTGCATTTCGTCAATCTTTCTCGTCTTTTCTATGCTTTTAGCGTACGCAATGCGAGAGGGAAACGCCACTAAAGTAAAGGCCTTTCGAGACAAAAGACAAGAACTTCAGTTCATCAACGTTTGGACGCCTTCGGAGCTGCGCTCATCACCTAAACCGTCGTCTAATTGTATATTACTACATACGTTTCAATCCACAAAGGTGTCGTAATGTGAAGGCAAGAGGTCACGTAAGATAGTAGTAGTACCTTCCAAAGACAGTGTCTATAGACCGGCAATTAATCTACCGAAATGCTAATGAAATAGTACATCACTCAACCAGAAAATTTTGTAGATTTTAGTCGTACTTCTCCCTGCTGGATGTGCTCCCCTCCATCTTCCACCAAAATCCATCAAATTTTTAAATGTGATAAATTAACAATCTCACTAGTCTATTACGGTCCCACTCCTTCCGTCCCACAATATAAGTCCGATATATATACCTAAGAAGCGTATTAGTTAAGTAATATTTAATATAATTAAACGATAGTTTCTCCTATTTAGATATACAAAATACTACTCTTTCTATTAAAGATAAATATAATATAATTTTATTAAATATTACTTAAATAATGTATCTCCTAAGTATACTTGTCGAAATTGCGGGTCAGAGGGAGCAGTATAGCTTCTCTGACTCGTGCTGAGCGTACTGTATACGATACGTTGAACGACGTGCTCTGAATTGCATGAAACTGGTAGTAATAATCAAGTGGAAGTCTGAACTGAATGGTTTGATTTGGATATGACTGCTGTTTCCGTTCTTGGACAGAAGACCGCACGAGGTATACGTGATGAATCAATCGCGATGGACAAATCCTTCCTTCTCTTCAACACCGTTGCAACTAGCAAATCTTTGTGCGGCTACTGCATGACTGCGTGCTCTCTCCTCCCATAAAAGAAAGCACGTCGTAAATACAGTATGAATACACGAAAAAGCTAACACGAAGAAAGATATCAGCCTGCCTAGTACAAAGAAAACCATCGTAATTCGTTCTACTGAAGAACCATATAATAATGTTCCAAATCAAATCCTGCACTTTGACTTAGTGGCGTGCCACAAATCTGTTTGGTTTGCACACCATGTTGACCCGAAAATCTCGATTGATCCATGAGGCTGATTGAAGAGAATAACAACAATTTCATTGCCGGCGACAGCACATGGATACAGCTCTGTGCAAACATCTTAGCCGCAGCTTACAGCGACTTGGCTTCTCTGACCATGTCCTATCCCACGTTACCTAACGATTTTTTTGGTTTCTTGTGATGATCCACACATAGGTCATACTCATACGCCGTAGGGCCAAGGAAAACAAGCCAGAGATGCTTTCAACAGGCGGATACATCATCCATCCGAAGCTGCCAAAAGTAAACGCCTCGGGTCAGGATGGGGTGCCCACCCACCCCCTCCTCCCAATCTCGCCATTATCCTGTGCTCCACTTGCTCCTCAATCAACCACACACATAGGCACACACTGACGACGACGTTAATGATTGCTTTAAATTATGTGAGCTCTGAAGATAAGCGAGTGCTTTACATGTACCTGCCACTACCGGAGGAGAAGTAGTAGTGCCTTGCCAAAGCTCGAATCTTCAGCGCCGGTTGCTTTCGTGCATAGGTGACGCCTTTTTTTCCTGTTCAGCAAAAGCGTTTCAGGAAGGGGAAAAAAGGGTTCCACGTGTGGGGAGAACATCGCGGTGAATAAAGGAACAAATCGAGCTGTTTATGTTTATATATTTTTTCATAGAATCAATCTATCCTTGGTGGGAGTTTGTCAGCTGTTAAGTGATTTTTTTTCTCAAGTTTTCCCTGTACTGTAAACCAATGTTCAGAAAATTTTCCTGTGTCATGAAGTTGGTGAGAGCAATGGTTTGGTTTCTTGTCCATTAAGTCATATCATTGGATCAGAAGATATGCACAAATATATGTATTTAAAAATTTTATGAGCATGGTGCAGTATTCAATTGCAACTTCCAAAGTTCGATGACGATCTGAAGAAAGCTAACAACTAACGTTTTGCACAGGAAGGTTGGACTTTCGCATAGAATTATAGCTGCTGAAGCGAAACGTCAAACATGTGAACTGGGGCGCAGACGTATTTCTTTTTTCCCCTCTGAATTGAAAAATATGGTAGTGGCAAACGTGTAAAAAACTGATTTGGATGTGTCTATGGCATCTAACCTTTGCCATTTTCTTTGATGGAGCTCGACGAGGAAAGGTCAACAAAACAGAAGCAGCAGGGAGCTTCTTTTCCCCCATGCTATTGCAGAACGAACCATAGGTTCTTCAGCCAATCAGAGTCCAAATTAAGCATCCCTGCAGCAGGCAAGTTTCATGAGAGAACCATGCAGCCACTCAATTTGCCATGCAGCAGCAGCAGCAACACCAAACTATCCGCGCCTTTCTTTTGCCTTGCTGTTGTCCTCCTGCTCTCCTTTGTCTCTCCCACCAGCTCCTGCACGGAGCAGGAGAGAAGCTCCCTCATCGACTTCCTAAATGGGCTCGTGCCGGGCGGCAACGGTGGTCTCAACGTGTCATGGGTGAATGGCACAGACTGCTGCACATGGGAAGGCATCACCTGCAGCAGAGATGGCACAGTCACTGATGTCTTGCTGGCTTCTAAAGGTCTCAAAGGGGGCATCTCGCCATCCCTCGGCAATCTTACTGGGCTGTTGCAACTCAACCTGTCCTACAATTCACTCGACGGCAGTCTACCAATGGAATTGGTGTTCTCCAGAAGCATCTTCGTCCTCGACGTCAGCTTCAACCGCCTAGATGGTCCTCTGCACGAGCTGCAATCCTCAAATCCTGGCCTACCTCTCCAGGTACTGAATATCTCAAGCAACTTCTTTACAGGACAGTTCCCATCCACAACATGGGAACTGACGAAGAATCTGGTTGCCCTTAATGCGAGCAACAACAGCTTTACAGGACAGATACCAGCTTCTCTATGCATCAATGCTCCTTCCTTCGCCATGCTTGACCTTTGCTACAACCAATTCAGCGGCAATATTTCCCCGGGGCTTGGCAGCTGCTCCATGCTGAGAGTGCTCAAGGCAGGCCACAACAACCTTAGCGGAGCTCTCCCTGACGAACTCTTCAATGCTACCGCATTGGAGCACCTCTCTTTTCCAAACAATCATTTGCAAGGAGTTCTTGATAGTTCCCACATAGTCAAACTCAGAAATCTGACTGTCCTTGATCTTGGATCGACTGGGCTCAGCGGCAGCATTCCAGATGCTATAGGCCAGCTAAGAAGATTGGAGGAGCTCCATTTGGACAACAACAACATGTTTGGTGAGCTACCGTCGGCCCTAGGTAATTGCACAAATCTCAGATACATTAGTCTCAGAAACAGCAGCTTTACCGGGGATCTTAGCAAAGTCAACTTCACCATGTTGGATCTTCTGAGGATTGCCGATTTTTCACTGAACAACTTCACCGGTACAATTCCTGAAAGCATCTACTCGTGCAGCAATCTAGTTGCGTTGCGGCTGGCTTACAACAGCTTTCATGGCCAGTTCTCACCAAAAATAGGCAATCTCAGATCCCTCTCCTTCCTTTCAATTACCAATAACTCTTTTACAAATATCACTAATGCAATTCAGACGCTCAAGAGCTGCAAGAACCTCACCTCCCTGCTTATTGGTACCAACTTCAATGGTGAGACCATACCGCAGGATGAAACAATAGATGGCTTTGAGAATCTTCAGGTACTGACCATAGATGCCTGCCCATTGGTTGGGCAAATCCCTCTATGGTTAGCAAAGCTCAGTAAATTGGAGGTGTTGGATTTATCAAACAATGAACTAACTGGACCAATACCACTATGGATTAATGGGCTGCCCCTTCTCTTCTATCTAGACATATCAAATAACAGTCTTACAGGGGATATCCCAATTGCATTGATGAAGATGCCGATGCTACGTTCAGAGAAGAATGCTGCCCAGTTGGACCCGAAGTTCCTTGAGTTGCCTGTATATTGGACACCATCACGTCAATACCGCCTGCTCAACGCTTTACCTAATGCACTGATTCTAGGCAACAATAACTTCACTGGTGTGATTCCCCCTGAGATCGGTCAGTTGAAAATGCTCAATTGGCTCAATTTCAGCTCCAACAGCTTATCTGGAGAAATACCTCAACAGATCTGCAACCTCACAAGCTTGCTACTTCTAGATTTATCAAACAATCAGCTCACAGGTGCACTACCATCTGCATTGACCGATCTACACTTCCTTTCTAAATTCAATGTTTCTAACAACGAACTAGAAGGGCCAATTCCAACTGGGGGACAGTTCGATACATTTTCAAATTCTAGCTACAGTGGGAATCCAAAGCTATGTGGCCCTATGCTCCGCAACAACTGCGACTCAGGAGAAGCACCTTCAGCCTCCATGAAACGGCGAAACAAGAAGGCAATTTTTGCACTTGCATTAGGTGTGTTCTTTGGAGGGCTTGCCATCCTTTTCTTGCTAGGACGCCTTCTTGTGTCCCTGAGAAGAACAAACTCTGTCCACGAAAGCAAGGGCAACAACAATGGGGACATAGAAGCAACTTCATTGAACTCTGTTTCGGAGCACTTATGTGATATGATAAAGGGAAGCATTTTGGTGATGGTACCTCGAGGCAAGGGGGAATCAAACAACCTAACATTCAATGATATCATAAAGGCCACAAATAACTTTGACCAGCAGAACATTATCGGATGTGGAGGTAATGGTTTGGTCTACAAGGCTGAGCTACCCAATGGATCCAAGCTTGCCATCAAGAAGCTCAATGGCGAAATGTGTCTGATGGAAAGAGAATTCACCGCAGAGGTTGAAGCACTCTCCGTGGCACAACATGACAATCTCGTACCTCTATGGGGTTACTGCATCCAGGGAAACTCAAGGCTCCTGATATATTCTTACATGGAGAATGGGAGCCTGGATGATTGGCTTCACAATAGGGACAATGCCAACTCATTTCTCGACTGGTCAACAAGGTTCAAGATTGCACAAGGAGCAAGCCGTGGCCTTTCTTATATCCATGATATCTGCAAGCCTCACATTGTTCACCGTGACATCAAGTCCAGCAATATCCTTCTTGACAGAGAATTCAAAGCTTATGTTGCAGATTTTGGCCTCTCCAGATTGATCCTTCCCTATAATACACATGTCACAACTGAATTAGTTGGCACTCTGGGTTATATTCCTCCGGAGTATGGCCAGGCATGGGTGGCTACACTAAGAGGTGATATATACAGTTTTGGAGTGGTGCTGCTTGAACTGCTCACAGGGAAAAGGCCTGTCCAGGTCTTGACCAAGTCGAAGGAACTTGTCCAATGGGTACGGGAAATGAGGTCCCAGGGAAAGGAGCTTGAGGTCTTGGATCCAGCACTCAGAGAAAGAGGGCATGAAGAGCAAATGATGAAGGTTCTTGAAATAGCTTGCAAGTGTATCAATCATAATCCTTGCATGAGACCAACCATCCAAGAGGTGGTCTCCTGCCTGGACAATATAGATGTGAACCTGCAGGTGGAGATGTAGTTAAAGGAGAACAGACCTATGCGCGGTACTCTTGTACTTGGCCAGACTAGGTGTAACTTCAATAGAAAGAAGGCTTTCTAACAATCGTACTGTCGTGTGAGTAGTGTACATCTCTGAAAAGAAAAGGCTCAGAGTTATGAGCCTCTGTATTCAATCTTCCCCCTTTTTTGTGGAAATATTGTACCTCCAAACTCAATTCCATGAGTATAAGCCTAAGAGCTGCTGTTTAATTCATCTTCAATTATTGACTTGTTCAGCATACTTCTAAAAACAATCCTGCAAAACACGGTGCAGACATGTGGATAATATAATTTCAGGAAACACGACAGATTTCTTCGATTGCTCTGAAAATATTTTACAAGACGCAGAACGTCCTTAGTTCAGCATTATAGCACTTAGTTGTTGCTACAGCGCTATGGATTAATAATATTCAGAATTTGTTTCATTTGGAAGCATCTCAATACTCAATAAAAAGCTTTTCTCGGTACTATTTGGTTCAAATTGCTGTTGCCTCCTATGATTCTGAAGTTATTTCTGCCATCAAAATCACATACATATCTAGCTTCCTTTCTGCTAATTGTTACCGCTAAAAAGTGTCGGAGTGCCAGTGTGTCAGCTCGGTACAACCACAGAAGCGCGATGCGAGGGGTAATAAAAACACGCATTCGATTCAGAGTAAAAGGAGATCAACCCACAGCAACAGGGCACAGGCAACGCATTCTAGCAAATCCAACGATTTTGCTCAACGCCATGAACAATGGCCTCTACATCATATAGAAGGTACCAGTGGACAAGCAGCACTGAGAAAAGAGCAGCACTAACCAAATCGAATGTCTGGGGCATCAAGTGGTTCTTACACTGACCCGTAGAGGTTGCGCTCTCGCGGCGGCTCGCCGGCGCCGATGGCTGTGCCGTGTCCGGCGCGAATCTGTGGCGGAACGGAAGCGGCCACTGCGCCTCGCCACGGCGGGCCGTCCGGGAGAGTGGGAGAGGGCGGTGGTTGCGGTGGGAAGGATGGGAACACGAGAACCGGATGTCCCACGTGGATCGTGAGAGCGAGCGAGCGATCCAGGGGAGGCCCGACCGAGTGTGTTTGCTCTTAATGGGCCGGAATGCCGCGGCGAACTAAAATCTGTAGGCGATGTGGTCTATAAATTTTAATGGCTTAAGGTTATATATAATAGTGTCACCTGTCTATATATTTTACTATAAAGAATACGAGATAATATAGAGGAGAGATATAGAGCATAGAGAATTAGGTTGTCTCTTATACAGTAGTCGAGTATAACACGATAATCAAGACACATTGTGTCATAAAGAAACTATCTATAAAGATATGCAAAAGGATAACCTATTGTATGAGTTATCTTTAGTACCATCTATAGACGATATAGAAAATATTATAGATAGCAGTTGTCTATATCATTGTATATGTCTTTATATTCATTTATTTTATATTCATTTATTCTTTGAGCAGGCAATGAAGTTATATCATACTGTTACGACTTTTAAGCTTTTGTGGTAACATGTGTTCTCCGTGATTATTCAACTTGACTTTTCACTGCAACACACACACAACTCACGGCACCGTCAACGTCGGCCACCAGGACATGGGGTGCGGCCAAGGAAGCCGTGGTGAAGGAGTCGTTGGATCCATAAACAAACAGCGGTGTTAGGGTCTGTTTGGGAGAGCTCCACCAGCTCCAGATCCACCAGATTCACCTGGATCCACCGTGGAGCAGCTCCATCGTGGATCTGGGATTCGTTAAATTGTTTGGTACAGCTCCACCTCCCTCTTTATCTCACTTCCACCTGGGCGAGGCGGCGCTGTCGGGCGAGGCGCACGGCGGCAGCCATGGCCACGGTCGGGCCAGGCGAGGCGCACGGCGGCAGCCATGGCCACGGCCGGGCCGGGCGTGGGCGCTTGGGCGTGGGCGCTTGGGCGCGGCCACGGCCACGGCCGGACCGGGCGCGGCCATGGCAGGGGCCCATCTCGCGGCAGCGGTATGCGGCGAGGGCTAGCCGGCCATGGTGTGGGCGGCGGCGGAGAAGCGGCGCGCGGCGAGGGAAGGCTCTGGTCGGCGACGGGAAGAAGAAAGAAAAAATTAGAACGAACCGGTATCTTGTGTAACCAGTGGCAGTGGGTAATTTTCCCCAACTCCACCAACTTGAGTTTGGTGGAGCACCCCTTGAGGTACTCCACCAATTTGGTGGATCTGGAGTCAGATCCATGGTTTTGGTGGAGCAGATCCACGGTGGAGCTGCTGGAGCTAGAACTGTTTGGCTAGCAAAATTGAATCCAGATCTGTTTTTCGTGGATCTGGAGCTGGTGGAGCTCTCCAAACAGGCCCTTAGTCTTGGGTTTTCTGTAGCTCTTTTGGGTGTATAAACACAAGTTGTTACCTTTCCATTTACAATCTGTGATAATATTAGTTTACAGTTCTATTTTTAGAAATATAATTAAAGATCTGAAATATTTGTGTACGTGACAAGGATTGAATAATCCATTAAAAGCAACTTTAATACATAATTAAAGCCCCATATCAATGCTACCATAGCTTGTGTTGTAACACGTCCTGAGTACCCCTTGATCGAATGATTATTGTTCATATACCTGACCAATTACTACTCGAAAGCTCTATAATCCGATGTGGGCTTACCTTTGAGCGATGCCTTGTTCAGTGAAGGAACAGAACACTTGCGTTTCTTTCCCATTTAACCACGCCACGTTCGGCCCTGTGCCTCTAACAACAACTGCCTCACGATTATCTTTGCAGCTCTCCCCTTCTAACAATAACCAATCGACGGTTATTGTCAAGCTTCTTTCACTGACAACAACTACTTGCTTGGCCGGCAGGAGGAATCGACAAGACGCCTGTTTGTGTAGGCAACTGACACATCTTTTGGTTGCTATTTAAACCTTACGGGAGATGACGAAAACAAGACAACAAAAGAACATCAGAATCACAACAGATTGCAAAGGCAAGGGATAGCAAGGTCATTCCGCATTAGGGCTAGTAGCATTTTCCCCTATAATTGCTTATTAAGAGCAAGTTGTAATCTCATTATAGCAATAAAGGTTGTCCTATTTTTTCCTTTTGATCCTTCTACGATGGTCAGATTTCTCTACAATTTATAAGATCAACGATTTAATCATCGATAGTTGGCACCGTCAGTGAGGAAGAAGCGTCGAGCCCCTCAAGGTTCTCATCAACATCACCATCCTTCCCTGGTTCTGTCGATATCGCCTATGTGATCATGGCAGGAAACTCGAATGAGGAGAATTGATTTGATTTGGCAGACTATGTCGACCTCGATATGGACACATGTATCCATGCCATGAATCACGATGCCTCTTCGTCATCTCCCTCCATCCTAGGGTCACCGGTCCTTGCGTCCAGTGAGGTCGACCGGATGGAAGAAGACATGTCGCCCCTTGTCATCAATGCTTTTTGGGGCATCAGGCATTCCACCTTCGATATCAAAATGCCCCGGCATCACGACAAGTCCAGCACGCTCGACCAAAAAACATGCCCTTGAGAACACGCTACCGCGATTTGAGGGTCAAAGTACTCTCAATTCGGTCGTGGGCGACTGCGATTCATGAACAGCTCCTACGCATTATAGGATCCGACCGACACCTAGTCACAGTGTTAATGAAATTACCTCCGGTTGAGAACCAGGTGAAGCCAATAGCACTCACCATTTGATCAGCAATCCATTGAATAAGATTGAGTCCATCGCATTGTACCGATGGGAGTTCCATGTGAGATTCCTACTAGAAGCATGAGATTAGCACAATCGGTAATGCCACTTGAAATGTCATGCACAATTCTCCACGGCAGACCCTCCCTCGATCTACTGGTCAAGATTGTGCAAACTCTCCTGTGTCACACAGACGAGCTAGATATAATGGAACTGGTGGACGTCGATGGCCTAAGCCGTGTGGAGGGGGTGGAGTATTACAGGTGAAATTCAAGTCATCGTACCCCTTCTACCAACAGAAATGCTCTAAGACTATCAGTAACTATCCAAAACTTATAACACATCCATGACATCCTTAACAACCTAGATCATGCTCTGGCAGAAACCCTAGGATATGCCCAAGTTGTGGGATAGATATCAGAGATTCTCTAGCAAACCATGCATCACATTGAGATATACCGAGAGCATGCGATGCGGGGGTATCATGCGCTCCTAGACCGCATGACTTGGGTGCTGCGGTACCGGGGCGCGGGACTACGCATGCGTCGACCGGAAGGAGTCCCACGCTTGGGGAGGGGGCTAGAAATGGTATTGCATATAATCAGGAGCTATTTCTGGTATTATTGTGCTGCACTAGGCAAAAAATGTCCAAAATTCTCTATATTTTGATTCTGAAAGAGCGCTCAGTACTGGTGACTGCTCTGCATATAAGTCCAGTCCGGCCCAGCCTATCTTGCTGCCGCCCAAACCAGGGAGTTACGCCTGACGCCTGCACTTAATTTACACTTTGAGTTCTGATATGTTTTTTTGCCTGAAAATATTTCTTGAGTTTTGATTTGTCCAAGTTTTAAGCATGCGATTCTGAAACTAAACTCTTCGTCATGCCTATGCCTTCACATTTCTGAACGTGTAAAACAGAGTCTAACGGTGCTCCCAAGTGCAAGCACGCAAACGCAGCTTCAGTTCAACCGACCAAAGCTTGCTGCAGACGTACGTTCTGAAGTAGCAGTACTACAGACTAAATTAAATCGTCCATATACAGGAAGAAGAGGCACATACTTCAGGCTGTGAATTTAGTACTCCGTCCTAATAGCAGTAGTATACCATGAACTGAGATTAACCACACACTGTCAATGAAAGGAACAGCTCATATTCCTTCCTTGGATTCCTGAGTTTTCAGTTATTTAAATCACTCCTTGCTTCAGCTTCGATCTCAGTCCATGCATGACCCTCTATAGAGATCTGTGCTCGCAGACAAACCACCAGGCATCATATGCAGTGCAGTAGTAGTACTACATAAAACAATTGGACACCTCATTATGCCTGACTAACAGTAACAGAGCGTTGGATCATTCCTATCCGTTCTGCAGAGCAGGGCAAATTGTAAAGAAAGATCTGTTGTCTCCTTTGAACCATGCATGAATGATCAGTTCCTGTAGAGTGTAGACTGCACATATCTCCTGCTGGAACAGTAGCACATACCGCATAAAGTTAAACTAATTGTAGGATCGATATGGCGAGCCAAAGGAGTAAATGACTCTATCTTTCCCTGGGTATTATCAATTTTATGCAACAGAAACATAAATCCACAAGTTCACTAAAACCAAGAGCTAAGAATCACAAAGATCATCCGAAATTTCCTGTCTCAACCGGTTTAACCGTCCTAGCCGGTCTGATTGCTAGGCACATAGGTTTAACCGGGAAAGGCTGGTTTGACCTCTTGGTTCCCTGCAGTTTTACCACTGCCAAGGGACAGTGCAGAATTGCACCGCACACGATCTAAGAAACGAGCTAACTTTTAAACCACTGATTCAAATACAGTGGAACTTAGCACAAATCCCTCTAGAATGTCAGGAACCTATTTTCAATCATGGATAGTGAATATCGATGTTAAAGTTCCGACTTTTATCCAAAACAAGAAAAATTGCATCAAAACAGGGCAAAAGACAAAAACATTGATCTACTCTTGCTCATGAGTCTTAGATAATCTAGATGACATTGGATAAGTTATCATATGTCATAACAAGCTAGATTACAACATGAACTCAAGCCAATGTGCCCTCGAGACAAAAAAAACCCCCAAAATCCCTCCCTCTTGAGAAAAACCGACAAACTCAAGAACTCTCTCAAGAAGATGTTTGATGGATGTGATCTGATTTTTAAGAAATATCTCCACTTCTTACATATCTTTGGCACCAGAGAAGATCAAGGAGAGAAATCCAAACAAGAAAGACAAGCAAATCAAAACCACAAAGAATGATCCATAGCATAACTCATTTGGTAAACTTTGGATGTTTATTTCACTGAGAAATATTTTACAGTCACTCCTTTGTAAAGTACAGAGCTATAAGTCTAGAGCACACCATATAAGGCTCCACACAAAGGAAACCCTAATATCTCTTCCTCAAGTGATACATCTCTCAACACACATAAACTTATATAGCGGAGTCTCCTCACTTCCCACTTAATCTTAACCTACACATCCTTAGTGGATCACACCACTTATAAATAGGAAAACCTAGTAGCCCACACACAAATGGCTTTTACATTTAACACACTTGTATGTTTTTTAAAGTGTGACTTTCAAGACTCCAATAACCTAATAAGACGCTCCGTCCTCTAAGACATGACCTAAATCACTTAGGCCAACATTGCAGTTTTGCAAACTGCCTTTCTAACTGGTATTGGACAATTTTCTCAATCTCTATCCACCGAACTCCACACGAAGATGCAATGCCTAATACCTCATTGTCAAGATTGTACGTCTGCTCCAAAACCATCACCACTTGTAACAATTGAGTCCTATAGCACACTACATCACACCATAGTCCGTGATACCCAATTACTTACCACTAAGATCGTATGTTTGTTCTGAGGACTGTCACTATTTGAAACATATAAGTCCAATTGGCACGCCACATACATACACTTGCCTTGTCATGATCCTAGTCTTTCTTCTATGCTTATTCGCTTGATGCTTCATCCAAACTTATGCGATACGCCATGGCCAGAGGATAAGCGCATTGATCTTGTACACGACTAGCCATGCAAAAACTTAAGGTCCTACTTCAAACAGTTTCAACTTTTTGTTTTTTTGTCTTTTAGCTTATTTAAGGTAGAAGCCACTTGTAACGTATCAATTTTTAATTTTGGTTTTTTTGCTTTTTTTTCTTATTATTTTTTTGCATTGATAACGATATAATGGTTTTTTATTTTTTAATTAAATAACTTAAAAAACTAATAACTAAAGCTATAAGTAGGAAGCTTAGGTTCTTGTGAGCCGTGGGGAGCGGTCCCTAACTTTGCGTTTGTACAATTGTACACACGTACTCGCTGTACTTTGGGCAGGAGAGAAAGCGAAAGGCAAAGCATTGAGTCCCTGCAGGGGCACGTGGCGACGGCACGCCGCCGTACCGATCGGTGCGACTTCCGAGGAAAAAAGCTTCACGTTCCGGCCATGGCCGATGGCTCGTATTTTCCCCCTTCAGGTCTTTTTATTCTATTTTAAAAATAATCTCTCCTAAAAACTAATTGCAAAAACAACTTTTTTTCTCAGCGTCAACTTAAATGGCGCCGAGATTTAACGTTAGGCCATGATGCCACGTAGGAGCCATGTCAGCGACAAAGTTGTTAGCGCTGAGATGCACATGCGCCATGCCAACAGTGTTGGCGCTGACCAACCTGCACTAGTTGATGGTCAGGTCTTGCTCGCGGCAGCCAACTCATGTTTTGATTCTACACGGGCATGGTTCTGTGTTGGGCAATGCCACTTACTTTGTGTATTAAGTTCCATTTGTCTCGGCTGATCAGTAATTAATTCTCCTCATCATTTATTCTTCATTTCCAATGATCTGTTATAATTCGTCAATTAAAATGAAGTTGTAAATTTGTAAGGTTGGTTACGGCTGTCATAAGAGTTGAATGATTTCGAAAATCGTTCTCTCGAAGTATTAGGTGATCTTTTACTTCAATAGCTAAGAGAGGCTACGAAGATCAGATCCTTGACACGAAAAGCGGAAACAAACACAAAAACCTAAATCAAAAGCTAGAACGAGTTGTTGATGTACTTGAGTCAGATAATCCTACTTGACTTAGATAATTTGCCTGAATCAGATGATCCAGGCCAATGCAATGAAAAGCAGCAACATAGCTCGAGACCAAAGCAAGCACAACTCTCAAAACTTTAGCTCCAAATGACTTAAATTTTGGACCAAAGCTAGATCATAACTTTAGGAATCTAAAACAACCAGAGTTATTACAAGAACATAAGAAAATTGGGAGTATTAAAACCGGGCAAAACAGAGAATAAGTGGTTGAGAGGAGCTCGTGGGGGAAATCAATCTAAAGTGGCTAAGGATGGTTTCACACATGTCCTAGCATCCTCAAATCACATCAAGAACCAATTCAAAAACCTTCAAGATCAAAAACCCCAAAGACATTTTTTCTTAAGGCAAAACCAAGCAAATCCAAAAACTTGCAAAGGAAGATACTTAGATAAGATGTAGTCTAAAAGAGATATCTCCATCAATCTTGAATAGTGTACGCAGAACTAGCGTGGCCCTGCTCAAAAAGGTTTATTTTGAGTGGCTTATGGCTGAAAAGCACTGTAACTGATTAAAAAAATACTGTAGTTGGCGGTGGCTTATTTAGTATAATTAAATTTAAAAAATTAAAAATAGAAAAACAGGTTAACCCGTCATGGATAGTACAAACGAATACGGGGAAACAAGAACCGACAAAAAAGCTAAAAAAGCCAAAAAATCAGAAAAAACGAAATTGTTGAATAATAAAAATAAGCCAGAAGCCAGAAGATCAAGCCGAAGTGAACGGGGACCAAAGAAGTAATTTGTATGTATAACTAGCGTCAACACTTATTTACCATGATAGCTTCTTGAATGCTGTGGCCTTCTGTTGATCAATTCTTGATCATTACATTCTTTGCTACTGCTAGTCTCTCTGTCAATCTTCCTCAATTATCATAAATCATCAATATCAATGAGAAAAAAGAACTGTCTTTACGAACAGATAGCTCAAAGCATCCTGTGAAATAACAATTAAATGAACTAGCTAGCAGACTAATTGGTTCGTTCGTACAAGGGACATGAGTATTTCTACACGTTCCAGCAAAGCAAGGGATAAGCAAGTCAAGCAAAAAAAATTGCCTGTAGGTTAGCGCCAAGGATGTTGGCGTGGTGCTGCTACATGTCAGGGCCGATCACCACGGCGCTGACCTCCTGCTGATGTGGCAGTGCTCGATCTCACGTCGCACCCTGTGCTGATGTGGCATCAGATACAGTACCACGAGGTCTTGCACTGGCATGTTAAAACTCAGCTCTTCGTGATGGCGCTGAGAAAATATCATTTCTAGAGATAGTTTTTAGTAGGACCTTTTTGAAAATAAAACTAAAAAAAATGACTTTTTGCAGCAAAAAATACTGAAGCCTGATCTGCAGGGGCGAAGCCCTATTGTGTGTTATGGGTGCAGATGCACCACCCTGATTTTTTTTCAACTTATAGTATCCAAGTTTTGGCCCTATATGCACCCCCAAAGCCCAACAAGCTGCACCCCCCCACAGCCCAGCAAGCAGCAGCCCAGCCAGCGTCGATCAAGGAAGCCAGGAAGGCCATCGATTGTGTCTCGTAATTTCTAGCTTCGTCGCTTCATCTTCCGTCGCCCGTCGGTCAACTTTCGCGACTCCGCGCCGTTTCATCTTTCGCAGCTGTGCTGTGCGGTGCTCTCACTTCCCTCATCCCTCTCACTCACGCAACACGCATCCAGCAGGAGCCGGCAAGCTCGGTCCTTGGTCGTCGTCGTCGTCGCCTCTTGACCACGTCAATCCGATCCGAGGGACAGTGGTAAGATTCAAGTCACAAGCACAGGCGAGAGGTGACGACAACACCATCACGACATCACCCAACAAGCACGAAGAATATTTTAAGGTAAGATTAGATGTTTCATGCTTCCTTTTCTCTTTCTCAATTAATCTAATTTTTATATACAATTAGAGCCGGATCTGTGTTACATCGTTAGGCTATTTGGGTTGCAGACTTGCAATAGTGCAGTACATATTTACGTTCCTTTTATTATGTGCTAATGGTAGGTTAATTGATGGAACGATTTTACAAAAGGAAACAACATCGCGCAATCGCATTGGTGATGAATTTATGAATAATTGCCTTATTTGTTATGTGGAGAAAGAAGAGATGATGAAAGTCACGAATAACGCAGTGGTTCATCGCTTCATGAAAATGCAAGGACGTAGATTTCATGATGATGATTAAAGGTAATGGATTATATTTATTTCCATTTGATCATTTTTTTGTTGAAAAATGAAATTTGAATCATAAGTCATTTATTTTCTTTTTTAGGCCATCATATTGTCGAGGATGTTCAAGACTTGGAGTGAAACTATGTATTTTGCCTATGTTAACGTTTTTGGCCTTTCTAATGGTACTTGAAAAGCCCCAAAAATTCAAACCAAAATTTTCCTTGATTTTTGCTGCATTTTTGAGTGAAATCTGGAAACTTACCCCTTTTTGGAAAGTCCCCCAAAATCCGCCTTCCCTTTTTGGCCGGGTACCTTCTTTCCTCGCTGGCGCCCTCCTCGGTTCCCGCTTCCTCCCGCTCCCGGCGCCTCCCTCCGTTTCTCCCCTCGCAGGCGCCGCCTCCTTTCCGCCTTCTCCCGCGCCCAGCACCTTCCTCCGCTCCTCCTCGCCCGTTGGCGCCCCGACCTCTCCCCGCCTTCGCCTCGCGCACGCGCGGAGCGCTGCGCGCTGCGCCAGCGGACAGCGCCGCCCCTCGGATCCTCCCCTCGCGCCCGCGCCGTCCCGACCGCGCGGTCCGAAGCCAGCAGCACTTCTGCGCCACTTGTCGCCCCTTCCCTGCCCTGGACCCACCTGCCAGTCGCCGCCCGTCCCCTCCTCCCTGCGCGGACGCGCCTCGCCCGTGACCACCGCTCACCTGCTCCCCTCTCCCGTCGCCTCGCCATTAAGCCACTGCAGCGCCCGGGCGTCACTCTACTGCGCGGAGGAGACGCCCCAACTGCCCCTGCCTGCTCCTGTTGACTCCCCGGCCGCGCCCGTGCCTTCTACCCGAAGGAACTCCCCCCCTTCGCCCGGGCATTAAAGCCTCTTCCCGGCTCTCTCTCTCCCTCCTTTGCTTCCCGAGCACCCCCAGCACCCCCGTTCGCTCCCCACTACTCCCGTGCACCTCCCAGAGCAGCCGATTGGAGCCCCGTTGCCCGAGGCTCCGCCGTCGTCTTCCCCTGCGCCGGCGACCCCGTAAAGCGGATCTTCTGCTCCTCTCCCCCATTCCTCAATTGCTTTCGCCCAGAGCTTCATCACGGTGTCCTAATCCTTTTGGTGCACCTCTCTGGCCAGGTGAAGCCCCGTGGAGCGCCGCCGCCGAAGCTCCTCCCCGGCCGTCGCACCCCTCCCGTGGCCAGCTCACCTCGCCGCCTCCCAGCTCCTGCCGCCACTGCCAATGTGAGCCCCGTGACCCCCTCTCTGTGTAACCGCAGCCGATTGAACTCGTTCGCCGCCGGCGACCTCCCTCACCTCCGAGCACCCGAATCTCCCCCTTCTGTCCCCCGCCTTCTCCGTTGTTCCCCTCGCCTCCCCAGTGCCCAAAATGGTCTCCCCAAGTCAATCTCTAGCCGGTGGAACCCTCCCCGGCCATCGGAGGCCTTCGCAGTCGCCGGAGCGCCTCAGCTCCGCCGCCCCCGTTTCTCTGGCGCCCCCGCCCGGCTGGAGGTTGACGACGACGACGTGGCGCTATCCCCGCCGTCCCTCCTCCCTGGTGCCTTCAAACCGCAGCCCTCCGATCCCTCGTACCGCTTCGCCGCTGTGCCGTTCCCTCCGCCGTCCGATGATCATAACCCCACCTCCCCTCGACCGCCCGATCCAGCTCCCCGTTCCGCCCGCCTTCCTCACCCCGCCACCGTCCGATCCCACCTCCCCGCTCTGATCCGAACCTTCCACGCTCGCCGCTCCGCGGACGTCCGCGCTGCCACGCGGCGGTCATCCGACCCGCGCGGGCGCGACCTCGCTGGGCCGCCTCCCCTCGGCCCATCTCCCTCTCCCGCGCGCGCGCACGAAATCCCCGCGGGTCGCGCGATTCAAACGCCGGGCCGGGCCGTACTGTAGCAAGCGGCCGGGCCAGCACTGTTCCTCCCGATTTTCCAGCATTTTCTGATTTCTAAAATGCCAGAAAACTCAAATAATTCCTAGAAAATCACAGAAAATCCCAAAAATCCCCAAATTTCACCACTTTGCTCCAGATATTATTCCAGACCCTCTGGTGAACTCCATTTCCACAGATTCATCCCAGATAAATTCCTAAAATTCCCCATTTGAGGATTTATGCTTTTTTCTCCTTTTTAATAGATTATTTTTCCTCGCTTGATTAGGCTCAAGCCGGATTTATGTTATTTTCAGTGTTTGCGCTAGTGTTGGAGATCCCGGAAGTTCAAGTGCAGTCGCAGGATCCAGGAGCTTCTACGTTCAAGCTAGTCGAGTTCGTCCCGATTCACGGCAAGTCGCAAGTCCTTGATCATGTTGAAATCCCATGCCATTTAAATTATGTTATTATGTTATTTGCATTGAGCTAATTCTGAAATGTTAATTCAAAGTAAAAATAAAATGTTTAGAATGACATGTTATATAGTTAAACCCACCACCGACAAATACCCTGTTAAATTGTTGCCATGCCTTTGTAACCCTAGAAATAATTATCTGTTAATCTAGATAATTGTAGGATATTATTATCATGCAAAATGTTACACTAATAAGGTTGTGGCTGTGGGGCCAATAGAATTTGCAAACCCGACTCTAAGGTAGGGTGGTATGGGACACCGTACCTTAGAGCGGAGAGTGCCGGCGTGCACAGGGTAAGGTAAGGGTGCGTGGGAAAACCGCAAGACGGTCTTTGCCCAATCTCTTACCTTAAGTTTGGAGTAGGGTAAGGGAGTTGTGGGGAGTCGCGAGACGGCCTTCGCCCACCGCTTACCCTAGGTTGGAGGTCGCGGGCCTGGCGAGGTTTCGGACCCTGGATAAATAAGGACCAAACCCTTACGCTGAGCAAATGTCACAGTGATCGCTCAACCACAGGAGTTGACTTGTCAACACTTGTCTAGTAGCTGCTCAACTCGATTGAAACTCTACAGGAGGTAGCAGTGAGGTTAGGCAGGGCGGGTTACGGGTGCCTAACAACGGTAGAGTTCACTCGAAGCGGACAATGGTTTATTCGTTTTGTGTGTGTGTGTGTGTGTGAGAGATCCAGACCCGAGTGAATTCTACCGGGTAGAGCCTATATAAAGAGTTGAGCAGTGAAACGACCTGGCTTTCTTAACTCTGTCGCGGGAGTTAAGAGATCGTGTGGGTAAAGCTGAGCAAACTCTGCAGAGTCAAATAAATGGTATTCGAATACGCCGTGCTCCTGGTTATTGGAGCTGTGTCACTTGGGTGATTCCAGCAGCAAAGCTTAAGTAGTTTTGTTCATGATTTAACTTGATTAGTTGGTTAATCAACTCTTCGTGAAAAACCCCTGAGTTCTTAAGAAGTAGTTTTTGGTCCATTTTGTAAAATGATTGCTAAATAAAACTGCATCCACTCAAAATTAATAAACCAAATATACTCCCTTCCTTTGTTGATCCGTGCAATTAGTAAGTTAGGGTTTCCCTTGTGATTTGCTGAGTACGGGGTCGGAGTACTCAGGCTTGCTATGCCACAGATACCAGAAGGAAAAGAAGGCAATTCAAGATTTCGTGTTGGAAAGGTCTCCCCGTCGAAGACCCGAGGCTTTAGGTCTTGGCCGCGCTCAAGCGGATCTTGGAGTTTTTGTAATGTAAGTATACTTTGGGCTTGCACGCCCCGCTGTCGAAAAAGGGATGCTAATCCATATGTAAAATATATGCTGGTCTTTTGTTGTAAGCATGCAATGGTATACTCTTGCGCGACACTCCATAACTGTTCATGAGTGAATAGTTGCGGGGTGCCGTGTCCGTACGCGCCCCTGGAAACGGGGGCGTTACAAGAAGTGGTATCAGAGCAGGCTCTTGACCGTAGGTTGAGACCTAAGGCAAACTAGGAAGCAATTTTATCGCAAAACTTAATTTAAGCCATAAAAAGGGTTTACGAAAAATATAAGTATTATTGCTGTCTTTTCCCTCTCTTGTTGCTACCTTATCTATCTTAGTTTATTTCTGCTTAAGTTTTACTTTGGCAAAAATGTTTACTCTTTGCTTGTCTAGCTTCAAAAATTTTGCTTCTCAGCAGCTGGAGGAGTAGCTGTCGTCCGCTAGACTAGACTGACCCTGAGTTGTAGTAGTGCTTTTGTAATGTAAAGCAGGTGTAATCATGAACCCTAAGTGGTTTGTGTACCACTCGCATATTGTAAATTTATGTTCATTACCCTTGTATGTTGTTTGCTTAATTATCAGTAATCCCTCTACGTTCAAAGCTTTCTCCTGTCCCCTTTCGCTCTCATTCTTACCCTTTTTCGCCCTATACTTACCTTGAAATTCAAAGTCATACTTATCCCCTCTTATTCTCAAAAGCCGCTGCAATGCTGATCTCCAGTTCCCAATTGGCAGATGGATCCAACACAGCAGAGTGGTCAGACCAACGGGCAGGGTGCACCTGCCACAGATCAAGTCCAGATGCCAGAACAGCAAGGAGAATCTCTGCCACAGTTCATTGTCAAAGTGACACCCAAAGAGTCAATGTCAGCATCAAGCGCAACTGCATTGAAGTTTACAGCATTCCTGCAAACTCAACCCCCAAAATTCCCGTCAACCACAGAGTCACTGAATGCAGATAATTAGTTACGAGATATTGAGAGAAGAATGAATACTATCCAGTGTACAAATAAGGAAAAGGTTCTTTTTGCCACCTATCAGCTTTCCGAGCCCGTAATTACTTGGTGGAATGCTATCCAGTGGATACACCTTGAGGAGAAAGATATTACGTGGGAAGACTTTGTGAAGAGATTCCGTAAAACCTACATTCCTCCTGAGGTTATCACAAGAAGATATTAGGATTTTCATAACCTTCAACAAGGAGAGAACTCCATCACAGCATATCTAGAACAATTTTATCAGTTATCCCAATTTGCTCAAGAGGAAATTAACACCGAAGCTAAAAGGATGGAGTACTTTATGAAGGGTCTACAACCCAATATGAGACAACACCTTCAAACCATGAAGTTTTCAAGCCTATTGAACCTGGTTGATCGAGCTCTACAGATAGGAGAAAGACCAGGTTACGTGAAAGTTATGAAACGAAAGAAGCCTACGCCTCCATCACCAACGGCTTGTTTTCACTGCCAACAGGATGGGCATTATCGTGACCAATGCCCCCTGAAGTCCTTACCCGAAGAAGAAGCTAAAGAGCAAGCAAAGAGGCAGACATCATCATCCCACCTGCCACCGATGGAAGAAGATGAATCTTACCCTAAGAGGACCAGAATGGAGGATGACAGAAAGCGTGAAGCAGCACACAAGCCTCAGTCTTCACACAATGCTCAGCGGAGCCAGACCACGGGATCATCCTCATTTCGATCCCAACCCTTCCGTCAGTTTGTGACGATACCGAAGACCCAGTCCGGACAGTCTCAACAGTATGCCACTTCCCCACCACTCACTATCGAGTGCCCCATCTGCGGTGCCAAGCATCCTACTGGCGGCTGCATACGAGAGACAAATGCATGTTTCCATTGTGGAGAGATTGGACACTACAGGCATCGGTGTCCCAGGAGGAGTTTGCCACCAGATGCAGCTAAACTCCAAGTCCAAAACCAGCAGTAGCAGGAAACGATTCCACTAGGAGGAAGGACATAAAGAAGAGAAGCAAAGCACACAGTCAGGAAGATATAAGCTATGTAAAGCAAGGAATGGGATGATATACTTTTGGTTATCCTTTTGTAAACCAGTTGGAAGAACTTAATGGGTTGTCTGTAAATTACTTTAACTAAGGCTTGTGGCAAGACTATGAAAATGTATGAAGACCATTTGTGTAAAGTGAAATGGGTGTGATGGTTATGTTGTAACAAAGTTAATCTCAGCAGACCCAATCATATCCAACCTTGGTACGACCTAATTCATCCAAGTGGGAACCGCACCACACACGCAAGGATGATATACAGGTGCGAGTGAAGAGGAGTCAAAGTCAATCTAGAAGAGGTTAAAGCAGATTCACTGCAGCCAGATATGCAAGGGTTAGATGTCGTTTTGGGCATGAACTGGCTAGCCCAGATCAAAGGCAAGGTAGATTGTGAGATCAAAACAGTATCATTGGTAACCCTTGAAGGTCAGAAAGTGGTAGAAAAAAAACGAAAAACGAGAAGTATGGAAGGATGCAAGAAAGCGCATGATCAACATGCTAGCAGTTACACCAGATCAAGTGTCAATAGTACAAGAATACCCTGATGTATTCCCAGAAGAACTACCAGACAGACCCCTGACCGACAAATAGAACTTGTCATAGAGTTGATTCCAGGCGCAAAGCCAATTGCCAAACATCAGTACCGAATGTCAGCCAGTGAACTGAAAGAGCTAAAGAGACAGTTAGATGAACTGCAAGAGAAAGAGTTCCAAACTTATTGTGATGCTCCGAAACAAGGTTTGGGATGCGTACTTATGCAAGGTGGAAAAGTTGTTGCCTATGCTGCGAGACAACTGAAGCCACAGGAAGAGAATTACCCCACACACGATTTAGAACTAGCAGCTGTGGTGCATGCACTCAAAAATTTGGCGGCACTACCTGCTAGGGAATCGGTGTGAGATATTCTCAGACCATAAGAGTTTGAAGTATCTATTCACACAGGCAGAGTTGAATATAAGACAACGAAGAGGACTAGAGTTGAATGAAGACTATGACATTGATCTCCAATATCACCCGGGCAAGGCAAATGTGGTTACCGATACCCTCAGCCGAAAAGTTCAACAAAGTAAACCGAATACTGCAGAATACCCTCCAGAGTTGCAAAGGGATATACTACGACTGAATTTTATAATCACTGAACAAGGCAGTATGACAGCATTAGAGATTCAACCGTAGTTGACAGATCGGATCAGGGCAGCACAAAATGAAGTTATAGAGATTCAAAAACTGAAAAAGGATATTCAGGAAGAAGATTCAGCAGAATATGCGATAGACGAGCATGGAATCCTCACCCTTCCGTGATCGCTATTGTATACCCGACAAGAAGGAATTAAGAGAGTTAATCTTATCGGAAGCTCATTCCTCACAATTCTCAATCCATCCAGAAAGCACTAAAATGTACCAAGACTTGAAGAAACAGTATTGGTGGAACCAGATGAAGAAAGAAGTGGCAGAGTATGTAGCGAAATGTGATGTATGCCAACAGATCAAGATAGATCGCTAGAAACCATCGGGATTGTTACAGCCTTTGCCAATACCCGAATGGAAAATGGGGTAGTATCGGCATGGACTTTATTACCGGACTTCCTAAAACTCGTGAGGGATATGATGCTATCTGGGTCAATGTTGATAGATTGACAAAGATGGCTCATTTCCTTCCGATCAAGCAGACCTACGGAAAAGACAAGCTTGCCGAACTGTATTTGACAAGGATAATGACATTGCATGGAGTCCCAAAGAAAATTGTCTCAGATAAAGGAGCACAATTTACGTCCTAATTCTGGGAGAAATTACATGAAGCAATGGGCACCGATCTGAACTTCAGATCAGCATATCACCCCAAACGGATGGACAGACAGAGAGAACCAACCAGATCTTGGAAGTTATGCTAAGAGCTTGTGCTATTGTGTATGGAGCAGCGTGGAATACTTGCCTCCTGTTTGCTCAGTTCTCATAACAATAGTTACCAAGCTAACATCAAAATGGCACCATTTGAAGCACGTTATGGCAGAAAATGCAGGACCCCTCTGAATTGGACAGAAACAGGGGAACGACAACTTATTGGTCCCCAGATTGCTCAAGATGCCGAAGCACATATCAGAATTGTCAGAGACAGACTGAAGATGGCACGAGATCGACAGAAGAACTATGCTGACAACCGCAGAAAGGACTCGAGTTTCGAAGCTAGAGATTCCGTGTACATCAAGGTCACACCATTCAAGATAGTTAAGAGGTTCCAAGTTAAAGGCAAATTAGCACCGAGGTATGTGGGACCGTTCCAAATAATCGGAAAAGTTGGGGAAGTAGCTTATCAAGTGCAGCTTCCGCCCAACTTATCCAGGATCCATAACGTGTTCCACGTATCCCACCTTCGAAAGTGTCTACGACAGCCAACAGATGAAGTGCCACTGTCAGATATTGAATTACAGGATGATTGCACATATACTGAAGAACCACTACAAATACTTGAGACTTCAGAGAGGCAGCTGAGAAACAAGAATGTCAGGTTTTGCAGAGTGCAGTGGAAGAATCATACAGCGGACGAGGTCACCTAGGAACGAGAGTCAGACTTGCAGCGAGATTTTCCCAACTTACTCCCTGGACCAAGTTAATCTCGGGGTCGAGATTCTTTTAAGGGGGGTAGGTTGAAAAGCCCCAAAAATTCAAACCAAAATTTTCCTTGATTTTTGCTGCATTTTTGAGTGAAATCTGGAAACTTACCCCTTTTTGGAAAGTCCCCCAAAATCCGCCTTCCCTTTTTGGCCGGGTACCTTCTTTCCTCGCTGGCGCCCTCCTCGGTTCCCGCTTCCTCCCGCTCCCGGCGCCTCCCTCCGTTTCTCCCCTCGCAGGCGCCGCCTCCTTTCCGCCTTCTCCCGCGCCCAGCGCCTTCCTCCGCTCCTCCTCGCCCGTTGGCGCCCCGACCTCTCCCCGCCTTCGCCTCGCGCACGCGCGGAGCGCTGCGCGCTGCGCCAGCGGACAGCGCCGCCCCTCGGATCCTCCCCTCGCGCCCGCGCCGTCCCGACCGCGCGGTCCGAAGCCAGCAGCACTTCTGCGCCACTTGTCGCCCCTTCCCTGCCCTGGACCCACCTGCCAGTCGCCGCCCGTCCCCTCCTCCCTGCGCGGACGCGCCTCGCCCGTGACCACCGCTCACCTGCTCCCCTCTCCCGTCGCCTCGCCATTAAGCCACTGCAGCGCCCGGGCGTCACTCTACTGCGCGGAGGAGACGCCCCAACTGCCCCTGCCTGCTCCTGTTGACTCCCCGGCCGCGCCCGTGCCTTCTACCCGAAGGAACTCCCCCCCTTCGCCCGGGCATTAAAGCCTCTTCCCGGCTCTCTCTCCCTCCTTTGCTTCCCGAGCACCCCCAGCACCCCCGTTCGCTCCCCACTACTCCCGTGCACCTCCCAGAGCAGCCGATTGGAGCCCCGTTGCCCGAGGCTCCGCCGTCGTCTTCCCCTGCGCCGGCGACCCCGTAAAGCGGATCTTCTGCTCCTCTCCCCCATTCCTCAATTGCTTTCGCCCAGAGCTTCATCACGGTGTCCTAATCCTTTTGGTGCACCTCTCTGGCCAGGTGAAGCCCCGTGGAGCGCCGCCGCCGAAGCTCCTCCCCGGCCGTCGCACCCCTCCCGTGGCCAGCTCACCTCGCCGCCTCCCAGCTCCTGCCGCCACTGCCAATGTGAGCCCCGTGACCCCCTCTCTGTGTAACCGCAGCCGATTGAACTTGTTCGCCGCCGGCGACCTCCCTCACCTCCGAGCACCCGAATCTCCCCCTTCTGTCCCCCGCCTTCTCCGTTGTTCCCCTCGCCTCCCCAGTGCCCAAAATGGTCTCCCCAAGTCAATCTCTAGCCGGTGGAACCCTCCCCGGCCATCGGAGGCCTTCGCAGTCGCCGGAGCGCCTCAGCTCCGCCGCCCCCGTTTCTCTGGCGCCCCCGCCCGGCTGGAGGTTGACGACGACGACGTGGCGCTATCCCCGCCGTCCCTCCTCCCTGGTGCCTTCAAACCGCAGCCCTCCGATCCCTCGTACCGCTTCGCCGCTGTGCCGTTCCCTCCGCCGTCCGATGATCATAACCCCACCTCCCCTCGACCGCCCGATCCAGCTCCCCGTTCCGCCCGCCTTCCTCACCCCGCCACCGTCCGATCCCACCTCCCCGCTCTGATCCGAACCTTCCACGCTCGCCGCTCCGCGGACGTCCGCGCTGCCACGCGGCGGTCATCCGACCCGCGCGGGCGCGACCTCGCTGGGCCGCCTCCCCTCGGCCCATCTCCCTCTCCCGCGCGCGCGCACGAAATCCCCGCGGGTCGCGCGATTCAAACGCCGGGCCGGGCCGTACTGTAGCAAGCGGCCGGGCCAGCACTGTTCCTCCCGATTTTCCAGCATTTTCTGATTTCCAAAATGCCAGAAAACTCAAATAATTCCTAGAAAATCACAGAAAATCCCAAAAATCCCCAAATTTCACCACTTTGCTCCAGATATTATTCCAGACCCTCTGGTGAACTCCATTTCCACAGATTCATCCCAGATAAATTCCTAAAATTCCCCATTTGAGGATTTATGCTTTTTTCTCCTTTTTAATAGATTATTTTTCCTCGCTTGATTAGGCTCAAGCCGGATTTATGTTATTTTCAGTGTTTGCGCTAGTGTTGGAGATCCCGGAAGTTCAAGTGCAGTCGCAGGATCCAGGAGCTTCTACGTTCAAGCTAGTCGAGTTCGTCCCGATTCACGGCAAGTCGCAAGTCCTTGATCATGTTGAAATCCCATGCCATTTAAATTATGTTATTATGTTATTTGCATTGAGCTAATTCTGAAATGTTAATTCAAAGTAAAAATAAAATGTTTAGAATGACATGTTATATAGTTAAACCCACCACCGACAAATACCCTGTTAAATTGTTGCCATGCCTTTGTAACCCTAGAAACAATTATCTGTTAATCTAGATAATTGTAGGATATTATTATCATGCAAAATGTTACACTAATAAGGTTGTGGCTGTGGGGCCAATAGAATTTGCAAACCCGACTCTAAGGTAGGGTGGTATGGGACACCGTACCTTAGAGCGGAGAGTGCCGGCGTGCACAGGGTAAGGTAAGGGTGCGTGGGAAAACCGCAAGACGGTCTTTGCCCAATCTCTTACCTTAAGTTTGGAGTAGGGTAAGGGAGTTGTGGGGAGTCGCGAGACGGCCTTCGCCCACCGCTTACCCTAGGTTGGAGGTCGCGGGCCTGGCGAGGTTTCGGACCCTGGATAAATAAGGACCAAACCCTTACGCTGAGCAAATGTCACAGTGATCGCTCAACCACAGGAGTTGACTTGTCAACACTTGTCTAGTAGCTGCTCAACTCGATTGAAACTCTACAGGAGGTAGCAGTGAGGTTAGGCAGGGCGGGTTACGGGTGCCTAACAACGGTAGAGTTCACTCGAAGCGGACAATGGTTTATTCGTTTTGTGTGTGTGTGTGTGTGTGTGAGAGATCCAGACCCGAGTGAATTCTACCGGGTAGAGCCTATATAAAGAGTTGAGCAGTGAAACGACCTGGCTTTCTTAACTCTGTCGCGGGAGTTAAGAGATCGTGTGGGTAAAGCTGAGCAAACTCTGCAGAGTCAAATAAATGGTATTCGAATACGCCGTGCTCCTGGTTATTGGAGCTGTGTCACTTGGGTGATTCCAGCAGCAAAGCTTAAGTAGTTTTGTTCATGATTTAACTTGATTAGTTGGTTAATCAACTCTTCGTGAAAAACCCCTGAGTTCTTAAGAAGTAGTTTTTGGTCCATTTTGTAAAATGATTGCTAAATAAAACTGCATCCACTCAAAATTAATAAACCAAATATACTCCCTTCCTTTGTTGATCCGTGCAATTAGTAAGTTAGGGTTTCCCTTGTGATTTGCTGAGTACGGGGTCGGAGTACTCAGGCTTGCTATGCCACAGATACCAGAAGGAAAAGAAGGCAATTCAAGATTTCGTGTTGGAAAGGTCTCCCCGTCGAAGACCCGAGGCTTTAGGTCTTGGCCGCGCTCAAGCGGATCTTGGAGTTTTTGTAATGTAAGTATACTTTGGGCTTGCACGCCCCGCTGTCGAAAAAGGGATGCTAATCCATATGTAAAATATATGCTGGTCTTTTGTTGTAAGCATGCAATGGTATACTCTTGCGCGACACTCCATAACTGTTCATGAGTGAATAGTTGCGGGGTGCCATGTCCGTACGCGCCCCTGGAAACGGGGGCGTTACAGTACTCATTTTGATAAACCCCTTAATCACTTATTTGTAGTTGCACCTTCCTCTATTTTGCTCTAGCTTCGCCACTGCTGATCTGCACTGTGTCGTTTGGTTATTTTAACACGCACGGCGCCTTCGCTAATAGCTGTGCAGCACTGTTTGAAATCACTGTATCAAATAGCACTATAGCATACGTATTGTACCGATGATACTGTATCTAGTCTTAACAGTTCGTTTTCTGATCGGACGGCACAGAATCATCGAAAGTCACGTAACTGGGCTTGTCTGACTTACCTTCCGTCAGAGAATCCAAATCCGTCAAGTGCTGCAGAATGTAAAGCTGTAGTAAACTGCAAAGTGAAAGTAGTTTTCAGTCTTACAGAGTCCAGGGGATGCTAGCTGCTGTCCCTGCGTATGGAACAAACTGCGTCATTACGTAGTCATCGTCATCATCTGTTCAGATTAAAAAGTTTACTAACATTGAGAGGAAAATCGAGCACATCCATCGGGAGCGCCATCCTTCCTTCCTAGGATCCATTTGGTCTCTGAGACTCCGATCCCTATGCTAATGCACTGACTCTGACTCACTGTTCAGAGTTTCAGACAGGTTAAATTTTTAGCTGCCTGTGGGCAACTTGCACCCGACGAATACGGTGCTGCAGTTTGCCTGCCCTGCAGTTCGTCGGCGTGGCCGGAGGATCCTCCCAGATCGTTTCCTCCCTTGATTATTCATACGGCAGTGTGGCATGCCCAGGAACACGTTGATTCAGCATAGTTTATAACTGCTGTTCCAAATCGTCTTAAGAGTTACTAAAAGCCAATCTCGATTGCACTGCAAATCAGGTAATCTTTTTCTAATGTTCATAACGGCCTGCTTTTTCATATCAGAAATTTCAAAGCATTCAGAGTTCCGATGAACTGGATGCAGTTTGAAGCTTGAACTGCAGGTCTGCAAAGCCATGTGTAACTGAATTCAGGGGTACTAGCCTTGATGCTGGTGTAAACCTTCTGATCTCATTGTTACCTCATACACAAAAGTATACGCGCAACGGTAAAAAAACGTTGTTATTTGCAATACTAAAGTACATGAGCTGCAAACTGAAACTTTTATCTTAAGAGATTCTTGGTTACTTGTCCATATATACATCCATGAAGACGCAATTAACAACTAGGAAATTACACATCACGCACCAAGTTTGTGTGGACAAGAAGCAGAAACTTCGATCGGTAAAAGTAAAACAAAAGCTACGATATATCTTCCACATCACGTGATCCCGGCAAAAGGAAGATGATTAGCAGTTAAAAACAGGGTAATTTAGTCTTTGGAACCAACCTGCCAAAAGTGTGTATCAGTACAGTCAAAGCTGCAGCACATGACGCCCTGACGTCGCCCAGTGGGAAGCAGATTTAATTATTTAGCACATGAATCCCCACTAGATTGATTGATGCTCTGATTAATATCTTGGTTAGTTGCAGCGCGTAGCGGGTTCAGACTGAGAGTACCATCCGAATCCGTTTACCTTTTGAAATTTGGTGCACTATCAGGGAAAATTTACATTCGCCAAATTCTCATGAACTGTTTCTTGCCCATGCATGCACATTCTTTCACACTGACTTTCTTACATCGCTTTAGGATCATTTCGAACACAAGAATTTTACAGGAAACAAATCCGTTCCTTCGGGATTCTTACAGGAAGGCTTACCATTCTCAAACATACCGACATAAACGAGACTAAAAATCCCCAATTGTGGACAGAGATCTCATATACGAATCTGAAATTTGAAAGCCACGCGTTGCATGCGATTTGGGCTCAAATCCTGTCCAAGATCCGACCCGCTTATGGCTGGTTCTTTTGGCTTTGGCTTTACTTTATCATTTCACCAGTTAGAGACTTGTGCGTTGCAATAAAGTCATAAAAATAATGAGACGAAACTTACTGTCTGGCCAACTTCACATATCAAATATTGGAGAGCAAACGACAGAGAGAGAAGTGTGACCAGAATGCGTGAGGAGATAGGAAAAGTGGAGGAGATGGGCGTTTATATCCTGAGAGAGAGAGGAGGAGAGAGACGAATGGTCCAGATCAAATCGGATGGCTGAGAAGAGAGGAGAGAGAATAAACCAACCACCAACTCACACTTTTATAATAGTAAGGATACTAAAGTAACTAGTTTTTTAAACGGTGTGTCTTTTTAAAGCGGGTCTACAGATAGATCTAGTAGTCACTGTACCGAGTTCAGCTATGCTAGCCAAAATCGTATGCCACTGTTTTTCTCTGTGTACTATTTTTTACGAACAATCAGAATTTAAAAATCATAAGTCAAAAAGCAAAATAAGAGCCTGAAAAAAATCCATACATAAATATTAGGACCGCCGCATGCTACTTGCTACTTGCCATAGCGAAATAAAACCCCACACGAAGCCCACGTTAACTCCCACCATCGCTCCCCGATCCTTGCTCTAATCCACACCTCACCCACTACATCCTCGTTCGCACACTGTCCGCAAGCGAAACACACAGGAAGTATTGCAGGATGAGTTCTTCCAGGGTTTCTCGAGCGGCGTTGCTGCTTGCGCTGCTGCTTTGCTTGAGCTCGTCGTCTTTAGCAGCGTGCATTGCTGCTGCTGGTAATGCGGGTGGACACAGGGCTCGACGGCTGCTGGTGTCGCCGCCGTCGACGAGCCGGCACAAGGCCGAGCAGCAGCAGATGCGGGTCGGCGGCGAGAAGAAGCCCTTCGCGCAGGCCGCCGCGAGCTTCGGCCGGAGGGTGCCCAGATCCGGCTGGAATCCCATCCAGAACAGATGAAGGTGCACTGCTGTTTACGTTCACCACTGTCTGATCTAAATTGGCTTAGTTTCAGAAACAAAATTTCAGCATGTCTCGCTCTCTCTCTCTCTCTCTCTCTCTCTCTCACTCACTCTCTCTGCAGAGATAATTTGGCCCCTTTTTTTTTAATATAATTCGTAGATTTATTCGCTACTGGAAGTCGGAACATTGACTGATTTCTGCTTGGTGTTCTTGTTCCAGGGAACGGACTATAATTAAAGTCACCGAGCCTAAGCATCGTATGGTGAGGGTACACAGGAGAAGAAAATCACACACATCGAGCTTAGGATCGTTGCATCTGCGTAGTGCTAGCTAGTTTTCCTTTCTTCTTCTTTTTTTTATAGATGTTTTCTACTGTTAAGTTAAATTAGCTAGCTAGCCGGATGGGAGTAACAGCTGGTTTATGGTAGGCTCTTTTCCCTTGATGTTCTCACTTGTTTTTAGTTGTTCTTTTATTGGATTAGCAGCTGTAATATAAGTTGGTGGTACGTGGAAGAAACCAGTGCTGTTCTTTTGCTATTCGGTTACTTGTGATCGAGCATCCAACATGCATGTGTACATTCTGTCAATACTAGAAGCCGTGAATATCTGAAAACACTGGAATATCTCAAGTTTGTGTGCAGAGAAGATGTACTACCGCACTAACATGTAAGCAAACAAATTCCAGTGCAGAATATCTATATAAATAAAAACAATCGGTAATATTTAAGACATCTCATTCATTTTGAGAGCAAAAAATAGCACAATAATCTTAAAAAAGAAAAACTAGAAATTCTTACATTAAAGAAAAAAAGAAGGATCTTCACCACTTATTTTGGTGGGACCTGATTATAACGGTGCAGATTAATTATATATAGATATTAGAGTTATATAACAAATACAATTATTTTCAATTATAACAAGTACAGATATATATAAAAAATAACTGTATCATAATATTTAATCGTACAACTATGCACATTCATCTACTAGTTACAAGTAAAAAAAAGTAGGGGAAAATAGAGACCAAAAAGGTATCAGTACAAGGCTGGGCCCAAATAAAACCAAACGAAAATGTGTACAAGCTGCAAAGCACATAAAAAGGCGTAGCTGGGCCTAAATAGAGAAGGGTAGGCCTTTCCCGTTGTGAATTCTCACAGTTTTCTCTTTTTCTGTTTGAAGACACGCAGAAGAGTTGGCTCTGAAAGTTGGATTCGTTTCAAAACTCAGCTGCACTGTTCGCGTACTGAGTACAATCTGAAACAGATGCTTAAGCAACTGATTGCTTCATCAGCACTCTCTTCCTCGATTCCTGTGGCAAAGCTAATACAGACCATCTATTGCTCTGCATCTTTTGTAGACTTACAAAGTTACAATGATATGGAGTAAGGACGTTGACACATTGTACCCATTAAGGGCCTATATGGAGGGGATTTAGATCCAAATCCTTGAGACCCAATTCGAATTTGATTTGTTTGAACTAAATCCTAAAGTAGTTCCCCATCCAAACACACCCTAAGAAGTGAGTTCTGACTGAGTGTTACCCATCTTTTCGGTACAGGAAAAGCCTCCGGCCGTCTAGAAACGTGGGAATTTTATAGAAAACAGTTTATTTTCTACAATAAGCAGGAAAAATTCCCACACTCCAAATGAGTTACGAGGCCCTGAAACTTTCCGCGACAAGATGTCCCTCGTTTGTCTGAAGAACATCACCGCTTCACCTCGTCACGTACCATTCGATTGCCCCATATTAGAAATAATATTAACTTAGTGTTCAAGACATAATAGAGTCTATCTTTATATGTAACTTAAGTTGAAGTTGTGCCCAACTTGAAGTCCGAATATATACGAGTAGGAGATTATTAGCCTATATATTGAAGAGGTTTGTAGCCAATTTTGGAAGAAAAGCAAAGAAAAAGTGGAGCAAATAAGAGAATAGAAAAATTCAAAAATTCTCCTATGTTCTCTCAATTTATTTGCAATATGTGTGTTTTTTCCTGGATAAAGTTAACAAGTGGTATCAGAGCCTAGGCAAGAATCGAGTCGCTGGAAAAATCATATCGGTGATTCCATTTCGCGCTCGTCTCGAGCAGTGCTCCTGAGGCCTCCGCACGCGCCTCTTGGTCCTTCGGCGTGTTTGCTCAGTGCCGACACAAGGAAAACCGAGGTGGAGATTAGCAACAGTGCGAAGCAAAGCAACAGAGAGCGGATCCAAGACAGAAGAAGTCACCAAGAGAAAAAGAAAAAACATCGCAGTTTTTTTCTCCGTTCCCTCGGTCTAAGAGCTACTTCAAAGTAACTCGAGATCTTGATTCGTGCTCAAGATCATGTCGCGTTCTCCGAGAAGTTGTGTCACCGATGACGAGGCATCATCCAATATGATGGCGAAGGAGAGTTCCGCTGTCTCGCTACATTATTCGATGCTCACGACGAGCAATTATGTAGCATGGACAATCAAGATGAAGGTGTATATGAAGGCTCAAGGAGTGTGAGATGCGATCGAGAACGTCCAAACTCAAGTAAGGTGAAAAGGAATTGGAATGTTGAGAAGATGTGTCACCGTTCTGTGTCAAGTATGAATTTAGTAAGTCGTAGTTAAAACCGACTGCCCTAAATGTTTAAGAATCTTTGCATCCGGATGAACATGTGCCAGTTAAGTTGAGTTACTATATGTAGCTTGTATGTAGAATGGTTCATGTGGAGGCGTGGCTGGTATTTCATAATGTATTAAGACTAAAACTAGAGTATGTCAAGTCAAGATTAAGAGGGAGATTGTTAGAAATAATCTTGACTTAAAGTCAAAGAAGTAGTAGAGTCCGTCTCTGTATGTAGCTCAAGTTGAGTTGTATCCATCTTGAAGTCCGAATACATATACAAGTAGAAGATTATTAGTTGATATATTGAGGAGGCTTGTAGCCAATTTTAGAAGAAAAGCAAAGAAAAATGAGTAAATAAGAGAATAGAGAAATTTAGAAATTTTTTTATGTTATCTTAGTTTATTTACAATATGTGTGTTTTCTCCTGTATGAAGTTAACACTCCAAAACTCTCAAGATTGCAGTGTCTTCAGGCCATGCAGAGCGCTCCACCCTCCGATCTGCCAATGGTGTCCACGTTCTCGAGCCAGCTTACCACCTCCTGTATCGCCGGCCGGCTGAACGGCGTCGAGTCGACGCACAGGCAGGCGAGGTCGAGCACGTAAAGCATTTGCTTCTCGTCGCCCCTGCCTCTCAGCCGCGGGTCCAGCACCTCGACGTGCTTCCCGAGCGACCTCATCTGCACCACCCACCTGACGAGCTCCCTCTGCTGCCCCTGCCCGTGCTGCGCCACCACCTCGATGGGCCGCCTCCCGGTGAGCAGCTCCAGCAGCACGACCCCGAAGCTATACACGTCTCCCCGCAGCGTCGCCGTCCACTCCTGCCCGTACTCCGGCGGGATGTACCCCGGCGTGCCGACCAGATCCGTCGTGACGTGCGTCCTGTCGGGCAGGATCAGCCTTGCCAGGCCGAAGTCCGCGACGCGGGCCTTGTGCTCCTCGTCGAGGAGGATGTTGCTCGACTTGATGTCCCGGTGCACGATCTGGGGCTTGCAGTGCTCGTGGATGTGGAGCACGCCGCGGCTCGCGCCGCGCGCGATGTTGAGCCGGACGCGCCAGTCCAGCAGCGCCGCGCCGGAGGCGGCGTCCGGCGGCCTCTCGTGCAGCCAGTCATGGAGGCTGCCGTTCGCCATGTACGGGTAGAGAAGCAGCCGCAGCCTGCCGCGGATGCAGAATCCCTGGAGCGGGACGAGATTCTCGTGGCGCGTGGCGGACAGGGCCTCCACCTCCGCCCGGAATTCCCGCTCCATCAGGCACATGTCGCCGTTGAGCTTCTTGACGGCGAGCCTCGCGCCGTCCTCCAGCTCGGCGAGGAACACCAGGCCGTAGCCTCCGGACCCGATGATGCTCGCCGGGCTGAAGTTGTTGGTCGCCTTCAGGATGTCCACGAACGTAACGCTCTTCGCCGCCTCACCGCCGGCCTCCGACATGAACAAGATCGTGTCCGTGGAGTCTTCTCCGTACAACTCCGACATGGAGTCAAACAGGGACGCCTCCGCGCCCTTCCAGGCGTCACTGACCGATCCATTCGACATGGCTCTTCTGATGGCGATCACAACGCATCCGAGCAAGAGGACGAGGGCAACCACCCCAAAGCAAACTCCAAGAACGATGGCTATGAGGACCCTTTTGCCGACGAGCACGGACGAAGGCTTGCCTGCCGCGAGTCTTTCGCCACAGGGGACTGAGATCGCCGGGCCGCACAGCTTCGGGTTCGCGGCGAAGCTCCACGGCGGGAACGCGTTGAACTGCCCACCCGTCGGGATCGGCCCCTCGAGGTCGTTGTACGAGACGTTGAAGACGGCCAAGAAGTTCAGATTATTGAGCGCCGGCGGGATCGTCCCAGTCAACCGGTTCCGGCGAAGGTTAAGAATCTGCAGCTTGGTGAGGCCGCTGAGCTCCGGCGGGATGCCGCCGGACAGGTTGTTATGGCTGACGTCAAGCACGCGGAGCGTCTTCAGCTGGCCAACCTCCCACGGGATCGTTCCAGTAATGCCGTTGTTGCTGAGATTCAGCGTCGCGGCGACGCCGGACATCTGGTAGTACCCGCGGCCCTGCCGGCTCGCCGTTATGTTGAGTGGTGTCAAGGTGAACGTGAGCAGCAGATGGCCTGGATTGAACTCCGCCATGGCCTTCTCGGACGTCAGCAGCCGCAGCTCCATCAGCGACGGCGGTATCTCCCCGGACAGGTGGTTGTCCGACAAGTCCACGTAGTACAGATTCTTCATGCCTCCGAGCCAGCTCGGGATCGGGCCGGTGAGGCGGTTCCCGGCGAGGTCCAAGATGTTGAGGTCCCGTAGCTTCGACAGCCACGACGGTATCTGTCCCGTCAGCTCGCATTTCTCCATCACCAGCACCCGGACGCTCCTGACGTGGTCGCCGACCCAGCCGGCGTCCGGCAGGGCCTCGCCGTAGAAATTGTAGGACACGAGCAGCGCGGTGAGGTTCCTGCAGCCCTGGAGGTTCCAGAACATGCCGCTGATGTTGGTGAAGGAGTTTACGGTCAGCGACAGGAACTGCAGTTTTTGCAAGTTGCCGATCTCCCACGCGATCTGTCCTCCGATCTGGTTGTTGCTGACGCGCAGCGCCGTTATCGATGTGCAGGAGTAGATGCTCTGCGGCATGGTGCCGGTGAAGTTGTTGGCGGCCACGTCAAAGACGGTGAGGTTGGCAAGGCCGGAGAAGTCAACGGCCGCGAGGTCCCCGACGAAGCTGTTCGAATGGAGGTCGAGGCAGCGGAGGCCGGTCCAGTTGCTGAGCGCCAGCGGGAGCGTCCCGGTCAGGTCGTTGTGGCCGAGCCCGAGCTCCTTCAGCTTCGGGAGCTGGCCGATGGAGTCCGGCAACTCCCCGGTGAGCGCATTGTAGCTGAGATCGAGCTTGGCAAGATTGGTCAGCTTGGCGATGCGCTCGGGATCGAGCCTTCCTTCTATCTGGTTCGACGGAAGCGACAGCTGCTGCAGCGTCTTCACGTCGAACAGGTCGTCGGGGAGTTCGCCGGTGAGTTTGTTCCGGCCGGCGCTGAGAACGCGCAACTGCGAGCAGTTGCTGAACCCGGGAGAGATGCTCCCGCCGAACTCGTTCACCGAAAGGTCGAGAACCGAGAGCGCCGGACAGCTCACACAGAAAGACGGGATCAAGCCATGGAAGCTGTTGTTGCTAGCATTGAGCGACACGACGCTCGGCGTGTGCTCCCAGAGCACGGACGGGAACTGCCCCGTTAAGAGGTTGCTCGAGACGTCGAGCACCTGCAGCGGGAGGCCGCGGCGGCCGATGGCCGGCGGCGGCACGTCCGGGAGCGCACCGGAGAGGCGATTGTAACTGACGTCGATGACCGCGGCATTGGACAATGAGAGCAAGGCCTCGGGGAACGGGCCAGTGAGGCTGTTGCCGGAGAGGTTGAGGTGCGTGAGCACCGTGAGGTTGGCAATCGACGGCGAGATCGTCCCGCCGAGCCCGCGGCCCGGCAGCCAGACGCCGGTGACCGCACCATCCCCGCTGCAGCTCACCCCGTCCCACACGCAGCAGTCCGGCGACCCCTGCCACGAGGCGGCGATGCCGTCGCCGGGCCGCGGCGAGAGGTCGGCGAGGAAGGACAGCAAGGCTGCCCTCTCATCCTCCGCGCACGCACCGGCGCGGCTGCAGCAAAGCGAGACCAGCAATACTACTATAACTCCCGAAATGATGACCCGGTAATTCGGCTGCATCGTTGCGAGATCGCTACGACGAACATGATGAGCTCCAGGTGCAACGCATGGTTGGAGCTAATTGCCTTGGCAATTTTTTAGGTTGAGTATCGAACTATCAATGGATTAATTGGTTCGTTGCTGTGTAGGTTATCGGGTTATCCAATGCTTAACCTTTTTTTTTGTGAGGTCATGCTTAACTGGATATTGAAACGCAAGTCAACTGCAGGCGGACGTAGTGCTTTGGGGCTGGTTTGACTTTTGGGGTTGGGCTTTTTCGTGCCTCATTGGGTGTGGGTGGAGAGGGCGGTTTATTAGTCTCAGACCAAGTTGCGATTTGTTTACTGCAAGTAGTTATGGATAGTTGGTCAGATGACGAGACGAAGGGCAGTACTTCCATGCTTTTATCTTTAACAATAATAACATTAATTCTAAAGTATATAAAAATATATAATATCTATATATTATTTATTATGTTTTAAAAATTAGATAAATCACCGTCGAGAAAAGCAGTGGTAGTGCATGCAGAATGGTCGAGTTCGGCAATGTCACTCGCCTCCTGCGTGTCGAGATGGGAAGCATTGGATGGTTTTTGTACGTATAGTTATATGTTTTGTTGCCGTCAAACTGTCGAAGCTCATTGCAAATTGGAAGTTTTCAGCAGGCAGAAGAATTAACATATTTTTTAGGGGTGAATTGCTCTTTATAGGATCGGTATAGCGAGCCAGAGAGAGATGAATGATTTTTTCAAAATATTTCCTTATGTATCAACTCTATGCAGCGGAAATACAAACTCACAAGCTTACCAAAACCAAGAGCCAAGGACAACAAAGGTTGCTCGAGACTTTTGTCTCAACCTGTGGGGACCCAAATTTGATAATCCGGATCTCCTGTGCATTCCGAGGTAGTCGCTAGATCAGTATCTAACTCACACAATAACATCGTCGGATATCAAATCCATATATGCGAGTAAATAAAAGGAGTATTTTATATTACATAGTCAACCGTAAATAGGTCTTAGAACCAAGTTTATACAATGTATCAACTGACCAAATAACATTGTTTAGAGTAAAACAGTGAAATAGTACGTAAACCAAAATAGGCCTCTATATCTTGTCACAAACAATCAACTGGGGTTAAATCTAGTCCCGGCCTTCGCCTTCAATGTCATAGCTGGAGGCATGACTAAACCTATACACCGGATCATCACTTTCGTCATTTAAAACCACATATTAAGCAACAATAAGTACAAAAATACAAAGCAAGTTCCTATAGTAAAATACAATTATATATATATATATATATATATATATATATATATATATATATATATATATATATATATATATATATATATATATATATATATATATATATATATATATATATATATATATATAGGAAACCTCTTTTCTACTCCCGGGTGTAATTACACCCTATGTCATATCTCACAACATAGGTAGTATCTCGCGTAATGGAGAGTATGTACGTGTAGTATACGAGTATTTAAGACTATATAGGTGGTATGAACAATTTTTCAGAGGTGGTATGCATATTTTTTTTGACATACTCCTTTTTATGTACGTATATAAAGGTATTTATAAAATACGCTAAAAACTATAGACTTCTTTGCAATTTTTTCGTGTGGTTCACATTGGAGTATCTTATAATTAGTATATGAGTATACCTAAAGTGATAAAGGAGTATTTCAAGTTTGTTTAGGTGGTATATTAGAGGTGGGTGTAATTACACCCGGGAGTAATAAGTATTTTTCCTATATATATATATATATATATATATATATATATATATATATATATATATATATATATATATATATATATATATATATGTGTGTGTGTGTGTGTGTGTGTGTGTGTGTGTGTGTGTGTGTGTGTGTATGTACGTATGTATAGAGAGAGAGATACCTATATGTGAGGCTTATCGAAGTGAAGGTCTTATGATTTTAGCATAAAGCCAATTTATCAAATACACTAATGTAGTTAGATTTCAAACCTATGACATAACCATTTTTACATTAAAACCAATATTCATTTCTAAGTCAAGTTTTATCGTGAGAGCGAAATCACTCTACCTTCAAGTTCGTTATTGTGAGAGCGAAATCCCTCTGCTTCCACTTCCATTAAGAGTTAGTTATCACAATCATTATTAGTTTATTATTTATTTGTGAAAACTATGCAAGTGTAGCATTTTTACACTTTTGCCCATGTCCGAGGGCACGACTATTCAAAACGATTTTTAACACCCCTCAGAGGTTGTATAACTTTATCCATAAGATATGATTAACTCATAATGTCAACCACTACACACTTTCGTAGGCGTGTGACTGAGAAAATCGTAACAAGACTTTTATAATACTTAGCTTCGATGTTTACTCCCACTCCAGGGTAGGCGACAGTGACCGCTCCCTTCTCGGGTTATACTTCACCCTAGAATGTTCCCATCGTAGTCGACGTTTTCAATGAGAGACTCTGTTGTTAGAGAGTCTATGGCTCTTCTCGATAAAATCCATAATGGTAGTGGCTGTTACAGATCACTCCCACCAATCACTGTAGAAATTCAGAAATTCACAGACTAAAATTTGCACAGGATTCACACCGAAGCTAAGCAAATTAGTAGGCCAGATCTGTCCCATAATCAGACTTGTAGTTACACGATTTGTGTGTAGAAAAGATAAGCATAAGTATTCAATCCTTAAATAACTTAGGCGAGACCAACCACAAACGCAAGCTCATGCAGCCCCTACATAGCTAATCAAGAAAGGACACATGCAATCCTTGCATAGCCTATCCAGAAAATGACACATGCAATCTCTGCACGGGCAGCCCAAAAATGACACGTGCAATCCATGCACGACCAATCCAATATGTGCAATCATTGCATCGGTCTCCAACCAACCATTCAGCCGAGTCTTCACCATTTTTAGATAATATTTTCCTGTTTCTAGTGGTAACCCATGTTACTATTATTATTATATTTTAAAGTTCAGTTGGCAATATTTCTGACGATGATAGAATAATCCTAATAATTATTACGTCATTATATATATATATCGAATATACCCCTTATCGATAAGGGTGAAAGTTCATAGGATAGTCGTAAACTATTCTACGACCATCCCTCGGTCATAAGCTTTGCGACGACCACATAGTCGTAAGTGTTTTTACGACCACATACTCATAAGACGCCCTATGATCACCTTGTGGTCGTAGACCTTCCCACGAGTTGTGTATCTACGATCGACTTGTCTAAACGACGTCCTGCTAGATCGTGGGGTCGTTTGACAAGGCAATTAGAATGTGCATTTATCTCTAATAATCGTACACGATCTCTCTCTAACAACAACCGCTGCACAGTGAAAATCTTCAGCCCAAACTATCCGGTCATTACTCTATATTCGATGCACTATGTACTCCATATGCTCCCCTTCATCAGCTTGTCCTGTAGCCTCACCATGCCATGATCGTTCTTTCTCTCCTCCATGTACCGCATTGGTCTCGTCACAAACAACTTCTTTCTCTTGACCAACATGTTGGGCACCCGAGCTACTCGCACCTCCCGGATGATAGCCGTTGGCATGACTTTGTACAACTTCTATTGGATATGGTTGCACAAGCATTATGCACTCGTATCCACGCCGCTAACACCCTTCCCCTTTAACGCAACAGTGCGCATCAATGTTCTCAATTCTCATCTAATGTCTGTGGGAGACTGGTTCTAAAGCCTTTGTATGACGTTGTTGCACACCTCAGGGTCCGAGGAGAAACTGCTGGTGAGCTAGTACATCACATCTGCGATTCGAGCATTATCGTCGTCTGGGTATACTAGAGTGGCTTACGCAAAACTGCTCAAGTCAACACCGTTTGGACCTTCACGAATGGTGCCGGCACAGTAATGCACTTTCAATGCAGTGGGTATCGGCATTACTGATGTCTGCCTATACATATTTTCAATGTTGCAACTAGTCAAATCGCATTACACATTATGAAAGTACTGATGTACTGTAATTTACATTTCAACGACCGTTCGCCTATCATAACTAACTACATTACCCTCATAGTATTAACTCTCTATCGGCAGACCGCGCACCGATGTCGCGCTCTTGTCTCGCTGCTCGAGCTCTCTCCTACTTAAATAATTCTTAATGGGTTTCGACAATTTACATGACATATTGATTTAAATGTCAATATACCAGTTATAATGATATACATGATTTTTTAATGTACTAGTGGTATTATATTCATTCGTAATTAATCATAAATGTTACGTATTATTGTTTTATGCAAAGTAAATTATTTAATTTGTACAAAAATATTGACTGAATTTTTAATAACTATAAATTTCTACAGATGCTTAATTCGTATATAACATTAACTAAATTTTCTACAACTACAATTTTATACGGATGCTAATTTTCTACAACTATATTCACTAAATTTTCTACAACTACAGGTTTCTACGGCTGCTAAATTTTCTATAACTACGTTGACTAAATTTTCTATATCAAAGTTACAGTATTCTTTTCTACAGCTACAATTTTCTACGGATGCTAATTATACACTAAATAAACTATTTACTTCATACAAAAATATTGACTACAATATACAAAAAATTTAACCCAATGAAAGTCGCGGAACCTCTCCTTCTTCCTCTCCCTCTCCCTCTCCTCTCCTCTCTTTTTCTTTCCTCTCCTCTTCTCTTCTTTCTTTCCCTTCTGCCTTCTCTTCACCGCGCGGCGTGGGTGGAAGAAATGCCGGGGGCTCGGCTGCGCAGTCGATTTATATGCGCCTCCAGTTGTCGAAGGGTTGGACGACTGGATTTGCTGTCGCCTAATTGCTAGGTAACTAGAAGCAGTCGCTTGACGGTTTGGCGACTGCAATTATGTCGTCAAACAGCTTACGGATTGCTTGCGCATCGCGCGGCCGTTGGACGACAGGCTCCAGTTGCTCAACAGATGGGCGACTGGAGGCTATTTCTGTAAAAAAAATTGCGCAGGTATATTTCTATTATTTTGAATAAAATATGAATTATTTATAAAAATTTTAGGAAAAGAAAAAAGTCGTTCGTGTAAACCTAAGCCAGAAACCGCTGCCCATGAGCCGGATCGAACGGCTCCAAAACCATGCGCTCAATCCTCCGCACCGGTCACAAATTGCTCGGCCGGATTTAGGCCCCGTTTGGCACAGTTCTAGCTCCAAGATCTATACTGGATCTGTAGTTTGTTGACTAAATTAAAGTGATTTAAATATTTTTATTTAATACATAATATAAATGAAATGAGTCATGTAAATGCACTTAACATGCCTGCAACTCTAGATCCAGGATTTCCTAGAGCTACAGATGAACAGCTCTAGGAAATCTACAGATTTCCTAGAGTAGAGCTCTGCCAAATGGGGCCTTATTTGGTCCAACATCGTGGCAACAACACCCCCCCATCCGAACCGAATCCCCCGTAGCCCGTTCGCTCTCGCCGCTGCACGTTCGCACGGGTCGCAAGCGCGCGGCGCCGGGGACGGAGACGCACGGCGCGCGTGCCGACTTCACTTCCCCGCCGAGCCCTCGCCGCGCGGTCGAGCCAGCCGAACCGCGGTTTCGCCTCGCTGCCGTGCGGCGCCCTTGCCCACGAGGCCGCGCGTGCATGGGGGCGCTCGGGACTCCGGCGGCCGACGCAGGCAACGTGTACGACAAGCGGCTTCGTGGTGTCAATGCCAGACGCTCCGAGCCTGAAACGTAAGCCTTCGAGTTTAAATTTCTGATTCCAAGCACGCAATCTTCATTTGCTATACAAGGCGCTTGCTGTTCCACATTTGACTTTTCCCCAAAAAAAAATTCCCATGATTTTCGGTGGATTTCTGTGGAAAGCCTGGAGGGCTCAATAACTAGAACTAGAAGATTTAATTGCTTGAACATGATCAAATATGCAGATTTATTCCTGGAAATTGGTTACACCGTTATATTTATAGAGTTGATTCGGCAACTTCATTATACCTTAAGCATCTAATTTCATGCTGTTTTTTGGTTATCAGAGTAAAATTGACAACAATGTGTGCAAAGTCGCGACAAAATTTACAAAGGCGTATATGCGGAAGTCAGGTTCACGTGAATGAAAGTACAAGATAGGGAAAAAAATCACAACGTTTAAAGCATCGGATCTTCAGTGCCGCCTCCGAAGGGGAACTAGGTTTTCAGTGTGATCGTCATATACCAACAGTGCAATCAGGAAGCATGCAAGTAATGCAAGAGCGATGAGTCCTCCAAAGATGATTCCAAAGATTATTGCAAGACGCAAGTTGCGCCGCCGTGAGGTTGAGGTTTGATCTATTGAAGTGGAGCCGCAGTTGTTGCTGAGCATAGGGCCGCATAGCTTTGGATTCCCACTGTAGCTAGAATTTGAAAATGTATCGAACTGTCCCCCAGTTGGAATTGGCCCTTCTAGTTCGTTGTTAGAAACATTGAATTTAGAAAGGAAGTGTAGATTGGTCAATGCAGATGGTAGTGTACCTGTGAGCTGATTGTTTGATAAATCTAGAAGTAGCAAGCTTGTGAGGTTGCAGATCTGTTGAGGTATTTCTCCAGATAAGCTGTTGGAGCTGAAATTGAGCCAATTGAGCTTTTTCAACTGACCGATCTCAGGGGGAATCACACCTGTGAAGTTATTGTTGCCTAGATTCAATATTTTAGGTAAAGCGTTGAGCAGGCGGTATTGACGTGATGGTGTCCAATATACAGACAACTCAAGGAACTTCGGGTCCAACTGGGCAGCATTTTTCTCTGAACGTAGCATCAGCATCTTCATCAATGCAGTGGGGATATCCCCTGTAAGACTGTTATTTGATATGTCTAGATAGAATAGAAGGGGCAGCCCATTAATCCATAGTGGTATTGGTCCAGTGAGCTCATTGTTTGATAAATCCAACACCTCCAATTTACTGAGCTTTGATAACCAAAGAGGGATTTGCCCAACCAATGGGCAGGCGTCCACGGTCAGTACCTGAAGATTCTCAAAGCCATCTATTGTTTCATCCTGCGGTATGGTCTCACCATTGAAGTTGGCTCCCATAAATAGGGAGGTGAGGTTTTTGAAGCTCTTGAGCGTCTGAAGTGCATTAGTGATATTTGTGAAAGAGTTATTGGTAATTGAAAGGAAGGAGAGGGATCTGAGATTGCCTATTTTTGGTGAGAACTGGCCATGAAAGCTGTTGTAAGCCAGCCGCAACGTAGTTAGATTGCTGCACGAGTAGATGCTTTCAGGAATTGTACCGGTGAAGTTGTTCATTGAAAAATCGGCAATCCTCAGAAGATCCAACATGGTGAAGTTGACTTTGCTAAGATCCCCGGTAAAGCTGTTGTTTCTGAGACTAATGTATCTGAGATTTGCGCAATTACCTAGGGCCGACGGCAGCTCACCAAACATGTTGTTGTGGTCCAAGTGGAGCTCCTCCAATCTTCTTAGCTGGCCTATAGAATCTGGAATGTTGCCGCTGAGCCCAGTCGATCCAAGATCGAGGACAGTCAGATTTCTGAGTTTGACTATGTGGGACCCATCAAGAACTCCTGGCAAATGATTGTTTGGAAAAGAGAGGTGCTCCAATGCGGTAGCGTTGAAGAGTTCGTCAGGGAGAGCTCCGCTAAGGTTGTTGTGGCCAGCCTTGAGCACTCTCAGCATGGAGCAGCTGCCAAGCCCCGGGGAAATATTGCCGCTGAATTGGTTGTAACAAAGGTCAAGCATGGCGAAGGAAGGAGTATTGATGCATACAGAAGCTGGTATCTGTCCTGTAAAGCTGTTGTTGCTCGCATTAAGGGCAACCAAATTCTTCATCAGTTCCCATGCTGTGGATGGGAACTGTCCTGTAAAGAAGTTGCTTGAGATATTCAGTACCTGGAGAGGTAGGCCGGGATTTGAGGATTGCAGCTCTTGCAGAGGACCATCTAGGCGGTTGAAGCTGACGTCGAGGACTGCGATGCTTCTGGAGAACACCAATTCCATTGGTAGACTTCCGTCGAGTGAATTGTAGGACAGGTTGAGGTGCAACAGCCCAGTAAGATTGCCGAGGGATGGCGAGATGCCCCCTTTGAGACCTTTAGAAGCCAACAAGACATCAGTGACTGTGCCATCTCTGCTGCAGGTGATGCCTTCCCATTTGCAGCAGTCTGTGCCATTCACCCATGACACGTTGAGACCACCGTTGCCGCCTGGCACGAGCCTATCTAGGAAATCGATGAGGGAGCTCTTCTCCTGCTCCGTGCAGGAGCTGGTGGGAGAGACACAGGAGAGCAGGAGGACAACAGCAAGGCAAAAGAAAGGCACGGTTAATTTCTTGCTGCTGCTGGACGAGAAATGGAGCTGTTTCATGGTTTTCTCTTGAATCTGGCCTGAAAACCGTATGGCTAAATTGTATTAATCTGAACACCGCATCAAAATCCGGCTGCAAAGTTTAGAATTGAAGCCATGAGCACTACTTGAGAAGAATGGTGGTGGTGTAGAGCAAAAACGGATTGCGGCTTCACCCAGACCGGAGGAACATGTACAATGAAGAGTAGCTATACATTTTTTTAGGCACTGACTTAGTCTGGAACAAGTTTTATCTAACCTTAAAGAAAACAATAAACTTTTCTGTATGATGCAAATGGATGCAATCAGCAAAGTTGACAGTTCTACGAGTGTTGAAACTGGATGTTGCGCGTACTGCAACTGACATATCAAGAGAGCCAACTGTTAAGACAAGAACGGAGGGAACATGCCGGGTAAGTACAGTCGGAATCAGCGAACTAGTCCCACTTTTATCCTACTACCGGTATGCTTACGGTGGTGTTTAGTTGGGCTGAATTTTGGTGGTTTATAGCTGAATTTTCACTGTAACTGGCTGAAATTACACTGTAGCTGATGGTGGCTTATTTGACATAATTAAATTTAAAAAATTTAAAAATAGAAAAAATGGGTTAACCCATCACGTATAATGCAAAACGAATACAGGAAAAAACCAGTAAAAAAGCTCAAAAAAAGTCGAAAAGTTAGAAAAAGATGAAATTTAAAAATAGTAAAAAATAAGCTGGAAATCAGAAACCCAAACCCAAATGAGCATGGCCTACAAGTCCCCGTAAAAAGGCCTTGTTCCAACTCATGTTGGTTTCTGGTTGCACGAAGCCGAACACGGTTGGAATTTGCGTCGTGGCTGCTGGGAAACAGGTCGCATGCGAAAGAAACCAGCGGCACTGAGTGAATGGATAAGGGCAAGGGAGCACTACACTTTCCTCCCTCACGCATTCTCTTGCCATATTTTCCCACTCTAGTGTCACACGCTCGTCTGTACTATCCATTGCCCCCTCTGACCTTGCCACCTCTGCCAGATCCGGTGAGGTAGTCCTGCCTACAGCTCCCCCATCCCCGCCTGCGGCTCCCTAATCGCCGTGATCTTTGCCCCTGCCTTCGGCTCCCTAATACCCGCCTTCGTTGTCATTCGCATGTACATCTATCCCCTCCCAGCATCCGGTTCCTCTATAGCCTCCGTTCTCGCCTCTAGCTCCCCTATCCCCGCCTCCGGCTCCCCCAGCACACCGAGGTTCGCCGATGTTGGTTAGGAGTTCATGTTTTCGATTTGCTGGGCATATACTTTATTACTTCCGATTTGTTGTTTGTTTATGTCGACTTTGGTTGTTGCTTCGTACTATCGACATTGCCATTTCTTAGTCCGATTTGTTAAGAATCCCTTTTGTTTCCCGGATTTGTTCCACATGGCTTGTGGTCTCATTTTCTTGATTTCTTAGTCGAAACAACTTCTTCCGCACTGCCGCAGATGAACAAGGTTGTGGCAACTTGGGGCGCAGACTGAATGCATGTTTTCTTGGAGATATGTGTGGAGGAGGTCATCTTATACAGCTATCCCTTTGGGTGTCTCAACACGAAGGGTTATGACAATCTTTGCCGAAAGTTCGACGAGTGCACCGACCGCACGTACCTTCAGAAGCAAATGAAGGAGACAGGCTCAAATGGGATTATACTGCATGGAAGACCTTGAAGCAGCATGCCACCGGCCTTGGGGTCAATCCGGATACTAGCTCCATTGCCACCGATGACCGGTGGTGGGCGCAAACAGCCACGGTGCGTGCCCTTTCTAACCTTCATTTGTTCTTACTTCCAGTTTCTCCGCACTACATTCCATCGCCCTTTTGATGATTGCCAAATTTTCTAGTTTTTGTAGGGCAAGCCCTCCATGATCAAGTTCAAGAAATGACCCCTCAAAAATAACGAACTCATGGAAGTTATGTTCGGCACCGCGATGTGCATGAGCAATCATGCATTTGTGCCCGGAGCGAACACGCTGCAGACAAAGAACGAGGAGGACGTCCTTGAGACTGCCCTACAAGGTGGGAGTTTCATAACGCACATCATCACTTCATATCCAAGTCCTTGTATTGATATGTATCAACTCATGATGCATCCTTCACTTACCCTCCATCAACACATGATGGTCTTTGCTTGACTTGATAATCAACTCATGATCATCTCTTCTTCGTAATCTTGACTTAATGCTTATCAACACATGATGTCATTCTTCATTTTGAATATTGACTTGATGACAATTAACCCATGACACCTTCATAAGTCTTCGTTATTATGAGACATAACCTATTCATGCAACTTATGAAAAATATTAGTCCCACAATATGATTGTTATTAATTACCAGAATATATCATTAACTCATAATAAAATATCTAGATTATTTAATCTCCCACTTTTCGGTAATTGATGACAATCACAACAATTGCAAATAATTGAATTTAAAGTAATATGAGTATATATGAACCACATAAACTTTATACTCAAGAGATACGTTTTAAAGTAAAGATCCTCAAAATATGGATAAAAAGAAGGATCAATACGAATGAAACCACAAAATATATAGTGAACTTCCCCTGAATCTATTTATACATATATATGAGTTGAAACCATATGCACGCATCCAAGTTTTGACTTGAAATGGAGTTCAGCCTATATTTTCGATCCAAAGAATGTAACAATTGAATAAAAGACAATTAAGCACATGAGAATGTAAAATATGCATTCATAAGATCCATAAATAATTTTACGGAATAGGTAAAATACTTTTTCGAATAATAATAATTTGCCCTTTTTAAGTAAGCCAAAAAAATTTAATAAGTTTTTCATGAAAAAGCTCCTTACACAAAGGTTCTTTTTGACATTCCTTTCTTCTTCTTTGACACAAATGTTTTCTCGTTTCTTGTTGTCATATCTCCCTTTGTCAATATTTGCAATACTTTTCAATTTTAGCTTTTTTTCCCCCTAAATGTTATGCAAGCTCCAATTTCCAATTTGTAAAATTCTCTTCCGCTTTACTAATGACCAATTGTCGATTTCTCTATTCACAATTATAGCTTTATCTCTCCCTTTGTTATCAAGCACCAAAACTTCTCTATAAATAGGCACTTTTGATTATCTTGTGGTATTGTCCTTTTATCTCTTTCATGAAGAAATCATATGTCACTTGTAGGGACAATTAATACCGCTTGAAATGACCATTGATACCATTTGGAAAAACAATATATTCCACTTGTCGAAATAATTGACTTTGGGCACTTTATCTTGTCTTGAAAGATTTAGATCCGTTTATGAGTATCACTTGATGATACTACTTAGATAATAAAGGTATCACTTGTAAATCATTTATAAGCCACTTGATACTTCTTGAGAAATCTTTAAGAATCACCAACTAAAATTAAGCAACTTAGGAGATATCAAACTTAGAAGAGAGCATGATCAAATAAATTTGCTCGGCTAGAAAAGAATTATATAACACTTGGAAAGAATTAGATGAAACACATGTTGAGGTCAAGATGAATAAAAATGCTACCACTTTAGATAATATGACTTGAAAAATATCAAAATATGATCACAATGGCATTTGAAATCAAGGAAATCACTTCAAGGCAGCTAGCAATGAAAGCAATGATCAACTTGATTTTGGGGAGCAACGAGAGAGGCTAAAAAAGTTGGGAAGCAACAATTGAGACAAAGTTAGCCAAATCCCTAGGTCCTGATCAGACCAACAGCAAAGGAGCAGTCATACTGCTGGGCAGTACTGGTCAAACCGCCGAGGGGGTCCGATCAGACTGCTGGGCAAAGCTGATCAGGCCGCTAAGGGCACCCGATTAGACCGAAGTGCAACAAAATGCACGCCGAAGGATGAGATTGTAGGAGAAGAAATTAGATATTGATGTAATTTGCTCCAAAATTTGCACAAAGAAATATAAACTAGTTTTGGAGCATTTTCAACTATATGCCAAAGATAAATTCCTTTTGAATATATTTTTTTTATCAAATTATGCTTTTATTTTGCAAAGCAAGCCTAGTTTCATGAAAATACTTCAATATTGCGAAAATGAGCACGTGAGAGTATTTTAATCATCCATTTGTATATAAATACCTTTATGAACCAATATATGTTAATGTTTTTTGCTCAAATAGTAAAACTCACTTAAGTGCTAGATTGTAACCACTTAGGTCAAGCGAGGATTTTGGATGAGCTTCAAGACAAAATAACTTTTGTTTGGTTTGCTTATTGTAAAGCTTCTGAATACCAAAATAGTATGAAATAGCCAACTCTTGGTTTTTGGTATTGAACACTTTTCAAGTTCCTTTTAGAATTGCTTTTAAATTTTGAGTTTAAAACTAAAATAAGATGTTATATTGCTAGTTTTAGGTTAGAAACCCATTTTATTTGAAATTAGTTTCTACAGTCAAAACCTTTGGAAAAACTTTAAAATGCATTTGTATACATTTTTCAACTAATTTTTCAAAGATATACCAATAATTTATTTTTTTGACTTTTGGCTAAAAGGCTTAACTTCGAAAATCATTGCTAGCAATTAATTAATTTGAGCACACTTACGGATGTGATACCCATGAATATAAATTTGCACTGCCCTTAATATGTCATTATCTATCTTTCTTAAGATTGTAATAATGACGTGTTTAAACAAGAGAAAGAACATCATTTTTTAAAGGGTTTTCATGAATATAATGCAACCTACACAAAGCAAGTGTCTAGATACTTCAACGTAAGTACTTGTTACTGAGATAGCATTGTTTCTTGATATGAAATGATCATCATTAAGTTTGGCTCTAATTTTGCACATGGTGGAATCCACCTCTTTATGAGTGAGCCAAACCTCCAATGTCTTCATAAGTAACTATTAAACATTTAAGCATATTTTGATACCCAAACCCACTTGGGTCCTTGGATGTTAGTCACGATAGATTTAGGTATCCAAATGGCTCTAGCAATAAACTTATGTAAACTAGCACATCCATCAAACACATTACTGTTTCTAGTTTTTCTAAGCAAATATTGATCATTATAAATAATGGGCTTAGGAGTGTTACCCATGAGACAATACTTACTAAAATGTTATTTTTCCGACAATTGTAGAAAGTTTGATATTTTTTCCTTCCTTTGTCTTATTGTCTTGTTTATTGTCAGCTTGTCTTTTCTTTGATGATATGGGCCTGTTCTTTACGATTTCTAAAAGCGGCTTTTGGCTTTTGCTACAGTACCTAATTTTCAAATGGAATATTTTCTCAAGACAGGATCTACAAGTTAATTGTAGTACACGTAAAAAGCCTGACATCTGTATCAACTAAAATCGCAAGTGAGTATCTGTCTTTCCGTAATCTCAGTCGCAAACAGCCAAAATTCAAAAATTTCAGCCAAAAGCCATATGCCGCAGCTAAAAAGAACATGCCCATTGCTTATCATCTATCTTCTTAGGGTACACCGAGCTAAAGTGACCCTTCTTATGACAATCAAAGCATTTGATGTTGTTGAAGTTTTTTCATTTTTCTTGGGATTGCTCTTCTTCTTTTTGGAGATGAACCTAATTCCTCTCTTGTCATTTGATTTTCTTGAATTGCTCAAGAATTTATCAAGAGGGGCTTTTTCTTTGTAGTATCTTTCTAAGTCGTGGTTCAACTAGGTGACTTGATCCTTGAGCTTTTTATTTTTCTTTACAAGATTATTCTCACAATGCATAGAGGAAATAAAAGCATTTTCACTAGAGCAACAAGGCACATTAAGCAAGTCATCACAAGAGGTACATATTCTAACCTTAGATGAAATATAAGGGCTACAAGCTATGTATGACATATCATCCTTGGATGGAATGGGTTCTTGATACCTCAAGCAAGGTATGTACAAAATCTTATGATGAGGACATCCCTACGTCGTCTACCTCCCCGAATATTCATGAAGCACCAAAAGGCCCAATTACTCGAGCGAGAGCCAAACTTTTAAATAAACAGGTTAATTTGTTTCTTAATGAATTTCTTTGTATTGATGAGCATAGTATACTACCTCATGCAAGTTCGTTGTGCATTCTTAGATTTAAATACATTGAAGACTTTGGAGACATGAGGAAGGATACAGAGACTAGGAACATAAGCCTTTGAGACCCACATCTGCTGCTCAGGCAACCGGAAGCTATCGATCAAAGAACAAATGCCCATGCGCATGATTCAATGGACTACAGGCCTGCGTGCCATTGCCTTGCCCAAATCGCTGGCTGGTCATGTAAACATAGTTAGCTAATTAAGTCTCTCTGGCCGATTCATTTTCCAAGCCCAAGGCCCATACATGCCGCCGCCGTATAAAAGGAGACGGACGGCAACAGTGCACGGGGACTAGCTATTTTGGAGAAAACACTACGTGACGTGAGGAGACTAGATAATGAGAGATGATTTTGTACATGTTTTTGCGTTTTTGATTTCCATCAAAAATTCAATAGAAGATTTATGGATTCTTGCAATTTAAGATCGTTCAACCTTTCTGCTGGGAATTGGGAGCGCGATAGGGATTTCGCTTGGTGGTCGTGAAGTCCGGCGCGTGTGATCTTGCGAATTAAAGAGCGTTCGTTCTTGCATTGGCAACGGAGGATCGCTACGATTCAAGAGAGGGCACGTGAGTATCCAATCATACGTCGAGAAGATCGGGCGACCCCGTATCATCTTATCTCATTTGGCCATGTATTTTTGGAGTTGCACCAGAAGAGGTTTAGATTTAGGCTGATTTTCTGTTCTGGAACAGAAGAGCGATCAAACCGCCGTGTGCCCATCGGTTAGACTACCAGGAGGCTGGTTAGACCGGCTTATAGCCAGCAGTTAGACCACCCAGATGCCGGTCAAACCACCATATTTTTGGTTCTTCGGTTCTCGAATTTTTGAGTTAATTGCTTTGGTCTTGGTTTTCAATCCTTATCTTCATGGCTCAGTAGCTACTAAAGTGAAAGATTGATGAATAATTGAGAAAATTTTGTATCATTTATCCTCTCTGTTACTATACCGATCCTACAAGTACAATGCTATCAGTGCAAGTGCAACGATCCCTCCAGAGACAATTCCAAAGATGAGTGCTAGACGCAAGTTAGGCTGTCGTAACGTGGAGGTTGGATCTCTTGAAGAAGAGTTGCAGTGGTGAATGAGGATAGAGCCACATAACTTTGGGTTTCCAGTGAAGCTACAAGTCGAAAATGTATCAAACTGACCTCCAGATGGGATTGGCCCGTCTAAACAGTTGTTAGAAACATTGAACTTGGATGGGAAGTGTAGCTTGTTCAATCGAGATGGGATTGGGCCTGTGAGGTGGTTGTTCGACAAGTCCAGCATTCGCAAGCTCTTAAGGTTACGAATTTGTTCCGGGATCTCTTCAGATAAGCCATTGAAGCTAAAATTAAGTTCAGCAACCTTTCTCAACTGACCAATTTCAGGAGGGATCGTACCAGTGATATTATTTGTGTCATAGGTTCAACATGGACAGGAAATAAGTGTGCTGACGTGTTGGAGCAGTATGTATGGGCAGCTCAAGTTTCTCCATCTAGGCTATTGGTATATCCCCAGTAAGAGCAACTCCAAGAGATTAGCCAAAAGAAGTATCTAAATTTAGTGATTTAGCTATTCTCTAAAATGAATCTCACCCAAAAAAACAAGACTACTCCAACAGGCTATCTAAACTAGAGGGCGCGCGGTGGGTCGCGTACGCGCGGGAATGGGGCGCAGCGTGCGGGAAGGAAACGCCGACCGCGCCAAGAGGCTAGATGGTGAGCGAGGTAGGCTATCCAAAAATAGAGAGCGAAGGAGCAGGGATGGAGAGCTACTAAATTTGGAGAGTCATTTACAGAGTCTATTGGAGACGTTTTTTCTCCAATAATAGCCAAATTTACCTTTAGAAAATGATTTAGCTCTTCTCTTGGAGTTGCTCTAAGGCTGTTGTTTGATAAGTCCATACAGTAAATGAGGTGCAGTCTGTTGATCCAGGCTGGAATTATCCCGATGAGCCGGTTGTTAGGTAGATCTAGAATATCCAATTTTGTTAGATTTGCTAGGCAATGAGGTATTTCCCCAAGACGTTTGGCAATTATTCATGAGCAGAATTCTAAGTTTCTCAAAGCCATCAATTGTTTGATCCAGTGGCGGAGGAGCCGATAGGGCAAGGTCTGGCCCAAGCCAGACCTTGAATTTTTCAGACGGGCGTAGCCGGCGGGCGGCGGTGTCAGCTAACCTCCGGCGAACACTGAGTTTACACACGCACACGAGAACTGGAATGGCAAAACAGTTCACAGGAGACGATGGTTTTGCGCTGCGTAACTGAAGCAGCTTTTCTCGTTTTCTTCAGATCTTTATTATAGCCAGTAATACAAGACCAAGTAAACTAACAACCCACTACTCGACTCAACCGGATCACTCCGGAAATCTAGCTAACAAATCAAAACAGAACCGCGTTGAATCGCCCGTGCAGGACCGAATCAACCGGGAGCTAAAACCTGACGCAAACTGAAGAAAAATACTGACGAAGCTGAAACTGACGAAAAACCGACAAACACCAACTCTGATGGAGATCCGACAAAACCAGCAGCGCAGGATTACCAAGGACTACAGGCGGGAGGCGGGTGGGCGGGACTCGAGCATAGCCGCACGCCCGCACCGCATAGACCATCGTCCTCCCTCCCGTTCTACTCATCCCCACGTCGGCTCGTGCTCCAACAACCCTCCGTCCCGTCCCCCCGAGAGGCGAGACGCGACCCCAACCGAGATCTCTCATCTCACGCGCTGCTCCACGAGCCGGAGCCCCGCGGCGGCGGTCACGAGGAGGAGGCCGCCATGGAGGCGTCTTCGTGGGACGCCCTCCGCAAGCAGGCCGCCTCTCGAGAGCAGTCGGGCGGCGGGCGGGCGGCGGGCGGCGGGAGGCGGGCGGGCGACATGTAATACCCCAAATTGTATAAAGGGAAACATTAGAGGTAAGTAAAGGGGAGAGTAAAGTTTTGCCGTCAGACCCATTGACTTTTAGAGAGTCGATTTAGTATCGCTCGCAGAGGTTCCCAGACCACCCCAGGACAGTCGGCACCGTCTAGAGAGCCGAGTAGCGCCCTCAGAGGTTCCCAGACCGCCTAGGGGTAGTCGGCATCATCTCGCGACATGGGTTTTCTTCATCCGGCAATTCCAACCTTACCTTTTACCGACTTACCGTTGCAGTAAAGGAAATCCCAAAGCTAGCTCAGTATCAGACCAAAATGCCCCTAAGCAATCAATTGTATGGGAAAGGAAGGGAAGGGCATGCCAGTCATTTCAGTGCAAAGGGCAGCCCAACCCTGCCTTATAAAGCCAATGCACCGTATCAAGCCTCATCTCCTCAACTCTTTCTCAGTTAGGATAAGAACGAAGCCAGTAGAGCACACTCCACTCCTCACGGCCAAACTGAGAAAAAAAAACCAAGTACCTTCATCAACCAAGATTAAGCCAGCCAAATAAGAGCCTAAGGAGAGGAGCGTGAAGACGAAGGAGTCAAGCGACGGCCATCGACATGGAGCCCGAAGGAGAGGGAGCTCAGAAGGCTTGAACGTGAGGACGGCGCCTACGACGATCAAGGACGTCGGCGATCTCCGAGCGCGCGCCAAGCCATCACTGAGTAAGTCCATCCCCCAACCCCATGGCACCACACGAACACAGAGAGAAAAGTCGGGGTGGCGCTCGGTGGCCATGGCTATGACCATGGTCGGCCGGAGCAGCCACCTTGGATGGCGAGCTAGAGGGACGAACGGGAGGCATGGCACCGGCCGGCTTTGAGCCGCGGCCGGTGAGCCCGAGGAGGCCCGTACCGAGGGGAGCCCGGGGTGGCCGGCGCCGCCGACTATCGGCGCTAGCCAGGGCCAGACCCGAGGCAAGGGGGCGCGGAGAGGAGCAGAGCCGCAGAGGGGCTGGAGGGGAAGCACCGCCGACGTCGTGGGGACGGCCGACCGGCCCGGCCGGCTTGGGAGGAGCCGCCGGTGGCGCTCCGGATCCACGGGCCGAGGCCCTTCGTACCGCTAGCCACCGAGAGGAAGAGAGGGGAGGCGAGTGGAGGGGGGCCGACGAGCTGTGCCGCCGGCGAGCCGTCTCGTCGCCGCGGCCGGCCGCGTGCCGCCGCGCAGCAGGGGAGGTCGCCCGCGCGCGAGAGGGGAGGAAAGTAGAGGGGGGCGGCAGGAGGAGCCGCCGGCGGTGAGGGGGTCGCCGGCCGGCCCTGCGCCGCCGCGCCGCCCCTGGTGAGGCCGGCGGGAGGAGAGGCCCGTTCGGCCAGGTGGAGTATGGGGAGAGAGAGAGCCAGGTGAGGTGGGGAGAAAAGAAAGGGAAGAGAGAAGGAAAAGGAAAAAAAAAAGAGGCCAGTTCGGCCGCAAGGAATGAAGGAAATAGGAGAAAAAAAGGGAAAAGAAGAGAAAAGAGAAGAAAAGAAAAGAAAAGAGGAGAAAAAAGAAAAAAAAGAAGGGGTTTGGCACCTGCGTGTCGGGACCTTGACCCTGTACATTCTACGCTTGCGTCGAGTCAGCGCGTAGGATCGTTGATATTCATTTAAGCTCTGGATTTTTATTTTGCCGTTGAGTCGGGGGGACATGTACGCAGGTGGAGTTTCCGGGTCGGAGCCGTCCACGCGTTATCCCCGAGGCTAACCAGGCAAGTGCTTTGTAAAACGGTGAATATGGGTAGTGATTTCTGATAAATGAGTGATGATGCATTTCTTACCGTGTTGGTGGTAAGTTTTACTATTTCCGGATGATGCTCTGCTTATCAGGTTAGGGTAAGTTTACCATTTCCGGGTGCATGATGAGAATGATGAATGATAAACGTTGAGACATGGCATGTTGATATGCATAAAATGAGAACTTGCATTGCATGCATGTCATGAAAAGAGATGGTTTTGGTCCACGTTGAGTGGACGCTCCACGGGAGTGGAGTTTGAGGTCCCCGTATGAAAGTACGGGCTACTGAGGTCCCCGTATGAAACAGGACGGGCTTGAGGTCCCCGCATGAAACAGGGCGGGCTTGGGTGAGCATCGACGGGTGCTCACTCTGCTATACCGGTATAGACTAAAGAGTTGAGAAAGAGATGCATGAGCATGTGCATGATGAATAGTTCATCGGAACGTAGAGTGGTTAAATGGAAAAGTGGATAAAGAAACGGGAATGATTATGGTCTAATGGATGAACCTGTTATTTGCTGTTTTGCTTTGTACTTGCTGAGTCGGTGGACTCAGCCTTGCTTTGTTGATGTTTTTTTAGGTGACCGTTGAGGACGTCAGGCGGGCGGGATTAGCACATGAATGATCAGCACGAACCAGTAGCACTTTTGGATCACCTTTTGTTAATGTACTTTAGCTTTTACTAAGCTGGAGTATCCACTAGAAATGCTATGATGTAACTGAACGCAGCATAATAAATAAATTAGTGTTGGTTTTAAATTTCTTCTCCTGTGTTGTTATGGTAAGAGTTGCAGAGGTGGTAGCATCTTGGCCCAGGGAGTGGGCGGGGTGTTACAGTTGGTATCAGAGCGGGCGTTAGGTCCGTGGTAAAGAAACTTGATAACTTAGTTTAATTATTCAGCTAAAAATTTGATTTAGGCCTAAATGAAAAAAAATTAAAATTTGACACACTGGTGCACCATAGGTTGGGAATGGGTCTTGCAACGCGTTTACGATTTTCGCTAGCTTTGATATTAATTTGTGCTGAGAAATAAATGTTTGTTTGGCTGTCTGTCGTGAACAGATATGCCGAGAGGTAGAGGGCGTGGACGTGGCCGTGGAGGCCGTGGCCGTGGCCGTGGTCATTCCCAAGCGGAGCCACCGCTTGAGGTTCCGCAGGAGGCACCTGATGCGGAGGTTGCTTCTGCCGAACATTCTGTAGCTAGAGATCCGGCAAGGACTTCGGCCTTGCTGCAAGAGTTCATGGAGGAGGTCCGTGCGCTTCGTCGTCAAGCGCCGGCAGCCGCTGCTGCGGTTGTACCTGCTGATGCCCCTGTTGCCGTTCCGGTCGCACAGGAGGCAAGAATGGGCCTTCGTGAGTGGTTGGCCCTGCGACTAGACTCCTTTGATGGTTCGGGCACACCAGTCCAGGCTGCGGATTGGTTGCGCTACATGGAGAGGCAATTCGAAGCCCTTGAGATGAGCTCTCAGTTGAAAGCTCGCTTTGTGGCTTTCCAATTGAAGGGTCAGGCGGACATCTGGTGGGAAGGGGTTCTTTCAGCCAGGACTCCTGCCCAGGGTCCCGCTACATGGGAAGTCTTCAAAGAACAGTTCAAGGCGAAGTATTACCCAGATTCTTTTGTGGAAAGTATGGAGGTCGCTCTATCAACCTTCGTACAGGGAAAGATGACCGTAGCTGAGTACGAGGCAGCATTCAACAACCTGATCCGCTTCGTGCCATCGGTCGCGAATAACGACCTTGAGAAGGCCAAAAGGTTCCGCCGAGGACTAAACGCTGAGTTTCGGCATGTCATGGGAGCTACTGCACCGCGCGACTTTAGGTCCGTGGTGGAGCAGGCCAGAGGGATGGAGCTGGAGATGCAGCTCACTAAAGGGCTGCAACCCTCTGGTGGTCCGAGCACTTCTGGTGGTGACCAGAAGAGGAGCTACACTGAAGGGGGTGGGTCATCGCAGCGGCCCGCTCCCAAGAAGTCCAAGTGGGGCCAGCGTCCCCCACAACCGTCCAAGTCTAAGACTTCGAGGCTGTCTTCTTCAGTGCCTCGTTCTTCATCGGCAACTCCAGCCTTGCGTCCTGTTCCAGGGCAAGGCATGATCTGTTTTAAGTGCGGAGAGGGACACCGTGCTGCTGAGTGTTCCTGGACTGGGAACTGTCGGCATTGTGGCTTGCCAGGCCACAAAATGTCGGTTTGTCGTCAGAATCCCGCTAGCATCATCAAGTGGGAGCCAGTATCTTCATCTTCGTCAAATACTACACCTCGGGGGTCAGTCCAGATGATGGCGGCTGCCCCTGTGCTGCAGCCTCCTTTATCTTGGGCTCCACCCGCTGGGTATTATTGGCATCCTGCACCGACTGCTCCATTTCAGCATGCTACATCACCTCCAGTTCTGTTGCCGCCACAGCAGAGCGTTGGGGCTCTTGTCGCCCCGACACCACCCGGAGTCTACTCACTGCCTGCTGCTGAGTCCGCGAGTCGACCTGACGTGGTGACAGGTACCCTGCTAGTGGACTCATGTGAAGCCCTTGTTCTTTTCGACTCTGGTGCTACATATTCTTTTGTGTCTCGGGAGTTTGTTGGGAAGGCCAAGTTGAGTGTCCAACAAATTTCTCAATCAGTTGTGGTTAGTACCCCGAGAGGAATCCTAGCGAGCTCTACAGTATGCCCTGGCTGTGTGGTTGCAATAGATGGAGAGGAATTTGTTGCCAACCTCATGGTTATTCAGTTGGAGCCATTTGATGTTATCCTTGGCATGGATTGGTTGCATCGATACCAAGCCGTGATTTCCTGCTTCTGGAGGACAGTCTCTTTGCAAGCTCCTTCGGGGAAGGAGATAATCTTTCAGGGGAATGCACCCACGTGTTCCCTCTTTGTGTTGGCCAGCCTGTTCCCTGGCCGACGTACAATGAAGTCTGGGTTATTTCTAGCCCTTACGGAGAAGCCAAGTGCGCAATTGCACATTGAGGATATTCCTGTGGTGTGTGAGTATCCCGATGTGTTTCCTGGAGAGCTTCCGGGTATGCCACCTAAGCGAGATGTGGAGTTCAGAATTGATCTTGTTCCTGGCACAAGACCTATCTCCATGTCTCCCTACCGTTTGGCACGACCATTGCAAGAGGAGTTGAAAAAGCAGTTGGACGAGTTGCTGTCCAAAGGCATGATTCGTCGCAGTGTGTCACCTTGGGGAGCCCCTGTCTTATTCACTGAGAAAAAGGATGGGAGTTGGCGCATGTGTATAGATTACCGTGCTCTTAATCAGGTGACCATCAAGAATAAATACCCATTGCCTCGCATCGAGGACCTGTTTGATCAATTGAAAGGAGCCAAGGTGTTCTCCAAAATTGATCTGCAGTCTGGGTATAATCAAATCCGAGTGCGCGAGCAAGATATTGAAAAAACAGCATTCTCCACAAGATATGGGCACTATGAGTTTACAGTTATGTCTTTTGGACTGACAAATGCCCCTGCTATCTTCATGGAGACGATGAACAGTATGCTACACAAGTATCTGGATGACTTTGTAGTGGTGTTCATCGATGATATCTTGATTTATTCCAAGACGGAGGAAGAGCATGAGCAGCATCTGAGACTCGTGCTTGAGACTTTGAGGAAGAATCAGTTCTTTGCCAAATTGAAGAAGTGTGAGTTTTGGATCTCTGAAGTGAGCTTCCTGGGTCATGTAATTAACCAGGAAGGCGTTTCAGTTGATCCAAGCAAGATTTCCACTGTCGTGGAGTGGAAGAGGCCATCTAGTGTTAAAGAAGTGAGGAGTTTCCTTGGCCTAGCTGGTTATTACCGGCGTTTTGTGAAAGACTTCTCTCTCATTGCCAAGCCAATGTCTCAACTCACACGGAAAGGTGTGAAATTCCAGTGGACCGATGATTGTGAGCACAGCTTTAGAACTCTGAAAGAGAAGTTGGTAACTGCTCCTGTTCTCACACTTCCTGAGCCGGGGAAGCGTTTCACGGTCTACTCGGATGCGTCTCGAGTAGGTCTGGGTTGCGTGCTTATGCAAGACAATAAAGTGATCGCGTATGCTTCGCGACAGTTGAAGAAGCATGAGCAGAATTACCCTACCCATGATTTAGAGCTTGCCGCAGTGGTTTTCGCTCTAAAAATTTGGAGGCATCATTTGTATGGAGAGTCTTGTGATATTTTCACTGACCACAAAAGCCTCAAATACATTTTCACTCAGAAGGAGCTGAATTTGAGGCAGCGGAGGTGGTTAGAGTTGATTAAAGACTACGATCTTACACTGCAGTACCATCCGGGCAAGGCAAATGTGGTTGCTGATGCCCTTAGTCGGAAGATGACACCCTCCACTCTGGATTGTCTCGTTGCTGACTTTGAACGGATGGGAATTTCTTATTGTTTTGCTGGCACAGCACAGGCTGAGATGCAGCTGTCGCTGGAATCAGCACTCCCAGAGCGAGTAAAAGAGGCGCAACAGCATGATCGATTGCTACAGCAAGTGAGAAAGCGGCTTGATGAAGGAAAGACGGGGGATTTCAGCCTTGATGAGTCAGGCGCAATGCGGTTTAAAGGCCGCCTTTGCGTGCCTCAGAAGGCTCAGGTCAAGGATGATATTTTGAGAGAGACTCATCGTACCCCGTACACGGTGCATCCTGGTGAGACCAAGATGTATCGTGATCTCAAAAAGAACTTCTGGTGGAAGAGGATGAAAGTGGATATCGCCAAATATGTGGCATCTTGCGGGGTTTGCCAGCAAGTAAAGGCTGAGCACAAGCGCCCCGCTGGGCTATTGCAGCCTTTGGAGGTTCCTCAGTGGCCATGGGATGATATCACCATGGATTTCGTAGTCGGCTTACCTCGTACCCAGCGAGGTAAGGATGCGATTTGGGTAGTGGTGGACCGGTTCAGTAAGTCCGCGCACTTCATTCCCATTCGCACCACGAACTCAGCAAGTGAGTTGGCACCCATTTATGTGCGAGAAATAGTGAGGTTGCATGGTGTGCCTAAGACCATAGTTTCGGACAGAGACGCCAAATTTGTCTCCAAATTTTGGGAGAGCTTGCAGGGCGCTCTGGGCACGAAACTCCAGTTCAGTACTGCTTTCCACCCACAGACGGATGGACAGTCTGAACGCACTATTCAGACACTAGAGGACATGTTGAGGTCCTGTGTTCTGTCCTGGAGGGGTAGCTGGGAGGATCATTTGGCACTCACGGATTTGCCTATAACAACAGCTACCACTCCAGTGTTCGAGCAGCGCCGTTTGAGGTTTTGTATGGGCGAAAATGTAGATCGCCACTGTGTTGGGATGCAGTGGGCGAGAAGGCTGTTTTGGGGCCAGATTGGGTCCAGCAAACAGTAGAGCGAGTGGCAGAGATTAGACAGAATCTGCTAGCTGCCCAGAGTAGGCAGAAGAGCTACGCAGATGTCAGAAGGCGAGAACTAGAGTTCAAAGTGGGGGATCAGGTGCTCCTAAGGGTATCTCCCACCAAAGGCATAGTACGATTTGGTACCAAAGGGAAGCTTAGCCCGAGGTACATTGGGCCATTTCTAATTCGGGAACGGATTGGAAAGTTGGCATATCGTTTGGATCTCCCTGACTCCATGCGAGGAGTGCATGATGTGTTTCATGTGTCGATGTTGAGAAAGTATTTGCGAGATCCAGAGCATGAGATTGTGTTAGAACCGGTGTCTATAAAGCAAGACCTCACCTTCGAGTCCCGTCCAGTTCGGATTCTGGAGGAATCAGAGAAGGTGTTGAGGCATAAAACGATAAAGTATGTTAAAGTGCTTTGGACACATCAGTCTGAGCGAGAAGCGACATGGGAGTTGGAGTCTCGCATGCGCGAGAAGTACCCGGACTTGTTCTCCATGGGTACGAGTTAATGTTATGTTATGTGCAGTTTATTATATTTTGTTCATTCGTGTATATTGTTGAATACCAGAATTCGGGGTCGAATTCTGTTAAGGGGGGTAGAATGTAATACCCCAAATTGTATAAAGGGAAACATTAGAGGTAAGTAAAGGGGAGAGTAAAGTTTTGCCGTCAGACCCATTGACTTTTAGAGAGTCGATTTAGTATCGCTCGCAGAGGTTCCCAGACCACCCCAGGACAGTCGGCACCGTCTAGAGAGCCGAGTAGCGCCCTCAGAGGTTCCCAGACCGCCTAGGGGTAGTCGGCATCATCTCGCGACATGGGTTTTCTTCATCCGGCAATTCCAACCTTACCTTTTACCGACTTACCGTTGCAGTAAAGGAAATCCCAAAGCTAGCTCAGTATCAGACCAAAATGCCCCTAAGCAATCAATTGTATGGGAAAGGAAGGGAAGGGCATGCCAGTCATTTCAGTGCAAAGGGCAGCCCAACCCTGCCTTATAAAGCCAATGCACCGTATCAAGCCTCATCTCCTCAACTCTTTCTCAGTTAGGATAAGAACGAAGCCAGTAGAGCACACTCCACTCCTCACGGCCAAACTGAGAAAAAAAAACCAAGTACCTTCATCAACCAAGATTAAGCCAGCCAAATAAGAGCCTAAGGAGAGGAGCGTGAAGACGAAGGAGTCAAGCGACGGCCATCGACATGGAGCCCGAAGGAGAGGGAGCTCAGAAGGCTTGAACGTGAGGACGGCGCCTACGACGATCAAGGACGTCGGCGATCTCCGAGCGCGCGCCAAGCCATCACTGAGTAAGTCCATCCCCCAACCCCATGGCACCACACGAACACAGAGAGAAAAGTCGGGGTGGCGCTCGGTGGCCATGGCTATGACCATGGTCGGCCGGAGCAGCCACCTTGGATGGCGAGCTAGAGGGACGAACGGGAGGCATGGCACCGGCCGGCTTTGAGCCGCGGCCGGTGAGCCCGAGGAGGCCCGTACCGAGGGGAGCCCGGGGTGGCCGGCGCCGCCGACTATCGGCGCTAGCCAGGGCCAGACCCGAGGCAAGGGGGCGCGGAGAGGAGCAGAGCCGCAGAGGGGCTGGAGGGGAAGCACCGCCGACGTCGTGGGGACGGCCGACCGGCCCGGCCGGCTTGGGAGGAGCCGCCGGTGGCGCTCCGGATCCACGGGCCGAGGCCCTTCGTACCGCTAGTCACCGAGAGGAAGAGAGGGGAGGCGAGTGGAGGGGGGCCGACGAGCTGTGCCGCCGGCGAGCCGTCTCGTCGCCGCGGCCGGCCGCGTGCCGCCGCGCAGCAGGGGAGGTCGCCCGCGCGCGAGAGGGGAGGAAAGTAGAGGGGGGCGGCAGGAGGAGCCGCCGGCGGTGAGGGGGTCGCCGGCCGGCCCTGCGCCGCCGCGCCGCCCCTGGTGAGGCCGGCGGGAGGAGAGGCCCGTTCGGCCAGGTGGAGTATGGGGAGAGAGAGAGCCAGGTGAGGTGGGGAGAAAAGAAAGGGAAGAGAGAAGGAAAAGGAAAAAAAAAAGAGGCCAGTTCGGCCGCAAGGAATGAAGGAAATAGGAGAAAAAAAGGGAAAAGAAGAGAAAAGAGAAGAAAAGAAAAGAAAAGAGGAGAAAAAAGAAAAAAAAGAAGGGGTTTGGCGCCTGCGTGTCGGGACCTTGACCCTGTACATTCTACGCTTGCGTCGAGTCAGCGCGTAGGATCGTTGATATTCATTTAAGCTCTGGATTTTTATTTTGCCGTTGAGTCGGGGGGACATGTACGCAGGTGGAGTTTCCGGGTCGGAGCCGTCCACGCGTTATCCCCGAGGCTAACCAGGCAAGTGCTTTGTAAAACGGTGAATATGGGTAGTGATTTCTGATAAATGAGTGATGATGCATTTCTTACCGTGTTGGTGGTAAGTTTTACTATTTCCGGATGATGCTCTGCTTATCAGGTTAGGGTAAGTTTACCATTTCCGGGTGCATGATGAGAATGATGAATGATAAACGTTGAGACATGGCATGTTGATATGCATAAAATGAGAACTTGCATTGCATGCATGTCATGAAAAGAGATGGTTTTGGTCCACGTTGAGTGGACGCTCCACGGGAGTGGAGTTTGAGGTCCCCGTATGAAAGTACGGGCTACTGAGGTCCCCGTATGAAACAGGACGGGCTTGAGGTCCCCGCATGAAACAGGGCGGGCTTGGGTGAGCATCGACGGGTGCTCACTCTGCTATACCGGTATAGACTAAAGAGTTGAGAAAGAGATGCATGAGCATGTGCATGTGCATGATGAATAGTTCATCGGAACGTAGAGTGGTTAAATGGAAAAGTGGATAAAGAAACGGGAATGATTATGGTCTAATGGATGAACCTGTTATTTGCTGTTTTGCTTTGTACTTGCTGAGTCGGTGGACTCAGCCTTGCTTTGTTGATGTTTTTTTAGGTGACCGTTGAGGACGTCAGGCGGGCGGGATTAGCACATGAATGATCAGCACGAACCAGTAGCACTTTTGGATCACCTTTTGTTAATGTACTTTAGCTTTTACTAAGCTAGAGTATCCACTAGAAATGCTATGATGTAACTGAACGCAGCATAATAAATAAATTAGTGTTGGTTTTAAATTTCTTCTCCTGTGTTGTTATGGTAAGAGTTGCAGAGGTGGTAGCATCTTGGCCCAGGGAGTGGGCGGGGTGTTACACGACAGGCCGGCGCCCCACCTCATTTTTTCCCCGTCCTCCGCCACTGGTTTGATCCTTTGGTATGGTCTCACCATTGAAGTTACGTACTGCCTATAATCAGGGTGCGGAGGTTCCTGAAGCTCTTGAGGATTTGATGTGTACCCATGATATTTGTGAAGGAGTTATTTGCAAGTGATATGAATGAGAGGGATTTCAGATTTCTTGTTCTAGGCGGGAGCTGGCCATGAAAATTGTTACTAGACAGCTGCAGCGCGACTATATTGCTGCAAGAATGTATGCTTCCTGGAAAGGTGCCTGTGAAGTTGCAGAAAAGATCTAGAACTGTTAGATTGGATAGGTTGGAGAAGTAGACCTTGGCAAGCTCTCCACCGAAGTCGTTGCCCCTGAGGTTGATGAGTTTGAGATTTCGGCAATTGCCTAGAGCCGGTGGCATTTCCCCGGACATGCTGTTGTGGTCCAGGTGGAGCTTCTCAAGTCTCTTGAGCTGGCCTATAGAATCCGGTACCTCACCGGTAAGCCCATTCTTTCTCAGATTAAGGACAGTCAGATTGGCGAGTTTGACGATGTTTGCACTGTTGAGCTCTCCCTGTAAACCATTGCCAGGAAAAGCAAGGTACTACAATGCTGATGCACTGAAGAGCTCATGTGGGATAGTCCCACTGAGATTGTTGTGACCGGCCTTGAGCACTCTTAGCATGGAGCAATTGAAAAGCCCAGCCGGAGTGCCGCCACTGAATTGGTTGTAAGAAAGTTCAAACGCCGCAAAATGGCATGGTGAGCCTGCGCAGAAAGAAGCTGGGATTTGGCCTGTAAAGCTGTTGTGCCTGGCCGGCTGGCCCTGAGCTCCAACAGATTGTTCATCACCTCCCATGCTGTAGATGGAAGGTGTCCTCTAAAGAAGTTCAGTAAAATGTTCAGTATATGCAGAGGCCGGAATTCGGTAGTCGAAAATGGCAGCCCTGGCAGGACGCCTGAGAGGCAGTTGAAGCTGACTTCGATGATGGGGACGCTCCCGGAGTACAGGAGCTCCACCGGCAGGCTTCTAGTGAGCGAGTTGCAGGACAGGTTGACGTGCAGCAGTCCTGTGAGGTTGCCAAGCGACGGCGAGATGGGCCCCTGGAAGCCCTTCAAAGCCAGGGAGACACGAGTCACTGTTCCATTCCGGCGACAGGTGATGCCTTCCCACCTGCAGCAGTCAGTGCCATTCAGCCAGGACGCGGCGAGGCTGCCGCTGACATCCGGTGCGGGGTCAGCGTCGGCGAGGAAGTCCAGCAGCGAGGGCTGTTCTTGCACTGCACAAGTCTATTGTTAGTAGCGCCATGACGATGATGATGGCTATTACTCCGAAGAAACGGCTGAAACTTCTGCCATGATAACTGGAGGCAGAGGACAGGTGGTGGTGCAAAGCATTTGGAAGGATGTTGGCAAATAAAGGGGCAAGGGAATGAACTAGATGGTAGATGCTAAGCCTACTTAAAGAGTAAAGTCCATTACCGGCCCTTAAACTTTTTATGTTGTGTCATCCCGGTCCTTAAATTTTCAAAGTTTGGCAATATCCTATGTAGTTGTAGCGAGTTTTTTGCTATTTTAGTACCCTCTAAAGCGGGCTTCTCTAAAATAGTACCGATACCGTGGGCTTCTCTAAAACGGTACTGTTAATGATCTATCTACTCCATAATAGTACTCCACTTTATTTTCTTGTTCTTTTCTGATTTTTACTCCCTAAACTACCTAAAGTACCCCTTCTAATTTGATTTCGATCTAATCAAATCGCTTCAAACGATTCACTTTGATTCTGTTCGAAGGAGCCCCGAAGCAGTCGTCCATGATTTACGATTCTGATGCAAACAGAAAGACGCAATGCAGAGTGGAGAGAGAAGCAACCACTCAGTTCCAGAGGGATCTAATCGTGTTCAAGGCATAAGCAAGTGAACAACTCGTCAGTCAAAGAGGCAATAGACTATTAGCAGTTTAACAGAGGAAAGGTAAGCTAGATTACGAGCTTTCTCTGTTGCCCCAAGTATGATGAAGAATCTAAGATACAGCAGCAGACTGAAACAAGCGGTGTCAATAGTCAAAAGGCAACTAGGGAAGAAACACAAGACACATCACATTGGCTAAGCCTGGCAATGGAAACAACTGGGAAATCAAGTCCCAGGGAGCCAAACAGAAACATCCATACAACAGCTACTATCTGTAGGAATAGATTATTCTCCTTTCGACAACATAAATATCTCGGGAAGCAAACAAGGACTCGTCCATGATCTACATGTCTGACACAAACTCAGAATGCAAAGCAGAGCAGAAGAGAAGCGACCACCAGTGGGCGACTGCTTCGAGGCTCCTTCGAACAGAATCAAAGTGAATCGTTTGAAACGATTTGATTAGATCGAAATCAAATTAGGAGGGGTACTTTAGGTAGTTTAGGGAGTAAAAATCAGAAAAGAAAAAGAAAATAAAGTGGAGTGCTATTATGGAGTAGATAGATCATTAACAGTACCGTTTTAGAGAAGCCTACGGTATCAGTACTATTTTAGAGAAGCCCGCTTTCGAGGGTACTAAAATAGCAAAAAACTCAGTTGTAGCAGTGAACTTTTTATGCTGTGTCATCCCGGTCCATAAGACTTTCAAAAGAAATTGTCACACTTTGAAAGTTTAAGGACCGGGATGACACACTTTAAAAGTTTATGGACCAGGATGACATAGCATAAAAAGTTTAAGGATCGGTAATGGACTTTACTCCTACTTAAACATTTGAACAGAAAGGAAAATGACATGAAAGAAAGGAGGATAGCATGCTAGCTCGCGCTGTTCGTCTGATTGTTACCAACGAATATGCGATGAAGCCGACTTGGAGGCAAAGATCGAATGCGGATTCGCTTAATTGCATTTCTAATCTGACGGCCAAGTGACATCGTGCGCTATCCAATTCAGCAGATGAAAGATGGGTGTCGCCGGGCAAGGTTTGGCCATTTGACATGATCGTAGTATCTTTCTAACTACTAGTTTTACTGCTAATGATAAGTGTTATGTCGGAAAGGGAAAAATCAAGATTGCTATCTTGACCCGGACGTTCGGAGCTGCTACAAGACAGACAGCAGACAGCCAGAAAAAATACTGTTTGTGACTACATCATCTTGATGTCACAAGCTATGGTAAAAGGAGGTCAAGTTATGCACAACCCCCCCTTTATTGGTACATCAACAAACAAACGAACTGATGGCCTTTACAGACAAAAAAGAATCAACCCAGAATATACAAAATGCACAGCTAATCCTTTCAATTTTCAGTGTTTCAAAATGCCTACTCTTGGTTTCTCTTCAGTTCTGGGACCTAATGTTGTCAGGCAAGAAGAGATACCGGAATTTTGAGTCGAACGGGACGATGCTAAAACTGCGCACTCCAAGAAGCCGCTGCTTGCGCGACGATGAAGTATCTTGGATCGCTGCGACTTGGTCCGGTGTTAGGTGACGGCAGATCCAATCCGCAAGCAGAGAGTCCTCCACGGTGCCCTTGGCATAGCTCTGCAGTAACTTTGGGACTAAGAGCTTTCCTTTGTCATTTATGCCAACTGATGCTTGGATGTAGTCTCTCATTGATTCTTGAAGCTCCTGCCGAACATTCTCGACGGAGAAAATCCTGACCTGTTTGATAGCAATTTGTCATTTCCAAAATGTGGATTGGCAGGAACTCAGATTCCACGATTCTTATGTTTTTGCTAGGAATACTGGAACAACTCAAAAAGCAAAACCAGCTCTGAAAGATTATTTGTCTTATCGTGTTTTAGAGATGTACAGTAATGCTCATTGCACATATGTAATACTAGCAGTGATGAAGGTTTTATCTCTCAAGGTCTCAAAAATAAAAAAAAAGGTTTCTCAAGGTCTCAAAAATAAACAAAAAGGTTTTAACTCTCAAGAACTAAAGATGAAAGCACATGAAGTATTTCATCTGAATTATATAGCGCATCCTTAATAGTTAATTTTATCAAGCTAAACCAAGAGTATAACAAAAACATGCTGGTAGCTTTCGTTTCTTTAACAGATTGGGCGTGTATACATACATGTTCACAGGACAGACAAGATAAAGTCGATTCACTTACAGCAGGTGAAGAGAACATTCCACAACAAAGTGCAAACAACACCAGGGGCTCGGTCTCATCCACCGAGTATTTCTTGTGCTCCTCGGTAACTCTGAACTTGTGAAGGGCTAACATCAAAGACTGAAAAGAAGGAAAACAGTTAAACAGCAAGATGCATCGCAACTTGCATGACAAACAAATGAAATTGACGAATGAGGAACAGAGTAATACAAGTTGTGGCCGGTGTACCGGAGTCTTCATCTTTAGAATCACAAACTCTATTTCAGCTGCACTCAAGGACTGTCCACCAACCATGTAACAGGCCTGCAACATTAGCTCAAGTTGGTTAAATATATTATTAAAGAGACATGAGTATAAATCAAAAAGATACTACATTAGACAAACCTTTTGCATTAGCGAGAAAAGCTTAATGTCATTCCCGGGAACCCCATATGCTAAATATGCCTGCAAGATAACATGGACAACATTCAGCAAGCAAGCAATCATAAGCAACAGCAATGCATGATCCAGAATAAATGGCAGTGCGAACACAGAGCAGGAACTGGTTTTTAAATAAATCACTCACTAGTACTACTAAGAAATTGGAGCTACTACAAAAACTATGGTGACATAATACTAAGCACTGTTGCCTTCAAAATTCCCCCTTCATTAAAACAGCACACTATTTTGCTTAAGGAAGAATGAATACAAGTTCATCTTTCTATCTATGCTAAACAAATCAGTAACAGATGGTACTTACATGCATTATTAAGGCATTGTACAGGTTAATCCAAAATGCTAACCGCTCATCTTTCTATCTATGCTAAACAAATCAGTAACAGATGGTACTTACATGCATTATTAAGGCATTGTACAGGTTAATCCAAAATGCTAACCGCTCATCACAGTTCATACAAGTAGGATCAACCTTTGATAGTTGCTCCACGAGGGACCTGCAGACAAGAATAGCTAAAACAGTTAATGGCAATGCCTTAAAAGTCATGTTATGGCATGAAGAACATCATTTGTTTACAAAACCAACACCAACTAGTGCTTTATTGCATTATAAGGTAGAATAAAACAATTGCAAAAACTTCAATTACAAATGCAGCTTCTGTGGTAACATTTTTCTCACATATGTAATATGGCGTCATATCATGTGCTTCATTATTACTCTAGTTCCTCGAAATTCTACCAGACTGTTAGTATTAATAGCTTTAGACAAGGGTTCAACAGGAAACCTGAACTTTTTCAGAGAATCGGATGCATATTCAAGTTGTTCCTTGCCAACATACATCCAAGACACTTCAGCTACTGAACAATAGTTTCCAATGTCTCTTCGGGCTTCATTCACATTAACATTGTATGGATCGAAGTTTCCTACTTCATCAATAATATCATCACCGTGGTTTAAGTAAACTGAAGGACTTCGTAGCACTGAGGCCATTAAGGATGAATCTGACACAGACGTCAATGTTGAGCCAGATAGATGTTCTGCTGATGAAGATGAATTATCAGAAGACACCTTTGGTGATATCTTGGATGATTCAGATAAACGAAGAAAGATATCTCTCATGCAGCGCACCATCTCTTCAGAGAGCTGATTTGGATTGTTCCACACATTTCCATTCATGCTGCTTTTTTTCAGATTAGATTGGCCAAATGATAATGCATCTAGTGTCTGATCTTCTTTGCCTTCTTTTTCCATAGAGCATGGCTCTCGCATCTGCAGGAACAAGTTAAAATTTCTTTACTGATAACTTCAAATATTTTGCAGAGAGTACAACTAAAACTGATAAATATGCATGAAATAAGACCTCTTCATCTTGGTGTTTTTCCAACAATATATTTGAAGGGACATCATCACCCTCTTTTCCAACATCCTGTTGGTCTTCAAGTTCAGGGAATAAATCTTCATGCATTGGCTCAGATTCTCCAAACTTCAAATCACTTAATGTTGATATGTGCTTAGAAAGTTAAATAAAGAAACTGTCAGTAATTGCATACCAAAGAAGAACTTTAAAATGAGATTGTTACTATAAAGAAAACTTACTTCCTCCCATGTATAGTTACAAGTTGATGACGGCTGGTCATGTGATGATGCAGATAGTACGCATCCTGGATTATCTTCTGCAAGTAGCCTTTCATTCCTTACATGACACAGTTCGTAGCGTAAGTCATATAGATCCTTCTCAAGCTTTGAGACAGTAATCTCCAAGGAGGCTATGCTAATTATTAGCTCCTGCGCCTGGAAATGAAATGTTAAAAATAATAGGAATTGCTAAACAACACTCGAGTGTTTTTTTACTCAGAGCACTCAGATTTTTTCCCATATATACAATATTTTTCACCCATGTTTGTAACATTTTTCACCCATATATGCAACATTTTTCCTACGTATATAACATTTCTCGGCTATAAAATGTTGCATATATAGGAAAAATGTTACATATAGGGAAAAATGTTGCAAACATGGACGAAAAATATTGCATATATGGGAAAAATTTGAATACTCTGAACCACAAAAAACACTTAAATCTCCCCTAGATAACACTAAAAATAATATTAGAGGGTAGCTATCTACAAACACATGAAACAAATTTCTAATATATGTAAGGGGTGCACCTTGTTTGGAAGCTTTGTAGAGGACTGTATCAGGGAGGCATTATGTGCGATGGCATCTGTCAACGCCAGATGCAATTCGATCTCTTCTTGGAGTTGCCACTGCAATTTCCTAACCTGTAGTATGTAATCAGATCCGAGAATATTAGTTCTTATTCTTTTGAACTTGCAAGACGCATTGTTCCATAACCGAAGTAAGAAATTTCATCAATAAGAACTTCCATTTAACAGGAACACAAGTCATCAGAACTCAAAACAAGCAGAATTATTTCAATTTTAAACAACATTATACTACAGGTACCAAAATTGTGAGATGATGAAGCAAGAAAAGGACTCACTTCCTGCTCGAGCTGCGATCTGTACCGCCGCATGCCGCCCATTCGGTTCCCTTCCCATTTGCCACTACTACCATTGCTGCTATCATCCTACAAAGGAAACACCAGAGCAATCAGGTTCACGGATCACCTGAAACAGTCCTAGAGCCAAGAAACAGACAAGATTGCCGGTTGACGATGAAGCCGGGGTCGAAAACATCTAAAAAATTGCAGAAAGGAATGCAGCAAACAGAGTCTCAAAACCCCAGCATCTACAACACGAGACGGGCGAAGAACAGCAAGGGGAAAGTGACATTTCATTTGGGGCCCTCGAAACAAAATATTCGCACGCGAGCAGACAGCTTGTCTGAAGCTGATGGTGCCCTGCGCTGCCCAATACGGGAAGCACAAAAAACAGCACTGCATTTGCAAAATTCTCGGAGCAAAAATCCTCGCACAAAGAACAAAAATTGCACGTCAATTGTATGGATACTTGACACTTCTATCAGATGGCAGTAATTAACGCTAGCCGAGGAGAAGTTTCAGGAAGAGAGAAGAGTGGGCTTTTGATCAAGAAGACAAGAACCACCAACCCCGGAGCAGCTCGCCGACGCCGACGCGTCGCTGCTCCCCGGCGCCGCCAGATGCGCCGGCCGCTGCGTCGCGCGCGCCAAGCCGCCCGATCTCCTCCCGCCGCCTCCAATCCTCTGCATCGCCCTCTGGATCGAGCCGCCCCTGCACACACAGAGACCAAGAAAAGAGCCAACTTTGAACAAAATTGCTTGAGCCGAAGCACATTTGCAGGCAAGACCCGGAGAAAGAAGAGGCCAAGACTGACAGGGTCACAGAGTGCATCTTGTCAGACGCCGCGGCCACGGCTGCAGCGGTGGCCAGGGCGTCCTCCGCGCGGACGCACAGCATCCACCACCACCGCCGCCACCAATTCTTTAACCTCCCAGAGTCCCAGCAGAGTACGGCGGTACAGCCTCGTCACTAAACTAACCCACTTAAGACATACACCCGGATACAAGGCAAACGACAAGACAGCAGCTCCGCACAAATGACACAGCCTATCGCTAATCACTGTGACGTTGGTGGTGACGATGATGGGTGAGTTCTGATTTAAGGCAGCGGCCGATGTTTTTTCCCCCTGAGCGCTTGCGTAAACCAATCAAACGATAAATCACTTGAATATAATAAACCGTTTTTATATAAAAAAATAAATTATCTTATTTATTTATTGAAGAAAAATATAAGCTAAAAAAATGGAGCCCATAGCTGCCATGACTAGCTAGCTACTGCTAGCTTATAAGCCTTTTGTTCTTTTATGCTTTTGGTTTTTTCGAAAATCGAAACAAACGGAACTTTTTAAAGTGGATTTTTCAAACGGCTTTCCGAGTTCAAAACTGTATGTGTGGTCCATATTGGCATATCTGTCGTCCACTGTCGTATTGAAAAACACAAACAAAATCTATTAACCGCAGCAAAAACCATCAACCACAATCTACAAGAACAAGGCCATAGTTGCACCCATGCCAGTGAAACCACACCTGTCGCCGCCTTCTTCTCTCTAATAATGATTTTGTTGAGACATTGCCGAGGCAAGGGCACCTGAAAAGGCGACGGGAATGGTAGTACAAAGCATGTACAATAGTGTGACGCCAGTTATCTTTAAATCTTAGCACATATGACACAAGATGATGTGGATGAGAGAGAAGACGTATAGGGAATTGGCTGTTTCTCTATTACAACACGATAAACAAGATATTATATATGAAGGAATTATTTATACAGATATATAAAAGATAATCCATTATAAAGCTGTATTTAGTGATGTCGATGATAATATAGAAGGTATTATAGACGACAGTTGTCTATGGCTAGGTTCTTTTGGGCTTGCTGCTTGTGGTTTTTGATTTTTTTTTGCTACAATAATTAGCTTTCAAACGGTGCGTTTTTTCAAGATGGAGTCTATAAATCGATTGTAGTAGACATTGTACTGACTTCAGTTATACTGACCAAAATCACATACGATTGTCTCTCTTTTCGTACTCTCACTCGAGTAAGCAGAATTAAAAAACCATAAGTCAAAAGTCATAAGCTATATAGTCTAAAAAAACCCACCCTATATAGTTGAATGTGCCCTTAGGAAGTGCTCCATCCGGCTCACGACTTCGATTGTGTGCTTTGGTTTCTGATTGAAGTTGTACTATAACGGTTGTTAGATTTTTAAGAAAAAAGTGAGGAAAAATAGAAAGAATGAGAAAAATTAAAAAATATTATATCGTCATGGACAATATAAAGGAAAAAAGAGAAAAAAATCCAAAACCCAAAAACCTAAAAAAAAAGCTAAAATTAGAAACCTATATATTTTAAGTGATTTCTAATTTAAATAAACTGGGAACTAAAAAAAAGACAAAAGCTGAAGCACTTTCGGTGCTAGTTAGCTGAGCCAAGCTCACATCAGGTTCAGGTTGGTCAATTTTGGTTGGGCTGCGTGCTTTGCCAGTGGGGACCGCCACGTAGCCAGAGGTTGTGGAGTTCAGAGTGAAGTGAGATGGTTTGGTGGGGTTGGTGAGCGCGTGAGTAATCGTGCCCTGTGGCCGAATGCACTTGAATTCGGTAGGCGAAAATGCAGAGCGTGTCGGGACTGGAACCCTCAAATTTCACGCGTAGGAGGGAGGAGAGCCCAGCCCAGCTCTTGACTCTTGTATAGTTGTATGGTACAACTCCTAGCTGTTGGTGTTGTACTAGTCAGCAGGAGTATGTTTTTATGTTTGGTGTTCATAAATGTGTTTGTACTACTTGGAGTAGGGTTTATGTGGTTGTTTAGTACTCCTAGCTGTTTGGTGTTGTATGAATGATCGGGTGGTCACACAACACTGCTGAGTTACGAGTGTTTAATGATGCCATTGTGTTTGCAGTACTAATCCTAGGTGGTACTACCTCTACCAGATCTTGAGTGCCGCTTGCCATCTTGAGGAGAGCGGCGTTTGTTTTGGATTATGTTGGAGGTACACGTAGCAGTAAAACTGTGTCTAGCCGTAAACTACTCCTACTGCTGCTAGTAGTAGATCTTGATCGCTTTTGACGAAGATCTGTTTTGTTGCGCATGAAACTTCCTAGGTAAGTTGAGTCCGTAGCCCTAAAACGTACCAGCCATCCGGGTGAAGACTTCAGTCTGGGTCGTGATCTCCGCCGGGATCGGAGCGCAGCTGGAGCCGAGAAGCGGCTGCTTTTTCTTCGTTTGGCCAGCCACCCGCGGCAGGAGACGCGCTTTCCTTGCGTCTTTCCCGTTGGTGTACTCCATAAATATTTACTGTATTTTTAATACGTAAAAATTTCAGCGCACGGTTAATTTATATATTACGGTGACTGAATTTTCTACAATTATAATTTTGTACGCATGCAAATTTCCAACTGATACTAATTTTCTAAAACTATGTTCCCTAAATTATACACAACTACACGCTTCTATGGCTGTTAATTTTCTAAAACTACATTTTAAAGAAATTTTGTATGCCAAATATTTAACTATTTATATCTACATCTGCACCTACCGTTGCTTCTTTCTCGCATCTCCGTTTCTACGCCTGCTAATTTCCTATAACTACGTTAACTAAATTTTCTATACTAAAAATTGTACTAAGCCTGTTTGGGACTGCTCCACTCCAGATTTTGCAGCTCCGCTCCACCTTTGTCTTGCCAAACACCTCCAGCTCCTAAAACTCCGCTCCAAGAAAAAGGTGGAGTTGAGGACCAACTCCACGTTTTTTGTGGAGCACCTCAAGGGGTACTCCAGGATTTGGATTTTTGTACTCTCTCATGGAGTTGGGGCAAAATTACCCACACTTACCACTCGTTAATGAAAACACGGATTCCCTTTCTCCCTCCGTCGGTTTGCCTCCCGTACGCCCGCCCGCGCCCTACGCCGGTACTCGGCCTCGGTAGGCGCCGGTGCGGATGAGCCGATGTTGTTCGACGGCAGCGGGGACCGAGCCGAGGTGGACCCCTCCATGCTCGCCGGCCTTAGCTCGCTCTCCGTCAACTCCGTCCGCGAGATCAACCTGCTTTCCGCGAGATCGGCCTGCTGTCCGCAAGCGTCCGTGTGATATTTTCACTGACCACAAAAGCCTCAAATACATTTTCACTCAGAAGGAGCTGAATTTGAGGCAGCGGAGGTGGTTAGAGTTGATTAAAGACTACGATCTTACACTGCAGTACCATCCGGGCAAGGCAAATGTGGTTGCTGATGCCCTTAGTCGGAAGATGACACCCTCCACTCTGGATTGTCTCGTTGCTGACTTTGAACGGATGGGAATTTCTTATTGTTTTGCTGGCACAGCACAGGCTGAGATGCAGCTGTCGCTGGAATCAGCACTCCCAGAGCGAGTAAAAGAGGCGCAACAGCATGATCGATTGCTACAGCAAGTGAGAAAGCGGCTTGATGAAGGAAAGACGGGGGATTTCAGCCTTGATGAGTCAGGCGCAATGCGGTTTAAAGGCCGCCTTTGCGTGCCTCAGAAGGCTCAGGTCAAGGATGATATTTTGAGAGAGACTCATCGTACCCCGTACACGGTGCATCCTGGTGAGACCAAGATGTATCGTGATCTCAAAAAGAACTTCTGGTGGAAGAGGATGAAAGTGGATATCGCCAAGTATGTGGCATCTTGCGGGGTTTGCCAGCAAGTAAAGGCTGAGCACAAGCGCCCCGCTGGGCTATTGCAGCCTTTGGAGGTTCCTCAGTGGCCATGGGATGATATCACCATGGATTTCGTAGTCGGCTTACCTCGTACCCAGCGAGGTAAGGATGCGATTTGGGTAGTGGTGGACCGGTTCAGTAAGTCCGCGCACTTCATTCCCATTCGCACCACGAACTCAGCAAGTGAGTTGGCACCCATTTATGTGCGAGAAATAGTGAGGTTGCATGGTGTGCCTAAGACCATAGTTTCGGACAGAGACGCCAAATTTGTCTCCAAATTTTGGGAGAGCTTGCAGGGCGCTCTGGGCACGAAACTCCAGTTCAGTACTGCTTTCCACCCACAGACGGATGGACAGTCTGAACGCACTATTCAGACACTAGAGGACATGTTGAGGTCCTGTGTTCTGTCCTGGAGGGGTAGCTGGGAGGATCATTTGGCACTCACGGAGTTTGCCTATAACAACAGCTACCACTCCAGTGTTCGAGCAGCGCCGTTTGAGGTTTTGTATGGGCGAAAATGTAGATCGCCACTGTGTTGGGATGCAGTGGGCGAGAAGGCTGTTTTGGGGCCAGATTGGGTCCAGCAAACAGTAGAGCGAGTGGCAGAGATTAGACAGAATCTGCTAGCTGCCCAGAGTAGGCAGAAGAGCTACGCAGATGTCAGAAGGCGAGAACTAGAGTTCAAAGTGGGGGATCAGGTGCTCCTAAGGGTATCTCCCACCAAAGGCATAGTACGATTTGGTACCAAAGGGAAGCTTAGCCCGAGGTACATTGGGCCATTTCTAATTCGGGAACGGATTGGAAAGTTGGCATATCGTTTGGATCTCCCTGACTCCATGCGAGGAGTGCATGATGTGTTTCATGTGTCGATGTTGAGAAAGTATTTGCGAGATCCAGAGCATGAGATTGTGTTAGAACCGGTGTCTATAAAGCAAGACCTCACCTTCGAGTCCCGTCCAGTTCGGATTCTGGAGGAATCAGAGAAGGTGTTGAGGCATAAAACGATAAAGTATGTTAAAGTGCTTTGGACACATCAGTCTGAGCGAGAAGCGACATGGGAGTTGGAGTCTCGCATGCGCGAGAAGTACCCGGACTTGTTCTCCATGGGTACGAGTTAATGTTATGTTATGTGCAGTTTATTATATTTTGTTCATTCGTGTATATTGTTGAATACCAGAATTCGGGGTCGAATTCTGTTAAGGGGGGTAGAATGTAATACCCCAAATTGTATAAAGGGAAACATTAGAGGTAAGTAAAGGGGAGAGTAAAGTTTTGCCGTCAGACCCATTGACTTTTAGAGAGTCGATTTAGTATCGCTCGCAGAGGTTCCCAGACCACCCCAGGACAGTCGGCACCGTCTAGAGAGCCGAGTAGCGCCCTCAGAGGTTCCCAGACCGCCTAGGGGTAGTCGGCATCATCTCGCGACATGGGTTTTCTTCATCCGGCAATTCCAACCTTACCTTTTACCGACTTACCGTTGCAGTAAAGGAAATCCCAAAGCTAGCTCAGTATCAGACCAAAATGCCCCTAAGCAATCAATTGTATGGGAAAGGAAGGGAAGGGCATGCCAGTCATTTCAGTGCAAAGGGCAGCCCAACCCTGCCTTATAAAGCCAATGCACCGTATCAAGCCTCATCTCCTCAACTCTTTCTCAGTTAGGATAAGAACGAAGCCAGTAGAGCACACTCCACTCCTCACGGCCAAACTGAGAAAAAAAAACCAAGTACCTTCATCAACCAAGATTAAGCCAGCCAAATAAGAGCCTAAGGAGAGGAGCGTGAAGACGAAGGAGTCAAGCGACGGCCATCGACATGGAGCCCGAAGGAGAGGGAGCTCAGAAGGCTTGAACGTGAGGACGGCGCCTACGACGATCAAGGACGTCGGCGATCTCCGAGCGCGCGCCAAGCCATCACTGAGTAAGTCCATCCCCCAACCCCATGGCACCACACGAACACAGAGAGAAAAGTCGGGGTGGCGCTCGGTGGCCATGGCTATGACCATGGTCGGCCGGAGCAGCCACCTTGGATGGCGAGCTAGAGGGACGAACGGGAGGCATGGCACCGGCCGGCTTTGAGCTGCGGCCGGTGAGCCCGAGGAGGCCCGTACCGAGGGGAGCCCGGGGTGGCCGGCGCCGCCGACTATCGGCGCTAGCCAGGGCCAGACCCGAGGCAAGGGGGCGCGGAGAGGAGCAGAGCCGCAGAGGGGCTGGAGGGGAAGCACCGCCGACGTCGTGGGGACGGCCGACCGGCCCGGCCGGCTTGGGAGGAGCCGCCGGTGGCGCTCCGGATCCACGGGCCGAGGCCCTTCGTACCGCTAGTCACCGAGAGGAAGAGAGGGGAGGCGAGTGGAGGGGGCCGACGAGCTGTGCCGCCGGCGAGCCGTCTCGTCGCCGCGGCCGGCCGCGTGCCGCCGCGCAGCAGGGGAGGTCGCCCGCGCGCGAGAGGGGAGGAAAGTAGAGGGGGGCGGCAGGAGGAGCCGCCGGCGGTGAGGGGGTCGCCGGCCGGCCCTGCGCCGCCGCGCCGCCCCTGGTGAGGCCGGCGGGAGGAGAGGCCCGTTCGGCCAGGTGGAGTATGGGGAGAGAGAGAGCCAGGTGAGGTGGGGAGAAAAGAAAGGGAAGAGAGAAGGAAAAGGAAAAAAAAAAGAGGCCAGTTCGGCCGCAAGGAATGAAGGAAATAGGAGAAAAAAAGGGAAAAGAAGAGAAAAGAGAAGAAAAGAAAAGAAAAGAGGAGAAAAAAGAAAAAAAAGAAGGGGTTTGGCGCCTGCGTGTCGGGACCTTGACCCTGTACATTCTACGCTTGCGTCGAGTCAGCGCGTAGGATCGTTGATATTCATTTAAGCTCTGGATTTTTATTTTGCCGTTGAGTCGGGGGGACATGTACGCAGGTGGAGTTTCCGGGTCGGAGCCGTCCACGCGTTATCCCCGAGGCTAACCAGGCAAGTGCTTTGTAAAACGGTGAATATGGGTAGTGATTTCTGATAAATGAGTGATGATGCATTTCTTACCGTGTTGGTGGTAAGTTTTACTATTTCCGGATGATGCTCTGCTTATCAGGTTAGGGTAAGTTTACCATTTCCGGGTGCATGATGAGAATGATGAATGATAAACGTTGAGACATGGCATGTTGATATGCATAAAATGAGAACTTGCATTGCATGCATGTCATGAAAAGAGATGGTTTTGGTCCACGTTGAGTGGACGCTCCACGGGAGTGGAGTTTGAGGTCCCCGTATGAAAGTACGGGCTACTGAGGTCCCCGTATGAAACAGGACGGGCTTGAGGTCCCCGCATGAAACAGGGCGGGCTTGGGTGAGCATCGACGGGTGCTCACTCTGCTATACCGGTATAGACTAAAGAGTTGAGAAAGAGATGCATGAGCATGTGCATGATGAATAGTTCATCGGAACGTAGAGTGGTTAAATGGAAAAGTGGATAAAGAAACGGGAATGATTATGGTCTAATGGATGAACCTGTTATTTGCTGTTTTGCTTTGTACTTGCTGAGTCGGTGGACTCAGCCTTGCTTTGTTGATGTTTTTTAGGTGACCGTTGAGGACGTCAGGCGGGCGGGATTAGCACATGAATGATCAGCACGAACCAGTAGCACTTTTGGATCACCTTTTGTTAATGTACTTTAGCTTTTACTAAGCTAGAGTATCCACTAGAAATGCTATGATGTAACTGAACGCAGCATAATAAATAAATTAGTGTTGGTTTTAAATTTCTTCTCCTGTGTTGTTATGGTAAGAGTTGCAGAGGTGGTAGCATCTTGGCCCAGGGAGTGGGCGGGGTGTTACACGACAGGCCGGCGCCCCACCTCATTTTTTCCCCGTCCTCCGCCACTGGTTTGATCCTTTGGTATGGTCTCACCATTGAAGTTACGTACTGCCTATAATCAGGGTGCGGAGGTTCCTGAAGCTCTTGAGGATTTGATGTGTACCCATGATATTTGTGAAGGAGTTATTTGCAAGTGATATGAATGAGAGGGATTTCAGATTTCTTGTTCTAGGCGGGAGCTGGCCATGAAAATTGTTACTAGACAGCTGCAGCGCGACTATATTGCTGCAAGAATGTATGCTTCCTGGAAAGGTGCCTGTGAAGTTGCAGAAAAGATCTAGAACTGTTAGATTGGATAGGTTGGAAGTAGACCTTGGCAAGCTCTCCACCGAAGTCGTTGCCCCTGAGGTTGATGAGTTTGAGATTTCGGCAATTGCCTAGAGCCGGTGGCATTTCCCCGGACATGCTGTTGTGGTCCAGGTGGAGCTTCTCAAGTCTCTTGAGCTGGCCTATAGAATCCGGTACCTCACCGGTAAGCCCATTCTTTCTCAGATTAAGGACAGTCAGATTGGCGAGTTTGACGATGTTTGCACTGTTGAGCTCTCCCTGTAAACCATTGCCAGGAAAAGCAAGGTACTACAATGCTGATGCACTGAAGAGCTCATGTGGGATAGTCCCACTGAGATTGTTGTGACCGGCCTTGAGCACTCTTAGCATGGAGCAATTGAAAAGCCCAGCCGGAGTGCCGCCACTGAATTGGTTGTAAGAAAGTTCAAACGCCGCAAAATGGCATGGTGAGCCTGCGCAGAAAGAAGCTGGGATTTGGCCTGTAAAGCTGTTGTGCCTGGCCGGCTGGCCCTGAGCTCCAACAGATTGTTCATCACCTCCCATGCTGTAGATGGAAGGTGTCCTCTAAAGAAGTTCAGTAAAATGTTCAGTATATGCAGAGGCCGGAATTCGGTAGTCGAAAATGGCAGCCCTGGCAGGACGCCTGAGAGGCAGTTGAAGCTGACTTCGATGATGGGGACGCTCCCGGAGTACAGGAGCTCCACCGGCAGGCTTCTAGTGAGCGAGTTGCAGGACAGGTTGACGTGCAGCAGTCCTGTGAGGTTGCCAAGCGACGGCGAGATGGGCCCCTGGAAGCCCTTCAAAGCCAGGGAGACACGAGTCACTGTTCCATTCCGGCGACAGGTGATGCCTTCCCACCTGCAGCAGTCAGTGCCATTCAGCCAGGACGCGGCGAGGCTGCCGCTGACATCCGGTGCGGGGTCAGCGTCGGCGAGGAAGTCCAGCAGCGAGGGCTGTTCTTGCACTGCACAAGTCTATTGTTAGTAGCGCCATGACGATGATGATGGCTATTACTCCGAAGAAACGGCTGAAACTTCTGCCATGATAACTGGAGGCAGAGGACAGGTGGTGGTGCAAAGCATTTGGAAGGATGTTGGCAAATAAAGGGGCAAGGGAATGAACTAGATGGTAGATGCTAAGCCTACTTAAAGAGTAAAGTCCATTACCGGCCCTTAAACTTTTTATGTTGTGTCATCCCGGTCCTTAAATTTTCAAAGTTTGGCAATATCCTATGTAGTTGTAGCGAGTTTTTTGCTATTTTAGTACCCTCTAAAGCGGGCTTCTCTAAAATAGTACCGATACCGTGGGCTTCTCTAAAACGGTACTGTTAATGATCTATCTACTCCATAATAGTACTCCACTTTATTTTCTTGTTCTTTTCTGATTTTTACTCCCTAAACTACCTAAAGTACCCCTTCTAATTTGATTTCGATCTAATCAAATCGCTTCAAACGATTCACTTTGATTCTGTTCGAAGGAGCCCCGAAGCAGTCGTCCATGATTTACGATTCTGATGCAAACAGAAAGACGCAATGCAGAGTGGAGAGAGAAGCAACCACTCAGTTCCAGAGGGATCTAATCGTGTTCAAGGCATAAGCAAGTGAACAACTCGTCAGTCAAAGAGGCAATAGACTATTAGCAGTTTAACAGAGGAAAGGTAAGCTAGATTACGAGCTTTCTCTGTTGCCCCAAGTATGATGAAGAATCTAAGATACAGCAGCAGACTGAAACAAGCGGTGTCAATAGTCAAAAGGCAACTAGGGAAGAAACACAAGACACATCACATTGGCTAAGCCTGGCAATGGAAACAACTGGGAAATCAAGTCCCAGGGAGCCAAACAGAAACATCCATACAACAGCTACTATCTGTAGGAATAGATTATTCTCCTTTCGACAACATAAATATCTCGGGAAGCAAACAAGGACTCGTCCATGATCTACATGTCTGACACAAACTCAGAATGCAAAGCAGAGCAGAAGAGAAGCGACCACCAGTGGGCGACTGCTTCGAGGCTCCTTCGAACAGAATCAAAGTGAATCGTTTGAAACGATTTGATTAGATCGAAATCAAATTAGGAGGGGTACTTTAGGTAGTTTAGGGAGTAAAAATCAGAAAAGAAAAAGAAAATAAAGTGGAGTGCTATTATGGAGTAGATAGATCATTAACAGTACCGTTTTAGAGAAGCCTACGGTATCAGTACTATTTTAGAGAAGCCCGCTTTCGAGGGTACTAAAATAGCAAAAAACTCAGTTGTAGCAGTGAACTTTTTATGCTGTGTCATCCCGGTCCATAAGACTTTCAAAAGAAATTGTCACACTTTGAAAGTTTAAGGACCGGGATGACACACTTTAAAAGTTTATGGACCAGGATGACATAGCATAAAAAGTTTAAGGATCGGTAATGGACTTTACTCCTACTTAAACATTTGAACAGAAAGGAAAATGACATGAAAGAAAGGAGGATAGCATGCTAGCTCGCGCTGTTCGTCTGATTGTTACCAACGAATATGCGATGAAGCCGACTTGGAGGCAAAGATCGAATGCGGATTCGCTTAATTGCATTTCTAATCTGACGGCCAAGTGACATCGTGCGCTATCCAATTCAGCAGATGAAAGATGGGTGTCGCCGGGCAAGGTTTGGCCATTTGACATGATCGTAGTATCTTTCTAACTACTAGTTTTACTGCTAATGATAAGTGTTATGTCGGAAAGGGAAAAATCAAGATTGCTATCTTGACCCGGACGTTCGGAGCTGCTACAAGACAGACAGCAGACAGCCAGAAAAAATACTGTTTGTGACTACATCATCTTGATGTCACAAGCTATGGTAAAAGGAGGTCAAGTTATGCACAACCCCCCCTTTATTGGTACATCAACAAACAAACGAACTGATGGCCTTTACAGACAAAAAAGAATCAACCCAGAATATACAAAATGCACAGCTAATCCTCTCAATTTTCAGTGTTTCAAAATGCCTACTCTTGGTTTCTCTTCAGTTCTGGGACATAATGCTGTCAGGCAAGAAGAGATACCGGAATTTTGAGTCGAACGGGACGATGCTAAAACTGCGAACTCCAAGAAGCCGCTGCTTGCGCGACGATGAAGTATCTTGGATCGCTGCGACTTGGTCCGGTGTTAGGTGACGGCAGATCCAATCCGCAAGCAGAGAGTCCTCCACGGTGCCCTTGGCATAGCTCTGCAGTAACTTTGGGACTAAGAGCTTTCCTTTGTCATTTATGCCAACTGATGCTTGGATGTAGTCTCTCATTGCTTCTTGAAGCTCCTGCCGAACATTCTCGGCAGAGAAAATCCTGACCTGTTTGATAGCAATTTGTCATTTCCAAAATGTGGATTGGCAGGAACTCAGATTCCACGATTCTTATGTTTTTGCTAGGAATACTGGAACAACTCAAAAGCAAAACCAGCTCTGAAAGATTCTGTCTTATCGTGTTTTAGAGATGTACAGTAATGCTCATTGCACAAATGTAATACTAGCAGTGATGAAGGTTTTAACTCTCAAGGTCTCAAAAATAAAAAAAAAGGTTTCTCAAGGTCTCAAATATATATAAAAAAGGTTTTAACTCTCAGGAACTAAAGATGAAAGCACATGAAGTATTTCATCTGAATTATATAGCGCATCCTTATAGTTAATTTTATCAAGCTAAACCAAGAGTACAACAAAAACATGCTGGTAGCTTTGGTTTCTTTAACAGATTGCGCGTGTATACATACATGTTCACAGGACAGACTATGATAAAGTCGATTCACTTACAGCAGGTGAAGAGAACATTCCACAACAAAGTGCAAACAACACCAGGGGCTCGGTCTCATCCACCGAGTATTTCTTGTGCTCCTCGGTAACTCTGAACTTGTGAAGGGCTAACATCAAAGACTGAAAAGAAGGAAAACAGTTAAACAGCAAGATGCATCGCAACTTGCATGACAAACAAATGAAATTGACGAATGAGGAACAGAGTAATACAAGTTGTGGCCGGTGTACCGGAGTTTTCATCTTTAGAATCACAAACTCTATTTCAGCTGCACTGAAGGACTGTCCACCAACCATGTAACAGGCCTGCAACATTAGCTCAAGTTGGTTAAATATATTATTAAAGACATGAGTATAAATCAAAGAGATACTACATTAGACAAACCTTTTGCATTAGCGAGAAAAGCTTAATGTCATTCCCGGGAACCCCATATGCTAAATATGCCTGCAAGAAAACATGGACAACATTCAGCAAGCAAGCAATCATGAGCAACAGCAATGCATGACCCAGAATAAATGGCAGTGCGAACACAGAGCAGGAACTGGTTTTTAAATAAATCACTCACTAGTACTACTAAGAAATTGGAGCTACTACAAAAACTATGGTGACATAATACTAAGCAATGTTGCCTTCAAAATTCCCACTTCATTAAAACAGCACACTATTTTGCTTAAGGAAGAACGAATACAAGTTCATCTTTCTATCTATGCTAAACAAATCAGTGACAGATGGTACTTAATGCATTATTAAGGCATTGTACAGGTTAATCCAAAATGCTAACCGCTCATCTTTCTATCTATGCTAAACAAATCAGTGACAGATGGTACTTAATGCATTATTAAGGCATTGTACAGGTTAATCCAAAATGCTAACCGCTCATCTTTCTATCTATGCTAAACAAATCAGTAACAGATGGTACTTACATGCATTATTAAGGCATTGTACAGGTTAATCCAAAATGCTAACCGCTCATTGCTGTTCATACAAGTAGGGTCAACCTTTGATAGTTGCTCCACGAGGGACCTGCAGACAAGAATAGCTAAAACAGTAAATGGCAATGCCTTAAAAGTCATGTTATGGCATGAAGAACATCATTTGTTTACAAAACCAACACCAACTAGTGCTTTATTGCATTATAAGGTAGAATAAAACAATTCCGAAAACTTCAATTACAAATGCAGCTTCTATGGTAACATTTTTCTCACATATGTAATATGGCGTCATATCATGTGCTTCATTATTACTCTAGTTCCTCGAAATTCTACCAGACTGTTAGTATTAATAGCTTTAGACAAGGGTTCAATAGGAAACCTGAACTTTTTCAGAGAATCGGATGCATATTCAAGTTGTTCCTTGCCAACATACATCCAAGATACTTCAGCTACTGAACAATAGTTTCCAATGTCTCTTCGGGCTTCATTCACATTAACATTGTATGGATCGAAGTTTCCTACTTCATCAATAATATCATCACCGTGGTTTAAGTAAACTGAAGGACTTCGTAGCACTGAGGCCACTAAGGATGAATCTGACACAGACGTCAATGTTGGGCCAGATAGATGTTCTGCTGATGAAGATGAATTATCAGAAGACACCTTTGGTGATATCTTGGACGATTCAGATAAACGAAGAAAGATATCTCTCATGCAGCGCACCATCTCTTCAGAGAGCTGATTTGGATTGTTCCACACATTTCCATTCATGCTGCTTTTCTTCAGATTAGATTGGCCAAATGATAATGCATCTAGTGTCTGATCTTCTTTGCCTTCTTTTTCCATAGAGCATGGCTCTTGCATCTGCAGGAACAAGTTAAAATTTCTTTACTGATAACTTCAAATATTTTGCATAGAGTACAACTGATAAATATGCATGAAATAAGACCTCTTCATCTTGGTGTTTTTCCAACAATATATTTGAAGGGACATCTTGGTGCTCTTGTAGCAGCCCATTTAGAGATACCATCTCTCTATCATCACCCTCTTTTCCAACATCCTGTTGGTCTTCAAGTTCAGGGAATAAATCTTCATGCATTGGCTCAGATTCTCCAAACTTCAAATCACTTAATGTTGATATGTGCTTAGAAAGTTAAATAAAGAAACTTTCAGTAATTGCATACGAAAAGAAGAACTTTGAGATTGTTACTATAAAGAAAACTTACTTCCTCCCGTGTATAGTTACAAGTTGATGACGGCTGGTCATGTGATGATGCAGATAGTACGCATCCTGGATTATTTTCTGCAAGTAGCCTTTCATTCCTTATATGACACAGTTGGTAGCGTAAGTCATATAGATCCTTCTCAAGCTTTGAGACAGTAATCTCCAAGGAGGCTATGCTAATTATTAGCTCCTGCGCCTGGAAATGAAATGTTAAAAATAATGGGAATTGCTAAACAACACTTGAGTGTTTTTTTTGACTCAGAGCACTCAGATTTTTTCCCCATATATACAACATTTTTCACCTATGTTTACAACATTTTTCGCCCATGTATGCAACATTTTTTCCTATGTATGTAATATTTCTCGGCTATAAAATATAGCATACATAAGAAAAATATTACATACAGGGAAAATGTTGTATACATAAAGTAAAAAAATGTTGTAAACATGGACGAAAAATATTGCATATATGGGGGAAATCTGAGTGTTCTTAACCACAAAAAAATACTCGAATCCCCCTAGATAGCACTAAAAATAATATTAGAGGGTAGCTATCTACAAACACATGAAACAAATTTCTAATATATGTAAGGGGTGCACCTTGTATGGAAGCTTTGTAGAGGACTGTATCAGGGAGGCATTATGTGCGATGGCATCTGTCAACGCCAGATGCAATTCGATCTCTTCTTGGAGTTGCCACTGCAATTTCCTAACCTGTAGTATGTAATCACATCCGAGAATATTAGTTCTTATTCTTTTGAACTTGCAAGACGCATTGTTCCATAACCAAAGTAAGAACTTTCATCAATAAGAACTTCCATTTAACAGGAACACAAGTCATCAGAACTCAAAACAAGCAGAATTATTTAAATTTTAAACAACATTATACTACAGATACCAAAATTGTAAGATGATGAAGCAAGAAAAGGACTCACTTCCTGCTCGAGCTGCGATCTGTACCGCCGCATGCCGCCCCTTCGGTTCCCTTCCCATTTGCCACTACCACCATTGCTGCTATCATCCTACAAAGGAAACACCAGAGCAATCAGGTTCACGGATCACCTGAAACAGTCCTAGAGCCAAGAAACAGACAAGATTGCCGGTTGACGATGAAGCCGGGGTCGAAAACATCTAAAAAATTGCAGAACGGAATGCAGCAAACAGAGTCAAAACCCCAGCATCTACAACACGAGACGGGCGAAGAACAGCAAGGGGAAAGTGACATTTCATTTGGGGCCCTCGAAACAAAATTTTCGCACGCGAGCAGACAGCTTGTCTGAAGCTGATGGTGCCCTGCGCTGCCCAATACGGGAAGCACAAAAAACAGCACTGCATTTGCAAAATTCTCGGAGCAAAAATCCTCGCACAAAGAACAAAAATTGCACGTCAATTGCGTGGATACTTGACACTTCTATCAGATGGCAGTAATTAACGCTAGCCGAGGAGAAGTTTCAGGAAGAGAGAAGAATGGGCTTTTGATCAAGAAGACAAGAACCACCAACCCCGGAGCAGCTCGCCGACGCCGACGCGTCGCTGCTCCCCGGCGCTGCCAGATGCGCCGGCCGCTGCGTCGCGCGCGCCGAGCCGCCCGATCTCCTCCCGCCGCCGCTAATCCTCTGCATCGCCCTCTGGATCGAGCCGCCCCTGCACACACAGAGACCAAGAAAAGAGCCAACTTTGAACAAAATTGCTTGAGCCGAAGCACATTTGCAGGCAAGACCCAGAGAAACAAGAGGCCAAGACTGACAGGGTCACAGAGTGCATCTTCCGGCCACGGCTGCAGCGGTGGCCAGGGCGTCCTCCGCGCGGACGCACAGCATCCACCACCACCGCCACCAATTCTTTAACCTCCCAGAGTCCCAGCAGAGTACGGCGGTACAGCCTCGGCACTAAACTAACGCACTTAAGACATACACCCGGATACAAGGCAAACGACAAGACAGCAGCTCCGCACAAATGACACAGCCTATCGCTAATCACTGTGACGTTGGTGGTGACGATGATGGGTGAGTTCTGATTTAAGGCAGCGGCCGATGTTTTTTTCCCCCTGAGCGCTAGCGTAAACCAATCAAACGATAAATCACTTGAATATAATAAACCGTTTTTATATAAAAAAAATAAATTATCTTATTTATTTATTGAAGAAAAATATAAGCTAAAAAAATGGAGCCCATAGCTGCCATGACTAGCTAGCTACTGCTAGCTTATAAGCCTTTTGTTCTTTTATGCTTTTGGTTTTTTCGAAAATCGAAACAAACGGAACTTTTTAAAGTGGATTTTTCAAACGGCTTTCTGAGTTCAAAACTGTATGTGTGGTCCATATTGGCATATCTGTCGTCCACTATCGTATTGAAAAACACAAACAAAATCTATTAACCGCAGCAAAAACCATCAACCACAATCTACAAGAACAAGGCCTAGTTGCACCCATGCCAGTGAAACCACACTTGTCGCCGCCTTCTTCTCTCTAATAATGATTTTGTTGAGACATTGCCGAGGCAAGGGCACCTGAAAAGGCGACGGGAATGGTAGTACAAAGCATGTACAACAGTGTGACGCCAGTTATCTTTAAATCTTACCACATATGACACAAGATGATGTGGATGAGAGAGAAGACGTATAGGGAATTGGCTGTTTCTCTATTACAACACGATAAACAAGATATTATATATGAAGGAATTATTTATACAGATATATAAAAGATAATCCATTATAAAGCTGTATTTAGTGATGTCGATGATAATATAGAAGGTATTATAGACGACAGTTGTCTATGGCTAGGTTCTTTTGGGCTTGCTGCTTGTGGCTTTTGATTTTTTTTTTTGCTACAATAATTAGCTTTCAAACGGTGCGTTTTTTCAAGATGGAGTCTATAAATCGATTGTAGTAGACATTGTACTGACTTTAGTTATACTGACCAAAATCACATACGATTGTCTCTCTTTTCGTACTCTCACTCGAGTAAGCAGAATTAAAAAACCATAAGTCAAAAGTCATAAGCTATAGTCTAAAAAAACCCACCCTATATAGTTGAATGTGCCCTTAGGAAGTGCTCCATCCGGCTCACGACTTCGATTGTGTGCTTTGGTTTCTGACTGAAATTGTACTATAACGGTTGTTAGATTTTTAAGAAAAAAGTGAGGAAATATAGAAAGAATGAGAAAAATCAAAAAACATTATATCGTCATGGACAATATAAAGGAAAAAAAGAGAAAAAAAACCCAAAACCTAAAAACCTAAAAAAAAGCTAAAATTAGAAACCTATATATTTTAAGTGATTTCTAATTTAAATAAACTGGGAACTAAAAAAAAAGACAAAAGCTGAAGCACTTTCGGTGCTAGTTCGCTGAGCCAAGCTCACATCAGGTTCAGGTTGGTCAATTTTGGTTGGGCTGCGTGGTTTGCCAGTGGGGACCGCCACGTAGCCAGAGGTTGTGGAGTTCAGAGTGAAGTGAGATGGTTTGGTGGAGTTGGTGAGTAATCGTGCCCTGTGGCCGAATGCACTTTAATTCGGTTGGCGAGAATGCAGACCGTGTCGGGACTGGAACCCTCAAATTTCACGCGTAGGAGGGAGGAGAGCCCAGCCCAGCTCTTGACTCTTGTATAGTTGTATGGTACAACTCCTAGCTGTTGGTGTTGTACTAGTCAGCAGGAGTATGTTTTTATGTTTGGTGTTCATAAATGTGTCTGTACTACTTGGAGTAGGGTTTATGTTGTTGTTTAGTACTCCTAGCTGTTTGGTGTTGTTTGTATGATTGATCGGGTGGTCACACAACACTGCTGAGTTACGAGTGTTTAATGATGCCATTGTGTTTGCCAGTACTAATCCTAGGTGGTACTACCTCTACCAGATCTTGAGTGCCGCTTGCCATCTTGAGGAGAGCGGCGTTTGTTTTGGATTATGTTGGAGGTACACGTAGCAGTAAAACTGTGTCTAGCCGTAAACTACTCCTACTGCTGCTAGTAGTAGATCTTGATCGCTTTTGACGAAGATATGTTTTGTTGCGCATGAAACTTCCTAGGTAAGTTGAGTCCGTAGCCCTAAAACGTACCAGCCATCCGGGTGAAGACTTCAGTCTGGGTCGTGATCTCCGCCGGGAGCGCAGCTGGAGCCGAGAAGCGGCTGCTTTTTCTTCGTTTGGCCAGCCACCCGCGGCAGGAGACGCGCTTTCCTTGCGTCTTTCCCGTTGGTGTACTCCATAAATATTTACTGTGTTTTTAATACGTAAAAATTTCAGCGCACGGTTAATTTATATATTACGGTGACTGAATTTTCTACAATTATAATTTTGTACGCATGCAAATTTCCAACTGATACTAATTTTCTAAAACTATGTTCCCTAAATTATACACAACTACACGCTTCTATGGCTGTTAATTTTCTAAAACTACATTTTAAAGAAATTTTGTATGCCAAATATTTAACTATTTATATCTACATCTGCACCTACCGTTGCTTCTTTCTCGCATCTCCGTTTCTACGCCTGCTAATTTCCTATAACTACGTTAACTAAATTTTCTATACTAAAAATTGTACTAAGCCTGTTTGGGACTGCTCCACTCCAGATTTTGCAGCTCCGCTCCACCTTTGTCTTGCCAAACACCTCCAGCTCCTAAAACTCCGCTCCAAGAAAAAGGTGGAGTTGAGGACCAACTCCACGTTTTTTGTGGAGCACCTCAAGGGGTACTCCAGGATTTGGATTTTTGTACTCTCTCATGGAGTTGGGGCAAAATTACCCACACTTGCCACTCGTTAATGAAAACACGGATTCCCTTTCTCCCTCCGTCGGTTTGCCTCCCGTACGCCCGCCCGCGCCCTACGCCGGTACTCGGCCTCGGTAGGCGCCGGTGCGGATGAGCCGATGTTGTTCGACGGCAGCGGGGACCGAGCCGAGGTGGACCCCTCCATGCTCGCCGGCCTTAGCTCGCTCTCCGTCAACTCCGTCCGCGAGATCAACCTGCTTTCCGCGAGATCGGCCTGCTGTCCGCAAGCGTCCGTGTGATCGACCTCCGTCCACGAGATCGACCTACTGCTCGACGACGCCGTCGCAGACCTCCGCGCCTTTGCACAGACCTCCGTCGCCCACTCCATTCCGTTCATCGGCAGGACTCGCACAAACATGAACTAACAGATCGAGGTGGATGGGTCATATATACGCTAGCTAGAAAATATAAAATATCTGAGAAATTTCACTTGTAGCAGGCAGTCGATCAAGTGGGATTCTCTGTATGAGAAGTGCAGAATTCCCGTGAGAAAACTAAGGTTTTTTTCATTTATGTTATACGAAAACATATGCAAAAAATATTTTTAAAATAATAAGAATAACTTACAAAAGCTAAATATGTCAAAACATTTACATACAATATCCCAAGGGCATAAATGGTTATACACACCAAAACCTCCAATCACTAGAGCTAGAGCAGAGCTACAAGCCAAACAGGTGCACCTGCTCCATAAACTCCATAGTAGAGCTACTCCATGGTGGAGTTGGTGGAGCGGAGCTAGTTTTTATGGAGCAGAGCAGTCCCAAACAGGCCCTAAATTTTATATACTAAATTTTCTACATCTACAATTTTTACTAACACTAACATTAGATAAAAAATATACTACAAATACAATATACCAAATAAAAAGATATCTAGATCTGATTCTTCCTCTTCTCTCCTCCCACGCCTTCCTTCCTCCCTCTCCTCTCCTCTCCTTCTCCTCTCCTCTTCTCCCCCTTCCTCTCCTCTTCTCTTCCCCTCCTTCATCTCCTCTTCTCCTCTCTTTTCTTCTCTCAGCCGAGCAACTGGTTTGCCGAATGGGTGGGGCCCTTTTTAAACCCTCTGTCGCCCGAGCGTTGGGCGACTGGTGCTCCAGTCGCCAACCGTTAGGCGATTGGAGCTCCAGTCGCCCAACACTCGGGTGACAGTAATTATTCGCCCAACCGCTACCATATTGGCCGCATGTTGCTTTCCCGTTGGGCGACTAGCTCTAGTCGCCCTCCCATTGAGCGACTAGAGTCTATTTATGTAAAAAATATTGTCGCAGATATATTTCTGTAATTTCGAATAAAAAATAGATTATTCGTAAAAAAAGTCTAGCTTATAAGCCTTTGTTCTTTTATACTTTTGGTTTTTTTTCCTTGTGTAGATTAGCCCTGTGGCCGCATGCACTTGAATTCGGTTGGCGAAAATGCAGAGCGTGTCGGTACTGGAATCCTCAAATTTCACGCGTGGGAGGGAGGAGAGGGGAGAGCCCAGCCCAGCTCTTGCATAGTTGTATAGTACTACTCCTAGCTGTTAGTGTTGTACTAGTCAGCAGGAGTATGTTTTATGTTTGGTGTTGCATAAATGTGTTTGTACTACTAGGAGTAGGGTTTATGCTGTTGTTTAGTACTACTAGCTCTTGTATTATTGCGTAGTACTACTCCAAGCTGTTTGGTGTTGTATGATTGATCGGGTGGTCACACACACTGCTGAGTAACGCGTGTTTAATGATGCCATTGGGTTTGCAGTACCAATCCTAGGTGGTATTACCTCTACTAGATCTTGAATGCAGCTTGCCGTCTTGAGGAGGGCGATGTTTGTTTTGGATTATGTTGGAGGTACACGTAGCAGTAAAACTGTTTCTAGCCGTTAACGATCTTGATCGCTTTTGACGAAGATCTGTTTTGTTGCGCATGAAACTTCCTAGGTAAGTTGAATCCGTAGCACAACGTACCAGCCATCCGGGTGATGACTTCAGTCTGGGTCGTGATCTCCGCCGGGAGCGAAGCGGGAGCCGAGAAGCGGCTGCTTTTTCTACGTTTGGCCAGCCACCCGCGGCAGGAGACCCGCTTTCCTTGCGTCTTTGCCGTTGGTGTACTCCATCAAGAACCGTTTTTCGCAGGCCTGTTCTGAAGTTACTTGGTTTTTTATTTTTAACTAAAATAGTATTGTAGTAGCTATTAATTTTTTAAAGATATTTAATTAAAAATAAAAAATACTGTTATATCTGTATAGATAATATAAAGAAAAAATATATTAAAAAAATTAACATATTTTAAAATGTAGAAGTCATTGAGAAACGGGCACATCCGCGCGCAGGTCAGTCAGTGCCAGGTTGTGCGTGTTTGCGTGCAGTGCCAGTGATCAGGAATCTACCTCCACTGCTACTGCTATTTTTACTCCGTACGTGTGTTTCACTGGGGAAGTAGATTTGAGTGAGCAGTGACTGGAGCGAGTTAATTCGATTCAATGCGGCCGGCACGGACTGCGATGGCCTCTATTCAATCCCTACATATGCGTGGTCCAGTCCACGATCCCACTGTTTATAATCCATTGCTCGTGTCCCGCCGCCAACAAAGCTTTCATGTGTTCTCAAGGCAGACTCGGAAATTTTAGAATAGATAATTAAAGATATAAAAATATTATTTAATAGAAAATATAAAGATTCGTAATAGTAAAAATTAAAGTATAATTGTTTATACTAGAGACAACGTCTCAAATAATATAAAAAAATTAAAAGTAATTTAAAAAATTACAAATTAATTCGATGATTCTTCATGCCTTGAAACCGATTAAAAAATTATAACTAGTTCTACTAATATGCAATTCCATTTAACTCCCATTGTCCCTTCTAAAAATATCTGTATTCACTATTCACATTTGGGATAGTGAAAATCGACTTAAAACTATTTGTTCACACTTATGAAATACATGGTATTTGTTCACAGAATCACAGATAAGAGGTGGATAATATGTATTTCAATTTATAAGCAATGATTCGTCTGCTGCTAAGAAACTTATTTCACAGATTCACAGCAAAGTGCTCAGATGAAAACATGACATGAAGCTCAGTAGCTCACACATCTGAAATACTTGGCATATAGATATAGACTACTCAGACTTAAAAATGTGGAGAACATGGATTTCAATTCATAAAGCATAAGTATTAATTTAAAGACAATTGAGCCAGATCCAGTAATCTACCACGTCTAAACAAGATCTAAGCATCGAAAGTAAAACAAAGAAGAAACATATGCCAAATCCACCACATCCATCTAGTCATCCACGGATCTATCATCTACCTAGCTTAGAAGTACAAAACTATAAACTATAGGGGTACACAAGCAGAGTAGGTCTACGCATCTAGATTCTACAGCATGGGGCTTGCTGGGTTGGAGAAGATGAACCTGCCCCAGTGCTATAGGCTCGCAATGCGACAGTGCCCGCTTGGCTCATGGCCGCTTTAATCTCAAGCGCTCCTGCCGCCTGTGCAGCCTCCAAAAGACCAGAACCAGGGGCACGGGCACCCACCATTGCTAGGTGCCAACCGAGTGCTAAGAGATGGAGAGACGATCAAAAGCCAAATGAAGAGAGGAGAGACTGAGTGAGACACGGTCTCACAAACTGGATATGAACAGGATGATAGTGGGTCTAAGCCAGTATCGATGGGATGGGAAAATGGGCCAAAAAGATCTGACGTTAATTTAGGCTAACTGGGTATGAACAGAACGAATTTAGCCTAACTACTAGTATACATATGTATATCTTGTATATAGTAGTTTTTTGCTAAAATTTTTGGATATTCAGCTAAATATCCATGAATTGAGCTAGATCCGTCCATATGTGTTCTATAGTTATTAAAACCACATTGGATAGCTTAGTTAAACCAGAAAAAAAATAGAACCGACACTACATCGGCTCGATTTACTTCAAAAAGTGTCCATACAATTAGACTAGAAAAACAGACTAACCTACTGGTTTTTAACAAAACCATTGAACCGGACGGTTTCAAATGAATCAAGCGGTTCGTGTTTAGGCTGAAAACACACCAGGCCTAGGACAACAGAAGAGAAGGGTGGCTCGTTTTGGCCAGCCCAATTGGCCCACTGGTGTATCTGGAGGGGAGAGCTAGGGACCCCTAACACAGCCATCATCTACACTTCCTCTCTCCCTTTTTCCTCTCTCCCAGTCGAGGTGACACCAATTGGATGCACCACCTCCGGCAACCTCCTTGCTACTTGGCGACCCAGCCCAAGCTTTGCAAGTTGGCCAACGGCGTCAAGGATTAGTCAAGGCATAGCTTCGTTGTGTTGCTCAACTGCTCGCCGAGGAAGGCCGGCTGTGGCATCGGCTTGGCGATGTGCAGAACAGCAGAAGCCCAGAAGATCCAGTGGCCTCCGTTCTATGCAGCCAGCTTGCGGCGTCTTCTGATGTGACGCAGTGGCTCCGTGAATGGTGCTTGTGCTGCCAGTTCTGAAGTTTGGATGTTCGTTGCTAGGTGTTGCATCTTCCAATGTGTTTGATTCTCCTAATTCATTTTCTCATGAAGTTTTCTCAGATTCACACACTCATGTGTATGTTCACTTGAGCTTGGCCTATGTTCTTCTTTACGGTTCAATACATGAACATGCAATGCAAAACATTTTTTTTCTCTCGGTATGAATTGAGGAGCAAAAATAGCAAATTTGCGTTGTCATTCCTGAGTTGATGCCTGTTCTTAGTTTAACCGAAAGTGATATTTTCATTCCTGAGTTGATACTCGTTCATAATTTTCACAGTTTTTACTCAAAAGTCAATATTAAAATATTAATAGTATAGAGCCGGCGGCCAACCAGACACTTCACCGGTTCGCCCAACGGTTTGGTTTCAATAACTATGGTCTGTTCCTTTATGTTATGACCGGTGGTTTTTAGTTATAATTAATAGTTTTTTATTGTGCTTTTTAAGATGTATAAACGTTGACAGGCATAGGAAGTGACCTCGAGAAATCTTTTAAAAAATTGTGCTATTTACTTTAATTTAAGAGAAACTAAAACAAAAGCCAAAACCAAAATAACAAAGCGCCTTCGTCGTTGTCCGTTCACCCAGCGAACCCTGTTACTTACCTCGCTGTTAAAAGCTTACTCGAGGCTGGAGCTTGTAGAACCTCGCAGGGTGTTTTGTTAGCAGCTCCTCGGAACTTTCATGCGTACGCCTGGCGTGATAAGTGCCTCACAGAGAGATCCTTTGCATAGTGGATTCAGGTAGAAGCTTCGGGTGGGAGTGACACGTGGCCTCAAGCAACCATGCACCCTAAGCCATAGGTCCCGCTTGGTTGGGCTGAAAAGCTATGGCTTATGCCTAAAATTACACTGTAGCGGCTAAAATTTCATTATAGCTGAAGGTGACTTATTTGACGTAATTAAATTTAAAAATAGAAAAATGTGCTAGCTCATCACGGACAACACAAACTAATACGGGAAAAAAGAACCGGCAAAAAAGCTCTAAAAAAGCCATAATTTCAGAAAAACGAAATTTATGAATAGTGAAAAATAAACCAGAAGCTAAAGCCGAAACGAGCGGGTTCGTATAGATCCATGAAAATTGAAGCGAAGCTACGCCTCCACTCTAATGTATTGTAGCTTCACGATGGGTCCACAAAAATTGAAGCGAAGTGAAAGACCCCAAAATTTCAAACAATTTTTTGTGAATTTTTCCTGATTTTTGATGAATTTTTGAGCCCTTTCCCAATTTGGAAACTCCCGGCGTTTCCCGCTTTCCTTTCTCGGCTTCGCGCCTTCTCTTCTCTTTGGGCGCATTCTCCTTTTTTCGCTTCCTTTCCTCCTTGGCAGTTTCTTCTTTCCCTACCTCCTTCCTTCGCCTGCACCCGCGCGCGAGTGTCTTTTTAAGACAGAGTCTACAAATTATTTGTAGTAGGCACTATAACGACTTTATTTATATCGGTCAAAACCGCACGGGAGTTCCTTTTACTCTATACTCTCTCATAGCTTCTCTATCAGTTGTTACTATTCATCAACCGAAGCCAAAAGCCATCAGTCGTAGTCCAAAAGAATAAGCCTATAGTTAATAAGGACGACCATATAGTTTCTTTTGCTCAGGTGCTGGAAGAAACAACTATTATAGCAAAAAATGCTCAGTGGTTGGATGCAGGAGCGGACCCACGAGAGGGGGGAGGGTGTCAGCCGGGGCTGGCGCCCCCCATTGCCGGTCGATCGTGGGTACCCAAGTTGTGCACCAGCATAGTGGGGAAGTATGCAAACAATGTCTTCTAGTCCAACGGTCAGTCCATTGCAGACAAATGAAGCAGCCAGCCCGTGGGTCCCGAGTTGTAATGACTTTGAAGTTTCAAGAACTAGCCTAGCATAACTGATTAACTGTGAGGTGCAAAGAGCAGCTTATGTCATATTTCTACACCATCCATCATCTGCTTGGAGCGCTCTGTTTTGTAAATTATAGAAACTTCTCCCGCTCAAAAGACTTCGACCTTATGGATGCTGTCTATTTCCACTCAATAGTCATTGTGTCGAAAAACATATGGTTATATATAATATGTTCATTATACAGTACTTTCCCATGTTCAAACTACAACTACAAGTGAGACGATTAACGAATTTTTGTGTCACTCAACCTTGTTTCTTGTGGCTGTATACGATTGCCCTTGCTGATGTTGCAATTAATGTAAATCTGTATGCTAATGCTATCAGGGCAAACTGAAATGTGAACGAGGAGGTTTGTACTGAAATGTGAATACTTGCTGAGCGTGTCTTTTCAAAAGACAAAATCGCTGTAATGCTATTGCTAACCTGAACAAAACATGCTTTCGTAGTCGATTAGAGCCCGAGGTGGTGGAGGCTCTAATATGTATAAAAGATTGGATATTTTCATCTAGGAAAGGTAAATAATAAGACAGTGAGTAAAACAAACTATACAGGTATTAATTTTGGGTTTCTATTCTTCATTTAATAATGTTGGGTTTCAATTGATATTTTATTGTAGGACAAGATAATGACCGAGGTTGAGCTCCACTGAAACATGGTAAGAGATGGCTCGCTAGCTTGCTGTTGGCTTTTTGCTAGACAAGATCTGTGTTGTGGATTTATCATGTGATGTAAATGTAATGAACTTAAAGGAACTAGTGATGTACTAGACTACTTGATTATGAGCAATTCGTACTTTTGAACAATGTTGCATGTAGCTAGTTAGCTACTAGCCTACTATTTGTTTAACTAGCCTCTATAATTTACTTGCTAGTTGCTACGTTGCTGTTAGAATTTACTAGTTGCTTAATTTGTCTCTGTCGTCATGTAAAATTTGCTTTCGCGCATTATCCGACTAAATATTCGTGACCGAAACTAACCGTATCCGGAGCGGCATGTATTCGATCTGTATTCGTGACCGAGAATATCCGTATTCGTATTCGTATCCGGCACTATCCGTATCCGACTCCGATTCCGACAAAAAAAATATGGAAACGGATACGGGATGAGCAATATCCGTCCGTATCCGATCCGTTTGCATCCCTATGCACCAGCACGGCGATGAAGCAAGGAAACGAAGCCTTCTAGTCCAATGGCCAGTGCATTGCAAGCAAATAAAGCCTTCTAGTCCAATGGCCAGTGCATTGCAAGCAAATAAAGCCTTCTAACCCAATGGCCAGTCCATTCACGTGTGTGGATGAGGTCTAGGCATCGAACCCCCCATCTTCTTTTGAGCTTTTTGTTATTTGCTTTCGCTGATATATGGGTCTCACATAATTCCTAACAAAGGGAAAAAAAACTTTGCGCCGTAGGGTAGCGAACCCGAGACCTGCCGCTTCAGGAGAAAGTCTCGTTCTACCACACCAGGGAACTACATGCGTTAAAGTAAATGCTACCTATATCAAATTAGAAGGCCTTTGAGAACATGTTTGAACACTGAAGTTCACGGCAAGAACACAAATGAGGACTTACAAGTTACTAAGAACGTACGGTTCATCTCCTAATAAACAACAAAAAGTGTAGGATCGTTGACGGCAATCAGAGGGGGGTGAATGATTGCAGAGCGTAGTGGAACGTTTTTTTTAACTACTATATATATATATATATATATATATATATATATATATATATATATATATAACCTGTCAATAACAGCAAAAAAAAAGCAAAAGAAATATATATATATATATATATATATATATATATATATATATATATATATATATATATATATATATATATATATATATTTCTAGTTACTGTAGCTAACTAAAAGATAATAAATGAAGTTGTGTTTTCTTGAACCAACTGCCAAGACATGCAAATATTTAGCCAGAACAAAATCAATGTATGTATGTATGCATGTGGTGACTTAATGACTCACGGATGGATCGGCATATATATATATATGTATGCATGCATCAGAATCTGAAAAGCCTAACCCCAAAAATAACTAAGCAAAAAGGTAAAACGTAATTTACAAAGTTACCTTTTCTCACCTAATCTCCTTCTCTTCTCAGTTCAAAAAAAAAAACAAATCACGGCTTCAATGATTGGACTGCCAGCGTTTCCTTTTTTTTCATGTGAGGCCTGATGCATGCACTGGATGGTAAACTCCCGCACGGATTCTTTCACGGTTCTGGAGCGCGACGAGACAAATTCAATGAAGATCCGTTGCTGCCGCGTATGACGAGACGAGACGAGACGCAAAGATTAATCGCTGGTGCACATGGTAAAGCGAAGACGACAGGACGCTGCAGAAAACCGAGACCAGAGCTGTACGCAACTTTTTTTCTCTACCCAAACAAAAGTGCGCTCGGTTCCCAAAAGCCGTGCCTTGTCTCTCGGCCCAGCCCCACCTTTTATTAGGAGGCAAGAGTTCGCCTCCGATTCTAAAACCATGCCGTCTCCGGAAATACAAATCTCAGTTCTTAATCCTAATACCAGTCGTCCAACTGAATCTAGATTTTTTCTTAACCAGACTTTTAGCCCATTACTATTCAAGGGACCCGAAACCCTTCCTAACACGGGTTTTTACACCTCTGACTTTTCGACTCATCACGTGTCGAAGCCTCCAGGACCGCACCTCCCGTAGCTTCTTCACGCATCATCCACCTTTAATCTCCATGCGCCCCAAGCATGAGCCCGACCATCTCGTGACCTCCTTGACCGTCTGGACCTCAGATTTCCCCTCCTAGTCCCGGTCCTCCTCGTCACCGATCATGACCGTCTCCACGCTCAACCTGCGCATGCAAAGACCAAAGAACGTTTTCCCGGCACAAGTTCTTTCCAACTTGACCAACGTCAATCCGCACACACGCAACACAACTCGCAAAACAACGCTAAACAATATTATCAAATATTCATCATCAATTAACCATTGTCAATTATTCATTACCAAAATAACCTAGACCGAGTCACATGATCTAACAATCTCCCCCTTGATGAATACATTGACAACACCACAAGATTGTATGATGAATTAGCTTCAAATAAATATAAGTGAAGAACTGAAGCCGAAAAAAAAAATTTGTAAGCCATAAATCTTAAATCTCTCCCCCTCAACACAAGAGAGGTAACTTTCGCAAATGACTCCAATTTCTCACAAAGCACATCAAATCTTTCCCCCTTTGGCAATGTAATCATCAAGAAAATTCAGAAAAAGAACAATTCTAAGAAGGAGCAATAAGAGTAAACCTCAAGAAGCTTTGTAGATTATACAAGTCATTGTGCATTGATTAAATAAAAGAACCAAGCCATATTTTTGAGTAGAGCTATCTAAATCATATAAAGTCATATATCATATAGCAATATCAAAACCAGTCTTGAGCATGATTAAACAATTTATATTAATAACAGGCATCTCAACAATGACCAAATCAATTATAAAGAGCACAATGAGATATCACAACAAAAAGTCAAAACCTAAAAGTGAAGCAAATTTTAAAACCAGGCGAGTTAGCAGTTTCATATAACAACCCATTGCTCCACACTCAATTCATAGGCATGTGGCATGCTTGTAGCATACTTCTTTTCATAATAAAATGCTTGTAGCATTCTTGTTTGAGATGGTGGCATGCTTGAAGCATACTTCTTTTCATTTGTGCACTTTTTGTGCCTCTTTTTTTTTATATATACCATGGCATGCTTGAAGCATACATCTTTTCAATTTTTTATTGCTTATTTTTTTATAACATGCCAAATTGAGTGATCATAAAAGATCGTCATATGAAACATGCAAGCCTCATAGCCAAGATTTAAAATAGGACTCACAATCAAGCTAATCCTTTTCGATGAACATCGTAGAGTACTATCTATAATCAATCTAGTCAAAATATTCTGCCATATCATAATTTAGTTCAAGTATAGCAAATTAATTATAACCAATCATTATTAAAGCTACACAGTATATGAGTAAATATGATAAAGAGAGCTCTACAACTCAAATAACTTCAATGGGTCGGGCTCGCTGAAACTGTGGCACGACATGCGGAGCGTCGTCAGCTCGTTGGCGAGTACGCTGATCGCGGCCTTGGTCTCGTTGGTCATCACGCTGACGTCGACGATGCTGAGGTGTTTCAGGCGCGGCATGCTGTCAGACGTGATCTCGATGCTCGCGGCGAGAGCGCACAAGCGGATGTGCAGGTCCTCCAGCGATGGGAAGCCGGTCAGGAGGAAGTCCTGGCGCAGCACCGTCAACCCGTCCAACGTCAGTGACCGGAGGGAGCTGACGCCGGGGCCGTGGATGCGAGGCGGCCGCACCGCGTACCAGTACGGCCGGAGCTTCAAGTCGGTGGTCGCCGGCGGCAGCTCGACGGACCACGGGCCGGCGTCCTCGTCGGGAAGCCCCATCTTGCACTGGACGTGGAGCTGCAGCCTCGGTGCGTTGGCGAGCGCGATGAAGTCGTCGGCGTACCGGCACTCCATGGGTACGTCCTTGCGGTAGACCAGGCGGAGCGTCTTGACGGTGTGGTGCCTCCCGTCGGGGCACCGTCTGCGAAGCGTGCGCTCCATGCTCTGCACTCGCTCCTTGCTCGGCGTTGCCCTGGCCCCGGCTGTCAAGTTCCCGAGCAGCGACATGACGAAGTCCACAAGTGGGAGCTGCGTGTGGAGATGCTCCCACCTCCGTGAAACCGAGGCAGTTCGCACGGCGTCCCTGTAGCGGCACAAGGACAAAATGTGCACCAGGATTTCGTCCGGCAGCTTGCTGATATGATCCTCCTCTGCCGTCTTAGGCTTGCGCTCTGCTTGGTGTTTCGGTGGCTTTTGGACGGCGGTTCTACTTTTCTGCTTCTTTTTTCCAGCCATGACGGATGATGGGGTACGTGCAACGCCAATGACCCTGTTCGATAGTATTTATAAGCTGGACTGGACCTACCTGATCTCCGCTCGGACTAGAACTCCTCACAAACTTGATTCGACTCGTATTCGGACAGGTTTGGTCGTTTTTGATTTACGACTCCGAATCGAATCCTCTTCTCAGCGCTCGTCTCCACCAGTGGCTCTTGAGGTTTCCGTCTGTATCCATCTCAACTGTTGATGTAATCAATTGTTAATTAGTTTGGTATGTGTATCAATATATTTCTCAGTGTTTTATAATCGATACTGTTTGAAGAGTGGCCCTCACTTTTGCCCATTCGACATGTAAAAGAACAATCATACCCTTAACATTATGAGCCATAGTAAGGCCATTCTTGTAATCCAGCCCTAAGGTCGTATATGTAGCATTAAGGGGAGGAAGAACCAACAAACAGATAATCTATTATTCACCCCCACTTCTGGTGTATATAAGGCTTTGGGTGGCAACCGGGGCGAGAATGCTGGGGTAGGTGGTCGAGGGACCCCTGCCGTCGTGGCAGCAGCGCTTCGGCGTGACCAGCAATGAACATCACCCGCCAGCAAGCACGCAAGCAGTGACGTGAGAGGCCCTGCCAGTGGAGGACGCAGGAGCGGCTCCCCCAGCAACCTCGGCGCTCACGCTGTCGCCTCCAATGACCTTGGCACTCGCGATGTAGCCTCCAACAACCTCGGCACCTGCACTAGGACCTCGCCCCGGCACGGCACCCTCATCGTCGCGACGCAGCGGATGGAGGGTGCTTTGGAGGTGGTCCTCGGGACGCTGCAGCGTGAACTAGTAGATCTGCAGAATGCCATGTGTGGGATGCAGGAAGCTTGAAGTCAGCAAACACCTATGACAACAATGGGACCCCGAGCAACACATACCTCAACCTCGCTAGCCTCGAGAGCATTATAAAAGAGCTCCGAGCTGCATGAGAGTAGCACCCTTCGATCAAGTCTGACGTCCACACACTTCGTAACGCCTTGTAGTAGCCAGAGCGCCTCCGGGCAGGGCACGAAGTCCGCCATGGAAAGCCAGTGCACCTCCGTACTAGTAGCCTTTGTACATGCAGGGCATGACAAAATGTCCATAGCAACGACACCAGATGAACTACGGGCAACTTCATCACTAGAGCCCTATTCATGCCCCAACGAAGGTGTAGGATCAAGGATAACCGACTAGAGTGGGGTGAATAGGAGGTTTTTAAATTTTCTTGTCTTTTAATTAATTCCTTACAATTTTAATATAACAAGAGTGTAAAGCAGTTAATTCCTACACAATTCTAGTCAAGTTGAGAATCAACAATAGCACTAACTCAAATAAATGATCACAACAAGACTAATAACAAGAGCTAAAAGAAATCAAAGGAGAAACAAGTACACTCGATGTTTTACCGTGGTGTTTGAAAACTTGGCAGTTTCCCCTATTCCACGTTGAGGTTAGCCCAAATGAATTGGACCGGCTCTACGAATTAAGCCAAAGTAGCTCTAATCCACTAGTGGTAGTTCTTTCCCGCTTCGGGTAAGTGAGCTCCAGCCTTCACACGCACACCGAGCCTTCTCACAAGCTTATTTGAGAAGATCACCGGTCAATCTCCACCGAGTCGTCCAGGTGCCGGCAAACACCAAGAGTAACAAATCACCAGCTTCACTTGATCGCAATCTAGTGCCAAATGATCAAATTATTGAATGCAATGCACTTTTTGGGCTCAACCACCTCAATTGAATGCACAAGGAGTAAATGAGGTGTGGAGAGAATGCTCAATACTCAAAAATATTCAATGGGGTCTCTTGGCTCTGTCCTTGAGCAGTGGTACGGGTATTTATACCCTTACCCACCAAATCTAGCCGTTAGGAATAATTTTCAGAAAAATCAGGGTGAGCGGAAGTATCGCAGGCCAAGGGTCGGTACTTCCGCTCCGGCTTTGGCGCAACAGAACGGCTATGTCAGAGGCTCTGAACTAGCCATTTAAAAGTCAGCGCGGAACTATCGCCGTTATAAATCCGGTGCTTCCACTTTGCGGTAGTTCCGGAAAGTCGGCGCCGTAGTATATGTAGCATTAAGGGGAGGAAGAACCAACAAACAAATAATCCATTATTCACCCCCACTTCGAGTGTATATAAGGCTTCGGGTGGCCCCTAGTGACCTTCCTGTAGCCCCTCTTATATTGTTTGGTTCGCAGCCACAACAGTTGACACCGTTCGTGGGGATCGGCACAAAAACTACAAGCTGAAAGAACGATGACACCAAAGAAGGCGGCAATGCCGACTGAGCAGAAGAGAAGCACGACTGCGGTGACAACCGGGGCGAGAACGCTGGGGTAGCTGGTCAAGGGACCCCCGCCGTCTTGGCAGCAGCGCTTCGGCGTGACCAGCAATGAACATCACCCGCCAGCAAGCACGCAAGCAGTGACGCGAGAGGCCATGCCAGTGGAGGACGCAGTAGCGGCTCCCCCAGCAACCTCAGCGCTCACGCTGTTGCCTCCAATGACCTTGGCACTCGCGATGTTGCCCCCAACAACCTCGGCACCAGCACTAGGACCTCGCCTAGGCACGACACCCTCGTCGTCGCGACGCAACGGATGGAGGGTGCTTTGGAGGTGGTCCTCAGGACACTGCAGCGTGAACTAGTAGATCTGCAAAATGCCATGTGTGGGATGCAGGAAGCTTGAAGTCAGCAAACGCCTATGACAACAATGGGACCCCGAGCGACACATACCTTGACCTCGCTAGCCTCGAGAGCATTGTGGAAGAGCTTCGAGCTGCATGAGAGTAGCACCCTTCGATCAAGTCTGACGTCCACACACTTCGTAACGCCTTGTAGTAGCCGGAGCGCCTTCGGGCAGGGCACGAAGTCCGCCATGGAAAGCCGGTGCACCTCCGTACAAGTAGCCTTTGTACATGCAGGGCATGACGAAATGTCCATGGCAACGACACCAGATGAACTACGGGCGACTTCGTCACTAGAGCCCTATTCGCGCCCCAACGAAGGTGTATGATCAATGATAACCGACTAGAGGGGGGTGAATAGGAGGTTTTTAAATTTTCTTGTCTTTTAATTAATTCTTTACAATTTTAATATAACAAGAATGTAAAGCATTTAATTCCTACACAATTCTAGTCAAGTTGAGAATCAACAATAGCACTAACTCAAATAAATGATCACAACAAGACTAATAACAAGAGCTAAAAGAAATCAAAGGAGAAACAAGTACACTCGATGTTTTACCGTGGTGTTCGGAAACTTGTCTGTTTCCCCTAATCCACGTTGAGTTTAGCCCAAACGAATTGGACCGGCTCCACGAATTAAGCCGAAGTAGCTCTAATCCACTAGTGGTAGTTCTTTTTCACTTCGAGTAGGTGAGCTCCAACTTTCACACGCACACCGAGCCTTCTCACAAGCTTCTTTGAGAAGATCACCGGTCAATCTCCACCGAGTCGTCCAGATGCTGGCAAACACCAAGAGTAACAAATCACCAGCTTCACTTGATCGCAATCTAGTGCCAAATGATCAAATTATTGAATGCAATGCACTTTTTGGGCTCAACCACCTCAATTGAATGCACAAGGAGTAAATGTGGTGTGGTGCTCAATACTCAAAGATGTTCAATGGGGTCTCTTGGCTCTGTCTTTGAGCAGTGGTACGAGTATTTATACCCTTACCCACCAAATCTAGCCGTTATTAACGATTTTTAAAAAAATCAGGGTGAGCGAAAGTACCGTAGGCCAAAGGCCAGTACTTCTGCTCCGGCTCTAGTGCGACAGAACAGCTATGTCAGAGCCTATGAACTAGCCGTTTAAAAGTTAGCGCGGAACTACCGCCGTTATAAATCCGGTACTTCCGCTTTGCGGTAGTTCCGGGAAGTCGGCGCGGTAGTAACGCTTGGGCTAGAACCAAGAATCGGCGCTCTCTGAAAAAAGGTTCCACTCTTGCCTTCGAAGTTTTCGTGCTTCGGAAGTACCGCTTCGGACAGCGAAAAAACCGCTAGAATGGTAGTTCCGTTATTGAAATTCCAGTACTTCCGGATTTCGCAAACTTTAAAATCACCCGGAAGGTGCTCTCTAGAAAAATGATTCTGCTCGGATGCTCGGACCTTCCGGCAAGCGGAAGTACCATGCTTTACACGCCGGTACTTCCAGTTGTCCGGACAGAGCACCGAGCACTCTTGGGGGTGCTCTTTGGAAAAGGGTTCCGCTCGGATTTTCGGAGCTTCCGGGCGCCGGAAGTACCGCTTAGGACTGCGGAAATTCCGTTCTGCGGTAGTTCCGTCGTTAAAACTTCGGTACTTTCGTTTTTCTACACAGAGTACAGATTTGACTTTTAAACTTGATTTTCAAAGAATGCATGATCCTAATTTGATCCAAATGGCACAAGAATTATGCTATTAAGCTACTTGCCATTATCCCTCTTTATGGTACGACATTTAACTTATAATCTGGTCTTTCACCCTTTCTTCTAAAACCGGTAAAAATAAAAGATGGTCCTAGTCTAAGTACACCTTCGCCTTGAGCCACTTTCGATCTTCATATTGATCCTTGGCATGCATCTTGTTATCCACTTAAGGACTTAACCTTTTAAACACTCATCAAACACATTAGTCCCATATTCGCATAAATTCATTAATTACCAAAACCATTTTTAGGGGCCTAGATGCTTTCAGAAGGAGGGCCCATTGACGACAAGGACAACGTGAGGGAGCATATCGGATAGAGCCTCGCGAAGTCCCGAGAAGAAAAGGAGTGATTCATACTTGGAGCGGGCCTCTAGGAGACCAGCGAGGAAGCATCGGCCTCTGCAGGGCCGGGGGCTGGTTTGGCTAGTGTCGCAGCGGTGGGGATCATGACTACACCAATGACTGGTGGAGGAGTTCTGGCCTTCGAGCTAGAATCATCACCAATCGCGCACCCTAGAGTCTCTGAGCCTCACCGGGTTCACATCAAGAGAGTCGCCTCCACCGGTCAAAGGCCGGGCGTCCTCGGAGCCATCCTTAGAAGCTACGTCATCACCAGACTTTGACCCCGGTGCTGTCGGCAAACTCCTCGTCTGGAGTCTCCCAATCATTCGAATCGGGAGGGACCAAAGCTAGCGGCCGAGTAGCGATCAGAGAGTGGGAACCTTCGCACGGGGAGGTGGGCTCCAGAGCGCCGTCATCGTAGGACATGCACGTACGATTGCTGCTTACAGTGGGCACGGGACGAGCGGGTACAAGGATCCCAAGAGCTTCACACACATGAGCGACGGAACCATCGACTGCCCCACGGTGAGAGTGCTGATCACCGCCGCGAACCATCATCGAAGAGCAACGCTAACGACGGTGCAGGTGCGACCACTACAAAACTAGCGACTACCACCACTTAGCACAAAAGTAAGAGGAACATGGAAGGAGACTAGCAACAGTGACGTGATATGACGGTCGCGCCAACAGATAGCCTTAAGAGGGAAACCGCAATGCGTGAGACCAAAACAGCGTGTGAAATGATGTCACACAACCCAAGAATCAGACACAGCCACAACGCCGCGCAGCACGAACAACCAACAGGAATGGGACGCGTGTCCCATGCCTCTAGAACACGAAGCGGTAGGTGCCACAACGAGCAATGGTCTGGCCAGCCTACAGGCTGAAAGGACAGAGGGGGCCAAAATATAACGTAGCATGGTTTTAGCCTACGGGTGGAGGAGCCCTTTACCAGAAGAGGTTACTGTTAGGGTAGTGACCCCCCATCTTTGCTCAATCGGCCCGCTGGGCCAAGGGGTTCATTAAACATGTAAAAGGATATTTGTACCCTTAGCATTATGAGCTATATCAAAGGTATTCTTATAATCTGGCCTTAAGGTCGTATAAATAGCCTTAAGGGGAGGAAGAACCAATAGATAACTAATCCATTATTCACCCCCATTTCTAGTGTATGCAAGGATTCGGATAGCCTCTAGTGGCCTTTTCGTAGCCCCTTATTCACTGTTTGGCCCGTAGCCACAACAGGTACAATTTGGGGGGTGGTCTTTAGTGTGAAAACAATAGCTCCCTATTTGTTGTGAGGTATCTTCCTGAGTTGGTTTCATTGTGATAAATGGTCCTATCAACGTGTAAATCCTATCCATCTTTTAGTAGAGCACACGACTAAGTATAAGGCCTCTTCTTTTCGGCTTTTCTACAGTAAAGTATTGTACCTAGCCATAAAGACAGCAATCTATGTTCTCTGGTTCATCAACTGCTGACTTGCAAAATCCGAGTAAGTTTTCATGTCTTTTATTTTATACCTTACATCTATAATTTTAATCAATGTTTATGTATAACTTGTGCCTCTTGATCTTTATTTTCGGAAGAATCTGATTGATCCATCGTTATTTGGGCTGGACGGATCTGAGGCTCAGCCGCTGGCCGGCTACGCCTGGGTCATCAGGCACCGCCGCCACAATCTGCTCCGTTCTCGTCGCGTGCCACTGCCTGATCCGCCACGTACGGCAATGGTCGGGCACCTGGCCGCCTGCATCGTCCCTGTCCCATCGGTTATAGCGCCCGTCGCACGCGGCCAACTCTATCAATCGGCTCCCATCGCATGCATGGTGACATGCCGCTTTGTCGTCATCTGGTGTTATTCTTTATACGTAAGAAAGCGAGCAACTGTATTTTACGCTTTGTAAGTAGGCATTAAGCAAATTAAAGTGGCGCCTCAAAGATGGAGTGTGTGTGTATATACGTAGGCAGGGGCGGAGCCACATCTTGAGCAGGGTAGACTTCAGTTCGAGGTGTGGAAAAAATATCTAAACTAGGTAAATTCAGTCTAGCCTGAGTAACATTTTCATGATTCAGTCCAGATAGCCTAGATTATTTCACCACTGAGTCTAAGGCGTAACCAAATTCTGGCTCCGCCACCATACGTAGGCCTGTGCATATTTCAGTCAAACCGAAAAAACTGGACCGAAAGAAATCAAACCGAATCGGTCAATTTGATTTGACTGGTTTTTAGTATTCAGTTTGAGATTCTGAATTTGTTCTTTTTAATGTTTTGGTTTTCTCGGTAAAAACAGGTGGGACTCAAACCCACAACCTAGGGTTAGAGCCGAGCAGCCTATACCGAGGTTATATGTTTGCAATTCGCGTCATAGAGAGGAGGGGGGTGTTGGTGTTTCTGGATGGTGGATGATGCAGTGGCTGGTCCCTGTAGGGTGGGTGCATGTGCTTGCATGATTTTGTAAACTGTTCAACTAGTTTCCCCTGCGCGGCGAGTCAGGCAGGCCGGCCCGCTTGTCAGTGAGACGAAGCTCGCCGCTTGCAGCCTTCCATATAACCGTCTGTGCAAATATTGTGTCCGAACTGGAGTGAAAATGCCGTGTGCCCGCAAGGCCGCAACCACCGGCAGTACATCTGGCTAGCTGGCGGAGGCAGGAGGATCGCGCAGAGCCTGCACAGAGGATTCGCCTTTCCTACTAAACCACGACTTCTTCTTGACCGTCTTCCTAACCACGACTTCTTCTTGACCGTCTTCAATTCACGCCCACAAGAAACTCCACACTTACATCTAGCGGTAGCATCATGGCTTACTTCGCGCTTATGGCGGTGGCGGGCGACATGAAGGGCGTCTCCAAGTTCGAGCCGGTCGGTGGCTTCGACGGGCCGACTGCCTCGTACTTTCTTCAGGTAAGTATGTCCGATCACGTCCATGGATCATTCTTTCGGGTTCTTGTTTAGATTTGGCCTCATACACGTAAACTTTCGTTCATACCCTCTCTCTCTGTTGCAGTTGACGTGCTCCGCGTGTGGGGAGACCACCAGCAAGGACGTCTGCCTCTTCCCCGGCGGGGCACCCTGCACTCACCGTCTCAGGGAACAGAGTGCTCTGACCCGATGCTTTCCGACCTGCGACGACACTGGCCATGTGGTTCGAAAGGTGAATACTCCAAACCCCAAAGTTCTTCGTTCCAGCGATTGAATTGCACCGATACCTGGAGCGTGTGACTTGGGAACGAGCACATTTTGGGCCATATTTGGGGATTGGGATGATCGGGGTTAGGCCGGCGTGATAGAATGGCCCATGGCCCATGGTGGCGCGTGTTCTCTGTTCTGTTTTGTTCTGGCTGATGCACCGCGATGGGCTTGAGGCTCACGAAGAAAGACTTCTCGTTCTCCGTCCGTTTAGACCCTGGCTGGCTCCTCTCCCCTGCAGCTCCGGCGACCTCGCCGGCGGCGAGCCACCCCGCTGTTTTCTCCTTAACCTCCTCCTCTTTTGGTCTACTCTGTTTCTTGATTTCCCTTGGTGGCGGTTTCCGGATGCGGTTTGCTTCATCCTCTTCCTCTTCGCCTCCGGCGCCGGCGCCGTGCTTCGGAGTCTCCCTTGTAGCTCCCTGCTGCAACTTTGTGCTGGTCGTGCATGTGAGGTGCTTGACGAAATGCCGGACAAACCTGCCTGTGTGCCACATATGGGGATGGGTCTAGTCATGGGCTGTGCCGGCCACAGGCTGGCTTGTGGCTTGTGCAGGCAATGCCAATCACATGATTAAAGGAGGAGCTCATTCAGATGGAAAGGGGATTAATCAGATTGAAGAACTAAACAGCGGCGGTGAGTCTGTGACTTGATTCGTTACACACCATCTGTAATTCCTCCTGTCTCTTTCCCCAAGTTCCTATCCAATTCCAAAACCTTGTGTCCGGTAGTAGGTTCTTAAAACAAATCAAGGTGGAGGTTGCTGTCTGTCCACCTTCATCTATCTCCTTCGCACTGGCCTTCAGCTCCAGTCCGAGGTTCACCGGCTATCCATCTCACCAGTTTCAGATCAATACAACCTGGAGCTCCATCAGCCTCGGCCTCCTCACAAAGGAGTAAAAGAGGCCACCAATGAAAGACCCTCTTGCTGTTTAAGGGCGCCACCGGATAGATCCTTGGTGGTAGAGCTATGACGAGGACATCGGCCACCGATGCACTGCTGTTCTCCATCGTTCTATCTGTCACGTCGACTTCAAAGGACTAGTGTCTTTTATGTAATTTCTAAGTTTCTGAAAGAGTTCAGTGTAATTTCTTGATATTAATTTCCTTTCACTGTGGTTGAATGCAGTGTAAGTTATGTGGTGCTCACGGGTCAGTGGCCCTGATACCTGGCTATGGGAAGGCAGTGACTGCTGAGGGGGAACAGACTCTTATCATGTTAGTGCATTGCCATGGGTATGACCTGCTGGATTTCAGTCTGGGTCCCTGGTGGTTCGCAAACACAGTAAGTCTTTCCAACATTTTATTATTTTATATAGAATGTAATATCTGTGCATTGTAAAATACATTGGCTGATGATATCTATCTGTCGATAAGATCGTTGGTGAGGGCCTCGAGGTGGGCTTTGCAGGTGATCGTTTGCTGGGGCTTGATGATACGGGCGGTGAAAAGGATGTTATCATTGCAAGAGTTCGTTTTACCCTGAAGAAGCTTAAGAAGGACCAGGTGCCTGATCTTTCTTAGGTACGTAAACACCATTCTAGGTGCTTCTGCCATAGTTTCGTGCTTTCAAGGGAACTTATCATTTCCGTGACCTGACAATGTTGATACGGGTCTCGTATTTTTGTTGAGAACTTTTAGTGAAGTACCCAACAGAGAAATGTGGTAAGTCGTAGCATTTTTTGCACACAGCGATCAACTGATCATTCGTTTGGTTGATTAAGCCATGAAATTAGCAATTTTTTGTATGTTTCCTATATGGCTAAGTAAATTTGTTGATGATATATATGTTGTCTTGAGAAATTTGAAGTGCACATGGAAAAATAACTTTGGTGAAATTTCTCGTATTTGTGTTTTACGTGTGATGCAGAGAAAGCTGATTTTGCGTTTGGCTCAATGGTGTCGTCTTGGTCTTTGGAAGCCCCTGAAACGAGGAAAGCGCAATGAAGTGCCCCACATTGAAAACACTTTGCTGTTATTGGAGACTTAAGCATTTGTGAGACATTGAGTAGTTGCAATGTAACTAATTTGTATGCTGGAATCTGGATGGGCGAATGATCTGGCCATGCTATCTTGCAACCCTTAAATGGAATCTGAAAACTTGTTGCATGCTTTTAGGCCTTTGTTTTTCACTTGTAGAAAACAGCTAAACCTACTAATAGCAGGTCCTCTTGATTGTTTTGTTAAACTTTTATTGTTTGCGTTTTGATATTTTCCCTTCTCCTTTGTAGGCTCTAGATTGTAGTATTTATCCTGAAAATTCTCCAGAAATTTGCTATGTAGGTCATATGACTTTGCTTCGCCACATTCACTGCTACTCATAAGGTAATGTACAGATCAGGCTAACATGTTTCATGTAAACTTTCTATGCGTACAACCTGATAAAACGGTTCGTTGTGTCAGAAAGTTGATGGGATATAGATACAGACAAACTTTACATAAGCATTTCATAGCACCCACAATTAGAATAAGTAGCTGCTACAGGAATCAAGAAACAGTATGTTGGTAAATGACGCTCTGTTATTTTCGTGTCCCTGACGTTGATTAGAAAGCTGGTTTCAACGAAGGGTGGATGGATGTTCAACTTGAGAAGATTTTACAGTGCAAGCTCCTCTCTGATTATGTTTTATTTCTGATAATCCCAATCTTTTCTTTTCTTTTCCAATTTTTCATATTGATCGGTTGCTCAGACCAAAGTGGTTTGCATGTTTGCACCTAAATCATAATTTGCGGCAGATACGTCCCAGCATAAGTGAAACATCTCTATCGGACGGATAAGGACTGAGGTGGTTCGTTCATGTTTGCGAATCACACGAATAATTCAAAAGGAATAAAAAGTACACCCAGAATGAGTAGTGGCGCTGACGTTACATTACATTTCAAGCACTGGTGTCCAGCTTATTCTTAGTTCACACAGACTACTAGTATTGCAAAACATGATGGCAAAACAAGTGTTATCCAGAAACATGGTACAATGTTTGCGCAGAATGAGCAAGAATATATGTAGAACAATTAACAATTAACATGTAGTACGGATGCGGTAACGAATGCACAGGAACTCAGCTGGGAGCTCACTCCATAGACAGTTCATCACACGCTTACTGTTCAATCGGAATCCACGAGCTTGGCGGAGCATCATACCTTCTGTGCATGCAGACGGGTTAAATAAACAACGTTGAGATAAAGCTTAGGATATAATAACCGCAAGTCCTGAAAAGTAAATATATAAGCAGGAGCATTCTCTTTTGATACATTATGGGGAGCATTCTCGAGCTGATATGCTTACTTTTGTAAAGTGTGTTCCATCAATGTTTATCTCAGGAACATGGCAGATGAGATGGTAATCCTCTCCGGACCAGACCGCACATCTCCTGCTCAAATCGGGGCAGTCGCCCATTAAAAAAACTCCAACCTCTCTTCCCGTTCACGCGCCGGTGGCTGCGGGGGTGGCGTCAGCAGCAGCGGGCGACCAACCGGCCGGCGGCGGCAAGGCGCGATGCTGTGCGCGCAAGGCCGTGGAGCAGCAGCGGCGGTAGCGTCGGCATGTTCGCGCAGCTGTGGCACGCGATGGCGACCCGGCGGTGCGGCGCACGGCGGCGGCCCGGCGACAAGGCGCGTGGCGGCGGCGGTGCGAGGCGACGGCGTACGCGCACACCCATGGCTGCGAGGCGGTCCGGTGGCTCGGCGCGCAGTGGCTGGTGGCAATAGCGCCCAGCGACGTCAGAGGCGGCTGACGGCGATGGCCGGTGCGGCGGCGTCCGTGTCGCATGCGCACGCATCCGCTCGCACGCTCGCGCTCGCCTTGGCGTGGCAGCTGCAGCGACGGCGGCGGCTTCGGCGCGTTCGGCGGCACCCGCGACTACTCACACGCGCATGCGCACGTGCATGCACACGCGACAGCTGGGGCGGAGTGGCGGCGGCGTGTGCTGTGGCAGCGGCGGCGGCCGGCCGGTGCACGGCTGCGGCACATGCACCCGCGTGCACAACCGCACGCAGGCACTCGCCATGTGCGCGTTTTGCCAGCGGCGGCCGACGACGGCAATGACCCGTGGCCAGTGGCAAAACGAGCGGCCGAACGGCTGTTCGTTCGATCGAACAGTGTTTCGCTCGGCCGAACGTCGTTCGCTTGGCCGAACGACGTTTCGCTCGGTCGTGGGGGCTATCGAACCCATTTCCTTTCCAGTTGTATTCATCTGCTGTTGTTCTTTTATCAAATTTATCTGTATCAGATCGGTTGCCTCCCATTTCAACTTGTAGGTTCGCACGTAGCTGTTGAGGGAGCAGTTGCACATTTCAGACCATCGTGCAGCGTGTCCATCGAGTGTGCTCAAGGCAAGTACCTCGCGGCCGCAACCTTTACGATTCGCATATCACGTGCTTCCATAATACCTGTCACCTTGCTATTGATTATGTAACGCCCTAGGGTCCAAACCGGCTCAGACCTAACCACATCCTGGATAGGCTACGCACACGTAGCAACCCGCTTGCATTTTCATCTTCGCTTCACGCAAAACGGTTAACCTGCGGTGCTACCATTGGAACTCCTAGGCATATATGTAAGTGCTTCTCAAGGTAAGCTAGCAAGGTGGGACTAACCCAAAAATTCATGTGCACACATACATGGGCCAATATGGGCCGGGGTGTCACAGATTACCATTATTATATTACTAAAGTTACCTAATAACTGTCATATCGCTAAGTCACCTGGCTAATTGCTAAAATTACCTGGCCACTATCATATCACCAAAGTATCTGATTAACATCATATCACTAAAGTTACCCGGTCATTAACATATCACTAATGCTTGTCTGGTTATTATTATATCGTTCATACTTGCCTAGTTTTAGACTCTTAATATTGTATTCTTGCAACGATATTATAGGCTAACTTGTTCACATGCTTTTAGGTTTATTAAAATGCTCGATTAATAATGTTCTAGAATTCATACCTTAAATGAGTGTTTTAGAATCTATGCTTAAATCGTTAATGGGGGGTAGCATATGATTATGTTTAACTTAGGTTTAAATTATTGATGCTCTTTTGATGTTAGGGTTGCTATGTTTTAGTTTCTAATATTATGTTCCAATAATCGTATAATGTTGTATTTGAACCATGTAGGATGTATATATTAAACCTGTTAATCTGACTAATAATCACTTATCACATAATAAAAACTTGATTGGTTGATAACCTTGTGTGAGTTACAGTATCATACCTCTTAGGGTTGATTACTACATCACTATCATCTTATTATTATTCCACATCGCCTCATATCAGAAACTATGTCCTTCCATTTTCAACCCTAGCACATATTTTCACTTCTCATAACTTTATTATAGCCTTATCCTCGTCATCTCTTAGTTACCTTAATTTTGTTCTATATAATCTGTTCATGATGTATCGGTTACCTTATCACCTAGTATCATCAATCCTGTCTCTCCAGTCTCATTATATTAAATCGTTACCCACATAATTTTACCTTAATTCATTCATGACTCCCTAATTATACCATGGATAATTCGCTAAATAAAGAACTAAGGGTTATCACGCCGGGACTACCCACATATAGGGGTCATTTCCACCCAACCTAGTAACGTACAGGGGGTCGTACATTCTCGTTACACAGGATATTACACCCCGTCTGCGGTTATACAGTCGAGGACAAGGTTGTGCCTGGCTATTCTCGTATAACCGGGTATGTGGGATGAGGTCGCCGCACCCTTGCTATAACTTGTTATAACTCGTTATAACTTGCTTTAACTTGTCACATAACAACTATCTTTAATACACAGTCTCCATGATATCCATCTCCCATTTATGACAGTATCTCCGATATCAGTTGTTCGTTGCTTTCATCTTGTACCCGTTGTTTACTTGTGATGCTTGTCCTTTACTTCATATGGTTGCATTACTTGTCTTTACTCTTGTGTTGCGACCGTTGTTGGGTACTTGCTGAGATTTCCAAATCTCACGCTTGCTCTTTTCAGTCTCAGGTAAAATGCCAATGGAGTGATAGCATCATGCATGGGTGGGAGCACTCGAGTTTTCAGCACCGTGGTTTGTAACCGTTTTGTTGCTTCATTCATTCTTTATTTGGTTAGAAGTGGACCGGCCCCATGTTTTAAACATTTATTCTAGCTTCTATTGGTTCTCTATTAAAGTGTTAATAAAGTTTAAACTCTTTGTGATTTCTTTTGCTGTTCTTATTTATTCTTCACTTTGGCGATGATGTTCCATAGTAGTATCCCATATGGTTATGTGGGGTGCTACAACCGCGCCCGCGCCGCCGTCTCCAGCCGCCGGTGGCGAGCGGTGGCATCGCGATAGGGGAAGGCGGCGCAGGTGTGGCGGCTTGGAGACGGCAGCGCGGCAGCAGGGGTGAGGTGGAGCAGAGTGCCGGAGTGGCTACCGGCGAAGAAAGAGAGAGCGAGGAGAGGCCGGCGAAGAAAGAGAGAGGAGAGCCCAACAAAGAGAGAGAGAGAAGGGAATCTAGGGGCGGGCCTGTGACCTGTGCTGTGACTCGATCTGGGGGCTGGGGCAGCCGACTAGGGTTAAAGGGTTCAATGGGTGGGTGTGTTTTGGTATTTTTACAATTTAGTCTCTAACATTTATGAAATTACAATTAGGTCCTTTTAGGTCCTTCGCTTCTTTAGATTTCTTCTGATTTAGTCCTCTAGAACTTTGTTTTCTTCGTCTCATGATGTGTGTAAGGCATCGCCTCGCATCATGCCTTACTGCTTAAAAGGTGTGAGGGGGGTGGATCGTCTTACCTCGCCTTACCGCCTTAATAGCCTTGATCTTGACTATTTGACAATAGAGAACCCAATGTCTTAGCTGCCAAGGGAACACCACAACATTCTCAACAATCGATTCCCCAACTTTCTTTTTTACCTCACCTCTAAAAGCACAACGAACAAATACTTGCAAGCATTCATCCTGCGGTAGTTTTGTCATGTCATATGGTTCCAATGTCTTCACCATCGATGCAACATTTGAACTGCGCGTGGTGACTGTAATCACACTTCCCCTTCCACTGCTGGATAGCAGGCTCTTCAACTCTTCCCAGTCAATAACCCTATCATTCCACAAATCATCTAGTACAAGCAAATATCTCTTTTCCTGTAAAAGCCCACGTAGCTTGCTCTGTAGTATCTCCAAGCGTAACTTTTTGTTGCTTTCTCCGGTACCTGATTGTATTATGTCAACCAAGATCTTCTTAAAATCAAATAAATCAGAGATACATGCCCATAACTTTGTTTCAAACTTATCAGTAATGGGCACATCGTTGTATATCAATATTGCCAATGCAGTTTTTCCGATACCTCCTAAAACAACAATAGGAAGCACAAACAAAGAATTTGAGTCTGCAGATGTCAGTATCCTTTCAACAACCTCCTTTTTAGCTTCTTCTCTTCCAATAATGTCATGTTCATTCATGAAGGAGTATGTTTCCCTGTTGCTGCTCCTAGATGCCTGGCCATCAACTGGCTGCTCAGTTAATTATTGTGCTCTCATCGAGTTTTTCATGAACTTCTTTTATTTCGCGACTCAATTTGAATGGAAAAGAAAGCAAGTGGCTTGTTCGAGTGAAGAAACCTTTATGAGCTTCTTGCTCCAGTGCTTCAGTGGCAAAATCATCTAACACATCATCTATGTCATAGACTGCTTCCTTTAAATTGTCCAGCCACTCTTGAAGGGCATGAGAAGTAGACTGCTTTCTCTCGGTATCTCTAAGAACAGCACAGATAAATCTCAGTGACCTTTCCAACTTCCCTAGTTCTTTCATGATGTTCCAAGCTGACTTGATCTCATTAACAGCCCATTCAGTGCCAGAGGTTGCAGCCTTATGAAGAACTGAGATTGCAAAGCTTGATATATTCACTTCTGCCATACTGTTTTTGTCGGTACTGCAAAACAGGCAAGAGTGTAATGCGCACATAACTTCTAAAATCAAATACATCAGAGATACATGCCCATAACTTCGTTTCAAACTTATCAGTAATGCGCACATCATTGTATATCAATTTTGCCAATGCAGTTTTTCCGATACCTCCTAAAACAACAATAAGAAGCACAAACAAAGGATTTGAGTCTGCAGATGTCAGTATCCTTTCAACAACCTCCTTTTTAGCTTCTTCTCTTCCAATAATGTCATTTTCATTCATGAAGGAGTATGTTTCCCTGCTGCTGCTCCTAGATGCCTGGCCATCAATTGGCTGCTCAGTTAATCAATTGACTTGATCTCATTAACAGCCCATTCAGTGCCAGAGGATGCAACCTTATGAAGAACTGAGATTGCAAAGCTTGATATATTCACCTCTGCCATACTGTTTCTGTCGGTAATGCAAAACAGGCAAGAGAGTCAAATTACTGCCATGTTTGGCATCACGATGACACATTTGAAATTCACAGTATAAGAATGTAGATGTAAAAGAGTTCCATATTACATCTGTTATCACTTACGAGGTAGCTACCTGGATGGTAGATTCAAAATTCTGCTGATTAGATATGTCTATGAATATAGATAAACATGTTGAAATCTTGAAATCAGGCAAGTATTAGTTCAAACCGTTGACCACGAAATAACAATTATGGATACCAATTGCAGAAACTGGATGGAAAAACAAACTGACAAGTCATGGAAAATGATTTAAAAAATAAGCTACGACATATAGCTCTCACCTTGCCGACCGAGGTGAGAGGTGCATCATTCGTTTGAGGGCTCTAACCAGCTCTGCTTTTGCTCCCAATGGCAGAAAGAATGAAGGATGACAAGCAAGGGCAAATTGGCAACCATGAGAATACGAGTGCATCATTCGTTTGAGGGCTCTAAGCAGCTCTGCTTTTGCTCCCAATGGCAGAAAGAATGAAGGATGACAAGCAAGGGCAAATTGGCAACCATGAGAATACGAGAGATCGCAGAAAGCGATGTCCTGAGGGCGCTCAAAATATCAATCTTCTCCAACATCCGCTGACAGGTGGGTTCCTCTAAATATTTTTTGTAAAAGAATCCAAAATGTAAATTGTCTTTAGCATTTCGCTGCAACCAAAGCAGTAACACCAAAATTGAAGGAAAAAATGGTGAAAGGGAGCGTTGAAGAGAAGATAAAACATCCACGAGTCAAAATCAAGAACAAGCACAGCCAACTCTCCAGTTCTCCAGCTTAAGAAGTGGAGACTTTTTGGCTGCCTCACGGCTCTTCCGCCGTTGCAATCGTCGCGAAGCCCCACCCTGCAACGAATTAGGACAAAAACATCCGTTAGGTACAGTTACCACCGTCGCCGCCGCAGATGCTGTGCGTGGTTGCCACCGTCGTCGCTGCAGTCCGCTCAAACCAGCCTCGCCGCCGCTTCCACCCGCCTCACCCCAACCCTAGCCACGGAGATCGCCGCTGGTACGGTTCCGCCACCGCGACCGTCGGTACGGAAATCTCTAGTCCTCGCCGCCGGCAATGGAACCCTACCCACCGTGGCTGCGGCCGCAACTGCCACCCCCCGTTGGGAGAGGAGGCAGAGAGACCGCGGCGCGTGGGGATCGACCTATCGTGCCGGTGAACAGACCACGAGCAGCTAGCGACGTACATAATTTTCGGTCCAGGCTTCAGTTATGGGCTGTCTTTTTTCTGCGACTTATAAGTTTTGGTTGTAGTGCGTGATTTTTACTCTATTTATATAAGAGACTACAGAATAATAAAAACTCATATACAATTTTTACCAATATAAATGAACCCATTATATTACAATTAACTAGTAAACTCTATTTTAAAAGATAATTCATTTAAAAACTAGTTCGTTGTAGAAAAATCAAAAGTCTGAAGCTGCAAAGAGAAGGCCCATGCTCTCATGTGATGCGGCGGATGGCTTATGCCTGACTGTGTTTGGCTCTAACCGACTGATTGTGTAAACGAAATAGTTGCTGATAAATTATTTTAATAAATAAATAAATATTTGTCTGAGAAAACCTTAAATCATAAAATATAGATAAAAAGGACGGATGATAGTTTCTACATAATGGCAAAATAAGAATGTTGTTCACAAACATGGAGGGATGTTTGCTCAGGATGAGCAAGATTACAGGTAGAGCAATTAACAACACGGATACGGATATAAATGTTTTTTACATAGATGGGATGTTCAACATGTAAGCGCGCACGCTCGGCTGGGAGGTGACTCCGTAGTTGACAGTCCATGACTCGTTTGTTTAATCAGGATCCACGAGCTTGGTGGAACATCATTATACCGCCTGTGTATGTAGACGGGTTAAATAAACAGCATGAGATAAAGCTTAGGATATAATAGTCGCAAACCCATAAAAAAGGAATGGATAAGCAGGAGTATTCTTCTTTGATAAATTCTGGACAACATTCTCGGCTTTATAAACTTACTTCGGGCAAGACTGTGCCGTCGATGTATATCTCAGGAACAAGGCGGATGAGATGGTAATCCTCTCCAGATCCAACTGCACATCTCCTGCTCAACTCGGGGCAATCATGAATCACAATTTTCTTAAGAGAAGTGAAATCTTGAATGAAACTTGGCAGTTTTTCCAACCCTTTGCAGTCACCAATCGCAACATATTGAAGAGAAGATGCAGCAGATTTGAAGCTCTCTGGAAAACCCGCCAACTTCGGAAGCCCAACAAGATTGAGCGTACGAAGACTCACCAGCCCACTCAACGCTTCCCCTGGTTCCATCAGATCTAGCTCTTCACAGTAATCAATCACCAACTTGTGAAGTATGGAGAGCTGCCTCATGGCAGAGGGGAGAGAAGCCAACTTCGGACAACGGAAGATGCATAGCTCTAGGAGGGCAGCGAGGCTACCAAATCCCTCTATCAGTGATGTTAACTCAGGGCAGTAACACAGTTGCAGAAATGTCAGAGAAGACCAACCACAAAACCCACTTTTTAGTAAATACGTTTGCTTTGACGTGAGGACCAAGAATCTAAGGCTGACAAGTCCATGCACACGTCTTGGTAGCTTCGCTAATTGGTTGCAGCGAAAGAGATGAAGCGTTTGTAGATTGACCAGCCTACATAAAGAATTTGGTAGGAATTTGATTTTCCTGTTCCATTGTAGATCAAGGTACCTTAGGTGCTTCAAGTTTCCAATTGAACTCGGTAGCTCTTCAAACTCAGCTTCAGCAAAAATTAAGACACGTAGAAGCGTGAAGGTTGAGAAAAGGTCCTCAAGAAAGGCTTTACTCACAGTACCATAATTATATCTGCTTGCAAATATTCTAGCTTTAAATGCATTTTTCAGCTGTTTAGGAAATTTGAGCTCCGTTGAGAAGTCCTTGCGGTCCCAAACTAGATGCCTAACCCTTTCGGAGATAGCAAGTTTTTCACAACTAACAAGTGCGTGTTCCTTCTTAGACACTAAATTTGCTAGATCATGGATAAGGTCATGCATTTTACAATAATCAATGGAGCCATCAAAAGCAACACGCTGATCTTGGAAAAGAGATCTGCCAAGAAGTTCATGAAAGTATTTTGTTCCAGTAGTTATTGCATCCCTGCTTTCACTACCTGTATGCAGCAATCCCATCGCCATCCAATACATAACCAGAGGAACTGGGAAAATCTCATAATCTTTCGGAAAAGTGGATAAGCAAGAGAAACATGCTCGTAGATGAGGTGGAAGTGCATCATAACTCAATTTTAATGCTGGCATGATATCACCTGTGTTTTGCACCACATTCCACAAATTGTCTTCCATAACGTGCCGCCATTCTTCAACATCTCGACAACTAGACAATAGGGAACCCAATGTCTTGGCAGCCAAAGGAACACTGCAACACTTTTCCACAATGGACTGCCCGATTTTTAACAACTGCTGGTCCTGATTGTCCTCACCTCTGAATGCATACCGAATAAATATTTGCATGCACTCATCAAGAGGTAGTTTTGCCACATCATATGGTTCCATGGTCTTCACCAACGATGCAACACTTGTGTTGCGTGTGGTGACGATAATCACACTTCCACTTCCACCACGGGATAGCAGGCTTCTCAACACTTCCACTTCCACCTCGGCATCTTGAAGAACAGCACAGATGGACCTCAGCGACCTTTCCAACTTCCCTACTTCTTTCTTGACGTTCCAGGCTCCCTTGATCTCATTGATAACCCAGTCAGTGGCAAAGGACCCAGCTTTCTCAAGAACTGAATTTGCAAAGCTCGCTATATAAACCTCCGCCATAGTGTCTGTGTGGATACTACAAAATAAATAAGAGATTCAAAGAAATGTCCATGTGGGTGTAGATAAATCTGTTTACTGCCATGTTTGTCATGATCACGATGCATTTGATATTCGTGGTAGAAGAATGTGAATGTACAAGAGTTCCAACTTGCATTTGTTATAAGATGGCTCACCCATGTTTGCAAAAAAGGGTTTTGTTAAACATCTTCCAGATGTTTTTTCCTAACTAATACTATCATCCAAATTTTAGACCGTTGGATTAGAGATCCAATTACCATGAATTCTTCCCCCTTCCCCTTGAATTCTATCCTCTCCACCTTGAAAAAAATCTCTCTAATTTAAAAACAAAGGATCCCTTGATCTCTAATCCAAGAGTTACAAATTTAGATGATAGTTAGGAAGAAAACATCCGAGTGATGTGTAGACACTTCCAAAAAAAATGATTATGAGCTATGCATGCTTTCTTGCAAACAGCATACCTAGGCACCCAAATCAATAACATCATACACATGTGTTGTATCATGTACTTATTAATCGTACATGTATCGAACGGTTGTTGATGTGGGTGCCTAGACACCCAATGCCTCATGTAATTTACATATTTCTCTCTCTATATATATAAACGCAGTATCATATTTGTTATGCAATAAAAGCTGATGATGCGTGAAAAAAAATCCCATAAAAGAACAGGAGAAATGTGCTAGAAATTTTATAAAAAATAAAAGTATCTCTCCCTCAGTTTGGTGGAGCCAAATTGTGACTAAATCAACAACAAACATTAGATGTTTTCGTAAGAAAAGAAAAAAGCATGTTCACGGTCCCTCAACCCTTGCTGTGGTATAATTTTCGCCCCATCTCCAAAACCGTCAAGAACACATCCCCGTCTCTCGATACCAGACAAATCTTTCCCCTCCGGTTAGCAAAAGCCGGTTTTGGTGAACCAGACCTCTTACTTGTTCCTCCTCTCTGTCTTTTCTCCTCTCCTCTTAGGTCACCGAAGTGCCGTCCGCCTCCATCTGGAACCTGCTGCCGCTGCCACCCCCTCTCCTCTACCTCCTACCCCTCCCCACCGTCTTTCACCCCGACATGCCGGTTCTCTCCGCCGGCAGCACACCCCTGACATCCTGGGGTAGTGGCAGAGCAACGTCCTCGACGTGACACCGCTGCCTTTGTCCTCGAGCAGCTCCTCCGGCACTGAGAGATGGGGATGCAGTGGAGCACGGTGATGTGCCATTGCTGTATCACTACGACCTCGTGCTGCTTTCCTACCAGATCCTGTACATGAAGCAATAACCGCGGCCGCCGCTGTGGGCGCGGTGCAGGGCAGCATTCGGGGAGGCAGCGAGGTCGGTGCGACAAGCGGGAGGCAGCGGAGCGGAGGCTGCTCGGGACGGTGTGATGGTCATACAGCATGATCCCACTGGCGTGGGACATGGACAGGGTGTGCATACAGCTGCGGCCCAAGAAGGGGGCACAGTGCCTCACCGACGTGAGCTTCCGTGACGACGCACTAGAGCTGCCGGCTGTGACATTTCCCTAGGTTCGACTACCAGCTTCTTATCAACCTGGTGGTGATGGAAGCGACAGAGCTGAGGCTGCTCGGGACGGCGTGATGGTCATACAGCATGATCCCACTGGCGTGGGACATGGACAGGGTGTGCATCCAGCTGCGGCCCAAGAAGGGAGAGCAATGCCTCACTGACGTGAGCTTCCACGATGGCACGCTGGAGCTGCCGGCTGTGACATTTCCCTAGGTTCGACTACCAGCTTCTCATCAACCTTGTGGAGATGGAGGTGGCGTGTGGCGGCGGCGAGCGACTGTTCCTGAGCTACGTAGTGTTCACGAGCGAAATGACGGCGATGGAGTAGGAGGTGAAGATGCTGGAGAAGGCAGGCGTGTTGGACTGCTGGTTATGGAGACGACACGACGACGCAGGACGTTACGTCGATAGTCTACTTCTTCTGCTTGCTCGCCGAGCTCAACAGCGGCGGCGACCTGCACAGGCACTTCGTTGAGCAGGATTTAGGAAGATTGAGAGGAGGAAGAAGATGAAAAGGGGATGAGGGGATTTTTTTGTGTCACTGACATATAGGGCCGTTGTCCAGTGGACGAGAATATACTTGTGGGGATCGCAGTCAGTGCCATATCATGCTAATGGGGATCACAGTCAGTGCCACGCAAGCCAAAACTAGCTGTGGATATGATTTGCCCTGATTTTAATAGTTGAATGACTCGTTTTAGATGGTCTTAGAGATGAGGGACGAAAATTAGATCACGGTAAAGTATAAGACCACTGATGGACTTTCTCCTAACATCAAAGATTTTATACTATGATAAAACAACTTTCATTGAAAGAAGCTAATACTTAAATATTAAGTTGTGAATGGAAAATTTCACTAGGAGTTTATCTAGGAGCAATTTTTATTATTTAACCCCTTTTAATTTTATTTTATTAATAACCCTTTGCCTAACTTTTTTGTTTTCTAAATCCAACCCCTTTGACTGCGCCACCACTTATAGCGTAGCAAGACAACACTGCCACGCCACGGGCTAAGTTTGGCTCTGAGATAGAAAAATGGCACTTTTGGCCATGTTGTTGGTTGTGGCGTTCACACCATGGTAACTGGTGCATGATAGTGTTGTCTTGCCACGTCACGTGATCAAATAGGTTAAATTTGGAAATAAGTTGGACAAGGAATCATCAATAAAAATAAATTAAAAGGGTTAAACAATAAAAAATCTTTACGTAGTATACTAGGCCACATCTCCAATTGCACCGGCTAAACATTCAAGTTTCAAGAAAGAGTGGAAGAGAGATGAAATTGTTTCTAGTTGATTGCTACATGGAGCGTTTTAATATCTACTGGTGACGTGGATCTAAATTTCAACTGATTGGATGTCTTTGAGTAGACACACAACATGTTAAAATCAAGCAAGCATTAGTCGAAACAGTCAACTTCATACAATAATTAACAAGTGAATTCTGGATACTGGTCCATCTACATTCTAGACTAACTGTAGAAAGCATATGAAAATAAACCTGCAAGTCATGCAAAAATAATTTATTACAAAATAAGCTACAAGTTATCATAGATCTCACCTTGACGGCCGAGGGGTTGCAACAATTGCTTGAGAGCTCTAACCAGTTCTGCTCATGCTCCCAGTGGTAGATAAGATGAAGGATGGCAGCCGCCAGTAGACTTCAATCCATCCTGGAAGAAAAGGTACAATTCTAAGTCTATATGGGTACGACCTAGCTGATTAACTCATGATAATCTAGTATAGGTGCCACCAGTGGAAAGTGGGTGCCAGGGATTTACTGGTTATTCACAGTGAGGGACAGGGATTTACTGTACTCATATGGCGCAAGAGGGGGCTTCGGATTGGGCAGACTTAACCCTTCTGCGGTGAAACCTCAGCGGGTGGTGTCTAGCTAGTCTAGAGTGAGGTAAATGCTTTGTGATAATTTATCTGTGTCTCATGCCAAAGGAAGCGTGGTGGCTGTTAAGATAATTTATCTCTTGGGGGTAAAGTTGTACAACCTCTGCAGAGTGTCAAACTATTCGAATAGCCGTGCCCACGGTCAAGGGCGGGCAAGGAATGTATTCACATGGTAGATTTTTTGTTTTGGTTTTTAAAATCAAAGTTTTTATTCCGAGAGTGGAGGGAACTCTCGGAAGGGTATCCTGGCAGTTGGAGCCAGAGAGGGTGGATGGAACCCGCAGTTTTAAACTTGATCAATTGTAATTGTTTAGCTAGTGTCGGTAGATGGAACCTTCACTATAAAGTTAATGATAGTTCTGTTAAAACATTTACTTTATTAAATTGATGCCTTCGAAAATAATTAGTGGTAATTGAAATTAAAACATTGCTTTGTGCAAAAGAACCATATAGCCTTCCTTTGTCAAGCCTTGCATCTATTGCATTTTTCCTAAGACTTACGGAGTACTTTATGTACTTACATGCTGCACTCAAAAATAATATTCAGAAGAATACGAAGCCCAAGAAGGAGACTACGACTACTTCGCGGGTGGATTCGACGAAGGATTCCAGGAGTTCTAGGTCGCGCTTCCCCAGTCAATTGCCTGTGGCGTATTGATGGGTCTCCGCTGAATTTATCTTGCTTCCGCTGTGTTTTATGATTGTGCGGGGTCTTGAAACCCCAAATGTAATAATGAGACATGTTGGTCAGTACTCTTTAATATTGTAATAATGCGTTGTTGTTTATGAATCATTTCTGTTTAACTGTGTGCACTAGCTTTGATCCGGGACTAGTGCGGTAATACACAGAGGGTCCGGGTTTGGAAATCCGGGGTCCCGACAGGGGAGGTCTTTTGTGTGAAAATCATAGCTCCCTATTTGTTGTGAGATATCTTGCTGAGTTGTTTTCGTAGTGATAAATGGTCCTATCAATGTGTAAATCCTATCCATCTTTTAGTAGAGCATGCGACTAAGCATAGGGGCTCTTTTCAGCTTCACCTTTTAGCTTTTCTATAGTAAAGTATTTTTCTACGGTAACTAGATGTCAAAAGGAGTGTCTTTTCAAGACGGAGTCTACAAATTGTTTGTAACAGGCACTACAATGACTTTATCTATATCGGCCAAAACCGCACGGGAGTTCCTTTTACTCTGTACTCTCTCATGACTTCTCTATCAGTTGTTACTATTAATCAACTGAAGCCAAAAGCCACCAGCCGCAGCCCAAAAGAATAGGCCCATAGTTAATAAGGATGACCATAAAATTTCTTTTGCTCAGGTGCTGGAAGAAACAACTATTATAGCAAAAAATGCTTAGTGGCTGGATGCAGGAGCGGACCCACGGGAGGGGGGGGGAGGAGGGAGTCAGCAGGGGCTGGCACCCCCCATTGCCGGTCGACCGTGGGTACCCAAGTTGTGCACCAGCATGGTGTGAAAGTAGGCAAACGATGGCTTCTAGTCCAATGGTCAGTCCATTGCAGGCAAATGAAGCAGCCAGCCCGTGGGTCCCGAGTTGTGCACCAGCACGGCGACGAAGCAGGCAAACGAAGCCTTCTAGTCCAATGGCCAGTGCATTGCAAGCAAATAAAGCCTTCTAGCCCAATGGCCGGTCCATTCACGTGTGTGGATGAGGTCTAGTTATCGAACCCCCATCTTCTATGGGCTTTTTGTTATTTTCTTTAGCTGATATATGGGTCTCACATAATTCCTAACAAAGGGAAAAAACTTTGCGCCGTAGGGTAGCGAACCCAAGACCTGCCGCTTCAGGAGAAAGTCGCATTCTACCACACCGGGGAACTACATGCGTTAAAGTAAATGCTACCGATACAGATTGATGACTACACCAAATTAGAAGGCCTTTGAGAACATGTTTGAACACTGAAGTTGACGGCAAGAACACAAATGAGGACTTACAAGTTACTAAGAACGTAAAGTTCATCTCCTAATAAACTACAAAAAGGAGCACTTGTGATTTCAAAGCACAGCCACTTTTTATCACGTAACTCACGTTGCACGAATAATCTGCAAAATAAAAACAAATAAACAGTAGCAGAGGTACTTAGGATCATTCAGTAGCAGAGGTACTTAGGAGCACTTGTGATTTCAAAGCACACCCACTTTTTATCACGTAACTCACGTTGCACGCATAATCTGCAAAATAAGAACAAATAAACAGTTAATCACAGTACTCAAACACACAAACGCAGCAGGAGTTTAAAAAACTTAATCATATATACCTCTCGACGTCCTTCCTGCTGCGTGGCTGCAGTCCAGGCATAAGCTCGCGAAGAATGTCCCTCATCAGCATCTGACATCGCTCCATAGACATGACCTTGCTTTCCTCGTTGGACCGCCTCGGCATACGGCCGGCGGCGAGCTCGATCGTGACGTCCGAAAGGCGGCCGACGCTCTCGACGCGCACCTCGTCAGCGTAGAAGCAACGGCAGTCCAACACCTTCAGGTTCGGCGCGCGCAGGCGGAAGGACGAGTACACGGTGAAGCTGGCGTGGAAGCGCGCGGGCATAACGAACGCCGCTGGGTCGACGGACATCGGGTCGGGCTCGCTGAAACTGTGGCACGACACGCGGAGCGTCGTCAGCTCGTTGGCGAGTACGCTAATCGCGGCCTTGGTCTCGTTGGTCATCACGCTGACGTCGACGATGCTGAGGTGTTTCAGGCGCGGCATGCTGTCAGACGTGATCTCGATGCTCGCGGCGAGAGCGCACAAGCGGATGTGCAGGTCCTCCAGCGATGGGAAGCCGGTCAGGAGGAAGTCCTGGCGCAGCACCGTCAACCCGTCCAACGTCAGTGACCGGAGGGAGCTGACGCCGGGGCCGTGGATGCGAGGCGGCCGCACCGCGTACCAGTACGGCCGGAGCTTCAAGTCGGTGGTCGCCGGCGGCAGCTCGACGGACCACGGGCCGGCGTCCTCGTCGGGAAGCCCCATCTTGCACTGGACGTGGAGCTGCAGCCTCGGTGCGTTGGCGAGCGCGATGAAGTCGTCGGCGTACCGGCACTCCATGGGTACGTCCTTGCGGTAGACCAGGCGGAGCGTCTTGACGGTGTGGTGCCTCCCGTCGGGGCACCGTCTGCGAAGCGTGCGCTCCATGCTCTGCACTCGCTCCTTGCTCGGCGTTGCCCTGGCCCCGGCTGTCAAGTTCCCGAGCAGCGACATGGCGAAGTCCACAAGTGGGAGCTGCGTGTGGAGATGCTCCCACCTCCGTGAAACCGAGGCAGTTCGCACGGCGTCCCTGTAGCGGCACAAGGACAAGATGTGCACCAGGATTTCGTCCGGCAGCTTGCTGATATGATCCTCCTCTGCCGTCTTAGGCTTGCGCTCTGCTTGGTGTTTCGGTGGCTTTCGGACAGCGGTTTTACTTTTCTGCTTCTTTTTTCCAGCCATGACGGAACAACCGCAAATTAGTCTGGTGATGGGGTACGTGCAACGCCAATGACGCTGTTCGATAGTATTTATAAGCTGGACTGGACCTACCTGATCTCCGCTCGGACTAGAACTCCTCACAAACTTGATTCGACTCGTATTCGGACAGGTTTGGTCGTTTTTGATTTACGACTCCGAATCGAATCCTCTTCTCAGCGCTCGTCTCCACCAGTGGCTCTTGAGGTTTCCGTCTGTATCCATCTCAACTGTTGATGTAATCAATTGTTAATTAGTTTGGTATGTGTATCAATATATTTCTCAGTGTTTTATAATCGATACTGTTTGAAGAGTGGCCCTCACTTTTGCCCATTCGACATGTAAAAGAACAATCGTTCCCTTAACATTATGAGCCATAGTAAGAGCATTCTTATAATCCAGCCCTAAGGTCGTATATGTAGCATTAAGGGGAGGAAGAACCAACAAACAAATAATTCATTATTCACCCCCACTTCGAGTGTATATAAGGCTTCGGGTGGCCCCTAGTGACCTTTCCGTAGCCCCTCTTATACTGTTTGGTTCGTAGCCACAACAGTTGACACCATTCGTGGGGATCAGCACAAAAACTACAAGCTGAAGGAACGATGACACCAAAGAAGGTGGCAATGCCGACTGAGCAGAAGAGAAGCACGACTGCGGTGACAACCGGGGCGAGAACGTTGGGGTAGCTGGTCAAGGGACCCCCGCCGTCGTGGCAGCAGCGCTTCGGCGTGACCAGCAACGAACATCACCCGCCAGCAAGCACGCAAGCAGTGACGCGAGAGGCCATGCCAGTGGAGGACGTAGTAGCGGCTCCCCCAGCAACCTCGGCGCTCACGCTGTTGCCTCCAATGACCTTGGCACTCGCGATGTTGCCCCCAACAACCTCGGCACCTGCACTAGGACCTCGCCTAGGCACGGCACCCTCGTCGTCGCGACGCAACGGATGGAGGGTGCTTTGGAGGTGGTCCTCGCCTAGGCACGGCACCCTCGTCGACGCGACTACCACCACTTAGCACAAAAGTAAGAGGAACATGGAAGGAGACTAGCAACAGTGACGTGATATGACGGTCGCGCCAACAGATAGCCTTAAGAGGGAAACCGCAATGCGTGAGACCAAAACAGCGTGTGAAATGATGTCACACAACCCAAGAATCAGACACAGCCACAACGCCGCGCAGCACGAACAACCAACAGGAATGGGACGCGTGTCCCATGCCTCTAGAACACGAAGCGGTAGGTGCCACAACGAGCAATGGTCTGGCCAGCCTACAGGCTGAAAGGACAGAGGGGGCCAAAATATAACGTAGCATGGTTTTAGCCTACGGGTGGAGGAGCCCTTTACCAGAAGAGGTTACTGTTAGGGTAGTGACCCCCCATCTTTGCTCAATCGGCCCGCTGGGCCAAGGGGTTCATTAAACATGTAAAAGGATATTTGTACCCTTAGCATTATGAGCTATATCAAAGGTATTCTTATAATCTGGCCTTAAGGTCGTATAAATAGCCTTAAGGGGAGGAAGAACCAATAGATAACTAATCCATTATTCACCCCCATTTCTAGTGTATGCAAGGATTCGGATAGCCTCTAGTGGCCTTTTCGTAGCCCCTTATTCACTGTTTGGCCCGTAGCCACAACAGGTACAATTTGGGGGGTGGTCTTTAGTGTGAAAACAATAGCTCCCTATTTGTTGTGAGGTATCTTCCTGAGTTGGTTTCATTGTGATAAATGGTCCTATCAACGTGTAAATCCTATCCATCTTTTAGTAGAGCACACGACTAAGTATAAGGCCTCTTCTTTTCGGCTTTTCTACAGTAAAGTATTGTACCTAGCCATAAAGACAGCAATCTATGTTCTCTGGTTCATCAACTGCTGACTTGCAAAATCCGAGTAAGTTTTCATGTCTTTTATTTTATACCTTACATCTATAATTTTAATCAATGTTTATGTATAACTTGTGCCTCTTGATCTTTATTTTCGGAAGAATCTGATTGATCCATCGTTATTTGGGCTGGACGGATCTGAGGCTCAGCCGCTGGCCGGCTACGCCTGGGTCATCAGGCACCGCCGCCACAATCTGCTCCGTTCTCGTCGCGTGCCACTGCCTGATCCGCCACGTACGGCAATGGTCGGGCACCTGGCCGCCTGCATCGTCCCTGTCCCATCGGTTATAGCGCCCGTCGCACGCGGCCAACTCTATCAATCGGCTCCCATCGCATGCATGGTGACATGCCGCTTTGTCGTCATCTGGTGTTATTCTTTATACGTAAGAAAGCGAGCAACTGTATTTTACGCTTTGTAAGTAGGCATTAAGCAAATTAAAGTGGCGCCTCAAAGATGGAGTGTGTGTGTATATACGTAGGCAGGGGCGGAGCCACATCTTGAGCAGGGTAGACTTCAGTTCGAGGTGTGGAAAAAATATCTAAACTAGGTAAATTCAGTCTAGCCTGAGTAACATTTTCATGATTCAGTCCAGATAGCCTAGATTATTTCACCACTGAGTCTAAGGCGTAACCAAATTCTGGCTCCGCCACCATACGTAGGCCTGTGCATATTTCAGTCAAACCGAAAAAACTGGACCGAAAGAAATCAAACCGAATCGGTCAATTTGATTTGACTGGTTTTTAGTATTCAGTTTGAGATTCTGAATTTGTTCTTTTTAATGTTTTGGTTTTCTCGGTAAAAACAGGTGGGACTCAAACCCACAACCTAGGGTTAGAGCCGAGCAGCCTATACCGAGGTTATATGTTTGCAATTCGCGTCATAGAGAGGAGGGGGGTGTTGGTGTTTCTGGATGGTGGATGATGCAGTGGCTGGTCCCTGTAGGGTGGGTGCATGTGCTTGCATGATTTTGTAAACTGTTCAACTAGTTTCCCCTGCGCGGCGAGTCAGGCAGGCCGGCCCGCTTGTCAGTGAGACGAAGCTCGCCGCTTGCAGCCTTCCATATAACCGTCTGTGCAAATATTGTGTCCGAACTGGAGTGAAAATGCCGTGTGCCCGCAAGGCCGCAACCACCGGCAGTACATCTGGCTAGCTGGCGGAGGCAGGAGGATCGCACAGAGCCTGCACAGAGGATTCGCCTTTCCTACTAAACCACGACTTCTTCTTGACCGTCTTCCTAACCACGACTTCTTCTTGACCGTCTTCAATTCACGCCCACAAGAAACTCCACACTTACATCTAGCGGTAGCATCATGGCTTACTTCGCGCTTATGGCGGTGGCGGGCGACATGAAGGGCGTCTCCAAGTTCGAGCCGGTCGGTGGCTTCGACGGGCCGACTGCCTCGTACTTTCTTCAGGTAAGTATGTCCGATCACGTCCATGGATCATTCTTTCGGGTTCTTGTTTAGATTTGGCCTCATACACGTAAACTTTCGTTCATACCCTCTCTCTCTGTTGCAGTTGACGTGCTCCGCGTGTGGGGAGACCACCAGCAAGGACGTCTGCCTCTTCCCCGGCGGGGCACCCTGCACTCACCGTCTCAGGGAACAGAGTGCTCTGACCCGATGCTTTCCGACCTGCGACGACACTGGCCATGTGGTTCGAAAGGTGAATACTCCAAACCCCAAAGTTCTTCGTTCCAGCGATTGAATTGCACCGATACCTGGAGCGTGTGACTTGGGAACGAGCACATTTTGGGCCATATTTGGGGATTGGGATGATCGGGGTTAGGCCGGCGTGATAGAATGGCCCATGGCCCATGGTGGCGCGTGTTCTCTGTTCTGTTTTGTTCTGGCTGATGCACCGCGATGGGCTTGAGGCTCACGAAGAAAGACTTCTCGTTCTCCGTCCGTTTAGACCCTGGCTGGCTCCTCTCCCCTGCAGCTCCGGCGACCTCGCCGGCGGCGAGCCACCCCGCTGTTTTCTCCTTAACCTCCTCCTCTTTTGGTCTACTCTGTTTCTTGATTTCCCTTGGTGGCGGTTTCCGGATGCGGTTTGCTTCATCCTCTTCCTCTTCGCCTCCGGCGCCGGCGCCGTGCTTCGGAGTCTCCCTTGTAGCTCCCTGCTGCAACTTTGTGCTGGTCGTGCATGTGAGGTGCTTGACGAAATGCCGGACAAACCTGCCTGTGTGCCACATATGGGGATGGGTCTAGTCATGGGCTGTGCCGGCCACAGGCTGGCTTGTGGCTTGTGCAGGCAATGCCAATCACATGATTAAAGGAGGAGCTCATTCAGATGGAAAGGGGATTAATCAGATTGAAGAACTAAACAGCGGCGGTGAGTCTGTGACTTGATTCGTTACACACCATCTGTAATTCCTCCTGTCTCTTTCCCCAAGTTCCTATCCAATTCCAAAACCTTGTGTCCGGTAGTAGGTTCTTAAAACAAATCAAGGTGGAGGTTGCTGTCTGTCCACCTTCATCTATCTCCTTCGCACTGGCCTTCAGCTCCAGTCCGAGGTTCACCGGCTATCCATCTCACCAGTTTCAGATCAATACAACCTGGAGCTCCATCAGCCTCGGCCTCCTCACAAAGGAGTAAAAGAGGCCACCAATGAAAGACCCTCTTGCTGTTTAAGGGCGCCACCGGATAGATCCTTGGTGGTAGAGCTATGACGAGGACATCGGCCACCGATGCACTGCTGTTCTCCATCGTTCTATCTGTCACGTCGACTTCAAAGGACTAGTGTCTTTTATGTAATTTCTAAGTTTCTGAAAGAGTTCAGTGTAATTTCTTGATATTAATTTCCTTTCACTGTGGTTGAATGCAGTGTAAGTTATGTGGTGCTCACGGGTCAGTGGCCCTGATACCTGGCTATGGGAAGGCAGTGACTGCTGAGGGGGAACAGACTCTTATCATGTTAGTGCATTGCCATGGGTATGACCTGCTGGATTTCAGTCTGGGTCCCTGGTGGTTCGCAAACACAGTAAGTCTTTCCAACATTTTATTATTTTATATAGAATGTAATATCTGTGCATTGTAAAATACATTGGCTGATGATATCTATCTGTCGATAAGATCGTTGGTGAGGGCCTCGAGGTGGGCTTTGCAGGTGATCGTTTGCTGGGGCTTGATGATACGGGCGGTGAAAAGGATGTTATCATTGCAAGAGTTCGTTTTACCCTGAAGAAGCTTAAGAAGGACCAGGTGCCTGATCTTTCTTAGGTACGTAAACACCATTCTAGGTGCTTCTGCCATAGTTTCGTGCTTTCAAGGGAACTTATCATTTCCGTGACCTGACAATGTTGATACGGGTCTCGTATTTTTGTTGAGAACTTTTAGTGAAGTACTCAACAGAGAAATGTGGTAAGTCGTAGCATTTTTTGCACACAGCGATCAACTGATCATTCGTTTGGTTGATTAAGCCATGAAATTAGCAATTTTTTGTATGTTTCTTATATGGCTAAGTAAATTTGTTGATGATATATATGTTGTCTTGAGAAATTTGAAGTGCACATGGAAAAATAACTTTGGTGAAATTTCTCGTATTTGTGTTTTACGTGTGATGCAGAGAAAGCTGATTTTGCGTTTGGCTCAATGGTGTCGTCTTGGTCTTTGGAAGCCCCTGAAACGAGGAAAGCGCAATGAAGTGCCCCACATTGAAAACACTTTGCTGTTATTGGAGACTTAAGCATTTGTGAGACATTGAGTAGTTGCAATGTAACTAATTTGTATGCTGGAATCTGGATGGGCGAATGATCTGGCCATGCTATCTTGCAACCCTTAAATGGAATCTGAAAACTTGTTGCATGCTTTTAGGCCTTTGTTTTTCACTTGTAGAAAACAGCTAAACCTACTAATAGCAGGTCCTCTTGATTGTTTTGTTAAACTTTTATTGTTTGCGTTTTGATATTTTCCCTTCTCCTTTGTAGGCTCTAGATTGTAGTATTTATCCTGAAAATTCTCCAGAAATTTGCTATGTAGGTCATATGACTTTGCTTCGCCACATTCACTGCTACTCATAAGGTAATGTACAGATCAGGCTAACATGTTTCATGTAAACTTTCTATGCGTACAACCTGATAAAACGGTTCGTTGTGTCAGAAAGTTGATGGGATATAGATACAGACAAACTTTACATAAGCATTTCATAGCACCCACAATTAGAATAAGTAGCTGCTACAGGAATCAAGAAACAGTATGTTGGTAAATGACGCTCTGTTATTTTCGTGTCCCTGACGTTGATTAGAAAGCTGGTTTCAACGAAGGGTGGATGGATGTTCAACTTGAGAAGATTTTACTGTGCAAGCTCCTCTCTGATTATGTTTTATTTCTGATAATCCCAATCTTTTCTTTTCCAATTTTTCATATTGATCGGTTGCTCAGACCAAAGTGGTTTGCATGTTTGCACCTAAATCATAATTTGCGGCAGATACGTCCCAGCATAAGTGAAACATCTCTATCGGACGGATAAGGACTGAGGTGGTTCGTTCATGTTGGCTAATCACACGAGTAATTCAAAAGGAACAAAAAGTACGCCCAGAATGAGTAGTGGCGCTGACGTTACATTACATTTCAAGCACTGGTGTCCAGCTTATTCTTAGTTCACACAGACTACTAGTATTGCAAAACATGACGGCAAAACAAGCGTTATCCAGAAACATGGTACAATGTTTGCCCAGAATGAGCAAGAATATATGTAGAACAATTAACATGTAGTACGGATGCGGTAACGAATCCACGGGAACTCAACTGGGAGCTCACTCCATAGACAGTTCATCACACGCTTACTGTTCAATCGGATTCCACGAGCTTGGCGGAGCATCATACCTTCTGTCCATGCAGACGGGTTAAAGAAACAACGTTGAGATAAAGCTTAGGATATAATAACCGCAAACCCTGAAAAGTAAATATATAAGCAGGAGCATTCCCTTTGAAAGATACTGAAGAGAGGATGAAGTAGATTGAAGCTCTCCGAGAAACCCACCATCTTTGGAAGCCTAACAAGTATGAGCTTACGACGACTCCCCAACCCACTCAAGGCTTCCCCTGGTTCCATCAGATCCGGCTCTTGGCAGCTATTAATCGTCAAATCCTGGAGTGCGGAGAGCTGCCTCATGGCAAACGGGAGAGAAGCCAACTTCGGGCAATGGAAGATGCCTCTGTTAGTGATGAATGTAAGCAAAGACCAACCACAAAACCCTCTTTTTAATAAATACTTTTGCTTTGATGTGAGGTTCAAAAATGTAAGGCTGACAAGGCTATGCACATCTCTTGGTAGCTCCTCTAGTTGGTCACATCGAGCAAGATGAAGTGTCTGCATATTCAGCAACCTACATAAATAGATTGGTAGGAATTTGATTTTCCCGTTCCATTGTAGATCTAGGTACCTTAGGTGCTTCAAATTTCCAATCGAACTGTAGCTCTTCAAACTCGACTTCAGAAAAAAACCAAGACACATAGAAGTGTGAATGTCGAGAAGAGATCATCAAGAAAGGCCTTACTGCCAGTACCAAAACTGTATCTGCTTGCAAATGTTCTGGCCTTACATGCCTTTTTTAGCTGCTTAGGAAATTTGAGCTCTGTTGTGAAGTCATGGCGGTCCCACACTAGATGCCTAACCCTTTCAGAGACAACAACTTTTTCACAACTAACAGCAGCATGCTCCTTTTGTGATACAAATAGTGCTAGATCATGGATAAGGTCATGCATTTTACAAATTTGATTGGAACCTGTAACACCCCTACCCTCCACAGGGTCCAAGATGCTACCACCACGCCCTTATCAATTCAAAAGTGTTGCTAATTCAACTTTTAGCAGCACCTCCTATGTGCTTTTTATAATAGCACCCACAGATATCAAACCATAAATAACAGTAGGATAATTGCAAAAGCAACTAACTTCATATTTCACAAGTAATAACATAAACAGAAATGGTGGGCTCCACGACCATGGAGACCCACCAACATGGCTCGCTAACAAACTAAACCAAACGACAAGCCACCAAGACTTAACATTAGAGTAAACATAAAGCCCCAGGGTACGGTTAAACTGTTATTTCATATGTGCAGTGCCAAAAGGACTATCCTATTCCATGCATGTCGTCATCCTTCACCTAAAAACAACGACAAAGCAAGAGTGAGTCCAGAGACTCAGCAAGCACACGATAAAGCAGTAACATCACTTTAGCAGTTCAATCAATTTCACGAACTGTAAACTGTAAATCCACTCTATGACTGTAAACTATAAATTAAGTCTGTAACTGTATACTGTAGATCAATTCTATGTCTGTAAACTGTAAACTAATACTGTAACTGTATATTGTAATCGATTCTATGTCTGTAAACTGTAATTTAGCCCTATGTCTATAAACTGCAAATCAATTCTGTAACTGTAATATGTAAATCTACTCTGTAACTGTAAACTGTAAATCAATTCTGTAACTGTAAACCGTAAATCAATTCTGTAACTGTAAACCGTAAATCAACTCTGTAACTGTAAACTGTAAATCACAACTGTCTGTAACTGTATCACTTTCTGTCATTGTAATGCAATGCAATATCATGCAATGCATCTGTATGCAACTGTATGCTCTGTAATTGTAGCTTATACCGGTATAGCGGAGCGTCCACCCATTGATGGACCACTCGCCTCGTCCTCTTTCATACGAGGTCTCAACCTCCACTCCCGTGGAGTGCCTACCTCTGTAGGTCTTATTCAAGAGCACTCCGGACTAGTCGTAAGACTTTCTCACCAACCTGGCTCTTATGCCATTGCCTGATGCAATATGCCTCAAATGTGAATATCTAATCATGAACATTGCTCATCAAGGTATGATTAGCACATAATCGCATGCATCATCTCATAAATACTGTAAATCATGGCATGAGAACACGAATAACATTCATCACAATTTACTGTTTTACCATGCACTTGCCTGTTAACCTGGCGGACGGTGCGTGGACGGCACCAGACTCGAACCGCCACCTCAATAAGCATTAATTATTTCAAATTATCACTCATGCGATACATTCAATTACGAGTAAATAACATCGCTCTAATGTCCAATCGATATAACCCACTCCTGTCTCACCGGGCAACCTCTCATTGACCCGATGCTTAACCAGTCTATAAATTGAGCGATCACATTATTTATACTCGCCGATCGATTTCTACACACAATCCCTCTCATCAATCGACCACATGGATCAGTTCTAACTATCGGTATATTATTTATGCCCGACTCAGTAAAATAAACAGGGAGAATGGTTTTCGAGGCGTTACCCTGGCCCCGAGCGATCGGATTGGGACAGCCTTCTTCTCTTTTTTTTTCGTCGAATCGGGCAGATCTGGTAGCGAGTCGAATTTCCCCCTTTTCCTCTTTCCTTTCTCTTTCTCTTTCTTTTTTTTTCCTTTCCTTTCTTCCTTCTCTCTCTCCTTTTTCTTTCTTTTTCCCCTTCCTCTTTCCAGTCGGCCGGCGCCCCTCTTTCTTTCCTCTTTTTCTTCACGGGCGGCCGCACTCCCTTCCTCCCCTTTTTCTTCTCATGCCCGTCCGCTCCCCTCACGGCTCCTCACGGCTGGTGCCTCCATCCTTCCTCCTCCTCCCTCACCGGCTCGACCTTCCCCCTCCTCCCTTGCACGGCGCGCAACAGGGTGGAGCAGGGGCAGCGGTGAGCGCGTGCGGCAGAGGGCGACGAGGCGGGGGCGCGGCCAGGGGGCGGCGAGGCGGGGGCGCGGCCAGGGGGTGACGAGGCCAGGGCGCGGGCGGCAGCGACGTGCGGCGCATGCGGCGGCAGCACAGGCAAAGCGGCGGCGTTGGCGGCTGGGCGGCGGCAGCGCGCACTCAGGGGAAGGCGGCGACGGTGAGTTTTGTCACGTCATATGGTTCCAATGTCTTCACCATCGATGCAACATTTGAACTGCGCGTGGTGACTATAATCACACTTCCCCTTCCACCGCTGGATAGCAGGCTCTTCAACATTTCCCAGTCAATAACCCTATCATTCCACAAATCATCTAGTACAAGCAAATATCTCTTTTCCTGTAAAAGCCCACGTAGCTTGCTCTATAGTATCTCCAAGTGTAACTTTTTGTTGCTTTTTGTAATGTTTTATTATGTCAACCAAGATCTTCTTAAAATCAAATACATCAGAGATACATGCCCATAACTTCGTTTCAAACTTATCAGTAATGCGCACATCATTGGATATCAATTTTGCCAATGCAGTTATGGTAGAAAAGTCAAAAACCAAAAGCTGCAAAGAGCAGGCCCATGTTCTCGTGTGATGCGGCGGATGGCTTATGCCCGATTGTGTTTGGCTCTAACTGACTATTTGTGTAAACGATAAATTATTTAATAAAAATAATTATATTTATTTGTCTAAGAAATCCATAAATCGTAAAATATAGATAAAAAGGACGGATGATAGTTTACACAGAACGGCAAAATAAGAATGTTGTTCACAAACATGTTTGCTCAGGATGAGCAAGAATACAGGTAGAGCAATTAACAACATGGATACAGATATAAGTGTTTTTTTACATATGATGGGATGTTTAACATGTAAGGGCGCACGCTCGGCTGGGAGGTTACTACGTAGTCGACAGTCCATCACTCGTTTGTTTAATCGGGATCCACGAGCTATAATACATGTGTATGCAGACGGGTTAAATAAACATCGTGAGATAAAGCTTAGGATATAATAGTCGCAAACCCATAAAAAAGGAATGGATAAGTAGGAGTATTCTTCTTCGATAATTTTTGGACAACATTCTCGACTTAATAAACTTACTTCGGGCAGAGTGTGCCATCGATGTATATCTCAGGAACATGGCGGATGAGATGGTAATCCTCTCCGATTCCAACCGCACATCTCCTGCTCAACTCAGGGCAGTCCACAAGCACGATTCCCTTAAGAGAAGTGAAATCTTGAATGAAACTTGGCAGCTTCTCCAACCCTTTGCAATCACCAATCGCAACATATTGAAGAGAAGATGCAGCAGATTTGAAGCTCTCTGGAAAACCCGCCAACTTTGGGAGCCTAGCAAGATCGAGCGAATGAAGACTCACCAGCCCACTCAATGCTTCCCCTGGTTCCATCAGATCCAGCTCTTCACAGTTATTAATCACCAAGTTCTGAAGTTTGGAGAGCTGCCTCATGGCAGAGGGGAGAGAAGCCAACTTCGGACAACTGAAGATGTATAGCCTTTGGAGGGCAGCGAGGCTACCAAATCCCTCTGTCAGTGATGCTAACTCAGGGCAGTCACCCAGTTGCAGAAATGTCAGAGAAGACCAACCACAAAACCCACTTTTTAGTAAATACGTTTGCTTTGACGTGAGGTACAAAAATGTAAGGCTGACAAGTCCATGCACATGTCTTGGTAGCTTCTCTAATTGGTCACAGCGACCGAGATGAAGTGTTTGTAGATTGACCAACCTACATAAAGAATTTGGTAGGAATTTGATTTTCCCGTTCCATTGTAGATCAAGGTACCTTAGGTGCTTCAAGTTTCCAATTGAACTCGGTAGCTCTTCAAACTCAGCGTCAGAAAAAATTAAGACACGTAGAAGCGTGAAGGTTGATAAAAGGTCCTCAAGAAAGGCTTTACTCACTGTACCATAATTATCTATGCTTGCAAATATTCTAGCTTTAAATGCATTTTTCAGCTGTTTAGGAAATTTGAGCTCCGTTGAGAAGTCCTTGCGGTCCCAAACTAGATGCCTAACCCTATCGGAGATAGCAAGTTTTTCACAACTAACAACTGCGTGTTCCTTCTTAGATACTGAATTTGCTAGGTCATGGATAAGGTCATGCATTTTACAATAACTAATGGATCCATTAAAAGCAACACACTGATCTTGGAAAAGAGATCTGCCAAGAAGTTCATGAAAGTATTTTGTTCCAGTAGTTACTGCATCCCTGATTTCTCTACCTGTGTAGAGCAATCCCATCGCCATCCAATACATAACCAGAGAAACTTGGAAAATCTTATAATCTTTGGGAAAAGTGGATAAGCAAGAGAAACATGCTCGTAGATCACGTGGAAGTGCATCATAACTCAATTTTAATGCTGGCATGATATCACCTGTGTTTTGCACCATATTCCACAAATTGTCTTCCATAACGCGCCGCCATTCTTCAACATCTCGACAACTAGACAATAGGGAACCCAATGTCTTGGCGGCCAAAGGAACACCGCAACACTTTTCCACAATGGACTGCCCGATTTTTAACAACTGCTGGTCCTGATTGTCCTCACCTCTGAATGCATACCGAATAAATATTTGCATGCACTCATCAAGAGGTAGTTTTGCCACATCATATGGTTCCATGGTCTTCACCAACGATGCAACACTTGTGTTGCGTGTGGTGACGATAATCACACTTCCACTTCCACCACGGGATAGCAGGCTTCTCAACTCTTTCCAATCAGTAACCTTATCATTCCACATGTCATCTAGTACTAGAAAATATCTCCTTTCATGTAAAAGCTCACACAGCCTGCTCTGCAGCATCTCCAGATTTAGTTGCTTACTGTTTTCACCAGTACCTGATTGTATTATGTCATCCAAGGTCTTTTTTAGATCGAACATATCAGATACACAAGCCCATAACCTCTTCTCAAACTTACTGGTAATCCGAACATCATTGTAAATCAATTTTGCCAGTGTAGTTTTTCCTATGCCTCCTAAACCAATAATTGGAAGCACAGACAAGGGACTTGAGTCTGCAGCTGTCAGTATCATTTCAATGATCTCGTTTTTAGCTTCGTCTCTTCCAATAATGTCTGTTTCGTTGATGAAGGAATGTGATTCCCTGTTGCTGCCCCTGGATGTCTTGCTATCAATTGGCTGCTCAGTTAACCCAAATTGTGCCCTGTTGGCTGCTACCTCATCAAGTTTTTCACGAACTTCTTTTAGTTTGTGACTCAATTTGAATGGAAAAGCAAGCAAGTGGCTTTTTCGAGTGAAGAAACCATTATGAGCTTGTTGCTCCAGAGCTTCAGTTGCCACGTCATCTAACACATCATCTATGTCATAGACTGCATCCTTCAAATTGTCCAACCACTCTTGAAGGGCATGAGAAGTACACTGTTTGCCCTCAGCATCTTGAAGAACAGCACAGATGGATCTCAGCGACCTTTCCAACTTCCCTATTTCTTTCTTGACGTTCCAGGCTGACTTGATCTCATTGACAGCCCAGTCAGTGCCAAAGGATCCAGCCTTCTCAAGAACTGAGATTGCAAAGCTCGCTATATAAACCTCCGCCATATTGAGTGTCTGCTGCTACTGAGTACATAGCAAGCAAGAGATAGAAAAAATATCAATTGAGGTGGCTTGATGGATCTAATATACCGTTATTTGCATAGTGTGCTTGATGTTGATGGTAGAATAACGTGAATGTCACAACTCACTCATGATGCTAATAGAACTGTTATTTACATAGTCTATCTATTAGCATAGTGGCAGAAACAGAGGAAGGGATATGAAAAAAAATGCTTGTTCCTTCAGGGTGTATCACCTGCAATTTCTAAAGAAGAACCTGCTGGCTAGGAATGGGTTATGTGAAGCAAGGGGCATTTGACAATCAAGGTGATTTTGTTGTTTCCTGTCACTATGTACTTGTGATCGGCAGTTTCTTCCCTTGTTTTAGTTTTTCCCTTCTTATTTGTTCCCAAATTGTTCCTCTTTTATTTCCCTTTTTTCTGATAAAATGCTAATTCTTCATTAGATATTACTGTGTAGCTACTGAAACTATGGAAGTATGGATCTTCAGTGGCGATGTTCAGGTATGTGACAGCTTCAGGTGTGCTTTTGGACTAAATTTGAATTTTCATGAATATCCCTAATAAACTTTTTTTTGTGAACTAACGATCCTGCTGATGCGTACAGTTTTATAGAAATTCGTTCCTATCAATGATTTGTGCAGTTGTGTGTACTGATTGTTCTGTAAACAAACGTTACCAGTTATCCGTATTGATATTCTGATAAAAGATGACACAAATTTACAGCAGAGATCGCAAGGTAACATCAAAACCATTCCAGCATGTTTTATGATTAGGGATGAAATCGGAGAGGATATAACGGATATCGCTTATCATGTATTCTATCTCGTGTTTTTTTTAAGTTAGACACGAATAGTATTAGATACCTATTTATCCATTTCGTACTCGCTCCGCAAGCCTTTAGTCAGTCAGACAGACGAAAACAGGAGCGGATTCATGAAATTGGGTCACCGGTGTCACCAAAGGTAGAGCCATCGGGGAGTTTCGTCAGGCTCTAGCCTACCCTTCGGTGGCCGGAGCCCCCCACCCCCATCCCCTCGGAGTGGCGGCGCTTGAGTTCAGTGAAGAGTGGCACAAGAAGGTCGACGACAATGGCGAAGGGCCTCACAAGCTCGCAAATGGGGAGATCGTCAGCGCTCTCGTGCTCGCCTGTGAGCCCCGTGGCCTCAGCGGGCAAAGGGAGCATGTGGATGCAGATGTGGAGGCTCGTGGCGGCTGTGTGGGCAACGGGGCTGCCGAGCCTGGCGGCATTAGCGCGCATGAGGATGAGCATAGTGTCGATGCCGCCGTCATTCCTCCCACCACCACCATCCAGCCAAGAGGTCCTACTGCTCGCCGCATCGTGCCTTCGACGCCCACCAGTCGGAGGCGCTCCTCCAACTCCTATCCTTCTTTCCTGACATCGATCCCTAGGTCCCCCTCCTCATCCCTTGCTCTCTCTTTTCCTTTTTTTTTCTTTTTTTGATTTTTAGGTGGTAGGTGGCGTTCTTTATTACTTTTGACCCAGAAAGATGGGTCATTTTTTGGGATTGCATATTGACACTGAGGCGTGTGGATGCAGAGAGGTGATGATCCTTGATAAACTCCTGGTCTCAGTGATTTCTAGTGACCATTTTGGGAGGGTTCAGTGCTTCGATGAGGAGATGGGCCTCCTTTATTGCTAGATTTGTGATCCCAACAATTTATCATGTGCTTACGGGTTTCTAGGTGCGAAATTGGCTTTTCTAGTGCCTAGATGTTGAAAATTGACTCCTTTTCTTCAGAAGATGAACATTTTTTTTGTTTCCTTTCTTGATGTGGAAGTTATCCCAATCTGAATTAAGCTCTCTTGAGGCTTTCCGATGGAATGATAGCTAAAGTTGTTATGTATCATGTGCAACACCAGGAAGAAGAGAGCATTGAAGGCTTGGGGATATATTGTTACATAAGATGATTTGTTTGTCAGCGTTGCATCTACTGCTATCATGTCGATGTTTTCTTTACAACTCTTTACTGATAGGTTTAGTGCTCCGATGTTTTTAGGTAGGAAAACTAGTTAGTTCTATGGATAGGTGTCAAATTGATTGATGGTACATTCTTATCGGATCTAACATTGGATGGGCAGGGTAATGGTCTATGAGTGCACCTTTACTTTTGTGACTTGCAAGGAATTGTTAGTTTAGAATGTTGCAGGCTCTCAAATAAGGTTTGATGAGCATTGAGCATATGTGTTCACCATAGCATTTTTCTGAGTACTACAAGCTTGCCTTCGTGTATGAAAATTTATCCTCTTGTTAGAATCCTGATGGATTGAATTGCTTCTGTGCTGAATGAACTAGATCTTCTTTATACTACTAACTAAATATCTACATATTTAGTTTTCCTACTAGTATCATCTCTATAACATATAGCTGACTATGGTTACTCACAATGATTTAGCTGCTTGAAAGAGCTCTTGAAGCATCTGGAGATGATTTGGGTTATGCAATAAAGAGTTTGAATGAGCTATGCTTGGAGTCAGCAGAGGGTATCTTATCAGCTACTGGTTGCAAATCTGAAAATGGGTTGCCCACAACAGTTCAACCATCAGTCAAAGGTTCATTTTCTATCAAAAGCTATTGTATTAATGTATTAGGATACAAGCATATAGTAATAGTCATACCCTTATACTTCCTTGTGCACTTGTCCCTGTTGTACTAAAGATAGACACCATATAGTGCATAACCGGAAGTGTTTGCAAAATTGTTCGTCAATATTATGAGAGGTCTGATCTTGCAGGTTGCCATTGTTTATATTCTTAATTGTTATATTCCACAAGGTCATTTGTTGTCCAATTCAAAACACAGGACATGATTGGATCCAATATGTATATAGAGCATGCATGTTGCTGTACGCGATTAATTAGATATAGACTTGTTATATTCTACAAAGTCTTGTTGATACTTGATGTTGTATTACATATTTGCATACACAATTAGAGTATTAGACATTTAGACAGTAAAATCTAGACTATCAGTTGTATTTTATAATTTGTATAGTGATGTATTTTAACATTTGCTCGTAAATTGCAAAAATGGAGAAACAAACTTGGCAATGGTGACTCTATTAGCCTCCTGCCTGCCCTAGACACAAAGGTAGACACAAATCGCAAAGAAAGAGAGGGCATGGATTGGCACCTCGGAGAGGACACAGCGGCCCACCGCGGTGAGGGCGTTGCAGCAGCGACTTGGTTAGGACGCGGTGACTGATGAGTCAGGGTGCTCAAAGCACGTCAAAAGGAGCCTGCAAGGAAGGCGGCGATAGACTACCCACCACGGCGAGCCTGCAAAGAAGGCGGCGCGGTGTGAGTCAGTAAGTCCTTTGAGTCCACCCTCTATTTTTATCCTAACTTCGCCACTGGGTGTTACCACACGCTAATCTCACTTGAGCAATTAGGGGGTGATTAATTCAAGAATCAAGATTAAGGTAGAACATACATACCATAGGTCTCTCCTTGGCAACTGTGAGCACAATACTCTTCCGAGAGCTCCGAAATGGTTTACTTCTTCTCCCTATTAGAGATGAAACGAGGAGATGAGGACGAATGATGCGGCCTCGCGATGACTTTGGGTCGTGTTTGTTTAATTATGGGTGCTAATAGCGATGACTTTGGGTCGTGTTTGTTTTATGGGTGCTAATAGCGATGACTTTTTGATCTAAAAAAAAATAGCGATGACTTTGGATCGTGTTTGTTTTATGGGTGCTAATAGCGATGGCTTCAGCCGGCCTGGCCAGTAGTGTGCTTGGGATTCATCATTCACGGAATAAAATATAAAAGGGTTGTTGGGTAATCACGACGTCATGAAAAAAGAATTCAGTAGTGTGCTTGGGTGTGAGACCCCGGAGTAGAAACTCCTGGACTCCCTGTGCATTACAGTACTAGTCCCAGATCAACGCTAGTACACACAGTTCAAACAGAAAAGATGATACATTGCCAACAACGCTTTATTATCATAATCGAGATTACAGACCTCGAAGCCTTTATTACAAATGAGGTTTTAAGACCTCACACCAAACAGAAAATTACAGCGGAAGCAAAAAGAAACTAAAGCAAGACCCATCAATACGCCACAGGCAATTGACTGGGGAAACGCAACCTAGAAGTCCGGAAAGCCTTCGACGAATCCATCCACGAAGTAGTCGTAGTCCACCTCTTGAGCTTTGATCTCCTCTGAGAGTTAATTTGAAATGTAGCACGTGAGTACATGAATGTACTCCGCAAGTCTTGGGAAAGATGCATAGATGCAAGGCTTCACAAAGGAAGGCTGTATGGTTCTTTTGCATAAATCAGCATTTTATTTCAAATCTACATAATTACTTCAAAGGCCATTTGATAAACATATTTGTTTTTCATAAATGAAATTAGATAAATAACTTAGTGAAGGTTAAACCACCAACACTAAAATCTCAGGCTATCTGCCAACTTTCAAGACTCAGGTTAAACCACGTGATCTGGTTACACCACCAGATTTAAATCACGAGAGTTACACCACTCCCGAGTTTGACAAACCATTTTATTTTAAAATCAAAATCAAACTTCTACCATGTGAATGCATTCCTTGCCCGCCCTTGACCGTGGGCACGGCTATTCGAATAGTTTTTACTCTGCAGAGTTTGTACACTTTACCCACAAGAGATAAATTATCTTAATAGTCAACATGCTTCCTTTGGCATGAGACCCAGATAAAATATCACAAAGCCTTTCACCTACTCCAGTATAGCTAGATACCACCCGCTAAGGTTTCACCACAACTCGAATCCACGAGTCGGAGCCCCCTCTTGCGCCGTATGAGTACAGTAAACCCTGCCCCTCACTATGAGTAACCAGTACACCCTGGCACTCAATACACCACTGGTGATATCTAAACTACACCTTTATAGGTTAGTTAGCTAGGTCGTACCCATATAGACTTGTGGTTGCACTGTTTTGCTCAGTTTGGACAAACACAAGCGTCGGTCCTTAAACGACCAGGGTGGTTCATTCACAATCCCAAAAACTCTCGTGCTAAACTGCACCAGCCAAACCTTCCATCCACCCTTGTCAACTTTTCCCTTTGAACTTCATTTTTATTTTCAAATTAACAGTGGTAACATCCATTACCACTTTTCAAACAAATCAATTAACAATGGTAACATCCATTACCAATGTTCAAACAAACCATTGATCAAAATATTTAGCAAACATGCTTCTCATTTGAACATTTTATATTGATTCGCTAAACTAAGCATTTGCTAGTATAAATTTAACAAAATGTAATACTAACTCATTATTGAGTCAAAGGGATATCCTAAGTTGACAATGGTATAAGGTAAACGATTTTCAATGGAAGGTATAACAATTGGAACATTTAACTAAATTTTTCTAAAATCAAGTTATCCACTTTTACAACATAAGCATGCAATAATTTAAAATAACTACACAAATCATTTTGTAAATCATAGGAGCAAGATGGTCAAAGGAGACTTGCCTTCTTGAGCGTGGTTTGGTTCTTCTTGCTGCGACTCGACAAACACTTCGGCAACGTCGGTTTCTACGCACGAAACAACAAAACAACCAAATAAATAAATACAAATAAAATCACAAAAATATAAAATATATACTGCAACTTAGATTATGCTTTTATACAAATTTAGAAATTTGAATCACTGGATTCGGAGATCGGACGAGGGAGAACGAGCGATTGGAAGTTTGATCGGTTTGGAAATTCCAGAAAATGCAAAACGGGGGAATATTCTCTGGAATCTTATTTTGGCTGATTTTTGGGGTATTTTGGAGTGTATGACACGTGGGACCAGGTTGTCATTGGGTGTAGAATTTTATTTTATTATTGTATGACGAGTGGATCCCGCTTGTCATTGAATAGAGGTGAACAAAAATTTGGATAAAGCCAAACCGAAAATTGTATCGCACTGGACTTGAACTCACAACCTCATGCATGCATGCACTAACATGCACCCACTAGCCAAGTGAGCACTTGCTACTTCTTGACAAAAGAGCAACAACAAATCAAATAAACGTGGATGAATATGACTAGCAAAGGAAACACAGCCATGTATGCAGGGGCGCGCACGGGAGGCGACCTCGCCGGCGGCCGGCGGTCGGAGGCGGGGCGGCGAACGGCGACGGGGAGAGGAGGGGCGGTGGCGCACCTACCGGCGGCGGCGGGGAGGCCCGGGGCGGCCGGCGGCGAGGGGAGACGGTGGCGGTGGTGGTGGAGCTTGGGGCGGCGGCGGAAGATGGCCGAAACGGCGGCGACCGGCGGCGGAAGCGGCGGCCGAAGAGTGGAGGAGGGCGGTGGAGAGAGGGGAGACCGAAAGGGGATGAGCCGGCGCATGGAGGGGTTTTATAGGTGGAGAGAGGAGATAAACGGCCGGCGGTTTTTAGAGAGGAATAAAGAGGGAAGGCGGCCGGCCATGAGTGGGGAATGAAGAGAGGAAATGATTGCGCAAACGCTCGGGGTTTAAAGGGCAAGAAACGGCCGGGATTAAGAGCTCCAATTCGGCTCTAATGGAGGAGGAGAGAGCTAGGGGAGGAAGAAGAAGAGATTGAAGAAACATATGACATGTGGGGTCCATGTGTAATAGAGAGGGAGAAGAAGTGAAGGGGTACGGGCCGTCAGATTTGCGACACGTGGCAAGTGGATGTGTTATGGCTCTTGGATTTTATGAAGGGGTAAGTTATCATGTGTGGCTAGGATTAAAACGTGGAGAGAGATTGATTTAATCTGAGAGCGACACATGGCGGCCTAGGAATAATTTGATTTTTATTTTCGGAATAAATTTCAGCAAATACTAGAAACTTTATAAACGTTTGGAAAAATAATATTTAATGTCTACAAATTCCAGAAAAATTATATAATATTCCTGGAAGCATTTTAGACTTAGTAAAAATATTTTTAATTTCAAATTGGAATTTAATAATTTTATAAAATACTTTTTAGCTTTGAAAATTGATTTTAAATTTCAGAAAATTCTCAAATAATATTTAAAAATTTAAGAAAGGCTAGGAAAAATATAATTTTCCCTTTTTGGCTTTAATAAAATATTTTAAATACATTTCCTTGTTTTAAATTTTGAAATTAAATCCAGATAAATCCAAATAAGATTCAAATACATTGAAATAATTAATAAAAATAAAATTTTTCAGAAAGCAAAAATTTGGGATGTGACATTGGGATACATCATTCATGGAATAAAATATAAAAGGGTTGTTCGGTAATCACGACACCATGAAAAAAGAATTGTAGAGGGATCGTTCGAGAACTGCATTCTCCGAAGCCTATGGTACGTCGGTCCTCTTCCTTTTAACTGCGATTTATAGTTTGACTATAATTTATGACTTTTGAACTATTCATATGAGAGATTATAGAGTAATAGAAACTAACGTATAATTTTTGTCAATTTAAATGAAATATATAGTATGTACTACAATTAACTAGTAGACCCTATCTTAAAAAATATTTTATTTAAAAGTTAGTTACTATAGCAAAAATTAAAAACTAAAATCAAAAGCTAAAATAAACAAGGCCTTTAGTGTTTCAGAGCTGTGGCAATGGGGAGATAAACATCCATGACACATGCTCCGGCGGTAGCTACCAGCCAAAAAAGAATATCAAGGACAAACCAGCTGCGAGCAGCAGTATTTCATGAATAGTCAAACAAATCGTAAGCAGCATGTATCACAATTTTATAAAGCATTCTGTCTAGTATGAACTATACTCAGCATCTAATTATACCTAGTGCATTGCCCAGTAGCTCATGAACAAGCAAATACGAACACTAACCACAAGCAATTACTGAAACGAAGCAAATTTTTGCCAAAATTTGAATCTTAGCCCAATTCCCAAATCCAATTGCAAGATCCCAATCTTGACCCTAATCTGCACTAATCTCAAAGCATTTTAGCCCTTAAACCCCGTCGTAACGGCGTAAACGGAGGGGTTACGGCGCGGTACTGTTCATCCACGGGAATTTGCCGCCGCTGCCGATATTTGTCGCCGCCGCCTCCTCTCGCGCCTTCCAGCGCCCACGCACCCGCCACCCAGCTGCCGCTCCGTACCCCGTCATACCCTACCCTCTCCAGGCACTCAAGTACCCCCGCCCTCACGGCCGACAGCCTCCAAGCCAGCTCGCGCGCCTCCCCTCTGCCACCCTTGACCGTCGCCTCTCACAGCCGACCTGCGGCCTCTGACAGCTCCCTTGACCGCCGCCCTCCTTCGTCCCGAAGCCAGCCCGGCCATCTTGAGCTCCAAGCCGAGGCCCCGAAAAAAGATCTCCCCCACCGCCTCCGGCCCAACCGCCTCACTCCTCTTATTTAAGCCGCCCCGGCTCTCCCTTTAGCTTTCCCCATCTCCCCCGCAGCTCTCCGACCACCCCCATAGCCCCCAAGCCGCCCCATTGCCGGTAATTGAAGAAAACCTCAATTCCCTGCCCTAACCTAATGTCGGCTCCCCGCTTCATAACTCTCCAATTCCCTTCTCCAGTAGCGTCCCCGAGCCCCCTAAAGCCTCCCCAAAACCCTGCCCTAGCCTCCCAAAACCCTATCCTTCCCGGCACCATGGGCCTCCCCACAACCAAAACCGGCCGCCGTGGCTGGCCCAACCCAGGCCGCCCGAGCTTCGGCCGACTCTTCCCTAACCTCACCCAAGTCCCAGAGCAGCTCTAGGACCAATCCTATTGCCCTAGGAAGCCTCCACTCACCCAAAACTTCAAATTTGCCGCAGGAGAGGAGAAGCTCGCCGCCGGCGATTGCCGCCTCCACTGGGCCCGCAACCACCCAAAATGGAACCACCTCACCTCCCCGAACCCATCCATGGCTTTGGTTTGCGTCGCGCTTCACCCGAGCTCCGCCGGCAGCCACCACCTCCCTTCTCTGCTCCTCTGCGCGCGCGGTCGGGAGGTTGAAGAAGGGGCTGTTTGCCCGACCGAGCCCACCCCAGCTGGCCGCACCGGACCCGCCCGCCCCGCGCCGACCGCACCGCTCCTATAGCCCTCCTATAACCCAATATCCTCATTTTAATGGAGTTTTTCGGATCTTCTTTATTCTTTTATTTTCTTTATTCATCACTCAACCCTTCGAGCATGACTTAATTCATTTTGTTTGCTTTGCGTTAGCCTCTGGAGTCGACATTCAGCAGGAGCCGGAGGGAGAAGTCCAGGCCCAGGTCCAATCCACAGAAGAGTACGAGTTAGTTGAAATCACAAGTCCGCAAGGCAAGTCACACATATTTTTGAACATATTGATCCTACATTTCCCGAATTATTCATCTACATGTACTTTCATTATGTTATTTCCATTCTGTTATTTTATGTATAATAAATGCTTAGAATGACATGATATTAGCTCTGTCCTACCACCCGAAAAGCCCAGTTTAACTTGAAGGCCATATTTACCTTGACAAACTTAGTCACATAAAATATACACTATAAACTATCATCGTAGTTAGAGACATCACATCTTGCTACTATTAAGATTTTTAATGTTGGTCTAGAGTTTTGGAAAAGTTGGGTTTAGGGTAAGAGAGGATTGCAGAGGTGAATCCGAAGACCTTATCCTAAGGAGGAGGCTGGTTGTGGAATGGCGGCAGTACAGTGTGTACTGAATATGGGTTTGTGTGTGGATGATGCCTCAGTTAAAATGTAAGGACTAGACCCTTATGCTGAGTAACGGGCATGGTAACCGCCCAACCACAAGCGTTGATTTGGTCAAATTTGACTTATTCAAACCTGGCTTAGTAGCTGCTCAACTTCAATTGAACCTCTGCAACTGGAAAGGGGGAGTCAGAGGGTGAGTCTGTATGGGAGGTGGTTAACCATACAACTGTAGGGCTGCGATGAGTCGGACGAGATCCGTGGGGTCATCCGAGCTCATTGGGATTAACACCTACTGGGCGGAGTCTATACAAAGAATTGAGCAGTGAACATCCTTGTTGTCTTAACTCTTTAGCGGGAGTTAAGGGATCTTGTGGGTAAAGCAGGGCAGCTTTGCAAAGTCATGACAAATTGTATTCGAATACGCCGTGCTTCCGGTAAACGAAGCTGTGTTTAGTGGGTGAATCCAATAACAAGGCATAAGTAGATTTGGAAAGGTTATGGAAATATTGGTGGTCTGATAACTGAACCTTGAAAACCCCCCAAAGTTTATAAGAAGTTATGATTTTATGTTCAAAATCTGTTTATAACTAAAACTGCATCCACATAAAATAATAGACTTGATTCCCCTTCACTTGATACACCATGCATGTAGATATTGCTAAGCTCCGTGTGACTTGCTGAGTACGGTAGTTGTACTCATACTTGCTAAAAACCTAAACAGAAATAGCTAATATCGAAGAGGCTGGAGAAGACGAGGAGGTGATTCTGTACGAGGTTGATGACGCATGGAATTAGGATCGTTCTTCGCTCGAGTGTGCCTGTGGTTTCTTTTGTGTAATGTAACTAAGGGCAGTTGACCCTACTGTGATACTTGGCTTTCGCCGTTATATTGTAATAAAGTTCGCTTTTGCTCTTAAGCTTGTGATGGCAATGTTATACACTCGTTGGATATACTCGCAGTTGAACAGTCCTGGGCAGCTGCGAGGGTTTCATAATACTCCCGGAAACGGGGGTGTTACAGAGTGGTATCAGAGCCCGCTTGCTTGACCGTAGGATGACCCTAAGTGGATTAAGAATGTTTGCTAAAACTATTTTACTTATAAAAATGAGTTACATAAAATATCAATATTACTATTAATACCGTATACTCTTTCCTGTCTACCTCGTCTGTCAGTCTTATTTTCAAGTTAAGTTTATTTCCTAATATTATTTATATTACTCTTGTCTAAACTCAAAAATTTGACGTGTGGACAGATGTATCCACACGATCATTCCAATCCAGAAGAATTACAAGGATGGGCCGCTCTCTTGTGGCGTATGCAGAAGTATCTTTATGCGACAGATCGCCAATGTCCGATATTTCATGTGAGGCCGTTGATAGTGCATGGTCACCTGCATGATTGGAAGGCCTGGGTGTACTTGGAGCCGTTACCCCTCAGGCCGGACATTCGACGGAAATTTACGGCCTATCGTTACAAAGAATCGGACGCCATCCAAGACGCAGCGAGGAAGGCAGTGGAGTATCTCCGCCATTACTATGATGAAGAATATGACGAGTCTCCATTTCAGCTCATCCCTCAGGAGAATGAAGATGGAACCGGTCTTCTTGTTCAGAACCCAGATCTAGAAGAGGATCCCAGAATGAGGGAGATTGCATCAGTAGTCGCCTTCCAAGAAGACATGTACACTCGAATGACCAAGGAGAATACAAAGATGCACCTCCAACTCCATTCAGCCCGACAGGAGATATGTCTTTTGAAGAAGAACTTGCAGCACTTCTAGAAAAGAGCCCAAGATGAAGCGTCAAAGTGTGGCGAGACATCAGGTGGCCCATCAAAGGTCCTTAAAAAGACGGAAGAACAGACGGCACCCCAGCGTCGTTTAGTCATCGGAGAATCCACGTCCCGTGCACCAGAGCCACCCAGAGCAGTCGACACTGAAGCGAAAGGCAAAGAACCTATGGTCGACGATGAAGAGGAAGAAGACCCGGAAGAAGAAGAGTGGTGCTCTTCCAGTGGTTCTTCTTCGGATAATCCAAATCAGAAGACTTAGTGTGCGTTGGGTGCGTTAGAGTAGTTAGACCCTTTTGTAGTAGTATGTTTTGGTATTGTAAAACGAGTTGAGGTATGAACTTTGTAGCATAGTGTGTACCCAACTTGTGTTATGGTTGAATAAAGAATATTTTGCCTACTTGATATTTTGTTTGTTAGTGATATCTCTAAGTCTACCCCTTCAACTTTCAATCTTTCTAATTTCATTCTAGAGTACTTATCTATTTCATTCTCATCTTATCTTAAACTCTGAATTCTCACTTCCCTATCTGACTTTTCTTAAAAACTCGCTGCAGATCTAAACTCTCTATTCCATCAAGCAAATCAAAATGGCTGGAACAGGAGAAGGATCTCAACAAGCAGGTAGCCCTCGTCAGAGAGATGCACCACAGCCCAGCCTAGCAGACATACTGGCAAAGATGGAAGAAAATCGGCATCAAGCCGAGATGAATCAATCATGTATGATGGAACAACACATGAAGTTATTGGAGCAAATTGCAACGAGAACTGGAGGAGTTAGCCCACCTGCACCTACTATTCATACCAAGTGGCCAGATTTCCAGAAGACTTGACCACCGGTCTTCTCTGCCTCACCTGATCCCATGGTAGCAGAGGATTGGTTTAGAGATGTCGAGAGAAAGCTGAACACTATACAGTGCAATGAAAAGGAAAAGGTACTGTATGCTTCTCATCAGTTACAAGGTCCAGCAGCAGCCTGGTGGATGAACTACCAGACTATGTCAGGAGATCGGGAAATAACGTGGAAAGAATTCGAGGATTCTTTTCGCCAGACTCATATACCCACAGGTGTGATGGAAGCTAAGCGCCGAGAGTTCCTCGCGCTAAAACAAGGAACCCACTCGATCACGGAATACCTCCACCAGTTCAATACCTTAGCACGTTATGCTTTGGATGACGTGAAAACTGAAGAAAAGAAGATGGAACGATTCAAGGAAGGATTGCACATAGCCTTGAAGCATCATATATCAGCCATGGATTTTAAAGACTTACCTTCAATGGTAAACAAGCTTATTATGTCGGAGGCAACCCAGAAGGAGTTGGAAGAAACACAGAAAGGAAAATAGTGCATGTGTCACCATCTCCGGAAATACCTAGGAAGCGGATGTTCGTAGCCCTGCAGTTCAAGGGACAGCGAGGGAAGAAGTTCGTTATCAAGCCAAAACCGCAATTCAAGATTGGTCAAGGTTCCACAACATCCCAACAAACAACTACCCTGAAATGCTTTACTTGTGGAGGAAACCATTTGCAAAGGCAGTGTCCCCTGCAAAATGTCGTCTGTTTCCACTGTGGCCAAACCGGCCACTACAAGAACCAATGCCCACGAGGTGGACTACCCTCAGATGTAGCCAAGGCCCAAGTCCGGGCATTGACATCTACACCTCGCCAATTTATCGCAGTGCCGAAGCAAGAAGAAGGACAGAACCGTCAATCCGTAGTCAAGCCAGCAGGAACACAAACTACGACGTCAACGCAAACCGCAGATAAAGGAAAAGGAGTCCTGAAGCCAGTACAAGGATGGATCAACCACATCTCCGCAGAAGACGCAGCAGGAGCCAACGACGTCATCGTTGGTACGTATCTTGTTAATTCAAAGCCTTCTTTGGTTTTGTTTGATCCTGGAGCTACACATTCGTTTATTTCCTTGGCTTTTGCTGTGAAAAATCAATTGCCACTCTCAACTTTGCAAAAGTCCTTTTCTTTTCAAACTGCTGGGAATAATGTAGAATCTCGCTTTGGATGCAAAGACCTGGATCTAGATATCCAAGGAGTTAAGTTCAAAGCTGACTTGTTAGTATTAGAAATGAAAGGACTGGACGTCATATTGGGAATGAATTGGTTGACCAAACATAAAGCTAATGTATATTGTGAGAGCAAGTTAGTTACCCTGGTAAATTCAGAAGGGCAGAAAGTAACTCTAAAGACAGACTCAGCATTAGTGGAGAAAATGAAAGCAAGCGCTCATAATATAATGGTAGAAGGAGTTGCTCAAGTCCCGATAGTTCAGGAATACCCGGATGTTTTTCCAAATGAACTACCCGGAAAACCGCCTGATAGACCTATCGAACTTGCTATTGAGTTAGTACCAGGAACCAAACCAGTTACGAAGCGTCAATACCGGATGTCAGCGCAAGAATTGAAAGAACTTAAGAAACAGATGGATGAGTTGTTAGAAAAGGAATTTATACAGCCTAGTGTGTCCCCTTGGTCAGCCCCAGTGCTCTTCGTCAAAAAGAAGGATGGTAGCCAAAGAATGTGTGTAGATTATCGCGGATTGAATGCTGTGACAATCAAGAATAAATATCCGTTACCAAGGATAGATGATCTATTTGATCAACTCAAAGGAGCTAAGGTATTCTCGAAAATTGACTTGAGATCAGGATATCATCAACTCAAGATTCGAGAACAGGATCGTGAGAAGACGACTTTTACAACGAGATATGGATTATTTGAATTTACAGTAGTGCCATTTGGCTTAACAAATGCCCATGCGTACTTTATGAATCTAATGAATATGGTGTATATGGAACACTTAGATCACTTTGTGATAGTATTTATTGACAATATACTGATATACTCCAAGACAGAAGAGGAGCATCGTCAACATCTTCACATTGCTTTGAGTAAATTAAGAGAGCATCAGTTATACGCAAAGTTTTCTAAATGTGAATTTTGGTTGAAAGAAGTAGCTTTTCTTGGACATATAATTACCAATGAAGGAGTGAAGGTGGATCCTGAGAAAGTGAAAGCAGTAATGGAGTGGGAGCAGCCAACCACAGTAACAGAAGTCCGAAGTTTCCTTGGCTTGGTTGGATATTACCGTCGTTTCATTGAGGGATTCTCGAAAATAACTCGACCCCTCACCCAGCTCCTTAAGAAGGATAATCCGTTTATATGGACAGATAAATGTGAGGAAAGCTTTCAAGAGTTGAAGTCGAGACTTACTTCAGCCCCAGTGCTCATACTCCCTAATCCCGAAAAGGATTTTCAGATCTACTGTGACGCCTCAAAACAAGGGTTAGGTTGTGTACTAATGCAGGAAGGTAAAGTGGTAGCATATGCCTCAAGACAGTTGCGACCGCATGAGACCAACTATCCAACGCATGACTTGGAGTTAGCAGCAGTAGTACATGCATTGAAGATTTGGAGGCATTATTTGTTAGGAAACCGTTGTGAAGTCTATTCGGATCACAAGAGCCTAAAGTGTATATTCACCCAGCCAGATCTGAATCTACGACAACGAAGATGGTTAGAATTAATTAAAGATTATGATCTAGATTTGCTATACCACCCTGGTAAGGCAAACGTTGTCGCGGACGCATTGAGTCGAAAGAAGTACCATACTATAGCCTCAATTATGGAATGTTCTACTCCATTGTGTGAAGAAATGCAATGACTGAATTTGAATGCTGTCGAGCAAGGCCAAATTGCAGCGTTAGAAATTCAACCAACCTTGACAGATCAGATTAAGACGGCCCAAGAGAAGGATGAAGAGATTCAACAAATTATCAAGAAGAGTCAGGAAAATTCAACTGAATTTGTGATAGATGAACAAGGAATTCTGAGATTCAGAGATCGTTATTGTGTGCCTAATGATAAGGAATTAAAAGACTTGATATTACGAGAAGCTCATTCGTCCCAACTATCTATCCATCCAGGAGGCACCAAAATGTTCCAAGACCTAAAGAAGAGATATTGGTGGAGTAAAATGAAGAAACAAATAGCGGAATACATTGCTCGTTGTGACACCTGCCAAAAAGTGAAGATAGACCATCGTAAACCCTCAGGATTGTTAAACCCCTTGCCAATCCCAGAATGGAAATGGGATGATATTGGTATGGACTTTATTACAGGGTTTCCTAAAACCCGAGACGGTTACGATGCCATTTGGGTAATCGTAGACCGACTGACAAAAGTAGCACATTTCATCCCAATTAAGCAGACTTATGGTAAAAATAAATTGGCCGAGCTATACTTGACAAAAATAGTAGTGTTACATGGAGTGCCAAAAAGAATAGTATCCAACAGAGGAGCGCAATTCACATCTGAATTTTGGAAAAAGTTACATGAAGCTATGGGAACAGACTTAGCATTTAGTACAGCATATCACCCACAAACTGGAGGTCAAACAGAACGAGTAAATCAAATTCTAGAAGATATGTTACGAGCTCGTGCCTTAGTATATGGAGCAGCATGGGATATGTATTTGCCATTTGCAGAGTTTTCATATAATAACAGTTACCAGTCGAGTATTAAAATGGCACCGTTTGAGGCACTATACGGAAGAGAATGTAGAACTCCACTAAATTGGACCGAAATTGGGGAACGACAGTTCTTAGGACCTCAAATCGTACAAGACGCCGAAGCGCATATTAGAATCGTTCGAGATAAAATGAAGATAGCTCAGAATCGACAGAAGAGCTACGCCGACGTTCGTCGAAAGAACTTGAGCTTTGAAATTGGAGATCTGGTATATCTTAAGGTTACACCCTTCAAGTCAATAAAAAGATTCCAAGTTAAAGGAAAATTAGCTCCAAGGTATATTGGTCCGTTCGAAATTATCGAGAGAATCGGAGAAGTGGCTTATAAATTGCAGTTGACACCCAACTTAGCCAGAGTCCATAATGTATTCCATGTATCTCAATTACGCAAATATCTTCGTCACTCTATGGAACAAGTGCCAGTTGATGACATAGACCTGGGAGATGATTTGTCATATGAGGAGGAACCATTTCAAATACTGGAGACCACAGAGAGACAATTGAGAAATAAAAATATCAGATTGCATAAAATACAATGGAGAAACCATACACCAGATGAAGCAACATGGGAAAAGGAGTCAGACCTACAGCGAGAGTTTCACAACCTACTCCTTGGCCCGAGTTGATCACGAGGACGAGATCCTTTCTAAGGAGGGTAGGTTGAAACGAAGCAAATTTTTGCCAAAATTTGAATCTTAGCCCAATTCCCAAATCCAATTGCAAGATCCCAATCTTGACCCTATTCTGCACTAATCTCAAAGCATTTTAGCCCTTAAACCCCGTCGTAACGGCGTGAACGGAGGGGTTACGGCGCGGTACTGTTCATCTGCGGGAATTTGCCGCCGCTGCCGATATTTGTCGCCGCCGCCTCCTCTCGCGCCTTCCAGCGCCCACGCACCCGCCACCCAGCTGCCGCTCCGTACCCCGTCATCCCCTACCCTTTCCAGGCACTCAAGTACCCCGCTCTCACGGCCGACAGCCTCCAAGCCAGCTCGCGCGCCTCCCCTCTGCCACCCTTGACCGTCGCCTCTCACAGCCGACCTACGGCCTCTGACAGCTCCCTTGACCGCCGCCCTCCTTCGTCCCGAAGCCAGCCCGGCCATCTTGAGCTCCAAGCCGAGGCCCCAAAAAAAGATCTCCCCCACCGCCTCCGGCCCAACCGCCTCACTCCTCTTATTTAAGCCGCCCCGGCTCTCCCTTTAGCTTTCCCCATCTCCCCCGCAGCTCTCCGACCACCCCCATAGCCCCCAAGCCGCCCCATTGCCGGTAATTGAAGAAAACCTCAATTCCCTGCCCTAACCTAATGTCGGCTCCCCGCTTCATAACCCTCCAATTCCCTTCTCCAGTAGCGTCCCCGAGCCCCCTAAAGCCTCCCCAAAACCCTGCCCTAGCCTCCCAAAACCCTATCCTTCCCGGCACCATGGGCCTCCCCACAACCAAAACCGGCTGCCGTGGCTGGCCCAACCCAGGCCGCCCGAGCTTCGGCCGACTCTCCCCTAACCTCACCCAAGTCCCAGAGCAGCTCTAGGACCAATCCTATTGCCCTAGGAAGCCTCCACTCACCCAAAACTTCAAATTTGCCGCAGGAGAGGAGAAGCTCGCCGCCGGCGATTGCCGCCTCCACTGGGCCCGCAACCACCCAAAATGGAACCACCTCACCTCCCCGAACCCATCCATGGCTTTGGTTTGCGTCGCGCTTCACCCGAGCTCCACCGGCAGCCACCACCTCCCTTCTCTGCTCCTCTGCGCGCGCGCGGTCGGGAGGTTGAAGAAGGGGCTGTTTGCCCGACCGAGCCCACCCCAGCTGGCCGCACCGGACCCGCCCGCCCCGCGCCGACTGCACCGCTCCCGCGCCCGGCTGCACCACTCGCGCCCGACCGAGTCAAGCCGACTTGATTGGGTCCAGCCCGCTCGCCCGCGCCTGTTGCGTCGGACTCGAGCCCGAGTGACGCGGTTCGACTGAGCCAGCTCGCCAGAGCCCGAGGAACAGTACACCGAGCCCGATGAACAGTGTTGGTCCCAAACCAAAAAATGCATATTTATACTCCCCGAATTCGTTTCGAGCCCGCCAACCCAAATCCAAGGCTCATTTCCCCATATAGCCCTCCTATAACCCAATATCCTCATTTTCATGGAGTTTTTCGGATCTTCTTTATTCTTTTATTTTATTTATTCATCGCTCAACCCTTCGAGCATGACTTAATTCATTTTGTTTGCTTTGCGTTAGCCTCTGGAGTTGACATTCAGCAGGAGCCAGAGGGAGAAGTCCAGGCCTAGGTCCAATCCACAGAAGAGTACGAGTTAGTTGAAATCACAAGTCCGCAAGGCAAGTCACACATATTTTTGAACATATTGATCCTACATTTCCCGAATTATTCATCTACGTGTACTTTCATTATGTTATTTCCATTCTGTTATTTTATGTATAATAAATGCTTAGAATGACATGATATTAGCTATGTCCTACCACCCGAAAAGCCCAGTTTAACTTGAAGGCCATATTCACCTTGACAAACTTAGTCACATAAAATATACACTATAAACTATCATCGTAGTTAGAGACATCACATCTTGCTACTATTAAGATTTTTAATGTTGGTCTAGAGTTTTGGAAAAGTTGGGTTTAGGGTAAGAGAGGATTGCAGAGGTGAATCCGAGGACCTTATCCTAAGGAGGAGGCTGGTTGTGGAATGGTGGCAGTACAGTGTGTACTGAATATGGGTTTGTGTGTGGATGATGCCTCAGTTAAAATGTAAGGACTAGACTCTTATGCTGAGTAACGGACATGGTAACCGCCCAACCACAAGCGTTGATTTGGTCAAACTTGACTTATTCAAACCTGGCTTAGTAGCTGCTCAACTTCAATTGAACCTCTGCAACTGGAAAGGGGGAGTCAGAGGGTGAGTCTGTATGGGAGGTGGTTAACCATACAACTGTAGGGCTGCGATGAGTCGGACGAGATCCGTGGGGTCATCCGAGCTCATTGGGATTAACACCTACTGGGCGGAGTCTATACAAAGAATTGAGCAGTGAACATCCTTGTTGTCTTAACTCTTTAGCGGGAGTTAAGGGATCTTGTGGGTAAAGTAGGGCAGCTTTGCAAAGTCATGACAAATTGTATTCGAATACGCCGTGCTTCTGGTAAACGAAGCTGTGTTTAGTGGGTGAATCCAATAACAAGGCATAAGTAGATTTGGAAAGGTTATGGAAATATTGGTGGTCTGATAACTGAACCTTGAAAACCCCCAAAGTTTATAAGAAGTTATGATTTTATGTTCAAAATCTGTTTATAACTAAAACTGCATCAACATAAAATAATAGACTTGATTCCCCTTCACTTGATACACCATGCATGTAGATATTGCTAAGCTCCATGTGACTTGCTGAGTACGGTAGTTGTACTCATACTTGCTAAAAACCTAAACAGAAACAGCTAATATCGAAGAGGCTGGAGAAGACGAGGAGGTGATTCTGTACGAGGTTGATGACGCATGGAATTAGGATCGTTCTTCGCTCGAGTGTGCCTGTGGTTTCTTTTGTGTAATGTAACTAAGGGCAGTTGACCCTACTGTGATACTTGGCTTTCGCCGTTATATTGTAACAAAGTTCGCTTTTGCTCTTAAGCTTGTGATGGCAATGTTATACACTCGTTGGATATACTCGCAGTTGAACAGTCCTGGGCAGCTGCGAGGGTTTCATAAAACTCCCGGAAACAGGGGTGTTACAATTACAGGAAAGGAGAACTCGGTCCAGGCTACTAGTAGACAGTAGTATTGCACAGGACGGCACAACAGTGTGTTATTCAGAATTTTTTGTACGAATAATACGTTTTTTATTCGAAATTACAGAAATATACCCACAGGAAATTTTTTTACGAAAATAGGCTCCAATCGCCCAACGGGGGCGACTGGGGCCTATCACCCAACCAGGGTCAGACAGAGTCCCCGTCGCCCTACCCTCGAGCAACTGCAGCCAGTCGCCCCCCGTTGGGCGACTTTCATGTAGTCGCCCAATGGGGGCGACTGCACTTAATCCCCCATGACTGTTTTAAATTTTGTCAATTTTGTAGTTTTAAATTGGTAAAAAATCTGGTGGAGTTGTAATAAAAGTTTATGTTCATTGTATGTTGTAGGTGCGTAAAAAATTTTGAAAAATTTTTTAGGAACGATTGACCGTAGAACGATCGATACATACAATGGTAAGTGATATTTTGATGTTACTGAAAATCTTCGTGCAGTTGCCATCATTGAAGTTCACTATTCGTTTTGATCGTGCATTGAGTCGGTAACGATGAGTACAAGTAAGCACGGCATAGTACTAAAAAGTTCACATTGTAAATAACAAAACATAAGCAGTACATGAAACAATGGTGTGCAATCAGGACTACCCTTAGTCGCCACCCTGGCTTGCGCCGGCTCCACGCCTGTGTCCTCCCGTACGGCCCCGCTTGGCCGTCCTCCGCTGCAACAGGTTACGACGCTCCGAGAACGTAAAACGATCAGGAGCATGTCGCACTCACCTCTGAGCTGGTGGAGTCAGTTGCACCTCTGGCTGTGTGCCCTCCGGTGCACCGGGGAGGGCACTGCCGGAGAGAACCTCTAGTGCTGTGTCAGGAGGTGCAGACCCAGACGCCGGCCTGACCCACTTGGAGAAGTACTGGTCCGGATCGTCCGGGCTCGCGAAAAGACTGAACCGCTGCTCGGACGACAAAAGACCTGCAAAAGTAATATCGTTAGTTTCAGATGTAAAGCATTGTGATAAAACGGAGATCATACGATACGTGCACTCAGTTGGCGCCATCGTGCCTGGAGGAGGGGCATACGACGTCGAGTACACCCCCTGTGCGAGTAAGCCAGGGATGTACAGAGGACACGAGAACATCTGCCCTGGCGATGTACGAGGCCGTCCCCAGGCAGATCCTCCAACCTCGTCCGGGTGAGGTGTTGTAGGACCTGCCCACGTAGAACCTTCAGAGTAGTGCCACGCCGGTCGGGGCGGCAACGGTGGCCGAACCGTCCGTGTGCTGGGCGTGGGCTTGGAGGCCGCTGGTAGCCTCGTGTAGGACAGCAGGTGCATGATACGTGTACCCCACTCCTTGAACCCATCGGGAGCACGGTCCATTAGTGCCGCATGTGAGTACAGCTCCCAGCGCACGTCGTCGGCCGTGAAGCGGTCGATCTGCTCAAAAAGGGCAGATACGCCCATGTGACATGCACATGTGCGAACTGCACCTACAAGGACGAATAGGTGTTACGTACGACCGTCGTTAGTACAAAGGAAATAACTAATTGACATATGACTTACCTGTCGACGACACTGAAGATAACCCATCGTCGGCCGGTCGACGTCTCCCCCCAGATACATCTCGGGCCCGTACAGACCCATGTCGTCTAGCAAAGGTCGTCCAAGGCTAAAGCGCTCGAATGACCACAGCTGCAGCAGTAGGAGATAGCCCGCGAGGACCGAGTTCGCCTTGAACCTCCTGCACGCATCACATAGGCCACGGTAGGTCGCAACAAGTGCGACCGATCCCCAGCTGACCTGGGGGGCCTCGTCGTCCGCAATCGCCCTAGCATGAGCGATGAGGTGCGCGTCGACACTGTTGTCGTGGCTACTGATGAAGAGCACCCAACCAAACAACCATAGCAAGTACGCCTCCAAGTGGTGCGAGACCTGGTGATCGTCCGCCTCTGGGTCCATTAGCTCCACCTGAATGCAAACAGGATGTTATTAATACGTAATAATGCAAATAAGAGCTTCGATGACATGATCGATTGTAAAGACCACATACCCGGAACTATGCGAGCCACCTCAGCGATGGTCGGTGGCTCTGACTCGCCGGGAAGATGTGGTACTCACCCACGGCACCCGGTGGAAGGACCCCCTCGAAGCTGCCGAGCAGGTCAGCGCGCCACTCGACCGGGGCCTCCAATAGGAAGGCAGCGATCAGAAGGCCAAGAAGCAGGGACACATCTTGCAGGGTCGGCGTTATCTCCCTGAATGAGAGGTGGAAAGTGTGCGTCTTAGGCCGCCAACGGTCCACCAAAGCCGTCAGCAGGGAACGGTCGAACGGGAAGCGTCGTGATCGCTCCACAACCTCGTCCCCGCCTGCAGCCAAGGCGGGTCCATCCTCGTCTGTGGCCTGCACTATCCAGGCAAGAGGGAGTAGCCCGGCATCCCGCAGCCTGCAAACATAGTGAAGGTCAGCACAAAACGTTCTTATAGCAACAATAAAACGTTGGCGGAGTGCAAACCTGGTTGTCCAACGGGGGTCGAGTCTCTAGGCCACACGAGGTGTGCATGTTCGGACCACTTCCAGCTCAGCCGGCTCGTCCGCGCTCCCCAGTGGCAGCACATGACGGGAAGCGCGATGCACGCGGTCCACATGCTCGTCCAACAGGGGATACCGCCAGGTGGAGTCACAACCATCACGCGCCATACCTGCAATTTGTACATTACGGTGAATGAAATTTCTAAACTACAATTTCGTACGCATGCAAATTTCATACGCATGTTGTTAATTTTGTAAAACTACATGTTTAATAAATTTAGTATAACAAATATTTAACTTTTTCTATCTAGATCTACACCTACGGTTGTTTCTTCGTCTCCTCTCCGTTTCTACGCCTACTAATTTCCTATAATTGTGTTCACTAAATTTTCTATACTAAAAAATGTATACTATAGATTTTCTATACTAAAAACTATACTAAAATTTCCATACTAAATTTTCTACATCTACAATTTTTACTACCACTAACATTTCATACAAAATATACTACAAATTTTCTGTACTAAAAATTGTATACTACAAATTTTCTATACTTAGAATTTCTATACTAAAAAGTGTACTAAAATTTCCATACTAAATTTTCTACGTCTACAATTTTTACTACCACTAACATTTCATACAAAATTACGTTAACTAAATTTTCTATACTAAAAATTGTATACTACAAATTTTCTATACAAAAATTTCTATACTAAAAATTGTACTAAAAATGTTCCATACTAAAAAATGTATACTATAAATTTTCTATACTAAAATTTCTATACTAAAAATTGTACTAAATTTTTCATACTAAATTTTCTACATCTATAACTTTTACTACCACTAACATTTCATACAAAATAAACTACAAACGCAATGTACTAAAAAAATACCTGAATCTAAAGATCTGACCCTCTCCTCTCCTCCTTCTCCCCTCCCTCTCCTCTCCTCTTCTCCCCCTCCTTCTCTTCTTCCCCTCCTTCCTCCTCTCCTTTCTCTTCTTTCTCGTCTCCTTTCTTCTCTTGCGGCGCCGAACGATCAAACCAATGAGGCAGCGGCGGCGGTCGAGCGCGCTGCCTTTTTAACCCCCCCCCTGTCGCCCAGCCGTTAGGCGACTGGCTTGCTGTTGCCCAATCGTACGGTGACTGGAATCCAGTCGTCCAACGTCCAGGCGACAGCAATAACTCGCTCAACCGTTACCAAACTGCACATGTGTCACCTCCCGGTTGGGCGATTGGCTCCGGTCGCCCAATAAGGGGGCGATTGGATCCTATTTTTGTAAAAAAATTTCTCACGGATATATTTCTGTATTTACGAATAAAAAATGGATTATTCATACAAAAAATTCTGTTATTCACAAACATGTTGGCATGTTTGCAAGAATTTTGGTCGCAATAATACAGGTATAGCTATTAACAACACGCATACGGTAATGAAAATCCACTAAGGGACGCACGGTCAGCTGGGTGCTCACTCCATAGTCGACAGTCCAATCACGCGTTTGTTTAATTGGGATCCTCGAGCTTGGTGGAGCGTCATTCTACCTCCTGTGCATGCAGATGGGTTAAAGAAACAGCGTGAGAATGTATATCCACAAACCCACAAAAAAGGCATGGATAAGCAGGAGCATTCTTCTTTGATAAATTTTGGAGAACATTCCCGACTTTATAAACTTACGAGTGTGCCGTCGATGTATATCTCAGGAACACGGTGGATGAGATGGTAATCCTCTTCGGATCCAACCGCGCATCTCCTGCTCAACTCGGGGCAGTCACGAATCATGATTCTCTTGAGTGAAGTGAAATCTTGAATGAAACCTGGCAGCTTTTCCAAGCCTTTGCAGTCATTAATCCCAACATATTGAAGAGAGGATGCAGCAGATATGAAGCTCTCCGAAAAGCTAACCAACTTTGGAAGACCAACAAGATTGAGCACACGGAGACTCACCAGCCCACCAAGGCTTCCCCAGGTTCCATCAGATCCAGCTCTTCACAGTTATCAATCACGAACTTGTGAAGTGCCGACAGCTGCCTCATGGCAGAGGGGAGAGAAGCCAACTTCAGACAACTGAAGATGTATAGCTCAGAGACTATGTGGAGGTGATCCTATGTTTATGATGAGTAATTATCCCTTCTAAAACTATCTATATTCACTATTCACATTCAGGATAGTGAAAATTGACTTAAAACTATTTGTTCATACTTGTGAAATACTTAGAATTTGTTCATAGAATCATAGGTAAGAGGTGTAGAATATGTATTTCAATTCATAAGCCATGATTCATATGTTGTTAAGGATTTTATTTCACAGATTCACAGCAAAGTGCTCAGATGAAGGCATGACATGAAGCTCAATAGCTCACACATCTGAAATACTTAGCATATAGATATAGGCTACTCAGACTTAAAGATGTGGAGAACATGGATTTCAATTCATGAAGCATAAGTACTAATTTAAAGATAACTGAGCCAAATCTAGTAATCCACTACATCTAAACAAGATCTAAGCACCGAAAGTGAAATAAAGAAGAAACATATGCCAAATCCACCACATCCATCCAGTCATCCACGGATCTATCATCTACCTAGTGAGAAGTACAAAACTACAAACTATAGGGACACACAAGCAGAGCATATCTACCATCTACGCATCTAGATTCTACAGTTTGGGGCTTGCTAAGTTGGAGAAGATGAACCTGCCCCAGTGCTATAGGCTCACAGTGCAACAGTGCCCGTTTGGCCCATGGCCGCTTTAATCTCCAGCGCTCCTACTGCCTATGCAACCTCCAAAAGACCAGAACTAGGGGTACGGGCACCCACCATCGCTAGGTGCCAACCGAGTGCTAAGAGATGGAGAGACGATCAAATGCCAAATGAAGAGAGGAGAGACTGAGTGAGACACGGTCTCACAAACTGGATATGAACAGGATGACAGTGAGTCTAAGCTAGTATCGATAGGATGGAAAAATGGGCCAAAAGGATCTGATGTTAATTTGAGCTAATTGGGTATGAACAGAATGATTTTAGCCTAACTACTAGTATATATATGTATATCTTGTATACAGTAGTTTTTTGCTAAAAATTTTAGGTATTCAGCTGAATATTCATGAATTGAGCCAGGTCCGTCCATGTGTGTTCTATAGTTATTAAAATCACATAGGACAGCTTAGTTAAACCAGAAAAAATTAGAACCGACACTACATCGGCTCGATTTACTTCAAAAACTGTCCATACAATTAGACTAAAAAAACAGATTAACCTAGTGGTTTTTAACAAAACCGTTGAACCGGACGGTTTCAAATGAATCAAGTGGTTCTTGTTTAGGCTGAAAACACACCAGGCCTAGGACAACAGAAGAGAAGGGTGGCTCGTTTTGGCCAGCCCAATTGGCCCACTGGTGTATCTCGAGGGGAGGGCTAGAGATCCCTACCACAGCCGCCATCTACACTTCCTCTCTCCTTTTTTTTCCTCTCCCCCAATCGAGGTGACACCAATTGGATGCACCACCTCCGGCAACCTCCTTGCTACTTGGCGACCCAGCCCAAGCTTGCAAGTTGGCCAACGGCGTCAAGGATTAGTCAAGGCATAGCATCGTTGTGTTGCTCAACTGCTCGCCGAGGAAGGCCAGCTGTGGCATCGGCTTGGCGATGTGCAGAACAGCAGAAGCCCAGAAGATCCAGTGGCCTCGGTTCTATGCGGTCAGCTTGCGGCATCTTCCGATGTGACGCAGTGGCTCCGTGAATGGTGCGTGTGCTTCCAGTTATGAAGTTTGGATGTTCGTTGCTCGGTGGTGCATCTTCCAATGTGTTCGATTCTCCTAATTCATTTTGTAATGAAGTTTTCTCAGATTCACACACTCATACCTATGTTCACTTGAGCTTGGGCTATGTTCCTTTTTACGGTTCAATACATGAACATGCAAAGCATTTTTTTTCTCTGCATGAATTGAGGAGCAAAAATAGCAAATATGCGTTGTCATTCCTTAGTTCATGCTTGTTCTTAGTTTAACCGCAAGTGATATTTTCATTCCTGAGTTGATAGTTGTTCATAATATTCACAGTTTTACTCGAAGTCAGTATTAAAATATTAATATTTTCAAGCCGACGGTTCAACTGGGAGACTGGTGGTCCGATCGGTGATCCGGCCAACCAGACACTTTACCGGTTCGCTCACTGGTCCACTTTTAATAACTATGATCTGTTACTTTATGCTATAGTTAATAATTTTTAACTATAATTAATAGTTTCTGTTTGTATTTTTTGAGATGGCATAAATATAGATGAACTTAGGAATCAACTTCAAAAAACCTTTTAAAGGATCACCTCATTTATTTAAATTTCGAAGAAACTGAAACAAAAAGGCGAAACCAAAGTAAAAAAAACAAAGCCCCTTCGTCGTTGTCCGTTCACCCAGCGAACCCTATTACTTACCTCGCTGTTAAAAGCTTACTCGCAGCTAGAGCTTGTAGTACCTCGCAGGGAGTTTTGTTGGCAGCTCCTCAAACTTTCATGTGTACGCCTGGCGTGACAAGGGTCACAGAGCATATCCTTTGCACAGTAGATTCAGGTAGAAGCTTCGAGAGAGTGCGACACGTGAGCTCAAGCAATCATCTATCCCAACACATAGCAGCTTCATATTGATCCATGAAAATTGAAGCGAAGCTTCGCCTCCACTCCAATATACTGTAGCTTCATGATAAGTCAAACAAAAAACCGAAACAAGCGATGTTACCCTCGGTCCAATGCAGTAATTGGGAAGGAGTTGCTCCAGATTGGATCCACATGAATTAGCTGAAGCTAATGTAACCCTATTTGAAGCAGCTATCCGTGCTGACATACCATCATCCTCTCCTACATAGATAGCTGGAGCCACCGTCAACCGTGGAGCATTTCGTTGGCACGTCTAGGCATGGGCGCGGCCTAGGTTGTTCGGGCCACCGAAGCAAGGGCTGGACCCGGTCGGACGTGGGAAGTAGGCCACGTCCGTCAAGATTAGAATGTCCATCAAGCATAAGCCTTGTATTGGACCAAAATTTTGGACCAAAATTTACGCCTAGTACTATCCGATCCGTTTTCACCCCTAATACTACGCACTTACGGTGGTGGTGGGCAACATGAAGGGCGTCGTCAACGTCGAGCCGATAGGCGGCTTCGATAGGCCGACCATCTCGTATTTTCTTCAGGTAGGCATATCCGACCACATCGATTAATCATCCTTTGGGTTCTTCGTTTAGATTTCGTTCTTCCTTTCCTTGTGGATCTCTCTTCCTGTTGCAGCTGAATTCTCATTCACATATACTAAAATAACTTTTACTGGTACGCATATATTTTGAACCATTTAAGCTTATAAATCTTTCAATTTCAAATGAATTAATAGTTTGTAACCTTTATTTATATTTAACCATTCACATATTTTTTAAAGTATTAAGATGATACGGTTACACCCATAGATAGAATATTATCATAGCATTACAATTTTATGATTTTTTAATGATCTACTATGAAATTGAAAAGTATTATATGTCAAAAGTTGTAATGTTACATAATAACAAATAAAAGGGGAAATTTTCTTAATTTTGCCCTTTCCTAGTCCTTACCCACTTCCTCCACTCTATTTATAGGATGAGTAATGTGAATAGAAAAAATATAACTAAAGTGCATAAAATACATGCGAATGCTCCATAGATATTCTCTTTGCATTATAGGAAGTAGATATTTTCATCAACAATAATATCAATTCAACGAACACTATAAATATCCTCAAGTGATCATAAAAAAGTTGAAAGCGATTGTAAATCAAAGACATAACATGCATAGTTCTTGATTGGTTCATTGATAACCATGTCGTGCGGTAGGAGAGAATAAATGAATAGAGGCCCTCTTGCATTGAGGCTAAGGTTAGAGAAAATAATTAAGGTTCTATTTTGTTAATTGCTCGTTGGTGGTAATATTGCTCGTACAGTTACTATCCAATACTATTCCCTCCATTTTGCAATATACGTACAAGCCGAGACCAAGAAGGCACTAAATCTAATAAAAATTACTCGTTTTTTACTTAACATTTTTTTTATTTTTTATGGTCTCAGGATAAAACTTTGATAATTACTTTTTATAACTTTATATCAATATGCATTAATAAAATTATTATATTATGAAAATAGTTTTAACAGCAAATCTAATAATATAATTTTTACATAGCTAATCTAGATAGTTTTAAACCTAAAAATTTTAATGTTATTGATTTTAGGATGTCAAGTAAAAAAATGAAGAAAGTAATATCATTGGACTATACATACCCCTGTTAAATATTATACAACTACACATTTGTTAAATATTATACACGCCCCTATTGGTGCCGGGCCGTGGGCAGGCGACCTTATTGCCCTGGCCCAGGGCCAGTCCTACTCCGTCTGTTCCTGTTCTATTCCCCATCTCTCACCTCACTCGATTTAGATCCTAGTTGGTTCCTCTCCCTTGTAGCTCTGATGACCTCGCCGGCGGCGAGCCATCCTGCTGTTCTCTCCCTAATCTCCTCCTCCTTTGGTATACTATGTTTCTTGATTTCCCTTGGTGGCGATTTTCGGATGGGGTTTGCTTCGTCCTCTTCCCCTTCGCCTCTAGCGTCGGCGATGGGCTTCGGAGTCTCTACCGATGGAGAGATCACATCTGGTGCATCGCCCTTGCTCCCTTTGCCAGCAAGGAGCCCAAGAGCAACATCGCCGGGTGCATTACCTGCTGTTCACTACATCACCAACAGTGACAATCCTTAGCGCTGCAGAGTCCTGGACGGCAGGGACAGAGCAGGTGATCGTTGGTTGAGGCTGGTTCTTAATGCGCAAGATGTGCTCGACGAAATGCCTCTACAAATTTGTGTACTGCAGTTTCCTTTGCTGGGTGCATATCCGTGCGACGGCCCTTGCGACTCTGGAACACCCACCTCATCGGAGCCATCCTACTGTGTAGCTGTTTGCAGTCTTGTGCTGTTCAACGTCATGGCAGAGTTGCCTTGAGAAATTAGAAGTGCACACGGATCCCAAACTGACAAGTCATGGAAAATGATGTAAAAATAAGCTACGACATATAGCTGTCACCTTGCCGACCGAGGCGAGAGGTGCATCATTCGTTTGAGGGCTCTAAGCAGCTCTGCTTTTGCTCCCAATGGCAGAAAGAATGAACGATGACAAGCGATGTCAAATTGGCAACCATGCGAGTACGAGAGATCACAGAAAGCGATGTCCTGAGGACGCTCAAAATATCAATCTTCTTCAACATCCGCTGACAGGTAGGTTCCGCTAAATTGTACTACGATGCAGCAATTTCAAAAGTAATAATATTTTTTGTAAAAGAATCCAAAATGTAAATTGTCTTTAGCATTTCGCTGCAACCAAAGCAGTAGCACCAAAACTGAAGGAAAAAATGGTGAAAGGGGGCGTTGAAGAGAAGATAAAACATCCACGGGTCAAAATCAAGAACAAGCACAGCTAACTCTCCAGTTATCCAGCTTAAGAAGTGGAGACTTTTTGGCTGCCTCGCGGCTGTTCCGCCGTTGCAATCCTCGCGAAGCCCCACACTGCAACGAATTAGGATAAAACATTTGTTAGGTACAGTTACCACCGTCGCCCCCGCAGATGCTGTGCGTGGTTGCCACCGTCGTCGCTACAGTCCGCTCAAACCGGCCTCGCCCCCAACCCTAGCCACGGAGATCGCCGCTGGTACGGTTCCGCCACCACGATCGTCGGTACAGAAATCCCTAGTCCTCGCCGCCGGCAATGGGAACCCTACCCACCGTGCTGGATCGACCAATCGTGTCTGTGAACAGACCACGAGCAGCTAGCGACGTACATAATTTTCGCTCCAGGCTTCAGTTATGTTCTCGTGTGATGCGGCGAATGGCTTTGGCCTGACTGTGTTTGGCTCTTACTGACTATTTGTGTAAACGAAATAGGTGTTGATAAATTATTGGAAAAATACCGTTTTCATAAACCGTTTTAAAAAATAAAAAATTATTATATTTATTTGTTAAAAATTATAAAACATAAAATATAGATAAAAAGGACAGATTATAGTTTACACAGAACGGCAAAATAAGAATGTTGTTGACAAACATGGAGGGATGTTTGCTCGGAATGAGCGAGAATACAGGTAAAGCAATTAACAACACGGATACGGATATAAGTGTTTTTTTACATATGATGGATGTTCAACATGTAAGGGCGCACGCTCGGCTGGGAGGTTACTCTGTAGTCGACAGTCCATCACTTGTTTGTTTAATCGGGATCCACGAGCTTGGTGGAGCATTATTATACCACCTGTGTATGCAGACGGGTTAAATAAACAACGTGAGATAAAGCGTAGGATATAATAGTCGCAAACCCATAAAAAAGGAATGGATAAGCACTTAAGCAGGAGTATTCTTGTTTGATAAATTCTGGACAACATTCTCGACTTTATAAACTTACTTCGGGCAAGAGTGTGTCGTCGATGTATATCTCAGGAACATGGCGGATGAGATGGTAATCCTCTCCAGATCCAACCGCACATCTCCTGCTCAACTCGGGGCAGTCTTCAATCACAATTGTCTTAAGAGAGGTGAAATCTTGGATGAAACTTGGCAGCTTTTCCAACCCTTTGCAGTCAACAATCCTAACATATTGAAGAGAAGATGCAGCAGATTTGAAGCTCTCTGGAAAACCCGCCAACTTTGGGAGCCCAACAAGCTGGAGCGAACGAAGACTCACCAGCCCACTCAATGCTTCCCCTGGTTCCATCAGATCCAGCTCTTCACAGTTTTTAATCACCAACTTCTGAAGTATGGAGAGCTGCCTCATGGCAGAGGGGAGAGAAGCCAACTTCGGACACCAGAAGATGTATAGCCTTTGGAGGGCAGCGAGGCTACCAAATCCCTCTGTGAGTGATGCTAACTCAGGGCAGTCATTCAGTTCCAGAAATGTCAGAGAAGACCAACCACAAAACCCACTTTTTAGTAAATACGTTTGCTTTGACGTGAGGACCAATAATCTAAAGCTGACAAGTCCATGCGCATGTCTTGGTAGCTTCTCTAATTGGTAGCAGCGAAAGAGATGAAGCGTTTCTAGATTGACCAACCTACATAAAGAATTTGGTAGGAATTTGATTTTCCTGTTCCATTGTAGAGCAAGGTACCTTAGGTGCTTCAAGTTTCCAATTGAACTCGGCAGCTCTTCAAACTCAGCTTCCAAAAAAATTAAGACACGTAGAAGCGTGAAGGTTGAGAAAAGGTCCTCAAGAAAGGCTTTACTCACGGTACCATAGTTAGATCTGCTTGCAAATATTCTAGCTTTAAATGCATTTTTCAGCTGTTTAGGAAATTTGAGCTCCGTTGAGAAGTCCTTGCGGTCCCAAACTAGATGCCTAACCCTTTCGGAGATGGCAAGTTTTTCACAACTGACAACTACATGTTCCTTCTTAGATACCGAATTTGCTAGATCATGGATAAGGTCATGCATTTTACAAAAATCAATGGAATCATCAAAAGCAACACGCTGATCTTGGAAAAGAGATCTGCCAAGAAGTTCATGAAAGTATTTTGTTCCAGTAGTTATTGCATCCTTGCTTTCACTACCTATATGCAGCAATCCCATCGCCATCCAATGCATAACCAGAAGATCTGGGACAATCCTATAATCTTTGGGAAAAGTGGATAAATAAGAGAAACATGCTTGTAGATGAGGTGGAAGTGCATCATAACTCAATTTTAATGCTGGCATGATATCACCTGTGTTTTGCACCACATTCCACAAATTGTCTTCCATAACGTGCCACCATTCTTCAACGTCTCGACAACTAGACAATAGGGAACCCAATGTCTTGGCAGCCAAAGGAACACCGCAACACTTTTCCACAATGGCCTGCCCGATTTTTAACAACTGCTGGTCCTGATTGTCCTCACCTTTGAATGCATACCGAATAAATATTTGCGTGCACTCATCAAGAGGTAGTTCTGCCACATCATATGGTTCCATGGTCTTCACCAACGATGCAACACTTGTGTTGCGCGTGGTAACGATAATCACACTTCCACTTCCACCACAGGATAGCAGGCTTCTCAACTCTTCCCAATCAGTAACCTTATCATTCCACATGTCATCTAGTACTAGAAAATATCTCCTTTCTTGTAAAAGCTCACACAATCTGTTCTGCAGTGTCTCCAGATTTAGTTGCATACTGCTTTCACCAGTACCTGATTGTATTATGTCATCCAAGGTCTTTTTTAGATCGAACATATCAGATACACAAGCCCATAACTTCTTCTCAAACTTACTGGTAATCCGAACGTCATTGTAAATCAATTTTGCCAGTGCAGTTTTTCCTATGCCTCCTATACCAACAATTGGAAGCACAGACAAGGGACTTGAATCTGCAGCTATCAGTATCCTTTCAATGATCTCGTTTTTAGCTTCATCTCTTCCAATAATGTCTGGTTCGTTGATGAAGGAATGTGTTTTCCTGTTGCTGCTCTGGGATGTCTTGCTATCAATTGGTTGCTCAGTTAACCCAAATTGTGCTCTGTTGGCTGCTATCTCATCAAGTTTTTCCCGAACTTCTTTTATTTTGTGACTCAATTTGTAGGGATAAACATGCAGATGGCTCATACAAGCAAAGAAACCTTTATGAACTTCTTGCTCCAGAGCTTTGGTGGCAACATAGTCCAAAACATCATCTATGTCATAGATTGCATCCTTCAATTTTTCCAACCACACCCGAAGGGCATCAGAAGTAGACTGCTTGCGCTCGGCATCATTAAGGACTGCACAGATGCATTCCAGGGAGTCTTGCAGCTTCCTCAATTCTTTCTTGACGTTCCAGGCTGCCTTGATCTCATTAACAGCCCAGTCAGTGGCAAAGGACCCAGCTTTCTCAAGAACTGAGATTGCGAAGCTCGCTATATAAACCTCTGCCATAGTGTCTGTGTGGATACTACAAAATAAATAAGAGATTCAAAGAAATGTCCATGTGGGTGTAGATAAATCTGTTTACTGCCATGTTTGTTATGATCACGATGCATTTGATATTCGTGGTAGAAGAATGTGAATGTACTACTGTTCCAAGTTGCATTTGTTATAAGGTGGCTCACCCATGTTTTCAAAAAATGATTATGAGCTATGCATGCTTCCTTGCGAACATGATGCCTAGGCACCCAAATCGATAACATCATACATATGGTGTTATATCATGTGCTTATCAATCATACACGTATCGAACGGTTGTTGATGTGGGTGCCTAGGCACCCAAGTGCCTCATGTAATTTACCTCTCTCTATATATAAGCACAGTATCATATTTGTTATGCAATAAAAGTTGATGATGCGTGAAAATATCTCATAAAAGAAAAGGAGAAATGTGCTAGAAATTTTATAGTAAACTCGAAAGCTAACTTTATGACCACCCAGTCACGGAGCAATATTTGGTAACACATAAGTAAACTATTACATATGTAGAAAATAATAACGATCTTAGGTCTAAAGATCCTATATATATTATGTATAAGACCAACCGATGACACTTAAGAATATAACAATTACCGCATTGTCTCATAGTGGGTCAATCCAATGTCATGCTCTCTACCACGAGTCCACATTATTGATTTGATATCTCATATCCATGATCTGTGAAACATGATCATCAATCAATACATGTGGTGATCTGTAAATCATAATTATCCCACATAATGATATAAGATCAGGGATGATTTGCTCTGGTTTTGATAGTTGAGTGACTCGTTTTAGACGGTCTCCGAGATGAGAGACGAAAATTAGATCATGGTAAAAGTATAAGACCATCGATGAACTTTTTCCTAACATCAAAGATTTTATACCATGATAAAACAACTTACATTGAAAGAAGCTGAAACTTAAATATTAAGTTGTGAGTGGAAAATTTCATTAGGAGTTTATCTAGGAGCAATTTTTATTATTTAACTCTTTTAATTTTATTTTATTAATAACCCTTTGCCTAACTTTTTCCCCCTAAATATGACCCCTTTAACCGTGCCACCACTTATAGCGTGGCAAGACAACACTGCCACACCATAGGCTATGTTTGTCTCCGAGCTAGAAAAATGGCACTTTTGGCCATGTTGTTGGTTGTGGCGTTCACGCCATGGTAACCGGTGGCATGGCAGTGTTATCTTGTCACGTCACGTGGTCAAATAGGTTAAATTTAGAAATAAGTTTGACAAGGAATCATCAATAAAAATTAATTAAAAAGGGTTAAACAATAAAAAAAATCTTTACGTACTATACTAGGCCACATCTCCAATTGCACCGGCTAAACATTCAAGTTTCAAGAAAGAGTGGAAGAGAGACGAAATTGTTTCTGGTTGATTGCTACATGGAGCGTTTTAATATCTACTGGGAAGGTGGATCTAAATTTCAGCTGATTGGATGTCTTTGAGTAGACACACAACATGTTAAAATCAAGCAAGCATTAGTCGAAACAGTCAACTTCATACAATAATTAACAAGTGAATCCTGGATACTGGTCCATCTACATTCTAGACTAACTGTAGAAAGCATATGAAAATAAACCTGCAAGTCATGCAAAAAGAATTGATTACAAAATAAGCTACAAGTTATCATAGATCTCACCTTGACGGCCGAGGTGGTGCAACAATCGCTTGAGAGCTCTAACCAGTTCTGCTCATGCTCCCAGTGGTAGATAAGATGAAGGGTGGCAGCCACCAGCAGACTTCAATCCATCCTGGAAGAGAAGGTGGAGCTGCTGAGAAACCAAGCTGCACTGGGAATGATTTATGAACTCACCGAAAGAAGGTTAAGAGCAGATAAAGAACATTAAAGGGCGGCGATTGGTCATTGCGGTTCTGCTTTCCGGTGTACACTTCACACTTTACACCACTGAAGACAGCTAGACTGCTGGCTTTCCGCTTTGACATGGTAAGCACTTGGATTTGCTTGGAGAGCCTTTTTCTTTTTTAAGAAAAATCACATGCCGCTCTAAAGAATTGCAAAGTCGCAATTAGTGAGCTCGTTATCTGACTAAGCACACCATTTACAGCTTGGAAGCAGAAGACGCCTGCTTCATCCATGATCCAGAACTGGTTCTTCCGGCCAAAATCCTACCGCAATTTGAACACCTTTGCACGCTCCTGAATGCCATGCCGCGCCTCAAAAGATCGTTTCGCACAGTCATGAATGCGTAGTTTTTGCCTTACTCACGAGCGCCGACGCAACACAATTTTAACAGGAAGTAATCTATGATCCTGGCATAGATGATTACAACAGTGTTACACGTGACAGCAAAACAACAGTGTTGTTCTTCACACACAAACATAGTTATTACAATGTTTTCCTGGAAAGAGCAAGAATACAGATAGAACAACTAACAATAACAGGTGACATGAGTGTTGTAATGATCCCAGAGGGGCGCACGCTCGGCTGAGAGCTCACTCCTCAGATGTAACTTGACACACGTTTCTTTAGTCAGATTCAGGACCTACGAGCTTGTCCCAGCATCGTTTCTCCTGTACTGTACATGCAGACAAGATCAAGAAGCAACATGAGAATCAGGCCTTGGATGTAATACGTGGGTTCTTTTTGACTGTAGGTAATGGCTTATGGTCCTCTTCTTTTTAATTTATGGTTTATGACTTATAACTTTTTCCGTACTGTTAGTGATGTGCCCAAGAGGCAATCATAAACAATTCAGTTTTATAGGCTGATCCATATGGGATTAGGGTTCTAATGGGCCTACAACGTGGAAGCCCATTAGCATGCTCTATAAATATGTGGAGGCGGGGCTGCAGGTAATATAGATTACTATGCTAAAACCCTAGCCGCCATCCCCCTCAGCCGTATCCCGAAACCCTAGCCGGGCGCGCGGTGCTAGCACACCAGCGCACGGTGCTAGCACACCAGCGCACGGCGTTCCATCCCGAACGTGTGGACTCCGTGGAGGCGCCGCTGCTGTTGCTGCTATGCTGATCGGCGAGAAGCGCGAGGTTATTGCTAGGACGCGAGGAGGAGATGTTCAGTTCGTGAAACGATCGACTGCTTCTTCTTCATCAACGCGCATCTACGTTGGACCGGGCTGCTCCAACTCTTCTTTCCGCTGTGCAGCGCATCTAGTGGTAACTATCCATGACTCCCTTACACGTATGTTTTCAGGTTGAACGCGGTAGAAAATCAAATGTTGTAGCTAGCGTAGCCTACCCGTTCTCCTTCAGTGGTATCAGAGCAAAGCTGCGTAGTATGTGGTCTGGATCATGCGCTTGTAGATGATATGTTGATTGTAGTAGATGCGATCTATTACTGTTCTTATGCTAGGTTCATGTGATGGATCTTTCGGTGCATGGGTTGATTAGATCAATCGGTCATAAGGGGTTGAAATAGGTATGAGTTGATAGTATCATGTGGCCAAAAAGATTAGTTCGTGCTCCTTCTTTGATGTACGCGCGACTTGCCCCTACCGGCTGGAATCACCATCGGGGCTAACTGCGCGCACAGTCAATAGATCGAGCCAACAGATCGAGGTCTTGTGTCGCGGTCTTCTCAAATATACCGATTGCGATGATCAATGTGATTGACCTAATGAAAATTGAAACATATTGAATGGCTCGGATTTGGGTTGATTTGATCGGCCCGATGAGATTTTCATAGCGATTTCATAGATGCGATCTATGTAATTCCGTGAGATCAAACCGCCGTTGCGTACACGCATAGATTGTTATACAAACACATTCATGTCAGGGGCGGTAGAATGCGTTCTACGTTTAACTTGTTTTTGTAGGGAATGATGTGAATGGTATGGCATAGATGTATATGTGATGCATGTGTGTTTTGGCGACCTGTGTGTCGTATTAATCACAGCTGGGTTGAGGCTGTTCTTTAATTGTATAACGACCTGCGTGTCGACTTGTGATGCTTGAGCTCATCATGTAATTCATTTGCTAGCTATTAGTTGTAATAGTTTAGTTCTTTACCATAGAGGCTTCAAGCATGATGCCAAAGAAGACAGGAAGTGTGGCGAAGGACATCATCGTGGAACCATAGCGATGGCGACCACTACGATTCAAAAGGCCATACCATTCATAGTATAATGTGATTATATGCATGTGATGTTTATTTCTTGTCATACTATTCTTTTATGCCATACCTGTAGAGGATGTATTTTTCATGACAGAATAGCTTCCCTCAGAAGAATTAAGAATTTATTTGATGCCCTTCCAATTGCGGCGCCTATAAAAATTACGATAATTGTTTGGTAGGTCTGCCAAAGCAGAGTACCATCAACTATCTTGATCTAATAGGGTGGATGTTAGACATCCACATGCATAGTGTTGGTTTACTTGACAAGGCTATCAAATTGGATTAGGGCCTTGGGGCATGGTGTTCGGAGCCGGGGCATTGGATGCCACCCAACAAACAAGAGTCACATAAGATGTGATTAGCAAGCGTTGCTTACCTACGTCACTAGGTTTCTAGCGGTGATGCCAAAGTTCACTAGAACTTAGATGAACATGGATCTTGACCACTATATGTCGTCAGAGGAAAGACGATTACAAAACATATAGTGGGAGTGTCTTTTGTTAAATTGTTTAATGGAAGATCAAACATGAACATAGTGCTAAACTTTGCTTGTTTATTTTCTATTGTAGACCATGGCTGCTTCTAGTAACAATTTCGGTTTTAACTTGCGATCTGTTCTTGAGAAAGAAAAACTTAATGGAACAGATTTTATTGATTGGTGCCGTAACCTGAGAATTGTTCTCAGACAAGAAAAAAAGGAATACGTTCTTAAGCAACCCTACCCTGATGAACTCCCTGAGGGTGCAAACGTTGCCACCCGCAAGCTTACGAGAAGCACTGCAATGATTCACTCGACGTTAGCTGTCTCATGCTTGCTACTATGTCCTCTGAGCTTCAGAAGCATTATGAGAATGCAGATGCTCACACTATGATTGAAGGACTACGTGGCATATTTGAGAACCAAGCTAGGACTGAGAGGTTTAACATTTCAAAGTCCTTGTTTGCGTGCAAGCTGGCGGAAGGTAGTCCAGTCAGTCCTCATGTGATCAAGATGATTGGTTACATTGAGAGCTTGGAGAAGCTTGGTTCTCCCCTTAATCCTGATCTGGCTACGGATGTTGTTCTCCAATCTCTCCCTCCGAGCTATGAGCAGTTCATTATGAAGTTTCATATGAATAGCATGGAGAAATCATTGACAAAATTGCATGGGATGCTTAAGACAGCAGAGGAAAGTATTAAAAAAAATACCAATCATGTGATGATGGTTCAGAAGGAGAATAAAAAGAGGAAGCGTTGGACGCCCAAAGGCAAAGGCAAAGGAAAGGTTCCTAATGAGCACCCTAGCTCTAAGCCAAAGCCAAATGGGAAGGTCAAATCTGGCCCTTCTCCTGATGATGAATGCTACCACTGCCATGTCAAGGGGCATTGGTCTAGGAATTGTAAAAAATACTTGGAGGATCTGAAAAAGAAGAAGGGAAGCGAGACTTCTGCTTCAGGTATAAATGGTATAGAAATTAATCTTGCAATTTCTTCTGGTGAATCTTGGGTATTTGATACCAGATCAATGATTCATACTTGCAAATCGTTGCAGGGTCTAAGAAGGACTAGAAGTTTTGCGAGAGACGAGTTGGACGTGCGTGTCAGCAATGGAGCAAAAGTTGCTGTACTGGCTATCGGCACTTATCACTTGTCATTACCTTCAGGATTAGTTTTGGAATTAAATAATTGTTATTACATTCCAGCATTGAGTAAGAACATCATCTCTTCTTCATGTTTGGAGGAAGATGGTGGTTATGAGTTTGTAATAAAGATTAGTAGATAAGGATACATCTACTTAATGAGGCACAAGTCTGAATTGTTTGAAAAGTTCAAAGAATTTCAGAATGAAGTACAAAATCAGCTAGGCAAGACAATTAAAATTCTGCGATCTGATCGTGGAGGTGAATATTTGAGCCATGAATTTGGTGAACATCTAAAACAGTGTGGAATTGTTCCATAGCTGACTCCGCCTGGCACGCCTCAGTGGAACGGGGTATCTGAACGGAGGAACCGGACCTTGTTAGACATGGTTCGGTCTATGATGAGCCAATCTGATCTTCCATTGTCCTTCTGGGGATATGCTCTAGAAACTGCTGCGTTTACACTAAACAGAGTTCCATCTAAATCAGTGGAAAAGACACCATACGAGAAATGGACCGGGAAATATCCTGGATTGTCTTTCCTTAAGATATGGGGTTGTGAGACTTATGTGAAACGTTTGACATCTGATAAGCTCCATCCTAAATCTTATAAATGCTCCTTTGTTGGGTATCCTAGGGAAACCAAAGGATATTATTTTTACAATCGGGAAGAAGGCAAAGTGTTTGTCGCTCGGAACGGTGTCTTTTTGGAAAAAGAGTTTCTTTCAAAGGGTGTTAGTGGGAGCAAGGTGCAGCTTGAAGAAATTCGGGAAACACCTGAAAATGTTTCAGCTCCTATTGAACCTCAACAGGATGTACAAGATGTTGTACAACCGGTTATAGAGGCACTGCCCCTACGTAGGTCTACAAGGGCACGTCGCGCAACTGAAAAGTTCACGCTCCTAACCACAGGACAACGCAACATATTGTTGTTGGACAATGATAAGCCCAAGAGCTACACGGAAGCAATGATGGGACCAGACTCTGAAAAATGGCTTGGAGCCATGAGGTCCGAAATAGAATCCATGCATGATAATCAAGTTTGGAACTTGGTAGATCCACCTGATGGTGTAAAAACTATTGAGTGTAAATGGGTTTTTAAGAAAAAGATAGACATGGATGGAAATGTTCACATCTATAAGGCGCGATTGGTGGCGAAAGGTTTCAAGCAAATTCAAGGTGTTGATTATGATGAAATGTTTTCGCCCGTCGCTATGCTAAAGTCTATTCGGATCCTCCTAGCGATTGCTGCCTATTTCGACTACGAGATTTGACAGATGGATGTCAAAACGACTTTCCTAAATAGAAACCTAAGCGAGGATGTGTACATGACACAGCCTGAGGGTTTTGTTGATCTGAAAAATGCTGGGAGAATATGCAAACTTCAGAAGTCCATTTATGGATTGAAGCAAGCATCTCGGAGTTGGAATCTTCGTTTTGATGAAGTAGTCAAAGAGTTTGGCTTCATCAAGAATGAAGAAGAGCCTTGTGTTTACAAGAAGGCTAGTGGGAGCGCACTTGTTTTTCTGGTCTTGTATCTAGATGACATATTATTGATTGGAAATGATATTCCAATGCTAGAAGCTGTGATGTCTTCTTTGAGAAAAAGTTTCTCAATGAAAGATCTCGGAGAGGCAGCTTACATTTTGGGCATAAAGATCTATAGAGATAGATCGAAGAGGCTAATTGTATTAAGCCAAAGTACATACATTGACAAGGTATTGAAACGGTTCAATATGCAAGATTCCAAAAAAGGTTTCTTGCCTATGTCACATGGCATTAGTCTTAGCAAGACTCAGTGTGCTTCAACACTTGATGAGCAAAAGAAGATGAGTGCGAATCCGTATGCCTCAGCCATCGGATCCATCATGTATGCTATGCTTTGTACGCGCCCAGATGTTTCATATGCTCTAAGTGTTACGAGCAGGTATCAATCTAGCCCCGGTCTAGCTCACTGGGTGGCTGTAAAGAATATTCTTAAGTACTTTAGAAGGACTAAGGATATGTTCCTTATTTTTGGAGGTGAAGAAAAGCTCGTTGTAAAAGGTTACACCGATGCTAGTTTTCAAACTGATAAAGATGATAGCAGATCGCAGTCTGGTTTTGTGTTCTGCCTCAATGGAGGGGTAGTGAGCTGGAAAAGTTCCAAGCAAGAGACGGTAGCTGATTCGACAACTGAGGCCGAGTATATTGCAGCTTCTGAAGATGCAAAGGAAGCTGTTTGGATCAGAAAATTTGTTTTTGAGTTGGGTGTGATCCCTAGTGTGTCCAGTCCAGTAGATCTCTATTGTGATAATAGTGGAGCCATTGCACAAGCAAAGGAGCCTAGGTCTCACCAAAAGTCCAAACACATAGTTCGGCGCTATCACCTTATCCGTGAGATCATTGATAGAGGTGAAGTGAAGATTTGCAAGGTGCACACGGATTTGAATGTTGCTGATCCGTTGACGAAGCCTCTCTCACAACCAAAGCATGAGGCACACACGAGTGTAATGGGTATTAGATACTTACATGATTGACTCTAGTGTGAGTGGGAGATAATTGTATCAAGTCTATGTTTATGAAATTTTAAATTATGAGAATAATCAGACATCATTAGTGATATGATATTGACCAGATAAGCTTTAGTGATATGCTAATAGGCAGATAACTTTAGCGATATAATATTGGCCAGGTAACTTCAGTGCTATGGTATCAGTCAGGTAACTTTAATGGTACGATAGTAGTCAAGTAACTTTAATGATATGATATCAGACAGGTAATTTTAATGATATGATATTAGACAGATAAGCGTGAGTGATATGATAATTATACTTAATGACAAGATGACAAGTAATCTGGAACCACATAATATGCGAAACGGAAAGGCCACGGACGCAAGGTATTTGCCTTGAGCACGCTCGATGGACACGCTGCATGATGGATCTGAAATGCGCAACAGCCCAGCTGCTCCCTCAAAAGTTGCGTGCGAACCTACAGGGTGTTAGGAAGGTAACCGATCAGATAAAAATGAATTTAATAAAGGAATGACAAGAGATAAGTTGGCTGGAAAGAAAATAGTCGTTTGGCCGAGCGAACGGCCGTTCGGCCGTGCGAAACCACGTTTGGCCGCGCGAACGGCCGTTCGGCCACACGTTTGCCACTGGCCACCGGCCGCCAGCCGCCGCCGATCGTCGACCGCCGCGCATGCCGCCTCGCGGCGCCACCAAAAGCCACGGCCGCCGCCACCAAGCAGCCTTGCGCCGTCGCAACTCAGCCGACCGCCACCGCACACCCGTGCCGCCGTCGCTCGCTGGTCGGCTGCCGTCGCCACCATGGTATACATCTTTTCAATTATCTCTTTTTCATTTTTTATAACATGCCAAATTGAGTAATCATAAAAAGATTATAGTATGAAACACGTGAGCCTCATAGTCAAGATTTAAAATAAGACTTACAATTAAGCACTTAAAATATGAAACACGCGAGTCTTACAACCAAGTAGCCAGAGGGGGTGGAGGTCAGAGTGAAGTGAGATCGATGGTTCGGTGGAGTTGGTGAGCGCGTGAGTGTGAGTAAATCGTGTCCTGTGGCCGCATGCACTTGAATTCGGTTGGCGAAAATGCAGAGCGTGTCGGTACTGGGATCCTCAAATTTCACGCGTGGGAGGGAGGAGAGCCCAGCCCAGCTCTTGCATGGTTGCATAGTACTACTCCTAGCTGCTGGTGTTGTACTAGTCAACAGGAGTATGTTTTATATGTTTGGTGTTGCATAAATGTGTTTGTACTACTAGGAGTAGGGTTTATGTTGTTTAGTATTACTAGCTCTTGTATTATTGTATAGTACTAGTCCTAGCTGTTTGGTGTTGTATGATTGATCGGGTGGTCACACACACTGCTGAGTTACGTGTGTTTAACGATGCCATTGGGTTTGCAGTACTAATCCTAGGTGGTACTACCTCTACTAGATCTTGAATGCAGCTTGCCATCTTGAGGAGAGCGAACGTTTGTTTTGGATTATGTTGGAGGTACACGTAGCCAGGGGCGGGCCCAGTGGGTAGTCCATATAGGCCCAGGACTACCCTGCAACAGTGCAAAATTTGGCCCAAAAAAATCCCGTGCCCTAACCCCACATCTCCGCCGACCGCCAGCGCCCATCCGCGGATCCGCCTCCACTCCGCCAGGCTCTCTCCGCCAGTCCGCCTCCGCCACTCCGCCAGGCTCCCTCCACCTCGGCCTCCGTCTCGGCGCCTCCGCCTCCGCCTCGGTGCCTCCGCCTCGACCTCCGCCTCCGCCAGGCTCCCTCGGTCCCTCCGCCTCCGCCACCCTCCGCCTCCGCGGCCATCCTGACTCCCGGCGGCGCGCAGGCTCGGCCAGGCGCCCAGGCCGCCAGGGCGCGAGGGCGACGCGGCACCGGCGCCGGGCTGGCCACCAGGCCGCGACCGCAGGAAGAGCCGAGGAGCAGACTGCAGAGCAAGCGGGCGTCGGCGACCACGACCTGGCCGGCCGCTGACGGCGCCGTCCGCCAACCGCCACTGCGCATCTGCCGCCTCCGCCAGGCTCCCTCCGCAATTTGGCCGGCTGTCCCTGGACCCTGATTGGCTGATTCACTGATGGTGCGATGTGTTTACTGAGTTTGAGACTTTGAGTAGAGACAAATGTTTGAAATTGGCCATTGCTAGATGGATTGGTACCTGGAAAGAACTCCTTTGAGCATTCATCTGTTGAGCTGCTTCAAGTGCCGATAGAGGATGATGGATCATGGATGTGGACAACAGCCTGGATTCATCACCCAACCAACTGAATTAGATGATGTTTCTGATCATTCCTATGAACTAACTCACAGTGTCGAAGCATACTCTTTGGACAACATTGTACTTCAAAACAAGAAAACTAACATTGTTTCTTCATTGGATTTCATTGATGAAGTGAGCAGCCATCAGAAACCATCAGATGATATAACTGGTTCAGATGTGGATAAGTCTTCTGTTGCTAATGGATATTTGGTGTGTTGTGTTAATCAGTCTTGTGATGGTCATATAGATAACGATGAATACTGGTATCCAAGAGTTGTTCAAGGCTCTCCGGAAAGCGTAAAGACTGTGGAAGAGTCTTCTCCTATTGACGAGTTCAACACAGAGATGGGGTCTCCATTGGTGGTCATGCAATCTGATTTATGTGGAAGCACAGAGAGGACTTGCACTTCACTTGAGGAGGTTGTCCAGATGCAGGCAGAAGGTCAATTTGATTCACTAGTCTGCCATGGTGTTAGACCAAAGGATATATTTCTGCACATGGACATTGAACAAGCAGCCACTGCCCATAATTTTGCTTTTGACAAGACTCTTGACTTGGTTCGGACTGCCAATTTTATTACGCAAGATGGGCGGCTCGAAAGTATAGTATATGATGCTCTGAATAATCATGCACAGAGGAAGAATTCTGAAAATAAAACTTTTGTTGGAGTTCCAGATACTGCTGTGATTCAGAGGCCACAGGTAGATGGGTTCACTGATAACTGTCCTCATGCAGCAAATGCTTCACATGATGGTCAAATCTTATTTTGCTTTCGAGGTACCAATCAGTACACTGAATGCCTGATGTGCCTTTTTTTTGCTTGTTTTGTGTATGTGTTGGCAGACTGGCTGAATTGAGAGGCATGAAGAAGAACGGAAGCACATCGCACTGGCTGAATTAAGGTATTATGAGATCTTTTAGTTATATTATGTTTTTTACCGAACCGTTTACCGAATTTTTGTATTAGATTATACCACATTGGATAATAATTTTTTAGTTAGGCATACCCTGGATTCAAATCCTGGGTCCGCCACTGCACGTAGCGGTAAAACTGTTTCTAGCCGTTAACTACTCCTACTGCTACTAGTAGTAGATCTTGATCGCTTTTGACGAAGATGTGTTTTGTTGCGCATGAAACTTCCTAGGTAAGTTGAGTCCGTAGCACTCAAACGTACCAGCCATCCGGGTGATGACTTCCGTCGGGAGCCGGGATTTCCGCCGGGAGCGGAGCGGAAGCCGAGAAGCCGCTGCTTTTTCTTCATTTGGCCAGCTACCCGCGGCAGGAGACGCGCTTTCCTTGCGTCTTTCCCGTTGGTGTACTCCACCAAGAGCCGTTTTTCATATGCCTGTTCTAAAGTTATCTGGTTTAAAATTTAGTTATATCTAAAGAAAAAAAGAAAAACGATTTTGCTATTGCACAGTCGACTGAAATTTTTTATCTTTCAGTCTAAAGAAGTTACACTCTCAGTCACATAAAGTTGCAGTATACTAATTCTCTCCCACCTGAAGTTGCACTTTTAGTTATCTAAAGTTAAAGTATAAAAAAATGATTAAAGATGAAGGAAAAACAAGTTGCTTGGGCAATATTCACTTCTAAAGAAAAACACATTAAAAAAATCAACCCAACTTTAAATGCAGAAGTCATTGAGAAACGGGCACATCCGCGCGCAGGTCAGTCAGTGCCAGGTTGTGCGTGTTTGCGTGCAGTGCCAGTGATCAGGAATCTACCTCCACTGCTACTGCTATTTTTACTCCGTACGTGTGTTTCACTGGGGAAGGAGTAGAGTAAGCAGTGACTGGAGCGAGTTATTTCGATTCAATGCGGCCGGCACGGACTGCGATGGCCTCTATTCAATCCCTACATATGCGTGGTCCAGTCCACGATCCCACTGTTTATAATCCATTGCTCGTATCCCGCCGCCAACAAAGCTTTCATGTGTTCTCAAGGCAGACTCGGGAATTTTAGAATAGATAATTAAAGATATAAAAATATTATTTAATAGAAAATGTAAAGATTCGTAATAGTAAAAATTAAAGTATAATTGTTTATACTAGAGACAACGTCTCAAATAATATAAAGAAATTAAAAATAATTTAAAAAATTACAAATTAATTCGATGATTCTTCATGCCTTGAAACCGATTAAAAGATTACAACTAGTTCTACTAATATACAATTCCACTTAACTCCCATTGTCACTTCTAAAAATATCTGTATTCGGGGCTTGGTTGAAGGCAAGGACGGAGAAGAAGTTCTGAAGCTTAGTCTTTTTAGCTTTTTCATAGTCCTTAAGATTTATTTCTTGCTGTTGTGTTCTCCTCAGTGTTGAGGCTTTGGGTCTAAGAGCTCGTGTAACCTTTGGCTGTGTATATCCCTTGTGGATATAGAGGCCGGATTTTATATCCTTTATCTAAAAAACTATTCACATTCGGGATAGTGAAAATCGACTTAAAACTATTTATTCACACTTATGAAATACTTGGTATTTGTTCACAGAATCACAGATAAGAGGTGGAGAATATGTATTTCAATTTATAAGCAATGATTCGTCTGCTGCTAAGAAACTTATTTCACAGATTCATAGCAAAGTGCTCAGATGAAAACATGACATGAAGCTCAGTAGCTCACACATCTGAAATACTTGGCATATAGATATAGACTACTCAGACTTAAAAATGTGGAGAACATGGATTTCAATTCATAAAGCATAAGTATTAATTTAAAGACAACTGAGCCAAATCCAGTAATCTACCACATCTAAACAAAGCTCTAAGCATCGAAAGTAAAACAAAGAAGAAACATATGCCAAATCCACCACATCCATCCAGTCATCCACGGATCTATCATCTACCTAGCTTAGAAGTACAAAACTATAAACTATAGGGGTACACAAGCAGAGTAGATCTACCGTCTACGCATCTAGATTCTACAGCACGGGGCTTGCTGGGTTGGAGAAGATGAACCTGCCCCAGTGCTATAGGCTCGCAATGCGACAGTGCCCGCTTGGCTCATGGCCGCTTTAATCTCAAGCGCTCCTGCCGCCTGTGCAGCCTCCAAAAGACCAAAACCAGGGGCACGGGCACCCACCATCGCTAGGTGCCAATCGAGTGCTAAGAGATGGAGAGACGATCAAAAGCCAAATGAAGAGAGGAGAGACTGAGTGAGACACGGTCTCACAAACTGGATATGAACAGAATGACAATGGGTCTAAGCCAGTATCGATGGGATGGGAAAATGGGCCAAAAGGATCTGACGTTAATTTAGGCTAACTGGGTATGAACAGAATGAATTTAGCCTAACTACTAGTATACATATGTATATCTTGTATATAGTAGTTTTTTGCTAAATTTTTTTGGGTATTCAGCTAAATATCCATGAATTGAGCTAGATCCGTCCATATGTGTTCTATAATTATTAAAACCACATCGGACAGCTTAGTTAAACCAGAAAAAAATTAGAATCGACACTACATCGGCTCGATTTACTTCAAAAAGTGTCCATATAATTAGACTAGAAAAGCAGACTAACCTACTGGTTTTTAACAAAACCATTGAACCGGACGGTTTCAAATGAATCAAGCGGTTCGTGTTTAGGCTGAAAACACACCAGGCCTAGGACAACAGAAGAGAAGGGTGGCTCGTTTTGGCCCAGCCCAATTGGCCTACTGGTGTATCTGGAGGGGAGAGCTAGGATCCCTAACACAGCCATAATCTACACTTCCTCTCTCCCAGTCGAGGTGACACCAATTGGATGCACCACCTCCGGCAACCTCCTTGCTACTTGGCGACCCAGCCCAAGCTTGCAAGTTGGTCAAGGATTAGTCAAGGCATAGCTTCGTTGTGTTGCTCAACTGCTCGCCGAGGAAGGCCGGCTGTGGCATCGGCTTGGCGATGTGCAGAACAGCAGAAGCCCAGAAGATCCAGTGGCCTCCGTTCTATGCGGTCAGCTTGCGGCATCTTCCGATGTGACGCAGTGGCTCCGTGAATGGTGCGTGTGCTTCCAGTTATGAAGTTTGGATGTTCGTTGCTCGGTGGTGCATCTTCCAATGTGTTTGATTCTCCTAATTCATTTTGTAATGAAGCTTTCTCAGATTCACACACTCATGTGTATGTTCACTTGATCTTGGCCTATGTTCCTTTTTACGGTTCAATACATGAACATGCAAAGCATTTTTTTTCTCTGTATGAATTGAGGAGCAAAAATAGCAAATTTGCGTTGTCATTCCTGAGTTCATGCTTGTTCTTAGTTTAACCGCAAGTGATATTTTCATTCCTGAGTTGATACTTGTTCATAATTTTCACAGTTTTACTCGAAGTCAGTATTAAAATATTAATATTTTAAAGCTGACGATTCAACTGGGAGACCGGTGGTCCGATCGGTGAGTCGGCCAACCAGACACTTTACCGGTTCGCTCACCGGTCCACTTTTAGTAACTACTAGTCACGTCACGCCAACCACCGTGTAAACCGAAGTAAAAGAGGCGAAAATTCACAGGAAAAAAGCGTATGTTTTATTGGAAAAAATCGAGAGTCTTTTCGTAATAAAAGGAGAGTGGAGGGGCTTTTTCGCAAAAAAATGAGGGTCTTTTCGGAATAAATAAGGGTCTGTTCGTAATTACGGGAAACCGCGGGTCCTTACCCAGCAAAAAAGTGTGTAGGGACATTTTCGCAAGATCTAGGGACTTTTTTGTGAAAACTGGGGACCTAAACGTAATTATCAAGTCTTTGCGGGCTGTTTCGCTGGGCCGGACACGTGGATGGCCTTGCCGGCCAGAGAGTCTGTCGGTCAAGTGATGAGTAAAGTGATTGCAAGGTACAGTGAGACCTGTTCGGTTAGTAGAAAAGTGGAGCTTGGATAGGCTATGTATTTTGTAGCAAAGGAAAACAATTAATTAATTTCAGAAATTACACATAATTGAATTATAGTTCGTATCTAGCACTTAGCCTATGTTGCTGATCAACCAAAGATGGAAGAAGGCTAAAAAAATGTATGGCAATGTATGGGAGTGGTAAATACAAGATAATTCAATTGAATGCAATCTGGAATTGAAGAACACAAGGATTGACCCAAAACTTGGAAACTGAAGATTTCTGTCCACTGGACAGCACGTCGGTATTTCGGCCGTAACTTTTTGTCAGTTGCCTTTTTTTCAATGATTCTTTTTTTCTCAGTTTTCTGACGGCTCTTTCTACAACTTTTGTTTTGGGGCCAAGTTCTGGAAACCGACCAAAAAATTCGCACAAAATTCACAAGTGCCGACTGTTGCATATTCAATCTGGAATTTTAGGTCAACTTGCACCGCAGATATATTTTTACTGCCGTACTGGATTGAAGTGAAATTTTACAGGAAGATAGATAATGAAGTTATGAATCCAATGGCTGTGGTCTCATGCAAAAAAGATCACGGAATCAAAAGTTATGACATTTTTGGTGGCATCTACAGAGAAAGGAAAAAATCAGCCGAAATTGGAATTAGGGTTTAGGGTGGGGGAATTTGTTTGTTTGGATTTTTATAGGAACAAAGATATGACCAGCAACTAGACAATGCTAAGACGGACACAAATTCAATTTAGCAAACTAAAACTAACAGATTGAAAAGGCACAACGGGGTTTGGACAGCGGAAATTAACTCTTTTTGTGGGGCAATTTTTCTAGACTATGGGAAATAAAAATCAACCTACTAACTAGGGATACAAAGAATTCCTACCGGTCAACTAAAGCTCTGATACCAACTGATGAGATGATGAGATCCCGATCTTCCGATAGGATGATAACTATCGATTTTACTGTAACCTTATTTGAAGCAGCTATCCGTGCTGACATACCATCATCCTCTCCTACATAGATAGCTGGAGCCACCGTCAACCGTGGAGCATTTCGTTGGCACGTCTGGGTATGGGCGCGGCCTAGGTCATTCGGGCCACCGAAGCAAGGGCTGGACCCGGCCGGACGTGGGAAGTAGGACATATCCGTCAAGATTGGAACGTCCATCAAGCATAAGCATTGTATTGGGCCAAAATTTAAGCCTAGTAAGGCCTGGATGGGACATGTTTAGGGCCTGTTTGGATCGCCTAGAACTAATTATTAGTTCACTAGTTGGTGGACTAAAAATTAGGTGACTAAAAATTAGTCAAGTGCTGTTTGGATACATGGACTAAAAGGTGGTGATTTTCATGGGCAAAGACATTTATACCCATATATTTGTTAGTGTGTTGCATGTGGAGTAGTGGAGAAAGGGTAGCGGGGGTATTTTCGTCTTTTGCTGTTTGGTACCACCTTTTAGTCCACAATTAGTCCACATTTGCCAACTAATGAACTAATAGCTAGTTGGGGATGAACTAAAAATTAATCCAGGTATTAGTTCACCTGTTTGGATGGACTAGACCTAAACTTTAGGTGACTAAAAATTAGTCAAGGGATCCAAACAGGGCCTTAGTTAGGCCTCCACGCCTTTTCAATTTAGACCAACTGTCCTCAAAAGAAAACACGACCAGGATGACCAGTATATACGTGTCGTCAATGGCGGCAACGAAGCCTGGAGTTTTTTTTTTTTGAACTCAACGAAGCCTGGAGTTGGTGAGGCTGCAGCGCTGCAGCCCGCAGGAAGCGGGCGGACGTGGCGGCGAGCCCATGGGACAACCCGAGCAGCAGCAGCCTGTGGGGCAGGCCTCCAACATTGTCTGCTTGCGCTAGCATACCGGGGGTCATCAGGCAACGCCGCTCGTGGTGACTCCAGAACATAAATGACACGAAAGTTTTATACTCTCTCTCTATATATTTATCAATACGTCTACTAATAATATAGTGGATATAAATATGTTCTAAAATTTATAATACCAACCAACTTCATGACAAACTTTAATAATTTATAACCATAATTGTTTATCAAATAACTTACTAAAATCAATAAACCCACTATTAGTGAAGTGTCTAGAGTGAATCCAAGAACAAAAGACGGTTAGAATTAGCAAAAAACAATATCTAACCTTATTGCCTATAAAATAGATAGCAAAAAATAAAGAGCGAGTAAAATTTTAAGTAAAAGAATTATAGAATAATTGAATAAAGTGAAGCAAATTATATTTTATAGTTAGTTTCGATGACTTTTCAAGTTTTAGAAGTGATCTATTATATAATTATTGGAAAAATAAAACTTAGGAGGTTGGAGCCTAGAACGAACCGCGCGTTGACCTATGCTGCTTGACTGCAAGTTATAGGACACTAGTTTTAATTATATAAAGACATGCTGTATAGTCCTGCTCGTTTCGGCTTCAGCTTCTGACTTATTTTTCACTATTCATAAATTTCGTCTTTTTCTGAACTTTTGACCTTTTTTGAGCTTTTTTGCTGGTTCTTTTTTTCCCGTATTCGTTTGCGTTGTCCGTGATAAGCTAGCATATTTTTTCTATTTTTAAATTTTTTAAATTTAATTATGTCAAATAAGTCACCTTCAGCTATAGTAAAATTTCAGTTATAAGCCACAATTTTTCAGCCCAACCGAGCGGACTAAGACTCTGAGTAAAAAAAAATTAAAACTGACTCAGATACCTGTGCCCTCAATAGCACACCCGCCCCTGCCGCTGCCACAGTCTCCTCTAGGGATGGCAATCGGGTGCGGCGGGTACGGGTAGTGCTCGCCCATACCCGTACCCGCGACCCTGATTTACGCCCGCGGGTATACCCGCGAAGGACGACGGGTAAAGAATCTCGCCCATACCCGTCACCCGCGGGCATACCCATTTACCCGCCCGCGAACTGAGTCCATATTCTCAAACAGAAGCAAGGAGAACAATCAAAACTCCTACCACAAGCGCATGCGATCAAAGCCACCCAAGTAACAACGTGTAGCATGAAATCTAGCTTTTGCTTGCAGTACATATAGAATCACTCAAAGAAACAACCATCTATGTGACGAAGCATAAATGAATGATGTATCTGCTAAGCAACAAAAACTCTGCCACAGTGATAGAATCATTACAGTAAGCTAACTAAACGTCTAAACGACCCAACTAAATCATGCAAGGTGGCAACTAAATCATGCGGCTCTCGGCCGTGACAATAGCAGGAGCACGACAACTAAGCCCAGCGCACGATTCTTTCCGCTCCACAGATCGAATCACACCTCCGAGATGCAAACTTTATACCCAGAGAAGCATGACTCAGTGTGGTTGCTTAATCCATGAACCGAACCCCCAGAGCCGGATCACTCCCAAAAATGAGATCAAATCACCCTGCAAGGTCGAAACTACATACTTTAATCAGGAGGAACCATCCGGCAAATGGATTATCACAGATCCAAATCTTACACAACCTAGACGAGAAGGACACAAGTTTTTTTCACGGAACAGAGATCTCGTCGTTGGGCTTACCAGGGTCAAATTGCTGCAAGAGATGAAAACTTTACGCTCGAATCGGCTGAAAGAAACCCTGGAATTCGATCGCCCAACTCCACCCAAACCGAGTAAGGGTCAATCTCCCGAGAATCCCTGCCTCAAAACACCAAATCAGGACGAAATAGTTAGCTCCCAAACGCGATAATCTCCTCCACTCAGCGTAATTAACCTACCGGCGGAGGAGCCGACGAGCAGGACGACGCGCGGCTTGAGGTTTTCGGCGACCCAGCGGCAGACGGCGACGACGTCCCCGACCTCCGAGGAGCCCGTGAGGGAGGCGTGGCCGGTGGACCGCCCGGCGCCGCGCATGTCGAAAGTTACGGCGCGGTGGCCCCGCTGCGCGAGCCCCTCAGCGATGCCGGCGGGCGAGGCGAGCGAGGAGGAGGAGACGGATCTGGGGCGGAGGAGGAGGCCGGCGGCCGGGTGGGGGGCGGAGGCGGCGGATCTGGGCGAGGCGGAGGCGCTGAGGCGAGCGGGGCGCAGGGCGGCGGGCGAGGCGAGCGAGGAGGAGGAGACGGATCTGGGGCGGAGGAGGAGGCCAGCGGCCGGGTGGGGGGTGGAGGCGCGGATATGGGCGAGGCGGAGGCGTTGAGGCGAGCGGGGCGCAGGGCGGCGGGCGAGGCGAGTGAGGAGGAGACGGATCTAGGGCGGAGGAGGAGGCCAGCGGCTGGGTGGGGGGCGGGGGCGCTGAGGAGAGCGGGGCACAGGGCGGCGGGCGAGGCGAGCGAGGAGGCGGCGGATGGAGGAGAGTGCGAGAGGGGCCGAGGGGGGCGGCGGGCGAAGAAGGATCTGGGCGGGCGGCGGGGAGAGTTAGGGACTTAGGGTTTATTATTTTAGGGGTCCACTTGTCAGTCTATTTCACGGGTAAACGGGCGAGACGTGTACGTGTAGAGCTAACTCATACCCGTACCCGTTTACCCGATGGGCAGACATTTCCCCCCATTTTCCTACCCGTGGGTGAAGAATGCACCCCATACCCGACTCTATTAGGGTATTTACCCACGGGTACACAGATAAACGGGCACAATTGCCATCCTAGTCTCCTCCGTCCTCGTCGTGTGCTGCTGCCTGATCCGCCACGTACGACCATGGTCAGCACCCGGCCGCCTGCACCGTCCCTGTCCCATCGGTTATAGCGCCCGTTGCACGCGACCAGCTCGATCGATTGGCTCCCATCGCTTGCATGGTGACATGCCGCTTTGGCGTCATATGATGTTACGCTTTATACCTATGAAAGCGAGCTCTTGTATCTGCTTTGTACGTAAGACATTAATCAAATTAAAGTGGTGCCTCAATGAACGAGGGTATATATATACACATATATACATATACATATACATCCACAAGTACATATATATACATACACATAGAGACAAAGCCGGATTTGGTACTGTTACGCACGGCATTTACAAAAGTAGTCGTATGCGCATCATATTTGCAGAAATGTCACTTCTATCGTCCGGTGGGCGGGCGACAACATTGGTGAGACGAGTTTTTACATATTGTGATTTTTTGGTAATTTTATATATTGTGAATGTAGCTAAAAATTTTATAAAATTTTGATATTTGCACGAGTTTTTACATATAGCAAACGAGTTTTAAAAATTATGAAATTTTATGTGAAGCCCCCTGACACAGTTATAGTTATTGTGTCATTTTTTTGTAAATTTTATATGCCCTAAACTTATCACGTTTATTCGTAAAATCATTATTAAATTAATGCAAAAAAACATGGTAAATTCGGATCATATAAAATTCCTAAAAATTTACACCATAACTATGACTATATCGGGAGATTTCACATAAAATTTTATAATTTTTAGAGCTTGTTTGCTATATACACAAACTCATACAAATATCAAAATTTTATGAATTTCTAGCAATATTCACAATGGATAAAATTACACAAAATGACATTATCAAGTACGTCATGTAGAGAGATTGTACATAAATTTTTATAATTTTTAAGCTCATTTGTTATATGTAAAAATTAAAAAAATATAAACCAAAAAATAGAAAAGGTACTTAAGCCAGCTGATTAGCCAGCTTAATTATCTGTCCTAATATTTTTATTTTGTGTTTGTTTAAATTTTTAAATATATCAAATAAGCTAAAAAATTACAAAAATTTATGTACAGCCTTCGACATATAATACTTAATAGTGGAATTTTTAAGTAATTTTATCCATTATAAATATTGCTCAAAAATTTATAAAATTTTGATATTTGTACAAATTTTTATATATAGAAGATGAGCTCTAAAAATTACGAAATTTTATGTAAAGCCTCCCAATACAAATATAATTATTATGTAATTTTAGGAGAATTTTCTATAGTCCAAATTTCCACATTTATTTAGGTTAATTTAATCCTGAATTAAATTCATGATAAAATTCATTAGTCGTAAATTCATGAATTGTAACATCCTGAAAAATTTAAATTTGAAAAGTATGAAGTTCTTGCATTATTTTACAATATAATTATTGGAAATTCGGATTTTATGGTGTTTTCCTGAATTTGGATGATGTTTCAAATTTCTAAGAATTCATAAAAGACAAAGACAAACAATAGTAATACCAAAAAGGGAATATGCAAATAATAGAAAACTAAAATTTTAAAATACGAATCTGAGAAGATGATCCAGTATAAGAAGAGAGAAACTGGAGTTAAAATATAAAATCCCATTTTGTAAATAATGACATAAATAGCAATAAAAAGTGAATGAATAAAATACAAACACATATGCATATGTGTGTGTGTGTGTGTATATATGTATGTATGTATGTATGTATGTATGTATGTATGTATGTATGTATGTATGTATGTATGTATGTATGTATGTATGTATGTATGTATGTATGTATGTATGTATGTATGTATGTATGTATGTATGTATGTGTTTATAAATTGTGCAAGGAAGAGCCTGTCAGAGTAGCAAATAAAAAGTGGGCAAAATTAAACGAGCCAGCAAGATAACAATAAATGAAATCATACACAGACACACAAGTGAAACAAAATATGCAAATATATTAATATAAATATTATGATAAGCATAGCCATGGGAAAAATAAAAATAAAAGCTGAAAAATTTCAAATGGCATGCAAGACTTTAAATAAATAACCTCAAATATAAAATAGAAACTTAAATTGAAAATCTAAATTCTAAAAGTACTGCTTGAGCCTCTCATTTTCTCATCCTTTTATTTCTCCTCTTTTTCTCTCTTCCAGGTGGGCCATCCCTTTTCCTTTCTCTTTCCCCTCTCTTTCCTCCTTTTCTCCCACTGGCCGCTGGGCCTGACCATCCTCACCCGCACGCAGCGCGCATGCCCTCTCTCTTCTTCTTATCTTTCCCTGCCTCCCTTCCTCTCTTTTTGCCCGTGTGTCGGACCCCCCCTCGTCCTCTCTGCCTTGGCAAAAGCCGGCTGACACGGTTGGCAGCCAGCGCACGCCCGAATCGACCCGTTCCCGTCGCTTGCGCCCGCGCCATGCCTTCTCTACTGGTGCCATACCGAGCTCGGTTCCCACGCCTCCGCCACCTATAAAGACTCAGTGCACCCACTGGAAGAATCGCCCTTCCCCAATCCTTCTTCCCTCTCACGGAATTGGACTCACCATGCCCCAGCCGCCGGCAGCACCCGTTTCTTCTTCATCGCCGGCTGCCCGGAGCCCAGCCGGTTAGAGCCATCCCTGGTCGATTCCTCCGCACCGTAGCTCCACCGCGACGCCGCAATGCCATCCACGCCGTCGCCCGGACCTCTCGCCGCCCGAGCCCTTCCCTCCATGGCAGTGGCGAAGCTAGAAAAAAATCGAGGTGGGGCTAAGGCGCCAAGCTAGATTGTCACAAATACAATATTTTACTTTTGCTCAATTAAAATTCATGTATGAATAGAAGAGAAATAAAGTAAAAAAGAGAGAAATACGATGAAATTATGAAATTATCTCAGTAATAGAAAGCACATCCTAAAAATATATAAATATACATACAGAGTTTAATCCTATTTTATTATTAGCGTTTTTTCATTTGTAGAATTTGCCCAATGTCTGCTTCAATGAGTATTCTACTTTTTTGGCTTTAACAAATGAAGTGCTGATTCCACCAGAAGTTCTTTCTAGCAAGACTGTTTGGACACCGAACGGAGAGCTTGATACCTTTCTAGTATTTTTTATTTCTTTGCCCCTTTTTTGCTGTTAACCATTTGTAATTTGCCATCATAATGATATCTCTTAAGCTTAACCTATATAATATATTCTTGCCAAGGAGGAGGAGAGGCTGAAGCCTAACCAAGCCTCCCCCTTGGCTACGCCCCTGCTCCATGGCGACTCGCCCACGCCGCCGCCCAAGCTCGTCGCCGGCCCTCCCTGGAGCCTCTCCGGCCAGGCCAAGCGCTTGGTAAGCACGCTCCCTCCTCCCCCGTGCTCGTACGCCCTTGAGTTCTTCCTTTTCCTCACGTCGGCGCTGCCGCCCCCGTCCACCACTCGCCGCCGGCCGCTTTCAGCGCCACCGGGTCCTCCTAGTGCCACCTCGAACCGCGCCACCCCCTTGCCGGTTTCCCCACCTTCCTCGCAACTCGTTTTTCCGCTCGCCCCAGCCTCCCCGGCCTCCCCTCGTTGGCAACGCCACCGCCTACCGGCACCACCACATTCCTCTGTTTTCACTCGGCCGGTTCCCCTGTTACCGCTTGCTTCTTTAAGCATTACCTCCCCCAGCTTGTCACGAAACATCGAATGCTCACTTGGCTAGCCCAAGCGCGACTAACACACAGAGCCTCTTCACCCAGGTCCCGGGTTCGATTCTAGCAGCCACATCATTTTCCTGATTATTTTTAGTTTTGATTTTTGTTAATCCAATTCAAGCAAGAAAAATAAGAGAAAATTGGAGAACAATTTAGAGAAGTTAATAAATTTAATTAGGGTATAAAATAAGTTTAACTGAGACTTAATATTAGTTTATTTATATTATGAGCAATTACCATAGCTTAATTATTTATTAAGGCCTAATTATCATTAAAGACATTGTAGAGAAAAACAATTTTGGTTAAGTATCCAAATTCAATATAAACTACCCTGAAGTGTAATTATAATATATGCCAAATAATTAATGTGCCGCCTGAAATAAATCCTAGGGGTAGATTTTTCTACATAACAAATTTGAAACATGACCCGGTAAAACAAGCCTTGCCCAAATACATAAATTTAAATAACAATAATAAAAATGTTAACATTGTAGTAATAATAAAAATATATGCAGAATATCTACAATACCTAATCCGAAGAGCCTCTTTAATTAAAAAATAATACCAAGCAGTGTTATAAAATTAATGAAACAATATGCCAAAACCATTTACATATTCAAGATAGAAGGTCATGAAAATACTTTCACAAATAACCATTAATAAATTGAGGTGTAGGGTTGTTACTAACTAAACTATAGGTATGTGACTTGTATAGAAGGCTGTAATAAATATAACTATCAGGAGAATAAGGCTAAAAATTGTTAACAAATCAATTAACCCATAGTTCAGAATGTAAGTTATACTAAAGACGAGATATGAACCCCTAGGTCAGGGTTAATGCTCTTACGATGTACAAATCAATGCCAATCAAGAAATAATAAGCTTAAGGTTATCTATCAGCGCGTAGGTCTACCCTGACTCATGGAACTTCCTTGATAAATATAAAAATAATAAAAGAAACTGTTAATAAAAGATCGAGTCATTGATTTCGACGACCGGCCTTGCCTCAAATCACCCAAATCACCTCTTAACTCATAATAAAACAAAAGTTGAGTTTATTTGGATTTACTTGGATCTTTTGAGTTATTTGCTTTCATTTGGATTCAGTTGTTTGTCGCGTAATTAGAAATTGGAAGTCGTGAAGATTCAGTGGATCCAGCGTGATTAAGCTCGAAGTGAAGATAACCACCAGAAGCTCAAGAGAAATCATTGTGTGAGCTCAAGACCGCGGTAAACCGCGCCAGGCGAGTCAATACTTTGATCATGTTGAACCTATATTTTCTGCAAATCTAGTTTTGTTTAAATTATCAAATTGCATGCTGTTATTTCATATGCAAATATATGTTTGTTTGAAGATTTTAGTTATATACCCATTAATCAACTTGCTAGTATTATACCTCCTTTGGAAATAGTTGAATATCTGAGCCTTGTCACCATAGCAAAAATTATAATGGTAACCTTTCAAAAATAAGTCTATAACTATATGCCAAGCTTAGTACTGCTTAGATAATCGGGGCACCAAAAATGCCCCAAAACATCACTTTGAATCATGAGAAATTGGTTTGGGCAGTCATGGTGGAAATGACTGGTATATTTGGTTATGGATATTTTATGCTCCCCAAAACCTCAAGTTGCTTATTTATCTAAGCGGATGGTTCGAGGGTGTGTGTGAGTGGTGCAGTGGAAGTACAAAGTGGTTAGTGGTAGAACCGCCCAGATAACCCTAAGGACTGAATCTCGTGATGGCCTCCCAGTGTACAACAGTACAACCACAAGTTAGCAAAGTGTAGGCAGGGTTTACTAATTTGTGTGGCTCTAAGGTGGTTACGTGAAGGTATGACCACGAGCAAAGGGATGGATGATCTCATCCCCGCCTTTGCCCGTGATGGCTCACGAGGGACCCTTCCCGAGGGATGTGCGCATCCTACGGAAGATAGACCTTAGCGGGCGTAACCACAATAGGACTATGCATTGTAACAATCCTGTGATAGTCTACTCAACCGCATGGCTAAGGAATCATGTGGGGCAACGAGCAGATTTATCTCTTGTGGGAAAAGTGTACAAACTCTGCAGAGTGAAAACTATTCGAATAACCGTGCCCACGGTCAAGGGCGGACACGGGAACTTAACTAGATATAGTTCTATTTCAAAAACTTTGTGGGTGGAATGGTACAGTGGAGGGCAGAGAAAGGCCCTTATTTGTGTTGCCCTGGGTGTCGCCCCAGTGATAAGTTAAGCGGTTATGACGCTGAAGGTTAAGCATATGGTGAAGAGGCTATGTAACGGTGGATGGAATCTGAATCACTATTACTATTGCATTCTTTCACAACTTATGTTTTGGTTCAAACTGCTAGGTCTTAGGAAATTTCTATGTATTGTATTTCGAAAGCAATTTATGGCAAATAAAATAACCCGAGCCTTTTCTTGATAAGCCATACATATTATCTAGTTGCATCCTGTGTATTGGCTCACGGAGCACGGTGGTTTGTGCTCACACTCGCTCTCACAACAAATCCAGAATCGGGTGCCAGATCGCTACAGCAATACTCTTGGTCATGGTGTCAAAGAAGAAGAAGAAGAAGATGTCAAGAGCTAGGTCGCGAACCTCCAGTTGGCTGCCTGTGGGCATATCCTGAAGGTCCCACTTGTGTGCTTCGTTCTTCTGCTGCTGCATTTTATTGATGTCGGCCTAATCGGCCCACATGTAAGTCTTTTATTATATTTATGCTTCCGCATGGTATGTATTTTGATATTCATTTCTGTATCTGTGAGCACTATCTACTGATCCAGGGAATAGTGCGGTGGAATCACAGATGATTCCGGATTGTAAAATCTGGGTCCCTACATGAATTAACATAGTAAATTCAGAGCAAATAAAATTCCCTAAAAATACATAATTAGGTCGACTATGTTGAGAGGTTCCACATAAAATTTTATAGTTTTTAGAGCTCATTTGCTATATGTAACAATTTCTACAATTATTAAAATCTTACAAATTTTGAGCAATATTCAGAGGGAATAAAATTGTAAAAAAATCTTACAAAATGAAGTCTATGCATGAAATTTCATAATTTTTTGACCTCATTTGATATATTAAAAAATTTGAGCAAATATGATATAAAATTACAAATATAAGAAGTGATTAAGCCGGCTTAATCACCTACCATCCCATGGGCGGGTAGCAGGCACCTGCCGTCTGCTCACATGGCGATAGGTGGCACGCGTCATCTCCCCCGCGCTGCTGTCCGCACACCGGACGACAAAAACATTGTTTCTACAAATACACTGTGCATACAGCTAATTTGTAAATACTGTCGTAAACAGCGCCAAATTCGCTAAAAACTTCATATACATAATATATATGCAAATACATATATATGTATGTATAGATATACATATATACATATATGTATGTGTGTGTATATAGGGGAAATATCAGGTGCATAAGATCTAAACCATGCATATATACACAAACTCACTCAAGGTCATCCGATCTAATCTGGACGGCCCATATGCAAGGTGAGAGCCCCCTTCCCACTTATGGGCTAAAGAGTTTTCCATAAACAGTTGCGCAAGGGGGTTCACCTGCACGACGAGTCAGCCAGGTCGGCTCTCTTGTTAGTGAGACTAGGCGCACCGCTTGCAGCCTTTCATGTAACCGTTTGTGAAAATGTTTTGTGTGAACTGGAGTGAAAATGTCGGGTGTCCACAAGGCCGCAACCGTTGGTAGTACATCTGGCTAGCTGGCGTAGTCAGGAGGCGCAGTCGTGCAGCAGAGGTACAGAGGATTCGCCTTTCCTAACAAACCATGACTCCTTCTTGATCATCTTCCTAACCACGATGCACAATGAAACGGGTCTTCCAAAAAGGACAAGAATGAGAAGCAAAATAGAGAGAGAGAGAGAGAGAGGGAAAAATAAAAGAAATTATAAACACAATAAAGTAAAAACACACACAAGAGAAGGTAGGGGTAGCTCGGTATAAATGGTGGTGTATGTGGAAGGCAACGTGATGAGGCCACTTTAACACATGCGTTTCACCTTTTGCCCTTCTTTTCATTCACCCTCTTTTTTTACCTCTAAAAAAGTTGTCTTTTCTTCACTTTGTACGCATATATTTTGAACCATTTAAGCTTATAAATCTTTCAATTTCAAATGAATTAATAGTTTGTAACCTTTATTTATATTTAACCATTCACATATTTTTTAAAATATTAAGGTGATACGGTTACACCCATAGATAGAATATTATCATAGCATTACAATTTTATGATTTTTAATGATCTACTATGACATTGAAAAGTATTATATGTCAAAAGTTGTAATGTTACATAACGACAAATAAAAAGGGGAAAGTTTCTTAATTTTGCCCCTCCCTAGTCCTTACCCACTTCCTCCACTCTATTTATAGGATGAGTAATGCGAATAGAAAAAATATAACTGAAGTGCATAAAATACAAGCGAATGTTCCATATATATTCTCTTTGCATTATAGGAAGTAGATATTTTCACCAACAATAATATCAATTCAACGAACACTGTAAATATCCTCAGGTGATCATAAAAAAGTTGAAAGTGATTGTAAATCAAAGAAATAACATGTATAGTTCTTGATTGGTTCATTGATAACCATACCGTGCGGTAGGAAAGAATAAATGAATAGAGGCCCTGTTGCCTTGAGGCTAAGGTTAGAGAAAATAATTAAGGTTCTATTTTCTTAATTGCTCGTTTGTGGTAATGTTGCTTGTATAGTTACTATCCAGTACTATTTCCTTCGTTCCGCAATATAAGTACAAGCTCAGACCAAAGAGGCACTAAATCTGATAAAAATTACTCACTCGGGTTTTTTTACTTAACATTTTTTTTATTTTTTATGGTCTCTGGATACAACTTTGATAATTACTTTTTTATAACTTTATATCAATATGAGTTAATAAAATTATCATATTATGAAAGTATTTTTAACAGTAAATCTAATGATATAATTTTTACATAGCTAATCTAGATAGTTTTAAACTTAGAAATTTTAATGGTATTGATTTTAGATGTCAAGTAAAAAATTGAAGGAAGTAATGTCATTGAACTATATATATCTCTATTAAATATTATACTACAACTACACATCTATTAAATATTATACACACTCCTATTGGTGCTGGGCCGTGGGCAGGTGACCTTATTGTCCGGGCCCAGGGCCGGTCCTGCTCCGTCCGTTCCTCTTCTATTCCCTCGCTCAATTTAGATCCTGGCTGGCTCCTCTCCCTGTAGCTCTGGTGACCTCACCGGCGGCGAGCCACCCTGCTGTTCTCTCCCTAATCCTCTCCTCCTTTGGTCTACTATATTTCTTGATTTCCCTTGGTGGCGGTTTCCGGATGGGGTTTGCTTCGTCCTCTTCCCCTTCGCCTACAGCGCCGACGACGGGCTTCGGAGTCTCTACCGATGGATAGCCCGCATCTGGTCTGACGCCACTTACTTACGGCTTCCACAATGTCGATCACCGCACCGTGCTCCTTGCTGATGGCACCGAGCGCACAAACTTTGAGCTGCCCTCCGAGTACCTCATCGGGTCCACCGCGGTGCTCGACGTCGGCTGTCCCGTTGCCTACACCGACCACGACGATGACCTTTCCCTGCTACAACTGCAAGAGGAGCAGGAGACCACGTCAGCTAATGCCATTGAGCCGGCGCTGCATTCCCCGACGTCCGCGCTCACTCAAGCCCCGCCGACATCACCGTCACCTATGACCGTGTTGACGGTCGACTCCGGACACCGCACCGGCATTGGCGCGCATCGGCACCGCCTTTGCTCCCTTTGCCAGCAAGGAGCCCAAGAGCAGCAGCACCGGGTGCATTACCTGCTGTTCACCACATCACCAACGGTGACAATCCTTGGCGCTGCAGAGTCCAGCACGGCAGGGACAGAGCAGGTGATCGTTGGCTGAGGTTGGTTATTAATGCGCGAGATGTGCTTGACGAAATGCCTCTACAAATCTGTGTACTGCAGTTTGTTTTGCTGGGTGCATATCCGTGCGACGCCCTTCGGCCCTTGCGACTCTGGAACACCCACCTCACCGGAGCCGTCCTGCTGTGTAACTGTCCGCAGTTTGCAGTTCAACGTCATGGGAGAGTTGTCTTGAGAAATTTGAAATGCACACGGATCCCAATTTTGCGTACTGTTATAATGAATATCTTGGTGCCAAGAATGCACTTTGTTGTTACATCTTTACTTAGGGGTGATGCACTTTCTTGTCCCAATTTTGCGTACTGTTCTAGTGAATACACATCCAGCGTAATACCTGCATGCTAAAGGACATATTCATGCCTTTTGTTTGAGGTAATGGGAACCTGGCCTCAATCTTGCAAACAACTTGAAGGCATATGCCATGTAACAATGTTGCAAATTTGAATTATGAACTACAAGTCATATTCATTGCCTACACATTGCAAAGTTGAATTATGGAATTTTTGGATACCTTAAAGGCACTCCCTTTGGATGATTGGATGATTAACTGCTAGTATAGACATATGTGGAGTGCAAAACCCTCTTTTTAATAAATACTTTTGATTTGATGTGAGGTTCAAGAATGTAAGGCTGACAAGGCCATGCACATCTCTTGGTAGCTCCTCTAGTTGGTCACACCGAGCAAGATGAAGTGTTTGCATATTCACCAACCTACATAAATAAATTGGTAGGAATTTGATTTTCCCGTTCCATTGTAGATCTAGGTACCTTAGGTGCTTCAAATTTCCAATCGAACTATAGCTCTTCAAACTCGACTTCAGAAAAAAAACCAAGACACATAGAAGTGTGAATGTCGAGAAGAGATCATCAAGAAAGGCCTTACTGCCAGTACCAAAACTGTGGTGGTGATCGGTTCGGCTGAAAGCCTCATGGCTTATGGCTGAAAACACTGTAGCTGGCTGAAAAAGCACTGTAGCTGACAGAGGCTTATTTACCATAATTAAATTTAAAAAAATTTAAAAATAGAAAAACATATTAGCCCATCACGTATAATGTAAACAAATACGAGGAAAAAAAGAACCTTTAAAAAAACTCAAAAAAAGCTAAAAGTTCAGAAAAAGACGAAATTTATGAATAGTGCAAAAATAAGCTGAAGCCAGAAGCTGAAGCCATATTGATCAGGGCCTGTATCTGCTTGCAAATGTTCTGGCCTTACATGCCTTTTTTAGCTGCTTAGGAAATTTGAGCTCTGTTGTGAAGTCATTGCGGTCCCACACTAGATGCCTAACCCTTTCAGAGACAACAACTTTTTCACAACTAACAGCAGCATGCTCCTTGTGTGATACAAATAGTGCTAGCTCATGGATAAGGTGTAACACCCCACGTAACCATATGAGATACTACTATGGAACGTCATCGCAAAAGTGAAGAATAAATAAGAACAACAAAAGAAATCACAAAGAGTTTAAAACTTTATTAACACTTTAATAGAAAACCAATGGAAGCTGGAATAAATATTTAAAACATGGGACCAGTTCACTTCTAACCAAATAAAGAACGAATGAAACAACAAAACAATGGCAAACCACGGTGCTGAAAACTCGAGTGCTCCCACCCATGCATGATGCTATCACTCCACTGGCCTTTACCTGGGACTGAAAAGAGCAAGCGTGAGATTTAGAAATCTCAGCAAGTACCTAACAACGGTCGCAACACAAGAGTAAAGACAAGTAATGCAACCACGTGAAATAAAGGCAAGCATGACAAGCAAGCAATGGACATAAGGCAACCAATGTACAACTGATATCGGAAATACTGTCATGAATGGAAGACGGATATTGTGAGAAATGTGTATTAAAGATATTTGTTATGTGACAAGTTATAGCAAATTATAGTAAGAGTGCCGGCGACCTTATCCCACATACCCGGTTATACGAGAATAGCCAGGCACAACCTTGTCCTCGACTGTATAACCGCAGACGGGGTGTAATATCCTGTGTAACGAGAATGTATGGCCCCCATACATTACCAGGTTGGGTGGAAATGACCCCTATATGTGGGTAGCCCCGGCGTGATAACCCTTAGTTTGTTATTTAGCGCATTATCCATGATATAGTTAGAGAGTTGAGATTGAATTAAGGTAAAGTTATGAGGGTAACGATTTAATACAATGAGACCAAAGAGACAGGATTGGTGATACTAGGTTATAAAGTAACCGATACATCATGGACATATTATATAGAACAAAATTAAGGTAACTAAGAGATGGCGATGATAAGGCTATAATAAGTTATGAGAAGTGAAAAGATATGCTAGGGTTGAAAATAGAAAGACATAGTTTCTGATAAGAGGCGATGTGGAATAATGATAAGATATTAGTGCTATAGTAATCAACCTAAAGAGGTATTATAATGTAGCTCACACAAGTTTATCAACCAATCAAGTTTTATTATGTGATAAATGATTATTAGTTAAATTAACATTTATTAAGGTATAACGGTCATGACTCACATAAGGAACTGTACCGGCAATACATCATGATATCGCGAAGATTAAACATAGAAGCGTGATACTTAAAGGACTGATAGTGATTTTAACCTAAGTCTACAACATGATCACCCGCTACCCCCATTAACGGTTTAAGCATGAACTCTACACATTACTTAAAAGCATGAATCTTATAACATTATTAACAGAGTATTATGATAAACCTAAAGGCATGTGAAATAAGGTAATCTAGAACATCATGGTAGGAATACAATATTAAGGGTATATAACCAGCAAGCATTAACAATAATCAAGTAAGAATTAATAATTTGATAAGAATTAGACAAGCATTAACAATATGATCATAACTAGGCAAGCATAATAATAAACAGGCAAGCATGAATACTATTATAACAACCAGGCAAGTACTAGAGAGATGATAATAACCGGGTAACTTGGTGACAGGATATTAGCCAGGTAAATTCAGTGATATGATAAGAACAAGGTAATTCATTGATACGATGATTGTACTCAATGACAATGGTAACAAGTAATCATGGAAATGTGGAATTAAAATAATTGGAGATAAGTTCATGCACGATTACAAGGAGTGAAAGGATTGCTGAGGTTGAGGACAGGAGATAAAATCAGATGGGAGATGAAGAAGGATAATACGACGGTGGTAGGGATCCATGAATGATTCTTACCCAGCATTACAACTTAACTCACACCAAGGGGTTGTCAAACAACTAGATTTTATTACGTGATAAGTTGTTATTAGTCAGGTTAACAATATCACACATAATTCCATCGAAACCAATCAAGCAATAACATACAAGTAATGAATCAGAGAACCGGTAATTAAATATATCATTCTGAAGCTAAAGACTACTAGTGGTTAACCTTAAGTTGAAGTCACTCTATACTACCCCAACCACAATTTAAACAACAATTATAATTAATAATTAAAGCTTGCAACTTAGACATTAACCATAGCACTCTGATACATCTAAGAGTCTGAGGTATTAATTAACATAAAGCATGGAAAATAAAATAACCTAGAACCTCATGGTATGAATACAATATTAAAAGTACATAACTGGCATGCATTAACATGTGACAACAATCGGGCAAGCGTTAGTAATATGATAACAAGCAGGTAACTTTCAGGGTAAGGTATTAATCAGGTAACATTAGTGATATGATAAAAGCCCAGTAAATTTTGGTGATATGATCGTAAACAGGTACGCTTTAGTGACATGGTAGTGGATAGGTGAGCGTTGGGTGATATGATAATAGACAGACCAGCTTTAGCGATATGGTTATGGTACTCAATAGCAATGGTAACAAGCAATCATGGGAGATGTAAAATGTGAAATGCAGGGGTTACGGTCGCGAGGTACTTGCCTTGAGCACGCTCGGCGAAACCGCTACATGAAGGATCAGAAATACGCAACTGTCCGGACGCTCCCTCCACAGATGCGTGCGAACCTACAGGATTGAATGATATGCAACCAATCAGGTACATCGCAATTCGATATAGGAACGACAAGAGGTAACTTGGCTGAAGAGAAAAGGGCTCCCTAATCTCCACGACCAAGGGAAATGTCGTTCGGCCAAGCGAATGACGTTTGGTCACGCGAACGGCCCTTCGGCCAAGTAAAATGCTGTTCGGCCATGCGGAACAGCGTTCGGTTGAGCCGTCGCCGGCTGGCCACCGTCGGCGAGCCGCCACCACGCCGCCGGGTTCCTACCTGCCATGGCAGCGCGGGTGCTACCACCACCTGTCACGGCAGCCCTACTTCATGCCGCTGCCTGCCATGGCAGCGCATCCGCTTGCCGCTGCTGCCATGGCAGCGAGGCACCGCCGCCGCCTGCCGTGGCAGCCCGCCGCCTGCCGTGGCAGCCCGCCGCCTGCCATAGCAGCGCGGGTGCTGCCATTGCCTGTCGTGGCAGCGCGGCCGGCTGCCACGGCGCTGCCACCTCGCGCCAGGCCAAGCGCCGCCACGCCATCGCCGCTGAGCCGACGTTGCCGGTAGCCGCCGCTGCCGCCGACGCCATCGCCGCCTCTGCCGCACCAAGCCGCCCCGCCAAGCAACCGCATGCATTCGTGCAAATGCGGGCACGCGAGTGAGCACCGTTGCGTGCGCTGCCGGCCACCGTCGCCATCGCTGCTGCCGCCGCCGCCTCCGCTGCGTCGCGGCCGCCGCGCCATGCGGCTGTTGCGTGCGTGCTCGTGCGAGTGTGTGGCAGGCTATGCTGCGGGTGCTGCCGGCCGCCGCGCCGCCGTCCGGTGCTGCCACCACCGCCTGCCGGCCGAACTGCCGCCGCCTGCCGGCCAAGCCAACGCGACCACCGAGCCGCCATGGCCGAGCGGCCCGAGCGGCCCGAGCTACACGCGCAACAGAGGGCACATGCATGGGCCGTCGCCGCCACCGTGGCCGCCTCCACCGGCGCCCATGCGGCCCCATGCAAGCCAACGCGAGAGAGAGATGGAGAGAGAGAGATGAGTAGAGAGGAGAGAGAGAGAAGAGATATCTGGGAGAAGAAGAATAGATGGAAGGAGAAAATGAGTAACGCAGGGAGAGATTCCCGGAAGAGAGAGAGAGAGGAAATTGCATGCATTAGAGATAGGAGAGAGAATTTGGTTAGGGATAGAGTCTTTTTTTTGAGGGTGCTACATAAGGTCATGTATTTTACAAATTTGAATGCAACCATCAATAAGCAACACACTGGTCTCAGAAAAGAGATCTGCCAAGAAGTTCACGAAAGTATTTTACTTTCCCTATCTGTATGCAACAACCCTAATGCCAGACAAAACATAACTAGAAGTTCCGATCCTGTTTTGTTAAAACAGATAAACAATTAAAACATGCTTGCAGATGAGGTGGAAGTTTATCATAACTCAGTTTCAATGATAGCAAGATACAATATATGCTTTGGTTAATATTCCACAATTTGTCTTCCTTGATGCACCGCCATTCTTCAACATCTTGACTATTTGACAATAGAGAACCCATTGTCTTAGCTGCCAAGGGAACACCACAACATTCTCAACAATCGATTCCCCAACTTTCTTTTTTTACCTCACCTCTGAAAGCACAACGAACAAACACTTGCAAGCATTCATCCTGCAGAAGTTTTGTCACGTCATATGGTTCCAATGTCTTCACCATCGATGCGACATTTGAACTGCGCGTGGTGACTATAATCACACTTCCCCTTCCACCGCTGGATAGCAGGCTCTTCAGCTCTTCCCAGTCAATAACCCTATCATTCCACAAATCATCTAGTACAAGCAAATATCTCTTTTCCTGTAAAAGCCCACGTAGCTTGCTCTGTAGTATCTCCATGTATAACTTTTTGTTGCTTTCGGCGGTACCTGATTGTATTATGTCAACCAAGATCTTCTTAAAATCAAATACATCAGAGATACATGCCTATAACTTCGTTTCAAACTTATCAGTTATGGGCACATCGTTGTATATCAATTTTGCCAATGCCTGACTGTGTTGGGCTCTAACTGACTATTTGTGTAAACGAAAAAGATGACAATAAGTTATTTTAAAATATTGTTTTGATAAATTAATTAAAAATAATAATTATTAATTTATTCGAGAAAACTATAAACCGTAAAGTATAGATAAAAAGGACAGATGATAGTTTACATAGAACGGCAAAATAAAAATGTTGCTCACAAACATAGAGGGATGTTTGCTCGGAATGAGCAAGAATACAGGTAGAGCAATTAACAACACGGATACGGATGTAAGTGTTTTTTTTCATATGATGGGATGTTCAACATGTAAGGGCGCACGCTCGGCTGGGAGGTTACTCCGTAGTTGACAGTCCCATTATGCGTTTGTTTAATCGGGATCCATGAGCTTGGTGGAGCATCATTATACCACCTGTGTATGCAGACGGGTTAAATAAACAGCGTGAGATAAAGCTTAGGATATAATAGTCGCAAACCCATAAAAAAGGAATGGATAAGCAGAGTATTCTTCTTTGATAAAATTCTGGACAATATTCTCGACTTTATAAACTTGGGATAGATTATTGAACAAGCGACTGAAATTTTTTTATCTTTCAGTCACCTAAAGTTGCACTTTGAATGACCTGAAGTTGTACATGTTTTTTTTGGAGGGGGCTGCAATTTTAGTTGATTGAGAGTGCAACTAAAGTTGCACTCTGTATCACCTGAAGTTGCACATGTTTTTTTGAGGCTGCAATTTCAGTTGATTGAGAGTGCAATTTTAGATGACTGAAAGATAAAAAAATTTCAGTCGCCTGTGCAATAGCAAAACTGTATAAACTTACTTCTGGCAAGAGTGTGCCGTCGATGTATATCTTAGGAACATAGCGGATGAGATGGTAATCCTCTCCAATTAGAACCGCACATCTCCTGCTCAACTCGGGGCAGTCACGAATCACGATTTTCTTAAGAGAAGTGAAATCTTGAATGAAACTTGGCAGCTTTTCCAACCCTTTGCAGTCACCAATCGCAACATATTGAAGAGAAGATGCAGCAGATTTGAAGCTCTCTGGAAAACCCGCCAACTTCGGAAGCCCAACAAGATTGAGCGAACGAAGACTCACCAGCCCACTCAATGCTTCCCCTGGTTCCATAAGATCCAGCTCTTCACAGTTATTAATCACCAACTTGTGAAGTTTGGAGAGCTGCCTCATGGCAGAGGGGAGAGAAGCCAACTTCGGACAACTGAAGATGTATAGCACTTGGAGGGCAGCGAGGCTACCAAATCCCTCTGTCAGTGATGTTAACTCAGGGCAGTAACCCAGTAGCAGAAATGTCAGAGAAGACCAACCACAAAACCCACTTTTTAGTAAATACGTTTGCTTTGACGTGAGGTACAAGAATGTAAGGCTGACAAGTCCGTGTGCATGTCTTGGTAGCTTCTCTAATTGGTAGCAGTGACCGAGATGAAGCGTTTGTAGATTGACCAACCTACATAAAGAATTTGGAAGGAATTTGATTTTCCTGCTCCATTGTAGATCAAGGTACCTTAGGTGCTTCAAGTTTCCAATTGAACTCGGTAGCTCTTCAAACTCAACTCGACAAAAAATTAAGACACGTAGAAGCGTGAAGGTTGAGAAAAGGTCATCAAGAAAGGCTTTACTCACAGAACCATAATTATCTATGCTTGCAAATGTTCTAGCTTTAAATGCATTTTTCAGCTGTTTAGGAAATTTGAGCTCCGTTGAGAGGTCATTGCGGTCCCAAACTATATGCCTAACCCTTTCGGAGATGGCAAGTTTTTCACAACCGACAACTGCATGTTCCTTCTTAGATACTGAATTTGCTAGATCATGGATAAGGTCATGCATTTTACAAGAATCAATGGAGCATTCAAAAGCAACACACGGATCTTGGAAAAGAGATCTGCCAAGAAGTTCATGAAAGTATTTTGTTCCAGTAGTTACTGCATCCGTGCTTTCACTACCTGTATGGAGCAATCCCATCGCCATCCAATACATAACCAGAGGAAGTGGGAAAATCTTATAATCTTTAGGAAAAGTGGATAAGCAAGAGAAACATGCTCGTAGATGAGGTGGAAGTGCATCATAACTCAATTTTAATGCTGGCATGATATGACCTGTGTTTTGCTCCATATTCCACAAATTGTCTTCCATAATGCGCCGCCATTCTTGAACATCTCGACAACTAGACAATAGGGAACCCAATGTCTTGGCAGCCAAAGGAACACCGCAACACTTTTCCACAATGGACTGCCCGATTTTTAACAACTGCTGGTCCTGATTGTCCTCACCTCTGAATGCATACCGAATAAATATTTGCATGCACTCATCAGGAGCTAGTTTTGCCACATCATATGGTTCCATGGTCTTCACCAACGATGCAACACTTGTGTTGCGTGTGGTGACGATAATCACACTTCCACTTCCACCACGGGATAGCAGGCTTCTCAAATCTTCCCAATCAGTAACCTTATCATTCCACATGTCATCTAGTACTAGAAAATATCTCCTTTCCTGTAAAAGCTCACGCAGCCTGCTCTGCAGCATGTCCAGATTTAGTTGCCTGATTGTACCTGATTGTAAGCTTTCACCAGTACCTGATTGTATTATGTCATCCAAGGTCTTTTTTAGATCGAAAATATCAGATACACAAGCCCATAACTTCTTCTCAAACTTACTGGTAATCCGAACGTCATTGTAAATCAATTTTGCCAGTGCAGTTTTTCCTATGCCTCCTAAACCAACAATTGGAAGCACAGACAAGGCAGACAAGGGACTTGAGTCTGCAGCTGTCAGTATCCTTTCAATGATCTCGTTTTTAGCTTCATCTCTTCCAATAATGTCTGGTTCGTTGATGAAGGAATGTGTTTCCCTGTGGCTGCTCCGGGATGTCTTGCTATCAATTGGCTGCTCAGTTAACCCAAATTGTGCCCTGTTGGCTGCTACCTCATCAAGTTTTTCACGAACTTTTTTTAGTTTGTGACTCAATTTGAATGGAAAAGAAAGCAAGTGGCTTTGTCGAGTGAAGAAACCTTTATGAGCTTGTTGCTCCAGAGCTTCAGTTGCCACGTCATCTAACACATCATCTATGTCATAGACTGCATCCTTCAAATTGTCCAACCACTCTTGAAGGGCATGAGAAGTACACTGTTTGCCCTCAGCATCTTGAAGAACAGCACAGATGGATCTCAGCGACCTTTCCAACTTCCCTATTTCTTTCTTGACGTTCCAGGCTGACTTGATCTCATTGACAGCCCAGTCAGTGCCAAAGGATCCAGCCTTCTCAAGAACTGAGATTGCAAAGCTCGCTATATAAACCTCCGCCATAGTGTCCAGGTGGATACTACAAAATAAATAAGAGATTCAAAGTAATGTCCATGTGGGCGTACATAAATCTGTTTACTGCCATGTTTTGGCATGATCACGATGCATTTTATATTCGTGGTAGAAGAATGTGGATGTAAAAGAGTTCCAACGTGTTGTTATAAGGTGGCTCACCCATGTTTTCCAAAAATGATTATAAGCTATGCATGCATACGTACGTACACACATGCACGCACGCACATACATATATATACATAGAAACAAAAGTATATGTATATGTATATGTATATATAAGTAGCCTTTTCAAGAACTGAGTTTGTGAAGCTTAATATAATTACCTTAGCGTACCGCAAAATAAGCAAGAGATTGGAAGAAACGTCCATGTGGTGGCTATGTAGATATGTTTACTACCATGTTTCACAAGATCATGGTGAATTTGATATTCATGGTAGAAGAATGTGGATTTAACATTTGTTGTGAGATGGCTAAATTTTTCTAAATAATGTTAAGCTTTCATATCCTTGGTTCTGCGCAATGACCTGATTATCTAAGGACTCCGCGTATCTTGAACTAACAAGTCAGACGCTTATTTCATATAGATCAACCTTTCGCAAACCTGAGTTCTGTCGTTCTTTGGTGGCCATACCTAGGCGAGTCGAGCTTGGCATTCCCGTGCATACCTTTGTCTCTCGAATGCCATGGGTCGAGAACTCACCTCACAAGACACTTTTTGGGCTAAGTCCTAACTCTGCGCCTCCTCGTAACTTCGACATCTAGGTGTCGACGCTTGACTCCACAACTGTTTGTGACCTCATGTGCTTTCTATGCGATGGTGAACTCCACGATACGACCTAAGATCAGCCAAGCAAAGCAACGACCCTTTGATGAACACCAAGGGAACCCAACTCGGAGGTACGGACATGACTTATCGTCTGAACTTCACGCAAGCACTAAGATATTTTAACGTGTTGTCAGAATGCATCTCAGATTACTAGTAAAATCATTGACCCGAGTCCACGTGCTGACCCCTTTTGCAAGTCGGTGTGCCGGCCCGGGGTAGGCGGTTGATGACTACTCGGACCGATGAGGAGCTATTGTTGAAGGAGGGTCTTCGCACTTCCTCGGGCCTACGGCAACTTCGGCGTGATGATAGACGTTGGGGAATCTATCCTAGACAAGGCCGGGGGCTGACCCAAGACGAACTCCGGAGGCCAACCCCAGACGAGGCCAAGGACTGACCCAAGACGAAGTCCGAAGGCCAACCCCAGACAAGGCCAAGGATTGACCCAAGATAAAGTCTGGAGGCCAACCTCGGGCGGGGTCTGGAGGTCGACCCCGGAGGCTAACCCCGAGCGAGGTTCGTGGACTGGCTGGCCCTGGAGTCCCTCGGATACGGCGGGGCCCACTTGGCGTGAAAGACGAAAATACCCTTAGGAATAAGTTAGGACCCCCCTTGTAAATGGATAGGGGGAGACCATTTTGTAACACTAAACACATATTGAATACACTTGGTTATTCATGTGCTTCTCGTTGAGTCCCTCCGCATTTTCGGCGGTCTCTGCATCCGACCAGAGATACTTCCAAGTTTACTATCCAGTCTCATATCGATAACAGCGGGCATCTTGGTCATGGAAATGACGCAATGACGCAGGGCATCACGTCGCTAGTCTACTTCTTCCGCATATGCACAAACACTTTGTCAAGCAGGATTTAGGAAGATTGAGAGGAGAAAGAAGATGAAGAGGGGATGAGGGTTTTTTGATCACTAACATGTGGGGCCGTTGTCCAGTGGACGAGAATATACTTGTGGGGATTCCAATCAACACCACGTCATGCCAACGGGAGCACAGCTGTGGATGTGATTTGCTTTGGTTTTGGTAGTTGGGTGACTTGTTTTAGACGATCTTGGAGATGTGGGACGAAAATTAGATCACAAGAAGAGTAGAGGGACCATAGATGGACTTTTTCTTAAAATCAAAGATTTTATACCATGATAAAACACCTTTTATTGAGGGAAGCTAAAAGTTAAATATTAAGTTGTGAATGGAAAATTTCATTAGGAGTTTATCTAGGAGCAATTTTTATTGTTTAACCCCTTTTAATTTTATTAACAACCATCCGTCCAACTTGTCAAAATCAAGCAAGTATTAATCCAAAGATTCTAGTTCATACAACGAATTAACAAGTGAATTCTGGATCATGGTACTTTAGCTAGACTAGTTCCAGAAATTAGATGAAATTAAACTGGCAAGTCATGCAAAAAAAAGGTTAAAAATAAACTAGGGCATACTGTAGATTCTCACCTTGATGGCTGAGGGGCTCAAGACAAGCTTGAGAGCTCTAACCAGCTCTGCACTTGCTCCCAATGGATGAGAAAGCATCCCAACGGAGAAGGGATGGCAGCATTGCAACGACTTGAAAGTTAAGTCTTTCTTGCAGCAGCAAGAACCTTCCGCTACGCGCCCAAAATATCTCCCCCGGTCCGTCTAGATTGCAACACTTTCCAAAAGGAGTTTTCACGCTCACAGAGAAATGGTCATTTTCTTTGAGGACTGATTGGTAATACATGCAACACTTTCCAAAAGGAAATATCTTTACAGAAATTGTTTTGACGCTCACAGTCACAGAGAAGGAACAAGGAATTGTTCACACAAATGGCATCGTTGATGAAGGAATGTGTTTCCCTGTTGCTGTCCCTGGATGTCTTGCAATCAATTGGTTGTTTAGTAAACCCAAATTGTGCCCTGTTGGCTGCTACGTCATCAAGTTTTTCACAACTTCTTTTATTTTGTGACTCAATTTGCAGGGATAAGCAAGCAGATGGCTCATACAAGTAAAGAGAGCTTTATGAACTTCAATTTTTCCAAGCACACCCGAAGGGCAACGTAGTCCAAAACATCATCTATCTCATAGATTGCATCCTTCAATTTTTCCAACCACACCCGAAGGGCACCAGAAGTAGAATGCTTGCGCTCGGCATCATTAAGGACAGCACAGATGTATTCCAGAGTCTTGCAACTTCCTCAATTCTTCGTTGACGTTCCAGGCTGACTTGATCTCATTAGCAGCCCAGTAAGTAGCCTTTTCGAGAACTGAGTTTACGAAACTTGATATAATTACCTCAGCCATAGTGTCCGTGTGGGTACTGCGAAATAAGCAAGAGATTGGAAGAAACGTCCATGTGGTGGGTATGTAGATATGTTTACTACCATGTTTGGCATGACCAAGGTGAATTTGATATTCATGGTAGAATAACGTGGATTTAAAGCATATTACATTTGTTGTGAGATGGCTAAATTTTTCTAAATAATTTAAGCTCTGTTGGTTGTTCGAAGAATATAGGCCCTATTATGCTTCCAAAGAAATGATTATAAGCTCCATGCTTGCGTGCAAAGGTGCAAAGTTATATATAAACTAGAACAGCCAAAGCCACAATCACATTTGGAGAAAATACTGGAAGAGAGATGAAATCGTGGCTTGTTAGTTGCTGTCCGGATCATGCAGATAGCTACAGGGAAGCTGGATCTAACATTCGACTGATTGGATATGTCTTGGAATGGAGACACAACATGTCAAAATCAAGCAAGTATTAATCCAAATATTGTAGTTCATACAGCGAATTAACAAGTGAATTCTGGATCATGGTGATTTAGCTAGACTAATTACAGAAATTAGATGAAAATTAACTAGCAAGTCATGCAAAAAAAAAAAGAGGGTTAAAAATAAACTAGGGCATACTGTAGATTCTCACCTTGATGGCTGAGGGGCTCAAGACAAGCTTGATAGCTCTAACCAGCTCTGCACTTGCTCCCAACGGATGAGAAAATGAAGGATGAGAAAGTATCCCAATGGAGAAAGGATGGCTGCAATGCAACGACTTGAAAGTTCAAAGTCTTTCTTGCAGCAGCAGGAACCTTCCGCTAGGCGCCCAAAATATCTCCTCCAACTTTCTCTGACAAGCGGGTCCGTCTAGATTGCAACACTTCTATGTCAGTTTCGTCGAGGAAAAAATGGTGTAATACATGCAACGCTTTCCAAAAGGAGCTTTCACGCTCACAGAGAAATAATGGCCATTTTCATTGAGTACCGATTGGTACTACACGCAACACTATCAAAAGGAAATATCTGCGCAGATAGTGTTTTGACGCGTCCACAGAGAAGGAACAAGAGCAGGCACACAATACGACAGCTGAACTGACATTGGTAACACAGATTAATGAATCTAGTGAGATCATGCAAAAACTAAGCCAACAGATGATAATCTCAACATGCCAGTCTTCAAAATCGTCTCAATATGCCTGCAAAAATGTTAATTCAAACTGTTCGCATATATGTCTGAAATACCATGTTTTTTCTATCCCCTGAAAGACAGAACAGTGTTCCTCATACTGCGAAGAGCTGGGTTATCCCAATAGTATGGCAATTTACCATGAATTCATGAGAGACCCAAATAGAGCCCGCTTCATCTAAAACTGAAGCTTCTGGTCAATATTCAATTTGAGAATCAACAAAATCAACTTCACAAGCAGCCAAAAAAAAAAGCAGAACTCAAAGTGAGATTTCAAATGTTTACACCCCTCACAGACATACTACTCTTCAAAGTGTGGACTGTTCTGACTTCTGAATTGTAAACTTTCTGATGCTCTCATGTTGATTAAGCTGTTTAACTTTGAACGGAAGGGGAAAGTTTAACACTAAATTAACCAACTATTACAGTGAACAAGATTCCAATGAATAAAATGCAAGGGTCAGCTACCAAAGAATGGGACTAGAGATATGCTCTTAAGCCTCTAACAATAGAATGATCACAGCTTCTCTACTCTCAGTGCCAAAGTTTCAAGCAGAAACCAGATAGCACCTGATCACATTGACATGGCCCTGTTTGGCAGAGCTCTAGCTCTAGGAAATCTGTAGATTTCCTAGAGCTGGTCATCTGTAGCTCTAGGAAATCCTGGATCTAAAGTTGCAGGCATGTTAAGTGCATTTACATGACTCATTTCATTTATATTATATATTAAATAAAAATATTTAAATCACTTTAATTTAGTCAACAAACTACAGATCCAGCATAGATCTCGGAGCTAGAGCTGTGCCAAACGGGGCCATAGTACTCATAAGATGCGTCTGACCGTGCATACTTGTGGTCGATGTCCTTGGATTTTCCTGGAAGACTTTTGTTTAATCAACTCCCTAACTCGGTTTCAGGCTTCTAAGGGCCAGTTTGAGGAACATGGTCAGCATTTTTATTTAAAGCTTGTTCTGCTGACCCATTGCAAAATTGGATCGCATTGTCTGTTATAGGAACCAGTGAACCAGAGTACTGTGGTGGACCAGCCAACTCGCTTTCACTTGGTTGTATCAGATGCATTCTCCAACCTGGCAGCATCCTTATTCCGGCTTTGCAATAAAATTCCCGGCTTGTGAAGCACCAAGTTTGAGTACTCCCTAAGTGAAGATATTTGAGCAGTTGTACTGGGTTCTGAAGGTCCATCCTTGTGTCCACCATCCTCAAATCTTCCTGTAGTTCTTTGCATGACGAACTCCCTGGATCTGCTTCAGCCTTTTGGTGCCACAAGTCAAAGCCAGTTAAACCTTGAGAGAGTGTAGGACGAGTCCAGATCAAAAACTATAGTGACAGGTTCAGGGAATATATCCTCCAACCTTATGAAATTTGATGGTGCCATACAAGATCCTGAATTACAAGTTATACATAAACATTAATTACAATTGCAGCAGTAAGGTATAAAATAAAAGACATGAGAACTTACTCTGATTTTGCAAGTCAGCAATTAATGCAACAGAGAACATAGATTGCAGTCTCTATGGCATATGTACAATGCTACTGAACTTCAGAACATAAAGCAAGACAACCAACAATACCCGACCCACATCTGGAATGCCAGTAATAGGACCAACCTCAACTTCCCGCTTCTTCATTGCTGTTAGTACCCACAATTTCAAGCAGGTTCAAGTACTTCTCAGTGGATGCAAGGATGAAGATCTTATGACACAGAAAAATCCAATGACGCAAGACATCGAACCACCGAGCATTTTTTGCTATAATAGTTGTTTCTTCTAGCACCTGAGCAAAAGAAATTATATGGTCATTCTTACTATCTATACTTGGTCGCATGCTCTACTAAAAGATGGATAGGATTTCCACGTTGATAGGACCATTTATCACTGGGAAAACAACTCAGCAAGATATCTCACAACAAATAGGGAGCTATGATTTTCACACTGAAGACCACCCCCAAATTGTACCAATTATAAAACACTTAGAAATATATTGATACACATACCAAACAAATTAACAGTTGATTACATCAACAGAAAACCAAAAATGTGAAATCCCGACCTTCTGCACGTACCAAAACGCATAATTTACAAAGCTCAGTAGCTCACGAACAAGCAATACTAACAGTAAACTCAAGCAATTACTGGAATTCAAGCTTTGCACAACAACCAAAATTAAACGCATCTAACTATACCTAGTGCATTGCAATTGAATACCGTACTGCCAGTTAAGCACAGTCAAATCAATCACACGAAGCAAAGCGCATGCCAATTTAACGAATAACCTAATCAGAGAAGGATGAAATCGCATTTTCGCATTGCTGTGTGTGTGTTACTTCAATTTTTGAGTTGGGTTGGGCAGTACGCTCACCTCGGCGACCTTCACGACGTCGGACTGCTTGAAGTGCTGGACTAGGTGTTAAAATTTGATCCAGGAGAAAACGCACACATCGCACATAAACTGAGAGAACACAGGAGAATTTCTGAATTTCTCTATTCTCTTATTTGCTTCTCTTTTTTCCTTGCTTTTCTCACAAAAACTGGCTACAAACCTCCTCAATATATATGCTAATAATCTCCTACTAATATATATATTCAGACTTCAAGTTGGACACAAGTTCAACTTGAGTTACACACGGAGACGGACTCTTGAGATTTGGTGGCCATTGTTGGCGTGTTCTTGATATTTCCATCGAGGAATTGCTCTTGGTGTGTTGAATCCAATTGTGGTGTTGGATTCTACTCGCTGAAACTTCGGTTTCTCTACCCTTTGTTCACGTGTTGTGGTGTGTGTGGGAGAAGGTTTATCTTGGAGGTGTATGTTGTTCCTGGGTGTGCAAGAACCTTAGAACAAGGAGAGCGTCCAGCAAGGCGTATCATGAAAGATCAGGCCAAAACAACGTGATTCAGCTAGCTTGCTAGGTGGATCCACATCAGTGGCTTTGGCTGTCTCCTTTTCGTCCAGTAGGAAGAGCGTTTCCTCTGGGATGCCCTGATAGATGGCCGCCAATGCTATCTGATCCTTGCACACATCGATGTTATCGTTCTCGATCGCATCCCACACTCCTGGAGCCTTCATGTACACCTTCATCTTGATTGCCCAGCTGTATAATTGCTCGTCGTGAGCATCGGATAATACAGCAAGACAGCGGAACTCTCCAATCCTCGCTCGCTCGCTCGCTCCCCCTCCCACCGAGAGTATGCAGCGGCGGTGGCGACGTCCCCAGCAGCGTCAATGACCCTCCCCTCCTCTCCCCTCCCTCCCAACCAAGCAGCGGCGGCAACGACCCCAGCAGCGGTGGCGACCCTCCCCTCCCTCCCCCTCCTCTCTCATCGCCCAGCAGCAGCGCCGGCGCCAGAGAGACACGGATCTGTCTCATCGCCCAGTAGTAGTGTCAGCGCCGGAGAGACGCAGACCAAATCTGTGCCTCTCTGGCACCGGCGCTGCTACTGGACGATTGGAGAGGAGGTGGGAGGGAGGAGGGGGAGTACCTTGCTGGGCGACAGGGAGGGAAGCGCCGCCGAGACGGGATCTGGGAGATGGAGGTGCTACCAAGACGGGATTTGCGAGATGGAGGCGCCGCTGAGAGACCAGAGCGGCGAGATGGAGGCGTCGCAAAGAGACCGGAGTGGCCAGATGGAGGCACTGCCGGCCGCCGCCAATGTTCTAGGTACTTCGCCGCCTAGGGTTTCTTTCTCGCGATCTCTTCTTTCTCTAGTTTAGCCACCAGCCCACCACCTAGGGTTCGCTCGGGTTTACTTCTTTATTTGGGTGCGGCGTCACCTCCATGCATATGGTGTCGCCTTGAGCCTTCCCGACACCATATTCCGCCTAATCATCGCCTCAATGACGCCTTGGTGCTGAGGCGGACGCCATACATGCGCAAGGCAAGGCGGTGGCGACGCCTTGCCGGCCGGGGGAGCCTTACCGCTTAGGCAATGCTTAAGCGTTGCCTAAGAGATGCCTTAATAAGCTTGGTGCACGGCCACGAAGACCATATCACTCGTGATTGCCCCACCATCGCGGTGCTCCACGAAAGCATGGCCAGGGAGCGTGATACAAGGGCGCCCGTGGTGACACATGTACGACAACCCCTTAAAGTTCCGCTCGTCCAGCCCACGCCTAGCGTATTGCGAATCTAGGCCCCAATGCTTGCCCCCGCCGTGTAATCAACATCATCACAAGTGGGTCAACCCTCAAATTCCCGTCCGAGAGACAGCGGAGGGCCTACGCACGTTGAATACATCACGTCACTGCATACCCAGCACATGTGGTTCTGGAGTGGGCCCGGGCAGATATCACCTTCAAGGCAGAGGATGCCTTAGGAGTGGACTTCCCTCATCAAGACCCCCTAGTAATCTCGACCAGTATCGCGGGGTGCGATGTGAGGTGAGTCCTAGTGGACAGAGGTAGCTTCGCGAACATCCTGTTTATCATCGCCTTTGACCTGGGCATCCCTCGAAGTAGGCTAGAGCATCATACTTGTGATCAAAAAATCAACAATTGACCTCCCAATAGAATCACAAAGTATATAACATTAACCCCTCACAGGCGAGTAACTCCATCGTCCATTTCACCAATAAGATGATGCCCGCACAACTTCTAATGCATCGAAACAAACCCGACGGGTGACCCACTAAACCCCATCTCAAACAGGATACGAACAGTAAACGTAATTAGTCATCTACGCATTCAAGACAAGAAAACGATGTAAAGCAACAATGCCATCTCACTCACGTAGCACCTCCCAAACGCAAACAAAACGCGTAATGCAGGTAACCATAGCCGCACGCATACAACCTGAACATTGAAAAGAGCAACCTTTCTGTTTCCTTTTTCACTTCACCACGGTAACACTACATGCAAGCCGCTAATTCGTGATCAAACAGTAAAATTCTACACACACATTGGACACTAGACAGGATCGCAAGCATAATTCCATAGCCTAAAGTCCGCCACATGAACAGGGGAGAACCAAGCAAATGCATGTAAGAAAATAAACGATAATTACACGACAACCCCTAAGTCACAACCATACTAGGGAACAATTCCCCAGAGGAAGCAAGCAGAATAAGGTTAATTTCGGTTGCATCAGGAACCATCCGCCCAACTCGCCGATCGCCAAATCGAGACCTAGGCAAACACCTCCATAGGCAATTCTTGACCAAAAAAACACCATAAAAATAGCGCAAAAATATACAGAGAGAGGAAGGGTGGATTGGTGCTGACCGGAGTAGGGGGAGTCCATGGTTGTGGTTCTGCGGATTGGGGAGCTAGTGGGGGAGGAGGAGAGAGAGGAAGAGGTCTCGCGCCTCTCCTCTAGCTCTCTCACATGGAGACTGGAGAGTTGCCGCCTCTCCTCTCTTCCGCGCACGACAACGGACAACCCCCGAACTCCCCAAGCATCGCCACAACCCCCCGCACGCACACCAGAGAAGATCACTTTTTGCTTTGACACCCTTGGAGTTTTTCCGTATTGAAGAGTTTTAGAACTGGCTTCAAACAGCTTGGTTTTTTAACAGGGTTTTCCCCTCTTTTTCTTTTTTTTCTTTATATTATCTGTGGAGATATAATCATATTTTTTATTTTTAATTTTGAGCGGGTCTTAAGGTAGGTCTAGATAGCTATCTCCATAAATGTTAATTAAAATTTCTGCTTGAAGTGATTTCAGTAGATATTATTAGAGTTTCCCACTTAGAGCATCTGTAAACATGAAAACATGTAGTGATGTGTTTGGCACACTGATGAGTGTCTTCCCATAAATAAACTCACTGAATATTCTGCATAGAACGTCTCTCTACTCTCTAGTCTCCATCGAAATTATTGGAGCTCCCTCGAGATATTCCCCCCATTTCAAGTATTACTATATAGGTCAATTTTCCTAGGGAGTGTTCATTTATGTATGTCTATTGAATAAGTCAAGCGGGCAATTGTTACACTGTTTGCACTAGCTTACTATGGTTTAATAGTATAAGAATAGTTAAGTGGTATGTATAATTCAATGCCATTAATTAATTCTTAGAATGGATATCTCGGTCCGTATTTGTGGTGAGCTTGAGCCTATAGTAGTATGAAATAGAGACAGTGGAGTAGCTATTAATGTTACAGTTGCTTCACATATTCCGGCCAAAGTTCTTTGGTTAAGAATATGGTAGCTGTAATTGAGCATAATCAAGGGGTAAAAAGTGGAATTGACGAACGAATCCAGTGGCCATTGGACCAGTGGTAGACAAGGCCGGAGAGAGTCCCAGTTACTTCTGGGCCGCCATATGTGGGCTCAAGCCTTTGAAAAGAAGTAAGGCGGACATGTACCTCTACTACTTAAAAAGAAAGGTTAAGATCTGGTTGTGGTAGTGGTTCATCCTCTTTCAACTTTCTTTTGTATATCCTAAAAAATCTTAGAAAAAACAATCAAATAAAAAATAAATTTTATCACCCTAAAATTTCTCTAATAAGAAAAAACAACAGAACTCTATCGAGTATACGGCAGAGCCGAGGGCACGAAGGCATAGTGCAGCCGAGCGCAAAGACGGAGCCTAGGGCGTGAACTGGATAGACCGATTTTAACAATATCGATTCAATGTGTTAGAATAATATAATTTTTTATCTACAATAAAGCACAGTCATTTAACTACTGGGAGCTAAATTTGGGTGCAGAAGCCTTTCCCTCTTTGCTTCGGATGAAGACTGTAGAATGGCCCAGATACAAAGGCCTAGCGGTGGTGGTCCAAATGGCCTACCCATAGCCAAACCGTAGCTCAAATAGTCATACGATAATACGCCGATCAAATGGGCCTGCCGGCTGATCGCGATGGCCCATGGACGCATGCAGCCCAAGGCAAGAGCGTGACATGCTGACACGGGACGGCATGCTGATGCACGACATTTCGTTGCGACACAGTGGCAGCACGGTGCAGTAGCAAGGACACGTTTGACATTTTTGTCACGCTGAATAGTTGATACGTCAATCGCATGGGTTCTTTTATTTTACTTTGTACTACTAGCTCGGGGTTTTTTCGGTCTATAGATCTAGGTAAGCTGAGGTGGCAAGTTTTTGTTCACCAGGTGGCAAATGGTTTGATATGTATGTAGCCACCATTTTTCAAGAAATCACCATTTATTCAATTTATTTTTTTATGCTAAACGCTGATGATGCGCTATCGAGTAGTAGTGTGCAAGGTGTATACTTGCGAACTTCACTCACTTTTGTAGGATGGGAACGACAATAGAGAAATAAATAGTGACTTCAAGATTTTTTTTCAAAGTATTCGTTGATCATTTACTCTAATTGTTACAAAACTATGAAGACCAAGATTAGAAAACCAACACTAAAGCAAGCACTCAAAAAATTGAAATCCAGAGAATTCAGCGCACTGGTGGTCATACCGGCTACCAGGGATGATCTGATCGGTGCCTAGCAGTCTGACTGCTGGCTAGGTGTCGGTTTGACCGGAAGAGAGGGTGGTCTGACTCCTCATGTTTCAAAACTGAAAATTTCAACTCAAGCGATGCAACTTTTGGTGCAACACCAAAAATTTTAATCCAAATGATATAAAAATATTGCACATACCTTGCTTACGGTCTTATAAATCTATTCCATCTAAGAATCACAAAAATCTATAACAAAGTTCAGACCATTCTCAAGAACAAGCAAGATTGTACTAAAACATGGTAAAAATTGAAAATGATGAATATGACTTACTCATGGGTAAAAGATGAGCGAGATAGCTCTAAATGTATTTCCATATGTCACAGCAAGCAAGAGCTCATAAAAATTCGAGATAAGAATACTTAGATCAAGGAAACTCCCAATAATGCCAAATACAAGTAAAATTGGGCAACTTCAAAAACTTTCTAAACCAAATGCTTAGATGAATAAAGATTGATTTTCATGAGACATCTCTATTACTTACTTGTCCTTGGTATCCAATAAAATCAAGAAAGGGAGAGTAAAGATCAAAACTAACAAAGATCAAGAGCAAATCAATTAAAACAAGAGAGATTTATGAGAGATGAACAAATTTGATGTATTGCTACTAGAGAATGAAGATTTTATAGCACTCATTCTGCAGGACAAGTGAGCATATCATAGCACTTACACCTCTCAAACCCTAACCATGGAACACTTACTTTAATAAGGAAAGCTAGGATGGTTAAATGGTTAACTAACAAGTCTCTATCTCAAACTGTTAAATAGATAAAGCAACTAACCACATCTAATCTAAAAGATACTATCCGCTTAGCATATATGAAAAAAAGACCCATTAACTCCATACAACACGGGTTTTACTTACACACTATAATTATACACACTTTTTAAAGCATATGAGCTCGAATCCGCTAAGTTCTTAGCCTTGATCTAACTTGATCTTCTCAGCTTCTCTTTGACCTAAACCGCTTTCTCAAGCACTAGTGTTTTGATCCAAAATAGTTTTCTCTGTTTTGGTTAACTTACCAAAATACTTTTTCTTGATCCAGTCTTCGTCGTTCCTTGTAAGCAATCAATATGCTAGCCGCATATAGGTGCACCACTGGCTTGTCACGTGTTAGCAAATCTCTCCTATTCTGGTTCTATCGGACCACGCCTAATTTGGACTGATCAAACCACATAGTACAACCCATTACTCGAACTTCGCTTTGACATCTCTCGTCTTTCTCGTGCCATACTTAAGCTCAGGCATCTCACCCCAGTATCCTTGGTTGTACTAGGCCTCAGCTCCTCCATAAGCGTAGTCTCGATCCTTATTGTTAACCATGGTTGACTCTAAATCCCGTGCACATCCAAAGACAAACAAATCATTTACGAGCACAAGTTGTTTATAACTTGACCCGTGCTAGCTAAAATATGCATCATGCAACACGTACGCACCGATCTAGGTCAAATCAAAATAATCCATGATTCAATTTCCTAAAATCCATTTTTTGGCCCAAGCAAGCCAGCTCGGCTGATCAGACCGTTGGAAGTGGCCGATCTAACCGCTAACTCTAGCTGGCCTGACCGTAGGTGGTGGTCAGTCAGACCTCTTGGAGGTGGCCGGTCAGACTGCCATGTCCGTAAGAATCTCATATAAACTGCAAATTTGTAAAATTTAAATTTTCACTCCTCTAAAATAGCAATGGTTATATTGTACCTTCGCATATGGCCCATTCAACTTTTTTTCATGGTATAGTGACTTCTGTTGAGTTTTTTTGTACGGATAATCCATTTTTTATTCGAAATTACATAAATATACCCGCGGGAAATTTTTTTTACAAAAATAGGCTCCAGTCGCCTAATGGTTGGGCGACTGGAGCCTTTCGCTCAACCAGACCGCGACAGGTGGAGAGTCTACCAACCGTTGGGCGATTAACTGCAGTTGCCCCACCGTTGGGCGACTTCCATGCAGTCGCCGAACCGTTGGGTGACTGAATTCCAGTCGCCGAACGGTTCGACGACTGCGGGTGGGATATAAAAACCGCGCGACGACGTCCACTGTTTTCATTCGGCCGCAGCGCAGAGAAGAGAAGAGAGGGCGCGCAGAGAAGGGGAAAGAAGGAGAGGGAGAGGAGGAGAAGAGGAGGGGGAGAGAAAGAGAGGGAGAGGAGGAGAAGGGGAGAGGGAGTGCGCAATTTTCAGGTAATTTTTTTGTGTTATATTTTTTGTTAGTGTAGATAATTAGTTTAGAAAATGTAGTGTAGAAAATTAGTTTAGAAATATAGTTTAGAAAATTAGTTTAGAAAATGTAGTGTAGAAAATTAGTTTAGAAAATTAGTTTAGAAAATGTAGTGTAGAAAATTAGTTTACAAATATAGTTTAGAAAATGTAGTTTAGAAATTTAGTTTAGAAAATTAGTTTAGAAAATGTAGTGTAGAAAATTAGTTTAGAAAATTTATATTTCAAATTTTGTTTAGTAAATATAGTTTAGGAATTTAGTTTAGAAAATTTAGTTTATAAATTTTGTATACCATTTATAATGCATTATTGTACAAAATATAGTATTTAAATGTACATGTACAAAATGTAATGTTGAAATTATTGTACAAATTTAGATGTAGAAAATTTATTGTTGAAATTTAGATGTAGAAAATTTAATGTTGAAATTATTGTACAAATTTAGATGTAGAAAATTTAATGTAGAAATTATTGTACAAATTTTGCAGTTATGACTCGTGCGGGACGTGACTCCGAGTGGCAGTACGCGCTGTTGGACGAGCACGTGGACCGCTCTCATCGCGCTTCCCGTCTAGTGCCGCCACCGGGGAGCACGGACGAGCCGCCTCAGCTGGGAGTGGTCCGGACACGCACACCTCGCGTGGCCATGGGGACTCGACCCTCGTTGGACCGCCTCAGCTGGGATGTTTGCAGGCTGCGGGATGCCGGGCTACTCCCTCTTGCCCGGATGGTGCAGGCCACGGACGAGGATGGAGCCGCTGGCGGGGACGAGGACGGGGACGAGGCGGGCGGGGAGCGATCACGACGCTTCCCGTTCGACCGTTCCCTGCTGACGGCTTTGGTGGACCTCAGTTCTGCCCTATGTGCCGACTCCGGCACACTACTGGAGAGGGTCGCCAGTGGTGCACAGCTGACCCATGAGGAGGGTGTCAGCTTTGCGCGTCGGATGCACGAGGGGTGTAGACGTATTGTTAGCCTACTGTCCTGCACGAGGCTACCGGCGGTCTCCACGCCCACCGCTCCGACTGCTCTCCACCTGTGCCACCCCGACCAGCGTGGCACTACTCTGGTGCACCTACGTGGACACGTCCTCCACCACCTCACCCGGAGCAGCCAGGGGGTTCAGCCTGGGCAGGGCCTCCTACACCGGTTCACTTCACGCCTCCTACGCACACCCCTGTCTTCCCCACGCAGGGGGTGTACGCCCCTCCTCCTCCTCCTACCTCGATGGCGCCAGCTACGGGTACGCAGAGGGTCTTATATCGTGTTTATCCGAAGACAACATGCAACGAACTAACGATATTAATATTGCAGGTACTTACCAGCAGCACGGCGTCTCCCCAGGCCAGGAAGATGTGGACCAGTTTTTCGCGGAGTGGCCCGGGCAGTTCTCCGACGTAGCACCGGAGGTTCTCTTTGGCAGTGCCCTCCCCGGTGCACCGGAGGGCACACAGCCAGAGGTGCAGCTGACTCCACCAGCGCAGGAGCGGGATAGACACCCTCCTGCTCGTTTTACTTTTTCGGATCGTCCTAACCTGTTGCACCAGAGGAGGGCCAAGCGAGGCTGTATGGGAGGACGCGGGCGTGGTGACGGGGCACACCAGGGTGACGAGTGAGGCGTGCTGCAGATGCTATATATGTTATGCATGTAATGAAAAAACATGCGGCATGTAACTCACAGTTATATTATGAAGTTTATTTAAATTTACATAAGTCTATCTCTTCTCCGCACATAAACTATCTCACTTAACAGTGTATGTATCGATCGTTCTCTACTCAATCTTTCATAAAAAAATATTTTTAAAACTTTTTACACACCTACAATATACAATGAACATAAACTTTTATTACAACTTCACCGTATTTTTTACCGGTTCAACGTTACAAAATTCACAAAATCTATAACAACCACGGGGGGCTACATGCAGTCGCCTAATGGGATGGCGACTGCATGCTAGTCGCCTAACGGAAAGGCGACTACGTTTAAGTCGCCGTACGGAAGAGCGACTGGATGCAGTCGCTCTACTGTGCAGCGACACATATTGTGTCGCGGTCTGGTTGGGCGAAAGGCTCCGGTCGCCCAACCATTAGCCTATTTTGTAAAAAATTTCCCGCGAGTATATTTATGTAATTTCGAATAAAAAATGGATTATCCGTACAAAAAATTCGACTTCTGTTTGGTCATATTTTGCATACACGCGAACACAAATTCAGTCTATTGGGCAAACTGTTAAGCAGGGCTCCAAATATTTTTTTTATCAACAACCTTTGCGTATAGCATTTTTTTTTGTGCACAATACTCTCGAAAAACACGAGCAAACCACACGTCACAAATGCACACGATAGTGAACTCCAGTGTCCAAACTCTGCCGCTGCGTGCAGCACCGTGTCCACGCGGCACCGAGCGTGCCCCCGGAAAACGCCCGGCCGCGTTCATATGCTTACGACTTGCGCGACACTCGCCGCCCCCTCGGCGTTAGCATCCTCCTCCGACACCTCCACCACCGCCTCCAGTTTGCCTCGTCTCCCAGTCTCCCTCTCCTCCGATCAGCTCACTCCGAACCCAACCTACGCACACGGTCAATCCTTGTAACGCCCCCGTTTCCAGGGGCGCGTACGGACACGGCACCCCGCAACTATTCACTCATGAACAGTTATGGAGTGTCGCGCAAGAGTATACCATTGCATGCTTACAACAAAAGACCAGCATATATTTTACATAAGGATTAACATCCAGTTTTGACAGCGGGGCGTGCAAGCCCAAAGTATACTTACATTACAAGAACTCCAGAATCCGCTTGAGCGCGGCCAAGACCTAAAGCCACGGATCCTCGTCGAAGAAGCGACCTTCCGGGACTTCCTCAACGGGGAGGCAAACACCTTCGTCTTGATCCTCTAAAGAAGGGCAAAAGCAAGCCGTGAGCCAATCAACCGGCTCAGCAAGTCCCAAAGGGACCCTAACTTATTACATGCACGGAACATCAAAGGAAGGGAGTATACTTGGTTTATTAATTTGGGTGGATGCAGTTTTATTTGCAATCATTTTATAAAAGGGACCCAAAACTACTTCTCAAGATCTCAGGGGTTTTTCATGAAGAGTTCAATTAACCAATTTAACCAAGTTAAAGCATGTACAAAACTACTTAAGCTTCGCGGCTGGAATCACCCAAGTGACACAGCTCCAATAACCGGGAGCACGGCGTATTCGAATACCATTTATTTGACTCTGCAGAGTTTGCTCAGCTTTACCCACACGATCCCTTAACTCCCGCGACAGAGTTAAGAAAGCCAGGTCGTTTCACTGCTCAACTCTTTATATAGGCTCTACCCGGTAGAATTCACTCGGGTCTGGCTCGCTCACACACACACACACAAAGAAAAGAAAACGGTGCCGCTTCGAGTGAACTCTACCGTTGTTAGGCACCCAAACACGGCTTGCCTAACCTCACTGCTAAACCTCCTCCACCGCCACACCTGTAGAGTTTCAATCGAGTTGAGCAGCTACTAGACAAGTGTTGACAAGTCAACTCCTGTGGTTTGAGCGGGTTCTATGACATTTGCTCAGCATAAGGGTTTTAGTCCTTAATTTCACATGGTCCGCAACCTCACCAGGCCCGCGACCCAACCTAGGGTAAGCGGTGGGCGAAAACCGTCTAGCGGCGCACCTCAACCCCACTTACCCTACTCCAATCCTAGGGTAAGAGATGGGCGAAAACCGACTCGCGGCGCACCACGACCCCCTTACCCTACCTTGTGCCCGCAAGCACTCTCCGCTCTAGGGCACGGTGTCCCATTCCACCCTACCCTAGAGTCGGGTTTGCAAATTCTATTGGCCCGCAGCCACAGCCTTATCAGTGTAAGCTTTTGCATGATAATAATATCCTACAATTATTTAGATTAACAGATAATCATTTCTAGGGTTACAAAGGCATGGCAGCAAATTTAACAGGGCATTTAACGGTGGTAGGTTTAACTACATAACATGTCATTCTAATCATTTTATTTTTACTTTGAATTAACATTTCAGAATTAGCTTAATGCAGATAATATAATAGCATAATTAGACAACATGGGTTGCAACATGATCAAGGACTTGTGACTTGCCGTAAACCGGGACGAACTCGGCTAGCTCGAACGTAGAAGCTCCTGGATCCTGCGACTGCACTTGAGCTTCCAGAATCTCCGACGCTAGCGCAAACACATAAAATAAATTAAATCCAGCTTGAGACTAATCAAGCGAGGGAAAATAAACTATTTAAAAAGGAGTAAAATGCATAAATCCGCAAATGAGGAATTTTAGGAATTTATCTGGGATGAATTTGTGGAAGTGGAGGCCAAAAATGGGTCAAGAATAATATTTGGAGCAAAGTGGTGAAATTTGGGAATTTTTGGGATTTTCTGTGATTTTCTAGGATTTATTTGGATTTTTCTGGATTTTGGAAATTAATAAATCGCTGGAAAAACATATGAACAGTGTCGGGCCGATCCGGTCGCTACAGTGCAGCCCAGCCCGGGGTCTGAACGGTCGGCCCACGGGGATTTTGCGCGCGCGTGAGCACGCGGGAACGGGGTGGGCCGAGAGGCCGCGGCCCAGCGGCGCTACGCCCGCACGGAGCGGATGAGCGACGCGCGTCCCGGCTCTGCGGCTCGGATGCGGTGGCGAAGCGGTACGCGAGGGGGAGATCGGACGGAGGAGAGGCGGTGCTTTTATGAAGATCGGGCGGTTGAGATTAGATGAGGCGAGTGAACCGGTACGGGGAGGCGAACGGCGGAGATCAGAAGGTGAAAGGGAGATCCGACGACGGGGAAGGAGCCACGTCCTCTTCTTCTTCCTCCGGCCGGGCGCGCGCAGCAGAGAGGCAGAGGCGGCAACGCCTCCGCTCTCCTGCGACTGCAGGGACTCCCAGCGACAACGGCGGGTACCGTCGGGTAGAGTGGAGCACGGGGAGTCCATTCCGGGCAGTTAGAGTTTGCGGAGATCAAGAGAGAGAGAAGGAGGCCGAGGGAGGCGTCTCGAGTATTTCGCGGCGGAGAGGGTTGCCGGCGACGAGAGATCTCAATCGGCCGCGGTCACACAGACAGGGGATCAAGAGGCTCACGTTGGTGGCGGCGGTTGTGGCGGAGAGAGTCTGGAGTGAGCTGGCCACGGAAGGGGTGCGGCGGCCGGAGAGGGTCGACGGTGCCGGAGCTCCTCGGGAGTACACCTGTCCAAAGGCAAGCACCAACGTGATCAGTGAGGGGAGAAGATGCTCTCGGCGGAAGTAATTGAAGAATGGGGGAGGGGAGAGGGAGATTGGCTCCCGGGGGCCACCGGCGCAGGGGACGACGGCGGCGGAGCTATGGGCGACGGGGGCTCGATTGGTTGCACGGGGAGGTGCTCTGGGGTGGCAGGAGGCGAGTGGAAGCAGTGGGGAAGCTGGGGAAACAAAGGGAGTGGGAGAGAGAGCCGGAGGTAGGTTTTATACTCCGAGCGGCGGGGGGGAAAACTTCGGGGCGAAGGCAACGGGAGCGGCTCCGGGGTCAACAGGAATGACGGGGAGTGGTTGGGGAGTCTCTCCGCGCAGGGGGGGTGACGCCGGCTCTGCGGCGGCTTAAAGGCGACGCGACGGCACGGGAGTGGGTGAGCTGCGGGCACGGGCGGAGACGCGTCCGCGCGCGGGGAGGGGAGGTGCGGGGGCTGACGAGTGGGGCCGGGCGCAGGAGAGCGGCGACGCGTGGCGCGAAGGCTCTGCCCCCTGACCGGGCTGTCGGGACGGTGCGGGCGCGAGGCGAATCCAAGGCGCGGGGCGAGCGCGGGCGCAGGCGGCGCGGCGCGCAGCGCATAGCGTGAGGGGAAAACGGAGAGGGAGGGAGGCGCCAGCGGGGAGGGGAGCGGAGGGAGGCGCCAGGGAGCGGGGGAGGCGGGAAGGAGGCGGGGCGCCAACGGGAAGGAGGGAGCGGGGCGGCGCCAGGGGAGGAAGGGGAGCGGCGCCAACGGGGAGGAGGCGCGAGCGTCGGGGAAGGAGGGAGGCGGAAAAGAGAAGGGCGCCAAGCCAAAGGGGAAGGCGTCCGGCCGAAAAGGGAAAGCGGATTTCGGGGAGACTTTCCAAAAAGGGAAAGTTTCCAAAATTCACTCAAAAAACCAAGAAAAAGGCTCAAAAATTTTGAAATTTTCAGGGGCTTTTCAACCTACCCCCCTTAAAAGAATCTCGACCCCGAGATTAACTTGGTCCAGGGAGTAAGTTGGGGAAAATCTCGCTGCAAGTCTGACTCTCGTTCCCAGGTGGCCTCATCCGCTGTGTGATTCCTCCATTGCACTCTGTAAAACCTGACGTTCTTGTTTCTGAGCTGCCTTTCTGAAACTACCAGTATTTGTAGTGGTTCTTCAGTATATGTGCAGTTATCCTGTAATTCAATATCTAGCAAAGGTACTTTGTCTGTAGGTTGGCGTAGACACTTTCGAAGTTGGGATACATGGAACACGTTGTGGATTCTTGACAAGTTGGGTGGAAGCTGTATTTGATAAGCTACTTTCCCAACTCTTCCGATAATTTGGAACGGTCCCATATATCTTGGTACTAATTTGCCTTTCACTTGAAACCTCTTGACTATTTTGAACGGGGTAACTTTGATGTAGACAAAATCTCCGACTTCAAAGTCCAGGTCCTTTCTGTGGTTATCTGCATAGCTCTTCTGTCGGTCTTGTGCATTCTTGAATCTGTCTCTGACAATTCTAACATGTGTTTTTGCGTCTTGAACAATCTGAGGACCATTAAGTTGTGGCTCTCCTGTTTCTGTCCAATTCAGAGGGGTCCTGCATTTCCTACCATAAAGTACTTCAAATGGGGCCATTTGGATGCTGGCTTGATAGCCATTATTGTATGAAAACTGAGCGAACGGTATGCAAGTATTCCAGGCTGCACCATGCACAATTGCACAAGCTCTCAACACATCTTCTAAAATCTGATTTGTTCTTTCTGTCTGTCCATCTGTCTGTGGGTGGTATGCTGAACTGAAGTTCAAATTAGTGTCTATAGCTTCATGTAATTTCTCCCAGAACTTGGACGTAAACTGTGCTCCTCTATCTGAGACAGTTTTCTGTGGAACTTCATGGAGTGTCACAATTCTCGTCAAATACAACTTGGCGAGCTTGTCCTTCCAGTAGGTTTGCTTAATCGGGAGGAAATGAGCAACCTTGGTCAATCTATCGATAATGACCCAGATAGCATCATATCCCTCATGAGTCTTGGGAAGTCCAGTAATGAAGTCCATTACAATGCTATCCCATTTCCCTTCGGGTATTGGCAAAAGTTGCAACAATCCCGATGGTTTTTGATGGTCTTTCTTGATTTGTTGACAAATATCACATTTAGCTACATACTCTGCCACTTCCTTCTTCATCTGATTCCACCAATACTGCTTCTTCAAGTCTTGGTACATCTTAGTGTTTCCTAGATGAATTGAGAATTGAGAGGAGTGAGCTTCGGACAGGATCAACTCTCTCAGCTATTTCTTGTTGGGTATACAATAGCGACCACGGTAGGTAAGGATTCCCTGTTCGTCTATCGCATACTCTGATGGATCTTCTTCTTGAATTTTCTTTTTCAGTTTTTGAATCTCTATAACTTCATCTTGAGCTGTTTTGATCTGATCTGTCAGTAGTGGTTGGATCTCTAAGGTTGCTCCTTCACCTTGTTCTGTGATCACCAAATTCAGCTGTAATATATCCCTCTTTGCAACTCTGGTGGGTACTCTGACCCGCTAACTTTGCCTGGGCGAGCCTTGCGGCTAAGGGCATCGGCAGCTACATTTGCCTTGCCCGGGTGATATTGAAGCTCAATATCATAATCTTTTATTAGTTCTAGTCATCTTCGTTGTCTCATGTCTGACTCTGGTTGTGTAAACAGTTACTTAGAACTCCTGTGATCTGAGAATATCTCACAACGATTTCTTAGCAGATGGTACCGCCAAATTTTGAGTGCATGCACCACAACTGCTAGATCCAAATTGTGTGTGGGGTATTTTTCCTCATGTGGCTTCAACTGTATTGACGCGTAGGCAAATATTTTTCCATCTTGCATAATCGCACAACCCAAACCTTGCTTTGAGGCATCGCAATAAATGTGAAACTCTTTCTCAGGATTGGGTAGGATCAAAATTGGCGTTGTCGTCAACTTAGGCTTCAACAGCTGAAAACTCTCTTTTCAAGCATCTGTCCATGTGAATGGTCTGTCTTTCTTTAGCAGTTGAGTGAGTGAACGAGAGATCTTAGAGAGACCTTCTATGAATCGGTGATAATGACCCGCCAATCCAAGGAACTTCTCACTTCCGTTACGGGCTTGGGCTGCTTCCATTCCATGACCGCGGCTATCTTTTCTGGATCAACCTTGACTCTATCTTCTGATATAATGTGACCCAAAAAGCAACCTCTTTTAGTCAAAACTGCGTTTGTTGAACTCTGCATACAACTGATGTTCTCTCGGTCTTGTCAGTTTCATGTGCAAGTGCCATTTGTGTTCCTTTTCATTCTTGGATTAAATCAGAATATCATCAATGAAGACAATCACGAATCGATCCAATTTTTCCATATGCACCAGATTCATAAGGTTCATGAAATAAACTGGCGCATTGGTCAAACCAAAGGGAACGACCGTGAACTCACTTAATCCATATCTGGTGATGAAGGCTGTTTTCTCTCGATCTTGCTCTCGGATCTTGAGCTGATGATAACCCGAGCGCAAGTCGGTCTTGGAACATACTTTAGCACCCTTAAGCTGATCAAACAGGTCATCAGTTCTGGGCAAAAGGGTATTTGTTTTTGATTGTAACTGCATTCAAACCTCTGTATTCATCACGCGTTCTTAGCTCTCCATTCTTCTTTTTTTTTTCTTCACAAACAAAACTGGGGCCGACCAAGGTGAAACACTTGGTCGAGTAAACTCTTTCTCTTGCAGTCCATCTAACTGTCTCTTGAACTCTTTCAATTTATTGGTTGACATTCTGTATTGACGCTTGGTAATTGGTTTTGTGTAAGTTCTACTTATCTATCAGGGAGTCTGCCTGACAATTCCTCCGGAAACACATCAGGGTATTCTTGTATTACTGGCACTTGATCCGGTGTAACTGCTAGTATGTTGATTATGCGCTCTCTTGCATCCTTCAATACTTCTCTGTTTTTTTTTTGCCACTTTCTGACCTTCAGGATCGACCAAGGATTCTATCTTGATTTCACAATCTACCTTGCCTTTATTTCTGGATAGCCAGTTCATGCCCAACGTGACATCTAACCCTTGCACATCTGGCTGCAGCAAATCTACTTTAACCTTCTCTGGATTGACTTGTACCTGTACATCATCCTTGCATGTGTGGTGCAGGTTCCCACTTAGATGAATTATGTCGTACCAAGGTTGGATATGATTGGGTTTGCTGGGATTAACTCTATTACAATATGGCCATCACACCCATTTCACTGTACACAAATGGTTTTCATACATCTTCATAATTTTGCCACAAGCCTTAGTTAAAGTAATTTACAGACATCCCTTCAGTTCTAGCTTACAAAAGGATAACCAAAAGTACATCCTCTCATTTCTTGTTCTGCATCGCTCATATCTTCTTGTCTATCTGCTGGTTTTGGGCTTGGAGTTTAGCTGCTTCTGATGACAAACTCCTCCTGGGACACTGTTGCCTGTAATGTCCAATCTCTCCACAATGGAAACATGCAAATGCCCTTCGGGGACAGCTGCTAGTAAGATGCTTGCCACCGCAGGTGAGGCACTCGATGGCGAGGGGTGAGGGAGTGACATACTGCTGAGACTGTCCCGACTGGGTCTTCGGTATCGTCACAAACTGACGGAAAGGTTGGGATCGAAATGAGGAGGATCCCGTGGTCTTGCTCTGCTGAGTATTGTGTGAAGACTGAGACTTGTGCGCTGCTTCACACTTTCTGTAATCCTCCATTCTAGTCCTCTTAGGGTAAGATTCATCTTCTTCCATCGGTGGCAGGCGGGATGATAATGTCTGCCTCTTTGCTTGCTCTTTAGCTTCTTCTTCGGGTACGGACTTCAGCGAACATTGGTCGCGATAATGCCCATCTTGTTGGCAGTGAAAACAAGCCGTTGGTGATGGAGGCGTAGGCTTCTTTCGTTTCATGACTTTCACGTAACCTGGTCTTTCTTTTATCTGTAGAGCTCGATCAACCAGGCTCAACAGGCTTGAAAAGTTCATGGCCTGAAGGCGTCGTCTCATATTGGGTTGTAGACCTTTCATAAAGTACTCCGTTCTTTTAGCTTCGGTGTTAGTTTCTTCTTGAGCATACCGGGATAACTGATGAAATTGTTGTAGATATGCTGTGATGGAGTTCTCTCCTTGTTGGAGATCAAGAAAATCCTGATATTTTCTTGTGATAACTTCAGGAGAAATGTAAGCTTTACGAAATCTCTTCACAAAGTCTTCCCACGTAGTATCTTCCTCCTTAGGGTGTATCCACTGGATAGCATTCCACCAAGAAACTACAGGTTCAGACAGCTGATAGGTAGCGAAAAGAACCTTCTCTTTATTTGTACACTGGATAGTATTCATTCTTCTCTCAATATCCTGTAACCAGTCATCTGCATTCAGTGACTCTGTGGTTGAAGGGAATTTTGGGGGTTGAGTTTGCAAGAATGCTATAAACTTTAATGCAGTCGTGCTTGATGCTGACGCTGACTCTTTGGATGTCGCCTTGACAATGAACGGTGGTTGTAACTCTCTTGGGCAATGGTTCTGTTCCATCATTGCTATCGTGCTGGCAACTGTCGCTTGATCTGTGGCAGGTGCACCCTGCCCGTTGGTCTGACCACTCTGCTGTGTTGGATCCATCTGCCAATTGGGGACTAGAGATCAGCTTTGCAGCGGCTTTTGGAGAATAGGAGGGGATAAGTAAGACTTTGAATTTCAAGGCAAGTATAGGGCGAAAAAGGTAAGATCGAGAGCGAAAAGGGACAGGAGAAAGCTTTGAACACAGAGGGATTACTGATAGCTAAGCAAAACAATATACAATGATAAAGAACATAAATTTACAAAATGCAAGTGGTACACAAACCACTTAGGGTTCATGATTACACCTGCTTTACATTACAAAAGCACTACTACTACTCAAGGTCAGTCTAGTCTTAGCGAACAACGGCTACTCCACTAGCTGCCGAGAAGCGAAATTTTGAAGCTAGACAAGAGAAGCAGCAAACATTTTGCAAAGGCAAAACTTAAGCAGAAGTAAACTAAGATAGGTAAGGTAGCAACAAGAGAGGAAAAGACAGCAATAATACTTATATTTTTCGTAAATCCTTTTTATGGCTTAAATTAAGTTTTGCGATAAAATCGCTTCCTAGTTTGCCTTAGGTCTCAACCTACGGTCAAGAGCAGGCTCTGATACCACTTCTTGTAACGCCCCCGTTTCCAGGGGCGCGTACGGACACGGCACCCCGCAACTATTCACTCATGAACAGTTATGGAGTGTCGCGCAAGAGTATACCATTGCATGCTTACAACAAAAGACCAGCATATATTTTACATAAGGATTAACATCCAGTTTTGACAGCGGGGCGTGCAAGCCCAAAGTATACTTACATTACAAGAACTCCAGAATCCGCTTGAGCGCGGCCAAGACCTAAAGCCACGGATCCTCGTCGAAGAAGCGACCTTCCGGGACTTCCTCAACGGGGAGGCAAACACCTTCGTCTTGATCCTCTAAAGAAGGGCAAAAGCAAGCCGTGAGCCAATCAACCGGCTCAGCAAGTCCCAAAGGGACCCTAACTTATTACATGCACGGAACATCAAAGGAAGGGAGTATACTTGGTTTATTAATTTGGGTGGATGCAGTTTTATTTGCAATCATTTTATAAAAGGGACCCAAAACTACTTCTCAAGATCTCAGGGGTTTTTCATGAAGAGTTCAATTAACCAACTTAACCAAGTTAAAGCATGTACAAAACTACTTAAGCTTCGCGGCTGGAATCACCCAAGTGACACAGCTCCAATAACCGGGAGCACGGCGTATTCGAATACCATTTATTTGACTCTGCAGAGTTTGCTCAGCTTTACCCACACGATCCCTTAACTCCCGCGACAGAGTTAAGAAAGCCAGGTCGTTTCACTGCTCAACTCTTTATATAGGCTCTACCCGGTAGAATTCACTCGGGTCTGGCTCGCTCACACACACACACACAAAGAAAAGAAAACGGTGCCGCTTCGAGTGAACTCTACCGTTGTTAGGCACCCAAACACGGCTTGCCTAACCTCACTGCTAAACCTCCTCCACCGCCACACCTGTAGAGTTTCAATCGAGTTGAGCAGCTACTAGACAAGTGTTGACAAGTCAACTCCTGTGGTTTGAGCGGGTTCTATGACATTTGCTCAGCATAAGGGTTTTAGTCCTTAATTTCACATGGTCCGCAACCTCACCAGGCCCGCGACCCAACCTAGGGTAAGCGGTGGGCGAAAACCGTCTAGCGGCGCACCTCAACCCCACTTACCCTACTCCAATCCTAGGGTAAGAGATGGGCGAAAACCGACTCGCGGCGCACCACGACCCCCTTACCCTACCTTGTGCCCGCAAGCACTCTCCGCTCTAGGGCACGGTGTCCCATTCCACCCTACCCTAGAGTCGGGTTTGCAAATTCTATTGGCCCGCAGCCACAGCCTTATCAGTGTAAGCTTTTGCATGATAATAATATCCTACAATTATTTAGATTAACAGATAATCATTTCTAGGGTTACAAAGGCATGGCAACAAATTTAACAGGGCATTTAACGGTGGTAGGTTTAACTACATAACATGTCATTCTAATCATTTTATTTTTACTTTGAATTAACATTTCAGAATTAGCTTAATGCAGATAATATAATAGCATAATTAGACAACATGGGTTGCAACATGATCAAGGACTTGTGACTTGCCGTAAACCGGGACGAACTCGGCTAGCTCGAACGTAGAAGCTCCTGGATCCTGCGACTGCACTTGAGCTTCCAGAATCTCCGACGCTAGCGCAAACACATAAAATAAATTAAATCCAGCTTGAGACTAATCAAGCGAGGGAAAATAAACTATTTAAAAAGGAGTAAAATGCATAAATCCGCAAATGAGGAATTTTAGGAATTTATCTGGGATGAATTTGTGGAAGTGGAGGCCAAAAATGGGTCAAGAATAATATTTGGAGCAAAGTGGTGAAATTTGGGAATTTTTGGGATTTTCTGTGATTTTCTAGGATTTATTTGGATTTTTCTGGATTTTGGAAATTAATAAATCGCTGGAAAAACATATGAACAGTGTCGGGCCGATCCGGTCGCTACAGTGCAGCCCAGCCCGGGGTCTGAACGGTCGGCCCACGGGGATTTTGCGCGTGCGTGAGCACGCGGGAACGGGGTGGGCCGAGAGGCCGCGGCCCAGCGGCGCTACGCCCGCACGGAGCGGATGAGCGACGCGCGTCCCGGCTCTGCGGCTCGGATGCGGTGGCGAAGCGGTACGCGAGGGGGAGATCGGACGGAGGAGAGGCGGTGCTTTTATGAAGATCGGGCGGTTGAGATTAGATGAGGCGAGTGAACCGGTACGGGGAGGCGAACGGCGGAGATCAGAAGGTGAAAGGGAGATCCGACGACGGGGAAGGAGCCACGTCCTCTTCTTCTTCCTCCGGCCGGGCGCGCGCAGCAGAGAGGCAGAGGCGGCAACGCCTCCGCTCTCCTGCGACTGCAGGGACTCCCAGCGACAACGGCGGGTACCGTCGGGTAGAGTGGAGCACGGGGAGTCCATTCCGGGCAGTTAGAGTTTGCGGAGATCAAGAGAGAGAGAAGGAGGCCGAGGGAGGCGTCTCGAGTATTTCGCGGCGGAGAGGGTTGCCGGCGACGAGAGATCTCAATCGGCCGCGGTCACACAGACAGGGGATCAAGAGGCTCACGTTGGTGGCGGCGGTTGTGGCGGAGAGAGTCTGGAGTGAGCTGGCCACGGAAGGGGTGCGGCGGCCGGAGAGGGTCGACGGTGCCGGAGCTCCTCGGGAGTACACCTGTCCAAAGGCAAGCACCAACGTGATCAGTGAGGGGAGAAGATGCTCTCGGCGGAAGTAATTGAAGAATGGGGGAGGGGAGAGGGAGATTGGCTCCCGGGGGCCACCGGCGCAGGGGACGACGGCGGCGGAGCTATGGGCGACGGGGGCTCGATTGGTTGCACGGGGAGGTGCTCTGGGGTGGCAGGAGGCGAGTGGAAGCAGTGGGGAAGCTGGGGAAACAAAGGGAGTGGGAGAGAGAGCCGGAGGTAGGTTTTATACTCCGAGCGGCGGGGGGGAAAACTTCGGGGCGAAGGCAACGGGAGCGGCTCCGGGGTCAACAGGAGTGACGGGGAGTGGTTGGGGAGTCTCTCCGCGCAGGGGGGGGTGACGCCGGCTCTGCGGCGGCTTAAAGGCGACGCGACGGCACGGGAGTGGGTGAGCTGCGGGCACGGGCGGAGACGCGTCCGCGCGCGGGGAGGGGAGGTGCGGGGGCTGACGAGTGGGGCCGGGCGCAGGAGAGCGGCGACGCGTGGCGCGAAGGCTCTGCCCCCTGACCGGGCTGTCGGGACGGTGCGGGCGCGAGGCGAATCCAAGGCGCGGGGCGAGCGCGGGCGCAGGCGGCGCGGCGCGCAGCGCATAGCGCGAGGGGAAAACGGAGAGGGAGGGAGGCGCCAGCGGGGAGGGGAGCGGAGGGAGGCGCCAGGGAGCGGGGGAGGCGGGAAGGAGGCGGGGCGCCAACGGGAAGGAGGGAGCGGGGCGGCGCCAGGGGAGGAAGGGGAGCGGCGCCAACGGGGAGGAGGCGCGAGCGTCGGGGAAGGAGGGAGGCGGAAAAGAGAAGGGCGCCAAGCCAAAGGGGAAGGCGTCCGGCCGAAAAGGGAAAGCGGATTTCGGGGAGACTTTCCAAAAAGGGAAAGTTTCCAAAATTCACTCAAAAAACCAAGAAAAAGGCTCAAAAATTTTGAAATTTTCAGGGGCTTTTCAAATCCTGACCTGACGGGCGGGCATTGCTTACAGTGATGAAGCCCCTGTTCCTGCGGAGAGGCGGCGGCTTCAAGAAGCTGCTCCTCTCCATCGGCCAACGCGCAAGCACCAAGCCCACCTACGGCGCCCATGCCAAAGAAACGCACGCGGCGGCGGCGGCCGCACCGCCGGAGTCCCCGCGGAAGCCCGCATGGCGATGCTTCTCCTACGACGAGATCCACCGCGCCACCAACGCCTTCCACAAAGGTTCAGTGCACAATGCATTGCTCCAAATTATCATTTGATTGACTGAGTTGTCTTGATGTTGTGTCGTGCAGATAACTTGGTGGGGAGGGGCGGGTCGTCGGAGGTGTACCGCGGCGAGCTGTCCGACGGGCGCGAGGTGGCGGTGAAGCGGCTGATGGGGGCGTCGGCGTGCGAGCGGCTGGAGCGGGACTTTCTGGCGGAGCTCGGCACGGTGGGGCATGCGAGCCACCCCAACGTGTGCGCGCTCCTCGGCTGCTGCGTCGACCGCGATCTCTACCTCGTCCTCCACTTCTCCCACCGCGGCTCCGTCTCCGCCAACCTCCACGGTACCACCATCCACCGAACGCAACAACAGTAACGGCACACACCGAGTATCGTGGCCATTAATGGCGTCTGACGTTTCTTGGTCCCCTGATGCGTGTGCAGACGACAAATCGCCGGCGATGGGGTGGGAGGTGCGGTACGGCATTGCCGTCGGCACGGCGAGGGGGCTGGAGTACTTGCACAAGGGGTGCCAGAGGAGGATCATCCACAGGGACATCAAGGCCTCCAATGTGCTGCTCACAGAGGACTTCCAGCCTCAGGTGAGGTGCCACATTCCGATCATGCTCGTGGCCTCGTGCCGCCTCGGTTCCTACAGAGAAATTAACAGAAACTGATTAATTTTCCTTGGTGTTTGTGTGACAGATTTCTGATTTCGGTCTCGCAAAGTGGCTGCCGTCGGAGTGGACGCACCGGGCGATCGCGCCGATCGAAGGGACGTTCGGGTAAGCGAGTTTACTCATGAGCCGAATTCAATTGGGTTGGCAACGAATTGCGAAGGAAATGGCATGGTCTTGAGCGATTTCAGGTGCCTGGCGCCGGAGTACTACACGCGCGGGATCGTCGACGAGAAGACCGACGTGTTCGCGTTCGGCGTGTTCCTGCTGGAGATCATGGCCGGGAGGAAGCCGGTGGACGGAAGCCACAAGAGCCTTCTTAGCTGGGTAGACAAACCATGATCAAACATTTTAGTCGTCGTACCAGCCACAATGCACGTCATTTTCTCCGAGCAAGTACTCTTGATCACTGAAACTTCTTGTGAATTGTGAACAATGCAGGCTCGGCCTTTCCTGGACGAAGGCAAGATCGAGGCGTTGGTGGATCCAAGGATCGGCAGCGACTACGACGCCGAGCAGGCGAGGCGGCTCGCGTTCGTGGCGGCGCTGTGCATCAGAGCGTCGGCGACGTGGAGACCATCCATGAGCGAGGTACCTCTGCCTGGGGGTTCTATCATAACTGTTAAGCAGCTCGCATCACGTTCCTTCAGAACGCAATGACGCTTGTCCATTTCTCAAGCGGTCTCGCTGGAATGGAACACTAAAGTGGATTCTTTTCCGTTGCATCTGATGACTTACAGTCGTGTCTGATGATTCTTTATTTTAGCACAAACACTTGTGAAAATAAACTAAATGTTAATAAGACGATAATTCGTTTCGAAAGTTGTCCTAATATGCCACTTCAAAACGGTGAAAAAACCCATTTTATTTTGTTTTCTAAAGAAGTTATAAATCATAAGCTAAAAAAATTCTATGATACTACCTACTTGCAATTTTTTTGTTCGCAATGGTTGGCATTTCTAGGGAAATAATCATGATTTAGGGCAGAGATTCATGACAGGGCACCCCCGGGCACATGTCTCCATGTAGTAACCTACAAACCACTCCTCTGCTCTGTTGTTGCTTAATTTACGTGTAACAGCACTAGTAATGTAATGGTCTATAAACTGACGGTGGCAGGTGCTGGAGCTGTTGGAAGGCGTCGAGATCCGGCAAGACCGGTGGACGATGCCGGAGGCCAAGGACGACGACGAGGAGCCGTGGGGATTCGACGACCTCGACAACGACGAGGAGGAATTCAACAGTCGCTCCCCTTCTTCCTCCTTGTCCACCTTGAGCACTTAGTAGGATATCTAAGAAATTGAGATCCCTGTGATGTTAGAACATGAATTTTTTGTTAGTTCCTCCACTGGGCCCACTTGTAAGTAGAAGCCTATCTTCTTTTTTGAAATAAATCACGACATGAACAGCAAAGAATGTGCTTGGGAGCATATTAATACGGGCGAATGTGTGTATTGAATGAATGTATTAATTCAGGAACAAATTAGTAGCAGGCGAACTCAAATTTGTGTCGGCCACAGACTGACCTAAGCCTCGAGAGACTGCACCCTCTCAAGAGCCAACACTCATTGCTATCTCTACGTCTCGTAATATAAATCCAGTATACATACCTAAAAAAGCATATAAGTTAAATAATATTTAATAGAATTATATTATAGTTACTTTTATTAGATAGACATAATGCTGCTCTTTCTATTAGAGATAAATACAATCTAATTTTATTCAATATTATTTAAACAATATATTTATATGTATAAGTATCATATTTATATTGCGGGACGAAGCCAGTAGGTTAGAGTGATGCCGAAGGTGACAAAACGTGGCACTAATTTTATAGTGAGCAGTTGGATTCGTTGCCAAGTGGGCTTGATTTGGTATGGCCAAATCCAGTTCAATCTCACAAGGAGCTAGCCGCAGCGTGGCATGGCAGTTCGGGACAGGTCGAGCTGTCCCTTAAAGCCTGCATACGTGCTGCGTCCAGGCTAATGGCAGTACAGCTTTTGGACCCTATCCGGACCTAAATTGCAGCACCGTTTCTATTTTTAAATGTTTTAAATTTAATTACATCAAAAGAGATTCTAACAGATATCATATAAAATAGATCATAAATCATAAAAAAAGCAGCAGCCTTGCCTCTGCTGGGCGCTAGCTCAGCTCCCGAAATGGAGCGGCATGCTCGCTCCTGCATTGCCATGGGGAAAGACAAGGGAGGGGAGTTGAAGCATCCTATGGCCTATGTGATGTGCGGCAGTTGTTGATGTGAGATGTTTAGTTTTGAAGGATCTGGAGGCCGTTGAGCGTGTCGACAAGCAACGAACTCCCTTGTGGAGAGAGATTTTGTTCGAAAAGGTTAGCCCCGTTCGGTTGGGCTGAAAAACTATGGCTTATAGCTAAAATTGTATTGTAGCATTGAAATTTTACTGTAGCTAAAGGTGGCTTATCTGGCGTAATTAAATTTAAAAAAATAAAAATAGAAAAAATATGCTAGCTCATCACAGACAACGCAAACGAATACGGGAAAAAAAGAATCGGCAAAATAGCTCAAAAAAGCAAAAAGTTCCGAAAAAGACGAGATTTATGAATAGTGAAAAATAAGCCAGAAACTGAAGCCGAAACGAGCGGAAGTGGAGTGGTGGTACAATGCATTGGTGTTCATGCGTGTGGTTTAACTACTTGCCTCGGTTTTTAGGTGCAAGTTAGTACTGCTCCTCAAGTCTGGAGTGGTAGAATAATACTCACTTCTTCGGTCATAAATATATATCATTTTAAACATCGATATTATCTCTAAAATATTACTTATATCACTAATTTCTATTATAATATATTTACAAAACTCAATAAAATTATATTATTATAAAAGTGTTTTAAGACAAATTTACATATATAATTTTTATGTATCTAATATAAATATTTAAAAAGATATTGATAGTCAAAATTTCTAAAGTTTAAGTGCACATATCCTTAAACAACATGTATTTATAACCGAAAGGAGTACTATAGTGGCACTCAAAACTTGAAACCTTTTTGTGATTGCTTACTTTAGTGTTTGCCAAATGAGTTCGTCTGAAATAGTTAGGGTATTACTACTATATATATGTATGGAGTCAATCGGACGTTTCCATCTCTCTTTCCTCATTCTCCCCCTTCTCTCACTCTCTTCCTCTCTGCACGAACACACCAACACTTCGCTCGCTCTCTCTTCATTCTCCCCCGTCTCTCACTCTCTTCCTCTCTCCACACAACACACTGACCCCATGCCTGGCGATGCCCATAAGCCCCAGCCACCCCATCCTCGGCGCCACCAGCTTCCTCTTTGGCCATCCTCGGGCGCAGCTCCGCCAGATCTGACCGTTGTCGTCGACTTCGGCCGTCCTCGAGCACATCGCCACCAAAACCGGCCTATCCACGCTACACAAGCTCCGCCAGCTTCTCCTCCTAGTGTTGGATCCATGCCGCACACACCACTTTCCCACTGCCGCTGCACCCAAGGCCTCGCGCCGCCTGCTATGGAGGCAGGCGTTTATTTTATTGCAACATTTTGATTTTATATGTGTAATAATCAGCAACAAACAATGCAATATCGAAATTTTATCAAATATTTTTGTTGCATATATGACCGAAAAATATTACATATATAGTTAAGAAATGTTGTGACCGGTCTTACGACACTAGCGCCCAGATTGGACATCTGGGCAGTAGCAACTCCCAGTAGTTATCATCTGACAAAATATTGTGCTTCCTATACCTATGTGAGAGATTGGCCAAGAAAAGAATCTTGCAGAATGGCGCAACCAGTGGTAGCAATTTAACATGTCTCCGAAGGGAAATAATCCCTTCACTCTCTTATGGTTTTGTTTCAAATGGCTTCAACTTTTGGTTTTTAAATTTTGTTTTTTTCTTTTATTCCCTTACATTGTCCCAAAAGATTTAGCAGTGTTTTCTAATTTTTTTTTATTTTTTACTATTTTCTTATTTTTTGACTTATAAAAACCTAACGGCCACTGTAGTATTTTTGCAGCCACTGTATACAAAAAAAGGCATAAGCTGAGGCTTATAAGCCCTTTGGAGCATGCCTGGCGCAACCAGTGGTAAGCACTTTAACATGTCTCCGAAGGGAAATAATATCTTCGCTCTTATAATAGGCCTTTTAGGTAACCCAAAAACCAAACTAGAACGAACACATGGCAAACGCTGATCCAAGGGTGCAGTTTGACCTAATCTGAGTCATTGGAGAAAGAAACAAGAGCTGCTTTCCAAGAAATGACAAGTAGGGCGGTTCAGTATTGGAACACAGTCAAACATAACAAAAACCCTAGATTTAACATGTCCAGTTAGTTACTAGTCCTTGTATGTTTCTTAATCAGCAAATGCATGACCAAAGAAAATGAGATGGTAAAGTATGGCCTGCTGTATTTAAGATTTTAGAACTACCATGTCTTACTTTCACCTACATAATGGGTTTCAGCATGTTGAGCAAGGAAATATATTTATGCCTGTACAGCTACAGGACACCTGATGATAATAATACAGAAAAAAATGATAGGATCACAGATCCTACCAAGGCTGCGCAAAGCGTAGGGGCAGAAGGCAGGGGTGCGAGCCCTGTCTCGACGACGGCGTAGTGGCGCCGTGATGAACAGGCAGGGGCGGCGGAACGCAAGAGAGGAAAAAACCCTTGAGGCCAAGTAAGATATTTACCTTGCTTGCTTTTATTCCAATGCTGTTTAGGGATATATATATATCCCCTGCCCTAGCAAACCTACTCGAATAAGAACTGATAACAAAGGAAATAAGCAACAACTTAAGGAATCTAATCTCTAAGGTGATCTCCCCCTTGGGCGTTCAGATCTTTAACCGCCGTGAGGCCTAGGCACAGGGCCGGGCCCGGCATTGGTACGATGTGCCGGTCATAACATCTCTCCCTGCCTCCACAAACAGCTCGTCCTCGAGCTGAACGTCGGGGGTAGCGGTCTTTGAAATCCTGCAGCAGCTCCCATGTTGCATCCTCGGGAGACAGCCCCTGCCACTGGACGAGGACGTGCCAGGTGCCCCGGCGCAGTTGGGCACGCAGCACGCGCTCCGGGGTGGGCAACAGTCGGCCGTCCTGCACCGGCAGCATCGGTGGAGGTGATGTCGGAAGGTCTCCGCGGAACGGTTTGAGCAGTCCCACGTGGAAGACGTCGTGGAGTCGGGCGCCCTCAGGCAGCTGGAGGCGATAGGCCACCTGCCCAATGCGTTCCAGCACCTGAAACGGCCCTGCGTAGCGTGGACCGAGCTTGCCCTTGGGACGGTGATCCAGCGAGTGCGTCGGGCGGTGAAGGAGACGGAGCCACACCCAGTCCCCTACTGCGAACACCAACTCCCGGTGATGGTCGTCGTAGTGGCGCTTGGCATATTGCTGGGCCTGGAGAAGGTGCTCGCGAACCTCGGCGAGGAAGGCGTCGCGGTCGTGGAGGAGGGTATCCACCGCCTCCGTCTGAGCAGTTCCTCCGGTGTGCGGCAGCAGCGGTGGTGGTGGCCGTCCATAGACGACCTGGAATGGCGTGGCGCGGAGTGCCGTATGAAACGATGTGTTGTAGCAGTACTCCGCCCATGGAAGCCAGTCGACCCAGGCACGCGGGCGGTCCCCAGTGGCGCAACGGAGGTACATGGCGATCACCTTGTTGATGACTTCCGACTGGCCGTCAGTCTGAGGGTGGAATGCCGTGCTCAGGCGGAGCTTGACACCTGCCATTCGGAAAAGGTCGCGCCACATGTGACTGGTGAAGACCGGATCACGGTCACTGACGATCGAGGTGGGGAGGCCGTGTAGCCGAACAATGCCCTCGAAGAAGGCGCGTGCGACCGACGCCGCCGAGTATGGGTGGCTGAGGGCGATGAAGTGCACGTACTTGGAGAAGCGGTCGACGACGGTAAGAATGACGGATTTCCCGTGGACCTTGGGAAGCCCCTCGATGAAATCCATCGAGATGTCCGCCCACACCTGAGACGGCACGTCGAGCGGCTGCAAGAGGCCTGCCGGCTGCAGGGTCGGTGTCTTGTTGCGTTGGCAGGTGATACATGTGCGAACGTGATCCTGGACGAGCACCCGATCGCCCGGTATATAGAAGTCCGCGCGCAGGCGCTGTAGGGTCTTTTGGATTCCCTCGTGGCCTGCTGTATGAGCCAGCGCAATCACCTGCTGGTGCAAGTCGTTATGCGCCGGAACGAAAATACGCTTGCCGTGGATCAGGAAATCGTCATTGGTACGCCATGGCGGACCGAGAGAGGCGTCCAGCAGTTGTTGGCGTAGTTGGCCCGCCTCGGCGTCGGCCTCTGTGGCGGCGCGGATCTCGTCGAGAAGGCGGAACGAGGGCCCGGAGAGGGCGTGCAGGGCTGCTGTTTCGGCGGTGGTGTCGGTGTCGCGGCGCGAGAGTGCGTCGGCCGCCGCGTTGAGGCGCCCCGGGCGGTACTCGACCGCGAAGTCGAACCCGAACAACTTGCTGATCCACTGATGCTGGGGAACGGTGGAGAGTCGCTGATCCAGCAAAAACTTCAGGCTGTAGTGGTCGGTGCGGACAAGAAAGCGGCGCCCCCAGAGGTACGCCCGCCAGTGCCGCACAGCCTGGACTAGGCCAATGAGCTCGCGCTCGTAGGCCGCCAGCTTGTGGTGGCGGGCGGCGAACGGTCGGCTGAAAAAAGCTAGGGGTCCGGCCCCTTGGTGTAGAACGGTGCCGAACCCCGTGCCTGAGGCGTCGCAGTCGACAACGAACTCCCTGTCGAAGTCCGGCAGTTGCAGGACCGGTCCTGACGAGAGCGCGTGCTTGAGTGCCGCGAAAGCCTCAGTGGCCTCCGGCGTCCAAGCGAAGGCTTCCTTGCGTAGTAGACGCGTCAGTGGCGCGGCGATGGTACCGAAGTCCCTGATGAACTTCCGGTAGTAGCCTGCCAACCCCAGGAAGCCGCGCACGCCCCGGGGCGAACGGGGCTCCGGCCAGGCCGAAACGGCGACCACCTTGTCGCTGTCCATGGCGACACTATCAGCGGAGATGACGTGGCCGAGGTAGGCTACCGATGGCTCTCCGAAGGAACACTTCGACCGCTTCAGGTAGAGGCCGTGGGTACTCAGAGCGTCGAATACGAGGCGGACGTGCTGCAGGTGCTCGGACCAGGACGAGCTGTATATCAGAATATCGTCGAAGAAGACGAGCACGAACCTGCGGAGGAAGGGGCGGAGGACATCGTTCATGAGTGCCTGAAATGTTGCTGGCGCATTGGAGAGGCCGAAAGGCATGACGAGGAACTCGAAGTGCCCGTGGTGGGTGCGGAACGCCGTTTTCTCGATGTCTGCCGGATGCATGCGGACCTGATGATAGCCGGACCGCAAATCCAGCTTGGTGAAGAACTTGGCGCCGTGGAGTTCGTCCAGAAGCTCGTCGACCACCGGTATTGGGAATTTGTCCTTGGACGTCTTGTCGTTCAACGCCCTGTAGTCGATGCAGAAGCGCCATGAGTCGTCGGACTTCCTGACCAGCAGTACTGGTGCCGAAAACGGAGAGGTACTCGGCCGTATGATGCCTTGCTCCAGCATGGCGGCGCACTGACGCTCCAGCTCATCCTTCTGGAGCTGCGGATAGCGGTAGGGGCGGACGGCCACCGGTGCCGTGCCGGGTAGCAGGTGAATGCGGTGGTCGTAGGGGCGCACCGGCGGAAGCCCGCTGGGCACGGCGAAGAGCGCCTCATACTGCTGGAGTAGACGGTGGAGCAGCGGCTGTTGAGGCGAGCCCTCGATGGTGTGAAGCGCCGGCTGCCGTACGTCGTTGCGAGGTGAGCCCACGCCCTTCCAGAGGACGCGGCGGTCACCCCGGTTGAAAGCCATGCAGAGGTCGTCGAAATCCCATAAGATGGGCCCCAGCGTCCAGAGGTAGTCCACGCCGAGAACGAGGTCAAAGCCACCCAAATTGATGCCGAGGCAGTCGATGGAAAACTCCTCTTGTCCAATGCGCATGGCCACGTTGTGCGCCCGACCCTCGCACGCGACGCGGTCACCGTTGGCCACCGTGACCCGCAAGGAACTGTCGGACGTCACGAGACCAATGCGGCGCATCACGTCGATGTTGATGAAGTTGTGGGTCGAACCGCTGTCAAGGAGGGCGAGGAGCCGGTGACCGTTGATGTAGGCGTGGAGTTGGAATGTCTCCTTGGTGCGGATGCTGGCGATGGCGTGTAGAGAAACGACCGGTTCTTCAAGCCGCGCCTCCTCCGGAAACGCCGCGGCGCCCTCGTCGGCCCCCATATCGTCGCTTAGATAGTCGGTGACCTCAAGGTAGAACAGGCACTGGCACTGGTGACCTCTCACGTACGGCTCGTCACAGTTGTAGCACAGCCCCTGACGACGGCGCTCGGTCATCTCAGCCGGCGTCAAACGGCGGAACGGCCGTGGGGGCGCGGTAGATGGGGGCAGCGCGGGTGTAGCCGCGCTTGCAGCCGCAGTCGTGCCTGCAGCAGGGGCGCGCAGCGACGTGGGCAATGTCATCTGCGGTCGCGGGGAAGGGCGAGGAGCCCGCTGCGCCTGTGCCGACATGGTGGCGGCAGCGCGACGCTCGTAGGCTCGAGCCAGATGCATGGCCGTCTGCAGGTCCGGAGGCTCCTGGAGCTCGACGTCGACACGGATGTGCTCCAGAAGGCCCCCCACGAAGAGTTCCGCCTTTTGGACGGGTAGAAGATGTGTTGTATGGCACACCAGCGCGTTGAAGCGCTCCAGATAGTCCTGTATCGTGCCGTGGAAGGGTAGACGAGCAAGTTCAGCAAGGCGATTGCTGCGGATTGCCGGGCCGAACCGTTGATGGCACAAGTCCTTGAACCGCTCCCAAGACGGCATACCTTCATCCTGTTCCATGGCATAATACCAAGTCTGGGCAGCACCCTTAAGGTGGTATGACGCGAGCCATACACGATCTGCGTCAAGCGTGCGCTGCCCACGGAAAAACTGCTCGCAATGATTGAGCCAGTTCAGGGGATCTTCCTTGCCGTCATAGGAGGAGAATTCGAGCTTGCTGAAACGGGGCACGCCGAACCCGGAAGCCGCGCCCGTTGCAGATGGCGCCGGTGTAGCGGAGTGAGACGGAGCCACCATGGAGGGTAGCGGAGAAGGAGAACGGGGAAAATTGATCTTGTGAATGGGAAGAGGTGCGGATGGCGCGATGGATGATGGCGCGGTGTACAGGGGGATGGTGGACGCCGCAGTAGCAGGCGAGGGCATCATCGCGCCGTACCCTGGCATCCCGAAGGAAAAGCCCTGGGACATGGCGCCGGCCGATGCGGACGCTTGCTGGTTCTCCACGGACGCCAGACGGGTGGAAAGATTGGCTAGCTGCTGGGCGATGTCGGCCAGGGCCTTCGCAGTGGCGTCGGTGGCAGTCAGCGGCGGCACCGGCTGTTGCGTCTCCTTGTCATCGTCACCCGGCATCACTGATACCAGATTGATAGGATCACAGATCCTACCAAGGCTGCGCAAAGCGTAGGGGCAGAAGGCAGGGGTGCGAGCCCTGTCTCGACGACGGCGCAGTGGCGCCGTGATGAACAGGCAGGGGCGGCGGAACGCAAGAGAGGAAAAAACCCTTGAGGCCAGGTAAGATATTTACCTTGCTTGCTTTTATTCCAATGCTGTTTAGGGATATATATATCCCCTGCCCTAGCAAACCTACTCGAATAAGAACTGATAACAAAGGAAATAAGCAACAACTTAAGGAATCTAATCTCTAAGGTGATCTCCCCCTTGGGCGTTCAGATCTTTAACCGCCGTGAGGCCTAGGCACAGGGCCGGGCCCGGCGTTGGTACGATATGCCGGTCATAACAAAAAAGGATTTCCTTTTGAAAAGAAAACAGAAAACAACGACAGGGAGAACAAGACCACTTTTTTTTTTCTTTTGAGAGAGTGGGAGAACAGAACCATATGGACCTGACGCAGATGTATCATATCATGTGCTACTCTGAAATGTTTCTTTACTGATGCGAGATATAGGAACAAACATCGGACAGAAAATTAAATATCCGAAACATCAAACCACACCAGAGCGTCAAGCACAGCAAACCTGATCCAGGACATGTTTTTAAGGAGTCCCAAACCAGAAATCGACTTCTTTCTACGCATGCTTCACATTCAATTTATCAAGAACTATGCAATCTTCAGAATAATATAATACTGAAGGTTCTAGGATAACCCGTAGTATGTTCCAAAGCTAATGCATGTATTAGCAAACTAGTGTTAGTTAGATATGAGAATTAAGCATCCTTGACTCTCTAGGATGGCACGTGCACCTTTGTGTTCAGTAGATAGCATTTGAGAAATGCAAAGTATATTGAAGAAGCTTAATTTTGTACACAGTTATTGCCTAAAGCAGATAAGACTTGCTTCAAGGAGACAACCTAAAAGAAGATAACCTAAACTAGAAGAAAATGCATTGAACATATGATCAGTGAAACCGATAGAAGTGGTTGACCTGACAAATTGATGCGTGAATTGTCAGACCAAACCCCTATTCTTTCGTTTACCTACTGTTTATTATTCCATTTCCATGGTGCAATGAATTGGGCAAGACAGAAACAGTACATGTGAGAAGCAAGTTCAACTATAAAACCAGCAGGAAAAAGTTTAATGATCAAAACCAAAGTGTGTCATAATCTATGCTGGGTAAAGCAGCAGAGTTTAAAAAAAGATTAAAAAAAAAGGGATAAGACCTCATAAGCACCAAAAAAATGCCCACAAACAAACTAGAAGAGGCCTAACGTAAAATAAGTGTTTGACGAGTTTTTGCACAAACATTTTTAAGATAAAGCATTATGTTTCATATAGCTACAAGGTCGTAGGTCTGATATGACCACGTACTACAACCACGCCTGCTCGAGCACCTGCTACGACCACGTTTTGACGAGCACGAACTACGATCACGCCTGCTTGAGCACCTGCTATGACCACGTTTTGCGACCGCGTCTTCAACCACATGGGGTGTCGAGTACGTTCTTCGATTACGTTTGGATCGACCACGTTTTGTCGACTAGCCCTTACGACCACGTTGTGTCAACTGTGATGCTTTGACCGCAGCACCTCATTACAACCATGAGTACCGTGGCACCGTGCCTCATGCGACCACATTTTTGACCGATTGCAAATTGGTTCGGGATGCATCATCGTCACAATGGAAAGATGATCGCACTGTATCCCCATCCGATGGAAGTAATCCTTAACAAATCATTTGATATGGAAAGCAAAGTTCTGAAAGGTAACTAATCCGTAGTCAATCAGGAGTTTTATCTCAATTTTAAATGGCATGATCGACAGCGTGTGGGAGCCGCATACGATGCCTACGGCCCTCACCCGCGCCTATAAAAGGGAGAGAAGGGGACAAGAGGAAAGGGGGAGAAACAAAGAGGCAGATACAGACGCAGAGGAAAGCGCAGATCGAACACTCGATGATAGTCCGGACCCTGACGAACTCAGGGAAAAGGAAGAGAAGGCAGAGGAATTCAGGAGAAGGCAAGGGCATGACGTGCACTGCTTGGGAAGGTAAATCTCCTCTTTTCGCTTTCTCTGCTATTTAGCCATCTTGCATGTCGATAGATGGCAGCGTGTAGGGAGGATTGCCAAGCCCCACAATAGTCGTTGGCAATACCATCGTTTAAGCATTGCGGAGTTCGCCGTCATAAAGCTCGTGGTCATGACGAAGATGCTGGCAAGTTCGCTGATCACTTGCTGAATCCCACGAGTTTAAAGCGCAAAGCCCCTTCATCCCTTACTCGCAGCTCGATCGTCCCAAGCCATGCGGCTGCAGTGATCCATCATATACCAGATTTTTGGTCCGCTCTTGTGTCCGATTTGATGTTGGCACTGCAAAGCGAGGCGAATGACAACACCAAATGCCTCTGATCATTCCTATCGGTGGTGTCCCCGATCGCTCGCAAAGTCGAGCGCCTCTGATCTCTTCACGAAGATAGACATCTCTGATCGCTTGTTGAAGCCGAGATTCCTCTGACTGCTCCTCGAAGACAGACACTCCGATCACTCCCCGAAGACAGACGCTTCTGACCGCTCATCGAAGCCAAACGCCTCCGACCGCTTGCTGAAGTCGAGTGCCTCTGATCGCTCCTCGAAGACGGATACTCCGATCGCTCCTCGAAAACACGCACTCCGACCACTTGCCGAAGTCGAGTACCTCTGATCGCTCCTTAAAGATGGACGCCTCTGGCTGCTCCTTGAAGACGGACGCTCCGACCGCTCCTCGAAGACGCGCACACCGACCACTTGTCGAAGTCGAGTGCCTTCGATCGCTCCTCGAAGACGGACGCTTCCGACCGCTTGTCGAAGCTAAACGCCACCAACTACTCCTCGAAGACGCACACTCCGACCGCTTGCCGAAGTCAAGTGCCTCCGATCGCTCCTCAAAGATGGATGCTTCCGACCGCTTTGCGAAGTCAAGTGCCTTCGACCACTTGTCAAATCCGATCATCTCCGTCCGCTTTGCGAAGTCAAGTGTCTCCGACTGCTCGTTATGGTCGAGTGCCTCAAACGCGAAGTCAAGTGCCTCCGACCACTTGTCGAATCCAAGCATCTTCGACCACTTTGCGAAGTCAAGTGCCTCCGATCGTTAGTTATAGTCGAGAGCCTCTGATGGCTTTCCGAATATAGACGTCTTCGAACGCTAGCCAAAGTCGAGAGCCTTCGACCACTCATCGTACTCGAGCAGTGTCGACCGCCTTGGGTGCTCAAGTGCTGTCGACCGCCCGTTGTGCACATACTTCTTCGACGGTAGATTTCCGATTGCTCCAGTACTTCAACGAGTACTTCCCTACGACCAGGCTTCATAAGTGCCCTGTTCGACTCAGTGTGCTACAATACTTTTACGAGTACGCCCCACGACCATGGTGATATCGTGATATTCGAGTATTCGACCATGGTGCTACAACACTTTTTCAACCAGAATGTCTTTCGATGAGTTTCGACCAACGTGGATTTCGACCACGGATGTCTTCCGATGGGTTTCGACCACGGACGTCTTCCGATGGGTTTCGACCACGGTGGATTTCGACCACAGACGTCTTCTAATGAGTTTCAACCACGGTGGATTTCGACCACAGATATCTTTCGACCACAGACGTCTTCCGATGGGTTTCGACCACGAACATCTTTCGGTGGGCTTCGACGACATCCTTCGATGAGTTCAACCACAGTGACTTCTAACCCTAAACATCTATTGATGGGTTTCGACCACTGTACCTGTCGACCACGGGCATCTTCCGATGAGTTCGACCACAAAGCGACCACGGGCACATCCGATGGATTTCGACCACAGACATTTTTCGAATGGGTTCCGACTATGATGACTTTCGACCACGTATGACATCCGATGGGTTTCGACTATGTGACCTTTGACTACTGATATGTCCTCGACACTGATTCTTACTGCCATTATTGTCAGATTGGTCACGCTAAACGTTAATCATGCATACTTTAAATCACTTCCGTTATGTCTATTCGATACCGATGAGGTCGAATGGCACGGGCGGGCGCGGTCAGTGTGACGACCATGCTATCAACAGCCCTATAAACCGATGATGCTATGGATAATGCCAACGCCCACACCTTCATTAACCATTCATCCCTTGCATGAAGAACGTAAAACAAAGACTGAAGATGACAACCGATACGCAACTTAACGGAGGTATACTGTGGGTTTACCTCACGGATGTAATTAACCAGGAGCCTTCCGAGGCCTTGGGAACTAAGACACCACATCGTCTATGTTAAATCTGCCACACAAGACAGGCTACGGAGCGCATATATAAAGAGAACTTGTAATTTTGTTCTTCTCAAATGAATGAATAAATACATGTTTTCTCTACTTTTATTGTGTTTATATATTTTTGTATACTTTAGTACATTGACACGCCCACATCTTATAACCCTAGGGGCCAGAAATCCGCGAACGATTTCTCGCGTCAAACAATAAGTACCCAAAGCAGAACTAAGCATGAAAAGATTGCATTGTATATCCCAGTAAACAGTAACCTAGGCATACAGTATAGCAGTAATAAGCAGATCCATCCAATACTGTGGCTTGCTAGTGTCAAATGGGTGGTATTGGTATCACCTACTCCACTTACAAAGGAAAGACTGAGTCGATCATTGCCCTAGATATGCATACTTATATCATGTGCCAAGAGTACTGTTTAGTATCTATAACCGTGCTGAATCTCACATTTGCTATGCTAGTCTTGGAGAGTATTGTATTGGTCAACCGTTACACAAAGACTTGACATGATTGTCGTCAAAGGTCCAACAGAGGAGGCCCATATCGGCCAGAAACTTGATAACCTCCCTGCATAGTAAAAGGCCAGGCTCAGCATCATGCACGTGAGAAAAAAATGTGAACGCCAAAAAAACACAGTAAGATAAGAAGTAGTACAGAATATTTGTTTTTGGCATTCCAGTTCTTCTAGCCACTTCATCGACGTGTACTCCATTTTCGAGGGCACTGTCAAAAGAAATAGTCAGTCCAAATCTCCAAAATAAGCTTTCTTCAATATATTATATAATACTAATATCAAGCGACTTTCTTCCCCCCTTTGGCAACACATCAACAAAATGAAAACAAAAACAAAAGGTAAGTGTAATACTTGAGTGTAAAACAATGTGAATTCCAAGATACTAGCAGAGTAGCATGGATTTAACCATCTTAGTTGGCAAAAGCAGTTTAGGTAAAGTAGTTATTAGAAACGAACAAGAACAGAGCAAATAGCAGTCTATGAAATGTCTAGTCCGTAGGCAAGACCCCCGGTAAGCCGGTATATAATTGTGTGATCATTGTAAAGATGCCCAATGCAACAGTGGAGAATAGTGCATTTTCTTGTCAAGAAAGGTTAAGGATAAATCATAATTCACAAAATCCCTGGCAAGTACCAGACCAGGACTTTATACAGCTCGACCTTTCACTTGAATTATTTTTATACAAAGTGAAGTTTTGCCGGGCAAGGTTATTAAGGCAGTAAGGCGAGGCGACTCACCCCTTTCACACCTTTTAAGCGATAAGGTGAGACGAGGCGACTCACCCCCCCCCCCCCCCTCACACCTTTTAAGCGGTAAGGTGCGAGGCGAGGCGACGCTTTACACACGTTCTAAGGCGCTAAGACAGCAAATAAAATGAGTATTTTAGTAGTACATATGTATCTTGTTGTTGCCAATTTTTGAGTCTATGTAGCATTCATTTCTTTTTCAAGTGCTCTTCTCCCATGTAGCATTTATGGTATTATTTTGAAAGTATCTCACTGATAGTGGTGGGCCCACCTTCAAAATAAATCCATGGTTTTTGTGTACAGTAAAATTAGCAGCTTACAGCCCTTCACACATTATTTTCGCGTTATTAATACAATTTGTGTTACTGCACCATATAAAGCATGTAAGTCTGCTGTAGTACAACTCAGCATCACTTTAGAGTATCTACAGACTAATTAAGATTTTTGCTCAACCAGAAGCAGCACAACACCACATTCAATTAAAACCATTAGACTTAAAGATGTAATGAAATGAAAACAACTCACTCTTCTCCTTTTGGATCATTCTACATCTACTTGGACAACAGATCACAGATATTTACCATGAAAAGGTCAATTTCTAGATCCTGGGACCATCAAAATAAATCAAGTGGCTTATGAAAGGCTGGAACCAACTTGCAATCTCTGACTGGGATTAGAATTTGGAAAATTGTGAACATAAATAGTTAGGCAAATCATTTACAATAGAAGCTAAGAGTTCTATTAGGATCTTCATCCTTTGCTTACAACTTCCAGCAGAGAAACTACTTACAGTATATCGGGTTCTTGCAAAACATCCAAAACCATTCTTTGCTGGTCATGCTGTTGTCCACCAGTGCCAGAGTAAGCTGAAAACTGGGCCAAAAAAATGATCTCACAAGATCAGTTAACAGGCAAACATACTTACAAAAAAGAACAGTTAAGGATACAAGTTAGTGAATAAAACTGAAGGCACTAAAGAAAGATTCTAGAGAAAGGTAATTATATATCTCGATTCCATAAGTTCCAAAAAAACATTATCTCAATTCCATAATGCTTGAGTATAAAATTGGCAGCTCAACGTAATCAAATCTCAATTCTCAAATATACTAACTCATAGACTTCTACTCTTTTCCTTTATCAAGGAATCATCAAAATTGAATGTTCATAAAATTTCATATCCTTTATCAAGGAATCATCAAAATTGAATGTTCATAAAATTTCATACTTGGTTTACTTGAGTAAAATGAACTTGATGTTCTCTCACTCCACCAGAAAAGGGCACATGAGTTGATGTATTTGTTTGAACTGTGGGAGGAAATTGCCCTTGGTTTACTTGAGGAATAAAATGAAATTGATGTTCTCTCACTCCACCAGAAAAAGGCACATAAGTAGATGTGTGTGTTTGAACCGCAGGGGGGAGTTGCCTCTGGTTTACTTGAGGATTAAAATGAACTTGGTGTTCTCTCACTCCACCAGAATAAGGTACATGAGTATATGCGTTTGTTTGAACTGATGGAGGGAGTTGCCGTAGCATCTTCAAATTAAAAAGTAAATGATCGTTAATGGTTTCTCTCATTGTCAAATTAGAAGTAGAATACTGTCATAAATTTGATTACTTTGCTTCCTGTACCTTTGGCTGAGCATTTTCCAAGTGCACATGCATACACTCGATGAAATGAAGCACCACTTCATTGAAATTAGTAACAGGCCTGTAAATACACAAATTACAATGGTGAAGCTTAATAGAATTATAGTTAGATAAAAGTAGGTATTATCAATAAATAATAACCGGTGGAAGCATAAGTTCTCCCCGAACAGAAATGAGCAAGAAAATATATAGTTTCATCAAGGACTCACAAAATAATACTACAATAGTGAGCTACAATTTCTACAGAATATTTACTTCACAGGCTTTAAAACCTTCAAATGTAACGAACAGTCAGCAAAGCAAGTATCGACTAATTCAGTTTCAGCTTGTATGATATGATCAGTAGTTCAGATTGCAGTATACTTCATATTTCAGTAAGAACAACACAGAGGAAGAAAACAGGGAAGAACTGCAAGAACAATGATGCCAGTACCAACAGTATACATCATTTACTACATAGCGCAACCAGTGAACCTTAAGTAGAGATTCCCACCCAATGAACATGTTTTTGGAAAAAAAAAAAAGGTGCCAAAACACCACTGAAACTAAGACAGAGGAAGAAAGTCTAACGTGCAACGAAGGAACCCAAGAGGTGAGCAACAATACAAAGACAAGTGGGGACAGGCTAAATATCCTGTATATCCAATACCTCTCACATTTTCCTCAAAAGACTGCTTAATTTGCATTCACTATGTCTCTAATCAGAAATATTACAAACAAGATTAGCATTCCATTCAAATGAAATAATTCATGTCAGGAGAACTTATTGTAAGAACAGCATTCAAGTACTATCCACATACAAAACTTTGAAAGAACCCATAATCTTAAAACAGAGCAAAAGGTTTGTGGGGAAGTGGACAAGAAAACATAGACAACCAAAGCACTGTCTATGAAAACTTTCCAATTACTCGCTCTATGAAAAAACAAAGACAGCTCTGATACGGCTACGAATTATACAGGTAACACTTTAAACCTTACCAGTACTCCATTCAAATGAGAAGATTTAACTAACCGAAATATTTCTAAGTAAAAGAAGTAGAGAGAGTAACGCCACAATGCCACATCAATACCAAAGGAAATCAGGTCCCTTACCGGATAGATCGAGCAAACCCCTGCTTCTTAACTTGAAACCCCATGAGGTTCACATGAACCTTGACATACACTCCATCCCTTCATAAACACAAGCCAAAATAAACACCAGAATATCAAATCACATCCAAACAGCAAAATATAAACACATCTCAGCTCCTATCCACATCACATACTGGATGTAATCCGTCTCACGAGCATCTGGCTGGTCGGTGATCCTACAATCCCAGAAAATTGTCACAGTACCTCATCACATCAGCACTGGATCTAGCTGAAACATGGGGAAACAATCGCAACTCACCACCGCACGAGCGCGATCTTCCCGGTGCCGTCATCGAGAGTGAACAACACGTCAGTATCCTTGTTCACCACGCTCACCACCCTCCCCAAAACCCTAACCTACACGCACGAGTTGGGGATTTCCCGACGAACAGAGAATTACGCGAAGCCGAGCAGATATAAAGGGCAGGGAGGTTCTCGAGGTGCGAAAGGGGTCTCACGTTGCTTGTCTCGACGCCGTCGATGGAGAGGACGGGGTCGCCGCCACCGTCAGCCGCGGCGGCGGCGGCGAAGGAGCGGGCGATGTGGCGGATGGTTGCGGGGACGCATCCGGAGAAGCGGTGGTCGCGCGACTGAGAAGGACACGTGGAGGGAATTAGGTTTTGGGGGGATAGCGAGACGGAGGTAGGGTTACTACGAGGGTCACGAACCTTGGAGGGGGAAGGGGCGGCGGCGTAGTCCGGCGCTGCGGCTGCACCGGCGCGCTGCGACGGCATGAGGGCCGTGCCAGAGAAGTAGGAGGCGGCGGTGGCGACCATGGCGTCGCGCCGGCGTGGGAGCGGCTGGCTTCGGAGGAGAGGAAATGATCGAGTGATGCGGCGGTTGTTTGAGCGGGAAGACCAATTGACGAGAGGTGGAGAGGAAAAAAAGGACGCACAGCTGTCACGGAATAGAAATACAGATACTACCGCGGTATGTCGGTAACAATAGAGACTGACGCATAGCGCCCGAGTACCAGGGTGGGCCCACTTGTCAGAGAGGTGGGTTCGAACTCCCACCCATGTCTCGTCGTTATCTCCGTGGAACGCCTCAAAGCCTCCGCTTTCGAAAGGGATCGAAGCGAAGCGACTTCTCTGGGGACTGATCCCATTGAACCCTGATGTGAACATCGGTCGGATGGGTGATACATCCTCCTCTTCCCTCCGCTCGAATCTCTCAGCGCGAGCGCCTCTCGTGCCGTCTTCTTTTCTCCGTGTGAGCCGCCTCTCCCGTCTCCGCTTCTTCGCCACTTCAGCTTTCCCCCCAAAAACCGAGCTCCTCGGTGTTCTTCCCGTCTCCTTGTCTGCATGGAGGTGTTGGATCCGCGTGGTGCCGTCGACACCGTCTCCACACGTGCCGCTTTCGGTGGCGCCGCCCCTTCCCCATCCCTTTGGCCACCGATCGTGGTGCCGTCGATGTTCTGCCTCCCGGTGGCACCGCCCCTTCCCCCCTCCCTTCGGCCACCTATCGTGATCTTGCCGTCGACGTTCCGGCCCCCGGTGGCGCCGCCCCTTCCCCCCGTCAACGTCGATTGCGTCTCGCAACAACTCGCACCGCCGTGGCCGCTGATGAGCAAGCTCCCCCCACCATCGGCGCCCCTATCGCGGACGGCACAGATTCTCGAGGAGGCGACGCGGAGGTGCTAGCGGCGACGGACGGATTCCATGCGCGTGGACCGGCGAGGGCTCAGGGAGGCGACGCGGAGGCATCGACGGCGGGCTCGTGCTCGGATCTGGGAGAGGAGGTCGCGCGGCGGGCTCGCTCTCCGATCTGGGACGGGAGGGCGGCGAGGTCAGATTAGGGGCGTCCAGAAAAGGAGGAGAGGAAGTGGCGGAGAAGCGGAGACGGGAGAGGCGGCTCGCACGGAGAAAAGAAGACGGCACGGGAGGCGCTCACGCGGAGAGATTCGGGCGGATAGAAGAGGAGGACGTGTCGCCCATCCGACCGGTGTCCACATCGGAGTTCAATGGGGTCAGTTCCTAGAGAAGTCGACTTCCGGATCGAAGAGTTAGCCTCGCCGACGCCTTCCGGGAGAGCGCATCCGGCGGAGGGACGAACAGGTAGGTCCGGCTTGCTGCCGTCGACGGCGGCGGCGCTCATCTGATCTTCACCGGCGGTTTCTCGGTACCATCGCTCTCTTTCCCCTCATAGATGGTTTTATTGATCATATACCCTCCCCTTAGATGGAAATTCAGGATTTACCCTCCTGGCCCACACGTCAGTGACTTATGATAACCCCACATGTCATTGAGGTAGGAGGGTAAATCCTGAATTCCCCAACTAAGGGGAGGGTATATGATCCAATCCCCCCTCATAGATGACAGTATGGCCTCTACTAACTGATCTATGAGTCGCGAGTCGCGAGATATCTGAGGATCCGTGCGTTGCGCTCGATTCCATGGGGCTGCGCGGTTGGGTTGGGTCCAATAAAATGGACGGGTCCGTGCAGCGATGCTCGATCTGGTGCTTGAGCATTTGCCTGAGATGCGTAGCCTGGTTTTGAGATTGGATTTGCGGTGAAAATTTTGGGGCTTCTTGTAGGATTCGTGTATCTGTATCACCAGTCATTAGTCTTGGCATGGTGCTTTAATCTAAAACTGGAATTTCTGAAGATTGGCTGCCAGTGTGCCTCAGAAGTGAAAAAAATATTACTGCGGTGATACCATAAGAATTGCTATTACTCCATTCCCAGAATGATGAAGCCTTCATTGGGATGGATGTGTTAAGTAGCTATTTGGTTGGAAAAAAAAGTTCTCCACAAGAACGTCGTCCCTGAATGTTCCTTCTCCCAAGCGGAAGAAGTTCATGCGACACTAATGAATATCCATGAATAAATTTACTATTCTAGCAATATGGCGGTCAAGGTCAAGTTCCATTTTGTTTTATCCTTTGAACAGATCGAACGTAGTTTTCTGTAGCACAAGGTGTAAGTGATACTATAGGAGTTACCAGTTACCCTTTTTTGTCCTATCAGTCCCATGTAAATAACTCGAAGTACAATGCAAATACTCTACCTACAAAACACGTTCTGGGAAAAAGCCTATACGAAAAGAATGGTGACTAATTTTGCTTTCCTTGCTTGTCTGGTGTCAGCCTTGCTCTCATACACGAGTACAAGCGTGTGCAGTAGTTCCTGTCATTTTTGCATGAACAGGATATGGTAGTGTCATGTGGGGCAAGACATACTCCAGGCGTCCACGTCCGGAGAAGGACTCTCCAGTTTCCGGCAATGACACAAGCGGCAAAGAGGTGAACGGCTACAGTCCGTAATTGGATAGAGTTTGATAGTTAGTAGTTTATGAGTCGGAGTTGGTTAGCAATCGGTAAGAGGTGTAAGAGTCCGAGTAGGTTTCCATGAGAAGGATTGAGTCCAGTCTTGTTATATATATATCAGACCACATCGTTTGGAGAGAAATAAGCAAGAAGTCTATTATCTACCTCTGCCTTCCTGATTGTTGTGCTCAGGTCTTCCCGTTCCTTCCCGCTCTGCGTCTTCCTCTTCTGTTCCGGCATCACGGGACCTCCTGGCCGGAACAAGGGCCCTACGTCCCGGCCACCGGCTCAGCACAACTACAGCCTCCGCTCGCTCGCCGGTGTCCGTGACAGGTAGATTCATTGCATATCTGTTGAAATTTGATTTGATGCGTTCTGATTTAACCCTAACTTCCACGTAGGAAAGTGAGTACTGAGTCCTCAAATGGGTCACACCCCAAGGAGGTTGATCGCTGCTTCATATGTAATGCCACCCTGGGTGCCTGTTGAAGTGAAAATTAATCAGAAATGGAAACGAGCATTCGTGTTAAGACAAGCTGATCACAGGGGACTCTGTCTTGTAAGCATTGGAGGGACACTTGAGCCTGAGCAAATCATGGTACCATTATCAACAATCCGGTTAGCTTCTCGGATCCATTTTGCCAAGAGAAGACGAGAAACTGGCATGCATATACAAGTGAAGAAGCCCAGGATTGAGAGCAGCAGTGACGGTGAAGATGTTGAGGATTAGTCTGCTGAATGTGCATTTGTGATAACCTATGCTTGATTTGTAAGACAGAATAAATCTTAGCTCCAAACAAACTTTTTTCATGTAAGGAAAACTTGCTTTACCATTGTCGGAATCGATGCTTGAAACCGCCATACTAGTTGATTGGTGATCTTGAATATTGACATAGCTCGAGAGCTGAGATGTCCAACACTGAGCAGTCACCATTAGCATTGATCTCAATGTTGTTGCTGTTGATATTGCTATTGTCAAGCGCCACAACAACCTGTACCTATTCAGAGCAAGAACAACTTGTGATCCATTCGTTTTTGCAAATGCAATGTTGATGTAAAGCTCAGCTCTCTTCAAGATCAGAATGGATGGATCAAATCAAACGAGAAATTTTCGAACCTATGTATTTCTTGTCCGTAGAAGTATATACGCACCTAAAATCGGGCAACTAACCGCATTGATCTCAATGATGCTACTGTCGATATTCCTATTGTCAGGTGTCAACACCTGTGTTTATTTCATAGCAATAACTTGTGATCGCTATTGTTTCCAAATGCAATGTTTTTTGAGAGAGTACATGGATCCCAAATGCAATGTTAATGTAAAGCTCAGCTCTCTTGGAGATCAGAATAGATGGAGCTAAGAGCCTTAAGACCATGTCCAAACTATACTAAACATATCAGGATCTCATGGAAAAGCAAGACGATGTCACGATGGCCTTACACGCTTCAGCACCATTTCCCTCGCCGCCGCGGCGCTGCCCTGCCTCTCTGCCTCCCTCCACCACGGCTTGATCCCAGTCCCTTCCTCTCCAGGCGGCGCATAAAGCTCGGCTGCGCCGATGCTGAGGGAGATTTACTACGTACGTCCATCGCCGGCCACGAGCAGCGGCTCCTCTCGGCCGAAGACTTACAAGCATCTGTTCTTTTTCTCCTCACGCTGAACGCAGTTGAGCCTGAAAATGCGGGTTGATGATTTGTGAAAAGAACGAGGCAGAGAGGGAGGAACGCCACGGACGTAAGGCTTGCAGAGAGGGAGGAATGCCCCGGAAGTAGGTTTTTTTTCCATAGTTGATAGCTTTTATCTGTATTTATTGATATAGTGACGGAGGTGAAGAAGTTTGATACGAACAATGTACACAGTTTTACCCACTCATTTCAGCTTCAGTTTCTGGTTTATTTTTTACTATTCATAAATTTCGTCTTTTTCTAAATTTTGGTTTTTTAACTTTTTTGCCAGTTCTTTTTTCCCGTATTCGTTTGTGTTGTCCATGTTGAGCTAGCATATTTTTCTATTTTTAAAATTTTTTAGATTTAATTACACTAAATAAGCCACCTTCAGTTACAATGAAATTTCAGTCGTTATAGTGCAATTTTAGCTATAAGCTACAACTTTTCAGCCCAACCGAGCGAGGCTAACTCAAAACGTCAATCCATCAGCCTCTCATGTTTCGGTTTCTGGAAAAAATGAAGACAAAAAAAAACGCCGAAGCCACGGGGAACGTCCGGCGTGCCAACCCGACGGACGTGTCGTGGGTCGAATGGTTTGCGTCGGCCGAAGCTATCATCGCGCAGCCGCGCGAGGGCCCAAGTTGCCTCGGTCTCCACGGCCCAGGTTGAAAGCGAGAGAACCGCACGGGCGTAGCAACGAGGAACGTCCAGGGCATCGCGTGGTCCGATTCCTTCCCTCTCCCCCGCAACCGCGTAGTGGGCCAGACTTAACCCAAAGGCAGTAGTGGGCCCAAAACCAAAGGCGGTAGTGGCCCTGACCCAAGCGCGCACGTCAGCACCGAACGCGTCCGCCTCGCCCTCGCCTACTTCTCCTCATCGCCCCCGCCCCGCCGCCACTAACCCCTACTTCTTCCCGGAACTCACCAGCCAGCACACGACCGGGAGGAGAGAAAGAAACAACGCGAAATCGGGGAGAGAAGGGGAGCAAGGCTCGCGACCGCCGACGCGCAAGCCAGCCGAAGCCGGAAGCGAGAGAAGGGAGAAGGGGAGGCAAGATGCCGACGGTGACATGCAACGCGTGCAACGCGGCGTTCGACGACGAGGAGCAGCAGCGCCTCCACTACCGCTCCGAGTGGCACCGCTACAACCTCAAGCGCAAGGTATTGTTACCCTCCACCGCCGCCGCCTTCTCTCTGCATCGGTCTCGCCTCGCGGGATTAGAGTATGTTTGCTGCTAGGGTTGGTGTAGCGGATGGTGCCTTCTGTGGGCGATACGATGTGTTGCCTGCTCCTGGAACGGAAATTGTGACTGAATTTTTTGCGCTTGTTTTCTTCAGTCAGCTGTTCCTTAATTTTCCACCTGAATTAGTGAAATTTATCAAGCTTTGGTTTCTATTTGTGTTTGCGACTTTGCGTTAGTATATATGCCTTATTAGAGGGTGGATATTTCCCTAATTTTTCAAGGCAACCAAAAAGACTGCTATCGATTAGTAGTACCAAATTATGGATCGTTGTATTAGTTGTCTTCTGGATGCTTCAAAGTTACAGGTCATGGCTGAAATTTGAATTAGAAGGGCTAGATAATTGCAGCACTCAAGAGATGAGCCTATATATGCAAGCTTCTTGCTTGGCTTTGGCAGGGATTTCACGAACTGGCTTTGATTTTGGTGAATTTGTCCACGAAATGCGTCGTTGTGTTCCCAGTAGAAATATTACACAGCCCTGCTGTGTTCATGAGATTCTATCCTGGAGGTTGCCCCTGCTGTAGATGAGATACATGTGCAGCTTCGCTGGAGGATGAGGGTTACCATATTTATTAGAAAAGAAAACCCGATATCTTATAATTGACCTTACAGAGCATGCCTCATGTTAAGTCTATATGTGTGATGGATGAGTGGCTCCATTAGCTGACCATTAAGTCCTAGAAGTAAACATGCTATTCTATTTGACCAACTTGACAACTGTGCTTACAACACATACTTCAGAGAATAATTTCAACTTCTTTTTGGGAAGTTTGATTTTGTTGCTTCCTTAAATTTCTTGAATTCTCGTTGTGCTCCATTTGACATCCAGTGTTTGTCAGGTGGCTGGGGTTCCTGGCGTGACTGAGGCTCTATTTTTGGCTAGACAAGCTGCTTTGGCGGAGGGGAGCAACACTACTAGTACTCCAATGCTTTACAGCTGTGCTCTTTGTGGAAAGGAGTACAGGAGTTCAAAAGCTCACGCCCAGCATCTTAACTCACGATCACATCTCACGAGAGCTTCTCAGGAGCCCAATGCCTCCATTGCTGGAATTACAATAGTCAAGCCACTTCCTGAGCGAGGTCCTCGTAGAGGCCCATCTGCAGTGGAAGTGGATGAAGATGAGGATGAGGAGGAAGAGTGGGTTGAAGTGGACCCAAGTGAGTTGGAGTCTACTTCAGACATGCAAGTAGATGAGCATGCCTCCGAATCAGATGATGACATGGATGAATTTGAAGAGTTGGATCCCTCGCACTGCTTCATGTGTGATCTCAAGCATGCCACCATAGAGAATTGCATGGTCCATATGCACAAAAAGCATGGCTTTTTCATACCTGATAGTGAATACTTGAAAGATCCCAATGGTCTTCTTACATATGTTGGTCTGAAGGTACACATTTTTCATCAGTGGTAACGTCTAATGTTTTCTGGCTGTAGTGTAATCATGATGTTGCATTGGTTATCTACTTGCAGGTGAAGCGTGATTTCATGTGCCTGTACTGCAATGACAGATGCCAGCCTTTCGTAAGTCTAGAGGCTGTCAGAAAACACATGGATGCAAAAGGTCACTGCAAATTACGATATGGAGATGGTGGGGATGATGAAGATGCTGACCTTGAGGATTTCTATGATTACAGCAGCAGGTTTCTATCTTGATCAACTTTATATTAATAAGCTTCTTCTTACAAAAGCTTGACTTTTCTTCTTGTTTCTGGTAACAAGATTGTAAATTGTAAAGTTTGTTAGTCACTAAACCCTGTTCAACACCCTGTTGGGTACCATATTCATCTGAATAGCGAATGCTGCATTGATCTGTTGCATGGGTGGACTTTATTCATAAAAAAACAACACTAGATGTCATGGTGGGTGGAACTGGATATATTTTGCAAATTTTATAATTTGGGTTCATAGCTTATTTTATGTCATCAATTATTGAATAATTAGTTCTTGCTGTTGAGTTGTGACCCTTATATTCCACGAATGCTTAGATCGAATCATCATTCATATCATAGGTAAAGAAATACAATCCTGGGACTTACATTCTTGGTCTGGTAGTGACTAGTGAGCCATTTATGATGGAACAATCTTAGCATTATAGTGTTTGGATAAAATTAAAAAAACATATCGGATGCTTGGAGATTGAACTACAGAGATAGTGGGTATGCTAGTTCTTCCTTTATCAACTGATTCATAGTTGTGTGGGGCTATGGTCAGTGTTGGACACATCTAACGGCTAACGGTGTGGTGTTATTCTCATTGCAGTTATGTTGATGTGGAGGGTAAGGAGTTGGTTGCTGCAGGTGACATGGACAACAACATTGAACTGGGAGGTGGTGGGTCTGAGCTTGTAATAACAAACAAGAGTGAGAAAGGCACTCGTGTCCGAACTCTTGGTTCTCGGGAATTTATTCGCTACTACCGCCAGAAACCACGGCCTTCTGTTGCAACGGATCGTGCTCTTGCACTTTCCCTGGCTTCCAGGTCTGAATCCTTTGTGTTCTTCGCTTGCGCATTTAAATATCTTTGTCATGTTCCATTGATAAAATGGCAAGACCCTTCTGTTTAATGCTGTTCCTTATGGTTTCTGTTTTTTCCCTTCAGCTACAAGAGCATGGGTTTGGTGACGGTTCAGTCTAAGGAGCAAATGGTTAGGCTGAAAGTTCTCCGAGCAATGAACAGGACTGGAGTCGAGACCATGCGAACCAAGATTGGAATGAAGAGCAATGTGATCCGAAACCTCCCCAAGAACTGCCCATATTAGTTGATGCAACCACTCTTGTGGGAGCAAATGGAGCTCCAGCATCACCTATATTTGGCCATGGGTGTTTTTTTTTTTGTCCCATCTGCTAGTCCTGGCAGAGCTTAAGTTATTTAGAAAAGCAAGTTACTTTTAATGGAAGTTTTTGTTGAGTTTTGTGACTGCTAAAATGTACGCAGATCTTCATATTGTTCCAGTTGAACCTTTTGAAAGAGTGAAGATGCTCATGACGGGACATAATTGTATCCAGTATATGACTTGCTCGGTAACCATAGTACCGTTGGCATGTTTGGATTACCCATTCTATTTCTTGTGCTTGACTGTTAGTAAGGTGGCTTGTATTTTCGCTGCCTTTTGAGTGCACGAACAAACTGGAGAATAGATTGATATACAGCAACAGGTCTCGGTGGTATTGGAGCAGGTGTTGTGAACTTGTTTACCCGGAGCAGTAGCCATTTTTTCCGTGGCAAACACAAGTTGTTTCTTTTCACATTAGATGGTTGGTAGAGTAGGTAGTTCTGAAAATTGCGGGAGAAGTTGCAAACGAGTTTTCATCTGGAACACTCTCTTCCTCCACACGTCATCCACTTGGCCATCAAGCCATCCCTTTCCCATCTTTAGTCGCCACATTGACAAGAATGATGCCTTCGCTAGTACACGGTTGCATATGATTCATCTCATTGAGAGGGCCATGCCAAACACTTGTAAGGCACATCTCGAAGAATTATTTGCTGGGATGAGTTAATTCCTCGGAAATTTCTTCAAGAACCCTCTATGTTCAAAGTTCAAAAAAAAAAAAAGAATAAAGAGATTGAGTCTTGATTTCTCTCTGGTACACTGATCATACAAAGCTAGCATCAGAGTACAAGATTGGGCGAACATGATCCGTCCTCTCTTAAACGGACGATGAAGTTTTACAAAAATTCCCTAGGATCTTAGGGATTACAGTATCATGTAGTGATTCCAAAGAATTTTCATGTAAAAGTAATACGGAATTTCCGTGTGCCAAACGATATTTTCTACAGGATAAGCCATGAAATTTCTGAGAATTAGACTATGGAACCAGTCGGAAGTGAACTTTATTCCATACGGAAGGCTCCGTACTAAAATACAACTCACTACTATAACAAGACGCCCCAGTGCCTCACAGTCAGAGGCTAATCACAGCAGAAAAAATAAAGCCAAAAAAAGAGATAAAGAAAAGAAAAGGAGTGTGCGACTTATTATTAAACTATTAAGTAAACTAGTCCCTAACCCGTGCATTCGCACAGGCCAGGTCATTAAATACTGATTTATAGTATATGCTAACAATATAAGTTAATAATATTAAGACTAACATGATAACATTATATATACTGGAGAAACGTGCTAACACAGTAGCAAGCATATCGAATTTGACACACAGCAAAATTTGTTTAAATAAATTATGGGGAAATCATACAAAATCCTAATAACGAACTGTTAACGCAGGAATAATCTTTAGAAGCACATAGAATGGGAATATGCTTTGAAATTCAAACCTAATTTCAAGAAATAATTAGGCAATACATTTGTACAAAGAGTATGAAGAGCACTAATTTTTTTTAATACTGCTTGCTTCCTTTTGTGTATATGTGATCCTCTCTCTCTCTCTCTCTCTCTCTCTCACCGATGAGCTGATTTAAGCTCTTTCCTGGTGATATATGAGGTGGCAAGTAGAAGAAGCAACAGTGGCAGCACTCAACTCCAATGGTCACGCCATCCCAGTGCTTCAATATATGGCGATGCTCAACTTCCTATGGCCGTGGTGCTCGAAGGCAGTAACAAATGAGCTCAACTCGGATGATTGTGCCTCTACGATTGGAAGCAGCCACAATAGTGCTTTATTTTTCATTTGCTTTCTATAGCTCTGGATCTTCATCAAATCAAGCATTGCTTTGAAACTAATATTGTATATATGTAGTTCTTTTTCCACATACCAATTGCCCAAGTTAGCTTCTTCAATAAACACGATGAGTACTTGCTGTTTTTTTGGCCATTTGAAATTTAAAAAGGAGAAATTACCCAACTCATGCTCATATAGAAAAAGAAGTATAGCATATAACGCGCAATGAAGAGACGAGTGACCAAAATGGTTCCTGTATGTGTGTGTGTGTTAAGAAAAAGAGTTTCTTGCATATATCTCCAAGAAGTAGATTTTTTTTTAGATAAAGGATATAAAATCCGGCCTCTATATCCACGAAGGATATACACAGCCAAAAGTTACACGAGCTGTTAGGCTCAAAGCCTCAAAACTGAGGTACATAAAACAACATGAAAGATAACTCAAGGACTAAGAAAAAAACTAGAAAGGCTAAGCTTCAGCACTTTTCCTCCGTCCTTGCTTACAACCAAGCCCCTATCTTCATCCGACTGTGCCATCCAAACTTCGGTCTGCTTTGCGTGAAGATGGACCTCCGAGGCGACGTCTCCAAGAAGGCGACGCCGACGCCGCCCGCCTCACCGAGGCAAAGTTTTCACCTGGAGATCAGTAAACATGAGAGCTATGTAGTGCCACGACACACCTCCAGGAAGGATAATGGCGCCCGAAGGCGTCATTGATGTCGAGACCGGTAAGATCACCGGCAAGGCTTTCGCCAGCACCTGCACAGCACCCCACGTACTACCCACACACAAAATAGACTGCCACCAACACTCCGGGGCCCTGCACGCCTCAAGGTCATGGCATAGCCACCCTTGAACTCCACGACGAGCCACTTCTGAACGCCTTACAGAGCCTGTACGGCACGTGGATCACCACCGCCTTCTTGCTCCCGGCCGCTACCAACTGGAACTCGGAGTTGGAGCAGAGGACCTTGAGGTCGCTCTTGAACTCCTAGTTGCCATTCTCCAGGTCGAAGAACGCCTGCGCGACGGAGTCCACAAACTCCGAGGGCTCGAGGCCTGTAGGAGCCCAGATATTAACATCCGGATTCCTCTGTGATTTTCTGCACTATTCCCTGGATCAGTAGATAGTGCTCACAGTTTACAGTTCTGAATATCAAAATACATATCATGCGAAAGCGTAAATGTAATAGTAAACTTACTCATGGGGCGATTAGGCCGAAATCATTAAATTGCAGCAGCGGAAGAACGAATCACACAGGTGGGACCTTCAGGACATGCCCACAAGCAGCCAACTGGAGGTTTGCGACCTAGCCCTTGACATCTTCATCTTCTCGGCCAGCTTGCCCAATCTTGTTGCTGAGGCGAGGTGATTTGATTTCCCGATTCTGAATTTTGTCGCAAAAGCGAGCATGAGCACTCCGACCCCGTGCTCCGCGAGCCAATACACAGAATGCAATTAAATAGTATGCATGGCTTAACAAAGGAAGGCTCGGGTTATTTTATTTTTGCGTAGAGTGCTTTTGAATACAATTACTTAAAATCCCTAAGACCTAGCAGTTTGAACCAAATCATAATGTACAAGGAAATGCATTATTAATATCGATTCAGATTCCATCCACCGTTACATGGCATCTGCACCATATAGCAATTTCTTCAGCGTTATAGCCGCTTAACTTACCACTGGGACGACACCCAGGACAATTCCAAACCAGGGCAGTCCTTCGCCCTTCAAGTTTCCCATTCCCAGTTTCCAATGTTTTTAAAACAGAACTATATCCAGTTAAGTTCCCATGTCTGCCCATGACCGTGGGCTCGGCTATTCGAATAGTTTTGACTCTGCAGAGTTTGTACACTTTCACCACAAGAGATGATCAACTCGTTGCCCCACACGATTCCTTAGTCATGTGGTTGAGCAGATCATCACAGTGACTTTTCAAAATATCTAGTCCTTTCTTTCATCTCACATTATGGGTGACCGCCCATTTGCGATGGGTCCCATCTGTGCGCGGGATGTTTTCCCCAGACTCTAACGCAGCTCGGGCTTCTACTTCCCGCAACGTTAGGAAAACGGGAAAACTTCACCCCCCACTGGTGTCCCTTCAGGCCCCCTTGCCATAGCATAACCCCATCAATCCACTACCAGTGAGATGAGTCCGGGATTTCGATAAGTCTACTTAGCCAAGTTGTATTTTACAGACTTGTGGTTGTACTGTTTTACACGGGTTGACATGACAAGATTCAGTCCTTAGTGGTATCTGGGCGGTTCTACCACAAACCACACTCTCGTGCACCACTGCACCATACCCCCGAACCATCCGCCCAGATATTTAAGCATGTTGGGGTTTTTGGAAACATAAAATAATCATATCCAACATTTATCAGTCATTACCACCATGACTGCCCAACCAACTTTTCTTATTCTCAAAAGTGATGCTTGGGCGCTCTCGCGCCCATGAGTATCTAAACAATACTACGCATGGCATATAATTACGGACTTATTTTCGAAAGGTCACTATTATAATTTGTGCTAGGGCGACAATATTCACATGTTCAAATATTTCAAAGGAGGGGTAATATTAACCAAGTACACAATGGGATATAACTAGAATCTTAAATTGACATGTATTTGCATATAACATAACAGCATGCAATTTGATAATTTAAACAAAAGTAATTTGCAGAAAACGTAGGTTCAACATGATCAAAGTATTGACTCGCCTGGCGCGGTTCACCGCGGTCTTGAGCTCACACGATGCTTTCTCTTAAGCTTTTGGTATTTATCTTTACCTCGAGCTTGATCTCGCTTGATCCAATTAGTCTTCACGACTCCCAATTTCTAATTACACTACAAACGACCGAATCCAAATAAAAGCAAATAACTCAAAAAGATACAAATAAATCCGAATAATTCAAATGGCCGATTTTAATTTAATTTATACATTTATTACGATTTGAGAATAGAAGGGTGATTCGGTTTAGTGTGCTGCAAACACAGTGATAGCTGGATTTGAGTGAGAGAACAAGTTATCTGAATAGCTTTACCGTGAGGGAAAATTTTAGGATAATAAGAGTTCAAAAGTGAGGAAGTATCTACAGGAATTATTTGCTTTGGAAAAGAAATGGCCAAATATAGCCGATTGGAGAAATGCGAGGTTTGATCTTTTTATTACTAACTTCTTTTATTATTTTCGTATTTATCAAGGAAGTTCCATGAGTTAGGTAGACCTATGTATCGATGTATGAGTCTGGCTGGGTATGTATTCCTTGCAACTTAGGTTATGGTAAAGGCATACTGGACTAATGGATGAGATCTGTACTTATTCTATAAATCTTTTAGTCAAAAGTATTATAACACTTGTCCAAAAAGCTAGGTCTAGGAATTTCTTATATTAGAACTTAAGTCTTTTAAATCATAATTTCCGACGAATCAATACAACCCACTTTACTCCCTTAACTTTAACTTGGATATATTTATTAAGTTTTTAGAATAATCTCTGATATAGGCTTTTACTTACTAATTAGATTAAGATAAATAGCAAAGGCTCAATACTTATTCATATATGGTAATTGATTAAAATTTAAACCTCTAATAATCCCATTATCATATTTTACGTATCTTCATTCATAGCTAAGCTAAGTTTAAGTTGAATTAGGGATCCACTCCTATGGGTCCTAACTTGTTATATATACAATTATGCTCAATACTATTATGTACTAGAGCTAGTGTTAAGATTTAATTAATGTCACTATTATTAGCTTGCTCATACTTTAACTATTCTTAGGCTTAGCTCTATCTAATTTAGATTTATTTGTCTAAGTAAAGGTTACTATACAAGGTAATAAAATATATCGCTGAGACTTGTTTAATGGTAGTATGATAAATATTAGGGCATAAATGTTTATATTCTAATTAAGGGTAATCTTTATTAATTTTGGATATTTAATCAAAATCATTTTTCTTTATTAATGCCTTAGCCAATGTGTAGGTTTGAAATAAAGGATGAGAGCACCATTAATCATATATGACAACTAATCCACATTTAAATATTAGCTAATCTGGTTTTATTTACCAATTAAATTCATTAGCTTCTCTAAACTATTCTCTAATTTAATTTGAGTATTATAGTCGACAAAGAATTCTTATCATTGCTAGGGTATAGAGTTAACATTTATGTTTTAACTATGTGATGGCTAGTTCTATCTCTTTTACTAAAATACATGGGTGTATGATTTGCTCTTTAGGAAGTTTTCATTTGCTAAATCATTAATCCATGAAAGCATAACCTAAACAAGATTTTACTCAATTTCTCAATATGCCCTTGATTAATAGTTAAGCTTTAAAGCAAATATGCTAAGCACATTGGTTGCTAACATATGTTGTTTGATCTATGATTAATCATTTATTAAGCTCATCTTTATTTATGCCTTTAATTAATATTTAGATTAGGGTAAGTAATAAAGGCACATTACCTATTCATATGTGTAATTAACCAAAGATTAATCCTGGATAATCTCATCTACATCCTAATAAAATTTGTTGGCTTCCATGGATTAACTCCAATTTTTTTTCCTTGATTTTTTATTAGCTGAAACAGATTAGCCAAAAATTTAAATGAGCTCTAAAAATCTTGGTTTCAGTTCCATTGACTAGATTTTGAATTTAGATAAATTTAGAAATTTGATTCATTCAATTTAGAGTTAAAATGAGTAAGCTACGTCTTTTTAAAGTTCGCTGTTGAATTAAATCCGAAATAAAATCAGATTATGACAGTGGGACCTACCTCCTTTTTCCTTCTTCTCTTTATTTCTCTCTCCTCTTTTTTTTCCACCGATAGCACTGGCTTATTTCCTCCTTCCTATCTTTCTTCCTCACTCCTTAGTCTTTATCTCTCCTCCATTGCTCTTCCTCATCTCTCTCTCCTGCCCGACCACACCAAGCCGGGCAGCCGCCTCGGCATCCTCACCCCCAGCTGCTTCCGCCCCGGCGCCGCTCCTCCACGTCGTGCCAGCTCCGGCCCCAGCACTGCGCCATGGCGTCGCCTCCACGCCGCCTCGCCGGATCGGGCTTCCAGGCGCAGCTCCGGCTGCTGGCCGCCAGCGCCTGCCTCCCAGCTACTGCTCGGCGCCGCCGCTCCGCCTGGCTACTCCTTCGGCTCGTCGGCCGACGCCGTGCGGCGCGCTCCTCGGCCACGCCTGCTCCTCCGGCCGTCACCTCCTGCTGCGCCCGGCCATGCGCACGCATGCACTGCTCTTGCCGAGCTGCCTCGCCCTGGCTGCGCCTTCGGTCACCACCGAGCTCAGCCGCCTCTCCACGCCGCTGCAGCTCCACCTCGCCGAGCCGCCGGCTACTCGCCTCCGGACCGTGCCGCACTCGTGCTCCGCTCCCACCGTTGCCCCACCGAGTCACATCTCAGCCTCGCATCGCCACCACCTCGCGAAATCGCTCAAATGACCTTGCATGCAGAAGCTACTTGTATGAATGGGTTGCTCATGTGATGGTGATTGCAATGGTATGACATGCATCAAGGGATTTGTGATTTTTGGTGGTGATTGGAAGGAGAGATGTTGTGACATGAACATGTACAATGAGCTTGTTTGGGAGTGACACTCTCTGGTTTGAAAGGGGGAGAAATGGGAATGGCAGTGAGTGGGGGGTGCTTCTTAAAGAAAAGAAAGAGTTGGCAGCCTTGCAGATGAAAGGGGAAGGGCTACTGTTTGGCTGGGGAAAATGGCAGTGGGAAGGTTGTGTATGATATACCAATTGGAATTTTTATTTTATATTTAAGATTACCGATTTCCAGCTTCGCAAGGTATTAAAAACCAAAAATTGAATCTTCAGTTTAATTATTTAGATGCGGTTGTTTAATCCTTGGTATGAGTTGAAATTTTCAATTTTGGTTTGGATCTGAGTATAATTTAAAATTGGTTTAGAATTCATAATTTGTTTTTATATTATTCCCATAATCTTTTACGAACACCATTAAATTTTTTTTTTACTTTGCACATTATTTTCATTATATTTATTTGCATGCAACAAAACTCAAAAGGTTTCAAATAAATATTCGGAAGAAATTTGAATGCCAGCAAAATGCAAGAAAAGTGTTAAAATTTTCACATTTCCGAACATCTGAATTTGGGATGTTACAAACCTACCCCCCTTAAATGAATCTCGACCCCGAGATTCCGGTAGAGTTGAAAGAAAGGAGGTGGGGTTATACTAGCTAGCAATGGGTTTCGGGGTATTGCTTAACATATAGTTCCTTAGCTCCTCAGGGAGATCAAGATCTGCACATTAGGGGTTAACACGTGGAGAAGTCAAAAGGGAAGAGAGAAAGCTTGTTCTTCTGGATAAGTCGTAGACTTCCAAATACTTGCTCTTTGACGTTGTTGTCTTCACGTCGTAGAATGGAGTAGTTGCATCGTCTATTGGACATATGGTTGTAGAATTTTCATACTAATAGGTGGGTAGCAATGGTCTCTGCCGTAGGGGTAGACAGAAGGGGAGAGGACCTGCACTTAAAGGAGGCAAAAGGGGAGGAAGGAGATCCTTATTCTTCCGGAGAGGTCGTCGTCTTCAGGGTGCTTGCTACTTGATTTTGCCCTTTTTTTGACATTTTATCTCGTAGGGCTACCCCCCTTAAATAAATGACGATTGTCACTAATCATCCATTGTACTCTAGCTGTCTGGGTCATCACGAGATTGGCGGGTGGTCTTCTTCACAGTGATGTTGTTTTTCCTTAAATACTGGAAGGTTGAAAAGTCTTCGCTTCTTCTCGATTGCCCTAGTTTTGGGGTACTTGTTATTTCGTTCCTTTGGATCCGATGGGGTTTTCAGAAAAGGTGAGAGGGAATAGCATGAGATGAGGATTAAATCGCGGAGATAAGGTGTTCTAACCCATTTAACTTTAAAGGAAAATACCCCAGAAGCTGGGGTGATACAGAACCACACAAATTTTAAAGCAAGCTTTTCCTGTGACTGCGAAATAGGACGCCCAAGGGCAAGAGGCAGTGCACAGAGCCAAATAAAATCTTGCAACAATACATCGTCTACTCAGGGAAGGCACACATAATGGGGCACAGGGTTTATCTGCGTAGTCCGTTTAGAACGAAATCACCTTATCTTCACGAACATCTTCGACGTTCCTAACCTTAAAATTTTGGAGTGAGGGTACGAGAAGAGGAACAAAATTTTCCTTTTGTAATTAATAGAAAGAAGTGGAAAGTATTTGGGGGTAGTTTCATTGGTTTTAGCACTCACTTTTTTTGAAAAAAAATGATCCTTGTGGCCAAATAGATTTTTTTTTTCAAGATATCCTAATCTCTTCCAATGCTCAACTATCCATTACTGAATCAAATCACTCCCATATGATTTTTTGTACATAAGGCTTATAATCCAACGGCCTTTATAATTTAACTTCCACTTTTGCAAACTGCACTTAGGCTATCTTTCTTCATTAATTGTTCATGGTATTACTGCCATCTAAAACTCCAAACAGTGAAGGAGATTATTTATTTTATTCGATCCACCAATCATACTCTTCCTATTGTATCATCCATCATTTCATTAATCTAGTCGTGATTATCTAAGTCCCGCATAAATCTTTGACCTTCAATCATATATTTGCGGATTAAATATCATATTTTCACTATGACTGTGTAATCAAAATCTCGGATCCCCTATTGGTCAACTCATTAACTCTACAATCCAATGCAATACTTTACTTTAGATCCACCAATATAATCCTTCCATTTAAGATTTTATTAATCGAATCGAGGTTACCAAATTCTTATATGTGCCTGAATTTCCACCACATCTTTATAAATCCAATCTCAAGTTCGTCAATCGCCAATTTTATCAGCTTTCCAATCCTATGACGATCTAGCCTTCCTTATTTAGATCCGCTAATGACGTTCGTATCGTGAACTCCTAATAATCCAGTCTTGTGCCATTGATCCAAATCCATAGTTTGCTTCTCCATTGATCAACCTGAATCTTTATTGTCTATCTACTCCTCAATTCGGAATTCTAAGGATTATCCAACAATATCACTTTTAAATCTACCCGTATCATGTGTGTCAAGTCTTCCTAATAATCCAAGATTGTATTCAAAATCATAATTACTCCTCTAGTAACCACCTAAATCTTCAGTGACAACCTCCGAATTAATTCATTATTGTGAACATCTTCCAAAAATAATGTCATTAATCAAGCATATACTCTGATAATTGTTATCATCTCTCCAATTTCTCAAAAATTTATCTAGCAATCAATCATATTCCATTATTCCACTATTGTAAATATCTCCCAAGAATTATGTTATTTATCAATGTTGTTCTCCCGCAATTATTTTTATATTTCTTATTTCTCCAAGAATAACTTAATTCACCCATCTAGTCCATCTAATCCTTTCCGTTAGGCTCCACCAATTTTTTTTGTCTTCCAACTTTCACTCTATTGTTTTCTCCAAAAATAAGACAATCTTTGATATCAAGCTTCAAGGTTAAGCACCATGACTCTTGGCCTTAAGTGCGTTTTCATAGAAAGCTTACAAGAGAAGTACTAGATCTTCATCACTTTGAATTTGGGTAAGAGCTTCAGAAGTAAAATGGCTAGGGCAGCATATGGATGAGGGAGAATCATCTAAGAGAGATGAGAATGAGTGATACAACTTATATTTTTCGAAATAGATTTTGAAGAAATAATTCTAGTTATGAAACTAACGACCATGCTAACTAGGTCACGACCTGCAGTCGATATGCTCTGATACCATCGCTGTAGGAGCCCAGATATTAACATCCGGATTCCTCTGTGATTTTCTGCACTATTCCCTGGATCAGTAGATAGTGCTCACAGTTTACAGTTCTGAATATCAAAATACATATCATGCGAAAGCGTAAATGTAATAGTAAACTTACTCATGGGCCGATTAGGCCGAAATCATTAAATTGCAGCAGCGGAAGAACGAAGCACACAGGTGGGACCTTCAGGACATGCCCACAGGCAGCCAACTGGAGGTTTGCGACCTAGCCCTTGACATCTTCATCTTCTCGGCCAGCTTGCCCAATCTTGTTGCTGAGGCGAGGTGATTTGATTTCCTGATTCTGAATTTTGTCGCAAAAGCGAGCATGAGCACTCCGACCCCGTGCTCCGCGAGCCAATACACAGAATGCAATTAAATAGTATGCATGGCTTAACAAAGGAAGGCTCGGGTTATTTTATTTTTGCGTAGAGTGCTTTTGAATACAATTACTTAAAATCCCTAAGACCTAGCAGTTTGAACCAAATCATAATGTACAAGGAAATGCATTATTAATATCGATTCAGATTCCATCCACCGTTACATGGCATCTGCACCATATAGCAATTTCTTCAGCGTTATAGCCGCTTAACTTACCACTGGGACGACACCCAGGACAATTCCAAACCAGGGCAGTCCTTCGCCCTTCAAGTTTCCCATTCCCAGTTTCCAATGTTTTTAAAACAGAACTATATCCAGTTAAGTTCCCATGTCTGCCCATGACCGTGGGCTCGGCTATTCGAATAGTTTTGACTCTGCAGAGTTTGTACACTTTCACCACAAGAGATGATCAACTCGTTGCCCCACACGATTCCTTAGTCATGTGGTTGAGCAGATCATCACAGTGACTTTTCAAAATATCTAGTCCTTTCTTTCATCTCACATTATGGGTGACCGCCCATTTGCGATGGGTCCCATCTGTGCGCGGGATGTTTTCCCCAGACTCTAACGCAGCTCGGGCTTCTACTTCCCGCAACGTTAGGAAAGCGGGAAAACTTCACCCCCCACTGGTGTCCCTTCAGGCCCCCTTGCCATAGCATAACCCCATCAATCCACTACCAGTGAGATGAGTCCGGGATTTCGATAAGTCTACTTAGCCAAGTTGTATTTTACAGACTTATGGTTGTACTGTTTTACACGGGTTGACATGACAAGATTCAGTCCTTAGTGGTATCTGGGCGGTTCTACCACAAACCACACTCTCGTGCACCACTGCACCATACCCCCGAACCATCCGCCCAGATATTTAAGCATGTTGGGGTTTTTGGAAACATAAAATAATCATATCCAACATTTATCAGTCATTACCACCATGACTGCCCAACCAACTTTTCTTATTCTCAAAAGTGATGCTTGGGCGCTCTCGCGCCCATGAGTATCTAAACAATACTACGCATGGCATATAATTACGGACTTATTTTCGAAAGGTCACTATTATAATTTGTGCTAGGGCGACAATATTCACATGTTCAAATATTTCAAAGGAGGGGTAATATTAACCAAGTACACAATGAGATATAACTAGAATCTTAAAATGACATGTATTTGCATATAACATAACAGCATGCAATTTGATAATTTAAACAAAAGTAATTTGCAGAAAACGTAGGTTCAACATGATCAAAGTATTGACTCGCCTGGCGCGATTCACCGCGGTCTTGAGCTCACACGATGCTTTCTCTTAAGCTTTTGGTATTTATCTTTACCTCGAGCTTGATCTCGCTTGATCCAATTAGTCTTCACGACTCCCAATTTCTAATTACACTACAAACGACCGAATCCAAATAAAAGCAAATAACTCAAAAAGATACAAATAAATCCGAATAATTCAAATGGCCGATTTTAATTTAATTTATACATTTATTACGATTTGAGAATAGAAGGGTGATTCGGTTTAGTGTGCTGCAAACACAGTGATAGCTGGATTTGAGTGAGAGAACAAGTTATCTGAATAGCTTTACCGTGAGGGAAAATTTTAGGATAATAAGAGTTCAAAAGTGAGGAAGTATCTACAGGAATTATTTGCTTTGGAAAAGAAATGGCCAAATATAGCCGATTGGAGAAATGCGAGGTTTGATCTTTTTATTACTAACTTCTTTTATTATTTTCGTATTTATCAAGGAAGTTCCATGAGTTAGGTAGACCTATGTATCGATGTATGAGTCTGGCTGGGTATGTATTCCTTGCAACTTAGGTTATGGTAAAGGCATACTGGACTAATGGATGAGATCTGTACTTATTCTATAAATCTTTTAGTCAAAAGTATTATAACACTTGTCCAAAAAGCTAGGTCTAGGAATTTCTTATATTAGAACTTAAGTCTTTTAAATCATAATTTCCGACGAATCAATACAACCCACTTTACTCCCTTAACTTTAACTTGGATATATTTATTAAGTTTTTAGAATAATCTCTGATATAGGCTTTTACTTACTAATTAGATTAAGATAAATAGCAAAGGCTCAATACTTATTCATATATGGTAATTGATTAAAATTTAAACCTCTAATAATCCCATTATCATATTTTACGTATCTTCATTCATAGCTAAGCTAAGTTTAAGTTGAATTAGGGATCCACTCCTATGGGTCCTAACTTGTTATATATACAATTATGCTCAATACTATTATGTACTAGAGCTAGTGTTAAGATTTAATTAATGTCACTATTATTAGCTTGCTCATACTTTAACTATTCTTAGGCTTAGCTCTATCTAATTTAGATTTATTTGTCTAAGTAAAGGTTACTATACAAGGTAATAAAATATATCGCTGAGACTTGTTTAATGGTAGTATGATAAATATTAGGGCATAAATGTTTATATTCTAATTAAGGGTAATCTTTATTAATTTTGGATATTTAATCAAAATCATTTTTCTTTATTAATGCCTTAGCCAATGTGTAGGTTTGAAATAAAGGATGAGAGCACCATTAATCATATATGACAACTAATCCACATTTAAATATTAGCTAATCTGGTTTTATTTACCAATTAAATTCATTAGCTTCTCTAAACTATTCTCTAATTTAATTTGAGTATTATAGTCGACAAAGAATTCTTATCATTGCTAGGGTATAGAGTTAACATTTATGTTTTAACTATGTGATGGCTAGTTCTATCTCTTTTACTAAAATACATGGGTGTATGATTTGCTCTTTAGGAAGTTTTCATTTGCTAAATCATTAATCCATGAAAGCATAACCTAAACAAGATTTTACTCAATTTCTCAATATGCCCTTGATTAATAGTTAAGCTTTAAAGCAAATATGCTAAGCACATTGGTTGCTAACATATGTTGTTTGATCTATGATTAATCATTTATTAAGCTCATCTTTATTTATGCCTTTAATTAATATTTAGATTAGGGTAAGTAATAAAGGCACATTACCTATTCATATGTGTAATTAACCAAAGATTAATCCTGGATAATCTCATCTACATCCTAATAAAATTTGTTGGCTTCCATGGATTAACTCCAATTTTTTTTCCTTGATTTTTTATTAGCTGAAACAGATTAGCCAAAAATTTAAATGAGCTCTAAAAATCTTGGTTTCAGTTCCATTGACTAGATTTTGAATTTAGATAAATTTAGAAATTTGATTCATTCAATTTAGAGTTAAAATGAGTAAGCTACGTCTTTTTAAAGTTCGCTGTTGAATTAAATCCGAAATAAAATCAGATTATGACAGTGGGACCTACCTCCTTTTTCCTTCTTCTCTTTATTTCTCTCTCCTCTTTTTTTTCCACCGATAGCACTGGCTTATTTCCTCCTTCCTATCTTTCTTCCTCACTCCTTAGTCTTTATCTCTCCTCCATTGCTCTTCCTCATCTCTCTCTCCTGCCCGACCACACCAAGCCGGGCAGCCGCCTCGGCATCCTCACCCCCAGCTGCTTCCGCCCCGGCGCCGCTCCTCCACGTCGTGCCAGCTCCGGCCCCAGCACTGCGCCATGGCGTCGCCTCCACGCCGCCTCGCCGGATCGGGCTTCCAGGCGCAGCTCCGGCTGCTGGCCGCCAGCGCCTGCCTCCCAGCTACTGCTCGGCGCCGCCGCTCCGCCTGGCTACTCCTTCGGCTCGTCGGCCGACGCCGTGCGGCGCGCTCCTCGGCCACGCCTGCTCCTCCGGCCGTCACCTCCTGCTGCGCCCGGCCATGCGCACGCATGCACTGCTCTTGCCGAGCTGCCTCGCCCTGGCTGCGCCTTCGGTCACCACCGAGCTCAGCCGCCTCTCCACGCCGCTGCAGCTCCACCTCGCCGAGCCGCCGGCTACTCGCCTCCGGACCGTGCCGCACTCGTGCTCCGCTCCCACCGTTGCCCCACCGAGTCACATCTCAGCCTCGCATCGCCACCACCTCGCGAAATCGCTCAAATGACCTTGCATGCAGAAGCTACTTGTATGAATGGGTTGCTCATGTGATGGTGATTGCAATGGTATGACATGCATCAAGGGATTTGTGATTTTTGGTGGTGATTGGAAGGAGAGATGTTGTGACATGAACATGTACAATGAGCTTGTTTGGGAGTGACACTCTCTGGTTTGAAAGGGGGAGAAATGGGAATGGCAGTGAGTGGGGGGTGCTTCTTAAAGAAAAGAAAGAGTTGGCAGCCTTGCAGATGAAAGGGGAAGGGCTACTGTTTGGCTGGGGAAAATGGCAGTGGGAAGGTTGTGTATGATATACCAATTGGAATTTTTATTTTATATTTAAGATTACCGATTTCCAGCTTCGCAAGGTATTAAAAACCAAAAATTGAATCTTCAGTTTAATTATTTAGATGCGGTTGTTTAATCCTTGGTATGAGTTGAAATTTTCAATTTTGGTTTGGATCTGAGTATAATTTAAAATTGGTTTAGAATTCATAATTTGTTTTTATATTATTCCCATAATCTTTTACGAACACCATTAAATTTTTTTTTTACTTTGCACATTATTTTCATTATATTTATTTGCATGCAACAAAACTCAAAAGGTTTCAAATAAATATTCGGAAGAAATTTGAATGCCAGCAAAATGCAAGAAAAGTGTTAAAATTTTCACATTTCCGAACATCTGAATTTGGGATGTTACAAGGCCCTAGTCCTTCTGTACCTTCCTCCTCGCCGTGAACATCGTGCCGCCTTTTTTCCTCCTTCGCCGGAGATGAGCGTGAAGATGAATGGAGCAGAGGCGGCGCCGGCGAGGTGGCTTCGCGCGCTCTCCCTGCTCGACCAGGGCTACGAAGGGGGCTGCCACTGCAGAACAAGCCTATCATATCAGCCGCACACCCCGAGCTCATTGTCCTTGTACAGGAGGAGAGCCTCGGAGCGTTCGACGTCGGCGAGGACATTCGATGATCAGCCGCTGTTTCGTAGGCCTGCGTAGAGACCGACACCGGCCACAGTGGCGAATGCGCAGGCGACATCGACCACGAGCAGCTCCCTGCAGCAGCGACGACGTCCCAACTGAAGCTGTTCTTGCTAGAGACCGACGATGAGCTCATGTCATCACCCTGAATTATTAATTGCTGATCCAGCTGCTTTCTTGCATTTGCATCGTCCCTGCTCTTCTGAAAGCTTACCACCCTCTTCCATTTCTTGGCACTGACCGCTACCGTAGAGCGGAGCTTGGATTGCGCTGACTGAGCAGCAGCTCGCCTGAGGAGCTCCCTCATCCTGGACACGATGGCCTTCTAGCGGTCGGTGATCCTCCTCTTCGACTCCGGCGCAGCGCCCTCGCTCTTCGCTTCCGAAGACGGCGGCGCGGGCGCGGCGGCCGGGAGGCGCTCGGGCGACGGCGCGGCCAGATCCTGGCGTGGCGAGGCCGGCACGGATCCAGGTGGGGGAGGCGGCGACCCGGCGCGGAGGCGGCCGGATCTGGCGGGGACGGGCGGATCCGGCGCAGAGGAGGCCGGATCTGAGGCGCGGCGGCCGGATCTAGCCGGATCGGGCCCGGAGGCGGCGAAGACGTCCGGAGAGGAGCCGAGAGCAGAGGCCGGCGCGGGGCGACGAGGCCAGATCCGAGCGGCGAGGGCCAAATCCGGGACGGCGCCAAGGAGGAGCGGGCGGATCCGGGCGGGAGGCGGCCGGAGACGACCGGATCTGGCCCAGAGGCGGCCAAATCCGAGCGGCGCCAGTCCGGCGGCGGCCTGAGGCGGCCCGATCTGGTGATGAGGACGACGGCGAGCACGAGCGCTGGAGCGGGTGACGACGCCGCGAGATCGACTGCTCCGATGGCCGGGAAGAGGTGGCCGCCCCCGGGATTAGCTCCCCCCGGGGGCAGCAGCGGAGGAAAGAGAGAAGCACTGACCTGGTCAGTTGAAGAGTGATGGCCTTGAGTCCATGAAGCAAGCATATTGTAGAAGCACATGGGCTTGTTTGCTTGTTTCAGTGCCAATTGATGCCCAAAAGTGTTTGGCGACAACTCTTCCGCACCGTATGCAACTACATATGTGCACACACGATGGCAAATTTTAGCTCATTCCTTAGAGCACTGCTGCACTTAATTAACAAACATATGTAACGAAACTACTCCAACAAACCTCAACTTATACTGCTGTTTATCCAATGTAATCAGATCTCTATCTATGCAGAGTTATCATTTGATTACAGCATGGGCGACAATCTTCTTATCTCGCACTGACCGCCGTATCCAGCCGCGCGCTTGGTTACTGTTGTTGCTTCGACTCTGCTGTTTGAGCAGATCGATCTACTTTGAGCATGCTCTTGCCCTTCTCCAATCTATTATTTTTCCCTTTTGCTCCAACGACATCATTGTCAGATGAACATTCTTTCTGCTACCAGGACGTTGTCCTCCCTCCAGTCGGCCTCCTCTCTTCAGATCCAACATTTGTGGTTCCTTCTCATCTATCTAAACCACTTCCCCTCTGCTCTGCACGTGGTACCCCGTATCCACCTCCTGCGTTTGACTTCGCCACTGCCTGCTTATCGTTTTCAATCCCATCGTTCTCGACTTTGAGTTCAACCTCTGCCGCAGGCGCAGCCATCTGATTCTTCTCCACCGGCTTGTATCTCCTCCCGCCATGGCCTAGGCCTCATGCCCCTATGTGATTTACGCGTGTACTGTCTCCTTGCTCTTTTGTCCATACCTCTATTCGCTCGCTGTTTAGTCGGTTTGACCACCTAATGCAAACTCATGTTGTGCACGTAAAGGCAGTTTCGGATTTAGGCATTGCATATACCAACATCTCCTGATCTCTAGCCTCTAGGTGGTTTGCGTGCTAATATATTGTTGTAAAAGGAATGTAGAACTCTAGTATGTTGGGATTTCATCCGACTCAATCCTGGGCTACTACCTTATTTGATTATGCACGCGAGCAACATGCGTGTGGCAAAGATGTACATGTACGTCTGAGTTACAATACTTTTCTTATTCCCTTTGGAAAATAGGAAATAAATCAAAAACAATTTGATTATACTTAATACTTGCTCTTTTTTAATTAATTTGATTGTACTTAATATTGACTTTTTCTTTTAATCTGAGCCGTTATAACTCTAAGCCATTATAACTCGGATCCATCACGATAGATGGCTAGATCTTTTTTATTAACATGGGAGCTTTCTCAGAATGTCTAATTAGTATAGATATAGATAGATAGATAGATAAATTTGATTATACTTGATATTGAATTTTTCTTTTAATTTAAGCCGTTATAACTTGAGTCCATCATGATAGATGGCTAGATCTTTTTGATTAATGTGGGAGCTTCCTGAGGATGCCTAATTAGTATAAGATATAGATAAATAGATTACATCACAGCTACAAACAACTTACGACATGGGAGCAAGTAGGTCATAGAACTTGAGAATTGCTCAAATGGGTCATATAACTTGTTCAAGTGATGCATAACGAGTCAAAATTATACATGGTGACACATATGGCACTGATTAAGCATCCACGTCATCCACCCCACCTTCCCCTCCCCCCAACTCTTTTCCCTCTCCTCTATAACCCCGACCACTACCTCCATCGTCATCATCAATTCAGATCTAATGGTAATTGGTGGATATGCGATGAGGCCTAGCATTGTTGTTAGCTAGCTCTCAGCTTGGAGGCTTGCTGACTGTGGAGGCTAGTAGTGGCTAATGTGGAATAAGTGCTCTGTAGCCAGCAAAAGGTGTCTCTCGCTGTGGACGTGCTCAATGACGACGACAGTGACATTAAGATTAACTATGCCCGCCTCATACATATCCTCGTGTACGAAAAAGGCAAGATGCACATATGGACGGTGTGGTCGTATGTGATCAAGATGTAATTGTTGTCGTTAAAGTTGGGAATAAAGAACAGAGGTGTAGTGATACAGATAGAGGGGGAAAGAGGTGAGGTGGATGACATGGATGTCGAATCAGCGCCATCTTATGTACATCCACCACGTCACAAGTTAGGTGACTTATCAACTCTTAAGTTTTACTATTGGTTGCCTTCCTTTTGGTTTAGGCTTATTGGCTTTTGTACGTGCTACAGTAACTCGCTTTTAAACGATGCGTCTTTTTAAGATGGAGTTTACAAGTAGATTGTAGTAGAAACTGTACCAAGTTCAGCTATATCACTAAAATTATATATAACTATTTTTTTATATAATGCACTCATGAACAGATAAAATTTAAAATTTTAAATAAAAAAAAATCAAAACCATAGCCTTAAGAAGCAACCGCTACTGCATCCGCCACGTCGCAAGTTGTAGTTCCTTGTCGAAATAGAGCGCGACTTGGGCGAGTCCAAGAGTGGAGGGGGATGGAGAGAGGCTGGAGGGGTTCGTTTTTTCAACTCTCCCCTCCCACCACCACCACCTACCCACCCAGGCCGCGGCAGCAGCGGCGGTACGGCTCCCCCTCCTCAGATTCTTGTTTGATCTTGACGTTTGTTTATCTCATGTATTCTGGCAATCAATAGGCGCTCCTGACCAATCGACCTGTTTCTTGTTCTTTCTTCTCATGTTTGTGTGATTTGATTTGGATTTTTTAGGGAATTTTTCGGGCCGGATTTAGTTTGGGTGGATTTTAGGCTGTTTCTTCCCTCTCCGGTGCTTTTACGGGGTTCGCGTGATTCTTGCGTGTTCAGGGTTTAGGCTGCGAGCCTGCGACGATGCTCATGTAGTGTGATTTTGGGGCTCTGTCCCGATCTCCTTTGTGCAGCTGGTGGGTGTATTTCACTTTCCATGTTTAGATGCGGACTGGAAGAGCTGGTTAGGATTTCGGATTGGTTTCGATAAATTTCCAGATCGAGTTTTATCCGGGGGGTCACTTTACCAATTTCAGCTTCTTCGTACTTGGAGGCGGCTGGAATTTTGGTGTTAGGATTTCCTCTTGAAATGTTGTTAGACGTAGCTCCCACGTGATTTGTTACTATTTAGAGTTCTGATTGTGCCGTTTGATTGATTGGATAAACGGTTGGGTTTGATCAGATGGGTATGGTGATTTGGGGATTGAGGTGAAGATGCTGATAAACGAGCAGTGGTTCATTTTGTTGCGGTGAGGGGTTGGACTGTGGGACATTTTTAGAGTTTGAACAGATCTGGAACAAAGTTTAGCGAATCATTACATGTATGAATTGGCTTAGTGCTCATTAGCAGCACATAGCCTAATGCTATTGTAGAAAAGGATTACGTGGATTGATTGGATACATTGGTATGTCTGTACTGCATCGTAGACTAGCGTAATCCTGTTGTGTATTGATGGAAATGTTAAGTATGCCACTTTGTTGGGTATGGAAAATATATGCAATGTTTAGGAAGGAGGAACTTGGAGCTAATCCGTCTGCTTCTTGATGTCATACAGGTTGTAATGAAAAGTTGCACTTGTTAGAATTAGGAGTTTTGCTAGGAAGCTCGACATGGGTTCAGGAAATCTGATGATGAAGAAGGTGGTGAGGCCCAGCTCTTTTGATCTGGACATACAGCTTGATAAAAGTTGGACGGAGGATGTTACTTGCCCAATCTGTCTAGATTACCCTCACAATGCGGTCCTACTGAGGTGCACATCTTATGAGAAGGGTTGCAGGCCATTTGTCTGTGATACAGACCAGACCCGCTCAAACTGTCTTGAGAGGTTTAAAGGTGCACATGAGCTTCCTGCCAATGTGAAAGTTTCATCTATAGCTGTGGCTCATCTTGATAGCATTCATATTGTGTCATCTAATGCAAACAACCGCCCAAGTTGCCCATTGTGTAGAGGTGATGTTATTGGATGGATTGTTATCAGTGAGGCTCGTCTGCATCTTGACCAGAAGAAAAGATGTTGTCAAGAGGATTGTTGCTCGTTTGTTGGTAATTTCACCGAGCTTCAGAAGCACACACAGCAAAACCATCCAGATTCACGCCCTTCAGAAATTGATCCGGCTAGGCAAGTTGATTGGGAGAACTTCCAGCAATCTTCCGATATTGTAGATGTCCTGAGCACAATACATGCACAAGTTCCTAATGGAATTGTTCTGGGAGATTATGTCATTGAGTATGGGGATGATGAAACTGGAGAAGACTATGAAGTTTTCCGCAGGGTTAGGAGGAACTGGTGGTCTTGTATTTTTTGTAAGGCATTTTGTGGATCATCAAGAAGCCGAAGAAGAGCAAGGGAAAGAGGAGGCAGTGGAAGGAGGAACAGCAATCAGGCTCATCCGGAAAATTTTAATCTTGAGGTTCCCACACAATCTGTTGAGGGAAATCAGATTTGATGGAATTGATGATGAATACAGTCACGGGGGCTTTACCTAGTATTGCAACACCTGGATGAATGACCAGTTTCCATTACAGGTCTGTATACACAATCGGCTTTGAATTATCCCCATAGTTCTTGGAGCTATATTGTTGCAATTGTGTAAAAACCAAGAACCACATGCCCCTTGAGTCAAAACGTACACAGTCATACGACACATGGTAGTCCAAAAAAACCTTCACAGACATGTAGAAAGCTTAGAATACAAACATACTGTCGTTTTGTAGTCTTCCTGGTGTACTTACTTTTTATAATACCTACCTGAGCTGGTGAGTTATGAATTAAAAAATAAAGCCTTTTTTTTTTGCATTTCTTACTCTTTTGGCATGTTCCCTACTTTTCTCTTGATGGAAATGTGCAGTATGAATGCTTCCCTTGGATAACTACCTTGTTTTCTATTTATTACATGTTCATGAGCTAGCTGTTTAGGGTATGTTTATTTAGGAGCGGATAACAAAACTTTGTATGAGGATTTTATGGTGTAAAATGTGCATGCACAGTACAACACTGAAAGCTTGAGGTCACCAACGCTAGAATTTTGATTTCATCCTTGGGAGAACATTTTGAGTCTGCCCTTTAAATCCAGCGTGAGCTGTTGATTATATAATTTGCGTTTTTATTTAAATCTGCTCCAAATTCTGTTTTTTATCCAACCCTGGCTCTATTTGATATATGATGCTTTCCTGATGGATCCAGGGATACAAGATATGGACGATGATGTGTGTACTAACAGAATCAGCTATTAAAAAGGGATTCATAACCGTTATGTGATGCAGCGATCATCAGAACCATCATTATACTTCTTCTCATTTCCATTTCTTTTCAGCCTCTGTCATTGCTAGGTGCTGCCCCAGCTTAGTTTGCATATAAAGTAGCAACAGAACTCTCCATTGTTCATTTGCAACAGGTTTCATCATTCTAGTTTCATTTTATATATATTTAGCACCCATCTCGTTAGCAATGTTGGTGATAAAGTTTGTTTGGAAATGCTGCTCGGATGTGGCAAACTTTCACAGGAAATGTCCAAAACACACTTCAATTCATTCCAAGGGTTTGCTTGGAGACATTCTTTGTATCACGTAATCAGCAGGGCAGTTGTTAACGGTTTTCAGTTGTGCAACGCAGATGTGCACGGATTGTGTTCTCCTGAGAAAACATGGGGCACATGTTTGTTAGTTTTGATCTTGTGGCAGCCACAAGTTCAAGCTTCCCAGACCGCTTCAGACAAGTGTATGGGAAGCTACAGGTGCAACGCTAGTGCTTCACTGAAGGATACGGATGCAAAGTTGTTCTTTGCTTGTGCTGGTAGCATTAGCGTCTCCTGATGAGCACTTCCGTGTTGGGAGGCACTGAAAACAGCTAGCAATCAATCAGAGATTGCTTCGTTTCCATCCATTTGTATGCATTTGTTATGGTTCAGATTTGTACGTGTGGGCATCTCTGTTTGACCCTACCATCTGCCTCAGTTCTAAATTCATCGTGTATAATACACGCTTCATCGTGGTGCGATATGGGCCCTGTTTGGATATGCTTATCTGAGAATTGATTTTAATCTAATCAAGATTTTCTGATAAGTCGCGATTTGAAGAATCAAGAATCGTCGTGGTGGAAGAAACGACCCCTCGGGCTCGCGGTACAGGATTATGGATTCTCAGTGCAAATGCCGATCTTTCCCACCGCGGCGGTTGAAAGAATCGAAAAATAATTAAAGCGTTTAGGTGGGATTCTCGTTTAATTCTACTCAGAATCGGATTTTAAGTGTATCCAAACAGGGCCATGGTCTATGATCGAGCGTTGCCTTCGTGTCAGAGCTTCATTTTTTTTAGATCTTGCTTCTGTTAGGACGTAGCCTAACCAAGTTAGTAATGTACATGACATGATACCGTCCGTACAAATTCTTTTGATTAATTTTCCTCACATTCTCTGTCATTTGATACCGCCCTTGGCATTAACATAGTGTGGCTCTTTTCGGTTTTTGGTTGAGTCTAATGGCAACGGCTGATAGCTTTTAGTGTTAGTACAGTGTCTATGTAAATAAATTGAATATTAGTAAATTAATAAATTGTTTAAAAAAAAGTTGTCCTGTAAACACTTCAAAAAAACAATGAAGAAGTCGTTTTGTTTATTTGTTTAGAGAAGTTATAAATTAAAAATTAAAAAGGATAGGTCATGTTTTGCTTATCTTGATCTGTGGAGTGCCAGATCGATTTCTATTTGGCAGACGGTGATCCCAGAACGGGCCAAACTCTGTGGGTAGGGTAGCACTGCACTGCACATAGTTTTCCTGCGACAAATGTACGTGGCAGTGATGGAAGGATTTGGGCCGGAGGCTGAAGACGCCACGCCACCACGTCGGTTGAGACCTGAGACGTTCCGGGGCAGCCCATTCTCGCGGCCCACGGGAGGGTTGGGGAAGTGAACAAGCCCACGGCGGGCCCGGGCTGTATTGGAGCAGAGAACAAAAGCCCCTTCTCCACCGGGACATCAAGCCCGCGAACATCCTCGTCGGCGACGGCGGCGACGTGGTGAAGATATGCGACCTCGGGCTGGCCATGTCGATGAACGCGAAGCCGCCGTACGAACCGGCCGGCGCGCTCTGGTACGAGGCGCCGGAGATGCTCCTGGCGAAACCGGACTACGACGAGCTCGTGGACGCCTGGTCCCTCGGCTGCGTGATGGCGGAGCTCCTCGTCGGCGCGGCGCCGTTCCGGGGCCAGAACGCGATCGACCAACTCCTGAGGATCTTCCGCGTGCTCGGCACGCCAGGCTACAATATGTGGCCGGGTTTCGCGTGGCTGCCGCTCGCCGCCGCGGTGCCGCAGCCGCGAACTCCGCACCACAACCGGCTGCGCGAGCCGTTCCCCGAGGAGCGGCTATCGCGCGACGGGTTCGAGGTCTTGAGCGGGCTGCTCACCTGCAACCCCGAGAAGCGGCTGTCGGCGGCCATTGCACTCCAATGTCCGTGGTTCACGGACTCCGACGACGCCCCTGCCGACGCAGAAGAAAGCGTGCTTCACTGCTATTCCGGGTGATGATCGTTGCGCTGCCATTGCCGACCAGACGGAAGGAGGCATACAAGTGATATTCCAGTGATTGATCAATGTGTATTCTTTCGTCTTTCCAACAGGTAATATAAATTGTAACGCGCATCTTGGTCTCTCTCTGTTAAGGCCTTGAGATAATGCAATGATCTCTTTTGTGCTGTTTATTCATTACTGCTATTTGGATTGAATTTTCCTGCACCTTCTCGTTCTAATTCTGATTTGTTGTAAGCTATCAGTGCGATGTTATCTCTATGATACTACTATTATCGTACGAAAATTTTGGTATGCTTAAGGTAAAGTGATGAAAAGCGCCTCGTTTGTACTTTGCAGGACTAGCTATTATGTGGCCGTCTGTTGATCTGCAACCACATGACGAAACTGAAATCAATCTGTAAATAAATGTGTTATCATCAAGTATAATCATAGGGAAAAAAACAAAGAATACTGTTGAGGATGATTGCACACATAGTTCAGCACTGTTGCATGACTAATTGTACTTAATGTATTAATGTGTCGAATGATGATACAACATGTCAAGCAAGAGGAAAACATAACACGGAGCTTAGCTCACCTGACGAACTTGCTACAGCATGCTACATGTTTTACAAAAATAGGATCGATCAAAGATCACCGATGCATCACATCACCATCAAACTGTGCCCCCGAGACGACACCGAGATGCCAAGAAGCATTGTACATCAAAAGATTCAACTATACAACGTAGTTCTTTTGTGTTTTTCCTAACATAATGCATGTCAGAAGCGTCTGAGAATACATAAAATTGGTACTCATTCCACAAGAGTAGCTTATGAACTATACTCATCTGGTAAAAGACCAAACAAACAAGAAAAGGAACATATCACTACCCCTAGACTACATAACGCGAACAACCCCGAGTGAACAGGTTTGATCTACTGTGGCCAATCATCTCTTCCAAGTAAATACAGCTAGCTGCCAAAAGATTCAGTATGCTCATTCAGTGATCCAGTCCTGCCGGTGAAGACAATCAAGCTTCAAACCACATGAAATAATCACATATGTTTTCAAGGAAGCATACTGAAAAAAAAAGTTTGGACCTCAAACTGAGCTGCTAGCCAGAGAGAGCTCATGTATTTCAGTTAGCATCCACTCTTCTCCAGTTTGTCCTCCAAGCACTATCGCCTTGGTTCCTCCAACTACACAGGTGCTGTGACCCCAGGCAAACCGTGGAGGACGCCCAGGAACATTCAGTATCCTCCAGGTAGGCTTTTCTTCAGTTGGATCCAAGAGATAAAGTTGCGACGGCGAGTGAAGACCTGCCACTGATCCACCAAAAATCAAAACTCTTCCCCCAGGTAAGCTCACAGCAACATGATCAAGGCGAGGAGGTGGACCAGCTCCTGCTGGATTTCCCGCCCCAGGCATTCCACTACCAGTGAGGCACCGCCAGTAGGGCTCTTCTTCACTTGAGTCCATCGTGAACACATCACTAGACCGGAGTCGCAGAGGACCACTCTTAGCAAGACCACCAAACATCAGGATTTTCCTGCCACCATAGACAGACATTGAGTGGCCCAATCTAGAAGGTGGTGTCCAAGATGCAGGTACCTCCCTCCACACAGGTTTGTCCATGGTTACATCAAGAAGATATGTATCACTGAGTAGTACACCTGAGTCGGCACAGCCACCAGAAACCACCAACTTCGTCCCATCCAAAGTGCAGGAGCTGTGCCATGAACGTGGAACTGGTGGTGCAACTCCAGGAATCTCACGCCAAGTTGGGTGTTTTGCATCCAAATCCAACATGAATACATCATTAAGCAGGCCCTGCCTTCCACATCCACCAAACACGACTAACCAAGATCCATTTAGGCATGACAGGGTATGGCCCCAGCGGCCTGGAGGAGCTGAGCTTACATTGATATGCCTCCACTCTGGATTGCTGGCATTCAAATCCAACACAAATGTATCATTCATTGGTTGCATGTTAATACCTTCCCCACCAAAGAGAACAACACGGTTCCCTACAGCACAGGCACTGAAGTTGCATCGAGATGGCTCCACTGCACCCCCAACTGTCAATTTCCTCCAGGCAACAGCTTCCAGGGTAGTCAGTTCTCTTGCCAGCCGACCCCAGCCCAATCTTTTTGCAGCAGGCACAGTCTCAAGAGCTCGAGTAGTCTCACTACCCCAAGCATTCTGGCAAACCATTCTCCAAAGATCTTCATTTTTGGTTAAGTGATACAACCGTCTACACACAGAGCTCACAGATGCTATATCTCTTGGTGACAACCTTGACAGGATATTATGACAAAGTACTTCATCAGTGAACTGGAAGAGGCTAGAATATTCCCGGCAGAAGTTGCTCTGCCCTGGCCCCATGGATATGGGTCGGAAAGAGTTATCCGGAGCAAACCGTGTAGATCTCACATGTTCCTTTGTTATTGAGCCAGGCAATGGTCCCAAGTCAACATTGGCATTGGTGAAGAACTGAATGCCCATATAATGAGTTATGGTTTCATCATCTCCATATATAGGGGTCAGATGCAACCTGTTCATCAACGGAGAGCCATCTTTCCTGAAATTTAGCAGATCACCACGGAACTCAGTACCATTGTCTATGCATCTTCGAATCTCAGAAACTACCACAGCATCAACTAGGGGGTGCCTCCTCTGAGCAAACGGCCCTCTACATTGCAGAAACCGGCTGAAAGAGGGGGGAAAGCATTGCATAAGGATGTCAAGAAAAGTAAGTTTAACCACAAATAATTGCATACAAAGTCAAATGATGGCAATAACGACAAATAATTGCATACAAAGTCAAATGATGGCACAGTTCAAAAGATGAGAAATACGTGAAGAAAAGAGCCATATGAACAGAAGAGAGCCATATGAACCACACTTGGAAACAGGATATAATATTTTCGGTTGCCATTGAAATCGGTAAATGCCTTTCCAAATGCATTTTAGCATAGACGAATTTCTGCATCCCAGGAAATTCATATTATCATAAGCACACATCATGACACTAAGGGTCTTGTTTGCTCAGATGTTTTCATTGACAATCCCCAATCCTTATGCGTGTTTTGACATGAACAATGATGTAAAATGTCAGCCAAAAACAACAAATGTTTGTTCCAGAACTTTTTGCTAATGCCACCAGAATTTGAACCTCATGATTTGAAAACGGGAGAGAAAGATGCTTACATTCATATCATAGGGTAAGAATATCTTGGATGAGTTTTTGAATTCATAGAGAGTAAATACGCACGGTCAGGATGGACAACAGTTGTATGGTAGACCATCTTTAAACCTTGTTTCCACAAAGACACAAATCAACCTCACCAACCCAATTCCCAAATGATATCTTCATGTTCATGTTGAAGCAATCATAACGGCGAATGCTTCTTTACAATAAAAACTAATACTATGTTTCCTACTATAATCAACATTTTGGTAAAGTTTTCAAGCTAATGTGTTGGCTTAGGTAATTGTGATATTAATGGAGAAGTGCTAAACTACTGCTAATATATGACAAGATAATCAATTATGTAGAATGCACTGTATGTCCCTAAACTTGCGCGCGCGCGACGCGGGGGGGGGGGGGGGGGGGGGGGGGGGGCTTTTTTACACAAGCATTCTTTTCAGCTTCTAAAAGCTGTTTTTCGGCTTTTCTACAATAACTACCTTTTAAAATGAGTGTCTTTTCAAGACGGAGTCTACAGATTAATTGCAATACATACTGTAGCGACTTCATTTATATTGGCCAAAAACGCACATGAGCTTCTGTTACTCCGTACTCTCTCACGAACAGCCCAAAAGCCATAAGTCGAAGAAAAAAAAACAAACATAATATTGCCATGTGTCCAGTAAGATCTGCACAACGCTTTGACGTCAATAACAAATTAGCAAAGATGACATGTAAGACAATACATGACAAATTAAGCATATGTTTTCTCCCTCCATATCAAAATACACGACTTGCGCACAATTTTATAATCAAGCTTTGTAAACTTTGACAAACAGCTGTTCCAACGATATGTTTGTTCCATCACTGTTGGGGGAGTGGCCCTCACCTGGCCCAACCTGCCCATTGCACCGGGAGGCCAAACAATCGTAAGGCCACGTGACCGGCCTAAGAGGACCGTAGCAAGGGAAAAGACAGTATTGCCCCTCAATTGTAGACCCAGATAGAAGCATTTATGTAAGAAATCTCCTTATGGCTATAAATATAGGCCTTAAGGCGCCATAGGGGGCAGGATCTCTTTTTCAGATAAATCTAGGTAGCACAGATTTCTATCCCCTATCTCCACGGTTTGTAAGGCTCTGGATAGCCCCTTTGTGACCTCCCCGGTATCCCCCTTGTTTACTGTTTTGTCTGTAACCACCATGGTTGTCACGGCGTCGCCTTGTCGTCGCCTTGGCGTCCAGGCGCCGGGGAGGAGACGCCGGGGAGGATCGCCTCGCCTTGCCCAGGTACGTCGTCCGCCCCTGTCTTCTCCGACCGCGCTCCGGCCGCGCCGCCTCCCTCCACCCGCGCAGCCTCCCTCCCGCCGGCGACGGCGCCTCCACCCGCGCCGCCTCCCTCCCTCCCGCCGGCGACGGCGGCTAGGGTTAGCAGATCGGGCGCAGATCGGGCGCGGGGAGCTAGAGGCGGTTGGGGGAGGCGGCGGCGGGGAGAGGAGTCGACCGACGGGGGAGACGGAGAGTCCGAGAGAGGAAGTCGGGGAGACGGAGAGTCCGAGAGAGGAAGTCGGGGGGAGACGGAGAGTCCGAGAGAGAGAGTCGGGAGACAGCGCAGGGTATGAGTTAATATATTAACTCACCGTTTGGCGAGACAACGCAGCGGCGGAATGGAACATAACCGTTCGGTGTATACAGCGTCGATAATACGCAGTGTAGCCGAGGGTTCGCCTAGGCGTCGCCGTCTCCTCGCCTAGACGTCGCCTAGGCGTCCTGGCGCCTACGAGGCGCCGTGGTCGCCGATTACGCCGTGACAACCATGGTAACCACAACAATCACATAAAGCAGTACCACTATATTTGTCTTCAAAAGTACATCCACAATCATAATTATATAGTTGATAGTTAATACTAATATGTTTTAACAAAAAACAACGGCCAAAGTTTAATATTGAAGATCACGCACAAACAATCTGGGCTTTATTTTTTAAAAACAGATGAGTAGCATTTAAATGTCCATTAAAACATGGGTCCCTCCCTTCCTCTTTGGAAGTTCTTTGCCATATGCAAAAAGAGAAAAGAAAAAGAAAGAAAGAAAATAAAGAAAGAAAGAAAGAAAGAAAAAAAGCATTACAAGGCAATAGTATGTAAGGATATGCTACTAAAGCACAAAGCACATAAAAGAACTTCAGGATCTGAGATGTCGTCAAGAAAAAACAAATCACTCCTGCAAGATCATCATTTTCCTATCTCCATGCATATCTTAATTTTTTGAGCTATTATTCATTTTCATATACTACTTTTCTTTGTTCTCCCTTTCGTGTTATGGCCTGTTGGGGTTCTTTCATTTAGGCTAACTATGAAATCCCTTTTCACAACCTGTACCGACTCTAGAGCTATCATCATTTTCAGGGTTCCAGAAATCGCTCCTAGGTGCCGCCTAGGCGTTCGGCGGTGGCCCGGCGCCACGAGTTCGGCCAAGGCGACGGGCTAGGCGGGAGGGCCAGCTAGTGGTCAAAGCTGGTCCTTGGCAGCGCTCTGCGGCTATAGGCGAGGCGGCGTGAGGCGTTGCTGAGGCAGGAAGATAAGAAGGCACAACGGCTGACCGCCCTCACGCCATCTAGATCCAGTCGTCGCGCTAGGGTTCGGGGCTTCGGGCTCCCGCGTCGTGCCACCCCGCCGCCTCTGAATCGCAATCTCCGCCGACAAGTCGACCTCGCCACTGTCGAATCAAGGTCGCCGCCTCCGAATCGCCATCTCCTTCAAGCGGCGACCTAGGGCCGAGCCGAAGGGGAGGCACCGGGAAGCCGTGGCCAAGCTGCAGAGGGGTGGGTCAGCCATGGATCTAGCTGGATCCCGGTAGAGGAAGCCAGAGGGGAGGTTGGGCCATGGTGGCGAGAGCCGGGAGAGGGAGAGCCAAGTCAGGCCGAGCTGGGGGGGAGGCGGCCGAAGGCGCAGGAGACCGGAGGCGGAGGAGGCCAGGTTGAGCGCAGAGAGCTGATGCGGCGCAGGGAGCGGCTGACGGCGTGAAGGGGAGCCAGAGGGAGGGCTGGCCGGAGAAGTTGCCAGGAGAAATGGGGAAAGGCAAGAAAGAGAGGAGGAGCACGAGAAAAAGTAGGAAGAAGAGGAAAAATGAGTGGTGGGGGCATTCAGCTGAACAGTAGGGAAGAGAGAGACTACTAGAGAGAAAAAGAAAAAGAGAGAATAAACACATGCAATAAAATTATTCATCATAAATATTTAATGCTAAGCCTACCAGTGAATGCTTCTTCAGGTAATTATCCTTCTATCTTGCTCAATCTGCTCATGTCTTGCTTCTTCAGATAATTATCCTTCTATCTTGTTCAATTTGATGCATAATGCTCGCTTAATTCATCATATTATTCTTGTTCTAGACTTATCTACACCATAGCTAAGCTGGCCGGGGCACCGCTTAGTCACCGCCTAGTCCGCCTAGGCGCTAGGCGTTGGGCCACCGCCCGTCTAGCGCCTAGCGCTTTCTTGAACCTTGATCATTTTCAGCAGTACAATTGAAAAATGCAAAATACTAGGTTTCTTGCTTACTGTCAGTAGTTCGATCATCGAATACCCAAGGATTCCAGTGGACAGGAGACAAAATTTTACTGAATATTCCCTCCATCCAAGTTTATAGGGTGTATTTTTTACATAGCCTTGTCTATAAATATAGAGTGTATTTCATATTCCAATGCAAAATTAGTGTGATGTTTCCTTTATACTCCTAATAAATATGCAAATTTATTTGCTATTCTCTATATGCATGCATGAAATATAGTGCTTAAATATAATAATTAGGGTTAATCTAGTTATTTTTACTATCTCTTTAGTCTATGTGCCAAGAGAAAATATGCCTTATAAACTTGAACGGAGGAAGTATATACTTTAACTGATCAGGTCCACCCTTTTCTTTCTTAGAGATCATTCCAACAAATAATTTATCAATTTTTATTTGAAGGTGCTAAGTTCCAAAAAAATTCTTTCTCAAAGGATACTACAACATAAGGCCTCAATACATTTAAAAAAACATGCTAACAATGATTTGAACCTCTTACAAACATGGTTTTTACTTTTTTTGTTATTAGTAATATGGTATCATGTCAAATGATCCTAGAATCAAATCAAAATACTATATAAGTATCAGAGTAAAGTCACATACTTGCATGGTATCATTAGAAACAAAGTTACCGAACAAAGGAGGACAACTCGAACACCGTGGTCTCAAAACTAGCATGACAGCCCAAGATGCGGTTAACTAATTCTAATCTAGAGTGAATAAAACCTCAAGATACAGTCCACGTTCAAAATTTTTTGATTAGGCAAACCTCCCCCAGATCACGATGCAAAACATCATGGTATTTTGTGGTTCTAACTCCTGTCCTACTCGGAATGCACTACATAGTAAAAGAAACAAAATATCGTGCATTTGTAACATCTGCCGACGGCAACAATACTACTGGAAAAAGCATTTCTCACAGCCAAATAAGCACAAAAGGTCACAAGGATTCCTAAACATAACAAAAGGACGCTCAACGACCGCACCTTCCAACAAGCGAAACCAAACACTTCCTAATCTAATCTCGCTTATATTGTTCAAAATCACCACCACAGAAGCTCATGGCGTAACAAACCAAACAAAAATGTAAGTTTTGATCGATTCTAGGTGGCACCAATCCTAACACCGTAATCAAATGAACCGAAACGAAAGAAAAACACATGATTGATAAACACCAACCAATTCCGGCCGAGCACCTCCTCGGCACGATACCCGGTGGCCTCCTCGAACCCGCGGTTGACGTAGATGATGGAGCAGTCGGGCTCGAGCGCGTCGGTGACCACCAGCCCGCACGGCCCGGAGGCGCGCAGCATCCCTTCAATCGCGAACGTGAACATCCCGCCGTCCCCGCCTCCACCTCCTCCCCCGCCCTCGCTCCCGGTCCCGGCCCCGCCGACTCCTCCAACCGCCTCCTCCTCCTCCTCCTCCTCCTCCTCCTCCCCGCTGCCGGCGCCGTCCGACTCGCTGTCCCACTCCATGGCGCGGCCGAAACCCTAGCTCCGGATCCGGGCTTCCCCCGCGGCGGCTCAGCCCATGGCGGTGCGTGCGCGCGTGGCGTGGGGATCACCGGATTAGGGTTTGGTGGCTCGGGATTGGATGAGAGGAGGAGAGAAGACGAGAGAGGAGGGTTTTGAGGAGGCGGAAACGGGAGGAGGTGGTGGGTTCGGGCTTGGGTTGCAGCCTCGCTGTCATGGGGAGCAAGACATAAAACGAGCGAGTGGACGGGACAAGGGCACAGTGGCGTGAACCGTAAAAGCCGAGGCGTGCGAGCGCGCCGCACGGATGGAGTCGGTTACCTTACCTCCCACGGTATTCTCATGCCGTCATGCGGACCGGCCAAACGCCCCCGGAGCGGCGTGGTTGGTTTTCCTTCGCTTGTACTACCACCAGTGTACGAAACAGGGCAGGCAGCGGCCGCTACTGCCACAGTGCTATAGCGGCATCCAGGCACTATTCATGACGTCGTAGTAGTGCTAAATAGCATATTAGAATATATGGATCTGTTCTTTTGTGATTGTGGCTTATGGCTTTTGATTATAGCTTATGATTTTTTGTTGTTCATGTGAGAAGTTACAGAATAATTGAAATTTACGTGTGATTTTTGCCGTTATAAATCTCTACCCCTAAAATCCACCAGTTCAGTTCTTTCCTACGACCACCTCAAATTGTGCCCCCAGCAGTCATGAGTTTTCCTGCGTCCACACCAATTCGTGTCCCCAGGAAAACCAACCAGTGAAATCAACGATCAAGGATCAATTCCCACCTTTCTCTCTCCTTACCCACTCATATCCAACGGCCCAGGTTGTTTTGGATCAACCCATCCCGCGCCCCATCCCACGCCCACCCTGCGACTCCCCCTCTCCCCCATCTCCCACGCGCGACTCACCGACTCCTCTCCTCTCCCGGTTGCAGGAACCCTAGGGCACGGCGGCGTCCTCCCAACCCCGCGCGCGACTCCCCCTCTCCCCGGGCGGCGGCGCGGCGGCGATCCTCCCCACCCCGCGCGCGACTCCCCCTCTCCCACCAGCGCGGCGGCGATCCTCCCCACCCCGCGCGGACTCCCCCTCTCCCACCAGGGCGGCGGCGCGGCGGCGATCCTCCACCTGCTCCGAAGCCGGATCATGCACATCATTGAACAACTCCGAAGCCGCACGAAAACAGAACAAACAGAGCCCGTCCGGTCCGCCCGAGTCCTCTCCACCTGCTGCTGGCCGAGTCGATCCCTCCTCTCCACTCTCCCCGCACCCATGGCGGCTGCGACGGCGGTGGCTGCGACGGCGGCGGCGAAGGAGGCCCGGCTGCTGCGGCTGGAGGAGCAGGCGGAGCACGGCGGCGGCGGGGCGTGGGAGTACCTCTGCCTCGCGCGCAAGCTCCGCGCGCGCCGCCCCGCCCCCGTCCTCCGCCTCGGCCTCTCCCTCCTCTTGCGCCGGCGGCTGCCGCTTCACGCAACCTCCGCCTCCGGCCGAGCCCGCGCCCCCGCCTTCCCCGTCAGCCCTCCGTCCCTCCCGCCTCCGTCTCCAACGTAGCAGATCTAACTGCTGGGATTCAGGTGGGGGACACCGCCGAGGCCGCCTCCCTCCCACAGATCCGCAGCTGCTCCGTCTCCGGCGCCGCGACTCGCCGACTCCCGACGCGACCAGGTGAGTGCCAATCGATTGACCTAAAGTGTACCCGGAAATCTGCTGGCTTTGTTGTTAACCCAGGAAAATTGGATCTCGCTTGGGGCATGGTAATCCTCTGCGGCCTTGTGGCTATTTGATTTTGTTCTGAGATTTTTTTTAGTTATTTTTGCGAGGGCTATTTGTTCTGAGATTAGGTTTTAGGGATTTTGGTTACGGTTATTAGGCTTAGGAATTCTGGTTGCAACCTAGCTTCGTGAAGGGTTAATTGTCTGTTGTACTGATTCATAAGAGGCACTAACTTTTTTGGTTGAAAAACACAAAACATGTAATGTATCGTTAAAATTTCAAACTTTGCCTGCCATGTAATCTATGCTGTAGAGCTAATAGGAGGAGCTATCGGGTACCAAAATTGCAGGTGATTAAATTTAGTTATCATTTTAGGCTTCTACTTGATTTGCATTGAGCGCTGTAATGAGAAATTTTTCCATGCACCCATTCATGCTCAGAGAAACTAAACTACTATTATAACCTGGTTGCATGTGAAGCACATGATTGCCTGCTTTATATTTCATTTCACTTTTTCACAGAGAAGCTTTCATCATGAATTCAATTCAGTGCTTTGCACTTGTTATATTTGTTGTCACTTCTCAAAGGGGTTTTAAACCACTGTTAGTCACATATAGGACTTTATTTTACTTCCGAAATAGAGTTACACGCCTTATCTAATTCCATCATTCACCATTCGTTAGTGTTTTAGTGCAATGTTTATCATTTGCCACATTTTAGCTCACTGAGTTCATTTGTATTCTCCTGGTACAGGCCAAGCTGCATGAATTCCTGGGACGGAGTGAGCTCGATAAGCATCTTGATGCTGATGAAGCAATTGTTCTGGGTGCCTCACTGCATGCTGCTAACTTAAGTGATGGAATTAAGTTAAACCGTAAGCTGGGGATGATTGATGGTTCTACTTACGGTTTCGTGCTTGAAATAGATGGCCCAGATTATGTCAAAGATGAAAGTATTGATCAAGTACTGGTGCCGAGGATGAAGAAAATGCCAATAAAGGTTAGCAAATTCGTTATTCTTTTGACTTATAGAGTTATAGTTGTAGCCTTGTAGGTTAACTTTTCTTACTATATTTGAAATATATATATATATAAACTGGCTTGCTATTTGTTTCTTTCGTACAGATGTTCAGGTCCATCAGACATACTAAGGACTTCGATGTCTCTCTCAACTTTGACAAAGCTCATGAACTGCCTCCAGTGCCTCTAAGTCAGTTCCCCACCTCTAGGGTGCCGCCTCCGCCATTCCATTGCCTTGCATTCAGTGGCGGCAATGGCTGGGAACCATACAGTGGCGTCTGATGCGGCTTCCGAGTCGGGGGTTTGGTCGGCCGAGGTGAAATTTCAGCTCCTCCTGATGGATGCTTCATAGAGTAGATAAGATGTTAATTATTTTTTTCCCCTGTATTGGAAGGAAGTAAAAATTGTGAATGTTCATTTCCTCATTTGTGCAGATTGTAGAATTTTGGCCTTGCAGTGACTGGTTGGTATATTTGCAAAGGGAATCTGAAGCTTTCCAGGACCCTGGGTCATGTAGCTCCTGAGTACTTATTAGATGGTATGACCTTTTTTCTCTCAGCTTCTGCTACTATTTGTAGACAAAGCTTTAATTGTCAACAGTGAAATACTAAAAGTGAGTTGAGTTCCATGAAATTTCTATTGTAATATATGTCATAAGACTTGCTACAACATCCTGATTATTAAATGAATTTAAATATTGTGTTTCTAATAGCTTCTATAAAATTTTGTTGCTTTTGGTTAGCTTGTATAGAACAAATTTATGTTCATCCTAAATGTGGTTTTGACCGAAGTGAGTATTTGATGGGCGCATATGGTAGAAAATTACCTATTTGAGTTTTCACTTGGCCTTTTGTTTTGTTGTTACAAGAAGGATATCCAAGCAAAGTTTTCGATAGCAGGAAGGTTGTCATATATTGGTCATAGACTCGTAGCAATCTACCATGCATTCCTCAATATCTTGATTTAGGATTTTTTTCGAGGACTTTCTTCATTTCTGATGCTTTGATTCGCTACTCCTGCTGTCAATGGGCAACAATGATCACGTAAGGATGCTTGCCTTTGAGCATTTGAGGCAGCCATCTGATGTGTAAATGGACCCGGATCCATTTCCCTAGAATGAAGGAACGAAATGCTGATGAGGGGCGATGACGATAAACCTTTTCTGAGAAGCATGCCTTTGAGCAATTGAGGCAGCTGTGTGTATCAAATTAGAGCCGACCCTCTCCTCTCTTAGAGCCTATTCGATCATTCGCTAATGTGGGTGGTTCTGTGCCTAGGACGGTCATTCTGATCAAATATTGTTGCATTGTAACTTTGTAAGACTTACTTGGTCCCCATTTTCTATAATTCTTGGCCCCACCACTGATGAGTGATAACCAGCACCCACCACTGATAAGTGATAACCAGCACAGCTCCAACTACATTAGGATGAATAGATTGTGCAGCAAGAGATGTGAGGATTGGCTTTGTATGATCAAGCAAAGGTGAAGCTGAGCCCTCTCAATGCTATTTTACTATTAATGGTGCTTCTGTGCCAGTATATATTGCATATTTTTCTTCTGTGTTCATCTTTGAAGCTATTGCCACCTATATATTCGAGACAACCATCTGATGGTAATGGACCCTTCTCTCTAGAATGAAGAAATGTAATCCTTACGAGGGTCGATGATGATAAACCATTGCTGAAATAAGCAGACCTTTGAGCAATCAAGGTAGCTGTGGGTATCAAATTAGAGCCCACGATCACCTCTCTTGCAGCCTGTTCAATCACTTGCTAATGTTGGTGGTGCTGCGCCTTGGACGGTCAGTTGGCAGTCAAGGTAGCTAATCTTTGATGTGTTAATCGTAGTCAGTTGGCAGTATTTTTCATCTTTTCTTTCTTGGGATAAATCGCATGTGGTATGATCTGCAAGGCCATATATTTATATTTGTTATTTGTAAAATATGGCCCTCTTGCAAGGTCAGATAAGTTATTGCTTAGAGCTTAGGTGCTAACAAGTGGAGTGACCTCAAACTTTCTGCTTACTGCTTCAGAACATTTGGATACTCTGCATCACTCCAACCCTTGTTTTAGCCTGAAAAACACACTGAGGGACGTTTGAGATTTGTTATTTGTATATTGGCTATTGCCCTTGTCCCTTTCTCATTATGTCTTTTCGAATTTGTTCGGGTTTCTTGCTTTTGTTTTTGTTTACATTTAGCCAAAGGTTGGTTTGATAGGTGTTTAATTTCATGGTGGAATAGTATTATCACTGTCCTACCTCACATATCTGATTATTTAGCTTGCTATGTACACCAGCATTTGTCATGGGATAAATGGGCTAAGCATTACTTTCCATTTTCTATTTGAAGTAAATACATTTCCTTTTGGTCCATTGGGTGATAACCTTGCCAGCAAGTTTATATTTTCTTCTTTCTGTGCAGTACAATGCTGCTTTTCATCTGAAGTGAACAAATGTCCCCTATTTCTTTGGTTGCCAGTAGTGCAGCCATTAGTGTAGTGTTTCAAATTAGTTTTGGAACATAACATATTTAATTTGTTTTTTATTATATTTTATTAGTGTGTTCTATCTTTGTTAAATGAAGGCTCTCATCTTTCTTTAACTAATATGATGCTTGATTTATTTACGAGTATGAACATGTATGTTTTGCTTGAACATGTATATTTGATAGTACGTATTACTTTTATTTGGTTTTCCGTTGCAACGCACGGGCAACTTACTAGTGAAGTCTAGTAGACCTCATCTTGAAAAGACAATCCATTTAAAAGCTAGTTATTGTAGAAAAGCCAAAAGCCACAAAAGAACAGACCTATAGAGGACACTATAGCAAAGATAGTGGGTGCTATTGCAATGGTAGCGAACGATATAGAAGTTGTAACGGCCAATGTAGCGGTTTTAACATTGTTTCAAGTCATATATATACAAAATTATTGCAATATATATGCTCATAATTTGGTACATTATACCTATTCTATCCTAGTCTGATACAAGATATAATTTAAATATGCATTAAAACTCAAAATTACCAATATTATTTACAATATACTATGTAAATATAACGTTCGCTACCCGCTACACCAAAACCAATCCACTATAAGTCCGCTATCCGCTATTTGGATCGACTACCACAGATAGGGTATGAGATGGGATACAAAGGGTGGGTTTTGGATTGGGTTACATGTTTTAATCCTATTCCCTTGTTTGGGAAGGTTTGGTTTAGAGACTAGGTTATAGGACAAAAATACCCCTCTTAGAAAGAAAGAGGGGACGCCATCGTGCGGATTTGGGCTACGAAGGGCAAAGTTGTAAAATCTCCTCATATCCTAATCTAAACCCACATTTCCCTAGGGGATTGAAACGGTGAGATATGAGGTACTCATAACCCATTCCCAAATTCCAATTTTTTATTATCTCAATCCGAACACTGGATTAAATGTAACATACCCAACATTTTCCGTTTCCACCACTCATATCCCACAATCCAAACGCCACCTAAGTGTACAATACAGTGATGCATTGTGCCATGCCTTATAAAATAGAGAGATATACTTTGTTGTTGCTAAATTAAGAAGTGCTAAATGGAACTTTTGCAACAAAGTGCAATGTTAACGAGAATTCGGCATGATATGGGTGGGTTCTTTTGGGTAGTGACTTTTGGCTTAAATTTTTTAATTCTGACTGTTTGCGAGAGAGTATTGAGAGACATACTCGCGTATGATTTTAACCGATATAGATGAAATTAGAACAGTGACTACTATAATTGACTTGTAAACCCCGCCTTAAAAAGACGCTCTGTTTGAAAGCTAGTTATTGTGGAAAGTCAAGTCTTAAGTCTAAAAGAAGAGAACCTTATGTATTAGTTCATGCAACTAATGTTCGATTGCTTATGAGAGTCGAATCCTAAAGTTTAGGTGATTGCTTTCAATTTTCAATAAAATCAATTCTTTCTATTGTTGAACCCTTGTGTTTACCTGAAGTTTCCACATTTCCCCTATTACAACAAGGACGCGACTATGTACCGGCCGAGCGTCATTTGGCAACTCCACGCACACGTCCCGTAAATAGCTAAATGACAACATAGCTCAAATAAAAAAGCAACTATGGGTGACCATGTCACTGCACTCCATTCTTCGAATGCGCGGACGCGCTGCATCACCCCCCCTCCCCGCCCTACCATAAGGCCCACTTACACAGTAAGAAAAAAAACACATGTTGGCCAACATCCAAAAATCCCTAGGTTTAGAGCAAATTCAAGATTAGTTTTAAAGCAAATAAGCGTAATTATGATAGCAAATTCAAGACAATTTCGAAAAGCAAATTCAGTATGATTCTAAGAGCAAATCAATATAAAATTCAAAAGCAAATTCAGGATATTTAGGAGCAAGTTAGTGTAAATTTCGGAGCAGTACAAACCTGACAGGAAATCAACGAAATTTTATATATGGGCAAATTGTACAAATTTGAGAGCAATATTTAGTGTAAATTCGGGAGCAAATCAATACAAACTTAAGAGCAAAATATTACTAATTCAAAAGCACACCTTGCAGCTGGTGAGCACATAGCATCTCTCCATGCGCATGCATGCATGGATCAAGCTGTTTGCTTATCTCGGTGTAGGGAGTAGCATTACTATGGCACAAATAGATTAAACAAAAAGGCACCAATCAGGAGTAGCATGCTGATGGATCCATGGGGAAGGAGCGTGTGCTAATGGTGATGGGGAAATTTGTGTGTAGTGAGGGTCATTGTGGTCACAGTAGAGGGTGAGAAAAGCAGCACCAGTAATAAAGAGCATGGGCCAGTCACTTCATTTACCATGATTCACCCACGACACTATCCAATGGGACCACACAGACGTGTTGGAGAGGTATGTGCGTAAAAAAAAGTTTCATCCTACAAGACAAAAAAATGAAGGGCGTCGTTCCTCCATAGCACACCACACGCGGACGATTCTAGATGGCCCACTCCCAATCTGATGGTGCTCCAAGGTGTGCGTGCCATTGATCCAACACACACACACGCGCGGGAACAAGAATTTCTCTTACAACAAAATCAACATTGTCTATATTATGAAAAAAAAAGGGTAGAATACTACATCTTAATATCGATTGCCACATTAGTTCCCATTCACCACGTGAGAAACCAATTCCCCATAGTTTTTTAATGATATTGGTTGATATCGCCTGGCATGGGGCTAATGGAATGTGCTATCTGTCGGTGTTTTAATACCGATCTTACGTATAATTTGTTTGGATTAGGAAAAACTCTAGAAGACTCAAACTATGAACATATAGAGTAGAGACACAGAAATTTTTATACAGGTTCGGCCTTCTCCTGAAAGAATAAAAACCTTACGTCATGTGTGGCTATTTCTCAGAGAAATTAATTACACTTGAGAGTAATGTGCAGTGCCTAACACTATCTCCTGATCTGATCTGGGCCGATCACTTTCCCTCTGGCATTAACCTTTATATAGTTAAAGAAGTGATGGCCATTGCCTTGCGCCAAGAGACGTCTCAATGCTTCAGAAGATAACCATCTGGTGGAAGTTATTGTTAGAGAGATGTGGGGGCACATTCGCCGTGCAGCAGTTGTTGTCAGAGAGAGATCGTGTGTGGTTATTAAAAATAAGCGCACGTTCTAACTAACTTGTCAGACAAACCCAGACTTAAGACTATGTGGTCGTAGAAGGATTTACGACTACATGATCATAGAAGGACTTATGACTAGATGGTCACAGAAGTACTTATGACTAAGGAGTGGTCGTAGAAAGACTTATAACTATCATGTATAGTTCCCCTGAAGAGGCTGATGTTCGGTTTCATGGAAAAGCTTTGCAAGGAAAGGCACTGAAACTCAGAAACTGATAAATGTATTGATGTGATTCACTGTAAAATGTCATGATTATTCACTGAAATAACAACAGTTGATTGTTTTGTTGAATTTTATCTTTCGGACTTGTGTTAGGAGTTTTGTTTTGTCCATATCACAGAATCCTTGTACATAATAATTCTATTGATCAGTTAAGTGTTGTTATTCAGATCTATAAGACCGAAAACAGTCAAAAGTCATTAGAAAGCCAAATTTTGTTTTCTCTTTATTGATGCATGATAGAACACATGTTTCTACTCTGTCAACTGAACAGCCAAGATTGATGGTATCTTTTCCCTCAACTTTTGTGTCACTGCTACACGTACTGTCATTACACCTGCTGCAGGTCCACTGATTCGAATTTTGACAACAAAACCGTCTATCTGAACAAGCTCAAGGCTTCCACCTCCGGTGCCGGCAAGGTATGGTCTGATCTCATCTAGTACCTACAACATCAAAGGAACTTCAAAATGATCATGCACATAGTGCAGCTTTCATTGAGTGAACTGAACAAATTTGCAGGCTCAGGAAATGGCTGAGTGTGGTATGCATACTGAACATTGATCAGTAAGCAAAAACATGGTAATATGTGACTGACCTTCTCGACGTTCTCGAGGTTGAGCTCGAGCCCGGTCTCGGTGTCGAGGATCTGCTCGACGGCGAGGATCTCCGGGATCTTGTCGCGGAGGCGTGTCTCGATGCCCATCTTGAGCGTCATGGTGGAGCTTGGGCAGGAGCCGCATGCCCCCTGGAGCTTGAGCACGACCACGAGGCCGTCGATCTCGTGGAGCGCCACGTTGCCGCCGTCCGCCATGAGGCTAGGCCTCACCTCGTCCAGCACCATCTCCACGTTCTGCTCCGTCAGGGGGAACACGCGCACCGCCCATCCTGCACGCCCAAATCACATATACGGCACGTACAAATCACATATACATGCTTAATTCTGCAAGTTCTTTAAGTATTCTTTCTTCATTTCTATATCTTGCATGCTGTATCTATAGCTCTAATCTTTGGAACCGAAGGTGTGGTACCTGTTCTGTTTGCATGGTTTGGTGTCTGCAGCGACGTGTGGTTGAACCTGAGCCGGCCATGGATAAGGGAGCAAGAAGAATTCTACGCAGGAACAGAGCAAGTTAGTGAACCATGAGGGGAAGAATGGTCTAAGAGGTGAGGGAAGTGGGAATACCTTGCGTAGAACCGCTGCAAGGGGAGCGTTCGTGGCCGCGGCCGCTCGCCGGAGATCAGGAGAGAGGAGCCTCATCTGAATCCGATTCTTGGTTCGTTCCGTCGCGAGGCAAGAGGCGCCGGTGTCGTGCTGTCCAGCGCCAGGATCACCCGTTCGTGATTCCTTTCCTGGATGGAGGTGAGGTTTTGGTGGGCCGAGATGAGAGGAGGTGGCGCCGCCTCGGGCTCGGTGGTGCCTGCCTGTGAGAGCACCGGAGCCACGCGCGACTGTGCGAGCGAGAAACGTGAGCGAGTATGGATAGGGTTTGAGCACTTTTGGGCTGGGCCGATGGGGAGTGGGTGGATGGGCCGTTGCTGGAGGGATTTCGGTGTCGGTCGAGCTCGAGTGGGCTGGTCAGACTTGCATGTTTTCGGGCTTTATCGGGCTATTCGAACTCGACTTGTTAAGTCTAGAACCCATTGTCCTACTGAAGAAACATTGGCAAAGTTCTTAATAATAAAAATCAGATATTACGCCATACTCACCAAATGCACCCGAACTCCGAGATCGATCGAGATCGTTTAGTCTAGGACCCATTGCCCATTGAAGAAGCATGGACAAAGTTCTTAACAACAAAAAGCAGATATTACCACATAATCACCAAACGCACCCAATCTCCGAGATCGAGAGAGAGAACTCTATGGAATAGAGTACGATTACCATTATAAAATATGTTTCCTACTCTGTTTTTTTTTACTTAATAATTTAGAATTTATACCATCAAACTTTCTAAAATTTGACCGTCAATAAATTTAAAACTATCTTGATTGGCTATTCGAAAATCATATTATTAGTTTGTGTTAAAAAATACTTTCGCAATATTGTAATCTTATTGGTGCATCTTAAGTCAAGTTATAAAAGCAACTATCAAAGTTGCATCTTACACGTGAAAAAATAAAAAACGTCATACAGACTACAGTCTACATCTTAGACGTGAAAAGGTAATCATACTATTAGAATGAAGGTAGTAAATTATATATCATGCGTAGGCCTAATTACATACCAATGGAGAACATTTTTTTTGTACACTTTCATTTCTTGGTTAAAGCATTATCTTTTCTTGTGGTTTGCAAGCAATTGAAGCGTAGTGGTGAGCAATCCCTTTTGTGGGGGACGCTTGCTAGCTTTGACCGAGCTGGGTGGTAGTCCTCAGGCCAGTATCAGTTGGTCGATATCTAAATCAGTGAGCGCATCAATGATTTGGCCGAGTCTTGAGTTGGACTAGGTACGTTCTATCTACCTGTGCTAGACGTATATCCACGTTTCACATACATGATTTTTGTACTTGTGTACAGGGGGGGAAACTATTTTCTGAATCATATCGGCTGTAGATTGAGCTATACCATGCCATGTGTCCCTACCGAGTACAGGGGGACAAACTATTTTCTGAATCATATCTTCTCTGTGTGCTGTGTACGTATACCAGTGAGCAGATAGATGTGTGCAGTGCAACGCATGCAGCACCAAAGTATCCCATGGCAAGAAGAAGCCAACAACCATGTGTGTCTAGAATCTGAATGTATCCAAAAATGTATGTGAACGATGGACTGCATGCCACAGTGTGGTCCATGTGAGAGCCAGCTAGTTTGATGTTGTTTGTGCCGGCCACCAAGCGCACATCTACGTATACATTGGCTAGCTAGCTGCAGCTCTTGCGTGGATGAAGGCTTGTCCTGGTACTTTCAATTTATTTCAGTTTATGACTTGTAGTTTATGACATTTCTCAAATAAACAAACAGAACGGTTTTTCTGCCACTATTTCGTAGCGATTTATCATGATAATCTTTTAAAAACAGTTTATCGGCTTTCGATTTATTCGCACGAGCACTTATACTGGATTAAAAGACATAAGTCACAGCCAAAAATACAGGCCCAACGATGAAAAGGATTAACGGCAGGTAGCCTGTCGGTCTTTGGAAGAGAGTGATGGTCGCCTGCATTATTTGGCTGCTGCTGCTCCTTATTTGGGATCCCCTCTCTACGTTTTGATTCTCACTTTTCTCAGCATGCAGCAGTAGCATCAGTCATTTGCACAGGGTCATTTCCATGCGCGTCTGGATTTATTTATTATTATTATTAGAACACGTAGGATGGCCACATATCGTGGATTTGTAGGGTAAATGTTAATGAACCAGAAAGGAATCACTATCCAATATCTGGAACTATGAGGGCAACAAGAACCATTAGATTGTTCTCGAAGTTATCCAGAAATACGTGAGTTGATGCTCCTGGTTTGCCTTTGAGTGGTACGTGGATGGCCATGACGTTGCGAAGTTCCTTTCCAAGTTAGATATTTGGTTGTCTGATATCAGACACCCAAAAATACATGGATGAGAACACAACACAGTTTCTGGACAAAATTATGTAGATTCTCCAACCTACAAATATAGCTGAGGGTTCAATAGGGACAAGGATATGAATCATGTAGCACAGATAATGCCACAGTACATTAGAATGCAAAATAACTTCCATACTGCAGACAAGAAGACCAAAACGACGTGCATCCGTTAGCGTTAGATGTATAATTCGAAGCCGAAACACAAGATAGGCTTCATCAAAGAAAATAGATAGATAAACACAACGTAGGGGTCAAGAGCTTATTCATGCCATATTTCCAGGTGCAAATCCGTTTCAGGAACAGTGAGTCTGATTTTCAGAATCTCCCTGCTTTCACGGAGAAGGAAACCCGAGAAGAGAATGCAGGTTGGAGCTGGAGCAGCTAGCAAGTAGCATGACCTATCATTGGCCCCGGCAATAAATCCTAGTTGTTGACGTACGAATCTTGGAAAGCCGAGTGATGGGCAGCATATATGCCCTTTTATAAGACTATCTTTTGGATGATTTTCGCTAGAATAACACTGTTAGTTTTTTCATAATATTTAATTAAAAGAAAATAAAAATAAGAAAAATAAATACATCATGATACCTCTACGAATAATATAAAAAGAGAGAAAAATCAGCGTTGAGAAATTAACATATTTCAAATAACTTTTAACTTAGCCATGCTATTTAGAGCAAAGCCGTAGTCTTATCCTACGTTATCCTGCTTTGTACTGCTACTGTACTATATGTACGTGCGCATCTGAAAAACACATTTCGCAAAAATCTTGCAGCTAGCTGTGGATAATGTCCATGTGTGAGACTTAGATCACGGCATGGATCGATGAAGGGGCACTGGGCACACAGGAACTCAAAAATGTCAAATCCGATCAATTATGGGTATGTTCTTTTCAGCTGCGGTTTATAGCTTTTAGTTGTGAGTTGTAATTTTTGTGCTGTTCGTGCGAGAAATTACAGAGTAGCAGAAACTCACGTGCAGTTTTTACATATATAAATGAAGTCGGTACAGTATGTACTACAATTAACCAGTAGATTATATTTTGAAAAAATACTCTGTTTAAAAGCTAATTACTAAAAAAAGCCAAAAAATAGCTTTTAGAAGCTGAAAACAACAAGACCTTTATAATCCGGACTCCAGATCAAGTCATGAAATGATCGGGGAACAGCCTAGCTAGAGTCAAGTCAACTCAAATGTGATTTCGATGAACAAGAGAGGTTAATTTAGTACCGTGTCGGTGCGATTAAGGGATTAACAAAGGCTTAATTTGAGATCCGGTCGTCCAAGAATCTTGGGAAGGCAGGGGATGGAACATGTTGAAGCAGCAGTACAGCAACAACCTGTCCAGGTTAAATAAGAAAAACAAAGTGAGGAGCTTGCAACTCACATGGAAGCTTAAACTATAGTTTTCTGAAGCTGTGGGCAGATCCCAGAGCTGGGATTGTGAGGACGACGGACAGCCTAGGATAACTCATTGCCGTGGGCCCATGGTATCTTCAGATCTCTACTACAAACTACAAACATGTGAAGATATGTATGGCCTTGCTTATCTCTCTCTCTCACACACACACACACAGAGGGAGGGAGGGAGAGGGAGGTTGCCAAGTGCCAAGTCCAAAAGCTTGACTGATATCTTTACTCCCGGCAAGGCCTGCGCGGAATATCAGCTTCACATGTTTATAGGTTGGCCTTGTTTCATTAAACCAGCCAGATTTGGCCTTCCCATTGGTTGCTGCACTTCCCTGATTCTTCCTGGAGCCTGTTAAACAACTAGAGTACCTCCTGCCAACGATCTCAAATTCTGAACTTTTGCCTTGCTGGCCTTGCATCCTGCTTAGCCTCACAGCCTGTCAACCTTTGCAGCATTGCTACCTTTTCTTTCCTTCTGGTTGGCTTCTGTTTTTTCTACAAAAGGATGTTGTTTACTTCATAAGCATGAGGGGAGAGAGCCTGGCTGCTACATCTGAATTCCAAACTGTCTTCTTCAGAATTCTCCAATAGTTAGAGCTCTTCACAGCTGTGAAATGAGTAATGGGTGCTGAGGAGAGCTTTGTGCAAGCTTCGTCCCATTCTGTGCCCTTGCTAATATATGAAGGTTGCCTGCGTTCATGACTTGTGACCAAAGGAGAGGGAAAATGCACAATAAGCAGCTGGAACATGAGTTGCAGGGTTTCAGGTAAGTGAATACTCATGTGAATTCCACTTTGTTTGATTCTTCTGGTTCTATATTGACTCAGTATCCATCATCAATCGCTCGCTTTCCTTCATACTCTGCAGTCAAGCATATGATAATTACCTAACAAGTAGTGCAATCCACTCTTGTTGCAGCTTGAACTTCATATGAAAATTAACTTACCTTGCAGACGATATGGCTCTGATCTTTCGCTCTGATTGTTTCAGGAATGGCTACTGATTTATTTGGTACTCATAGAATCCTCTCTGCCTTGTTGGAGTTAGAGAGAATAACCATCACTAGAGGCCTGAAGAGTAAAGATTCTACTCAGAAACTAGCCAAAGTAGTGCTGAAAGCTAGTGGGCGAAAGCTTTTAAACCACATCTTGGTAGAGTCAATGGACAAATATTCCAAATATGACAGTAAGGAATCAGTTCGGAGAACAATCATGGAACATGATGAGGTCTTCAGACAGCAGGTAACAATGAGTAGCTTTGTCATTCATCTCATAAAACACAAGATTCGCTAGGTATCTGTATAGCATAAAAAACTCAAATACCTGATAAGTCTCGAGCCTTTCCAATTTGCAAGGCATGTTTGCAGCCATTAATGAGGGGGGGAAATCAGGCTGTTCCAGCTTCAAAATACAATGCACTGCATACTACTATTTATGCTGCATAATTGTCATCTGAAAATTACTTTTCAAGCAATTATTACACAGCTCTACAATTATTTTGTCATTGCTGCAACACAGAACCTTTACATCTCATGCTGTCTGTTGCATCAGGTCCATGAACTGCATCGACTATATCATGTACAAAAATCACTGATGGCTGAAGGTAGTGAGAAAAATAGCTTCCAATCTAGAACAGAAGAAACTCAAGAAATGGTGCAGGGACCCAGGCCAAACCTCAAAAATAGTCCCTCTACATCAGAGACCAGCCAATCTGCTCGTCTCGGTAATGCACAACATTCTGCTCCCCAACAAGTACCTGAACATTTGTTTCTTCAAGAAAGCAAGCCAGCATCATGCCTAAACCTCTTCGACGAAGAAACTTCAAGAACCCAAGAAGGAAGACCACAAAGCAGTAAATCAGTTGAAGGTGAAAACTGGAGTGCTTCTGTGGAGAGTGATCTTGATCTCAAACTGAGCATTGGCCCCAGTTCACATGCAACAAACGCACCACATTTGCTCTTCTCAGGCAGCAGGGAAAGAAACCCTTCTGGTCAGCATAGATGACAACGAACAGGTATTCTAGATCAGTTAGTTAGATGGTGCATGAAGCAAAGAAACACCAGTCCATAGCGAGGAAGCAGAAGCCTCCTAGCAATGGCACGCAACACTTTGAAGATATCTCACAACAAATCTTGTGTCCTTGAGACGCTGCCTTCGAATTTCAATAAGAATTATGCCTCAATCACGAGTACTCTGAATGCAAAAATCTAGGGCCTCTCAGGCACCAGGACTTGCTTGGAGCACACTGATGTAATGGCAAGCTAGCAAAGCATTGGCGGCAATTCAGTTCTTATTTGTCCTCCCTATAATTCAGAGGTGAAAGAGAACAAATTTTACTGCATAAGTATCAAATTTGAAATATCAGAAAAAGGCCCTGACTTCAGTCCTATTGCAATAGTTATATTCACCAATGTCGTAATAGGAGAGCTGACTAATCTATCATGATTGGTGCTTTGTTATTTGCATTTGTCTTGTTTCTCTGCGGTATCCATGCTCTTTAAGTAACATTTTTCAAAATGATATGAGCTTTTGCAACCAAACATCCAAGTTCTTTAGTACCCAAACATTGCTGACTAGTGACTAGATCTGCATTATGTAACACTTCATTGCAACTTCGACGTACCATAAACCACTCTCAATCCACAAGCTACATTCTGAAGTGACTCTGTCCAGCTATTCAAAATTGAATGCCTAATGTTCAAGAAATAAGTCAAATAAATAATTTAGTCCAGGTATGATTAATCAATCAAGATCCTAATCTGCCATTCTTCTATATAAAAAAATATATTCATATATCACCAGAATCCACCACAGGAGCATTCTCCATCTTTGAAATGATGGAATCTCATATTGTCCCTGACTATAATCTCAACAGGCTCAACTCTTGACACCATTCGTATAAACAAATGGCAGTCCTCACATATCCTTAGATTCTTCACAATCCTAATTGTGCATCTAGATCCAAGTGTGAGCAGTCCAAATGACAAAGCAAGCTTCTCACTGTGACCCATTAGCAGTCTTTCTTTCTCTTCATTGCTCACATCATAAACAATTGAACTCAGGATTGGAACATAACCTGCAAGTTTCAATTTTGCCACTAGCTCCAATAATGCCTTCTTTATTTCATGTGTCCTTGGGTGGGAATTATCACCAGCAAAGAACTGATGGACCAAACCATCTCTGCCTTCAAACCAGCTCACTGCAGGATTCTTTTTCAGCCTCCGGCTTCTCATCAGTTTCCTAACCTTTGACACTCCATCCCATTTTCCTGCTGACGCAAGTATATTTGATAACAGCACATAGTTCCCTATGCCCTCTGGCTCGAGCTTAAAAAGATGTTCAGCTGCAACCTTAGCAACTTCAGTTTTCCCATGGATCCGGCAAGCCCCAAGCAGTGCTCCCCACACACCACCATGAGGCTCCACGGTCATCGACCTCACAAGATCAAGGGCTTCATCCACCAATCCAGCCCGGCCAAGCAAATCAACCATACAGGCATAGTGATCTGCAGATGGCAATATCCCATATCCGTCCTTCATCTGTGCAAAGTAGTAGCGCCCTTCTTTCACCATGCCTGCATGGCTACAAGCTGTCAATACTCCAATAAAGGTAACATGGTTTGGCTCCACATCTGCCCTCCTAACCATGTCCTTGAACAAAGCAATCGCCTCATTAGCCCTCCCATGCGATGCGAGACCAACAATCATTGAGCTATATGTGTACACGTTCTTCTCCTGCATCCCATCAAAAACCTTGCGTGCCTCAGCAATAAGTCCACACTTGGCATACATATCCACCAACCCTGATCCAACAACCACATTCCTCCCGAAACCATTCCTCTCTGCAATGTCCTGAACCCAGGCAGCACGCATCACTGCCCCAAGCTGAGCACAAGCTGAGATTGCACCGGTCAATGAGACCTCATCAATGACCATGCCCAGTGCTGCCATCCGATCGAACACCTCCAATGCCTTCATTGGCATGGCATTCTGCGCATACCCGGTCACCATCGCTGTCCATGCCACCATATCCTTCACCGGGCACTGCCCAAACACCTCCTCTGCAGACCCCATATCCCCGCTCCTGGAATGCGCCACCACAATACTTGTCCAGGAAATGACATCCTTCACCACCATTTCATCAAACACCTTACGTGCAGCACTGACGTCACCACAGGCAACATAAGCACCGATCAGCGAGTTCTCAACAAACCGGTGCTTATCAAACCCGCCGACGAGGATCGAGACCGCGTGGGCGGCCGCGGCAGCGGGGAGGAAGCGGGCGGCTGCGGCGGACTTGGCAAGCGGGGAGAAAGCGAACGGGAGGAACGGAAGCTCGCCGCCGTGCGAGCGGCGGAGGTGGGAGAAGACGCGGAAGGCGTGCAGCGGCGGCCGCGTGAGGTGCGCGAAGCGGAGGAGCGCGGCGGCGAGGAAGGGGTCGGGGGGAGAGAGGGCGGAGAAGACAGAGAGCGCGTAGGGGAGCGGCGCGTGCGGGGGCGGGAGGGCGGCGAGGCGGCGGAGGAGGCGGGAGAGGAGGAAGGGGAGTGAGGGCGCCGGGAGCGGCAGGCGGACGAGGAGCGCGTGGAGGTGGCGGAGGTGGGGGAGGGAGGGCGAGGAGGAGACGGCGGCCAGGAGGAGCGAGGTGAGCGCTTGGGGAGGGAGGAGGGGTAGCGGCAGCGCGGTGGGAAGTGGCGGAGCGTGGAGCCGCGCGGGCGAGGGAGGCGAGGCGAGGTGCACCATGCCGGCATGCGGTCGTGCGACACGGTGTGAGACCAAGGTGTTTTGCTATAGACTAGTTTATATGTATCCTTTGGAGCTAACGGAACTCATTGAATATATAAAAGGGGTATTTGGGACTGCTTCACAAATTCTGCTCCACGAATTCTACCGTGGAGCAGCTTCACAAAAAACCTAGAGTTTGTGGAGCACCCCTTTAGGTGCTCTCACAACTCCACCTTTTTTTTCCTCGAACAGAGTGCGTGGAGCTGAACCTGTTTGGCTAAAAAACATAGAGCGGAGCTGAAAAACGTGGAGTGGAGCAGTCCCAAACACCCCCAAAGAATCATGCTATAGAAGATGGTTGCTTTGATTAGTTAAAAAGTAGAGAATGATGAGAAGTTGAGAGAATAAAGTGGTTGAAGGAGAATGGACATACAACCACCAACTCGTTCTTTTATAATAGTAATGAAAATGGATGATTTGTCCTCTAGTATATGGTGAGGGATAAAATACTCTATAATTAAAGTGGCGATTGATGATTTGCTTTTTGACATTTTAAATCAATTTTTTGATTTGTTTTCTTTGTAAATGATCTAAACATCTTGGCTCTTCCCCTCTCTATTCTTCTTTTCTTTTCTCCCCCTCACCAACCAGGCTTCCTGGGTCTCTTTGCTTGCACCGCCGCTTCCTCTTCTTCCCCAATGTCGCCGCCTCTTACTGTTTGCACCGCTGCCGTCTCCCCCCTCACCGATCAGTGACCCCGTCGCCTACGCTGCCACCCCTGTCTCTCCTTCTTCTTCTTTGAATTGAAATAGAGAGGCATAGAAGGGGAGAGAATGACAACAATATTGTGACGGTGGAATGGTGAAAACGGTGTGCACATGACATGTTCCTGAGCACCACGAAAACCATTTTGTTGCGGTTTGAGATGACCAGGAGGACCCCAGCGGCCGGAACAGGCAGGGCAAGGGTTGCGGCCACGGAAGGGGAAAACTTTGCTAGCAATGAAATCCGACGATCTCCAGCGTGAGAAATGGACGCATGAGCACAATGTTGGCATGGGCAGTCCTCTGGTGGAGACAGATGCAGCGGATCGTCAGGTGTAGAGAAGAAGGCGGGGCAACATGAGCAGGGTCGTTGGGTACAGAGAAGAAGACGTAAGGGTGGCAGAGATGTGGAGGGAGGTGTCAGTGGTGCGAAGGACAGAGAGAAGGAGAAGGAACAAGGGAGGGAGGAGGGGGTCAGGGCCGAAGAAGTGGGGCGAAGATGAGTTGGCCGCCTAGATTTTGAGAAGAAATGGAGGGACGAGGAGAAGGAAGCAGAAGTTAGGGGCATTCCAGTCATTTAACGTAGGGTTTAGAAGTTTAGAGAGTAAAAATGCATTTAAAATTTGAAAAATGGCAAATGACTAATTGGTTTCCCAACTTTGAGATATGTTATCTATTATCATATACGAAGGATATTTTAGCAATAATCTTTCAACTTTGAGGTAAATGACCAATTTGCTAGTTTTACTACGGTTCCGTGGAGCTGCGGGCTCGCGGCGAGCGGCAGATTGATTTCGAAACGCGCGGTTCTTCGCGGCGGAGGCAACGGCGCGAGGGCAAGTGCGCGACGCCCGAGCGGCGCTGCCGTTTTCTTGCCCGAACGGCGCGGGCACGGGAGAAGTGGGCAGCCGTGCCGACCTGGGCCGCGCGGACCCAGCGCGGAAACCCGACGCGCATGTGCCTCTTGGGGCCGCGCGCTCCGCTCCGCCTTCCTAGCCGCGCCTGCTGCGGGCACCACTGTTGGACGGTGCGAAAAAACTACGTGTGCCGGGCCAACTTTTAGTGTGCGTCTGGGCCTATCTCACGCAGATTGGGGTGGCTTCGTTGCTCACCTCCTAGGCCACAAGTTTGTGGTTGTGGCGCGGCTCGACCGCGCGATTCCCTGGGCCGCCTAAAGCAGACCGAATAATTTGTCACGTTCCACTTTCCCCCTAGATTTAACTTTGTTTGCGCGACGAATTTCGACATCATTGTGTGCGTGTATATGGCTCACCGTGCACGTACATCGTGAGTTCGGATTCGCTCTGAACCATGTAGAGCTAACGAATTTGGCTCTATTATTTTGGACTGTGGCTAATAGCTTCTAATTATGTTTTTTTGATACATTAGCCGACGGTGAAAACATCGATGTAGACGGTACACATGATTTTAAATTGAGAAAACCATTTGAAAATTTTGTTTTAAGAAGTTATTTTATTTGTTTTAACTTTTGAAGAAGTTAAAACCAAAAGCTAAAAGCAAAAAACATCAGGGCCAACGATCAGAAGCTTTGAAGGCTTGTGATTTTGTGAATTGACAGGTATGTCGCTCACCGGTGTCTTTTCTCAAAACACCTAGTTCATTTTCTCTTCCATCTCGCCTACCTGTGAAATCTCCAGTAACTGAAACTGTTATTTACTGCACACACGTACTCGAAATCTTCCCCTGATCACACATTCTACTTTACATGTTGATCACATTTCGTCAAACGCACAAAGCCACTAACTTCACTTCCACGACAAATATTCACTTCCCAAGCAGCCGACCAAATCAGAAGTACCCATCAGTGTCGAGCAAAGAAGTGCAGATATTCCTTCGCTCTATATGTGACTCCAATACCTACAAGCTTTATTCCGCACAGTGAGCACATCTATCATCCACCGCCATATCGCCACAAAGTTGAATAAAGTAACACAACGATCCTCCACTTAGCTCGAGCGTGCATCGCCATTTCGTGCGCTCTGAAGCGTCATCTTTGCATATACCACATCAGCAATGCACCATACCTGAATTACCTGTAAGGGGACATTCAGGTGCAGAGTTTTCTGAATCATGACAGTAATACATAGTAACCCCAGTGCTAGTATGCCAGTTACCACTTGCACTTCCATAACATAAAAAGAACCCAATCACCTTAGCATTTCTAGCTCTACGATCAGATATACACACTGTCCAACATAGAGAAAACTGCAAAGAACCAAGAACATGAAGATGTCTGCTCTCCTTTTCTTTTGGTTTCTAAGAAACCTGGTGAATAATGATACTGCCAATGAAGTTAATTTCCTGTTTCCAATACTTTCGTCAGAAGGAGCCCCCCATAATCTCGGACTTGATCAGATCTTATGAAGCATTATTTTCCCAAACAAGGTGACAAAAGCATGGCGCTCAAAAGCCCCCAGAAAAGGCGTCCACACGCGCAGCCGACCGAGGCGTCTGGAAGACGAAAAACACCGCCCATCCTGCCATCCATGCTCTTCTACAACGTGTGGATCGCAGTGCGGCACATTGCCTCTCATTGCCCAGCTTTTTCTCTATAAAAGGCTGTGGCAAGCATGAAACTCCTCATCATTCGCTTGATACACATCTCTTTCCTGGTCATTTAGTACTGTTTTCTGCATGCAAGTGCAAGCGTGCATGGCTTCCTTTGCAGCTTTCTTTGCTTTCTCCCTCCTTGCTTTACACTCCTGTTGTTGTCATGGGCAAGATGACGGTAGCATAGCTGCGATCTATAGCCTTGGTGACTCCATTACTGACACGGGGAATCTGATCAAGGAGGCGCCTCCTGGCGCGTTCGAGACCATCAAGCACCTCCCGTACGGCATCACGTTTGGGTACCCGACTGGACGGTGCTCTGATGGCCTCCTCATGATCGACTTCCTGGGTATGTACAATCACTACTAGTCCAGCTTGTTGTTTCTGAACTTTCTTGGTCTGATCTAGCTTAACTGCCAGCTATATCTCTGAACTTGTTAAAGAACTGAATGGTATTACACGTCTTGATCTATCGTGCAGCTCAGGACATGGGTCTTCCGTTCCTGAACCCGTACCTAGGGAAGAACAAAAGCTTCGACCACGGAGTGAACTTCGCCGTAGCTGGAGCCACCGCAATGGACCCTACCGCTCAGTTTAACCGGGGATTCTTCATGCCTTTCAGCGCGAACTCCCTAAATCTTCAGCTTAGGTGGTTCAAGGACTTCATGAAGTCCAGCTTCACCACCGATGAAGGCAATTCCTCTTCCCTTTACCTTTCTCACTTGCTAATGCCTTCTCTTACGTACTTCTTTTGATCAATGAACCACCCTGTTCTTCAACAAGTCAGTCTTGAAGTTACATGTAAAAGTGTATGTGAATATGTGAATGTAGATATACGCAAAAGGCTCCAATCTTCTCTAGTTTTGGTCGGGGAGATTGGAGGGAACGACTACAACTACGCCTTCTTCGGGAACAGGCCTGTAAACGAGGTGGAGAAACTAATCCCAGGTGTCGTTCAGACCATCATAGATGCCGCTGAGGTATCAAACATCTTAACACATACAACACACAATAGACTCACATTAGTAAACTAGGCATAGGTAACAAGCAGAAACCTGATAAACATTATTGCTTATCACAGGAGGTGCTTGACATGGGTGCAAACAGAGTCATTATCCCGGGCAACTTCCCCATCGGCTGCATCCCGGGTTACCTGACCATGAAGGGCTCATCGGAGCCGTCGGACTACGACTCCATGGGGTGCCTGAAAGAGCTGAACCTCTTCGCCGCCAAGCACAACTCGAGGCTGCAGCAAGCCATTGCCGACCTGCGGTCGTCGTACCCCAAAGCGTCCATCGCCTACGCCGACTACTTCAACTCGTTCTTCAGCCTCCTCAAGGGTGCCTCGTCGCTCGGTGCGCAACGCACACAACACGATATAATCGATGCGATATGGATGATAAGCTTCATGCCAAGATTACTACGATTTCGTCTCATGAACGTGCGTACACTCGTTTCAGGTTTTGACGCGAGTAGCACGCACAAGGCGTGCTGCGGCGCGGGCGGCAAGTACAACTTCGACTGGAGGAGGATGTGCGGCGTCGGTGGGACGGCGGCATGCGCGGAGCCGTCGGCGTACGTGAGCTGGGACGGCATACACATGACGCAGGCGGCGTACAAGGCGATGTCCAGGCTCATCTACCATGGGAGGTACCTGCAGCCGCAGATACTGAATCTCCCAGAGAAAAATGGGCAGACATAAAACAGAAATCGTGATGGAACCTTGCTGAAAGCTATCTTGAGGCTTCCATGAGTTTCATCTATATTGTAGTACCAGTCAGTTGCGTCAGTATTTCAGTATACGCTATTATGTACTCGCGTACGTAATGTATCAAGCTATGAGAAAAAGCACAAGTTTTAGTTTATGTATAGGTATCTTAATTTGCAAGCGTATCTAGCTAGTTCCACCACGCCTTCGTCTGGACGCAAGCTTCAGAAAGCCAGCGCTGCTCGAATTTCCAAGCCATCAGAACATGCCCGCAAACCCAGCATCCAAATTCCAACACCAACAAATCTAACAAAAAGGATACGACAGCGAAGGTTTTACAGCCTTAATTTCATCTAAGTTGAACAACTATTTACATCAAGAATACCAGTTAAACTCAACATCCTGGCGAACTGTTTTTTGAACGAAGTTTATTGAAACAGGATAGCAACATTGTTAGGTCTGGGTCAACTTCATGCTTCTTCCAAGATTCCTCAAGTTGCTCTCCCTTGCATCTGCGTGGGTATATCTTACTATCAGACAGTGAGATCTTCCAGGCGGAAATGGCGAAATGCAACAATAAGTGCACATAATTGCAAGCAGAAATTTCGTCTGAGAGTAGCTCTAGCACTCCACCGAGTGGAACACTGAGAGGAGTTCCCTTTCTGGCAGAATTTGAGCTTAAATGTGACATGATTGAAAGATGCACCAAGAATAGTGGATATTGAAACAATAGCAACTTTTCCATCATCCAAATGGCCCAAACCAAAATAAAAGAAGCGTTTACTTCCTTGACAGAAACTCACTTGGCTTGTCTGTACTCTAAAGATCATTAATTTCATTGTCACCCCTCAAGAAAAAAGGGTATTTAGTTCAGATGCTCATGCATGCTAAGAGATGGCCATCAGATATTAGCAGTGTTATTAAGTCGGCGACTAATCCACAGCTAGTCGCCCAGTCGGTACATGACGGACGACTAGGGAGGCCGACTCGCCTGGAGAGACTAGTCGAGCAGCCGGACAACTAGTCAGCGACTAGCAAGCCATGTCCAGCCGCACAAGTAGGAGCCGGCCCATTGGATAAGTAAGTTTGAGGCCCACTGGAGAGGCTCGGCCCGACCAAGACTTAATACCAATCTAGATATAATTAATAATTATATAGCCAATCTAGATAGTTTTAAACCTAGAAAGTTTAGTGGTAATAATTATAGGATGTCAAGTAAAAAAAGAACAGAGGGAGTAATGTCATTGGAATATACATACTCCTATTAAATATGATACTACAACTACGCACGCACTTTTTTAGCATTAAAAAGGGATATATATATATATATATATATATATATATATATATATATATATATATATATATATATATATATATATATATATATATATATATATAGTAAAAATGTTACAATGACTACACTTTTGATTTCGTAAATGGACTTTTATTATGAGACAAGGATTCCTAAAAGAATGTACTTATATTATGTGATGTGACTAGCGGTCATAGTACTCCTCGACAATGCGGATCCAACTGGCGATTTGGTGGTGGCAAGGGAGGTAAGATGATGGCGTCCGTTGAGGGAGGGAGGGCAGCGGTGCTTTGGCGGCAGCAAGGGAGGGAGGGCAATGGCATCTGACATGGGAAGGAGGGCAGCGGTGAGGGAGGGTGGCAATGGCGATTTGAAATTTAGGGTTAGGGCCAATCAGAGGGAGCGGCGGCGTGAGGGTAGGGACTCAAGTTGGGGTGGCCTCAGGATCAGGGGTCAAGAGGATATTTATTATTTCCTATTGAGTATTGCATTTCTCGCATAGGCTTGGCTATTCCTTATGGATATTTATCGTATACTTTTGCGGTAACTATCCGACTCATTTTCCAGATCGTCATATTAGACGGATACCTCCTTCACGAATATGTTTCCATATGTAGCAAAAACTATCCGGATCCGGATCTGTTATCCAAAAAAAACCAGATATCTCATAATACACTCCGATTAGGATCCAAATTTATTCAAACAGACAGATGGTCAGAAAATATCCACTTCGTTTGCACCCCTAGTCTGCAGATATATGATCAATCTAGAGAAAACCACTGGAGAGTAGTTCAGTGGATCGTCAGATATTTGAGGGCACTCCTAATGCTTGTTTGCATTTTAGAAATACCAGTGATGGACTGGTCAGATATGTGAATTATGATTTTGCTAGAGATTTAGATAAGAGAATATCTCTTATTGGTTATATATTCACTGTTGGAGGCTGTGCCGTAAGTTGAAAAGCTTGTCTGCAAACTATTGTTGCTCTTTCGACCATTGAAGCTGAGTGGATGGCTATTTCAAAAGCTTGTAAAGAAGTTATTTGGCTAAGAAGTCTGTACACTAAGCTTTATGAAAGAACATCTTGAATCAACATCTATTGTGATAGAGTGCTACAAAAGACCAAATGTTCCATGAGAAAATAAAGCATATTGATATCGGATATTACTTCATCCAAGGAGTTATTCCTCAAGGTGATGTTAAAGTTTGCAAGATCAGTACTCATGATAATCCAGCTGATATGATGACAAAGCTAGTTCATGCAGCTAAGCTTGAGTTCTGCTCAGATTTGGTTGGTATTACTTATTAGTCCTTTTCAAACGTTTGACGCACAAGAAGTGTTTTATAAGTTATTTGAGAAGTTAGTTAGTTCTTTTTTGCTATAAGAAAAATTCAGCTTAAGACAAAAATTGTTATATTTTGTGATCTGAATTTGATTAGGTTTCGTTCAAAAGAATATGTTCTAACCAGTATGAGCATTCCAACCAGTATGACCAGTCGGTAATGTGAACTGGTCGAAGATAATGATTGAGACTATCTTCGTGTTCGCGATCAACTCTTCACCGATTTGTACCAGATATGGTGTCCTAAGGTGTTTACACCAACTGAAGTCAGATGTAGCTAGTCGAGGCGCTTCCGACTACAACTATTTACTATCATCTTCTGAGCCTATTCTGTCTTCAAGTGGGGTGTTGTTCCTATGACTATTTATACCCCTGTAAGCTTAATGATAGAAAACACATTACAAGTTATCTACACATGTAATACACCAAGAGTATTAAGTAACTTTTTCTCCATGTAGTGATTTTACCAGTATGCGTTCTTGTTTTTGTTACGCAAAGATTTTTTATGTTAAATCTTTGTCTCATGCTTATAATTATTCTTCATTATTTCATATCTTATCAAATCAGTTTTCATAACATGTCCCAATTGTAACTATTTGCTATTCTCATCTTGCTTGAGAAGAACAAAATTGTACATGCAGGTTCCTCACACATCACTGCATTGCTCGTCTAGTATTCCGTTCCTTAAAATCGACAAGAACACAAAAATAGTCTCGCTATATTACACGGGGTAGGATGAGATTACATCGATCCTAGTAGTATGAATTGTTAGCTGTACATTATTAGACTCCTGGTTGGTTACGCCTGGTTTGTTGCTATACACGGTATTGTACCTCCAGCCGTATATCTCTCCTAATCTCCCGATCCTACTTCTATAAATCGGTTGAGATATTAAGGATAGATACCGGCATATATATGTACTTCCCGTGATCAATAAACATTGCGTTGAGCCATATCTCAATCTCACATGGTATCAGATTGGTTCTTTCCCTAGCTTCCGCTCCTCTCTATCCTCTGTCGCCGGTGCGTTCTCCATGGCCGCGCCCGACAAATCATCAACTGCCATGGACGTCGCGGCTGCCGCGGCTGCTGCAGCCGCTCGCGCTGCCGTCCTCCCGTCGGATTCCGCCGACGCCTCTTCCATTGCCCTCGCGGACGCCGTCGCCACGGCGACTGCCGAAGCAGTACGTGCGGCGCTCACCTCTTTTGCCGCGTCTGCGTCTTCCTCTGCGCCCCTCTCCGAGCGCACCTCTTCGGTCGACCTCGACGACGTCGCCACGGCTTCTCTCCATGCACAAGCTGTCGCCGTCCTGAACGTCAGGACCTTGGTGCCGATCACTCTTGATCTCGCGGCCGCGAACTACACCAAGTGGCGCGGTCTCTTCCTCGTCATCCTCGGCAAATACGCTTTGGCGGACCACGTTCTCTCCGACGACTCCCATCCGGACCGCCCTGAGTGGATGCGCATGGACTGCGTCGTCCTTGCGTGGCTCTACGGCTCCATCTCCGCCGAGCTTCTCGAGATCGTCATGTCCTCTTCCGCGACTGCCCGCATCGTCTGGCGTGGCCTCGAACATCAGTTCCTCGGCAACCGCGAGCAGCGCGCCCTCCATCTCTCGGCGGAGTTTCATTGCTTCGTCCAGGGCGATCTCTCCGTCACCGACTTCTGCCGGCGCCTCAAGAGCATGGCGGATGGTCTTGCCGATCTTGGCGAGCCCGTCTCCGATCGCACCATCGTCCTCACCATGCTAAAAGGTTTGAATGACAAGTTTTGTCACCTGCAGACCATCCTCCCGATGCAAAGGCCCTTCCCCACGTTCGTCGAGGCCCGATCTCAGCTTTTGCTCGAGGAGATCACCAGAGGCGGACGGTCCACGGGCGTCTCCACCGCTTTCCTGGCTGCGGGCGGCGGTGCGGGCCGTGGCTCCCTGCCCGGAGGAACTCCTACCCCAAATCCCGCCCACACCTCCGGCTTCGGCGCAAACGGCGGCGGCAACACCGGCTCTAACAACGGTGGTTCCGGCGGCCGAAACTCCAAGAACAATCGCCGCCGAAGCGGCAATCGCGGCAGCGGCGGCGGCCAGAACAACTCTGCCGCCCCCTCTGGCCAACAGCAGCAACCGTGGCCCAGCCTCCACAATCCATGGGCCGGTACCATACAAATGTGGCCGGGTCCACTCGGCCGCGGCCTCCTTGGCACACGACCGCCCGGGCAGTTTGGCCAGCCTGGCCAGTCCGCTCCCTTTGCTGGTGCTGCTTTGGCGGGCTCTCTCGGCGCTATGGGCCACCCCAATCTCGCGCCAGCCCCGCAGGTCTTCCCTCCAGCAGTCCACGGCGTTGGACTTGCGCAGCCTCTGCAGCTCTCACCAAGCATATGGAGTGGCTCCACCAGTACTTCACCGGCACCCACCTGGGATCAACAAGCGCTGGCAAACGCTTTCTCCACCGTCTCCCTGACGCAGCCGGCTTCACCCGCGCATGACTGGTATATGGACACAGGTGCTACATCCCACATGGCTTCGGATGCCGGTATCCTCACCCTTTCTCATTCACCATCTCCTCACTCACCTTCCAGTATTGTTGTAGGAAATGGATCTCTTCTTCCTGTTACCTCCGTTGGTTCCACTTGTCTACACAATAATCATAACTCTTTTGCTCTAAACGACATCCTGGTGTCTCCTAATATCATCAAAAACCTCGTTTCTGTGCGTCGTTTTGTTTCTGATAACAACTGCACTGTGGAATTTGACCCCCTTGGTTTCTCTGTGAAGGATCCTCATTCCCGGACAGTGATCGCCAGGTGCAATAGCTCCGGTGACCTCTACCCTTTTTGCTCCTCGGCACCAGCACTTGCCCTCTCCGCTACTACCAGCACCTTGTGGCACCGCCGCCTCGGTCATCTCGGTCATGACGCCCTCACCCGTCTCGCTCGCTCCACCGTCATTCCACCAGGAGCCCCCACCACCATTTGTCATGCGTGTCAACTTGGTCGTCACATTCGTCTTCCGTTTACTAGTTCTTTTACTAGGGCCAAAACACCTTTTGAATTAATTCACTGTGATTTATGGACCTCTCCTATTGCGAGCGTTTCTGGATACAAATATTACCTTGTCATTCTTGATGATTATTCTCATTATGTGTGGACTTTTCCCTTGCGTCTAAAATCCGACACCTTTGCGACTATCTCTCACTTCTTTGCCTATGTGCAGACGCAATTTTCCACCACTATCCGTAGTGTCCAGTGCGACAATGGTCGCGAGTTCGATAATTCTTCGGCTCGTAACTTCTTTCTCACCAAGGGGGCCACCATGCGCATGTCTTGTCCGCACACCTCTCCTCAGAACGGCAAAGCCGAGCGCATGCTCCGATCCATAAACAACATCGTGCGCTCGCTTCTCTTTCAGGCCGGCCTCCCCGGAACTTTCTGGGTAGAGGCTCTCCATACCGCCACCCACCTCATAAATCGACACCCCACTAAGACACTTAGCCATCATACACCCTACTTCGCTCTCTACGGAGTTCATCCTTCCTATGACCACCTTCGTGTCTTCGGTTGTGCTTGCTACCCTAACCTGTCCGCCACAGCCGCCCACAAGTTCTCCCCTCGCTCAGTTCGTTGTGTTTTTCTTGGTTATCCACTTGAGCACAAAGGATACCGATGCTTTGATCCTGTGTCCAACAGGGTTATCATCTCCCGCCATGTGGTTTTCGATGAGCATTTTTTTCCATTTACTGAGTTATCGCCTAGTGTGCCTAGTGCTGCTGACTTTGATTTTCTGGAGGATTTTTCAGCTTCGTCACAGGCGCCCATCGGTCACGGTATTGCTCCGCGTCGTGCCACGCGTGGCCCTGTTGCTGGTTCAGGCGCGTCGCTCCATCCACTGACGCCTGCATGCGAGCCGAACTCTTCTGGGCCGTCTCCCCCGGCGGTGGCCTCTGGTCCTCCCTCGGCAAATGACCATGGTCCACCTCCACCTGGCCCTCCTGACGACGGCCTTCCCACCGAACCCTTCCCAGCTGGGCCCCATGCGGCGTCTGCGTCTGCTCGTGTCATGCCCCTCGCGCTGCCCCCCGAGCTGCCTCAGGTTCCCACTCGGGCGCGAAGCGCGCGGGCTCCCGGTGGTTTGCGCCAACCGGCCATACTCGGTGCTTCACCAGTCGTCCCTCCCGTCAACTCACATCCGATGATTACACGGTGCAAAGATGGTATTCGGCAGCCCAAACACAAAACAAGCCTGCACGTCTCGGCTCTATCTCCTATACCTCGCACGTATCGAGCGGCCCTTGCGGACCCTCATTGGCGTGCTGCAATGGAGGATGAGTTCGATGCTCTACAGGCTAACCACACCTGGGATCTCGTGGCGCGGCCTCCCGGCGCCAATATTGTCACCGGGAAGTGGATTTTCCGCCACAAGTTCAAATCAGATGGCTCTCTGGACAGGTACAAGGCTCGCTGGGTGCTTCGTGGCTTCACTCAACGTCCCGGGGTTGACTTTGATGAGGTATTCAGTCCAGTTGTCAAACCTGCCACTGTTCGCACTGTTCTCAGTCTTGCTACTTCCCGGGACTGGCCAATCCATCAATTGGATGTCAAAAATGCTTTTCTTCATGGCACACTTGATGAGACCGTTTACTGCATCCAGCCGTCTGGCTTTGTTGATTCTTCACATCCTGAGATGGTTTGTCGCCTCAACAAGTCACTATATGGCCTCAAACAAGCTCCGCGCGCCTGGTACAGCAGATTTGCAGGGTTCCTGGTTTCACTTGGGTTTCATGAGGCTAAGTCCGACACCTCTCTGTTCATTCATCGCCGCGGGTCTGACTGTGTCTATCTCCTCCTGTATGTCGACGACATTGTCTTAACAGCCTCCTCGCCTGCCTTGCTTCAGTGGACGATCTCGGCCCTTCAGTCTGAGTTCTCTATGAAAGATATGGGTCCTCTCCATCATTTCTTGGGCATCACCGTCACTCGCCAGCCTTCGGGTCTCTTCCTTAGTCAGCGCCAGTATTGTCTCGAGGTTCTGGAGCGTGCCGGCATGAGTGATTGTAAACCATGCAGCACACCTGTAGACACCAGTGCCAAACTCTCCTCAGTTGATGGCACTCCTGTCTCCGATCCCACCGATTACCGCAGCTTGGCAGGCGCTCTACAGTATCTCACCTTCACTAGGCCAGACATTGCCTATGCAGTACAGCAGGTGTGCCTTCACATGCATGATCCTCGAGAGCCCCATCTTGCCGCACTAAAGCGGATCCTCCGCTATGTCCGCGGCTCTCTCGATCTTGGCTTGGTGATTCGACGGTCTTCCAGTCAAGAGCTGCTTGCTTACTCTGATGCTGACTGGGCCGGATGTCCTGACACTCGGAAATCTACCTCTGGCTATGCTGTTTTCTTGGGCAACAACCTGATCTCCTGGTCTTCCAAACGCCAGGTGACTGTGTCCCGCTCCTCTGCCGAGGCCGAATACCGAGCTGTTGCTAATGCTGTGGCTGAGACATGCTGGCTGCGACAGCTTCTTCATGAGCTCCATGCGCCCCCCACACGCGCCACTTTGGTCTATTGTGACAATGTCAGCGCCGTCTACCTCTCCACCAACCCAGTACAGCACCAGCGCACCAAGCATATTGAGATTGACTTGCACTTCGTCCGAGAGAAGGTCGCTCTTGGCTCAGTCCGGGTACTTCATGTTCCCACAACATCCCAGTACGCCGATATCTTCACCAAGGGTCTTCCTTCTCCTATTTTTTGCGAGTTTCGCTCCAGTCTTAACGTACATCCCAATGACGCTAAGACTGCGGGGGGGGTGTTAGCTGTACATTATTAGACTCCTGGTTTGTTGCTATACACGGTATTGTACCTCCAGCCGTATATCTCTCCTAATCTCCCGATCCTACTTCTATAAATCGGTTGAGATATTAAGGATAGATACCGGCATATATATGTACTTCCCGTGATCAATAAACATTGCGTTGAGCCATATCTCAATCTCACATGAATCACTAGTCGTCGTAATCCTCGTTGTCCCTGTTGAGAAACCGTCTGATAGCACCGACGACAGCTCCCAACACCAAGAACAGGACGAGCGTGTCGAAGCCGCCGCCGACCCCGACGGCGACGCTCGGGCCGGGGGCGAAGAAGGTGAACGGCGACCAGCCCCAGCCGCCGTAGCCGTAGCCGTAGCCGTAGCCGCCCACCAGAGGCGGCGCCACCGGCGGGTTTATGTAGATGTTCGTCCTGCGCGCGTGCATCACGAAATGATCATAATTGCATCAGCGAACGCGTCATGCCACAACCGATTTGGCAGTTGGCACAGTCCGTCAGATTTTAGAAATGGACATATCTTAATCGTACTACGATGGACTCATGGATGCAAATGAAAATCTAAATTGCAGAAGAGCGACAATTAACAAAGAACAAAAAGTTCACAACAACACGAGCATTCGGATTTCAGATCTCGTACTCCGAGCTAAGAAAGCATCATCTAGTCTGAACTAAACACAGCATGCATCTATCAGGTATCGCTAATTCGCTGTTCATGAAAGTAATTACCTTGAGTTGTTTATCCGGGGACCGGATGACCGTGGCGGCGGCGCAGGCCGGAACGCCTTCCCGCCGACTCTGCCGCCGGACTTGGCCGCCATGGCATCGTCGACGGACCCGAGCGAGAGCACGCCGGCGGCCAGCGCAACCATCGCCAACTTCCCAAGCTTCACCGCAAGATTGCCCCGCGACGGAAGCGTGTCCTTCTCATTGGAGGCCTTGCACGAGAGCCTCGATGGCCTTGATTTCGTGAGCTGTGGGACTGTGACCGTGCACAGAGGCCTTCCTGTAAGGAAGCACCGGAGAGATGTGGGTGCTAAAGCCATGGCCACTCTTCTTCTTTCCTTAAGCTTATTGGATTGCTGCGGTTCCGTAGTAGGGAGGAGGGTTAGTGGAAGGAGGCTTATCTTGAGATGAGAAACCGGCCACTTGGCCAAAGGTGAGTGGCCTGCAGAAACGTTCTAGAGTGGGGAGAGATCTTTTGAGCGCTCGTTTGTTCCGTAGATCAGCTAGTTTGGAACGCGGTGGCTTGGCAGTTGCCAAGCGTCCTCCGGTACTTTTTACTAGCGGCGTAAGCGAGGCGGTATGTCACGCTAGCTATCGTGTGGACTAAAGTAAAAACAACGATAATGAGTTTTTTTTTTAAAAATGAAGATACATGCGTAATTTCGAAAAAACCAAAGACCTTTTTTACAAAAAAATCCGAGGATCTGTACGTAACTAAATGAGGACCCATACGTAACTTTAGAAAACCACGGAAGGGGAGTTTTCGGAAAAATCCTGGCAGGAACCTTTTTACAGGAACTGATGACCTTTACGCTATTTCAAAAAATACAAGGACTTTTTTTTGCAAAAACATTGATGTGGCATGGCTCTCGGGCGGGAACTCCCCCGGCTGTAATATACGGATGATGATTCTGTTTGTTTAGCTGTTTTTTTGTCAGTCCATGAAAAATCTTAATATTTGATTGGTAATGTAGATGGATCTGAAACCTTCAGAACTTTCGATCTACGTAGTATTCAAATTGAGGTTTTCGATTCGTTGTGCTTTTTTTTGGAGTGTCTATACAACATTCGACTATTTTTTAGAACAAAAACAGTCAGATTTTGAGCCGTTCAATGGAGATCCAACGCCCTAGATCATTTTTTTTGGAGGAGGGCTTGTATGAGTGGATCTGTTGGATGGAGATCTAACGTCCCTGATCAATCTGACTGTTTTTTAGGATAAAAATAGTTGAATGTTGTATAGACATTCCTTTTTTTTTTGTCGGACGAAAAAAATCCTCTTGCTAGGTACTTGCAACCTGGGTGGCTGGATGGATGTTTTGCCATGCGGTGCAGATGACACGCTTGTGATGATTGAAGAGGTACAGTGAAATTCTGGACACAACAGCGCCTTTCGTGCACGAGGTCATTTACTCATTTAGGAGCCCTGTACTATATGCCAAATCTGGTAGGAGTACATATGAATTGTCACATACATGCACGTGATAATGTTTTCGGCCCACCGTTACATTTTGCTTCGAGGAGGCCGACCACAACTAGCCAGTAATGGCTATGTTCTTTTTAAGATGCGATGGATAGTTTTTGATTATAATTGATGATTTTTAATTGTGTTGGAAGTTGTTAACGTCGGAACGTCTGATCTGAATATTAGCACCGTACGATCAGATGCAACTTTTATCACTTGTGTATGCAACAAATTTCAACCATGTATGCAACGAAAAATTTTGACAAAAATCTCGATATTGCACCGGTTATTGCTTATTATTGCAAACATAAAATCAGAATATTGTGACAAAAATGCAACACCGAGAAACAGATCATGCAACAAAATAATTAGATCCCGAGGCAAATCAATCCGAATCTCCCCAAGGCAAGAAGGTACGGTAACCAACCACTCACCGGGATGTTCGGGCGGACGGCGATGACCACCTCCAGCTTCTGCTCCTTGCCCGCCGTCGCCTGTTCGATGGCGATGCAGACCATGTAGGCCCAGTCCACCTGCCGCTCCTCGAGATGCTCCGCCGCCACCTCCCGCACCAGCACCGATGGCTCCCGCATCGCCCGCCGCCCGCCGTGGCACAGTAGCCGCGCCGCGCTGTGAAGCGACAACCGACAAAGTGTGTTCCCTTGACACCAGTCCCGCTGTTGGCGTCGCCAAGTAGTGGCGTCGAGTCAAGGAGCGCGTCACCGCAGGTGCTCGGAGAGCAAGGCATCGCCATCAAGGGAACCCCTGTGAGATCGAGAGGATGAATGAGTGGGTGAGGAATGGGATAGCAGAGAAGCAGAGGGAGGAATGGGTGAGTGGGTGAGGAAGCGTCCGGTATTTTGTGTTGCTTTGATCTAGTCAGTGTATTGGTGTTTAGATAAGAATCTACTTTGGTGGGCTAAGCAAAACACTTTGAGCTCGTGGGCCATGGGCTTGAAGCCAGCGTCTGATACTAACGGACGTTTGGTTCGTAGTAAATCCCAACTGTGTTTTTTGAGATAGTGATGGACGACGAAGATACTGATATGGACGACGCACATACCAATAGAATAAAAAAATCATTTAGAAAAGATCATCCTATTTATTTCGGCTTTTAAAAAAACCAAAGCGCCCTCTCACACACTTAAAAGAAACACTAATGACCCCTCACCACCAATCTGATATGGGCTGCCTCGGCCATCTCATATGACACGCAAACGTTGCACCCAAATGTCTGCCATGCGGACCGCTAGGCCCACCACAGCGGAAATGACGAACTTTTCGGTGTTCAGAAAACAAAAGATTGAGACCAAAACAAAAGAAATTGTGTCAGATTAACGCACAACAACTATTTGCAAAACATCCATTCTTCAAACAAATTACTGTTACAAACTTGTGTGTATTACTACAACTCATTCGAATCAGCAACAAACAACCAATCAAATCGACACAGACGTGTTCACGAAGTCCAAAAGAGATCGAAGCCAGCAGCAGAGCATGCCTCCCCACCTGAGGCGGATCGCGTCACGTCACGGCACGTACAAAACCCTCGCGCGCAGCCAAATCAGGTCAATTTGGGAACCTGCAGTCGCGGCGTATCTCGCCGTTGGCCGCCGTCCTGACCCCGACCCTGCCGAGCTTCGTGATCGCCGTCACGAAATCGTTGAAGAAGGCGCCCTGGTTGGCGGCGTAGAGGTCGACCGTGCCGCGCGACCGCCGGTCCGCGTACAGCGCCTGGTCGGAGCCCAGGAGGCCCCTCCCGCCGCGCAGGTTCTGGTAGTAGGCGTTGTCGAACCGCAGCGGCGTCGCGGCGTCCAGGAACGCGAACCCGCCGGGGTTGGCGCCGCAGGTGCCGCTCAGCTGCGCCGCGAGCCCGGGGTCCATGGCCGGGTCCGTCCCGACCCTGTACCGGAAGAAGCTGCACGCCGCCGCGCCGATCGTGTGGCCCCCTGAACGCACACCCAAGCCCAACACAAGTAACCCATCGCAAGATGCACGAAAGCTACTGTTGTTAGTAATGGCGAACCATGTGGTGCAAATGTACAATGCAAACGCCGGTTTCGCGAGCCAATGCTACGTTCCGTTTGCGTGTTGTAGCAGCTGATCGAGCACATGTGCGCATGCACGTACCTGAGAGTGCGACCATGTCGGTCTGGGAGAGGCCTAGGCTCGAGAAGAACTGGTTGAGCTGGTCGAGGCTGAACGTGCCATGCGGTACCACGACGCTGTTCCGAGTGGACACTCTGCCGTCGTACCTGCCCAGCTCCACCTGGTAGTTCGGCCCTCCGCTCTGCAGCCATTCAATCGCGCGTAGCATCAGATGATCCGGCATAAGGACGATGCATTGGTGCAGGAATCGGTCATGGTGATTAGTACCAGGAAGACAGAATCCCTGGCGGCGAGGGCCAAGATGTCAGCGCAGGACACCTTGTTCCGGCACTGCGGGTCGCTGTCCACCGCGGCCTTGGCGTTCATCACGGTGAGGAACCCCTCCGGCTTCAGCGTCTGGTCGTCGGGGCTCCGCCACTCGTCGTCGCCGTTCGGGTTTATGATCATGATCGACGCGTCGCAGCCCTGCTCACCGGACAATATTTGTACAGCAGCAACGAGTCACCCGCAAATCATCAGGTTCAATCACAGGCCGATCACTAGTTGATAGATCATAAACGGTGAATGAGCTTACCCTGACGGCGCAGTCGTGGAAGAAGAGCCTGAGCGTCGCCGGCGCAGAGACCGGCGACTGAGCCATGGACTGCTGGACGGCGCCTCGGACAATGTTCTCAAGGTTCGGGCAGATGTCGGCGTAGTAGTTTGGCTTCAGCTGGGCGGTCGCCATTGGTGAGAGCGCAACCAACGCGAGGAGAAAGGCCAAGAACTGGGTGTTCTTCATACTGGCGCTCTTAAGGCCGCTGTTTCTTTACTATTTGCCCTTAAAATAGCTAAAGCTGGTAAACTGTTTGAGCTCGAGGTGGTTTGCAAGCGATGAGAGCGTGCGTTTATATAGAAGAATGGTGGCGTGTGGCCTCCTCGCTCTGAGCATTAATTTACCCTTGTTGTGCTTACATAGAGAATGCCACTATGCAAATGCTTATTGTTTAACTGGGGTTTGATTGGTCAATGCAGATGGTAGTTGATGTCTACGATTGATCACAGCTCATAACCTGGATATGAGATGATAAAACTGTGGGTTCTTATGTGTTTCCTCTATTATCCTTATTGCACATTTCCTTATATTACTCTCTGCCAAGGGATGAGCGTTTCTGCAATCTGCAGTAAAAAAGATAAAGTCAAGTCTGAATGTCTGATGAACTGCAATGTGGTATGATGATACCTGTTCGAGACGCCCCAATGGATCAAACATCAACAACGAAAGTTATTTTGTTGCCAGATCTGTCAATCTGAAGATTGATCAATTCTTTCTCAATAAAAGGTTTCTCCGACCTACTGAATTGAAATAATCTCTTTTTAAATCTTTTTAAAGCTGCTTCCATTCATTTTTTTTCGAGAACACGAAGAGGACTACCGTGTCATCCCATTAAGAAAGAACCAACGTCAGGGATACAACCAAGAATAACTTGCTTTCGTTCAAAAAGGAAAAAATGGCAAATTCATTTCATGGTTGATTAGCAGCAATTTGAAACCAGGCAGCAGCAAATTTGAAACCAGGCAGCAGCAAATTTGAAACCAGGCCTGTTTCCGTGTTTCGTAACGTGCGCCTCCATGATTTGTTTTGCTGACGAGAAGCCATGTGAGTGCACAATTGTGCATACTATGGGCAGGCTTGACCTGTACATACTGCCGCGCAGGTGTCAACATGCAGACGAACATTCCAACTGACGAACAGAATAAAAGAATGACAAACTGTGAGCATTCCTTTTCTCCGCAATACTAGTTTATGGACCGTGGCTTCTAGCATGTGTAAATAAAAAACAGTTTAGAATGTATTGATTTCTTAACGTTCTTCTTTCTCTTTGCATTGTCTATATAAAGGTACAACTGTGTTTTTATTTCTCCTATTTTTTCTTTATTTTTTAATTGAATGAATCCAAAAACTAACCATAGCTGTTTGGACCTAAACCACAGCTGTTTGGACCTAAACGGTTAGCCTGCCCTTTCCTTTACATGATGAAGTGCGTCCGTTCTTATGATTTAGTTCTGGTGGATTCTTTTGGATTGTGATCTTGATTTTTATCTTATAGTTTTTGAATTTTAGCTGTTCGTGAGAAACAATACGTAAAAAGAAATAATTGCATGCAATTTTGGCCGATATATCTGAACTAGTATAGTGTCTACTACAATTAGGGGAGGAACTAGTGTCGGCCCAAGCCACGGGCTGGGTGGGGCGAAATCTAGATGGATTTTTCGCTGGTATGGCTAGACTAGAGAAATCTTTTTAGATAAAGGATATAAAATCCGGCCTCTATATCCACGAGGGATATACACAGCCAAAGGTTACACGAGCTCTTAGGCTCAAATCCTCATAACTGAGGAGCATACAACAACAAGAAAGAGAACTTAAGGACTATAAAAAAAAAGCTAGAAAGACTAAGCTTCAGAACTTCTTCTCCGTCCTTGCTTTCAACCAAGACCTTATCCTCAACCGACTACGCCATCCAAACTTCGGACTACTTTGCGTGAAGGACCTCGTAGGCGACACCTCCAAGGAGACAACTAGGGTCGCCAACGCCGCCCGCCTCACTGAGGCAAGATTTTCACCTGGAGATCAAAAAACATGAGGGCTGTGGAGTGCCATGACAACACCTCCAGGAAGGAAAATGGCGCCCGAAGGCGTCATCATTGTCGGGACCGGTAAGAACACCGGCAAGGCTTTCGCCAGCACCTCCACAGCACCCCACGCACAACCCACACACAAAATAGACCGCCGCCACCACACCAGAGACCTGCACACCTCAAGGCCATGGCATAGCCACTCTTGAAATCACCGAAGAGCCGCTTCCTGCAATGTCCGCCTCTGTAGAACCCACTAAGCGACGCCTACAGAGGACTATCTGCTGCCACGCCGGACACCAAGCACCATTGCCAACTTAGCCTTCACCGGTCGCCGTGGGATGCCTCAGGCACCCAGCATCCAAACCGCCTGCCGCAAGACAGGTCCGCAGGCCATTAGGCACACCGCACACACCCTTCCAACTTCACCGACACACTGCAACGCACTGCACGCGCCACCCCCGTATGGATCCAAGCGCGCCCAGGGAGGAAAACCATCTGCGACTGCGATTGTGATTAAATGGTGGCGAGGATGTCGCCGTCGGCGAAGCCGTTGTGGCACTCGCAGGTGCTCCCGAGGCGTGAGCGCCACCCGCCGCGCTGCTGCGGCGACGACTGCTAGAGCCTGTTGGCGCGGGCGCTGCCCAACTGGAGAAGCACGTCCTCGAGGCGGCCCTCGCCGGAGTTGAGCTGCGCCAAGAGACACTCCAGCTCCGCCCTCATCAGCACGACCTTCACCTTCAACCCCTCCGCCGCCGCCGGGAGCAAAACGTCAGCAGCGCGACGGCCGTCAGCGCACCACGCCGCCCAGCGCAAGCACCGCCGCGCCAAGCCTTCCCGCTCGAGCAGCCGCGCCATGACTCGAGATCCCGCCGCAGCACCGCCAAGACTAGCAGATCCGGGCCGAGGGACGCCAGATCCGGGCACCAGGCTGCCTGATCCGCCGCCGGAGAGGGGTGCCGTTGACTGGGAGCAGAGCTCTGTTCCCCACCGATCCAAGCTGGGGAAGGGAAAAAAGCCCCGCCGCCGCCCTCCTTGCGACCACCGGCGACCGGTGGCGCGCTCCGGCGACGGCGAGGTGGCGGGATCTGGGAGGGGGAGGGGGGGAGGTGGGGGAGAGAGGCCTCCGAGAGAGGTGGGGGAGAGGAGGCGTCTCTGGAGAGAGGTTCGGGATCAGAACCGACTAGAGAAATCTACATGGGCTTTGAATCCTAAGCCTCGGGCTACAGCCCAGGCAGCCCGAGGGCTTGTTCCGCCACTGGCTACAATCTAACTTTAAACACCTTCTTGAAAAGACGTACCGTTTAAAAGCTAGTTATTGTAGCACAAAGATGATAAACCAAAACATGAGCTATTTCGAACCCAGGCGCAGAGTATTTCTTGAGTGGTTTGGAATTCAGATTCACTCTAAGCTCATAGACATGTAGGTTTTCTATGCAATCCACCAAGAAGTTCATTTGACTTCGCTTTCATTACTGAACCTGCGATTCCTTCCAAATCTGCACATCAAACTTTGTGGCAGATTAAACTTTGGGTGTCCAAACAGTTTATTATAATTTAGTAGTTTTTTAGGGGTACAATGCGGACGCACATCACTCACACATCTCACTTATATTATACGCACACACATTAGTGAATTAATCGGACGCTCTACGATCTCAGTTTCTCCTCTACTGTAAAAGAAGTTTATAACCTTATAACTTTACCTAAAAAGACAAGCTCGTAGTTTTTGTTTTAATTATGTGTAATCATGTAGAAGCTGGTCTGTTAAAAACTAACATAATGATCCCATTCTTTTCAATTTACATGTTATGGTTTTACCCAAATAAACAAACATGACGGCTTCTCAGTCATATTTTTGAAACGGCTTATTAAGATAGCCTTTTCGAAATGACTTATCGGTATTCGATTCATTCGTACAAGTGTTTACGCTAAGACTAAATGCCATCAGTCATAGCAAAAAAGAACGCACCCAATGCATCAATATGGAGCCAACTATCCTTAAATTTGTTCCAGTGCTTGCAAGATTACTCATGAATGGCAATTCCAACCTATGCAAGCATGCGCGTATGGCCCAACACGAAGTGAAGTTTTTCTAAAGGGCAAAGTTCGTACACACTATAAGATTATGTAGAGGTCACTCTATGATGTGTAACGAATATTTGACCTTATTGTGCGTGAATTGTTGAAGTTTAATTTTGATTTTGAGTGTTTGTAATTTTCAGTGTTGCTGTCAGGTGGTAAGTGGTCTAACCGACAATGGGCTAGCGGTTAGACCAGTTTTGCCATTTGGTTTATGTTGGCTCAAGTGCGAGCGGTCTTATCGGCACATAAGGTGTGGTCAGATCGACGGTTGCGGTGTGAACGGGTTGTGGTAGCCGGCTGCTTTTAGCAGAGAGCGAGTTTTAAGTTGGGCACATGTGGTCAGACTAGACATTGGTTGGTGATTGGATTGGAGTTTAGTTGAGCTATGTGACCGGCATTGAAGATGCGGTCACATTGGCATCCTGTTATCAGGGAAGGTTTTAGGATGGTTCAGGTGAAATGGATGGCAGTTTGACTGGCATGTAAAATGTGGTCAAACCAGTGCTAAGTTTTTAGGATGCAGTAAGCTATGGTTTTGAGCAAAAATTTGAGAGTTGGTCCTAGGAGCTTGGGATTGGTGCATATTGATTGCATTGTACATATCTGAACTAATGTGTGTCAAGTTGTAAAGAACTTATGCCCAAAAATAGTTCTTTGGTCTATTATTGTGCAGGTAGTTTAGAATCAACTGTGATCAACGGCAAGGAGAACCAGGACTTGGTTAGAAGAATAAAGGTTCAAAGCAATCATGGATGCCAAATGGGACTGTTGGACTCAAGTAAGACGCAAGATGGACAAGAACTATGAAATACAAAGTTTGACTAAAGACCTTTTGAGGTAAAGTAATGCTTCCATGAGCAAAGCATGGAGACATGTGTTTTTGGTTCATCAACTGTGTCAATTGATGCTTTTGTGTTTCTCGTGTTCAAGTGAGAAAATCCTGCAACTTTGGTAAGCACTTAGAGAAACTCTTGTTGGAATAGCGTCTTGAGGTCTTGATCTTAGTGTGTGTGTCAAGTTTCATTTCGTTTGGAGTTCTAGTTTGAATTTTAGGTTGTTTTGTGGTTTGAGATCGGTTTTGGTGCAGCAAAGATTTAAGAGCCAAAAGATTCTAACTTTTTTTGTTCTTGCAATATCTCCTTGTGTTTTAGGTTTCTAAGGTTGTCATCTAGACTTAGTTCAAGTTTTAAGTAAATTGAAGCCTCCATGTGAAAGTTGTGCTTTTTAAGTATTTGAAATCAAGCCGTTTTTCAATTCTGTTATGAGGGAGAGGTCATACCGCCTCTGAGATGTCAGACTGGTTGCTAGTTTGAGGTTAGACTGCTGAGGCTTGTCAAGTCTTATTTTGCTCGGTTTTTCTTAGATATTTTATTGTAGGTGTTTAGACTCCGATATTCCCATATTGACATAACTTTTAATCATTATTAAAGTAAAGAGCCTTGAATTCTCCTTGAGAAAATATTTTAAAAAGAATTGTATCTATGCAGGTTTTTATTTATCTCCTCTAGTCGCCATTCTCCATACTACAAACACTGCCGTGGAATTCCCCAGCAAGGCATCCAGCTTTTAAGCATCACCTGCATATATGATGAGCGGCAGTGTCCCGATGAAGGAATTCAGTTCGGCTCCTGTTTCCATAAAGAAACCGACGCTTGCTTCAGCTGCGGCAAATTGACAAACTGATCAAGGGCTTACTGAAAAAAAGAAGATGATACTTTTTTTTTAGATAAAGGATATAAAATCCGGCCTCTATATCCACAAGGGATATATACAGTCAAAAGTTACACGAGCTCTTAGGCTCAAATCCTCAACACTGAGAAGTACACAACAGCAAGAAAGAGATCTAAAGGATTAAGAAAAAGCTAAAAAGACTAAGCTTCAGAACTTCTTTTAGGTGCTAACATCGTGTACTAACATGCTATACACACACCATGTTGTCAATTTCGTATGTATGCCTGTAACCATTTCCGTCGAGCACGTAACAGCACGATCAGCGTGATCGTGTTCAGGTGCACGTACGCACCCACGTCTTTATCTTATTTTAGGCTCGGCTCCGTTTGAAATGTGACGATTTCGTAAAAAATCCTTATACCGTACACTGCACTCTGCCAAATCTATGTGAGATTCATGCGTTTGGAACAGGTCCTGATTCGTGCTGCAATCTCCACGACCATGAACTGCAGGCCATTGAGATTTGAGATTGACCAGTCCTGCGAGTGTTCCCTTCTTTTGTGAAGCCCAACCCTACCCATGTATTGATATCTACGCTCAGCCCATTGAGATTGTGGTCTGCCAGTCTTGTGGGCTGCGGCATTGTCGATGTGTTACAACAGATAGCCGACAGGCCCAAGTGCCCAACTCAAGCAAGGTCCAAGATATTCGATAGCGTAACAGAAGACCTGTTCTTTACGGCTTCTAAAAATGATGTTTGGCTTTTGATAGTACCAACTTTCAAACGAATTCAGCTAAAAAAAAACTTTCAAACGAATTATTTTTTTTAAGACGAGATCTACAAGTTAATTGTAGTACACGTTAAAAGTCCAACATCTGTATCAACCAAAATTACAAACTAGTATCTCTCTCCGTAATCTCTATCACAAACAGTCAAAATTTAAAAATTTCAGCCAAAAGCCATAAGCCGCGGCCATATTAAACAGGCCCATAGACCAATGACCAACAAATTTTTATTTTTTATAAAAAAACAAGATGCACCACCGTTCCTCAAACCGTAATTTCGATAACAATAATCCAAATCCAAGATCGGATCATGTTTCGCCTCTTAAATTAAGTGGATATGCCTGAGCTGTCCATGTCTTGCCCTAAATGCGAGCGAAAAGACGTTTTTTTTCTAGGTAAAAAGGCATGCCGGGAAAGTAGGAGGAGAAAGAACATATGCCCACTAAACCGATCGAGTTGCCAACTTTGCCATGCCAAGGGATCGACGCCGCACTAGTGTCGCCAGAGACACGACGGCGAGACCGCACCTACAAAAATAACGAGCTAAAAGCAAACAAAACACGCTCGCACGATTCTGCAGTAAACCATCACAGAAAGTGAAAGTGCAAGTGCACGTTTAAATAACAATTTCACCTTTTGGCCTTTTGTTTTCAATTTATTTAAATCAGAAGTTACTTGGACATAACGATTTCTATTTTTGGTTTTTATAGTTTTTTGTCTTTTTTTATTGTCCGTGATGATATAATGGTTTTTCTTAATTTTTTTCTATTTTTATCTCATTTCTTTCTTAAAAAAAGTTAACAAATGCTACAATGTAATTTCAGCTAAATACCACAGCCAGAAGCTAGTTGGAGCACCACTTTAATTGTATGTCCAAGTCCAGCAGGCAGGGCTAGCTCTTTGTGGTGGCTATATACAACTTAATTCGTATACCACTTTTAGCGATAGCTCGTAATGCAGCATCTCTTCCACTACCATCATCCTTTATCATAGCTTGTGCTCGTTTCAAACCCACTGTACAAATAGCATATGTTCTTTAACCTTCATAGGGTGATGCTTTTCTTGAGCTTTTGAATCCATAAGTACTCATGGAGGACCAGAAAACCACCAACCCTATAGGTCTGTAACAGTTCGTTAGATTTTTGCAGCACCATGCATCTCGACACACCTGGTTGGCAAGTGCAAAACTGAAACAACCCAGATTTTGATTTAGATTTGAATTGCTTTGAAATATGATTTATTTTGAACCCCAATCGAACTCAACACATCCCCAATCCATTTGCACCTCTCCTCCCTTGCTGCATTGCCTTCCCAGCCACTTGTTTCACACCACGGTCAGTTGGCACTATTCATAGTCTGACAAAGAACCTGAGAGCAAATTCCCCAACACAACCTTCAGTCAAACGCTACTGCCACACCACTATGACCCTGTCAGCTACTGTATGCCTCGCCTGCATAACCTCTGACATCCCTTAATTGCTCTTTGACCAACCGCCGTATAGGACAAGCCACAATTCTCGACCGTCGCCTTTCACTCGTCTCATGGCCGACATGCCGAGTTGCCACCTCAGCCGCCACATTTCTCCACCTGAGGAGATGCTAGGCCCTAGGTGCCACCGCAGCATGCCGACTACCCCACCGCCACAACCAAAAGCTCTCGCGCCCTCTCACCTCACATGCGTCAAAGCTTGAGTAGGAGCCATCCTATGCCAAACTGCCTCAGGATGCCTATTTAAGCACATGACCCCTCCATCACCCTGCATTGAAGTCCAAAAGCCCTTAGGTCACCCCCAATTTCCTTCAACAACCGTTGCATAGTAGTCGTCTTCGAAGACCCCTAAATAAGCCTATTTCCAATTCTTCTCAACCAGTTAATATCTTGTCAATTGCTTTGGCCTACAACATCCTCATGTACCTAGAAATCCTACCGAAGCACTGCCTTGGCTCGCCTAGCACCGTAGCTCGTTGGCCACCTATTCCTCCACCGACTGGAACCACCTTACCGTGGGCGGACCACCACAAGCCATCGCAGTCCAAGCCAACCATACCATCGGCACCACCTCACCCCAAGGATGCTATAATACCCATGCTCTTGTTGATTAGAGCCATGGAGAACACTTGTGCCATTCAAATGCTGTGAGACCACGTGATGGTCATGCATGCTGTTAATGATGAATAATTGATATTTTGGTTTCATTGAAGTTTGTGTTTGAGAAAGTTTTGGTCGATGCGCATTTGGTAAAACTGGATCTTAGGTTTAACGGTCTGGCTGCTTTGTATTGAGCGGTTTGACCGATTAGCTTCAACCACGCACGGAAGTCGGTGGTCCGAATGGCTTTGTCTGATTAGCAGACTTCAACTGCGTCTGATTTTTGACCATGGCAGCCTTCGACTACGGCATTTTTGACTACAACAGAATGACCATACCAGGTAATTAGTAAGCTTCGATCTCGACTAGTAAACTGGTCATAGCTATAGTGACTGATCGATCTCGACCGTATTCCTGGCGTTTGGTTCTATAGCCTATTTGGTAGAGGCCGCATAAAAAGATGAGCATGAAACAATCTTGTTTTCTCAACTCAAATCATGAGGGTTGAGGAATCTTGTTGGTAAAGTTGGGTAACACAGAGTAAAAAGATGAGCATGAAACAATCTTGTTTTCTCAACTCAAATCATGAGGGTTGAGGAATCTTGTTGGTAAAGTTGGGTAACACAGAGTCAATTATAAATGGTATTCGAATACGTCATGCTTCCGGTAAATGATGCTATGTTTAATAGGTGATTTTAATAGCAAAGCATAAGTAGATTTAAAAATAATTTGAAAATGTTGAATTATGGAAATCAAGATGTTGACACTCCAATTCCTTAAGAAGATTATGTTTTGTTATTTTATACTGAAAATATTTGCAAAACAAAAATTGCATCCACAAACAATGATAAAACCTATATATCCCTGTCTCTTGAAAGTCCTGGCAAGTAATTATATAGCATTTTCCCATATAACTTATTGAGTAAGGTTAGTTGTACCCATTCTTGCTTTTTTTCCTACCAACACAGGAATCAGATGAAGAAAGGATATTATAAGTTTTCGTGTTATGGTTACGACCGCACTTAAGTGTTCTTATGAATTTTTTTTATCTTCTGAATGTAAGTAAAATTTGAGTTTAGATGCCCTTAAAACGGTTAAGGTTAACTATTAGGTCCTGTTTTAACTAAATTAACTATTTTAATCAAATTAATTCTTTTAAAATATTCATGAATAGATATGATATTTTTTTATCTGTTGCTGGCTAAACTTCTGAACTGTTATAAAACGTACTACGATCCTGTTTCCAAAAACAGGACGTTACGGAAACATTCCAAACCCAGATTGATTAGCGTAGAGACAGCCAGACAGGCAGGCAGGCAGGCGCGTACGCCGGCGGGCAGACGGCTAGCACATGGACGCGCCCACGTACGGTGGCAGCCGGCCCAGACAGGGGCGCGTGCGAGAAGGTGGATGCTCGTCCGGATTTCTCGTGTATCGATCGTGTTCTGCCCGGCCGCCCTGACTCCTTGGCTCGGCGCACACCCGAGCCGAGCGCATGTTCGCTACGGAATTTTACTCTGCGGATCCAGGGGCAGCCTGGTTGGCTGCCTTCCAGTCCATTCTGCTGTCACGGCATACGACGCGCCCTCTAGTTGCCGGCATCGTCGTCATCCCATCTAACACATTATGCGTTCAGCCATCAACTAACCTCCCCGGATGTAACAACAGAACACTTCTTATCCATAAAAGCTATTTGTTATGATCCAATAAATGATATCTATCTGATAGATATTAGTGTGTGAATGTCCGATAAATCGTAACTCTGAAAGATCGTTGGTGTACAGTGAAGAGGAGGGTGAACGACAGAGGATACCAACGTGTGAAAGAAAAAATTATTGTAATAGTCTTATATTAATTGTGAAAGTACGAAAAACCTAATTTAAAAGTAAAGAAAGTCTTACCTTCTAAGCTAACTTCTGAGAATAAGAACTTACGTGGATCTAAGGAGAGGCTCGTGACCAAGTCGAGAAAGTAATTAATTGTTATAATACTCCTATATTGATTGTGAAAGTACAATAAACCTAATTTAAAAGTAAAGAAAGTCTTACCATCTAAGCTAGCTTCTGAGAATAAGAACTTACTTGGATCTAAGGAGAGGCTCGTGACCAAGTCGAGCAGGAGAGAGTACATTAGTTAAACTAACTTCCATATCGCATATTCGCATGCCGCATAATTTTACTCATAGGACTAACAGAAGAGGTAGGTACGTAGTTGTTTCCAAAGGGGCTAGCTAGCTCTGCTCTATCTAGTGCTCTGCCAAGTCTACAGCACCTCACCTGTGAACGCACAGCAAGCACTGTGCACGCAGCGAACCAAACAGAAGATGCAGTGGATGTGCACTGCACCCGCATGAATCCCACCGGCGCCGCCTCAAGCGGCCAAAGCGGCGGTTGGGCCGTCGCTTTCCGGTTGAATACATCCGCAAAGCTTGCGAGAGCTTAGCCAGCCCTCCATCTCCTCCATGACACAGCTTGCGAGAGCACTTTTGTCCGTGTGGGCTGCAACCCCCAGCCTCATCCAGCCGTGCATGCTCGCTCGCATATCCAACCACGCTAGCCTGGCATTCGGCGCACAAAGGTTTGTGCATGCATTCCATCAAAATGTCTCTCTTACCTATCTATCTACATTGCTTAATTCTGTTGTCTATCCAGGGTATATGCTTGTCTCTTTGCATAGCTTTGACGTGCGCCGCTGGATGTGTAGACACCACTGATGGCTCTATCTTTGCCGATGCTTGAAGATATACGTTGCACTGCATTGTCTTGCATGTATGTGTAGATATATTTTAATGGCACCAGCACCACATAAGCTAGCTTTTCTGCATTACATAGTGTTTAGACTTACGGAAAAGCTAGAGAATGCCGTCCGTAAAGCAATCGAAAGAGATGACGGGGATATCTTATGTATTATGTAGGGTAGGGCACAAAGAATTGGACACGGATGCAGGAGAAGTGCCGTACACGGATCAATGATCAGGATGGAATGATTTAGGACGATAGATAGATAGACCCTTCCTTGCCCCTGTCTCGTACGTGTCGCTGCCCGGCGATGTGTCGCCGGCTCGCCGCTCGCTAGCAATGCCAGCATGTGCGTCAGTGAGTGCGCGTTGCGTCGCCTCAAGAGGGACATGTGAATATGAGGCGTGGATTAGTCCCCATCCTAGTCGAAGAGATCGTCGCCGATTAGGATACTTGCTTAGCCGGCCGGATCACTCGTCAGAATCACCATTAAGCTAGTCTCGTTCATGGGTAGCTTGTGCGCAGTGCACCACATTGATAATGCGATTGCGATGATTGGATAAACTCAAACAGGGTGCTCTGTTCCTCTGCTCTGTCTATCAATTGCACCTGGTGTTCACGGATCTAACAGTGCTCGACTGGCTTACCTGCTTGGATCGCAGCATTGCATTTGCAGAATTGCAGGAATCCGTAGAATGCATTATACCTTTTGGCTTTTGGTTTTCAGAAACCAAAGTTATTTAAAAACACGTTAGGTTTCTTAATATGTTTTTTTTCCTTTGTATTATCGACAGAGATATAACGGTATTTTTTAGTTTTCCTATTTTTAATTGAATATCTTAAAAAACCAACAACCTTATTTAGGCCAACAGGCAAAAGTCATAGCATTAACGTCCCGCTCGTTTTAGCGTTAGTTTCTGCCTTCTGACTTTTAATTCACTATTTCTTAATTTCGTCTTTTTCTATTTTTTAGGCTTCTTTGTGTTTTTTCCATATTCCTTCCCGTGCATGTGATGGACTAACATTTGGTATTTTTATTTTTTAAAATTTAATTATACCAAATAAATCACCTTAATTACAGTGAAAAATAAACTTCGAAAAAAACCCTAAGCAGTCACAAACTGCACTAGAACATCCGTGAAAGCCGGATAGATACAGCCACCCACAAAGGTACACCAAGCAGGGCATTGCCCTTATCTACTAGGCTTTTGGCCCCCACCCCCACGGCGCGAGAGAATCCGCTGCAAAAACGACGTGGTCGTGGGCGCGAAAACAACATCCTCCATCTTCAGAGCTAGCGCATAGCGGCCGGCAAACCTCTTCCTGTGCCCCATCGTCTCCCATGAACCGGTGAACCGATCGAATTGGTGCGTCACTCGCCGCCGAGAACGATAAGCCACGCATCGATCGTCGTCCATGCCGTAACGGAAAGCTGTGGGTCTCATTCAAAATGGCTTAGGCTTCTGGATTCTTACTTATTTTCCACTATTCAACAATTTTATCTGTTTTTAGTTTTCTGGTTTTTTTTCAGCTTTTTTGTCAATTTTTTTCAGTATTCATTTGTACTGTCTATGATGGGCTAATATATTTTTTTCTATTTTTAATTTTTTTAAAATTTAATCACGTCAACTAAGCCACCATCAGCTACAGTACAATTTCAGTCAATTACATTATTTTTCTCGAACAGAGTGCGTGGAGCTGAACCTGTTTGGCTAAAAAATATAGAGCGGAGCTGAAAAACGTGGAGTGGAGCAGTCCCAAACACCCCCATAATATAACAAAGTGGAGACGAGTCACCATCCGCTCCGAAGCCGTTGTCTCGCTCAGTGGGGGGAGCGTCTCATCGCGTCGTGGAAAGAATTTGTAATCATCGTCTTAACTCGGTAACTAATCACGCTTGACTTTGCCGTCCAAGCTACGTCAGTGGTGATTACTATCGCGCTTTCTTAGTAAAACATATATCCATAATATAATTGCTCCACCGTGCGCCCCGGCCGGCCATAATTTCCCCATTTTTATTCTGGAAACACGATGAAGTGATGGTGTGCTTTACGCTGTAACTGTCAAACTTTTTTTTTCCGAAGCACTTACCGTTAAAGCGTTAGATTACGTTCGTGTTCACCGTGGGTAGGTTGCAACGGTAATTATTTCCTACCGAAAGTTTCGCACTACATTCTCTCTCTGTTCTTTTAATCATCCGCTCTTGGCACTTTACTACTATCCGACTTGACAGCACTGTACCTTTTGTGCTAAGACTTTTTGCAGAGCATTCCTAGTAGCATTACTTGGTTGGTTAGAAGAAGCATATTCCCGAGCAACCTGCTGAAAAATGGCCTTGCTTCATAGTCCATACATACTCTTCCATCTAAGTTTGTGATAGGAATAAGATGTGTCTCGTATATACGTGTAAATAAAGCAGATAATTTTTATCTAACCGATGGCCCGAAAGCTTTCAGAGAAAATTCGGAAGAGAGAAATGGATATCCAACACAATCCAAATAGCGCTTCTATACTTTTCTCTCTAACAAAAATAATACTAATAGTTAAGTCACATATATTCACATTTATCATACTTTAAAAATTATGTAAATCATTATTGAGAAACATAGAAGCATCTCCCAACACTACCCATGTGCAACCTAGACTCCGAAAATACGAAATATAATACAGAATAAGTTATATCAATTCATACTCGCTCTAATTGCACTTATACCGTCCAATATGCTGTGTATCGGCGCAAATTGTGGGTAACCTGGTAAATATGGGATGGCCTCGTCAGCATACGTGCTTGCTCTGCCATGGTATCCAAGAAACAGCGTGCCATTTTGCCTCCAATGCCCTTTTGCGACGCAAACGAGGAAGACAGTACAAGGCTGGTTCAACTGCGATGGGTTCAACCATCGGGCTATGACAACATCATGGACTGGTGGCAGCAAATTTCTACCGGCCACACCAAAAAGACCAAAGATGCTGCTTCAATGGTCTGCCCATCTATACATCATGTTTCATGTGTGCCAATCCATGGCTTGGTGGTGCTCGTCCAATGGGTACCACAATCAAGGCGTAGGGCTCTTACCAAAATTTTCCAATTCGATGATGCTGAGGGCGTTGCTGGTTTTTTTTTTGCTTGCTGTTTTCATCAATTGATTTTTATTATAGTAACTAACTTTTAGACGATAAGTCTTTTTAAAATGAGGTCTATAAATCAATTGTACTAGATATTGTACTGATTTTAGATATACCGACAAAAAATCGTATGCGACTGTCTCTCTCTTTATACTGTCTCTCATGAACAGTTATAACTCAAAAGTCATAAACCAAAAACTAAAAACCACAGCTCAAAAGAATATACATACATACATACATACATACCTATGTATGTATGTATGTATGTATGTATGTATGTATGTATGTATGTATTCAACCAGTACGCTCGGAAAGCTACCAGCATGAAATGCATGCAGAGTCTCCAGAGATGTTCCCTTCATTATGTTCTTGACCAACCAACGGTACCAATAAATGAAATGTCAACATGAAGAAGGGAACTAATTAAAAGGAAAAAAAAGAAACCCCTTAATTCTTTAATGAGTTCTTCTATACTTCAAGAGAAACAAGGCCTACCCAAGTAGTTGTGGTTACTGGTCACTACTCACTAGCAATTAGCAAGGATTTAAAAACCGAATACGGAAGAAATATCGGACCCTCCACGGTAGGCTAATTACCAATTTTAAACCGGTCAAACTTCATCAAACAAAAAGTTGGGCCGGTTATAGACCAGAAATTGACTGATTACCTGCTTAACCAGGCCTGCCATATGGTAGCTGAGCGGCAGATCATTAACCCTCATCTATTAGTTCTTAATCATCCGTTTAATTATACACCGTTCAAGTAATTTTTAGAGATAGTAAAGTAGTGCGAACAATTACGTAACAATTACACAACATAGCACACTATATCAGAAAGCTCTACAAAAATATTTATAATTTTTACCACTATTTGCTACCTCTAAAGATTCTTAGAGCGGCGCATAACTGCTTAATTGCCTGATTAATTATACGTTGTTCCAGGAATTTCTAGATATAGCAAATGGCCTCAAAAAATTACTAAAAAATTACACAAATACCACGATGCCTTGGGAAGCTCCACCACGATATGCGTAGAGGGATGTCGAGGGATCGCATACCGCTAATTATGATTAAATTATCATGAATTAACATGGCAAATTCAGAGCACATAATTTTTTCCCAAAAATACACAATTAGGTTGACTATGTTGGAAGGCTCCACATAAAATTTTATAATTTTTAGAGATCGTTTGCTATATGTAATAATTTCTACAAATATCGAATGTTATCACGAGTCTAATAGATTTTGTACCCTTGATAATCTACGAAAATCACAAACGGACCATCATTTTTTTAAAAAATAACAAATTATAAACAAGATTTGCTAAATGTATTACATAAAAAATTACTATTAATTCCTCCACAATTATTTTCATTGGATTAATAAAATAATATTTTTAAATCGCTTAACCGTTATGCACCTTGTTGATGTGTCGCTCACCATTGAGCGACTAGAACTAGTCGATCGATACTTGGGCGACTATCTCTAGTCATTCAACGGTAGACGACTTAAACACTTGATGCGCAATCGTTGGGTGGTTAGCCCAAGTCGCTCAATGGTGGAGCGATAGAAAATTATTAGCGTAAAATAAAAAACACATATATATTACTGTAATTTGAAATAAAAATATATTATTTAAAAATTAATTTTCCTAACGTGCTCTGTACAGACAGGCCACGGTTTCTACGGGCAAAGTTGTATATCCAGTAACATACTAACATGTGTCCCAATAGTGCAATTTAATTCGGCATGTACATATATTCAGTCACTGCTTATAAGTCTAGAATATACAGTAACTGGCCTCGCTGAATTTAGGCGATATGCGCATTTCTTCGCGCTATTCGCACAAAGCTGTCGTATACTAACTACAATATTCGAGTCCCAACATAATCTCCTCCCTAAAGGTAGTTTACTCCGAAAAAGCCAGACAATGCATCCTTCAAATCTACTTATATGTTCGTATCTGCGGGCCTGTTCTTTAAGTTAAAATCTGATGGCTTTTAGTTTTTGCTATAGTACCTAACTTTTAAACGGAGTATTTTCTCAAGACGGAGTCTACAAGTTAAATGATCTACACGTTAAAAACCCAACATCTGTACCAGTCAAAATCATAAGCGAGTATCTTTTTCTCCGTAATCTGTACCGTAAACAGTCAAAATTCAAAAATTTCAATCAAAATTCATAAGCCGCAGCCGAAAAGAACAGCATCACGGATTCCCTTGGGAGCAGTGTTTAGCGTCCATCACACTCAAAAACAGGCAAAGATGTCTCCTGCGCTACGACGGGTAGTAGCATTGCCATTTGCCACTGCCGTAGTGGAGACATTAACTAAACCTGTAAAATCTCACGGGAATATATGCCCGGGCAAAAAGAAAACGCGCCCTTTTTGACTCTACCACTGCCTCTTTCCCCCATCCTTCGCCCTTACTTGTTTCTTCTTCTCACGGCGCCTGTGACTGTGAGCGACCTTCCATGGGCCCCTCGATCGCGCGCCGCACATCTAGACCTTTTGTAGTGTTCTTGATATGATAAAGCACAAAGCCGCATAGGGTACTTGAACCCACATGCGAGTTTTTGTCGTATGTAACGGCTTTTCAATGTGTAGTTACAAAAATAGCTTAATACCAGTGGTATTAACAAAAATAGTATTTTTACTGTCCAGTCATCGGACGGCAGCGCTCAATAGTTGACACATGACGACTGCCGTCTGGCGAGCAGACACCAGGTGATTGCCGTCCGGCCAGCAAACGGCAATGGCCTGCCGTCTGCCCACAAAACGGTAGGTGATTAAGATGGCTAATTAGCCGACTTAATTACCTACCTAAATTCGTAATTTTACGTTATAATTTTTTGAATTTGTAAATATAGCAAATAAGCTCAAAAAATTACAACATTTTTGGTGGAGCTTCCCAATGCATCGTGGCATGTGTGTAATGTTTTTTGCAATTTTTTGAGGCTATTTGCTACATCTAAAAATTTCTAGAATGACACATAATTAACCAGACGATTAAGCAGTTATGCACCGCTCTAAGAATTTTTAGAGATAGCAAATGGTCATGAAAAATTATGATTTTTTTGTGGAGCTTTCTGATATAGTGTGCTACGTTATGTAATTTTTACGCAATTGTTCGCACCATTTTGCTACCTCTAAAAATTATTTGAGTGACATGTAATTAAATGGGTGGTCATGGGCTAATAGCCCGCAGTTTGGCCACTATGCAGCATCAATCCTACCGCACGGTGGCCGGATGGCAGGCCATTAGCCTAGCCATTAGTTCTTAATCTCTCGTTTAATTATGCGCTATTTAAATAATTTTTAGAGGCAGCAAAATGGTGCGAAAAATTACGTAAAAATTACACAATATAGCACAAAAATCTCCATAAAAAATTTCATATTTTATACGATAATTTGCTACCTCTAAAATTTTTTGGAGCGGCGCATAACAGCTTAATCGCTTGGTTAATTATGTGTCATTCTAAGAATTTTTAGAGGTAACAAATACCTCAAAAAAGTGCAAAACAATTACGCAATGTACCACGATGCCTTGGGAATCTCCACCACGATATGCGAGGAGACATGTTGAGGGGCCGCATATCGCTAATTATGATTAAACTATCACAAAATAACATGGTAAATTCGAAGTACGTAAAATTTCCCCAAAAATACACAATTAGGTCGACTATGTTGGAAGGCTCCACATAAAATTTTATAATTTTTGGAGCTCGTTTGCTATATGTAATAATTCATACAAATATCTAAATCGTACAAATTTTTTACCAATATTCAAAAGGGATAAAGTTGTAAAAAAAATTATATAATGAAGTACGTTGTGTCAGGAGTCTGTACATAAAATTTTGTAATTTTTCAATCTCATGTGTTATATTTAAAAATTTAAACAATTATAATATGAAATTATAAATTTGGACAGTGATTAAATCGGCTAATTAGCCGGCTTAATCACCTGCCGTCTCGTGGGCGGGCGGCAGGCGCCTACCGTTTGCTCAGGGGCGGCAAGTGCCCATGTGTCGTCTCTCCCGCGCTGCCGTCTATCCACCACTGGATAGCAAAAACGTCATTCCTATAAATACGCTGCGCATACAATTAATTTTATAAATATTATCACAAACAACATCAAACCCCTAAGAATTCTCCGCATGGCCGGAATCCTGGGCGCGGCCAGTGCCGTCGTTGTGGACCAACTCGTGCAACGATCAGTAATTTTCTTGCCGACTCTCCTCCCGTTTCGGTACTCTCAAGAAACGTGAAGATACACTACCAGTTGAGTCTATCGCGTCGGAATGCACGAGTTGAAGGCAACGGTGACACAGCTAGCTCGGAGACACTGCCGCTACTTACGAGGCCGTGCCACGTTTGGGCGTGCGTAGGGTGAAGTAAGCGAGTAGAATTACCGATCTGGAGAGTAAATGTTTTGTGCCTGGTGTACTACATTCGCATTAAAAATCAATGGCTTCTCTCTCTAGAAGAAAGGCAGGCAGTGTCGAGCGCGTAGAGGAAGCAAGTACAGCCGTTGCTAGTTGGCTTCGGCCTTTGTTTAGGTGTCCCCAGGAGGCCCATGCCGGGGCCTTAATATTCTCCACAGTCCCCATCGTTGCAACCAAGCCGTAACACTCCCATCTCAAGTCTCCTCCGGTCCTCCCCCGGCGAGGCGAGCCGCGAGCTCACCTCACCTCACCTCTCGTCTCATCTATATAAAGCGCTCGCCTCTCTCCTCACTTAAAGCACCGAGTGTTAGCTACACAGAGAGCGAGAGAGAGAGGAGCAGCAGCAAGAAAGCGAGCAATTAAGGCCAGATAGATAGGTGGTAGAGAGAGAAGTTAGCGAGTGCTATAAGGGTACCGAGGAAGGGGAAACAAGCAGCTAGCTAGCTAGCAATGAGGTCGAGGAGGTCGCAGCCGCGGCAGCAGAGCGTGCTGGCCGCGGTCGGCGTGCTGCTGGCGACGGCGGCGTGCGCGGGGGCCCAGCTGAGCCAGAAGTACTACGCGTCGACGTGCCCCAACGTGGAGACGCTCGTCCGCGGCGCCGTCACCCAGAAGCTCCAGGAGACCCTCAACGCCGCCCCCGGCACCCTCCGCCTCTTCTTCCACGACTGCTTCGTCAGGGTACGGAATCAAAACCGGCTTAATTCGCCATGTTCTACTTGATCATGTTTGTGTCTGGTGTACTGTCGATGATACGCTGATTCATCGATCTTTAACTTTTTGCCGGTGCAGGGTTGCGACGCGTCGGTGCTGATCTCGGGGCCGAACGACGAGCACAGCGCGGGCGCGGACACGACGCTGTCGCCCGACGCCCTGGACCTCATCACCCGCGCCAAGGCCGCCGTCGACGCCCAGTGCTCCAACAAGGTCTCCTGCGCCGACATCCTCGCCCTCGCCGCCCGCGACGTCGTCTCGCAGGTGCCCTCACAAAACCCCGTCGGTTCATGCCCGTCTCTCTTTACGTTGCTTTCGGCGCGCGCCTGCACGGCAGGAGTGGAGAGCCGTTTGAGTGCGCTTTCGAGGCGGTTATGTCACATTCGATGGCGATGCGTGGGATTAATTAGGGCCAAAGGCGTGCGCTTAAAGAGAAAAACCTCGCTTAGGCCGGTGTCTTTTCATGGCTAATCGGGCGCGGCTTCTTTATGTTTTGCGCGCCTTTCTAGCTCGGGCGGGTGGGTCGCTGATGAGGCGCTCGCGGCTGCCGCTGCGTGCCCCTGCCCCTGCCCGCCGGGCGACAGCTATGATGAGGCTGACGTGACATGTACCACCCGCGTGTGCACATTGACCGTTCTTAGGCTCCGCTCAAGCAATTCGGCGTTTAAGCTTCTCGTTTTAACTTATTTTTTACTATTTTTAAATTTTATTTTTTCTTATTTTTTTCTGACTTTTTAGCTTTTTTTTAACCATTTTTTGTATTCATTTGTATTATTTATGATTGGCTAACTTGTTTTTTATTTTTACTTTTTTAAATTTAGTTATACCAAATAAATTACCATCAGTTACAGTGTAATTTTGGTTAACTATAGTGTAATTTTAGTCATAAGCCAACTTGTTATAGCCCAATGAGCGGCATCTTATTTTTGTTTTCTACTTTTGTTTTCAGCTTCTCAAAGAACAATTTCTCCAAACGTTTTTTAGAAGTTTTTAAACGGTTCTCGAGTTTAAAATTATGTGTTATCTACATTGATAAAGATTCATTCTTCTCTACCATCTTAAAAATATAGATAAAAACTATCACCTATAGCTAAAAACTATAACTATAAACTATATGAACAGGACAATTGGCGTTTTGCCCCACGGTATGATAAGTTGTAGTCTTAAAAAATATAGACAAAAGATATTAATTATAGTAAAAAACTATTAGCGGTAGACTAATCATAACCTTAAAAAAAGAGTTTACTACAGCACAACCGGTCTATAGGACTCCATTTATTTCCACTCCAGAAGAAATTGAACCAAAAGCCACGAAGAAAAAAAAAAGACCCGACTGATGGGAGCGCGTGACTGCTCTGTCCGTTCTTCTCTTCCGATCGGATTCACCAATCAATTCCCTGATGGAAAACTGTAGTAGCACTCAGTAGTATACATACACGGTTTCGCCGGGATTAAATGAGCTGCGTACGGCGACACAGACCTTCACCGAATACCTAATCCGCCGAGCCGATTGAGCGAGATGCACAGTGCAGTGCAGCCCCTCTGGACGGACGTTTTATTGATGAGCCACGCGAGTTGGCCGTGCTGAAAATTCTGCTGCCTGCTTGTATGTACTCACATGTACTAGTACTGCTTGATTGCGAACTGTGCTGTAAATTACTGGGATTTCACTGCGTTCAATGCTTGCCTTTGTGCTAACGGTGAAAGCTGTTGCGTGCAGACGGGAGGGCCGTACTACCAGGTGGAGCTCGGGCGGCTGGACGGCAAGGTCGGGACGCGCGCCGTCGTGAAGCATAGCCTCCCCGGCGCCGGCTTCAACCTGGACCAGCTCAACAAGCTCTTCGCCGTCAACGGCCTCACGCAGACCGACATGATCGCTCTCTCAGGTACGGGATGTCTATTCTAGGCCGGGATTTCTCGGCGATTCACACCAAAACATGCCATCTGATATATTAGCCGAAAGCTAGAGCTCGGCAGTACTGATTGGAGCGGTGGTTAGCGAGTCCCATGGCACAAAAGTGGCAAAATGGTTGGAAGTGGCGCCGGGAGAGCTCATCACTTCGTCTCTCTTCTGCGCCTCTCCAATCCCCATCAGTCCATCCATGGTATCGTAGTGTACTACCAACTCATCACACTGACAAAGAGGACGGAGTGATACTAGTCCGCACATCTTACATTTTTGCTCGTAAAACCCATGCCCTTTCCAGACTGGCGTTGGGTACACACACATTCGTTCTGGCTGTCACTAGTGACGGCTAAGCACCACTCGTTACACTCTTAAGAAACTGCTTTGTTGCTGTAGTGCTCATTGATTGGAGATGCTAGCTATTAGGTAGTAGCACTATCGTTGACGTCGTACTGGCGCGTTGCGATGCAGGGGCTCACACGATCGGTGTAACGCACTGCGACAAGTTCGTGCGGCGGCTGTACCAGTTCAAGGGAGCGGCGCCGCAGTACAGCCCGCCGATGAACCTCGTCTTCCTGCGGCAGATGCGGCGGACGTGCCCGCTCAACTACAGCCCGTCCACGGTGGCGATGCTCGACGCCGTCACGCCCTTCAAGTTCGACAACGGCTACTACCAGACGCTGCAGCAGATGAAGGGCCTGCTGTCCTCGGACCAGATCCTCTTCGCCGACCGCCGGTCACGGAGCACCGTCAACTACTTCGCCGCCAACCAGACGGCCTTCTTCGAGGCCTTCACCGCCGCCATGACCAAGCTCGGCCGCGTCGGGGTCAAGACCGGCTCCGATGGCGAGATCCGGCGAGTGTGCACCAAGGTCAATTAGTCCTGCTTGAATAGAGTTACATTGCACCGGACGTACATTGAGTAGCAGAGAGGGTAGGTTAATTCTGGTGTCTCTTCTCCCTGCCCATGTTCACAGTCGATCACAGTGTATTTGTTCCCGCCCAATTCTTTTCTTGATTGTGTGATCATATAAGTGCCATCCATACCTTAGGATATTTTCAGGGCCTACCATGTGATAGAAGGTACACTTACATTGATGTAAATGTTAGAGTTGGTCCAGTTAAGTATATATATCCCATATGCCATCTTTTTGAAAATTTTGCATGTTCCACAAAGAAGACATATATATGAAGAAAAATTTGTACATTGAACGCTCACCTTGTGGCTCCAGACTGATGACAGAGGATTCAGAATGCATGGTCCAAGTCCTCATAAATACAGCCAACATAAGCTGTGAATGCCCTCCAGAAACCATGTGATATTTTCAGTCAATCAACCAAGCAATCATAAAAAACTTAAATGTAAGCTTTATTAGGAACTTATCTCAGCTATGCTCTCGCGACATCCAAGGGACCGCCCTTCGCCCCTACCGCCGGTGGCCACTCCTGCCCTGATGCCCACCCAAGCACCCAAACTCTCTTGCCTCTGCCCCCCCCCCCAGCGGGTGAGATCCCCCTCCCTCTCCGCCTCGCCAACCCCCTCCCCCTGGAATCCCCAACCACCAGCCATGCTCGACTTCGCCTCCAACTGTCGTTCTTTCCCCCTTCCGCGGAGACCCTGACAGCCAGATTTGCAACGTCGTCCCCGATTCGGCCTTTGGATCTTGTCCCCGCCTCCTTGGAGAGCCGGTGGACAGCAGGGAGTTGGATTGGCCAGCCCTTACAAAGTCTCGAAGCCTTAGGGCATCAGGAGTGTATATATCGCAATGGGCCTTAAGGTGGGCCCCACCTAATAGTTAAGGCCGACTCGTTATGTTTGAGGCCACCGCTTGGCTGTAACAAGGGTCCCACTTGGCCACACATGGTAGTTGGTAATTGGCTGGTGGGGGAGAGACAGAGCAACAAGATTAAAAGAAAATTGTATTTTAATGCTTGTGGCCAGGTCTTTAGCTTGAGGACCGGCCTCAAGCCTTTTTTGCTTATGTCCTGCTTAAGATCAACCCTGTAATGTATAAGGTTGACCTTAAGGTGGCTTATGACCTCCTATTTTCATACACTCCGAATGCCCTTAAAGATGCCCAACCACCAACTCCTTCCACGTTGGCCTCCCCTTCCTGTAGCATTGAAGCCATCTCCCCCTTCCGCAAAATTGGCAAAAGATCAAGAATGCGGCACGTAGAATCTCCTTAGCAGATGACATTCAAGTCGAAGTGCTCGCTTCAAATCTTTGGTGGTTGCTCCTCCCCACCTTCTCCAGCCTGAAGTTCTACGCGGCATTGAAGAGGCTCCACCCCCTCCTATCTACGCTTCGCTCCAGCGCCTGAGGACTCCTGCAGACCGCTCTGTCGGGCCTCCAGCCAACAAGACAACACTTTCGTTGCCTCACAACACCCAGCCTCGTCCATAATGGATGCTCGTCAAACCTAGATTCTGGTGGTGTGACGAAGAACAATGCAGAAGAAGCTCTCCCAAGGCAACATTCAAAGCGTCATCACAGCACAACCACCGCGCCTTCCTCGAGCGCACGAAAGGCCGATGCTTCATATGCCTCGGTTGTGATCATCGAGCTTCCTTTTGCAGAGACCCGTCGAGGTGCCTCCGTTGCTTCCGCTCTGGACATAGGGCGAGAGAGTGCCACTAGCTTTCTCTTGCTCCTCCACCACCCCCCGACCACCCAAGCGCCCGACCCCTCCACCTGTTGCCTAGGTCGAACCCGGCCTCCTAGCTTCTCGCCTCCAGTGTCACCCTTCCTAGACAGCGTCTCCTCCTAGCAACACCGGGCCTCCCAGTCTGCCTTCCAAGAGCATGGCCAACCTCAGAGATCTTGCAACCCGGCCTCTAGAAGACTCCTGCATCATTCCCTCTGACGCTAACCTCCTTAGGGAAATGTAGAGACGCGAGGGCTACTCGGTAGTCCTCTGGTTGACCAAATCAAGGCTTGACACGGACCTCCGCACCGTCACTGAGGTCTTAAGAAGGAGGTTCAATCTTAGGTCTTCTGACTTCTCGGTGCATCATTACTATCTTGAAAATTCCCTTATCATCTTTGAGCATAAGCATCATAGAGAGGAAGTGTCCAACCTTTGCCTTTTTTCACTTCCATGACCTGGAGTTCAACGTCAGAGCTTGGAGGCCGCTTTGTCATGCCTTTGGAGCGACCCTTAGGTTCTGTGTGCGGATTTGCCTTGAAGGCATTCCCCTACATTCATGGAACGCCGAGGTCGCCTGCAAAGTCATCGGGAAGCATTTCTCCCTCGACCGCATGGAGGGGAGCCCACTGCAACAAGAAGACGCCCACACTCTCGACCTGTGGGCATGGATAGTGAATCCAAGCTCCGTCCCCAAGGTTTCCTGGCTCACCTTCACTGACGGCCCCTCGACTACTCCCGTCTTAGGCCTGAAAGCAACCTCGTCCCAGCCAGCTCACTGCAAGAAAGGATCTTCTTACAGGGTGCTGCTGCACTTGGACTTCATTAAAGACTATTCAACTGCACCCCTAGAGGCTGACCTCAGAGCTCCCGACTACACCCCTTTCAAGCCGGTGAAGCACGACCTCTCCTGGTGCCTCGGCATCATTGACGACACTCCATAGATGAAAGATGGTCACCACAGCCTCAACAACAGCACCGAAACAGGCTGGGCCGGCAAGGGCGCCCCCAGTTCCTCCCGTCATAGCAAGCCCTTCTAGCCAACCCTTGAAACTTGTGAGATGGCAACAAATACCGTACCAGACGATAAGATGATGATGATGATCGTCATTGCCAGCACAAACATGAACATCAAGGACGATGACTGTCATTGCCAGCTCACCTAACATCATTCCCCTTCAACTACCTTGCCCTACCTCTCGCAATCAAGATGCTCCGCTGGGTAAACTTCCAAAGCTTGAGGACAAGTATGCAAACCGCCTGGCAAGATGGCGTGGTAAACTGTTGACACTGGTAGGCAGAAGGGCGCTCATCAAGTCTGTCTTGACAGCTCAGTCAACCTACTTCTTCACGGCCATCAGAGCTCTAAAAGGGGTACTCAAATCCCTAAATAGGCAGGCAAGGCACTTTTTTTTGGACCGAAGACAAACTACTAGCTGGTGGGAAATGTAAGGTCAATTGGGAGAGAGTTTGTAGACCTACACAGCTAGGGGGCCTCGATCTCTTAGACCTTGAGCGCTTCGCCAGGGCCCTTAGACTTAGATGGCTTTGGCTTGAGTGGGACACCCAAGTAAGACCTTGGCAAGGTATGGAAATCCCGTGTGATGACCTAGATCGGGCCCTCTTTTCTGCTGCCACCAACATTTCGATAGGGGATGGAGCCAAAGTGACCTTCTGGACCATAGCTTGGGCGGCAGGAAACAGATTATGTGACATCGTACCAACAGTCTACACAAACTCAATGAGGAAAAATTGCACTTTGAGAGCTCGCTCTGTCTAACAACAACTGGCTATAGAACTTAAATTGGACAACTGGCCTAACACCCCAACACATATGTGAGATGATCGCAATCTGGAGCCATATCTCTACCTTGAACCTACGGGAAGACCTCGAGGACACAATCACTTGGAAACTCACCACAACTGGAAAATGCATGGTGGCCTCGGCCTACAAGGCTCAATTTCTAGGAGCGACCAAAACCTCAATGAACACTCTGGTCTGGAAAACTTGGGCACCCCAAAAATGCAAACTCTTCATCTGGCTGGCCATTCAAAATATACTTTGGATGGCGGATCAACTTCACAAAAGAGGATGGCCGAACCAGACTGCTTGCCCTCTCTGTGTCACAGGCTCCTGAGTCCGCCATCCACCTGTTCATTGAGTGCGGCTACACAAAGTTTATCTGGACTGCTATGGCACAATGGACTTCCTATGCCTCCATCAACCTGACCACATGGCGTACTTTCCTCTCGCTGCAAGAATGGTAATTGATCCTCTTCAGGAATGGCACTCCTCGCAAACCAATGTCAACGCTAATGATACTTATCACATGGCAAATTTTAAAAGAGCGAAATGCTCGAATCTTTCAGCCCTCAACGCCAACGACAACTATGGTACACCTTCTCGCCGCCATCAAAGAGGAGGCCGGGGCCTGGGCCCTAGCGGGGGCAAACAAGCTAGTTGAGTTGTCTATCTCCCTGTAGCTCTATTTTTGCGCTGAGTGTTATTCTCCTTGCCCCCCCCCTCCCTGTTTTTTTTCTTTTTTTTTTCCTAAAACAACGCCACTCCCCTCCATTTGAATTAATATACGGCAACCTCTTGCCTGTTCAAAAAAAAAACTTAAATGTAATTCTATAGCATGCCGGCAATAAACCACTGCTTTTCTAGGTCAAGTACTAGCATCAAGCCATTGGTTTGGCAAACTTGGATTGCATAACTTCATGCGTTGGTTTGGCACAACCGCCAGGTCCTTTTCTTGATCAAAAGGAACCGACTTTGCAGCTTTCCAACAAACTGAAGTGATTTCTTTAAGAAAAAAAGTTCCAAATGCTCTGAATTTCGAACTTTTATTTTTGTGCAGATCTCTGAATTTGGAACTTGGCTTTACGCTGCTGATTAACTGAACTTCGTGATGCCAGGGTTCTGGCCTCCTGGGTTTAGTAGCATATAACCGTTTGAGCAAAGGACTTTGCTCTGATACGTCTGAAAAATCAAGTCCTGAACTCATGATTACTTCGATAATATGTACCTTAAGTTTGACTTGCATTAAACACTGAAATTCACGCCTAAATGTGTGCACCACATGGCCCAGTCACAGAAAGCTCAATACTAATCAATAACTTTCTTGTTCATATCCACATTGTATTTCTCGCCCAGTTCTTTTCTTGACCGTGTAATGTAATGTGTCGTATCATATTCATTTGTATTTCTCGCACAGTTCTTTTTTTGACCGTGTAATGTAATGTGTCGTATCATATTCATGGGCCCTTTTCAGGGCTTCTATAGCTATTGATAGAGATAAATTTACATTGATGTAACACAATATTTATTGCAGTTATATTTGAAAATTTATTGGTCAAGAGAAGAAAATACGTCGAGTTTCCGCTTTAACATATCTTTCCAGGCCTAGAACAGATAGATTCAACATGGTCCAGACCTGTTTTTTTTCCAAGTACACTGTACAACAATTTGATCGGCGTGGCTATTAGTATCCAATACTGTTTCTGTTTAACAGCTATGGAAGCGTGTACTTGCCGGCGATAAATTCTAAGCATCTTGCGAGAAATTTTGATAGCCTTCAAATCTGAACTTGCACGTCATCTCAAATTACTAATTATCATGTGCAACCTAAGCAGCTCGCTTATCTGAAACTGCATCATGTCTTTTGGAGAAATTCAAACTGTAGAGGTGTTAATTATGTATTGATAAAATGCTCTTAGTTTGGCCCCCTGGTTAGCTAAAATAATGAAAAATATGAAACCACAAGTCCACTAGCATACAGAAAAAAAGTAATGGTGACAGATATGTTCCAGATACAATTCCTCATGCCTGTCACACACCACTGCTTTTCTAGGTCTACATTATTCAAGCCACTGGCAATCCCTACGGATTGCATTTCATGCCGTTTGGCGCAAACGCGAAGTCGCTTTCCTAAGGAAAATCAGCTGTCACAACTCATAACTAAACTGCTTACTTTCCCAACTAACATAACTTAAGAGAAAAAATAAATAAATTTTGGGATCAGTTTTACTTGACTTACTAGCTGAGATGGTAAATCGTGAATCATCTAATCAAGCTTCCACAGCTCAGGTGTAAATACGAATTTGCTCTGGGTAACTTCAGATGTTTGGAAATCAAATCATGGTTATTTGCACCTTAACCTTGAAGTTTATTAGACAGCAAAATTGGGCAAAGAACTCATTTCTTTCTCCAAACTTCTATCCATCCATTCAGAAGCACCAAAATATACTAATATAACAAAATTTCACTTGTGGGAAACTTATCAAGGAACCGGTGCCAACAACATATACCAAAGCTCTCAAAAGTTAGTGCTACCAACCCTATCCCTATCGATATCCCCTTATCCCTCTCCTTCAACTAGCAATGCCAAATTCATCTGAAAGCCACTGTATCTTGTGCATATCCTGTCCATCACTTAATGCCAACATGATTTGATGCAACAAAAAAGTGACTTCCCGTGTCCATTTGTACCTTATGGACCCCCTAAATCATCCCAAAGAACCAACCCAGACGATGCTGCTGCAACAGGTGGCATGCACGGCCAATTAATCTGATCATGTCTCTAACTTTCCGAGCAAAGCTACAAGCAAGCCATTGTCAATTTGTCATCCTACTTATTAAGCTTGATTCTATCTACCGATGTCCCTAAACTAAAATAATACCATCTCAAGCTCTTGGTTGGTTTGCTTCACAATGTGACAAAAATGGGCCTCCCATAATCACATGAAGCCGTTCTGATCCAATGGCATGTGTGTAACAGAGAAATGCACAGTGCTGTGTCCTACAAATCTAACCTCTGCACGAAACATTGTGGATCCTCCCATGTGAGGGTGGTTAATTATGAAACTAATGGTGTCAATATGTTTTTTGAAGAAAATGAGCAGGAGCTCTGCCATTCCAATTAAGAGGAGAGAGGTGTCAGATTTTATATTGAGGTCGTAAAAAAATAAATCATGGTAAAACATTCCATTGCACTTCTACAGAATCCTTATTGAATGACGACATAGGGTGTGATCAAAATGGCTTGAGCTTTTGGCTTCAGCTTATTTTTGCACTATTCATAAATTTCGTCTTTTTCTGAACTTTTGGCTTTTTTTTGAGTTTTTTTACCGGTTCTTTTTTTCCTCGTATTTGTTTACATTATACGTGATGGGCTAATATGTTTTTTCTATTTTTAAATTTTTTTAAATTTAATTATGGTAAATAAGCCTCTGTCAGCTACAGTGATTTTTTCAGCCAGCTACAGTGTTTTCAGCCATAAGCCACGGGCTTTTCAGCCATTTTGATCACAACCATAGATTCTCTAATACGACCAGTCTGAATGGCTCTACATCCGCCATAAAATTGCTATAAAACTGTGGGTTCCTCAAAACTGTTCCTTGTCCTAAGAAAATATTCTGCTCACAGAATTGTATTGTTATTATGATAGGGAACATATTGACTTTTAAAAGCTGCTTTTTTCAGTAAATGATTTTTCTATAGTACCTAACTTTCAAACAAAATATTTTTTAAAGCGAGGTCTACTAGTTGATTGTAATACATACTGCAGCAACTTCATTTGTATCGGCTAAAATCGCACGCGAACACCTCTCTTTACAAGCTGTTACTATTTATAAGCTAAAACCAAAAACCTATGACTTAGTTCTCTTAGGCTTCTTGCTTACGTCTTTGACTTATGCTACAGTAATTATCTTTCAAATGGTGTGTCTTTCAAGACGGGTCTACAAATCAATTGTAGTAGACACTGTACCAAATTCATCTATGTCAGCCAAAATTACACACAACTGTCTCTCTCTTCGTACTCTCTCTTGTGTACAGCCAGAATTCAAAATTTTAAGCCGAAGGGCATGTTCTTTTTGGTTTCAGCTTATGACTTTTGGCTGCGACCTATGGCTTTTGAGCTGTTCGCGTGAGAGATTATGGAGTAATAGAAACTCGCACGCGGTTTTGACCGATATAAATGAAGCCACTGTAGTATATATTACAATCAACTTGTATACTCCATCTTAAAAAGATACACTATTTAAAAACTAGTTATTGTAGAAAAACCAAAGAATCATTTTTTTAAAAGCTGAAAAGAATAGGCCTAAAAATTATAAACCACAGTCTAAAAGAACCCACCCAACACGAGCTCTAAGAATAATACAAAAGAGTCTATATGGAACAAAGTTTCCAAAAGTGATAGGAGCAGTACCTCTCAATTTTCGTATTTATTTCAGCTGGTCTACCAAGAAAACGAAGGAATACTTATCTAGTAAGGTGCAGCATTGCAAATCATAGACTAACAAATAGTATATAGACTATTGTTCACACCGATGAAGAGAGAAGTGAGGGAATTTCTATCATGATTTATAAGCTCCAAATGCATGTTTACAACTTTATGTGTAACTGACAAAAGGGAGTTTAGGCTTGTTAAACTAGATAAAAAAATGCCAAAAAAACATAGCTTGCTCCAGCCTATTGACCTTTTTTTACAGCTACCACTTTAACTCAGATTGCAGTATTCTTCAATGAATTTCACATGTATAGATGTCAAGGTTTTAGAGTCCTACAAATCGTCCCAAGTCCCAACTCAAACCAGCCTTCAACCAAAGCAATGCCATTCATGCTTCATCCAAGATAAACAAGAGTGATCGATATTGGGCTGCAGTTAGAAATGTATACAAAGCACTCTTGGGCTTTAGAATTAGGAAGCCTAAATATGTTGAAACATGCCATCAATGAAGCAGCCTAACAACCAACTTGCAGGAAGGCTACTTTAGAATATTTTGTGGACTGCAGTCTCGAAGAGTCTCAAGAAAAGCTGAAGTTTCAGAAGTTGGGAAAAACCTGAATAATTAATCTGCAAAAAGGCTCCACTGCGGAATTCTCTCTCTGAAATTATAGCAGCACGTAGTCCTCATTGTCCTTGGCTCCATGCAATTCAATTTCACCCCAACAACATCACATAGTTTCCACTGTTGCCCAGAGGGCCTGATCATGTTTTTCTTTTTTCAGCAGTACTGACAGAAATTGGAGTTATGACAGCAACACAGCACGAGTTATGATAGCAGGGGAAAAGGGGGAAAAACAATAAAAAGATGACTTTTTGTACAAGAGTATTATCAGTAAGAGAGCAATAACCCAGTAGCCTGTGCAGATTATCATCAGAAAGATCCGAGGCACGTATCAAGATCAAACAAACAGAAAAGAATTGTATCATTGGCTAATATACAGGAAGCTACTAGTTAGCGAACAGTTTAGTACAAGCGAAGTAACGAGCAAGAAAGGAACCGGAAGAAAAACTACCTAGAAATAAGTGAATAACAGATACTTTAGGTAACCAGAGTATAGTGCAACCATCAAGTTCTATGATTCCAGTATGTCATGCCATGCCATGCCATTTGGTAATGATTATTGTTTTTATCGATAGATCCGAAGTTTTGCACAGGTTGAAATGAACACTCGAGATAAACTCGGACTGAAGTTGATCTATCCCTTGTGCTGTCATGTGGGGCCGTGTCTACCACCGTCGCCCTCGCCAAGTCCCACCAGCGTCGCCTAATTAGATTTCCAATCCCCAGTTGATTTCCAATCTCCAGTTTCCTTTAAAGTAGTTTCCCAGTTGGATTGCTATTTGGTTTCCTTCACCTATTCCGTTTCCCAAATCTTAGGCTGGTTTGTTAGGGCCTCTCCTATTTAAAGGACTTGGCGCAAGGTATTGAGACAAGCAAGAAATAATCAATCTACTGTCTTCCTTCTTCTTCGCCACGGCGCCGGGCGGACGTGAAGCCGAACGCTCTCGTCCCCCCGCCAGCCACGGCTACTCGCTACGCACTTGTCCCCAGAACCCGCTAGTTAGAGGTCGTGACATCTTGGTATCAGAGACCACCTTCCTTGGCCGCTCCCGCCTTCCCCGATCTGCGCCCCCAATGGCCGGTGACGCTGCTGCCATCGCACGCTCCGTCGAGGACATGCTCAAGGAGCTCCTGTTGGGCCAACAGGAATTACGCGACGCCGTGTCGCGCACCAGCCGCCGCGTCGAGGAACACCACGCAGCAATTGGCCGCCTGGAGCAGAACACGCAGTCGATCGCGGGCTCGGGCAGCGGCAACAGCGGCGCTCATTCCCCTACCCCGCCGCCGCATACTGGCGAGGGTCGCAGCAGCATCCGCGGTGGCGCCCCCCGTTTCCACAAACTAAACTTCCCGACGTTTGATGGCGCCTCCGATCCGCTTCCGTGGTTGAACCGTTGTGACCAGTTCTTCCGGGGGCAGCGGACTCCTGAAGAGGATAAGGTGTGGTTGGCCTCCTACCACATGCTCGACGACGCCCAGCTTTGGTACTATCGCTACGAGCGCGATAATGGCGCCCCGTCGTGGCCTCGCTTTGTCGCCCTCGTCAACACTCGTTTTGGCCCGCCGGCGCGCCACAATCCTTTGGGCGAACTCGCGAACCTCACACGCACTGGGCCGATCGACGACTTCTGCAAGGAATTCATGTGCCTGCTCTGCCGCGACGACTCCCTCACGGAGCGCCAACAAATTCGCCTCTTCACCCATGCCTTGCAAGAGCCCCTGCGCACCGATGTCGAACTTTGGGACCCCGCGTCCCTGGAAGAAGCGATCGGCCTTGCGCGTGCTTACGAACGCCGTGCCGGGCCTGCTCCGTCCGCGGCGCACTCCTCCACCCGTTCTTCGTCGACCCGCGCCACACCCCTCCTCTCCACTTCCAACGGTGAGTCCGCGGCGTCGACGGCCACCAAGCCAACTCCACACCGGACACTGACTCCAGCAGAGATGCAAACCCGTCGCGAACATGGCCTCTGCTTCAATTGCGATGAGAAATTCGTTCCCGGCCACAACCGCTCCTGCAAGCGCCTTTTTCTCCTGGAGATCTCGCCCGACGATGACGGCACCATGGACCCCGATTCCGACTCCGCTCCGGACCCGACCATCTCCCTTGCGGCACTTACCGGCATATCGACTCCATCAGGGCGGACTATGACAATGGAGGCTATGATCGCCGGCCACTCCCTCGTGCTCCTCTTGGATTCGGGATCCACGCACAACTTCATCTCCGACACGGTGGCACGCCGCATTGGCCTTTCACTTCTGCCGCGCTCGGACCTCAACGTCACCGTGGCGAACGGCGATCGGGTGGCCAGCACGGGCACCTGCTCTGCGGTTCCGCTTGCCGTCGAGACCGAGCACTTCCTCATTGACTGCGTCGCCATTCCACTCGGTGGCTATGACCTCGTGTTGGGCGTCCAATGGCTCGGTACGCTCGGCCCGATCGTGTGGGACTTCAATGCCCTCACCATGGTGTTCCTCTATGAGGGCCAACAGGTCTGTTGGCGGGGGCGTCACGGCTCAGGAGCCGCCGTGCGCGCGCTGTCCTGTGCTCATCACGATTTGATGACCGCCCTCCTTGACAGCTTCGCCGACTTGTTCCAAGAACCACGAGGCTTGCCACCAGCTCGTTCCAGACCGCACCGCATCCATCTCAAGACTGGCGTGGATGCGGTCGCCGTGCGTCCATATCGGTACGCCCAGTTACAGAAGACCGAGCTGGAGACCCAATGCCATGACATGCTCCAGCAGGGCCTCATTCGTCGCAGCGACTCCGCCTTCTCAGCCCCGGTGCTCCTTGTCAAAAAGAAGGATGGGTCATGGCGCTTTTGCATCGATTACCGTGCACTTAACGATGCGACAATCAAGGACAAGTTCCCTATCCCAGTGGTGGACGAGCTCCTCGATGAACTCCGCGGCGCCCGTTTCTTCTCCAAACTCGACCTTCGCTCGGGTTACCACCAGGTCCTCATGCATCCTGCAGACGTCCACAAGACGGTGTTCCGTACCCACGAGGGCTTATTCGAGTTCCTCGTCATGCCGTTCGGCCTCACAAATGCACCGGCTACCTTCCAAGCTCTCATGAACGAGGTACTCACCGACTTCTTGCGGCATTTTGTCCTTGTCTTTTTCGACGATATCCTGATCTACAGCCCGACATGGTCGGAACACCTCCACCACGTGCGCACGGTGCTCTCCACTCTCCGCCGGCACCGCCTCTTCATCAAGCGCTCCAAGTGCTCATTTGGGGAAACGTCCGTGGCCTATCTTGGCCATGTCGTTTCCGCCGCTGGGGTTGCCATGGATGACCAGAAGATCCAAGCCGTCTCCAATTGGCCGACTCCTCGTTCAGCCCGCGCGGTCCGCGGTTTTTCTCGGTCTAGCCGGCTACTACCGCAAGTTCATCCGCAATTTCGGTGAGATCGCAGCGCCACTCACCAAGCTTCTCAAGAAGGAGGCTTTTGCTTGGTCCTCTGAGGCCGACGCCGCTTTTGCTCTCCTCAAGACTGCCCTGACAGACGCCCCAGTACTTCAACTGCCGGATTTCGCTTCCACCTTCGTCGTCGAATGCGACGCCTCCAGTCACGGTTTCGGCGCCGTACTCCACCAGGGCAGCGGCGCGGTCGCTTTCTTCAGCCGGCCGGTCTCGCCACGCCACCTCCACATTGCCGCCTATGAACGCGAGCTTATCGGCTTGGTACAGGCCGTGCGACATTGGCGCCCATACCTGTGGGGACGCCACTTCACTGTGCGCACGGACCATTACAGCCTTAAGTTTTTACTCGACCAACGCCTTTCAACAATTCCGCAGCACCACTGGGTCAGCAAGCTCCTCGGCTACGACTTCACCGTCGAGTACAAAACCGGTCGCTCGAACGTCGTCGCCGACGCCTTGTCCCGCAGGGACACCGAGCCGGTCGCCATCAGCGCACTGTCAGCACCTCAGTTCTCCATTCTCGACGAGCTTCGCAGGGAAATCGACAACGACACCACGCTTGCCTCCCTCCGAACCAAAATTATCGCCGGCGGCCTGGGACAGCAGTGGGGCGTCACCGACGGCATCATCACCTTTGCCGGCCGCGCCTACATCGCCGCCTCGTCTTCCCTCTTGCCGACAGTCCTCGCGGCAGCCCACGATACCGGCCACGAAGGGGTGCAGAAAACACTTCACCGGCTGCGCGCTGATTTCCATGTGCCGGGTGCCCGCGCGGTTGTTCAGGAGTTCGTGCGCGCATGCGCTGTCTGCCAGCGACACAAGGCGGAGCATCTCCACCCGGCGGGCCTCTTACAACCATTGGGCGTTCCCTCGACGGTTTGGGCCGATGTCTCGATGGACTTCGTCGAAGGCCTCCCGCGCATCTACGGCAAATCCGTCATATTAACGGTCGTGGACCGTTTCTCCAAGATGGCGCATTTTCTTCCTCTCAGCCACCCCTACACAGCGAGTTCAGTTGCCCAGGTGTTCTTCACCGAGATTGTTCGTCTCCACGGCATTCCTTCCTCCATCGTCAGCGACCGGGATCCCGTCTTCACCAGCGCGTTTTGGACGAAGCTTTTCCGCCTCGCCGGCACCAAGCTTCACCTTAGCTCTGCCTACCACCCTCAGTCTGATGGTCAGTCCGAAGTGGTGAACAAGATCATCATCATGTACTTGAGGTGTTTGTCGAGCGACCGGCCGCGACAATGGCTGCGCTGGCTTCCATGGGCGGAATTCGCCTACAACACGTCGTTCCAGTCGTCGCTCAAGACTTCGCCGTTTCGGGTGGTTTACGGCCGCGATCCCCCCACTATGCTGCGGCATCCCCAGGGATCGACGGCGGTTCAGGCCGTGGATCAGCTCCTCCTGGAACACGATGAATTTTTGGCCGAGGTCCGCGACCGCCTGGAGCAGTCCCAGCAACATTACAAGCATCACTACGACAACAATCATCGCGACGTGTCCTTCGCTGTCGGTCAATGGGTGTGGTTGCGCCTCCTTCACCGCCATGCCACTTCGCTCCACGTCCACGGTCGCGGGAAATTAGGACCACGCTACTTTGGCCCATATCAGATTGTGCAGCGTATCGGGGAGGTCGCTTACAAGCTTCGTCTTCCGCCATCCGCCCGCATCCACGATGTCTTCCATGTCGGTCTTCTCAAGCCCTTCCGTGGTGAGCCTCCGGAAACTATTCCGCCGCTGCCGGTAACCGTTCACGGACGAATCAGCCCTACTCCAGCCACCGTGGTCCGCTCTCGTCTGGCTAGAGGTCGCCGCGAGCTTTTGGTTCAGTGGGCCGGTGCACCATCCAGTGAGGCCTCTTGGGTTGCCTTGGAGGAGTTCCGCCGCCGCTTTCCGGACTACCAGCTCGAGGACGAGCTGCTTCTTGAGGGCGGGGAAGATGTCATGTGGGGCCGTGTCTACCACCGTCGCCCTCGCCAAGTCCCACCAGCATCGCCTAATTAGATTTCCAATCCCCAGTTGATTTCCAATCTCCAGTTTCCTTTAAAGTAGTTTCCCAGTTGGATTGCTATTTGGTTTTCTTCACCTATTCCGTTTCCCAAATCTTAGGCTGGTTTGTTAGGGCCTCTCCTATTTAAAGGACTTGGCGCAAGGTATTGAGACAAGCAAGAAATAATCAATCTACTGTCTTCCTTCTTCGCCACGGCGCCGGGCGGACGTGAAGCCGAACGCTCTCGTCCCCCCGCCAGCCACGGCTACTCGCTACGCACTTGTCCCCAGAACCCGCTAGTTAGAGGTCGTGACATGTGCCCTACTTTATTGTCTCACATGCAGATAAGACCTGCCTCTTCAGGCCTTCAGTGATGTCAGAGAGGAAAACACACACGAATTTACACCCACCACACTTGCCAGTTGTACATGTTATGAGGAACATTTTTCCTCTTTCAGTAACCAGTAGTACTTTTATCTGCAAATCATACATAATGTAGCAGCAAAAGTGGATGGATCTTGATTAAAATCCCAATCAAGCAGATTTTTGGTTATTGTGACTATATTCCAGTCAAGCAGAATTCGTATTTCACAAGGACGATCCTTTGGTCTCTTTATCTGATGGCAAGTGATGTGCACTATGAAGAGAACCAGATGCCTTAAAAAATTACAAGGGTTTCCAAGTGAGAAACAATTTATCATATTCACAAGTTGGAGTGAATTAAGTCAGCTTCTACAATGTCTAAAATTGTTTCATGATAAATTCATACTATTTACATGTTTGAACAACCTAGATTCATGTCCCCCCCTTGTCCATCTCCTAAGGTATTGCTGAAGCTTTGCATATCGGACACCAGTTCTTCTGTCTAAGCCATTCATGAATGCAGGACACATGGTACTGATGCTCACACTGCATCCTACCAATTTTTTCACCCTCAATGTATTCCTCCTGTAACATCCAGCCAGTGTCAATTAGAAATACAAGCAGCACAAAATAAATAACCATCCAGTGTCCGAAGAAATAGTTGTTCTTTTATAAAATAGTATTGGCTAAATGAATGGGACAAATCAAAATCAAACAACTAAGAGAGATTGTAGAGTGGGTAAAACATGATTCCCAGATACAATCACAGCAAAAGTTACCATTTCTTATTTACCTTTGTGCACCCTATGTAACTGTGTTTTATATTACCTTATGTTTCCCCTTTCATCGGCGTATGCCTTGTCACCCAGGGGAGTCTTACTTTAATAGAAAAAAGGGATGAACACACCAACAGTTGTGGCATAACATCAAGCAGTATTATCAACTTCACCATTAGAACAGTAGTAAACATTTTCGACAAATGTGCACAGAAATGAGAGCATCCTTGAGTAATAGAAATACCTGACATATGCTGCATTTGACGTCATCTACTACAGCTCTGCTCACTTCTAGCTCTGAATTTGTTGGCTTATACACACTTTGATTGAGACACTTTGCAAACTGGTCTTCAGAAAGGGCAGTGCTCACAGAGCCAATTCGCTCCTCTAGTGCTAATAGTTCCTGAGCAAAACAAAAGTGAGACAAAACACAGCAGTTTCTGAAGTCCGAGCCAGATGAGCAGATGACACAATTAAAATTTAGACGAGTACACTCTTGCGGCAGAACCAACATGAAAGTAATACCTCATAAGACATGTTGTCAATATCCATTCTCATATCTCTATGCTGATCGTGCAGGCCAAGGCCACTAAGGAACAGATTAGTTTCCAGCACCAGCAATTGCTGCCAATATTTTTGTCCAGCATACATTTCAGTGCCAGATTGGCAACAAGAGAAAAAAATGTAAAACAAGGTAAAGGGCTGACCTCATAAGTCAATTCATCATCTTGCTCAATTCTGTCCAACACTAGAATCACCTGCACAAAGTAAACATGCCATATATCGACTGGTATTTCTTTCACATATCAAGACATCATAGCAGCTAATCAAAGACAGTTTATTGTTAATCTATGATAATTTGATCAATTTCATCCCAAACAAAACCTAAGCACAAAGTCTCAGACAAGTATTTGGAAAACAACCTCTGCAATTCCTTCCATGTTTATGCGCCTGTAGACATCTCTTTCCCCCAGCAGACCATGAAACACTTGTGGAGGGCTTTCATCAGGACGAAAACTTGGTCTGCTCCTTGCTGTCCGATTACTTGAGCCTTGACAATTAGATGAGTAGATTGCATGAGGCAATTCCACAGAAAAAGGCCTTGTTAACATCTGTGGGGGAACTTCATCCAAGGAATAACGAGGCCAATTTGGTTGGTGAACCCTTGTAACAGTCTCACACAGTGCAAACATGCCATCCTCTCTTTCATCCGGCATTCTCACCCTAGCGTGCTGCGTAGAAGGTCGTCTAGTCCTTACCGAATCTGCAGAATCCTGAATACTTCTGCTGCTAGTCCTTATTGTTTGGTGAGAAGCCGATTGTTCAGCAGCTCTGACTCTAGGGCCAGTAATGCCAGAATACATGAAAGGTGAATGACCTAAACTAGGCTGTCCACTAAAGCCCCTTGATCTTGAAGAACCCTCTCCATCAGAAGTGCTCTTTCTCATAACCTCAACCCTCTTATTGTGAACAGAATTAGATGAAGAACAGCCAGATGGCAAAACATCAGATATTGATGTGCAACCAAGATTTTTTAGACTACGTCTCTGTACTCCAGTACCGGTACCATTTGATGATTTCACGTCAATGGTAGAATTTCGAGCTACAGTAGGCCGATGAACAAAAGTAGATTTGGTTTGAGGTTTACCCATACTCGATTCTTCTTTATCTTTCTGCCTACGTGGTTTAGTTCCGAAGGCAGTATTTCTGACTACGGAATCAACTGAATGTGGAGAAATCCCTGAAGAAACAGAAGAATCTAAAACTTCAGGATCAAGTTCAGCTGGCTGATCTCCTCCAGTAGCTGATGTGGAGAATGAATCTAATGATTCAGTCTTCTGAGCATATGGATGCCCATCCTCCTCAACAACAGCTTTCTTGCTACTCTGCAGGCGGTTGGCCTCAGTTCTTCTGTTACTGCTTTCAGCATTGTCTGCCTCTACCAAAAAGGGCCGCTTTTGCTTTTCCTCATAATATCTTCTGACAGGAGCTTTTGAAAAGCTTGCAGATGCAGCCTTAGAGCCTGATGAATGAAATGGGTCACGTAAATATCTTGGCTTCTCTTTATTGTCAGCCCATCTGGTTTTCATAGGGTTGAACTTTGTGGTGTTCCCCGGCTTATTGCTGTGGTGGTTTGGCCTCTCTGCATTGTTTCGATTTCTCAAGGAGATGCCAGAACCTCTTCTAACATAACCCATTGTTGTGGTGGATCTACCAGAATCCTCCATACCAAAATGCAGCACAAAACACAGGTAAACTTGTGCCACAATTCTCCAGTACAACTTGTGCTACAATTCTGCAACCACAATTTTATAAAGATTAAAAACATACAGCTACTGGAGAATTAATGTTGCCACAAACAATACGAAAGAGAACCTAAACATGTACTGAAAAGTGTATCTAGAAATATACATTTCAGGTAAGAAACTGTGAAGAAGGTAATGTTACCAATCTCCAATAACACCAAACAATCCAACTTTGCACCTACTGTTAGTTAAGAACATTAAACTCTACTCCATTCCATGAGAGCTATATTTACCTTTGTCTTACGAATTTCTATAATTCATTACATTGTAATGGTGCTACAAGCTCAACTATTGCATTTATTTCTTTCCTTTTAAGCAAACAAAAAAAAGGGAAAGTGAATAAAAAGGCTAAATTAAGGCCACCTCTTTTTTCAATAAATAAATAAATAAAATGAGGCCATCTACGACTATTGCCTATACTGCCGCACCATCTTGCTCTGTATCATCCAACCAATTGAAATTACCACATCAAGAACGCATCTTGATCAAAAATTTCATAACAGTTTAGATTGTGATATAATGACGCAGGATTTCCTGCTTGAAACAAAAGTCATTCTTAGGACCACACACCATATAAACCACTTGGGTCGTCGATATCTACAACATGTGCAAACATCATTCGTCTATATAGCATCCCATACCACGTAATCCCTTTCAAGTTATTAAAACAAAAAATTAGTTCGTCAATCAATTTCCACCAATGAAGAAAAGTTTGCAGAAGACACAATCGGATGGGGATAGCATCAGAAAACATATCACACTATCAAGTTCCTCCCGGGGCAAAATGAACACGATGGCTTCTGGATCATTTCAAGAGGATCACACCTCTCAGCTCACACACATAAAGAATGCTTGCTGGTTGCTGGAATAAAAATGATCACAAATCCATTCGTATATTATACCAGGCAGAGACTACAAACTATAAAAGAAAAAAAAGAAAGAAACCTACACCAAAATCGACCAATCCAAAGCCCAAACAAAACAATGAACGAGAAGAACAGCAGCGGCCAAAGAAGCCCAGTCGCCCGCGAAATATTCAACGCATATCCACAAGCCATTTGGGAGAGAAAGGACAGGTTGGAACGGACTTTTGGTCCTAAAATCCTCAAATTTACACACAGAAAACGAAGAAACGATCAACATAAGGGGGATTTCCTAGCTTCTTTCTCCCCTATCTGATCAAAGGAATCCATCCACCCATCTCGTACCTCCTCGGAGCGTCGGCGGCGTCTCCCCTTGTTTTTCTCCTTTCCTCTTCCTCGCGAACACTTCGGTCAGATGCGAGGCGATTTATTTAATACTGGCCTCAATGGGTCGGGTTCACGGAGGAAGAGGTGTAACCCGTTTACCGGCTAACGGAGCTCCGTATCGCCCCCTGGAGCGCCCACGAATTTTTGGTACGGATAATCCATTTTTTATTCGAAATTACAGAAATATACCCGCAGAAATTTTTTTTACAAAAATAAGCTCAAGTCGCCCAATGGTAGAGCGACTGGAGCCTATCGCCCAACCAGAAGGCGACTCTGTCCCTGTCGCTTTACCATCGGGCGACTGCATCCAGTCGCCCTCCCATTGGGCGACTTTAATGCAGTCGCCCAATGGTAGAGCGATAGGTATCAAACCTTCGTCAAAAATAGTGAAAATTGGTGGAGCTATTCTTCATATATCCAAAAGCCTTCAGAAAAAAAATTTGAGCAATTTCGGCTACGGGATCAAAAGTTATAGCAATTTCGAGGCCGAAACGAATTTGAGTCTGTCGCCCAACCATGGGGGCCTGAGTGCAGTCGCCCAACCATTGGGCGACTGCATGAAAGTCGCCCAATGGGAGGGCGACTGGATGCAATCGCCCAATGGTAGAGCGACAGGGACAGAGTCGGCTTCTGGTTGAGCGATAGGCTCCAGTCGCCCTCTCATTGGGCGACTTGAGCCTATTTTTGTAAAAAAAATTTCACGGGTATATTTCTGTAATTTCAAATAAAAAATAGATTATTCGTACAAAAACTCTTTTGGCCCACTGGGTGCGTCGTGCAGGCGTCGCGGATTCGTCCACCCGTGACGCGTCGTGGCCCACGCGGAGCCGGATGACGCCGTTGGAACTGCGTCAAGATACGTGTGAGGCGATCAGCTTGTCCGCGTGGGCGGCGCACGGCGCCCACCACTCGGAAGGTTAGGCGCCGCCGTTTTTTTCTCGCCGCGGGTGTTTAGGGGTGGTATTGCTTCTCATTCTAGATTCTATTAGCTCCTACTAAGAGTCATAAGTTAATATAAACACCTAATTTTTTAAAATGGTTTCTCTATTTCTTTCATTCCTATCTCGTTCTGAGGATAAGTCAGAGGATCACATGCATATTACGCATCCTACTCATCTCGCTCATATTTCATGTACGCTTCCCTCCTCCACTTTTCCACCGCTTGCCCTCTCCTTATAGAACCCACTTCTTTCATGTTACTACTATTTATTTTCAGCCAAAAACCATCAGTCGTAGTCAATACAAACACCCCCTTATACTGAAGAAAAAAATCAGCAGATGAAAGGCAGTAGCTAAACACACTGCATCATCCTTCCAAAGTTCTAATTTCATAGGATATGGATATTTCTTTCGGTTCTTGAGTGAGAAGGGAAAAGCATAAATATTTTAGAATAAATTTTGTTCTAGCTTTGCATGCTTATCTGTGAGACAATATGGTGGTCACCCTATAGCGTATAATGAATATTTGACTTTGTTATGTAAATGGTGTCGAAGTTTGAGTTTGATTTTTGAAAATTGCACTTTTGGAGTTGATATCTGCCTCAGCCGATCAGACCATTTTCAGAGGCGAATCCAACAGGGGGTTAGGTAGGGTTGACGCCCACCCTACCGTCACCCTCCTTCTAGGTAGTTAGCTAGTTAATTAGTGTTGAGATCATAGCATGTTGTGGCGTCATGCACGTTTCAGAGCTCAATAGCAACGGGTCCCGGATGCCCAAGTCCCCGCCGCTGTGCTACGAGAACATTGTCACCGTGCTGAGCATTGACGGCGGCAGCGTCCGTGGTATCATCCCCAACACCATCCTCACCTTCCTCGAAGAGAAGCTCTAGGTGAGTTCCCATATATCATCCTACTAACATATTATACATGCATGCATCTACTCATGTTGTCTGTTCTGATGCACCATTCTAATGGGTTATTGTTGGGGGTGTGTTTCTATCTATAGGAGCTAGATGGACCAGATGCGAGGATCTCAAACTACTTCAATGTGATTGCCGCGACGAGCACCAGAAGGCTGGTGACCGCGATGCTCACGGCACTCAACGCCTGGGCCGCTGAAAGCATCTAGATCCCTAAAAATTATTTTGGTAATTAATAACAATATGTAATATGAGACTAATATATTTGTTAAGTGTTTGAAAAGTTTAGTCCCGATGATGAATGTGATAACCTAGAAATGCATGCAAAAGGTCAACATGAAGATCAATATGGTTCAAGATAAAGGTGTAAGTAGTCTAGGATCCCTTTTGATTTTACTAGTCTTAGAAGAAAATGATGGAAGACCGAACTTTAGGTTAGATGTCGTATTATTAAGAGGGATCATACTAGTAGCTTGACAGCATGTTCTTGTGCTATTTGGATCAATTTAGGGTCATGCATACACTTGGAATTTAAATTAAAAGCCAACTGTACATTCTCAGAAAAAATCGGTAATACCAAAGTTTACACGACGGTACTACCGCAGTATGGTATAACCGAGAAGGTAGTGCAGTACTACCGCAACCAGGAAGTACCGAGCTTTAGTTGGTAGTATGTATTTTCCAAAGAGACGCCTTTTAAAGTACATGTGCTCCTTTGGAATTCAGTAGTACCAGAGTTAAAATGGCGGAACTACCGCATTACGGTATGACCGCAACTCTTGAGTGGTACTACCGCACCTCAGAAGGACCGAATGAAAGGACGATACATTTTTTCCAGAGAGGATCAACTTTTGGTCCTCAAGACAAATGGCACATGAAGTTGAAGATGAAGCTTGGCGACAAGCAAGGACAGTTTGATGAGATCTGACGAGGCTTGGCGACAAATCGCACATGAAGTTGAAGATGAAGCACGAAAATGCTTCAAGGCAAAGGAAGCATGAAGTTTCATGAAAGGTGGTTTGGGGGTAAAATGGTCTTTTACCCTAAACTGGGAAGTTAGGACTTGACCAAACCACAGCGCGAGGAGATGTAAGAGTGGTGGTTTAGGTCAAGGTTGTGCTAAAAATATTTAGTAGATCAAATGTTGATTCACTAACAGGTTAATGGTTGTGTGTGCTTTAAGAAGCGTACTTGTGTGAATGTAAAATCTGTTATGATGTTAGGTTAATGGTTAGCCCATATAAGTGGATAAAACCTGGCTAAATATGCTAGTTAGGTTTTCTTGTAAGCATCTACTATATAAAGAGGTGAGTGGAGAGAGTTGAGATTAGTTCTCTAGGAAGCCAAGTGGAGGAGGCCAGAGTTCTTGGAGAGAATCTTTGAGAGATGAGTTGTGGCTCTATATATTGAGCCTTTTGTTATCTTTAGATTTTGTGATTGGTTAGGGAGCAATTGTAAAAATTTATCTCCAAGTATACATAGATATCAAAATCTGTCCAAGTCTTTCTCCTCTTTGGCTTGGTTTCTTGCTGTTGTTAGGTTTGCTTAGATGTGTGAGAGTAGATCAAAGGTCATCCTGACCATCCTTTACCTATGAGCAAGTCTTCATTTAAGTTCTTGTGTTTTGTCCAATTTTAGTGCAACATTCCTTATTTTGGATAAAGGTCAGAATTTTGATATTGATCTCCTTGATCTTTGCTTGAAATAGATTCTTGATATCCTTGTGAAGGTTTGTTCCAAGTTTCACAAGATTGGAGTAGTGGTTCTTGTATTGACTCTTTTGGAGGCTTGAACCCGAGTTGTTATTGCCTTGTTAGAGCTTCGATCGGACCGACCTAAGGTACCGGTCAGACCGGCCAAGCGGTCCGACCACCAGTGACCCTCAGTCATACCGGCCAAGCGGTCAGACCGCTACCTCCTTATGGTTAGACCGTCAGAGGAGTGTTTAGGCTCAGTTTTTGTAGGATTGGCTTTAGGCTCTATATGCTTTATTTTCCGCTGTGTGTTTCAAAGCCATGGGCAACCGGAAGGTTCAATTTGATATCAAAATAAGAGTGTGCTCCTATTCATCCCACTCTTGTCACCGTTCTTGGTTCCGCACCATCCATCAATTTCCCTCCTTTTGGAGGGCCTTCCACTAGGGGTGGAGCGAGGGGGTGCTGGCAGGGGCCAGACCCCTCTCATGATTGGATAAATTTGTACTATATCCCTTTATATTTTACGAAAAGTTGTTGTCATTAGTGCTATTTGGCCTCTCTCATCAAATGTAATTACATTATATAGGTTGTTTGTCCCCTCCCATTTCTAAATCCTGGCTCCGAGCCCCTGCCTTCCACCCATCCGTCCATCATTATCCATGGATCAAATCAAGGGAGAGAATACAACGCTCCATACGAAAGCTTTGAAAGAGAGGGCAGGAAAAGGATGTCGGCCATGAGGAACTCGCCCTACATACATTAACTAACAACTCTGTTCCACAGGGTGATGTTGCAGGGAGTAATATTCTTACCGGAGAAACTCTATGTCACTTATCAATTGCTTACATATCATCTGAAGAAGAATTTCTAACATCATAAGCAATCCTAGATGGAGCTATAATTAAAATAACACAAGGCTTTCTTGACCACAAGAAATACTTCTTCTTCTTAAATAAAACAGTCCAAATCTTCTATTATTTAGGAGTTATATTATTGTGAATAGTTAATTTTGTGTCTAATGCATCTCACTGTTTCAATGGAGATGGGATATATTTCCTGTTAGTCTTGGGTTGAAAGACAGGTAGGTGGGAGTTAACACGAGATTAGGGCTGTAAACGAGCCGAGTTTGAATGAGCTTGATCTTCTAAGCTCAAGCTCGGTAGAAACTTAAGCCAAGCTCGAGCGATTCTGGGTTAGGGTCCGAGCCTAGGCCTCGGTTCGAGTAAACTCGATAACAATCAGAATAATTTACATGCACTAATTTTCAACAATAAAAAAAACTCGGCTCGAGTAAGCTTGATAATAGTCAAAACAATTTAAGGTGCACTAATTTTCAACAATAAAAAAGTTTGAACTCGGTTCGAGTAAACTTGACAAGAGTTAATGTACATCAATATTTAAGTTCGAGTCGAGCTCTAACAAGCTATTCAAGCTTAGCTCGTTGAAACTCGCAAGCTCATTATCAAGCTCGAGCTCGGCTCGTTTAAAGTTCAAGCCGAGCTCGAATTGAGCTTAGAGCGAGCCGAGCTCAAGCAGCTCACGAGACTCGAGTTTTTTTACAGCCTTACATAAGATGAGTTGCTATTCCTTTCTCGAATGAAAACAGATGACGTGTGCAAATCTTAATCTTGCCCTTAATCTTTCCTCTAGAATCTATTAATCTTTGGTAAACTATGGTTGTCAGAATAAAAGAGGCAGGGTTGTGGTACCAATGCTGGTTTCTCACTTAGTACGTCAACTTCAGGAGTGATCAACTGATGGAGTACCGCTGACCTGGTGATGTGAGAACTTAACTCTTTCCTTTTTCATTTTTCGACCCCGGACCAGGAATAGTACCCAAGTACCAACTACCAACTGCAAAGTTGTGCTTAAATGTAGGCATCATTTCGATTTAAACTCTTCAGCTGTTCGAATGACTGGTTAACACATAGGCTTCTTATTCAAAGCAAATCAACAGTGAAGTTGGGTTCAAATCGTAAGAAAATGGGTTGAGTTGATCAAGACCTTGTGAGTTGGTATGACAGTTGTGAATGAGACGAAACAAAAATGGAATCAAACATGGAGTAGGTAGCTCATGCACAATAGTGGGACAAATGTTGGGCCAAATCAGCAATGTGTAAGCGTGTTCTTCCCAGGTAAACTGAGTGGCGGATGGTGATATGCACAGTGTTTTGCATAGTAGTTACAACTATCAAGATCTATGCTTCGTGGCTTGTAACATAGTAGTTACAACTTACGACTTATTTGGCGCACTCATATTGCTAGCGGCATCCTGTACATCTACGCAGTAGCGAGGCGTGAAGCAAAACAAAAAAAGGGGTCAATCTTTTTTCTTAAAGGTAAGGACACGAGCTCTGCTTTTCAATTAAAGAGAACTAAGAAGTTTACAAGCGACCTCGGCCGTGAGGGTCAGGAAGAGACACCTAGAATTACAGGGGACAAAGGAGACCTTACGGACCTTGGCAAGAGAAGCCCAACCCAACATTTGCTTAGCATTAAGGTGGTAGAAATTAGTGGTTTTCTTAAGAAAATTTGTGCAAATGGGAGGGCCAAGACCCTCATTGGCCGAAGGAGGCTCCGCGACTGAGTTCCCTCACAATGGCTTGTCACTAAACCTTGTTACTAAAGGAGAAAGAGTGGTTGTATATGATTTTAGAAAGGAAAAATTCCATATAACACTCAACTTTGCTTCAAGTTCATCCAGTATCACAAACTATAAAACCAATTATTTGACCCCCTAAAATTTGCAATCTGATTCAAATAACACCATGATCCGGTTTCATATAGTGGTGTTGCCCTTGTAGTGCAATAAGTGGCATTACTAAAAAAAAGGTTATACTAGATGACTCATCACAGACGGTTTCCTCGAACCGTCTGTGTTATAATAATTATAGACGGTTTTACAAGCGTAACCCATTTACCGTCTGTGATACCCTACTATCACACACGATTCTTGTTAATAACCATTTGTGATATTCACAAACGGTTATTAATAGGAACCGTCATATTCACAGACGGTTATTAACAGGAACCGTCTATGATAATTGCAGACATCACAGACGGTTTTTAATTAGAACCGTATGTAATAGTTCACAGATGGTCATTAGTATAAACCGTATGTAATGTTGATTAAGTTTATGTGAATGACATGTGATGCTCACAGAGGTTTCTCCCCTATCGAGCTCGCATGCGCTTCCATGGCCGCCACCCCTTGTAGCTCTCTTCCTCTCTATTTCGATTGAGGGAAAAGCCCATATGGGTCTCACCTGTTATTCATCTAAATTTGGCCAGCGTGTCATCTTACATAACAAAAACCCCTACTCGTTGCGCCACGTAGGTAATACCACCTTGCAAAATCGGGTCAGTGTGTTTTTTGAATCGGATTGCAAAATTCGGAAGTCAAATGTCTAATTTCATAGTTCAGAGTGCTGGATGAACTTTCGAGTAAAGTTTAGGATGTTATATGTATATGGACTTCTTTCTTTTAAAAACAACCACTCCAATAGCTTGTATCTTTAGTTTACTACTGAAACTTGTATCTAGATGAGACAATCCTAGATTGGAGAGAGATGAGTCCACTAATTTCTTGGTATCCGAGAAAGAATTGTTACTTGCAAGAGTAACATGCAAATTCTCTCTCTTCCAGCTAAGCAAAAACCGATGTGGCATGTTTATAGTAACAAGCAAAAGGTACCATAGTGATTTAGTGAATGCCCTGATTGTACAGGCACACTTTATTCTTACACTGATCAGACGGCTTTGATCATGAATTTGTAAATGTGAATTTAAGAGATTCTCAATTGATACGCCCTAATTCGTCCGAAAGAATATAGGGTGACTTTGTTTGAGCTTTCGTTCGAGTTCTGCAATCCTCTTCTGGGGTCAACTTATCTGTTTCCTTGCCTCTTCTTTGTCATATCCTGTGTGCCTTTTGTAGCTTTTGGTTGTGCACTTGTGCCTTCCTTTGATGAAAGTGAGCATCTAGTGCTTAAGTTCTTTTCCTTTTGCTATGATTGCTTCTCAAAGACAAGAACAATCAGCTTCCCTGACATGAAAAGTTTGTGGAACCTCCACGCCACAATTTGATTTCAGCTGCACTTTGATTCTCGAGCTGGTAAGATTTCCTGTGCATTTACATGACATTGGCAATTTCATACCAAAGGCAAATCTTTTTACCGAAGTGTTACGTTTAACCGAGTAAAATAAGTTCTTTGTAATCATGCAGAGGAAACGGCACAGTTGGAGGGAAGTGGTTTCGGTTGGCGTGATGAATGATGAGTATTGCATGACTTGTCGTCCGTTGGTATTGGATAGTGGCATCTTTAGACTAGCCAATAACTTGGTTAACCGACCAGTACGTGTTGTTTTTTCAATGGCAAGTGGGCCTAGGAATTCATTGAACTTGCTTTAGATTCGTTCTTACTGGCTTTTCAGCTGATTTTTAATTTTAGTTTCTATCAGCTGTTACTATTTATTAAATCTACTAGTAGTAGCAAAAAACTATCAGGCACGACCAAGAAACAAGACCTTACAATTCAATGTTGGTAGCTAGCTAGCAGAATATGATTGCTGCATTTGATGACGGCAGACAGGGAGATGTGAGCAGTGAGCTCGAACGTGGAAAGACTAATGAAGATCGCACGAGCCAGATTATGGGATTCTGTCCGGAGACAAGCTTTCTAATCTTGCAGCGTAAATTATGCACAGGCCACTTGTTTATTCACGACCTGGATTGAAGAAAAAAGAAGGGAGGCCAGGGCAGCCATTAGAGGTAAGAATGGGTCAGATAGTACTTAAATCAGATTCATATCTATGTTTTTTCTTGAATTCAAATACGAATCAGACAAACATCGGATATGAATATGGACCAGACAAATATCGGATACAAATTTAGATCGGATTATATTCATAAACGGATCGGATTCAACTATTTTTTGGATTCTAATATTTATTCGTGGCTTCTCCTATTTAAAACATGGCAACGGATTGTTTTAACATTTTAAATTGATAAATAACTGACTCTAACATGTAACTGTGTATTAAATATCGACAACAATAAATGAATCATTTATCTCACGTATTTGTATAATGCATCTTTTGAGGACAGCTTCATATCTTTATGGTACAATGAAGTTTAGCAAATTGACACCGATTTTATCATAATATTTATACCCCTTTTCCTCTAATTTATCACGTAAGCATTGATCATTGGTGTAATTTTGCCACTAATCCTAACTAATTCTAGATATATTGTAAATAAATCGGTTATAAACATATCAAATTTAGCTAAACAGAGCATGCAAAAAGTTTTATTGGGGGATGTGCCAAAATAAAAAACGTGAAATACCAAATTAGAGTCCACCATAATGACGGGCTCGTTGAGATGATCGAAATGCATATATAATGTCCAATTTGGATGTCAAATGCAAAAGATATGTATTAGTTAGCTGATGCTATTATATATGTCGAATCCGGATATTATTTGGATATCTGAATCCGGATGTTATTCATATATCCAGTTCCGAATCCATGTTAGGCTATACTGAATTCACATCCGACATCTGGGACTTCGCCAATTCATCATCTAAATTCGACTTTGCCAGTTCATCATCTAAATTCGAATCCGTTTTCTATTCAAACATTAAGTATTCGGATCCAATAAATCTAGATTCGATAGCCGAATAATCCGACTAAATCTAGCTTCGTTTTCACCTCTAGCAACAATGCTGAGTGCGAGCCATGCTTGTGCCGAGTGTGACCAATGCATGTGCCGCAGCGCAGCATGTTGAGACATGCATGCGTGGAGTACCTGAATTCCTAAAAAACCACCATATTTTTGAGCAAATGCATGGAATGCAAACGAATGCGTTGATTTGGGGAGTTAGTGACCGAGCTGTACATGTATAGCGCAGTGTTTACCCCTCGCTTGGCACGCTCCAACCCGAAGAGGCAAGAGCAAGAAACGAACAGCCTGAAGGCACGGCATAATTCATTCGAGTCAAAGATGAAACCAAAAGGGATCAGGCTGCAGGTCCTAGAAGTTGTCGATTCATTAATTCTTCCATGGTTCTGGTTCTGACTATTTTATATTCTATGACTGCGACACGGGCTAATTAACATGAGAGATGATCAGGTTTGATGACTGGAGCAAGAGAGTTCATCAAGCTATAAACATTTACAGTCGACTTGTTCTACGTCTATCAATGATGCGCAGTGAGGGCTAAACAAGAACGACCCAGCGGGTGGCACCGGCGCTGACCCGCCATTGCCTCAGCCGAGTGCAAGTGCATCATTCATGTGTGTCCGACTGTTCGGCGTCTACGACCGGCGACGTCGGGCGGCTAGCACCGCCCTTGGGGGAGGAGGGCCACGAAGAACTATCGAGCCGCACCCCACTCCGGGGTGGTCGGAGAAACATTCTCCAACCACAGAAATAGCCTAATGGACCGTGTGGGACATTGGACAAAGGCCTACCCCAAAGAGTGGCGAAGAAATGTCCACCACGGACCGGCCCAAATGGCGCAGAAGGAGTCTCAGAAGAACGCACGGCCACAGTTTTTCTTCTTCTTTCAAACTCGGGTGCATTTACTCTTTGCTCTTCAGGCCGGTTTGAAACACGGATGTTTCCTACGTATATTTGTATATATTTTTATTACATTCATACATGGGTCGGGACTGAATCCAATACATCACGTTCAGTGGCGGAGCCAGTATTTTCAAGATAGGTACTCGAAGTTACAAAAATATTATTCAATATAAAACATAAAGATTCACGATAGCAAAAATCAAAGTATACATTATTTATATTAGATACAACATATTAAATAACTTAGAGAATTACAAATTAAATAAGAAAAATTACAAATTAAATCGGTGTCCCTTCATGACTTGAAAGTGAGATATGATGTCATCATCCTTAATTTGCAAAAAGAGTTCTCGCTCGAGAAATATAACCAAGCAATCATTCAAATATTACCCCTATATTCTATTTCTTAGCTTATTCTTCACATGATTCATTAAAGAAATATCTTCTCAATACTAGCAGTTGCTACAGAAAGAATTAACACCAATTTGATAAGCTTATAAACAACTTTATAATGAATATGCTTCTTTGTTTGAATAGGTGCAATAGAAAATTCGGCAAGATTTTTCCTTTTATAAACATTTCATCTCTACGTATATCAGCAATGAAGTATGTAAGTTGAAAGGGAAGATACATCAAGTCTGTGCATGAGAAATCATTTGGATAAGCTCTCAAAGTTACCTATCAATGACACTTAAAAATTTCAACATAAAAGCGATGGAGATTCTTAACCTTTTTTAAGAACCTTTTGAATCTTGCAAGTGGCTTATAAAAACCATCTATTTTAGCAATTTTGATGCCATGCTTCACACAAAAATAAGTGACATCTTTTAGAAAAAAATTTCCATTCATCATCCTTCCGCAATAATTGAAATTGTGTGTTTGTCAAATAAATGATATAAGTAGCATTAATAATATATTGATCTATCTTTTGTAAAGCATTGCTTAAGTTATCCGTGTGCCCAAATCTGGTTAGCAATAATTGTGCCATGAAAACAAACTCAAATGAATCAAATGATGTCAACATCATTTGAATATGTATAGCGTCCGTGCTTTGATAGTGGTCTTCTCTGATCTTTATGAGAACTCACTGGATTAAATGATACAAAAAGATAACACGCATAACAGTTTTATAGTGAGATCCCTAACAAGTATCACCTAGCATACCCAATCCCATCTCTTGATTCAAACCCTGGCCAGTTTTAATGTCACCCAATTCTAATGCTTCTACAATCCACTCAGCTTGAGCTATTCGAAACATTTGTATTTTTTAAAGACATCCCAAGAATATTCAACAAATATATAAGTTGTTGAAAGAACCAAACACAATCACCATTCTCTTTAGCAACAACAACAAGAGTTAACTAAAGTTGATGAACAAAATAATGAACATAATAGGCGGAAGGAGACTCATCTATAATTAGTTTCTTTAGATCATTAACTTGACCCTTTATGTTATTAGCTCTATCATATCCCTGCCCACAGACACTAGACAAGCTCAATGAATGATCCACAAGCAAAGATTTAATTGCTCTTTTAAGTATTAAAGAGGTATTCAACATGGGCAATACTAAGAAATCTCTCAACTACCCTTCCCTTTTATCGACATAACACAAGCAAAGAGCAAATTGTTCCTGTTGGTGCATATCACTAGACTCATCAGCGAATATTGCACAATAATCCTTTCCAAGGTCTTCCATGGTAAGCCTAGTAGTTTCTTTGGCACAAGAGCTGATAAGATCATTCTGTATCATATGGGAAGTCATTTGAGTGTTCTTTGGAGCATTTTATAAAACCACCTTTTTAACTTCTTCAAAATTTTCTGCTACCTAATTTAAAATCTCAAGGAAATTTTTCTTTATTTTGTAAGTCCTCACTTTCATCATGTCCATCATAAGCCAACCCTTGACACAAAAGAAACTTCAAGCACTTAAGTGAATAGGTCAAGCGGGATTTATATAGAGACTTATCTTGTGTGGGATTCAAAATAACATAAACAAAACACACAAGATTCGCCGATGTTGGTTTACTGACCTACTGCTGACTGGTGCCTGCTGGCTTACTGCTTCGACAAGCACCAACACGCTGGTGCGCGTCATCACAATCGCGGCACCGTGCGCTCCTTCCCTTTGTGGAACGAGGAGAGGCCGGGAGAGCATGAGAAATGAGGAGGGGCTAGGATTCAAGAGTTGATGGGTTGGGTTGGAGTGGCCAAATGGGCCAATTTAAGGGAATGAGGGGCGCTGGATTGGGTTTGATTTGAGCTGGCTGGTGGGCTGAGGAGTGAGAGGGAGATGTGGAAATTGGGCTATGAAAACTATTGATGGTATGAAGCATGTCCACGTTGCAATATACATGTATATAATATACCTAGTATATAATGGGTTTTTTATTAAAAAAGTTAGGTGTTTAAGTGAACACCTATGACCTTAGGTGGATCCACCCCTGATCACGTTTGTGCACCCAAACTTCACACGAACACGGTTACTAGTCAATGGAGTTGTCTTTGTCAACTATAAAAAAAATGCAAGACTCAAATGACCTGTTTTTCTTTCTGTGAAAAGTGATGTGCTTATTGGTAAATTTTCTGAAGAACAAACGGTTAAACATCATGGTTAAACCTTCTCTCCCTAGGAACAAAGGGTAGGTAAAGTTCAGTTTCCCTGAGACGAGGCTTAGTAACTTTGCAGCTATTGCTATTTAAAAATAGCCAAATGAAGATAAACCGTAAGAGGACGGATGCTTCACCAGGTGTCCACTATTGGCCTTACAGTTGCAACTATTTGACAAGGTCTGTTTGTAAACATGGGGCTCTTCGATTGCCCGGCTTTCTCTCATCCTGCTGCCTTTTCCCTCTCTCCTCCATCACCACTCGTCACGCCATTTTTGGCCATTTCAAGCTTACAAAGGTACGGGGTTTCTCTCTTTGCTCTTAGTTTTGAGACATGAAAAATTATCCTATGCTCATGGCTCATGCGGATGGTGGTCAAGCAACCATGAATTAATCTCACTGGGTTCGAGGTATTCTGTCGTACTTGTTTTTTTTTCCAAATAATTTGCTTGCCTTGTTTCAAGGCAAATCTTGGTTGGTGTTGTCAATTTGATCGCGTGCATCACCATGTTTTGGATCCCCTAGCTTGAACTTCGGAAGCATTTGGGCTATCAATTTCCTTTCTTATATTCTCAGGTTACATGTGATTCAACTCGTGTTGTCACCCTCTAATATAAGTTTTTTATAATCAATATTTAGTTCTCTCCTGCATATCTGTAATAAAAAAAAGATCATAATACCTTTGCAAAAATAAGAACAAATGATTTCGGTTTATGTTTTATGAACTACAAGAGTATCTAAATTTGTCTTACCGCAAAAAAGAGTTCCATTATTTGGATCATAAGTTCAAAAGTACTATAGTCAAACAAATGAGAGAATAGCCGAACCCTCACCATTCAGCTAGCCTGCTGTACTAGTAGTTTAAACAAAATGTTGTAGGAGTACACAGCAGTGACAGCACTATAATTTGAATGGAAATGTTTTGACAATTGAAGAAAATTAGACAAATTCCCCGTATAATTGCGAGGCTAGATTTTACAATACATATGTTTTTATTTAAAAATAGACTTATATTTGTTATACAACTCTAATAATTATGATTGGAAATATATACTAATCTAACATTGTAGTTTCACTCATAATGATTACAAAACAAGAAAGGTGAATTCAGGTGAAGTGAAATTAAAAGGCGGCCATGGCTCCAAAACGTGCAAGGAGTGTTTTGTCCGGTCAAATTATTACAAACTTCTACATATGATCCTATTAACAAATCAGAAGATAAAAGGAAAGTTTTTTTTTTTTTTTTGCGAGGAGAAAGGAAAGGAAATTAACAAAAAGAAGGCAAAAAAAAACATTCAGTTTATAAATATGGGGACATAAATCAGTGGTAAGCATGTTGCCAAACAACATCGCAAGGTCAACGATAGAGCTTCCATCAAAACGAAATAATACCTCAAAAATTTCCAGAAACATGGCCCATCCTGCCTTGCACTCATACGCTAAACATGTAAGCTCCTGAAGAATCAACGATTTGACAGATCTATTTGCTTTGTTTCGCAGCAGAAGCAGCCCATGGCCACACGGCCGTCGCCGCGGTCGCGAGACGGCACACAACCAAGAAGCACGAGCGGGAGACCCCCGTCGAGCCCGCGCAGCTCCGACTCCTCCAGACAACCCGCCGGCAATTCTGTCAGCGCCTCCCCGGCGTCCGACAAGACGATGCCATCCTTCTTGCGCCCCACCGTGAGCTCGTCCCTGCACAGCTCCTCGTGGTCATTGTCGTCGTCATCCTCAAAGGGCCCCGCCGTCACTCCGAAGCGGCCCGTTGACAAGTTGCCGGTGCAGCCGGTGGGAGCGTCACGGCCGATCACGCCCAAGGATAAAGCCAAGGCGGCAGCGGTCACGTCGCGATGGGCCGCGGTGTCGCCGAAGCAGCTGATACAGAGGGCGTCCAATGCCATCAAAGGAAGCAAGTCCCGCGGCAAGAAGAGCAAGGAGGTGGCCGGTCCGGCGACCTCGTCGTCCGGCAAGGAAGGAGCCCGCGCTTCCGCCGAGACCAAGACCGAGACAACGAGAGTCCAGTCCGTGGAGGAGCACCACCAACAGCCTGAAACGCCTGCCGAATCACCTCCCGCTGTGCAAGCAGAGGAGGTTCTTGCGGAGCCCAAAGCTGAGCAAAACGAACAGCAGGAGGCGACGTCGCAAGAAGTTGTCAGTACTGACGTCGCGACAGAGGAGGAGAGGGGTCGAGAGGAGCAGGTCAGCACAGAGGAGCCGAGAGGAGAAGCAGAGAAGGATGAGGACGTCGAGGAGGAGAAGGTCGTACTGGAGGAGTCTGAAGCCGTGAAGGTGGAGACGCCGGAGCCGGAAGAGAAGCCGCAAACCGGTGTCGTTGCAGATACGGAAACGGAAGCTCTGAAGAATGCAGAGGATGAACTTCCGCCGGCCGCCGTTGTACAAGAAGCATCGAAGGAGTCAGCAACGCCGAACGGGCAAGATGAACTGTCAACCAGTACGTTTGAAGAGACGGTCGTCGAGAAGGAGACCAAGGCCGAGGAATGGCAACAAGAGGGGACGCCTAAACCCGAAGAAATCATGGAGAACTCTGAAAGGAGTGTGATCTCTGAAGAACAAAAGGTACAACCTGCGGCTACCGAGAAGCAAGAGGATGTCGCCGGGGAACCAAAAATGCCTGTGCAATCGAGCGCCTCAGAGCCGACAACGCCGCTGAAAGAAGCTTTCAAGGAAGTGGAGACGGTGACCGAGGCGCAAGTGAGTGCTTCGGAGCCCGTAACGCCGGTGAAAGAAGCTAGCAGCAAGGATAATGCAGTGATCGAGACGCTACTGAGTGCTTCAGAACCAACGACGCCGATGAAAGGAGCTGCCAAGGAGGGGGCGTCAATGGCGAAGATCCCGGAGGAGGCAGGGTTAACGTTCAAGGGGAGCAAGGTGAAGACGGCGATGGAGAAGCGGTCGGATGAGGAGCAGCCCAAGAAGAAGGAGGTGGCACGGAGCAACGACGTGATAGAGGAGGCCAAGAGCAAGCTGCTGGAGAAGAGGAAGAGCAAGGTGAAGGCTCTGGTGGGGGCGTTTGAGACTGTCATGGACACCAGCCCGGGCAAGTCGAGCTGATTTGGAGGGAAAGCTTCAGTGGTTGATGTGTGGTTTGAATTGTGTGGCGTTTTGTGATCTGGTGTTCCGATTTGTTGTTTTCTTTGTTCTGTTGATCGTTGATTGGTTTGATCACTGAAACAAATGGAGAAATTATTGCTGGTTTGCTTATTTGTTGATGTAGATGTTGTTTATGAGGACAGACTAAGTAGCTGTATTTTCTTGACACTGGTGGTTGTGCTGTATGGCCTTTTTCATTTTAGATTTATGTTTGACAGGGATTGAATAATCCATTATTGGTCGTAAACCACCTAAAACAACACTGTTTGAGTATCTCTGGTTGGAAGATTATTACTCGAATACCCCTAGTTGGAGGATTACTACCTGACTAGCCACTACTCGGAGATTCTATGATACAATAATTAGACTTCAGGCAGCCTCCCGTGTACGGCAATCGGCTTATGCCTCTGATAACAACCGCCTCATGGTTATCTATACGATCTTCTACTAACAAGTAACCAATCGATAATTATTTGTCAGATCTCTCTCGCTGACAGCAACCGATTGCTCGGCCAGACATGAGAAATTGACAAGATGCATGTTTGTATGAATAATTGACACCTCTTCGATGCTATTTAAGCCTTATAGGAGAAGATGAAGAGAAGAGTCAACGAATGAATCAAGAGATCAAGCAATAGAGCAATAGACAACAAAGAAAAGGAATAGAAATGTGAGGGCTAATAGCATCCTGTATAATCACTCTACAAGAGCAGATTGTAATCCTAATACAGCCATAAAGATAGTCCTTTTTCCATTTCAATCCTTCTGTGAAGCTCGGCTTTTTCTCTACAATTCGTAAGATTGACGATTTGATCGTCAACAATTGGCACCGTTTGTGGAGAAGTAGCCGAGCCCTCAAGATTATCATCAACATCACCATTCTTCTCTGTTTCTATCAACATCGCATATGTGATAATGGTAGAAATTTGTGATGAGGAGAATTGGTATGACTTTGCAAACTACGTCAACCTTCGACATAGACGCATGTATCTATGCCATAGAACACGATGCCTTCTCACCATCGTCCTCCATCCTAAGGTCACCAGTCCTTGCGCCCAATGAGATCAACCAGATGGAAGAAGACACGCTGTCCCTGTCATCAACACCTCCTAAGGAGTCAGGCGTCCCAACTTTGTCAAAGTGCCTAGGCACCACGACAAGTCCAGCACACTCGATCGGAAAACATAGCTCCAAGAATGCGATGCCATGATCCAAGGGTCAAAGTAATATCAATTCGATCATGGGTGGCCACTATTCGCAAATAGCTCCTACGTATTACAGGAGACGGTCGATATCTGGTCACAGTGTCGATAAAATTACCCCCAACCAAAAACTGAGCAAAGACAATAACACTTACCATACGATTAGCAATTCGCCGAATCAAATTGAGTCCACCACATAGTCCCCTGGAAACCGTGATTTCCAATTGGTCTGCATCATGGAAGCTCCTTGCCAAAGCGATAGAAGATACTCTCTCAGTTTCGATGAGGGTTACTCGGGAGATTCCTGCTAGAAGCATGAGGTTAACACAATCAGTGATACTGCTGCAAATACCATGCATGACTCTCCACGACAAGTCCCCCACAATCCATTGGTCGAGATAGCACAAACTCTCCAGTGTCACTCGAAGGAGCCAAAAATGATGGAATTGGTAGATATCAACCACCTAATCCACCTATTCCTACTCCTCCATGTTTGCTAAGTCGCGTGGAGCAAGTAGAGAACTTGGAGCGAAACTTAGGTCATCGTGCTCCTTCCGCCAATAGGAATGCTCCAAAATCTTTAGTAACTGTTCAAAATCTGCAATGTGCCCATGATATTCTTATCAACTTGAACTCTGCTCTGGTAGAAACCCCTGAGATATACCCAAGTTGCAGGTTAGGTATTAGAAATCCTCTAGTGAACCATGCAACGCATGGAGATGTATCAGGAACAAAGCTAGTTGTAGAGCTAAACCTTAACTTCCTCTATGCATTCCTCACACGACAAAAGCCAACAAGGTCAAACTGACAATCATCCATCAGTAGGTGCAAGACACTCAAAGGTTTCGATAAGAAAGTGATGAGGAAGAAGGCTATTCGATAATGAAGCAACCCCTCCCTTTCATCATAAGGGACGAAACCGGGGACACGATCCAAGTGATCTATGACATTATCCGAACCAAACATCTGGTTGGAGACACCATACGAGTATCCACAACTGGGTTGGGGCACCAGTTTCCCACTATGACTATCAGAGGAATAGATCTCTAACAAACTATAATCTGGCTCCTTTTTAGAGAAGGCGCTATGATTTGATCACGGGTTATTGAGCTTTGTCGTTAAGTCTTTATGCAGTACGCTGGCCGGATAGGTTCCGACTAGCTAATCTCGAGAAATTCGATGGGTAGTAGAATCCATTAGAATTCTTACAGATTTATACAATTACAATCAGCGTTGCAGGACGCGATGACAATATGATGGCAAACTATTTGCTAACTAGTCATAGTTGCTTAATCAACCGGTCCGAACGATCTACACTTGGAAACAACTCTATGATCTGCTGATCACCAACTTTTTGGAAACATATGATCGATCTGGTAAGGAAGACGACCTTATGGTTTTTTTCATTTTTTTTCCTATTTTTCTTCTTTTTTTCTTAGAAAAAACCGTAAGACTGATATGGCAATAAAGGAGGTAAATGGTGTCTTCAAATTTTCCCCATATATTTCCCTAATCTTTACTCAATAGCTATGAGAAGCTATGAAGATTAAGAAGACAAAAATCCAAAAAAATTCTCGGGGCTATTGAAATTTTCAGCCTATAAATAGTGATTTTAGTACTATTTCAAATCCGAAAAATCATGTAACTTTTGATCCATCGATCCAAAAGACATGAAACTTGAACCAAAACTAGTTCATGGCCTTAGGAACCTATCTCAATCAAAAAACTTCTCTAGGATATCAGAAACCTATTCTAATCAATAATTAAGAAAATTATTGTCAAAGTTCTGACCTTTTCTCGTTTGAAGGCAGATTGTACCAAAAATGTGTCAACAATCTAAAACAGTAAATACGACTTGCTCGTGGATAGATGATGGGCAAGATGGCTCTAGAGTATTACCATATGTCTCAGTAAATTAGAACACCAAAGAAATCAAGTCAAAAACCCTCATATCAAGAAATCACTTGAAGGATCAAAAAGTGCAAAAACCGAGTTTCTTGATGAACTTGCTACCAAAGTGTCTAGATGGATAGCGATTAATTTTCCGATGTTATCTTCATCTCTTACACATCTTTGACATGGTAATATCAAGCAGAGGGAAGAGAAGAGATCAAAACCAATCAGATCAAAAGCAAATCTATCAAAACAAGAGATAGCTATCAAGATGATCAAAGATTGATGTATTGCCACTTAAGTAGGTAAGTTTTATAGCCACTCTACCTTAGAGGACAAAGAGCACACCACAAGCACTCAACTCTCAAACCCTAACTCTAAATCAAGAGAGCACATAAGAGAGGTAGGTTGGATAGTTAATCACAAATCTCCATCCCAACCCTACAATAGGAAAAACCCGTTACCCCTCCACACACACACGGGTTTTAGCTTACACATAACACTTATGCAAGCTTTTAAAAGCACATAAATCCGAAGCCGCTACATCCTTAGCTTTGATCCATCTTGATCAAATCAGCTTCTCTATTACCTAAACCACTTTCCCAAGCGCCGTGGTTTTATTTCAAAGTCGTTTCCGATATTTTGGCCAAACTACCAAAATACTCTTTCTTGACCCGGTCTTCATCTTTCATTGCAAGCAATCGTCATACTTGCCATGTGTAGGTGCACCACTGGTTTACCACGCATCGGCAAGTCTCTTCCGCTCCGGTTCCATCAAACCATGCCCCACTTGGACATACCAAGCCACATGGTGCAAACTCGCTATTCAAACTTTCCTTTAATATTTTCCGCCTTTCTTGTGCCATGCTTGTGCTCACCGTCTCATCCGGCATTCTCAATCGTTCTGAGCCTCAGCTCCTCCATAAGTATAGCCCCAATCCTCGTCGTTCACTACGGATCACTCTAAGCGACCCTGTACATCCAAAGACAAAGAAATCAGTTTTGGGCATAAGTTCTTCACAACTTGCCCCACATTAGTAATGATATATTTCATACAATCTACAACTAATGATCTAGGCTATCAAATCATCCTATGACTCAAAATTCCTAAAACCATCCATTTCTACAACCTGTACATAAAAATCTGCAAATTTCACATTGTCACTCCTCTAAAATGACAATGGTTCATTACAACAAAACTATAGATCTTTTCACATGGTCCTTCAAAATTAATAGGCACTACAGTGCAATTTCATCTATAAACTAAAAGACATAGCTAGAAACTTAAGCCGTAAATCAGTTGAAGCAAGACTAAAGGGCAGAAAGTCCGCTGTGCTCGAGCATGGCTGGCTGGCTTTGTGAGGCCACAGCAGCCGGAGTGGCGCGCGGTGTGGAAGGTGGCCGTCGCCGCCGGAGTGGAGCGCGACGCAGAGCTTGGTAGTTGTGGGAACACTTAATTTGCAATGTTATCAGAGATTGGTTCCCCTATATCAATTGGTACTTTTGAATTGATATTATATACGTATACCCTTTTGTCAGTGGTGTCACAGGCGAAACAAACTACCAAACATCAGAGGTCAACAGCTTTGAGACGAAAGAATAGAGCAAATTCATTGGAGAGACTTTTATTTTACACACATTCTTAGCTATCAAAAATACCTTTATGCGCATAGAAGATATTAGATGATATCAGCTCACAATCTCATTTCGCGCCAAAGTGCACACAGCATGATCGTATCAAAATGACGGCTACACATCCGAATTACACAAATTACTAACATATACGTAGATCTTCCTCCGGCTCATTCAGAGGAGATCGATGTTCAAGGCGACGATCAACATTTAGCTGAGCTCCAGGAAGCGCCGGGCCATCGGATGCTTGGCTCCAGACAGGTCCGACGGAGCGAGCACCTCCACGACCTCGCCGGCGACCACAAGGCACACCAGATCCGCAATCCGCTGGATCTGCTTCACGCTGTGCGAGACCATCACCGTCGTGAGCCCCCTCGTCTTCTTCAGGCGCACGATCGCCTCCTCGATGTTCTGCGTGGATATGGGGTCCAACGCACTCGTCGGCTCATCCAACAGGAGCACCTGCAACAACAGAGTGCCAAACTGAACACGAAATGCATTGTGCTGCGACAATGAAATCTCTGAAGCAGTGACAGACAACGTGGGAGACAGCAAGGGTAATTAACAATGGAATGAACATGCATGAGTTGCGGTTGCATGCCTCGGGGTCGTTGGCGAGGGTGCGGGCCAAGGCGACGCGCTGCGCCTGGCCGACGGACAGCTCCGACGCCGGTTTGGAGGACAGAGCAGGGTCCAGATCGGCCAGGCTCAGTAGGTTCTGCACTTCGGCTTCTGTGAGCTTCTTGCCGCGCAACTGTGGCCCATATCGCACGTTGTCTGCCACGGTTCCTGGAACAGCAAATAGAAAGACAAATCAGCGCCAGCTGGAAGTCTGAAACTTATTTCTGTTCGTTGCATCGGACAGCTTATCTTGCATCTCTGTTACTGAAGAAAGCTCTTTATCAATTTTCTTGGACCAACATCTCTTTCAATCTTTTTTTTTCTGTATTTTTCTTGCCTGCTTCTTTCGTCAAAATTGTCACGAATGCTTTATTTAAGCGACGTTTGACTATTCATTCGGAAGGATACATTATACCATACATACTTTTCAAATGGTGTTTTCTAGGGAACTTTTCAAAAGGTGTTAAGAGGTACTTTCACTTCATTTTTTTTACTTTTCTTTTCTTCTATAACTAGCAAGTTTGTCCGTGTAATTACGCAATTAGATATTATGATATAGTTATCTTTGATATACAACTCTATCGTCTATGACTGAAATACAATTGTATTTGCTATACAATTCTAATATACATATATAATTAATCTATGTCGTTATAATCTGGCCCCGCAAAAATAAGTGGAACAGATGTTTCTCTTTTTCACGATTAATGTGAGAATTTCTAAAATTTTTCTTTTTGTGATTATTATAGGATTTTTTTACTCTCAAAACAAATGAGATGCCTTAAATCTCATCAGTTGTTTTTATTTATATAGATTTAGAACAAGTCTCTCTCTCTCTAATGAAAAGTAGGGGTAAATAACGAGGGTTCTTTTTTGTCTTTGGCTTTGACTTTTGTTTATTACTTCCTGCTACAATAACTAACTTTTAAACGGTGTATCTTTTCAAGACAAAGTCTTCATGTATATTATAGTATACACTGTACCGAGTTCAGTTATACTGGTCAAAATCGCATATAACTATTTCCTTCTACATACTGTCTCTTACGAACAGTCAGTTTTAAAAACCATAAACTAAAAGATAAAGTCACTATCTAAAAGAACCCACTCATTATATACAATACGGCTGGGCCCGTTAAGCAAATGAGCTAAATTAGTTGCATACGGCTAGGCTTGTTTAAAAGCTCAAACTGGCTGTTGGACTAGTTAGCCGTCATACTCAACGGTAGGACGAGGCGCCAGTGGTGGATGCAGACGCGAAGGACCAAGTGGTAGTGTGAGGACGGCGGCTACCGGCCATCTCCACCCCTACTTGGCTACTTGCACTGCAGCGGAGGCGAACACGGGCGGGACCTGGAAGGGACGAGGAGACCGAGGACCGAGGGGGTAGCATGAGGACAAGGCAATTTCTTCCGCCCAAACGCGTGGATGGCGTCGTCGTGAGTCGCATAACGATGCGAGTAGCTGATCAGCCGAGCACTGTGGCGGCGGCAACGCATGCATGTGCCTAGTGCGATGGAGGAACGAACACTCTCTAGGGTTGTTGTTGGGACCTGACTTGCTACATTGCTGGGTTGTGTTTCATTTCGATCGAACCTAACGAGATAGAAGGCGGCTCGTCAAGCCGGCGCAGGTCACGCGAGCCGCTTGCTAGCTTGACAAGCAAAAGAGGGGTTTCGCTAGGCAAGTCGGATCACGAGCTTCGAACTTTTTTCGCACCTAATCGTAAAGCAGGAGCTCAGAAGAAGTCTACCACATCGGTAGTCAACGCCACATTGGCAATCGACATTGTTGTGCCAAGTACTACTCAAGTGGCCATAGCAAGCGGAGTAGTCGCGCAAGAGCATCCTGTAGAATGTCCATCCAATTGTACATGGACATGGCATGTAGACTTCAGAAAATCCATGTTCTCTTCACCTAGTATGAAATCTTGTAATTTGTACTGAAGGTTGTTGAGACATGGTGGCTGTAATCCTTTGGTACTTCCACATCGGTAGTCAACGCCGCATTGTCAATTGACATTATTGTACCAAGTACCACTCAGGTGACCTTAGCAAGCGGAGTAGTTGCGCAAGAGCATTCTGTAGAATGCCCATCCGGTTGTACATGGACACGGCACGTAGACTTCAGAAAGTCCATGTTCTCTTTACCTCTTATGAAATCTTGTAATTTGTATCAAGTTTGCTGAGATATGGTGGCTTATATCTTAATTATTTGGGATTTGGAGAGGTGCGTTATAAGAATTCATAGATGAATCTTAATAGAATTAAGATTCTACCTTTTTATAGTATGATTTCTACTTCTCTTTAGTTTAGAGGAGAACTAGAGAGGCCACGAGGTGTAGCCGTTGAAAAGAAGAAGCAAGCCACAAGTCAAGCAAGAGAAACTCATCTAAAGAAGAGACGCAAGAAAGGATTAGAGACTAGATTATTCTTTATCACTAGATTCTTGTATATGTTAAGTATCCGATGGTTCTAAAAGGTTCGAGATGATTGTGAGAAAGCGACAATCATTGTGAGAAAGCGATAATCTCTTGTACACTTTTGAAATTATGTTTAAGAAAATTAGGGTCGGCTTCGTCAAGTCTTTCTCTCTCGTCGTGGTTACTTCATCACCATTATTTTTGTTCTTTACAAGATTCATCTACTTCATTCTTACTATTGTACATGCTCGTGACATATTTCACAAACTCTGATCCGATCCAAAAATTGATATAAATAAAGGAGATCAGAGTGCAACAAAGGTATTATAGTACCTGCTTAAGTAATTGATCAAGCAGAATTGTTCTGATTACCACAAGAATGACCGTCTGAACTAAACCACGTCTTGATTGTCAGTAAAAGTTCAAAACGATTTCATTGAAGCTAATTGTTCATTTGCATGGCACTGCTCTTAATGAAGGTCGTAATGGAAATCACCTAATAGAAGACTATGTTCATGTCCGTATTGATTTTTACTTCTATCTTCTGTTTAGAAATTTCAAAAATAATATAAATATTTGACTTTTTAAAGCAGTCTCTCTACTTCTAACGCTACCGTCTAACTTTAAGGATATAGCAGGGGGTCACGAGTACATCACCCACATCACTCCTCTTGCTCCTATCATACGCACGTATCTCTTTCTCATTTTTTTTACACAGCTCGCCCCTCTTTATAAAAGTTACTTCTTTCATAAATAATTATTATTTTTAATAAAAATAATAAATCACAACTAAAAAAATACCAGCAAAAATCAATAAGAATCTCCCGCACCAACTAAAATGACAGTATGGCTTACATCTAGCTAACATACTATTCTATCTAGTCATGTCAGAGGGCCGTACTTTGGCTAATAAACTATCCTTGTATCAAATAAATAAATCTGAGTAGGCCAGTGATGATGGCATCATGGAAGCAAGAATCCGCTAACCAATCGCCTCCTCTAACGTCTAAAAACAACTGCATCATCCTCATCATCAATGCTAAGCAGTCAACCTGTTCTTGCGAGTTTTAGGATGGCTTTTAGCAGGGCCTGTTTCACCCAGCTTCTATTTCTAACTTTTAACTTCTTGTTTTTATCTTTTTTTATTTTTTTAATTTTTTAAAATTTAATTTTGTTGAAAAAGCTAACAGCAGTTACAATGTATTTTCAGCCACTACAGTGGAAAAAAGTCAAAAGTCTGGACTTATAAGCCCAAATGAGCACCACCTCGATTTCTCTGGAAGCTGAAACAAATAAGACAGCTTCTTATGCTGCATTCGTATTAGTATCTCTACCGTCCACTATAGATAGCCAGCAGCCACCCCTTTATCCTCTACTTTATGGACTATCATTCACAAGTATCTAACTTGTTTATCACCTAGACGGCTAGACCCATGACATGCTTATATCTCCAAGTTTAATCTAAAAGACCAATATCTATAACTGTTAGACCATGTGGATAGTTGTGAATAAAATGATGATGAATAATTGACATTTGGATTGCTTTGAATTTTGCGTTTGAAAAAGTTTTGGTCAATCGCGGTCGAAGGTTTCAAGTTCAAGTAGTTTCAATCTGCTCCGAATGGTTTTTGTCTTGTTCGAGTGTTTTTGGTTGCTCTGAATAGTTTCAGACCAGTTCGATCAGGTCCAAGTGGCATTAGATGGCTTCGAGTAGTTTTGGTTGCTCCAAGTAGTTTCAGACCAGTTCGATCAGGTCCGAGTGGCATTGAACGGCGTTCTAGTAGCAATGGAGTATTGGACGGTATTCGAGTAGCTCTGGAGCATCGGACGGCTTTCAAGACACATCGGAACATCGGACTGCACTCAAGTGGCATCAGAGGATCACACGGCTGAATGACCATGGCAGACTTCGACCACAGCGGTTTTCGATCACTGCAGACTTCGACCATGCCAAACTTTGACCACATTGGTTACAACTCAAGGCTGTTTATGATCACATTCAACTACAATCACATTCGACTACGACCACATTCTACTTAGACCACGTCTGACGTCGACCGCAGAATATCGACTACAATAGTTCGACCACGACAAAATGACCTTTGAAGGTAATCGTAACTATAGTACCTTTTATGGTCGTACCTACACTACTTTTCATAGTCGTAGCTACAGTACCTGGTCGTTACTCGATAGTCGTAGATTTTACTGGTTGATAGTTGAAGGCTTTGCAGTCAATGGTCGTAGGTTTTGTGGACTGCTGTTATAGTCGTAGACTTCGCAGTCTTGTTTTCCTAGTCATAGACTTTGCAGTCTGCTATCGTTGTCTTCGGTAAGCGAAGACTTTGCGATCGGTTATTGTGGGCTTCGTGGTCGGTACTCGTGAACTTCATGGTCGGTATGAGTGCTTTTAATTCCTGTGATCTTCGAGTACCTCGAGTACTCGTGTTAGGTTAATGGTTGACTGATCTGGTCAAAGTAGTTGTTGGCGATACTCGGTGCTCGGTGATCGATGGTACGATATTTGGTTGATGATTTGTAGTCGTAGACTTAGCGTTCGGTACTTGATGGTTTTGGTCGGTAGCAATGCGTGGTATCTCTGAGTGTTTGGAGCGGAGCGATATTATTTTCCAAGTACTTGTAGTTTTTTAGTACTTGTTGAGCTAGCAGTCATAAGAAGTTGTCTGGAGCTAATTTGCGATAAGCGATGGAATGTGTGGTCGTAGATGACCTGGTTGATGGTCGTGGATGGTTTTGTTCTTGTCTATAGATGGACAAGGCTTGTGTGAATGAGTGTGTTGATGACGGTCAAGTTGTGGAGAATTTGGGCCGGAAAACATTTCTTTGTTCTTTGCATATACAAGATGGCATGGAGATAATCATGGTCGGTGACAAGGAGGACCCAAACTAGGATAGGGAGATCTAAGGTTCAGATGGTTGAGGATGTCACGCGGGATGGTTGGGCTAACACGGGAGTACATGGAGATCAAAGGTGGTGATGCATGGAGAAGCTGCGGGCAGTGTGGTTCTGGAGGCTTCTATACGGAGGTTGATGATATGAGATGGAGCTACGGGAGGTGCGTTCCTGGAGGCTTATCACGTGGTGAGACTAAAAATGTTATGGAAGGAGTCCGTAACGGAAGGGATTAGAAATTTGGTAAAACTTGTGTTATGAAGGGTTTCGGGTCAATTGATTTGAGGAAGAGATAGGATTTCGTGTTCGTGTTCGAGTCGAACACGGTTTAGGGCTCTAGCATATAAAAGCAGAGAGAGACCAAGTGTTTTGGCCGTGGCTTTGCGAGGCTTTTTTGTGTTAGGGTTTTTAGGGGTACTTGTGAGTGCACTTTGTAACTCCATAAAAATTCAACAATAAATAACATCTTAAATCAATCTGGTTTGTGATTTTTGGTGATTGCTGTTTGGGCGATGCGTACGACTATGAGCAAAGTTGAGTATCAAATGTTCATTCGAGCGGTCAGATTCTTCATCGACTACGTAGAGATTTCAAAAAGTGAAGGCAAACATTTACCCTCCTCTGATTACATCATACGATCATACAATAAATGTTCTAGACTTAAGTTTAAGGCTAACAAAAGCTTAAGGCATGTTTAAAATGGCTTTTGATTTATAGCTTTTAGCTTCAAAGTCGGAAGCCGTTTTGAAGCATTGGCTTCTTAACACATCATTTTTTTCTTTTGTATTGTCCGTACAAATATAACATTTTCATATTTTTCATATTTTTCTTTAATTGAATGATGCTAGCAGCTGTTGCAGCTGTTACAGTGACTATTTTAGGTAATAGCCACACTAAAAAAACTATCAATAAAAGTCGCCTTGAACAGCACCTAAGTTTTCGAAACAGCATTCAGCTTCTTGTGCTTCTCAAGAAAGCTGAATCCACTTTGTTGTAAGAAGCTGAAACTAATTGTCAACCCATCGCCAACTTCAGGAATAGGATAAGCCCCCCAAAGGAGGCCTTTGCCAAAAGCGACTTGTTAGGTCTTGACGGGAGCATTCCCCATTTTATCAGCATTGCTCTGCCCACTAACTGTCTATAACCCATCGCCACCTGGACTAATTAATCGATCTAAAAGGCAAGGAAAGGTTGCACTATGCAAATGTCAAACGTAGCTGCCTCTACATGTTCTGGGTAATTTCCAATCATTCGTTTGTTCTTTTCTCCTTTTTTTTTGCCATAAAAAATTGAACATAAGTCTGGACAAGTTAACGCTTGCAGGAAATTGATTTCAGTTTTTGTGCCATATTTGCAGGAGGAATTAATGGCCTGCGTACGTACCGTCGAACATGGCGGGAAGCTGGAAGAGCATGCCGACCTTGCGCCGGAGGGCGAGGACGTCAAGGTCGCAGATGTCTGCGCCGTCGAGGAGCACGGCGCCGGGCGCGGGCTCCCAGAGTCGGTTGAGCGCGCGGAGCAGAGTGGTCTTGCCGCTGCCGCTGGGTCCGATGACGCCCATCACCACCCCGCGCGGCACTTCCAGGTCCACCCCGCGCAGGATCTCCTCGCCGCTCGCCTCCGAGCGCCGCCTCAGCCCCCGCACCCGTATCTTGGGCCCGCCCGGCGCCGCAGCTCCGCCGTTGGCTCCACCGTCGGCGAGGCCGTCCACGTCGAGCAGATGCTCCCTGACATCATCTGTTCCGTTTGACACACATGCGATCAGATCAGTACGCTAGCTGCAACACGCTGCGTGATTGGATGTAAGAAGCCGCTTGAGTTGTCCTGGTTACCTGAAGCTGAGCCCATTTTGGGAGAGGCGATCAAGCTAGAGGAAAGGTGATGCAACTGGCGCAAGGAGCAGCTGAGCACTGGAGAGTGGAGGCCGGAGGAGAGGGCTTGGAATCGCGGCCGGCCGGTGTGGTTGCCGTGGAACATAACGTCGGATTCGGCCTGTCCCTTCTCCTTTTTATTAGCTTTTGCTTACTTTTCCGGGCTCCAACTGAGGTGGGCGGCTTTTGGTGCATGCGTGACTCATGAGAACGGTGGCATTCGGTGGCGGCCAGACCCGTGCCGTTAAGGAACAGTACAGCTCGGTCGGTCACAGCCGCGGATCAGACGGCGTATAGCTTATCGGCATGGTCGTTCGCTCTAGACTTCTCGTATTCACTGGTCCCAGCGTACTCAGAAAACTACAACGGTACAAATCTGCAAGCTACCAGTAGGCAGTACATGCATAAAGAGCCCTAGATATAGAATTTTTGGTACATATAGCTCACTTTAAATTTGTATTTATAAAAATAATCATATATATATATATATATATATATATATATATATATATATATATATATATATATATATATATATATATATATATGAGAGCGACAGAAATAGCACTTCTACCGTCCGGTTACCGGGCGGCAACGTTGTGCATGTGACACATGGCTAGTGGAGCCCGGCCACCGCGCGGCTCCCCCTGTCGTCTTACCACATAACAGCAACCGGCTTAATTACCTGGTCGAATTAATATTTTTCTATTTACTAATTGTTTGAATTTTAAATATATAATATGAGCTCAAAAAAATACCAAATTTTATATCCATCCTTGTAATATAATGTTGCTCATTTGCTATATTTAAAAATTTAAACAAATAGTACATATAAAATACTAATTCAGACAAGTAATTAAGCCAGCTAATTCGTCGGTTTAATTACTTGCCATCCGGTGGCGGGGCGGCGAGGAGCGTGCCGTACGGTGGCCAGGCGGCAAGCCCCTGCCGCCTAGTAGCCAAGCTCCTATGACCTAGGTGTCAGTTGCAGGGCGCTGTCGTCCGGTGACCAAACAGCAAAAGTGTTATTTCTGCTATTCTCACGTTCATACAACTATTTTTATAAATATAAATTTAAAACATACCAAAAGTGCCAATGGATTTGGTTTCCTCTCCGACTTTTCGGTTAGGAGAGTAGCAACCAAAAATCAATCAGTATACATGATAACTGCTGTAGAGATAAAATGTAGGAAGGAGAAAGTTGGTTTCAATGAGTTATGTGGATTGTAGAAGAAATAGGCAAACAAGACGGGTTAATATATATACGTTGAAAAGGAAGGGGATAAATTGAACGAAATGAAGAGCAATCCAGAATCCTATTTTGTATACTAATAAGAAAAAGGCACTGAAAATTTGGAAACTGAAGATGTTGTAACTGATATGGGTAGTCACACATTAGAAAAAAAAATGGTGCAGTTGCTGGGCCAGGTAGCTTCTTCTTTTGAACTACGTACGTGTACGCCACTGGATACGGTCGATCTCTCATGAACGTGCGAACGTGAGCTCTGCTGGTGGGGCCCACCGCCAGGACTGTATCAGCGATAGGGTGCGATCGTTGCTGTGGACCTGTGGGCAGAACGGACAAGAAGATTCCGTAGGCCGCACTCCCAACCCAGAAAACACCGCGACCAGATAAGCGCCACGGCCGCCGGCGTGCGTGCCGTCCGTGGTTATGAGAAGTACGATCCCGGCCCGGTGAGCGCGTCGCGTACGCAGGCAGGATTTCCGCGTGCGTACGTCGGCGTCACCCGGGGCAGGCAAGGCACCGCGCGACGTCCGCGTCAGCTGGCAACGCCCCGAGGTGGCGCCGGCGCCGGCGTTTTTCCTGTTTTTCCTCAGCACAATGCATCACGTATTCACGACATCGTATGCTGCATGCATGTCAAGTCTCCAGGCCATCTGGCCATGATACAGGGTATGTTTTTTTTGTTGAAATTTATGCCTTTTAGTTGCGGTTTATGAATTTTAGACTGCTCGTACGAAAGATTACAGAGTAACAGAAATTCACATATAGTTTTTCCCGATATAAATGAAATCAGTACAGTATGAACTACAATTAACTAGTAGATCATATTTTAAAAAGTTACTCTGTTTAAAAATTAGTTAATATAGAAAAATAAAAAAATAGCTTTTAGAAACTGAAAAGAATAAAATCATAACTTGGTCCCTTTACAGGGTTTTTTTTAAAAAAACAATTGAGAGGATGGTGAGGTGATGGTCCCTTTGCAGCTGCTACGTGAATCCTTGCTTGGGCTTCATGGGATGTGGGCTCTTCGTTCACTCAATTGGGCTATCTCTTGTTTAGGATGAGAGCGTTGTGGGCCTTGGGCAGATGCGACTTGGGTTCCCCCGTTTGCATCATCAGGATAGGTTTTTATCATTTCTCAGAGAACGTCTTCAGGTCAGGTGGAGGTAGGAATAAGGACGGGCCTCAGCCTATTAATAGGCCTGCTTATAGCCCACGGCCGTGAAGGAAGAAACTCCAATTTTATAACTTGACTGGCCCTCTTAAGAAAATAAATTGACTGGGCTGTAGGCCAGCATTTTACTCCACACAGGCCAAACTAGTCGGCTAAGTTAACAGAGCATGCTTTCCCAGTTTCGAGAGGAGGTTTGCTGATTTGCAGCTCTTACCATCACAAATTTGACTCCCACAAATTCCCTCTCCCAGCCAGACAAGCCTGAATGCATGATTGACCATTTGACCATGACACAGTTCATTCCAGGACATTACCAGTTCATTTCCACGGTTGTGATATTTATCACTCAAGACATACTGCATACTCCGTACATAGTGCTTTAAACTGCATTGATTATTGGATGACAACAGGATTATGATACTACTAGACAATGCATGAAATTAGTGGACTTGGGTTTTTGATAAATGCAGAGGTCCGGACGCCAGAGGGTTATCCAATTGCCTTCATGTCTGAAATCGCAGTTTCATCATCACATCACACTGCATCCCAACATGGAATTATTGAACGAAATCGATAGGTTCGATTGAGCGGTCAATGCCGTAATGGCTAGCTAGCTAGCTAGCTAGTTGAGCTGGCGTCTTTCTGAACACTGCAAGGTGATGCAACGTACAGCTCTCTTGCATGATAGCTCAACAGTGGAATTAATCAGCTCAAGAATCTCAGCAATCATGCAAATAGTACCACAGCATTGGTTACTCACAAGAAAACGGTCGATCGGTGTGCATGATTTCAGGCTAGGGCACCCTCAGCCAGGGGCGGATCCAGCGGTGGGGCGGGGGGCTCGAGCCCCCTACCGTTACCGGGCCTTTGGAACCCCCCTAAATTTTTAGATATAGATGTATAATGTAGAAAGGACTGAGGTCGAACTGAAGGTATTTCAGCCCCTCCAAATTTTTTTCCTGGATCACTCACTGCCCTCAGCATGCTCACTGCAGAGCATCGCCGTCGGTGGTCAGGTCTCTACAGAAAACCTCTCAACTATCACATCGCCAGATCGACGAAGAAAGGAGTGCATGTGAAGCCAAAGGCTGGCCGTTGAAAGGAACAGGGGACGTGATATGACGGTATCCACAGGTGAATATGCCCAGAATTGAAATGCCCTGTTCGTGTGAAACTTCAGGTGAAAATGTAAATCTTGGTTTCGCCTACGTAAGAGCTACCTACTATTAGATTAACCACAAGGAGTGCCCTAACTAAACAGTGGCAAAATTTATGGTAGATTGAATTAACGAAGAAAAAAACAAGAGAGAGAGAACTACTTGAGTGCACAAAAGAACACAATGTACAGCTAGGGTAATTGATTGTTTGTCACGAGAACCATGTCGGCTGTACAACACCTCCTGAGGCAGTGATGCCAGTTCCCTGTCTACGGAAAAAGAAAGGCTTGTGCTTCAGTTATTTTTGGGAGGCTGGTCATATTTTTAACTTGTATTTATAAAAATAATTGTAGTCATATAAAAATAACAAAAATAACGCTTCTACTGTCTAGTGACCGAGCGACAGCAGCATAGAGCTGACACGTGGACCTATCGCTCAGCCACCATACGGCTCCTTGCCTACCGCCCTGCCACCAGACGGTAGGTAATTAAGCTAGCTAATTAGCTGACTTAATTATCTACCTTAATTAGTAGTTCCGGTCGCAGCCGCTTTCCACCACCGACCACATTATCCCGACCACTGTCATATTCGACCACGGTCATTCACGACCACAGCCACTCCGACCACTCCTGATCACTCTCGAGTCCTGAACACCCTTTGCACTCTGTAGCTTTTGACCATCTAAAGCATATCTACTAGCTATTGTATCTTTAACTACTGTAGATTTGATCACCTCGTCTATTCGACCACTTCAGTCGTCTGACCATGGCCATTCGATCACCTCGGCCATTTAACCACTTCAGTCGTTCGACCACTTCAGTCGGCCGACCACTTTGACCCTTCGACCGCTTCAGCCGATCGACCATGGCTATTTGACTACTATTTTTATAAATACAGATTTAAAACATGTTAAAAGTGCTAAAAATTATTTCGCTTCTTGCACACCATACAGAAAAGTACATCTGCAGTAGCAGGCAGTCTCTGGCTCCGGATACCGTATCGAACCAGCGATCATCAAAGCATGTCACGAGGAGAGGAAACTGTGCCGGAATCATGACAAAGTTTCCGTAAGAAAAAACTTTTCTTTTATGTCGAGTAAAAAACTAGTATTAGCTAGTGCCACTACCGATCGTGTGTTTGGTTGCCTCCACCAACGCATGCAAGAAACGGGTGTTTGGATGCCTGCTCGTGCCCTGGGGCCTGGCCCGTTGGATGCAGAAAGCGCTGCAGAGCCTGGCTCGCCTCGTCAGCTCCTCTCATCGCGAGACTTCTCCCGAAGGGAGCAGCTAGCCAGCGCAACCACATAGCAAAATTTCATGGAATTTTAACAGTGTAGCAAATTTTATGTAAATTTCAACATGCAATAAGGGCGTATTTGGTTGCCTGCATCCGGCCCGGCCTAGCCTGTGAAATGCAGTGGGACACTGATTGGTTGCCTGCATCTGGTCGTAGGTCAGGCCCGTAAGGTGCAGCTGGAGACGCGCAGCCAGGCTCCAGAGAAACGAAACACACGCGCGTTTCCCGGGAGCCAGGCCCGCGCGGCCTGGACGGCGTGATCCCTGCGGGCAACCAAACATGCTATAAGTCTCTTGGAAGATTCAGATTTAAAAAGTCGAGGTTTTAAGAAGATTTCAATAAAAGTTTTGAGTAGATTTTAACAAGTATCATAAATTTGAACAAGATTCGAGAGATTTCGAGAAAAGTTTCAAAAATGCAAGCAAAAACTTCAACAAGTTTCATAAAATTTTAGAGAGTTTTCGTGTATTTTTAGAGTATTTCAGGCTTTCATCGTGTTTCAATGAATTTCAAAAATATAAAACTTAATTAAAAAATAAGCTTCAGAATAGAGATACAAAAATAAACTTCAATGTTTTATGGAAGTTTTATGATGTTCTAAAAAATCGAGCAACAGTATAGCAGTTTTTATGAAGTTTCAAAAAATTTAAGCAAATTTCACATTGGTTTCAAACTAGCTTCATATGAGTTTTATGAGTTTTTATTTGCATAAAACTTTTGTGAAGGTTTCATGATCCGAGTTTAAAGTTTAAAAACAAGATTCAACGCATTTCATCAGAAGTTTCGAAAAAATAAAGTTGTCAAAAAATCAAGCAAGTTTCACATTAGATTCAAACCAGCTTCATATGAGTTTCATAAGATTTCATTTACATAAAAGTTTCGTGAAGGTTTCATGATTCGAGTTTAAAGTTTCAAAACAAGTTTCAGCATGTTTCATCAAAAGTTTAATGTTTTGAGCTTGATGTCTCAAGCAGGTTCCACCGACAATTCACTCAGATTTCAAATAGTTAGAGAGTTTGAAAATTTAAAAATTTAAGTTTCAGAAAGGTTTGAAAATAGTTTCAAAAAAACTTTAAATTCAAAGAGTTTCACCAAAGGAGGAAAAATTCAAGCAAGTTTCAAGAAAATTTCACGCTAAGTTTCATAACAAGACATACAAGTTTCACTCGAGTTTCACAATAAACCAAATAGCTTTCACAAAAAGACCAAATTTCACTCAAGTTTCACAAACAAAACGAACAGGTTTCAATGAAGGTTCGCAAAAAATAGTAAAAATTCAGAAAATTAGAGAACTAGTTTATGCATATTTACCAAAGATTAGACGATGTAAACGAAGTTTATGCATGTCTCAACCGAGTTTCATAGGAAATCATAAATGATTCTGAGCAAGTTTCAGAAAGCTCAGGATCATTACGAATTTCAAACAAAAGGAGAAATCAAGTTTCAAATAAATTTCATAGAATTTTCAAAAGTTTTGGTGAATTTAACAAATTTTCATGCACCTAGACTCAACAACGACCGCTCGTGTCGACCCGCCACGTTCGGCACTCTCCCACTTGATTTGCTGCGCCTACAATTATGACCTTTGGCATCGTCACTGTGTGGCCGCACGTAGTCATTGCTCTTGCACCCTCGCTTTGCATCTCCATGGCATCACAAACCTTCACCACGCTCTCGTCTGTTGCCTCAGTAGCCACAATGGCCAGTGGCCGTTGCTCGCATGACCCACACGGATGCTCACCATCGCTCAACTATCGTGCTCGCCGGCGGCTTGCTCGGCAGCGCTCGTGTACCAACCCGCACGCTCGTTGGCTGCTGGAGAGAGTCAGAGAGAGAGAGAGAGAGAGAGAGAGAGAGAGAGAGAGAGAGGATATTGGTAAGAAATGTGTGGACTGTATCGAATAGATAAGGGAAAATGTTTACTTGGGTAGGTTACATCTGAAACTCTGGACGAAGGGGTAACCTCACGTCTCTCACCAAAGTCACACAACCAATCAACAAGTGAGTTTTTTACTGTAGTTTTTGTTTTAAAATTTTAAATTATGGTTGTTCATGATAGAGAGTATGTGGAGAAGATACTCGTATACGATTTTAGCAGATATAAATAAAATCAAGATAATATCTACTATAATCACTTATAAACTGCACTTAAAAACACTCAAAATTACTATAAAAAAGTAAGTCATAATAAAAAAAAGAAACGAGCTACTCAACCCGGTTTGGTCAAGCCAGCTCGCAGCGAGCTCACGGACATCGATCGCAGCGTTGCTGATGCGTACCAGACCGCTGCCGTATAACGCTCGCGTTCGCGTGCAAGGTACAGCACGGCCCGCACGCGCTCGTGAGTCACTTCCCGGCCAGCCAGCAGAGCCAAACGGGAAGGCGCCTGGCGACTGCCACGCACGTTCCTCCGCAGGCTCACAGCTGTGCGCCCCCAAGAAACCCATACAAAAACGCAAGGGAAAAGACCTCCAAGTACGACGGGATCAGTGATGAGGTCGCAGAGCTGCGTCCAGCCAACTGATCGCAGCAAAGCATGTCACCATGTCCGAGAGCAGACGCAGAAGAGTAGGACGACGCTTCAATGCGGCACCAGCACAGCGGAAAATGGGAGTAATAAATAGACACGTACGGGTAAAACGAGAGCACGGGTTTCACGAGTCACGACGGCATCGCCACTCATCAGCGTTATTTTACTGTGGAGGGAATCAGTGAATGTTAAGTGATGAGCCCGAGCAACAGAACAAAAAAAAGGTTGGGTTGGGGACAATTGTACGGGCCAGGAGAGCACGAGGCCACGACGGTGTTGCTTTCCAGTTTCCATGCCGCAACATGGCGGTCATGTACGAGGCAAGTGTGCGGCAGCTGATCGCTCCTCTCACGTGGTACTACCCGTCACTCCACTAGAGAGCGAAACCAAACCAAACCAAACCAAAGATCAGCAACGCAAGAAAAAACAAAAGGAGATGCGAGATTGGCACGGTGCTTTGGCCGAGCCATCGCCCGGGCAAGGCACGCCCCACCTTTATACCGAAAAGTGGCAGCACTTTCTCATACAGACAAAAGAATTACACACGTACGAACAGCTTTTGTATGGTTCCCTAACCACCGACCCGGCCGACGCAAGGCGCCACAACCTCACCTGTGCAACCGCGAGGACGCAACGCCCGCCGGCCGCGCACGCCGGCATCCATAGTAGTTCTGGCCCGCAGAAGATCCAGAGCACGCGCGCAGCCGTATGCGGCCGAGCCGCAACCAATCGCGGCCGCCCGTGTCCCGGAGGCAGCACCGGCCTCGAGATTCCCGCAAAAGCAACGTACCCCTCCCTCCCTCCGGCGCCGCTCCCGAGGCGGGCATGGCGTGGCCCCGGGAAAGGGGAGGAGGGCAACAATTACCGTGCTGCCCCTCACGTGACCCGCAACTCGAAGCAAGGGTGCCGTAGTTACGTGGGCATGTCGGGGTAGTCTCGCCAGCGAAAACGGAGGAAACCTTTCCGGGCTGCAACGCGGGCCCCGCGCAACAGCGGGCTAGGTGCTAGGGCCGTTACGGACTGGCGGGCCCCGGGCCCACCAGCTCGAGCCCGGCCACCGACGCGCCCCGGCTCGCGGCTCGCCCTCGGCCGCGCCGGCGCGTATGGGTGGGAGGCGGCTCACGCCAGCGAGCTCCGACAGGCTCCGACGGCTAATTACGCACCTGCCGTTGCCGGAGTTGACGGCGGCCGAGCAGGAGTACCGACCGGCCTCCGTGACCAGCATCTCCGACCGCACGAACATCAGATCGGACGGACGCAGGTCGCTCCACCGCTGCTGCGCCGCCGGAGCGGTCTCTCCCTCGCAGCCACCGGCGGTGCTCACCAGGATACGGTGCCCGAACCGCCGGTCGAACGCCTCCGGGTCAGGCTCAGCCACCGCGGCCGCCGGCTCCACCATCAGCACCCGGTCCTTCCGAACCTTCGCGACGTCGAAACAGCCCACCACTGCTGCACCGTGCCCACCTCCCGCCATATCGGCCGATCGCCGCGAGGCAGGACCCACGCGCCCCGGCACCCGCACTGACCCCGTCGAGTGCCGACCGGAGATCCTTATTCCAGCTGGAGAGGGAGCAGGAGCAGAAGCCAAAGCCGCCTCCTTGGTCGCTGCGGCAGCAGCCGCCTTCTGCTCCGGCGGGTCAGGAGGCCCCGTGGTGGACGGCTTCGGCGGCTCTGGGAGGAGCAGCACATCCTCCGGGTCGACGCGAGAGCGGCAGAGCGGGCACGTGGAGTGCGCGTCTAGCCACGTATCGACGCACTCGACGTGGAAGCCATGCCGGCATTTCGGCAGCAGCCGCAACGCCTCCGTCGGCTCGAACTGGCCCAGGCAGACTGCGCACTCAAGGCCAGCCTTCTGGCCCCGCAGCGCGCCGAAGCGGAACACCGGGAGCGAGTCCACCACCGAGCGGTCGACGCCGGAGTTCCTCCGGTCCCCTGCCGCCCCACCGGAAGACCCGAACCCGCCGCTCCCGTAGGGCCCTGACGACTCCGCCGGGCTTCTCTTGCAGTGCTTCGCGTAGAGCAGCAGAAGGAACGTGATGGAGAACACGCTCGTCAGGATGCCCACGACCACCGCCACGCCCGGCCTGAAGGGCGTGGCCGACGGAGGCGGCGACGGCAGCGGCGACACGATCGCGCCGTCGTAGTCGGAGAGCAGAAGCCGCCGCGACGGCTCCATTGGCACCCTCGCTCGAGCGGCAAAACTAACTTCGCAGCTGCGATGAGACGGCGAGATAGATGTACCACTACACTGCTCCGACCACCACCACCAAGTGTGGTTTGTAAACAAGCGGTAGGGGTAATAATAGCGGTGGAGACTAGAGCGTAGCGGCGTGCAGGCTAAATAGTGGGGGTGGTGAGCGGATCTTCCGGCGGTGGGGCCGCGTGGCCCTCGGGGCCGGACACGGGTGGGGCCACCGCGGCTGCGCTGCTCGCCGGTGAGGGTAACGAAACGAAACCCCGTGCGGCTTGTCGCGGAGCGCGCGAGGGAGAGAGCGGCACTACTCTACGGCCACTGACAGTTTAGTTGTGCAAGTGGGGCCATGTGTCAGCAGATGAATGGAGTGCGTGTGTGTGTATAGGAGTTTTTTTTCCCTGAGAGAAAAAAAAGGAAAGGGGAGCAGGATGGACTGGAGAGCAGAGACCCCTGTTTCAAGCGAGTACTGGGCATTTAAGAATGGTGGGAGGCGAGATTACTGTTTTGGCCGCCGTTTAAGAGCCTGTTAATGCAGATGGATCGGGGGCAATATGGTAAAATGACGGAGCCTTTTCTCTTCTGCGCTGAGATCGGAGGCCGTGCGCGCGCAGCGAGGGAATGAATGCCCGTGCAAGGAAAACACAAGAAAACAAAAGATGCGCGCACGCGAGCCGAACAGCGCTTCGGTCGCTGACACGGCGGTCGTCGGAGGTCGTGGGCCCCACTGGTCAGTGATTGCATGCCCTTCTGCCGCATCATCCAAGTTCGGGACACGTGAGCTCTGTTCTGACCCGCGAAATTTTGAATGCTTGCTTCCGAAAATTTCTAGCTCTGGGGGGTCGCCCCGTGCGGCATTCAGGTTCAGGCAGGCAGGACCAGTACCTTTTCGTTTCAGAGATTGCTGTGCGAATTTCATGGCGCAAGTTAATTCGGTTCCTCACATACGTAAGTACACTACTCCAGAGTTCTACCGATACCTGATCGATCGACGCGAATTTGAACAGCGCACCAGCTAATTGCTACTTGTGAGGATGGATGTGGGACCGCAAGTCTGCAATACTGCATTGATCTTTCAACGGCATACTCACGTCAGGTACTGTTCATCAGAGCTCTCTCTTCTCCCCTGGGGGGAAAACAGTACGGAGTGCTCTGCTCCTGCTAGGGACGTTGCATGCATCCCTGCAGATCTGGATGCGTGGGCACTGTGCAAGTACACGCCAATGATAGCCTACCATGGCAACGTGCATGCAGCGCATGGGGGGCCTATGGACGGCCAGGATGATACAAACCTCCATGCATCCGACACTTGCAATCATCTTAATTTCAAAGATCGTGGGGCTCGCATGCTCTACAGCTCATACGTGCGTGCCTGGTGTCCCCTGCTCTACAACTCCGTCGTACGTGCCGCCGTTGCTTTTGCGCCAGTGTCGATCCTCCACGGGCCAGCTCAAGCTAGCTCTGGTTAAAAGCTAGCTCAAAGCTGATATAGCGAGGGGAAAAGGGTGAGGAGGCTGCATGTTCAACAATAGTTAGCGCCGCTGTTGCGCAACAACTCGCGGACGTTTTTGAGGAGATCGCACGGCCGTAACCCCGTGCGATTCCGCACTACTGCCGCGATGCCGGATTCCGCCAGTGCGGCCATGTAGCGCCGTGCACGGCGAACGACATAAGTCTATTCCCTTCGATTGTGACAGCGTTTATCGTCGAGCGGGGGGAAGAAACCAGAAGCTCTGGCTGCCGCAACAGCGCATGGCGCAGCACCGTCTGTAGCTCTGAGCGGCCGGAGCAGTGGATTGGTGACGGCGTTACAGTCGAGCGGCTTGTCGTGTGTGTCGATCGATCGCATGCGCGTGCAAGCATGCGTGGAAGGGAATATCGTTTACTGTTAACTCTGAGCCCTCTTAGGACGTCTCATGGACGCTGCTAGAATGGAAGCTATCACATCAATGAAGCAGACAAAGAAGATAGTGCCATTTACCGGCCTCTTTCCGCTTGCTCAGTTTAGCAACTGTACTTATGTGCATTAGCAATAGCCTTCCATTTTACAGCGCGGTGCAGAGCAATATCGCGGTGCAGAATTTCACCTTGTTCCACGAAATTGTACAGCGGCAGCCGATTGCCAAAGGAAGAATGAAAATTCATCCGGCAGCTCCTCTTCATACCTAGATTATCCGTCGTCAGGTTACAATGGCATATGATTGTGGTGACCACAGAAGCAGGGTTTTTACTGCTTTTGATATGTGCTTTGTTCGTAGGCATTGTAATGTTGCTGTTCATGTTCCTGCAAAGCAACCTTCTGTAAACATGCAGGGGTGCACATGGCTTTACTAGGCACCTAATTTCTTACATGAACACTTATGTAACCCTGTGTTAAGCTAATGAAAGATAGCTCCTTGTTCGGAAAAAAAAAAGAAAAAGGAAAATAAGCATGCGGGGTTGCTTCATAAATCATAAGCACCAGGGCCGCTTCCCGCTTGAGCTTTAGCTAATCAATTTGATTGCCCAGGCCCAAAGGCTCCGCCACATGCGCGATATGGACGACCACTTCCCCCAATTCCGCGCAGGCAAAGAACCCGGCAGCCACAACGAAACGGCCCACTACGGCCACCTCTGCGCTGACGTTTTGGGGAAACATTATACACCGCGCGCTCATGCCTGACCATCTATCGGCCCGGTTGGTTTGTGCAGTTTTTGTTCAAGGTAGCCAAGGACCCACACGGCCTAGCTAGCCATATTGGAGTCTGGAGAGTAGCCAAGCATGCAAATTAGGCCTTCTTTTGAAGTACTGTGAACTGAAATCAACAAGATTCAGTACTAAACAGCAGTAAATTATACAGAACCGAGATATGAAACTAGTTCTGACAAATCTAAACTAGTGGAATACTTCCTCAATAGTCACAATAATTTCAATTTAACAAGCTATCCTCATCGAGCATCATAAAACCCATAGAATATCATACATAAGTCCTCCCAGTGCTAGAACTTCCCACAAATTTCAAATATCAACATATATGAACTAGCACGGCTTAACCAAAGCACAACATAAGTAAGAAGAGTAGAGAGCAAGCTCACAGAGCGGCGGCACTCCAAGCCACTGTGATGACCAAAGGGGCTAGGCTCAGCGGAGATGATGTCCCAACAAACCAATTACCGGCGAATATCAGAGAATCACCGGAGAGGCAATCCGAGATACAAAGCCCTACTCCACAAATCAATACTCACCAATCTGTTGAGCCGAGGTACAAATCGATGCTGCACAAAGCCAACAAGAAAAAGAGATTGTGTCGTACGCCACAAGACCACAGCTGGGCTAAGAAATCAGTGAACCACTATGTGCGAGCACATAGTCCAAAGACGGGACCAGAGGACAAAGAGCACGAGCATCACAATCCGGCAACCGTCAAAACATGGTGTCGCCGAACTCTCCCCAAGACCAAATCGGTAATCGAAATTTGGATCTGATGGCTCTTGCTTGCTTTGCCTCCACCCACTCTCCCCATCTCCGATTTAATGCCCAGGAGACTGAAAACCTCGAGGAGGAGGCGGCGGCGCCCACAAATGGGTGGAGCCAAAGCGGCCGTCGAAGGAGGAGAAGAGATAAGCGAGAGCGTGGCTAAATCTGATCCAGCCAAACGAGTCGTCCGGTCGTCCCTCTCTATCTCTTCTCATTCCCTCTCTTACACGTGGGCCTTATGGCCATTTTCTTTTCCTTTACCTGGCAATGAGAAAAATTACAAAATGATCCAAAAGACCCAATTTCTCTTGTGCCGTGCCAGCGTCACAGCATAGACATAAGAACCGAGCCAGACAATCCATTTGGGCAGGGCTGCTCGGCGCGCACAGGCCATTCCGTTTGTTTCCTCCTCGTACTCGAGCTACCTAGTTCCCTAGCTACTCTCTTCTAGACTTCGTAGTCCGGACGCCGGTCAGGCTGGCACCACTGCTCCAGAACAAAGGGGAGTAGGGGACAGCTGTTCTTTGCAAGGATATAATGCTCTCTTTATTTTTTTTCATTTTGTTTAATTGAAGAAGAGGGATGGGCAGATCTGACTGTTGCTCTGGTACAGGATTGGAGAGCAGGAGCAGTGCATCTATGCATGCACTGAGTGGTAGGAGCCCAGCTGGCTCCTGCGTGGCCATCCACCCTACCTTTTGATGCCTACGTGTCCTCCCGTGGTGCCACTACGGAGTATTTATTTATTTTGTATTTATTGGATGAAGTTGCAGTAGCTTCTGAAAATCTGGAATAGACAAGACTACACCTAGCTATTCTGAATTTCTGATCTTGATGATGTTGTAGCTTAGGTTAAGTGAAACAAGATGACTTAGAGCAAGTTTAATAGAAGAGGTGGTTGCCACCTCTAGAATTAGCCAAATAAGCAAAAAGAGTACAAGTGGCTCATGGTGGAGGTAGCTAATACAATAAGTTGAGTAGAGGTTACCTCTACTAAAGCACTCAAACATTTAATACTTACATAAATATATCAGGGGTCACCTCTTGCATGAGAGCAAGTCTTATAATACAGCCTTCAACTGGCTGTATAGATACTTACAGCCCATTTATCAGCTTACTCATATAGTAGTTACAGCCAGCTGAAGGCTGTATGACCTACCCCTTCCTCTCACAAAGTTTCTTGGTTCTTGTGCTTCAGCTGGCTGTAAGCTTACAGCCCACCTCTCCTCTCTCTCCTCCTCTCTCTCCTCCACCTCAGCATACAGCCAGCTTGCAGCCTCTTATAATACTTACTCTGAGGGGCAGCTTGCCTCTCTCTCCTCGTATGATGTGCTAGAGGTCACCTCTTGCATGAGGGGCAGCTTGCCTCTCTCTCCTCTTTTCTCTCTCTTCCACATAGGATTGCGTTGACGTAGATTTCGCTAGAGGCGACCTAGTCAGCATTATTGTACTTGCTCTTACTAATTTGTTTAAGAGGTGGCCGCACCAACAGGCGTCCATTAGGGGTAAGAATTGAAGGAAGTTTCAAATTCGTCTCCCCTGTTTTAGGTGGTGATCGGTTGGGCTGTGGCTTATGGCTTATTTCACTGTAGCTGGCTGAAATTGCATTGTAACTGAAGGTGGCTTATTTGGTATAATTAAATTTTAAAAATTTTAAAAATAGAAAAAATGGGTTAGCCCATCACGTGTAATGCAAACGGATACAGGAAAAAAGAACCGGTAAAAAAAACTAAAAGATCCAAAAAAAATCAGAAAAAGACGAAATTTAGGAATAGTGAAAAATAAGCCAGAAGCCGAAACGATCGGGGCCGACGAGTCCAGCGGTGGGTCTGTTCATTTGTCTAGAGGCGTCCAAATCAACGTACCCGTATCTGACGAGCTTGTCGGAGCACTCAAGAACCCAGCTTAGTTGATCTACGGCCGTCCTTACTCTCCCAACTCGACCGTGATGTAAGCTCTGGTCCCGCTCGTTTCAGCTTCACTTTCTGACTTATTTTTCACTATTTATAAATTTCGTCTTTTTCTGAACTTTTGACTATTTTTTGAGCTTTTTTGCCGGTTCTTTTTTTCTCGTATTCGTTTGTGTTGTCCGTGATGAGCTAGCATATTTTTCTATTTTTAAATTTAATTACGTCAAATAAATCACCTTTAGCTACAGTAAAATTTCAGTCGCTACAGTGTAATTTTAGCCATAAATCACAGCTTTTCAGCTCAACCAATGTAGATCCAGGCTAATGAAACCTCACTAGCTACCATCATTAAGGCAGATTTCTGGCAGTAGTTAATCACTTGCACGTACCTATGTACGTCCTGGAATGCCCTAGACGGCAAGGCCGGCCAGCCGCCACGTTCCTTCGCCCATGGGGCAAACCGGACGAACCTTCCCCGAATCCCAGTCCTGCGCGCACATGCCACGGCCGGATCAGACCACGAGCAGGCAGGCAGGCAGGCAGCACGAACTGCTGCCGAGCTAGCACGCGCTTGACTGTAAAGCCATGCCAAACCACTGCGCGCATGGCCCGCGCCGTAAGAGTGGCAAGCAAAGCAAAGCAAAAGCTGCACACGTACTCCACCCATCCATCCACCCAGCATCAGTTTGGTAGTGCTTCAAACGGTCTGGGGCCGCTCATGTATGCTTTTGTTTGTGTCTTTTTTAAGTTTTTTTGGCTTATAAACAGTAAAGTTTATCGAGATAGGTACTCACGTGTGATTTTAATAAATATAAATAAAGTTGTTGTACTGTGTACTACAATCAACTATAGACTCCGCTTTAAAAATACACTCCGTTTAAAAGTTAGGTATCGTAGAAAAACTATTTACTATAGAAAAATAGTTTTTAGAAGCTAATATGAACATGACACATCATGATTTTTGGCTGTAATTACTTGGTAGCGACTGTTAGCTTTTTCTGAGTCAAAAAAATAAGGAAAATAAGAAAATTTAAAAAATACCGTTATATCTTTTGAGACAATGTAAAGGAATAAAAGAAAAAAAAATCAAATTACCAAAAAATCAAAATTAAAAATTCGTACGTTTCAAATCACTCCTAACTCTGAAAATCAGAAATCAGAAATTGGAACCCTTTTCAGTGGGACGTTAGACAGTGACTCCTGCTCGCGGATTCCGCCGCGGGTGGGTGTGGTCAAGAGTCTTCCGTCCGGCCGCACCGGCGCGTCGCGTATGTACGTACGCGCTTGGCCTGGAGCCAGGGCGCCTCCATCCGTGCCGGGACCCTTTTCACTCACCCCGCACCAGAGACGCGCCAGCCAGGCTGCACTCGCGTATAAATACCACCCCAGTGCTCAGTGCATCGCATTCCAATCCATCCAGCTCCTAGCCAGTGCAGTACTTCCCCCACACTACACTTGTGTTTGCTAAGTTTGGTTCTTGTGTTTGCGCGATGACGACGGTGGCGCTTGGCATTGTGGCGATGGCCTGCTTGGTGGCCATCGCGCAGGGTGGCAACTTCTACCAGGATGCCGAGATGACGTGGGGGCAGGGCCGCGGCAAGGTCGTGGACGGCGGCCGTGGGCTCGACCTCACGCTAGACAGCAGCTCCGGGTCTGGGTTCCAGTCCAAGAACGAGTACCTCTTCGGCAAGATCGACATGCAGATCAAGCTCGTCCCGGGCAACTCCGCCGGCACCGTCACCACCTTCTACGTAAGCTTCAATGCATCTAATCTCAGTACATTTTATTAATCGCTCCACATTCGATCGGCAAAGCAAAAATTAACACCTAGGAGTACCTTACTGGAAGTCGAGCAGTGAAGCTGATGGTTAGCTGTGGTTTTCTGCGCAGTTGTCGTCGCAGGGATCGACGCACGACGAGATCGACTTCGAGTTCCTGGGCAACGTGACCGGCGAGCCGTACACGCTGCACACCAACGTGTTCACGCAGGGGCAGGGCCAGCGGGAGCAGCAGTTCCGCCTCTGGTACGACCCCACCAGGGAGTTCCACACCTACTCCATCATCTGGAACCCGCAGCACGTCATGTGAGTGCTCAATCCACACGTCGTCACAGCATCGATCGCCTCGCTTCTTCATGCACGCACGCCCATGGTTTTTGTTCTTCTGCGCGACCGAGACGCGTGTCGTCGCTAACGTTTCACGGGCTGACACTGTTGATACGCGCAGATTTGCGGTGGACGGCACCCCGATCAGGGACTTCAAGAACTTGGAGGCGCGCGGCGTGGCGTTCCCCAGGAGCCAGCCGATGCGGCTGCACGCGAGCCTGTGGAACGCGGACGACTGGGCCACGCAGGGCGGGCGGGTGAAGGCGGACTGGAGCCAGGCGCCGTTCGTCGCCTCGTTCCGCGGCTTCAACGCCGACGCGTGCGTGTGGTCTGCCGGCGCGCAGCGGTGCCCCGTCGGCACGATGGAGACGGCCGCGGCGGCGCCAGGCGGGAGGCGCGGCGGAAGCCGCAGCAGCTGGTGGAACCAGCAGCTCAGCGACGTGAGCTACCGCCGCATGCGGTGGGTGCAGAGGAAGTTCATGATCTACAACTACTGCACTGACACCAAGCGGTTCCCGCAGGGCGTGCCCGCCGAGTGCAAGCTGCGTTGAGGTCTCGACCGGCGAGCAACGGCCACCCATGATCCGTCATCGAAGCTGAGGTTTGAGATTGATCAACGAGAACGAAGTGAGAGCGTCAGAGATGGCGAATAATGTATTGGAATATATGGGATGATGTAAATGAATGTAGCGTGCACATCGCATTCTTTCATTTTGTTTTGTAACACGGGATCGATGTACGTACCAAGTTTGGAAACTAGTGAGTTGCTTTTAGCCCTAAGCTGCAGGTGTGTTTTGCTCGTGTTCTGTGTGCGGAGCCACTGAACCAGCAGGCAGGCAGGCAGGTTGGCCACCCTTGGACATGGACACGCTGTAAAATTGGACCCTCCGCGAGGGGAAAGCTTATCTGGTTTTGATTATTTTGACAGGGGACGAAGGGGACATGCATGATGCACGCAAGAACCGATTGAGACCGGGATTGAAACCGGAGGGCCCAACATTCATACCAGCTGAGTTGCTGACACACTTAACACTTCTACCGATAATGTCGAGGCGTGTTGAGTGCCATTTTTGGGTTTATACTTAGGCTGTGATCATTTTGGATTTAGCTTTTAGCTTCCGATTTATTTTTCACTATTTATAAATTTCATCTTTTTCTGAACTTTTGGCTTTTTGTTGGGCTTTTTTGCCGGTTCTTTTTCCCCGTATTTATTTGTATTATATGTAATGTGCTAACATATTTTTAAATTTTTTTAAATTTAATTATGCTAAATAAGCATCTGTCAGCTACAGTGTTTTTTCAGCCAACTACAGTGCTTTTCAGCATAAGCCACCAAAAAAGCTCAAATGATCACCACCTTAGACTTTAGTTTTTATTGTTATAATAATTAATTTTTAAATGGTATATTTTTTAGACGAAGTCTATAAGTAGATTGTAATAGATACCGTATGAAGTTCAGCTGTATCAACTAAAATTATATGGTACTATTTTTCTTTATGTATTATCTCGTGAATAGTCAGAATTCAAAACTATAAGCCAAAAATCATATAACACAGTTCAAAAGAACCCACTGATTAATTGAGGAATATAAGAACTGCAAGTAGTAAACAAAACTAAAGCTCACGCTCGGTTTTCTCTGTGAGCCGTCTGCCAGACGCGTTTTCTTTAGGAAGCGCCCGACACTGTTTCTTCCACGAAACCCCCGAGATGGTTTCCGTCACACCCATGTGACACGATTGCTGCATCTTGCACTTACGTCGAATGTAACATCCAGACCATGATCTGCCGTTATTGGAAGGCCTTGTGAAGTGCCTCTGACCAAGGGCAAATTTGAAGTGTACCCTCATGTTTACTAAACTACTACTAATGAAATGGTGATAAAGTAAATTAAAATCTTTTTCACACTTGTGGTCAGCGTAGAGCCTTGGACGGGGACATAGGCAGTAGATTCGGCCCACCCAGCCACCCGGCCCATCCGACCCCGAGTCCCCTAGTAAGCCTAGTCTTATTGGACCCAATGTATTGAGCTAGCCCAAACCCAGCCTTTTCCTTATACCCGTCTCAGTTTTATCAAAAGACTTTCCACTGATGAATACCTTTTAGCACTTGGATCCGTTCACGATCACGGGTTATTTGGCCCAAATTAAAAAATACGCACCAGCCAAACACCAACCTGACCTTCTTCTGTCTCCATGATATCCACATTCGGAGTTTGACATCTCAAATATACTTTTTTATGGGTATATGAAGATACTCATATCAAACGTTGCGAATCTTAAAGCAAATCAACGGGTATTGATATGGGTGCCTAGGCACCAAGGTGCATGAAACACTCGTCCAAAAGTACAAGTGTTGATGATTCAAATCCAGTGTATCAATCCCACCGAATTCTGCACCACTGTACAGGTTTAATTTGGTCAATCTACGCAGCAGCAACTCTTTTTATCAAAAAGCGGCAGCAACTTGAACTTGCTAAAAAAATTGATCAGAGCTTCAGTACAATACCAGCCGAAGAAAAGTCGCAGTAGATGCGAAGGTAGAGGACGGGCAGAGTAAAAACGCGTTCGACCAGGGAGAGACGGGGAAATGGAAGGGTACCCTGGCCTGACACGGACGCGTCTTGCGTCTGCAGACCCGTGTTTACGGAGAAGCCATCGATCGGCATCTACTCGTACCGTTCGACCCAACGGGATGCTCCATTCAAAGTTTCACACCAACCACTAGCACGGCCGCCCGCCCGCCCTGTACGGATAACTTTTAGTTGAGATGAGTGATTTTTGTCTATATTTTTTAAAACGACAGTGGACAGTAAAGATACTAAAGTGAATAGCGCACAGAAGTTTAGACTCAGAAAACCGTTTAGAGCAAGTATTATAAGAGGCTGTAAGCTGGCTGTATGCTGAGGTGGAGGAGAGAGAAGAGAGGTGGGCTGTAAGCTTACAGCCAGCTGAAGCACAAGAACCAAGAAACTTTGTGAGAGGAAGGGGTAGGTCATACAGCTTTCAGCTGACTGTAACTACTATATGAGTAGGCTGATAAGTGGGCTGTAAGTATCTATACAGCCAGCTGAAGGCTGTATTATAAGACTTGCTCTTAAAGAAACTGTTTCTCAAAACCGTAACTCTGGCCGAAAGGAGGCAAATAGTAACTCTAGCTGCGTATGCTTGGTTCATGGTTGTTGCCCTGTTGGTCTAGTCCTGGTTTGGCAGGGCATTTTTTTGGAAATATATGAATTATGATGGGACCAAGCTTCTCACGGCGCGTTAAGACTGGACTGCCAAAAGTGGCTAGGCTTACTAGTCTAGGCCGGGCCGGATTTGTGTAGCGCTGTTACGCATTTGCTCGTCTCCCACAGGCCTGCCAGATTTTTGGTTCCTCTAAAGCAGCCCGTTGATTTCTTCTAGAGCGAAACTTACATGCGTGCAATTTTAATCTGCACAAACACGAGAAGTTTTTTTTTCCAGAGACTATCCAGAGAGCACTGTTTTTGGTTACTCCAACCAGAATCCCCAAATAGAGAAAAAGATCGCGCGTGTGGCCATGCACTTCGATATGCATATGCTTGTGTGTGCACAGTGCACCGTGTTGGCCTGTCCTTCCAACGTTCTCCCTCAGCTTAGCCACGACACTAGCTTCACCAATAAAAATCGATGGATGCAACTATCCAAAATCGAGCCTCCTCAAGATTGAACTCCTCGTGGTTCTCCCACTTCCCTTTCAGCATGCATGCATGCATGAGTCCAGAGAAGCGGAACCTGACCAGTTGCATGGTGACCACAACCGCTGCTAGCTACTACTATTTGGGATCAAACAGAAGCAGACCACAAGGAGTTTAATCAGCCAGCTGCTTCCAGCTTGCCTCCAGATTATGACGTACGCCCTTCTCACGCGTGATAGCTCTAGACGGCTTGCCATGCGTGCAGTGATGCAGATGGCAGAAGAACGTAATGGAATGGACGTTGGGCGTGTCTCCAAGTCTCGCGGACTCGACGTCCGGCCGGCCCGGTTGGTGCAGTCCGATCATAGGCACATATTGAAGGCGGAAATGTTCACGTACTTAAAGATTGTATTACGAGTCAATAGGTAATATAGAGTATAGGAGGTAAAACGGTTTTCAAACAAATCAAATTTATGCCAAAAAGAATCCTAACAAACAAGAAAACAAACTAGGAAAGTCATATCCTATAGTGCGGTTATCCGGATCTCGATTGGCCGTGGTAGCCAAGAAACACACATGTGGCGAAACGAGGAGTAAGTTTGTGCACGGCAACGGTGGATAGGTTAGGATAGCAAAGACAACAAAAAACACGGAGATGGGCGAACGGGGGAGGTGTGCCAAGAAGAATCTCGTTGAGAGTTTTATGGTTGAGAGTTTTAGTGGAACGGAGGTTGAGGAGATGAGTAGCAGCGTGGAGAGCGTCGACCCAATAGACGAGGGACATGTTTGCCTGGAACAGGAGAGAGCACACCGTGTTGTTTGTGGTGTGGATGACACGCTTCGTTACAACCACACGATGATTACGACAATCTGTATTACGATCACTCCACTTTGCCATGGTCATATGACCGTGGTTGTTACTTGTTAGGAGTCAGTTTAACACATATGGGGTCATCTCCATGCGTGCAGATATGCTTTAGAATTCGAGTGAGCACGACCGGTAGGTCAGGCATGGTTGGCCGTTGGAGGCCAGGCTTCCGTTTCGTCGATTTATTCGGTCTCCAGGTCGCCCCGACAACAGCGGACCAGACGCCGCCGGGTGCATAAATAGGAGGCCCTTTCTTTCAGGCTTCGTTCCTTTCAGCTCTTTAAACAATAAACCAGTGGTTGAAATGCCATGTTTAGAGCAACTCCAACAGGAGCCCTCAAATCAGAGCCCCTACTTTTGATTTGAGGGCTCCCCCTACTTTTGAGGGCCCTGTTTTTTGAGTTGAACTCCAGCAGAAGCCCTCAAATCAGGGCCCTCAAATTCATTGCAACTGAGAATGACATGTAGGACCCACTCCTCCTCACCTCCACCTGTCTCCTCCACCCGCGCCTCCTCCTCTCCTCTCCGCCGCCGCGCACCTCCTCTCCTCCACCCGCGCCTCCTTCTCTCCTCTCCGCCGGATTGATCAAAAAGGCTCCAAGCCACTAGCGTAAAGCGTTGCAGCTCGTGGGTTTATGTTGCCGTCAGATTTTAGCAGACAAAAATATCGGCTATATTAATATGAGATTAGAAAAGAAAGAACAAGGTCAGATTTAGAAATTCAAGTTTGACCATGCTAGAAACCTCTAGAAAATCCTGTTAAGAAAAGTTTGATGCAGAAAAAGGAAACATCAACACTAGATTGAAGATTAGAAGATGGACAGTGATTCTATCGGAAAAAAGGTTACGCCGACACGAAGAGGGATACTTGAATCACAATCTAAAATTGAGTAATTGGTTTTAGAATGTAAATTATTGGTTGACGAAGAAACAAGCACACTCCAGCCTTTACTATTTTCACAGCTACTTTTTCTATACCTTAGGAGTAAGCAGTGGCTAGTAGAATCTTACCTCTCTAACTTGATATTGATCAATATTGTTTTGTATTGACGTGTTGATCAATCTTTGAGTTACGTTTACCCCTTTCCCGATAGTTGTTCTTGTTCGTCATTGTAACGCCCCAGGGTCCAAACCGGCTCTGACCTAACCACATTCTGGATAGGCCACGCACACGTAGCAACCCGCTTGCGCTTTCGTCCTCGCTTCACACAAAACGGTTTAACCGGGAGTGCTACCATTAGAACTCCTAGGGTTATATGTAAGTGCTTCTCAAGGTAAGCTAGCAAGATGGGACCAACCTAGAAATTCATGTACACACATGGGCCAACATGGGGCCGGGGTGTCACATACACCCCCCTCAAAGGACCTGACGTCCTCGTCGGACCAACATATCCACACCAGGGCAAATGATAAGGATCTCCCCTCTTGGCACATGTCCGTGCGTTCAATGCCAGCACATATGCCATGCCGTGTGTCCACTCCGGGCCCACACGCGCCATGCGCCATATGCCCGCGCCCCTGACCCACACGCGCCCATGTAACCGGGCTCTGATACCATTTGTAACGCCCTAGGGTCCAAATCGGCTCAGACCTAACCACATTCTGGATAGGCCACGCACACGTAGCAACCTGTTTGCGCTTTTGTCCTCGCTTCACGCAAAACGGTTAACCGGAGGTGCTACCATTGAAACTCCTAGGCTTATATGTAAGTGCTTCTCAAGGTAAGCTAGCAAGGTGAGACTAACCCAGAAATTCATGTACACACATAAGCCGGGGTGTCACAGTTATTGCTTTGCATCAGCGTTTCATCTAGGATCAACCTTTCGTCCAAGTATGTCATTCATTGATTTCACCGATTTACTAAAAATCGACTGGTATGTCATATATATGCTGCTAAAAAGCACCCTCCACGGTGGTACTATCAGTAATTTTCTTGCGGCAACAGTTTGTTTAGTTCGTGTTAATTTATATGGACTCCACTTATGTGTTGAGTGGAGATCGATCTTTGCTAGAGCCTAGAAGGTCGTGTTTGTTCCAACCGGAAAGAGTAAGTGCGTGCGAGCACGAATGCTAGAAAGTTGATGTTGATATCGTGTGGATAAAGGGCAATGACAAAAGGTGAGAGTTTGAGTGATGTTTAATCGTGGAGGTGCCCAGTAGCGGAGCTAGACAGAAAATTAAGAGGGGCCAACTATGAGGACGAAACACCAACACTTCAAAATCTAGTTTTAAACATGCAATGTGACTGTTTAAAGAGAGCCAAATTATTGGATTTTATGCTTAATATGTAGTATAAGTAGTTGGCCTACTAATTAATCACATAGAGACATCAAAATGGAAGGGGACCATGACCCAGTATGGCCTACACAAGGCTCCGCCCTTTGGATCTGATGCCAGAGATGGTCCTCCAAAATCATGAGTCATCAGGTGACCTACTACTATGTAAATGTAAGTCAGTACCAAAGTTCCGAGACAAGGAACTGTACCTTTCTAGCTAGAATCACAGCATTTCATCTTTTTGAATAGATGTTTTTATCCATTCGTGGGGCATCAAACGTTCAAAATCCACTGCAACTGCCACTTTCATGAGCATCAGTGAGGTTTTATTTTCCTGAAACCATGAGCATCAGTGAGTCGAAACCAACAACACTACTGCTATACTACCATTATCTGTTTTCAATAACTTGGAAAACTACGTTTCAAAAGGAAAAAGGTCGCACACGTGTCCCTCTGAGTCTCTTCCGGTCAGCAAGAAGAGGCGATATCCTTGCATTGGCAGTGATCATGTCGCCAATGTGGTGAATGGCGAGAGTATGCATTAGGCTTCCAATCAGTTGGTGGCAGGAAAGAAAAGGGACAACCTACTACAATATATGAGACTAGATCAGTAGACACTGATGATGCCCAACTTTAACGGCCGACACATGACCAGACAAGGAATTGACGATTTCACTTGAGCGATGCAAAATGGAGGTCAGGTTAATGGCCCAATACTGTTGCATGATGATTCCTGCATGCCTTCCTTTTTCTATTGGAAAAGATAGACCTAACACGATGTCGCCATCAGATTTGGGTGGCAAAATAGTCGTTAAAAGTATTTTGGCATTTGACATAAGTATAAGGAAAATCGAGATTTGCCATAAATCAGTATGAAGCATCGGTTACACTAAGAAGCCTCCAAAAAAAAGTTGGCCGGTCAAACCGCTACATCGGCAAGCCATCCATAAAAAATTTATAAATTGCAAATTTTCACTCGTTCAAAATGACAATGGTCCATCACAACAAAACTCTAGACATTCAGCTTCACATCGACGTATCGTCCATAATCGACTTTTTTTTTCAGATTTACCTATCGTCAATTTTGCCAATTTGTTGAAAAATCGATTGGCATGCGTATACTTTGTTAGAGATCACCCTTCATACTCCACAGGAACGTGGTGCTGCGGTCAAAATATTTTCGGCGGCAACACAAGAACTAAAGATAGTGGACTATTGAATGGGATGGGCATTGGGCAGATATGGCTATATGGAGCGGAGTACTTGTCTAGACTTGCTCTAGAAGATCGAGATGTGCGGTGGGTTCGCTTTGGCTAAGCCAGTTTATACTCGTATTATCTACCATAACTAATTTTTAAACGGTATATTTTTTAAAACGGGATCAATAGATTGTAGTAAAACGTGTACTGAGTTCAGTTATACCGACTAAAATCACATACGACTATTTTTTTATACGTACCACCTCCTATAAACCGTCAGAATCCAAGTATTTAAGCTATAAACCATAAATAAAAAAACACGTCTGCTTCAGCGGTGTGCGTTGGGAGTTCTGCGACACAGCCACGTTGCTGTCTATAATCTGATTTCATAGTCGGAGAGAGGACAACGTTTTGCGAGACTATCCAACCTAAGGAGACAATTGGTCTTCGATTACATGCATACACCGGCGATAGATATTGTTGGTTGTTTCTTAAGCGTACGTACGTCAATTCTCGACGGCGGCCGGGCAGTCAAATTCCAAACATTAGTTACCGGATTTTGTTAAACATCATCTGAGTATTTTCTTCTTAACTATTATCTAGATTTAGAACTGTTGGATTAGTGATCAAATGGCCATGAATTATCCCCCTCCCTCTTGAATTCTATCCCCTCTCCTTTGAAAAAAATATCCATCTTTAAAAACAAAAGCACATTGATCTCTAATCCAAGAGTTATAAATTTAAATAATAATTAGAAAGAAAATATTCGAATAATACCTAGACATTCCCTTAATTACCGGTGCTTGTTGGCCTGCATGCACTTGAGTTGGAAGTGGAGGCGTCGGCCTGGCCATATAATATGCTACTGGGGTTATTACGATCGACTTGATGTATGTAGCATTGGTGGTGCAAGGTGACCATCCCATTACCTCATGGCATATTGCTATGGGACTCCACGTGGCACAATAAGGAGCTATTGGCATTCCACGAAAAGCATTAGTGAAAAGTTTCTGGCAGTAGGCATTTAGACGGATCAGTACGCCGTCAGTAGACAATCAGAATATGCTGCTGGTTCATTAGTAAAAGTTGTATGACTCGGATCTCTCAATTAATTAATCTGCAGCACATCAACTTGGTCAATCGTGTACAGAACCTAGGTGCAAATGCAATGCAACAGATTGCTGAGGTCTACTACTGGCCGCGCAGATTTAACTGATTCCCGTTGTTAGGACATTGTTTATGGCAGTACTCTGCTCCGATTGGAAACGTGTGACCGCCTGACCGGAGTGCCGGAGAGATCACACCACGTTACCGGCATATTCAGACTTCAGACATCTGAATTAAAGGTTGGAATTGGATGTATGCTTCATTAGACGCACAGGAAAATACATGGACAAACAAGAGCAAGCGAATAGAGGAGCAAGTCGCGTCGATGTAAGCTAGTGATATCCCCTGTACATGGTGCACCGTGTACTCTCTTTTTTTTTTGAATTTTGTATGTTTATAATGTCTCAGTGATACGTGTGTTCATACTCCACATGTTAACTTTATAATAAGAAGTATATTAAAGATCACGTAGTTATTCAATGTTACACATCGTAGATTTTTGACAAATCAAAGCGAAGAAAGAGGCGGCCGGCACTACTACAGAAAGGCTAATAGTAGACGGCAAATCACAGACGGTTTTGTGAAAAACCGTCTGTGATATCGCATAATCACAGACGGTTTTTGAACCGTCTGTGATAACTTGGATTATCACTGACCCATAATTTCAAACGGTTCAGAAAACCGTCTGTGATGACGTTTCTGAACCGTCTGTAATGTGGTTTTCTGTAGTAGTGCGGTCTACTGACTACTGTGCATTTACAATTGGTACTCCTCTTTAATTTGGTATGCTAATATTGCGATTAAGTAGCTAGCTAATGAACAGGACGTCTAAACAACTATACATGCATACATGGAGCCCATGTACGTACCTAACCATAATCATGGTCCTAACTCGGCCGCATCCATTTTAACGTCATATTTTTGTTACTTGGGATCGTGCACGCATCGGCAACTCACGGCTCTTCACTTGGGATCAAAATAGGTGACGAGACTGCCGAACAATGTGCGCCGATCACTCGGTGAGCCTTCCCCCTGCGTACGCAGCCCCAATCTTTGTACGAAACCATCGCTGAATCAAACAAAACCAAGGCCCAGAGAAGAAGCAAACCAGCTAACTAAAGCCGTGTGGTTCTGACTCGCGTCGGCTTCGTCAAGCTATCGGATCGATCCAGCTCACGTACAGGATCTTCCCGATTTCCTACAAAACCACGACTTGCGCGCCTTCTTCGTCGCACAACACACCAGCCAGTACTAGCTTGAACCTAATGATGGCTCCCAATCCCAAGAAAACATTCGTGCTGATTCTGTGCTATGCACTGCCGCTGCTGCTTGCCGGCCTCGCCCGTGCCGGCAACTTCTACCGGGACGTGGAGATCACCTGGGGCGACGGCCGCGGCAAGATCCTCGGCAACGGCCAGCTCCTGACGCTGTCCCTGGACAGGTCCTCCGGCTCGGGCTTCCAGTCCAAGAACCACTACCTGTACGGCCGCTTCGACATGCAGATCAAGCTCGTCCCCGGCAACTCCGCCGGCACGGTCGCCACTTTCTACGTACGCACCCGCGCGCTTGTCATGTCTCGATCCCTTCGTACAACATCGCCCGTCGTAGGCGGAGCCACCTCGCGGCGAGCAACCCCGTCGAGCTCCGTTAAACTCACGTCGATCTTCCGCCGCACGGCGGCTAGCTTTGCCCGGGCTTTCGCACGGCGGCCGGCTCTGCCGGGCTCTCGCCGTGGCTGGCTCCGCCACAGTCGCCCATGTATTGACATGTTGGAGTAATTCGTGGTTCCGTGTGTGTGTGTGTTGCAGCTCTCGTCGCAGGGGTCGCAGCACGACGAGATCGACTTCGAGTTCCTGGGGAACGCGAGCGGCGACCCGTACACCGTGCACACCAACGTGTACGGCCAGGGGAAGGGCGGCCGGGAGCAGCAGTTCCGCATGTGGTTCGACCCCACCAAGGACTTCCACACCTACTCCGTCCTCTGGAATCCTAACCACATCGTGTAAGCACGCATGCGATCGACGTCGTCGTAGCTCTCCTCAACGCAGAACGCAAATCTCATACTAACCTCGAGCCAAAAAAAAAACAACTTTCACCGCAGGTTCTACGTGGACGGGACGCCGATACGGGAATACAGGAACCGCGCGGCGATCGGCGTGCCGTTCCCGACGAGCCAGCCGATGCGGGTGTACGCGAGCGTGTGGGACGCGGAGGACTGGGCGACTCAGGGCGGGCGCGTCAAGACGGACTGGTCGCTGGCGCCCTTCACCACGTCGTACCAGGGGTTCGCGGCGAGCGGCTGCACGTCGCCGGACGCGGCGGCGTGCGCCAGGTCCAACAGCCCGTGGATGCACCAGGAGCTGGACAGGAGGGGCCAGGACCGGCTCCGGTGGGCGCAGAGGAACTACATGATCTACAACTACTGCACGGACACTTCGAGGTTCCCGCGGGGGTTCCCGCCGGAGTGCACCGCCAAGTAGAGGACGGTTGTTTGATTTGGAGCTGTTTAATTCGGGGCGCGCGTTACAGAATTTGCGTGCCTGTATATGGATGTAAGTAGCTGATACACAATAAGCTTCGTGCATATTTGCCCGTCAGTGATGTACGTATTGTACCGGATTACCAGTTGGACGAAGGAACGGTTAGCGGTCCGTATGGAGATCTCAATGTCAGCATTGCGCAGGTTTGTCAAAAGTAGCTTTTAAGATGCTGAGAGTTTCTAGACATTGCACCTTGACGAGGAGGGATTTGGCGACAGGGTCCAACGGGCACTCGCGCAGCTTTGCACGCGTAAAGACTAAAGACCAACGAGAACAAATTGAAAAGGCAGAACCGACCTGCGACGGCGACACTTATCGAAATGGCCAGTGGGCGTCAAAGCGCGTATGGGTGTGGGTCACCTTCCATCTCGGCCGCCAGATTCTTTCGTGCCGCACTGGGCCACAGGGCCGGTCGCAGTGCACCGCTTGAATCATTCATAAGGGTGCATTTCTGTAGGCCTGCGACCTGCCTACTTATCCATAAAAGAAGCCCAATCAGGCCCACGACCCAAACGACACTAGCAATATATTGTCGCATCATATGGCACCGGTGGAACCTACAAAACCACGTTCCCGAGACAGCAGCAGCAGAAGAAGAAGAAGAAGAAGCGTGCGACAGGGATAGATTCCAAGAGAATCTGTCGGCGGCATCGTGCGGAACAGCAGCAGCGCCTCTGATATGTATCGCACGTCTCGTAGGCATAGGCCCTGTTTGTTCAACTTAAGATTATTATAATCTAACTTATAAATCATAAGTGGAAACAAACAACTCAGATTATAAGGTAACTTATTATAATCTAATAGTCCAAATTATTGTAATCTAATAAGCTCAAAAAAGAAACTTATTTCAGCTTATAGATCCACCTTTTATCTTAATGACCATAAAACTTTAGGAATATTACCCACATTTGCCATTCATCCAACCCTCAACTCCCGTGCCTCTCTCTCCCAGGACATTGTAGTCTTTAAACATTCGAATATGACAATCTATAACTCTGATAATCCAGGCTGCCAAACACCTGACAGCTTATTTCCCACCAGCTTATTATAAGCTAGTTTATATAATTCCCACCTATAAGCTAGATTATAATAATCTTAAGTGGAAATAAACAGGGCCATAGTCGCGTCGGCGAGATTATCCCGTCCAATCATCCATCGCTTGAGAGGTGCTGACAAGGTCTGATTTTAAGTTGCGACGTACGCCGCCCCGTTGCTGAGGAACACCGATGGATACCCCTCCGTTCATTGCACCTTTCAGTTGTCGATCGGCAGATTTGGTCGAGTGGCTCAGATCGGGTCGGACCATACGAATACGCCGGCAATCAGTTCCTGTCAAATTACTGTGTTCCAAACAGGCCCGTAGTAGCACTGCCATTGTTCGCCTCTAAGCAAAAGCAATCATGTAGTTACTGTCATATTCCCAACTAACCACGGATTGAAGCACTCACACCAGGCCAGGAATCAGATGTTCATGCACCCCCTTCACTGTTAGCAACATTGCTAATTTACAGAAGAAATCATGTCGATGCTGATCCCTGCGTAGTTGGCAACTAGGCATGCGAGTTGCTACTATTTACTAGTACTCCCCCTATATCATCACGGATGAAATCATGAAACGGCAAAGCGATAAAACTTCCAGCGAGTAGATACAAGTTCCTGCACGAGCTAATCATTGCTGTTTCGCAGTACAACAGGAAACCATCCAGGATTTCAGGCACTACCCAAAGCCCAAAGTCTACCTAAAAGCAAGCTTTAGCCTTTGCGGCGCCGCACCACTGTTAAGCTGGACAGTAAGTGATCTGCTGCTGCTGCTGCTTACTTCACAGCAGAGGGAAATCTATGCTCCTGGTTATACGCGAGTTGGATCCAGCTCGATGCTCATGGAGTTTCAACTAACTGTGGTAATAGCAGCTATGCGTTAATCGTTCGAGCTTGGAGATGTCACCTCAGTGCTTCATGTTTTTCGTCATTGCCATGCTCCCATGGGCCGTTGCTCTTGTTAACGCTTCATTCCAGATTGGTTTCAGGTTGTTGGATTGCATATCTGCAAGATGCGTAACCAATTATTTTGGTTTGTTTCACGCCATGTGCCCTCACGTGTACTCTCCAGGCTTATCTTGGCAAGGAGATAGGCTGATTTAAAGTGTGCATCTCCATCAACTTCCAACTATATCAGATTCCGAAACAATCGAGAGTGCCCAGATAAAAAAAAATGGTAACTATTGAAGAGATCAAACCTACCAAGAAGCATCTGAATTCTGTCGTATTGACCAGCTCAAGATGCCGAGGGCTATCTAAAGGCGTGATCTAAGAGGACCAAGTTTACACGGCTAAGTGGAAGCAGCTGGCCGGAGACGGCCATGGTCCCTGAATTAGCAGAAAGTCGCTTTAGCTTGCCATTGATGCATCAAAGGTAGTGCTCCCTAAGGCCTACGCTGGTCCTCTAATCATATGCAAGTTAGGCTCCCCGGGCCCACTTGCCAGTTGTCTGCACTCAGGTGTACCAATTATGTAGGAACTGATATTGTGCGTTGGGTTTGGATGGATGTACAGAAGCTAGAACTCGCTATGAGTCCAATTCAGCTACTGTATATTCCGTCTGTAGTGCCAACCTGTGAGGTAAGGGTAGTGGCACTAGCACATGCATAGAATGCACTGCTCAGTGGCCTGTTTCCGCATCGCCCATGTCATACCTGAGTGGTAAGCTTTTGTTACTCTGCCGTGATCTAATTATATGACTACATAGAATTCGTTATCACTGGAGTATTTGGCATGCATGTATCTCGTCCGCTTGTTTAAGAACCATTTGCTGATTTGCAATCATCAAAGAATCAAGGAATGTGGTTTACAAGCTAGGGAAGATCTTGGGTCATTTACTAACAGCTATTATGATGTTTTTTCCCTTATGATTTGCACAAAGCAACGTGTGTGGCACAAATAGAGGACCAGCAATTCTGGTCCTCCTTGAGTCTCAGGGCCACCGATCATCTCATTACATGCGAGCAGCTCTGCTAGTGCCTAGTAGTAGCACTCCCATACCTAGGAACAGAGGACCGAGGGTCTCCTACATATCACACATGTCTACTTATTAAATAATATTATATTTAATAGTAATTTATTCAACTTAACATGGTTGAATAAAAAAGTAGTGATAGAAGTGCTTACAAAATAAAGAGTTCCGCTGATAAGATAATTGTAACTAAGTAGATAAATGATGGATAAAGTTCTAAACCATGAACAAAAGACAGTTAGCGTTTGTAAAATACAACATCCGACCTCAATGGCCTACAAAATACAGTTTGCTTCAAGCTTAGCTTATATTCTGTGAATAAAGAATGAATGGATAACATGAGGTATGAAGAAATTGTCTCTTTCATATGAACAAGGTCAACAAATCTCTCTTTAACAATCCTATATTTATCAATATATCTCAAGACCACAGCCATTTATTCTTTGCAAGATGCATTCGGACTGGTCAACTAGCAAGTAAAAGACATTATGTCCAATTTCTTCAAGAAATGTAACATTTCCTTTACAAAACAATATACTATGTGTTGGATTATGTGGGCCAAGCCCATATAATAAGAATAATTCCTATTAAATCTCAAAGGCCCACTCATGCAAAGGAGGCATGCATGTGACCTTTAGTACCATATTGCTAGTTCTAGGAGAGGAAGACCACCTTAAAAGGGATGGTGCACTCCTAGTCACTTGAGGCATGTGTGGGAGAGAACTAGAGGATAACACGCGCGCGCTCGCTCGCCTCGCCTCGCCGGGCCGGGCCGGGCTGGGCTGGGCTGGGCTGGGCGGGCGGCGCGGGCGCACGGCACCTGCGTGAATGGTCCGCCAAAATCCGCTCCAGGTGCTTGTGCAGACGCGGCTTCCTTTTGCAGTTTTATCTTTTGCTGTTTTGTGTGGCGGTGAATCCGGATCGGTTACGCGACTAATCCGGTTCGGTTACGAGTTATGGAGAACGTGCAGGCGTCTTGATCACGCGTCCTGGTTTTCTATAAATACGGAGTCGCCGCCTCCATACAGCACTACGCGAAAATCAATCTAGGGTTTTGCCTCCTCCATCCATTGTGCTGCGCCGTCCCACGTAGTCTACTCCGTCCCGTCCGCCGGCGTGCACTGTCGTTCGGGAGAGCAGGTCTCCGGAACCGTCGCTTTCGAAGTCCTGCACCGGGAGAGGGCGAATAAGGTTTTTGGGAAGCGCTCTGCGCGACTGCTCGCTGTAGCTCTGGCTCGTCTTCCTCGTCGTTCGGCTTCGGCGAATCGTCATCGACTTCGTGTCATCCTCACCGTGCCTGCGGCGTCTACATCGGCAAACCGATCAGAACAGAACCATCGGTACGTAACAGTCATGTCCTCCGTATTAGATCTGTTCATGTACAGTTTCCTGGTTTACATGTCTAGATCTTTTATACCTGTGATGGTTCTGTTATTTTGCGTGCATGATGTCATGATTTATTTATGGAATAAATTAAACCTACATGTGCTTATATATTCAACAATCCAAAAACCTTATTGTAGGCATTGTGGTTTTACTATGGCTGGATTTGCCGATGCACTGAGGCCGGATAAATTCTCCGGTGTGCACTTTAAGAGATGGCAGATTAGGGTCACTCTGTGGCTTACTGCTATGAATGTATTCTGGGTTAGTAATGGCAAGCCTGAAGGTGTTCTTGATGCTGAAAAGCAGAAAGAATTCGAGACTGCCACTACTCTCTTTGTTGGATGCATTCTTAGTGTTCTTGCTGACCGTCTGTGCGAGGTGTATATGCACATGACAGACGCGAAGGAGTTATGAGATGCACTGAATTCCAAATACGGTGCTACTGATGCCAGCAATGACATGTATGTCATGGAGCAATTTCATGACTACAAGATGGTTGATAACCGTTCTGTAGTCGATCAGGCTCATGAGATACAGGCCATTGCCAAGGAACTCGAACTCCTGAAGTGTGCCTTACCCGACAAGTTTGTGGCTGGATGTATTATTGCGAAATTACCTTCTTCATGGAGGAATTTCGGAACAGCACTCAAACACAAGAGACAAGAGTACTCTGTTGAGAATCTGATTGGGTCTCTTGAAATTGAGGAGAAAGCTCGGGAAAAGGACGCTGTGTCTAAGGGTGATGGAGGGCAGTCTAGTGCCAATGTGGTACAGAAACCCTCAAACAAGAACAAAGGGAAATTTGTTAAAGCCCAACAGACAACCAACTTCAAGAAGAAGAAGAAGAACAACAATCAGGATGATAGAACTTGCTTTGTGTGCGGTGAGCCTGGTCACATGGCCAAGAAGTGCCCACAACGCAAAGGAAAGAAGGCACCTGCAGGACAGACTTCTAAGTCTGTCAACGTGACCATTGGCAAGACTGGAGATGGGACTGGGTATGGTAATTTACCTACTGTTCTTTCAGTTAGTCAATCTACCAATTGGTGGATTGATACAGGAGCTAATGTACATGTGTGTGCTGATATTTCGTTGTTTTCTTCTTATCAGGTCGCCCGAGATTCCTCCGTCCTAATGGGGAATGGGTCACATGCTACTGTTCATGGTGTTGGCACGGTAGATCTGAAGTTTACTTCGGGAAAGATCGTGCAGCTGAAGAACGTGCAGCATGTCCCTTCTATAGACAAGAATCTCGTTAGTGGCTCCCGTTTATGTAGAGACGGGCTTAAGTTGGTATTTGAGTCTAATAAAGTAGTCGTGTCTAAACATGGACATTTTATTGGTAAAGGCTATGAGTGCGGAGGCTTGTTCCGCTTTTCCCTTTCAGATTTCTGCAATAAGACTGTAAACCATATTTGTGGCAGTGTGGATGATGAGGCTAATGTTTGGCACTCACGTCTATGTCATATTAATTTTGGTTTGATGTCTCGGCTTTCCAGTATGAATTTAATTCCAAACGTTTCCATCACCAAAGGTTCTAAATGCCATAGCTGTGTGCAATCAAAGCAACCTCGTAAGCCTCACAAGGCTGCCGAGGAGAGAAACTTGGCACCACTAGAACTCCTGCATTCAGATCTTTCTGAGATGAATGGCGTGTTGACGAAGGGTGGAAAACGATATTTCATGACATTGATTGATGATGCAACTAGGTTTTGTTATGTGTATTTATTGAAAACGAAAGATGAGGCTTTAGACTATTTTAAAATCTATAAGGCAGAAGTTGAAAACCAGTTAAATAGAAAGATAAAAAGACTTAGGTCAGATCGTGGTGGAGAGTATTTCTCAAACGAATTTGACTTATTTTGTGAGGAACATGGCATTATACATGAGAGGACGCCTCCTTATTCCCCCGAGTCAAATGGGATTGCCGAAAGGAAAAACCGCACGTTGACTGACTTGGTGAATGCCATGTTAGATACTGCGGGATTACCTAAGGCATGGTGGGGGGAGGCTTTGCTAACGTCTAATCACGTATTAAATAGAGTTCCTAACAGAAATAAGGACAAAACACCATACGAGGTATGGATTGGGAGAAAACCATCACTTTCTTACTTGCGTACATGGGGGTGCTTGGCGAAAGTTAATGTGCCAATAACTAAGAAACGCAAGCTTGGACCTAAAACTGTGGACTGCGTTTTTCTGGGATATGCTAATCATAGCATTGCCTATAGATTTTTGATAGTTAAAACTGAGGTACCTGACATGCATGTTGGTACAATTATGGAGTCTCGAGATGCAACATTCTTTGAGAATATTTTTCCTATGAAGGATACACATAACACTACTAGTCAACCTTCTGAAATAATTCCCAGTTCAATCACATCACCTGAACCTTTTGAACATACACATGAACTTGTCAATGAGGAGGATGACAGTGGAGCTCCTAGAAGGAGCAAGAGACAAAGGATATTCAAATCCTTTGGTGATGATTTCACTGTGTACCTTGTGGACGACACTCCCAAGTCTATTTCAGAAGCGTATGCATCCCCTGATGCAGACTACTGGAAGGAGGCTGTCCGTAGTGAAATGGATTCCATTATCGCTAATGGAACCTGGGAGCTGACAGATAAACCTTATGGGTGCAAACCTGTAGGGTGCAAGTGGGTGTTCAAAAAGAAGCTTAGGCCAGATGGTACTATTGAAAAATATAAGGCTCGGCTTGTTGCCAAGGGCTATACTCAGAAAGAAGGCGAAGATTTCTTTGACACTTACTCACCTGTTGCTAGACTGACCACAATTCGAGTACTACTTGCTTTGGCTGCCTCACATGGTCTTCTCGTTCATCAAATGGACGTTAAGACAGCTTTTCTTAACGGAGAGCTGGATGAGGAAATTTACATGGAACAGCCTGATGGATTTGTAGTAGAAGGTCAAAAAGGCAAGGTGTTAAAACTGTTGAAATCTTTGTATGGTCTGAAACAAGCCCCTAAGCAGTGGCATGAGAAGTTCGATAGAACACTGACATCTGCAGGCTTTGCTGTCAATGAGGCAGATAAATGTGTATACTATCGTTATGGTGGGGGTGAGGGAGTTATTCTATGTTTGTATGTGGATGACATCTTGATTTTTGGGACAAACATTAGTGTGATAAATGAGGTCAAATCATACTTGTCTCAAAACTTTGATATGAAAGATCTGGGAGTGGCTGATGTTATTCTAAACATTAAATTGGTTAGAGGTGAGGATGGGATTACACTTTTGCAATCTCATTATGTGGAAAAGGTCTTGAGCCGTTTTGGCTTTTCTGACAGCAAGCCTTCTCCAACACCTTATGATCCTAGCGTGTTACTTCGTAAGAATAAGAAAATTGCTAGGAATCAGCTGGAATACTCCCAGATAATTGGCTCACTAATGTACCTAGCTAGTGCAACAAGGCCAGACATCTCCTTTGCTGTGAGCAAATTGAGTCGGTTTACATCTAACCCAGGAGATGATCACTGGAAGGCGCTTGAGCGAGTGTTGCGCTATCTGAAAGGTACCTCGAACTTTGGACTTCATTATACTGGGTACCCGTCGGTGCTGGAGGGTTATAGTGATTCCAACTGGATCTCTGATGCTGATGAGATCAAAGCCACCAGTGGATATGTTTTCACTATTGGTGGTGGTGCTGTTTCATGGAGGTCTTGCAAACAGACCATTTTGACGAGGTCAACCATGGAAGCAGAGCTTGCGGCACTAGACACTGCTATTGTTGAGGCAGAATGGCTACGAGATCTATTGATGGATCTACCTACGGTGGAAAAGCCAGTGCCAGCTATCCTTATGAACTGTGATAATCAAACCGTTATCGCTAAAGTGAACAGTTCTAAGGATAATATGAAATCGTCCAGGCATGTTAAGAGACGATTGAAGTCTGTCAGGAAATTGAGAAACTCCGGAGTTATAACCTTGGATTACATCCAAACAGATAAAAACCTGGCAGATCCCTTTACAAAGGGACTATCACGGAATGTGATAGATAGTGCATCGAAGGAGATGGGTATGAGACCCATGTGAGTTATCTATGGTAGTAACCCAACCTATGTGATCGGAGATCCCGTGAATTAGGATCTGGGAAAAACAAGCCATTAGTTAACTGAAGGAGAGTAATTTCAACCCTCTCTATGTGAAGATGCAATACTCTCAGAAACTGCAAGGCAGGTTGACTAAGGTCTTAATGTGTTCCATTGGCTTTTAGAAGCGAAGACGCTATCCTGCAGAGCGTTCTTGAAAGAACACACCTATATGAGCCCGACTGTTAGTCGCAGTCTATGGAGATTTTGGGTAATCTCCTACTAAGCTCATGAAGAGACCAAGGAGTATGACTTATACGCTCCAACCGAGGGGTAGCCTACTGGCGGCCTCGTATCAGTTAAGTCTTTAAGTGAAGCTTGCTTGCACCAAACTTGCAATTCAAGGCATAGTCCATTGTTCAAGTTGTGAGTAAGTGTAGCTTGGAGTTCTAGGTGGATGTTCAACCTTAATCGGTCTCCATCGAAATACTGATATATAAACAGTACATTGGAATTCAGGCAAATCTCTGTGGGACTTTGAGATCTGGTGGGGGATTGTTGGATTATGTGGGCCAAGCCCATATAATAAGAATAATTCCTATTAAATCTCAAAGGCCCACTCATGCAAAGGAGGCATGCATGTGACCTTTAGTACCATATTGCTAGTTCTAGGAGAGGAAGACCACCTTAAAAGGGATGGTGCACTCCTAGTCACTTGAGGCATGTGTGGGAGAGAACTAGAGGATAACACGCGCGCGCTCGCTCGCCTCGCCTCGCCTCGCCGGGCCGGGCCGGGCTGGGCTGGGCTGGGCGGGCGGCGCGGGCGCACGGCACCTGCGTGAATGGTCCGCCAAAATCCGCTCCAGGTGCTTGTGCAGACGCGGCTTCCTTTTGCAGTTTTATCTTTTGCTGTTTTGTGTGGCGGTGAATCCGGATCGGTTACGCGACTAATCCGGTTCGGTTACGAGTTATGGAGAACGTGCAGGCGTCTTGATCACGCGTCCTGGTTTTCTATAAATACGGAGTCGCCGCCTCCATACAGCACTACGCGAAAATCAATCTAGGGTTTTGCCTCCTCCATCCATTGTGCTGCGCCGTCCCACGTAGTCTACTCCGTCCCGTCCGCCGGCGTGCACTGTCGTTCGGGAGAGCAGGTCTCCGGAACCGTCGCTTTCGAAGTCCTGCACCGGGAGAGGGCGAATAAGGTTTTTGGGAAGCGCTCTGCGCGACTGCTCGCTGTAGCTCTGGCTCGTCTTCCTCGTCGTTCGGCTTCGGCGAATCGTCATCGACTTCGTGTCATCCTCACCGTGCCTGCGGCGTCTACATCGGCAAACCGATCAGAACAGAACCATCGGTACGTAACAGTCATGTCCTCCGTATTAGATCTGTTCATGTACAGTTTCCTGGTTTACATGTCTAGATCTTTTATACCTGTGATGGTTCTGTTATTTTGCGTGCATGATGTCATGATTTATTTATGGAATAAATTAAACCTACATGTGCTTATATATTCAACACTATGTCCTTTTGATTCTTGGGAGACACACATATACCTGGAACTGTTCTGCTGTATAAGCATGAAATTCTTTAAAATTTTCTTTATTGGAGGATCCCTCGGACTCATTATGGCCCTGGAAAGACAATACTTGCTTCAATAACATTAACAACATCAACTGAGGTATTTAGTCGAGTATAATAACATTCTTAGCAGCGTTACTTTGGTTATTCAAGGCAACATAAATGTGCTGGTCTTGGTCAACAAAGCATCACAAACTCTCTTTGCTTGGTTGTCAATACTATTGACATCTACTACATGCTTCTTTGGTATAAATTTTTTTGTTCCATCTAGACCAATCAGTTGCAACAAGTGCATTATACTCATCTTTCTTCTTGTTACAGTCTCTAAACAAGAAACAATAAAAACAATATGCTCTATATTTGAACTCATTTTACTCAAACCAACTCCCAAACTCATCAAACCATTCATGATTAAACCTTCTACTTTTATTGCTAATCATTGTGAAGGGAAAATCAGCCTGGGTTTCTGGTGTCCCTCTTGTTGGGCTGGCAGTGTCACGTACTACACATATATGGATTATGTCTAGGGAAGGCGTGCTCGGACTTGGTGTCCTGTGCAAATTGGTAGACGTCGCTGTTCCTTTTGCCATGTAATTGTGCGCTCTTGGCAACTGGAACTGCAAGAAGCACCTCAACATTCAGATCGCTGAATAGGCTGGGCCGTGAGCTATTGCTACCTCCTGAGAAAAAAGATCACAAGAGAGTAGTAGCTGCTTGTCAAGTGCAATCAACGTAGCGGTCAGTGCGAAAGCCGAAGCCAAACAGGGTGTTCCAGAGTCACGTACGTAGGAGCAATCTGCCGGCCACTTTTTTATTTTTTAAAAAAATTATTTTTTTACTTCTATACAGTAACTAATTTTTAAATAAATTTTTTAAAATAAATCTATAAGTTAATTATAGTATATATTATAGTAATTTTATTTATATTGATTAGAACTATACATAAATTTCTCTTACTCTAGCTCTAGGAAATCTGTAGATTTCTTAAAGCTGGTCATCTGTAGCTCTAGAAAATCCTGGATCTAGAGTTGCAGGCATGTTAAGTGCATTTACATGACTCATTTCATTTATATTATATATTAAATAAAAATATTTAAATCACTTTAATTTAGTCAACAAACTACAGATTCAGCGTAGATCTCGGAGCTAGAGCTGTGCTAAACGGGACCATTTATCCTATAAACAACTCAAAAATAATAAAGCTACGTAACTAAAGTTGGCTCGATCGGTTTCATGCTGATCCGATCGATGGCCGAGGCTAGGTGTTATTTGTCGGTGCGGCCGCTTGTCCGAACGTGGAATTGAGCACGCCTTTCACCTTGGCCAGTGGCCAGTGGGAGCGAGACAGCTGAGACCTGACGGATCATTACGAGCCCCTGTCTCCTCGTGGATCGTGCTTGTGCCTGCACGTAGAGCCAAGAGGGAGGTACAACAAAATGTTGGCCTCCAGCGTGAGCTTTTGCAATTTTGCATACAGAAGTTGCGATGATCTCTATCTCCCATCGATGTAATGTATGCTTTGTTTTTCTTAATTTTCTGTGGATGAGTACTTCTGTCTCCTCTTAAGCACGCCGTAATTTTGGTACTCATCACGGAGCTCTTTTCTATCCATCGAACCAACATCCCTATTGTCATAGATTAATCTTTTCTATCCATCGAACCAACATTCCTGTTGATTAATAGAGACCCTTTTTGTGATCTAATTATGGGGGAGGTCGCTACACCGATGCAAAAACACTTGGCGACGGCGAACACCTAACTTGCCCGTATGTCGAACCGGTGTTCTACGTACGCCCATCAATTCTAGCACCTATATTCATTGACCTGAGTACGTAATTGACAAGGTATCAGTAGCAGCTGCTGATCAATAGACCGAGGCCAATTCAACACACAGTATACGTACCACGAACAATCAAACCAAAGATTGGAATTTTCAAGAACACAGAACAGGTATGCGTTGCATTATATTACACACGAATTGGATCATGAACACGAATTACACGAACGGGGTGGTGGACGAAAGAAAGAAAAGGGCGATGCTACAGACAGAAGAATTTACCACCGGCTACATTACGCGTTCCCCCCTTGCCAATCCTTATTTATTTATACAGATGCCTCCATCTTTCCATCTCCGGCCGTCTTGCTCAGGCGATCGACGTACGCACCATTTCTGATGTTCGTGCTCGATGGAGTGGACTACATGGAGCACTCGGCGGGGAGGCCCTGCGGGAAGCGCTTGGGGTCGGTGCAGTAGTTGTAGATCATGTACTTGCTCTGCACCCACCGCATGCGCTGCTGCCGCGTGAGGTCGAGCTCCTGGTTGTACCAGTCGCCGGCCACGGCGCCGGTGCCTGTGGCCGCGTCCGTGCCGACGCTGGCGCCGCAGCGCGTCCGGCCGCCCGCGGCCACGACGCAAGCGTCGGCCCTGAAGCCGCGGTACGAGGCGGAGAAGGGCGCGTGGGACCAGTCCGTCTTGACGCGGCCGCCCTGCGTGGCCCAGTCGTCGGCGTTCCACAGGCTGGAGTAGAGCCGCATCGGCTGGCTCTTGGGGAACGCGATCCCCTTGCTCTCTAGGTTTCGGAAGTCCCTGATCGGCACGTCGTCCACCATGAAGCTGCATCCATCAACACCACCAAATCAACCAACACGCCACAACCATTCTCTGTGCGGTACTGGATGGCGTTCTCGATGGATGCAAAAGTTAAAAGCTTTTTGAGACTTACATGATGTGCTTGGGGTTCCAGAGGACGGAGTAGGTGTGGAATTCCTTGGTGGGGTCGTACCAGAGGCGGAACTGCATCTCCCGGCTGCCCTGCCCCTGCGTGAACACGTTGGTGTGCAGCGTGTACGGCTCGCCGGTCACGTTGCCCAGGAACTCGAAGTCGATCTCGTCGTGCGTCGATCCCTGCGACGACAACTGCACAATCACCAGGGAAGAACCAACACCAACCGCATTAGCCACACACATCAAAAATTCACTCGTGCGATCCATTCCACGAAAGGAAAGGTAGGAACTAGGAACAGAACGCTTACGTAGTAGGCGGTGACGGTGCCGGCGGAGTTGCCGGGGACGAGCTTGAGCTGCATGTCGATCTTGCCGAAGAGGTACTCGTGCTTGGACTGGAACCCGGAGCCGGACGTCCGGTCGAGCGTGAGCGTGAGGAGCTGGCCATTGTCCTGGATATTGCCGCGGCCGTCGCCCCAGGTGATGTCGAACTCCCGGTTGAAGTTCGCTGCCACCAGGGCCGAGGAGGCGAGCAGGATCGCCAGTACTGAAACCGCCATGCGAGCCATGTTTACGTGCTCGGTCTCAAAAGCTTAACCAACCAGCTAGGAAGCAGGAACAACAACTAGAAGAACTAGATGACTAGAGAGAACTCGAAGAAGCTCGTGAAATCTTGTGCTTGTGAATGAATAGAGCGGGGGTGCGAGGGGGTTTATATAGGGGTTTCGAGAAAAACATGGCTGTGTGGATGGATCTCGGTGGATGGTGCTGCGAAGTGCAGTAGGAGCTGCCAGCCCAGTGATGTGCGTGAGTTGGCACCAGAGGGGGGTGGGGAGACAGGGCAGGAGGCTCTGTAGCGAGCAGCGCTTGATGGAAAAGAGAGAGGGGCCACGACGACGCCATGGGCTCACGTAGTACAGCGAGATATTCTTGATGCAACGGTCCTTTCTCGCTGGATTTCGATTCTTTGGTTTTGAAACGGTGTGCATTTTGTAGGCAAATGACAGTAGAGAAGAAGAAAAAAAACTACTTTCATCATCGGGAAAAAATTACTTGAATTATCAAATGGTGATCAGGTATGGACGATCAAGATGTTGGTTCTGTTCTGATTTCTGACAGGAAATCTATAACTATTTTTCAAAGCGGAGTTCTGTAGAACGCCAAGATGCAATGCTACAAGATGATAGACAGAGCAATGTTGTGCCTATAAGTTTTCACTTCTTTTGGATTTCCGCATTGCGAAAACTGAAGATTGGCCACTCCTGAGACACGTCATTTAGTACAAGCATCGGTGCAAGATACAACATTGCTACAACGGCAATGACAATTGCAGACACTGTACTTATGTAAACTTAAGCTAGTGCAGTTATGATTTTAATTGCACATTTCGTACCATGGTAGTACCAAGTGTGCAAATTTCATCCCAACTAGATTGCTTACCCTTCACAATTGTACGTTATGACCGGTATACTACTGCTACATAAACTCCTAAGCTTTAGTAAAAAAAAATCATAATTGCCTATTGTTATGTTGCATAGGATACGGTCCCCATATGTTAGATATACTACCAATATTATTCTGTGGACTTGCGGAGGTTTTTGCAAAGTCATCATTTTCGTTCGAAACATATATACTTATGCCTCTATGGATTGACTGAGATTTTGGCCGGTAAATGGTTTTTTCATAGTACTTAGTTTTCAAACAAAATATCTTTTAAGTGCAAGTCTACTAGTCGATTATAGTACACATGTAGTAACTTCATTTATATCGACCAAAATCGCATACGAGTTTAGCTCTCCGTACTATTTATAAGCTAAAACCAAATATCATCAGCAAAAGTCAATATAAATATACCCTTTGTTTACATATAAAAAATGTGAGTTGAGAAGATTACAAGATCAAAATACCTTAAGGTTGAGTTCTTTTTTATTTCTAGCCGGCTTATGCTTGTAATATCTACAGTAATTAGCTTTTAAACTGTGTGTTTTTTTAAAACAGGGTCAACAGAAAAATTAAAGTAAAAAGTGTACTGAGTTCAGCTGTATCGGCCAAAATCATATGCGACTATTTTCCTGTACGTACTATCTCTCATGAATAACTAGAATTTAAATATTTAAATTATAAATCATAAGTTATCAGTCGAAAGAATCCACTCTTAAGTGTTTTCTTAAAAAAAATATGCTCAGTACTAGGGGTACTTAAGATGCCAGATGGCAAAGAACTCACCACGAACGACATGTTGTACTTTTGACCCCTTATCTCATTCAAATGTAACCGTAAGTCATGAACTCATTACGTAGGGGGCATGAAGGTGTGTACTTCGGATGACGGTAAAATCCACTAGTACTGTAGATAGCCTCGCTAGCTAGTAACACACAGTAAAGCAGAGGTCCGTTCTTTTTACCTTTTCAACGCGTTTAAAAGTCTGATTTTTAGCTTCTACTTATTAGCTTTTAGCTACAAATATATTATAATATTTGTTATTTTCTTATAAATTAAAAAAAATAAAAAAGTATAAAATTAAAAAAACATTGTTATATCTTTTGAGATAATCAAAGCAATCAGGGCAAAAAGCAAAAAAGACAAAAGGTTAAAATATCAAGATCAACAAATCAACACATTTCAAATGGCTTTTAAGACGTTTAAAACAGAGTTTTTGACTTTTATTTTTTTAATAATTACTATTTATTAAACTAATAAATCACAGAGCAAAATAATTGGCCAAAAGCTCACGGGCTTTTCTAACCTGCACGCGCTCAAGTGGTAGGAGGTGATGCGTGTACCGGTGTACGTGTGACGGCATCATCTACTCCGTGCAAAATAAGACGTACGTGGAGCGAAGTAGCAAACTCCCAGTGCTTTTCGAAAATAGAACACCGACATTACAAAATCCAAACCCTTGTTTGGCACTTTGGCTCATGCGTACAGAGACAACTCCAAGCCCTCCGTCCCTCGTCGCTACCGAAGGAAGAGGCCAAAGGGTATGGCCAACGTACGAACCCGGGCAAGTCCTAGCGATCCGAAGAAATTCACATCACAGCCAAAACATGTCACGGACAAACACATCTGGACGCATGATATTTCGCGATTTGTGGCCTACGCACGAATGTTACTAGTACACTGATGGGGTCGGAGGCCATTGATCGTGTGCCAGCTCACTCGATCGGCACGGATGACGGATGCATGGGGCAGAGAGAGAGAGAGAGAGAGAGAGAGAGAGAGAGAGAGAGAGAGAGAGAGAGAGAGAGAGAGAGAGAGCAACTTCGAGCAGAGGAAGAGGGATCGCGATCCAGTGAAGTGTATTTAAGTGGGACTTGAAAGCTCACACGTATGCCTGCTCCCCGGCCATTAAACAGGCCTCGCCTCTGAACGGATTTAGATCCCTGCCGGATACATGGGATGCGTGTAGTTCTGGCAACGCCAAAATTATTAGGACATTGTTGTACAGCCTTCCCCCGCCGGTGATCGAGTTGAATGAATACTACTAGTAACGTCTCAAATCCGCATTGCGAAGTTCAAACCAACTTAAATCCGCATTGCGAAGCTCAAGCCAACTATAGGGCTGATCATATAGGCTCGGCTGTGATCGTTTTGGCTTCAGTTTTTAGTTTTTAGCTTATTTTTCACTATTCATAAATTTCGACTTTTTCTGAACTTTTGGCTTTTTGTTGAGCTTTTTTGCCGGTTCTTTTTTTCCCGTATTTGTTTGTATTATAAGTAATAGGCTAACATATTTTTTATATTTTTAATTTTTTTTAAATTTAATTATGTTAAATAAGCCTCTGTCAGCTACAGTGTTTTTTCAGCCAGCTACAGTGCTTTTTAGCCATAAGCCACCAAAAAAACCCCAAATGATCACCACCATATATTTTGAGAAGCTATAAGTCTATATAAATATTTATTCTTTGAAAGCGGATTTTCTATTTCTCTTATTCTCAACTTGTTTCAAAGATAAGATAAGAATCACAAGCGTATTATGTACTCTACTCCTCTTCATTCCTTTTTTAGTCACTTCTATTTATTTTCAGCTAAAAACTATTAATTATAGTAAAAAAATCGTTAGTTACAGTCAATATGGCTATACAATGGGCTTGTTTGGCAACAGCTGCGGCTTATGGTTGAAAATTTTGAATTTTAGTTGTTTACGGTACATATTACGGAGAGAGAAATACTCACTTGCGATTTTGTCTGGTACAGATGTTGGGTTTTTAACGTGTATATTGTTTAACTTGTAGAGCCCGTCTTAAGAAAATACTCTATTTAAAAATTAGATATTATAACAAAAATAAAAAATCGTCAGTTTTAGAGGAAAATAACAGACCCGATAGTCTGCACAGGTTCCTCAAGTCTTAACCGCAACGAAGTCGTGCGTGTCACGCGTGATTTCGCACCGCTCACAAATATCTGCGGGATCGATCCACGAAATTTCCGGATAGTACCACGAAACGGACATGCATCGCACGCCGGTTTTGCTCTCGCCTCGCCACGCCACGCCACGCGGACGCGCCGTGGATATATGATTTGATCGCCTTTCGCGTGGGCAGATCCGCGCTCGCGCGAGCTGGATGGCTGGGGCGCTGGGCTGGCGCCCCGTCGTCAGGCCATCATTCCCCGGTCGGTGGGGTCGATCTCGTGACGGCAGGCGGGCCGAGCGCAGCCGCGCCCCACCGCGCGCGCCCGCTGCTTTCCAGCTGCGCCCCACCGCGCGCGCCCGCTGCTTTCCAGCTGCGCCGGCACGTGCGCGCGGTACGGCCCGTGCATGTATGCGTCGTCCGCCGTGTGACGTGTCCCCGTGCGCGCGCGTGCCACACCGGCGCGGCGGCCCGGCACGTGTCCTAAACTTTGCCGGCGGTCCCTCCCAACAACGCGCAGCCGCACAGGCGCATCGCGTTGCAATTCCCAGCTAGGCTTTGCATTTCCTTTCTCCCCAACCGGCTTAAAAACTCTGGTTTCTAACTTTGATTATTCTTTTTTTATTGTAAATACACCATAGTAACAGTTAGTTTTTGAGTTAAAAAATAATAAAATAATAACCATTATTTTATTACTAATAATGTAAAAGAATAAAAAATCAGCAAAATAAAATTAAGAAACCGACGTATTCTAAGCGTCAGAAACCGAAGTAGTGTAGATTAGGACCTTTAATTATCCGTATTGTTAAAAAATAAAAACCGAAGCTGTTTGAAGTGGGTTCGATTATCCGCATTGCCTTTTCTCGTACGGGGCACGGGAGCCGGAGCCGAGACCGAGCCCCCACCGACGCGGGGTTCGTCGCATCTCGGTGGCAGCGTGCAAGACAGCAGGAGCATGCATGCACACAGGCACAGGACCGGAGAGAGATTTCAGGGGGGCCGAAAACCCAAGCCAAATTCGATGGATCCAGGCCTCCAGGGCTACCTCTTTAATTTATCGTCTCATCTCTACCAGCTGTATATTAATTCAAAACCATTGCTCTGTTGCAACATTTATACACTTGTTTATTTGGCGGTTGCGACAATCATGCATGGCAATCATATCCGGGCGCAGTCGTCACTCGCCGATCAGCCGGTCGGCCCTACACACGTACGCGTGCATTACCTTTCTCTTTCTCCCCAACGTCTCCACCTACATACTCCTCCTCAGACCAGTGGCGACGGCATGAATATAATTAAGGATAGATTATATTATTTATAGGACTAAACTAATTTAATATAAATATTTTATTTTATTTTTATAAAATTTTAAATTTATACAGAAATTACATAATTAGAGACAAACAACCAAAAATAGAAAAATACAAAGTAAGTACCTCAATAATAGAAAGCACATACAAAAAATATATAATTATTCTGCCATAAGTGCGGAGTAGCAATAAGTTACATGTGTATGAAACATAGAAAAATTAGTGATATAACAGAAAATTATGAATATCAATGAAAATTTAGATCATACAAAACATACCACAAATAAACTAATTTGAATTACGGGGCAAATATATTCTATGGGACTTCATGCCTTAGAAGCGGTTTATGTTTTTATCACCATCAATGTTTTGAAAATAGTTACACAAAATTCGTTTCTCCATTGTAGCAAAATCTATAAATAAATTATTAATTTTTGTCAATACAAAGTTGTAAATATATGAATAAATTGTAAGAACTAAACTATCTATATACACTAAAAGTCTAAACTCTAAATTCTAAACTTGTCGATGTTCTAATATCGATCTTACGTATGATTTGTTTGGATTCGGGGAAACTTAAGAAGGCTCGGTGTATACACATGCAGAATAGAGACACGGGAGTATTTATACAGATTCGGACCCTCTCTTAGGAGAAGTAATGTGAAATGCCTAGCACTATCTCCTACTCAAATGTCTTCTACTATCTCTTCTCCGACGTCAACCTTTTTATAATTGACGAAGCGGGTAGCCATTGTCCCACGTTAAAAGATGCCTTAACACTTCAGGTGGTTACCGTCTAACGGAAGCTAATGCCAAAGAGACGTAGTAGCCCATTTGCCGTGCGATGGTTGTTATCAGATAGAGATCGTGTGCGGTTATTAGAAAAAAGTGCACGTTCTAATCGCCTTGTTAGACGACCCCACGATGAAGTAGATCATCATAAACAAGCTAGTCGAGAATATGTTGATTGCAGAAAGACTCACAACCTCGACATGCTCGTAGGATATTTTACGACTACATGGTCATAGAAAAACTTACAACTAAGGAGTAGTCGTAGTAAGACTTACGACTATGTGATCGTAGAAAGAATTACGACCAAGAAGTAGTCGTAGTAATACTTATAACTATGTGGTCGTAGAAAGACTTATGACCAAACAGTCCAGCATGAGGACCAGTCGACCACTCCTAATCTCCTCCTTACTTCCTCTCACTCTTTTCACTCTCTCAGACTTCACTCTCTCAGTCTCTCACTCTCAGACGCAGTGGCGACTGGCAATTGGTGAACTCCACTTTATCTTTGTGTCTTCGTCTTCTCTGGCAGTCCAGCGTAGGGCATGGTGCTCTTGCCACGGCGCCGCCCACACTCGCCAACGGCAGCTCGGTCCTCACTGCCACGGTATGGCTCCCCTCGACCGCCTGGCCTGGTCAGGCTCCCCCTCACCGCCCCAGTCAAGCTCCTCCCGTCGCCTAGCCCCGGTCCGGCTTCCTCTCCCTCGAATCAGCCTTCCCTCAGTCGGCAGCCCGGCCCTCGTTGCCAGATTCGGCTCCCCCGGTGGCCCCGCCTTGGTCCCCCTTCTGCTCGCAGCTCACCCGACGCCCGGTCGCCCCTGTGTTGTGCGCCGTCAGCCCTCTAATTGCTAATTTGGTAGGGTTTGTGAGTTAAGCAGTGGACTGAACAAGGTGGTGATCATTTGGGCTTTTCTTGGTGGCTTATGGCTGAAAAGCACTGTAGCTGGCTGAAAAAATACTGTAGCTGACAGAGGCTTATTTAGCATAATTAAATTTAAAAAATTTTAAAAATATGTTAGCCTATTACGTATAATACAAACAAATACGGAAAAAAAGAACCGGCAAAAAAGCTCAACAAAAAGTCAAAAGTTCAGAAAAAACGAAATTTATGAATAGTGAAAAATAAGCCGGAAGCTGAAAGCTGAAGCCAAAACGATCACAGCCTAATCAAGCATTTCTTTTTGTTTTTCTTTGTAACATCTTCACGCCGATCTCTCTACTATGCTCACCAACAAACGGGTAGAATTCTTGCCTCCGAAAAAGGATAAGCCTGAAGCCTAACTAAATCTTCCCTAACCCCTGCCTGTGTGGAGAACAACTAGGGGACTCACCCAGTCCAACAGGAGGAGCTACCAGTAGTGTGGGTTCTTCCAACTTTTGGTTCGGCGATCAATCGGCGGTCGTGTGCCTCCGCCTACAACGCCGCGTATTTTAGTGGAGCGGCAAGGGTTTTGGTGGTGCACGCACGGAATCGTGTGATCGGCGTACGGCCGTGGTCCGGGTCGCCGACAAGGGCGTACGGCGCTGCGCACGCAGTTGGCAAATGGCAAACCAGCTGTTTATTATCACGATGAGGAAAAAAAATCAATATCTGCCGCTCTGCTGTCTGGCGGTCCTCGAAATTTGCGACCTTGTAGCATGCCGCCTTGTTAATTCCCACTGCCACTGGCTGGTGCCTTGCGACCCTGTAGCCTATCAGTAGCAGTATTCTTGTACTTTTTGATTCGTTTTTATAAAACAAAATAGGTGAAGGTCTCCTTTCAAACGTGATCATTTGGATTTTTTTTAGTGGCTTATGGCTGGAAAATATTGGAACTGACAGAGGCTTATTTGGTATAATTAAATTTAACAAAATTAAAAAATATGTTAGCCCATTACGTATAATACAAACACATACGGGAAAAAAGAACCGACAAAAAAGCTCAATAAAAAGCAAAAAATTCAAAAAAAAGACGAAATTTATGAATAGTGAAAAATAAGCGGAAGCCAAAAACTTAAGCCATTTTGATCACAGTGTTAGAGTGATCTCAGGGCTTTGGCCCAACGGCCAAAGCCCAGCCCTTGACCGCGCCCTGATCGGGAGCGCCCAGCCCGTTTGGCTGGTGGGCCCCTGTCGCCAGCGCCATAAATACAGAGGTGGGGGCCGGGCGGCACGCATCACGAGGTTGACCGCGCCGCCGTCACCCCACCGACAAACCCTAGACCGATCTGTTAGAGGGGAGCGCTGAAGCGACGGGAAGCCACCACCGGCCAGGGAGATCGTCGCCACCGGGAGACGCACCACCGCTCGGGGCCGCCGCGCCGCGCCGCTGCCGTTCCTCTCCGCGCGCGGGCCGCCGCCGCCGCCGCTCTGCGCGAGCGCGCGCGCCATCGTCCGTCCGTTGTTTTCGGGAGGAGGCGCGGCGGAATGGGGCTAGGGTTAGGGTTTTTCGGGTGTTTGATCCCGCAGGGCGTGCAGTCGGCCGTCCGATCAGATCGAATCCGATCGGACGGCTGATAAAGAAACGGCCTTTTTCGGCCCAGGCGGGAGATGAAATTCCCGGCCCAGGCCCAGGTTGTGGCCTGGGCGCGGGGGCGAGGCGCAGCGCGCGTGCTCGTCTGGGCCGTGGCGCGCGTGGGCGAGTGGGCCGGCGCGGCACTGGGCAGGCCGGGGCGCGGGGAGGAGCGGCGCGAGCACGCTCGGCTGGGCCGGGCCGCCGTGGGCTGCAACCGCGCAGAGCAGGCCGAAATGGCCGAATGCACAGTAAAACCCGAAATTGATGTTTAATTATTTTTCAGAAGTATTTTTTGATGAATTTGATTGAAATTTCATCCAAAATCTCTGTAAATTTTTTCACCAACGTGTTAATTTTTCCAGAGATTGATGTTTACAGTATAATGCTTCTGAATATTGAATTAATTTTGAATAATGACAGTTTCCGCTGCAAAAGTAATATTGATTGTTTTTCATTATTAAATTCGAACCAACGGGAGAATTTAATTTTGGAAAAATAGATTAAAATTCGCAGAGATTTATGATACTGTTATTTTCTGACCAACGTTGTTAATATCAGTATTATAAATTTTTAATGTTGATTTCATGCATTATTTCTATTTCTGCCCAACGGTGATGTAGATTTAATGTATGATAGAATTGTTTTTAAATTGTATGTCGTATTTTTGACCAACGTTGAAAATAAGGCATATGATTTTGATGTTACGTTCTCACTGTATTTGAAATATTTTTCAGGAGGATACAACTTGATGAGTTGTATTAGAGAAATCCCCACTCTCAAAGGTGATAATTATGGAGAGTGGAAGAAAAAGCTAGACTTAGCTTTTATCTTGGCTGAGGTGGACTGGGTCCTCACTACAGCACGTCCCACTGAGCCTTTGGCGCCAGTGAGGGAACAGAATGAGGATGACACTGCATGGCAGAACAGACAGAGGGATCATGCCCCCTTACAGATGTCTTATGACCTTGATCATAAGAAATGGACCACAACCAACAAGAAATGTATGGCTGTAATAAAGAACACAATTGAGCCTGCTATTCTGGGCTCAATTGCAGAGTGTGACACTGTCACTGAATACCTTGATAAAATAAAGAGTCAGTTCACTGGCTCTTCAAAGACTTATACTACACAGCTGATTAAGCAGCTGGTAACAGAGAGGTATTCTGGCGGTGGCAATGGCATAAGAGAGCACATTCTTAGAATGAGCAACTTGGCATCTAAACTGAAACCGATGGATTTGGCTCTCAAGGATGAGTTCCTTATTCATTTGGTTTTTGCTTCTTTGCCAAAAGAGTTTGACACCTTTGTTGTCAACTATAATATGCAGCCCGAAAAATGGGACACGGAAAAGTGCATAGCCATGTGCGTGCAAGAGGAGGAAAGAATCAAATCCTCACATGGTGGTGCTATCAACTTTGTGAGGGAAAACAAGAAAAAGAATTACAACAGTAACCCCTTCTCAAAGAACAAGGGCAAAACCCATGTACATCAGCCTCAACAGAACAAATTTGCTGTAGACAAAGACCAGTGCCTTCACTGCAAGAAGACGGTACACTACAAGAAGGATTGTCCTGACTACTTAAAGATGATAATGGCTAAGAAAGGTGAGAACATTATTACCTTTATTAATGAATGCCTGTATGTGAAATATTCGAAATCCACTTGGTGGATTGATTCAGGAGCAACTGTTCATGTTGCTAATTCATTACAGGGATTCCGTTCGACGAGGACTACGCAAAGAAAAGAAAGATGCATTAAAGTTGCAAATGGAGTAGAAGCTGAAGTGGAAGCCGTTGGCGATCTTTCATTAGAATTAGCTAATGGCTCTACTCTTTTACTTAGAGATGTCCTTTTTGTACCCTCTTTACAGAGGAATTTGATTAGTGTGTCAAATTTGGACAAAGATGGTTATGATTGCAATTTTGGAAATGGCAAGTGCGAAATAATGTTTAATAAAGAATGTGTTGGTATTGCCATATTACAGAATGAGCTTTATTTGTTATCATTGTGTGATGATGTGAATGTCGTATGCGATAATGAGAACGTTGCGCGCGAGAAAGTGATTGAATCCTCGTCTACGAATGTAAACAGAAAAAGAAAAAGAACTCATAATGAATCGTCGAAATTATGGCACTGTCGTTTAGACCATATTTCGAGGGGGAGAATAGAAAGACTTGTTAAGAATGAAATTCTTCCTCTATTAGAGTTCTCAGACTTAGAACAATGCAGAGAATGCATTAAGGGTAAATATGTAAAGAAAATAAAGAAAGATGCTAAAAGAAGCACAGGAGTTCTACAAATTATTCACACAGATATTTGTGGTCCTTTTCCTGTGAAAAGTGTGGATGGATATGACTCGTTCATAACATTCACAGATGATTACTCCCGTTATGGATATATTTATCCAATTAAAGAAAGAAATGAAGCCTTGGATAAATTCAAGATATTTAAGGCTGAAATTGAAAACCAACACGATTTAAAGATTAAGATAGTCCGATCTGATCGTGGGGGGGAGTACTACGGTCGACATACCCCATATGGACAAGTTCCTGGACCTTTTGCGAGGTTTTTACAGGAAAATGGAATAGTGACCCAGTATTCTATGCCGGGCGAACCTCAGCAAAATGGAGTAGCTGAAAGACGCAACCGTACCCTGATGGATATGGTGCGAAGCATGATGAGCTACTCCACACTCCCATTGAGTTTATGGATGGAGGCGTTGAAAACCGCCATTCATATTCTCAACAGAGTGCCTAGTAAGTCGGTGCCCAAAACACCGTACGAGTTGTGGACAGGAAGAGTTCCCTCACTAAACCACTTACGTGTGTGGGGGAGTCCTGCTGAGGCTAAAGTATTTAACCCAAACCTTGGGAAACTTGATCCCAAAACAGTAAGTTGCCATTTCATTGGCTACCCTGAAAAGTCAAAAGGTTATCGTTTCTACTGTCCAGACAGATATACAAAGTTTGTAGAAACGAGACATGCTGTCTTCTTAGAAGATGAAATGATGAGGGGGAGCATGGTAGCTCGAGAGATTGATCTTGAAGAGAAGCGGGTGTTTGCGCCCACTCCGATGATTCAAGAGCCATTCTTCACACTACCTGCTGTCGCTGCACCGACGGTGCAAGACACTGTGGTGCCAGCACCTGTTATTGCTCCTCCCGTGGCAACAATGAATGAGAATGAAGAACCTGTTCTTCAGGATCATATAGAACCTATTGCCACAGATGAGGGGGAGCAACAGCAGCCTCAAACAGTAGATGTACCAAATGAGGAGGCCCCGAGGAGGTCTCAAAGAGTAAGAAGATCAGCTATTTCTGATGATTATCAGATTTATAATACAGAGGAATTTCAAATGGAGGATGATCCCACCTCATTTGAAGAAGCCATGAGAAGCGAAAATTCCTCAAAATGGCTTGAGGCCATGGAAGAGGAAATGAGGTCCATGAAGACTAATAAAGTCTGGGACTTGGAAATTATTCCTAAAGGAGCCAAAACAGTAGGCTGTAAATGGGTCTACAAGACTAAACATGACTCCCAAGGGAATGTAGAAAGACATAAAGCGCGACTTGTGGCAAAGGGCTTTACGCAAAGAGAAGGGATTGATTACAATGAGACATTTTCTCCAGTCTCATGTAAAGATTCCTTCAGAATCATAATGGCATTAGTAGCACATTATGATTTAGAGTTACATCAGATGGATGTAAAGACGGCATTTCTTAATGGGGATTTGGAGGAAAATGTTTACATGGCACAACCGAAAGGTTTTGTCATGGAAGGAAATGAAAGAATGGGATGCCGCCTAAAGAAATCGATTTATGGGTTAAAGCAAGCTTCAAGACAGTGGTACTTGAAGTTTGACAGTACAATAAGAAAATTTGGGTTTAAAGAGAATGTAGAGGACAACTGTGTTTATGCAAAGTTTAAAGATGGGAAGTTTATCTTCCTAATCCTGTATGTGGATGATATCCTACTAGCTAGTAGTGATGTTAATCTGCTACTGGAAACAAAGAAGTTTTTGTCCTCAAACTTCGATATGAAAGATCTTGGTGAAGCTTCATTCGTTCTAGGGATCGAAATTCACCGAGATAGAAACAAAGGGGTATTGGGACTGTCACAAAAGGCATACATAGAGAAAGTCTTAAAGAAATTTGGTATGCATAAATGTAGTCCATCACCTGCACCTATAGTCAAGGGCGACAGATATGGGGATTTTCAATGCCCCAGGAACCAGTATGAGATCGATCAAATGAAAGCGGTTCCATATGCTTCAGCTGTCGGAAGCTTACAGTATGCTCAAGTGTGCACACGCCCTGACTTAGCATTTGTTACCGGGTTACTTGGCAGATTCCAGAGCAATCCTGGAATATAACATTGGAAATTGATAAAGAAAGTCTTGCGTTATTTGCAAGGAACAAAAGGCCTCATGATGACATACAGAAGATCAGATTCACTCCATATAGTGGGGTATACAGATTCTGATTTTGCGGGAGATGATAGAAAGTCTACATCCGGATATGTATTCACTCTCGCTAAAGGAGCTATATCGTGGAAAAGCTCAAAACAAACCGTCACTACATCGTCCACAATGTATGCCGAGTTTGTAGCATGTTATGAGGCTACGGGGCAGGTGAACTGGCTAAAGAAGTTCATACCCGGTTTAAAAGTGGTTGACGACATCAATAGACCACTTAAGTTGTACTGCGATAATGAACCCGCAGTAACGTATGCCCACAACAATAAGTCAAGTGGTGCTGCCAAACACATTGACATAAAGTACTATGTTGTGAAAGATAAAGTTCGGGATCAAATTATAAGTCTAGAGCATATAAGTACCGCAAAGATGTTAGCGGATCCGCTTACAAAAGGCTTACCACCCAACGTGTTCAGAGAACATGTAGCCGGCATGGGTTTAAGGGAAAGCCTATGATTCCTGGACTAAAAGATGGCCCAAAGATTAAAGTAACTGTTTCAGAACAGAGAGGTGTATTGTAACTGTTGAATCTATCGGCGATTGACCGTGACGATGAGACATGTTCTATGCACTAATCTGTGATGGAATGTGTAAAGTCAAAAGTAATTAAAAGATAAAGTATAGACTGAGATCAAGGGGGAGAATGTTAGAGTGATCTCAGGGCTTTGGCCCAACGGCCAAAGCCCAGCCCTTGACCGCGCCCTGATCGGGGGCGCCCAGCCCGTTTGGCTGGTGGGCCCCTGTCGCCAGCGCCATAAATACAGAGGTGGGGGCCGGGCGGCACGCATCACGAGGTTGACCGCGCCGCCGTCACCCCACCGACAAACCCTAGACCGATCTGTTAGAGGGGAGCGCTGAAGCGACGGGAAGCCACCACCGGCCAGGGAGATCGTCGCCACCGGGAGACGCCACCGCCGCTCGTCTTCCCCGACCGTCGCTGCCCGTGCGCAGAGCTTCGCCGACGAACCACGATGGCCGGCTCTTCGTCCTCTACACCGGAAGGTTGGTACCTCTACCCCTCTCCCTCTCGGCATTTCAAGAATCTTGAACCCGTATAGAACCCTCTAGATCTAAACCCTAGGAGACCCATAGTTTTCACACACAGTAGCCTTTTTTGGCTTCTAAATTTTATTTTTTCCAAACGGTGTGGCCGCCAGCTTTATCACCACACACCTCGCAAGCCTGAATTCTAGCAGCAGCAGTGCAGCACCAACTCGCCAGTTGCCACTTCTTCTTCTTCTACCTCCCAACGGCCCAGGTATTTCTGTGGGCTAGACTGGATCAGCAGGAACAATTTCTATGGGGCTAATCATACCTGACTTGGGCATAAATATGACTAGGACGGAATTAAGATGGGCCGGATACTAAACACGCAAAACTCTCCTGGTTGGACTAGGGAGAGGAAACGAAGGGGAGGATTACCAACACCACGTACTATTCCCTAACTCCTAGAGTTATAAAAGAATGTCGTTTTAGGGTCACAGTTTCTAAATATAACTTTGATCATTAATTTTTATATTAATATATTTATAGAACCTAATAAAATTATGCTATTATGAAAGTTTTTTCAAAATAGATCTATATGTATTGTTTTTATATGTCCAATCTAAATACGGAAAAAGATATTGATAGAAAACAATTAGAACGCATTCCAAACCGACATTCTTCTACAATTAGAGGAGGGAGCAGTAAAATAATAAGGACAGAACGAGTAAAAAGTATAATCTGAAAAAGAGAAATAAAAAGAAAAAAGTATTAAATAACTGGGATAGAATAGCCCACAGCCCAACTATCTGCCGACTAGCCCACCCATTGAAAATACCATCTCTATTGAGTCCTTTCTCTACGGAATGCATGCTGAAAGAAAAATCCCCAACCACGCAGCCACCATTCTCCCCGATCCCCATCAAGTACAGATGCAAACGGAACGGGTAATATCTGATGGAAGGTTTTTAGAGTGAATATAGATAAGATAAATAGGTATATGATACTATTTATGTTTGACTTTAAGGAAAATATATAAAATAGTATAAGGTTGAGTGATATCTGTACGTCAAGTCATATAAGAAAGTCACAAAATAACATACAGATAGATCGCCATATCTAAATGGATGAAAAATACTACGTGCTTTTCTTTCTATATCTTATTATTAGTCTTTCTGTGTTCGCTATGATTGTACTCTACTGTCTAATATTTTATATAAGGGTATAAATGAAATAGATAATTTTCATTCGATCGACCGTATAAAGTTTTCTATAACGAATATATATATATATATATATATATATATATATATATATATATATATATATATATATATATATATATATATATATATATATATATATATATATATATATATGTGTGTGTGTGTGTGTGTGGGGTATTATCTAATGTCCGATTTGACTTTAAGAAAAAAAAAATACAGAATAGGCGTATCAGCTCCGATTGAGCCCTACCATGAGCATCCACACAGCACCCGCCGCTGCTGCCTACGGGGTGGAAGCCTCCGCCGCATGCCCCGCGCGCGCGCCGACGAGCTGCGCCGGAGATGGCACATCCTCGTCGACGGCGACGACGTGCTACCACCGGCCCGCTGCTTCGGGGACCTCCGCCTGCCAGAGCCCATCCTCCGCACGCTCCGCGACAAGGGCGTCGAGCAGCCCACGGCCAATACAAGTGCAGGGGCTACCTGTCGCGCTCTCCGGGCGGGACATGATCGGCATCGTGTTCACGGGGTCCGGCTCAGGGAGGCCGGCTATCCGGAGATACGGCCGATGCTTTGCACTGGGGGTGTGGACATGAAGACGCTGATGGAGGTGGTGAAGAAGGGCGTGCATATTGTTGTGGCGACGCCTGGGCGGCTCAAGGATTTGCTGGCCAAGAAGAAGATGAATCTTGATAATTGCAGGTATGTACTGGTTTTCTCAGGAATGCCGTGATTCTAATTTTCTATGTCTATCTGTTTATCACTTCGTCGAAATATATTAGATTCTGTAGAATAGCAAGACTTATATGCAAACCATTACTTTGAGATAGTAGGACATAGTTTATTGCTAGTAGCTTATCACTCATAAGTGGAAATTGAAATACAGCTCGAAATCACTGATTAGCTTTGTTTTGGGTGAAGGTGAGTTGTAACTTAAAGTAAGAACTAAGTTTGGAAAAGGGTGTGGTATTGACTGTTATGTTTTATGCGGATATAGGTTCATAACTTTTAGCATTATTAAATGCCTGATTTCATTTCAAATGGAACCATGCCTTTTGTTTTGCTGTCAAAGACCATACATCTTAGCAGCATTCTGATAAATAAAAATAGAATGGCTTTGGCTGTTAACCAGACAAAACCAATGTCTATGCGGATGCTAACATTCCAATTTGAAGAAAACAGAATCTAATTATAGTGGAGTTTTGCTTAAAAATTACTGTTTTCCAAAGATGCATACACCTTGAAAGAGTTGTATAAAAACCGGAACGTGCTGGCTTTTAACAGATGAAACTAATAGTAATGTGCATGCTGACAACTGAAATTAAATAAGAAGCAATGGAGGCACAAGAACTTGATTTTTCCCACGGTACCTTTTAATTCTGAACTTTTCAAAGTAGCCAAACATTTTTTTAGAGGATGCTGGTAGCAGCTAGTAAACATAATTTGTGTTTCTCAATAATTTTCTTAAAATGCTGGTAGCCAAACATTTTTGAACTTTTCCTTATTTTCAGTTTTCTCAATAATTTGTGTCTTATGTGCAGGTATTTAACATTAGATGAGGCTGATAGACTCGTCGATCTGGGATTTGAAGATGACATCCGGGAGGTTTTCGCCCATTTCAAGGCACAGAGGCAGACGCTGCTATTTTCTGCCACCGTGCTGGAGAAGATTCAGAATTTTGCAAAGAGTGCCCTTGTGAAGCCGGTTATTGTCAATGTGGGAAGGGCAGGAGCAGCAAGCCTTGATGTCATTCAAGATGCATACACCTTGAAAGAGTTGTATAAAAACCGGAACTGAATTGACGACAGTCTGTCCTTAATTGTCTTGATGATAGAGAATCTGTTGTCAATTGAACCGACGACAAAATCATATTTGATTTCTTAAAATAATATTTTCTTAAAAAAATATGTTATTCATAGTAAAATTGATTTTTTTGGCTTTAGTAGTTTTAAAATAATAGTCAACTATTAAAGAGAGAATTTTACTAATGCACTTCATGTTGTAATAATGATTTTTATTTAAATAAATTATTTTAAATCTTACATAATATTTTACAATAAAGATATAAATTACACAACGTATAGAGTTTAGTTAAGTATGTGTATATATAATAAAAATAATAAGTGCTCATATATATATATACACGTATGTGTGTGTATCTATTACTACTAGTATAGTGCCCGTGCTAACGCCACGGCGGCATTTCAGGAATGCACATGAAAACAACCAAATGGCGATATTTTTTTTTCAAAGTTTAAGTTTCACGCAATTGTATATCACCATGTATATAATCTGGAAAACACTCATGTATATCACCAGCAAGTTCAAGTCATGAAATTACAAACCTAGGCCAATTATAATGCATAACAAGGCAATAATAAGTCATGTCTCGCCTGAACCATCTAATTTCTGATTTGCTTAAGTAGGTCTTGGAGTTCTCCAGGGATAATGTCTTTACATTCATTTTCACTGCTCTTCAAAATGTCCACCAAGAAATTCGTCCTCAGTGAATGTGATCGCTGTGCATGGCAGATAATAAGTTAACTTATTAATTTGCTATGTAGTCTACAAAATATACATAGAGAATATTATATACTCACAGTGTTGATAACTGGTAATCTTACACCATTCCACGACCACATGAAACTGTATACAAGGAAGCCTGACAGGTTGCTGGAGAAGAGCACGTGTTTAATTGTTATAGATAAATCAAATGATATTTGATAATAAAGATAAAACATATTATAAGTTATTACCAGTCCGTAGTTTTTGGAACCCATGTTGGGAATTTACGACTCCAGTAAAAAATATCGTCTTTCCACGCAGGATGTGCCAATTCCATGGCGAGTTTGAAATTATTGGCAATGTTATGTAATTTGTGTATATATGGCATGCATGGATCAGAACCCTTAAACATTCTATTTTTAGGATGAGGATCCATAATAGACACAGTTCTGGTACCCATGTCTAGTATGTATAATGTGTAGTGCTCCATTTGACGGTATGGCAGTAGAACCTATAAACAAACACCGAGTCTATAAGTGACAAATGATAAAACACAAGTTTTTAAAGGAGTATATAGAACATATCTTACACTGCTGCAATGTGAAGCATCGTACTCCATGTCAGGCCAGCATTCAAGCAATTTTGCGAGTTTTTTGAAGTCTAGCTTGTCACACCGCCGCGGATCTCGTCCAAACTGAGATATGGACTGTTCATTTTGCAAAATTTAGAATTATTTGTTTAATATATATATATATATATATATATATATATATATATATATATATATATATATATATATATATATATATATATATATATATATATATATATATATATATATATATATATATATATATATATATATATATATATATATATATATATATATATATATATATATATATAGACACACACACACACAACAAGGGAACAATTATATCAACTTACACAGAACTGGAGGTCCATGTAGTGGAATTTGTCATCTAACCACAACAAGGCTTCGTTGCACGCAACCGTCCGAACACCCATGTTGAAGCAATCACAATCAATGGGTTTATTTGCATCTAAAATATCTCTAAGTGTTCTAAGACTTAAAGAAATTGGATATGGTCTGGTGCTTCGAACCCATTCTTTGCTACAAAAAAAACAAGGACCAGGAACGAATTAGTTGATCACATCTTAGTATATTAGTATATATGCAATTAATTAGCAAAAAATTACTTACTCTAAACACTCTTCATCGTCTATCGACCAGATGTATGTGCTCAACCAATACAATAGTTCCTTTCTGTCAGTGAATATTTTAGCAGATGGTTGAGGACCAGCAGCAATTTCTGACAGCCAGGATTCATAGACATAAAAGAGACATGGTCGTGTAATGGTCATTTACGACCACGTAGTCGAAGTTACGACCACGCGGTCATTCCGACCACGTGAACGAACTCATGACCACATCACCCTTTTTACGACCATGCGTGTATATGCAAGTGTAGACATCGGCCTCCTTCGCTCTCTCTGCCAGGAAACGGCCGACAGCCAGGCAGGCCGGTATGTCGGACCTCGACTTGAAGGCTTCTTTGATATCCTTCTAGGCGGTCCCGGCAACCACGACCTGCCTACACATTGTACGGTGCGTGAGGGATGCCGAGACAAAGCGCTTGGAAATGAAGACGTCAAGCGTGAAGGGCTCCATGTATTAGATATTTTTAGATAGGTACCACGCGCTACGGTGCGTGTGGCAAGCTTTGATGCACTGAAGTTTTAAAGATTTTGTATGTAAATGTCACTCTTGCTCACTCTGTCCGATGCTATAGCATCAAAGAATCTGAACCCTACAATTTCAAAAGAGGATAACATGTAAAGTTTTTTTTTCTTGCCATCCTTTCTCAACAAATAAGATACAGGTAAGAAAGCTGAGAAGTCACAAACAAAATACAGCTCCTACATCATTCACTGCGGTTCAGGCTTTGTATAGCAAACTCATGAGCTTCTACAATTGAAACATTTACTGCCATCGTCCGTACTCGGATAAAAAAACCATGATACCTAGCAAAAGCCAAAAATACACTAAGCAAGCACATACAGATAATTTATGGTCTACTTAATCTATATGGGCAGTGACAGTATTTGGATTCTACTATTCTGGCATACTGACTAAAGTAGTTTCTACATAGGAAAAGAACCAATTGAGGAAAAGAAAACCTGAGTGTCACCATAGTTGAGCTAAAAATGAACATAACTGTGAAACCGATCATCTTACCATGGAAAATAATGATCTTGTAGCATATACCAATCTTTTACTCCAAATATGCTAAGTTCAAACATTTTATTAAGCATTGTGCATGTATATCATATAAAAATAATCAATACATAATTTTAACTGAAATGTTCACAAAGGCCTCTATGTTTTACAGACACATATATCAATTCCTAAAGCACCAAACAATCTGTAGAAAAGCTCAGAAAAATCGAAATTAAGAAGGGAATATAATCAAATTAAATCCTGATTTGTAATTACAAATTGCAATCTCAGGTAAAAAGTATGATTAATCAATAATAAATGGACGAACTAACCTAAGTGAAACATCAAAACTATAAATCTACTTGAATATTTCGATGCGATTAACAAATCAGCATCTGTAGAGTAACAGAAAAGGTAGGGGCAAATCAACGCATACATGTATATATTTCTCGTAACTGCATTTTGTTTATGATGTCAAACCTGAACATGATAAATGCCTTAAACAGTGAAAATCTAATGTAAGAAATGGTTTTTTTCCCATATGAAAACCAGGGGCTAATAGTAGGGAGTTTCTGTCCTCTGTTCGCAGTAGTTCTGCAACCCAAAAAAACGATCGCGATCACGTATTGAATTTAGAAATTCGGTAAAAGGAGTACAAACAAATAAGAAAACGTACCTTATGCGCTTTCATAGGTTACTGCTATAAGGTAGCATTTATGCTCACCTCTGTGACCAGCCCATCATCGTACTCACAGATATAGGAAAAAAGCAAAAGACTTTGTAGATGCACTCTAGAAACTAAACTCAGAGGAATAATGGTGGAAGAACCATTGCGAACAAACAAAGGGTAGAAGGAAGCAAAAAAAAAGGTTAAGCAGAATATTTTATTTTCTTCGCAACAGGGGTAATAAAAATGAGTTTGATGCATAAAACTTTGTATCTACATATGCACCTTTACCTGGCGGAAGGAATACATAGCAAAATGTTTTTTGCAAAGCAGGACTCTGGCTGATAGATACATGGTAGTAGTTTTGGCATCTTGATCAGTTCCCATCCTTTTGCGTTGGCTAAAGCCCAAATCGCTCATGGGCACTCCCAAGGAACTCATCAAAAGGAATTGTAGGACAAACACAGTCAAACAAAGATCCTATTTATTGAGACCTCAAGCATTTTTGTTGTTGCAAACAACCAAAATAAATACTACCACACAAGAGGACAGAATGCAATAGGATTGCTTCTTGGAAGAGCAGGTACTGTTATCTGAACAATATAATATAGATTTATTGTGGTAAACTGAAATTATACAGGGAATTCGAGCTCATCAATCTAATTTATTACTGAAAGAGGTGGTGTTCGATCATTAACTGTACCTTTTTCAATTGTACAATCCGAATGGAAGTCCCTCCCAAATTGTTTGAAAGCCATCGTCAAATAGGCCACGCATGGCTACCTTGGTGCCTTCCCACTGCTCTCCATGACCTGCTGTTCCATCATTGTCACTTTCTAGTCTCAATCAATTTTGAAGCTAACTATTTCCCCACAAAGTATCTCATTGGTATAGGCCTGCAACACAAATGGAGGGAGCCAACAGACAAAATTTAGGAGGCTGTGAATCTGTGATTAATAATTGTAAATCCATATTCAATTATTCATATACAGGAATTTAGTTGTCGGATTTGCTTTAACACATGACCCTTGAAGAAGTACCGGTGATTAGTCCTTTCATCCTCCACTAACAATAGTAGGGCAAATAGAGTAAATAGTCTAATGTTATTAAATAAAGGTATAGAAAGTAATGTAGTCATAGCAAAAGCACATACAATGGTAACAGAAGCAGTTCACGTGAACGGTTATTGTATTGTATATGAAAGTAAACCCACATTTTCTATCTTTTGAGGAAATCCACGCCCTCTCTATTTGACACAGCTGCAAATAAAGCTGGGAGTTCCACTGCCTAGTGTTGTAGCTAATCTATGTACTACTGATTGATGTAGCAACTTCTTTTCAACTTCAAAAACCCTACCGACCAGCAACTCCTCCAATCTAGAAATCTGAGCACATCTGGATAATAAAGGAAAAGAAACAGTGGAAATAATACATAAATATAACAAAATTTTGACCTAGAAACACTTAAAATGGTCACTTTGAAATATTGCCGAAGATCACAATGAGTGATCTGGTTATGTCTCAGGGCTATATATATTATATCCTTCACTCTATGTATGTCATCTTAAAAAAACTGGAAACAAAATAAAACAAATCAAGAGCACTGAACAGACAACAAAAATTGTTGGTTTATTAGGCAAAATTAAAGCTTGTCAGGGAAGATGACATACCATCAGAAATTTCAGGCCAGATCTGGTCATTCAGGAGCACGGTAATCCTGTGCAGCAGGACGCCATGATGACAGCAGATGCCTATTGGAGGAAATGGAGGAGAGCACAAAATTTTTCTTCAAGAGGTGCATGAGAAATCATCGAACTCATTTCAATGGTAGGATACTCGTGATCTGTAATAGAAACAAAGACTTTTCATTCATGGAGTAGCACCGTGATATTGCCTGGCTGGGCAAAAAGAGCAGAAGAAAAGCTTTCCTGTTAGAAGAATCACAGTATTACTCATATCACTCATTACTGCACAGAAACGCCCCTGAGAATTTGCGAAGGGACACCAACGACACCGTCTTGGCGATTGGTGAGCAGATCAAGAGTAGAATATGCCTAAAGAGAACAGCAGAATCCATCAATCGACTAAAAAGGGAAATCTTCAAATTATCAAGCAGTTTTTAATATTGGATCCAGAGATGCAAACCACAAACTATCAATAATAACTAATGAGTAGATCGAAAACAGATAAAAGGGGCACAGCCACAGCATTAACATAACAACAATATAATCAACCATACAGCATTCCTTTGCTACGCATCATATGAATTGTCTGCACATCTATGGTCGCCACCCAAAAAGCATGTAGAATTGTAAAGGAAAAGCAATGATGAAACATAACCAGTCTCCAGATCCATATGGTACCGTAGAGCATTAAGCAACTAATTCATAGAAGTCACATTACTCTTAGTTTAGTACTACCAGCATCGTCACAAAAAACACAAAATCTCTCATAAGTTGTAGCAGCAGAGCAAAACTTCCTGCGCATCAGAGGGGATACTACCTCCTAAGGCGGAGGTAGACCAGCACGAAGGCAGTAGCGGTGTGCTCGACGGTGGCAACGTTGTCCCGGGCCTGGGAGAAGAGCCCCTCCAGGCGGTGGGGCTCCGCGGCGAGAGTCTTATTCTCCCGTTCGGTAGCGGCGAACTTCTCCAGTTCTTGATGCATATTTAGCAAGCACCGTATGGCTGTTGGTTAATCTTTGAAATACATCGGGAAACAAAGAAGATAGACTGGGGGTGAGTTCCTCTCGAATCACACGGATGAGCTCAGGAGAGAACCGTCGGAAGCGAGGAGCGCACCGAGTCGGCCTCCTAGAGCTCGAAGCTCTGGAGGCAGCTCTCTGTCTCCGCCGCCGCCATGGCCGACCGAATACTCGGCGTGGCCCGACTCAATCTCGCATCCGCCGCCGCCGCCGCCGATAGATCACAGCCCCACCGTGGCCCGCCGAAACCCTAAATCCGTGGCCGGAATCACACGGGGGGGGGGGGGGGGGAGCGGCTTTACGAGCTGGAGCAGCGCGGAGTGCAGTGAGACGCCATAGGGTTTCGGCCTGTGCTCTCCCCTATCTCCCTGGGCGGCGAGGATCTGCAAGAAGAAATGCCAGACCGCAAAACTGTATATCTGAGGAGGAGAAGAGGAGGACAAGAAGAAGGAACGGGTGTTACCACCTAAATCGCACAAATCAACAGCACCAGATGATAATTCGCTCTATTATGCGATGCCAGTACAAAACACACGCACCTAAACCCTAGTTACCGCAAAAATCACATCGCGGAGGGACGAACTGCAACAAAATCATGGGGAAACCTAAGATGAGAGTAGATCAGGCGGGGCAAAGGAGAAGAAATATTACCGGCCGGGCCAACTCGTTCCGGATGGAGGCGCCCTTGACCTTGGCGCCCTGGAGTGCTTCGAGGGCTGCTCGGGCCTCCGCAGCGGAGCGGAAGAGGACGAAAGCGTAGCTGCGGGTGCCGGCGCGAGCGATGACGCAGTCGAGCGCACCGTGTGGAGTGAAGGCCGCCATCACATCGGCCCGGCGGCGGCGGCAGCGCGGGGTGGGGAGGAGGAGGCGTCAGCGGAGCGGAGGAGCGGGAGGAGGCGGCGGAGCAGAGGAGTGGGGGAGGCGGAGCGGTGGAGTGGGGGGGAGGAGGAGGCGACGGGAGCGCCGGGGGGGAGGGAGGGGAGGGGGGAGGCGCGGGGGAGGCGGAGGGAGGGGAGGCGCGGGGGAGGAGGGGGAAGGCAGGGGGAGGCGGAGGGAGCGGAGGCGTGGGGGAGGAGGGGGGAGGCGCGGGGGAGGCGGAGGGAGCGTCAGGGACGCGGGAGGGGTACTGCAGATCCATTGAAGGATGATCGTCGGATATGGTTGAGTAAAGAGAGAGAATAGAGGAGAGTTAATCTGGTGCGGACGTTTTTAGGATGGTGTAATCCTGGCCTGGGTGCATATTGTGGTGTGGACGTAGTTAAGGTCATGACTGTAGAGCAGGTAATTGTTGGGTGAATGTAGGATAATTTTAACTGGTGATTTATAGGGGTAGAGATGATGCAAATGGCAACGTGCCCCAATCGTCCCAAACTACACATATGGTCCGGAGTCGAAGAAGGCCACGCGCAAGGACGTACGGCGCTGTGCATGCAGTTGGCAAATGGCAAATCAGCTGTTTTATACTCATGATGAGAAAACAAATATCAATATCTGTCTGGCGTCCTCGAAATTTGCGACCCTGTAGCTTGCCGCTTGTCACCACTGCCACTGGCTGGTGCCTTGCGAGTTGCGACCCTGTAGCCTATCAGTAGCAGTATTCCTGTACTTTTTAATTCGCTTTTCCCCCCAATCAGGATGGAGTATGCTTGAGTTTAAAAAAAATCAGAAGTTTTGCTCTCCACTTTCAAGTGGCGTCTTTTTTTTCAACTTTTAAAAACTATTTTTTGATTTTTTATAATAACTAATTTTAAACGGAGTGTCTTTTCAAGACGGGATCTATAAATTGATTATAGTACACACTATAACGACTTCATTTATATCAGCCAAAACCACACATGAATTTCTCTTACTCTGCACCCTCTCTAACGAATAGCCTAAAACTCATTAGTCATAGCCAAGAGCCGCAGTAAAAAGAACAGACCTGTTGTTAGCACTAAGGTATGTTCTATTATCTTCTATTTTTGGTTTTTGCTTAGAGACATTAGAAACTAATATGAACACTTGACTTCTTGAATCGACTTTTTCAGCCCTCTCACTCTCGTCTCGCTTCGAGGATAAAACAGAGTCACGGATGTATCACACATCACATTCCTCTTGCACAGGCATCTCTCTCTCACTTTTTGCGCCACTCGCTTCTTTCTTTTAAAAATTATTTCTTTTGATCGTTACTATTTATTTTTAACTAAAAACCATCCGCAGAACCTAATGCAACCTCCTTGAATCTTGCAAAATCGGTGCGGACGTGCGGTGTATCTGTGTATATAGGGGAGAGAGAAGGCAGGCGATACAGCAGCGAGGAGAGACTATCGTGCAACAGAGGACCATGGGTGGGTTCTTTTGGGCTGATGGCTTATGGCTTAAATATTTGAATTCTTACTGTTCACGAGAGGTAGTACGCACAGAAAAATAGCCGCATGTGATTCTGGCTGATACAGCTGAACTCAGTACAACTTTTATTACAATCTTCCTGTTGACCCCGCTTTGAAAAATACACCATTTAAAAGTTAGTTATTGTATACACTACAAGTATAAACCGGCTGAAAGTTGACAAGAACTTAACCCATGCAAAAGGCTTCGCCGAACCAAATGGTGTGGCCGCCAACTTTATCACCTCACACCTCTCAAGTCTAAATAATACCCATAACATTCCCGGGGGATTCCCGACCAGCGAGAGGGGCCACGTCGCCCCCTGCCTCGCCCGCTGCCCTCGGTCGGCCGGCGCGTGGCCTCCGGGTTTTGCGTACGGCCGGCCGAGGCACTTTCCTCCGGTTTTGCGAAAATTACGTATAGGTCCTTTTTTCTCACGAAAAGATCCTTGCAAGTTTTTTCTTTGCAAAAAAATTTTGGATTGCGCCCGGCGGGTTTCCGAAATTACGTATAGGTCCTTATTTACTTACGTACAAGTCCTTACAAGTCCTCGATTTTTTACAAAAAAAAACCTTTGCTTTTCCCGAAATTACGTATTTGTCCTTGATTTTTTTTATGAAACTCCCTGCGAATTATCGTCTCTTTTATTTTGGTCCACACGGTAGCTAGCGCGGCGTGCGCCGCGCTTATATGCAGCTAGTTCTAGCAATAGCACCAACTCGCCAAGTATTTCTATGGGCTAGACTGGATATACAGTAACAATTTCTATGGGGCTAATCATACCTGACTTGAGCATAAACATGACTAGGATGGAATTAGGATGGGCCGGCTAAGGCTAGAATAAACACATAAAATCTCCTAATTGGATTTGGGAGAGGATGGTCCATCCTTCATGACCTCATGGGGTACACAACTGTAATGAAGCAAGCTCGATGGGTGCCTCGCCATGCTGAGGCAAGGCGGTCACCAAGCAGCTGCAGTGCGTGGCATCGATGGTCTGATCGAGTGAAGGTGTATGTAACGACCCCGTTTTTTGGGAATAGCACTGTTGTACGTCCCGCAACAACCTAGGAGTTCAGTTGCGGACAGAATAAGTATCATGCTTGCTCACGAGCATTTAAAAGCGTTAATTTGATTAAAATAAAATCTAACGGTCAACTTTAGAAACTTTAACAGGTGTCCAAGCTCAAAACTTGACTTACAATCAGAAAATCTGATGAAAACTCCCACATGAACGCTTGTATAGTCATAACCCTAACACGAAATCTTGAAGTATCTTTTCTTTTTCTGATCTCTGTTTCGGTGAAAATAAAGTAAGACTGAGTACAATCAACCATACTCAACAAGCCACATGGGAAAATGCTATATAACTACTTGTAAGTGTTAATAGTGCTAGTTTTGAGTTTTTTCGTACCTTCCCTACTTAGGGGTTCTATAGAAAGGCCTAGAGGATCTTATTTGTAAACAATTTTGAATATAAAACAAATCATATATTTCTTAAGGAATTTGGGGTTTCAACATCTTGGTTACTAAACTTCAACATTTCCAAATCATTTTCAAATCTACTTATGCCTTGCTATTGGAATTAGCCATTAAACATAGCTTCATTTACTGGAAGCACGGTGCATTCGAATACCATTTATAATTGACTCTACAGAGCTGCCCAGCTTTATCCATAAGATCTCTTAACTCGCACGACAGAGTTAAAAAATAATGTTGTTTCACTACTTATCTCTTTATATAGGTTCTATCCGGTAGATTACCAAACAAACCCGGCTTTTCGCCCATCCTGAGAGGAACCTACTGTTGTTTAGTTTGATTTTTCTCTTCCATATGAACTCTTCTTTACTGCTGTTTAATATGGTTTCCCCCTCCCATACGAACTCTTCGTTACTATTGTTCAGTATGGTTTTCCCCCTCTCATACCAACTCTTCTTTACCTTCATTCAGTATGGTTCTTTTCCAGTTGTAGGACATAGCTAATTATCACGTCATTCTAAGCATTTATTTTTAAGCAAATAACATTGTGTAAATAACAGTGATAAAAATATTGTAAATAGATAATTAAAACAATGTAGGTTCAACATGATTAAAAACATGTGACTTGCTTCCTTTTATGATATCTTCGGTCTTTCCTTTTTAGGCTTTCGGGGTTGCTAATTCAATTGCGCTTATAGTTCTTCTGTTGACCAACTCACTGGATCTGAATAGTAACGTGGAAAATGAATGCAAATAAGTTCCTACTTTGCAGAATGCAAACTGGGAACAAAAACCCAAATAAATAACAAAAAAGATACAAAGAAAATAAGTTAGGACAATCATGGTTTAGAGGATGCTTGGTTTGGTTGAACGGAGTTAGGATTAGGTTAGATGGGTTCAAGATGATTGAAATGGCTATATATATAAATATGTGTGTGTGTGCGTTATTGGATTTTTGATGAATAGTAACTATCAGCACAGTATTGGATATGGAGTCGGGATAGCATATGGTTGGCTAGGGTTCATCGAAGCAATCCAGGCTAGACAAAATTGAAAATAGACTTCACGGATCAAAATGGTCAAGATACGTATATGTACGTCTAATTGGCATTGATGAATAGTAGAGGCTTGAACCTTATTGGATTTAGGGTTTTAAATGGTGTTTAGGTGGTCTAGTATCAGAGTTTATTTTAACTAAACAGAGCTAAGAATAGTGTAGGCGGACTCAAACTGAATGAAATGGGTATATTTTGTATTTTGGGTACAAATGAATGGTAACTGATGGCTACTATCTATTGCGGGTACGGTACTGTTCATATCGGGTTTTTACTATTCATCTGGTTCGAGTGCTACAAGTACAGAAGTAGGTGAACAGTGATGAACAGTGTTTGGCCCGACTCGACACTTTGTCTTCTTCCTCCAGCGACGCTACAGTAAACCAAAAACAGGAAAGAGAAAAACGGGCATTTCTTGAGCTGTTGAGCTTTGAAAAGAAATACGAGGATATGGGTGGACTCCTAGGGACGAGAGGGTTCCATTTTAGGGCTTGCCTTGTCTTGAAAGGCTCTGTAGAAGGTCAACGTCGGAGAAGAACTTGCGATGGATTTCTATGGCTTATGAGCTACAGAGAGGCTCATCCTTGAAATTAGCTGCTATTTAACGATCTTGGGGTGATCAGGGTGGCTTGGGTGGCAGTGGTTTGGGTTGCGGGGATCTGTAGTGGGCTGCCCATGGTGAAGGGGTGTGGCCGGGCGGTGGTGCTAGCCGCCAGTGAAGGAGGAGGTAAGGGAAGTTAAGGTGGTGCTTCGGTGGGGTTTCTAAGGTCACGAGGATGCTACAGGAGCAAGCGATTGAATTGAAATGGATGGATTAGCAAGAATTGAAATTTGGGCTTACTTGGGGTTTTTCGGTGGCGACGGTGACACGACGACCGGCGAGAGGACATGGGGGCGTCTGGGGCTTACATGGGTGCCTATGCAACTCAATGAAGGGTTCGGGCATTTTATAGACGGGCTATGGCGGTTCAGAGCAGTGGCCTTGCCATTCGGTTGTTGGCGCATGGCCGAGGTGGGAGGGCGTGAGAGCTTTTGGCCATGTTCGGTGGCTGTAGAGGAGAAGTAGGTGGTGAGGTGGCGCCTCAAGCCAAGTGTTTTCTCGGGCAAGGGATTGCGGCGGTCAAGGACGCTAGGCGTGGCTTGTCGGCCGTGAGATGAGGATGGCGGTGGCGGGAGGCTTGGTCCAAGTTGCTTATGTGAATGTCAAGATGCATTAAATGCTTTGTCACTGGTGTAGCAGTCAAGGTACGGAGGGATGACTCGAGCGTGGCGGTGGTGACCAAAGGTTGCAGCTACAAATCATATTCTACGGTTTTGTCAGTTCGTGAACAGTGGTTATGGCGGGAACAGGGAGGCACCAATGGCGATGGAAGCATGGACCAATAGGGGAAAGTGCCAAGGATTGGGAGGCAGAGCCAAATTGGGTGAAGATTCAAGTGAAACCAAGGCTTAAAAAAGTTCAAATTCCTTTTGAATTTTTTGGGTTGTTTCAGTGTACCATATTAGTAGTAAATGGTTTGTACTTTGTACAAGCATAGCTTCTGACCATGTTTGTAATCCGCAGCTTACATCACCTATCTTCTGAAAAGCTGTTTGTGGATGTCTGGATGATGTGCACTGTATTTCCGAGGCTGGTTTATGTAAATATTGCTTGTCTGCTTATACAATTGGACCAAGTTCTGCAGAAATGTCGAGGACTAGAGGTGATTTCACCGCAAGTTCAGCAAGTTAAGAGCTGGCATAGTCCTTTTTCCTCTTCCTACTACATTTCTTGTTCATGATTTGTCTTAGAATTTCTTGTTCGTTTATCCCCTGGAAGAAACAACGAAAAAAGAAGCTTGTGCGACACCTGAGCATGTTCTTGAAGAAAAAGGAAGTCCTAATTCGAATGTTCCCTGACTAGAGTTTAGACTTTAGGCACAACAGTGTCATGTAATCAGGTGGTTGAAAACCCGTAAGAACGACGAGTCTGTACTGAAGAAAGCACGGTAGAAACTTGAAAAGTAGCTATCAAGTACAGAATGTCCATTGGGGGCCCCTACGAAAGAACTACAGGAATTCAGCCATCTCTACAGGCTTTTTCTACGATGGAGGATGTCGCGTGTTGCACAGATTCTTCTGTAGCCCCCTAAGTTAAGACCATGATGTTGTCCTACATATTGTTTGTGCTTCCTTTGACATGAAAACCAGTCTCGGAAGTGTACTTAGGGTCTGTTCTTTTCGACTACGGCTTATGACTTTTGGCTAAATTTTTTGAATTTTGGCTGTTTACGGTACAGATTACGGATAGACATATACTCACTTGCGATTTTGGATAGTATATATGTTGGGCTTTTAACATGTAGATTGTAACTTGTAGACCTCGTCTTAAGAAAATACTCCGTTTGAAAGTTAGCTACTGTAACAAAAGTTAAAAGTCGTCAGCTTTTACCTTAAAGAACAGGTTAAACTAAAGGGCACACGTGAGGAAAGACTTCTCTAATCTCCAATCATAGCCAGGGACATATGCACGCCCCGGTACAGATCCTGTGCAACCTCCACTTAAGGCTCCGTTTGGAACACTATTTTCCCGGTGAATTTCTCACGCTCCAAACAGGTCTAAAACGTGGTATTACATACTCTAGGTTAATTACAGTGTACAGAAAGCTGGTGTTGTTAGCATCGTATAGTTACGATCATGTAATCACGATCCAACGTATTCTGTCTCATTCTTCGACTGATTGAGCGACTCGGATCTCGCCGTCATTGTTCAAGAGAACGAGTTCTCACTTCTCGCCTGACGCGCTCTCGATCAGTCGATCAACCTATACTGTACTCGTTAGCGAATCCAGTATGGCGACGCCTCTTGTTTCTGATGTTTGTCTCACTCGGCACCATCATCATTCCTGGAAAGGAAATAAAAGAGAAGAGCTGGAAAAAGGCAAGAACATAAATAAGTTTAGCTTTGAGGCAGTCGCCCAGGCTTTGCGACTTACATACCGGCCCATCCCTCGCTATATAGTTATTGTAATCAGACAAACGCTACGGAACGTGTAGTAAGAAACAGTGGAGATGAGCCAAGCCAAGAAAGGCTTTTATAACACCACGAGAGCAGTCACAGAAGAAACCCTAGCAGCAAAGAACATGAAATTTATCGGCAAAATGTGGCCATCTTCCAAGGATAGCTAATCTACTCCTGTACGAAAAACATGCAAATTTTTGTTGCATATAACCATGTAGTACTATAGTCTCTTCTTTTCAGCTTCTAAAATATATTTTTTAGTTTTTCTATAGTAACTAATTTTTTTAAAAAATATTTTTAAGATAAAATTGATAAATTAATTGTAGTATAAAACTGTAACGAGAAGGTCCTTACCAAAACAAGAGCTGAAACAAAGGAGTTATTAGCAATTAAGAAAGGCACCAAGTCAAACTCATAGTGATGAGATCATTGAACAAATCTTCGCCTAGTAATAAGGCCACACATATACAGGGTACAAACTAGCTTGACCAGTACTCCAGTACCTCTTTTATATTAAATGGAGATAACTCCACTCTGTACCCGACGATGAGATCGTCAGAGGAAGCAACTAAAGACAACCAGTCCTACCATACACTAATATATAGGACCGTGAAAATAAATTTTTTTTCTGAAGGGTACATGAAAATAATTGTTTTCTGTTTCTGCGTAATCAAAACGTGGACTATATACCATGGTACGTAGAGCCTAATAAATTGATAGTGGCACCATGTGATGAGAAGGTATAAGCCCAGGTATTATGCTCGGAAATTAGCTCTCTTGTCGGCGACTGTCAGTAGTAATGCAGTATGAAGTACTGTATTTCATACTTAACTGTTTCTTTCCGGACCACTGTGTTTCCAGAATGTACTTTGTACAACACCAACGCGTACGTGGTATTTTGTGCAGAGAAATGCAAGTGGATTTCGGGGTAGCAAGTAGGAATTTCAGAGGAATTTTGGACAGTGCCTTTGTATTCCCTGAAAGAAAGACAAGCCACCTTGTTCCAACCTGCGGCTGTGGCTCGGCTATTGATATGACAGAGAATGGCCAATTACTGATCTACACTATGTACATGCGTGCATGATTTCAGTGCTATATACCTAGCGTACGGCAGCTACATACATAGTCCACTTGGGGAGAACGGGTCTGTTTTTTTAGGCTTTTCAAATTGATTTTTGGTTTCTGTTATAGTACCTAACTTTTAAACGAAGTATTTTCTTAAAATAGGGTTTACAAGTTAAACGATCTACACGTTAAAAGCCCAACATCTGCACCAGCCAAAATCACAAGTGAGTATCTGTCTCTCCGTAATCTATACTATAAACAACCAAAATTCAAAAATTTCAGTCAAAAGCCATAAGTTACAGCCGAAAAAAACAGGCAACAACACACACTACTACGTCAACCAGTGGTGAGTACTGAGTACTCTCCATTGCTAGTATACTGCGGCCTATCTGTACCTAAAGTCTGAAAAAGGGCAAAGCGTTCTCACCCCGTTAGGGGCCGCTATCCGTGTTAATATATCTGAGAATAGCCCTCAGCGTGGCGTATACATCAGGGAGATTACACATGAGCAAAACAAGGAAACGAACTGATCTGATTGCTAGTTACGATATATACTTTATCTCTTTCTAAAACTAACCTTATCTCTAATACTCCCCCTCAATCACAACTTATCAAGATTGAGATTGAACCTGAACTTTTGCATTTGGCGCACTGACAAGGGTTTCGTGAACCCGTCGGCAACTTGATCTCCAGTTGGCACAAACCGAATTTCTAATTGTTTCCTTGCCACCCTTTCTCTTACAAAATGATAATCAATCTCTATGTGTTTTGTCCTTGCATGAAAGATTGGATTTACTGACAAATATGTTGCACCCAGGTTGTCACACCATAATTGAGCTACTTGTGGTACCTGTATGTGCAGCTCTTTCAACAGAGATTGAACCCATATTACTTCAGCTGTTGCATTAGCTAAAGCTTTATACTCAGACTCTGTACTTGAGCGTGACACTGTTGCTTGTTTTCTTGCACTCCATGATACCAAATTAGACCCCAAAAACACAGCAAAACCACCGGTTGACCTCCTATCATCAGGACTCCCTGCCCAATCAGCATCAGAAAATGCACTCACTCTTGTTGACTGAGATTTCCCAATTTTCAGACCAAGACTGGTTGTTGACTGTATGTATCTCAGAATTCTTTTTACTGCTGTCCAATGCTCAGTTGTAGGTGAATGCAAAAACTGACATACCTTGTTGACAGAGAAAGCAATGTCGGGTCTAGTAAGAGTAAGATATTGTAGAGCTCCCACTATACTCCTGTATTGTGTTGAATCCTCAGGCCCTAAAGGATTACCTTCATGAGCTGATAATTTTTCTGAGATAGATAAAGGAGTGCCAACATGCTTGCAGTTTGCCATCCCAACTCTTTTAAGCAGATCTGTTGCATATTTCTCTTGAGTAAGGAGAATACCTTCCTTCACTTGATTCACTTCTATACCAAGGAAATAATGCAGTTCTCCCAGATCCTTGAGGGCAAACTCCTGATTAAGATCTTTGAGCAAAGCTGTAGTGGCCTCCTGTGTAGAACTAGCGACAATAATATCATCTACATAAATGAGAATAAAGATAACCGTGTTGCCCTTATTATAAAAGAACAATGATGTGTCTGCCTTTGAAGCTACAAACCCGAGGTCACATAGCTTTTTACTCAAGCGGGAATACCATGCTCTCGGAGCTTGTTTAAGGCCATAAAGTGACTTGTCCAGTTTACAAACAAAATCAGGCTTATCTTTATCCTCGTACCCAGGAGGTTGTCTCATATACACCTCTTCCTCCAGAACACCATGAAGAAACGCGTTCTGTACATCCAGTTGTCTTAGACTCCATCCCCTGGAGATAGCAAGAGACAAAATAATTCTGATAGTCGCAGCCTTTACCACAGGACTAAAGGTGTCCTCATAATCTATGCCATACCTTTGCTTGAACCCTTTTGCAACTAGACGAGCTTTGTATCGATCTAAGCTACCATCAGATTTCCTCTTGATCTTATACACCCATTTGCAATCTATGATATTTCTCCCTTTCTTAGGTGGAACAAGATGCCAGGTGTTATTGTGCATCAAGGCTTTATATTCAAGGTCCATAGCATGTTTCCACTCTTTGTGCACTAAAGCTTCTTCTAGATGTTGAGGTTCACCAGTAGCTGTGAAGTGAGATTGTTTATCATATCGAATGGTACCATCAGAGTATACCTTTTCCTTGCGGATGCCACTTTGTAGCCGGGTATGAGGCCTTGTGGAGGAAGCTGGCGCAGTCACATGCGATCCGGTTGGTGGCAGTGGTGATGGTACCTCGGACTCCCCCGCAGCACCACTGTCAAAGATGGCGGGAAGCTCCTCGGACGTGCCAAGCAACGGTTGGTAGTCGATGGAAGGCGACGAAGAGTGGAGAACACCGGCGCTGGCACTGTCACCATCATGAGGAGATCCTGAAGCAGAAGCAACAGGAGTGGACGAGGAATCCGGCTCAGAGGGTGCGCTGGCGTTCTCTGTCACCGCATCAACAATTGCTACGGGCACCTGGGAATGTCCTGCTAATTGCTCATCAACAACATTAGTTCCATCAAGGTTAGGACTATTAGTCACAGGATTAAGCACATGAGCACCCCCAAAATAATTATCAGAATTCAGAAGAATCATCTCAGACCGGAGACGTGCACCGGCGTTGGAGTGCAATTTTTCAAAGGGAAAAATTGTTTCATCAAATACGACATCACGAGATATATAGACACGGCCGGTAGAGATGTCAAGGCATTTGAATCCCTTGTGAATATTACTATATCCAATGAAAGCACATTGTTTAGAGCGAAATTGAAGCTTTCGAGTATTATATGGTCTAAGGTTAGGCCAACAAGCACACCCAAAAGTGCGCAAGGAAGGATAAGCGGGTTTTTGATGGAAGAGACGCTCCAAAGGAGTAGAATACTCAATAACTTTGCTTGGGGTGCGATTGATGAGATAAGTGGCAGTGAGAAAAGCTTCATCCCAGAATTTTAGAGGCATAGATGCATGAGCAAGAAGGGATAGACCAACTTCTACAATGTGTCTATGCTTTCGTTCTGCAGCACCATTTTGTTGATGGGTATGAGGACACGAAACACGATGTGTGATGCCTATCTTAGAGAAAAAGGAGTGTAATTTTTCATATTCACCACCCCAATCGGTTTGCATGGCTATAATTTTCCTATTGAGCAATCTTTCAACAAGATTTTGGAAATCATTGAAGATCTGAAACACATCGGATTTAAATTTAAGGAGATAAATCCAAGTGAATTTGCTGAAATCATCAATAAAACTGACATAGTACTTTTTGCCTCCAACTGAGTCGGGTGCAGGACCCCAAACATCAGAATGAACAAGTTCTAAGGGAAATTTGGACACACTGGAAGACTTAGCAAAGGGTAACTGATGGCTCTTGGCCATTTGACAAGCATCACAAACTGCATGACTTACAGACTCTGCCAAACATGGCAAATTATTTGTGCTAACAACTTTTTGAACAATAGCTAAAGAAGGATGACCTAGCCGACTGTGCCATCTCTCAAGAGAAGGCCTGATAACTCCAAAGGCTTGTTTTGATGTAGATTCCAAGGGATAGAGGCCATTGCGACATCGTCCTTTAAGCAGGATATTCTTCGTTTGCCGATCCTTTATAAAGAAAAGATTCGGGTAAACTTCTAGATAGGCAAAATTATCATATATGAAACGACGGACAGAAATAAGATTTTTCATGGCCTTTGGAGCATATAGAACATCATTTAGATGTAGATCACGACTAGGGGTGCATATAGTGCTATGTCCAATGTGACTAATGTCCATACCTGATCCGCTTGCCGTATGAATCTGATCCTTTCCAGTGTATTTCTCACGGGTGGTCAACTTGTCCAATTCGCTGGTGATGTGATCGGTCGCACCGGTATCTAAGTACCAGTTGGTATCGACTCCATAGGCATGGGTGGCAGCAGCAGCATTCTTGGCGTCGGGAGCAACGAAGTCTTCATCGAACCTGTGCCAACAATCAACAACAATATGTCCGGTCTTACCACAGAGCTGGCACATGGGCCGCTTGCCTCCATTCTGATTTCCGCGACCTCCTCCAGAGCTATTGCCGCCGTCACGGCCACGGCCGCGTCCGCGGCCACGACCTCCTCCACCGCGGGTTGGAGGTCCACGACCACCACGGCGTGCAATGTTCGCCTGGTATCCTGCCTGGCGCATGTTGTGACGGTTCTCAAAACTGAGGAGTTGAGAATATAATTCCGCCACTGTCACCGGTTCCGATCTACTAACAATAGATGTCACCACTGGCTCGTAGTTTTCGTCGAGACCGGCAAGGATGTAGCCGACCATATCTTCATCGTCCATCGGTCTTCCGGCGGCTGCCATCTCATCTCCAAGTGACTTCATCTTGGTCATGTACTCGGCAACGCTCATGTTGCCCTTTGCAGTGGTTGCAAGCGCAATACGCGTGTTCACGGATCTTGCACGCGTTTGCGCAGAGAACATCTCGTTGATTGCTTTCCAGACTTGTGCAGCGGTGTTCATGTTCACCACTTGCGTAAGAACTTCCTTGGACACTGTCGAGAGGAGGAAGCCGAGTAGTTGTTGATCTGCAACAATCCACTCGTCATACGCCAGGTTGGCTATCTTGACAACCTTGTCGCCGTCTTTAGTGTCGATCAGCGGCTCGGGAGCCATCGTCGCACCAGTGAGGTAGCCCTCCATCCGAGCTCCCCGAACAGCAGGAAGGATCTGTGCCTTCCACAGAAGAAAATTGGTCTTCATCAACTTCTCAGTGACGACCTGACCGAAGAACGGATTGGTGGCGGCGACTCCAGTAGAGGAATTCGCCATGGCTTGCTTCAGATGCGATCTGGATGTTTGTGGAGGAAAGGCTCTGATACCATGAAAAAGGGCAAAGCGTTCTCACCCCGTTAGGGGCCGCTATCCGTGTTAATATATCTGAGAATAGCCCTCAGCGTGGCGTATACATCAGGGAGATTACACATGAGCAAAACAAGGAAACGAACTGATCTGATTGCTAGTTACGATATATACTTTATCTCTTTCTAAAACTAACCTTATCTCTAATAAAGTCTAGAGAGAGAAATCCGCGTTGAGCCAGAGATCCAGGCGCTGCAAGGTCAGTCTGAGTCGGTATAGTAGAATGGAGCGAGCCGAGCTGAGCTGAAGGATGGGCACATCCACGAGGAAAGGTGGAGAATAATAGTCACTTGTCATGGTGTGCACGATGCATTGCGCCTCTCTCACCGCGCCGGTGAGCACGAAGGCAGGCAGGCAAGCGCGCGCGGCCCATCCCATCCCATGCACGAGAGTGGGCTGCACCCCGTGCTCTTTACCTTCAGCACCGGCGCCGGTGATTAGAAGTGTAAACTGATAAGATAGTTTTTGATTGATTTGGATAATTTTTTAATATGGATTATATTGGTTCGAATGTTTGTTAGATAGTATTGGATCATAAACGAATATAGATCTTTTCTATCAAAAATAAATACGTATACGATAGTTCACTATCCGTCAAATACGAATACGAATCTAGACTATCTAGTGGTTAAGAAGTTTGAATATCCGATGTTTTATAGCCTCAAATTGAGTTTGCCCACTGGTTCAACTGTGGCCAATCCAGATCTAATCCCCTACAACCGATCTAAAGCAGAGCTTCCACCCGCCACCTCCCCTCCCCTCCACTTTCTGCTTGGCCGCGCCGCCTTGCCCTCCACCGTCACCCGTTCGGTCATTTCGCTCGCCAGCGCCACCCTGCCCTCCGTCGCCCTGTCCGATTGTCCCACCTACGTCTACCCTTCTCCGCCCACGTACATCCCAGTCCTGCTCATTGCCGTCCTACACTCCTCCGCCCCGTCCGGTCCTCTCCGTCGGCTACCCTCTGCCCCATCCGGTCGTTTCCACCAACCGCCCTCCTCCCTCGTGCGCTCCACTGATAGTCCCTCTCACTGGAGCCGCCTTGCCCTCCTCCGCCCTATCCAGTTGTCCTGCTGAGTGCTGACGCCGCCCTCCACCCCCGTCCACCTCAACTTCCTATGGCTGGCCCTCAACTTCTACCTCACGCGTGGACTCGGTATCAGCCTCACTGCATTCTAGCTTGTGCAGAATGTTGGAAACATCCCACTCATCGCAACGCTGTTCTTCGGCGTCCTCTCCGACGCCATGCACATTAGCCACGTGCACCACCTCACCTACATCTCCATCAACCATCGATGGTAATTAACCATTATACCCATCTTGCTTTTATTCATTCGTTAGTACGGATATTCCTTTTATTTTTTCTTCTTTTCTTTTGCAAATAAACTGGTTATGTGTTTTCGTTGATTTCGGACGTACAATTTAACAAGGTTTCATATTCCAATAAAATATTTATTTGTTTCTATTCGTATTCGTTTCGTATCTGTATTCAATATTATTTATATTATATCTAAAATATCTATATTCATATCTATATTCGTGAGAAAAATATATAAATAAATATAACATTATCCGACCCTATTCAATCCGGCTTCGCCCGTACCGGTGCTCTCGTTCATAAACTCATCGCACTCCAACCAGGCCCATCTCTCCCTCACACACACACAAGTGAGAGCTGAGAAGTGTGTGAGACTGCAGCAGGGAAGGGACGCTCATCAATGTTGTTGGGTGCGGCGTACCTGCGTCGAGACTCAAGAGGGATGGGGCTGTGCAGCCTTTCTTTTACTACAAACTGTGAAAAATCCTAGGACCCTTCCTGAGAGCGGCCTCCTCATCTCCTCTCTTACCCTTGCTCCATTGTTACTAGCTCCTCCTCCTGCTTAGTCAAGCAGCCATCCTGCTCTGTGGCGAGTGCTATTTAGCCCCAGAAACTTGACCGCTTCTCCCGTGCGCTCGCCGAGAACGTAGTTACTGCTACTACTAGTGGTGGTCAGTGGTCACCAGGAGCAGCGGCGCAGGCAGGCGCGCGGCGCTGTTAAAACTCGGAGGCAGCCCCCCAACTCTTTGAATAGTCCCTTTGTTTCACCTGTGTCTCACCTCACTCCCTCCCTAGCTCCCCACCAACCAAACTCGAGAGCGCGCGCGCGCTGCCAACGAAGCTCGCCCCACTGAGCTCCGCGCCCATGAGGAGGCGGCGGTGGGCACAAGCCGCCGCCCTGTGCCTCGCCATTGCCGTGCTGCAGCTCGCCGTCGACAGCGCGGCCGCCGTGAAGCCGCTGTCCAAGCTTGCGCATGGTCACGCTCACAGCGGGTTGCCGGCGTCGTCGGCCTCGGTGCCCTTACATCACGCTGTGGCCAAGGCCAGAGATGTTGGCCGCGCGGCTGCCTTCGACGCAGGCGCCCGGTGCAAGGGCCGTAAGCAGAAGACCGCCGGCGGCCGCGGCACTGCATGCGCCGATGACGACGACGACAAGCGTGCCGTGCCGACGGGCCCGAACCCGCTGCACAACTGATGATCGCGCGAGGAGCGCGTCATCTTGGCCATGAAGAAGAGGAGCAAAACCGAATGCGGCAAATGCACCGGAAGAACAAGCAGATACAGCACAGCCAGTGAGCTGAAGTCGTAGTAGTCAATCTCTTGTTGCATAGTCAGTTCTTCTGCTTGGTGCTCATCTCCTCTGTTCATCATGGACTAGATAGTTAGTTAGCTAGCTAGTAGCACATTTTTTTTGGATGTTTAGTTCCTATAATCCTACCTGCTTCTTTCTTGTTTGGGCTTTTGTCTGCCAGTACTCGGTGTATATTCTGCCTAGCTGTGTTGTTTTGTTGTATCAGAAACAAGAATTGTCCGGGTCAGCTCTCCCTTGGATTTCCTCCGTGGGGTGTTTGTTTTGAGTCTAGAAGTGGAAGATTCTTCTGTTCATCATATATGAGTTGCTTCTTTCCACCTCAAAAGAATCACAAGACATGATCTCCTGCGAAGTAAAAGATTTTGTGTGTATCTTTCCGTGTAGAAAGCTGCAAGTATTTCTGTGTCACCATGACAGAATGGCTCTAGTTAAGATCCCCACTGAGCATAATATGGCTCTTTTAATTACTAGCTACTCAGATACACTGTTCCAACCCATCAACAGCTCTCTTCGAATCAGCATGTATGAATGCTCCTGTACTCTTGTTGCCTGTCCTTGCTCTTAATTAGCATAGGCATTTGATGCTTGAATTGATGGCAAGTCCCTGCATCGACTCAAAAATCAGTACTACCAGCAACGTACAATTGTGCATAATAAAGATGGCCACCAAATGTGAAGTAGTACCGTGGTAGTATACCTCTGAAGATATGATCCCAGGGAGAAGGCAGTGGCGGTATATGGTGACTATTCCTAGGCGCAATGGGTAGGACCTGTGCTCCATGGATTGTTCCTCGCCCAGAGCCCTTTTCCAGCTCTCGAAATTTGTTCAGGAGACAGTGGTCCAGCCATCTCCAATCCCTTTGGTTTTTTGGCAATTGTTCTTGAACCTTTCTGTGGCTGGCAGGGGATTAAAAAAAGCTAAAACAAAAGCTGTTCGATTCATATCTTGGTCTATATATGGTAGGAGTAAAGGCTTCCGCTCCTGGGCCGCAACTGGTTCCTGTCCTCAGGAAGGCCGGGAAGGAAATGGCATGTGAACTTTGTAACCATCCAAAAGCGTGTACCAGCAACAGCTATCAATTCATCCGGTGTTCATTGATCGGCTGCTGGAGATTGGGTGGTCCACTGTCCTGATAGAGTTGAAGATACGTGTATGCGAAATGCAGACAAGCAATGTGTAGGAGTACCAGTATCATACCCTGATAATATCAGCAGAAACAACCCACCCAATGCAATGTAACAAATGCGACACATCGATAGTATCCGCTAATAGCACGCTTAATGTGCTCTGTTGTAACAGGTTTTTGCGACCACAACGTAATGAATAAGTTGCTACTGCATAGAAGCCATTACACCAATCCAAAGTTATACTACCACCCCGGGAGTACATAAGGAGTGGAGCACGATTAGCAAGGCAGGAAACCATCAAATGGAGCACAAGCTCGGTATGGGCTTAAAGTCAACCACCATCACTGGTTATTAGGTAGAGAATAGCTGAACATTTACACCTTTCTTATTAGGAGAAACAGCCTTTGATCCAGCTCGAAGCTAGCAGCATTGGAAGGATCACCCTTGAGCATCATCAGGAGGCCACCAAAAGATGCATAAATCTCCCTGGAAAGAGAAAGAGGGGGTCGTTCATTAGAATAGTAGCACAAAAGTGAATTGGTCAAATCACACGATTAAGGGTAACTGTAGGATAACACAAGCGTAGTAACCAGCAGGTACACAGTGCAGATATACAAATAGGCATGGAGAAAAAAAATGTTCTTTGAAAGTTATCGGTGCTTACATTGTACAGTTTAATGCACATAACTCAGCTACGCAATTAATGAAGTGAATGAAGCACCTGAGCAGTTTCAGAAAACAAAAATACCTCAAGTTCTTTAGCTTGTGGATTTTAACCTTGTCTGACATACTTATGGCTAAAAAAGGAGAAAAGATCCTAACATAATTTCAAAGTAAGCAAAACCTTTAGCGCACGATGCTCCTACACCAAATCAGTCTGAGCCAGTCGCTTCAACTAATTTTGCTTCTTTTCTTTGGAAAAACTGTTATGCTGTTGCAAATATATTCCATATATTTCGTCCTAAGTCCAAACAATGGACGACTATACACAAAAAATATCAAATATGTAAAACCAAACCCATCAATCAGCCTTTCAACAGATGGAGCTGAGTCCTTTGTATGAATTGCTCCTAGAGGCCCACATGGCCAGAGCCATGGCAATATTTCCTCTAGAAGAACATCTGCTTCTAGATAAAGCACTCAAAGCAGGCACCATCTATATTTATAATATAGTTTATGTTGGACCATAAAAGCATTAGGTTAATCAATACAACAACCTTGACACGCTCAAATTAAGTAAAAACCCAGCACTAGAAATTCTTCATCAGCAATATGCAGGTAAGAAGCAGTCTCAAGCTAAATCACATATTATACAGCACATATCCTGCGATTAAGCCCTACTAGGTTCTGCAGTTCTGCTAAAAAAAAGTCCTACTAGATCAAAAACCCATACAATTTCACTAATCTAAAGGCCATACACTTTAGCAGCTTGACCACTGGAACTGTCTTCTGAGATCTTGTAAAACTTTCCATGCATGACATAGTCATATTTGTCAGCAAGTGTTTTTCTACCAGCCTGAAAGAAAGAAATGATATAATGTTAGCTTCCTGTACGATGTTTTATCCCATAAAAATGTTCCTCAACGAATATAAGTCCAAGTTAAACAAAAACAACATTTAGGCACCTATAACACATTCTGAGCTAGATTTCCATAATTCAATTGGCACTTTATTCCAAGATCAGCTTGCAAGATGAATAGGTCTCATCACCTGTGTGTAGTAGCCAGTGTCGGGAGCTCCATCCAGATTCAGCGTAGGAGCTAGAACCATGGTGAATTTGTCACCAGCATGCATTGGATAGACCTCAGTAGCGACATCTAATTGCATGTACATATCAAACTGCTCGCTACGAGCTTCAATGCGAGTAACTGTACATCAATATGGAAAGGACAACATTACTTCAATAAACATCTGCAGTAACATTAAGCACACAGTTGTAAAGATATGGTAAGCACTCCAAGATCTAAACAATGGAGGGGGAACGGGAAAGTGGCTAGGTTTACTAAACCATTGCTAACAACACTCCAAGAGACAGATTGTCATAATTTCGGCACAGCAAACCACGTGAAGAACTCACAATTCATTCTGTGAGACAGCCGGAGAAAATTACCTTTGTCGAACTTCTTCCCATCAGGATCGAGCCTGGTCACAATAAAGATATCCTCGAAGAGATGCTCAACCATTTTTTCCTGCCCAAGATGGAGAGCAAGCATTTCACTCTTACAATGCTAAAGCAAGAAACTTGCCAACAGCGCACAGCAATCCCACCGATTTTGGGTGAAAAAAAAAACCGAAACAAGTGCCCCCCTGATTTAACCAACAAACAGCTCAGCCCTAAAAAAGAGCAACAAATAAGCGAGCTAAAGCACAGGAGCCTGTGAACTCCAGTGTTATCAATCAAAGCTGCGAGTAATGATTACATGGATGCTTTCAAGAACCGGTGGAATCAGATGGATTTCTGAACAAATAGGGGAAAGTAAGTTGGATTAGGGCTTGCCAAGACGGATGGGATGACCGACCCGAAAGGAGGAAGATGAGCGAAGTGGACGTCGGAGGATATAGCGTCTTGTTTCGGGGGGCTCGGCCTCGACGGCGGTCGCCGGAAGGAGAAGGGCGGCCCGGCGGCGGACTGGCAGTCTCGGTCGCGAGGGGAAAGCAGGCAGAATCGCACCGAGTTGGGAATGGAAGGGTTTTACAAGGGGAACTTGATCATATACCCTCCCGTTTTTTTGCAAATCTAGGATTTACCCTCCCGCCTCAATGACATGTGGGGTCATCGTAAGTCACTGACATGTAGGCCAGGAGGGTAAATCCTGAATTCTCATCTATGAGGAGGGTATATGATGAATAAATCCGTTTTACAATGGGGTGTGTGGCAGTGGGATCGGGCCCACACGGCAGTGACGGAAGAACGGGCCCACGAGGCAGCGAAGCATGTGTGAGTTCTCGGTATGATCGAGTATTGTGTAGTTGTGTTAAATGCTTGATGTGTTCAAGTATTGTGTAGTCGTATCAAGTACTTAGTGTGTTTGAGTACTCTGTAGTCGTGTGCCGAGTACTTTGTCTCCGAGTACAAGTCGAAGACCTAGAGTCGGAGACTTCGGAGTCAAATCGGTTGTAGCAGTTGCAGTCGTAAGTCGAGCTGCGTAGTTGTCGTAGTCGTGTGTCGATGCAGTTAATACTCAGAGGAGTACTATAGCAGTAGTCGTAGCTATATTGATCATAGATACAGTAGTCATAACTAAAGTGGTCGTCGCAAAAGTAGTCATAGCCACATGGCCATAGTTATAGGAGTCATAGCAGTAGTCGAAGCTACAGTGGACCGGTCGATACTCGGAAGACCTGTGTGATCGGAGAAGTGGTTGAAGAGCCATGGTCGACAGCTGTGGTCGGTGAAGCGGTCGAAGGGAAGCCATGGTTGAAGATACAGTTGAAGTAATGTGGTCTATAAGTTGTGGTCAGTGAAGCAGTCGGATTGCCATGGTCGACAAGACGTGGTCGAAAAGCCGTGCTAGAGCAGCCATGGTCGAAGTAGCGTGGTCGAACAACTATGGTCAAAGGACTTGAAGCAGGACTCGAGGATGGTCAGGTCTATATGCGGTTGTAGACTTGGTCAGGTAGCAGTATGTCTGCACGTACCAGTCGTGTCCACTAAACTGAGTGAGTTGGTTAGTGGAGTGAGTCTTTCGGGTAATGCATAGTGTGTGATCGTGGGGATTGTGGTTGAAAGACTTAGGAGTTTTTGTTAGTCTGTGTTGTGTGTAAACTGAGACTAAATACAACGGAAAAAAAAGAAAAGCTGCATGATATTACGTAGCGGAAAAACTCTAGTGTGTCTTGAGTTGATTGAGAAGTATTTGTGTGTGTTACGACCACCAAGTGTGTGCGTTTTGATCCGTTGTTGGGCCAACACAGCACCGGGTCCAGCTACTCCGGGTGGTTGGTCGTGAAGACCATCAGGCGCTCACCGACGTAGGACGACCAGAGCCCATCCACAAAGTTGAGCACCCAGGAGAGGCTTATCGATTCCTACGCTGCCACCGCCATGGCTGTAGCAGCCGTTGGGGATAGCACCGCTAGCAACACCTTCTCTTCATCGCTGGTGTTGGCGCTGCTATTCTTCTTACGGTCAGAGAGGTCCAGGGAGCAGTTGATGTCCTCCACGACATCGACCGACTTGGGTGTGGTGGACACGAGTAGGTGCCGGAGGTAGGAGTTGGTGGACACCGTCGTGAGCTCCAGGTTGTAGACGTCAAACTCAAGGATGTTTGCATTGGCAGCGATAAGCTGGTCTTGCCGGTGCCAGGAGGGCCATGGAGCAGGTAACTGCGCTTCCACGCATGGCCGACGCGTGCGTAGTGCTCCTACCGTGCTGAGAAGCGGAGCAGGTCCGCGTGGATCTCCTCGCGGAGTGTCGGGTCGATGGTGAGCGTGTTGAATGTGGAGGGGTGGGAGAAGGCATGCGAGGTCGAGAGGCGGTGGTGGTCGTCGATGGGGGCAATCGCGCGGTTGGTGTAGAGCCTACGCTCTAGCGACTTGAGCCGCATCTTGGTGGCCTTGTCGGTGAGGTGGGGGATGTATTGGTTGTGGATGAGGTCTTGGTGCTGCCGTGGGAATTGGAGCTAAAGGCTGCGTTGGTCACTGCCGCCGCCTACCCTGGAGGCCCAGCCGAAGATGTTGTATGAGTTTGTACCGGTACTGTCGTGCTCTACGGGGCCTGCGGTAGAGGTCTACTTGACGCGGACGCCTGGAAGGTGTTGTGGGTGGTGTGCGTGTCCGAGAGGGAGGCGACGGGGCGATGTGCCTGGAGCAGCTTGTGGAGGTGCACGGAGAGGGCCGTGGCGAGGCAGCGCGCACCAAGGTAGAGCTGCGCATTGTCATAGAGGTCGTTGGTGCCTCCGTTGGCACTGTCGGCCTTGTTGATGAGGATGGTGGCCTTGGGCCCTCGGAACGCAGCGGTGACCCGCATGAGAAGGAGGTGCAGGTAGTGTTGGGCCTCGGCGACAAGAAGTCATGCACGGCTATCCGAAACACCATGATGGTCGCGATTAGGGAGCCCACTGAGTGGCAGTCCAGAACCATCTCCATGGTCGCGTGCCTCTTCTTTGTTGCCCTAGCTTGTTGCACACACCTCGTCTGTCTATTGGTGTCAGTGTGCGCGCTTTGTGGAAGTGGGAAGGAGAGTGGTGTGTTTATGCATGCGTCGGCATCGAGCTTAGTCAGAGAGGACGTCTTGGAGTGGAGCCATTTGGCTCGTTCCGGGGAGTCGGCGAAGGTGAGGTGGCGAGAGTAGCTTTACAATTTCGATGAAATTTCGTCTATTTCATTCCTTTCACTACACTTCGAAAGAAAAACAATTTAATTAAATTTGGGTCAAAATTTTCCTCATTTGAGTTTTTGTCCGAATTTTATCTAAATTTTAGTTAAATTTCATCAAAAATTTAAATGATATTTGAATATTTTAACTGATATTTTTGTTGATAGGACGAAATTTCATTTCTTTAGTCTCTTTTGTTACCAACCGATTTTTTTTGCAAAACAAAACTGTTTTCCTGGACGGGAGAGGGACTGCCGGGGCGGTAGGTTTTGCTGTCCACTGCATCATTTTGGCGTTTTCACGTGTGCTTTTGCGTGCTTTTTGGGGCGAGACGAGTCGACCAGGCAGCCAGGCGGCAGGCGCGGTGGAGTTCCATGGGACGATGCATGTATCGTGTACGGTTTGGACCTTGGAGGCTAAGCAACGGACAAGTAGTAGCCCATCAGCACGCATGTGGCGTTGATGGTGAACAGAACCGCGAGGTCGACGGGAGTTAGGGGGTGAAATTGGAGTGAACTTGGGTGCATATCGCTTATTCTATATTATGGTCTCACTCGTTTTAGTTTAGATTTCTAGCTTTGAACTTATTTTCACTATTACTAAATTGCGTCTTTTTTATTTTTTTTGATTTTTTGAGCTTTTTTTGCCAGTTCTTTTTTTATTCCGTATTCATTTACATTATACGTGCTGGGCTAACCCGTTTTTACTATTTTTTAAAAAATTTAAATTTAATTATGTCAAATAAGTCATCATCACCTACAGTGTAATTTCAGCTAGGTACAGTAAAAATTCAGCTATAAATCACAGAAAATAAGTCCAACTAAGCACACTGTATATTTTATAGTTTTTTTGAAATCTAAGTCAGATACGGATAATATCGAATATTCATTTCTCTATTTTATATTCATTTTATAAGCCTTCGGACGAACGGTCGGATGAAAATTATCTGTTTCTTTTGCACCCCAACACAGAATATTGGACAATAGAGGTGCAATCAAAGGAAATATGTATAGACTAATTATTGAGATGTCGAAGAAAGATCACTTATTATTCTTCGTATATTTAGATGTGGTAAGACACCTATATGTTATCTTGTTCTTTAGTGAAGTGAAGCATACTTTCTCATATTACTTGATATACGGATATATATGAATGGATATCACTTATCCCATAACACTCAATATTCTCCGTTTATTTAGATGTGGCAAGCTATCTATCTATTATCTTGTTTTTAATGAAGTCACAACAGACTTTTTCATATCACTTAACATACAGATATATATAGATAGATATCACTTATCTCGTATTCTACTCCGTATTTTTTTAGAGTCAGAGTCGAACACAAATAGTGCTAGATACTTATTTACTTCTTCTGTATTCGTTCCACGAGTTTTCGGCCGATTAGGTAGAAATTATTCGTTCCGTTTGACCTCTAAGCTGGAATGCCTCCAATAATAGAGCTTGACTCAGGCTATCTTCCGGCTGCACTTTTGGTTGTACTCATGTTCTACATACTCCGTTCGGACCTTTTGGTGCTTAATTTCTGAAATGTGAGAGCTGAATGCTGATAATTTTCCATGGATGGATTATTGGTTGATCACATTGATTTTTGGAATGTATATATGATTTTTGGAATATATGCATGCATAAAAAGCAATACATATTTCTTCGCTTTGTGGTTCATCAATATTGTTACACTCTGATACCTCTTTTTATATAGAGTAGTTTTTGGATTGAATCAGAATTTGTAAGATACGGTACAAACATGCGCGTATCAAGAATGAAATAGATAAATCTCATAGAGAGGACCGAAATAACAGCGTCCAAGCAATCACGATGAGAGCAAAAGATTTTGCGAAATCGACCACAAAATCTTTAAGTATAATCTCAAAAGAGTACAAGAGATTGTCACTCTTTCACAATCCTCTCGAATCTTTTAGGATCATCCGATCATTTCCCTATATAAAAATCTAGTGCTAAAAAATAATATAGTCTCTAATTCTCTCGTGCAACTCTACTTTGAATGAGCTCTTTTACTTGGGTCGCTTCTTTGCTTAGGTTGGCCTCCCTATGGCCACTCATGAGTTTATGCAATTCCCTTAGTTTTCTTCTAAAAAGAATAGAAAATTTTACTCTAAAAGAAAGTAGAAATCCTAATCGTACTAAGAATTACTAGTTAAGAATCCATACAGCATATTTCTTTAAATTCTAGGGTAGAATATGAGCCACCACTTATATCTCTAACAATTATATGGTACTGCGAAAGTTGTGATGATTTTCTGGGGGCAAGCATCTACGTATCAAACCGAGCACAATATGGATGTGCCGTACATTCTAGCGCGGCCAGAAATGTCGAATACGAACTCTATGTTACATATGTCACATGTTTTGATTGTTCAAAAGGATGTTGAATGGATGCAGACTCAATTGCGCGCGCGCGGTGCCTGATCTAGCTAACTAGCGGACATTATAGTGTATAATACAATCAATTTATAAATCCTACTTTGAAAATAACATTTCGTTTGAAAACTGATTACTCTAGAAAAATCGAAAAACACTTTTTGGAAGCTGAAAAGAAGAGACATTTGCTTCTATAAAGCTATCTTTTATGCTACTCTTACTACTTTTTTTTTGACATATACCTTATGACTTCTTTCAAACAAACAAATAAACAGGACGACTACTCTGTCGTCGTTTCGAAATAGTTTATTGAGACAACTTTTCTAAAACGGTTTATTGATATTTAATTTATTCACATAAATACTTATGTTAAAATCAAAAATCAGAAAACGCAGAAAAAAAAAAGAACCCATCCGTTAACGACAAGCACATTACGCAAGACTTAACGCCTGTTTTTTTTTGTCAAGCGAAGGCCCCAATAATTGAAACAGGTAGTCGCACCGTTATAGATGGCCATTTTTTACTCGATCGACTATATGCACGCACTTGGTGATCGATCGTATTGTATGTTACATATACACACAGAGAGAGACGCAGCGCTAGAGAGATCGGAAGGAGGGAGACAGATTGTAGGATGCAGATTCTTCTGCCACTCCCTCTGTAACGGGAGAGGCTCAGAAATTTGCCATTCTTTCATCTACAGCCGTCCGATCGAGAAACCGACGTACGAGATCAATTGTTTCAGTACTACTGTGGGAAATAGGTGCAAGGATTCGTTGGAGTTGGTTGCACTGTCTCAGTTACACTTGACTTCAGTGCTCCGAGTGGATAGGCGCCAAGGACTCTCCGGTAGCTAGTAGAATGTCAATTTTTCCTCTCCACCGACCAACCAGCAAAATTTATCCATCGTCACTTCGAGAGAAACAATTCGTGCTGCGAAGTTTCTCTGAAATTTCCTGATGGTCATTGGAGCAGGAGGATTTTTGAACCGCCAGTTTTAGGGCAAGGCCAGGACGAAATTTGTAGCATGTGTGGTTCATGTTGCCTAACTAATTATGTTTTTTTTTGCGAGAGCCTAATTAGTTATGTTCCATTTTACTAGATCATGTTTATCGGCTCAATTATCCTGTTAGGTAAGGCTTTTTGTCTTGTAGCAATTGGATTTTTTTCGTGGATCGAACCCAATCCTGGTTCGATCTCAATTCAATTGTCCCAAATCTATATCAGAGTCTAGCTTTTTTTAGATCTTATGCTCTACTTTGGGACAGCACGCAGCCAATTTTACAAACTCTAAAATAGTTTTGTGAGCTTATCTTATGTACTTTTAACAAATGAAACATGAATCAGACACCAAACACCAAAGACGGAAATGTGAGATGGCAAAGGACGGAGGGAACGACGACGATCCAGTTTGGTTGTCGCTTTTCTCCTTACTGGTGTACTGACTGGTGCAGGTTCAGCTACAGATAAGAACTAGGTTCCTTTCGGTCCTCTTCACTCTTCAGACTTCACAGGACTAAGCCAAACCATTCATTTTTTTTCGAGTTTATTAAGCTCACTCTCAGTCACACGCACCCTCATGTCAGTGGTTAACATGGAGTTTCATTTTAGGAAACCTTGTATAGTAAAATCCATCACCAAACTCTGCTTGGATGCTCAAACAAATTCAATTAGCTTGGCCCTGAGTTGGTCTAGTCGGCACGGTCTATTTACAGTATAGCATAACTGGCCCAGCAAAATTCATGTAGCCGTGTCAGTTGGGCCTTGGTAGATTAGTCAAAATTAAATAGAAAATTATTTTATTCTTTCTTTTTTTTGAAAGTCAGTTGGGCCAGGCTATGAGACAGAGAATGAATAAGATTGATTTATTGTAACTTACAGCTAAAAGAGTAGAATGACGTAATAATGCTATTCACAGATAAAGAGTAAATTGAAGATTATTATATTCTCATCACAATCCATTACCATTTCTCACAAATATCCAAACACCTCTCGGATACCTTCAATCATAGCTGGTCTAATTGCCATTGAGCGGCCGATCTGACCACGCCGATCAATTCGGTCAAACCTCAGTAACAGGGGAGCTTATCAGAGCATGGCACTCATGCTGATCTAACTGCTCGGCCAGTTACAGTCAAGGTCGGTCTGACTGGTCTGAGCATCAGAAAATGTCATATCTGGAATTTCAGTTAAATTTTATCTAGTTTCAACCAAGAACCCTATTTGAGGCGACACGTAGTACAAAGACATTCTAGAACACACTTACATAAGTGTTTGGTGTCTAAATTTCAAAAAGACTTATGGCCGATCTGACTATTCCATAGCCACTAGTCTGACCACCACTGCCAAGCAGGTTAGACCGCCACCGCTAGGCTGATTAGACCAGTTGGCATCTGACAGTAACCCTAAAAACTTATAAAAATTCATAAATATAAATGTTAACTCGACACGATTGCCAATTATTTATCATATACTAACCATTGATATTCTCTACATGGTTCTACGTGAACCTTATATAAGGGCGTCAAAGTTATTAGCGCACTTATCTACTCGAACTCACTTGAAGCCTCCAAACGATGCTCATCACATCAAGCATTCGAATTGGCTATGGGCAAGAGCTCGACCTCTTGCTGCTCGTCTCGCCACCGCTCATCACGGTGTCCTGTTCGCAGGACGGGCAGAAGTTCACCATTTCCGCCGACCTCGGGAACTGGACGTAGAGCTGCGACCCGGCAGTCGGCGCCGGCGCCGACCGCTGCAGCTTCATGAGCTCGTGCTTCAGCCGCTGGTTCTCGTCGGTCAGGCTCTCACAGCACCGCTTCAGGGACTCGCAGTCCATCTCGGTCTGCTTCAGCTTTGTCCTGCATGCACAAAGATTTACAGAACAAGATTAAACACAACCCAACCCAGCACGAAAATGTTTTCATTACCATGCATACTGATCAATAGATTGACTACTTAGTACTAGTACGTCTGCTACATATAAATACCTGGCTCTTCTATTTTGGAACCACACTTCCACCCGTCTCGCGCTCAGATTCAGCTGCCGTGCGAGCTGCTGTTTCTGAGCCTGCCACATGTGAAGCAATCTTTTCAGCAGCTAGCCCTAGAAGTAGAAGCTCATATATGTAGACTTGGAACACTTAATTTCCTAACTACATACATGAAGTGCTGTGTACATCTTGCGTTAGAAAGCCAAAAAGAAAATGACGATGTGCATACATACATGAGATAGTATGTTGTGGACACGGAAGCTGTCTTCGAGCAGGGTGGACTGCTCCTTGGTGAGCCGGAGCTTCTTCCTCGTGCCGCCGTCGTTACCACTGTTATGAATAGCGCTTGTATTCATATGAGGCCAATGGGCCGGTATATATACACAAAGTACATGTGGTAAATATACAAAGAACCTCTCATAACAATGGGGAATAACAAACTGTACATATCTCTAACACCCCCCCTCAAACTCATGGTGGATCAACAACACTGAGTTTGGAGAGGTAGAAGCTATGCTGTGCTCGAGTCTGGGCCTTCGTGAAGAAATCCGCTATCTGAAGCTCCGAAGGCACATACTGAAGAGTAATCATCTGATCATGCACACAAGACCTCATGAAAGAAGCATCAACACCAATATGCTTGGTGAGCTCATGCTTCACAGGATCACGAGCAATACTGATAGCACCTGTACTGTCTGACAAGAGAGGGGTCGGTGTAGTGACAGAAACACCAAAATCCTCAAGTAACCACCGTAGACAAGTAATCTCTGCTGTCAAGAGAGCCATAGCTCGCAACTCAGCCTCTGCACTCGAACGGGACACTGCAGTCTGTTTCTTCGTCTTCCAGGCAATAAGAGAACCACCAAGAAAAACACAGTAAGCAGAGATAGACCGGCGATCAGAAGGATCGCTGGCCCAAGTAGCATCCGAATAGGCCTGAAGCTGTAAAGAGCTGGAACGTGGATAGAAGAGACGGCGAGAGATAGTCCCGCGAAGGTATCGCAGAACTCGAAGAAGGTGGCTGTAGTGGACCTGAGTGGGAGCGGAAACAAACTGACTCAGAATATGAACTGGATAAGTGATATCCGGACGAGTAACAGCAAGGTAGACAAGACTCCCAACAAGATGACGATAGCGAGTCGGATCAGAAAGAGGCTCGCCATCAGAGAGTCGGAGGTGAACATTGAGCTCCATGGGAGTCTCAACAGTACGCTGATCAGTGAGAGAGGCGCGATCAAGAAGATCCTGAATATATTTCGCTTGGGACATAAAGAAACCATCTGGAGTGGAAGTAACCTCAATCCCAAGGAAGTAACGAAGAGGACCAAGATCCGACATAAGGAACTGCTCACTAAGACGAGCCTTGACAAAGGCAATGTACTCAGAATCATCTCCCGTAATGATCATATCATCAACATACAGGAGAAGAAGAGTCCGACCACGAGACGAAGTGTGGACAAAGAGCGCAGGATCATGATCACTAGCTGAAAAGCCAGCAGCAGTGACCACAGAGGAGAAGCGCTCAAACCAAGCACGAGGGGCTTGCTTAAGGCCATAGAGAGAGCGACGAAGGCGACAGACCATGCCCTCAGGAACAGAATACCCAGGTGGCGGATGCATGTAGACCTCCTCACGCAACTCGCCATTAAGAAAGGCATTCTTGACATCAAGCTGAGAAACAGACCAGTGGCGAACAGACGCCACCGAAAGAAGAGTGCGAACAGTGGTCATGTGAGCCACAGGAGCAAAAGTCTCGTCGTAGTCAACACCATGCTCCTGCTGGAAACCACGAGCAACAAGACGCGCCTTATAGCGCTCAAGAGAGCCATCAGAGCGAGTCTTAATCTTATAGACCCACTTACAAGTGATGGGATGAGAATGAGATGGACAAGGAACAAGATCCCAAGTACCAGTACGCTCAAGGGCAGCAATCTCCTCGGCCATGGCAAGCTGCCACTCAGGGTGAGTAACAGCATCCCGGTAGGAGACAGGCTCACGAGTAGCTGCGCCAGCAAAGGCAAAACGGGTAGGAGGCCGAATCAACTGGCGATCGCGGAGAGCGTAGCGAGGAGAAGATGGCCCATCAGGGGAAGATGGAGCATCAGAAGAAGAGGGAACATCAGAAGAAGATGACTCATCTGGAAGATCCTCAATACGAGGTCGACGAGTGTAGAAGATAAGAGGAGGAGGTACTGTAGTAGGAGGAGCCTGGGGAGTCGTACGTACTGTAGTGGGAGGAGCCTGGGGAGTCGTAGGAGACGACACAGGCGGCGACAACGGCGGAGAGGCCACAGGAGGAATATGTGGAGACTCAGTGGGACAGGTGGACGAGGGCAAAACAGATATAGGTGTATCTGGAAAGGTCAAGAAAGACAGAGACTCCACAGAGGAAGCCGAAGGAGAGGCAGAACGTGGGTAGAATGGACGAGACTCGTCGAAAGTCACATCCCGAGAAACCCGCATCCGACGACCAACAGGATCCCAACACCGATAGCCCTTGTGCTCGGCACTGTATCCCAGAAAGACACACTCAACAGACTGAGCGGTCAGTTTGGTGCGTTCTCGAGGGGCGAGGAGAACGTAGCAAACGCAGCCAAACAGATGAAGGGTAGAGTAGTCGGGAAGAAGACCACAGAGACGCTCAACAGGGATCGCACCCTGAAGAGCAGAAGAGGGCTGGATGTTGACGAGATAGGTGGCAGTGGAAACAGCCTCGGCCCAGAAGTGAGGTGGAATAGAGGCGGCGATCATCAGAGCACGAGCCATCTCAAGGAGGTGACGATGCTTGCGCTCAGCGACACCATTCTGAGCATGAGCACCAGGACAAGAGAACTGAGCAAGAGTGCCCTGCTCAGCAAGGAAGCTGCGCAGGTAACGAGAGAGGTACTCGCCAGCAGAATCAGCACGAAAGACACGAATAGGAGTGGAGAACTGTGTATGAATCATAGTGGCAAATTGTTTATAGATAGACAAGACCTCACTACGAGAAGACATGAAATATATCCAAGTGTGGCGAGAGAAATCATCTATAAATATGATATAATATCGATGACCCCCTTTCGAAACGAAAGGAGCCGGACCCCAAACATCTGAATGAACAAGATCAAAAGGGCGTTGAGACACAGACTCACTATGAGGATAAGGAAGCTGAATCTGTTTACCTAACTTACAGCCCTGACAATCTAAAGACACGTCTCCTGAGACAGACCCCAGAAGACCACGACGAATTAAGGACGACAGACGAGATCCACACAGATGACCAAGACGGTGATGCCACTGCTGGAAAGAGCCGGTAGACGAAGTGGCAGAAGCGGAGTAACTGGCGACGACAGTGGCAGCGGAAGGAAGGTGAAGCCAGTCAAGCTCCCAGAGACGCTGTGAGTCACGGCGTCGAGGGCCAGAACCAACCAGAGCTCCCGTGTGGCGGTTCTGAACACAACAAGAGTCAGAGTCGAGAATGACCCGATAACCAAGGTCAGTAATCTGCCCAGCAGAAAGAAGCTGCATGGTAAGGCGAGGAACATGAGCAACAGAGGAAACATGAAAAGATGAGTTGCTAAGAGATCCTCGACCAGAGACAGAAAGAGATGTACCATCAGCAGTAAGAACACTGACAGGAGAATCAAGAGGTGTAATGGAAGACAGAGTGGAAGGATCAGGAGTCATGTGAAATGATGCTCCAGAATCAAGAATCCACGGGGAGGTACCGGACTGTGTAGTGGGTGGTTTCTCAGTGCCCGAAGAGTCAGTAGCAGAACCTGCAGAACCTGTCAAGGGAGAACCTGAAGCGACAAGCAGACGTCGAAGTCTGGCTATCTCCTGCTCGGTGAGAGAAACTGCTGAAGGAGTCGATGCAGACGTCGTCATAGAAGCACTAGTGCCTGCAGAAACTGTCAAGGAAGAACCTGAAGCGGCAAGCAGGCGTCGAAGTCTGGCTATCTCCTGCTCGGTGAGAGAAACTGCTGAAGGAATCGATGCAGACGTCGTCGTAGAAGCACTAGTGCCAGTAGAAGAACGGCGTGCAAGATGCCGCTTCTTCTTATAGCACTGGGACTCAATGTGGTCGACCTTGTCGCAGTAGGAACAGTGAGGACGGCCACCACCACCTGTGGTAGCCGCTGGAGGAGGCAGTGTAGCAGGCGGCCTCGGGCGTGGAGAGCGGCCGACGGCGGCGACTCCGGCAGCGGCCTTCCTCGGAGCGGCGGCGCGATCCCAAGCGGCGGCGCGACCCCGAGCGGCGGCTACCTCGGGTAGGAGCGGAGGATGACGGCGGCGGCCGGGTAGGAGCGGAGGAGGCCGGCGGATGACGGCGGCGGCCGGGAAGGGAGCGGAGGAGGCCGGCGGATCTGACGGCCGGGTGGGAGCAGAGGAGGCCGGCGGGGAGGCCGAGCGGGGACGGCAGCGACGGAGGCGGCGAGGCCGGGCGGGCGACGACGCCGAGGCAACCCCGGGCGGCGCGGCGGCGGTCCAAGTCGGGGGAGTCGGCTGGGCCGACGGGGGAGTCGTCGGCGGCGACGACGCGGGGGAGTCGGCGGAGCCGACGGCAGCGGGCGGACGGCAGCGGCGACGGGGAAGTCACGCGGGAGTCGACGACGGCGGCGGAGTCGGCGACGGCGCACGGAACCCTAGGTAAGCCAAAACCCTAGATTTGGCTCTGATACCATGTTATGAATAGCGCTTGTATTCATATGAGGCCAATGGGCCGGTATATATACACAAAGTACATGTGGTAAATATACAAAGAACCCCTCATAACAATGGGGAATAACAAATTGTACATATCCCTAACAACCACCATCGCTTACTCGCACCGTGCGATCGGCGGCCGTCATCGCCGACCTTTACCCTTTGCCTCGAGCCCTTCCCTCCCTTGTTCACTGCTTGTTCATGATCACATCCCCTCTTTTCCTTGACATGCTGCGGGAACAGCACGTCGAGTTGCACCGAGGGTCTCTGCTCACCGTGGCTCCGACTCGGAGCGCAGCCACCGCCACCGCTGCCTATTCCTATGCCAAACCACGCAGCGAGATTCTCTTCCTCCGTGCTACTAGCACTATACATGGTGTAGGAGTCTAGCTAGCCAGTACTCCTACTCAAAACGATGAAATTTGCAACGGAGAAGAGATTGAAAGGGTTGAGCAGGTAATAGGTGGTCTGCGTATGGAGGCTATGGTGGATTTATAGGCAGTGGCGAAGCCAGAAATAAAATCAAGGGTGGGCTGAATCATTTATTGGACTAAACTAAATTGGCACAAATATAGTCTTATGCTCTTATAGAATTTCAAATTCATACAGAAATTCTAGTCGAAACTTCTTTGGTTGAGTTGTACTCTCATCGGTTGGACGAGAACTATTTGAATTACTTACGAAATAGTTGCACAAAGTTTGTTTCTCCATTATAGCAAAATCTATAAATAAATTATTAATTTATGTAAATACAAAGCTATAAATATATATATTAATTATAAGGACTAAACTATCTATATACACTGAATATAAAAGTCTAGAATCTAAACTGTAAAATACTAAATTGATAAAAAAAACTAGAGAAAAATTACCCATTGAAGCCGCCGGCTGCCCCTTTCTCCTCAGTTCTGTCTCAAATCGACACTCGCCAATCCGTCCGCTGTCCCACCGCAACGCGCCTCTCGGTCTCCGCCTTTATCTGTCCTCGCGACTGCCCGCAACTCCGCCTCTCTCTCTCTCTCTCTCTCACTTTCTTAGAACAGATTCAATCGCCTCGCAACTCCAGTCCACCCGGCGCCCGCAACTCCGCCTCTCCGGCTCTCCGCCACGCCACTCCGGTCTCCGTCTCCCTTCTCTGGTTCACCCATCTCTGGCCTCCAGGTCCGGGACTCGGTGCTCCTCCGCGGCGTCGCGCCACCACCCAGACTCGCCGGCGGCGCCTCGGCACGCGCCGCCCAGGTCCGGCTCCCCCTGCCACAGCTCTGCCCCCCTCGTCGGCTTCGTCGCCCCGCTCCAACTCCCCCCGCCAGGGTCGCCGCCAGATTTGGCTCCGGCGGCACACCCGCGCAGCGGTGCGCCCTCGTCCGGTCATCCCCAGCCCCCTTTGGCCTCTGCGAGCGTTGTGGCGGCGCCGACACGTCTCTCTTGCTCTGGGTCTGCCGCCTCTCGCCGGTCTGGAGTGGAATGAGAAGTGGATTAGGAATCAATTTCTTTGTTGGAGTGGGTGTTTTGATGGGCCAATGAGATGAATTTGTTGGGCCAAAAGTGGGCTGCCACTTGAAGTCTTGAACTGTGCTTTTTTTAGTTTTTGTTGTTTGTTGTTGTTGGGTCTCTACTGTCGCCGGCACCGGCTGCTGTAGACGCTCGCCGCCAGGGGTGGGGGGGGGGGCGCTCGCTGGGGGGTGGGGGGTGCTGCCGCCGGGGGAGGTGAGGCTAGAGCCTCACTAAGCCTCCCCGCTGGCTTCGCCCCTGTTTATAGGTGACTTGTGCCTGGGAAAGAAACAATGGCCGGACTAGGTCAGTTTCGTGTATGAATTGAAGAAGACAATGCTACGGTTAATTATAAGGAGTTTGCTTGAGGAGGGAGATGAATATATTCTGTGGATAGGTCGCTGGTAATTAAAACTATTAGCAGTAAGTTAATGTTCATTGGACTGAAGAGAGATTAAAGGACGGTTTCTTGGTCTCTAGCAGAAAATGAAAATAGCAGTATATTTGAACAGATCACCTCGTTCGATTAGCTACCGTTTTAATTGTGTATGCTTGGACATTTAGCCATGAAAGTATAATTGGATGCTCTTGCTCTGCGTGATATTCACCACAACGAACATGCCACACGTACGCCTGCGTGTCATTTCCTTGGAGTGATTTTTGCAGCCATATAAGACCCGGGCTCACCTGCGTTTTTTCACTGTTGGGATTCAATATCCCATTCAATTGTCCGGTATGGCACGTACCGGTATGGGGAATTGTACAGAAATAACTGCTACAATAGTGCAATAGGACTTGTATTTTATACGACCGGTATAGTTCCCATTAGTGCACTAGCCTATAAACTAGTCGGATTCCTCCCTACCGATTCATTAGTGAAGTCCGTAGCGTGCATTGTACCGCATTAATGAATTTGAAAGGGGTTATTTTTCCTTTACGGCAATAAGAGTTGATTCCCTTGCTTGTAGTTTTTGATGGATTCCGTGTATTTAACATATTTCAGAGTGAATCAATGTTTAGTAGTAGGCCTGGTTCACCAGGTTCTACCACTGTTCAGCCCAATCATAGTCAAAATTTGAGTATGATCCTGGCTCAGAAGGAACACTAGATATACGCTTAACACATGCAAGTCAAACGTTGTTTTCGGGGAGCTAGGCAGAGGAAAAAGAGGCTCCTAGCTAAAGTTGTCTCGCCCTGCTTCAAAACTACAGGGCACGTGCTACGGCTTTAACCTAACGGCCTCTGTTTGCTGGAATCGGAATAGTTGAGAACAAAGTGGCGAATGGGTGTGTAACGTGTGGGAATCTGCCGAACAGTTCAGGTCAAATCCTGTTGTTTGAACGATCCTAGTTACTAGTAGCTAATCAAGTCAGAGTAGGGTGGCCTCGGTTCAATCTTGCCGATGCCCCCCCCCCCCCCACCCCCAAAGCAAAGCACAGACTACTGGTTGGTAAATAGTCATAATTGTTGTGTTGGCCGGGTTGCGGAAAACTTGTAAAGGAAACTATTCACAAAAATTTACTACAAGGAAACTTGTAAAGGAAACTATTTACAAAAATTCACTACAAGGAGTTTTTAAATAAAAACGGAATTCTTGGTATAGTTGCTTTCTTAAATACAACACACGTGCGATTTTGACTGATATAGATGAAGTAAGGATAGTGTCTACTACAATCGACTTGTATTCTCCGTTTTTTAAAAAAAACACCTTTTTTAAAAGTTAGTTAATATGAGAAGCCAAGTCATAAGCCCAAAAGATCCGAGTCTAAATTTTTGCTTTTCTATACTAATTCTAGATCAAATATGAGCACGTTTGTTGGGTCAATGAGGACGTAAATGTTGAAATTTAGTTGATATATATGTGAACTAAAAATTAAGTAGTGGACTGTGTACAGGTGTACGGAACGTCTACAGGTGTAGCACTCCCATGGATTGCCCGTCACGCGTGCGTGTTCCTAGAAACCGACCGATCGGGACAGGGATCGATGCCGATCGCCTATTAATGCAGGAGCTCGCTGGCAAGCAGCCGCCACAGCTCGTGGAAACCTTCAAAGTAGCCAAAGTATGCATGATTACACCACCTGATAAAGCGACATCTCGATCTTGTTTTCTAGCAGTTTTAAAGTGTACATACAGATGGTACATGTACTTTTGTTCTACCAAGTCGTAGAAGAGCACCTGAATTATGCTAAAAAAGAAGAAGCACATATTTGTGGCCACATGAAACGATATTCCATCTGATCGCCCCGTTCATATTAATTTTTGCTGATGTTTTTTATTTTAACTTGTAAATAGTAACAGTTTATAGAGAATCTTATAGAGAGAAATTTGCATGTGATTTTAATCGATATAACTAAAATCACTACAGTATGTATAACAATCGACTAGTAGGCCCCATTTAAAAAAATCATTCGAAAGGTATTTACTATAGAAAAATTATTTACTTAAAAAAAAGCTTTTAGAAGCCATGGTAAAGCAACAAGTGAGCTCTGTATTATCAACACACCAGTCTTTATCCTGCGGCGGTGGATGCCGCATTTACTGAAAAAAACGTGTTCGGCAAAACGAATACACGTCCTACGTCCCAAAAATCAATCCCCAAAAGCAATTATGCATGCACGCTAGCCAAAAAGGGTTCAATTCCCCACTGCAAATGTCGCTGGCCGCGGCTCGGAACAAAATATGAGATGATCGCAAGCTCACAGGCTTCACACGACCAATTAGCCAGGAATCCAGGCTCACTTATTTTTGCGCTTTTGAGTTTCGGTCGTATACGTACCCTTCATGTCGTTGTTACTGTACGTGGAGATGGTTGAGATGTCCCCGTCATTTGCCCCAGATCTCAAGCTCTCTCAATTTTGACGTCAATCCACCATCGTCCATCCGTCTTCTCGTAATAATGTTAAATTGGCATGATTGCAGTGGCTGCTTATTTGGGTCTTTTTTTGGCTGTTGTGGGTGGTCTAATCCTAAATGACTGACCCTTACAGCAAGTCTAATAGCATAAAGAAATGTTTCAATATATCTCTATATTTTATAATTATTAAGAGGTAAGATAAAAAATTTCCATCCTACCCCACTCATATATATAAACCCCCCAAGAGAGGTACGAGGGGCCAGATTCACCTATTTTACACACAAAATTCTCTTTCTCTCTCCTGTCGTTAGCTCTCTCTAGCTCTACCTCCTGCCATGGTTTTATACCTACTGTTGTGCTCATGCTACAACAGTTGGCGCCGTCCGTGGGGACCGCGCAAGAGGCTGTGCAAGGGAATGCGCTAGAAAGTAACGACAACTAAGTAGAAGAGAAGTATGGCGGCAACGACCGAGTCCAGCACGCAACGACCAGTGGTCGAAGGCTTACCACCCCATGGTAGCGACGCCCTGGCATCGCGGGAGGTGAGCGGTCGGCGCCAACGCGAGTAGCTAGATCCGATGCCAATATTAGCACGATCGTCGCCAAAGCCACCCGTGCCGGCACTGTCGACCACAACGCTTGCGCCGGCACGATCATCGACCACGATGCCTGCGCCGGTATGACCATTGACCGCGATGCTCGCACCAACATGACTATCAACCTCGACGCACCGTCATCACGACACTAGGGAGTCAGGGCGCGATGCCATATTCGGAGACACTTTCGGTGGCCGCCCCGTCGCCCCTGCAGAAGTGGGTCGGTGTTTCTTGTCTCCATCATCACAACACTAGGGAGTCAGCCTTCGTGAGCGATGTAGACCAGCTCCAACCGTCGAATCTCGCCACGCAACAGGGGAGGAGCTGTTTGTGAGGATGGCACGTAGTGGGGTAGTGTCAAGCCTACGCAGATGTTGTCTCCACAAGACCTCACGTGGCCTTCGCTGGCCTCTGTCGGACCTCGCGTTGCCTTCGCCGGCCCTCACGCCCTCTGGACTCCATTGGCCTCTGCTCTGCGCCTCTGACTTCACCAGCCTCGACTCTGCCATGCCTCGCGTGGCCTCCGTTGGACCTCATGTGGCCTCCGCCGGCCTTCACGCCCTCTGGCCTCCATCGACTTTGGCTTCGCGCCTCCGGCTTCACCAGCTTCGGCTCCTCCAGACCTCGCGTCACCTCCGCTGGCCACCGTTGGACCTCGTGTGGCATCCGCCGGCCTTCGCTCCCATTGGCCTCCGTCGGTCTCAGCTCCGCGCCTAAGACTTAACCCGCCTCGGCTCCGCCAGACCTCACGTGGCCTCCGCTGGACCTCGTGTGGCCTCCGCCAGCCTTCACGCTGTTTGACTTCCGTCGACCTAGGCTCTGCGCCTCTGACTTTACTAGCCTTGGCTCCGCCAGATCTCACATGGCCTCCACTGGCCTCCGCTGGACCTCGCGTTGCCTCCACCAGCCTTCATGCCCTTCGGTCTCCATCGGCCTTGATATGGTTGTGAGCCTTGCCATGACCGCCTCGTGGTTGTAGGCCCCTTGTACGAACATACTATGATTGGGTGCCTTGCCACGACCACCGCATGATCGTAAGCCTTTCTATGAACACGATAGGGTTGTGGGCTTTGCCCTGACCACTTCGTGATTGTAGACCCTTTGTTCGATCATAGTATGGTTGTGAGAGTATAAAAAAATAAATTGCACGGTTGTCTCGCACCTCGGCGTACTCTACATAATATAAAGCACCAGGAACTTAGTTGTCCTAGGCAACTCTGTGGAGTATAAAGCGTCGAGAATTTAGTCATCTTGGGCAACTCTATGGAGTATAAAAGAATCGCACGGTAGCCTCGCGTCTCGGCGTACTCTGCGAAGTATAAAACACTAGGAACTTAGTCGTCTCGGGCAACTCTACGAAGAACAATAAAAATTAATAAAAATAAAAATCATATGGTGGCCTCGCGTCCCGGCATACTCTGCGTAGTATAAAATACTGAAAACTTAGTCGTCCCGGGCAACTCTACGAAGAATAACAAAAATTAATAAAAATAAAAATTGCACGGTGGCTCCACGCCCCAGGGCATCCCAATGGGGAGTCCCTGGCACTGCCGACAACCCTGGTTAGCCTCACACGCTTCATGCACCTCACCAAGGTGTTCGCCATACTAATAGCATCAAGTGTACAACCATTGCGTGGTCATAGATGCTTCGTCTGATCACCTCATGGTCGTAAATGCTTCGTTTGACCACCTTGGGGTCGTAGATGCTTCGTCCGATCGCCTATCCGACAACCTTGCGGTCATGACTTCGTCTAATCGCCTTGTGGTTGTAGACGCTCCGTTTAACCGCCTTGTGGTTGTAGATGCTTCGCCAGACCACCTTGTGGTTGTGGGCACTTCGTCCGACCACCTCGCGGTTGTAACTTCGTTCGACTGCCTCGTGGTCGTAGACGTTTTGTCTGACTACCTCATGGTTATAGATGTACCTCCGTTCGACCGCCTCACGGTAAAGACTTTGCCACCGTCCTCGTAGGCATCGCCTCTAAGGGGTCACAGCTGATGGACCACATGCTTCAAAGTTTTGTCTCGCCACCGCCTTTGTCGACTCTACATCCGAAGGGTAGGGGATGGACCGCGCGTTTGTGTTAGGCCTTCGTCTCACCACCGTCAACTTCATCGATGCCAAGCCAAAGGGTATGGGACGGACCGCGCGTGTGAGAGCTTCATCTCACTGCCGCCTTCGTCGACGCCGAGTCCGGAGGGTGCGGGATGGACCGCGCGTGTCAAAACTTTATCTCGCTGCCACCTTCGTCGACCCCTAGTCTGAAGGGTGCAGGACAGACCGCACACGTTAGAGCTTTGTCTCGCCGCCGCCTTCGTCAATGCTGAGTCCAAAAGGTGCAGGACGGACCGTGCGCATCGGAACTTAGTCTCGCTGCCGCCTTCGTTGACCCTAAATCCGCAGGGTGGGGGACGAACTGCGCTTCAAGGTTTCGTCTTGCCACTGCCTTCATCGACCTCAAGTCCTAAGGGTGGGGGACAAACTACACGCTTACGTTAGGGCTTTATCTCGCCACCGCCGACTTCGTCGATGCCAAGTCCGAAGGGTGCGGGACAGATCATGCGCGTTAGAACTTTGTCTTGCCACCGCTTTCGTTGACGCTGTGTCCGAAGGGTGCGGGACGGACCGCGCACGTTAGAACTTTGTCTCGCCGTCGCCTTCATCGACCCCAAGTCTGAAGGGTGGGGGATGGACCGTGTGCTTCAAGGTTTCATCTCGCCGCCGCCTTCGTTGACCCCGAGTCCGAAGGATGGGAAACGGAGTGCACGTACACACGATTGCATCCTACCACCGACTTCGTTGACGCCCACAACCACATCTTCATCGACGTAGTTGTCAGGCAATTGTATGGCCACCTGGTGGTCCAAACTTCATCGACACTTCGTCTGACTGCTTCAGGGTCAAGATTTCATCGACACCTACGACCACCTCGTGGTCGCACCTTTGGCAACCACGTCACGAGCAACGTTGTCATCAGGCATTCTTCGACCACCTCGTGACCAAATCGTGGTCATCCGACCACCGTTGTCTGCATCCGCGCGCCGACTACACCAACCTGACGGGGTACCTGGGCCTTCGACGTGGGACTTCGTCGCCCACGTCTACGAGCCGCCCGAGGCTAGGGCACGACCTAGGCGCCCGGCTCAGCCTCTGCCGGGAAATTCCACAACCACGTCAAGATTAGTGAAACAACCCTGCTCTATGAGGTTTATAGCATCCACACCCCCAGAGCTGGGAGCTACCAACTGCATCAACTCACCGATCGGTACATGTGTGCTTGCTGCTGGGGACAGGGGGCTGGGCCAGGTTGGGCCAGTTGGTCATATCAGCTCGCCCCTCGAGACCTCCGTGCTTGCTATCGAGGGAGTACCGTTGTGGGGGTGGCCCAGCCCCAAACGACTAGGCATTGCAGCATGTCCAATAGTACTAAGGAATGTACCAACATAGTTCTACATTTTGTAATTATTAAGGGTAGTATGGGAATTTCCCATCCTACCCCCATTCATGTATATAGGCCCCTCAAGAGGGGTATGACCGTATGAGGGGCCAGATTCATCCATTTTACACACAAGCTCTCTCTGTCTCATGTCGATTGCTCTTTCTAGCTCTACCTCCTCCTATGGAGAAAGAGGTTTCCTGTATCCACTGTTGTGCTCATGCTACAATAGTGGCTTATGGATTATTTTGTATTGTAGCTGATTTATTTTGCACTGTAGCTATTGGCAACCTTTTGATGTAATTAAATTTAAAAATTTTGAAAATAGAAAAAATATGTTAGCCTATCATACACAATGCAAACGAATATGAGAAAAGAAGAAAAGGCAAAAAAAAACCCCAAAAACCAAAAAAATCAAAAAATAAAATAAAAAATAGTGAACTAGAGGTTAAAAACTAGAAGCTGAAGTTAAAGCCGAAACGAGCAGGCAGCTGAATCGTTCAGAGACATCGGTCGCTTGATTCAACGCTTTGATGCGTCCGTTTCGGTCGCCTGCGAGCTTGCGGGATCACAAGCTTCGAAACTAGTGGCTTCTGAACCGTGAACTGTGCCTGATCAGGAAGCACTCTGCGAGGTCTTCACCTAAATATTCTCCCTGAGCCCAGTTTTTTCAAAGCTGAGCTTCACATAATTCACCTGCCCACTAGAACCAATATGCTGCATAGCATACGTCGCAGCACCTGATACTGGATGTAAGACAACGTGTAGCCGATTTGAATATTTTTAACCCTTTTTTTGCCGAAGGGACGAAATTTCATTCCTTTAGGCCCTGTTTGGAATGCGGGAATTTTTCCCGATTCCTGCAGGAATTGAACTGTTTCCTGCAAAATTCCTGTGAAATTCCTCTGTTCCAAACAGGCCCTTAGTCCTTTTGTTACCCTCCGATTTTTTTTATTTTTTATTGCAAAACAGAACTGTTTTCCTGGACGGGAGAGGGACTTCCGGGGCGGCAGGTTTTGCTGTCCACTGCATCGTTTTGGCGTTTTCGCGTCTGCTTTTGCGTGCTGTTTCGGGCGAGACAGGCGCGGCGGAGTTCGATGGGACGGTGCATGTATCATGTACGGTTTGGACCTTGGAGGCTAAGCAACGGACAAGTATCAGTGGCGTTGATGGTGAACAGAGCTGCGAGGTCGACGGGAGTTAGGGGTGAAATCGATTGTATTCAGAGGAATATCTACCTTTTTTTATGTCATATTCCTTCGACAGTACTCCATTCGGACCTTTCGGAGGACTGCGAGGTCAACGGGAATGCACTGTCGGTTGTACTCTTGTTTGTCGGCCCAGGCAGACTTGATTTTCAGGTTATGCTTTAATGAGGATCCGGATCCCCTGAGATGTTTTACCAACTAAGGCTAGAACGTCATAACCAAATGGACTCAACATTTCCAATGCTCGTCGGCAAACCGTGAAAATAGTGGCGATGGGGCTCTTGATAGCTACAAGGAAGTCGTCTGCATAACTACAGTACTCCATTTAGACCTTTTGGTGCTTAATTTTTGAACCGTACGAGCTGAATGCTGATAATTTTCCATGGATGGATTATTAGTTGATCACATTGATTTTTGGAATGTATACATGATTTTTTTGAATATATACATGCATAAAAAGCTACACATATTTCTTTGCTTTGTGGTTCATCAATATTGTTATACTTTGATACCTCTTCTTATCGCAGCAGCTCCTAAATTGAATTAGGGTTTGTGAGATACATTACGAGCATGTGCAATATCAAGAATGAAATAGATAAATTCCATATAGAACCAAAATAACAGCGTGCAAGCAACCATGACAAGAGAGAAAGATTTGGCGAAATCGACTATAAATTTTTTAAGCATGACATCAAAAGAGTACAAGGGATTGTAACTCTTTTACAATCCTCTCGAACCTTTTACAATTATCGGATCTTTATCCTATACAAGAATCCAGTGCTAAAAAATAAACTAGTCTCTAGTCCTCTTGTGCACTTCTACTTTGGATGAGCTCTTTTTACTTGGCTCGCTTCTTTGCTTAGGTTGGCTTCCCTATGACCACTCCTCATGGGTTTATATAATCCCTTTAGTTCTCGTCTAAAAAGAGTACAAAATTCTATTTTAAAAGTGAGTAGAAATCCTTTAAGAATTCATACAGCACATACCTTTATGTTCTAGGATAGGATACAAGTCACCACTTATATTTCAACAATGTCAAATACGAACTCTATGTTACATATGTCACATGTTTTGATTGTTCAAAAGTGTGTTGAATGGATGCAGACTCAATTGTGCGCGCGCGCGGTGCCCAATCTAGCTAACTAGGCGGACGGTCGAAGGGGACAAGTGGAAAGCCAGGCTTGCATGCATTTTGATCTAGGTGAAAAACTGAGAAGGCATTCTGAGAAGAATATGAAGACTAGATTCTATGCCTGTTCTTTTTTTTTGTTTCAGTTTATGGCCGTAGCTTATAATTTTTAGGTTGTTTATGAAATAAGGTATAGAGTAAAAGAAACTCAGGTGTAATTTTGGTCGATATAAATGAAGTCGCTGTAGCATATAATATAATAAATTTATAGAACACCGTCTTGAAAAGACACATTGTTTGAAAACTAGTTACTGTAGAAAAACCGAAAACAATTTTTAGAATCCGAAAAGAAGAGACTCTTGCTTCTATAAAGCTACCTTTTATGTCTAATTGTTATCTTTTTGTTGACTTATTGTTTCTCTCAAATAAATAAATGAGATGGCATTTCCATCGTCGTTTCAAAGCAACTTATCGAGACAACTTTTTAAAATGGTTTATTGGTATTCGATTCGTTCACGTAAACGTTTACGCTAGAATTAAAGACTATAAGTCGTAGTCAGAAAAAAAATCCACGCGTTAATGGCAAGCACATTACGCAAAGACTTAACGCCTGTTTTTTGTCAAGCGAAGGCGCCAATAATTGAAATAGGTAGTCGCACCGATTATAGATGGCCATCTTACTTCATCGACTAGATGCACGCACTTGATGATTTGATGACCGATCGTATTGTATATTTGTATGTTACATACACAGAGAGAGAGAGAGAGAGAGAGGGAGCGCTAGAGTGGAGAGATCAGATGGAGGGAGACAGATGGTAGGATGCAGATTCTCTGCCACTCCTGTAACGGAAGAGGCTCAGAAATTTGCCATTCTTTCATCTACAGCCGTCCGATCGAAAAACCGACGTACGAGATCAATTGTTTCAGTAACTGTGGGAAATAGGTGCAAGGATTCGGTGGAGTTGGTAGCACCGTGGCAGTTGCACTGAAGAGGATTCGACTTGCTAAGGCACATTTCCACTAACGACCAAAACTGAACACAAAATGGCCGTACTGAGGATGACGACGTGAGGCAAATGCATTCTTCTTTTTCTTTTGCTTGCTTAGACTGGCTAAGACACATTTCCACTTATAAAATGGGCTTCCTTTCTCATCCGGAGGAAGAAGGTTCTTAACTTATTATGAGATGTTGTGATCGACGTTGACAACGCGAAGTCTATGAAAGCCTTTGGTAATTGGTAGGTAGTAGAATGTCAAATTTTCCTCTCCACTGGCCAACCAGCAAAGTTTATCCACCGTGACTTCGAATGAAACAATTCGTGCTGCGAAGTTTCTCTGAAATTTCCTGATGGTCATTGGAGCAAGCGGGATTTTGAACCGCCAGTTTTAGGGCAAGGCTAGGACGAAATTTGTAGCATGTGTGGTTCATGTTGCCTAATTAATTATGTTTTTTTGTGAGAGCCTAATTAGTTATGTTCCATTTTACTTGACCATGTTTATCGGCTCAATTATATATCCTGTTAGGTAAGGCTTTTTGCCTTGTAGAAATAAGATTTTTTGTGTGGATCGAACCCAATCTTGGTTCGATCTTAATTCAATTGTCTCAAATCTACATCAGAGTCTAGCTTTTTTTAGATCTTATGCTCTACTTTGGGACAGCACGCAGCCAATGTTACAAACTCTAAAATAGTTTTCTGAGCTTATCTTCTGTACTTTAAACAAATCAAAAATAAAATAGAAAATTATTCCTTCTTTTTTTTGAAGACTTTTTTCCCTCACGTGCTACTATATTTGCTTAGTTCCATGCATCATAGGCCATGCTTTTCATTTTAGAGTACAGGAATATTTTCTTTTTAGAGTACATAGGCCGTGCTTTTCTGATCAGGATGTCATACGCATGGTTTGAGTTATGAGGTTGTCGTCCCCACAAGAAAACACCCAAGTGTGTCAAACGGATCCGGATTATCCGTTTTATTTAACATCTGTATTCAGTATTCATATTGTAAAACGAAACCGAATCTGGATAGTATCCGATTTTTAGGTCAAATACGAATACAAATATGGTATGTAATAGGTGTCAAATCGAATATGAATACGAATACTATTTAGATTTGGTAGATATAATAGTAGTAACTGGCTAATATGTATTTTTTTTATATTTGAACTCCAAATTAAGTATATTATATATGCATTTTCATCAATGAGTCCGTTGTCCTGGTGGACTCTAATTTGGCATTTCATGTTTTTCATTTTGGCACATCCCAAGAAAGCTTTTTGCATTCTCTATTTAGCCATATTCGATTTGTTTATAACCGATTTATTTGCAATATATCTACAATTATTTAGGATTAGTGGCAAAATGACACCAGTGATCAATGATTACGTGATAAACTAGATGAAAAGGGGTATAAATATTACTATAAAACCGTGTCAATTTGTTTAACTTCATTGTGCCATAGGATATTCGTATTCGACTGAATTGAGTAGGTGTTTGATTCATATTCGTAATCGTTATAACATTCGATTCGTATTCATATTCGAGTATATTCGAATTCATATTCATTTAAAAATACGAATACATATATGGAAAGACCACTATTCGATCCGTTATCTCTAGGTGGATGATTGTAGTACCCGATATGACAATCAGCGGGGTTGAATGATGCCTTCAAATTCAATCTCCTAAAAATATTCCAAAACTCTCACTCCACTATCCACTAGAAATTTGGAAGATCAGTTTAGCATACCAACAAGGAACTCACATAAGCGCGAAAGAAAACATAATTTAACTCCTCAGGGCTGGTATGACTATTGTGGAGAGGGCGGTAGTATCAGGATGAGCGGTCTGTCGGCTTGTGAAGGATGGTACAACCAGAGGTTCGTAGTACCGCAGGGTTGGGGTGGTATGACCGCACCCTGATTTCAGAAAAGGGAATCAACTTGAGCCAAAACATAAAAATATGCAATCTCCAAAATATATCTTCAAATAATGTAAAACTTTGCATATACCTTACTAAGGATCTCAGAAATCTAATCCATTTAAAGGTCGCACGGATCTTGGCTAAAATTTCGATCTTTCCTTAAGGAAGGTTGCACCAAATTGAGCAAACTCAAGAACTTGAGTTATGACTTGCTCATGTGTTAGGGTGCTCAAGATGGCTCTAGATAAGTTCTCATATATCACAACAAGTAAGAGCTAGTACCCAAGATTCAATGCCAAAACCCTACAATCAAGATATCACTAGAAGGGCTCCAAATCAACCAAAACTAGGCAACCTCTAAGATCTTACTATAGATAGTTCCTAGATGATGGCACATGACCCTCATAAGGTATCTCCGTCACTTAAACATCCTTAGGAAAAGCAAGATCAAGCGGGAAGAAGAGAGGGCAAAAAACACCAACCAAAACAAGTGCAAAACCAATAAGATCAAGAACACATCATGAAGGATAAACAATATTGATCTATTACAACTTGTAGATGAAAGTTTTACAACCACTCCACCGTAAAGGACGGAGCTCTTTCTCCCAAGATCACTCACGCAAAACCCTAAAGAATGAGTTATTGGTTGCTTTTCCTTTTCCCCCCTTAACCCTAGCCACCAACCTCTCACACTCAAATAGATTGATCAACCAACTTACATTTAATCCTAATGAATACTATCCATTAGCACAATTGGCAAAACTCGTTAACCCCACACACCAGGTTTTATACTCACACATGACTTATACATGCTTTTCAAAATGTATAAGCCAGAACCTGCTAAGAAGTAAGCTCCCATCCACTTGGTCCCCTTAGCACTTCTTGACCTAAACCGCCCTCTAAACGCCATCCAAGCGCCACAGTTTTGGTCCCTTCACCATTTTCGGTATTTTGGTTTCCACGCCAAAATACCCTCGCTTTAACCGTGGATCTCACCTCTTCTCTGAGCCTACTCGATGGTCATCTCTTGTTTTGTAAGCAACCCCAGTGCCTGCAATGTGTAGATTCACCAATGGCCCAAGCATCGACAAGTCTCTCTGTGTTGGTTCCCCCGACCACACCTCACTTGCACTGATCGCACTATTTTATGAATCGTTGCTAGAACCTTTCTTTCAACAATCTTGTCTTCCTTGTGCTTTGCTTGAGCTCAATCATCTCGCTTGACTTCCTTAGCCGTATCTCAGCTTATCCCTGAGCCTAGTCTTGATCCATACTGTCGACCATGGTTTTCTACATATTAAAGACTAAGAAATCATTTTCGGTTACAAGTTCTTTACAACTTGACTTACATTTGTCCAACATGCTTCATGCACCATAAATGTAACTACCTAAGACTCCAAAACTCAATCCATTACCATTTCCCACAAATATCCAAATCCCTCTCATATACCTTCAGTCATAGCTGGTCTAACCATCATTAAGCGGCCGATTTGACCACACCGATCAATTCAGTCAAACATCGGTAACAAGGGAATTTGTCGGACCGTGGCACCCATGCTAGTCCGACCGCTCAGCCATTTACAGTCAAGGTCGGTCTGACCGTCATTGGGCGGCCGATCAAACCGCTAGCCCTAGTCTAAGCACTAGAAAGCACTCTATCTGGAATTTTGATTAAAATTTATCTAGTTTTAACCAAGAACTCTATTTGAGGTGACACCTAATGCAAATACATCCTAAAACACACTTACATAAGTGTTTGGTGCCCAATTTCCAAAAAGACTTATGGTCGGTTTGACTGTTTCATAGCCATCGGTTTGACCGCCGTTGCTAGGCCGGTCAGACCGCCACTGCTGTGCCGATTATTTCAGTTGACATCTCACAGCAACCCTGAAAACTTATAAACTTCTACCAATATAAATTTTAACTTAATATGATTACCAATTGTTCAGCACATATTAACCACGGGTACGTGAACCTTATACAAGGGCGTCAAAGTTATTAGCACACTCATGTGCTCGAAATCACTTGAAGGTTAAGCCTCCAAAGGATGCTATTCACATCAAGCATTCGAAATGGCTAGGAGCAAGAGCTCGACCTCTTGCTGCTCGTCTCGCCACCGCTCATCACGGTGACCTTCTCGCGGGACGGGCAGTAGTTCACCATCGCCGCCGACCTCGGGAACTGGACGTCAAGCTGCGACCCGGCAGTCGGCGCCGGCGCCGACCGCTGCAGCTCCATGAGCTCGTGCTTCAGCCGCTGGTTCTCGTTGGTCAGGCTCTCGCAGCACCGCTTCAGGAACTCGCAGTCCATCTCGGTCTGCTTCAGCTTTGTCCTGCATGCACAAAGATTTACAGAACACGATTAAACACAGCCCAGCACGAAAATGTTTTTATTACCATGCATACTGATCAATAGATTGACTACTTAGTTCTAGTCAGTACTGGTACGTGTGCTACACACACACACACACACACACACACACCTGGCTCTTCTGTTTTGGAACCACACTTCCACCTGTCTCGCGCTCAGATTCAGCTGCCGTGCGAGCTCCTGTTTGTGAGCCTGCCACATGTGAATAATCTTTTCAGCAGCTAGCCCTAGAAGCAGAAGCTCATATATGTAGACTTGGAACACTTAATTTCCTAACTACATACATGAAGTGTTCTGTATATCTTGCGTTAGAAAGCCAAAAAGAAAATGACGATGTGCATACATACATGAGATAGTATGTTGTGGACACGGAAGATGTCTTCGAGCAGGGTGGACTGCTCCTTGGTGAGCCGGAGCTTCTTCCTCGTGCCGCCCTCGTTACCACCATCGCTCGGACTCGCACGGTGCGATCGGCGGCCGTCATCGCCGACCTTTACCCTTTGCCTCGAGCCCTTCCCTCCCTTGTTCACTGCCTGTTCATGATCACATCCCCTCTTTTCCTTGACATGCTGCGGGAACAGCACGTCGAGTTGCACCGAGGGCCTCCGCTCGCCGTGAGCGCAGCCACCACCGCCGCCGCCTATTCCTATGCTAAGCCACGAACCGGGATTCTCTTCCTCCATGCTACTAGCGCTATACATGGTGTAGGAGTCTAGCTAGCTAGTACTCGTACGCAAAACGATGGAGTTTGCAACGGAGAAGAGATGGAAAGGGTTGAGGAGGTAATAGGTGTCCTGCGTATGGTATGGAGGCTATGGTGGATTTATAGGTGGCTTGTGCCTGGGAAAGAAACAATGGCCCGACAAGGTCAGTTTCGTGTATTAATTGAAGAAGACAATGCTACGTTAATTATAAGTAGACGTTTGCTTGAGGAGGGAAAGAAACTGTGGATGGGTCGCTGTAATTAAAACTATTAGCAGTAGTTAATGTGTTCATTGGACTGAAGAGAGATGAAAGGACGGTTTCTTGGCCGGCCTCTAGCGTCAGATGCTACGTACTCTCATTAGTCATTACTAGGAGCAGTAGTGTGTTGTGCAACTGACGACATTTTTTAACTAGCTAGGTCCGTGGAATAACGAGCGCGGGCTTAACTGTGTACACGGTAGTACGTAAAAGCCTCTGAATTTTCTCCATCTCTCCGAGCAGAAGATCGATGGGTCAAGATGCGAATCAGCTATATGTGTGTATAATTAAAAATGGAATATTTGCACTGTCGTTTGACTATAGTAGAAATGTTGGTGCAAGGTGGGTTTGTGCAAGTGCAACTCGTCCTCTACGTCCTTCGCCATTCTTGCGGGGCAAGCATGCAGCCGATGGTAGAAATATGAACCGTTTCAGCAGCACCCACATATATTCATGCATGCAAGCGCAGAAAATGGAATATCAGTATACTTGGACAGATCACCTCGTTCGATTAGCTACCGTTTTAATGGTGTATGCTTGGACATTTAGCCATGCTGTGCATGATATTCACCACAACGAACATGCCACACGTACGCCTGCGTGTCATTTCCTTGAGTGATTTTTGCAGCCATATATGGTCATGTTTTTTTCAGCTTCTAAAAACTGTTTTTCAATTTTTCTATAATAACTAGCTTTTAAACGGAGTATCTTTTTGAGTATCTTTTTGAGATGGGGTCTACTAGTTAATTGTAGTACATACTTTACCGACCTCATTTATATCGGCAAAAACTGCACGTAAGTTTCTGTTACTCTATAATCTCTCACACAAACAACCAAAAAGTCACAAGCCGCAGCCAAATGCCATAAGTTTCAGCCATAAAAACAGGCCCTATGACCCGGGCTCACCTGCGTTTTTTCACTATTGGGAATGGGAGCAGAGGCGAGACTAAGATAAAAATTGAGTAAAGGTATAAATAACTTTGGGATTAGTTTTTTTTTGCTTTTTTTAAGACTAATTTTTAGTTTTGTTGAAGTCAGTATAGACGCAAATGATGAAATTTTAATTGATATGGACACGAGCTGAAAATTGAGTGGGGCCGGAACACATACACGTGTAGCACTCCTATAGATTGCCCCTCATGCATGCATGTTCCTAGGAACCGACCGATTGCCCGTCATGCATGCATGTTCCAAGGAATCGATCGGGCTAGGGATCGATGCCGATCGCCTATTAATGCAGGAGCTCGCTCGCAAGCAGCCGCCACAGCTCGTGGAAACCTTCAAAGTAGCCAAAGCATGCATGATTACATCTGATAAAGCAACATCTCGATCTTGTTTCCTACCAAGTCGTAGAAGAGCACCTTAGAGCAAGTACAATAGAAGAGGTGGCTGCCACCTCTAGGACTAGCCACATAAGTAAAAAGAGTACATGTGGCTCATGTGGAGGTAGCTAATACAATAAGTTGAGTAGAGATTACCTCTACTAAAGCACTCAAACATTTAATATTTCGCTAGAGGTGACCCTAACCCTTATTGTACTTGCTCTAAGAACTAGCATTGCCTCCAAGTCCTCGTATGATGTGCTAGAGGTCACCTCTTGCATGAGGGGCAGCTTGCCTCTCTCTCCTCTTGTCTCTCTCTTCCACTTAGGATTGTGCTGATGTGGATTTCGTTAGAGGCGACCTAGTCAGCACCATTGTACTTGCTCTTAGGGCAGTCCCAATAGGTGGTTTCTATGGTATTAAATAAGGTGCCAAGTAGATAAAATACTGATGTGTCATTGGAGTTAAGGAGGAGAGATAAGGAAATGGTTTCTTATACAAGAAACCATGTCTACACAGGAACCAAGATAGAAAGAGCTGTGATAGGTAGATGATAGGAGAGAGAAGATAGATGATTGGATGAAAATTTTATTTGTAGAAACTATCCATTGGGAGTATAGTTTCTATGTGTAGTGTCTACATTAATTGACAAGTATAGAAACTATCTCATAGTTTCTGCATTGAGAGTGCCCTTAAGAACAAGTACAATAGTACTTACTAGGTTGTCTCTAGCGAAATCCACGTCAACACAATCCTATGTGGAAGAGAGAAACAAGAGGAGAGAGAGGCAAACTACCCCTTATATAAGAGGTGACCTCTAGCACATCATACGAGGAGAGAGAGACAAACTACCCCTCATATAAGAGGTGACCCCTGATATATTTATGCAAGTATTAAATGTTTGAGTGCTTTAGTAGAGGTAACCTCTACTCAACTTAGGGCGTCTCCAATGGTCTGAGTCAGCTAGCGATATGCATGTACACATCAGCATATATCCCATGTGGAGGAAAGAGAGTATGCAAAAAAATCGAGCCAGCTCTTCCTAGGGCATCTCCAATGGTTATAGCTAGCAACTAACTATAAGACTTCCACATCATTTATATAGTACACATTAAAGCTAGCATTCTAAAGAACTATCTATAAGCATAGTTATTTGATGCTTACATGCACACACATAATTTATAGATGCTGCCTCGTTTGGCGTTATAGACTAGTGCTTAGAGCAAGTACAATAGTATAGCCAACTAGTGACTATAACATTTGTCCATTTCATCTATAGCCTTCAAAAAAATAGTTCATACAATAAGGTAGCTATTACAATAACTATTTGGCCCCACGTGTAAGAGAGTGAAATGCATATTTTTACGTGCTATAGCTACCTGTAATTTAGTAGCCAGCTTCCTTCTCTCTCTGCCACGTAAGATTTGGTTGATATTATATTTGCTATAGCCTGCTGACTAAGCCTTATTGTACCTGCTCTTAAGGAAAAGCTGGCTCGATTTTTTTTTGCATACTCTCTTTCCTCCATATAGGATATATGCTGATATGTACATGCATATAGCTAGCTGACTCAGACCATTGGAGATGCCCTGCACTAGTCTATAACGTCAAACGAGGTAGCCTCTATAAATTCTGTGTGTGCATGTAAGCATCAAATAGCTATCCTTATAGATAGTTCTTTAGAATGCTAGCTTTAGTGTGTACTATATAGATGATGTAGAAGTCTTATAGTTAGTTGCTAGCTATAACCATTAGAGATGCCCTTATTGTATTAGCTACCTCCACATGAACCACATGTACTGTTTTTGCTTATTTGATTAGTCCTAGAGGTGGCAGCCATCTCTTCTATTAAATTTGCTCTAATAGTGCCGATAAAGAAGAAGTACATACTTGTGGCCACAGGAAACGATATTCCATTGGAACTCTTATGTTAGTGCGATCTGCAATAGATGTACGTGGACTTGTTCTACAGGTTTCAGCAGAACAACAATTCGATCCCAGTGCCGGGTTTCGGCAGATGTTCAATGCATATCTGTAGTAGTACCTGGTGATGGTGACACCATCTCCGTACCGATAGTATTTCCTACAGCAGCAGCAGTAGTACTAGTGCATCGTCCATGGTAAGCAACAAGTGAGCACCGTATTATCAGCACACCAGTCTTTATCCTGCGGCGGCGGATGCCGCATGCATTTGCTGAAAAAACGTGAAAGAGATTGGTCGCTTGATTCGACGCGTTGATGCGTGCGTTTCGGTCGCCTGCGAGCTTGCGGGATCACAAGCTTCGAAACTAGTGGCTTCCGAACCGTGAACTGTGCCTCGTCAGGAAGCAGTCTGCGAGGTCTTCACCTAAATATTCTCCTTGAGCCCAGGTTTTTCAAAGCTGTGCTTCACATAAATTCACCAGCCCAGAAGAACCAATATACTGCATAGTATACGTCCAGCACCTGACACTGGACGTAAGACAACGTGTAGGTCACCCATGGCGCAGGATGAGTATTTAACTTTATTATATAAATACTGTTGAAGTTTAAGTTTAGTTTTAGGAGTTTGCAGAATTCGGTTTTTGCTGTCTATCAAGGGCACACTACGACATAGAAGTTTATTATAGACGGTTTCTTGAACCGTCTGACTTTATGGGTCGGTGATAATAGGGGTCATTCACGGACAGTTTGTGAACCATATGTGAAAACCATATCATAGACGTTTCGGAGTTAGAATCGTCTGTGATTGTCCGTTATCATAGACGGTTCAAAACTAGAACTGTCTATATATTCACCACGGCTTGGATGAGGAGAAGAAGAGCTGACTGAGCCTTCTATTTTTAAGAGAAGATTTAGCAAGGAGAAGTGGAGGAGAAGAGAGAAGATAATATGAGGAGAGGAGTGAAGGAGAAGTGAAAAGAGAGAAGAGGAGATGAGGAGAAGAACAACCAAGCCTTCTATTTTAAAGAGTAAATCTAACGAGATAAGTGAGAAATTCAAATTCGACGAGAGCGGGTAAGTTGAAATATTATCACCGACAATTCTAGGTAAAGAACCGCCTATGATAAATAGGTCATCACAGACGGTTTGGAACTAAAACCGTCTGTGATAAGTACAAATACCACAAACGGTTTTTTTTCACAGTGATACTATTTACGGTGCAACAAACTAACACAAAATTGAATCAAGGGGTTTGAAATATAAGTATGATAAGGCCATGCAGCGTTAGTCATCGTGGTGTATTATTTTCTTCTGTCACAAATTTATGCCATTTTTGGATACGTACAGTCAATCTTTTCAAAACTTAGACTATCAATATCTTTCTAAATTATATGTATAGATTTATCTCAAAAGTACTTTTATAATATTATGATTTTTAGGGGTTATATAAATATATTATAATATAAATTAGTAATTAAAGTTGTATTTTAAGATTACATCGATGTCTAAAATAATATATATTTTTGACTGAAGAATGTAGATAAGACACGTTAATTAGCAGCTGACATGCATGGTCGTGCTTGCTAGTCTTCCGAATTCAACTCCTATGCATGGTTTCCAGGTCTTACCTAGGAACCATCCTGTGTATGAAACGGTCTCCACTCGAGCGTACTGTTACCATTTTACTGGTGGTTTGCTGCAGATTAGCCCGACAGTTACATTTCTTCTTCTGAAACAGACATGCAGGGATCGGGGCTCCGTAGCTAGCTAGCAGTAATAGGCTGAGTGTGCTTCCCAGAAGTTTCAGATTTCGTTTCAACTGCGACCGTTCGTTTCATCTGAGACGCCTAGAATGATATTGTCACGTGCCTTCAAGCCATATAATAATTATTCGATACTTATTACTGCAAGCATTGATAATTTGCTTGACTAGACTAAGGCCCTGTTTATTTCCACTTAAGATTATTATAATCTAGTTTATAGGTGGGAGATTATATAAGCTAGATTATAATAAGCTGGTGGAAAATAAGAGTTATGGATTGTTGTATTCGAATGTTTAAAGACTACAATGTCCTTGAGAGAGGCAAGGAAGTTGGGGGATGGATGAATGGCAAAGGTGGGTAATATTCCTAAAGTTTTATGGTCCTTAAGATAAAAGGTGAATCTATAAGCTGAAATAAGCTCCTTTTTTGAGTTTATTAGATTACAATAATCTGGGCCGTAGTCGTTCTTGCCCTTCTCCAGCTTGGGACAGTTCGCTCGAATGTGGTTGGGGCCACCACACTCGAAGCAGATGACTGGTCCGCCTCTCTTTCTGTCCCTCCTCCTCTTGTAAGCATGGGAGAACTTCCGAGCTAGGAGGGCCAGCTGTTCATCCTCTAGCTGCTCTAACTGATCATCAGTTACGTCACATAGAGCAGCTAGGGAGAACCCACAAAGCGAATCGGCGGAAAAACCAGAAGCCGAACTGGGATCGGTGACCAAAGCCATCGACTGTGACTTCGACCGACGAGAGACAACGTCAATCTCGTGAGTCTTGAGGTGCGAGTACAGCGCGTCAAGAGTCAGGGTCGAGAGGTCTGTCGTGTCTTTGATGGTGGTCACCTTCATCTCCCACACGCGCAGATCGAGTGCCGCGAGCATCTGACGAGCGTTGTCCGAGTCGGGGTATGTAAGACTGACCGCTCGGAGGTTGCTCAAGATTTTGTGAAATCGCGAAAAGCACTCGTCCAGGGACTCACCAGCAAGCATCTCGAATTTGTTGTATTCGCGCTTGAACTGGTCCTGTCGAACCGTCTTGATCTGGGTGGTGCCCTCATGGTATGCGTCGAGGGTCACCCAGATGTCGTAGGCGGACGACAGGTGAGATATACGGTCAAACTCGCTACGACTCAACCCCTGGATGATGATGTTCCTTGCCTTTGCATTCGCCTCAACATCAGCCATGTTCCCGGCATTGATGTTCTCATCGGCAGGAACAGCGAATCGTACCTTGACCTTCCGCCAGATGGCATACCCCTGGGCCTGGATGTATGTCTCCATTCGGCTCTTCCAGAAGGGGTAATCGATGCCATCGAACACGGGCGGTTTGGTCGAGTACTTGTCCGTCGCCATGGCACTTGAGACCGGTTAAGATCTATGAATTAGAGCTAACCGGCTCTGATACCAATTGTAGGACCGAAATGGCGACAGAGGGGGGGTGAATGTCGTTCGCTTCAAAATCGCCCCCGAGAATTTGTACACAGATTTTTCAACGCAACTCAGAAAATTAATTTTGCTGAAATCTTGAACGCATGCGACATCGAAAAATCCAGCATAAATCAGAGATCAACCAGCAAAAATTTCATCTGAAAATAAGTTTGTTTGGATCACATGCGGAAGGGAGGAAAGATAGAAAAAGAATAAAAAGAAAGCATGAGATTGTCTCCTGGCTGAGAGTAGTACTACGGCTTAGAGATTCTATCGGAAGCAAGCCAAATAACTAGTACTTGGTCGATTCCTGGAGAAACTGATTGCATCCTAAAAGAAATAAAAAGCTAACATGCTGCTTACTGCAGCCGAGGCAAAAGAGACACAAAAATCACTTGTATCTGCTGAGGGATCAACCGCAAGAAATAGCAGCACTCATCTTTACTGACGCAAGCCCAAAAATGAAAACTTCTTTGCCTTTAGCCGAAGGAAACTACTGCTTGCTGCCCGAAATAATTGAAGCAAAGTACAGAGAGGAAGTTCAGCTTTGAGGAGGAAATGCAGAGAACTGCAGATCGGCAAACATGCTAGTACAAGCTGAAGAAACCAAGAAATCGGATGGCAACCAGAGATGAAATCGGATGGCACAAGAAATAAATGCTATTTTGCCTTGGCCAAAACTTCATATGCACTGCCGCAAGCCAGGTAATTTACCTACTGCCAACAGAAAAGCAAACTGCAAGCAGATGGCTGGAAAACTACAATCTGACAACAGGAAACTTCAGAGAGAGAGCCCAAATCAAGGAAATTGAAGCTATAAAACCTATTTTCCTTAGATCACAAGAACAAGAATATGATCTAAATATCATATAGGCTCCAACCAACACAAGAAATCAACAACAACACAGGAATTTCAGATTCGAGCCAAGAACTGAAAAAGTACAGAGGCTTCACCAAAATCCAGATTACTCTCCAACCTTTGATCCTATGGCCATGAAATTTTGCAGATATGTTAGCAATAGCTATGGGATGATCCAGATCAAATTTTATGCCATTTCATGGAGGGAATCAAAACCTTGCTCAAACCCTAGAAACCAAAAAATGAAGAACAGAGGAGCCTAAGAATGAAAAATTGAAATCACAAGTGGTTTGCTCTTAGGTTTGGCTAGCCAAATGGCTTTTGAGCATCTCCCATGTCATAGCAACCCATTTTGGCACTCTCTAGCAAGCAAGAACTCAAAACTCAGAAAATCACAAGTCATGCAAATGAGGTATCGAAGGAAGAACAGAGCAGAGAGGGCACTGAAGATAAAATTTCTGATTTCATTCATAGAATCAAAGAGAAATACAAGGAGTCACGATACGCATGGACATTAGGACAAGATGAAAGATTACATGACCCTCAATCCCTCTCCAACCTCTCAATCCTCAACCATGAATGCTTGGAGGAGAAGAACACACACTCGGTTTTACCAACACTCTGGAAGAACTACGAAGGAGACAACAGAGGGAGCACACTCTGTATTCAACACCAACTCTCCACCAACTAAAGCTAAAGCAAAAACAACCACTAAAGACTCTTTTGACTATTGCAAACCCTAATTCCCTTTCAAGTGCTCAAGTGGGCATGCAGCCCCTCAATCCTATTTATAGCCTTGGCTAACGGGTCTCCGCCCCGTTACGCTTGCTAAATCCAATGGCGCCCGCTCCCGCTTGTGCAGCCTCGCGAATTTCCCGATTCGCCCCTCCTGCACCTTCCGGGAAGCTTCCGCGCTCCTTGCCTCGCACGCCTCGCAACCACCTCGAGTCTACGTCGTCTTCGACACATCCCGACCGTTCTGACCTCAGCGCCACCTGCGCCTAGTCCGGTCCACGTGTCTCGCCACGACTCCACCCGATGTCCTGCAGTCACACAGACAAGAAAACACGTCAAATAGCACCGCTCGACACATGAAAGCGTAAATACCATCACACTTACCACAGACGAAGTCCAAACCTGTCGAAACATTAGAATATACATCCTAAGCCCAAATGACCAAGTTTGACCAAAGTCCGACCGAGTCCGATTGCGCCACGCAACGGCTCGACTCCGAACCACTCAAACCAAACTCGACTATCCTAAACCTTTGTCAATTCACTCATCATTCACATGGAGTCACGACCACCTGGTCTCTCACAATAAAAAATAATTAAGAACACGAGATCAATATTTAACGTGAAAAACCCTTTTAAGTTTAAAAACCACGAATATATGATCGGCAAAATCACTGTATAAAAAGAAGTTACAAGTATAGAAAACATCGGCATGTTTTCACTGTATGACTGCAGGGTATATATATAGGCTAAGGACTAGAGTTCCTAACGAAGAAAGAAATAGAATCCTAGTTAGTAATAAAATAGAGTGCTACTTGAAAATTAGAACAGTAATATTTTTGGAGACGGGATTAGCATTCTACTCAAAGAGTCTCAGAAGATAACCGTGTAGAGTTGTAGTCGAAAAACGCCTCGATTAGCCACATCTTAAAGCACCACGCATTAAGACTCAAAGATGATCCTATTATAATCTTTGACTAGTTAGCATGCTTGAGTGGAATCTGATCGAACTTTTTAAATGATCGGGAAAAAATAATATAACAATTTGGATCCGTGTAAATGTGCATGTTTCTTGCCACCTCCAAGACCGTATCTTATGGCGTATAATATCTCAAATATCACATGGACAGATTGGGAGGTTTAGTTTGGGGATGGACGCTGCTGCTGCGAGGAGGAGGAGAAGGGGGAGATAAGAACAAGAAGAAACCAAAGATTCGATGTGTACTTACCTGTGTTGCTTTTTTTTTAGGAAGTTCCGATGAAGTAACTGACATAGCTGACAAGGACATCTAAATGGAGAAGGGATCGACGGGACGAGTCGTTTACGTTCGTCCGCTTCCGTGTGCAAGGCGATGCCGGATGCGTACGTGCATGCGGTAATTCAGTACGTAATCGGTGTCCCGTCCTGGTCTGTCAAGATCTTGGACTGCTCGCATCAAGATTTGCATGACGCAGCGGAAATTGTTATGTTATGCTGGCTTCAGCTGCTCCCGCACGGGCGTTTTCCAGTTTTCTCTGCTGAAGAAGCACGCACGTTTCAAAGCTAGAAACTTTTTTATTTGCTGGTCATGTTTAATAATCTTTCGCCTGATGATCAATATTCAACTGCTAGCAGCTTAGTAAAAAAAATTCTTGGAAGCAAGCTCATACCAATAGCCTCTTTTGGCTGTGATTGCATGTCTCTACGCTGGACAAGTGGACACTACAAAGTGATCACTTTTGTGCAAGTTTAGCCAATGCTCGAGTTTGCCCAAACACATGATTGCCAGCTCTCCAAAGTACTGCAAGTTTGTTTCGTAAAGAGAGAGAACGTCTGGAGCTATGCCGCGTAGGAGCGCGCGGCCGCAGAGAGCACGGAGCTGGTCGAGGCGTCGTACCGCCCGACGAGCGGATGGCCGTAACCGTAAGCGGCAGCAGATGTGGTTGCGTGGCGCGGGCTAGGCTTAAGCATGTAACGCCTCTATTTCTGAGGTCGTTAGGAATTTTTTTGTAACTATCTAGAATTGTTCAGCTGCAAATACTGTAGACGAGAGTACATTATTTGTAACACAAGCTTAAACATAAAAACCAGATTTTATTACAAAATTAAGACTTAACAGCTAAGTTTTACACAGCGGGACGTGCGGCCCAAAGTTATATTATAATGCAAAAGAACTCCATAGGCATGTTTGAGTATAGAATAAATCCTAACACCAAAGGTCGTATATATCGTAGGGATTTTCAAGGCCTTTCTCAATAGTTCCTTGATTGTTTTCCTAAGTATCTCCTATTAATAGTTTAGCAAGTATCAATACAACAATCGTGCTCAACAAGTCACATGAGTCCGACAAAGATGCACCGAAGCTGAGGAGGTTGGAGGATGGCAAGCCCATTGCTTGCGGCTGATGGGCTGCACTCGGCAATGGGTCGGTGTATCTCCATACTCAGAGAGATCGTCGTGTACGTTAGGGGTATAGACACTAGTACTAGATTGCCCAATAGCCTCCATGGCCTGGCACGACCTAGGCCATCAGGCATCATCCGGCGTCCTGCCCATAGCCCACTAACTGCATTAACAATTAGCCATGGGCACCCCGACAAAAGCTGCATACATCCAGCCCAGTGGAGCTTGCAGACTGAGCGAGCTCCCAACCCACGCGGCACATCGATCGATCCTCCTAATCATGTACGCCTATGCGCTGGCCTCTGCATCCACCCAGGCCTGGGCTAGGGACTGTAGCTCGGATTTTGGCCCAGCTAAATCAAGACGAGTTTAGTGTTCATGTGGCCCAAATATTTTCCTACCTAGCCCAATAGCCCTCCGATGGCGCAGTGGTAATGCCGGCCCCTGGCAGCTGGCGGCCTGGCGCATACTCGCACCGTCAGCTCGTCAGTCGTCACTCCTCTAAGTCCTCATTGTCGTCAACCCTAGCCGCCTCGCCTGATTTCGCCGCCCTTAGCCGCTAGCTCCGGCCACGTGCCCTTGCCCTTTGCCCTCCGTCTCTAGGCTCCGGCTCCGCCCTTTGCCTGGCCGCGTCGTCCTCGTCAACCAGGTGTGGTGTTCATGGCTTGCCAGTTGCATATTTTTTGTGTTGTATACATATTTGGAGAGTTTTGTTCAATTAGAGCATCTCATGTTGCAGTTGGAAATCATGTACTGTGTTGTTTGTGCAAAACTGCAAATTACTTGTTTCATATAAGATTCCACCGTTTAGTTGATTGCAAATTACATCACATTCGGTTTGGGAATTAGGATAGATTCTTTGTCGAATTCCAGGTATCTCAATCTTCATATTAGCTTCGATTAGGCCGTCAAGAAAACAGTAGTACATACTTAACTCTTGCTTCCTGATATCTAACCGCTTTGAAAATGCATCCTTTTTCTGTTAAATCTGGTCCAGGATTGGCCGACTGTTAAAGCATGTCATGGTGTATTTGCAGTTACTAACCAAGAAACTGAACAAAAAAGCGAGGCACCGCTTAGCAGGTCCTTACGAGATTGCCCAACCTGGTAGCAATATACACAGGGGGGAAAGTTTATTTTGGAATAGTCCCAGTTTCGGTTTGGTAATCCAGACAAATATAAATTCCAAGAGTTTGTAATTTTTTACTGTGTTGTAATTTTTCAGGATTCATGTTGCGTAAATTGTGATGTTAATGCTCATTTCCTTTATTTACTATAGGTGTCAAAAGGGAAACATCTAAAAACTTTGAATTTGCTCTGTTAACTATCCTTGAATGTATTGATAATTCAACGAACTATTTTGCTAAGTTATCTCACTCGTACTACCCTTACAAAAGAAACATGCAAACACTATTTTTTTTATTACAAGAACCCGTTTTTTGTGTTGATAGTGGTGCTTTTACGTACAATTTGTACTACATTACTTTAACCCTTTGATATGACAATGTTGCTATCGGAACATACCTTTGGCTCTAATTCATATGGTAGCATCTAATATTTTGCTAAAGTTTCTGTTTTTTAAGTTTGGTATTTATTCTATCCATATTTGTATCCTATCACAAGTTAGCCCTTTTTGTGATATTTCTGGGTCTCCCCAGCGTCTACCACACGCGCCCTCCCCACTTGATCTCCCACGTCGCCATCGTACGGTTCGCCGGCGCCCCCCGTGTCAAGATCGAACGGCCGCGCCGTCTGCATATCCCCCGTGCCAAGGTCAAGGTCCCAATCGATCCCACGTCAATGTCCGGCGGCCGCTCCGCGAGTGGCGATTCCACTCGCCTTTTCTGCTATTTCTACGTGGATCTGACACCGGCTGACGAATGACTCCACTGGGCATTTACAGGGCCTGTTTGACATGGCTGTGGCTTACAATTTTTAGCTGAAATTTTTAAATTTTAGTTGTTTGCGACAGAGATTATGGAGACTCATTTGCGATTTTGGTTGATACAGATGTTGGTCTTTTAATATGTACTATAATTAACTTGTAGATCTCGTCTTGAGAAAATATCCTGTTTGAAAGTTAGGTACTATAACAAAAAGCTAAAAGACACTAGTTTCGGTCGAAAAGGACATGCCCCTGTAAACTTCACGATTCCATCCGTCAGTGCCCTGTTCTTTACAGGCAGCAAACATGAACTGGGCCAAGGCCAACATGTGGGGGTATAACATCTGTTTTCTTCGACACGATCAGTGCTGAACCTGCGCGATCCAGATCTACAGATGCAGCCGTCACCCTGTCAGGTCTTCATGAAACAGCCGTACCTTGCCTTCGTTTGGGAATTACCTTCTTTTAAGTGGCGTAAATAAACACATTGCGATACATGCTTACGCTGTGATCAAAGCTCAAAGGTCTATTTGCAAAAAAAAAAAAAGCAAGTAGCCTTGGTGTGGCACTACTATTGTCCTCGACATGGAATTCAAATGTTAGGCTTATGCAAAATCATCAAGAAGAAACGTCAGAATGGATGGTCCGTCCGATAGATTGCTTTCGAGTCCTCATTTCCTAAGTTGTAAGCTTGGATGGTTGGCCCTGGCGTAGTGCATTGCAGCCACTAGAGTTCGATCTTTAACTCGGTGTGTTTCATCTAAATAATTAAAATATGATATATAATATATATATATATACATATATATATATATATATATATATATACATATATATATACACACACACGCTGAAATGGGGCATTATGGTGTCTGAGCACCAAGCCTCCCTGCCTTTGGATTGCTTTTAGATGCGTGCAAGTGCAATGGTATATAATATATCATGCATGCTAAATCAATCATGGATGGAAAGTCTTAATCATAGATGGAAAGTCTCAATCACACTAGCACACATCTAAAAGCAGGGAGGCTTACTGCCCAGACACCATAGTGCCCTTGTTATTTGTACTATAATATATAGGAAAAATATCTTTTATACCCGGGTGTAATTACATGTGCATGTTTAATAAGAAAGCACATGCTCACGTTACGTAAAATATTAATGTCTTCGCAAAACAAAATGAAGTGTGTAAAAACATGTTCGTATTCACAAAAAAGAATTAAACGTGTGTTAGGAACAGAATTTTGGACGTTTCTAGCACTGTTGATACCCCAAAATTCCAAAAATAGCCGCGCTGAAAACAAAATTCCAAAAATAGCCCCCAAACGACCGCACGATTAACGGCAACGCGACACGTGTCCAGTGGTGCGGCCGGGGAGCGCACCACACCTGAGTGGTGCGGTCCCCGACCGCACCACACTCCCGCCGTCACATCAGGCCAGTGGTGCGCCCCCCGGGCGCACGACACCGCGAATGGTGCGGCCCCAGAGCGCACCACTCGGCTGTCTCCCGCCCGGCGCCATTTTCCTCCAGTCCCATCCCACCGAAAGCCAGTGAATTCGGCCGATTCCCTCGCCCCGTGCTGCATGCAGCCGATTCCCTCGCATTTTTTTATTTCTTACATGCGATGTGTCGAAGCTGGAGAGCCGGCCCCTACTCCAAACGCAGTGTATCTCGCGATACAAAGGGAGAGCCTGCGTTGGAAGACTTCAATCTTTTTGCATTTGTGGTAGACAGAGAAGCAGCAAGCAAGAGAGAGCGGAAGAGAGGGAGTTGATAGCGAAGGCAAGAAGAGCGGAAAACACAGGATTTGGAGTAATTTTGTAAGGGATCTGAATTTTTCGCACGTGAGAAAGTTGTAGATCGTCTCGTGAGCTTCAAGAAGAGGTAAATATCATCTCAATGAATCTGTAATTTAATCATAGTGATTAGCCTGTAATTAGCGTAAACGTTCTGTAAACGTTCTCCATATGTCTATATTTTATGTAATTATCGTGTTGTATTTTATAATTTATGTGGAGAAATTATGCGTTGTTGTTGTCCACTGTAATGTTAAAAGTTGTTTGTGGTTGTAGTGTATTCCATTTATTTGAAAAAATGTTTGTAGTTGTAGCATATTGTATTTTATATTTTATGTAAAGAATTTTTGTACTGCTGTTGTGAATCGTAACCTAAAAATACGCTAACTGGATTTTAGCTAGATTTCATTGATGTCATTGTGAAGCACTCTGGTAGTCGGAAGGGCTACTTGCGTAGGTTTTATTTGTATTAATATTTAGTCATTCTTGTAGCAAAAATCACTCAAGGATAGTAGATCTTGGTATGCATGCATATTTGCGAGAGCTTGCTTCCATGAATGAGAGATTATGGAAAAAAAATACGGAAAGCACACTGCTAGTCGGAAAGGCCAGTTGCGTAGGTACTGTTTTTATTGTCATGTACTCATTCTTGTAGCCAAAATCACTGAATAATATTAGATCTTGTTGTGCATGTTCGAGAGAGCGTGCTTCCATAAATGAAAGATTAGAGAAAAAATGTAGATGTTTAATTTACATAAGAATTAAGAAGTTAAAAATGATGAGAATTGAGTGGTTGGTTGGTTAATTAAGTAGAACAATAATAATAGAAATTAGGAGAGAAATTTGGAGAAATTGTAATTTATGTATCGCATAAATTAGGAGTAAATTTGATTTATGTAGGAATTTGTTAAGGCACTCCGTAAATTAATTAAAAATTACATTTGCAAATAAAAAAGAACCATTCATATTTGTATGGGATAGTTAGAACAACGAAATTCAGATGAAAATATTACGGTTGTATCTGCTAGGCGGTAGCTACGTGCTGTGTGATGGTACAGTTGTTGCCTGTGATATATACTAAAAGGGTTCAGTTTGGGCTTATGTTAGGTACGCCATGGGTGACATCCAAGACTTGTTCGTGTTCTATGGAAGTGGTCTCGTACGGGACGGGCCGTACGGGGCAGACCTGAATAATTGTGACCGGACTGTGATCCGGGCACGCAATCTGAACACCATGAGCCTGTTGGAGCTACGGAGATGCGTGCGTTTCGGATTCGATCGGGACACCGCAAGGAACAAATTACGGATCGAGGCAGTGTATGCCACAGTTGGAGGTGCTGCAGGGGATACAATGTGGCAACTTATAAAGGTGACGAGCGACGCTTCATGGGCGAACTACATGGAGGGCGTGTGCAACCCAGACGCATTGATATATGCCAGGCCAATGGTGTATGTTCAATTCGTGGAGAGGACAGAATCATCCGCCATGGGTGGCTCTGGTGGTGCTGGCGGTCATGAAGATGCTGATGAAGGAGGAGTCCATGAGTCAATGGAAGATGGTGACCAGCAGAGGCGCGTGGAGAATTTTCAGCCGAATGAAGGTGCCGAGAGGTGGTGGGCCGTGCGTGTTGACTGTCACGAGTACCTTGAGAACCAGGTGCAGGAAAGTGAGGAGGAGGACGATGTGGAAACAGAGAGTTCAGGAGAGGAGGAAGAAGGGGAACCTACGGCGGGAGGTGTGGTAGGTGGTGTTGTAACCACGGAGGGTGCGTACGTGCCGTCCAGATTGGACGACATCGCAGCGGAATCCCTAGTTCTGCCACGGGCGGAGGAGGCAGAGTGGGGATTCAATGAAGGCAGACTCGTTGTAGGGCAGAGCTTCCGTAACAAGAGTGCTGCACAGCAAGCTATTGCCACATACGCCGTCAACATAAGCCGGACATATCGGGTGCATAGGTCCAACCCTGACACCTACATTGTGAAGTGTGTGGACGGCTCCTGCCCTGGCAAGGTCCGTGCGCAGCGGTTTAGAGGCGCTGCCACAGACTTCCGGATAACGGTGCTGAATGATCACACTTGTGAGCTTGCGGCGCCACTACCTAGGCACCGCAACATGACGTCGTCATATGTTGCACAGCTGGTAAGGCATCTTGTGGTTGCAAATGTATCCATTACTCCCAAGGTTCTCATGGCGGAGGTAGCGAACACGGTGGGGTTTGCTGTGAGCTACAAGAAGGTGTGGCGGGGGAAACAGAAGGTACTGCGGAGTATGTTCGGGACATATGAGGAGGCATATGATCTGATCCCGAGAATGTTGTGTCAGATTGCAGCAGCAAACCCAGGCACGTACATTAACAAGTACGAGCGGGTTCATGAGACGGAAGGGTCGAATTGTTTTGTGCTTGACAGAGTGTTCTGGGCCTTCCATCAGGCAATAGAAGGCTTCAAGTGGTGCCGTCCAGTGCTAACGATGGACGGCACATTCCTATCAGGCAAATACAAGGGTACAATCCTGACCGCGGTTGCAGCAGACGCAAATGACCAGTTACTCCCAGTGGCATTTGCAATAGTAGAGAATGAGAGTACGGATAGCTGGCTGTGGTTCCTTGTCAATGTGAAGCAGGCTGTTGTACAAGATCGGCCCGATGTGTGTGTTATCTCGGACCGCAATGCAGGCTTGCTGTCTGCAATGCGAACGATGCAGAACGAGATACAGCCTCCGTACCAGTGGAATGACATGAAGAACCGGTGGTGCATGAGGCATCTTGCGGCAAACTTTCACAGAAGGTTCCATAGCAAGGAACTAATGAAGATGTTTAAAAAACTTTGTATGCAAAACCAGAAGACGAAGTTCGATGCCCTGTGGAGTCACCTTGATAAGGAGACCAGCAAGCATGTCAGGCGTCTTGAGCAGTCTGAAGCGGGGGTCGTGGCGGGAGGCTCCACGAGACTTGGGGAGTTCACACAATGGGTACAGTCCAATGCACCTGACCTGGAGATGTGGTCTCTACTGCATGACACCGGCGGAGCAAGGTACGGAATCATGACGACAAACATGTCCGAGGTGTACAATGGTGTTCTAAAGGGCGTGAGATCCCTACCTATCACTGCAATCGTTGAAGAGACCTGGAACCGTTCAATAGGATACTTCGTCAATAGAGCCATGATGGCGAAGCATCATATGGACGAAGGCAAAGAATTCTCTGAGGTAGCGCGGGCCTACATGGACAAGAAGATGGAGAAGGCTCGTTCGCATATTGCTCAGACCATGGATGACTTACGGAGGAAGTTTGAGGTTCGCCTCAGACAGAAGTACATGATGGGGCAGGCTAGAGGGGATCGTAAGCAGGTGTGCACGATTGATGACAGAGCATCTTGCACCTGCAACAAGCCGCAGCTTCTACACAAGCCATGCTCCCACGTGTACGCGGCATGCGCGTTATGGAACCAGGCGCCCACGCATTACATCTCAAGGTACTATGACATGAAGCACGAGCACACCCTGTGTATACAGCGCGAGACGCAAGCTCATCTTGAAGCGTGCACGCGTAGGGAAATTGCGGCTAAGGCAAAAGAGGCCGGAGAGGAGTTCAATGCCGAGCGGGCAAGGAAGGGAAAGTGGCCCCGGTCCACACAGTAGGTCGTACGAGCAGTTGGGTGGGTTAGTCGCATATCATGCTATATGTTATGCATGTAATAAAAATCTACGCGGCATGTTACTCCCAACTGTATTATGAAGTTTAATATCTCGTATTTTCGCATTCCATGATGTAATAGACCTAGCAAGTTATTTCCCCTAAGGCATGCATGTTAGGACTAGTGGTGGAATTCTGAACATTAGAAGTACAGAGTTCCACACATGCCACATGCCACTGGTCACATCACTTACCGCTTTATGTATCGAATCGTTCCTAAAAAAATGTACCCAAATTTTTTATGCATCTACAACTTACATTGAACATAAACTTCTATTACAACTTTATCTTATTTTTACGCGGTTTATAACTACAAAATTGACAAAACATACAAACATCACGCGGATTGCAAACCCTTAAAACATACCAAACCCTAAAAGTCACTTACCACTTTATATATCGATCGTTCTACGCACAATCGTTCCTAAAACAATTTTACCCAAATTTTTTATGCATCTACAACATATAATCAACATAAACTTGTTTTACAATTTTTTCAAATTTTTTTCTGATTCACAACTACAAAATTAACAAAACTTATAATCATACATGTTCAATATCACTTTCCTTCATTTCCTCCAATTGTTCATATCACATTTGTGCTCGAAAAATTTTTCTTTAAATTGCTTCCAATAAAACAATATACCCTGATCGAAATTTGTTATTGTCACTTGAACACAATTTTCACGGTCAGCAATATAGGAAAATCACAAAAACACTAATCGTTACTTCACACAAATTTCGTTCGTACTCTACCAACCAATATTTTTAATTTTTAAAATTGCACAACTAATTACACAAGCAGTAAAGTGGACTCCACTTCAAATTCATATTTTTTCGCACATCATTTCATATATACACATAAATTTTAATTTAAAAAATTATCTTTACAAATGCATACAAAAATAACTTGAATTAAAATCCTACCCGTGCAAACCCTAACCGGGGGGGTGGGACCCACGGCGGAGTGGTGCGGTGTGGTGCCGCACCATTAGGGGAGTGGTGCGGTGCGGCACCGCACCATCTACCTGGCACGTACGGCGGGAGTGTGGTGCGATCGGGGACCGCACCACTCAGGTGTGGTGCGCTCCCCGGCCGCACCACTGGACACGTGTCGCGTTGCCGTTAATCGTGCGGTCGTTTGGGGGCTATTTTTGGAATTGTGTTTTCAGCGCGGCTATTTTTAGAATTTTAGGGTATCAACAGTGCTAGAAATGTCCAAAATTCTTAGGAACACGTTGTATGTGCGTTGGTGCTTGCGCTGATGATTCTGACTACACGAAGGTGTCACATCCTGGGCTATTTGCGAAGTCAGGATCTGCGTTCCTTGCCTCATGAGGTTTCGTGCCCAAACTTGCAGAGCTGTGAGTCGTATTCCCTTTTCTACGTAGCGGACAGAGCGGGTTCGTGTGCGCTCCTTTTCTGCACTGTTTCATTTCGTAGTACAAGTGTACAACTCTGACGGTCAGACAGCTATGCAGTTGAAGGACTTAACAGGGTAAACAGTGGGTTATTACGAAGGATTTTAGCGAGAGACAGCACATAGAGTCCCCTCATTTTGGCTTTAGCTTCTAACTTCTAACTTAGTTTTTACTATTCATAAATTTCGGTTTTCTGAACTTTTAACTTTTTTATCAGTTTTTTTTCCATATTCATTTACGTTGTCCGTAATAAGCTAGTATATTTTTCTATTTTTAAAATTTTTTAAATTTTATTACGTCAAATAAGTCACCTTCAGCTACAGTAAAATTTCCGCCGATATAGTGTAATTTCAGCTATAAACCACAGCTTTTCAGCGAGCGGGGCCATAAGTTGCTATTCTGTCGAACACGGATTATGGACTTCACATGTTTAGAAAAGAGATAACAGAAAAGGTAAGGCGAAATATCTTCCAACTGAGAGAGAAATGCGGGGATTTAGCTGCAATTGAACAGAAGCTAGGCATCGTAATTACGAGTAATCTACTATTCTCATCGATCAGGTTTTGAGTTCTGATCACAGATATGGACATTACGAATAGAGCAGAGCGTTCGTGGCACCAGCTTTCCCATTTTATGTACCCGGGCCTTTCTCCTCCAGTTCTCGCCATTTTTCCTCCAACAGATGATATCTGCGGTACACTTGCATTTGTCACATCTATTTTCCTGAAAAGTAGAACTTCAAATGTTATTAGAGAACAAGGCTCTACACTCTAATGGATTGTATGCCCCAGTTAACAGAAACGCTATAAGTAATAACTTCGTCCCTGATCAACTCGGCTTCGGCTTTTGGCTTATTTTTTACTATTCATAAGTTTCGTCTTTTTCTGAACTTTTGGCTTTTTGTTGAGCTTTTTTACCGGTTCTTTTTTCCCATGTATTTGTTTGTATTATACGTAATGGACTAACATATTTTTTATATTTTTATTTTTTTTAAATTTAATTATGCTAAATAAGCCTCTATCAGCTACAGTGCTTTTTTCAGCCATAAGCCATGAGCTTTTCAGCCGAACCGATCACCACATAAAGGTAAATCAGCAATGATCCTGTAATGAATCTTAATTTATTAGGGTAAACACCGCCGGAACGCCGGACGGCGTCGGCTTAATTGGAAAGAGGCTTTTGAGAAGGAAGAAAGACATAGACGGGGATACGCTCTTCTTTCTTTCTTTTTTTTTAATAAAAATAAGATACACTCCTAGCCTTATATAGATTGGATGAGTTGATTCTTAAAGAACTTATCTTTAATATTATAGAAATAGATTATTCTAACAAATCTAATCTTATCGATGAGAAAACTAATACAATCAAATCGGAAAAACTAATCCAACTAAATCGGCGCTGCACGTAAACAACACACACTGTATGCGCAATACCAAGGTGCTTACATTTCTTACAGTTCAGGTACATAATAGAAATGCTCAAATGATACCGAATTGCTTTGCAAATAATCAGACTTGAGATGTCTGTATAACAAATGAAGGTACTACCAGAAACCCATGTTCTCTTGTCCAAAGAGATGGATCTTCAATCCATCAAAAAGCAAATATGATAGTTCGGCTAAGAAACAAAACATATGGACATTGCTTGCCAGAATAACATTATGATGGTCGAAAATGTCACCTAATCAACTCCAAACAAACATGATGCTATCAAGCCAGGCCAAAAGTTTGATCGGCAACCCACCTAAATGACGTGGCTGATCATAAGTGAAGCTAACACTCATGTAGCGGTACACATGCCCGTGTCTCCCCCCAAGCAGCTAAACAACTAAACATGCAAGGGAAGGAACAATGAAGACAATCTTGCCGAAGAAAAGATTTAAACACACCACCAACCAATCCGTCCTCAAACAAGGGAAGCAATATACTTTTCCAAGCCACAGATCATGGCCAATCTGGACCACAATCGGGTACATCTGTGACAACTAGCGCACATTAAGCATGCAAATAGTTAACAGAAATTACAGTGGCACACAAGCATAATGGGGGACAGCAAATGGCAAGTGCACATCTCCTGAATTACTCCAGTGTCAGGCAGGCAGAAGTCCCCAATGTCGGGAAATGATATAAAATTTACTATTCGTTCTTTTTATCCACTTCAAACTTCATTCCATCTACTGTAGAGTAAGTTCTACTCTGGACACCACAGGCTAAACAAGTGAGGAGGGAAGTTCTACTGTAGGGGCTGTTTGGTTGCCTGCATGTGCTCATGCAGTCACGTTTCTCCTCAGCCTGGCTCCAGTTGATTTTTTGCATCCACTCGTGCAGGCTCTCCCCCCATGCAGGTAACCAAACACCATCTCCCTGCATACGCTGGTGCGAGCCACCCTCATACAGGCAACCAAACAGACCCGTAAAGATGTACTGCACAAGGCACTGTACTTGCAGTTGCACGCCGGACGCCGGTACCGAGATTGCCAAAGTAGCAACCTTTGCAGATCCTAAACTCCTAGAAGAAAGTGGGAAGGGCCAAATAAACCTCCTTCAATACACACATACCAAGATACACGAGATTAATCTTGACAACGATTAGCACCGTCATCAGATATCAGAATCTTAGACCTCATTAAATAAGTCAATCAGGACACAAACTGCCCCTTGTTTTTGTCAATGGCAGTGCTAATTAGCCAACAGCATCAGATCCCTAGAGCACACTCCACGTAAGCAATGGCAAACATAGTGGTCCCTACCGTCCCAACACCAAATAAATTAATCAAACAGAAAATAACTTGCAAGAGCAACAATGAAAATGAAAAATATCCCCAGCCAACACATCAAACATTACTCTCAAGGAATTGAGAATGCGTTGAAGAATTGAAACAGCAATTGCCATCACTCTCATGCTCTTGTAAGACTCAGCTGCGCTATATAACAATCTATTCCACCCAAAGAAATCACTTGCTAACAAGAACTTGTTATTCAGAGGTGGCATATGCTAACACCGAAAGATTGCATCTTTTATTCTATTGAAAGTTTGTAGCATCAAGTTCATGCTCATCATATTACAGTGGTCAAATTAACCGCATTGCAATATATAACACTGCCATGAAAAAGATGGCAGAAGGAATTGAGCCCTAACCTCCGCTCTCGCGCTCCGGGCAGCTCATCGACCTGCCGACCCTGCCGCCGGCACGTTCCTGGTGGCGACTATCGTTCGCCACCTTCGCCGAGCCAACTCTGAACCCCGCTCCAGCCTTGCCGACCGTCTCAGATATCACCTCATCGGGCGGCGGCTCCACGTACTTCGCCGCACCCATCTCCATCTGAGCGATGCGCACGGCGCCGAACAGCCTCTCGGGCAGCTCCTCCTCGGACTGGGACTCCACAAGGAATCCCATGTCGATGGTCACCGACGTGACGGCGCCCAGCGCCAGATGCAGGATGGCTCTGGCGATCGCCGAGCTGCCGATGTCCACGTCGATCTCGAGGTAGTCATCGCCCTTGTGGTAGCGGCATGTGAGCGCGCGGCCGAGGAGGCACGCCGCGTAGTTGCCGACGGTGGCGCGAACGAGCCAGGGCCCCTTGACGATGCGGTTCACGATCTTGAAGCGGGCGTTGCGGTACGCGTCGTCGCCGTGGACGAAGCGGCCGAGCAGCGAATCCGGTGGGATGGGCGCCTCCGCCGCGAAGTAGAACACCGCGCTGTACGCGTCCGGCCGGCCCGGGACCTGCAGAAACGAGTAGTCCCAGAAGCGGTCACAAACTCACAAAAATCGCATCTTTTTTGGCTTCCTACGCCTAGATGCGACCGATCGGGGAGGGGTTCGTGCCTGAAGGTTAACCGCGAGGAGGAAGTGGGCGTTTGGGTCCTTCCGGAGGCGCGCGCGGCGGAAGGCGGCGGCGACGCGATTGTCGTCGCGGGCGAGCACGTGGTCCAGCCGCGCGTGGGAGCGGAGCCAGTCGACGCCGGCAGGCCGGAGAAGCCACTCGGCGGCGGACGGCGCCTTCGCCCGCCTCCCCCCTCCACCGGAGAAGTACCCCCGCGCGCGCAGGTGGAACAGGTCCCCTGGCGGCGAGGCCCACCCGTTGGTGCCCCGGTCCAGGTCCACCTGCCGCAGCGAGCCGGCGGACACGGCCTCCTCTCGCCACTTGGGCGGCGGAACCTCGCCGGAGTCGGCCTGTTTCCGGCGCTCGGGCGTCGTGGGGCACATCGCCACCGCGAGGGGCAATTTGGTCAAAGATCCTCGGCTGGGTGGGTTTGGTCACTATTGGTGTTTTTGTGCCCCTTTTGTGCGAGTAGACGAATGGGTGTTGGAGGAGCCGCCTATAAAACAGTGGGAATGTGGGAAGTGCCAACGGGCCGGGTGTGGGGTGGGTGGTCCGGGAGGGCCCACGGCCCTGCTTTAGTCCCCGTCAGCCCGGGCCGTTAGCCTTATTGGGACCTGGCCCTTCGCTCCTGTTCAACCTGACCCTACGAATCCCGTAGAGGTAGGGGTGGATATTCTTCGATCCGTATTCTTTTTCATATTTTATGTCGGAGTCGGAGTTAGATACAAATAGTACCGGATAAGAATATAAATGCGGATATTCTCGGTCACGAATACGGAGCGAATACATGCCGCTCTGAATACGGTTAGTTTCGGTCACGAATATTTAATCGAATAATGCGCAAAAGCAAATTTCACATGGTGACAAGGACAAGTTAAACAACTAGTAAATTCTAACTATCAAAGTAGCAAGTAAATGATATAGACTAGTTAAACAAGTAGTAACTAACTAGCTACATGTCACATGGTTCAAATGTACGAATTGTCCATAGCCAAGTAGTTACGTACATCACTAACTCATTTAACTTCATTACATTTAGTAAATGATTCCACAAGGCCTTTGTATCTGGTATCCGGTATTCGGAGATGCCAAGTATCCAACTCTATTTCCAGTAACTATCCGGTAACTATCCGAAAAAATAGCCGGATAGTTCCGTATCCGTCGGATAATGCCTTTTCCGAATCCATTTCCATATCCGACAAAAAATATACGAATCCGTTCCGTATCCGACATAACCTTCGGATATCCAAAAATGTGCTCCGAACTAAAACGAACGGACGGACGGTCGGGAAATATCCGCTCCATTTGCACCCATACATAGAGGTTTAAAAAGTAAAGTAAATTATTTTAAAAATAATAATATAATTTTGTTTATTAATTTATAATTATTTAGTATTTTTTTTAAAATATATATATTTGAAATATATATTTTAACATATAGATTCTAGTTTTAGTTCAAATATAAAAAACAAGTCTCTCATATTTTAAAATTATAATATATTATTTAAAAATATTTTTATTTTTATCAAGTCCCAATCAGGCCCCGAGGGGGGATGACTCCATCCCCATCCCGCTAGCTTATCTGGGCCCGTACCTGCTCCCCCACTAGGGGAGGTCCCTTCCTTGACAAGAAGGGCGAGCAGGGACCTGGCATGCCCTAATATTTCTGTTTTCCTTGATTATCTATTAAGTATTTTAGTAATTATCTTGTAAAGTATTCATTAAGCCCCCTCATGAGTGAGCAAAGTTCACTTTTGATTAAATTATTGACATTTATGATCTTCTTGGTAGCCATAGAGCCAAATTTAAATTAATAGAAATGTAACTTTCTTTTGTATTGTTATGTTATATTTTTATATGATTGCCATTTTCTTGGCAAAAAAAATATCTGTTTAACCCCCTTATATCCAAATTCTGGCTCCGTTCGCCCCTGTCCACCCTTGATTGGGGAAATTCCCGGCGGAGAAATTTGCCACCCCTATGTGAGACTCTGGAACAAAAGGGGACACGGCGACTTTACTTTTACTAGTAGTGTGCCCGTGCTAACGCTACGGTAAAATACAAAACAAGATAAAATTTGTAAAAAATAAAACGAACAATCAGATTCATTAATATTCACGTCTCATTTATTGTATAACCAAATATTTTTGTCACAAAATGAATGTCACATAAATACGTGACCGGTCGGAACCACCCAACACGCAATGCTCAAAAGCCTACGACCGATTCCCAGGTCTTGCGACCGCTTCGCGAGACCATACAACCGGTTAACAGAAGCTACGACCGTTTATCGCGTGATTTAAACCTGAATGCCGGAAATCTCGGCGAGTTTGGTGGCAGTGTCGTAGTAGGACATCCGCAGCATGTAATCAACCAGGATCCGCTTCAGCCGAATGTCCTCCCACTCGCTGTCGTCGCCCCCTCATGGAGATCTTGGACCTCTTCAGGACCAAAACCTCCGGCAAAACGAGCAACTGCAAGATCCAGACCCTTTCTAGCTTTGGTAATAAGGCCCTGTATGGTACAGCATTACAGTGGCACGTAAGTAACCAACCTACTGTTCACTTAGAAATCATGACTTTTACAGAGCTTGCCCTAAAATGGCCATTTAACACATATAAGACAGAAGATAGCTAGTCAAAAAGCAGACAAAAATTGTATTTACTTGCATAAAGTAAACTTACATCTTTGTCCAGAACCCAGAATTGATTGTGTCCTTCCCCGCTTTTATTGATCCCTGGCATCATTAACATTGCCTGTTTAGCCATGTTAAGCACACCTATCCCAGCACTGGATTCTGAAGAGGAATTAGAATGGAGGACAAAACAGACTTTGACAAGCAACATGTTATATGAAATATTCTCTGGAAATTGTACAAGCGCGTCAAACATATCATATACCTTCCAGCTCCCACCACAACTATCTTCTGCTTAGCAAAATCCGCGAGGGGTCGACCCTGTGCTCTAACAGCTCCAAGTAGGCCAGCTAGAGCAACTCCTGCTATCCCCTATTGAATAGGGAGAGCCCAAGAAACAAAGACACAAAAATTAAAAGAAAAGATACCGTGCTGATAAATTACAGAATAACAAGTCTGCAAATCATAGTACCTGTATGTCATCATTGAACATGCAAAATCGGTTCCGATACCTCTGAAGAGTTTCAAAGGCCCATTTCGGGCCTGTTTGGAACAGAGGAATTTCACAGGAATTTTGCAAGAATTTTGCAGGAAACAGTTCAATTCCCGCAGGAATCGGGAAAAATTCCTGCATTCCAAACAGGGCCTTCATTTGGAAGTCTTCGAACTATGATTTTACCACTTCAGTGATGGAGCATCGTTTAGCAAGTAAAGCATGATCATGAAGAACACATACATGCACAACTGCTTTAGGCCAACGTGCATGAACAGCTTCCATGAATTCATCTACAACGGACAAGTATTCCTCTCCTTCCAACCTAGGTTGCCTCAGTCCTAAATCTAAGGCAATACTCACTTAATAAGTTATGCTATAACGCAGGAATTTACTCCAAAACAGTAAAAGAGTTTCTATCTTTTTTGCTAAAGAAGCAGCAATAGAATTTCAAGTTAATCAAAGAATCCTCAACTGTACTTGCAAGGAAAGTTGATAAAAGACATCTTATATGAATGTTTCAGAAGTTAGTTTTAATGTATCTTACGCACATAGCTTGTCCTGAAGAAACCTTTCATTGTTTGTTCCCACATCAAGCATTATCGGAAGAACCTACAAGCATTGATGCATTTGGACAGTGGGGAAAAAATATATAGAAAGGGGTGAATGCCACAAAGAACCAGTAGTTTATAAATGTAATTTACTTGTTCTAGTTGCCCATGTCCTATGATATAAATTTCTGGAAAATGATTTATTTGCAGTTATTTGCTTTTATGTTCCAAACAGGAAGTAGCACATTACAAACCTTTTGTGGGTTGATCCCAGCAGCTGCAACATAAACATCAAGTTTACCAATAGGTATACCTATGCCCTGAACTCCAAGATCACCTAAACCTAGAATGCGACTCCCATCGGTCACAACTATCATGTCAACCTGAAATAAGCAACAATCAATCAGATGAAGAAATTCAATACAAGCAGAACTGGAAGCAATTCTACTGCATACTACGGTTTCTGAGACAGAATTATACAGTATCTACAATCAATTATGAAGCATACAATATGTTACAGAATACATATGGAAACTGACAATAGATTTAAACATAAATTAGTACGCAATTGCCTCTTAGCATTGACTGAAGAGGATATGAAAACACACCCAGCATGCAGTATAGCTCTGGAATATTATTAGCGTTGTGGAGTAATTCCATGCACATAAATATATCACTACAGAACTGGCTTTTCTAGACGGGTAAGCAGATGTTGTATTCATTGGATTTCATATCTCATTGATCAGATTGCTATCTGGAATAAATCTCAGCTCTCTTTGCTGCACTAATGAAATTGGTGAAAAAACCAATTCTTTTGAAACAGTCAAGGTACCTTCTCTGCTGGCCAGTTGTAAATCATCGACATCATCTCCCCCTTATCCTTTGCACTGAAGTACATCCCACGGGGGCGTCTGAACAGCCCGCTGTAGTTTTCACAGACCAAGCCGACGGTCGGAGTGTATATTATCGGGGCGAAATCCTTGATATTGTCAATTAGCACCTGGACAAAACAGACCACACCACCACATAAACGCATCAGACAGTCAGTCACTCAGAACTCAGGCCAATCAAACACCATAGTATTGCGATCGATACGAGTTTACTGCAACATAGCAAGCGCACACGCATCACATTAGCAATTAATCGCAGATTGGGTAGCAAAATCTGAGGAAGGACGACTCACTGAAGCGCTCGTACTGCTGCTCGAAGGACATGACGCGCGGTGGGAGCAGGCCACGGAGGCCGAGGCGGTCTCGCTCCGTCAGGGGGAACGCGGTGTCCTGCGCCAACGAAATCGAAGCTGAAATCGCATCCGGACCTGCGCGTGCGAGCGAGCGAATCGCGAGATTGGGGAGGGGGCGGGTGGGTACCTTGTTGAACCAGGGGTCGTGGAGGATGTCGGTGCCGCGCTTGTGCACGATGCAGGGGCCGGGCACGGCGGTGCCAGCGACGGTCGAGGGGGCGGCGGACGACAGGAGCCGTTGGATCTGCGCCGACCGCCGGGCCACCGCCGGACGCCACATCTCGCGAGATCAGCTGCTATGTCGCCCGGCCAGGTCCAATGGTACGGGGGCGATCCAGCCGCGCCCGGCACCTCTGCACGTGAAGCTCTTCCGCCCGCGCGCCCTCCTCCATCTGAAAGACATAATCAGAAGTCAATTCATTACCAAGGAAACATAAAAAAGATACGATTTTTCCAGTAGTGTCCAGAAACAAGAACGAACGAATCAACAAGTTCGGATCTTTTCTAAGGCGAGCATGATTCGGCGAGAGATTAGGGTATGTGTGTGGATTAGGGGTAATTGCCTTGCGCTTGAGACCGTCGAGGCGGGAGACGAGGGAGGTGAGGTGGTCGACGGCAGCGACGCCGTTGTCGCCCGGGGCGGCGGCGGCTGAGGAGGCAGAGGAGAGGACAACAGCGATCTCCTTCTCGGCGAGGCAGTGGTTGGCGCGGGCAGTGGACTTGAGCGCCTCCAGGGGCACCCGCACCAGCTGGTGCTCCAGTCGTACCGACTCCGCCGCGCGCGTCTGCCGCCCCGCCGCTGGAGCCTCCCTGGCCTCTGCCGTCCTCCCGTACCCCCCCAGCGGCGGCGCGGGGTGGGGAGGAGGCGGCGGCGGCGGAGCGGACGGGTGGGGGGAGGAGGAGACGGCGGCGGAGCGGGGGAGGAGGAGCGAGGGCGGAGTGCAACGGAGGAGTGGGAGGTGGGAGGCGGCGGCGCGGTGTGGGGGGTTGGGGGCGGGGTGAGCAGTGTATCGAGTGGAATTTTCGCGAGGTGGGGGGATCAGAGAGAGCGGGTGGGCCACGCGGCGATGGCGCAGGAGGAGCGGTGGAGAATGTGCGTGGGCGCGGGGTGAGTTCTATGTTCAATGATGCATGATCCGGATGATTTTGGCCTTAGGATCTTCAATGAGTAAGAGAAGAAGGCTTGAGGAGAGATCCAGCCCATTCATTTGTATGAAGTTGGATTACTTTGGTACACAAATCTGGGTGGACTTAGATTAGGCATGACTGTGGGGGTGGTTGAGGGGGTGGATTTAGTAAAGAAAATTTTGGTGTATTATAGAGTAGGGTAGAAGCACCTCGGTTCTTTACTAATTTGTTCTCTTCCCTGTCGATTATCACGATATTTTGTATTTTTCCTTGAAGGATGATGAAGCATCCGTCAATATGTGAGCTGTGATACCAATATGAGTACTTGTGAGGACTTGAGTTGCTAGGTTAGTTGAAAAACATACTGCTCCATATAAAAAAAATGGTATTCGGGTGTCACAGGTTAGTTGAAAAACATAGTACTCCATATAAAAAATGGCATTCGGTATCTTTTTAAAGAGGGGGCTATGATTATAGATCAAACAATAAATAAGGATGCTATAAAGAAACCATAAAAGGGCTGCTCAGAACTTTACAAATCATGGAGAGTGTATGCAAGAGGCATAAACATTACATAGGGTTTTCTCTAGTAAAAAAACAATCCTCGTCTTGATGCCCAGGGGTATATATTTATAGCCATAAGGATGTTAGTTACACAAATACCTCTATCTAAATCTATAATTGCAGAGATAAATATATCATTTTTCTAGCTTATAATCCTTTTTGGACACCTGAATTGCTTCTGGTGCAATGGACTAACCGGACCAAGGTGGGAGCCATTCCCAACAAGGGGAGAGGAGAAGGCCCTGATCAACTCGGCTTCGGCTTCTGGCTTCTGGCTTATTTTTCACTATTCATAAGTTTCATCTTTTTCTGAATTTTTGGCTTTTTGTTGAGCTTTTTTGCTGGTTCTTTTTTTCCGTATTTGTTTGCATTATACGTAATGGGCTAACATATTTTTTTATTTTTAAATTTTTTTAAATTTAATTATGCTAAATAAGCCTCTGTCAGGTACAGTGCTTTTTTCAGCCAGCTACAGTGTTTTCAGCCATAAGCCACGAGCTTTTCAGCCGAACCGATCACCACCTAAGAGAGGGGGAATGATGAGATCCTGGATAGTGAAATGTACTTTGTTTGCCATAAGAATAATACTTATTCTGCTGTTTGTGGGATAGTAGGTTATGTTTGGAATGCATGATCCTAACATAAAATTCCTAGAATCCCCACAACTTGCGATGAAATTTCGTGTCCCGAATGCGCTTGCATTCCTCCAATCCTCCGCATCCGTGCTTGTAGATGATTTATCTTACCACTTCACGAATTAGTAGAAATGTAAAACTGCACCAGACACAACTTAAACTCCGGAAGTTTTAGCGTTAGTATTCATGTAACAGCCACTCAGCCAGTTCAACTAAGAAATTAAACTGATAGATAAAGACGAGCAGTATATTCATTCTTCGGCAAATACTAGCGTCGCAAAATTGCACCTAGTAGAAAGATAAAGAAGCCCTTTTCGTTGAAAAAACAAAGATAAAGCCATGTTCTTCGCTTCTTCTAGACGCTCCAAGCCTGGCTTAACGTGCGTGCATACCTAAATAAAAAACAGATACGTATGTATATATGTTAAGTGGGTAGATACATATGTATATATGTTAGGTGGGTCAGTGTGTACTTACGCTTCAGAGGAAGCTCTTTCGATTAATTTTTTTAGCGTAGATAGAAGACGTGCATGTGTATGTATACGCGTGTGCGTTATACTAAGAAAACAAGTTGAAGTCCCATGAAACGTCGATGTCGTTTTGCACCGTATATCTATCACGATTCATGCAAAAAAAAAAATCAAACCCCGGATATTCTATTCCAGGGGCTTCATTTGCTGCCATCTTCAAGCGCGAGAAGAACCGGCAGAGAAATTCACAACAAAGGGCAGACAAAAATGACCCAGCGATTTACGAGTTTGCCGCCGTGGGAACGGGGAGAGGACCCTCCTGTGTGTCGCCTGCTGCTTCGTCCCGTCGGCAGAGGAGACGAAGCACGGCGGCGCGGATTCTAGCGATACGGTAGGCGGGGTGGTTCATGTACAGCCCAGAAGCGCCGCTTTTCACGACACTGACATGTCACAGGTGGGGACGCCGGACACGGGGCCAGGGCCCAAGGGTGGCTGAAGCTGACTGAGTTATTTTCTACTTATAGCTTATGTTTTATATCTTATGTTATAGTAACTACGTTTTAAACAATGTATTTTTTTCAAAGTGAGGTTAATAGGGAAATTATAGTATTAAGTGTATTGAGTTCAACTGTACCAGCCAAAATCACATGTGACAATTTTCTCCTGCGTATTGCCTCTCACAAATAGTCCGAATTCAAAAATTTAAGCCATAAGGCACGGACCAAAGGAACCCACCCGCTAGCTACCATTGCGTAAGTGAAGTTTGAGAGGGACACATGCGGATCGAACAATGGCGACACAGGTTGGAGAACAGAGAGTAGAGGGGATCTAATGTAGCTCGTTAGTGGAGCTCATTAACAATTTTAATTTTTTTAATTATACTCGTTAATTAGTTAAATATTGAAATAAGTTGATTTCAAATGAATTTGAATTTTGCTCTAGCTTGGCTCGACTTGTTAGCTTGTTTCTAAAGATACTTTCAAATTATACGTAAAATAATATCAAATCAAACTATGTTAATTTTTTTAAAAAAAGCTCGATAAGATGAGAATTTGGCTTGATATCCACCCCTAATCTGATGTGATCGATGCGCCACTGACAAGATTCAGGTTGGGTTCGCATCCACCATCAAAAATGATATCCGGCGGTTCAACAGCGGTCATGTGGGGCTACGGACACATGGAAAATTCGATCTTAAGGGCATCTCCAATAGCATGAGGTAAGCCATGTATGAGGATTATCACATCATATTTATGATGACATGGAGGAGAGGGAGCGAAGAGAGAGAATGAAGTCATCTGTTCTGGACATGGCGATCGCTTCATGAGAGGCTAGCAACGATGCATTTTCCTACTAGAGCGGTGCCGGCATCTCCACAAGCATTTTGTGGACCCTGCCTTGAGCTTGTCATAACAGCCTCTCTCTACCTCGCCGCGGATGGGCACAGTTTCGGCGGCTAGGACACAAGCAACATGTAGTCGTCGTTTGACACCAACAAGGACGACACGGAGTTGGTGTAGGAAACCTCCACGTCAGCGCCCGTGCAGAGGTTGAGGGTGTCAACCACCGGTGACTCGGAGCTAGTCGAATCCAATCAGATCTAGCCTCCGTCAGCTCAGATAATTCCTAAAAAATAGATAATTAGGTCGACTATGTCGGGAGGCTGCACACAAAATTTCGTAATTTTTAGAGCCCATTTGCTAACAATTTCTACAAATATCATAATCTTATAATTTTTAGCAATATTCAGAGCGAATAAAATTGTCAAAAAATTACACAATGAAGTAAGCTGTGTCGGAAGATTGTACATAAAATTTCGTAATTTCTTGAGCTTACTTGCTATATTTAAAAATTCAAATAAATAGTAAATACAACATACTAATTTAGACAGGTAATTAAGCCGACTTAAATACAAAATACTAATTTAGATATGTAATTAAGCCGGCTAATTAGTTGGCTTAATTACCTGTCATCCGGTGGTGGGACAGCAGGCAACCTGCCGTCTGGTGGTGGGGCGGCAGGTCACCTGCCGTCCGGTGGCGGGTTGACAGGCCCACGTGTCACCTGCATGGTGCTATCGCCCGCTGACCGGATGGCATAAATGTCATTTTTGTCAATACCGCACACATACGGTTATTTTTATAAATACGAGTTCAAAACCTGCTATATGTGCCAAAAACTCGATCGAATCGAAGGTATACGGTACACACAAACACATGTGCACTATCGTATTGGGTAGGTTCTTTTAGACGGTTTTGGTTTTTGGCTTATAGTTTTTGAATTATGGCTGTTCGCGAGAGACAGTACGCAGAGAAAAAAATCGTATACGATATTAGCCGGTATAGTTGAACTCGGTACAATATCTACTACAATTTATCTGTAGATACTGTCTTAAAAAATATATCGTTTAAAAGTTAATTACTATAGCAGCAAAAAGTGATAAGCCAAAGTAAAAAAAGAACACATCCATTATCCTGAAAGATCAAGCACTTGTGTCCGATCTACATCCTACAGGCTCGCATCGCATGCGCACCACTAGTGCCGTCGATCACCAATCCATGCATGTGCGTAAACAGTCAGTCGATCTTATTACCACCTGACAAGCCTCTTCTTTTATTATCTCCATCGATCAGTGCATCTTTGGTTAAATTATACTACTCTACGTGCTTGAAAAATTACCAAATATAAACATGGTTTCAACAGTCGCTAGCTAAGTTGGGCTGCACAATGACTGGCTAATCGAGTATGTCAGCAGTGAGCACATGGACATCCAATTCATAAAACATGGAACAGCGTAGACGGAACAGAAGAAGAAAAAAAGAAGTCTCGGACGCTAGTAGCCATGCATGCATCAGCATGGGCGGAGCCACACCCCGAGCAGAGTAGGCTCCAGTCTGAAGTGTGAAAAAATATCTAGTGTACAGTCTGGGTAATTTAGTCTAGCCTATATAACATTTTTATGGTCCAGTTCAGATAGTTTAGATTATTCCACCACTGAGCCGAGGGCTTAATCAAATCCTAGATTCATCACTGTGCATCAGTGACGGTTGCCTGAGAGTGACCTTCTTTGCTGCTTAAACCTACTAATGGGTTTGTTTAAGCAAATCATTAACGACAGCGCCAGGTGGAAACCAGTGCATAATCACCGGGCTGTTATCTGGACGGCGGAAAATGGAGTCAGTACTGTCGTATGCAAACGAGATCTTGGTGCTCTCCTGGATACTTCTGTCCACGAGTCGAAAGCAGTGTGAAGGAGCAAAAGAACAAGGAACCTGTCCACGAGTCGAAAGCAAGGTGAAAGAGCAAAAGAACAAGGAACAAAAAGCTGGAAACCAAGGTGCATGTGTAGATGGAATGAAGGGGATTGCGTGGATTCGATCGACTTATGAGGTGTTTCCCACTGGGATAATGTGAGATTTGTAAGAAACTTTAAGCTTTCTCCTATGGAGAGAACTTTGATACGGCCAACTAACGACGGAGCGCGCGATAAACCAGGATACATGTGTGGTACCAGATGAATCGTAAAAGAAAGAAATGTAATTACAGCTTAATTACGGGTTCCCATATCTTTTTTTGAAGGTACTAGTGTCTGATTAAGAACTTTAACTTCTAATAACTTCTGAGGCATGATTGTGAAGAAATAAATCGTAAAGGGATGGTAAAGAAACGCTTAAGAAATCCTACCGCTTCATATTAGCGGGGGGTTCCGCGCAGGAGAGCCCCCCACGTCACCGCCCACCGCTCCCTCGGCCGGGCGCGTGGCGGGCGAATCCGCGTACGGTCGGGGGAGGCGATTTCCTTGAGTTTTCTAGAAATTACGTATAAGTCCTTTTTTCTCGCGAAAAGATTCTTTTTCTCACAAACAGATCCCTGGCGGGTTTTTATGCGGTGCTTCTTTCTGAAAAACCCCCTCCAATTTGCAGGATTGCGCCCCGAGGTTTTGTAAATTGCGTACGGGTCCTCGGTTCGTTACATACGGGTCCTCGATTTTTTACGAAAAAACCCTTTATCTTTTCCGAAAATACGCATATGCCCTCGGTTTTTTTTAAAGAACTCCTCGCAGATCGTCGGCTCTTTTACTTTGGTACACACGATGACTGGTGCGGCGTATCGCCGCGCCTATGAGGCTAGTATCTTTTACGAAAGGAAGAAAATAAAGTTGAAGCCAACTTGGCCCCGGGCCCACAATTTAGGCCCATAAGTGTTACGCTATATAAGCCCCAATGCTCAGTCTATATCGGACAGCTTTTGGGGAAGAAGGCTTGGGCTTGTGCAACGCTTGTGAGAAGGGGAGAATTGTAGGTCTCTGACATGATGTACAGTACTGATTCCTGATAATATAGTCCAGTAAAAGAAAGCAGGCATGGGTTCGTTATGTGTAAGTTGACTTTGCAGATCTTACTCTACTTTCGTAGTTAGACCGACAAACTTTCATTTCCTGTAAGCAGGGGCAGAACCAGCTTAAGTTCAAGCCCTAGGTTGGGCTAACTGTTCTTAGACCGACTCTTAGGTTAATTCTATTTTTTTTATAATTTTTCATAAATATTGTATAGGCTTTGTTTGCTAGGCCTCGGGTCACAGTCCAGACAACTCGAGATCTGATTCCGCCGCTGCCTGTAAGGATTGGAAATTTTTGCCGTGTTCCATAGGAGGGCTAGGTTACATGAGTTGAAAAGTGTCACCATCACGATTCACAAGTGACACGACACTGACAGTAACTCAAAGATCGACCATCATACGGCCAGAACTTAGAGACAACCAAGTACCGCTCTGTTGGTTTTATTGTCAAACCAACCTAATTAGCTCCCCTCCTATGCATTTGTTCGAACCCTGGCCGTGTAGTCAACCTCTTTTAAACCGCAAACACATGCACGGAGAGTCTCGCAAAGAAGATTGTGCAAGTGCAGGTGTACCCTCAAGGAGTCAAGGAGATAGCCACTTTTTCCACTGTTAGGAGCAACTAAAAGGACAAGCAAGTATCCCATGTTACATCGAAATCTATATCCTTGTCGATCACAAATTGCACATCTTGTTAATGGTTGTCCTCTCACAGTTGGATGCTTCTTGACTTCAGAACTAAAGAAAGCTGCAAAGTAGTTGGGAGGCAATGTAGAGCTTGCCATGCCTTCAGATTCAGCTGTTCAGGCATGTAATTGAGCACAAAGACCAGGCTAGTTAAGTGTTATGATGTTTACGAGTCAAAGAAAAATGAGCTACTTGTGTAGCACATAATTAAGCATGCAGACGTACTCTGTTATCATTTTTTTCTCTCTCCCTTGTGCTAAGACTTCAGTAAAAAAAGACAAGTCTGGTCGACATTTTCTCAGTTGCTCTCTTTTGCCCAGCAAATTCTGCTTTGTTGATCCCAAATGATGCCCAATTCAACATGAAAGCCTGGAAGAAGTAGTGGGGGGAGTTGCCGTGTTCCTGTCTGTGATACCAGTGACTCACTACCAAAATGCATCCTTGCTTACGACTTGGCTTGTGCATTATACACCGATATACGACCTTCCGTCCGAATGATCGTGTAAATTAAAATATGTTCTCTTTTCTATTTGATGTCCATTCATGTAGAAAAAGAGCTGTCTTTGCATTAATCCGTCATTCCCTAATCACAGTATTTTGGAGTAAGAACATTCGAAACAGATAGATGTAGCTCTTTAATTTTGGAGCAGTTTTCCTATCCTTGAGGAGGTACCAAGAGGTACAAGGTACCAAGAGGTACCAAATTAGATTCAGCCGTTGTACCTCTTGGTACCTTGTACCTCTTGGTACCTCGCGTCCGGTACCACTAGGTACTGCCAAATCTCAGCCGTTCGATCAGTGTGATCAACGGCTCAAATTTGGTACCTCTTCCCCCTCAAGGATGGTAAAATTTCCCTTAATTTTGGGCTAATTAGTGTTCAAAGACATGCCGATTGTCTTGTTGTCATGGCTGATTCGTGACTATGTGAGAGGTTGTATGACCAGTATGGTAACAAGGGAGGTGAATGTTACTTTTAATTTTTTTTCTAAGTATTTACCGATTCTTTATTTTAATAGCTATGAGAAACTATGAAAATCAAGAAACCCAAATTCCAAAAAAGTCACTATGCTACAGTAAAATGATACTTTCAAATAAAAAAATTATGTAACTTTTGATCTGTAGATCCGAAATATTTGAAATTTGAACCAAGATTAGATTATGATATTAAGAACTTATCCTAACCAAATATTTTGAAAGAAATTAAGAGAATTAGTATATTTTGGTTCGTGAAGTTCTGCTGCATCAAAATCTGGCTAAAACTATAAATTAAGCAAACTCTCAAGCCAATACTCCAAATCACTTAAAATTTGGCATGCACATTTTTTAAAATGTTAAAAACTGTTTCAATCAACAATCAGAAAATCGTTGTTAAAGTTCTAACTTTTTTCTTTTGAAGGAAGGTTGCATCAAAACATAACACTGTCTGAGGCGGTGTTTGGACAGGGGCATTCTTTTGGGAATTTTCAGGATCCCCTATACAATCAGACCTAGGTTTGCATCTTTCGACTTCGCAAGAACATCTGGTAGGTGATAAAAAAGAATAAAAGAAATATAAGTGTGGTATGGTCAATTTGTCAAAAACTCTTAACACCTAAGTCTTTGGCATGTAGCACTTCTCTGATTGATGTTACCAGTATATATCATAGCCCATGAGATAGTCCTTGTTTTCATCATAGGTGATCTAGGTTATTCTTTCTTCTTGTTTGCTCAACAAACCTTACAGATTTCCCTTTTGATTTGATAGCATATGATGAACAACCTTTTAGAGCCGATCATCCATATATTTCCCTTTTGGTGTTTGGCCTTTTGAAGAAAAGATAGCTTGAACAGTTTTCTGGTCGGAAGCGCATAATTACCTTGCGAGTTACATACGCAAGTGAAAGGCAAATCAACTGTTTCCATCTTGAATTGTGAATTTAGTCGAAGGACTTTTTTCATATATGGTACTACTGTTGTTATAAGCTTCTGGATGCTACAAAATGTAGGATTAATTTGATTGTGAATTCTACTAGTCAGCAGTGGAAAATAGGTAACTTTTCGGAATTATTTGTGGGTCAGAAAAGAATGTGTCAATGCCTTGTCCTTTCATGCAATGAACCTACCTGGCAAAAGCTCTAGCCTGGCTACTAAATGCCAAGTACAGATCGGGCCCAAACTCTAGCTTGGTGAGCCTTGTTAGGCAAGATCACAAGAAAGGCACATATACCGATCTTCTAGACGCTTCAAAAGTACTAAAGGATATACAGTGTGCTTAGTTGTGTTTATTTTTTTGTGGCTTATAACTAAATTTTCACTGTAGCTTGTTAAAATTACGTTGTAGTTAACGATGACTTATTTGGTATAATTAAATTTTAAAAAAAATTAAAAATAGAAAAACGGGTTAGCCCAGTATGTATAATACAAACGAATACGGGAAAAAAGAACCAGCAAAAAAGCTCAAAAAATCCGAAAAGTCAAAAAAAGACGAAATTTAGAAATAGTAAAAAATAAGCCGTAAATCAGAAGCCTAAGTCCAAACAAACCCAAATATGTATGGAAATACAGAAGCACAAGAGTTTTAGAATGCTTTTATGGTGATACCTGGATTTCTAGTATGAGTTTTTGCCCAGTCAAATCGACTGAACTTTTAGTAAAGTATACTATTAGCACTAACAGCAATCAACTATGTGCAGTCAACCACCGGTAGTATTCAGAACGCACCGCGAAAGCTGCATGTAACCTGAAGTCAAATACAGCTAGCCTAAACAGAAGCTTTGCATGCAAGGAATGATCGGTGCTTGCGACTTCATCGCACGCCTCATCATTTTCTTTGGAGTAAACCAGGTCTCACGACCTGACCTGCGACTGCTACTAACTCAAGATGTGCTGCCTATGCTAGTGATCACCAACTCGGCCATCAATAACACCACTGACCAAACCTATAGATCCAACCAACCTCCATTGAAGCACTTGACCACACCACCATGCATGGCAGCAACAGCACTACCTTAATTAGCACAGTGCCACCACAGAGCTCACACAGCGAGGCGAGGAACAGTCGAATGTTGTATAGACACTCCCTTAACATTTTTCACCATGGAATACATGTAGAACTGCAGTCCAAATATTACTGGCAAATGGACAAGGTAAACAGCCTATGCAGTTTCGCATGAGTGCTAGTAGTGCACAGATGGTGATGAAGCCAGGGAGTGCGCAAGGGTCGGCGATAATTGCAGTGAAAGTCACACGGTAAACAACAAAAAGATAACCTCGGATCCCCCTGACAACACACCACTTGGAGGTTCCGTTCAATGACCTGGAACCCGCTCACCCATGGCTATATAAAGTGGAGGGAAACGGGGAAGTCAGCGACAAACACGGCCTCCGTTCTTCTTGTCTTTTATTTTAGATTTTATCTTTTGGTTCCTTGAAAAGTCGAAATAAATAAGACGGTTTCTTGAAAACTGATTTTTCAAACGGCTTTTCTAACCTAAAAACTATATGTGTTATCTGTATCGATATCTCTACCGTTTACTATTTCAACATTATAAGAATCATCGGTCGTGGCTCGAAAGAACGCCCTTGACCCAACCCAAAACCAACACAGGGCATGTTCTTTTTCTGTGGCTTGTGGCTTTTGGACTATTTGTACGAGAGATTACAAAGTAATAGAAACTCACGTGTGGTTTTTGCCGATATAAATAAAGTTAGTAAAGTATGTACTACAATTACTAGTAGTTCTATCTTAAAAAATATTCTATTTAAAAATTAGTTACTATAAAAAAAACGAAAAATAGCTTTTACAAACTAAAAAAAATAAGGCCACACCCCAAAATACACCCACCGCGCGTCGCTCGCCCAACCACGCAGTTTCGGCCCCAAAACACCACGGAAAAGCCCCGAAAACCAAATGCGCGAGTGGCAGCCGCGTGTGCGCGAGCTGGTTCCTTCCAACCGTGCGGCGCCGCTCCCGCCTGGCTCGGCGGCGCCGCCTCGCCGTGCCGTGCGGAGCCCCACATTTCCTGCGCCTTTCCACCCGCACCCCAACGGAACTGAAGCAAACCCCTCTCGGCCTCAGTCGAGCCGAGCCGAGCGCGTGCCCCACCTTTCCTCCGTTTTCCATCCCAAAAAAACTCGCCTTTTCTTCCCCTCCCTCCTTTCTCCCCCTCTTCCTTTGTCGGCTCCCTCCTCCAACCTAAACCTCAGAGCCCCCTTCTTCTCGCAGTCTCTCCTCGCCGGCAGGCACAGGCTGCACGGCTCCCCTCTTCCTAGCGCCCATCACCTACCTCTCCCCGTTGGATAAGTAGCTTGGAAGGAAGCAGCCTCTGAAGCCTCACCAGCCCACCACTTCCCAGTGGATTCTTGTGCGGATTGGTGGGGACTTGAAAGATTGTGGATTTTGAGTGTTTGGCATTCGGAGGGCGAGGTTTTGGGGGGTGTGTGGTGAGGTGGGAGTGGGGTGCGGATGGATCAGGAGGAAGAGGACCGGAGGATGGCGAGCCTGCTGGCGGCGCGGCGGGCTCTGCGGGCCGGGGTGGAGAAGTCGCGGGCGCTGAGCCACGCGCTGGGGCGCGCCGGGCCGAGGATGAAGGAGATCCAGGCGCGGCTGCCGACGATGGAGGCGGCGGTGCGGCCGATCCGTGCGCCGCGGGACGCGCTCGAGGTGGCCGGCGCGAACATCGACCGCGCCGTCGGGCCGGCCGCCGCCGTGCTCAAGGTGTTCGACGCCGTGCACGGCCTCGAGGCGCCGCTCCTGGCGGGCGCCGCTGCCGCGGAGGACCTCCCGGGCTACCTCGCGGTGCTCGGCCGGCTCGAGGAGGCGCTCCATTTCCTCTCCGACAACTACGGGCTCGCCGCACAGTGGCTTGCCGACATCGTGGAGTACCTCGGAGACCGCAACCTCGCCGACCCCCGCTTCGTGTCCGACCTCGCCGAGACACTCTCCCAGCTCAAGAACCCCTCCGCCGACCTGGACGGCGGCCTCCTAGCCGCTGCCCTCGACATGCTTGAGGCCGAGTTCCGTCGGCTCCTCGCGCAACACTCTGCTCCGCTCGCTATGCAAGAGCCCGACAATTCCGACCCCACATCCATCGCGCCGCCTCGGATCCCCGCCGCTGCCGTGCACAAGCTCAGCCTAATCCTTGACCGTCTCGCCGCTAATGGGCGGCTCGGCAACTGCACGGCCGCCTATGCCGACGCTCGTGGGGACTCAGTGAGCGCCAGCCTCCGCGCGCTTGGCCTTGATTACTTGCACGACCTGACTGAGGACGCTCAGTCACTCAGCCCAAGCGTCGAGCTTTGGGGCCGGCATTTGGAGTTTGCGGTGCACCACCTCCTAGAAGCTGAGCGAAAGCTCTGTGGTGCAGTGTTTGAACGGCGACCCGAGGCCTCATGCTTTGCGGAGATTGCAGCGCGCGCAGGCATTCTTGATTTCCTGAAGTTTGGCCATGCTGTGGCTGATGCCAGGAAGGACCCCATCAAGCTCTTGCTGCTGCTTGATGTGTTCAATTCTTTGAATAAGCTGAGGTTGGATTTCAACCGGTTGTTTGGTGGAAAGGCATGTGTAGAGATCCAAAGCAGGACTAGGGAGCTTGTGAAGAGGGTGGTGGATGGTGCTGTCGAAATTTTTGAGGAGTTGCTTGTACAGGTGGAGCTGCAGCGCAATATGCAGCCTCCAGTTGATGGCGGAGTGCCACGCCTAGTTGGCTTTATTCCCAAGTACTGCAACCAGCTCCTTGGGGAGCAGTATCGGTCTGTGCTTACACAGGTGATCACCATCCACCGTAGCTGGCGCAAGGAAGCATTCAATGACAAGATGCTTGTTGATATGGTGCTCAACATTGTTAAGGCCCTTGAGGCAAACTTTGATACATGGTCAAAGGCGTATGAGGATGTGACATTGTCGTATCTATTCATGATGAACACACACTGGCATTTCTTCAAGCACCTGAAGGGTACCAAGCTGGGTGAGCTCTTAGGCGATGCATGGCTCCGGGAGCATGAGCAGTACAAGGATTACTACTCAGCAGTGTTTCTGAGGGAGAGCTGGGGAACACTAGCACCCCTGTTGAGCAGGGAGGGGCTAATATTGTTCTCCAAGGGCCGTGCTACGGCAAGAGATTTAGTGAAGCAGCGGCTCAAGTCATTCAATGCTAACTTTGATGAGATGTATCAGAAACAATCTGCATGGATCATATCGGATAAGGATTTGCAGCAGAAGACGAGCCACCTTGTGGTGCAGGCTATAGTGCCTGTTTACCGGAGCTTCATGCAAAACTACGGGCCGCTTGTTGAGCAGGATGTCAGTGTGAGCAAGTATGTGAAGCACAGTGCTGAAGGCCTGGATAAGATGCTCAGCACACTCTTCATGCCCAAGCCAAGGAGGGCTGGAAGCTTCCAGATCAGGAGCTCAAATGGCAAGATTACCAGTGCAATGACAGGGTTGTATCGGAGCGCTTCCACATTAAAGTAGCTTTGGTTGAAGTTTGAAAGATTGGATGTATAAATTTGTGCAATAACAGGGTAAGGAAGAATGATTTAGTTCAAGCCAATCATTGAAGATCCCGTTGCGCGGGAGACATAATAATGGCCCAATGATAAGAGCAGCTGGAGCATGAGAAGAACATGAACTTCTCCAGTACTGACATAGTGGGGAGAAGATGACTGAAAGTGTTTCTTCAGAGCATATCTATGAGGTCCCATTCCCCTGGACTATCTCTTCACCTTCTTTGCCTTCTTATCTCTTGCATAATACTCAATTCATTTTAGGAACCTATGTGGGGAGCCGAAGATGTGTAATCAGTTATCTGGTATATGTAAAAGATTGGTTGTACTTATGGTGGATATTTAGTTGTTCTATATAATTCTATCAACATGCTTGCATACAATGAATCATATGGAAAGTATATTATCTCTGGTGACCAAAATATTAGACAATGAATCAATTTGTCTTCCAAACTTATATTGCTGGACACTGTTTCATCTTCCTTTCTCTTTAATTCAATAGCTTTTTTATCTATTATATACCTTTCCATGTTCTGCTGTAAATATAAAGAATGTCATCCTATCAGGCACACACTGAAGACGAGTGTTTATCTTTCTCTAAAGTACAGTTCTGCTTGGTGAGCTTGTCAGTTAGGTGATATCCATGTTACCATGTATATGTTTTAGTGCTCCCCTGTGCTACAGCTCCTTGATTACTACTGACTAGGCATAACAATTTGCAATGCAACTGCTATTACGTCTCTTGACAAGAAGAAATCACAGAAATTCGTACCTTTTATGCCGGTGATGTTTCATTGTCTATCCTCTGAGGAAGTCAGTGTCTTGCCTGATCAATGACAAACACACACTCCTTGAAATCGAATCAAGCATGACCTGGCAACATCAACTCCAATGTTGCTTTACATCTGGCGCCAAGAGTTGAAATAGGCAATTAGAGTCGACGCCTCACATTGGAGAGGAATTGAGTCAGGTGCCAAGCTTGGGGGCGATACCTAGGTTGGAGTCTACCAAGTGAATAAAAAGGTGAGTGGGCTTACCCGGATGGCGTGCAAGAGAAAGCCCTAGCTGCCGTGCACCATGGCTTGTCACCGCCGCGTGCTGCCGTCGAGGAGTCAGAACACCAAATCCCCAGGAACTCACCGGCGGTGAGGTCCCCACCAGCTGAAATGGGATTACGTAAGGAGGTGACTTCAGGGCAAGAAAACATGATAGGCCGGATTTTATAACCATGGAGGTTAAGGATGAAAGCAGGGGTGCCGAGGAACTCACCAGTGACAATATTATATCTTGACTGACCGAGATGGGGTTTCCGTGCGTGTGTGAGCATGAGGTGACTTTGGGGCGAGAAAATAGGATGGACCGGATCCACAGCCATGGAAACCAGGCATGGAAGTAGGGTTGTCGGGAGAGCTCACCAGTAGGTATATCTTGATTAGCCGAGATGGGATTCCCATGCGTCAGCATGAGATGACTTCGGGGGAGAAAACAGGATGGACCAGGTTATCCACAACCATGGAGGCTAGGGATGGAAGTAGGGTTACTGGGGATAAAGGATCACGTGAGAATATCCGGATTTATATTGTAATGAATCATTGTTAACCGAGAAGAGTGGAATTTTGAATTTGCAATTTGTTGGATTTTTTATTGACCTACAGTCAAATCAGCCAAAGGAGTGGTCAGATCGGATCTCGTCAGCGATCAAACCATCGACCAAAACTGGTCTAGCCGGACCCCGTCAGCAGTCTGCCCGGTATGGGGGTGTGGTAAGACCGATAAGGCATTTCCAGTTCAGTTGTTTCTTTGGTATTTGAGTTTTGGTCATGGGACGAGTTTAGGTGATCTAGGTCAGTTCATATATGTTGCATAAGGTATATTACAGCGAACGTGAGGTAAGTTGTGAAGAACTTATGTTTGCAAATGATTTATTTGTTTTTGGTTGTGTAGGGTCGCTTGGAGTCAACTATGGTCAACAGCAAGGATCAGGGCTACGCTTATGAAGAAGTCGATGCCCATAACAATCAAGAATACCAAGTGAGATAGCTGAGCTCAAGCATGACAAAAAAAAGGCAGAATATGTTAGAGGAAAGTTTGAGCGACGAGTTACACCATGTGGTTTGGTCGGTCCAAATGAGGCGCGGTTCGGTAAAATCGAAACAGGAGAGATTTGCTGACATGTGGCAAGCCAGTGGTATATCTAGACATAACAAGCATGACGATTGCTTGCAACGGAAGGTGAAGGCTGGGTCAAGAAATGGTATTTTGGTAAGTTGACTTATGTTGTGTGTGGTTATCTAGTTTTTTTTTCCATATGTGCTAAGTGGATAGTATTCAGTAAGTTTAGACATATGCTAGTTGCTCTATCTATTTAACGGGTTGAAATGAGGATTTACTAGTTAACCAACCGACCATCCTCTCTAACCAAGAGTTCTAGGTTTAAGGTTTGAAATAAGTTGAGTGTTATATTGTACTCTCTTGTACTCTTGATGGAGTGGTTATAAAACCTTCAATTTTAAGTTAAGTATCATAGAAAAGTTATTTATCATAAAAAACAGCTTCTAAAAATCGATACAAATATAGCCTTAGCGACTTAGCGTCGTCAAGCCAGCCCCGCCCGAACCAGAGAGACTTCTGCGCCACGGCGCGACACTCCGATCGCAACCATTGGTGAATCGGCCGTCTGCCCGTACGTTTCGCGGCCAGGAACGAGAAGGGGAGAGCCCTGTGCCCGCTCGGAGCTCGCTCTCCCCCTCTCTCTGGCGCGCAGGCCGACTTGCCGCCTCCCGGCCCGGACCGGCCCGCTCGGTAGGTACGCGCAAGAGCCCATAAGCCCTGTCGCACGCCGCAGCGATCTGCAACCCGCCTTGGCCACGACGTGCGGTGTCTCCCGGAATTATGGCCCAGCATATCTTCGCGGATCCCGCTGGTTTCACACTTCCACTTGGCCCAGTTGGCCCGCCGCTGCAAACCCGTCTCATTCTCCGGGGCATCGTCGTGGTGAAGGACGGTCCGTCTCACGGAGTAAGGGACTGTTTGGCAGAGCTCCACCACTGAAAAAATGAATCTGAAGCAGCAGATTCACCAAAAACAGCTCCACCATGAATCTGGGATCCCACCATGGAGCTAGACAAAACTTCCCACTATGGAGCTAGACAAAACTGTTTGGCTTGCACAGCAGCTCCAGATCCACGAAACTGAGTTTTTGGTGGGAATGACCTGTTTTGCCCATGGGTTTTATGGTGGTATGGGATGGGGTGTGTAACCAGTGGCAAAAGGTGGGTAATTACCACCCAACTCCACGAGTAGGTACGAAACAAGGTTTCGTGGAGCACCCCTTGAGGTGCTCCATGGATTTCATGAATCTGGAGTTAGATTCAGTATTTTAGTGGATCCAGATTTCGTGGAGCTGGAGCGTTTGGGTAAAAATTCGTGGAGTGGAGCTGTTTTTGGTGGATCTGAAGTTGATAAAGCTCTGCCAAACAGGTCCTAACTCCACAACTAAAAAGTTGCGATTCGACGTGAAACTTGGAGAGGTCAGAGGTGACAAGGCATGGCCCGACTGAAAAAAAAGATAATCCGATTTTCTTCCGGTTCAACAGTTCTCTAAAAAATCGAATCCAGTTCAGCAGTTCCCTAAAATATCGAATCCAGTTCAACAGTCCCCTAAAAAAGAGAATCCAATTTTGGCAGGACGGATGTGTAAGGTAGCACGTCATTATCTCCTTTCTGACCTAAAACAAGTGTATGGTAGTAGGCATTGGTGTCGGTGGCTAAGTCCGACACAGGCCGTCCTTTATGGTTGCTTACAAAGTGATTGTAACCCTGCCGATAACAATCAACAAAGCGATTAAGGTGCTACTCAATTCAGTTGAAATAAACTAACTTATGTTTAAAATTATATTGTAACTAGTTAAAATTACACTGTAACTGATGATAACTTATTTAGCATAACTAAATTTAAAAATTTAAAAATAGAAAAAACATGTTAGCTCATCACATCACGAACAACGCAAACGAATATGAAAAAAAGAGTTGGTAAAAAGCTCAAAAAATTAAAAAGTCAGAAAAAGATAAAATTTAGAAATAATGAAAAATAAATCAGAAGTCAGAATTTCATGCTGAAATAAACCTAAGTACTTGGTCCAAAAGAAAAGATCACCTGCTTATATTAGCTATGGAGCGTGATGGGACTCGAATTTTCTATGGTAAATTGCAGTTAGGGGTGGAGCTAGCTCTCGGATCACCTGCACTCAAGCCATTTTTCCTCCCTGTTCCCCCTTTTGTTTTCCGGCAAGAACTTTAGTACGTTTTATTAGTACCTTTTTCGCCTTTTCCAATCCTTGTTGAACCTCTTTATCTCATACATCTGCCCCTATAACTTATATCCACAATGTCCCATGTATATGCGGTGGACTTTATCGTCTCTCAAATAGGTTATCGCCACAACACGGCCTAGACTTCAAGGCGTTTTCTAGAAGGCGTTTCAGAAAAATGCCTTGAAGTTGTTAGAATGATCTCAGGGCCCCCTCTCCCCTTGACCGCGCCCTGATCGGGGGCGCCCAGCCCAATACGCTGGTGGGCCTCTGTCGCCAGCGCCATATAAAACAGAGGTGGGGGCCGGGGCGGCACGCACGACGAGGTTCACCGTGCCACCACCATCCCCACCGACAAACCCTAACCCTAGAAACATTTGAGACCCGAAAAATCGGATCTGAGGGGGTGGCGCTCTAGCGACGGGAAGCACCACCGCCGTCTCCTTCATCGGATCTGCGCCGCCGCCGTCGCCGTCATCCTTCTTCCCCGACCGTCGCTGCCCGTGCGCAGACTTCACCGACGAACCGTGATGGCCAATCCCTCCTCCTCTACATCGGACGGTTAGTACCCCTCTCCCTCTCGGTATTATCTTAAGAACCCGAACGCATAGAAGAAGCCCTCTAGATCTAGACTCCTAGGCGCATTAGATATGCAACATTGGTATCAGAGCCAACCTAGAGGTAGATCTAGATGGGAAAAGAAAAGAAAAAGAATCCCCAACCCGAGAAATCGGCAAAAGAAAGGAAAGAAAGATGGGGACTCACGCGATCCGCCGGGGCCGGGCGCCGCTGTCGAGCCGCTTCGGGGGGCGCCGCCTCCTCCCGATGGCGCCGCCGCGCGCTGCTGCTCTGCGCTCGGGGCCGCCGCCGCCATCGCCTCGCGGGAGAGGGCCGCCGCTCCGCCCGCCGTCGCCTTGTGCGCGAGGCCGCCGCCGTTGCGTGCGCGTCGTCCGCCGCGGCGCCTCGGGCTGCCTCCCACCGCCGCGCCCCTCTGGGGCCGCCGCTCCGCCCCGCGCGGGCAACCATGCGCCGCCGCTCCCTCCCCTCAGATCCGATTTTTCGGGTCTCAAATGTTTCTAGGGTTAGGGTTTTTGGGGGGGGGCGGGGTTGTTCTGGCGGTTTTCGCTCGGGGCCGTCCGATCGCATGGACGACCGAGATCGGGCGGGGCCAGATGGGCAGGCCGGGGCGTGCGGGTGGGCTGCGAGTGCGGCCGCGCGGGGCAGGCCGGTAGGCCGGAGGCCTGCGGGGGTTTTTTGGCCCGCGTGGGAGAAAGAGGCCGGCACGCCGTGGGCCGTGGCCAGGCCGAATGGGCCAAAATGGCTAAATGAACAATAAATTCTGTTAATTGTTTTTTATTGATTTTCAGAAGCATTTTTAGTGAATTTCAATGAAATTTGATTGAAATTCCATAAAATTTTGCACCAACGTGTTAATTTTTCAGAGATTAAATGTGTACAGTATAATGCTTCTGTATAATGAATTATTTTTAGAATAATTACAGTTTCCGCTGCAAAAGTTAATGTTGATTGATTTTCATTATTAAATTCGAACCAACGGGAGAATTTAATTTTGGAAAAATAGATATAAATCCCAGATAATTATGATATTGTTATTTTCTGACCAACGTTGATAATAACAGTATTATAATTTTTTAATTGATGATTTTATGCATTATTTCTATTTCTGCCCAACGGTGATGTAGATTTAATGTATAGATAAAATTGATTTAATTGTATGTCGTATTTTTGACCAACGTTGGAAATAAGGCATATAATTTTGCTGTTACGTTCTCACTTTATTTGAAATATTTTTCAGGCGGATACAACTTGATGAGTTGTATCAGAGAGATCCCCACTCTTAAAGGAGATAATTATGGAGAGTGGAAGAAAAAGATAGACTTAGCGTTTATCTTGGCTGAGGTGGACTGGGTCCTCACTACAGCACGTCCCACTGAGCCTATGGCACCAGTGAGGGATCAAAATGAGGATGATACTGCTTGACAGAAAAGACAGAGGGATCATGCTCCCTTACAGATGTCTTATGATCTTTATCATAAGAAATAGACCACAGCCAACAAGAAATGTATGGCTGTGATAAAAAACACAATTGAGCCTGCAATTGTGGGCTCAATTGCAGAGTGTGACACTGTCACAGAGTACCTTGATAAGATAAAGAGTCAGTTCACTGGCTTTTCAAAGACTTATGCTACACAGCTGATTAAGCAGCTTGTGACAAAAAGGTACTCTGGCAGTGGCAGTGGCATAAGAGAGCACATACTAAGGATGAGCAACTTGGCATCTAAGCTTAAACCAATGGATTTGGCTCTCAAGAATGAGTTGCTTATTCATTTGATTTTTGCTTCCTTGCCCAAAGAGTTTGACACATTTGTTGTCAACTACAATATGCAACCTGAGAAATGGGACTTGGAAAAGTGCATAGCTATGTGTGTGCAAGAGGAGGAAAGAATTAAATCCTCACATGGTGGATCTATCAACTATGTGAAGGATAACAAGAAAAAGAACTTCAACAGTACCTCCTTCTCAAAGAACAAGGGAAAAGCCTCTGTCCATCAGCCTCAACAGAATAAATTTGCTGTAGACAAAGATCAGTGTCTTCACTGCAAGAAGACGGGACACTACAAGAAGAACTGTCCTGATTACTTAAAAATGATAATGGCAAAGAAAGGTGAGAACATTATTACCTTTATAAATAAATGCCTGTATGTGCAATATTCGAAATCCAGTTGGTGGATTGACTCAGGAGCAACTGTTCATGCTGCTAATTCCTTACAGGGATTCCGTTCGACGAGGACTACGCAAAGAAACGAAAGATGCATTAAAGTTGCAAATGGAATCCAAGCTGAAGTTGAAGCTGTTGGCGATCTTTCATTAGAGTTAGCTAATGGCTCTAATTTTTTACTTAGATATGTCCTTTTTGTTCCCTCTTTACAGAGGAATTTGATTAGTGTTTCAAATTTGGACAAAGATGGTTATGATTGTAATTTTGGAAATAGCAAGTGTGAAATAATGTTTAATAAAGAATGTGTTGGTCTTGCCATCTTACAGAATGAGCTTTATTTGTTATCATTATGTGATGATGTGAATGTCGTATGCGATAATGGGAACGTCGCGTGCGAGAAAGAGATTGAATCCTCGTCTACAAATGTAAACAGAAAACGAAAGAGAACTCTAGATGAGTCGTCGAAATTATGGCACTGTCGTTTATGCCATATTTCGAGGGGGAGAATAGAAAGACTAGTTAAGAATGATATTCTTCCTCCATTAGAGTTCTCAGACTTAGAACAATGCAGGGAATGCATTAAAGGAAAATATGTAAAGAAAATTAAAAAAGATGCTAAAAGAAGCATAGGAGTTCTACAAATTATTCACACAGATATTTGTGGTCCTTTTCCTATGAAAAGTGTGGATGGATATGACTCGTTCATAACATTCACGGATGATTACTCCCGTTATGGATATATTTATCCAATCAAAGAAAGAAATGAAGCCTTGGATAAATTCAAGATATTTAAGCCTGAAGTTGAAAACCAACACGATTTAAAGATTAAGATAGTCCGATCTGATCGTGGGGGGGAGTACTACGGTCGACATACCCCATATGGACAAGTTCCTGGACCTTTTGCAAGGTTTTTTTCAGGAAAATGGAATAGTGGCCCAGTATTCTACACCAGGCGAACCTCAGCAAAATGGAGTAGCTGAAAGACGCAACCGTACCCTGATGGATATGGTGCGAAGCATGATGAGCTACTCTACACTACCATTGAGTTTATGGATGGAGGAGTTGAAAACCGCCATTCATAAACTCAACAGAGTGCCTAGTAAGTCGGTGCCCAAAACACCGTACGAGATGTGGACAGGAAGAGTTCCCTCACTAAACCACTTACGTGTGTGGGGGAGTCCTGCTGAGGCTAAAGTATTTAACCCAAATCTTGGGAAGCTTGATCCCAAAACAGTAAGTTGCCATTTCATTGGCTACCCTGAAAAGTCAAAAGGGTTTCGTTTCTACTGTCCAGATAGATATACAAAGTTTGTAGAAACGAGACACGCTGTCTTCTTAGAGGATGAAATGATGAGAGGAAGTATGGTAGCTCGTGAGATTGATCTTGAAGAGAAGCGGGTGTATGCGCCCACTCCGATGATTCAAGAGCCATTCTTCACACTACCTGCTGTCGCTGCACCTACGGTGCAAGACACTGTGGTGCCAGCACCTGTTATTGTTCCTCCTGTGGCAACAATGAATGAGAATGAAGAACATGTTCTTCAGGATCCTATAGAACCTATTGCCACAGATGAGGGGGAGCAACAGCAGCCTCAAACAGAAAATGTACCAAATGAGGAGGCCCTGAGGAGGTCTCAAAGAGTAAGAAGATCAGCTATTTCTGATGATTATCAGATTTATCATACAGAGGAATTTCAAATGGAGGATGATCCCACCTCATTTGAAGAAGCCATGAGAAGCGAAAATTCCTCAAAATGGCTTGAGGCCATGGAAGAGGAGATGAGGTCCATGAAGACTAATAAAGTCTGGAACTTGGAAATTATTCCTAAAGGAGCCAAAACAGTAGGCTGTAAATGGGTCTAGAAGACAAAGCTTGACTCCCAAGGGATATAGAAAGATACAAAGCGCGACTTGTGGCAAAAGGCTTTACGCAAAGAGAAGGGATTGACTACAATGAGACATTTTCTCCAATCTCATGTAAAGATTCCTTCAGAATCATAATGGCATTAGTAGCACATTATGATTTAGAGTTACATCTGATGGATGTAAAGACGACATTTCTTAATGGGGATTTGGAGGAAAATGTTTACATGGCACAACCGAAAGGTTTTGTCATGGAAGGAAATGAAAGAATGGGATGCCGCCTAAAGAAATCGATTTATGGGTTAAAGCAAGCTTCAAGACAGTGGTACTTGAAGTTTGACAGTACAATAAGAAAATTTGGGTTTAAAAAGAATGTAGAGGACAACTGTGTTTATGCAAAGTTTAAAGATGGGAAGTTTATCTTCCTAATCCTGTATGTGGATGATATCTTACTAGCTAGTAGTGATGTCAGTCTGCTACTGGAGACAAAGAAGTTTTTGTTCTTAAACTTTGATATGAAAGACCTTGGTGAAGCTTCGTTCGTTCTAGCGATCGAAATTCACCGGGATAGAAACAAAGAGATAGACTATCACAAAAGGCATACAAAGAGAAAGTCTTAAAGAAATTTGGTATGCATAAAAGTAGTCATTCACCTGCACCTATAGTCAAGGGCGACAGATGTGGGGATTCTCAATGCCCCAGGAACCAGTATGAGATCGATCAAATGAAAGCGGTTCCATATGCTTCAGCTGTCGGAAGCTTACAGTATGTTCAAGTGTGCACACGCCCTGACTTAGCATTTGTTACCGGGTTACTTGGCAGATTCCAGAGCAATCCTGGAATAGAACACTGGAAATTGATAAAGAAAGTCTTGCGTTATTTGCAAGGAACAAAAGGCCTCATGATGACATACAGAAGATCAGATTCACTCCATATAGTGGGGTATACAGATTCTGATTTTGCGGGAGATGATAGAAAGTCTACATATGGATATGTATTCACTCTCGCTGGAGGAGCTATATCGTGGAAAAGCTCAAAGCAAACCGTCACTACATTGTCCACAATGTATGCCGAGTTTGTAGCATGTTATGAGGCTACGGGGCAGGTGAACTGGCTAAAGAAGTTCATACCCGGTTTAAAAGTGGTTGACGACATCAATAGACCATTTAAGTTGTACTGCGGTAATGAACCCGCATTAATGTATGCCCACAACAATAAGTCAAGTGGTGCTGCCAAACACATTGGCATAAAGTACTATGTTGTGAAAGATAAAGTTCGGGATCAAATTATAAGTCTTGAGCATATAAGTACCGCAAAGATGTTAGCAGATCCGCTTACTAAAGGCTTACCACCCAACGTGTTCAGAGAATATGTAGCCGACATGGGTTTAAGGGAAAGCCTATGATTCCTGGACTAAAAGATAGCCCAAAAGATTAAAGTAACTATTTCAGAACAGAGAGGTGTATTGTAGCTGTTGAATCTATCGGCGATTGACCGTGACGATGAGACATGTTCTATACACTAATCTGTGATGGAATGTGTAAAGGCAAAAGTAATTAAAGATAAAGTATAGATTGAGATCAAGGGGGAGAATGTTAGAATGATCTCAGGGCATTTGGCCCAACGGCCAAATGCCCCCCTCTCCCCTTGACCGCGCCCTGATCGGGGGCGCCCAGCCCAATAGGCTGGTGGGCCCCTGTCGCCAGCGCCATATAAAACAGAGGTGGGGGCCGGGGCGGCACGCACGACGAGGTTCACCGTGCCGCCACCATCCTCACCGACAAACCCTAACCCGATCTGAGAGGGTGGCGCTCTAGCGACGGGAAGCACCACTACCGTCTCCTTCACCGGATCTGCGCCGCCGCCGTCGCCGTCATCCTTCTTCCCCGACCGTCGCTGCCCGTGCGCAGACTTCACCGACGAACCGTGATGGCCAATCCCTCCTCCTCTACGTCGGACGGTTAGTACCCCTCTCCCTCTCGGTATTATCTCAAGAACCCGAACGCATAGAAGAAGCCCTCTAGATCTAGACTCCTAGGCGCATTAGATATGCAACAGAAGTATATCTTATGGTAATTTTGATAAACGCCTAAAATAGTATGCCATTACAAGACGTTTTAGAGAAAATGCCGAAAATACTCACATCCTTTGAGACGTTTTTGCAAAAATGCCTAAATAAATTAACTCACGTCCTTTGAGACATTTTTACAGACATACCTAAAAAGGCTATTGTATTTAAACTCTATAGAGGTACGCCGTAATAACAAAACTATATGAGACGTTTTGTAGAATCGCCACCAAAATATGGGAGGCGTTCTCTAAAAACGGTAGAGATATGCACAAAACACCCTAGACATATAGTATATTCAAAATAACCCTCCGACCTTCGCCTTTATCCTCTCCCGATATATCACTAGTCCGATCCTCACTTTGTGAGCTTCGTTGGAGACGTTGTGCTCCCTACACGCGCAGCCCTATGGCCCTGTTCTTTTCAGCTTTTAAAAGCTACTTTTCGGTTTTTCTACAGTAACTAGTTTTTAAACGGGGTATTTTTTTAAGATAGTGTCTACTAATTAATTGTAGTATATACTTTATTGACTCTATTTATATCGGCAAAAACCGCATGTGAGTTTCTGTTACTCTGTAATATCTCATACAAACAGATCAAAAGTCATAAGCCGCAGCCAAAAAGAACAGACCCTATGACTGCCCCTTCCTGCTTGTCGCTGTTGCTGCCCAACTTGTTACCCAGCTTCACCACCACAACCCTAATCGCTCCCCTTCTTGCAAATCCATCTCCCACTGCACAAAATCTCAAAACCTATATATAGGTGGTGATCGGTTCGGCTGAAAGCCTCATGGCTTATGGCTGAAAACACTGTAGCTGGCTGAAAAAAGCACTGTAGCTGACAGAGGCTTATTTACCATAATTAAATTTAAAAAATTTAAAAATAGAAAAAACATATTAGCCCATCACGTATAATGTAAACAAATACGAGGAAAAAAAGAACCGGTAAAAAAACTTAAAAAAACCCAAAAGTTCAGAAAAAGATGAAATTTATGAATAGTGTAAAAATAAGTTGAAGCCATATTGATCAGGGCCATATTGAACTGAACTTTACTTAGCCTCAACTATGTGCATATCACACCATGCCATCGACTCAACCCACTTCCTTTATTATACCCGTACCTCCTGCTTTCATCCCAGTTATCCAATAGCCATTGTTGTCTGAGCCTACTCCATGGTTGCCTTGTTTGTCACCCCTTACCAGTGTTCAAAAAATCGACCGAAAATAAAAAAAATACCAAACCCCTCGCGTTAAAATTTCATATCAGCGAAACAAAATAGTTTTCACATGATTTGTAGATGTAGCCCGGTAGTAAGGTCTCTAGCTTGGAGTAGTAGGTCTTGGTTTCAAAGCCTCAAAATTGTTTTTTCACCTTTTTGTTTGAACTTAAAAAAAATCAAATTTTGATTAGAAAATTTCGATCGAATTTGACCAAAATTAATTCAGCCAAGATTTTCTAAAAATCGGAAAAAAAATTGGTTCTGTAGACGCCCCCAGTAAATTTTTTAATCCGATTTTCAAAACCCTGCCCCTTACCACATCTCCCCGTTGCACAGTAACGAAGCTTGGGATTAAAAAAGGGTGGACCGTTGGTGATCTGTTGGGCTTAAAAGCTCATGGCTTATGGCTGAAAACACTGTAGCTGGCTGAAAAAAATACTGTAGCTGACAGAGGCTTATTTAGAATAATTAAATTTAAAAAAATTTAAAATATAAAAAATATGTTAGCCCATTACGTATAGTACAAACAAATACGGGAAAAAAACAACCGACAAAAAAGCTCAACAAAAAACCAAAAGTTCAGAAAAAGACGAAATTTATGAATAGTAAAAAATAAGCTGGAAGCCAAAAGCTTAAGCCCAACCGATCACTGGCACTTGTAGACCAAATTGCACTACTTTCTTCAAATAGATGCAAAATTGGAGGGAGGCCATGACCATGTTGGCCTCTATTCCACATACATAGCTCCGCCCCTCCCATTGCAATCTCCTTCACTACACAAATAGCTCAGCGCCTCCACCGCTGCCCCTTCTCATAGCCGGCCTTCTATGTCTCATCTTCTTCCATGACGGTGGCCTCCTGCAAGTTGCAACCAGTGGCGTCTGTTGTACTGTCTCGTAGAGTCGTAGTGTGAATGTGTTATCTACCCAACTGCTACCAGTAACGACGACCTCCTCACGGTCAGTGGCGCTATCGTCCTTTGGCCATTCCGCCCCTTAATCGGCACCACTGTTGGCCACGGCGTTCTTTCTCAGCCCACACAACTGCTTAGCTTGTTGAAATCTAGGGTTCGACGAATCCTGTAGATATAGCCGAAGTATAGGACTCGAGGCATGACCAAACTGGCCGCGCCCTCCTTTACTTAGCCACACAACCGCTTGTTGCAATCTAGGGTTCAGCCTGTGAACCATGGAGATCTAGCTAAAGTATAAGTCTCGAGGTATGATGAAGGCACCTACGATGGACCAAATGGGCGAAAAGTTCAATCTAATACATAATCCGAGAAACTGATGACTTCCTACGGCAAGGCTTATCCAAAATTTCCCCCTTCGTTTTCTTTTCCTGACGCCCTTGCAGTTGCAGCTACTCCGATCCACGCCGATACCTTGCGTGTCCCCGCGCGAAGCAACCACGACACAAAACCGACGACGACGACTGAATGGGCTCGTAACGTCAACCGTCACCGGAGAAGAAGATCGGAAGACGACGACGACGTCAGGAGAGGCGCAAAAGTTTCCCCCAAGAAACGACGCGAGAAACGAGGGGACCATACATGCGTATGCAGTCACGATGGCCGCGCCCTCGAGTCCGGTCTTCTTTTTCTCCCGTCACTCTCGCGGTCTCTCGTGCATCCATCCACCTCCGAAACCGCCGCTTAATTTAGCCGAGCACCGTCTCCAAGCGGTGGCGAACGTACTGGCTCTCGCCGGTCACTACGCCCTAGAGTGCATAGCTCCAACTGGCTGGCCTCGCTGCTTTCTGCACCCAACAATTAAGCCGTGCAGCGCATGCATGCAACTGGATGGAAATGGAGTGCTGAGATCTTCTGAACTTTATATTTATGGATTTCAGTTTTTATTATAGTAACTAGATTTTAAATGGTACGTTTTTTTAATACAAAGTTTATAAGTATATCGATGAAAATTATATATGACTGTCTTTCTTTATACTCTCTTAGAGCAAGTATAATAAGGGGCTGTTAGTAGGCTGTATGCTGAGGTGGAGGAGAGAGAGGAGGAGAGAGAAGAGAGGTGGGCTGTAAGTTTACAGCCAGCTGAAGCATAAGAGCAGGTACAATAAGGCTTAGTCAGCAGGCTATAGCAAATATAATATCAACCAAATCTTACGTGGCAGAGAGAGAAAAGAAGAGAAAGAAGTAAGCTGGCTACTAAATTACAGCTAGCTATAGCACGTAAAAATATGCATTTCACTCTCTTACACGTGGGGCCAAATAGTTATTGTAATAGCTACCTTATTGTATGAACTATTTTTTTGAAGGCTATAGATGAAATGGACAAGTGTTATAGTCACTAGTTGGCTATACTATTGTACTTGCTCTAAGAACCAAGAAACTTTATGAGAGAAAGGGTAGGTCATACAGCCTTCAGCTGGCTGTAAACTACTATATGAATAGGCTGATAAGTGGGCTGTAAGTGTCCATACAGCCAGCTGAAGGCTGTATTATTAGCCTTGCTCTTATGAATAGTTAGAACTTAAAAGACATAAACCATAAATCATAAATCACAGTTAAAAGAAACCCCACCCACCAACTATCTCATTAACTTTCTCTCCATCAATTACTGTGGACATGTACTACTCGTGCAAGTTAAAAGATGTCGTGCGTACGAGGATTTGCAGCACGATTAGGATCGACCATTTCAGATCAGATGATTGGATATGGCCTATCCTATCTCTCTACCTGTCTCGATCCATCCATCCGTTTCTTTCTGATATAAATACTAACCGTACAAAAGATGGCTACGTATACACTGCAAAAATTAAAGTTCCACAGCTAAGGAGTGTGTGCCCTGTATCCTGATTCATTTTTTTCTCCAAAAGGGCTGCGGCGCCTGTGCGGACTGTGACAACCCAAATTTGAGTCTAATTTAAAATTTTCATGAATTTTATGACTTTCAAAACTTTTTGTGGCATTTTGAGAAATTTTGAAAGCTTCGCCTTGAAGTTAAATTTTAAAATAAAAAAATTCATTTGTGTGCATTTCAAAATCTCATAAAATCCTTCTGTGGGAATCCTTTCCGGAATTCAAAACTTAAACTCAAAAACCGAATGGAAATATCAAGATCAAAATTTAAATTCAAATTCAAACCAAATTTATGTTTGCAAAATTCCAAAATTCAATGGGGTGCAAATCAAAATATTTCCCTAAAGTCTCTAGTGCAAAACCCCCCTCAAAAGTTCAAATAAAAAAAATCCAAATCCCAAATAAAATCTTAAACCATTTTATTTTCCCTCTCTTTCTCCTAGGCCAAAACCCGGCCAAGCCCACGCCTAGCTAGTTCGTGCCCCGCTCTCTTCCTTCTCTCTTTCTTCCTCTCACTGGCCCATTTGGCCTAATCATGCGTGAGCCAAGCCTGCCAGCGTGTAGCCACAAATCGTGTAGCCACAAGTCTAATTATGGGGTAGATCTGGCTAACTAATTTGCTTAGTTTTTGGACCCCTACGCTATTGTTGTTATGTTGGGAGTGGCCTATAACGGTCACTGCTCTAGTAGATTATAACAGCGTGAAGGGCGAGCGATTCGCTAACAATAGTTGTCCCTTAGCACTAAGGGGTTATATCTCCGGAGTGAGGGAAAGCATCGAAATTAAGCATTGTAAATGTCTTATTATAATTTTCTCAATCGCACGCCTACAGAAGCATGTAATGACCGATATTATAGGCAAATCATATCTTGTGGGTAAACATGTTGACTCTTTGTAGAGTGTTAAAAATCTATTCGAATAGACCGCCTTTGGGCATGGGCAAAGTGTAGAATGGCCACACTTGCGTAGTTTTTACAAAATGGTTACCGGTTACTGGTGGTTATGGATATGGTATTTTGGTATGGTTATGTATATGATATGCTGGTATGAAGGTGAAATTCTGGTATCATGATATGGACATCGACAACGGAAGCAAAGGAATTTCTCTCCCATGATAAACTTGACTAAATTGGATATTTGGTCTTAGTTATAAATGGCTAGGTCATAGGTTTGAAAATTAACAATACTCTGATATTTGATGAACTTGCTTTTATGCTAAAAGAACCATATGATCTTCCGTTGGTTAAGGCTTGCATGTAGATATATACATATACACTTGTGTTCTGATATAAGGATTTGCTGAGTAATGTTGTACTCATTGTTGCTTAACTATATGAATTCAGTGCTCAAGGAATGATCTATCGGTGGGCAATTTTCACCGTCTATCGAAGGTTGAAGACGGCGCCAAATACTAGGTCGCGTGCCCAGTCGATTGTCTGTGAGCATATCCTAAGGGACTTCACTGCTATGTATCTTTTTTGTTGCAAAATTTCATTTGTATTTAGCCTCACCGGTTTATGAAGTAAACTCTTGGCTATCTGGGCTGTTTATGCTCATTTACTATTATACATTTTTAGTTATATGTATGTATGGATGTGATATTCTCTATTGTTATATTGTGTAATCTAGCTACTGATACAAGGACTAATTTAGAATATATAGAAATTTGGATTGCCAAATTCAAGTTGCTACACGGATAGAATCAGATGGATAGCTCGATCAGGTCGGCGTCGTTTTCGTTGGTAGCTTTGGATAAGCGGCAAACTGTACCTAGTCGTTGATCTTGGTTAGGTATCTGCAAAAGGTGACAGATGCGAGCGAGATAAGAGAAGAGGAAACCTCAAGTATATACAGGAATGCCTGGCCGGTTTGGCTATCTTATCAATCTGGTATCGATCCTTTTTTGGATTGTCTTGCTAGATAAGGATCTTGGAACAAAGACGTTTGGATCGTTGATTTGAAGGTTGCTTGCTGAGACAGAGAGCATATATGCCTGAAGCAGCGAAGAGAACAAAGTAAACCAAGTGAACAGATACATGTTTCAACATTGGGAGTTCAAAACAGTAGAAAAGACTAATCAACATAAGTTCCTATGATTAATTTTATCGCCCAAGTTTATATAAATACAATCAATCTGCTGAACTCTGAAAATTCACAACCTGCAGCGCATGCAGCTTGTGACAGGAATTGGTCACCAACTTGTAGTCATAGTAATAGTAGTTCTGAATAATTTAGCCTTTACTTGATCCTACTCCACCCATCCAGTCCTTTTTTGTTTTGGAGAGTACTGCATTCCAGCCAGCCTATAATGCCTAATGAGCATTGACTTTGCGTGTGTAGCTCACATGAGGACAAGGCTTCATTGCGAGGATCTCATGAAAGATATGCAGTGTTAACTGGGAACAAGTGGAGGTAATTCTTAATGATTTGTTTGCATGGTCGAGATAATATTTTCAGACGAGATAACCTCTCGAAAAGACAAAGTGTTAGGGATGATGCCACTTGTCTATAATGATGTGAAAATGACTCTCTCTCTCTCTCTCTCTCTCTCTCTGTAGCTGATAAGCAGGTCTGGATGGAAATATATCAGATAGCTGGTAAGAAAATTGGTGAAAACTTTGAATCTGCCAAGTGGTGGCTTTGTTACAAGAACCATGTAGTTTTGAATACGGTTACTACTGCTGTATTTTGGAGTATTTGGAAAGAGATGAATGATTTTGTGTTTTCAATATAAAAAGTGGTTTGATTTGCAGTTTTTTTGGAGATTGCATCAACATTAAGGAATTGGTGGCTGCTCTGCCAGCCTGCCAGGATATTCAGCTGCCAGCAATGGATCACTGTATCTGATCGTTGGAGAACAAGATGAAGGAGCCGCCACGCTTGATGTGAAGATGATGTATGCTGAGAAGAAGATGGGTGCAATGAAGGGGGGACAATCTGGGAGGAAAGAATGGAAAGAAGACTGCAGCAGTTCGGTGGTATGAAATGGGAAGCAACAAAATGTAATAGGCTAGCAAGTGTGGTGAGATCAGAGCAGGTAAGGCCCGATGTGCTATCAGTGGAGAGTTTATGTACCAGTAATAGCTTATAAAAGTTTGTAAGTCAGATTTTGAGATGCTGTAAGAGCATATACATTGGTATTACGTCAACTATTTATAATTTTTATCACGTAGATGTTGTGAAAGACAGAAAAAGGTATAGAGAATTGATTCGTCTCTCTTATACTAGTCAATTATAACACGAGAAATAAGACACATCATATATAAATGAACTGTTTATAGAGACGTATAAAAAATAACTTATTATAATACATGGCGCCATTTATTAAGCAACGTATTAACACACAGCCGGTTCAGAACTCCACTTACATCGAGTTTTTATAAGAAAGATCCAGATGTTTTTCCAGTACGAATTGTTCGGATCAATGATAATGTGCACAACCCTACTTGAGGGAGTACAAGGTATCGTAAATTTTATCTTTATATAAAGTTTGGAATCAAGTTTGGCATACCAAACATGGATCAGTGATGATGCTTGAGAAATTTAGTTATATGATCTCTAATTAAGCAGCTATTGATTGATGGTGCAACTCACCGTTATTCTCTCCATCTCGTAATAGAAGTCTATTTTTTTTAAAAAAAATATCATCCTATTATATAAGTTTATTAGAATATAAAATATAGTTATTGTAATATTTTCATTTTACACCTATGTTTTAATGTTAAAAAGTGGATTAGTAGTTGCAACATATCATTTAATAGAGATATTAATGATCCAACAATAATAACTTTTTCTAAGTGTGGTATATCTTTGGATTATGCGCATACTGGTTTTGAACTTCCATTGAGGGACACAGCGGGTACTTCGCTGGAGGAAGAATCGAGTAACGATCGAGCAACAAAGGAAGAACATGAAAGATAACCAGACCATGCAAGCAATGCTTCAAGGGTTTAAATTAACTTTCGACAGGAACGATCCTATATGGCAACACGTAGGCTGTGTCAGGAAAATATAAATAGAAAAGGTTCTTTCGTTTATCTAAGAAGATTATGAAAGCGATGGAAATAATAACCATTAGACAATGTGAACTTGTTTAGTAATTACTTAAATCACCGAGCATATATATGAGAAGTTGACTAGAATAATAAAATGTAGCACACATCTGTTTCCCAAATATTACCTTTTTACATGGCTACGTTCCTATACTTGCAACCTAATTTCCTATATATTACATGGCGGTTCATTACATATTTACATAGCAAAAAAGGAAAATCAAGTCAACCAATTACAATTATCTTATTGAAGTACCATATAAAAAATTAAGGGGTAGGTCACAGGAGTGGGGCAAGAAAAAAAAAGATGTTTGTATTTACCCATTAATAGTTGTAAACAAGAGTAGCTCTATATTTAACAAATCCTTTGAGGCTACTGTAGTTCAGACTTTGACTTGTACTTCTTGTCTTCTTGAGTCTTTGACTCAACATAGCTATAAATGTTTTAACCAAGAAACCCAATTTGATCCAGCTTCTCTCTGATGCTTGCAACATCACAAACTCATGACGACCAGTTTGTTCTGGAAAAAATCATGGAAACAATACTAGTACATTTTTTTTTGCATGCGCTTCTGAGAAACGTCAATATGGCTCGCAAAAATAATCTATTCATAGTCAGGCCTGAAATACACTATTAGTGGCGCATGAGAAACAAGCCCGTACTATTACAAAAGCATCATTTTTTGACATCTCATCACAAATAGTTCAATACAAACTATTAATGATAAAGTTACCACATACAATTTTACAAGATGAACCATCTAAATTCATCGCAGTGTCACCGTCAAGACATAATGACGCTGCTGCCGTCGGCCTTTCCTTCATCGCCGGTGATATATCCTCCATCTCTCCTCTTTTTCTTGATGATTACTTATTGTGATGATTGATGGATGGCTAGGGTTCTAGGCTTTGTTGAAATTCATATTTTTATTGCAGAATTTACTGATGTGGCACACATAGCTGCTAACAGACTAGGCATATACGACTACGCCTTATGACCATGGCCTACGACTACAGTATACGACCACAACTTACGACCATGCCAATCATACATAGGCTTACTTTGGTTCATCTATATTGTTAGAATAATCTTGTTTCTAGTCATAGAAGTTGTACTTGTCATTGTCTAGTCCGTGTACGAGTATGACTCTATCTTAGTCGGAGTTCGTGTCATAGTCGTAGTTTGAGTTTGAGTCATTTGTCATGGTCGTAGTCGAGTATGACTTTGTATCCGAGTCAGTGTCGAGTCCGCTTCGTAATCGAGAGAGGTGCACCTTGAGTTTGAGTCATTTGTCATGGTCGTAGTCGAGTATGACTTTGTATCCGAGTCAGTGTCGAGTCCGCTTCGTAATCGAGAGAGGTGCACCAAGTTGACACGATGTAGTGGAGAGGAGGTGTCAACAGTGGGCAACCGGCGTGGTTGTAGCCACAGAGCAGTGGGCGACCGGCGCGATCAGTGTGACCATAGAGGAGAGGGGCGGCCGGCATGGTCACAGGTAGTTAGCGTGATCGCAGAGCAGAGGGCAATTGGTGTGATCGCGGGCGGTCGGTGTGATCGTAGAGCAGAGGACGACCGGCGTGGTCGTAGGCGGTCAGCATAATCGCAGAGGAGAGAGGCGACCGGTGTGGTCGAAAGAAGTCGGTGTGATCGCGTGGAGGCGACCGGTGTGGTTGTAGGCGGTCGGTGAGATCGCAGAGGTTCGCAGACGTGGTCGTAAAGGAGTTACAACCACGACAAGCAGAGGATCGCAGATGTGGTTGTAAAGGAGTTACGACCACGGTGATCGAGCGGAGAAGTCCGCAGGAGCAGCAGACGTAGTCATAAACGAAGTTACGACTACGGTGATGAGAGCGGAGGTGTCCGTAGGTGCTGAAGACGTGGTCGTAAAGGAGTTACGACCACGGTCGTGAAGGTGTAAACGTGGTCGTAAGGGTTACGACAACAGGAGTCGACAGAGCCTTCGACGTGGTCGACAGTATCATTGCGTGGTCGTAAGGAGCTACGACTACGGTGATCGACCGTGATCGAAGGAAGTGCAGCGCAGAGGAGGTGAACGTGGTCATAACTTCAGCTGAAGTTACGACTACGTGGTCGGAGCAGCAAGGAGTGATCTCAGGGGTCACAGTGTGATCGTAACGATTGTCAGCGTGGTTAGAGAATTGAGTGGTCGTAATGACTTAGGAGGTGGTTGTAGCCTCTTCAATGTGGTCATACAGCTGCAGGAGGTGGTCGTAGCGACTACAAGGTGCTCGTAGAGATCCTGGGAGTAGTCGGTAGGATTGCAACATGTATTATCTGAATTCACTGTTTTATAGCGCAATTAGAGAATGTTGATGAATTGAAGGATGCATATTTATTATATCACGAGAACGCAATCACGGGCAGTTCTTAACTAGAACTGTTTATGATAATAAACTATCACAAACGGTTCTAGTTAAAAACTGTTTGACTGTCTGTAATGCCCTTAGGATATTACTGACCCATAAGCACAGGAAAAACTGTTTGTGGTGACGTTTTCGAACCGTTTATGATAAACTTTTCTGTAATAGTGCCGGCCGCGTAACTGCCACCTATCGTCACTTGATTGGTTTGGCAAAGTACTTATCAACCATGCATTTCTCCAAATATGCATAATAAGTAGTACTGCTACAAAACAGGAGCTAATTAATTACTAACTCTCTTAGTAACTCTTATATCATCCTAATTATAAAATCACGACAAACAAACGAAGCAGATTGAGCCAGTGGTGTGCGTTTCAGATAAGACCCTGTTTTGTCAAAAATATAAATCCTCTCAGGCAGCTAATGGAAAAAAAAACCAATATACCCGACTACGGCCGATGATTTTTTATTTCTATGAGATGTGTTTGTACGGAGAAACTGCACACTGGTAAACCGATTCGACAAAGTGAGCTGAAACTGATAAGCGAGAGCTGAAACCGATGCAGCTCCTCTCTCTCGCTGCCGCGAACACGTCCCCCGCTCCGCGCGTCCGTCCATCCCCTCCTCCTAGGCTCCTTCCTAGCTGCCTATATACACCCACCACCCGCCCCCTCTGCTCCGTCTCCTCTCCTCTCCTCTCCTTCGCGTTCTATCCATCCATCGGGAGTTCGGGACAAGAACAATATAGTTCACAGGTGGCCATGGGTCTCTGAGCCACCGGGCCCCGCGGGCGCCATTCATGAGAGCAGCACCCTTCGGGACCGGACGTGATGTCCGTTGTGGCGGCACAGGCGGCGGCCGTGGGGCCCGCCCCGGTGCCGTACGGGCTGTGCGGCGGCGGCGGGGCGAGGAAGAGGAAGGACGTTGTCCAGGAGGAGGCTGCGGAGGGGGAGGGGCGGGGTGACGGTGGCCATGGGCTGTTCGAGCTGGAGACGGTGGAGGAGGAGGGGTGGGAGGGGGACGACGCGGATGAGGAGCGGTCCTCCATTGGCGCGGTGTCCGACGAGGAGGCGGAGGACGAGGAAGGGGAGGAGGTGGAGAGCAAGGAGACGTCGTCGTGGAGGAGGAGGAAGAAGGGCGGGCTCACGTGCCTCGACGCCCTCGACGACGCCCTCCCCATCAAGTAAGTAATTACGCACCTCACGTAGCACGTCTGTTACGTACGCCTCCCTCAACTACGTGCTCCCGTTCCTAACCACTCCACTTAATCCTCGCAAGAAGCTGTTGCGCAATACAGCTCGTCCTAATTAATCAAGACACGCGCGGTTAACTGTTCTCGTGTTAATTAACCTAACCAACGCCGACTAAATCCGTGTGGTTTGGAGCAGGAGGGGGCTGTCCAGCTGCTTCTCCGGCAAGTCCCGGTCGTTCGCGAACCTGCAGGAGGTGACCGGCACGAGCGCCAGGGACGTGCTCGCCAAGCCGGAGAACCCCTTCAACAAGCGGCGGCGGATCCTCCGGTGCACCTCCATCCGGAGGGTCGCCTCCACCTCGCTCACCGCGCTGCCGCCCTTCCTGCCGCCGGAGCGGCCGTCCTGCTGTGGTAACACCGGAGACGTCGTCGACGGCATCAATGGCTGCTGAATTCACTGAAGAACACCACACTGATCGGGCAATTAGAGGGAGAAAAGATAAATGGAAGGGAGGACAGGATCACAAGGTGGTCGGATGGATCCTCTATATTAGTAGTTTGGGATCTCATCTCATGTCATGTCATATATCATCGTTCTTTGTTCTTTTAGCTGCTGGCCTACTTACTGCTACCTACTCATAATCAAACAGTAGTACTAGTACTGCTTGTTGGTTGCATTGACAACCGCAAGTAAGAGAGAGAGACAGAGCATGTGTCAACCAACCTGTTCCTAGCTAGTGTGTATGCCTGTGATCTCCCTGGAGAGGGCCTAACCTTTTCAATTATCACAAGGCATGCAGGTCAATTAATCAAGATCCATTTTTAACCTCATTCTGTCCCTTGCACTACACTGTGTGTGGCTTCTTTTTGCTAAAGAGCAAAACCAAGCCATGCCTGGTTTGTGCAATTGTGTACTTTAATGGGTTCTCTCTCTGGGGCAGAAAGTTCAGGGGGTGGGGAGGAAGAGGCTGATAATATGGTCAGGTTCAGCAAAGAACCGAACAGCTGAAAACAACCAATTCCTTCACACAATCCGGAAACATGAGGAAGAGCTGATAAGGGCATCTAACTACTGTCTATAATACTTACTCCTTTTATCTACAAACAGCACTAAAGATATTTATTATAATATATTATCTTTTATATATTTAATATTATTGATAACTGCTGTTTATAATACTATTCCTTATTATCTAGCACTATAATAAATTATCTTTTTATATATCTCTATAAACAGCTCCATTATAACATAATGTGTTTTATTTTTTGTGTTATAGAGTCGACTGTTATATAAGAGCATTTCCAATGGTGATATTATATAGCAATGTCTATATATTGCCACCTCATATAGATGTTAGACTAGACATTATCCATCCAATGAATAATATCTATCATTAATCAATACCGTAATTTAATATTTATTTTCAATTTCCTTCTTAATACATCGTTTACTACAGTTGCACACATTCGTAATATGGTAGACATTATTTTTCTTCCTAATAGATGTCTTAGCTAATATCTTCATGTTGAATTGTATGGATCAAATAATATCTTATATGAGACTAGTTCTCTCTTTATTCATTAATCTTCCATCTATCTTAGCATTAATCGTATATAGCACCGTAATTAATTATATAGACACTGTTTATGTTAGACCATTAAAAGTGTTGGTCTAATTTTCTATGTTTTACATTATCTTATATCACATGCAGTAGTACTGTCAGTTTCAGGAAAACACTGAACAGCTGAAAACAACCGATTCTTTTAGACAATCCGGAAACATGTGTTGATTCGGCGTGCCGTGTTTGATCTCATGTTAACTGAAGCTCATACATGTATAATCCTACTTACCAGGGTCATTTGCCCATTAATTCTGAGATTGGACAAGGCAGTGGTTTGACGTGTAGAGAGAGACTGAAGAGAGAGAAAGGGATGAGATGGGATGGGACAGGGCTGTCAAAGGTGGCGTGGAAGGATAAGCTTTGGGGAAGAGATAGACAGATAGACAGGGCGAATGGGCCGGGTCACGTCGCGAGGAAATGGACGTACGTTATGTGTTGCGCTGTCTTGTGCTGGAGATCTTATCCGTTCCAAGGATGCCGTTTTCCTAATTAAGCCTATTTATAATGGCTACATGCCGACGATTTTTGACTATCTTAGATAGTTTTTATTAAAATAAACAATAGTAATAGAAAAAATGTTTTTTTTAATAAAAAGAGCATAAATTGTTGAAAAGTGAGAAAGAAATACGTGTGTGAGATAAAAACGTGAGAAGTGAGGTATATGATGCGATTGTGTTCCCTATCTTATTTCTGATGCGATTGTATTTCCTATCTTGTTTCTGAAGCGAGATAAAAGTGAATGGAATGAAAAGGTTTGAAAAATCTAGATATTTATATAGATTTCTGACTTCTCTAAATAAAAACTAAGAGTAGGAGCTAATACAAAGTGCACCAGTGACGAACTGCTGCTGCTAACTAGTACTGTTTGCGTTCGATCATCAGTTGGTTGGTAGGGTGGCAGTACATCGATCGATCGAGCGCTGCTAATTATGCTTATGTTCAACGTAGCTGTCATCGCTTTTTCATCCCCTTGTCTGCCCGATAAATCTGTCGCGCGTGGTATCCTACCACTGTCTACCCTCCGATGGCGATCGGTCGGCAAGGGTAGGGCCCTGCGGTAAAGACTTTTCTGTTTTCGTCACCCCGACCGGGCGGGCTGTCTACAGCGAGGTGACTACTGGTGTGTTTGGTTCGTGGATGGAGGTTGTATCGTATATCCTGACTGAGTGGATGCAGACTGAGTGGAATCGTATTTCAGAAAAAGAAGATGTTTGGTGAGGTTGCATGAGCGGATGTAAAAAAACTGAGATGCTGTTTGGTTGCTTGTATGAGCGGATGCAGTCTACCAAACCTAAGAGGCTGACACGTGGGGCCGCATAAGATACACTGTATCAACCCATCCAGGATGGCCAGTGAAGCTCATTTTGAGCGTATCCACCTATCCAGGATGAGGGCGTATTTTTGCATCCGCTCATGCAGGCTGCGTCCACTCATACAGGCAACCAAACAGGCTCTTTCTCAAATTATACGGATCCACCTAGCAGGACGAAGGAGATTCAGGCAATCAAACACACCCTAAGTTGCACGCCACCAGCACACAGCACGCCACGGGCCCCGTCTGGATCCGTGATCATGCACGAGTTACATTTGATTTCGCGTGAGATTTCTATCCCAAGCAAACCTTTGTAGGATTTGGGTTCTCGCAGACATGGTTGCGTTGCCGTCACAAGATTTTTGGGCAGCAGCACTATATTCCTACAAAGAGTGCAAAGGTCAAGCATAAAGTGGATCAAGATGTGCTAACCAAATTGACCGAAAGCGGCAAGGAGATACGAACGGATAGTGATCGTCAATAGCAAGATAATTTAGGTGAAAGTAGATTCTAAACGATACGTTGATGCAAAACAATATTAAACAGAAATAACTCTCATATAGGGTATAAGCCGATGAAGATCAACACATCAATACGAATCAATATTGATCATCGTCAAATTACATAGGGTATATTAGATCTATTGGCTAAACACTAAACACTACTGAGATAAAGGAAAAATAGATGGTCAAGGACAATCCTGATTAGGGCTGTAAACGAGCCGAGCTCAAGCAAGCTTGGCCTTTTAGGCTTGAGCTCGGTAGAAACTCGAGCCAAGCTCGAGTTGAGGTCTAAGCCTGAACTTGGACTCGAGCTCAAGAAATTTGGACGTTTTTGGCACTGTTGGTACCCAAAATTCCCCAAATAGCTCCTCTGAAAACGAAATTCCAACTCTAACCCCCAATCGACCGCACCATTTAACAAGATGAGGCGACAGACCGGGAATCGTAGGATTTGTCGTATGCCGGGGTGCAAATGGTAAACTTCACGCTTTTCACAATGTGTTTCGCCATCACGCCGGGTCAGAAGACTTTGCTTCCAGTGCACTTTTCATGTGAGTTCCTTAATGAAGTTTTTGCTTTCTAGATTGAGCAAACATTGAACTTAGTAACCATACTATTCTTGGCACTTGTAACAACCCCCATTTCTGGGAGCGTAGGTTACTCTCGCAATTGCCCAGGACCGTTCAGCTGCGAGTACTGTAGAAGAATGTGTACCATTGCCAAAGCAAGCTTAAGTATAAAATCAAACTTTATTACAAAAAGTAAGGCTTAGCAGCCAAGATTTACATAAAGGGGCGTACAACCCAAAGATACATTACCAAAAGAAACTCCACAGGCAGGCCTGAGTGTAGAATAAACCCTAACACTCGGCGACGTCTATTTCGTAGAATCCTGCGTCATCTTCGGAAACTCCATTATCTTGACAAGCATTTTCTGTTTAATGATTTTAGCAAGCGTGAATACAACCAACCGTACTCAACAAGTCACATGGGAAATGCTATTTAACTAGATGCAAGTGATTGCCATGGAACGAGGTAGTTCATTATTTTATGTGGATGCAATTTTGTTTGTAAACATTTTGCTTTCAAACATAAAAATATTAAATCATACATTTAAGGTATTTGGGGAGGGGGTTTTCCAAACTTGATTATCACACTTCCACATTTCCACCACCATTCCAAATCTACTTATGCTTCGTTGTTGGAATCACCCATTAAACACAGTACAATGTATTCGAATACTATTTAAAAATGACTCTGCAGAGCTGCCCATCTTTACCCACAAGATTTCTTAACTCCGGCCAAAGAGTTAAGAAAACAAGGTCGTTTCACTGCTCATCTCTTCATGTAAACTCTACCCGATGAACTCCAACACAGACCCGGGTGTCTGCCGTTGTTCAGTATGGTTTTACCGTTTCCATACCAACTGGTTGTACTCCGTTAGAGATTCAATCGATTTGAGCAGCTACTAAACCAGGTTTGACAAGTCAACGCTTGTGGTTGAGCGATTACCATGTCCTTCACTTGGCATAAGGTTTTTAATTCACTTTTTACTAACCAACTTTCATCTACAATTCCACATCTCAGTGCCCACGGCACTGCTATCAATTCTCAACACCACTCCCATTCTATGATGGGTTCAGCCAACTCATGGCTTTTAAGTCACATCTCATCAAGACTATTAGTAGAATATCAAGACGTTTAATTGTAAAATGTTTGAAGTTCCTGATCTACCATGATTACAATAATAATACTTTTAATATTTACTAAGTTTTGTCAAGGTGAATATGGCCATCAGATTAAACAGGGGTTTTTCGGGTGGTAGGATATTAACTAATAGCATGTCATTCTAAACAATATTTGTACATAAAATAACAGTGCACAAATAGCATAATGAAAATACTGATAAATAATAAATAACGGAAAGTAGGATCAACATGATCAAAAACATGTGACTTGCCTTGAGGATTTACGATTTCGATTATTTCGTATTCTTCAACTTCTTGATCTTGAGCTTGATCCGGGATTTCTCCTTCTTGACTTGGTCGATCTTCAACGTCGTGAGCTAGTGCAAAGCCAAGAAAATAATTTAATTCCACGCTCGAAGGATATGAGCTAGGAATAAAGAAAGAAAATAAATAAAATTCGAGAAAAACCAGATAAAATGGGTTTAGGTATTTTTGGGAGCTTGGGATGGAGAAATGGAGTTGAAATATGGATTCGTGGGCTCAAAACGGTTCAAATGAATATAAATATGTATTTTTGCATTTTGGGTCGGTTACTGTTCATGCGGTCCGGTATTATTCATCGGGCTTGAACCCGACTCGGTTAGGTGGCTCGGTGCGATCCAGCAGCCTGGTTCGGTCGGTTGGATCAGACTCGGTCGAACTGACTTGGTTCAACCGGATGAGAGTGGCTCGGTCGGGGGTTTACTGTGCGCCTTCTTCTTCCTCCCGATCACGCCTGCGCGCAGGGAAACAGGGGAGAAGAGCGGCGGCTACTGGCGGCGATGGAGTGGATGGCGACGGGCGTGGGAGGTATGAACGGGTTCAGGGTAACGTAGGGGTTCCATTTTTGGCGTTGGAGGCGGCCGGGGAGGCGGCGATCGCCGACGGCGAGCTCGGGAGTGCGGCACGGGTTTTGACGGCAATGGTTGATTTCTAAGATTAAGGGGGGCAAGTCTCTGGTGTTTGAGCATCTTTGGGATTCGGGCAATCTAGGGGAGGTGGCGGCTAGGGCTAGGGTGAACCGTGCGAGGCTGGCCACGGTGGGGCACCATGACCGGGCGGAGGAGCTCGGAGGTGGAGAAGAAGAGAGCTTGGGAAGCTAGGGTAACACTTCGGTAAGCTTATGGGTTCATGAGGGAGCTACGGAAGCAAGGAATTGGAAAGATATGGGGTAATTCAAGAGATTCGGTTTAGGGCTCACCGTGGGGAATTCCGGCGATTACCGGCAGTGGAGGGGATGGGAGGCCAATAGGGCGCGCCTGGAGGTTCACTGGGGTGCATGAAGGAGGTTGGAGTGGTCCGGTGGCTTAAATAGATGGGTTAGGGCGGTCGGCTACGAGGCGGCACACAATCGAGCTAGCTCGGGAGGTTTCGAGGAGCCTCGGCTTGGACGGTAGGGAGGTCGGCAGGGTGAGCTGGTGCCTCGGGTGATGAGTTACGGCGGTCAAGGGTGTGTCTAGTCGGCTATGAGAGAGGGCGGCTGCGAAGGGGCAAAGGCGGTGGCGAAGCACGGCCGGCGGGCTCACACGTAGCCAGGGTGTTTAAGGGGTTGTCAGAGTGAGGCGTACGGCGTCTTGACTAAGCTCTGAGAGCTGGCAGGGGAGAGGAATGCGAAAGAGAGCGGGAGGGCGCGAGAGGGTTCGATGGCGGTGAAAAATCAGGCAGCGGCGAAAATATCGCGACGATGAACAGTGCCGCGCAAAATCACTCCCGTTGAGTCAAAGTAACCGGATAGTTAGGGCTTGATTGGCTAGGATTTGAGGAGAATTGGCTAAAGAAGCTCAAGAAATCAAACTCAAATGGAAATTTTAAATTTTCTGAAAATTTGGTTTGTTTCAGCACTGTTGTTTCTATTTCTGTCACTTTTTTTTTAGCAGACACTTTTTTTTGTAGGGTTGGACATATGGATTGGATGGTATCCTCCTAAAAGCTACACGAATATGTATATCCAACTTTTTTGGGCTTTTATGCTTCTCAATCCCACAAAATGCAAGTATGCTTCTTTTTTGATACGCAATTTTGGTCTTGAAAGACTACGTGAGAATGTTCAGGATAATGTTAGTAATGAACCATTGTCAAGTTTGTAAAGTAGAAATTTGAATTTTTTTTGTAAAGTTTGCATTTTTGTTGGCTTCTGTTGTTAGATTGATCGATCAGACAACTAGTGCACTACTGGTCAGACCATGTTGAGTGGTATGACCATAGTAGTCAGACCGTAGGTCGGTATTGCCGGATTTTAGTTGCCGGTTGCAATTTTTTAGAGCAGATTGTTTTGGGTCGAGTGTGACCGGTCTGATAGGCCTATGGTTGGCGGTCAGACCGCCCCATAAATTCGATTTTGTGATTTTAAAATTTTGGTCATAGAATAATTTGAATTGTATTTGATCAGTGCATTAATGTTGCATGATGCATATTTTAGCTAACGTAGGTTAAGTTGTAAAAAACTTGTGTCCCAAAATGATTTCTTTGTCTTTGGATATGTAGAAAGCTTTGAAGTCAACTATAGTTAATGACGAGGATCAACGCAACACTCATAGAGCTGATACCTAGAATAATCAAGGATACTAGGTAAGATGATTGAGCTTAAGCATGGTATAAGAAAATCAGAAGATGTTGAAGGGAAGGTTCGAACGATTTGCTATACCAAGTGGCATGATCAATTTAAAAGTGAGGCATGTTCCAGGGTGCACAGGACACCAGACCGGAAGTTGTTTTCCCTAGATATAGCCCATGTAGTGTAGTGTGTGACACCCCAGTCCAACATATGGGTCACCGGATACCCCAAGCCACACAAGCCAACATGCTGGGCGAACTAAGTGCACGGGAAGCCCAGTCGAGCATACGGCCACACAGGCTAGCTTGGAAGGTGATATGCATTATTTTTGCATATATTTTCTGTTATTTAACTCCTATATTTTTCGCATTTTGTGACCATTATTCATCATTTACATTTCTATGATTAATTACCCAAATTAGACATTTTACATTTTTATAATTTTCTCGTAGGCCGTAGTACGTGTCACGATGTATGCACATAAGCGTCAAAATTGGACTTCCAGCACCGCTCCCTACAGAAGTACGTATCATGATGGATGTGTAGGATCTTTCCGCAACAAAATCAGAGATCTAGAGGGTTAGTTTATAAGAAATCCAATGCAGTAGGGACCTATTCATAATTTCTAAAAAGATTAGAGGGCTAAATTGCAAAATACCAAAATTCCCATCCTATTATCCCTAGCGCCGCCGTGCAAGGACCAAGCCCGGTTTTGATCTCCCCTTGCCCCATCAACGAGGCCGGGATGGATTGCTGGCACGCCATCGCACCACTGCAACCTAGCTCCCTCTCCTTTGGTTGGTTTGACCGCCCTTTTCTGGCCGATCAAACTGCCTGGCGCGCAGAACTTCTAGAAATTTAGCAAATTTGTAAAATTCAAATTTACACCTCCCTCTAAAATGACAATGGTTTATCGCAATATAACCCTATATCTTTTTACATAGTCCTTCACAGTTCAAATCCTACAGAAACTGATAAAAACTACTGTCTCTTTCTTCCCTGCTGCGATATTTTTACAAACAATAGAACAATAGAACATATATTTCCACTGCAACCTAGCTCCCTCTCCTTTGGTTGGTTTGACCGCCCTTTTCTGGCCGATCAAACTGCCTGGCGCGCAGAACTTCTAGAAATTTAGCAAATTTGTAAAATTTAAATTTACACCTCCCTCTAAAATGGCAATGGTTTATCGCAATATAACCCTATATCTTTTCACATAGTCCTTCACAGTTCAAATCCTACAGAAACTGATAAAAACTACTGTGTTCCAAATAGACCCGTAAACGGTTAAAACTTCCTACCTAGTCAATCCAAATGGAGGTTTTCGAAAAAAGAACCAGTAGCTTCCCCTCTTCGGTGCACACGATACACGTTTAAGCGTGTGTCTTTCTTCCCCGCTGCGATATTTTTACAAACAATAGAACATAATTTAGTAGATGGGAAACACAAACGCCCCAAGTCAATATCAGTATGTGCAAGAGGAAATATGGTTTGGCTTGCCGTTTGGCATGTTATTGTCTACCATTACAGCTCACACATCAGTTTACACCCCAAAAAAAACCATCCAGTGTGAAGCAAAAATGGCAGATGTACTTCGTCCTCCGTGCCGTACAGACGGTGAGCGTCAATTGGGTTCGTCTTTCTTTTGTCATCTCCTGGAGATGTTGTGTTCCAAGAAAAGAAATCTATGAACGATTCGTGCGTCAGTCCACAGAAAGAACCAACAACGTGTTCCTTGCTCCAAGTCCAAGCTCAGAACAACCTACTATCATGTTTCGCCGGAACCGTACTTGATTGCCCCGGAGCCATACTTGGATTCAAGATGTAGCGAGTAAAACCGGCCATGTACTGCAGCACCAACAAGACGATGGTTATATGGTTGCGATATGCTACGGATGAAAAGATAACCAAGAAGATGTCAGGAAGATATGAGCAACAAGTGCTCACTGATATGGCAAGTTTCTTCTGAAAATTGATGCCTACCATTTCCAACAAAGCCATCACAAAGTGATATCCCATCGGAAAAGCAGACGTTGTAAAACATGGCATGACAAAAATATCACAGGAGCACCAATGCAAATGTCCATTTTAGCAACAAAAGCACTGAACACCTACTTAATGCAGATGGCCATAAGGACTATTCTACTTCAAGTTTTTTAGCACAATCAAGAGAAGATAGATGTACCTGCTTGGGAACTTAAGCATCCAAGATTTTGGATGTCTGGAATATGCTGAACTATGTCACTGTCATCTCCTCGGAGCCTATCTATGAACTCCTTTGGCATTTCTGTTAGAAGCATCTGCTGGAGTGTCTTAATGTATCTGATGCCTTGAGGTACTGCCTTTAGATTCCTTAAACCAACAAGCTCCAAATGATTTAGAGCCTTCATTGTGCCATCCTTTATCTCAATCCAATTCAGATGTTCCATGTCAGCTAATTGCAGAGAATTGAGCTTGGGGAACCATCCCGTGTGAAAGGTTAATCGGTCCCCATCATAGGCCCCGTAAATATAGAGATCAACTAGATTGAGCATGTGAGAAAAGGAGCTAATAGGATCTTTCTTCAGACCAGACCAGTCCATTTTCAACACAGTGAGCTTCTCAAAGTAGGCAAACATCGGTGGAAGCACGCCTTCATCCAACTTCCCAGTCAGCCAGAACAACTTAAGGTTTGGTAAGGGCTTCAGCATTTTCAAGTTAAGAACCTCATCCTTGTCACGTGCAACAATATTCAGCCTAGTAAGGTTAGGCATCTTGGCTAAAGAATCCCACAAATTTGCAATGTAGCTTTGCTCCATTTTCATTACGGCCAAGCTCCTCATCAGGGTCAAGTTTCCGAGCTGTATTACCAGGTCTTCGTTGGCTGAAACAGCTTGCAAAGTTTGCAAATTCTTTAGATGACAAATATTGCCAGGAATCTTTGTAGAAGTAAAGCATTCAAATATTCGTTCTTGAATATCATGGAGCATGTACGCATGCAGATTCCGTAATTTAGCTAGCGTGGTTATTTCCCATGGTAATTCCTCCACATAGGTGTGCCTGAGATCCAAATCTTGTAGGTTCCTAAGTTTTCCGAATGATGCTGGTATATGCTTCACTTTTGTATAAGCTAAATCTAAATAGTGCAAATTAAGTAAATCTGTGACAACACCAGGAACTTGTTGAATGTTAGCAAACCTTAGACATAGAACCTGAATCAGTCTGAAATTTGATGAAATATTATCTATCCAAGATGATGATACTTGTGTGTCAAACAAAATAAAAGATCGGAGCCGGGATCCTGCAGCAATCTTTAGATACTGTGCATCCTTCTGGATGCATAGGCGGCGGGCTTCAGAACCAACCTGGGTTATACCTGAATCAACATATACAACAGCAAACTTCTCCTTTTTTGCAACAATCAGAGATACCTCTCGCACAAGGTCATGCATTCGAAATGCTCTAGCCCTTCCATGCACATTCCTTTCTACAACTTCAAGAAGAGAACGCTGAGTGAGCTCCTTAAGGTAACATTCAGCAACTTCCTCCATTGTTGTTCCAGCTCCTCTTTCTTCAACAAGACCTTCCGCAATCCACAGCCTCGAAATCCATTTTCTTTTAATCTTGTAGTCTTCAGGGAAAATGCTGCAGTACAGGAAGCAATTTTTCAAATAGCTTGGGAGATCATTCAGACTAAGGTTCAGAACAGTCACAATCCAATTGAGCTCTGGATTATTGGCTAGTTGCCAGCTAAGTTGGTTGCAGAAAGAGTTCCACTCTTGCTCCTGTACTTCTCGGTATGATAAAAGGCTTCCAATTGCTACAATAGCCAGTGGAAGTCCTTGACACTTATCCACAATTTTCTCTGCCCAAGGCCTCAGATTTACTGGACACATTTTCTTGTCCAATCTACAGAATGCTTTTTTACAGAATAGGTGCCATGCTTCGGTATATGGAAGAGTTTTAAGCTCAACAGCACATCTGTCATCTGCTAAGGAAGCAACATCCTTCCTGCGAGTAGTTATTAGTATTCTGCTTCCACTATTGTTTCTGACAAATGCATAATTCAAGAATAACCAAGCATCTTTATCCCATACATCATCCAAGACAATAAGATATTTCCTGTACTGTAGGTAGCTCTGAAGTTCCCCAATTAATCTTACACGGCTCATGGTCTCGATACCACTAACCATGTAGGCTCTTTGGTCCATTAACTGCTTCATTATTTGCCTTAGTAGGTCTTCAACTTGATAATTTTGAGAAAGAGTAATCCATGCATAACAATCAAACATTCTGCTAAGTTGTCGATTTTTATAGATGCTGCTTGCTATAGTTGTTTTACCTAGACCTCCCATACCAAAGATGGACATGATAGATCGATCTTGGCTCTCATCAAGTACCCACTGTGTCAATCTTCCTATTTCACGGGCATTTCCCACAATTTCAGCATCATCAGTTAGGTAAGAAGAATCTGATAGAGAAAGGTGCCTGGAATGGTGACACATGTTACCCCTGTCTAGTTCGCCTATGGAAATGCCATAACGATTTCTCATCTCTGATAACCTCTGGATTCGACTTTCTACTTGATTGATCTGTCTGGAGATGTTCTGCCACGCTGCAAAATTCTTGGTTTGCTGGAACTTCCTCTTGAAGAAGCTGCCTGTATCCATGGCCTGTGCAGTGAGGTAAGCATACTCATCGACGATGTCTTCTACCTCATGGGCGACATCTCTAACCTGATCCAACCAGGCGTCAAATGTTTTGTCACCAACTTTCTGTCCACTGACTTGGCTGGTAAAGGCTTGCAGAATCAAGAACTCACTCTCAATCTGCTTCATGCTGTGCTCAAAATCTGTCAAAACTGATGCTGCTTCCACCACCTCTGTGCCCATCTTCTCCAGTGCACCTTCTCCCAGGGAAAGAGCAACTTTTCTGAGAACAAGAAACAGGATGTCTGCCATACTTAACCCACTCTCTTAAAATCTTAGCACCATGCATTACAGGTACATTATTGGACAAGCTTCATAATTTCATATACAACTCTGCAACCACTAGAAGCAAATTGAAATGATAGATTAGTAACAACACGAATAATTGCCCCTGTATTTATCTTCTCAGCAACTTATTTTCAAGAGTAATCATAGACGAGGAAAAAGCAAAATCCTGAATCCTGATCATGCCCATGTTAACAGACAGTAGCAGCAAAGCAGACAGGAGATATCGAGGGATGAGGAAGGCGTATTACTGGTCAAGCGTCGTCGTCGATCAATTGGCAGCACAGAGCAGCCTCCCTTCGCTGATAGGCAACAGGAAGAAGCAAAGTTGCCTCCAAGCTTGCGTCCGAGCTTTGGCTGTAATGGAAGCATCCTAATGAGGTAGACAAATACTATATATTATGCGAACTAGTCTATAAAGGCTGCTCTGAAAATTGCACTTTGTCCCTTCCGTTCAATGGTTGCCAAGTCAATCTGCTCCACGTTTTTTGCTTCTGGGACAGGTCAGCTGGGACCTGGGAGGAGCTAGAATAGATACATCACTGACACAAGGACATGTCAGGTGCGGATCGAACCGAGGTAGCATGGGTCGCGATTTCAGTTGAGATTTCTAACAGGGACAAATCTACTTTTTTTTCACTGCCAAAAAACAACTGCGTTCTTTTTTACTTGTTGTTTTGGACACCGACAAAGTCCCTAATACACCCATTTGAGGCTTTGACCATCACTTTTTTTTCTAATTATATGTTAGAGCAGGTTATTAAAAATATAATGGCATACAAGAACTTTGATGACAGATCCACTATTATGTTTTTTGTGACAACTCTAAATACTTTTATGTTCACTTAAAAAAATCTTTTGGTTGTGATCAAAATGGCTGAAAAGCCCGTGGCTTATGGCTGAAAACACTGTAGCTGGCTGAAAAAAGCACTGTAGCTGACAGAGGCTTATTTACCATAATTAAATTTAAAAAAATTTAAAAATAGAAAAAACATATTAGCCCATCACGTATAATGTAAACAAATACGAGGAAAAAAAGAACCGGTAAAAAAACTCAAAAAAAAACCAAAAGTTCAGAAAAAGACGAAATTTATGAATAGTGCAAAAATAAGCTGAAGCCAAAAGCTCAAGCCATTTTGATCACACCCTTTATGTATATTTGTGTTCACCTTTTTAGAAATTAACTACATGTATTAAAAAGACAAGTAAAAAAGAATCGGAGGGGTACAAATTAAGGGAAAATCACTGCTTAATCTTGTCGAGGCATTGGGAGAGGGGGGCCGAAAGCAGCTGAAGTGCTGAACAGTGTTTGTTTCTTTGTTTCACGGGACTGCTGTTTCGGTGAAGCGAGATTGAGCAGGATGGATGGGATGGGTGAGGAAATCACCGCGTGAGATGACCACCTGGCGAAATGATGGTGGCGGCGCTGCCGATTGAAGAGTCGGACCCTCTCGGTCTGCATGGCACTGGCCACGGCTCGCCAGGTCGCCGCCGGGCGGAGGAAGCGGGAGTTGTTTTGCCGTGCGACGATCGTGGTGTTTTGCTGCCGCAACCCCCCCCCCCCCCCCCCCCCCCGGTGTTTGCCCTTTCACCTAGGAGACCACTACCACCGAATTCCGCCATGACCGCCGCCGCCAAGCTCTGCAAAACCACTGGAACGCTACCGCCGAAGCCGAAGCAGGAGCCTGGAGGCTGGAGCGAGGGATTACAATTCCGGTTTACGGAAAATTTCGGACCCTCGAAAACCGAATTTCAGAAATTTCAAAATATTCAAAATACAATTTGAATTCAAGAAATTACCAAATCCCGATGCCGCATCTGGCCATGGCTGCCTCTCCCTCTCCCTTGCCGGCGTTGGGAGACTACTGGTTACTAGTATAGTGTCCGTGCTAACGTCACGGCAGCATTTTAGGGATGCACACGAAATCAACCAAACGAATTTTTGAATGGTCATACATGTTTTGTTCCCTGCTTTCAAAGCCAATTTTTGAATGGCCATATATGTTTTGTTTGGATAATTGGGTTCCTCCCCGCCGCACCGCGCCGCCGCGCCGTGTCCACTGCGTGCGCTCCCCGCACCATGTGGATGCGGGTCCGCCGCGTCTCGTCCGCCCCGCCGCGCCGCGTCCTCCCCGCCGCACCGCGTCCACCGCGTGCGCGCCCCGCACCTCGCGGACGCGGGTCCACCGCGTCCGGCCCGCCGCGCCGCGTCCACCGCGTGCGCGCCCAGCACCGCGTGGAGGCGGGTCCGCCGCGTCCGTCTCGTCCGCCCCGCCGCGCCGCGTCCACTGCGTGCACGCCCCGCACCATGTGGACGCGGGTCCGCTGCGTCTCGTCCGCCCCGCTGCGCCGCGTCCTCCCCGCCGCACCGCGTCCACCGCGTGCGCGCCCCGCACCGCGCGGACGCAGGTCCGCCGCGTCCGTCTCGTCCGGCCCGCCGCACCGCGCTGCCGCGCCACGTCCACCGCGTGCGTGCCCAGCACCGCGTGGAGGCGGGTCCGCCGCGTCCGTCTCGTCCGCCCCGCCGCGCCGCGTCCACTGCGTGCACGCCCCGCACCATGTGGACGCGGGTCCGCCGCGTCTCGTCCGCCCCGCCGCGCCGCGTCCTCCCCGCCGCACCGCGTCCACCGCGTGCGCGCCCCGCACCGCGCGGACGCGGGTCCGCCGCGTCCGGCCCGCCGCACCGCACCGCGCGGAGGCGGGTCCGCCGCGTCCGTCTCGTCCGCGCCGCACCATGTGGACGCGGGTCCGCCGCGTCTCGTTCGCCCCGCCGCGCCGCGTCCTCCCCGCCGCACCGCGTCCACCGCGTGCGCGCCCCGCACCGCGCGGACGCGTAGCGGGGGAGACGGAGGCGGAGGAGGAGCGAGGGCGGAGCGGATCGGCGGATATTTCGCGAGTGGGGGAGCGGGACGCGGGAGGGGTACTGCAGATCCATTGAAGGATGCCCGTCGAATATGGTTGAGTAAGGAGAGAGAATGGAGGAAAGTTAATCTGGTGCGCACGTTTTTTAGGATGGTGTATTTCTGGGTGCATATTGTGGTGTGGATGTAGTTAAGGTCATGACTGTGGAGCAGGTAATTGTTGGGTGGATGTAGGATAATTTTAACTGGTGATTTATTAGTGTAGATTTAGGGCCTGTTTATATTGCTTTTTTTTGTTGGCTCTTGGTTTTAGCTTATGGATAATAGTAGCCTGTAAAAAGCTGTATAAAATCTACAAGTTAAACGCACTGTAACATTTTATTTATATTAACCAAAACTATATACAGTTTTTTGTTATTCCATACTCTTATAAACAATCAAAAATCATAACCTGCAGTTATATAGCCATAGGTCGAAGCCAAGAGACCGATAGCCTCTTTTAAGTACCCTCTTACCGGCCAAAACACGAGAAAATTGATACTATATCACTCTTTTGGAGTGGCTTCGATAAAATACCACTCTCTATGTGGCAATTGTTAAAATGCCACCTAATACATGATTAGTTCTATGATTTGCCCTTTTAGGGGTTTTAGCTATTTCTTTTTCGTTTTTTTTCCCACCAAAATTGCATGGGAAATGACCCTAATACCCCTACTCAAAATGGTTGAGGTTCCACTGCTTTATCTATGGAAGATGATAGATTCTGCAACTGGTTTGATACTTTGATCTAACAGAAGAGGAATATCATTGTACTAGCAACATTTATTTTTTAAAGACCATTATACTAGCAACATTTCAAACAATCAAATTACGATTTCCTTGGCCCTGTGTAAATACACCAGAACTAAGCACAGTTTGACATCCACAAGCACCAAAATTTGATAGTTTAAAGTCTATTTGCCTATCGATAGTGGATTCTTATTCCTCAATACTGACACTAACCATCCTTCCTGGAGAGAGCTCAGCTTCAGCTTACCGCATCAAGATCGCAGCTACGGACCCAACAGATACCCCGAGAGCGCAAGAGATGGCAACCACCCGCGTCCGGAGCAGCATGAGGTCAACATTCTTCGTGGCCTGGAGGCACAACGTGAGCACTGCAGCCTACCGCTGGCCTCCATCTTCTGGAAGAAGGCGATGGGCTTGATGGCGCGGCGCAGCACCAGGGCGGCCGTGAAGGGGAACGCGAACACCGCCACGCCCTGCACCGCCGCGGCCGACTCCAAACGAAAAGCAATGGAACCTCAACCATTTTGAGTAGGGATATTAGGATCATTTCCCATGCAATTTCGATGAAAAAAAAATAAAAAAACAAAAAAAATAGCTAAAACATCTAAAAGGGCAAATCATAAAGCTAATCATGTATTATGTGGCATTTTAACAATTGCCACCTAGAGGGTGGCATTTTATCGAAACCAGTGGCATAGTATCAATTTTCTCGCCAAAACACCCCATGCCTTGCCTGGCGCAGCACCACATCGTAACTATATATATAATCACCGGAAAGTAAAGGGCACATATCGAAAAGAACCACGATTCCACTCCCTAAGTTCGAACTGAAGAAACAAATTTATTCAATTCCAATGGAGAAGTTAAAATGCTGTAATGAATACAGCATTCTGTCAAATATCGTCTCCAGAAAGGGCCTTCTGTCATATAGTCGTCCGATACTTCTTGTGACTACACACAGTGTGCATGGTGCACAATTCAACAAACACGAGCAAATCTGAAGGTTCTTGCCATCGAAGCTACAACAAATCTAACACATTACAGGAGACACAAAAAATGCTCTACTTGTCCATGACCTTCCCCCCTATGCCTCTGTAAAAAAGAAAACATACTCAATTCTAATGGGAGGCCCCCAAACATTAAGACATCTGGAGTTGTCATTGGCAAAGATTGACGGTATAGCAGGACAAAGCCTACAGACTTCTGTAGTCAAGAACAGTAACTTCCTCGTCCGGAGCATCAAGGTCATTATAACTGCAACCCAACCGAGATCAGAAATGAGGTGAAGACAGTCAAGATAAAATACAGTAGCATGGTAAATTCAAGACCACAATAATAAAACAGACATATTACCATAAATGCTTATGCGGGCCAAGCCACACAAGCAATCAGACACAAACAAAAAGACAAACATACGTTGTTACACACTAAAGGAGGGATAGAAATACAATATTTGTTTGCTGATAACAGTTCATATCTAGAGCAAATAAAATAACAAGAGATCATGGAATTCAATATTGTAACAAATAATCACTAACCTTCGCAAACGACGAGGATCGTGACGAAAAGATGGAGGCATAGCTATAATTGGTGCTGGACCACCCATCATTGGTCCTAGCACTCCTGAGTTCACAGCAGGTGCACCGTTTGGTTCAAATGGAGGCGGCGGCCCTTGCTCTCTCAGCATATGCATGGCTATCTCTGGAGGTGCAGGAACAAATGGTCCCAATGGACTGAAAAGAAAATCACACACACCATTTAGTGGTTCACAACACTACTGTCAGATTATATTGAAACCCATGACTTCTCACCTACCCAGCACCAGGAACAGGCATCAATATTGGTGGAGGGGGGAATTCAGCGACAAAAGAAGCATTCGAGCCTCGTCCACGAAAAGCATCAAACATCTGATCATCAGGTCCATCGTGGCTTGGAGAGCGATCACCTCTACCATATCTGCCTCTATCTCTCTCTGCCCTATCATATTCTCTACGATTAGCACGGTCATATCTTAGACGACTATCCATACCAGGTCTCCGTCTTGATTTGTCCTGCAGATCATAAGTTGGATCCTTTATCAAGGATGTCAAAATACAATTTATCAAGGATGTCAAAATCCAACTAGCCATTTCAATAAACATCAATGTTGCTGCAGTTTTCTTCTGCATTCCATATAACTTCCATTGACCGACCTATACCTATACTACTTATAAAAATGCCAGTTTTAAGATTTCCATTAACCAATGGCTAACAGTATAAGTTGGGTGTTTTCCCCTAATTCTGCCCAGGCAATTAAACTCTTCCCTCGAATAAGCCGCTGCTTTTCAATCTCTCACCAAGGCAGGCAAGTAATCACCCATCCATTCAAAACCCCCAACCTGTGCATATTTCCACCACTTCCCCGCAACATTGAGGCTTCCCCTAGCACACGAGACAGTGTTGTGGCACCGGATCTCCCTCCACCACCACACCACGTTCACAACTCAGCCGACCAAACCACCTGCCACACAACCCCAAGATTGGCAATGGAAGGGATGAGCCATCCTGTCACGCTTCACTTCAGTCACCTCCATGGCCACAGCTTCACCGACAACAGCGAGAACTGCACCGTGGATTGCCTGCCCGCACGTTGCAACTGCTTAAGAGATGGGGTCAATGCCTTCCCTGGTTGGACCGTCGAGGCCAATCCCCAACACTATCATGCAATGTCCCCTCATCCCCTCATCACAGCCTCATTATTTTGCACGTACTTATGAACAACAATTGGTTTCGAAGTCCTAACTCCTAAGCTGGAACTCATGAACATATAAATACTGTGCATTCGATGTAGGCTTGAAGTGTTTCCTTTTTACAGATTAGGCTTGAAAAGTTTCTAAAAAAGGAAAACTGTAAAAGGCTCACAGGGGTGGGCTGGTATATGGTCCATGTGTACACTAACTAGTAACAAAAAGACACAGAAATACAGAGTATCTTCAAAGGCAATAGGGCTTTAATGAAGACTAAACTACACCAGAGATACATGAACCTAAAAATGGTGCAAAGTAGGGGAAAAAATTCAAACATAACTACTGGAAGCCACCAGAATAAAAGTAACACCAGCTTTATTTGAAGTTATAACAATTAAGTATAACACATATCTGATATGTAAGAAGGGCACTTGAAGGGATACGCTGTTTTATTTAAGGAAGCAAATGAAGTGTGTGGTTCTTACTGGTGCAGACTGCTGCATAACTGGTGTTCCACCTGGTGCATTCGGATCACTGTTCACAAAGAAACAACTAGATTAGTACCACCTTTTAAAAGTGTTTGATAGTACTGTTCTGTAGCTGCAAATAGAATATCACATTACATACTTCATATAATTTTGGAAATAAAGATCCTCTCGGACTTTTGAAGTCGACTCTAACACAAGCTCTGGATGCTTGAGCCTCAAATGTTTGTGAACGAACTCAGGAGCATGGAAAAGTTTTGTGCAGCCCTTGGCTCCACAGCCATATTTCCAGCCGTACTTTTCATCCCTTATTTTCCTGACATAAGGCTCTAGAACTTCAACAGCTGCTGCATCAATTTTCTCCTTGGCGGTTAATATAACCATGGGATCCTGACCACTCAATCTTTCCTGCCAGAAAGTATCCAGCTTCTTCTCCCAATCAGCAGCATTGATATTAGTTGCACTAGAAGTCTTATTGTCTGCTCTCACATGACGAAGGCCTTTTGCCTCATTTGTCTCAGACATGCCATAGTAATCAACACCATGAATACGCCATAAATAGGTGAGAACAGTGTCTAGGAGCTCAACACCTTCAAGGCCCTTGACAGTCGTTAAGCCTCGAATAATAATTATAGGTCCCATAGATCCAATATGTGATTTATCTACATCTGGCTTGTCATGATCACCACATGAAAGGATATTCCCCTCAATACCCTTCTCAGTGTCAAGCTTACGCACAAGGGCTAGAGTTTGTTCTATGTCAGCTTGAATTCGTCGAGATTCTGAGCTAACTGAATGCGCCTTGGGAGCGCCAGAAAGAGGATCTGTTTCTTTCGAGGAACCTCTGGCAAGCTTTCTTCTCTTGTCACTGTCTCCATCATCCTCAGAGTTTCCATCGCTGCCACTTACTGATTTACTTGCTGCGGCCGCATTTATTCCAGGGCCACTGTTCAGCAGAATATCAAAGTATAAACAAGAAATCCAAAAGACGTAACAAAACAAATTATACAAACATAACTCACAGGTCTAGTGTTCCATTCTGCAAATCAAGAAACAAGTCCTTCGCTGCCACCTTACAATGCTCGTTCCTCCTGCATAAACAAAACAAATTACACCAGTGTTAACCAAAACTAACAACAATGCAAAAAGGCATTAAAATGAACTCTACAAAATTTCAACCAAAACACTTTTGCTACAACATATTATGTTTTCTGAATATGCACAAGGGCAAAAGTCCAACACAGAAATAATCACATGGTATGAAATTCCACCTTTCAATAACAGATAATAAGTTGGTTGGATGGTACTTGTCTTTCAACCTGCGAGTGAAAGCAAATAAAAGGATAGTTAAGAATTTGGGTCATCTGTATTCCTGGTGTGTACAATTAGCACCTAGTATTAAATCATGTTGAACATACCAGTCTTCATTTTTGTGGAGATCAAAATAAGCATGTTTTTGGGTTGTGATGTACCCTGTCCTGTATTCTTGGTACCTTGTTAATGAGACATATAGTGTGTCAGCACTAAAACGGAAGCACAAAAGATATAATTGACAAGTGTTCTGTCATTAATGATTACCTGCTCTCAGCTTCAGCTGGTGAAATGTCATCCTCAAGAACTTGGATGAACTGTTTGTACGTCATCAGGCCTTCCCTGAAAAGATCCATAAGCATTTAAGATCACAGAAATATGCCACCAGAAACTCATAAAGATATGCTCCAAACTTCTGTTCAATATGTTAGAACTTAGAATGGATGGTCCCTGAAACTGACGAAAAAATAACAAAAATGCCTATAGATATTGAGAAATGATTCAAATGAAAACTTGATATGTAAAAACTAATACTTTTCTTTGACCTTGAGGAGATTTCATTCCTAGCCTACTCCAACTTGTTTGGGACAAAAGGTTTTGTTGTTGGTGGTGATGCTGTTGTAAAAACTAGTAAGTTTAATCTGCAATAAGAGTAATCCTTTGATATGTTTCATTGCGAGAAGAACAGCTCAAAACATCTCATTGACCAAACATCTGGTTTGAGAGGTATGCTTGCAAAAAAGTTTACAAAATAAAAAAAGAAGGCATTGCTTCTTGGCCTACAAAAATTTGCCATCTGGCATGTGGCCTTCTTGGCATGCATCAACTTCTCATGGGATTCGTGTGAGGTCTCCAACTCAAGTGCGTGATTAGGTGGTCATATGAAGCGCTGCTCCTAGGAATGTATTATGCAAGTTGTGTTGGTCAACATATATCTTACACAGGCATAAATTGTTTTCAAAGAAAAAAGGGCAACACTGGCCAAGAGTTAAATTATTAACTTGGAAACATATTACACAATTAAATTATTAACTTGGAAACATATTACACAATAACCTGTTCTAACCTGCCATGTTCCTCCTAAACATTCCATATCTCTTGCAAAATTTTGAAAAGAATTTCCAACAGAATTAATTGATAGAAAGCTTTAGCAGGTGAGGAACACTTTAAGGGCAAATAGTGAATTATGCATAATGAAAGAGGGAATGAACCAATGAACATTTGCATACTTCCATAAGTTCCCATTAAAAATATTATCAGCACATGAAATTGATAAGCATGCCCATTATCGTAGAGAAACAGAGCTAAACAAATCCATAATAGACTTGGAATTTCTAATGCAGTCTCTAAACCTCAACCACTCCAAAAATGAGCAGGACTTATCAAGTGCTTCTATGAGTTTCAATTCACAAACGAGGTCAAATTCATTATTGTCCCTCTTCCAAAAAAAATACCATCGATTAAGAAACTTATTGTGGTGATCATGGATGTTACGGCGTCGCCTAGGCGTCCAGGCGGTGTTCTGCGAATGCCACGGTCGGTCGCCTCGACTTGGCCTTCTAGGCGGGCGCTTGGAAATTCTGGTCGTCCGCAGCGTCGCCGAGTCATCCGCGGCGAGCGTCACGGCAACGCCTTGTTGCGAGTAAACCGAAGGCCGAAGCTTATAAACCCGAAGGCCGAAGCCGAACGCCCGAAGCGGTATTACGAAGCGAAGCGTCAAGCGAGTGAGCGGCAGCGGCGAAACCCTAACCCTACCGATCACCACCGACCGACCTGCCTTCGTCGCATCCCCCTCCTGCACTCTCTCCAGCTCTCCGCGACTCCACTCCACGAATCGAAGCCCTTCCGCAGCTCCGCTGTTCCGCAGGCAAGCCCTACTACCCAGTGCCCACATTTGTTTTCTTCTCCAGTTCTTGATTCTTCTTCCTCCTCGTTCTGGTTCTCATGCTGACATGCTCTACTGTCTACTCGGCTCTGCTAGTCTGCTCAGTTCTTCTTCGGTTCTTCCAGGCTTCCGGCTGATTGGCTCTGCTCAGTTCTTCACTTCTTCTTCCAGGCTTACGGGCTTCCGGCAGATCTGCTCTGCTCTGCTCGATGTGTACACTCTTCAAGCCTTCAAGGTATGCCGCTCTCTGCTAGTCTGCTGTACTGATGTAGTGCTGTGACTGCTCACTGCTGTCTGCATGACTGCATCTGCTCTATGCTGATTCTGCTCTCTGCATCTGCTGTCTGCTGTGCTACTGCCTACTGCTGTGTGCTCGCCTAGAGCTCGCCTGGCCGACGCCTAGGCGCCCGCCCGGACGCCTAGGCGTCCTGGCGCCCAGCAGTTGCCATGGTCGCCATGCCCGCCGTGACAACCATGGTGGTGATGAGGACATGGAAAATGATGAATAAGGAAAAGTGAGGAAAACAAGAATTCATCACCTTTGTTTTCCTCTTCACAATGTTTATGATGGCTATCACAAATAGTACAAGAATGTATAGTGTGAACATCTATGCAAATATGCAGGAAAACTAGAATAGTTCAAAAGTACATATATCTAAACTGTTCTTTCCATGGAGTTAATAATATACATTTATGCTTAATGTGATACGGTGCACAACAAATTAGTGAATAGTCTACCATGGAAAAAATAAAATAACCAGAAATTTTGACATACGCCTATAATAAAGCATGCTTATTATTTCTGAAAATAAACCACTGCTCAAGAATTCAAATAAAGCCTCTGCTCCACTGCTTGTTGTTAACAGATAAAGAATGTTCTCATTAGATTCTCCATTTGACTGTATCCAAAGCATATACTGCTTCTGCCTTCAAGGATATAGTTCCATATCAGGAATGATATAGCCTCTATACAACTGGGAGGAGGCCCTTTGTAGGACTGTGGGAGTAGTACTAACCGTAAAAAGAGCATAAGGCTTTGCTGGTGGCTAATAAGAGTAAAGAGGATCCAAAGTACAAGTTGCACTTCTAGCGGGAAAGGAATTGCATGCTGATAACCTATCCACATGTCTTATCCAACTCCAGACTCACTTTGCCCAAAGGATCAATTTGCTTTCAAACATCAAATATGGAGAATTTTCTGAGAATATTCTCTATCCGTTAACAATGCCTCAGAGCATCAAACAGCAGAAGACTTAATTTCAATTTCCCAAGAGTAGTGATAATTGGTTCCAATACTGATTATTGCTACAAAGTTACATTGCCCAGCAGATAAAATCAGGGTGCCTAGCAACCAAAAAGAGTAAACGCAACAAGGAAATAAAAAATGTATACATCTGTAAGTAATTATATAGATACCTTTGGGTGACCCCAGGACCATCATTGGATGCCCCAAATCCTGAATCAGGCCAATCTGGATTTCATAATTGAGCTGTCAGAAGATTTTCATTGACCAAATAATAATAAGTCATTTATTATATAAAAAAAGGCATGAGTCATGATAACAAATCAGTGGTCGTGCCTATACTTTGTCCTCTCCATTGTACAGACGATATGGAATTAGGAAACATATTAGTAGATATGTTCTGGTGGTCAAAATTCTAACTGCAACTAAAGAGCACCAAGAATAAAGACAAGCTAATAGCGCTGACATCAAAGCCTCCGGTTCTAAATTCTGAAATACATACCATGGCAAGTGCTAATATTAACCATGTTTAACAAGCACAACAGCCCCACAACTAGAGATTGATAGGGTTGAGTTTCGCCCAGGGAAAAATCCTCACCTGGAGCACGATTCTGATATCTGCCATGGTACCGGTCATCATCATACCCACCTCTACCTCCGCCACGCTCGTAGTCATACCCATACCTGCACAACGCAACACCCGGAACACATGAAACCTTGGAAACTAACCACCCATCCAGTACAAAACCCGACCAATGACTGAGCGGCGAACCCCTCACCTCCTGTCGTCATGTCCGTACCGAGGTGGGCTCCCGCGGCCCCCACGGCGGTCGTACCCGTCGTCCCGCCGCGACCGCTTGAACGGCGGCGACGGGGACCTCCTGGGCGGCGAGTGGCAGCGGCCTCCACGGTACGGCGGGGGGCTGGGGCTGCTCCCTCCCCGGGCACCGCGGTAGTGGTGGTCGCGGTACCGCTCGGGGCGCGAAGAGCCGAGAGGCGGCGGCGGAGGGAGGGAGGACGGCGGCGAGCGGCTCCGCTTGCGGGTAGGCGGGGGGCCGCCGGGAGGCGGCGGGGGCAGGGGCGGCGAGCGGTCGTCCGGGCTGTCCGGCGGCGGGCGGCGCGCGCGGGGCGCCTCGGAGGTGGGGTCGATGACGTCGGCCATTAGCGGGGCGGGGTTAGGGTTTGGAAGTGGGAGAGAGGAGTCGAGTCGTTGGGGACGGAAGCGGAGGAGACCGAGATAGGCAGTCAGGTCAGGTCAGGTCAGGCTGCGGCGCACGAGACGGGACGGGGGAATCGATCGCGGAAGCGTCTGGAAATCAGGTGCTAACGGCGGACACGTGTACGGTGCCAGATCGGCTTCCCTTTTGGGACACACTTCATCTGTCCAAAACGAGCTGCTCCCCTCTCTGTCTGGCCTCTGTCTCTCCTCTCTTAAAGAAAATCCACGAATAGGCTTCAATTCAACTGACAAATCTGTCAAAAGACCATCACAATGAGCACGAAGTTTTGCATTGCTAGTAGAAATGAACACCAACAATGGCGATGGCCGACCGGATGAGCTACGGCAAAAGAGATGGCATAGCTGCAATCTTTAGAGCAAACCACACATAACCTCTAACAGGAAGAGGAAGGAAACCCTGCACCGGTGAAGGCAATGAGGTCGGGCCTCTCCGCCTTGATGACCCACCGCAGGGACTGCGTGGTGTTGAGGTCGGGGCAGCGCGCGCCGCCGGCCTCCGGCGCCACGTCCCAGCAGTGCGTGGCGCCACATTACCGAAGTGCATGTCGGCCACCTGACGACAGCAAAAAAGGATCAATGGCCGAGATGGGCAGCTGCAGAGCCAGGGGAAATCGTAGCGCGCGATGAGGGGGGTCTTGGAGGGCATTAGGCCATTCCTGAGTGAGCGAGCAACCGACCTGGAGGATCTTGAAGGCGCCGTCATGGCGGAAGCAGAGGGGGAGGGGGAGGGGAGGGGCCCTCTTGACGTGGGGGACGGCGGCGCTGGGGTCCGGGTCAAGCAAGGTGGAGAGGCAGAGGAGGAGGAAGGAGAGGACGTAGGGGAGGATGAGGGAGACGAGGCAGGAGCAGCTCATCGATCTGCCTGCCTGCCACTGCGAGTTTGCTGCCCACTCAACTCATGGAGAGTCAAACCAACAAACTCAATGGCATGATTGTGTTGCACCATGGTGATTCAGAGACGGGCGTACATGACCTACTGACCAATATTAACCTACTTAATCGCACACAATAAGTTCCCTTAACAAGTTATCCAAGCTCGTAGCAGGACATCCCACCAACACTATTACTTCAATGGAAAAATTGGCTTTGGACAGTGTACCTAGTTGGCATTTGCTAGGATAACCGCAAAACCATGATTTAGCTTAGGAACACTATAAATTGTGTCTATTTGCTACTGGACACAAAACCAATTAAAATACTATTATTTTGTAAATCAAAAGAGATAATGCAGGTGGAATGCCCTATTTGGCCTTGGCAATGTTTTTTCTGCCACCTTTCAAGTGGAGCTCACTTGTCAGCAATCCATACATGCTAGATCTACCTGGCCCAACTGTACAAAGGATGTTGACAGGTAGGCTCCCCTTGGTGGGGGAGAGAGAGGACAATCACAAGGATATTTCACACCCCTTCTCTCTCTGATTGTCTGATGGCAAATGACTTTTCTTAGGGTTTTTTCTTTCAATCACATTTAATGGTTTATGGTTGTATCGGATAGTTTTTGTTCCTAGAGCAAGTATTTATGCAAACGAACCGAATGTCGATAAGTCGGTTCAAAAAGACCGTCCTGATAAGACACTTTAAAAAGACGGCGGAGAAACCATCCCGTTTATTTATTCGGAAAAAGTTATAAATCATAAACTGAAAAAACTGTAGCCTATGACCTAGCTAGATCACAATTTTACAACGTGTCTTAGCAAATGCCAACCAAGAGCAATATACTGTAACCAATTTTGACCTTTTTTACATGATTACATATATTGATGGAAAAACAAACCATACTCATACAGTCATACAGCGTGCTTTACTTATTCTCTCCGGTCATAAATACACGCCGTTTTTTTCCATGAACATCTCCATCGCGTGCTGACTAAACCGAGGAAAACTGATCAGCGACTGCAGAGACAACAACTTAACACTCGGTGGATAAGGCAGAGAATCCTCCTCGATCCCCTCTTCTCCATGCATAGTGAGCCAAAGGTTGTTCTTATGTGTTCGGCTTAATTAGCGTAGATTTCTCCGACTCCTCCACGATCTGTACTGGGACCTGGCTGAATTAAGATGGAGTTCGCCAAGGAAGTGCTTCTTCCCGCGGCCCTGTCCGAGCTTCTCGGCCGACTCTTCTCCTTCCTGCTCGAGAATTTCCTTCGGCTGGCCGGCGGGGCGGACGCGCACAGGCGGAGGCTCGAGCGGCTTCTGGCGAGCATCGGCGGCATGGTTGAGGAGGCGGAAGGGCGACACATCACCAACGACCAGCTCCTCTCCCACCTTAAGGCGCTCACCGAGGGCATGTACCGCGGCCGTTTCGCCCTCGAGGCGACGAAGCTCGACGGCGTCAAGAACGCCGTCGTTGGAGATGAGGTCGTCGGCCGTCGGCGCTCCGTTGCGCTCCCCTCGTCGTTCAACAGCGCAAAGCGTTTCCGCGTCACGTGCCTACTCTCCGGTGGGGACAGTCGCGGCGACAAGCTCACCACCGCCATTGAGGATCTGGAGAGCCTCACGCGCTGAAAAACCCCAAAATTTCAAAATCCAAAAATTTGTGAATTTTTGCCGGTTTTTGGGTGATTTTTGGAAACTTTCCTTTTCGGGAAAGTCTCCCCGTTTCCGCCTTCTCTTTTTGGCCGGACGCCTTCCCCGTTGCTCTGGCGCCCCGCCGTTTTCCGCCTTCCCCGCTCCCCGGCCTCCTCTCGCGCGCGGACGCCTTCTCCTCCCTCCGCTGGCGCCCGCTCCCTCCCCGTTTCTCCCGCGCCTCAGCGCCTTCCCCGCCCTCCCTCGCCTGCTGGCGCCTCCCGTGCTCCCCGCCTTCTCTTCGCGCGTGCGCTGCGCCTGCATCCGCCCCCTCACCGCCTCCGCGCGCGCGCGCGGACAGCGCCGCCCTCGGGTCCTCCCTCCGCGCCCACGGTTTCAGACCGCCCCGCCGCGCTGGCCCGACCGCCGCAGAACCCCGCGCCACGCGGCGCCATTCCTCTGCGCCCGACCCCACCTGGCAGCCCCGCCTGTCCACTCCACCGCGCGCGGACGCACTCCCCTCCCATGCCGCAACTCCGCCCCCGCCCGTACTGTCACCTCGCCATTACGGCCGCTCAGCACCCGGTCACCGCCCCGTCTCGCGGAGGAGACGCTCCCCAACTGCTCCCGTCACTTCGGTTGACCCCGCGCCCCGGCCGTTGCCTTCTCCCCGAAGGACTCCCTCTCCCTGCCCGGGGTACAAATACCCCCTTCTGGCTCCCTCCCTCTCCTTTGCTTCCCGTGCCTCCCCGACGCCCTCAACTCCTTCCCACTACTCCCAGCCACCTCCCAGAGCCGTCGATTGGAGCCTAGCCGCTCCGAGCGCCGCCATTGCCGTCTTGTGAGCCGGCGGCCCCTCGGAGCTGATCTCCCTCATCCCTCCCCCATTCTCCCTTTGCTTCTCACCAGAGCATCCCCTCCGTGTACTAATCCTGTTGGTGGGTCCCCTTGGCCAGGTGAAGCCCCGTGGAACGCCGCCGACGAAGCTCCTCCCCGGCCGTCGCACCTCTCCCGTGGCCAGACCTCCTCGCCGCCTCCCAGCTCCTGCCGCCACTACCAATGTGAGCCCCATGATCCCCTCTCTGTGTAACCGCAGCCGATCGAGCTCGTTCGCCGCCGGTGACCTCCCTCACCTCCGAGCTCCCGAACCACCCCCTTCTGTCCCCCGCTCTCTCCGTTGCTTCCCTCGCCTCCCCAGTGCCTAAAATGGACTCCCCAAGTCGAACTCTAGCCGGTGAAACCCTCCCCGGTCTTCAGGAGCCATCGCCGTCGCCGGAACGCCGCAGCTCCGCCGTCCCCACTCCTCTGTCGCTCGTGCGCGGCTGGAGGAAGACGACGACGACGTGGTCGCCCCTCCGCCGACCGATCCCTCCTCCACCTTCTAACATCGGCCGTCCGATCCTCCACTTACCGCTTCGCCCCTCCGTTTTATCGTCGCCGTCGGATCATCTTAAACACCGCCCCTCCCCTCCGTTGGATCTCCTTCCCGTACCCCTTCACCCCGCCGCATCTCCGCCACCCGCTTGAGCCACGCGTCGCTCATCCGAGCCGCGTGAGCGCGCGCGGGCGTGGGCCGAGCCGGCCTGCCCCGTCGCCGAGCGCGCGCGCGCGCGCCTGCGGGCTGCGCGTCGACGCGCGTTGGGCCGCGCTGGCCTTCGGCCGCGCGGGCCGCACAGTGCCGGGCCGCACTGTAGCAAAGCGGCCGGGCCGCACTGTTCATCCAATTTCCAGAGAATTTATCAATTTCCAAAATGCCAGAAAATCCAAATAAATCCTAGAAAATCACAGAAAATCCCAAAAATTCCCAAATTTCACCACATTGCTCCAAATATTATTCCAGACCCTCTGGTGAAATCCATTTCCACAATTTCATCCCAGATAAATTCCTAAAATTCCATTTGGAGTGTTTATGCAATTTATTTCTTTTTAATTAGATTATTTTTCCTCGCTTGATTAGTTGCAAGCTGGATTTATTTCATTTTAATTGTTTGCGTTAGTGTCGGAGATCCCGGAAGCACAGGAGCAGATTCAGGACCCCGGTGCTTCTACGTTCGAGCTCGCAGAAATCATCCGGATAGACGGCAAGTCCCAAATCCTTTGATCATATTGTATCCCATAATGTTTAAATATGTTAATACATTATTTGCATTGAGCTAGTTCTGAAATGTTAGTTTGAAAATAAAAATAAAATGTTTAGAATGACTTGTGTATTAGTTAGTCCTACCACCGCTAAATGCCATGTTTAATTTGTAGCCATGCCATTGAAACCCTAGATTTAATTATCTGTTAATCTAGATAATTGTAGGATATTATTACCATGCAAAGTGTTACACTAATAAGGCTGTGGCTGTGGAGCCAATAGAATCTGGAAAACCCGACTCTAAGGTAGGGTGGTATGGGACACCGTATCTTAGAGCGGAGAGTGCCGGCGTGCACAAGGTAGGGTAAGGGTTGGGGGAGAGCCGCGAGACGGTCTTTGCCCACCTCTTATCCTAGGGCTGGAGTAGGGTAAGGGTGAGTGGGAAACCGCGGGACGGTCTACGCCCACCGCTTACCTTAGTTTGGGTCGCGGACCTGGCGAGGTTGCGGGCCATGTGAAAATATAAGGACTGAAACCCTTACGCTGAGCAAATGTCACAGTGATCGCTCAACCACAGGAGTTGACTTGTCAACCCTTGTCTTTTAGCTGCTCAACTCGATTGAAACTCTACAGGAGGGTAGCAGTGAGGTTAGGCAGGCCGTGCTACGGATGCCTAACAACGGTGGAATTCACTCGAAGCGGACGTTGTCCTCTTGTGTGTGTGTGTGTGTGTGTGTGTGGATGTGAGCCAGACCCGAGTGAATTCTACTGGGTAGAGCCTATACAAAGAGTCGAGCAGTGAAAAGACCTGGCTTTCTTAACTCTTTAGCGGGAGTTGAGAGATCGTGTGGGTAAAGCTGAGCAAACTCTGCAGAGTCAAATAAATGGTATTCGAATACGCCGTGCTCCCGGTTATTGGAGCTGTGTCACTTGGGTGATTCCAGCAGCAAAGCTTAAGTAGATTTGTACATACTTTAACTTGGTTAGTTGGTTAATGAATTCTTGTTGAAAAACCCTGAGTTCTTAAGAAGTAAGTTTTGTGTCCGTCTTATGAAAATGTTTGCAAATAAAATTGCATCCACCAAATGTAATAAACCAAGTATACTCCCTTCCTTTGACTTTCCGTGCATATAGTAAATTAAGATCCCTTTGGGATTTGCTGAGCCGGTTGTTTGGCTCACGGCTTGCTTAATCCACCCTTTAGAGGATCAAGACGAAGGAGAAGGTCTTCCCGTTGAAGAAGTCCCCGAGGATCTTTTCTTCGACGAGGACCCTTGGCTGTAGGTCTCCGCCGCGCTTGAAGCAGTTTCTGGAGCCTTTTGTAATGTATTATACTTTGGGCTTGCACGCCCCGCTGTAAAAAAAAAAAACTGGATGTTATTCCGTATGTCAAATATATGCTGGACTTTTGTTGTTAGCATGCAATGGTATACTCTTGCGCGACAGTCCATAACTGTTCATGCGTGAATAGTTACGGGGTGCCGTGTCCGTACGCGCCCCTGGAAACGGGGGCGTTACAAGAAGTGGTATCAGAGCAGGCTCTTTGACCGTAGGTTGAGACCTAAGGCAGCCTAGGAAGCGATTTTATCGCAAAACTTAATTTAAGCCATAAAAATGGTTTACGAAAAATATAAGGTTTATTGCTGTCTTGTTCCTCTCTTATTGCTACTTTCCTGTCTTAATTTATTTCTGCTTAAGTTTTAATTTTCGCAAATGTTTACTGTCTCGCTTGTCTAACTTCAAAATTTCGTTTCCGGCAGATGGTGCGTCTCGTCTTCTCCCGCCCCGACCGTAGTGATGGATGGCGCTACAAGCTGTGGGAAATGCGACGTTTCCTCGGAGCAAGAGGAAACCACGGCCCAGTGATCTACGCTGAGGGACAGTTTCGCCAGGACCAGTTCTATGAGTACAAGGCTTGGGTGGTCCTCGATCCCTTGCCTGTCCGCCCAGACAGGAAGAGGAGGTTCACAGCCCGACGGGTGGACGACGAGGATGCTGTTCAGGACGTGGCTCTGAAAGCCGCGCTCTATCTCAGGGACTACTACCACCAGGAGCTAGCAGGGACGCCTTTCGACCTGGTGCCGCGCCCGCACTTTGGGGACTTTATAGTCCCTAGGTTCGGTGAGGATGACGACCCCCGCCTAGCGGGTATCGCCACCCTTATGGCGCAGCAGGTCGCCAGCTACGACAGAGCCGTCGAGGAGGCCAGAGTCTGGCAGAGGCAGTTGTGGGACACTCGTGAGGAGGTTCAGCGCCTCCGGGAGTCCCTCGCCCGCTTTGAGGCCCAGGAGGCAGCAGAGGGTTCAGACAGTGCGGAGTCGCCCAGCGTTCACTCCTCTTGTGCTTCGGTGCAGTCTAGGCCCAAGCGCCGGATGACTGCGGCGCAGTACCGTGCCCGGTTCCGCCCAGCAGCCCCGCTTGCCCTCCCAGCACCAGGGGACGACGAGGAGTAGACGTCGTTCGTTAGTGATAGCCTGACCTTTTGGTGATAGATGTACTTTTGTATGTAATGCAAGTGTAACATGAACCTTTATGTGGTCTGTGCACCACTTGCTTAATGTAAATTATGTTGCTACCTCTTTTAATTTGTTTGCTTAATTATCAGTATGTTCTTCCTGTGTTCAAAGCTTTCTCCTGTCCCTTTCGCTCTCGTTCTTATCTTTTCGCCCTATACTTGCCTTGAAAACTCTAAGTCTTACTTATCTGTTCTTGATTGCCAAAGCCGCTGCAAAGCTAACCTGAAGTTCCCAATCAACAGATGGAGCCAGCAGAGCAGACAGCAGAGCAGACGGGTCAGACCAACAGGCAGGGTGCACCTGCCACCGACCAGAACACACTTGCCAATGTTATTGCAATGTTAGAACGGAATCGATATCAAGGAGAGCAGAACATACTGCGAATGTTGGATCAACAGTCCAGATTGATTGAACAGCTCGCCACCAGATCTCCAGGAGTACAGGGTGGAGGCAATATTCCACGGGATGGTGCTCCAATTACCACCCGGTGGAATGACTTTCTAAAGACACGTCCACCCACTTTCTCCACAACCGCTGATCCTATGGTTGCTGAAGATTGGCTGGCAGATGTAGAGAGGAAGCTCCAGACTGCGCAGTGTGACGATAAAGAGAAGGTGCTATATGCATCCCACCAGTTACAGGGTGCAGCAGCGACTTGGTGGATCAATTATCAGCGCACACTGCAGAATAGAGAGATTAGCTGGGAAGATTTCTCCAAGGCCTTCCGTAAGGCCCACATCCCTGACGGCATTATGGAAGCAAAGCGCCGGGAATTTTTGGCGCTTAAACAAGGTGGCCGTACTGTAATGGAGTATTTACACCAGTTCAACCACCTCTCCAGATTTGCCCCTGAGGATGTTGACAACGAAGATAAGAAAATGAACAAGTTTCGTGCAGGTTTGCAGCAGTCTTTGAGATTCCACATTTCAGCTTTGAAGTTCAAAGATCTGAATGATATGGTTGATGGCTTGATTAACTCTGAAGAAGCCAGAACTGAGATGGAAGACTATAGAAAACGCAAGGCAGCACACAGATCGCAGTCATCTTCCCATACTGCACAACGAGCCAAGACAGCAGGATCTTCTTCATATCGATCCCCATCCTCCCGGCAGTATGTGATGATGCCGAAGAACCAGTCCAGTCAGACTCAGCATTATACTTCCCCTCTACCATTGGCTCTCAAGTGCCCCACTTGTGGTGGGAATCACCTGGCTAGTAGCTGCCCGCGAAGGTCAAACGCATGTTTCCACTGCGGTGAGGTAGGGCACTACAGAGACCAGTGTCCTAGGAAGAATTTGCCATCAGATGCAGCCAAGCTACAAGTTCAAAACCAACAGCAGCAAGAGGCCAAGTCACAAGCAACCCCCGGTACCCCCAAAGGAGGATTCTTGCAGATTAAAGCAGCCAGCTCTCAGTCACCTGCAGGCACTGCAAATTTCTCAGCTACAGGCAGAGGCAGAGGCAGAAGCAATGTCAGACCCACTTTTTATGCCAGAGTGAACCATGTATCTGCAGAGGATGCCGCTGGTGCAAGTGACATCATTGCCGGTATGTTCCCAATCAATTCCATACCTGCATTGATTTTATTTGACCCTGGTGCAACGCATTCTTTTATTTCAAAGAGTTTTGCTGCAAGAAATCAATTACCTTCTGTTGCTTTGCCAAGACCATATGTGGTGGAAACCCCTGGGGTTAGAATGGAGTCCCACCGTGGGTGTGCGGGACTTAACATAAAAATCCAAGGGGTAGACTTTAGAGCAGACTTGTTGCAGTTAGACATGTCTGGTTTAGATGCCATTTTGGGCATGAACTGGTTGGCCAGAAATAAAGGCAAGGTAGATTGCGAGATTAAAACAGTGTCATTGGTCAACCCTGAAGGTCAGAAAATAGTAGTAGAGACAGATCGACAAGTGCTGAAAGATGCTAAGAAACGTATGATCAATATGATAGCAGCTACACCTGACCAAGTGCCAATAGTACAAGAGTACCCTGATGTATTCCCAGAAGAATTACCAGGTAGACCCCCTGACAGGCAAGTAGAACTTGCAATAGAGTTGGTACCTGGTACCAAGCCAATTGCCAAGCACCAATACAGAATGTCAGCTAGTGAATTGAAAGAGCTGAAGAAGCAGTTAGATGAGTTACAAGAGAAGGAATTCATCCGACCCAGTACTTCACCATGGTCAGCCCCAGCACTGTTTGTGAAAAAGAAGAATGGCGAATTGAGAATGTGTGTGGATTACAGAGGTTTGAATGCTGTTACCATCAAGAACAAGTATCCCCTCCCAAGAATTGATGATCTGTTCGATCAACTTAGAGGAGCCAAAGTGTTCTCCAAGATCGACTTGCGCTCGGGTTATCACCAACTCAAGATCCGAGAGCAAGACAGAGAGAAGACGGCCTTCATTACCCGATATGGATTGTTTGAGTTCACGGTCGTACCTTTTGGTTTGACTAATGCACCAGCGTATTTCATGAATCTTATGAACCTGGTGCATATGGACCAATTGGATCGATTTGTGATTGTTTTCATTGATGACATTCTGATATACTCCAAGAGCGAAGAAGAGCACAGGCAGCATTTGCATATGGTTTTAACCAGATTGAGAGAGCATAAGTTATATGCAAAATTTGATAAATGCAGTTTTTGGTTGAGAGAAGTTGCTTTCTTGGGTCATGTTATATCTGAAGATGGAGTGAAGGTCGATCCAGAAAAGATTTCAGCAGTGATGGAATGGAAACAGCCTAAGACAGTAACTGAAGTGAGAAGCTTCCTAGGATTGGCGGGTTATTATCGCCGATTCATAGAAGGTTTCTCAAGAATATCTCGCCCACTCACTCAACTGTTGAAGAAAGATAGACCGTTCACATGGACTGATGCATGCGAAGAGAGTTTTCAGATGTTGAAGACCAAGTTGACAACAACACCAGTGCTGATTTTACCCAATCCAGAGAAGGAGTTTCAAATTTATTGTGATGCCTCAAAGCAAGGTTTGGGTTGTGTGCTTATGCAAGACGGAAAGGTTGTTGCCTATGCATCAAGACAGTTGAAGCCACATGAGGAGAATTATTCCACACATGACTTGGAACTAGCAGCTGTGGTGCATGCCCTCAAAATTTGGCGGCACTACCTGCTAGGAAATCGTTGTGAAATATTCTCAGATCACAAGAGTTTGAAGTATCTATTCACCCAGCCAGAGTTGAACATGAGACAACGCAGATGGTTAGAACTGATTAAAGATTATGATATTGATCTCCAGTATCACCCAGGCAAGGCAAACGTAGTTGCTGATGCACTTAGCCGCAAGGCTCGTCCAAACAAAGGCAGTCAATCAGAGTACCCACCAGAGCTGCAGAGAGACATATTACGGCTGAACTTGGTAATCACAGAACAAGGTGAAGAAACAGCCTTAGAGATTCAACCACTGTTACCAGATCAGATTAAAGCAGCCCAGGATGAAGATGAAGAAATTCAAAAACTGAAAAAGGATATCCAAGGAGAAAATTCATCAGAGTATGCTATAGACGAACATGGAATCCTTACTTTCCGTGGTCGCTATTGCATACCCAACAAGAAAGAGTTGAGAGAGTTGATCTTAGCTGAAGCCCACTCCTCTCAATTCTCAATTCATCCAGGAGGCACAAAGATGTATCAAGATTTGAAGAAAAGATATTGGTGGAACCAAATGAAGAAGGAAGTGGCAGAATATGTAGCTAAATGTGATGTCTGCCAGCAGATCAAGATAGACCACCAAAAACCATCGGGATTGTTGCAACCTTTACCAATTCCCGAATGGAAATGGGATAGCATTGGCATGGACTTCATCACTGGACTTCCCAAGACTCGTGAAGGATTTGATGCTATCTGGGTCATTGTTGATAGATTGACCAAGGTGGCTCATTTCCTCCCGATCAAGCAAACTTATGGGAAGGATAAACTTGCCGAGTTGTATCTGACCAGAATTGTGACGTTGCATGGAGTTCCGAAGAAGATCGTGTCAGATAGAGGAGCACAATTTACATCCAAGTTTTGGGAAAAATTGCATGAAGCTATGGGCACCGATCTGAATTTCAGCTCAGCATATCATCCGCAGACGGATGGACAGACAGAGAGAACCAATCAAATTTTAGAAGACATGTTGAGAGCTTGTGCGATAGTGTATGGAGCAACATGGAACACCTGTCTACCATTTGCTCAGTTCTCATATAACAACAGTTATCAAGCCAGCATCCAAATGGCACCGTTTGAGGCACTTTATGGCAGAAAATGCAGGACTCCACTGAACTGGACAGAAACAGGAGAGCGACAACTTATTGGACCCCAAATTGTTCAGGATGCAGAAGCACATGTCAGAATTGTCAGAGACAGACTCAGAATGGCACAAGATCGACAGAAGAACTATGCAGATAACCGCCGGAAAGATTTGAGTTTCGAAGTTGGAGATTATGTTTACATCAAAGTCACCCCATTCAAAATAGTCAAGAGATTTCAAGTCAAAGGCAAATTAGCCCCAAGATATGTGGGACCATTTCAGATAATTGGAAGAGTTGGGGAAGTAGCTTATCAAGTGCAGCTTCCGCCCAACTTATCCAGAATTCACAACGTATTCCACGTATCCCAGCTTCGGAAGTGTCTACGCCAACCAACAGATGAAGTGTCTTTGTCAGATATTGAATTGCAAGATGACTGCACATATGCTGAAGAACCACTACAAGTACTTGAAACATCAGAAAGGCAACTCAGAAACAAGAACATCAGATTTTACAGAGTGCAGTGGAAAAATCACACAGCAGATGAGTCAACCTGGGAACGAGAATCAGATTTGCAGCGGGATTTCCCCAACTTACTCCCTGGACCAAGTTAATCTCGGGGTCGAGATTCTTTTAAGGGGGGTAGGTTGAAAAACCCCAAAATTTCAAAATCCAAAAATTTGTGAATTTTTGCCGGTTTTTGGGTGATTTTTGGAAACTTTCCTTTTCGGGAAAGTCTCCCCGTTTCCGCCTTCTCTTTTCGGCCGGACGCCTTCCCCGTTGCTCTGGCGCCCCGCCGTTTTCCGCCTTCCCCGCTCCCCGGCCTCCTCTCGCGCGCGGACGCCTTCTCCTCCCTCCGCTGGCGCCCGCTCCCTCCCCGTTTCTCCCGCGCCTCAGCGCCTTCCCCGCCCTCCCTCGCCTGCTGGCGCCTCCCGTGCTCCCCGCCTTCTCTTCGCGCGTGCGCTGCGCCTGCATCCGCCCCCTCACCGCCTCCGCGCGCGCGCGCGGACAGCGCCGCCCTCGGGTCCTCCCTCCGCGCCCACGGTTTCAGACCGCCCCGCCGCGCTGGCCCGACCGCCGCAGAACCCCGCGCCACGCGGCGCCATTCCTCTGCGCCCGACCCCACCTGGCAGCCCCGCCTGTCCACTCCACCGCGCGCGGACGCACTCCCCTCCCATGCCGCAACTCCGCCCCCGCCCGTACTGTCACCTCGCCATTACGGCCGCTCAGCACCCGGTCACCGCCCCGTCTCGCGGAGGAGACGCTCCCCAACTGCTCCCGTCACTTCGGTTGACCCCGCGCCCCGGCCGTTGCCTTCTCCCCGAAGGACTCCCTCTCCCTGCCCGGGGTACAAATACCCCCTTCTGGCTCCCTCCCTCTCCTTTGCTTCCCGTGCCTCCCCGACGCCCTCAACTCCTTCCCACTACTCCCAGCCACCTCCCAGAGCCGTCGATTGGAGCCTAGCCGCTCCGAGCGCCGCCATTGCCGTCTTGTGAGCCGGCGGCCCCTCGGAGCTGATCTCCCTCATCCCTCCCCCATTCTCCCTTTGCTTCTCACCAGAGCATCCCCTCCGTGTACTAATCCTGTTGGTGGGTCCCCTTGGCCAGGTGAAGCCCCGTGGAACGCCGCCGACGAAGCTCCTCCCCGGCCGTCGCACCTCTCCCGTGGCCAGACCTCCTCGCCGCCTCCCAGCTCCTGCCGCCACTACCAATGTGAGCCCCATGATCCCCTCTCTGTGTAACCGCAGCCGATCGAGCTCGTTCGCCGCCGGTGACCTCCCTCACCTCCGAGCTCCCGAACCACCCCCTTCTGTCCCCCGCTCTCTCCGTTGCTTCCCTCGCCTCCCCAGTGCCTAAAATGGACTCCCCAAGTCGAACTCTAGCCGGTGAAACCCTCCCCGGTCTTCAAGAGCCATCGCCGTCGCCGGAACGCCGCAGCTCCGCCGTCCCCACTCCTCTGTCGCTCGTGCGCGGCTGGAGGAAGACGACGACGACGTGGTCGCCCCTCCGCCGACCGATCCCTCCTCCACCTTCTAACATCGGCCGTCCGATCCTCCACTTACCGCTTCGCCCCTCCGTTTTATCGTCGCCGTCGGATCATCTTAAACACCGCCCCTCCCCTCCGTTGGATCTCCTTCCCGTACCCCTTCACCCCGCCGCATCTCCGCCACCCGCTTGAGCCACGCGTCGCTCATCCGAGCCGCGTGAGCGCGCGCGGGCGTGGGCCGAGCCGGCCTGCCCCGTCGCCGAGCGCGCGCGCGCGCCTGCGGGCTGCGCGTCGACGCGCGTTGGGCCGCGCTGGCCTTCGGCCGCGCGGGCCGCACAGTGCCGGGCCGCACTGTAGCAAAGCGGCCGGGCCGCACTGTTCATCCAATTTCCAGAGAATTTATCAATTTCCAAAATGCCAGAAAATCCAAATAAATCCTAGAAAATCACAGAAAATCCCAAAAATTCCCAAATTTCACCACATTGCTCCAAATATTATTCCAGACCCTCTGGTGAAATCCATTTCCACAATTTCATCCCAGATAAATTCCTAAAATTCCATTTGGAGTGTTTATGCAATTTATTTCTTTTTAATTAGATTATTTTTCCTCGCTTGATTAGTTGCAAGCTGGATTTATTTCATTTTAATTGTTTGCGTTAGTGTCGGAGATCCCGGAAGCACAGGAGCAGATTCAGGACCCCGGTGCTTCTACGTTCGAGCTCGCAGAAATCATCCGGATAGACGGCAAGTCCCAAATCCTTTGATCATATTGTATCCCATAATGTTTAAATATGTTAATACATTATTTGCATTGAGCTAGTTCTGAAATGTTAGTTTGAAAATAAAAATAAAATGTTTAGAATGACTTGTGTATTAGTTAGTCCTACCACCGCTAAATGCCATGTTTAATTTGTAGCCATGCCATTGAAACCCTAGATTTAATTATCTGTTAATCTAGATAATTGTAGGATATTATTACCATGCAAAGTGTTACACTAATAAGGCTGTGGCTGTGGAGCCAATAGAATCTGGAAAACCCGACTCTAAGGTAGGGTGGTATGGGACACCGTATCTTAGAGCGGAGAGTGCCGGCGTGCACAAGGTAGGGTAAGGGTTGGGGGAGAGCCGCGAGACGGTCTTTGCCCACCTCTTATCCTAGGGCTGGAGTAGGGTAAGGGTGAGTGGGAAACCGCGGGACGGTCTACGCCCACCGCTTACCTTAGTTTGGGTCGCGGACCTGGCGAGGTTGCGGGCCATGTGAAAATATAAGGACTGAAACCCTTACGCTGAGCAAATGTCACAGTGATCGCTCAACCACAGGAGTTGACTTGTCAACCCTTGTCTTTTAGCTGCTCAACTCGATTGAAACTCTACAGGAGGGTAGCAGTGAGGTTAGGCAGGCCGTGCTACGGATGCCTAACAACGGTGGAATTCACTCGAAGCGGACGTTGTCCTCTTGTGTGTGTGTGTGTGTGTGTGTGTGGATGTGAGCCAGACCCGAGTGAATTCTACTGGGTAGAGCCTATACAAAGAGTCGAGCAGTGAAAAGACCTGGCTTTCTTAACTCTTTAGCGGGAGTTGAGAGATCGTGTGGGTAAAGCTGAGCAAACTCTGCAGAGTCAAATAAATGGTATTCGAATACGCCGTGCTCCCGGTTATTGGAGCTGTGTCACTTGGGTGATTCCAGCAGCAAAGCTTAAGTAGATTTGTACATACTTTAACTTGGTTAGTTGGTTAATGAATTCTTGTTGAAAAACCCTGAGTTCTTAAGAAGTAAGTTTTGTGTCCGTCTTATGAAAATGTTTGCAAATAAAATTGCATCCACCAAATGTAATAAACCAAGTATACTCCCTTCCTTTGACTTTCCGTGCATATAGTAAATTAAGATCCCTTTGGGATTTGCTGAGCCGGTTGTTTGGCTCACGGCTTGCTTAATCCACCCTTTAGAGGATCAAGACGAAGGAGAAGGTCTTCCCGTTGAAGAAGTCCCCGAGGATCTTTTCTTCGACGAGGACCCTTGGCTGTAGGTCTCCGCCGCGCTTGAAGCAGTTTCTGGAGCCTTTTGTAATGTATTATACTTTGGGCTTGCACGCCCCGCTGTAAAAAAAAAAAACTGGATGTTATTCCGTATGTCAAATATATGCTGGACTTTTGTTGTTAGCATGCAATGGTATACTCTTGCGCGACAGTCCATAACTGTTCATGCGTGAATAGTTACGGGGTGCCGTGTCCGTACGCGCCCCTGGAAACGGGGGCGTTACACGCGCGACTGCACGAGGGAGTTCGTGCTGCTGGTGCAGGGCTACCCCCGGCGGGTGCACCGGCCGGTGATCACCACGCTGTACATGGACCGGTGCGTGTTCGGGCGGCACGTCGAGACGGAGCGCGTGGTCAACTTCTTGCTGCGGCCTGCTCCGGCGGGTGCCCCGTACCTAAGCGTCCTCCCCATCATCGGCTGGCCCAAGGCCGGAAAGACGACGCTCGTGAAGCACGCCTGCGACGACGAGCGCGTGCGCGGCCACTTCTCCCTCGTGGAGTGCTTCCCGGTACACCATGTCGTCAGGGAGGGCGGGCTCCCCGACCAAACCATCTGGGCGAGCGACGGCGCCGAGTACTTCGCCGGCGTGCGCAGCATCATCAGCAAGGAGAAGTTCGCCGCGCAGAGGTCGCTCCTCATCTTCGAGGACGCCTGGCGCGTCGACGAGTCGGCCTGGAGCGCGCTCGCCGCCTCACCCACCACCTTGGCAACCGGGAGCAAGCTCCTGTTCACGAGCCGCGACGCCGACCTCGCGCGGCTCGGAACGGCGGAGCCCGTGGTGCTCAGCCCACTACCACAAGATCAGTACTGGTACTACTTCAAGGCGTTCGCGTTCGGCGGCACGGACGCCGGCGACCACCCGAGGATGGCAGCCATGGGCAAGGAGATGGCCCGGCAGCTGGGCGGAACGTTCCTGGGTGCAAGGATGGTCGGCACACTGCTAAGGTGCAACTTTCACGTCCGGTACTGGCACAGTGTGATGGAGGCCATGGCCAAGTGCTCCGGGCGGCGACCTGTCCATGTGAACTTTCTGCTCGAGCTCCTGTCGATGCAGGGGAAGTTGCTGTCGTATGGCTGCTGCTGTTGCCCTCCCAAACTCACTCTTCAGGACGTCTTGTGTGACAATAAACCCTACGAGACCTCATCTTTGCAGTGTAAGGAACGTCTTACCATCCATCTTTTGAAGGAGACCCTGTACATGGATCACTGGTATAGCATCAATCTTAAGACGGACCTGACCCGACCCAGTGTGTTGTGAGAGCAGTATCACCTGGTTAACTCCATAGATTAATCATGGGTGTAAAAGTGATTAGCTAATCGCTTACACATGTATGTACGGGTGTAATATATTCGATCCTTGTAAATAAACATGGATCGTTCAGTGTCCGGCGGTGGATGCCCATAATTTCGCGATGTCCCTGAGATAAATCATGATTTTGCGATGTGTTTTAGTGAATACCAGCCAAGTATAATTCCAAGAGCTGATCTTAATTGAGAGATGGAGTTGAGTTGCGTCAGCTGGGGCGCCGAATTGGAGAAAATGGCGCAATTGGTACTTTTTGATTCCGTATTTATAAAAATAACAGTACGTGCACGAAAATAGCAAAAATATCTTTTTTGTTGTCCGGCCACCGGGTGGCGACAACACGTGCCTCCTGCTGCCCAGCCATCATGCGACAGGTGATTAGTCCCGCTGTTAATTAGTGTTAAGAAGTGATTAGCGCAAAAATGGCTTGCCGCACGGTGGTCGGGCGGCAGAGAATTGGCACCGCGGCAGGTGTTGGGCCAACATGTTTTTTTGTTTTTAGTCACTTTTTGCTTTGTTTTGTACTGACTTTAGTAGATGCTGCCAACCCTAGTGGGCCTTTGGCCCTTCATTTCTTCTCCCATGGCAGATGCGACAAGGGAGCAAACCATAAAAAACGAGGTGACGTTGCATCTGCTCCCCACACGTATTTATTTTTCATAATTATTGGGTATCGTTAGCGCGCTCTGCACTCCTGTCCTCGCTATAAATTGCAAGCAATCCCGTAGTCGCTCTCACAATTTTTCTCGTAGTCGCTCTCGTAAATTTTCTCGCAGTCGCCCTTGCAGTGCCACACTTCTTCGCAGGCGATTAACAGTCATATTAGCAGATAATTCCTGTGTAATACAAATGTAATTATTTATGCAACTATTTATTTCATCATAATTTTTAATATATAGTATTGTGTTGCCATTATGTATGTGCATGTATATGTATATGCATGTATTTGTATATTTATATCATTATAATTTTTAATATGTAATATTGTACTACCATTATATATGTATATCTATGTAATTATTTATTTAATCGTAATTTTTAATATGTAGTATTGTACTGGCATTATATATATATATGTATGTATGTATGTATGTATGTATGTATGTATGTATGTATGTATGTATGTATGTATGTATGTATGTATGTATGTATGTATGTATGTATGTATGTATGTATATATGTATGTATGTATGTATGTATGTATGTATGTATGTATGTATGTATGTATGTATGTATGTATGTATGTATGTATGTATGTATGTATGTATGTATGTATGTATGTATGTATGTATATGTTGTGGCTACAGGCCAAACAGAGAAAGAGGGGACTAGTAGAAGGAGAGGAGGAGAGCTAGAGCTGTGGGAGTGTCGGTGAGAATGAGAGGATGGCCCCCTTAGCCCCTCCTGGGGGTTTATATATATGAGTGGGGTAGAATGGGAAATCCCCATTCTACCCCTTAGTATTTACAAAGGATGATGGTACATTGGTATATTTACACTGGTATGCTCCTGTACACTATTGGGCCTATTACATGTTGGCCTAGTTGCACGGCCCAGTCACGGGGGGTTGGGCCACCCCTACAACAGTACTCCCTCGACAGCAAGCGCTGAGGTCCCGATGGGCGAGCTGACGCGGTCAACCACCCCAGCCCCCCGTTCCCCGACAGCAAGCGCGAGGGTGCCGATGCAACTGGTAGCTCGCAGACCCCAGAGGCAAGGCATACGAAGAAATCCGTGAAGTCGGGCGCCGAAGACTTGTCGTCGAGCGCTGAATACGCGTCGTCGAGCGCCGAAGACGTGCCGTCCGGCCGAGGCGATGCCTACGAGGCGGACGGCGAAGCCGACGTGCCGTCCTGCCGAGGCGATACCTACGAGGCGGACGACGAAGCCGAGCGCCGAAGACGTGTCATCGAGCGCCGAAGACGTGCCGTCGTCGAGCGCCGAAGACGTGCCATCCCGCCGAGGCAATGCCTACGAGGCGGACGGTGAAGCCGAGCGCCGAGGATGCGTCGTCGAGCGCCGAAGACGTGCCGTCCGGCCGAGGCGATGCCTACGAGGCGGGCGGCGAAGCCGAGCGCTGAAGACGTGTCGTCGAACGCCGAAGCGAGCCGTCCCGCCGAGGCGATGCCTACGAGGCGGACGGCGAAGTCGACGTGTCGAAGACGTGTCGTCGAGCACCGAAGACGTGCCGTCGTCGAGCGCCGAAGACGTGCCATCCCGCCGAGGCAATGCCTACGAGGCGGACGGTGAAGCCGAGCGCCGAGGACGCGTCGTCGAGCGTCGAAGACGTGCCGTCCCGCCGAGGCGATGCCTACGAGGCGGACGGCGAAGCCGAGCGCCGAGGACGTGTCGTCGAGCGCCGAAGACGTGCCGTCCCGCCGAGGCGGACGGCCGCCGTTCCCCCTACTTACGGCGTAGGCCGAGGGCACTACGCACGCCGAGGTAGAGAGGCGAAGGCGTCGTTCCCCTACCTTCAAAAAACAGTGCCCGCGGAGAGCGGGCGCTTACGGCGTAGACCGAGGGCACTACGCGCGTGGAGGCAGGGAGGCAGAGCCGCCGTTCCCCTACCTTCAAAAACAGTGCCCGCGGAGAGCGGACGCTTACGGCGTAGGCCGAGGGCACTACGCACGCCGAGGTAGAGAGGCGAAGGCGCCGTTCCCCCACCTTACAAAAACAGTGCCCGCGGAGAGCGGGCTCTTACGGCGTAGGCCGAGGGCACTACTCGCGCGGAGGCAGTGAGGCGGAGGCGCCGTTCCCCTACCTTCAAAAACAGTGCCGGCGGAGAGCGGACGCTTACGGCGTAGGCCGAGGGCACTACGCGCGCGGAGGCAAGGAGGCGAAGGCGCCGTTCCCCTACCTTCAAAAACAGTGCCCGCGGAGAGCGGGCGCTTACGGCGTAGGCCGAGGGCACTACGCACGCCGAGGTAGAGAGGCGAAGGCGCCGTTCCCCTACCTTTAAAAAACAGTGCCCGCGGAGAGCGGGCGCTTACGGCGTAGGCCGAGGGCACTACGCGCGCGGAGGCAGGGAGGCGGAGGCGCCGTTCCCCTACCTTCAAAAACAGTGCCCGCGGAGAGCGGGCGCTTACGGCGTAGGCCGAGGGCACTACGCACGCCGAGGTAGAGAGGCGAAGGCGCCGTTCCCCTACCTTCAAAAACAGTGCCCGCGGAGAGCGGGCGCTTACGGCGTAGGACGAGGGCACTGCGCGCGCGGAGGCAGGGAGGCGGAGGCGCCGCTCCCCTACCTTCAAAAACAGTGCCCGCGGAGAGCGGGCGCTTACGGCATAGGCCGAGGGCACTACGCACGCCGAGGTAGAGAGGCGAAGGCGTCGTTCCCCTACCTTCAAAAAACTGGCGGTGCACTCCCTGGTGCAACGCGCGCGAGGGCTCGATATCCAAGTGGTGCGCTGCTTAAAGCGAGGCACTCCCTAGTGTCTCGGCCATCGTGTAGTTTTTTTTATACTCCATAGAGTGCGTGGGATCAACATCCACGTCTTGTTTATACTCCGAAGAGTACGCGTAGGGACAATGTCCATGCGTGCGCGGCATCCGCGTCTGGTTTATACTCTGTAGAGTGCGCAGGGAAAACATCCGCGTCTTATTTATACTCCGTAGAGTGCGCGCGGAGGCGTCCCCCCGCGGCGTCTTATTTTAGAGTCCGTAGACTGGCGCGTGCGGAGGAATGCCTCGACGTCACGTCTTGTTTAGAGTCCGTAGACTGGCGCGTGCGGAGGCGGACCTCGACGCTACGACTTCCTTTATAGTCCGGAGATCCTTTATAGTCCGGAGACTCGTGCGTGCGGAGGAATGCCTCGACGGTCACGTCTTTTTTAGAGTCCGTAGACTGGCGCGTGCGGAGGCGGACCTCGACGCTACGACTTCCTGTATAGTCCGGAGACTCGCGCGTGCGGAGGAATGCCTCGACGGTCACGTCTTTTTTAGAGTCCGCAGACTGGCGCATGCGGAGGCGGACCTCGACGCTACGACTTCCTCTATAGTCCGGAGACTCGCGCGTGCGAAGGAATGCCTCGACGGTCACGTCTTTTTTAGAGTCCGCAGACTGGCGCGTGCGGAGGTGGTGCGCACGAGGGCGTCCCCTCGTTGCGTCTTCTTTTAGAGTCCGTAGACTGGCGCGTGCGGAGGCGAACCTCGACGCTACGACTTCTTTATAGTCCGGAGACTCGCGTGCGGAGACGGACCTCGACGCTACGTCTTATTTAGAGTCCGTGGACTGGCGCGTGCGGAGGCGAACCTCGACGCTACGACTTCTTTATAGTCCGGAGACTCTCGCGTGCGGAGACGGACCTCGACGCTACGTCTTATTTATAGTCCGTGGACTGGCGCGTGCGGAGGCGAACCTCGACGCTACGACTTCTTTATAGTCTGGAGACTCTCGCGTGCGGAGGCGGACCTCGACGCTACGTCTTATTTAGAGTCCGTGGACTGGCGCGTGCGGAGGCGAACCTCGACGCTACGACTTCTTTATACTCCGTAGAGTACGCCGACGCTCGAGGCAATCGTGCGATTTAAATCAAAAACGAGGATTAAAACAAAGGCACGAAAGAAATGGCCAAAGACTTGCGACAATGAAACGCTCCAGAACGCAGTATCAAAAAATCATTAAACGCTGCAATGACCCAGAACAGGCCAACACTGGAGAAGCAAACATGGCCAAATCGAGTGCTCTGAGAGTAAAACTGCAGCCTCAATAAATAATGCGATGAAAAATCATCTCTTTAAGGCCGAACGTGCAAGAAACACAGGGGCTTCGCGCATGCATGGAGTTGTGGGAGACTTCGCAAATGCGCGCGCCAGTGGCTTCACGTACGCGCGCCGGAGTCTTCGAGTCGGAGACTTCAGGTAGGGGCTTTGCGCATGCATGGAGTTGCGCGCGTAGACGCCGAGGGCGCGGAGGCCGAAGCTGTGACGCAGACTCTGACAGCGCGGTGGCCTTCGCGTGGATGGACTCCACTGGCACGGTCAGCCGCCGTTGCCGCCGAGGATGGTCACGAGCGCCTGCCCGGAGTCATCGCCGCCAAGCCCGCCGAGGCGAACTCCGCCCTGCCACTGTCAGCGTGGAGTAGGACGGAGGCGTGCGCGGAATAGGCCTTGCCGCGAAGACGTCGCCGCCGAGCCACAATGGGTGCCTGTGCGTGGACGCCGTTTCCGCGGGGTAGACCTCGCCAACGCGGAGCTTGGTGGAGCGCCGGAGCCGTCAGGCGAGCGAACTTCGGAGAAGATCTCGCTGGGACCTTGCGAATGGTCTGCTCGGGTGGTCGAGCTCGAGTCTACAGCCTCCGCTGCGCATATGACCACACGCCGCCGCTACGTACAATTGCATGCATACACCACGTAGCCCTTGAGGCATCAAACAGTGCATGCATGCACGGATGCTTAGCGGAGGCATCAGGTGGAGCAAGCGGAGGCATCACGGAGCCGCACGGGGACGCGAAGACGTGATGAAGTCCGACGGTGCGGAGCCGTCGGAGGCTCTCTTCTGTATGCAGCACGTGACGCCGCCGACGCGAGGTCCATTGAGAGCTCCGCAGGGGCGAGGTCGACGGAGCCGTGAAGATCGACGCCGCCAACACGAGGTCCATTCAGAGCTCCGCGGAGGCGAGGTCGATGGAGCCGCGCGGAGACGTCGGCGTGGGCGGATTGCCTTCGACGGAGCAGAGCCAATGCGAGCGCCGAGGTCTTCGAGGGGCGGAGCCAACGCGTGCACCGAGGTCTTCGACGGGCGGAGCCAACTTGTGCGCCGAGGTCTTCGACGGGGCGGAGCCAACTTGTGCGCCATCCGAAGAAAAACAGACAAAAATGGAGGCCGGGCGGGCGTGCCAAAGATGCATGCGTGCAGTACGGAGGCATGCAGAATTAATGAACCAATGCATGCGTGGGCTGCTAGCTCACACAGAATGCATGAACGTAAACTTCGTGCTTGGCACTGATGGATACTTGCCTGCATGCATGAAGACCGAGCTGGGCGACGCCTGGAGGCCCGACGCGGCGCGAAGACTCTCAAGAGCTCGGCGCGGAGACGCGGTACTCTGGCCGGAAGAATCTTGCCGCCGAGTTGGGCGCCGCCGAGTTATCCAAGACACTTCCCATCAGATCTACCAGATCTGGATCCAAGACACTTCCAATCAGATCTACCAGATCTGGATTTATCTGCGATGAGTGCTCCAGAAATCCCTTCCATACGTGAACTTCTAGCCGCTCCCCACGGACGGCGCCATCTGTTGTGGCTACAGGCCAAACAGAGAAAGAGGGGACTAGTAGAAGGAGAGGAGGAGAGCTAGAGCTGTGGGAGTGTCGGTGAGAATGAAAGGATGGCCCCCTTAGCCCCTCCTGGGGGTTTATATATATGAGTGGGGTAGAATGGGAAATCCCCATTCTACCCCTTAGTATTTACAAAGGATGAGGGTACATTGGTATATTTACACTGGTATGCTCCTCTACACTATTGGGCCTATTACATGTTGGACTAGTTGCACGGCCCAGTCACGGGGGGTTGGGCCACCCCTACAATAGTATATTTATGTAATTATTTATTTTATTGCAATTTTTAATATATAGTATTGTGCTGTCATTATGTATGTATATGTATATGCATGTATATGTATATTTACGTCATTATTTATTACACCGCAATTTTTAATATGTAGTATTGTACTGCCATTATATATGTATATGTATGCATATATTTATATAATAATTTATTTCATCATAATTATTAATTTGTAGTATTGTACTGCTATTATTTATCTATATGCATGAGCATGTATATATATGTAACTATTTATTTGATCATAATTTTTAATATGTAGTATTGTACTGGAATTATATAATATATATATATATATATATATATTTATGTGATTATTTATTTCATTGTAATTTTTAATATGTAGTATTGTAGTGTCATTATATATGTATGTGTGTATGTATATTTATGTAATTATTTATTTCATTGTAATTGTTAATTTGTAGTATTGTACTACTATTATTTATGTATTTATGTATATATATGTAATTATTTATTTGATCATAATTTTTAATATGTAGTATTGTACTAGCATTATATAAGTAGATATATGTATATTTATGTAATTATTTATTTAATCATAATTTTTAATTTGTAAAAAGTGTACTATTAAACAACAGTTCATCAATCTAGTAATTAAAAATGTGATGCTTCATATTGATATCATTATATATGTATATGTACATTTGTAGGTGTATATATATGTATATACGTATGTACATATGTACCTATATATACATACATATACATATATAATATATAATACATATATGTATGTGCTGTTTATTTATCGTAAATTTTAATTTGCAGTGTTTTATTATCATTATCATTGTTCGCAGTAATATTTTGTCTATCCCATTTTTGGGAAAGTATGCCTTTATCGGAGCTTCTCGAACAGTTATACGATGAGAATCACCGGTGCCATTCATGAATGACGGCTGACGCAGATGGCCCTCTGCCCTTCAAGCTGGGGGGGGGGAGGGATCATTGGGAGCTAGACAATCGCTACGTCCCAATCATGCGAGCCATGAGCTTGTTGCCCTTTGCGATGTTGATCTCCATCAGACGCCAGTTCACCATCGACGACAGCTTGTTGGCGGCACTAGTGGATTGGTGGAGGTCCGAGATGCACACATTCCACTTTTAGTAGGGTGAGATGATGGTCACTCTATAGGACGTCTCGTTCTTGACCGGTCTTTTTCTCTAGGGTGACGCAGTTATTCCAGCCCCTAAACCAATGGACTCGAAGGAGAGGCTAGTGTATCGGTTCGGCCTGACTATCCCAGAGGGTTCTCATGGCGTCCCCCCATACTTGGCTAAAGGAATTTAGTGTGTGCCTGTAGGATGCAGCAGACGAGGTCATTAGGACGCACCTTGTCGCATATCTTATGCACCTCTTTGGTTGGAGCATGTTTCTAACCACACACGGCGATATTTACAACCCCGAGTTCATCCGCCTCACCGAGTCTTTGGCTGATGCGGAGGTTGGGGAGATGCCTCACTACAGCTGGCGATCAGCCGTTCTATGTGCCACATATCAGGGTTTTGTGACGCTTGCCAGCGCCACACCAGTGGGTCCCCCAACATGGTTGTCTGCTACGTGCTTTTGTAGCTATGGAGTTGGAAGCACTTCCCTGCCGAGGACCATCGTGAGGCCAGTGCACCCGTTCAGCAAGCTCACCGACCCGGTAGATGGGCCCACTATGGGCTTTCGATGGACAGACCGTCCAGGTGCTACTTGTTGTGGCACAACGAGTTCGAGACTTTGCATGACAGTAACATCATCTAGGAAGGCTCTAGATTGCATGTGTTGCATCTAGAGGTGGATTGAGTATCCACTTGAGCTTATGCATTCGTTGCACGTGGTGAGAGTCAAGTGAGGAGCTTGACTTTATTAATCTTGAAGTTTACTGACTCCTAGACAGTGTTAAAGGTGTCATGCGCGGTTATCTTCTTAAAGAAGGTTGTGAGAAGATCCGGCAAATTGTGAAGGTTGGAGCTCACCTACCCGGAGCGAGAAAAAGCTACCACTAGTGGATTTGAGGTGGAAGGCTTAATTCATAGTGTCGGTCTAATTTTTCTACTTACCTCAACGTGGATTAGGGGAGACCAGCAAGTCTCTGAACACCACGGTAAGAAGGAACCGTGTCATTGTGGTATGTTTTATTGTGCTCAAATTAATTTCAAGCAATTTACATTCATAGAATTAAATTGATTGCTAGTCTTCGTAGCATTGCAAACCTTAACATAGAGTTAGGTTGTTGGTGCACATAGGTGAACTTAGGTGATTTAGACTTATATTTGTGTTAAGCCAATTTGAGTTAAGCTTCTGCATTTTATAATCTTGGTCTTAGCTAAATAATTGAAAAAGAATTTTAAAACCATATATTCACCCGCTCTAGTCGGCCTTCTCGATCTTATAATTGTGTTTAGACTTAGAGAATGTGGATACAAGTATGACTGTATGGACTTTATGGGATGTAAACACCAAGTAGACGAAGACTGCCAGACACCTTATTTTACCTACAAGGGTCGAAGTCTCAAGTTTAATAGTTTAAAGTTGTAGAATGCCATCCACTTGGGTATGCCCTGGGTGTAAGCTTAAGAGACTTATCAATAAAGTATCCATTTGTAAGTATGTAAACCATGTATCTTCTCCCCTTTCTGATTCTGATGAATTATTATCTGCTAAGTAACTAGATGTTTACTTCTCTTAGTAGACGTTGGCGTTGATGGTGGACCCTCCCAATGGCATGGGAAACCATAAGAAGCATTACTACACTATGTGGCAAACTCTATTTGAAATCGACACTAAGTATGTGCCGATCAAGCCCATCGGAAGAGGAGCTTACGGAATAGTTTGCTCATCTATACAATCGTGAAACTAAGGAGAAGGTAGTTGCGGCAAACTGTATAGATAATCATGATTTTGCGATGTGTTTTAGTAAATGCTAGCAAGTTTAATTCCCAAGGGCCAATTTTGCAAAAGGAAAAAAAAAGTACGGCTCATTTCTGTTTGGACGGCCGTGAACAGTTCGTAAGTGGTCAAACCAACTCCGTTCACTCCACTCAGTAGTCACTACCAGATATCATTAGCATCCCTGCTTGCTCGGTAAGCACATGGCATGAGAGAGAGAGAGAGAGAGAGAGAGAGAGAGAGAGAGTGCTATACGCAGAGCACAGTCGAGCGAGATGCCCAAAAAAGATTCAGAAAAATTCGGCGCACTGACCGGTGACCACCGATGCCCAAAAGATTCAGAGAATTCTACGCAACGGAGCACAACGAGATCATCGCTGTTTCGTTGCGTGCATTCCTCCTCCATACAAACGATGCAGGACTCGGCCTCTGGACAAAACCGTCAGCTCTAGCTGCCTAACATCGCACGTTCAGATACATCCTGCTATCAGAGAGAATCATCCTTAACCATGAGCAGGGCAGAAAAGCAAGCGAACTGCTTGCCAGATCAAGACAACCCAGAACCTCAGCCCGGTGATTCATCGTTCATCAATCATCATGATCATGGCCTGGACACGACGCCTGCGTGCTGCCTCGAGAGCTAGCTAGCTAAGCACACACGCATAGTCACGGGTTGAGCTGTTGTTCTTGTCCCATGACATGGCAGTGGCCTACTGCTTCGCAGTGTACGCTACACACAAGTGCAAGCGTGCAAAGGAAAAGGAAGTTTGCAGCTACGGGCAGAGGCCCCTGCCCTGCGCTCCGGTGGTAAAGCCGGCAGGCGCTTGTCCGTTCCGAGCCCGAGGAGGAAGCTAGCTAAGCTAGACGAGGAGGCGATCCAAGGACGGGTCTTTGGTTCTGTGTTTTTTATTTGTCCAAAAATTAAAATAATTTTTTCAAACAGTTTTCTAAATTCAAATTTGGTGTGTCTAAAGAGAACCTGAGTGTTTTCTTGTTAAATAGCACTCAAATTTTAAGACTTGATCTAAATCCAATGAGTCAAATCACTTTGCCTTCTCCTCTCCCATTTGAGTACTATTTTATTATGAGTACTCAATTTTCTAGATATTGAATGCATATCTACCTCTATCTATTAGTGTACTCATTAGTTATTAGTATGCAATGTGATACATTGAGAAATACTCTGATATATATTATTCTTTTATTTATAACTTTCTTACATCAATTATATACTAATTTTACATAAATTTAGTTATGTAAAAAATGACGTGACAATTTGTAAAAAGAGTAACAAAATAAACTTAAAAAGCACAAAAAAATATATACAATACCCCTACTTGGTAGTTTATGCTGTGGTTTTCAATGACACTAAACAAATTGATTACTCACTTATCACATTATTAACATAGAAAAAAATCATAAATCAAAATCATAAAACACAAACAAAATACCATCTACTAGATAAAAAATTAAGTGCTAGGAGACAAAAAAAAAGACACTAGTGCTATCTAGCAAATCTCAATTTTATGCGTCGTCTAGCTTTAGACCATCTCCAAGAGATGCCCAATAAATTCACACCCTAGATATCTTTTTACAGATCCTAATCACGATATAATGTCCCAAAATAATCATTCCCTCCAACAGATACCCTAAACCAGAAAAACAGTATTAGGAGCCTAGATCATCCTCTATAAGTAGAGAGCGATAGCCTATTTTTTGGTGTGTTTTATTTTTAGGAGTCTATTTGAGAATCTGTTGAATCTATTTTTTATCTTTTAATTCTAAAATTTAAATATTAAGAGCCATATAAAGTATCTCTTTGGAGATGCTACCGTGTCGAAGCACTGGCAAACCTTAGCAATTCGGGCGGGAGTGACGATGGGCAGACAGCGACACCAACCGCGCACTAGTGTTTGCTTGCACCGCCTGCTCTGCTCTCTCCCTCCGCATCGCCATCTCCAATTCCGCGCAATAAAAACAGTAGCGAGTGCTCCGCTCCCACCATCTCCCCGTCCCTCTCCCAGCCGCCTGCGCCCCCCCTCGCTCTCTGACCCGGCCGCCCCCCCTCAGATCTGCGGCGCCGGCGGCGGAGACCGACGACGGTGCGTACGTGTCGCGTGCTGCTGGTTGGTTGATATTCTTCCCTGTTCTGCCTGTTCCATCTGTCGCATTCGCAGCTCATGCATGGAAGCTTCGATTAATCCGTCTCTCTCTGTCTGTGTATTCAGTGAGGCAAGCGAAGCAAAGCAAGTCTGCCGCGTGCCGTTGGCCGCCTGCTCCGCGCGCACAACCCTAGGCACCCTTCTCCGCGCTTGGCTCTGCCCGCCTCCCTCCCGTCGTGTAAGTGGGCTTCTTCTCCTCCTCCTCCTCCTCCTTTTCGGTTGGGTAGCTAGATCGGCGAGCTGGATGGGACTCCGAGTCGATTCCATCCGTCTGTCTGACCCGGAGATTCCGATCGTTTGGAGCGCCGTATGGTTCCCTCTGCCGTCGGATGTTCGTGATGCGAGAAAATGTCACGTCCGAATCCCCGGCCTCAAACTCCAACAAAATGTTTCATGTGGGCAACAAAAGAAAGGGGGAATTGATCATTTGCCACTGTTAAAAATGTGCCAATTCAGGGTTTGTTTTTTTGGGCTTATGCTTTTGGGTGCGGCTTGTGGTTTTTGAGCGGTTCGTGTGAGAGATTACAGAGTAACAGAAACTTACGTGCGGTTTTTACCGATATAAATGAAGTCAAGACAATATGTACTACAATCAACTAGTAGACCCTATCTTAAAAAGACACTTCGTTTAAAAACTATTTACTATAGAAAAGTCAAAATCTAGAAAAAAACAGAGCCTCAGAATTTGCTACTTAGTCTCACTTAGGTGTGGCTCTATGACTCACATGTAAGTGAGACATAGGATGACAAATTATAAAGTGCATATTTTATAGTGGCAAATGCTGAAATATTCTCAAAAGAAAATATCATCCGCAACAAATATCAAACCCTTGTCACAAAACGCAACTAAACCCGTTATTTTTCCTCCAACAAACCAACTTCCAAGAGCAAACAACAATTTTTTTCTTTTTGCGAGGAAGACCAACAACAAATTCAATGAAGAGCAACCAAGAAACCTGTTTGCAATAAAAGAATGGACGACTGAGTGTTGCAACATTTGAGGCTTACTTATGAAACATTTTGATCACATACGCAACAATAAACAACACCAAATGCAACATCAAGAAAATTCTTCAAAAAAGCGCATGAGTTTGTTACTGCAACATTCAAAAGTCTAGTCCGAACATCTCAAATCACTTCTTGCAACAAAAAGAAAAACTTATGGTTGCAACAAACACCTAAGGCCTCAGCTCACTGGCTCTAAGCCTTGAAGGCACGGTGGTATAAAACATTTTGATTTCACTTGCGCAACAATGAAAACGCTAGATGCAACATCGAGAAAATTTTTCAAAAAAACGCATTGGTGGAGTTTGTTACTGTAACATTCAGAAAATTTAGTCCCAACATCTCAAATTAACTCTTGCAACCAAAAAAACATATGGTTGTAGCAAACACCCAAGTCCTTAACTCATTGCCTCTCAGCATCAACCGTAGCGGTGGCGAGCTCAGCCTCGGTCTCTGGGATTTCCTTCGTAGCGCTTGCTTATCCACCTAGGTGCACTTCCTCCATGGCCCCTGTTCATTTGGCCGTTGCCGCCACCGCTGGCTTCTAGCGCACCTCATCCATGGGTGCAGCTCCCTATACAACGCATCACAACACATTGGAGGTTGCATCATCTTATGCCCCCAACGGCACTGGTACATTTTGCAAGCATAGCCCCAATGATGACCACGTCTGTCCAAGATTAGAGAAGGTAAGGAATAGAAGGGAATGAGACTATGGGAGGTTAGTGGCACATGATGCAGTGGGGGAAGGGAGATGAAGTGGAGGGGTTTCAACAGTTTGTAGGTGGGTGGGGATTGAGGAACGAGCGGTGCGGAAGGCTCCAGAGACATGATTGGTGGAGGCTGTTGACGGCTACTCTATGCATTGGATTAATTAGCATGGAGGGCATATACGGCGTCCGATTTTTTCTTCAATCAATCGGACGTTCGCGCTGCAGCATTACCCTTTTTTGTTTATAGGGAAGGAATCGTGCACAAGTCGGAAGTTCTTCCATTGAGAAATATAAAACGTATTTTGACTTTGCACAAGGATTAAGATGACGGTGAAATTGAGACATGTATGAGAAAGAGAAAATGACTTACCTACTCTTCATAATTGTCTTAGAAAAGATGAGATAGTCAGGTAGAATAATTTGTGTGGATGGTAATGAATAGGGGTATGGTGGGAAAGGACTCATTAAATCTACGTATAAGCCTTATATTTCTCAACAAGACCATTCAAACTATAACACTTATATTTCTCAATGGAGGAAGTACAATAAGCAAAATTTCTAAATCGGTTGGTGTTTTACCAAGCACGGACCAATTGAAACTGATGCGACTAGGCTTCCTTTTTTTCTTTCTATTTTTTCCCTTCCTTTTTGGTCAGTTGGGAATAGCACACAAGCACAACTAGGGCTGGAAGCGGATGTGGATATGAAACATACCCAGTATGTTCAACGTACTGATCTGAAAGTATTGAATCTCACACTTAGTATGTGAATCCAAAGTAAACTAGTTAAGTTGCAGACTATTTGATTGATTTGGGGATGTTGGATTGTGTTTAGTCTTAGAGAATGTGGATACAAGTATGGGATGTAAACACCAAGTAGACGCAGACCGCCAGACACCTTATTTTACCTACAAGGGTCAAAGTTTCAAGTTTAATAGTTTAAAGAAGTTGTAGAACACCACCATTTTTTTGTCCAACCCAGTGCCTCCCAATTGGGTATGCCCTGGGTGTAAGCTTAAGAGATTTATCAGTACAATGTCCATGTGTAAGTATGTAAACCCTGTATTTTCTCCCCCTTTCTGATTCTGACGAATTATCACCTGGTATGTAACTTAGATGTTTACTTCTCTTAGCAGACGATGGCGATGATGGTGGACCCTCCCAGTGGCATGGGAAACCATGGAAAGCATTACTACACTATGTGGCAAACTCTCTTTGAGATCGACACTAAGTATGTGCCGATCAAGCCCATCGGAAGAGGAGCTTACAGAATAGTTTGCTCATCTAAAAATCGTGAAACTAACGAGAAGGTCGCGATAAAAAAGATTAACAATGTTTTTGACAATCGTGTGGATGCACTAAGGACATTACGGGAACTGAAACTCCTTCGACACTTGCGTCACGAGAATGTCATTGCCTTGAAAGATATAATGATGCCAGTACATAGAAGGAGCTTCAAGGATGTGTACTTGGTTTATGAACTCATGGACACGGATCTGCACCAGATAATTAAGTCATCTCAACCGCTTTCAAATGACCACTGCCAATATTTTCTCTTTCAGGTAAGGCTCGGACCTGTTTTCCATTTTACTCTTGTTCACCGCTTGTCCACATAATATATTGTTTATTCATCATTCCAGCATAAATATGGTAAGCTAAATTTCCACCATGACATATGATATTTGCAATGAATGTCAGCTGCTTAGTCTATACTTGCATTGATTGGAGTTAGTTTATTCGCATGTCATGCTCTGTAGTTTTACTTGCATTGATTGGAGTTAGTTTATTGGCATGTCATGCTCTGTAGTTTTACTTGCATTGATTGGAGTTAGTTTATTGGCATGTCATGCTCTGTAGTTTTACTTGCATTGATTGGAGTTAGTTTATTCACATGTCATGCTCTATCTTGAAGTCATATTTAGGGCTTACTGGCCTGTCCCATGAGAATAGTTGCAGTCTTACCGTAAGTGATGCCATTTTTGGCATACATAATGCAATGCTTAGGTGTTGTGGTTGACGAGATCCTGTTTAGTTGAATTCTATTGTTTGATTATTTTCAACGGAGGTACTTCTTAGAAATACAATGTTGATTTTGAGAGCTTGATGTCTATTTGCAATCAAGTCACGGCTCATGCACCCTTTTCTTCTTCCATGTACATTACGGGTGATCTAAGATTTTCCTTGTTAAGTTCCAACTCTTTAGGTTGACAAAGAATCTATCTGCTAATTTAAGGAACAAAAGGGTACTCTGGGCAAGTTTAATCTGGATATGGTATTCTGTTAAGCTTTTCCTACTTCGTTATCCCAATAAGTGAGAATGAGCCATTTTGGATTTTCAATCCCATGCAGTAGCTTATTTGGTTGGTTAAATTACTTTCGTTTAGTTTTCTTTTTTTGTGTTCAGATGAAGATATAAATGGACCCGTATCCATTTTGGGAGTAGGATGTTGGAACACTTTGGTTTTGAGATTGAATGAGTAACCTCTTGGTCCTTGTTATAATGCATTAGCCATGCTGTAATGCTTTCCAATAGATTCGCTAATTGTCAGTTGCTTGTTTTCATATCTATTAAAACCTCACAGCATTTGGAGCCACAAGTCAGCATCTATTTCCATTTTCTGAAAATTAATCATCTCTGAACTTAGGCCCGAATTGGATAGGGCAGCAGTTGAATTTACTGTTCTGAAACTGTGCCCTTAAGTCAAGACAAAGGGGGAAACTTAGTTTTGGCTTTTGGAACTGCAACCTATGCAGCACTCCAACTTTTAATATTGTTAAGTTTCTTAGGCCACATGCACTGTTTTGATGCAATTTAGTGTTTTTACATGAAAGAAATTGTCTTTTCTTGACATGTATCATGTACCTGGACATCATCTAGGACAAAGATACTGTGGCATTATGAGTGTTTAGGATTTAGGATAAGATTATGCTGTCCTAACATGATAAATCATATAAGAAGATATAAAATAATTTCCAAGGCTAGGAGTAGGAGAAGATATGCTTTCTTTAACACCCTCAACAAGCTGTTCACAGGAAACCAAGGACCACTTGGACCATAGATTAGAAAACAAGAAATCGTGTGAGTTCGTAAGAATATTAACTGGTTGATCTAGATTTGAAACATACTTGACAAGTTGTTGTATTTTCCTCTTTAAGTATCATGATTGTGAGGTGTGAACAAAACTGTGGTCAATTTCAATGTCCTTGTAGAACCTTGTATAACTGCTTCCATATAGTGCGTTTTCTTAGGAGTACTATTCCTTGAAATCAATTCGATACACAAGAAATCGCTTTACATAGGGGATTTGCATGAGTAGCTTAAGCTTCTCCATGTAAATTATTTAAGTCAAACCTCTATAGGTAAAGTGATCTTAAGCATCTCATGGCAGACCAAAACCCCCTATTCAATCTGTCTTTAAGTTCTTTTACTTTATTATTGTGAGATATTTGCATTTTCTGCTGATTCATTTGACAATTTTATAATATATTTATCAATCAATCAATAATTTAAGATGCCGCTTTTCCCCCCTGATTGTAGCTGCTCCGAGGCCTGAAGTACCTTCATTCAGCAGGGATACTCCATAGAGACCTGAAACCAGGGAACCTCCTAGTTAATGCAAACTGTGATCTTAAGATATGTGATTTCGGTCTGGCTCGCACAAACAACACTCAAGGTCAGTTCATGACTGAATATGTCGTTACCCGCTGGTACAGGGCTCCTGAGCTGCTGCTCTGCTGCGACAACTATGGCACCTCCATAGATGTCTGGTCAGTTGGCTGCATCTTTGCTGAGCTGCTTGGCCGCAAGCCGATTTTTCCAGGAACTGAATGCCTCAACCAGCTCAAGCTCATAGTCAACGTTCTCGGCACCATGAGCGAGGCCGACCTTGAGTTCATCGACAACCCAAAAGCCCGCAAGTATATCAAGTCCCTTCCATACACCCCCGGCATCCCCCTCGCAAGTATGTACCCGCAAGCACATCCCCTTGCCATTGATCTGTTGCAGAAGATGCTCGTCTTCGATCCCTCCAAAAGGATCAGCGTCACTGAGGCTCTGGAGCACCCCTACATGTCTCCGCTGTACGATCCAAGCGCAAACCCTCCTGCTCAAGTGCCCATTGATCTTGATATAGATGAAAACCTCGGCGTAGAGATGATCCAAGAAATGATGTGGCAGGAGATGCTCCACTACCACCCAGAGGTGGTCACAGGAATTAGCATGTGACAGGCAGGGATGAACATGTGAAAAGCAGTCCACCACACCAGGATCTTCACAAGCTAGATTTTTGTATAAAGCTTATTACGATTATGGAACCTATCAAGTTATCAGGATGCGAGCCGGGTGATCTCCTGCTCTTATGTAAATATGTGTTCAGTAAGACAGCCTATGGATTTTTGTTGTTATGGACTACTGTGTTGTACGAGTACGTGAAGCGGAATTCAGTATTAAGACCTGTAAGTTGTGATTTTAGATGCTGCTCTATCATATGGAGGAGACTTTCAAATGGTCTAGGCACCATCTATTTGCCCCCTGAGATATGCTTGATGGTTATTTGCCGTTAAATATGTGCTGTGTTTTTTAAGAGCATTAGAATTGCACTCTACATAGTGTTCATGTTTGGCTCAAAATGTCTAAAGCTCCCTGCGATTTGCAGTGCTGTAATATGTTGCGGTCGAAATTAGTCCTTAATTGAATGAAGAAAAAAAAACGCAGTGTCAAGCTCTTAAGTACCAGAACAAGTAAGAAGTAGGCAATCGAGTAGATGCTGCGTTCAATTGAAATAAAGCATGTCACAAGTGCTGTCTGTCTTACACTACTCATGTTCGATATGAGGATGGATGACATGGAAGGTGCAGGTGATACAGATGAAACATTTATGTAGTCCACAATTTATTGATGGTATTATGCTTGGGTGGGTGCAGGTCGTTTGGACGCAGCAATCATCATAATCTTCTGGTCTTAGAACGTCGATCCGTTGAAGCCCAAATTGTAACCCTGCAGGACGACAAAGAGGGCTCAGAATCAGAAGTACAGAAAGAGCAGAGGAGTCAGGACACTGCCAGTGTCGTCATGCCCATGTCTCCACGGACCTGACCATACATGGGTTATTAGATGATTAGAAATGGTGAACACTAGGTGATGAATCTGATCTAGCAATAAAGAAACAGGAGGACTGAATCTGAAGACGGTGTGTTTAAGCCTCAAACAAGCATTATGAAGGAATAATGGCATGGATTGCAGAAGTACCACAAAAAAACTCATCCTTGTTTGATTGCATTTTTTAACTTGAGATTCCTTACGGTGAAAAGAGGTAGAGAAAACGATCGCGGTGGCGGTCATATTCAACTTGGTAGTAATTCAAGAGCAGCACTTACGAAAAGTATCAAGCACATATGTAATACAGTATGGGTGTCGTATAAGGAGAAAGAAGAAGAAGATGATGAAAACAGTTACCTGCACATCATCAAACTTGATGTAGAATCTTGACCTGGTGACCGAGAGCTTGGTCTCGAGGATCTCAGCGAGAGCGGCGCTCAGCTTCCCGTTGACACCAGGCCCGATCCCGCCGATGGACATGAGCTCGCCGTAAGCCGCCGGCTCTTCGCTCGCAGCGAACGACACGGGCACGGATCCGTTTATGGACACCATGACATACTGCAAGCGCCAAATACGCAATTCAACAGCAGCCACACGAGCCGGAACGCACGGAGGCATTCCGTCGAACAGGTAGGGTGCGACGCATGCATGCATGTCTTACGTACGGACTCTGGCTTGCCGATGATCCTGGCGAGCGCCCTGGAGCAGTCCTTGAGGATGTCGGCGGCGACGACGGCGTCCACCGGGACGTTGGTGCTCAGGCTCAGCTGCGGCATCCTCTGCCACTGGTTGACTCGACCTGCCGCCGCCGGTGCGCCTCGCTCGCCTATCCTCGGGTGAGAGCCTGAGCTGAGAGGATAGGAAATGTACAGTAGGCGAATAGGAAGAAGGAACAGAGGCGGATAGCCTAGTGGGGCCGAGGAGCGTGTCAGCTTATTTAATAATTCCTTTCTCCCTGGATGGACACCAGAATGATGGTACTTTCGAGTTCTTTTTCTTCATACAGACTTACTTTTTATAACTTACGTTAAGATGATATAATTTTGAGCATAGCCTATTCAGATATTTTTAAGCCTACTGATGGTAATTTTGACAGGACTGATTCTATGACGTTAAGCATCTTTTCATATTGGCTTTTGCTAATGATTTTTAACTGTGACTGATGAAAAGTAATGGCTGATAGAAGTTGGAGCGTTCGTATTAGCTTATGGTTTTTGGATTTTTGCTGAGTGCATTACGTAAGAAATACGATACAACAAAAGGCACTACAACATTCGGACCGCTATGCGATTTACCGAATTGTGACATAATGAAATACAATGTGCATTACAACAAATGAAAGCACAAAGTATTGTCTGATAGAAGCAGTTTATGTAAGCTGACGCGTTTGTATTGGCTTTAGCTTCTCTAAGTAGAAGCTAGAAGCCAAAAGCAATATGAACGGGCCCTAAGGGTGTGTTTGGTTGAGCTGTGACTTCTGAAAAAGCTGCTGTGAGCTGTGGGCTATGGAAAAGCTGCTGTAGGTTGTGGGCTGTGAGAAAGCTAAAAGCCGTTTGGTTGAACAGCTGTGACTTTTGGAAAAGCCGTTTCTTCTTCTTCCTCAGGTCGTCGATCCGCACGGAGACGACGCGGGAGGCCGGCGAGGGGCGGCAGAGCCCGCACGCGGCGGAGCCCACGCTCGACGACGGCCTCGGCGGCGCTCCCCCACGCTCGGCGGCGGCCTCGGCGGCCCTCGCCCGCGATCGGCTCTCCACGCGGATGGGGGAGGGGGTCGCCGGAGCAGCGCCGCCGCCGGGCACAAACCCTAGCCGAGCCAAGAGAGCGGAGCGGACCGGAGCAGAGCGGAGCGGCCGGAGAAGCGCCGCCGCCGGGAACCCTCGCGCGTGCCGAGCCGAGAGAGCGGAGCAGATGGAGCGGCCGGCGAAGCGCCGCCGCCGGGAGTGCCGCCCTCACGCGCACGCGGATGGGGAAAAGGGGAAAAACGACTCGCTGCGGAGGAAAAAGCCGGTGGAAGCAGGGGAGGACGGGCTGTGAAAAATCAACATGAGCAAAAGCAGCTTTCTCCAAAAGCAGTTGTTGAAAGCTACCCTTTTGGTTAGCTTTTAGCTTTTGAGAAGCAAAAGCTCCTCCAAGAAGCCCAACCAAAGGGACCCTAAGTGCTTCCTCCTATCAATATTTCAAATTTTTAACTATCGGTATCTTTTCAAATATTTAGTTTGGACACATGAAAATCATAATAGTTTTATCTCGAAAAGTACTTTGAAGGGCTATGTGAGAAGGTTTAAGTTTATGTTATGATGAACCATTATCATATTAGAGGAGTATAAATTTGGAACTCAGTTTTTCTTAGAATTTTTCATGTGGTAATTGGTCTCTAATCTTCGTAGCTTGTTGAAGCTATTGGAGTGATATAGACAAATACTTATGGAAAAAATTGAAGACATCATTCACCCCTGTGTTGTATATTATTATAACTAGCTGAATGCCCATGTGTTGTTATATATTTTTAAAATTTATCATACTACATGTTTTAAAACTCACGGGTGGTAAAAAATTTTTGAATATGCATACAAACATGTTTTAAAAAAATTTAAATCCGTCAAGTAAGTCGGAAGCCTTCGATCACATCTCGTGGTCATAAGTCGGAAGACATCAACCACACCTCGTGGTCATAGGTTGGGAGCCCTCGAGCATACCTTGTCGTCATAAGTCGGAAGCCGTCGACCATCGTGCGTGATCGTAAGCGGAAGCGGTCGACGATCGATCGTGGTCCTAAATCGGGAGCCTTTGACAATGGCTCATGGTCGTACATCGAAAGCCGACGACCATCATTCGTGGTCGTAAGTCAGAAGCCATCAAGGATACCTCATGGTCGTAAGTCAAAACACATCGACTAGCGCTCGCGGTCGTAAGTCGAAAGACATTGACCACACCTCGTGGTCGTAAGTCGAAACACATTGACCAGTGCTCATGATCATAAATTAGAAACCGTCGATCACACCTCATGGTCGTAAGTTAGAAGCCGTCGACCATCGCGCGTGATCGTAGGTCGGGAGCGGTCGACCATCGCTGGTGGTCATGCGTTGGCAGGCCTCCGGTGCGCTTGTGCCCTATCGCCCGACTGCCAGTGCCAGCTTGCTCGACCCTGACTTCGACTATGGCCCTTTGACGTCGACCACGGCCCCTTCGATCATGGCCCCGACTTCGACCATGGACTCGACTTCGGCCACGGACCCTACTTCGACCACTACCCTTTTCAACCACTGTCCCTTTTGACTATGGCCCTTCGACATCGACCACTTCCCTCTTCGACCACGGCTCCTTTCGACCATGGCTTCGACTTCGACCACGGATCTTCGACTTCGACCAGCGCTCATGGTCATAAGTCAGAAGACATCGACCACACATCGTGGTCGTAAGTTGGAACACATCGGCCAACACTCGTGGTGGTAAATCGCCAATCGGAAGTCGTCGATCACACCTCGTGATCAAAAATATGTTATAATCCATGGAGAGTACGAGACCTTGTGGGTCTTGCCATCGAGGGTAGGGAGCTCAATCTCGGGGGTGACTTGGGGGTAGGCGACGTGATATCCAACTGTAAGGGGAACTCGTAGCGGCGGAGGTTGTGGACAAACCAGCAGGTGCCCTCCGGGTAGAGCTGTAAAAAAAGCTCGAGGCTCGCGAGCTGCTCGAGCTTGGCTCGCTCTAGACTCGATTCGAGCTTGATTCGAATTCCAAACGAGTCGAATTCGAGCTTCTTCTTAAGCTCGCGAGCTTTAACGAGCCGAGCTCGAATAGCTCGCGAGCTTAAGATTTTTTTACTTCCCCACTCCCCAGTCCCCACCCCTCCCGCAGTCCCGCCGCGTCCCGCCATCTCCTCTCAAATCCCGCCCCCACGGCCACCCTCGCCTGCCGCGGTGCCGCCTGCTGCCAGTCCGCCTGCCCCCCGCCGCCGCCCCTCCTGGCCCCTCCTCCCGCCCCTCCTCGCCGCCCACCACCACCACCGCACCTCGTCGCCCCTGCCGCCGGCCGCTCCCCCACCCCGTCCCCCTCGTCGCCCCCCTCGTCTCCCCCGCCGCCGCCCCTCCTCGCCCCCTGTCGCCGACCCCCTCTTCCGCCCCCCCCCCCCCCGTCCGGCCGTCCCCTTCCCCTTCCTCTCCCCCGCCGCCGCCTCCCCGTCCCCCTCCTCGCCCCTGAGCCCCTCCCCCCGTCCCCCTCCCTCCTCTCCCCCGCCGCCGCGGCGCCGCCCCCCTCCTCGCCCCCACCCCCGCCGCCCCTCCTCGCCCCCCGCCGCCGCCCCTCCTCCCCCCACCGGCGCCCCTCCTCTCCTCCTCACCCCCCCGCCGGCGCCCCCCTCTCCCGCCCACCCGTCCCCTTCCTCTCCCCCGCCGCTGCCCCCCCAGTCCCCTTCCTCGCCCCCCGCCGCCTCTCCCCCCCGCCGCCCCTCCTCTCCCCCGCCGCCGCCGCCCCTCCTCCCCCCGGCGCCCCTCCTCTCCCCCACCGGCGCCACCCGTCCGGCCGTCCCTGCAGCTCGCCCACCGCGTGGTGAAGGTGCAGTCCGGCCGTCCCCCGGCGCCACCGCCGCCACCTCCTGCAGGTACTCCCTCTACTCGACTATTCCCACTGTCACCGAGCCTACACATGTGAAGCTCGGCTCGAGTTTTGTCCGAGCCGAGCTCGAGCCTAGCTTAAAGCTCGATGTTAATCTCGGGCTCGCTCGAGCTCGGCTCGAGTTTCTACCGAGCTCGAGCTTGCTAGGTCAAGCTCGCTCGAGCTCGGCTCGTTTACAGCCCTACCTCCGGGTTGGCACTACAACTACGACCATGACTGCTACGACCACATCCACGGGCGCTACGACTACGACCATGACTTCGACCATTGCCCCCTTGAACTTAGAGCACTGCCCCATTCGACTTCGACCATTGCACCCTTCAACCACTATCCCCTTCGACCACAGCCCTTCGATGTCGACCACTTTCCTCTTCGACCATGGCTTCGATGACGACCACGGATCTTCGACTTTGACCACTGCCCCCCTTTGACCACTATCCCCTTCGACCACGGCCCTTCGATGTCGACCACTTCCCCCTTCGACCATTGTCCCCTTTGACCATGACCTTTCGACAACCACGACCCTTCGATGTCGACCACTTTCCCCTTTTGACCACCGTCCCCTTCGACCACAGCCCTTCGATGTCAACCATAGTATCAACTTCAACCACTATCCCCTTCGATGACCATGGCCCTTCGACGTCGACCACTTCCCTATTTGACTACAGCCCCATTCAACCACGGATCTTCGACTTTGGCCACTGCTCCCTTCAACAACTGTCCCTTTCGACCACGGCCCTTCTACGTCGACCATTCTCCCCTTCAACCACGGTCCTTCGATGTCGACAAGTCCCCTTCGACCACGGCCCTTCGATGTCGACCAGTCCCCTTCGACCATGGCCCTTCAATGTCGACCATGGCTTCGACTTCGACCACTGTCCCCTTCGATGACCACGGCCCTTCGACATCGACCACTTCCCCCTTCAACCACCGCCCCCTTGGACCACGGATCTTCGACTTCGGCTCCAGCCCCTTAACCACGACCCCATTCGACCACAGCCCTAGCGTCGACCACAACCCTTCAACTTTGACCGTGGACTGAATTCGTCCACGACCCTTCGACTTCGACCATTGCCCCTTCGACCACGGCTTGTACTTCGACCACGGCTCTTCGACTTTGACCACTACCCCTTCGAGCACTGTCCCCTTCAACCATAGCTTAGAATTCAACCACGACCCTTCGACTTTGGCCACTGCCCCTTCAACCATCGTCCTCTTCGACCACGGCTTGGACTTCGACCACGACCCTTTGACTTCGACCACCGCCCCTTTGACCACGACTTCGACTTCGACAATGGATTTTTGATTTTAACCACGACCCCCTTCAACCACGGCTTCGACTTCGATCACGGCCCCTCGACTTCGACCATGGCCTCTCGACCACGGCCCCATTCGACCATGGCATTGACTTCGACGACTAGCTTGGAAGACCAAAATTGCCAGACAGCGCGACAGACTCCGAGCGAAGAGCAGGAGGAGGTAGAGAGGCTCATCGGACGAGCGACCGCTGGGCAGCGACGACGAGGGACTGCAACCAGACGCTGCCGCACGGGGAAAGAATTGGTGGTGACGCTGAGGAGGAGGAGGCGCGGCACGAGGGTTCGGGAGAGAGAAAGAGGCGACGGTTGTGGGAGGTGGAGTGATTGCGGGAGACAGAGGATGCGGGGAGAGAGAAGAGGTGGAGAGTGGTCCACGCATCGGCCCGACCTTTTCTACGAGGAGCGGAAGAGCTACCTACATGCGGATCTGGACGACTGATTTTTGATCGGATGGCTGAGAAGGAAGGAGATCAGACCGACGACCACCAACTCACATTTTTATAATTGTAAAGATTTCATTAGGTTTTGTAAATATATTATAATATAAATTTGTGGTTAAATTTATGTTTTAAGGACGGTATCGACAAAGATGACTATTTTTTATCCGAGGAGAAGAAACAAAGAACGGGGTACTGAAGCACTAGGCGGCGAATAGGACAACTAACAAACACTAAAGACGGCCCCCGAAATATAAATACGCGGAAGAATGCTTCAAAATCCCTGCAAATGCTTTTGTTATCTCAACAGACTACGTACGACAACAGCTACCGATCAAAAAACAGAAAAGGAACTGGAAGAATAAACTGCTCTCCTCTAAAGAGTTGTCGTTCATGATGGTTCGCATGATCACTGGCCCCGCTGGTGGTGGCGCCGCCGAGCAAAGTTAATTGAATCAAGACGCGATTAGGAATCGGAGGAGGAAGGCCCCAGGCAACACCCCCCAAAAATAAAGAAGCGCACACTAATCTAATCATCACTCTCATCTAATGATGCGTCCCAGTCATGCTACACTGTGTGAACCACCACAGTGTCCTTCGGTCTTCACTTTTTTCCTAGACCTGAATAGGACTCTAACCAACCCTGGCTATTCTTAGTTGTGATCCATGATTTTTAATTAAAAGTAAATAATAATGGTTAAAAGAAGTTATTTTTAGAAAAATAAAACGTATGATAAAAAAATAAAGAAAAGATACGTATAATAACAGCTGAAAATAGTTTTTATTTTTTAAAACTACAGCAGATACCTTTTAAGCCGTGCAAGAGCTAAAAGTCATGGTTTCAAACGAAAGATGCCAGAAGCTCGAAAGAACGGGCTGAACCGCTGAGCCAACTGGACCGTCGATATACTCACACGTATAGCTCCAGTAGCAACTAAAAAGAAACACAAGGTGTGTTTGTCATTTTGGTCGCAAAACAACGCACACGCCGACACGACACATGAGACGAGAGAGAGGGAAGAGCATGGCATGGCATGGCATGGCATGGCAGGGGAACCGAAGGAAGCAGATGAGCCGTGTGTAACAAGTGGAGTGAGTGACAGGGACAACTGAAAGGGTGGTTTGTTGTCTCTTCCTCTGGCCGCCTCCCTCCCTCCTCACCACTCCTCCCCTCTAAAACCTTCCTCCCAATTCCAGTTCCTTAAACCTCCTCCTCCACGCTCTCTCTCTCTCACCTTATGATTGCCGACGTGTTAGAATCCAATAGCCACATCCTATTACTGCTTGCTGCCGCCGCCGGCTTCAGATTCCAGTGGTGAGTGGCTCATGCTGTCAACCTCCTCCTCCGGTCCCAATACCAGTTTTGCTCCAATTTTCTCCGGCTCACTTGCCCTTCCGATTCTTTTCGGTTCGCCTCTTTTGTTTCTTGCTTGTCGTCTCGCGAATCCAGAGGCAAAGCGTGGGTTCTTGATTACTTTTTGAGTTTGCCCATTCTCCGAGGTTGCTAGTGGTGAGCCTAAGCTGTGGCGTCGCTTTGATTAGCGCGCTCTGTTGTCTGTTGGGTTCCTGTTTCTTTAACCCTCTCGCCTTTTCCTAAGATTTGTAATTTTCCTTTTCTTTTTGGCTGCGTCCTTTTACTCCGTCTTCTTCGAGGCGGCAGCGCTTTTTCGACAAGAAATTCCTCGGTTTCCACGCGCCCTTTGGCCTTGTTTACCTCTCCTTTGTTTTCGCTGGTTTTCTGGTAGGTGTTTGGGTTTTCGCTAGACGCAACTCTTTCCGCGATTTCCCATTCCTTCTCTTGCGATTTTGGATTGGTATTTTCCGATTTGATCCACCAAGTCGCGATCTTTTCTTGTTCTCGGGGGAAAATTGCAATCTTTGGTGAGGTTTTTGGTGCATCGATCGATGGCGTCGTCGTGCGTCCCGGCCGGCCTACGGCTGGACCTGGAGATGGTCAAGGCGGCGGCGGCCGGTGCTGCGCCGACGGGCGCGCACTCGGCGCCGCTTCGGGCGGCGCTCTCGGAGGCGTCGAACTCCTCGACGTCGTCGTCGCTGTCGCTAAAGCGGGCGCGCACGCCCCGGAAGAGGCCCAACCAGACGTATAACGAGGCGGCGGCGCTGCTCGCGTCCATGTACCCCTCCGTCTTCCCCGTCAATAAGAGCCCCGAGACGGCGCCGCCGCGGCTCCTCGGCCTCGCCTCTGCCCTCGCTGACGATCCCGCCTACTCCGACCTCCTCCCGCCGTTCCCCGTACTCGGCAACTCCGCATTCCTCCTCCGCGACATGCCGCAGCCTCCGCCGCCCCCGAGCCCCGTCCCTATCAAGAGCTGCCCGTCGCCGGCGGCCGTGAGCAGCGTCTTCAGGGAGTTCCGCGACCCGGCGCCGTCCCCCGGGACCCCCGAGGTCGCCGCCGCCGCCGACGAGCTCGGGGAGCTCGACTTCGACGATGACGACGGCTTCGACGCCGACTCCTTTCTCGGCGTCGAGGAGGGCCCGGCCGAGGGCATCGACGACATCATGGGCAAACTCAGCATGGAAAGCAACGCGACAACCGCCTCCGATGTCATCCCCGTCCTGTCCAGTTCCGGCATACACCCCTCCCACCTCAGAAGCCTCATTGTGCTCGGGCTCGGGTTCCGGCACGGCCGGCCCAACATGAACCAAGCATTGAAGCGGCATGATGATGACAGCGAATGGTGGATGTGTCCTGCCATGCTACTGAAGGACATCATGCCAGCACCACCACCATCGGTGGCATTGCCAGCGGCGTCAGAGAAGAAGAAGAAGAGTAAGAAGAAGGTGGAGAAGGTGTTGGGGAGGGAGAAGGACGTTGCCATTGGGCAATGTAGGAAAGATGAGGGAATTCCTGACTCTGCTAACGGTGATGCTGGAATTTCGGTACTGAAGATGCCAAAGACAGGATTGGGTCTGAATTTGAACGCTGAGGAGGTTCTTAAGGCATGGTGTAACAGAGGCTCCGTGTTCAGCGACAGCAATGCACCTGACTCGCCAAGGTCCTCCACTGATGTGCTTGTAAGTATCTCTAGTTTATTTAGATGAAGGCAATTCTTTTTCAGTTGAAAAAATGATATTTTGATATTTGTTACTATACCTGAAGTTCAGAATAACGCCTCTTACAGCTTGTTTCAGTTAAAGTTTAGGTTTTCATGTAGTATCCATAGCAGAAGTGCTCAAAACCTGAACTGTAGCTTGTACCACATTTAGATTTTGTATGTTAGTCTCTTCCTGGACTAAAGTTTTTTCAGTAAAGCCAGCAAATCTGGTAAGTACTTACCAGAATTTCACCTCAATACATTTCTTTAGGAAAAGGGACGCCATATCCAAATTTTAATCTTTATAGATTCTACCTTGTAAATGGATCCCATTTGCTGTAAATCAAAGCAGTCTATAAAAATCACTGTAATCCATAACCCCGACATCCTATCTTAGGTCTCACATAGCTCTTTTGCTCATGTATATCTTTAGTAAGTGTCCCTCGATTCTCATTTCTCAGGCTCATTTTCAGTGACAGAATATCGAATACAACCATACATGATGATTACAAGTTTATTACAAGACTGATCAGGGAAAGGAAAAGCCAAAGCCCAGAATGAAAAAAATAAGTTTGTCTTGTCTAGCAAAACCTAAGAAAGGGACTGTTCTTTTTGGCTGCGTCTTATGGCTTTTGGGCTGTTCGGGTGAGAGAGAGAGTACGGAGTAACAAAAACCCGCGTGCGGTTTTAGCCGATAATTATATAAAGTCGCTACAGTGTGTACTACAATCAACTTGTAGATCCGCCTTGAAAAAGCACTCGTTTGAAAGCTAGTTACTGTAGAAAAGTCGAAAATCAGTTTTTAGAAGCTAAAAAGAAGAGGCCCAAAGACTCATGATTCCTACTGAAAAATGAACTGTTCACCAAACAACTATTTTTTAAAAAAGATTTTTATGCATTGTTCATTCCTTTGTGTTGGAAATGCTCCTAATTCTAGTAAAACTTATGTGTGAAAGACTTGAGGTTTATAATACTTTCAGGTTAATTGAACCATCGTAATGAGTGGTAGATAGCTAATCTCAATTCTGCAACAGTGGACCGCTAGATATCTTAAGGCATGCATTGCATGCCTGTCTTCTTGCTGAAGAGTGGTTGGGCTCAAAGTGGTGATGTTGGATAGAAAGACCCACCGCAACAAACTCTAGCCTTGATTGTACTGACTGCTCTGCAAATTTCCCTAGCAGATGGCAAAAATATTTGAGCTGTCACACTTGGAGGAAAACACGGTTTCAGATTTGTCTAGCTTCCTTGGACTCTTGACACACCACATATATCATGTTAATCAGCCACTCTATCTACTTATAAACTATTCATTTGTAGATTACACATTGTTTTTCTTTTACTATCATATGGCACATGACACAAGCATAGTTTCATAGAAAATTATCAATGTTGGCAAACATGTTCTGACTATAAATTACACTGTCATGCCGATGACCTGGTAAGCTCATGCATTTCTTGTGTAGACCTTTTTGCTGAAAATATTGATAAGTGTGTAACCATTCGTTTCAGGCTAAACTTGCAGACATTGATCTATTTCTAGAGAATGGTGCTGGTGGTGTTATCCGGGAAGGCAGCATGTTAAAAATGTGTCACAAGCAGAAGCAGTGCACTCCTCTCCTCTCAAATCAAACTCGATACCAAGCACGGAAGGTGAACGTTGAGTGTCGCCCTCGGGTTAAGGCAAGCGCTAGAACTCATTCTTGTGCAGATGAATTTTTTGCGAAGGCGAAAGCTCATTTTTCCAACCAAGTACCACATGTTTGAGCTCCAAGTGTAGTTTGCTAAAGCTTGGAGCGTAGTTTCTGAAGGCTCTGATGTGTCTGTGTTTCGGTTCTTGCAGGGGAGGTTTGGTAGCAAGGCTTCTCTTCTTCAGCAAGCCTCAGAGAAGGAGAGCTAGAGGAAGACAGTCATGCCTCCATGGACATTTTTGGGGTTTCACTCTCCCTCTCTATGAGAAGCAAATGAGCTTCTCTCATTTCATTTCTGCACTTTTTTATCATGTAGAGGGTAGAGATGCCTGTAGAGTGGCTTGTTGTAATGGGGATCAGATAGTTGCTGGCAAGTTCCCCAGTTGAAATGCTAAGGTAAAGAAGACCAGAAAGCATAATCACAATCAGTTAATGGTACACTGTTATGGCAGGTGCTTCTGTTATTGTGCCTCATAAACTGGAAATGAAAATCAGGACATCAGAAGAACAAAGAAAAAAAAAGAATTGACTGGAATAAGTTGCTAATCATGCCGCTGTTTCAACCAGTCACAGGATAGAAGCCGCTTTATCAGAGAACCAAACAACTGTGCAAGCATTTTGTTACTGAATCTCTGAATCGTCAAGAGGGTTTTGTGGTACTATCTTTCTACCTCAGTACATAATCCGTCATCAAAACTACTCTATGAACATGAAACAAACAAATGCAAGTGTGGTGAGCCCGCGCGTACCGGCTGATAAGAATAGCTCCGCCGCTCCCTCCGAACATTCTTTTCGACTATTCGACTATGGTTTATAACTTTCAGCACTAGTGTAAGTGTTTGTATAAATAAAATATAAATAAATTAAAAGTCGATAAGCTGTTTTTAAAAAACTATCTTATAAACTATCTTATAAGCCGATTTGAAATGATAGGTATAAACGGTCTAAGAGACTATCCTCTTCTTCTGAACGAATACACAAAATTCCTTCGAATCTTGCTGCATGTATAAGCAAAGCCAGGGGGCAACAACCAATCCACGTTTCCTTCCAAGGAAAGAAATACAGAGAGGGGATAGAAACATTTCCCATTCTCGAGATGTTCTACTTTAAGAGATTCCACCGAATCGGATCATAGAGTACCCGTAGGTAGAACGGGTTAATAGAGTCTATATTGCGGCTATCTTAGAGCATCTCCAAGAGATACTCTATATGGCTCTTAATATTTAAATTTTAAAGTTGAAGGGTAAAAAGTAGCTCCAACAGATTCCCAAATAGACTCCCAAAAATAGAACACACCCAAAAAATGGGCTCTCGCTCTCTACTTATAGAGGATGATCTAAGCTCACAATACTGTTTTTCTGGTTTAGGGTATCTGTTGGTGGGAATGATTATTTTGGGACCTTATATCGTGATTAGGATCTGTAAAAAGAGATTTAGGGTGTGAATTTATTAGGCATCTCTTGGAGATGCTCTTACAAGCTGAATTTGAGGCAAAATAAACGATCAACATTGGAGCGCTTCTTCATGTGATTTCGGAGCACAAATGGAGTAGTTTCTTTGTGTGCCTAGTTGTTTGTGTTTCTAGTATTATTAAAGCGTGTTTCGCTTTTTTGGTGCCAAGTAGTAATTTGGAGAATGAAAGCAATACCTCATGGCTTAGGGTTAGGGAGATTTTGGTTAGTTGCCACGATTTGGTAAGATCCCTTTTAATTGGCTGGTCAAAAGATTTGGTAAGATACCTTTCAATGGGACTTTTAGTTTCTTTTGTTGCTAAACTTTGACTAATTCGTGGGGAGCCAAACACCTAAGCAAAATTTAGTGATGGCAAATTTAGCAGACATCAGAATTATAATCATTTTTTTAAAGAAAGATTGGATCATATACCCTCCCTTTAGTTAGGAAATTGAGGATTTATCCTCCACATCTTAATGACACGTAGGGTCATCATAAGTCACTGACACGTGTGCCAGAAGGATAAATTCTCAATTTTCATCTAAATGGAGTGTATATGATCAAATTTTTCTTTTTTAAACCATTCGAGAGGTAGTTGGACAAGAACCAATCTTGCATCGACCTACTTAGAACGCGGGAATTTCACTGCGTACGGTTTAATTTCCTGCATTTTAATGCGTAAGAACAGAGAACTCCCACATCGTGCCTCTCCTTCCCTATTTCTCATCATCATTGTGGACGTCGTCATCGCCATCGTTTCCTCGTGGTTCTCCTAATCCCTCACGTAGCCCACGCCGCCGCAGGTGGGCCGCACGGGCGGAGGCGGAGGCGGAGACGGAGACGGCACTGGGCACAGGCGCCAAGACGATGGGAGGAGCGGTCGGCAAAAAAAGCGCATTCCGATTAACCTAATAAAAATGGGAAGCCTCACCGAACGAAAGCAACTACCGCCCACCCCCCGACGCCTTTTTTCCAAGCCTCTCCTTTCGTTTCCCTCCCCTGATCCCCCGCGCCCCGCCGAGATGGCCGCTCTCCGCCTCCCTACCCCGCCGGCGGCGAGGTGGGCCCCGCCGCCATCCTCCGCGCGGTGGCTCCATTCCCCGCGCCGGGGCCCCCGCCGGCTCGCGGCGCGGCCGGCCAGGGGAGAGGGGGCGGAGGAGGTGGAGGTGGAGGCGCCGGTGAGGACGCTCCTGATCGACAACTACGACAGCTACACCTACAACATCTTCCAGGAGCTCTCCATCGTCAACGGCGGTGAGCCACCCTTCCTCTCTCAAGGAACGCAACTAAAATTGCCATCTTTGCGTTAATCTGGCTGTGCGAGATGACAGTTATGCCCTTTTCGGCTGTTCTATGGATTGGATCACATCTCTGCACTGATTGGTGAACATTTCAACGGCCATTTGTATTTCCAGTGCCGCCTGTGGTTGTTCGCAACGACGAGTGGACGTGGAGGGACGTGTACAACCGGGTGTACAAGGAGAGGGCATTCGACAACATCGTCATCTCGCCTGGCCCTGGATCTCCGGCCTGTCCCAGCGACATAGGTGAGCGCACATCAATATTAATTCAGTTGGATCCTTTGAAAGAAAGAAGGGCCAGTCTTCCAAAAAAAGAAAGAAAAGAAAAGAAGGTCTTTGTTCATTTTACTTATCTGAAGTATATTGTTTTGCAGGTATATGTCTGCGGATACTTTGCGAGTGTGGAGATATACCCATCCTGGGTGTGTGCCTTGGCCACCAGGTGGTTTCCTTTTTAATGTTTCTCCTTGTGAACTTGTTTTTGGATCAGTCTTATGAAAAAGGGAAAGTCATGGACCATGTGGTGGTAACTTGGCCTGAAATGGCCCTCGTGTTTGACCATTGCAGGCCCTGGGATTTGTCCATGGTGCTAAGATTGTCCACGCTCCTGAAGCTATACATGGGCGACTTAGGTAAGGCCTTGAACACTATTACACGCTAATGTATACTTTCAGCTTTCTGTGCACATGTACGAGCCTTTTTCTTTAGCAAGATCTGCTAATCTGTAGCTATTGTTAAAGTTAACACATGGCCTGACACTTGTCTTTGTTATATCAGTGAAATTGAACATAATGGATGCTACCTTTTTGATCATATCCCATCAGGTATAAACTCTGGATTCAAGGTTAGTGTACCATTCATATTACTGGTCCCATATCATTTGGGTTTCAGCCTCCACTTTCTATATGCAATGCAAAGAGCCTTGCACTTACTGGTGCTATTTTTCAGGTAGTGCGCTATCATTCACTTGTAATACAAGCAGGCTCTTTATCCGATGATCTTATATCAATAGCATGGACTGCATCTCCAAAAATGCTGTCCTTTCTTGAAAGTGATCAGCCTGATATAACTAGTAGCACCTTCTGGGGATCATTGGATAACTTCCTCGGAGCAGACCCTTCGGGGTGCCCTAGCAACGGTGGAAAAGTACCCAACATAAACAATGGTAGTGAGATGGATGGATACAGGGTTGTCATGGGCCTCAGGCACTCTAGCAGGCTTCATTATGGAGTGCAGGTATCCTGGTTACTTCTGTGTGATGTTTTCTCTTAAATTTTGTTACTGTTCTTATACGTTGTTTCCTTATTCAGTTTCATCCAGAGAGTGTTGCTACACATTATGGAAGACAGATTTTTCGAAACTTTAAGAGGATAACAACTGAATTTGGATTGCGGTCATCGTTGCTTCAGGAAAGAAAGGTTCAAAGTATTGGTAAACTGGAAAAAAAAAATTTCAAGTACTATATATGACAAGTATTTCATGTATATCTCCTTCATACCCCATCATAGTTGACTCTCTTATTGTCCTGCAGGTCAGTTATGCAGATCAATGCAATTCTGTCCCAAAGGACTTGTTACACACTGAAGGACTAGAACTTTGGGATTCTGTTGGGGCTTGCATGCTTGCAAAGAGCCGTGGGAACAAATGCTTACGGTTGCGATGGAAGAAGATTGATAACTTCCTCAGTCGCACATGTGGCTCTGAAGACATTTTTTCAGTGCTTTTTGGTCATCAAAACGCTGAAGACACGTTTTGGCTGGACAGCTCATCAGTCGATCAGGTGCTGAATCAGCATACTGTTGTTTGATCATCCAGTAACATCTGATGTTAAGTGAAGCTTGCTTTGGATACGATTTGATGCTATTAGCAAATCATTGGATGTTGATTGACATGTGGACTTTTACTTCATAAACAACAAACAACCCTGATTCCATTTACTTTTTTTCTTCCTTAAACAACAAACAACCCTGATTCTATTTACTTTTTTCTTCCTTCTAACCTGTTAAAAATGCTTCATTCTAGCATATGAAGTGAGCAGAATATAGATAAGACAGAAAAATATGCGGACAATCTATTTGTCTTCATCTACACGAGGGTCTGTTCTTTTTGGCTGCGGCTTATAGCTTTTGGCTGAAATTTTTGAATTTTGGCTGTTTACGGTACAGATTACGGAGAGATCGATACTCACTTGCGATTTTGGCTGGTACAGATGTTGACCTTTTAACGTGTACTACGTTTAACTTGTAGACCCTGTCTTAAGAAAATACTCCGTTTAAAAGTTAGGTACTGTAGCGGCTACCAAAAGCCGCCCGGCTTGTGCCCTGCCGAACAGGGCCTGAATTAAGTTGGAATCAGTGTCTAGTTGAGTGAGAAGATTTGAAATGTGTTAAAACTTATCTGGGATACAGCTTCCATTATCTTCCCTGATAAGATGATGCATTCATGGAAATGTGTAAAAACTTATCTGGGATACAGCTTCCATTATCTTCCCTGATGAAGATGATGCATTCAGTTTGATGAGTTAAATGACCCTTCTCTTCTTTGTTGTGAACTACTGCTTGCAGAATAGGGCACGTTTTTCATTCATGGGTGGTAAGGGTGGGCCTCTATGGAAGCAAATGACATTTCACCTCTCCAATCAAAGGTAGGAAGGTACTTTCCCAAAACAGAAGAAACAGCTTTTAGTGCATTTTTAGGTGACATTAATCTTCATGTTATGCTGGATTTCTCAAATTCTCTTACAGCGCCAATTGTGGAGGAACCATTATTATCCGAGATGCTCATGGATCTGTTGTCAAAAACTTTCTCAAAGATGGCTTCTTGGAATTCCTTGACCAGGTATAAATTGAAAAGGTATATTTGATGAGCATGCTAAAAATTGAACCTCACATTAAGTTTGTGTGATGGTAACGTTGCATTCTGCCACTATATCCAAGTTATGTAGCAGAATTATTTTGCTCAAAAGAATAGGCATATATGTTTGTTGAGAAGTTAGCAGGAACCCAGCTGTTGTGTTAAAAAGAAAGCGGGGTATGCGATATTTAATATAAATCACTTACTGCTATATGGACATTATAAGCCCAAACAGCACAGAGGAATGAATTAAGCGCATTATTAAGCTCTGTACACATTGGCCAGCAAATCGAGGTGTTTGATTGGTATTGGAGATGCCAAAACAAAATCTTTCAAGCGTAGGCATCTCAGTATGAAGCGTTGTAGCTTACCAACACAACATTTGTATTATGCACATTATCTAATCAGCTAATCCTTGAGTTTATCAGCAAAACGGGATCTAGCTTGTGTCGTGCATGTTGTCTGAGAGTTTCGATTTCTAACTGTTTCACACTTTGCAGGAGATTCAGTCCATTCAATACAATGAAAAGGATTATGAAGGGCTACCATTTGACTTCCATGGTGGATTTGTTGGATATCTAGGGTATGTAGATTTGTTGTCATGACTTAAAAAACTTATTTCTATTATTTGAATTTTACACATGTAGTGCAGATTACATACTAGATAATAGATATTGAATTGTTTGTCCTGCCTGTAGTTGGATTACTTTTCTGAGACGTATGTTCATAGTTTCTACTCCACACACAATTTCCTCAATCTTGTATCCCTGATCCCATATTCATCTTATATAAATTTCTTTTAGAGCTTTTGTACTTTAATCAACTACCTTAGTATAATTTATGTTTTTGAAGTTCTCTTAGCTCCCTTTGAACCTCAATAGTAGCTCCCTTTGAACCTCAATAGTTTTCCTCTGGTACCAGGTATGGTCTTAAAGTTGAATGTGATGCATCATCTAACAAGGCTAAATCAAGTACTCCTGATGCATGCTTCTTCTTTGCTGATAACCTTGTGGTGGCCGATCACAGCAATGGTGATGTATATATTCTATCATTACATGATGAATATTCTTCAAGTAGTGGAAATGGAATCTACATAAATTCAGCACATACTTCATGGTTAGTGGAGACAGAGAAGAGGCTTCTCAGGATGGTTTCTATGCCCCCAGGATCACTGATTAATGGGAGGCCATTTATTAGATATCCCAATGTGAATAAGCCAAGTTTTGTTGTAGAAAAATCGAAGGATAAATATATTAGAGACGTTCAGAGTTGCCTGGATTATATCAGAGATGGAGAAAGTTACGAGTTGTGCTTAACTACTCAGATGAGGAGAGGAATAGACTATATAAATGCCCTGCAACTCTACCTTAAATTGAGGAAACAAAATCCAGCCCCTTACGCAGCCTGGCTTAACTTCTCCTCAGAGAACCTGAGTATATGTTGCTCTTCTCCTGAAAGGTTTCTGCGACTAGATCGAAACACAATTCTAGAGGCAAAACCAATCAAAGGTACTATAGCACGTGGCAGAACACCAGAGGAAGATGAATGTCTACGTTTGCAGTTGAAATACAGGCAAGTGTATGATTTATTTTCATTGTTCAGACACCTTGTTTGTAGTATCTTTCTGGAAATGTTGAACTTGGGAAATGTTTTGTTTTCGTTTCTACTGATTTATCTTTGTATGCTATTTGTAAGCATTACAATTAGTTTTTTTAATTAAGTTGCTTCACAATTGATCTTTTCAATTAAGCTGCTTTGTGAATGACTGAACCTTTTGAGTGCTAAGGAAGCAAGTAACTTGTATGGCTTTCCATATTAAGCTTGTTTCAGTAGTCCTGCAGAGAAAAGCCTGCTGATTGTATTCAGGTCTTAACACTATCATAGTTTTATCATCGAAATGATTGTACAATAACGTAACCATTTCCTTTTTTGCTGTAATTATCACAAGATCATCATAGTTCTCTCTCTTCTCTTGTATACTTGGAGGTTTCTCTTTGTCTTAACTAGGTGAACGCTTTGCTTTTCGATGTGTTTCATTCGTGTGTATCTTTCTTGGCTGTTCAGTGTCACTGTTATCTAGATTTGCTAACTGTTATTTCTGCAAATTTATAGATTTGGTTGTCACGGTGCTCATAATGCTGATACTTTTTTTCTTTTTGCATGTGTTCAACAGTGAAAAGGATCAGGCTGAGAACTTGATGATTGTTGACCTCTTAAGAAATGATCTTGGTAAGGTTTGTGAACCTGGGAGCGTGCATGTTCCTCGTCTCATGGATGTTGAATCATATAAAACTGTTCACACCATGGTGAGTACCATTCGCGGAACAAAGAAGTCCAATCTAAGCCCTGTTGATTGTGTGAAAGCTGCCTTTCCAGGAGGTTCAATGACTGGTGCCCCAAAAGTTAGATCAATGGAGATTCTTGATTCACTTGAAAATAGTCCAAGAGGTGTCTATTCAGGATCGATTGGATTCTTTTCGTATAACCGCACATTCGATTTGAATATTGTGATCAGAACGGTTGTCCTGCACGATGGAGAAGCTTCCGTAGGCGCAGGCGGGGCGATCGTAGCATTGTCAGATCCAGAAGCAGAGTACAATGAAATGATGCTTAAAGCAAAAGCACCAACAAAAGTGGTTGAAGACTGCAGTCAAACAATGTACAATCCAGGTCGATCGGATTCAATGCAGACAACCATCAGTTAGAACAGAGGGCGACACGGCCCCTGATTCTTACTGAAGCACGGCCACTATTACAAGCTTCAGCATTCAACGATCATATGTTCAGTTTGACAAACTCTGTCTCTGCTGTTGGTGCGCATGTTAATGGCCTTCGATAGAAGAAGGCCACAAGCCTACCTATTCTACAGAAGCGTGAAAAGGATGATACCTTTCCTGAAAGGAAAGGATAGTGCCTGTGTCAAGTTGGTGGAAGAGCATGTTGGGGTCAGACTCGTGGTGGCATTTACATCGTAGTGTTTACTAGAAATACAAAAAATCATTCATATCAGCTCAATTGGTTACAGTCGACATAAATTTTGTTTTCCTCAGAAATCAACAATGCACACGATTTATTTATCCATTGGTTTTCCTGTTTGGGGAGTGCATTGTGTGATAAATCGATAAAAGAACCGATGGATGCATGAGTTCACATTCTGTGGCAGAATGGAAGAAACGCATGACACGGTTTGGTTGTACTAATTGCCATTCGTTGCAGATTCATGAGCATATATACTCCTGTGTATTTTTTTTTCTAATGGTGTTGTCTATAAATATAAATATAGGACATATTTTATATTCTAGTATAAAATTAATAGGATGTTTCTTTATACCTCTAATAAATATACAATTTTATTTGCTATTCTTTACCTATATGTATTGAATACAATACTTAGTTATAATAATTAAAGGTAATCTAGTTATTTTTATAATCTTTTTGGTTTATATGGAAAAAGGAAATACGCTCGCACAGAGGGAGTATCTGTTAGCGTCGATTGGTGCAATTTGACTCCTGCCATTTCTCAACGAGAGAGAGAGAGAGAGAGAGAGAGAGAGAGAGAGAGAGAGAGAGAGAGAAGAGTATACTGTATTGTTTCTCAAATCTCATGCTAGTATTGAATGTTCTGGTTGCTGATTGGCCTATATGTATTTTGGTTTCTTGTGAACGAAAGCTGTTTCTTGCCTTGATAACAAGATGGCCGTTAGCCTAAAGGCAGAACTCGGTTGGATGAGCAAAGCCCCAAATGGAAATCGGCCAGCAACCAGATAGACAACTGAAGGAAAAGTCGAGAAAAGAACAAGAAAAAAAAATGTAACTTTCGACTGCATCCCAACACCGACGGTCGGCCGGCCCTCTTATCATTTGATTTGGTAAAAGCTTACGTTGTATGGAATCATGGATGCAACAGCCGCGCACGTCGCATTGTTGTTTAGCATCGACACCCCTGTGAAGTTTACCATCCCGATCAGAAGTCAGGAACTCAGGAGTCCGGATCAACTTTCTTAAAGAAAATTAGAGAACATTTATACGAAGCCAAATTTTAAAGGGGGAATTGATTCGTATGTCCATCTTTTTTTTTTCACTTGATGATATGGGACTAAGTTTCCGGTAATTGATTATTGAGAATTGCTAACTAGTATTTAAATGTGTTCTTTGGATTGAGTATTCAAACTTCTCACCGTAGGATTTTGCCTTGATATTTATGCTCCATCTCCCTTTTCAGCTCTGGTGGTGGCTCCAACGAGTTAGGGCTCGGATTGGATACATCAGAGCCTCCTGGATTTAGAGGAAGGCTGGGGCGGCGCCAGCGGTGGGGCTACGAGGCGACAGCGCCGCTACCTTGGCCGCGGGCCAGAAGATGGCAATAGGCCATGGAAGTTGGCCGGTGAGACAAGGATGAGTGGTTAGGTGGTGATGAGAGCTGTCGGAGACGAGGAAGGAGGATGTCGCGAGGGATTTTGCCAAAGAGGAAGAAGAAGATGGGGGTGCGAGGTGGCTTGTTGGAGAGGAGGAAGAATGGTGGCATGGGAGGGAGGGAGGCGGGAGCAGCAACAGCAGAGGCTCACCGGTGGGCAGCGTTAGTGGCAGTGGGGATGACATACAGCCACCGGGTAACGAAGCATCGGTAGAGGCAGAGAGCCCAGATGGGACATATAGCATCGACGGAGAAAAAGCTTCAGCAAGACGCAAAGGCGGTGGAGGGATAGAGACACCAACGAAGATGTGAGGCGTTGGTTGAGCAGAATGCTCCAGTGAGATGCGGAGCATCAGGTACGGAAATCGGCGAGGTCAACGTCAAAGTCGGTGGCGCCACAGCGCGGAGCCGACGAGCAACAGTAGCGGGAGACCGAGAGCAATGCGCCACGGCAGAGTCGAGCTAGGCGGCAGATATTCGGGGATGGCACGACACATGGCCAGCATTAGAGCAAAGAGAGAAGGCGGGAAGCAGAGAAGAGCAATGATGTATAGAGGAGAGGGGCAAGAGGGTAAGGTAAGGAAAGGGGAAGTAAGGAGCCGGGCGGGTCAATATTTGGCCTTCCAGACGAGGTTGGTAGCCCAACGACAGAATAGATGAATTAAAAATGACCACTTATAAATAAAATTCCAAATCCCAAGTTAATACACCTAACAAGGCCAAAAAACCTATAAAAATTATAGTAACCATGATAATAATAATAATAATAATAATAATAATAATAATAATAATAATAATAATAATAATAATAATAATAATAATAATAATAATAATAATAATAATAATAAGGTGACACCGAATAAGCGAGAAATTGAAATACTAATTACCAAGATTTTTTGCTCCATTCCAAATATTCATAAGTGCATTAGATGGCATAGATTCAATGGTTCTAAATCATGCAGGGGAGAATTCGTCCAAGTGGAGGAGACTAGTCAGACCACTACTAAGGCAACCTTTCAATATTCATTTCCAGATAAGATTGTTGTGCATCTCACCTAGTTATTTTTACAAGACTTTATTTGTTTTCTACTAGCTTGCATCAAAATAATATTTTAATAATGAGCATGATTAAGGCTGTGCTCAATATGGCTTATTTTGAGTGGTTTATGGCTGAAAAGCATTGTAGCTGGCTGAAAAACACTGTAGCTGACAGAAGCTTATTTAGCATAATTAAATTTAAAAAAAATTTAAAAATAGAAAAAACATATTAGCCCATCACGTATAATGCAAACAAATACGGGAAAAAAGAACCGGCAAAAAAGCTCAAAAAAGACGAAACTTATGAATAGTGAAAAATAAGCCAGAAGCCAGAAGCTGAAGCCGAAACGAGCGGGGCGGATCAAAATAAACTGGATAGATAGAAAACGCAGTAACCACTGATGGAGCAGTGACCTAGATAAAGAATGTAATAGATAGGGTGGAGGGTGCTTTGGAAGGAAAAAGAAATGAGCAAGGTATAGGACTCTTTACCTAGAGATATCATATAAGGACTAAGAAACTATTATAGATGTGGCCCAACCCCCTGTGACTGTGCCTTATAAATTGACCCAATATATAATAAGCCTACTAATATAAAGGAATGTACTAATATACCCATATTTTTTTTGTAATTATTAAGGGATAGATGAAAATTTTCTATCCTACCTCACTTATGTATATAAGTCCGCATGAGGGGTATGAGGAGGCCAGAGCCATCTATTTTACACACTAGGATCGTCACATGTGTCTAAGATATATTGTGCATCGTTGATCAATATTTATGCACAAAGCATAATTGTAAGAAGCACACTCTTTCTCGCTATAAGAGAAAAAAAAGAAAAAGGCAAAAAAGTTGAAAAAGCCAAAAAAGTGGAAATAAATTAAAATCAAAAAACAACGCATTCAAAATAGATTTTAGCTTAAACTCGGCTTCGGCTTCTGGCTTATTTTTCACTATTCATAAGTTTCGTCTTTTTCTGAACTTTTGGCTTTTTGTTGAGTTTTTTTGCCGGTTCTTTTTTTCCCGTATTTGTTTGTATTATACGTAATGGGCTAACATATATTTTTTATTTTAATTTTTTTAAAATTTAATTATGCTAAATAAGCCTCTGACAGCTATAGTACTTTTTTCAGCCATAAGCCACGAGCTTTTCAGCCGAACCGATCACCACCTAAATAAGCTGTAAGCCAAAAAAAATTAAGGGCCTGTTTGGAACAGAGGAATTTCACAGGAATTTTGCAGGAATTTTACAGGAAACAGTTCAATTCCCGCAGGAATCGGAAAAAATTCCCGCATTCCAAACAGGTCCTAGAAGCTGAATCAGTTTGGGGCGGTGTCACGGCGCCGAGATTGGACAACGCGGAACCCCTTCGTGAATCGTGCCACGTGGGCGGGGGTCTACCGGAACAGTTCCGCGGAGGAGCACGCTGCTGCCCTTCTCCCCGACACTTGTTCCTCGTCAGGGGCAAGCGGCCAAAACTTGGCGCACCTCAAGGTTGAGGAGCTCCATGGAGCACGCAATCTCTGAACCTGGTTTACGAGGTTATCCTCACTGACACCTGGGACCCATGTTACTCGGTTCACAAGGACGTCGCTCGCGCCGAACCGCCGGGGACCCACGGCCGCAGTCAGTCGCCCGGGCACGAGGAGAGCACCACCCCCAAGCTCAGCCCACAACCTTGCATTCACCTGCAGGGGCTTAAGAGGAGGACACGCCCCATGGACCAACACCCACTGACCTGTGGGTCCATGCAGCGCGAGTCCACAAGGCCTGGTTCGCACAGCCAGCCGCTATTTATTCCCCCTGCCCCACGGACGCAGGACGCGTCATCGCCAGAACGCCTCCACACATCTCCGCGTCACACCATGAGTCACTGACATGGGGGACACACGAGCCTCAGCCCACGAGAACCGCGTGCACCAGGTGGCAAAAGCGTAAGGAGAGGAGGGCAAAAAAAAAAAAGATTTGAGATTCCTTGCCTCCCTCCATTAAAGACAAAGGCGACGCCATTAGCCCACACCACCACTGCCTCAGTGCCTCCCCACTCCCACTTCCGCTTCCCAACGCGCAAACCCTAGCCCCCGTGCCCTGCTACTGCTGCTGTTAGTGCTGCTCCTCCTGGCTGGGTATGCCGCCGCCGCTATTCGGCGACTGATCCGTTTCCGCGGGAGCAGCGCGGGCTGATCGAGGCAGAGTGGCGGCTGCGTCGGGGAATGCTTGAGTTCTCAGGTGATCTCTTGGGTGCATTCTTTCTGTTGATTTGTTTGCTTTTCGTCTTGCATTTTCCCTGTGTAAAGTGCGATTTTTACTAAGTTTTTTCTTTGGTGTATGTTTTTTCTTTAATTTCTTTAGGGTGTTAGGCGCACAACTTAGAACTAGCTATAGTAATAGCGCAATGGGCCACATTACCAGGGTATTCATTTGGTTTGTTTGTTCTTGTGTTCCTTTTTTACGCGCTTTGGTTTGAGAAAAAAGGAGGCCTTTTCAGTTGGCCCACGGCTGCTGTACCTTTGATCAAATGATCGCATAGCTTCAGGTTGATGTATAATTTTGTTGGGGTTTGTTTTTTTTATTTTTGGAGCTGTTTTCACTGTTGATTACAGAGGAGTAGATGTTTAATCAATCTGCTATCAAGAGATCTTTATTTATTTGTGATCCCCAAGTGAAGCAATATAATATTTTTAGTTTCATCTAAAGATCAATCCGTTCTCTAGAGAGGATAATGAAACTACTAAAAATGTATATACTGTACATGCAAGGTAGCCGTTTATACTACTAGTATCATTCTGAAGAGCCATTTAATATCACTGTGCAGCCTAATTTAAGAGGTTTCATAAATGCATACTCCATGACATGAGAGACCTATGATGTGGGCAACTCCAGCATCACAGAACAGTGGTGGGCACAGACGGGACCAGTGGCGTGACTGGGGTAGTGTGTGATTTACTATAGCAGTAGTGCAGGCATGTAGTCGTTGTGCTCCTGCCATTCATACCATCCAACTAATGCCGGGCATGAGAGCTGCAACTATTATGCCCATGTTTAGTGCTGTCCCTGATAGTTTCTCTATTTGGAAGGTTCCGTGGCGTCGCTGTTTGGGCATTGGTGAAGATGAAAGGGGTTGAGCTTGCTAGTTTGCTTCTTATCTTTGTGCCGCAACTAGTCCTTGGAACACATGATGTGTACATTGTTACTGTGGAAGGGGATCCTGTTGTGAGCTACAGAGGCGGACTTGAAGGATTCCCTGCAACCGCAGCAGATTTGGATGAAGAGATGGATATCACCAGGTATTGTACTCTTGCTGATGTTTTTTTACCATGTCTCCGAACAATTTTTTGCGTTTCCTGCCACACAGCGATTCGTCAACTCTATCTTGGGAGACTATACACTTTGTAACATAGGGCTGGTTAGTGTTGAATTACAATTTTCAGCTTCCATTGGACTTTGAGCTTGCTATTGAGGAAAATGGCTTCTCAAAAAAGGTGTTAATGGAAATGGTTTCCCTTTTTTGTCCTTTTAGTGTATGCTTTAGATAGCTGTACTGGATTAGGTTTGAGTTTTGTGTTCATTACTCACTAAACTAAGTAACTAACTGGTAATTGTTGCTAGATCTTCCCACATATTAAGAATGTCTAGTTTGGAAGCCTTTAAATAAATACACTCGCCAATTGTTTTTTTAATGCCTTTAGGCTCCTTGGTAGCAAAACTGAAAGTTCCTCATTAGGTTGTGCATTGCAGTCTACTTGTGCTTATGCTGCATACAATATAATGTCATGGTTACCCCAAATTTCTTGATCTGCAGTGAGGCTGTCACATCGTACTCGCTCCACCTCCGAAGGCACCATGACAAGCTTCTAGACTCACTTTTTGTAGCAGGAACTTATGAGAAGCTTTATAGCTACCATCATCTTATTAATGGTTTTGCAGTTCACATGTCATCCTTGCAGGTATGTGGCATCACAATTTTACTGAGAGGCACTTATGCTTTTCTTCTTTGCTGTTTTGGATTATTATCTTGGCTGAACACAGTAATATTTCATTGGGTAAGGCCGAATTCTTAAGGAAAGTTCCAGGAGTTAAGCATGTGGAGAGAGATATGAAGATACAGAAACTGACGACACACACTCCGCAGTTTCTTGGATTGCCAACAGGGGTATGGCCAACAGGAGGTGGATTTGATAGCGCTGGTGAAGATGTTGTGATTGGCTTTGTGGATTCAGGAATTTATCCCCAACATCCAAGCTTCGCTGCCCACAAAACTGATCCTTATGGGCCTGTTCCTCATTATAAAGGGAAATGCGAGATGGATCCAGTAACACGAAGAAGCTTCTGTAATGGGAAGATAGTCGGTGCCCAGCATTTTGCGAAAGCTGCAATTGCTGCTGGTGCGTTTAATCCTGATGTGGACTTTGCATCTCCATTAGATGGTGATGGTCATGGAAGGTCATGCTCCTTACAGATTTCTTAGCTCTTAAATGTTTTGCTCTGGTTTCTCACAAAAAAATGTAGTAAATTTGAATTGTATTCTTGCTTAGAACTTCCAAACCTGTGTGCATCCCGTTGATATCAAATTGCTTGGCTTGTAAAGGAAGCCTTTCTGTTTGAAGCATATTTTTCTTCAAAAATGAGTTATTTTGCTTGTTTTCTTTATTGGGAAGAATGACAAGACTTTTCTGATACATATGTACCTTTTCCCCTCAACAGTCATACAGCTTCAATTGCTGCTGGAAACAACGGGATTCCAGTGCGAATGCATGGCCATGAATTTGGCAAAGCAAGTGGCATGGCTCCGCGTGCTAGGTATGGTTTGAATTTTCCACCATTTTCTGAACTAAGATCACCTTAAACAACGAAGAACAATGCCTAAATCACCTCAAAGTGTGTGAGTTAGTGGGGTTTTACTTCCTCCTATCTTTAGTAGCATACTCCTATTACCCAAAATATGATACTTGTAGTTTTCTTGGGGAAAGGCATAGAAGCACTCATCTGTAATCACTATCCTCGTGGCTTGATACTCGGAGTCGTAGAAAGCCATTTTGCTTTTGTTCCATTACACCAATGTCTTACTTTCTTGGGTTTTATGATTGTCAGGATAGCTGTGTACAAGGTTCTTTACAGGCTTTTTGGTGGTTATGTATCTGATGTTGTGGCAGCCATTGATCAGGTATTATAATTTATAATTTTTATTGGAGTATAATTCCTTTCACCAACTGGCAATTTTCACTGTATTTGATATTGAGTAGATACACTGGGAAGTTGGTGCTTGTTCTGGGGTATGTTGGAAGATATGATTTATAATGTAAAATTGTATAAAATCTAACATTTGTTTGAGTTTGACTGATACATAATGGCATGTCTGTTCAAACAAAATAAATCAGTTGGTACTACTTGGTAGGGAGAGATCATCAAAGCGATGCAAATCTGAAGTTTATAAAACTTCCAAATAGAGCCCCGAGCTTTCTGTAAATATGATGTAGCAAACCGTCTAGTGATGATCTCCTGTTATCTACACCTGCAGGTTATACTAGATACTTAGCTTCGTGATGTATTTCTGTGATCTTCTAATCATGATAGCAGGAATGAGCTCAAACCTCTTATTGTGAGATTTAAATTATTGTCTAAACATGATAACTCGTAATATGATTTGCATAGCTTGTGGATTAACTGAGTTTTTCTGGAAACTGACCAATAGATCAAGTCAACAACTGCCTCGAACTTAGGGAGGTGTTGCTGTAATGCTGTCTAGCTCGCCATATCTCACCTTGAGAATGCCATGGCGCCTCTTAGGCACCGTGGTTGCCAAGCCATGACAACCATGCTGATAATGGTTACTTGAATACTTATTTCAGGAACCTACTATCTTGCTATTGTTTTCTTCAAGCTGTATTATACAATGAATAAAAAAACACCTGCCAGATAACTTCAATATGCGTTACTATTGTAAGCCTCCAATATGTAGGAGCTAGCTAATGCATGGATGTCTATCTGCAGGCTGTTCATGATGGTGTTGACATTCTCAACCTTTCTGTTGGGCCAAATAGCCCACCAACAGCTACACGCACTACATTTTTGAATCCATTCGATGCAGCACTTCTTTCTGCTGTGAAAGCTGGTGTGTTTGTTGCCCAAGCTGCAGGAAATGGAGGACCATTTCCAAAAACACTGGTGTCATTCAGCCCATGGATAACCACTGTTGCTGCTGGAGTTGATGACCGCAGATACAAGAATCATTTGACTCTAGGAAATGGAAAACTTCTTTCTGGACTTGGAGTATCACGTAAGTTCTTTTGGTGCATATCCTTTAGCACAAAATATGTTGACAATGACATATTGTCAGTACAACATGTGTGCACTATGTCCAATCATGGGCTACTGAATTATACGAATGAAATAGAGTGAGCTATTCTAAGAGACCTACTACCAGTTTTTCACCCCCAGTAGGTCACCAAATGTTGTTGGTGAGTAGGGCATAGTAAAGGGAGGTAGAAATGACAAGATGGTATTTGTTGAACGCGAAAATTTAGTTATATAGAGTGTAGGTAGGCTTTATATTGCATCCTTGTTTTTTATTCATCTCATTGTGAAAATGCTTTGCTTGGAAGAGATATTCTGAGTTCGTTTCTTTGTAGTTCCACAGAGGCTCTTGATTGTAGACTTGTAGTCCTTTTATGTTTGCTTGCTATTGATGTCAACAAATGTTATTTCATAGTACTGTGAAGGCGAGATGAGATGTTTGGTGGTCCTGGTATTCTGACAATTAGTTACAAGTTTCTAATTCTGTTTAGTTTACAATTTTCTCATCTGACTACAGCTGCAACACATGGGAATAAGTCATTCAGCCTGATATCTGCTGCTGATGCTCTGCTGGGTTCATCTGCAACCAAGTACAGTGCATTAGATTGTCAAAGGCCAGAACTCTTGAATAAGAGGAAAGTTCAGGGCAAAATTCTTTTATGCGGCTATTCTTTTAATTATATTTCTGGGACAGCTTCAATCAAGAAAGTGTCTCAGACAGCCAGGAGTCTCGGTGCTGCTGGCTTTGTTGTTGCTGTGGAGAATAGTTACCCAGGAACAAAATTTGATCCTGTACCTGTCAATATTCCTGGGATTCTCATCACAGATGTCAGCAAAACAAAGGTATTGTATCCCCATTGGGGCCTTAGTGTGAAGATATGTATGAATGTCATCCATAGATAAAACACCATTTGTAAAAGGATGGAAACAAGAAGATGCAACCTGTAATATAAACATGGAATAGATCAACCTATGAATGCACTGAAGATTGCATGTCATAGTTCTTGTTGAAGCTTGCTAGACCCATAAATCTTGTTTTGGTGCCTCTGTCTAGCCAACTTGCAGATACTTCCAGATCAGTGACATGAATTGTATATAGCTGCCGCTATTGTAGCCTTGTAGGACGGCACAACAAAGGCTGATGACTTTTTTTTTTGGCTCTGTAGGATCTTATAGAGTACTACAACTCTTCTACAATAAGAGATTGGGCTGGAAGGGCTACAGTATTCCAAGCAATGGCAGGTATTGCAGATGGTTTGGCACCAACACTATACAATTCAGCTCCGCAGGTTGCATTGTTCTCTTCTCGAGGACCTGATGTAAAAGATTTTAGCTTTGAAGATGCTGATGTTCTTAAACCTGATATACTCGCTCCTGGCAATCTTATATGGGCCGCATGGGCGCCTAATGGAACAGATGAAGCAAACTATGCCGGTAAGCTTTGACTGTGGGCTTTTCCCCTTAATGAAGCACACGTGCTTCTTTTCAGCATGTTATGGTCACACTATTGCATCATTCTTGGGCATGCATCTTTAATTTAGTTTAAACAAGAATGCTAGATTACTTCCAGTTATGACCACATAGCTGAATGCAGCCAGACCAGATTTTGTTGAATTTGCCATTATATACCAATTGTTATCCAACAACATTCATCATTTCAAATATTGTTTCTCAAGAGTTGGTGCCCTTGTTTGCGCTGACTTGAGGGATTTCCATTTATTTCTACCTTGTTTCTCCTGTGGTGGTGGTGAAAGATGTTAGTCATTCTGTGTGAGCTAACTTACATTTTATCTTGTGCCAATATTTTTCTAGGAGAAGGATTTGCAATGATGTCCGGAACTAGCATGGCTGCACCACACATTGCTGGCATTGCAGCACTAATAAAACAGAAGAATCCCAAGTGGAGCCCGTCAGCAATAAAGTCTGCCTTGATGACTACTGCCAATACACTGGACAAAGGGAGCCATCCTCTTAGAGCGCAGCAATACTCTGCATCAGAAATAATGACACTTACACGGGCCACACCATTTGATTATGGTAGTGGTGCGGTTAACCCAAAAGGTGCCCTGGATCCTGGCCTTGTTCTAGATGCAAGTAAGTTCAACATTTTTAGGTGCAAGTTTTTTGTGAATGGCTCTTTTGCCTTATTCAGTTGCAAGTATTTTGTTAATTAGGCATTTCCTAGTATTCAGGTAGCGATGTCGTTTTCCTTTGGTCTAATTTTGCTTTACTTGTGTTGGCAGATCATCAAGATTACATCACATTTCTGTGCTCGATCCCCGATGTCAATCATAGTGAAGTATCAAGCATAACCGGTTCAGCTTGCAACTCCAGCTCCAAGGAGCAGCGCCCCTACGATCTCAACATCCCCTCAATCACCATCTCTCAGCTTAAAGGCACTCAGACGGTGAAGCGGACGGTCACGAACGTGGCCGCCGAGACTGAAACCTACACCATCATGACAAGAATGCCGCCAGAGATTGCGCTGGAGGTTTCGCCTCCGGCGGTGACAGTGCTCGCCGGAGCATCGAGGGAGATAACGGCGACCCTCACAGCAAGGTCCGTAACCGGTACCTACAGTTTTGGCGAGATCGTGATGAAAGGCGACCGAGGTCACCTTGTCAGGATCCCTGTCGTGGCCATGGGACTCAAATAGATAGGCAAGTGCTACCGTGCTAGAGAGTAGAAAGTGAGGTATGCCTCTGAAGCCTTGAGCCGAGGGATGTTGTAATTTTTTTGTAGCTTAGTAGAAAATAAATAGTTAGCACAATGTTGTAGTAGTATTCCTATGTTGTGCTTGTGCTCCAGGTTGTAAAATATTTGTGGGTATCTTAAGCCTTCGCGTCATGACCTGGAGAGCTCCATGTATGTTGTATCCAACCTTGTTCCAATGCATAATCTTAAGGTTTTGTCTCATGAGATTATCAAGTGCTCGCAGATAAAAAGGATGGCCTAGATCAAAGTTCTACAATATCTGCCATGTCATCTTTGCTACAGCATCTGATCTCAGTCTTTGTTTTTGATCCGATGGCTCTGTGACTTTGCTTCACAAAGTCGAAACATCCGGTTCCGCCAACGGGACGGAGAAGGGATAGAGAAAGGTATGGACAGTTTTGGGTGGAGGATGAAGAGAGGCTGGAAAGATGAGGGGATGTAGAAGAAAGGGTGGTTTTATTGACATATGGGTCCTACTGAATTAAGCAATTTTTGTTGAGTCTGCAACGTGTCATCCACTACTAAAGATTCTTTTTGAATTTTACTCAAATATATATATATATATATATATATATATATATATACTGTTTGTAGTAATTTTTTAATATAGAAAATGAGCTCCAAAAATTATGGAAATTTTGTTCAATGATACTTTCATGGTGGACCTGATCGTGTAATTTTTCCAAAATTTTATATTTTGTAAAATTATCTCAAAAATTAAGAATTTAGGTCTCAAAAATTAGGATTTTAGGTAGAAGCCACGCATCAATCGGTTCTGCCAGTCAGGTTCTCCGAAGTAACAAAAAATCACCATCACCTGCCATTTGACACAACCAGGCCCTCCCTCCCTTCGGTCCTTCAGACCGGCTCACCCTTGGGAGAAATTTTGTTATACAACGGGGGCACAAATCAATCTGTATCACGAGCCATTCCAGCGACGACAAGTGGCATGAAGTACTGTAGCAACCAATAAAAAATTATTTCGTTTACTGTTTTGTACTGTAGCTGGTACGAGAAAAAGTTTTTTATTTGTTTGCTACAGTACAAAACAGTAATTTTTTTATTGATTGCTACAGTACTTCATGCCACTTGTCGCGCTGGAATGGTTCGTGACATATACTGATCTGTGTCACGGTTGTATAACAAAATTTCTCCACCCTTGAACGGCTACTTTTCCACCAAAAAACACGTCACCTCCTCCCATCACCTCCATCAGTCCCCCATCTAACCATGCTCTACAGAGCATCAGTGAGAGACTTCATCTTCTGGATCATATCTCGTTGATTAGTGCAAGCTATATAGCCAAGTATAGTAATACATTAGGAGGTTAGTTTAGGAAACATATGTACATAATCAATCTAATTAATGCTATTTCTATCTTTGGTTAGCATGATAAGAGGTTTCTACGCACTACTGGTGGAGATCCCACGCAATACGCAGGTTGTTGGAAATGTGTAGTCTAACAGATATGACCATAGAAGTAGATCGTTGATGCTTTTTCTATTTTCCCTATCTTGGATCTATCACGTCTGTCTTTTGCATGTTCAGGACCTGTACATATATACATATACTTTGTTGGGTTTGGTCGTTTTTTAACCAACAATATGTGATGGGTTATGCTTTCACCCTGAACTCCATTTTTTCGTGATAAGATCCTTGGTATGGGTAAAAAATTTGTTGTTTTTTTTATCACATGAACTTTGGATACTAAAAGTCATCAGAAAGTATTGTTTATTAAAACTGTTGCATGAATCAGATCAGTTATTCACCCTTTTACATGCAAGAGCTTGCTGGCATATTACAATATGTGGTGCGCATCATTTCGATGGCTTTGAGATATTTTCGCAACAACACATGGAGCTATCGCCGCAGAAGCTTTCTTTAGCGTTGTAACCATGCTTTCCACACCAACGTTGGCATGAATCATCCGAGCAATTTGGAGATTGGAAACAATGTGCATTTATAGTTTCTTTAACACCTACGAACAATGAAGCACAATAGATCACATAAATTAGTTTACACACAAATCATTTGGTATGTATGCATGTGTGGTTCACTTGAACCATTGCAAAAGTGTATATAGAGAGAACAATTTTTTGAATGAATCTCGATAAAGAAAGGAATGTACCAATGTGCCTCCCTGCCGCATCACAGGACAAGAAAATTGTAGACATAACTACAAGTGCTGCCAAACACAGAACTCTTGTGTTGTTCTTGACAAGCGCCATGACGAGAAGCTAGCTAGTCTGTTTTTCTACAATTGTTCTTATGGTCAGTTTGTCACTGTAACAACTTTTCCTTCTACGGTGTTTATATAGAGGCACGAGCAAATCATCAAGGATAAATTCTTCCATTTTTATTCCCTCCAGCATTAATGTTTTCTTCTTTTTCGTATGTACAATAGATAGAATGAATTAATACTCTTGAAGTGTAGGTGTCTGTTTGCATGGCAATGAGTATTATGGGGGTGCCATTTGGGGTTTAGGTTGTAGCTTGCATGCAATAGGGAGCTTACAAGCAAGACACCTGTATACTAGGTGTCATTTTGTCCTTCCTTGCATGATTTGTGGGGTTGCCAAGGTTGTCACCATTGCTATCCTAGATAGGATCGATTTTTTTATTGTATGCTTAACTAAGTGTTTCTATTTTAAGGGTAGAAAAGGCATCAGTTTATCCTGGCTAACCAATTAAGGGCACATCTAATTGCTTACACCTATGGGCCTACATTATCCTGGGCCTCCCTACCAGGCCTTTCTCCATCCTGAGCTACAGAACAAGACCTGATCCACTTTGGGATCCAGGAAACCATGCGATCCAACTTGGACGGTCAAGATCGATTCGGGAAGGGATGGGTGGGCAACTCCATGAAAGAAACCTGCATCGTATACCAAAGCTTCCAAATGCCACGGCCGTGCCACAATGACCCATCATGAGCACCACCGCCATTGCCTTGCACACCGGCACGGCCATCCTTGGTGCACTCTCCACCGTTACATCATCCGCCGGCCAACTCCACGTGCATGCCCTAATGCTAGGCCTCCTTCCCTCTTGCCTCCACCTCTACTCTGCCTTCCTCAAGTCCTACACCACCTCCGGCTACCTGTCCGCTATGAGCCTGCTGTTCGATGAAATTCTCCAGCTAGATGACCATCTGTGGAACACCCTCGTGTCCACCTGCACGAGATACAATCACCCCCATCACGCTTTCCTCGCTATGTCCGCCATGGTGCGCTCGAGGTCCCGGCTGAACAACGTCTCAGTTACAAGCTAGCCTCTTGTCTGCCATAGTGCGCGTGACTGAGGAGTTTTGTTCACGGGTATGCCGTGAGGAATCTCCCTACTCTTGATTTGCGCATGCTCAATGCGTTGCTTAGTGTGTACGGGAGAAGCGGGCCACTGGCGAATGCAAGGATGGTGTTCACTGGCATGGGGGGTATGAAGAATGCAGTTTCTTGGACTTGCATGATCAATGCTTACTGCAAAATGGTCGCCCGGCTGAGGCATTGCAAGTGTTGGTGGAGATGAGGCTTGCTGGCCCAGGGTAAAGGTCGATAAGGTCACCCTGCTAAAGCTTGCAGTCATCTTGGCGTGCACAAAGTTGGACGGCACATCAGATTTGGGGGAGCGGGTGGAGGAGTACACACGTATGGATGGGTTCTGGGAGAACACCTGTGTCAGCAATGCGCTCATACATGTGCATAGGTGCTCACCCGTGCATGGCCATGGGGTGGCGGCCCTTGTCCCGTTTATGCAGATGGTCAGGCAAGAATTTTGCCTTGATGAGGTTATCTTCTTGAGTGATCTGTGGTCACTCTAGGCTAGTGAACGAAGTACACTGGTTGTTCAAGTCCATGGTCAAAGAGTATCACATAAAACCATGGATGGAGCACTATGGAAGCATGGTGGACATGTTGTGCAAAGTTGGGCTGTTCGACGAGGCATTTGAGTTCGTTCTAGCCATTGTTGGGATATGGGGTAGGCTACATTAGTGTAAATTAAAATTTATACCGTTAAACTAGGAAACCATGCGAGTAAGAGATTGTGAATTATTGCCACTAGATGCACGGTCCAGCGAAAGAAAAATTGAATCAGCTCGATTCAATATAGTGTGCGTCGATGTAGTGGAAGTAGTCGATCGTCGAATGTCTTTGGAAGGTGATCCTCGGAAGTCAGTCGTCCTCTAGCGGTTGTCGATCTCTATAATCTATTTATCTTCTCCTTGGATCGTCTCGATCATCACCACAATTGCAATAGTGCTTCTATCGAAGTCTATATGTCTAGAGATGGAATATCGTGCGCCAGTATGCTAGCACTAGCATGCACAACAGGACCTTCGGAAGGAGGCAGCTAGGATTTTTGTGGGTGGTGTAATGTCTCTCTCTTTTTTCATAACCCAGTGCGCCCCTTTATATAGAGCTTCCGACCAAACCCTTATCCAATACGAGTAGAGATCGTATCCCACTCGGAGTCTATCATTCGAACTCTTATTATTCCAACTGTTAAATGTGTGACATTGTATGTTCATGTATACTTCGTTGTAACCCAAAAAAACCTTTTCAAACACTGGTCGGTAACAGTCCCTATCAGGACATATCGACCCCTAAATATGCATAAAGATCAAACTAGACGAATCTTATACAATATAATCAGCAATCATGTCTTAGTCACTCACGATCAATTCATAACTCCTTATGACCAGTTCAAATCTAGTTACAAACAGTCCATATCTCCACATGACTAGTTCGTATACCAGTTTGTGATATGCCCGATTAGCTCATGACCAGTCAATATACCCATACGACCAGTTTGCATTTGTTCAGAAAAAAATTTGTATTATCAAATTGCTTTATTATCCTCCTTTTGTCTTCTCTCGTGTAGTCTTAAATACTAATGAGGAAACGTCAATTATTCATCAGGGAAGACGCCTTATGGAATCAACTTGTCCGGTCGGGGTAACAGTTATTGTCAGAGAGAGGACATCTGATCATTGGTTGTTGTCAGCAGGGATACAAAACCCAGAACCGGGTGCATTCCCGACCGGCGGCCGGTAACGGTTACCGGCCGGTTAACGAAAATCCTAGGAAAAAACCGGTTGAATTTCATGAATAAAAATTTGAATTTGGGCAATTTCAAAACCGGTAACTGTTCCAGTTACTGAAAAAATCGCTTAAAACCGAAAACCCCGCTAACTTTGGTTGAATATACATAACCAGCTATTAGGTACAAAAATGGTGGTCCTTTCGTACATCTGTGTACATGATATTGCTCGAGCAATCTGAATCTAACTATGCAGCAAAGACATGACGGAAAAAGGAATACTTCCGAGATATTCATGTTGATTTCGATGTCAAAATTAATCTTATGTTTTATCATGTCATCTAACAGGTAACGATTGCACAATGTATTAGGAAATGTTTAATTATACACAACAGGAATTGTATGATTACTTACTGGAGTAGCACTTTTTCGTTGTTGTTGTTTGGTGCTGAAAACTATGCCACATGGCCTGCAAAAACATTTTCTAGACGGTTGCTAAAAATGTGAAGTTCTCATTGCTTAAACTTTTTATTATTGATCTTGAATTGACCTAGGTGTGACCGATAAGGACTAGAAGAAGATGCTATCTATGATTAATGACTGGACTGCAGGGGCTTTGGTCGACTTGAAGCATTAGGACACTATATATATGTTTACCATAGAGAGCTATTGCCAAGGTAAGTCAAGAGGGAAAATATTTAGGTATGGATAGATTGAAACCACTGGAATTCTTTTCCCTATTCCTGTTGGGTTACGTTCTGAGATTGTTTCGTCTTGCTCAGTAAAACGTTGAAATGATATGGCTTGCTATGGTTGGCTTAGATTTTGTGTGCCTCAATTTTGTCCATAGGTGAGAGGTTACAATGCTAGCTGTGACTAAGCAAGATTCCCCCATTTAGTGTTTTACGAATTCATTGAGAGGTTTAAATGACATGAATTTATATGGTTGCCTTAGATTTTTTGCGTGCCTCAATTCTATCCATCAGTGAGAGGCTAGATTACCAGCTATGACTAAACATGAGTCCCCAATTTGCTGCTCAGTGAGTTCATCGAGAGGTTCAAATGACATGAATTGCATTGACGGCTTTAGCGCGTTTCATGCTTGTATTAGTTATGTGTAAGATCTAAAGAATTAGAATATAGCAGCAAAAGCTTTTTACATCAAGCAGAAATTCTTAAACAGTTGATGCGTGTTTATCTTAGTTTTCAATCATATACCCGTGTTTAGGGTCGCACTACCTGCACATCTTGATTTAAAAGGTTCAGCAACTACATCCGCTGCATATTTCTGTTTCTTCATAAAATGCAGCAACACACGGAAGGTACTTCCGACCTCATTTATATTCAGGATGCAGATTTGACATCCTTTGTGCCTCTTGCATGTCCATATGTTTCTCCATTCGGTTTCATACAGAATTTTTTAATTGGATTCATCATAGAGCATAGTCCTGTTCTCTTGCAGTTAGCCACGACAAAATAATGTTAACAGTTTAGCAGATCATTTACCTTCTATATTGTAGGGCTATAGTAATCCTTTTTTGCTATATAGAAAAAGCTTTCTAATTAGTGATGATATGTTGGAGGATTAAAATTGAACACCGTTAAGAGTAGATTGGCGTGTATTTCTGCCTTCCACTTTAATTAGGTGATAATGCTTTTGTTGGTAGAACATGGCATGTTTAAATTTGGATTGCCTACGCTATTAATTTTGCCCGAAATATATATTGTTACCATGTCATTATAAAATTTTAATTTGGAACATTGCTGGTCTCCACACCGCGGTTCCCTTCATGCTCGCGGCAACTATGTTTCTAACTGCCGCTGCTCAGTTTCCAGTTGATACATATTTGTATTGTATGGTGTTATGTATAATACAGATGTGAATGCCTGAATATTGAATTATACTGGATTTCAGTGATATGCATATTTATGTTGTATGGTGATGTGTAATGCAGATTTAAATGCCTCAATATTGAACTGCTCAGAATAACAACAGTTTTAGGAGAAAGGAAGTTGGTGACCAAAGTTTGAGGTGGATGAATTTTAATGTGGATATTGTGATCGGTTATAGTTCCTCTGTAACCTTCCTCCTTTGTTTTTGCAAATCTGGACATTTCTGTTTCTTTAGTATCTCTGCAATGCATTTATGATGGCAATAGGAGATGTACATATTCCTTTTGTATTAGCCAAATACATGAAACGATATCAACTAAAACAGGTTGGTTTTACTCATATTTTGATCTAGAAACGTGCACATACTTTTACATATTTTCAGTCTATTGCTAACGCATGTTTTGTTGAAGTGTTGTGGCATCAGTTATAATCAATAGGATTCTGAAACTTTTTCAGATGAAGTTGTTTATAATTAGTAGGATTATGCTTCTAATTCAGCTGCTGAGCACAATTAACCAGTTAGATCACAAGTAGAGGAGGTTGTGTGTGTGTGAAATTGTTCAGAGGCAGTGATAAGATGTTGCGAGAGGCTTTGTTACCTGATAGTAAAGATATGTTACGTTTGATGTGCTGGCTTAGTGATTTGCTATCTGAATGCCTTCAAAATCACATAGATATCCCTTTTTCTATGAGAAATACAACAAAAAAATATAGCAATAATTATTCACTATCTACACGAACGTAGCATAGGGCACCTACATGTCTATGCGATATACTATATGTGTGCATTTTCTCATCCATGATATCTCATGCAGGATATCACCCTGACATCCTCGGCACAGGTTTAATCGCAGAATACTTTCGAGACGCGCGCACAGCACGAAAGCATCAACAAAAAAGAACCAAGACACAAACATAATACAAACAGGAAGGCCCATCCCGTACCAATGTGATCGCTATACGCTCAGTGCACATACCAGAACCTAAAAAACTGTTCTATACGTGGACGGATTGTACACGTACGCAGGTTTCCAATACCGAACACTGAATTATTAGCGGATTTGGCACTAGTGGCCACGGTATTTATAAAAGTAGCAATATACACATTGTATTTACAGAAATATCACTTTTGCTGTCCGGTGAACGAGCGACAGCGTCGACAAGGCGACGCGGGGGGGGGGGGGGGGGGGGGGGGGGGGGGGGGGCACCGGTGGCAAGCCCCTGCCGGCAGACAATAGATAGCCTGTCGTCCGGTGAGGAGACGACAGGAGATTAAGCATACTGATTAGTCAGCTTAATTATCTATCCTATTTTTTATTTAGTATTTGTTTAAATTTCTAAGTATACAAATGAGCTCACAAAATTATGAAATTTTTTTATAGCCTCCCAAAATAATGTACTTAATAGTGTAATTTTTGAGTAATTTTATCAATTGTGAATGTTGCTCAAAAATTCAAAAAAAATTAATAATTGTATGAGCTTTTAAATATAGCAAATGAGCTCCAATAATTACAAAATTTCATGTGAAACCTCCCAACATAGTTATAGTTATTGTGTAATTTTTGTAAATTTTATATGCTCCGAATTTGCCACGCTTATTCGAGTTAATTTACCGATAAATTCACGATTAAATTAACCCGCTAAACGTGGCAAATTAGGACCACATAAAATTCGCAAAAAAGTTATGCAATAACTATGAATCTGTTAGAAGGCTTTACGTAAAATTTTGTAATTTTTGAAACTCATTTGCTATATGCAAAACTCATAAATATATAAAAATTTTATGAATTTTTGAGCAAAATGCACAATAGATAAAATTACTCAAAAATTATACTATCAGGTACGATATGTTGGGAGGCTATACATAAACTTTTGTAATTTTTTGAGATTATTTTTTATACTTAAAATTTAAAATAATTACTAAGTAAAAAATTAGAGCAGGTAATCAGTCGGCTTAATTACCTGCTGCCCGGTGAGAAGACGACAGGTGATTAAGCAGGATGATTAGCCGGCTTAATTATCTACCTTATTTTTTATGTTTAGTGTTTGTTTGAATTTTTAAATATATCAAATGAGCTAAAAAAATATAAAAATTTATATACAGCGTTCTGACATAACATACTTGGCAATGTAATTTTTGGGTAATCTTATCCATTGTGAATACAGCTCAAAAATTCATATATTTTGATATTTTATAAGTTTTCACATGTACAAACAAGCTCTAAAAATTATGAAATTTTATGTGAACTCTCCGACATAGTTATAGATATTGTGGATTTTTTTAGAATTTTATACGATCTGAATTTGTCATGTTTATTCAAGTTAATTTGCCCATAAATTCATGATTAAATTAACTCAAATAAACGTGGTAAATTTGGACTATATAAAATTCTTAAAAAATTACACAATAGTTACAACTATGTTAGGAGACTTCACATACAATTTTATAATTTTTAGAGCTTATTTGCTATATGTAAAAACTTATACAAATATCAAATTTTGTGAATTGTTGAGCAATATTCACAATTGATAAAATTACCCAAAATTACACTATTAAGTACATTGTGTCACAAGGCTATACATCAATTTTTGTAAATTTTTGAGCTCGTTTGATATATTTAAAAATTGAAATAAATAGTAAATAAAAAATTAGGACAGATAATTAAGAACCTACCATCTCCTCATTGGGCAGCAAGCGCCTGCCGTACGTGTCGCCTCACCAGCGCTGCCGCCCACCCATCAGACAGCAAAAATAATATTTTTACAAATACGATACGCATATTGCTAGTTTTATAAATACCGTCACCAACAGCTTAAAAAAAGAGCCGAGCGCTGCTCAGCACAACACAGTGTAGCACGTGGCCCACTCTAGTTGAATTCAATGGCGAAGGAAATGCAGAAAGCTTGCCGCCTCCTACACATACATGTAACTTTTCCAACTCCATTACTTTGACTGAGATATGCTTGAATTATAATAAATAATTTTATTACTTTACTAGCATGCGCAGTTGTTTATAGTTTATACTATAAATTTTGCGCTTTCCCAAAAGAACCTTAAAAAATAATTCAGTTCCATGTCTTATTCTTTTGCAAAAGATTGAAACAAAAGTAATGAGTTGTGTTATCAGTAAAATTTGATAGTTGATAAAAGGGGTATTACCACACTATAATAACAAGATATCATTTCCCATCATTCTAGTGAAGTCCTCCTATCAGTCATGTGTTAACACAGTGTGTTATAGAAACATTTTCGGGAAGTATTGTATTCGTGTCCATATCTATCGCACTATTGCTTAATAGTCGAAAGAGATAAGGATGGGAGAGATTAGAGATAATATACCCCTTTCAATTCTTGGGTGCTACATTGAACTCCATTTTTTCGTGATCAGATCCTTGGTATGGGTAAAAAATTTGTTGTTTCTTTATCACATGAACTTTGGATACTAAAAGTCATCAGAAAGTATTGTTTATTAAAACTGTTGCATGAATCAGATCAGTTATTCACCCTTTTACATGCAAGAGCTTGCTGGCATATTACAATATGTGGTGCGCATCATTTCGATGGCTTTGAAATCTTTTCGCAACAACACAGGGAGCTATCGCCGCAGAAGCTTTTTTCAGCGTTGTAACCATGCTTTCCACACCAACGTTGGCATGAATCGTCCGAGCAATTTGGAGAATAGAAACAATATGCATTTATAGTTTCTTTAACACCTACGGACAAAATGAAGCACAATAGATAACATAAATTAGTTTACACACAAATCATTTGGTATGTATGCATGTGTGGTTCACTTGAACCATTGCAAAAGTGTCTATAGAGAGAACAAAATTTTTTTGAATGAATCTCGATAAAGAAAGGAATGTACCAATGTGCCTCCCTGCCGCATCACAAGACAAGAAAATTGTAGACATAACTACAAGTGCTGCCAAACACAGAACTCTTGTGTTGTTCTTGACAAGCGCCATGAAGAGAAGCTAGCTAGTCTGTTCTTCTACAGTTGTTCTTATGTCAGTTTGTCACTGTAACAACTTTCCTTTCTACGGTGTTTATATAGAGGCATGAGCATATCATCAAGGATAAATTCTTCCATTTTTATTCCCTCTAGCATTAATGTTTTCTCCTTTTTCGTATGTACAATAGTTAGAATGAATTAATACTCTTGAGGTGTAGGTGTCTATTTGCATGGCAATGAGTATTATGGGGGTGCCATTTGGGGTTTAGGTTGTAGCTTGCATGCAATAGGGAGCTTACAAGTAAGACACCTGTGATACTAGGTGTCATTTTGTCTTTCCTTGCATGATTTGTGGGGTTGCCAAGGTTGTCACCATTGCTATCCTAGATAGGATCGATTTTTTATTATATGCTTAACTAAGTGTTTCTATTTTAACGATAGAAAAGGCATCAGTTTATCCTGGCTAACCAATTAAGGGCCCATTTAATTGCTTACACCTATGGGCCTACATTATCTTGGGCCTCCCTGCTAGGCCTTTCTCCATCCTGAGCTACAAAACAAGACCTGATCCACTTTGGAATCCGGGAAACCATGCGATCCAACTTGGACGATCAAGATCGATTCAGGAAGGGATGGGTGGGCAACTCCACGAAAGAAACCCGCGTCTTGTACAAAAGCTTCCAGGTGCCACGACCGTGTCGCAATGACCCATCATGAGCACCACCGTTGTCGCCTTCCGTACCGGCACAGCCATCCTTGGTGCGCTCTCCACCGTTACATCATCCGCCGGCCAACTCCACATGTATGCCCTAAAGCTAGGCCTCTTGCCTCCGCCTCCGCTCTGCCTTCCTCAAGTCCTACACCACCTCCAGCTACCTATCCGCCGTGTGCCTGTTGTTCGATGAAATTCTCCAGCTAGATGACCCTCTGTGGAACACCCTCGTGTCCACCTGCGCAAGATCCAATCACCCCCATCACGCTTTCCTCGCTGTGTCCGCCATGGTGCGCTCGGGGTCCTGGCCGAACAACGTCTCAGTTACAAGCTAGCCTCTTGTCTGCCATAGTGCGCGCGATTGAGGAGTTTGGTCCACGGGTATGCCGTGAGGAATCTCCCTGCTCTTGATTTGCCCATGCTCAATGCATTGCTTAGTGTGTACGGGAGATGCGAGCCACTGGTGAACGCAAGGATGGTGTTCGATGGCATGGTGGTATGAAGAATGCAGTTTCTTGGAATTGCATGTTCAATGCTTACTGCAAAATGGTCGCCCGGCTGAGGCATTGCAAGTGTTGGTGGAGATGAGGCTTGTCGGCCTAGGGTAAAGGTCGATAAGGTCACCCTGCTAAAGCTTGCTGTCATCTTGGCATGCACAAAGTTGGACGGCACATCAGATTTGGGGGAGCGGGTGGAGGAGTACACACGTGTGGATGGGTTCTGGGAGAACACCTATGTCAGCAATGCGCTCATACATGTGCTTGGCAAGATGGGGAGAGTGAAGAGGTCCTATGGACGGCCATGATACAATAGGTGCTCGCCTTGCATGGCCATGGGGTAGCGGCCCTTGTCTGGTTTACGTAGATGCTCAGGCATGGATTCTGGCTTGATGAGGTTATCTTCTTGAGTGTGATCAATGTTTGTGGTCACTCTAGGCTAGTGAACGAAGGGCACCAATTGTTCAAGTCCATGGCCAAAGAGTCGCATAAAACCATGGATGGAGCACTATGGAAGCATGGTGGACATGTGCAAAGCTGGGCTGTTCGACCAGGTGTTTGAGTTCATCCAAGCCATTGTTGTGATACATGGTAGGCTACATTAGTGTAAATTAAAATTTGTACTGTGTAAACTTGAAAACTATATGAGCAGAGATTATAAATTTTTACCACTAGACGTGTAGTGCAACGAAAGAAAAAGTTGAAACAGCTCAATTCAACATAGTGTGCATCGATATAGTGAAAATAGTTGATCGTCCAATATCTTTGGAAGGCGATCATCAGAAGTCGATCGTCCTCTAGCGGTAGTCGATCTCCATGAGCCAATTGTATTCTCCTTGGATCGTCCTAATCAGTGCCACAATTGCAACAGTGCCTCTATCGAAGTCAACATGTCCAAAGATAAAATGTCGCACGTCGGTATACTAGCACCAGTGCGCACAACAGGACCTTCGAAAGGAGGCGGCTATGTTTTTGGTGGGTGGTGCAATGTCTCTCTTTTTTCATAGCGTAGTGCACCCCTTTATATAGAGCTTCCGACTAGACCCTTATCCAATACGAGTAGAGATCGTATCCCACTCGGAATCTATCATGCGAACCTTTATTGTTTCAACCTGTTAAATGCATGACCCTGTAGGTTCATGTATACTTGGTTGTAACACAAAGACACCTTTTCAAACACTGGTCGATAGCGGTCCCTAGCAGGACATATCGACCCCTAAATGTATACAAAGAGCAAACTGGATGAACATTATACAAAATGATCTACAACCATGTCTTAGCCACTCATGATCAATTCATAATTCCTTACGACCAGTTCGTATCAGTTACAACTGGTCTGTATCTCCATATGACTAGTTCGTATACCAGTTTGTGATATGTCCAACCAACTCATGACCAGTCAATATACCCATACGACCAGTTTGTATTTGGTCAGACTAAATCATGTTATCGAATTACTTTATTATCATCCTTTTGTCTTCTCTCGTGCAGCCTTAAATACCAATGAGGAGATGCCAATTATCCATCGGGGAAGACGCCTTATGGAACCAACGCGTCCGATCGGGGAGGCAGTTATTGTCAGAGGGAGGACATCCGATCGTCGGTTGTTGTCAGCAGGGATATAAAACCCTAGAACCAGGGGGTTATTCCCGGCCGGTGGCCGGTAACAGTTGCCGGTCGGTTAACGAAAATCCCAGGAAAAAATGGTTGAATTTCACGAATCAAATTTTGAATTTGGGTGATTTGAAAACCAGTAACCATTCTAGTTACTGGAAAAGTCACTTAAAAAATCAAAAACACGCTAACAATTGAGAAAAACTAGAGAAAATCTAGCACAAAATGTTAGGACTAGTATATTTATGCATATTTAGTTCATATAATATGTAATCTAGTATAACAAAGTCTAAACCAACCTAGAAAGTGCATTTATAACTACCAGGATTTCAACCGGTTTTCCCCTCTCAGTACCATCTGGATTTTCAGTAACCACCGGGATTTCTATCCCTAGTTTTATTAGGAGACGAACGTGGGAAACAAGTGCTAGGTAGTTATTATCAAAGACTTAGGTCTGAAACATCGTGCTGTTTGGAGTGGACAAGGCACGTGTTTTATCCACCGCACAAAAGGAATATCCTGAATCGGGTCCAGGTATCAGTTCACAGACTCTCTGAGCAGTCATCCGGTCGGGTAACACACACAATGTTTCTCCAACTAAGGCACTCAGAGAGCAACATCTGGAGATTTATGACCATAGGGGTCCCTTAGTCTTAATTAAATATGAAAACCGTATTTAAAAATGTATTCAATCCTCATCAGAGCTCTAGGTGAGAAATGTGTTATCTATGAACTGTTCAATCTTTCCCGATTTAGTAATGGACAATTTTATGTGGCGACTCTTTGACCACTCATGGCATAGGCATGCACTTCCTTTATCCAATCACATCGAGGGGCCAGAGATATCTCTCATGTTATGTAGAAGAGGCAAATCCAATATCCAACCAGTCACATTCCTCTGCATATTTCATAGCATACTCAAATGCTACATTTATAACTACCTAGTTATAGAGTAGCGTTTGATATTCCCTAAGTGCACTATTACACATGTAGGAAACTATACTGATCTAAAATATAAGGATTATACATCATCAATGCTTGAGACCAACTGGTGACATATTGTCAGACCCCAGATTTTACCATCCGAAATCCACTGTGATTTTACTGCACTATTCCCTGTATCAGTAGATAGTGCTCACAGTTACAGTAATGAATATCAAAATACATATCATGCGGAAGCGTAAATATAGTAATAGACTTACTCATGGGCCGATTAAGCCGAAATCAATAAATTGCAGCAGCGGAAGAACGAGCACACATGTGGGACCTTCAGGACATGCCCACAGGCAGCCAACTAGAGGTTCGCGACCTAGCCCTTGACATCTTCATCTTCTCTGCCAGCTTGTCCAATCTTGTTGCTGAGGCGAGGTGATTTGATTCCTGATTCTGAATTTTGTCGCAAAAGCGAGTGTGAGCACTCCAACCCCGTGCTCCGCGAGCCAATACACAGAATGCAATTAAATAGGATGCATGGCTTGTCAAGGAGAGGCCCGGGCTATTTTATTTGCAAAAATTGCTTTTGGTAGCATTATCATGATTTAATTATAGTATTATTGTTGCTACCTAAACTCCACATAGCAAATGCCATAACTGATTTAATCCACCAAAATACACTTTAATTATTGACAGCTGTCTAAAACTCCACACAGCTAGTATCAATAATCATTTTGAATCCACCAATATCTTCTGTGTTCTAAATTCCTAATAATCCAATCTTGAAATTTCTATTCATCAACTCTTCATTCCTAAATTCCAATGATTAACTAACACCATTGATTTTAAATCCACCGAAATTATTCATAATCAATCCTTTTTGTTATTGATCCAAAAACCATAATTCATTATTCTAATAATCAATCTCATTTTCCATTATCTATTACTAACTAATTCACTAGTATACCTCCACCAAATACATTAATGATCAAATCTACGACTCACTAGTTTACATCCACCGAGAATACACTTTATCAAGATTATAATCCACTACTTGTTATGATTCCTCCAATATTCTCAGAAATTCAATCCATCCATCTGGTGTATAATCCAATCCTATTAATTCCATTATCGCCAATAACTCCCAAAAATTTTAAATTATCAGTGTCATAATCCAGCAAAATACCTTTGCACTCCCTAATTCTCCAAAAATCATTTATTTCATCTATCTAGCCTATATATTCATTTACGCTCCACCAATTTATTTCTCCTAGACTCCACACTATCACTATCCCTCTTATGATCAATCATGAATCCGCCAACTTCTTTATGTGATTACCATAAACAACCATCTTCCTTTCTTACGACTCTATTTATTCTTCCTGACATTTTATTCGTGAGAAATGTTACCATTATTTAAAAATATAATATATAGAAATTTCCTGAGACCTAGCAGTTTTGAACAAAAACATAATGTTCAAGAATATGCAATAATAATAGCGATCAAGATTCCATCCACCGTTACATGGCATCTGCACCATATGACATCTTTCAGCGTTATAGCCGCTTAACTTACCACTGGGACGACACCCAGGACAATTCAAATCAGGGCTTTCCACTGCCCTTCCACTTTTCCATCCCCAACCATAAAGCATTTTGAAATAGAACTATATTTGGTTAAGTTCCCATGTCTGCCCTTGACCGTGGGCACGGCTATTCGAATAGTTTTGACTCTGCAGAGTTTGTACACTTTCACCACAAGAGACAATCAACTCATTGCCCCACACGATTCCTTAGAAGTGTGGTTGAGCAGACCATCACAATGACTTTTCAAAGTATCTAATCCTTTTTGTCATCTCACCCTATGGGCCGTTCCCACTTGCGGTGGGTCCCATACATTGCACGGGATGTTCCCCACGGCTACTAGCGTACGGGCTCCACTCCCCTCTGCGCTAGTACGACTAGGAAACTTCACCCTCCACTCGGTGTCCCTTTAGGCCTCCCCTTGCCCTTGCATATCCACTCCTGTCCACTACCGGTGAGATGAGTCCGGGGGTTTCGATAAATTTACTTAGCCAAGTTGTATTTTACAGACTTGTGGTTGTACTGTTTTACACAGGAGGTCATGACAAGATTCAGTCCTTAGTGGTATCTGAGCGGTTCTACCACACTCCATAATTTGTGCTCCCACCGCACCACATACCAGCCCCCAAACCATCCGCTCAGATATTTAAGCAAGTTAGGATTTTTGGGGAGCATAAAATAATCATGTCAAAACATACCAGTCATTCCCACCATGACTGCCCAAACCAGTTTCTCATGATTTAAAATGACAATGATGTTTGGGGCATTTCAGTGCCCCTGAGTATTTATGCAGTACTAAGCATGGCATATAATTAGGGACTTATTTTCAAAAGTTACCATTATAATTTTGCTAGGGCGACAAGGTTCACATATTCAAGTATTTCAAAGGAGGTGTAATATTAATCAAGCAAACAATGGGCATATAACTAAAATCTTAAATTAGACATGTATTTGCATATAAAATAGCAGCATGCAAGTTGATAATTTAAAACAAAGTAATTTGCAGAAAATGTAGGTTCAACATGATCAAAGTATTGACTCGCCTGGTGCGGGTTACCACGGTCTTGAGCTCACGCAATGCTTGCTCTTAGCTTTTGGTCTCTATCTTCACTTCGAGCTTGATCTCGCTTGATCCATTGAATCTTCACGACTTCCAATTTCTAATTACGCGGCAAACGACTGAATCCAAATAAAAGCAAATAACTCAAAAGATCCAAATAAATCCGAGTAAATTCAATTTAGCTTTATTATGAGTTAATGGATGATTTGGGTGGTTCGAGGCAAGATCGATGGGGCGCGGAGTGTTGATGAGTCAAACAGGATTGGAGCGAAGTGATTGAATGGCCAAGGAAGATTCACCGAGACGAGTGCTAAGGAAAGTTCATGATAGTAGAATATCCACAGGAATAGTCTACTTCGGATTTGAGGATAGCCATGCATGGCTGACTTTAGGATATCATGGATCGATCTTTTACTCAATAACTTCTTTTTATTATTTCTATATTCATTCGGGAAGTTCCATAGATCAAACTGTACCTAGGGGTAGATGTAAGACTGTAGTTGGGGTGTAGGGTATTGTCTTGTCTAATGTTAGCTTTTAAGAATTAGGGTATGAGTTATATACATGATATATATGATGTCTGGTTTATTGAATTAATCCTACAGTTTTTATTTTTAGCAATTCAAGATGTATGATTTTAAGTTGGGCTAATATTACCTTGTTCACTAATATGCCAAGTGGTGAGATTATGTTAATTATAAGTGACCTAGTGATTTTAATAGACACGCCAACATAAATTTAGTTAAAGGTGCCCTTCGGGTTAGGTATCATAGATATTTTACGTACATTCTAGTTACTATTATAGTGTTGTTGTTGTTATTATTATTAGTATTATTGTTATTTAAACTTATTTATCTGGAACCGAACATGCCATACCATGTTATACTTTAATATCAACATTCGATTAAATCTTCGGTCGAGATTTATTTATCGAAGACACTCTAGTGATGACCACTATTTACATAGCTACATTAGATAGATTACTCTTAATCATCCGATGGTCTAGGGGTTACTTTATTATAATTGCTATTTTATTTTAATTAAGGCTCTTGTGGTGTTTGGGGCATTTACACTAAAAACCAGCTTCTACTAATATTCCTTTATAAGTTTTCTGATTTATATAATAAAGGCACATTAGTTATGATAACTAATCCCACATTTAAACTTTATATATTCTCTTTTACCTTCTAGTTAAATTTATTAACTTCTCTATATCATTCTTAAAAATTTTCTTGATTTTTACTAATTAAAATGGGCCTAAAAAAATGCAACCAAACTGTGAGGAAAAGATGCAGCCGACGGATTTGAACCCAGGACCACGGCTGTGTGAGTGTTGGGTGCACTCTGCTGACCAACTGGGAGGGCTGCCCCTTTGTGATAAGGAGGGGCTTAAAGTAGATATAGCAAGTTCACAGTAAGGGCCCAGAACAGAACCCAACCGGCCGAAACAAGGGAGGCAGCGGCGCACGGTGAGCAGTGCAATCGCCGACGAGGGGAGACCGGGGAGACACCAGCGACCATCAAAATGAGTTCCCATATGAATGAGGAAGCCCCTGGCGGTGTCTACACGGGCAGCGGTGGGGTCGGTAGCGGCCGGTGTCGGCTGGAGCGGTCGGCGGCGAGGTGGAAACGGGGCGGTGGCGCCGGAGTGAAGGAGAGGGGGAAGTGAGGTGCGCATGAGCATGAGGGAGGTGGGGGCATGCTTACCACGAGGTTGGCCGAGCGGGGGATGGGCTGAGGCGAGCTGGCGACGATGACCTGCGGCAGCGCGGGCAGGCTCGCGGTGCCGGCGAGCTGGGGTGGGGGAGGAACTCCGGCGTCGGTTGGAGTAGGTTCGTGGAGGCGGGGAGTTGCTCCTGGAGCGTGGAATCGGGCGATGGTGCTCCGGAAAAGAAGCGGCGACGTTGGAGGCGCATTCGGCCGGCGGTGAGGAAAACCGGCCGTGCGGCTAGTCGGGGGCACCGCAGTCCGATTACTCGTGGGAGAACGGAGGAGTCTGCTGGGGGCGCTCTATGACGCGTTCTAGGTGCGGGAACTTCGCCGGAGTGGTCGGGGCGGCGTGGAGGCGCGGCGGCCTGCGCACGGGCGGAAGCAGGAGTGAAGGAGCAGGGGAAAGAGGGGGCGGCGCTAGGGAAGAAATGGGGGTGGCGGATGCTCTTATGGCGCAGAGGGAGGTGCGGTGGGGGCTCACGGGCGTGGCCAGGCGAGGGCGCAGAGCGCGGCATGCGGCAGAACAGGGGGCTCGAGGCAACGCGACAGTCCTGGCGGAGAGGACGTGATGCCGATGAGACGGGGTGGCGCGCGCTGGCAGCGGGGCAGGAGTTGCGCAAAGGGAGGTGGCGATGGGACAAAGCAAGCACGCGGCATGATTACCATGGGGAGGCGAGCAGAGAGCAACGGGAAGAGAGGGAGGAGGCGACGCGGACGCACGGCAGCCACGCAGAGAGGGCAGGAAGAAGAGAGCAGGGGGGAAAAAAAGAAAAGAGCAGGAACGTGGCCCAGTCGGCAGAGAGAGGAAAGGAAGGGTGGGAGGAGGGCCCACATGTAGGAGAGAAGGAGTGAAAGGAATGGAGGAAAAAGGCTTAGGAATAATGGTTGCAATTTGAATGCTTTTGATTTTATATTTCTTTTCATATATAAAATTATTAATTTCAATTTTTGACTTTTAACTCAAGTTTTGATTCAAGTATCCAGACATAAAATTTAATAGTCATCTGTTTTCGATTTTATCTAATTTGCCCTTGGATTTTGATTTACTGATTGAATTAAAAGAAGAAATTTTTTATTTAGGTATTTATGGATATATTCTAATATTCTTTATGGATTCATTTGATTGACCTGAGTTTGAATTCAAGATGTTGGTATTTTGAATTCATGATCTGTAATGATATTTTCCATTTTTATAATTTACAAGACTATTATTTGCATTGGGGAGTATTCTTGATTATTAATTGGTATGTCACAAAACTCAAAAAGATTTCAAATAAACATTCAGAAGGAATTTTGAGTGCTAGCAAGATGCAAGAAAATTTTAAAAACTCCACATTTTTTTAATATCCAAAATTTGGGATGTTACACATATAAAACATAACAATCTTAACAGTGTCTCAAGGTGAGTCAATCTAACACATATTCTTTAACATAGATTCACATTATTGATTTAATATCCTTATATCATGATATGTGAAACATGATTATCAATCAATACATGTGTTGATCTAAAAATCATAATTGTCACATATAATGATATACAATCAAGGATAATTTAAAATAACATTAAAATATAGATAAAGAGTTTCACGAATAAATCATGCACTTGTTGATCACTCCAAAATATATTTATTCAAAAAATAAAATAATATATCATAAAAAATCATAAACATAGAAGTAATATAGTCATGCCTCTGAATCTTGATCCTGTAATATGGCGTGTATTGACCGGAGCATGTCGGGATCAGAAGTGCCAGTATAGCAAGGAAGGTGATTGATCATGTGATCGACATGGAGCCCGACCATTGGGGTTATGTTCTAGCGTCAAACTTGTATGCTGCGAATGAGGATTGGAGACGTGTGGCGGATGTAAGGGTGGAAAGATACTTCCAAGATGCACTGCTGCTTCGTCTTACATTGAACTCGTTGAATTCAATGGTGAAGAAAATGCAGAAAGCTATCTTGCCTTCTTCTACACAGTACAGGTAACTTTTCCAACTCCACTACTTTGACTGAGATATGCTTGAAGTATAATAGATAATTTTATTACTTTACTAGCATGCGCAGTTGTTTATAGTTTATACTACAAACTTTGTGCTTACCCAGAAGAACCTTAAAAAAGAATTCAGTTTCATGTCTTATTCTTTTGCGAAAGATTTGAAGAAAAGTAATGAGTTGTGTTATCAGTGAAATTTGATAGTTGAAAAAAGGGAATACCACACTATAATTTGCAAGATATTTTTTCCATCATTCTAGTGAAGTCCTCCTATCAGTCATGTGTTAACACACTGTGTTATAGAAACATTTTCGAGGAGTATTGTATTCGTGTCCATATTTATCGTACTGTCGCTGAATAGTCTTACTGATGTTAATACTATTCTAGCTTTTTTAATTTCGCCTTTTCTAGCTTCTAGCTTTTTTAGAGCTTTTTTGTATTTTATTTTCCCTCTTATTCCTTATTTCCTTTGCATTGTCCATGATGATATACTATTTTTTAAATTTAATTATGCTGAAAAGCTAACAACAGCTACAATGCTAAATAAGCCAGAAGCTCGGGCTTAGGGGTGTTTATTTGGGCTTGAGCTTTTAGTTTCTAACTTCTTAATTTCGTCTTTTTTGACTTTTTAGTATTTTCTTTTTTTTCTCTTCCTTTGTATTGTCCACGATGATATAATATTTTTATTTTATTTTTAATTTTTTTTAAAATTAATTACGTTAAAAAACTATCAGCAGATACAGTGAAAAAACTGCTACAATACTAGACAAGCTAGAAGCTTAAGCTTTAAAAGCCTAAATGAGCACCCCAAAAGCCCAAATGAGCACCAAGTCTATTTTTATGTTTGTATAGACTTATTTGGGCTTATTTTTGGTGGCTTATGGCTGAAAAGCACTATACTTGACTGAAAAAACACTGTAGCTGACAGAGGCTTATTAGCATAATTAAATTTAAAAAAAATTAAAAAAATATAAAAAATATGTTAGCTCATTACATATAATACAAACAAATACGGGAAAAAAAGAATCGGCAAAAAAGCTCAACGAAAAGCCAAAAGTTCAGAAAAAGATAAAATTTATGAATAGTGAAAAATAAGCCAGAAGCTAAAAGCTGAAGCCCAACCGATCACCCCAAGCTGAAGCCCAACCGATCACCCCCAATTAGTTTGTGAATGTTGCTTACGTGAGCGCATTTTCTAGCAGAGAGATTAAAATTGGTAGTGTTTCCTACGTTTACGACCATGTAAATGCGCCTTCCGATGGTTGATCTTCTAACTAAAAAGCAGTAAAAAAAACTGCGTCACTGGCTTGACGAAGCATTGACCCTGACCCTTTCTTCTGTCCCGAACCTGTGTGGATGTTGCTTGCAACTGCAGTTTTGAACTTTGATAACCCCACAAGTCACAACTTTTGGTGTCCAAAACCACATGATAGCATGATAACCCCCAAAACTTCACATCTTGCATCTGGATTTCTTGAGGTTCAGATGTGGAACTAGCACAGAACTTCACCGGGGCACTGTCCACAAATGGTGGCACCTCGCCATTGCCCATTGCCGCGCCTGATGTAGGCCAGTGGCGGAGCCAGCCGACGGCGAGAGCGTGAGCAGAGCCGGCCGCAGTGCAGGAGCCCATGCAAAGCCAGCCGCAGTGCGGTGGAAGACCGGCGTCAGTTCATCGGAGCTCAACGGAACTGCTCGCCGACGAGCTCGGTCAGTCATCCAGTGTTGCCAGGAGGTGGCTCCGCCTATGATGTAGGCTGTGTTTGGACTCTTGACCATATTAACCGCTACGGAGCGTCCGTACAAGGCAAGCGATGCACAGCACAGCACTGTTGTTTCCTAGGTTGCCAATGACCTTGGAACAGTTGAGATGGATGCTGATGTTCTGGACAAAACGTTCCAGTCATCTAAGCTGTTGTGGCGTCGTATTCTAGGTTGAAAGATTCAAAGGTCGCTACAACTTTGTGGCCAGATCAGAAGTTAGTCGCCTGAGGGCGCAATTCTTCCAGGGTCAGTCATCTAACATCGATGGCATAGGACAGATTCCAAAAGAAACAAACCTTGCAGTTCCTTCCTGATTACCTTGAAACTTTTGATAGGTTTGTATGTAGTGTTGTATTTATCTGTGGGCGTAAGAAACATAGCACCCTCCAAAGTCCAAACAACTGCAGGCACTCTTTTTTTTGGTGAACACACTCCGTACAACACATAATGACATAAATGTCTACACACGCACACCATCATACATACGCTCTTACATACGACGTCTACAAAAGACTAGACGAGCAGAGCTTAACGAAGAAATGATAAAGTCACCGTCGACACCTCACTTGCGACGGGCATATTACACACCACCACACGCACATACTCACACATATGACACCTACAAAAGACTGAACGAGCAGAACTTGATAAATAAATGATAAAGTTACCATCAGCGCGTCGCTTCTGATGAACACGTCGTCTCTCAAACAAATCGTTCTAAATAAGATACACACGGCAAAATATGTAGTTTAAACCGTGGTGGGGCTAAACGAGACACGCACTCAAAGAGACCACTCATCCAACTTGTTATACATTAACTAGTCAATCTTGAGACGAACGGCCCAGAGATTTGGCGTGTCTATCGTAGATGTCGCTGGTTTCACATATGTATTCAGTATTCTATGGGTGCCGTATTCGTACGACAAAGACGTGACGAATATAGTAGCGATGCTAGTTGACTGATGGGTTATGCATTTCTGATTGAACGAAGCTAATTAAGGAATAAAACTGACGATAAACTCGATCAGGTTACTGTTAGTTTGTTAAACTGACGATAAACTCGATCAGATTATTGCTACGTTTTACGCTACTACTTCACATGCGTGCCGTTGTAGGACGGCACAGGACAGAGAAGGCTGGAGAGAGCGTTTGGACTGGGATGGGTTCAAAAAGGCAAAGAGGGAAAAAAATATTTCTGGGGTTGGTTTTGATCGAGTCCAATTAGGACGCTAATTGTAAATTGAGGGAGAGTGACCTCCGTTCTTATTTAACCCTAATCATCACAATCTTTTTGCTAGTAAAATATCGGAAATACATCTGCGCCAAAGTCAAAAGAATTGGGCCCCACTTGCCTGCCAAGTCGAAAGATAATCCAGACTAGGACTAGCAAGTTGGAACGGCACCAAACCTACCATTATTTAGTCGTATGGTCCGGTCCGTTCTTATCGGCATATTCTTTTCTTAAAAAAATATATAAATAGGATAACTTTTTCACTATTTTTTAAAAAACAATTTATTAAGACAGTTTTTTAAAACAGTTTAGCAAGTTATCGATATTCAATTCGTTTGTGCAAATGTTTATACTAGAGCTAAAAACCATCGGTATACATTTTAGCATACTGTGCGATCTAAAAATCTCGACTGTAACATGTAAAAATTACAAGTAATTAAGCAGGACAAGAAAATCTAATCTCTTGGACCGGAATTCCGATTACTTGCGTACATTGATGCTCAGGCACACTTGCTGCGCATATCGTACGATTGCTCGATGGGTACAGTACAGTACAGTACAGTACAGAGGAGAGGAGCTGAATCCCATCTGAATATAGTTCAGTACACCATTGGTTTGCTGAAACTAGGAGGAAATCACTATAGGAGTAAAGAAAAGGAAAGAAAAAAACAAACGAATGGTTAACAATTCAGGCCTCGCTGCGGGCGCTGCAGCTGGACGTGCTCCGCATGGACGCGCGGCGCATGGACTCGTCGATCCGGTCGAGCCGCGGCTTCCACGGCGCCGGCCGCGCCGCCGGCGCCGCCTCGTAGCAGTTCTCCGTGCCTGACGCCGGCTTCTGGTCCGGCTGGTCGTCGTGCCGCAGGCCCGCGAAGAGCGCCTCGACGGGGCTGGGCCCCGCGGCGCTGGAGCCGCCCTTGCGCGCGAGCGCGGTGAGGCGGTTCATGAGGCAGGCGAGGTCGACGGCGGAGGACTCGGACTGGAAGATGGAGTGCGGGAGGAGGAAGTAGACGGTGCCCGGCTCGAGCGAGTCGTCGGGGCGGAACGGGCCCCGGCCCGGCTGCAGCAGGTGCGCCGACGAGCACAGCACGTAGCGCGAGGACGACTTGCAGGCGGCGCCGGTGACGCGGGCGACGGTGACGTCGGGCCTGTCGAAGTCCTCGACGTAGCCGTTGATGTGGATGACCCGCACGCCGGCGAACGGCCGCAGCGCCCCCGGAGACGAGAAGGCGCACCCCATGCCGGCCGGTATATCTACCAACTGCAGAAGCTAGCTAGCTAGCTGCTGCTGCTGCGATCAAAGGCGAGGCGAGTGGAGTGATCAATGTTCAGAGCAGCTGGAAGGAAAGGAGTGGTTAGAGCGGGTGGGCGCTTCGTTATATGCTTCGCCTTCGCGGGGCGTTGAATTCATTGCTGGCGATGCGTTGTTGGCTTGCGCGTCGACGGACGGCCGACGACCGCACGCGCGTGCCGTGTGGACGAGGGAAGAGGATACTCTATTAGCCTTGTTCGTGATATGTCCTTGAGAACAAATTATTTTTATATTTACGATTTTTTAAATAAATATTGTTATATTTTTTAATGAAATTATCAGTTATATGTGTTAGTAAATACTCTATTGTTCGTGATATGTCCATGAGAACATATTATTTTTATATTTATGATTATTTAAATAAATATTATTATATTTTTTGGATGAAATTATCAGTTATAGATGTTAGTAAGCCTGTAATTTATTGGTGAAGCTCTTTATTTATTATATAATATCATTCTAAAAAAACCCTAGTTGTATGTCACTAGTTGGAACAATAGTGACTTATAAATCAACACATATATTGATTAATGACCATGTTTCACCAATTATAAATATAAAGATATCAAATCAATAATGTAGACATATGTTATAGAACATGGTGTTTAATTGACCTATCTTAAGACACTATTGAGATTGTTATCTTATATGTCATCGGTTGATCTCAAACAATTGTAATATATAATCTTTGTACTTGAGATTAATATAATTTTTTACATGTGTAATGGTACACTTAGGGGTTTTTAAATGCTACGTTATAATTAGTTATTTATAAAGGTAACTTTCGCGTATACTATTAAAACATGCGGAAGAAAATGAAGGATCGGATATAGGATTCGCCCCTCCTATATAACAGGAGATATGTCTTTAGGCCCCCTCGATGAACACACATCAATTGCTCGAAACAACACAGTGGGGAACAAATCTGCTCGCCATTACCTTCCCATTGTCTACACTTAACAAAATCATTTGCCGTTCCAAGAGAGCTTACAAAACAACCTAAGCCATGCCGTCACTGCCAACCGCTCAGGGGCCGGACTAACAAGAATTCTTGATGCCTCCACCCCTTAGATAATAGTGAAGTTCGAAAAAATGTTCATCAGGTTATCGAGCGCCTCGGGATAGAATTTCCGCGCAAATAGGTAGCAAGGCCTCTTCATGCCGTTCCACAGGCACGGCCTTCTCTGTACTTGATGCTGCAAGACAATGAACTATTAGATCCTCCCAGGTAGTTGCCGGAAATGTTCATGTGAATTATTAGATCCTCCAAGTAGTTGCCGGAAATGTTCATGTTTCACTAGAGAAACCCTATTGGAGACAAAAAACAATGTTGATAAAATACTTTATTCAACCCATTAGTCACATCAGTATTTCAAGTTAAACCTGACTAGGTATGGGTCAAATATGCAGCACACACACAAAAACTGCTCATACAACAAACTCGAAGACATTTGTATTAGAAAGCAAGGAGATCGAAGACACTTGTATTAGAAATAAAGGAGAGCAAAGGAGCAAATAACACTACCTTTGCATTGCTGGTAACGTGAACGCTCTCATCGATGGACTGCAAGCATTTCATATTCAGTTAGACAAATCCCAAACCTACGAATTCTGTGCAAATTAACTAAAATAAAATAAACACAAATCTTCCTCTCTTTTTTTGCATGTACAAGCATATCAAAGAGCTCACCGATATATTCTTAAGCAGATCAAAGCTTGTGTCAACCGCCCTATAAGCTTTAGGATGCCATTTTCCGTCAGACCAATCAACATGTGTCACTGACCAATTTGCAATTCCAGTTGGATCAACCATCTGCAGACACAATAGCAGCACGATATTACAAGGTAGCAAAGAGAACTAAAGCACTTTCTTTAGGACCTTGTGAGTGCTTACGTTAAAGAGGGTTGGCAAATAGTGCTCGTCAGAATAGCAGTTATGCCATTCATTTCCAGGCTGCAAAGTGCAATCACAAGATCAGTGGCGAAACACAAATAGGGAAAGAAGAGCAATTTGATGATCATCAAAATACAGAAAAGGGAATCAATGCAGTATGGAGATATGCTCCTCTATGGGTTACAATGCTGCATGCTGTTCAGAGATAGGATCTAAAGACCCACATATGAATAGCTAGGTTGACATTATGGCCAAGAAAGTGAACATCATGAGCAATGAAACAGAATTCCAAAAATGGACACAATATCAGAGAAATTTGACACTCATGACCATGAAAAGTGGGGCTTTTGACACTTTGCTGGTGAGGCAAAATCATGAAGACAAAACAAGTACTAACTGAAGCAACTGTTATACAACAGCATGGAGATTTACCTAATTTATCCGATGTACTATTACTAACCCAAAAAATGCCGCAGACATTACTAATGTCTAATACCTTACACAAATAGCTAGGGTGACAGCATGGCAATTAATTCTCAAGGGAAAAAGCACAACATGAACTTTTGCTTTAGTTTTCCTATTTTACTGATCTTTTTACCTTACAGTAGCGCTTGAACTTTGCATAGTAAAGGGTGTCAGCAAGAATAAGAACCGCATGCTGTCGTTTCACTGTGAACCACTGCAATAGGAAAACACATCAGAATGTGGGACATTGGACTGTAGGAAACCATAGCAATTGTTTAAAAGAATACCTAGAAGATAGAGGGTTACAGAAATTCATAGCTATTGTGTTAAAAAGTTGTGAAAGTCAGATGCAAAGGAAAACACAATGCAATATTTGGCAACCATACGATTCCACTTTCTAGGGAAATCAAACATATGAAATTATCACCTGTGCACCTTTTCTCCAATCTCTCTTAACAATTTCAGGTAACATATGCTCAGAATATCTACCAGTTCCGTGTGGACCAGGATCGTCGAAACTGGAAAGTAAATAAATTTGGCATGTCAATGGCGAAACTGTGATGTTTGTTAACAACCATGAATAAGAGGGAAACGGCAAATACTCAACCAAACATATGTTCAACTCTAAATAGAAAAAAAAATGTTTCTATGTAGAATTGTCCTTAATATAGCCTTCAGGATATTCACTTACCAGTCAACAAAGCTGATGTTTGTTTCCATGAGATAACTATATACATAATCAAAGTTATGCAGTGGTACACAACTGTAATGAGAACAAAGCATTAGGATAGATTAGGGATATAAGATTCAAATTTAGATGAGGACAAAAGGAAATGACTAACCTCTCAGAGAGCAAGACAAAATGCTGGTTATCGGGATCTTGTAGTGCGTCTGCCAAGAGCCTCCTCTCTGCATCAACCATAGAAATTGTACCCCAGATCACCTACAAAGCAAATTGAATAATTAGAATCTATAACAATTAAAATGATGTTTACAGTCTTGGATCATCCAACTATGCTTATCAGCCAGCAGGTAATTTTACAGGCCATAATAGGTGCTGGTAATGGTTCAACAGCATTAACAGATCCTGAGTCCTACTTTACAAATTTAAACATTCCATGAAAATAGAGAGTTCTACGATCAATAGAGATGGTGCTTTAAGAGAAAATACTACCATGCTTAGGAAAAAATTGTACCATAGAGAAAATGAGAAAACCATTTCTGCGTAAATCAATTCAAATGATAAAAAATATGACGATCTAAATCAATTCTAGCTATTTACCTTTTCACTCCGAATATCCCTGCCAATGAATATTGGACTTGTATGAACTGGCCTTTCTCTTGATGCATGTACGTATATGGTGTATCTGTCTTCATGTCCCTGAAAGTACATCCAAGCAGCTAGATTCAGTATTGATGCACATGCACCCAAGAAAATGAGCACATCCAAGTTCTTTCATGAAAAATGTGTGTTGATTTTAAGTTCTTTTACAAAATAAAGCATGCATAATAATTAATAATTCATTTCTGCCAAACAGGAGAAGGCATTGGTATTATTATATATCATGCAAGATCAATCATTTAGGTGTAAAAAAATCAGTTAAGACTAGCCAGAGATGAGTTCATTGCAATTTTGCAAATAGCGCAAAATCATACCATGAAGAACTTTTCCCAAAGCTTCTCAAAAGGCAATGAACTGGGTGTCAAGAACATGAAAGCAATTTTTGGATTCTTTGACTGAACCGGTCGTGCCAAAATGATGTCTCTCATGACAACACGAGCAGAAATCTCACCATCCGTGTATACCCTAGCAGGTTCTGGAGGAGGCCGAGAACTACAGGAATTTGATGATACCAAGTAACAAGCTGTGTAATGCTGGGGTTTATAAACATAGGCACCAGTGATTACTGCACAGACAAAAGCAACCAAGACAATGATCCAGAGAGGCCTTCTAGATGAAGAAGACCTATTGCGTGGTGCCATGATCCAGGTGTATACGGAGCAAAGGCAGGACTTCAGAATCTACATTTAGCAAGCTTCACCTATGCAATCATCCAAATGCACTCTTCTGGTAAACTGCTCAACGTATATTCACCTGGAAACATAGCATAAGGGATAATTGGAAGTTAAATGCTTTTGGTCAACAGATTCATATCTTGACAATATGAAGTGCATGAGTGAGCATGACAAGACAAAAGTAATGATGATGAAACCATTTTAATTCTAAGAACTACGCCACTTAAGCAACTACCTAAAATAGTAGTCGTTTTTTATGCAAAATGATGGGTATATGCTTGATAATATAACTGCAAGTGCAAGGTTCTTCTTTTGGCATCATTACAGTGACTTCTAGACCATGAGGCACCAAAACTAAAGTCAAAACATTGATGCGAGTGCTTGTTTTCAGAGCAGACCATCTTTCCTAGCTCAAAGCGGAAGAAATATATACACATCTATTACCTAAACTGTCACAATGGCTCCGCATTTTTGTCATACTAATGCTCTGGTTGACATGGCAGGAGAGGAACAACCGCATATTCAAGAAAAAGGGAATATCAATTGAGGACATGATCATGGCATTCCTAAGAGAGTTGCGGCATTGATTTGAAATATGTGGGATGCAGCAACAGGAGGGAGGAAATCCATTCTGTTGTTGTTGTCTGTCCTACCTAATAATTTCTTGTTTCTTGTTGGTTTTTAACCTTGTACACAAACAACTTTGTAAGTTCCCTTGCCTCTTACTGAAAATATGCACGCAGTTTGCATGTTTGAGACAATGACTCCTCATTTCGTGTTTGCGTGCATCATAAGAAGCCCCCCCTAAACCCCTGAAACCTCGGCAATCACCACCAAACGAACTTCGAAATGGAGTATGCACTATCCAATAAGAGCAGAAGGCAAACTCAAATACCCCATCTTTTCCTAATTTCCTTGACTTGATGCTAAGAATCTGCTCAGCCCCACTCCACGAGATGCCAAACATTTATAGAAAAACTACTAAAAATTCCTACTTTCCACTTACTGCGCAACTAAAATCCCTAATTTACTTCAGAAAAATGCTAAAGGAAGAACTCCTAAGACATCCAATAATTTCACAGAACAGCATAAAAACCCTTCCTTTCCCCCTTCGGGCCAAACCATACACCCCCAAATCACGAAGCCTAACATCGAAACTATTAAGAGCCTAAAAATCCCTCCTTTCCATTTCCGCAGCAACCAGAACCACCTAATAACGCCCTAAGAAAGAAAATTTTTGGAATCGAACAAAAGAGGAGAGCAAAAGCAAAATACAGCAGCATCATACCTTGTTGAGATAGTGGATCTCACTGAGGCGAACCAGTGATTGCTTCGGATTTACTGAGGTCTTGGAGAGATCTAGGCGATGATGTGCAGTGCAAGAGGGGGGAAAAAGCAGGGAGAGAATTTTTGGGAGCAGTAGTCACACTTCGCACTAAAGCAGGACAAGAGTCAAAGCCCAAGCTCGCATGCACCTCCGGGCTAGCCCGCCGCCGTCACATCCCCGACGGCATGTTGCCGTCGCTGAGAGACGGGACAGGGAGCGTCGAAACCTCCCGCTGCTTGCCGTTGCTTGGCACAGCTCGCCACCAATCACCCTGATGGGGGAAGATGACTAGATCAGGGGGAGCGAGAGAGATTGCAAGAGATGGGAGGCAGTCAGTCGAAGGAAGCACGTTGGGAAAAGCTTGGGGGGGGGGGGGGGGGTGGATAAAGAATTACGAAGCACTGTTTACTTGTTAAAAAAACTGTTATACATTTTTATCAAGAATTCTGTGTTTTTCTATTTCTACGTTCCAAACACCAAGTTCTATGAAATTTATGCGTTTTTCGGTTATCTGTTTTACACAAAAGAAATTTATTTATGTGTTGTTTGTCATTCCTGTGTTTTCTCTTCACGCGTTGCCAGGACTGCAGGTGTTTAACGCCACCGGATGGATGCACTATGCACTTAAGCACTATCCAAATTTTGCACCGCTAATTCCGTTTTGATGCCATTAATTGTGCACTACTAAAAGTTGCATTTCTGTGTGAGGCTCGAGTTAGATGCAAAGATATTCAAATTATATTCCTGCCAAATCGTTCATATCATTTGTTGCTGCAGGAGACCAGACAGAACATATCAGGTGAGAACATACGGCATGCCATTGCCATTTGATCTTCAAAGTAGTTTCTACTTTTTTTAGGTTCTTGGGGGTACACTGACGGGTGGGTTAGAATTACCAATGCTTTACGAGTGTGATGCATGATTCTCCGATGTTAATATCAAACATATAGTAGCAGTTAATATTGCTTTGTAGTACGAGTTTAGAGCACCCCGCCCAGCACCCTACCTGTTATGCTTGATTCAGCTACTTTGTATTAGCATCACATTCACACGTTGTAAATTCTGCGGATACAACGTTGCAGAATTTTACCGGCAGCGATTCCATGTGACATTTACGGAACACTACACAAAGTCAGATAATTTAACTCCTTGCAGATTGTAGATAAGTAATCTTCAATAGCGATTCCATCCTTATTCATGCTTTAATATTTATGCAACTTTTAAATAGCGATGCATATAAACACCTCCTTCCTCGTAACTGAGCTTAGTTAATGGTGTTTCAATGACAAAACTCAAGTAATTTACAGCCTCATACTCTATTAATGCCCTGTTTGGATCAGTTTCAGATTCTTAAAAACCAGCTATTACTTCTAGTTTTTAAAAACTGATTTCTAAGCAAAAACTGATGGAGTGTTTGGATCCCCTAGTTTTTAAAAGCTGATTTCATTTATGATTGGTGCTAATAGACTATTATACCCTTACATTTATTGCTCTTGAACAGCACATTAAACAGCCATGTGCGTGGTCTTTAATGAGGGTAAATGGGTATTTGTGCAAAAAAACTGGCAAAAGCTGGGTATCAACAGCTTCTTGGTTTTTAAGAATCTGGGTAGGTAGATTTTAAAAACTGCCCCAAAAACTGGTCTGTTTGGATCCCACCCAGTTTCCAAAAGCCAGATTCTTAAAATCTGGGTGGATCCAAACAGGCCCTAAAAAAGAGCCAAACATTAAATTGCTTTGAAAAGACCCTGGTACGACATTATGAACTGATGATCTCTTACTACACCTTCTTTAATTCTTGTAGCACACTCATATGAACTAGTGACAATGTAATGCTTGGGTTGTGTGTACTCATCTTTAACATAATGCTTGGTGTTTCATAGACAAAACTCAAGTAATTTACAGCCTCATACTCTATTAAAAAAAGAGCCAAACATTAACTTCCCTTGAAAAGACCCTGAGACGATAATATGAACTGATGATCTCTTACTACACCTTCTTTAATTCTTGTAGCATACTCATATGAACTAGTGACAATGTAATGCTTGGGTTGTATGTACTCATCTTTAACATAATGCTTGGTGTTTCATAGACAAAACTTAAGTAATTTACAGCCTCATACTCTATTAAAAAAGAGCCAAACATTAACTTCCCTTGAAAAGACCCTGATACGAAATTATGAACTGATAATCTCTTACTGCACCTTTTTTAATTCTTGTAGCACACTCATATGAACTAGTGACAATGTAATGCTTGGGTTGTATGTACTCATCTGTATTTTCAGGGGTGCTGGTCCCAGTTGGGACCTTTTATCCTTCAAAAAAAAAATCAAACCTCTACACCATTTCTTTAGCAGCAATAGCAATTAATACTAGGATCAAACACCTTGCACCGGAAATCTAGCTTACGCCAATAACGCAACTTCTCAGTTGCTGATATGTGCATGTTGTGGCTACTAACCAAACAGTAAAGTGAGAGTATGGTAGTGGAGATGGCAAATAAACAATACTCACTCCTTCCCCATGTCCAAGGCAGCCATATATATATATATATATATATATATATATATATATATATATATATATATATATATATATATATATATATATATATATATATATATATATATATATATATATATATATATATATATATATTCATATGAGGAGTATTTTACAATCATATCCTTACGCTCATGTACCCTTCGTAGGGCTATTTATGTCATTATACATACCCCGTTTTGGACTTTAAAATCCCTTAGCAGGCGGGCTGGGTTTAGGTGGGGGCCACCCCTACAACAGGAGCCTCTCATGGTGAAGGGCTTCACGGGTCGAAACCATATTGCCGAGTCATTTGAGCCCCTCCGTCCCTGCGGCCTGTGACCTTCTGTGATCTTAGGCGGAAATGTTTTTTGCCGGTGCAGCCCAGCTTCGTGCCGCGGACACGGAGTCGAACTGGTTGCCGAAGTCGTCCTCTGGTCGCGACATCGAAGTACTTGGCAGAACCGTCTCGCGGAGACGAAGCCAAGGTGGGGGTGGTCGAAGCGGAGGCCAGACTCATCCCACAGGCACGGAGTCGAAGTAGATTCCGGAGTCGGCCTGCGGACTCGAAGTTGAAGTATAGCCCAGTGGCTCGTGGCCCAACAACGGTGTTTTAATGGCACCAAGGATTACGCCGGCTGCTGGCGTGTGATGGGAGTTGTACCATGCGCTGGCGCCGGGCGGGACATGCGGCAGCGCCGAATTGGCGCGTCGTGATCTGTCAGGCGGCCGCACGACCGTGATCATGCGTTCCTTCCTGAGGGGGTGAGACGCGATTGGCGCGTCGTGCGCTTGTCAGGCGGCCGCACGACCGCAGTCGTGCGTTCGTTCCCGAGGGGCGGGATGCGTGGCGGGACACGATTGGCGCGTTGTGCTCTTGTCAGGCGGCCACATGACTGCAGTCGTGCGTTCGTTCCCGAGGGGTGGGACGCGTGGACGCGCGCGCGCTCCCGGGCGACTGCGCGGCTTCGGCTTCCACCGGTCGCGCTTCCCGATTGTGGGGAGGCGAATAGTTCAGCTTCCGCCGGTTGCGCTTCCCGATCATGGGGGAGGCGAACGGCCTTTATATATGCTATCGATGCCGCTCCTCCGTCCCCCTCCAGTCACTCTGAGCTTCTCGTCCTTGCTCTTTGCTCTTGCGCACCCTGCTCTCGCCTCGCCCGTTGCCACCATTCACCACCGCCACCGTACATCTCACCGTATGCTTCCTCGAGGATAATGCCCCGCTGCGAAGAACATGCTCGCCGGCCCAGCAGTGGCGCTTCCTCGAGCCGGCACAGCTCGTCGTCTACCGACGTGGAGTACGCCCTGGTGGGGCGTGACCCATCGCTAACCGACAAGCGGTGGACAGCCGAGAAGAAGATGGAAGGCCCTTGCTCCAGTGTGTTGGGGCAGACCCTTGTGACCGAGGAGACGATCCGGTCTCTTCTTCGCGAGGAAAAGCTGGCGGACCGCGGCGCAGTTTGCCTTCCTGCCTGTGACGAGACGGAGCTGCACCCGGAGGAGCCGAAGGCGATCGTCTTTGTGGCCTACTATGAAGCCGGGCTCCGAATCCCGTTGGCCAAGCTCATCGGCGACGTCCTTCGGACCTACGAGCTGGAGTTAGCGCAGCTAACACTGAATGCCATCGCCCGCCTGGCTGTTTACAGCTGGGCGACGCGGACAGAGGTGGTTTGGTCCAGTGCCTCGCTATTCGCCTTCCTCCTCCACGATGCACGATGTCAGCCAAAGAAGCTCAACGGAGGGGAGTTCTCCAACTTCGGCAGCGTCAACTTCGTTCTGAGGTCACTGTGCGCGAAGAACTTCCCCATTAACTCAACCCGAGCGAAGTGGGAATCCAACTGGATGCGGTGGTGGTTCTACCATCGTGTAGTGAGCGGCAGTAGCTTTCGATGAACGGGACGGCCGATGTCATTCAACACCTCACCCAGCATGGAACCCGACCGCGACGACAAGTAGAGGGCGTAGAGGCTCATGGGGATCAACCTCCGCTTCAACATGCGCGATCTCGCGGAGAAGTTTGTCATGTACGGTGTGGCGCCGCTTGCCTGTCGGTAGCACCTTCAGCCCGGCCCCGTCCGGCCCGACGGTGTTCGCCCGTCGGTGTCTTCCCTGCTGAAGCCCTCCAACCCTCGTAAGTCCTTCCGCCGTAGACTACATTCAAAATATCCTTTGTTTTTTTAACCTTGCCTCGCTTTATATGCAGGACTTCTCCTGGAAGACGCGGAGCGCGCGGTAATTGTGTTCCTTGGGCCGTACGTGGCCAAGGAGCACAGCCTGCACGAGTTCACGACCGCAACAGTGAAGCTGGGGTGGATAAACAGAGTGTGCGAAGCTCTGGGCATTCCTGTGTCGAAGCGAGCCACTCTGACCGCAGGCCGGGCACGCCTCCGCGACGGTGACCACAAGGGGGAGGCATCCCCCTCGGCGGAGGGCTCGGTCCTCTGCCACCATGTCCAGTTCGACAGCTGCTGCTCCCGTAAATCCTGCCAGAGATGAAGGTGCGACGGTCACGGGCTCCGACTTGGTGGAGTACGCCAACTCGTATCTGGAGGCGGAGGCGGAGCACGCCGCTCCCGGCGAGGAGTCCTTGGGCGGCACAAACGACAAGGGGCACGGCGCGGACACCCAGGAGAGCGAAGCTTCATTGCCCGTGCCGGTCGCCGATGCTGAGGATTCATCTCCCAAGTCCCCGAGAGCGAAGCGCCTTTGGACACGATCGCCTTCCAAGCTGGAGGAGGCATTCGCAGTGGCGGTCGGGGTCGAGAACATGTTGGAGTCGGACTCAGACACGGAGGCCGTCAGGCCCGAAGAGGACCCTGTCGCCCCAGACGCAAGTGACACCCCCGCGGTTCGATCGGAGACGGAGCGAACACCCCAACGGGCTTCACCGGTCCACGCTGAAGCTAGGCACAACTCTTGCTCCCCCTGCGACTTCGCGAAGCTTTCCCCGATCTGCTCGCTGATCCCGCCGTCGACATCAGCCGAGACACGGTCACCTGGGCATGGACAAGGCTTGAGAAGTGGAAACGCCCGCGAAGTCTCCGGCCTCCCTGCCCCGGACGTGACATCGACACATACTGCCCTCGAAGTTGATGGCATGGAGGCTCAACGGGCAACCGTCTCTAACTTCATCCCTCGGCCGGAGATGTTGCGGGCTCTTCAAGGGGTCGTGGACTGCGCGGACGCTGGCTTGGACCGACGAGCGCTGCTATCGTGCGGCTTGGAGCTCCTAGATGGCGTGCTAGAAGCTTCGGAGATAAGGGTAAGTGCTCGCCTTTCACGATTTATACCGCCTTTTGGGACTATACTAATAACTGCATTATGCAGACCCTTGTCGTCGCTCACGCTCTATGAGCAGCGCGTGCGCGCGAGCGAGGGGCGCTGGAAGACCATCTTCGCGCTGCCGAAGAGGCCCACGCCACCAAGGACGAGCGCATCCGTTTCCTGGAGACGGACGGCGCGAAGGCGATCGCGGATGCCATGAACTCGTGGCGGAGACGCGGCGTACAGTCGCCGAAGAGTGGGACGGTCTATTTCAGTAGATTGCGACGCTGGAGAAGGAGAAGGCTCGACTGACCGCGTCACTTGCGGAGAAGGATCGAGCTTTGGGCGACGCGTCGGTGGCAGTGTGGGATGCGATGGAGGCTCTGGAGGGCCCCCTCGATGACCTGTTTGTGATTGTGCTGCCCCACACCTTCAGCCCAGAGGACCTGTCGCGGACACTTCGGCGAATCAGAGAAGCTTTCGACCTTGCCCTCAACGCCGCTCGGTCCTTCAGGAACCATTGCTCCGTAGTGACGTCGCGCATCGCCTTCGCCCTCCTCCACCACCGGGGATGTCACCATGTGGGCGAACTAGCGAACCCTTGGCTGGAGATGCCAGCCGGAGCCGGGGTTATGTCCGGCGCCGTGAATGCCGTCCGTCGCACCGTCCAAGCCTTTCATCAACGGATCTGGGACTACATAGGCGAGGTTGAGGCGAAGGTGGCGCTGCACCGAACTCTGCATGGCGAAGGGGACTTCGGGGCGTGGCTCGACGAGGTCCCACGGCGCAACGAAGACGGTGTCGCTGGCTCGGGGCAAGGCGTCGACCCACAGGTGTGACGCCGAAGTCTTAGGGGTGTAGGGGTGTAGGTGTGTGTTGTACTGTATCCATTGCCCTGTAAAATGGTGCCCCATGGCCCCTTCTTTTATCAATGAAATGAGAAAATTACTTAAGTATTTTGATCATGTGTGTTATTCAACTGCAGGCAAGTGCTTGATAGGGGCCGCCTGCTAATTTCGGACCTCATGGTCTGGCGGCACCTTCGGCATTGGGGGTGGGCGGAGGACTCGCTGCGCTTCTGGGGAACCCGGAGGTCGGAGGGGGAGACTTCGGCGCGAGAGCACGTTAAGCTTGAAGAGCTGGGCGAGTAGTGACCCTGAGTGCTCAAAGGCATTTGTAGACGTTACTCTTCGCAAATGTAATAACAGAACATCTCTGTAATTATTATTTCATAAATGCAATAAAACCCTTGGTCGAAGTAAATGCGTCCTTGTCCTTTGTGATTGCCCTTGTCTTCGACCAACACACGGGGCTTTGGGTGCGAAGCGGTCTCCGCTGGCCTTGCTCAGCGCATAGTACACGATGCACACAAGCTAGGGTAGAAATGAAGGGCCGACGAGCCTGCCCGACTAGGCATAGACTTCACGAGCATTCCTAAGCGCTCCGTCCCCTATCCTTTGAGGTGGCGGCAGTAGAACTGGTGACTAGCTAAAGTAGACGCTCGAGCACTCTGTCCCCTACCCTTCGAAGTGGCGACAGTGGAGCTGGCGACTAGTTGAAGTAGACGCTCGAGTGCTCCGTCCCCTACCCTTCGAAGTGGCGGCAGCGGAGTTGGCGCCTAGTCGAAGTAGACGTGCGAGCGCTCTGTCCCCTACCCTTCGAAGTGGCGGCAGCGGAGCTAGCGACTAGCTGAAGTAGACACTCGAGCACTTCGTCCCCTACCCTTCGAAGTGGCGGGTAGCTGCCCAAGCAAGCGCCATTGGAAAGCAAGGAGATTTTTTATACTACGTAGGGTCGCTTGGGACAACTAGTTTGATTTCGTGTGGAGGCTCGGCTCCCCGCGTCTTATTTATAGTCCGAAGAGTGCACGCAAAGGCTCGGCTCCACGCGTCTTATTTATACTCCGAAGAGTGCACGCGAAGGCTTGGCGCCGCGCGTCTTCACACGGAATGAGACAAGTTTTTTTTTGCAAACGGTGGTCATTATTGATTTCCTGTTTGCGCGGGTGAGCTATTACAAGGGATAAGGTGCCGGCCATGCTGCGACATCCCCCCGACCTCATGCATAGTAGCGCCGCAGTCTGTTTGCATTCCATGTGTGACGAAGAGTCTGTCCTTCCAACGTCGCGAGGCGATACGCTCCACGCTGCAGAGCCGCAATGACGATGTACTTGAGATTTTATTGCTGTACGCAAAGCATACATCAACGAGAATGGTACAATCTCAGCTACCCACTTGCCGATACGCCCCGTGGACTCCTTGTTGTGCAACATCTCCGTCAAGGGGAATGAGGACGGCACCATGATGGGGTAGGCCAGAAAGTAGTGCCGAAGTTTCCTCAAGGCCATGACCAATGCGTAGGCTAGCTTCTCGAGTTCGGTGTACCGCGTCTTAGTGCCCTGAAGGGCCTCGGAGACGAAGTACACATGCCACTGAAGGGTGCCTTCCTCGAGGACGAGGACTGCGCTGACCGCCGTCATTGTGGCGGTGAGGTAGAGCTAGAGGGGAGCCTCTAGTGCTGGGGCAACCAAGGTAGGGAGGCTTGCGAGGTGCTTCTTGAGGCCGTCGAAAACCTTCGCGCAGTCATCATCCTAGTGGAACCCGTCGCAACCGCGGAGGGTTTTGAAAAATGGCATGCCCCGTTCAGCCGCCCTGGACAGGAAGTGGCTCAACGCGGCCATGCGTCCAGTAAGCCTCTGGACCTCCCTCGTCGTCTTGGGTGGCTTCATGGCGAGAATCGCATTGACCTTGTCGGGATTCACCTGGATACCGCGCCCGAACACCAGAAAACCCAGGAGTTTGCCAGCTTGCACGCCGAAGACGCACTTGTCTGGGTTGAGCTTGATGCCCGCTCGCCTAAGGTTGTCGAAGGTCTCTTGAAGATCTTGACTGTGGGAGGCAAGCTGCCTAGTCTTCACAACCACGTTGTCGACACAAGCCTCGACGTTCCTCCCGAGCTGGGAGGCCAGCGCAAGCGCAACGAGGCGGGTGAAGGTAGCGCCTGCGTTCTTCAAACCGAAGAGCATCCTGACAAGGCAGTATGTCCCTACCGGCGTTATGAAGCTGGTCTTGTCTTTGTCACCCTTGGCCATGTGAATTTGGTGGTAGCCGGAGTATGCATCAAGGAAGCTCATGAGCTCACACCCTACCGTGGCATCCACCAGCTGATCTATACGCAGAAACGGGTAGTTATCCTTCGGAGGTGAAATCAATGCACATGCGCCAGGCACCGCTAGCCTTTTTCACCAGCACCGGGTTGGCAAGCCAATCCGGGTGCTGGACTTCGTGGATAACCTCGGCCTGGAGAAGCTTCGCTACCTCTACCTTGGTTGCTTGCTGCCGCTTGATCAACATGCACCGGAGTCTTTGTATGACTGGCTTGGCGTCGGGGTGGACTGCTAAGGTGTGTTCGATGAGGGCGCGATCAGCACCCTTTATGTCATTTGGGGACCACGCGAAGACGTCCGCATTGTCCCGGAGGACCCGGAGTAGATCCTACTCAACTTCCAGGGGAAGGCCCTCGCCGATGGACACACATTGACCTTCAGCTTGTAGGGGCACCCTCTTGAATCCGCCGTCCGGCCGGGGCTTAGGCGTCCATCCCAGGGCGGAGGGCGTGTCTGCCTTTGGAGTGTCGGTGAGGACATGCACCTTGCGGTGCGGGCCCCGAGCACCAAGCTCTATGTGCCGGGCGAGGTCCTGGTCACCGAAAGTGGTGATGATACCTTGTGGGCCCGTGAGTTTCATGCACATGAAGCCATGGTGCGGGACTGTTCCGAAGGAGTTGAGGGTTGGGCGTCCCAATATGGTGTTGTACGGGTACGGGATGTCGATGACATCGAAAGTGACGTCTTCGCTCCTCGAGTTGTCGCACTGGACAAAGGAGACTTGCAGGCGTATCTGGTCCAACGCCTTCAGCGGCTGACTCCTGAAACCCTGTAGTGGGATTCCCGAGGGGTCCAAGCGACTTCAGGGGATCCCCATCTGGTCGAAGGCCGCCACGAACAGAATGTCAGCGGAGCTACCTCCATCGACCAGGACGCGCTTGACATCGCAACCTGCGATGGCGGCCTGGATGACCAGGGGATCTTAGTGAGGAAATTCCACGCCCTCTGCGTCAGCAAGCGTGAAGGTGATGTCGTGCTGCGCCCAAGCCAGTGGTGCTTGTGCGGGGTGCGCCGCCACATGGTGCAGCCTCCGCGCATAGGCTTTCTGTTGCCGCTCCGAGGAGAACTCCGCGCGAGGTGATCGCCACGACCATGCACCTCACACCACAGGCCATAGTCCTGACGCTCTTGCTCTGCGCGGGGTCTATCATTGCGACCCCGGCCGCGCCCTCGCCCCCGGCCTCTGCGACCTCGTCCGCGACCGGTGGGGGCGCTGTCCTCAGAGCCGCCTTCGATGTCGAAGACATAGCGGGCCCTCTGGGATCTACGCTGGTTGCGCTTGGGCTTGTGACTCGACGAGTCCTGCTTATGCTTGGAGGTGTCCTCATGCTCGGAGGCGTCCTTCGGGGATTCTTGCTTGCGCTTGGCGGCGCTCTTCGACGAGTCCTCCACTTGATTAGTGTCAGAGTCGTCGCCCCTGCGCCGCTGTGCATCCTCCTCCACCCTGGCGTACTCTTTCATCTTGCCGAAGAGCTTTGCCACTATTTTTATCGGCTTGCGCGCATTGTACTCGACCAGCGGCCCCGGGCGAAGGCCTTGGATCGCCGCGTTGATGATGGTGGTCTTGTTGATGTCCTTGACCTGCAGCACACCTTGGCGAAGCGCTTGAAGTACTCTCGGAGCTTCTCTGAGGGTTTTTGCTTCATAGCAAAAAGCTGATCCGCATCAACGCGCTCGACGTAATTTCCCTGGAAGTTGTTGTAGAGGCGATCACGGATCTGCTTCCACGTGTAGATGGAATTCGGCTCTATGGTGAAGAACCAAGAGAGCGCCACTCCCTGCAACGCGAGAGGTAGCCCCTTCGCCTTGGTGGAGTGGTCCGCACCCGCAGCTTCGATGGCGGTTTCATACACATGCACGAACTCCCGGGGGTCTGTGTCGCCTTTATACGACTCGATAGTGGTGGGGAAATTGAGTCCTCCGGCCACGCCGATTGCTGCAGGCCTGCGGAGAGGGGGGACTCCGGATCCACGCGCCGAAGCGGGACGCGACTGGATGTAGGGGTGTCGCGGCTGTCCGCCCGCTCTAGCGTAGGCTTCGCCGCCGCCACCGGTGGGATTTTTTGGCTCCGAGCCTCTTGTATGTCCCGTACGGCCCCGCGAAGGTCCGCCAGCTCACACTGCAGTGTGCCAAAGACCGTCAGCAGAGCATTCTCCACTGTCAAGGTGGTTGCCCCGGCCTGAGAGCCAGCACGAACCCCCAAGTTGGCGGCGACTACGGCTTGTGCTCCAGAGCTGCTCGGCGCGCTGGTGCGGTGGACTCCCAGGTCGGTGACGAGGCCGACGTTGCCGCTGGAGCCACTCGCCGCTCCCACGCCGGGTGCGAGGGCAGTGGCCGTGCCAGCACGGGCATTGACGTCACCGCTCCTAGTGACCCGGTCGGTACTACTAGCGCCGATCGCCGCGCCAGGGGTGGGGTCAGCCGTCATGCCGCGGGTGTCGACGTCGACGGTCGCAGCACCAGCGTTGCCATCCACGCCAACTGCTGATGCAGAGGCTCTGGCGTTGACGAGTGCCACCGTCGTGCTCCTCTTCTTCTTTGCTGCCGATGATGAAGCTTTCTTGGGTGCCATCCTTCCTCAGATCTCAAGACTTGCTCAGTAGTCCCCACGGACGGCACCAACTGTTGTGGCTACTGACCAAACAGTAAAGTGAGAGTATGGTAGTGGAGATGACAGATGAACAATGCTCGCCCCTTCCCCATGTCCAGGGCAGCCATATATATATATATATAGGGAGTATTTTACAATTATGTCCTTACACTCATGTACCCTTCGTAGGGGTATTTATGGCATTATACATATCCTGTTTTGGGCTTTACAATCCCTTAGCAAGCCGGCTGGATTTAGGTGGGGGCCATCCCTACAACAGTGCATATAGTTCCATCCTACACTACTACAATCTCAGGCAATTTCACTATGCTGTGGCTGCAACAGCTGCTTGCCCTGGTGCACTTCACGTAGCTCCTGCAACACCGGCTGGCCTCTCTGGCACGATCAACCTGCCAGCTTGAACAACCCTTGCTGCCAGTCATGCTACAACAGTTTCTGCTGCTGCTGCAGTCGGTTGGAGGCGGAACGCAATCTTTCACCTTCAGATGATGTCCACAATCTTCCTCTTCGTGTTCTTCGCTGTGGTCATGATGATAAGATGATGCGCCGATTGACATCGAGTGCTCTTGAATTGAATCAGCTGCATTTTTAACCTGGTCATGAGATTCATGGCAGCAATGGCTGTGGTGGTGCAGTAGCTCAGCATGACAGTCCTTTCTTGATTCCTCAACCTCCACATGGTCATGCTTATGCTCATGGCAGGGGTGCGTATCTGCAGTGTGCAAAGTTTGTTGTTCGTCACAGCAATGATGCTCATGATCCTGGTCATGGTCGTGGTCATGGCAAGCATGCTCACCGGTAGAATACAAACTGATTGGTTCTTGGCAGTGGGTATGCACATGCTCATGGCAAGCATCCTCAAGGGTAGAATGTGAACTGTTGAGTTCTTCGCAGTGGCTATGCTCATGGTCCTGGCAAGTATGCTCACTGGTAGAATGCAAACTGTTGGGTTCTTTGCAGTGGCTATGTTCATGGTCATGGCAATCACGCTCTTTGGTGGAGTGCAGGTTGCTTGGCTCTTTGCAGTGGTCATGGCCATGACCATGATCATGGCAAGCATGCTTGTTTGTAACCAGCTGGTTGATCGGCTCTTTACAGTGGTTATGGTCATGGCTATGATCATTGCAACCATGTTTGTTTGCGGAATGCAGGTTGCTCAGCTCTTCGCAATGGTTATGCTCATGGTGATGATCATGGCAAGCATGCTTACCAGCAGATGAATCTTTGCAACTGCCTGTTGATCTGCATGGACCATCTGAGCAATGGTGGGAGGTGCCATGCGTCTTTGCATGCGATCCATGATGAGAAGAAGCACAACATTTCTTCGCCTTTAGACTGTCTTTCTCTCTCAGCAACAGCATGCTGTACATGATCACCAGCAAGCATGTACCAACATCAGCAAGGACCGCTGCCCAAATAAGCGGATGCCCCGCAAACGCAAGTCCAACGATTGCAAGCTTTGTAACCACAGAAAAGAGAATGTTCACGATGATGGTCCGGTGTGTCCTCCTTGCCAGCCGGACAGCCTTTGGAATCCTGCGGATGTCATTCGACATCAGAGTAATGTGGCTCGTCTCCATTGCAACAGCTGAACCAGATACACCCATGGAGACTCCAATATCAGCCTTAGCCAATGCTGGGGCATCATTCATGCCATCGCCAATCATCAGCGTAGGGCCATCTTTTGCCTTGAGTTCATCAACAATTCTCACTTTGTCTTCTGGCAGAAGTTCAGAGTGAACCTCTGCTAGGATATTTCCCAGCTGGCAGAAATACAAAAGCAAAAAAAATTATAAGCTTCTGTACGACTTTGTATCCCCTAGATAACGAGGAAAGTGCACAACAATAAGACCAACACATTCTCAAAATTCGTTTACCTGGTTCTGCGCGTATGTGGCAGCGGCAGTACTATCACCAGTAAGCATCACTGACTTGATGCCCAGTGATCTCAGCTCCTTTATGGCTTCAGCTGAGCCAGTTCGACAGGAATCCGAGAGAGTAAATACTCCAATAAATTCCTTGTTGCAGACCACGTATCCAATAGTAACTCCTTTCATATCGTTTATGTTTGGAACTAGAACATTAAAAAAATGAACATGATTGTTCAACAGCTCCACATTTCAATAGAAATTGTGTTTTGGTAAGCAAAAAAATAGAATTAAGCAAAACATCATTTCAAAATTACTACTGTTAATCAATATTTGTGAAGCAGACAGTTTTTTATTTACTGTAAAAGTGGCTTCATGCATGGAGTGTAGGCTCTGTTTCTTCGTTGACAGTAAGTTCAATGGTAACTAGCAACAAAATATCGACAATATTCTGACATATTTTGGAAAATCTTGAGTTCACATTTCTTACCAACCTGTTTCACATGAAGCCCTTGACAAAATTCTTTTGTTCCCAATGTATATGCCCTCTCCGTCGATTTCACCATAAATCCCCTCGCCAGGATAGATTTGAAATTCAGTAACATTCTCTGATTTTGGTTCCACAGAGTTTGACTGAGCATAATCAACAAGGGCAGACGCCATTGGGTGGCTTGATCTGCTTTCAATGCTTGAGACCCTGCAATAGCCATGAAATTAAATACATATACAGTAAAAGAAAAATTTTAAGTACATAGTGCCAGTGAAGAATTTTGTTCGGCGTGACATCTACAGATAAACAGCACTCACCAGTAAAGAAGTTGTTGCCTTGGAACACGTTCGCCAACAACCTGGAACTCCTCGACACAGAACTCTCCTCTAGTAATTGTACCAGTTTTGTCAAAAGCAGCAACTTTGACGCTGGCCAAGGATTCCAGGACATCCCCTCCTTTGATGAGGAGCCCTGTCCTTGCGGCCCTTAGTAGCGCGCAGAAGGTGGCAACTGGTGTCGACAGCACCAGAGCACATGGACAAGCGCTCACTAGAAGGACTAGAGCCAATTGGAACCAGTGTTTGAGGTTGTGTGCTCTCACTATTACAGGGATCACTACTACTGTTATAGCCATGAGAACAACAGCTGCAGGTGCAATGCAATCAAAGATAACAGTAAGAAAACCACCTGATCAAGCTTTTCAATGTCTAAATTTTTGCTGCAGGCCAAGTCTAGCTCCTCTATTTAGCTTACCGGGTGTGTAGTACTTGGCGCACGTGTCGATCAGCCTCTGTGTATTGGATCTACTGTTCTGTGCTTCTTCAACCAGCCTTGCCATTTTAGCCACAGCAGAGTTGTCGGCCATAGCGGTTGTCCTCACAGCAATGTAACCTGCCACACCACCAATACAGTCATACAGAATCACCGCAAGATCAGTTGCGCATTTTAGGCATTTCAAGGATGGCAATTCAAAGTGACAATGCAATATATATTACCATCTATATTGAGCGTGCCAGCCCAGACCTGGGAGTCTGCCTGCTTGGCCACTGGGAAGGACTCCCCGGTGAGGGTACTCTCGTCGACCTCACTCCGTCCGTCCACAACAACACCGTCGATTGGAATGATTTCCCCTGCCTTGACAGCTATTACTGTATTGACCTCCACATCCTGGGCTGCGACCACTTGCCCTGTCTCTGCTAGAACAGCCTTTTGTGGTGTCATACTCATTAGTGACGACATCCCAGCAGTGGCCTAGATGTCAAAGGAGCATTTAGTCAAAAAAAAAATTCGAGGCAAAGTAACAAAACAAATGCAACTAGTTCATTTATATATAAAAAAAAGTACTAATCAGTATTGCTTTTTTAAAGAAGAGGTTGCTTTTAGTAGTTGCATTTTGCTCATCTTTGCACAAAAAGCTTACCTGACTTGGGTTCCTTAATCCTGCTTTACACCTATGTATGAGTGTATATGCATGTTTGAGTCCACTAGATATAAAATTTATTTGTCTTTTTCTTGAGAATTTTGGGGTGGGGTATACTAGTTACTAAATGGTGATACAATCAGCAATATGGGCCTGACTCTGGTCCAACCTATGGGAGACCAAAATCTCTTCATCAGTCCATCAGCGGGGCTAGTGTGCATCCACTCTGTTCTTTTTAGCTTTTAGCTTCTCTCAGCAATCAATATTCAATAGACTAATATGACACAGCCAAAAGCCATAACATGCAACCCAAAAGAACAGGCCAGGCCTCATTATGTTGCATAAGTATGAATATGTGCTTGCAACTGTGACACGACCAAAAGAATAGATCCTTTTCTGGTCAGTGGATTCATGAGTGACCTCAGCAATCCTGCAATTATTTTGATTTCTTAGGCAACAGAAATTAGCCTAAATAGATGGAGAGACCTTGTGGCTCGCCCTGGTCTCAAGCCATTCAGCTGTGGTGAAGAGGAAGACAATAAACCCAGCCTCGGAATAGTCCTTCAGAGCTATCGCCCCAGCAACTGCAAAGAAATCAAGTAAAACATGTGAGCTCTTGGCTAGGGGTTGCCATCCATCTCCTACCAAAAGTGCCAGGATTGTATGGCCCATACAGTATGGGACGGCAGAACATCTAACAAAGAAACGGCGATAAATATGATAGACGAATACGAGAAACATCATATGTGATGACAAGATAGATGGGTCATCCTATATGAGAAGATAGTGCCAACAAGTAAGACTGATGATGACTATATATATGAAGTGCAGAAATTCATAGATACAACTTGCCTTTTTTCATATTACTACAAATAGAAACCCAGTCCCCCCTCCTTCAATTCTCTCTTCTACTCTCATAATGGACTCTACATCAAAATATTTGAGAATTTAGCAAGTTTTTATCTGTTTCTGAACAGACAAAAAATGGAATTGTTGGAGAGAAAAATCAAAGCAAAATGTACTATCCCATTTCTTGGGATGATTCCTTCATGTATGCCATATGCATATGGAATTGACCTGCCTTGATGCCACAAACAAAATCTCTAGAAAGAATTATTCAAACAATATGTTGCTTCTTCTTAAAGGAATCCGATACCCTATATGAGGTGACATTGCCACATGGAGGAAAAGCAGCAGAATTCTGTTCATTCGGCATATATATTAGCATCACAGCAACATATCCCTTTAATGCAGTGGAAAGTGGGGGTCCCTCCAGAATAAAATGAAGAAAAAAGTTTTAGCAAGTGAGGCATAAACTTTTAGGGGCTGGATCGGTTCTGCTCTCCCACTAAGCAGCCACCATATTGGTCCTGGAAAAACAATTTGTCTTGGCCCATTTTTTGCTCGACCCTTTTGTCACATTGGCAGACCAGTTACAGCAGCATCAATATTTCCAATCTGTGGTTAAGCATTTAACCCAAAGCGCTGGTGTTGTGTCGGTGTCATACAAGAACAAGAGAAGATTACAGGGCAAAATTTGATAGTACGCTCTATGTTTTTAAGAATGGAGCTTCGGAAACACGGCCTTATACTCTACAACTAGGCTATGTGGGTGGCCCTAAAGATTATGACATGACAAGGTGATTTATTTTACTAGGCTCAGGATCAACATGTTATATTTTCATGACATGATTCAACTGAAGGATACACCTTAATTATATAATTGTTTGTTGCCACAGAGACCTTTGTTTGGGATAAGTATCAATCACAGGAAACATCATTAGTGTCAGCCAGTGAATCAGAGGGAGTTCTTTTTACCTGCAATCAGCATGAGTATGTTGACATCCAGCGTGAACCTCCGGGCAGCTGCAATGCTTCTCAGAATGATTGGCGGCAGGCCAGCAGCCGCCGCCACCAGCGCGAACCACTTCAGCGGGTGCCAGAAATGCTGGAACAGCGACACCACCAGAAAAACTCCACAGAAAAGAACGTACGGGCTCGGCCATTTGTTGGTGATTTTCTCCGTGTCACTGCCGTAGGCTCGAACCGACGCCTCGAGCCTCGCCTGGTTCAGCGCCTTGACTGAAAACAGGCAAAGATCAATCAATTTCGCACAGTTGTTCATGTCAAAATTGTGGTGACTGTTGCTAGAAATGCGGATAAAATTGACAGTTTCATAGAGCAAACATTTTTGACATAGTGCAATCCACACTTCCCGTGACAGCAACTGCAAAATTAGCAGGATTCCTGGGGTCTGAGGTCAGGGTCACCAACTTTTTTGTATGGATGCAGGATTGCAGTTGCAGGTAATCAATCAGTCAATCATCAGATACATCGCAATCGTAACAGTAATGGCTCGCGAGTCACAAGATGGTAACCGGTGCAGATCTCTCAGGAACCGTCCCCTTGTCGCTACGCTCACACCAAGCATATTCGATTGCAGCGTGTGATTGTTGTGGTCGATACTTGGGCACGGATTCAAGGATCAAGGGTAGAGAGTTTGCTCTTATCGAGCCAGTAGTGCTTTTTCCTTGAGATGGTAGAGAAGATTTGAGGCTTCATTTTTAAAGATGAGGGTGACTAGATTGTTCTGCTTAATGATAACAGAAGCTTTGAGGTTTGACTTTTAAAGAGAGAGACTGTTTGATTTTTCTGCTTAATGATAATAGATATAGTGTTATCTCTTTGTAGGATAGCTAGACTTAAACTCTAAAAAACTTATCTCTATATTAAAGAAACTAATTTCTAATAATAAAAAATTTATCATTAATACATAGAATAAATTAAAAAATAAATCTAAATAGTAAGAAAACTAATTGTTATATAACATCAGCATCTATCCCGCACAGTAGTATTCACATGCTGCTACAGTACCAGTGTTGCAGGTCATGCGCCTTCTAGTCTTTGTCTACAACAAGGTTTACAATTCGACGAGTGGTCCCCAGTCTCGAATCAAGAAAACAAACGATTTGCATGGTACCAGCGATTGGTAGGTTCGCTTCATCAACGGCTAACAGAGAAACAGATTCAGAGATAACAAGAACAGAAAATATAGAAGATTCAGAAGAACAGAAAAGATTAAAAAAATAAAAATTCAGAACGAGCAAGGACGGAACAGAAAAGAAAGAACTTTGCGTGATCCTTTCTGCTGTTCAATATATTCCCCTCCATCGCTGCGAGTAAAGATTCATTATTTTTTGTGAGAAAAACCAACAAGATGGGCAGCATCGAAGATGCTGGTTCACGGCGGCATCGAATTCAACGAGACAGGGGACAGCAGCATGTTGCTATCGAAAAAATGGGTTTTTACTTCATTTTCCTGGGCGGTTTGCGACTCTGGTCTGGTCTAGTCCCAGTCCCTGCTCGGTCAAGCCATCCAGCACATGATTACACGGAAAGCTCACCAAGAAAATAACAGCGAAAGCGATTCACTGAACCCACACAAGCCGATCAAATTCCCAAGCAAGAGAGGGTTAAAAAAGGATAGATTTTTAACATCGAGAAGCACGAAAGGGAGGGAAATCTGAACGGAAAGCAACAGGGGGGGGGGGGGGGGTAACCAAAGTAGTAACCGCAGAAGCGATCGATTTCTTACCGATTTGGGACTGGGAGGTGGCGCTGGCGTCGTGCACGACGATGACCGTCCTGGATGGCACAATCACCGTCACCTTCTTCACGCCCTCGAGCTGCTCCAGAAGCTTCTCGACGAGCGGCACCTCCGAGGGGCAGCAAATCCCCAGCACGTCGAAGTAGCTCTTCTGGTACTTGGCCGCCGCCGCGTCCCCCATCTCTCTCTCTCTCTCTCTTCTAGAAGCCAAACCTGCATGTGACATGGCAAGAAGCAGTGAGCGGATTACACGGAGGGAGGGAGGGAGCAGCAATCTTGGCGTGCCGACTCCCGCCGTGTGGGTGGTTCAGGAATTAGTTAAAACTGGTCTCCTTACCCTGCGGTCGAATCAGCGAACAAGAAGAAGAAGAAGATTTAGCTGTTGAGTGAGTGCTGAGGAATTGGTGGTGGTGGTGCTCATGGAGTGGGCGAGAAGAGGGAGAAAGGATGTTTATGCTGGGACCTGGGAGAGGGAGGGAGGAGGTGGTGGCGCGTATTTAAGGATTCCTTCAAGACAGGACGTGGGAGTACGAACTGTTAGAAATAGGCTTATTTGGGCATAGTCTATTTTCTTAATTTTAAAGTATATATGATTTAATATTATATTGCTAAGATAAGATGAGGAAGACCGATTTATAAGGTGGAGTCCTTAACACTCCTTGAATATAGATAGAGATGAGGAGGGTTCTGGCTAGTCACGCACGCGCGCGTATTCACGTATTTTCGCATGAAAATCGTATGATTTGTGACTTGCGAACTCTGCACCACACTTTCTCTCTGTGTGTGAATGAGATTCAAATGTGTTTGAATTTAAGGCTTTACTGGGGTTTTGATGACAGACAGTTACTAGTAAATAAATGGCTGGTTGAATGTGTCAGTCACCAGTGGATAAATGGTTGTTTTAATCATGTCAGTTATCAGTCTGTCTATATATATATATATATGCCTGGAGACGTCTAGAGTGTGTGTGAGAAACTAACTGCCTCCATTTTCTTCTTCACTGCGATTTTGTGCTTGAGTACTGTGTTGTTTGAATCTCGTCGACCTTTCTTCCCGACGTACACTTGGAAGGAGGGAGAGCGGCTATCTTCGAACCATTGTCATAGAGTGTACCTGCACGGGGCGGCAATAAGGTTTCTGGGCAGCGCATCTACGCGACCGCTCACTGTACTGCGTCATCTACGTTCTGCACTGCGTCAAGCCTACGCTGCTTCCTGTTCTTCATTAGGCGAAAAAGTAAGTCGTTCGTGCACACGTTCGACTTTGTTACTATTTTTCTTGCGTGTATTCTGAAGTATGATGAGTAGTCTGCTGTTAGTAGTAAGTTTTGCATCACTGGTTTATTGTATTTGTCTTCTAGTAAAATTTGGAATTAAAATATTGCCCACATTTCTAACACGAACGAGCATTAAATTATTTTTTATATATTAGTTATTACAGTAGAAAATAAAGTTTAGAATGCTCAAAGAAATAAAAGTTTATTTATGTTTTACTATAGGACTTATCTCTAATATAATATACAGTCAAATATATGCAAAAAAAAATGGCTTAAACAACTCAACTATCCGAACATCTGAAAAAAAAATTCGTAGAGCCTGTCCTTAGTATAACTACAAAAACAACATAGAATAAATTAACCGTAGCAAAACAAGAAAACTAATTGATGATGACAAGAAAACTCACTTCATATTTAGAACTTGAAGGCCATCCTCCCTCTAAGATAAAGTACATTAGAGTATCCGCTATTCTTCAACAAATTCATGCATCCGACACACACATATGCATCATACATACATACATACATACATACATACATACATACATACATACATACATACATACATACATACATACATACATACATACATAGAATTACTATTCTGCACACAAGTGTAGAATGCGTGCCAGAAAGTTACTGCCATGTGCGAGTGAAGCTATTGTTAAACGCATGTAGAGTTGCTGTTAGTTGTAACACTACACAATTGGCAGTAACTCTACATGTTTTTAATAGTAACTTTACTCATGATTCTACATGGCCAAAGCCTCCGTGGTCGAAGCCATCGTGGTCGGGGAGGGGGAGAGGAGGCGCCAGCCGCTGGAGGTGAGGGGGAGGCGTAGATGGAGGAGGGGGAGGCACCGGGGGAGATCGGGGAGCGACGCTGGGGGAGGTCGGGAGCGGCCCCAAGGGAGATTGGAGGGGGTGGCTCCGGGGAAGGCCAGAAGGGACCACGCCGAGGGAGGCCAGAGGGGGCGGCACCAAGAGGGAGCTAGGGGGAGGAGCCGGGGGGTGCTCGGGAAAGGGCGGTGCTCAGGGAGGAGCTTAGAGAGGCGCTCGGGGAGGGGCGACACCTAGGAAGAAAGGAGCTAACTCTTATGAGTTGTGACTGAAGGCAAAGGAGCACGGAAGGTTTCTTGTAAATAAGCATAAGTCATTCAGTGATTTTCACCCGCCTAGATTGTGCCTGTTCGGCTGGAATCTGACAGTCCTAGTCATTTATTAGCATATTTACACCTAAATAGACATTAGCACTAGATATACTTCCTATATACACACACACTTATCATGTGTTTCACTCCGTGCCTATCCACAGTAGCTTTTGATAGGGAAGGATGGCGAAAAAACAGTACTATATGCCAACATGTGGTTATAGAAGATGTATTTGAAGTCATACAAACACAAGAGTCGAACGAAAGCAGGGACATGCAGATATTAGATGTCACAATCTCTAAGCCTCATGTCACGCGATGCTTAATGTAATTACTATTGTATGACACTAGTAAAGTGATTAGGTTCGCAACTGGACCGGAAGAATACACGTTGTTTGGCCGAGCGATGGACTACGTCTGCATTAGTATAATTCAACTGCCAAATAGTACAACCTTCAACTGCTACTTTCAACAAAGTACATTAGCCGGGTTTCTTTAGGGTTTAAATTTGTTTTATACTTATATTGTCTACAGTAATTAGCTTTTAAATAATATATATTTTTTATCAAGGGGTCAATAGAAAAATTATAGTAAAAACTATATTGAGTCTAGTTGTACCGGCCGAAATCGTATAAAAAAAAAGACAGAAAACGACCAAGGCATATGCAGATTTGGTAACCGCTACTGCAAATACTCCATCTAGTCGTAAAAGAACGATGCTTTGGTGTACGTGTATAATCAAACTTTGTAAACTTGAGATATTGATATTTTAATGAATATTTAGCTTGAAGATGTAAAAATGATGTATAGTAACATTATAATTTTGTTACTAAACTTCATTAATAAATTATAATAGAAATTAACATTCAAAATCATGTTTAGAAGACTGAGTGCACGTCCGAACGTCGAAGCATGCAAGTCATGTGCACGTACCATCCACCGCGGCTTGTACCGAATTTTTTCTATTTTAACCCTTTTTTTGAAAAATTTTCACATTTAGACCCCTGAACGTCTTGATTCCGTTTTTGGACCTAGGGGTCGGCGCCGTGGGTCACGGCGCCGAGGTAACACGTCTCGGCGCCGTGGTCCATGGCGCCGAGGTGCCAGGCCCGCTCCAACGTGGCAGCCAGCGCGGCGCCGACGTGGCAAGTACTCGGCGCCGTGGTTCGTGGCGCCGACCTCGGCGCCGTGGCTCGTGGCGCCGAGCTGGCTGCCACCGGGCAAAAATGAATTACTTGTTGTATTTTTTATTTGGATTATTTAATTATAGTAATATTATGTAATATATTTATTTATTTAAAGAGAGCAAAAAAATACGACGTATGTTTTGAAAATTAGTTATGTATTACAGATGATACATGTAGAAAATTTATTGTAGTTTTTTTAAAAAGATTATGGTACGTTGTTAATGGTTTTTGAAAAATAAAATTTTGATGTGGAGTACATTTTGGTGCTACACAAATTATTTTTGCAATTATGATAATTAAGAAATTTGCTTGGTAGAGTACGAACGAGTTTTGTGTGAAGTAACGATTAGTGTATTTGTGATTTTTGTACAATGCTGACCGTGAAAGATATGTTGAACTGGCAATAACATTTTTCGATCATATTATGTTGTTTTATTGGAAGAAATTTATTGAAATTTTTTTTAGGACAACTGTGATAGGAACAATTGGACAAAAGGAGGGAAAGTGATAATAAGACACGTGGGAATCATTGCATGAGAAAAGCCGAGATAATAAGCTTAGCTGAAAAGTCGTAATCTTCCATTTGTGGAAGCACGCTCTCACAAACATGCACATCTATATCGTGGACATTAGAAAATTTCGGCAGAGTTTGCACTCTTTTTGGAGCCACTCTAAACACAAATATCACATGAACATAACATATACACATATATACAACACGTAGCTCATTAATAACACATCTCAGTCCATACGAACAAAGTACAAATAGTCCATAACATTATAATAGCTCCTGTACAGGTGAAACGGCTAGTCTCCGTCACTACCTCCTAGCCTTACCCTTACCAAGTGTGTCGGTGCCTGGAGTGTAACGGCTAGGCGAGCGGCGGCGGCTGCGTGGTAGAGGCTGAGTCGAAGGAGCGTCTACGAGCTGAGACGGGCCGATCTCATCGTAAGTCTGCTGCTCCACCTCGTCGTCGTCCTCACCGCCCTGGGCCGGGAAAGTGTCGCTCCTCGTGGGGGACGAGCTCTGTCCCGTGCACGACCCTCGCCGTGTCGGGTCTGCAAGTCATGTCGAAGGCACGTCTACGTCCCTCGCCCCGAGGAAGGCCTCTACTCGGGCTCTCCAACCAGCAGCCACGCACGGTCCGATCACTGGACGGCCGTGAATGGCGACACCAAGTATCTTCTGAGTGTCCTCGAGCGTAATAGTCATCTCCCCGAAAGGGAGGTGGAAGCTGTGAGTCTCCGGTCTCCACCTACATGATACAAAAAAGAGAACTACATGTCAGAGAATTTGAGGCGCACATAGCCGATAAACAATGAACATGCAAGTGGAGCAATGGTTTAGGAGAATACCTGTCAACCAGTGCAGTGATGGCCGAGGGGTTGAAGGTGGGCAACCCACGGCGAACCTGGTAAGAGATGGCGTCTAGGCCAGCCCTCTCCAGCAAGGGAGTGTACCTCTCGTCGTACCGCATGTCCAGGAACCCGTCATGGGTTCGAGGACGAAGGATGGGCAGCTCCTGTATAGAATACACCAGTTTTTTTAGTTAATGCATCAACATAAATAATTAATTGTACAAGAAGTGATGAAGGCAGTACCCTCCCCTCCGCGGTGAGCCGTCCTCGGTGGTTCTCCTCGTAGTACGGGTCTAGCAGGTGCAATTGCGCCATCCTACAAAAAAAAATTGAACTAAGTATAGCTACCACAACAGCGTAAACCATATTCTACCATGAAGAACATCATACTTATTACTTCAAAAGTTTACACGATTGGCTTTCAGTGCAACACAGCAAGCACATAGTATACTACATTTTGCATCATTCTCCTCCAAAGTCTACTTTAGCCTAAAAATCCAGACTCTCTCATAGATAGCACCCAACACACATATATGTGCATACCCATAAAAGAGTTGCACCATAATAGGAGTGCACAATTGTTAAGCACATATTGTCATTTTCTACACGAAACACAGTAGAAAACCAAGTTTTCTCCTGATGTGTGGAACCACCTATATGAGGCACTGAGCAACTCACGCACATACACATGTCCGCACAAACATATCTATCAAATATATAAACTCATATAGATTGCAAGCACGTAGACACATTACACATGTATGCACATGCACAAACTAAGAGATTGAAACTTTGGGAACTAGCTCATACAACAGGGTTCTTAGCAATTTGCATCATATGTAAGCGCAAGGTTACAACTTACAAACACAATGTCAAGCAGCGGCGGGGAGGCAGACGGGAGGCGGCGGCACCAGGGGGAGGCGGCGGGGAGGCGGGAGGCCGGGGACGCCGACGGGGACGGGAGGCGGCGGCACTGGGGGCGGCGGCGGCGAGGCGGGAGGCCGGGGACGGGAGGCGGCTGAAAGCATCTAGGCCCCTAAAAATATTGGTTTTAGTAATTAATGAAATTATGTGAATATGGGACTAATGTGTGCATTCAGTGTTTGAAAGGATAAGTTCAATTGGCAAAGAAAGAGGCTCACAAAATATCCCATGAAGATTCAAAGATCTCTAGGGCGACAAGGTAAATAGTTTAGGTATCTATTTTATTTTACCGGTCTTGGAGATAGGTTGGAAGACCGGATTATAGGATAGACGTCGTACTATTAAGAGGGATCATAGTGATTGCTTGATCATGTTCAAATGTGCCCTATGGATCAATTTAGGATCATGCATGCACTTAGAAATTAAAATCAAATCAAATCTGTGCTTTGTCAGAAAATCCGGTAGTTCCGATGTTATTTGGGCGGAACTACCGCAGGGCCGGAAGTACCGGGCGCCCGGGCGGAACGTTTTTTCCAGAGAGCGCCCGGACTCAGACTTAGTCTCTCGGAAAACGGAAGTACCGCGGGTTGAACTGCGGAACTACCGGATGGCCGGTAGTACCGGGCACCCGAGCGGAACTTTATTTCCAGAGAGCGCCCGGAGTTTAACTTAGCCTCTCGGAAAACGGAAGTACCGCGGATTGACCTACGGAACTACCGCATGTGCGGAAGTTCCGGATACCCGTGCGGAACTTTATTTCCAGAGAGCGCTGGGAATAAAACTTAAACTCGCTGAGATCGGAAGTACCGGGTCATGGAGCGGAACTTCCGGAAGTCCGGAAGTACCGCGATTTCAACGGCGGTAGTACCGCACTCATTGACCAACGGTCACTTCTGACTCACTGACATAGCCGTTCTGACCGGTCAGCGACAATCCGGAAGTACCGCGGTTATACCTGCGGTAGTTCCGGATTTCCTGATTTTTCAGGATTGTTTATTGTAACGGCTATTTGAGGTTGGTGGGGGTATAAATACATCCCCACCAGAACTTGTAGTTGTTGTTGAACCTCCATTGAATACATTTGAGCTTAGTGCAACCTCTCACACCTCATTCTCTCACAAGTGCATTCAATTGAGGTAGTTGAGCCAAAATTCAAGTGCATTGCATTCTAGTTGATCCATTAGGCACTTGAGTGAGATCAAGCCGTTGTGATCTATTCTCTTGGTGCTTGCCGGCACCTAGACGGCTTGGCGGAGGTCCGGTGATCTTCTCAAGAAGATTGTGAGAAGGCCCGGAAGATTGTGAAGGCTCAGAGCTCGCCTACCTGGAGAGGGAAAGGGCTACCACTAGTGACCGAGGTGATTAGGCTCATTCGTGGAGCCGGTCCGATTTGTTCGGGCTTACCTCAACGTGGACTAGGGGAGACCGGCAAGTCTCCGATCACCACGGTAAAAAGTAATCGTGTCAATTGTGGTTTGCTCTCTTGTGATCATTTTCATTCAAGCAACGCTCTTCATTCATATTACTTGATTGCTTGCTTAGTTAGAGTAGCAATTGTTGGTCTCTACTATTTGATATTGCTCTTAGTCGATTACTTGTGCTAGTGATTGTTTGAGCCTTACTAGGTTGATTAGTGGTGTTATTGTTATCTTGCTCTAGTATATCCATCAAGTTTAAAATTGCTAATTAGAATTAGACGAAAATTTTAAAACCGCCTATTCACCCCCCCTCTAGTCGGCCTCCTCGATCTTACAACGGCGGCACCGGGGGCGGCGGTGGGCGGGGACGCGGGCGGCCGCGGCGGGGAGGCGGACGGGAGGCGGCGGCGGTGAGGCGGGAGGCCAGGGACGCCGGCGGGGACGGGAGGCGGCGGCACCGGGGGCGGCGGCGGGCGGGGACGCGCGCGGCCGCGGCGGGGAGGCGGACGGGAGGCGGCGGCACCACGGGGCGGTGGCGGGGACGGGAGGGGAGGCGGAGGCACCACGGGGCGGCGGCGGGGAGGGGAGGCGGCGGGGAGGCGGGCAAGAGAGAGGACAGAGGAAAAGAACGAAAGAAGGCAACCCGCATGCTCGGCGCCAAGATCCACGGCGCCGAGCTCGGCACCGTGAGTAGTGGCGCCAAGTGGCGCCGAGGTGCATGCCACGTCGGCGCCACGCAGGCCGCCATGGTGGTGTGGGCCTGGCACCTCGGCGCCATGGACCACGGCGCCGAGATGTGTTACCTCGGCGCCGTGACCGACGGCGCCGACCCCTGGGTCCAAAAACGGAATTAAGACGTCCAGGGGTCTAAATGTGAAAAATTTTCAAAAAAAGGGCTAAAATAGAAAAAATTCGATTCAAAATCATGTTTAGAAGACTGAGTGCACGTCCGAACGTCGAAGCATGCAAGTCATGTGCACGTACCATCCACCGCGGCTTGTATTACATGGAGCCTACAGTAAGTGCCTGGTGATGTAGGCAGTACTAGCTACTAGTGTACTAGATTGTAACAGCCCAGGTTTTTCTGAAAATAAAAATTAATTAATTAATTGATTAAAAATTGATTAAAATATAATCTTGAATTAAATAAGTATTTTTGTGCCTAAATTTTAAATTTGGATTTGCCCTGAATTTCTGTTTTTGAAAAAGCTGGATTTAAAAAGTATTTTAAATGAAAACCTAAAAATAATTATTATTAAAAGGATATTTTGATTTTCTATAAAAATCTTATGTCAAATTAATCATCTAGATTTATTTGGCTCTTATTTGGTTTCCTGGATTTTTCTGAGTTTGAAAATGTATTTTTGAAATTAAAAAGTATTTTAAAGTATGAAAATTAAATACCAACATAAGTTGGAAATATTTTGATTAAGTCCAAAATGTCCCCAGGAGATTCTCTGAATTTTTCTGGAATTTTTGGAGTTTATTATATATTTTTCTGAGGCTTATTGAAATTCCTAGCCTATTCTGAAAAATCAAAATCAGAAAATGAAATTCAAAATCCGCTCCTTCCCCTCCGGCCGCCACGTGGACGGCCAGATGACCGCCCACGTCGCCTCTCCCCGGCCCATTTCCACCCTTCGCCCCATCCCGCCTAGCCCCCTCCCCTGCTTGCCACGTGGTCGGTTCGGATCCACGCCACGCCACCCTCCTCTGCTCTGAGCCGCCCGATCCCGCCCTCGGACACGCGGCTCAATCTCTGCCGCCCCGCGCCCCCTCTCTCTGCATCCTTGGCCCCACCCGTCGGCGCCTCCGCCCTTCCGCCTCTCGCTGCGCCGCGGGCCACACATGTCGGGCCCGTCTTCCACCCCGCCCTTCTTCCTCATCCCGCGCCGCCGCCCGCAACCACCGGTCCCTCCATTCCCGGCCACCACCCCCACCTCCCCACTCCGCCTCCCGAGCCCTCCCCTTCCTCCGCTCCGCGCGGCGTCTTCCCGAGCGCCGGTGAAGGCACAGCGAGCAATTGTCGCCTCCTCGCTCCCCCTCGCGCCCGGCCGTCGGCACCGCCAGCTCTGCCGCATCACCCCCAACCTCCGCCGCCCCTCGGCCGTGACCCAAACCCGCCGGAGCTCCCTAGCCGTCGCCGACCGAACGCCGCCGCCGCCTTCCCTCGTCGCCGACCGCCCTCCGGCCACCCCCGGTAATCCCCGCCCCCACCAACGCACTCCCCTCGGCCTCCTCTCCCCGTTCCAACCTTCGCCGGCCGCCACCGTGCCGCCGACCGCCGGCGAGCATGTCGTGCCCGAGCGCCACCCCCGCCGCAGTCCACGTCATCCGCCGTGCCCGCGTGGCAATTGCGTGGCACGCCACGTCGGCGCCACATCCGTGTCCCCTCGCCCCGTCAGCTGCCACACCACCACCCCGCCACCTCAGCGCCCTTCCCCCTCCGTGGGTCTGGTCCATGGACCAAGGGCCCACATGTCAATGGGCTGCCCGAGAATTCCTCAGGGCTGACGTCGTTGCTGACGTCATAAGCCTGATTTTCCAGTATAAAAACAATTCGGCCGAAAAAGAAATGTCTGCTGGCGCAATAATTCAGATTTTCCTTTAGGAAAATAATTCCAGAAAATTTCCTTTTTCCATTTTCTCTGAATTTAAATTTCCCGGAGCCCGTTCTCCTTCACCCTAACTCCGATTTAGCCCATTCAAATTTCTAAATTCATCAAAAATTCCCATCTATCCATTTCTAGCCTCAATTGAAATTTTTGAAGTCAATTTGAATTTATTTGAATTTGGTGGGTTATTTTCACGTGTAGACTTCGACGATTCGGGAAAATTCGACGACGAAGGTTTGAACCAAGTTGAAGAGCAAGGCATGTCACACTTCTTGATCATGTTGATCCCAGTTTTCAAAATAAAATTATGTTGATTTAAATTATATTGCATGCATAATTGTTTATTCAACGTATTTCAATTCAGTTTTAAATTTAGTTATTGCCTACTTGTTAATCCCTCCATTGAATTTGAATTCCTCAATACCTTGTCACCCTAGAATCAAAGTCTAGTTAATACATTAGTGTTGGCTAGAGAGTTTAATCAAATGCTTAGCCCTGCATAGTCATATAATTTTATTTTGGTATATCTTTCACATAAAATGATAACCCTTTTTACATAAAATGTTATGTACTCTTGACTTTGGTGAGTCAAGGAGGTTTATGAAATATTTTGAAAACAAATTATAAAACTGGTTTAGACTTAGGCAATTGGTTAGAGTGGTGGGTGCAGGCATGCCCTGTTGGTTGGAGCCGCAGTGGTTGATTATCGTGCACGGGGGTATGTGGTTGGGCCTGAGTCAATTAAGGACCGGTCTGTGAGCTACTGTTGCAAAGCCCTAATCGTACTACCACATGGCTGGTATGGGACAGGCCTGGCTGAATAATTTGTGAAGTCCCAATCTGAGTCAAGTCGTAGGTTGAAAGTGAGCGTGGTTGGTGCCATGTGAAGTCTCACTTGGGCGAGCGTGGTTAAGCCATGAGAAGTCTCGTCTAGGCTCAAGAGGGGGTCCCGGTCTGGTGGATTCCTTACTGGGGTGAAACCTTAGAGTTGGCTCGACCAGGATGACGATTTTGCATTGTAAATACCTTGTCACGACTCCCCACCGCACACCTAAGGAAGTGTGTAATCTAGTGGTACAACAGGATGATCGTGTCTTGTGGGTAAAGTTGTACAACCTCTGCAGAGTGTATAATCTATCCTGGATAGCCGTGCCCATGGTCATGGGCATGCTAAGTAAGAGTTTTTCATGGATTAGACTTTGCTTTTCAAAAATGATTTCGAAAACATTGTGGATGGATGGAATCTACGAGAGATGAAAACCTTGCGAATAGATGGAATCCGTGAGAGATTGAAATCTGGTGAATGGATGGAATTCATCAGAGTTGCGCAGTGAAAGCGTGTGGATGGATGGAATCCATACGTGAGCTTTTGGAAAAGATGGTCCGGGTGGGATGCCCGTGGATAGGTTGGTGTTTGGTCGGAGCCGGCACTGACGGTATTACTTTCTACTACAAGTATTGTTTTTACTTACTGTATTAAATTCAGCAATTTCAATCTACTTATTGTATTACTTAAATGTTGTTTTATGCAAACTAACCCTATAAGCCTTCCATTGAAGCCTTTATCATTATGGTGCATTTTCCCGTGTGACTTGCGGAGTACAAGTTTGTACTCACCTTACTTTTTCCACACAGAGAAGGAAGACGTCAACTACGTTGAAGATCTGGACGAGTAGGCCGCGTCTTACTGTCGTTTGCCTGTGGGCAGGCTTGGGCTTCGCTATTTTTCAGTTTGCTTCCGCAGTTCTTTTCTTTATTTATGTTTGCCAATGGGCGTTGATGTAAGACTTGGCTATAAGGTCGTACTCTTTTATTTAATATAATCAGTCATTTGTGCTTGGTATTTATCTTTGTGGAACTGTGTGCACTAGCTGATCCTGGACTAGTGCGATTTACACAGAGGATACAAGAGTCGTTACTCCGGGTTTCGACATAGATGCATGCCACATTTGCCAATCACAGCACGGATTTGCCAACCAATCCATCACCGTCCTATACTTTTTTAAGGGACGGATCCGCAATGACCACAGTAACGTATCCAGGTTTTAGAGGATAGGTATGTGAAGTTAATAAAATATTATTCAATAGAATAAAGTAGATATCCACAATGGCAAAAATTAAAATAGAAATTCTTTGTACTAGGGACAACATCTCAAATTATCTTAGAGAAATTACAATTTAACTTTGCAGTTCTTTGTGCCTTGGAACTTGGAAGCACTTATGTTGTATAAACCCTAACGTGCTTGGCCTCTGTGTGTAGGTGTAGTCCTTGCCTCACCTTCGCTGGCTCGACCGCCGTCGCATAGGCGGCCAAGCCCTTTCTTGGTATCACCTACTTGGTCGTTGCGTCTTTGCCAAGTACTAATCTGCTCGCTGCTTGTTGTGGCCTACTCCTTGCTGCCGAGGCTCCTCACTGGCCTCGATCTCATGTGCTAGAGCCAGTGCCTCCCGGTTGTCTCGAGCAAACACACACACACATAGAAGAGATATGTTAGGGTTTGAGCCTATGAGATGGTGTCTTCGGATGGTCCAAAGGTCTAGTTCATGGAGTCCTAGAGGGGACGGATGGGTTATGGGGCCACACTACTTGAGGCGAATTAGGAAGGGGTGGTGTGGGAGTGGGCTAAAAGCCTGGAACAAATTGAGGTTATAAATATGAAGTATTTAGACCAATTATTAGTATACATATCTAATACGTCTAGTAAAATCCAGGTGTTTTGTACACAAAATTTGGGTGTTCACTTAAACACCCTTGAACCATTGCAGGTCCGCCCCTACACCATCATATGTACATACACACGTACACGTCCTCTAACACACACTTAAAAAATTTGTGAAGGCATTAAAGCCTTGCAGAGCGTAGGCACACATTTTTTCACTAAACATGCACATGTGTGTACCATTTATTCGATGAGCATGAGCATCGAATCCAGGATTCGAACACTAACAGGTGAGAATGTACCACAACACAATCACCAACTAGCTATGTTAAGTCCTCCATTGTCCTATACTTGAGATACCATATTATGCATGTTCAGATCCAGTATCGATTGAATGACCAGGTTCTGGAGGCGTTCGTATTTGCTGCAGTTGATGGGTTTTGACTGCGACTTATAGTTTTTAGCTGAAAATAAATAGTAGTGGCTGCAAGAAGTGATTTTAAGGAGGGCGTGAGCGGTGGGGAAAGTAAAAGAGAGATGTGCGTGTGAGACAAAAGTGAGAGAAGTGGGGTACATGATGCACCTATGAGCATTCTCTCCAGAGCGAGATGAGTAAAGAGCCACTTAAGAAGTCCAATATTTATATTAACTTTTAATTTCACCTAGTAGAAATTAAAAACAAAAGTTAATATGAACTGGGCCACAATAGTAGCAGACATGCTTGTCCTTCAATCAGCTAGTAATACCTAGCTAGCTTTCAGCTCTTTGATTGTTGCTTTAATTGCTTAATTTTAGCCATGTATCCTAGCTACTTGTTTATGTTATTTTTTTCTTTTTGCGAGAAATACTTGCTTAAGTTATTGCGGTAACTTGGACATGTACTGATTAAACTAACAACAAAAAAGAAAATGCATGCATGCATCATCAGGGAAAAAAGATTGAATCTTTGCCCCCACCCCCCTTTATTATGGACGGCTGTGTGAAAGGAAGCACCGGTCGGCAAATTTTGGGCAAAAATGACATCGTTGATCACCAGAATTTCAACTTTAGCCTCCAAACAACAGGATTTCTATTTCTAACCCCCTCCCCACCGCACGATTTATGTGGTGTCGACACGTGGCAATCGACCAATCGTGCTGTCGGGGACCGCACGACTCCACTGTTCATGTACTAATCGTGCGGCCCCCAACTGCACGACCACTGTTCATGCATAGTATTTTTGGATTAGCTGCTGCATGCATTTGTGTGCTTGTAATGAGATTTAAATTTTGTATTTTTGTGTTGATAAGACTTTATTTAGTTGTACAAATTATTTGTATTTATAAATATTACGCATATTCATGTGTAATTTATTTTGTTTGGAGTCAGCAACAATTTTGTAATATAGTAGAGGAGGTGCAAAATATTATGAAATATATTTTGAAAACTCCTTATGCAGTGTAGATGATACATATAAGAAATATTTTTTTAGATTGTTATTTTTTCGAAATAGAATGGCAGACAATATATGTAGGCTGGTCCATTTGCGATTTTCGTAGGTTCTCAATAGTACGATCGCCGTGCGATGTTATAGCGTGGTTAATTTCCGGAAGAAATTTGTAAGGACGATTGAGCTCTGAATGACTCGTACGTATGGAGGTAAATTATAGTGGGGTGGAATAATTGATCCGTTTGTGTTTTTCGTACACACCTCCCACACGAAAAACGTTTCAACGGGCAGCGTAAATGAAGGTAGCACCGCCCTTCGCAACGTTTCAACGGGTGTGTGTGTGTGGATTCGCGTAGCGGCCACGTACGGGAACAGTGTCTGCGTAAGCACAGGCGATCGAGTCGTTTGATTGGCGCGTACGTGTCACAAGCAAGCTTCACACCATGGATAATGTTCGTTCTTTATGAGTACTACCACTTATAACTTTTAGATTATTTATAAAAAATACATAGAGTAATAAAAACTTACATATGATTTTGACCAGTATAAATAAAGTTACTATAATATGTACTATAATCAACTTATAGATTTTATCTTAAAAATACTCTGTTTAAAAATTAGTTACTGTAGAAAAATTAAAAAATAGTTTGCAAAAGTTGAAAAGGAAGCTAATCGGAAAAATGAAAAAAAAAGTTGCAAACGAAAGCTACCCTCTGTAAAAAAAAACAGTGCATACGAAAGCTGATGCTTGCATGCACGCAAGGCCGGCAGGCAACGTGTTGAGATAAGTTTTCCTACTTTCTCTTTCATCCATCTGTTCATAGCTAGCGTCATGGTATATGCGTGTTTTGCTAGAGATCAATCTCGAGGTATCATATGGATGTTTTGACCAATGAAAATAGTCCTATATAGTTGTATTTCCACTTCTTATATGCTGATATATCTTTCTATCCTTTTAAACATACTCTAATAATAATTATAAATTGCTCCAAAGTGGATTCAAAGAAATATCACCAAAATCCACTTTTTATAACATAACTTATGTATATACTTCTTTTACATATAGAAAAAAGTATATAGCAAAAATAAAAAAATTTGATGAAATTTTTTCAGCCATGTCACATCAGAGTATCTTATAACTAATATTTAAGTATATCAAGAGTGATAAGTAGTATAACATATTTATTTAAATTATATATTAAAACAGGAGCATATACTCCCAACAATACGAAAAAGACGACATAAAAAAACCAGATTTTTTGCGCACAATACACAAGAAAATGTCTACTTTAGATCATAATACCCTATTCCAACTAATTAGTAGATTCTTTTGGACCGTAACTTATAACTTTTGAATTCTATCTGTTCATATAAGAGAGTACGAAGTAAGAGACAGTCGTATGCGATGTTGACCGGTATAGTTGAAGTCGGTTTAGTGTCCACTACAATCAACTTATATCTCACTACGAAAAGACGCATTATTTAAAAGTTTATTACTGTAGCAAAAACCAAAAGAAAATATCTACTTTAGATACCCTATCCCAATTAATTGGTAGATTCTTTTAGTTTATGACTTATAACTTTTGGTTTATGATTTTTGAATTATAGCTGTTCATATAAGAGAGTATAAAGTAAGACAATTATATACGATATTGATCAGTATAGCTAAAGTCGATATAGTATTACTACAATCAACTTGTAAATCTCATAGCAAAAAGCACACTATTTAAAAGCTTATCACTGTAGCAAAGGCTGAAAGCTACAAGGCTAAATAGAATCCAGCCAACATACAGATAGATCGCCATCTACACGGAAACAAACGACGAGAAACCTTCGTGGGCGTGGTGATCGGTTCGGCTGAAAACCTCATGGCTTATAGCTGAAAACACTGTAGCTGGCTGAAAAAAGCACTGTAGCTGACAGAGGCTTATTTACCATAATTAAATTTAAAAAAATTTAAAAATAGAAAAAACATATTAGCCCATCACGTATAATGTAAACAAATACGAGGAAAAAATAACCGGTAAAAAAACTAAAAAAAGCCAAAAGTTCAGAAAAAGACAAAATTTATAAATAGTGCAAAAATAAACTTAAGCCAGAAGCTGAAGCCATATTGATCAGGGCCTAAGCTAAAGCACTGACAGGCAGCTCACATGGAACGTTACATTGGAAAAAGAGTTCTACAATTCTGCAGACCAATCCTATCATGAACAGACGATGCCAGGCACATCCAAACGCTTCATCCAGCGACCGAATCGAGCGTCCACATAAAAAATTCTATCAAACCTCTCTACCCAGCGACCGAATCGAGAGTCCATTCTATCAACTCATCCAGCGAACGAACATTCACGTCAGAACGATGAAATAAATGAAGCGCCGCATGGTTGTCCAACAGAAAACATCACGGCATCGAGTAATAACAGCACAGGCTACCAAGAGTAGACAGTTTTTACTCAGAATAATAACAGTACTACTAGTACCGATTGCAGAATACATGCGGTAATGAGTCAAGGATGACACAAATAAATATCATTCGGTCATACATAGTTTTAACAAATAAAGTAAAGACTTCAGCAGCGTCTCCCTCCTCAGGCTTAAACCCAGCACATAGCACAGCCTAGCAACTACAAAAATTCCCAAAACATGGCATAAAAAATTGCAAATTGTAAATGGCCACGACTTTAAAGTAGAACCCCCTGACCTTTATCACTCCCCCACCCCAGACGAGAATGTTTGTGATATTTCAACAAAAACAAGGCATATCAGGTTTCCTTACCATATTTTTTTTTTCAGATCTTGATCACAGAAGATCAGCAACGTTGGCTGGCAGCTCTTCAATCACCACATTGTAGAACCTCTGGATGTCAAACAGCATCCTCTCATCATCACGGGTCACAAAGTTGATGGCAACACCCTTCCTGCCAAAACGACCACTACGACCAATACGATGCAGGTAGTTCTCTGGTTGGGTCGGAAGATCATAGTTGATGACCAGGGACACTTGCTGGACATCAATACCACGAGCAAGCAGGTCCGTGGTAATGAGCACACGTGAAGAACCAGATCGGAACTCCCTCATGATGATATCCCTAGTGTTCTGGTCCATGTCACCATGGGTGGCAGAAACTGTGTGATCCCTGCTCCTCATCTTATCAGTAAGCCAATCCACCTTGCGGCGGGTGTTCACAAAGATGACACTCTGGGTGATGGCCAGGGTCTCATACAGGTCACAGAGTGTGTCAAGCTTCCACTCTTCCTTCTCCACATTGACATAGAACTGCTTGATACCCTCAAGGGTGAGCTCATCCCTCTTCACAAGTATCCTCACAGGTTTGTTCATGAACTTGCGAGTAATCTCAAGGGCTTCGGGGGGCATGGTGGCAGAGAAGACCCCAACCTGAATCTTTGCTGGGAGGAGCTGGAAGATGTCATAAATCTGCACATAACAAAAAGGAAATCAACATTCACAAGTCATAACACGGAACAATAATTTCAACCAAACCGTAAATGAAGAAAATGAATCACGGAACAATAATTTCAACCAAACAGTAAGTTGTCAAAGAAAGTTGCATTTCTGAATGGTTCAAACAAAGATCATAATATTTAAAAAAAATGAATCACATGCAACTGGCAAACAGAGTTACCAACCTAAGCATGTTAGTGAACTTTTACCAGATAACTTGGAACATCTAACAACAGTAAACATTTTACATATCACACAACAAGCATAAAGTTAAAATTGATGTCCTCAGTATTTACACCTATAAATATGAGCATAAAGCTTTAAGCTTTCTCACCTAATAAATATGAGCATAAAGCTTTCAGGTTTCTCACTTCAATGGTATCAGCAGTGTTAAAATGCAGCACACCAAATGAAAAATACTAATGCTGACAAGGAGATAATAAGTGCAAAAGGAGCAGAAGAAATGCAACAGAATAGAGTGTTCACCTGATCCTTGAAACCACGAGAAAGCATCTCATCCGCTTCATCCAGGACAAACATCTTGATGTTATCAGGGCGGAGAGACTGCCTACGCAACATGTCAAACACACGACCAGGTGTTCCAACAACAACATGCACCCCGCTTGCAAGAATTCTTTGGTCCTCACGAACAGAAGTTCCTCCAACACATGCATGAACTTTCACACCCAAATAATCACCGAGCGCACGCATGACTTTCTCAATTTGCTGTGCAAGCTCACGGGTGGGAGCAAGGACCAAGGCCTGGCACTCGACCAAACCATAGTCAAGCTGCTGCAAAATTCCAGAACAGAAGGTAGCAGTCTTTCCAGTTCCTGATTGAGCTTGCTGGATCACATCAAGCCCCTTGCAAAAAGGAACAATTCCCCTTTGCTGAATTGCTGAAGGCTTCTCAAAACCTATAAACAAATGATGACCATGTCAGATGAAAACCACTGCAAAAAGGCAAACATTGTAAAACACAACAGATTCTCAGCCTACCATAAGCATAAATGCCTCTGAGGAGGTTCTCTTGGAGGCCCATGTCATCAAAACTCTCATGAACTTCATCGTACGAGGTGAAGAACTCCTCAGTCTCACCTTGGTTCCTGTGTTCAATGAATACCGGTGAGTAGATAATATACAATCCATCAGACAGAGACAGCACAAAGCCAAATGCATGGTTCAAATGAAAACAGTAAGTAGCTGAGACAAAAACTTCCATTTAAGATTACTTACAGCAGCTCCTGCATTTTAGAATCGTAGTTCTTAGCATCGAACTGGGAACCCTCTGGTGCCATTCCCGCCATGGCTGTAGCAAATAGACAACATGTTAGCCAAAAGATACGAATACAGCGCATAGGGGAATAACAGGAGAGAAGCAGATATTAATAATATCTAGTTATCAACAAAAAACACAGGATCTGGAAAAATGCTATGCTGTGTATGGAGATACATATGGCTACTCTTAATAATGCGCATAAATGTGTTCGCATATTAAAGAAAAACACAAAATTAGCAATTGTACAAATGCAGGAAAAATACATTATATGCAACTATAAGGCATCTAACAGCAACAACCAAGGAGTTCATCATTTGCTACAGAACAAATAGAAAAATTAACACGGAAAACCTAAACGTATATCATGTAACTTCTATTGAAGAAAGTAAATATCATGTAGATTGTCAATAATAGATCACATAGCAAGCGATTAGAGGTATGACCACCCAGGAGAAACAAAGATAGACAACATTCAGCTCCTATATTCACAAAACTGGTTCTCCGGAATGCAATAGTCTACACATGACCCTACTAACACCATCTAAGCCATTCCAATATAGTATTACTTGTCCTGAGGATTCAAGTGCCATACAACTGATGTCGTTACCAAAAAACCTACTACACTTTAAAAAATTCAGAAGCAACGTTAACAACAACTCAGACAACAACTAAATCTATGAATTCATCAAATTGAATCATTTCCCCAAAAGGAAATAAACTTCCTCCACCATCACTAAGCACAAAGCATAAACTATCCCCAAATCATCTCATATAAAACCAAATCTTACGTAACAAGGATCCTATCAACCGAAACATACATTAGAAAAACAAAAGGCTCAACCTTCTCGACAGCAAAAGAGCCCTTGAGCGTCACCGTACAACGTAACCCCAAAACCGCGACCTTTACCTCCAGAACCCCACCTCCAAAAAAACCGAACCTTTTCCACCGAATCCGCGCAGATCCAACCCTAAAACTACCCAGATCCGCCCAAACCCGCGACAAATCCATGCCACCCTACGGATCGGGCGAGACGGCACCAAAAGAGGCGCGACGAATCGGACACGAGAGAGAGACCGGGGGGGGGGGGGGGGGGGGGGGGGCTGTACCTGACGCGCGACGAGGAGGAGGAGCGGATCGAGCTTCGGTGGGGGGGTCGCGTCGCGCGGCGCGGTGAATCCGAGATGGGAGCCTCGGATTCGGCGGCGTCGGTGTGGGATTGGCAGGAGAGAGAAAGCGAGGGTTTGGGCGACGGCGGGGAGAGGCGGCTTTTAAGGGCTCCCGGAGGGGGCGTAGGGTTTCTCTCCTCTCTCCCTGGGCCCTTACTGGGCTTGTTGGGCCCAGGCCCGTCTTTCTCTAGGATTTCTCCTCTCTTCCTTCTTACAATTTATTCTTTTTTATTTTCCGTTACGATGGGAAGACGGAGTTGTAGTGTAGCCCAACCTTTTTTTCTTTTTGGGATGAGTCGTAACCCAACTGGTAAGACAAAATCTTGTAAAGAATTTTTTTTGATTTGGCCGTTGTTTTCTTTTCTTGTAGGTTAATGTGTAATTGGGATGGAGTTGTAACCCAGTTTTTTCCTTGTCCTTTTTGGTTATTTTTATGCGTAGTTGAGATATAGTTGTAATCGAACTGGTAAGACGAAATATGTATGATTTGCACGGCAGGATGTATTGGTGACTTTCTTTTTGTTTTCTTTTTGTGTAATTTTATTTTATTTGGCCGTTGTTTTCTTTTCTTGTAGGTTAATGTGTAATTGGGATGGAGTTGTAACCCAGTTTTTTCCTTGTCCTTTTTGGTTATTTTTATGCGTAGTTGAGATATAGTTGTAATCGAACTGGTAAGACGAAATATGTATGATTTGCACGGCAGGATGTATTGGTGACTTTCTTTTTGTGTAAACTTTTGAAAAAATATATATATATTTGGGCGTCATAATAACGGCCTGGATTTAGAGAAAAAAGTGCTTTTAGGACAACCAAATCTTGAAAGGGGATGCCACGGTCTTCAAAAAGAAAGGTCCAGTTTTGTTCTTCAGCCTTGGGCAACAGATCTGCTTTTCCGCTTTTAAGCTGAGGTGCTGCAATGGCCAATAAGGATCAAAACTTCCATGGAGAAAGAACACGGAGGACATTCAAGACATCTGATTATTTGCATTAATAAAGTGATGACAGATATTCCCCCTCTCCTGTGATATAAGTTTTTATTTTTAGGAAACACCATCCTATAATATAAATCTATTGAAAAGATCAAATATATACTTATTATAATATTTTCATCATATATCCTTCTAATATGACATTCAACGGCAACTGACTCTCCACCTCTCACGTCACTCTCCTCGCCGCTCCCTGATTCCTCTCGGTGCTTTCTCCCCATCACCATTGCCCCTCCTCCCTCCCTAACTTCCTCGCCGCCGTCACCAAGCGAGGCCACGGAAGCCGCCACAGAGCCCAATCTTCCCAGCAAGGTTGTCGTCACCGCCGTCGAAACCCAGTCGACCAGATCCACCACCTCCCAGATCTGGCGCCCCCAACCACCATCGATGCATAATCGACCCCATCTCGCGGCTGTTCCTCTTCGCTATCCACCTCTCGCGCCTCCCTCAAACCCTAGGCCGCTACCACCCCCACAGTGCCGCACTTGCCTCAACTCCCAGCCACTGCCGCCGCCGCCGCCGGACCGTACTCGGCGACGGCACCAACTCCATCCGCTCGCCTTCCCCTCTCACTTCTCCATTATTCACTTCTCCAGCACTTGGTGGGTCCTCGACAACACCGGAATCACAAATGTAGAGATGTGTTCTTCATTCAGTACAAATGTCTCCTCTCACAGCCAAGTCCTCACATGAATCGAAAGTAACACACAGATCTCTTTTAACATTCACGAACAAGAGTTTCTTAATCAACTAGGCAGGTTCGCAAGCCTCTGGATAATGTGGATCATGTGCACACAACACCAAAACTACTGCAGGAGGAGGCCACTCTGTGGGATATAGCAAAACAAGATCTAATCAAAGAGGGAGAAGCCCAGGTCGTCTTCGCTTTCTTCCTTCTCTTCTTCCTTCTCCTCGGCTTTGGGAGCCTCAGCTGCAGCTCCACCTGATGCAGCAGCAGCGCCGCCGCCGGCAGCGCCTCCACCAATCATAGCACCACCACCAACAGCACCAACGATCACCTGCATGAGATTTCAGATCATCATTATACAAAGCTTAATTGAAGACATGGCATGACTAGCTATAGTAGCTACTACCATCAGACAAAAATAATGACATGCTATGCATGCTGACTATTAGGGCTGACTTCTCATGTTAAATACTCACTTCTGTGGCACAGATCAGCAAAAAAGAGCAAGAGATTAACTGCAATACACCTTAAGATCACATAACCACGTGCAGTTTTGCAAAGAACAATACCAATACATTGCAAACAGTTGTAACACAAAACCAAAACTCCAAACTGGACAAATACAACATAATCAAAACAGCTTGCCTAAACAAAAATTTTCCCATAATTTACACAGTACTAATCAGACGATTACCTAATAACATAATATGTAGTCATCATACAAGGAAACTACAGCTACAAGTTACAACCTTGTTTCGGCAAGGCTCCTACAAACTGTTCTTAAGAAACTTTAGCATCCTGAGGAAAAATAATCACACCCAACAACAGTTACAGAGATAAGCTTCTGTGCACTTGTCACCAGGCCAACAACAAAAGTTACAAAGCAAAAAACACAAGGCATGGATGTCATCTAGATTGATCAACAAACTATGAATTCCAAAGGCATTTTACAGGGGAACTTCAAATGTCATCAAATATAGAATGCATTGCTGAGTATAAATAATTACAGCCCACAAAAATAACACCAAAGATTTCTTTGACGCATCATATGTCCTAACAGAATTAGAGGAAAAAAATAGACTACATATGGTATGAATCACCACACTGTGACTTGTGTAATACATTACAAACCCATGCGTACAAACCTATTCATTCTGACTACAAGAGCCATGCTACCCAGTAAAAAGCCTGAAGCGGCACAACTCTCATCCTTTAATGACCAATTCGACCAATTTTGGCCACATATTCAGTTATCTGGAAATAGTAAAACGCTGGTTATCCTTAAACCAATCCTCTAGACAACATATGTGATAGTAGTACAGTACTCTAATGGCAATAGAAAGCAGCAGGGACCAAAAAAAATTCAGTAACGAGGGCAAATCTAGAGCAACTGAAGAGCAGTACAGGACCATCCGTACAGTAACAAACCGACACCACTATTGCATCGAATACTCCAAACACCCTTTGTTCAGTCCCGAATCTGATACGCTAGTACTCCAATTGAATAGCACAACATGGCAACGAGAAGCATTCTGTTGCCCATATGTAGAGCTCAACTAAAGCATCGATACGCTAGTACTCATCAATAGACGCGAAAACCTAACACAAACAGCTAATCGATTTAACTAGAGATCTAATCTAACTATCAAACAAAAACCACAGAAGAAAATTGCAAAACCTATAACATCTCATAGCTCATGAGGCCGCAACAGCTATATGACAAACTAGGGTACCACCCCATATGACAAACTAGGGAACTACAAAACAGTAGAGTTAGATCTGCGGGATGCCGGGGTGGGAGGAGTCCAGACCTGGAAGACGGCGGAGGTGGGCGTGACCATGGTGAAGGAGGACTGGACGCCGGCGGCCGAGTCCGCGGCGGACGCGGCGGCCACGAGGCGGCGCTGCAGCTCGTAGGGGGTGGCGGCGGAGGCCTCCAGCTCGCCCTTGAGCTGCTTGGCCGTCCACTCGTCGCCGGAGCTCCGGCACACGAAGGTGTACACGCCCATGCCTGCGTCTCCTGGATGCGTGTGCGTGCGCTGCGGCGGAGTTGGAGGAGGAGGGGGCTTTGCGAGGTTGGTGGGGCAAGTTCGAAACCCTAGCTCGGGGGTGGGTTTATGTAGTGGAGTGGTGGGCTATCTCTGGTTGGCGTGGCAAGACGAGCCCATGATGCAAGGCTGTTCACTCTAGGCCGGATCAAGAGTACTGGGCCATAGCTTATAACACTTCTTTTTTTTTCCCTTACGAATAACTGATTTCTCAAAGTAATTTCTTTATTTTTCTTACTTCTGTCTCACTCCAAGTATAAGTCAAGAATCATAGGTCTATTATGTATCCTATTTCTCTTGCTCCCATCTTATACACGTATCTCTCCCTCGCTTTTGCACCACTCGTCACATTCTTCTAAAACTACTTCTTTCAGACTAAAAACCAATACAAACACTGCCTTAGACTAATATACTTTTTACTGGGCTGGATTAACAGACTTGGGAGGTTGTGGATGATCCAAATTCTGATTAGACACAAGGTGGGATTCAGCCACAAGGTGGGAGTCCAAACTCTGATTAACTTGGGCGGATTCAGCCACAAGGTGGGATGGGCTCAGGTCCACGGAAAACTAGGCCATGGCCCAACAACTTGGAGTGGGCCTATTTTTCTCAGGGTGGATAGCAAGTGTGGCAATCGGTGGCGCAACATCTCCTTCGACATTGTCTGCTACCAAGGTCCTTGGGCGGCTCCATTCTTGGGTTAGAGCAAGTATAATAAGAGGTTGTTAGTAGGCTATATGCTGAGGTGGAGGAGAGAGAGGAAGACAGAGAAGAGAGGTGGACTGTAAGTTTACAGTCAGCTGAAGTACAAGAACCAAGAAACTTTATGAGAGAAAAGGGTGGGTCATACAACCTTTAGTTGGCTATAAACTACTATATGAATAGGCTGATAAGTGAGTTGTAAGTGTCTATACAGCCAGCTGAAGGATATATTATTAGCCTTACTCTTACAGGAAGGCGGTTGAGCCACTGCCAAGGATATTGAACCGGACCCAGCAGAGCGTGATCCGGATGGCTGGGAGGGATAGGAGAAATCTCTATGAATGTGTAAGGAGGTGCGTTGGGGAGGGGCCGAGAAGGCTGCAGGCTCCAGTGATGTGGCGAGGCTCCGGCGAAGGTGAAGACCATGTGAACATGTGGTTGTGGGGTGTATAATACTAGAGGGTCTAATCTGCAAAACTGCACCAACCAGTTATATTCGATCTCGATCCGGACTGCAAAAGTTTAATCCAACGGTCTTCTAGGGACCGTGGTTTGGATTGCAAATTGTCATCGCTATCCAAATGGACTGCATATTTTCATCGCGATCCTAATAGGGTTCATTTTTGAAGATTTACAATTGTAAAAGGTGTGTACGAAAAAGATGCGGGAACGGCTTCTATGCGTGTCTCAATTTGGAATGACTGTACTTGATCTAACGTCAAGGGGCTAACCCAATCTGGTTTTGTGTGAGGAAAAGATAATACACGGTAATATAAGGGTGCCCTCTTAAAAAAAGTCTCGGCTCGAGGTTTCCATCTTCCATCGGAGCCGCTAGTATCCGATCGAACGGTCACAATAAGTTTGCTCCTTCTCGCTTGAAAACCCAAGCCCCCCTTCGCCACCAAGGCGGCATCCCTATTTCCTTTTTATTAGCATCTGTTAAATAAAAACATCAATCTAACTGTTGCGTCGTCCAGCACCGCCTGTTAGACTTTATTGCCTTGGTCATCGCGTGTCTAGCGCCGCCTATCGATGGTTTTCGTTCCATCAACTACGATTCTATTCTCGGGAACAAAACTTCATAGGACGAACTAGAGGTTGTGGTCTTAACTTATGGAAATCACGCTCATTGGTCTCTGCCTCTGGAGACATGTCACTGATGCACGGCCTTCTCCACCATCGCTAGTTCAACCTCCTCTCAGGCAGGCTACTTCTGTACCTCCTGCAGAAGATGAGGTCGCCAAGAAGGTGGCAGAGGCTGCTGCTACTGCTAACGCTACTGATGAGGCTTTTTAGTATGCCATTGATGCTTTCGAGTGATGGTATGCTGATGAGGCTTGCATTTGAGACATTCTAGTAGTTTAGCATCGATGACTCCATCCAGCCAAACATTGTTGGTCTGCGTTTTACTCATCATATCTGGGAGTACTTGCGCGAGCGATACCAACAGAGCAGCGATGCTCATTTCCTTTTGCTTCAATGTGAGTTGGAGACGCTGTGCTAGGAGGACTCCGTTGATGACTTCTAGCGAGCCCTGACTAGTCTCTAGCACCAGCTGTACAAGCTGGCCTCTTCACTCTGCCAGGAGTGTCATAAGGTGTAGAAAGCAGATAGTAATCGCCTTCACCTTTATGACTTCGTTTGTCGTCTTTGTTCAGAGTTTGAGTTTGTCAGGGCTCAATGGCTAAGCCGCTTACCTCGTCCGACAGTCGCCGAGGAGCTTTGTTGCGGGTTAGTGGCATATTCTATTCCTACTGTGCTTGCTATCCCTTCCTATTCGACTACACTGATGTCTTCTGCTTCGACTACATTTCCTCCTCAGGTGTCTGTTTTTGCCTCTGTTTTCACACCAACTAGTGTTCAGTGCAATTATTGTAAGAACTTTGGACACAACTACCACAGTTGTGTGGTGCGAAAAAAAAACAAGGCGTGGAGGGAAGAGAGGCCCTTCCTCAACGGGAGAATAGACCAACACGTTAGGACCTTCTCAGCGAGGTGACGCTATGTGGGTGCTCTATAGTTTCGCATTTTTGCCCTAGGACCATTGTAATTCGCACATTCATTGCGAAGTGCTATGTTGGGTTTGACTTGGTTAATTGCTATACCTTTTTGCAATAATATATCTGCGCTACTTAAAAGAGAGAGTTGGTGGTGTTAGTTCATCTGCTCATCCAAACTCCCCATTACGCCTTCCTAAAAAATTTCTAACTAAAAAATATATATTTTTTCGTCCGTAGCGCTAGTTAGTACAAAAAAGTGTTAAACAGGCAAATGGCCACTGGGGCCAGCAGCAGGAGCTTCCTTGGCTCATCAGCTCCTTTTGAGCCAGGGAAGGTCGGCAGGAGCTACCGAGCCTAGGGTAGCTCTACCCTGCTGTTGTGTCTCGCTTTAGTGGCGTGACAGGTGATATGTGTCGCCTGTCGAGCTCAACAATAAGGCTATTTTTTTCTTAAAAAAAAAATCTCGATCGAGTGCTAAATGTGTGAACAGTTGGTTGTGATGTATCCCTGTCCCTTCCATTCCATCCACGGAGCCGATCGATCAGACGTACCTTACCGCCGTCCTTGAAACGTGTTCAGAGGCTGGCGCCTGAATCTATCGCATCTCATGAACCGTCATCAATCTGGCCCAAGTACTACTTGTGTGTTGTGCTCTTCTTGATACTCCTATGTTTAGAGGCGGATCCAAGTGTAGCGGTCGGGTCATCTGATCCTGATGATCTTAAGCATGATAACACTGTATATTCAAAGGTTACCCTATAAACTCATCAAATGAGGTTAGTTCGCGGTGATCTTACTGACCCAGTGATTCATTTTTCTGGATCCGGTCTTGGCGACGATGCATGATATCCCATCTCTCCGGCCTTCCGGGATCACGACGATCGAGCGTATGGGCCTGTTTGGTTGCCTGTATGAGCTGATGCAGACTGCATGAGCGTGACCAGGCTGAGGAGGGAAGCTCCTCAGCCGCGTTCCTCCTCAACCTGGCTCCAGTTGTTTTTTTGCATCCGCTCGTGCAGGCTCTCTCCTCTCCGCAGCCAACCAAACACCATCTCCCTGCATGCGCTGGTGCGAGCCACCCGTATGCAGGCAACCAAATAGGCCCTATGCTGCGGTGGTTGTTCATCTAGCTTGTCTCAGGGGCTCAGGGGTAGCTAGCTAGGAGCCTAGGATGGATCGATCGCGCGTAGCTATGGGCCTGTTTGGTTGCCCGCATGGAACTTGGCTTGCATCAGCTCATGCAATAGATGTGTGTTTGGTTGCCTGATTGGCTCTCCGAGCCAGGCTCATCTCATGCAAAAGGATGTCCCGAGCCAGGCCCGAGGGAAACGAAGATATCGACCTTCGCTCCTCAGCCTGGCCCGACGGATGCAGCACACGGCGCCCGAGGGAAGGAAGGAGAGCGGAAGAGGGAGGCGGCGACTCCGCTCGGGTCGGCCGGAGGAGAGCGGAAGAGGCGGCGACTCCGCTCGGGTCGGCCGGAGGAGAGCGGAAGAGGCGGCGACTCCGCTCGGGTCGGCCGGATCCGGGGCGGAGGGCGAGGGGAGGCCGGCGGGGAGGCTGCCACCGGTAGGGCGCTGGCCGGATCTGGCCGGATCTGGACCGGCGGCGCACTCCCGCTCCACGGGCCGCACCGTGCCGCGCCGCCGAGAGAGGGAGAGAGAGAGAGAGTGCGTGCGGAGGGGGGACGGCGGCGGAGAGCCCGAGGCCAGCGGAGGGGAGCCCGAGGTCGGCACGCTAAGCCACCCGCGCGCCGTCGTGCCGCCGGAGGTGAGCCCGAGTGCGGGGGGGGGGGGGGGAAGGTAGGGGGCGGCGGGAGAACCACCGGCGCCGCCGCGCCTGGCCGCGCGCCGACCGCACCGCCCCGGGCGGAGAAGGTGAGGGGGAGGAGGCCGGTTGGCCGAAATGAGTGGAGGGAGAGAGAGAGAGAGACGGGTGAGGGAGGAGGCCGGTCGGCCGAATGAGTGGAGGGAGAGAGAGAGACGGGTGAGGGAGGAGGCCGGTCGGCCGAATGAGTGGAGGGAGAGAGAGAGACGGGCCGGGCAACCAAACACCATCTTTACTCATACAGCTTCAACAGATACAGGCAACCAAACAAGTATATTTGCATGTGCCTAACCAGGATGAGACTAGCCAGGATGAACCATACGAGCTGGGTTGAGAAGATACGGTCAACCAAACAGGCCTATAGGAATCTGCTGCCGATCGATTCCTATCCCATATCTCTGTAGCTGGCTTGGACGTACGTTTCCTTTAATTTCCAATTTCCAACCCGGCCGTGTCAACCCCAATTGGATAGCGGCCTAATTCGAACTACCAATCAAGGCAACATGCAGATGAAAAAGAATCTGTTTAGGCGATAACTAGGTAATGGAGACCGTGCGCATGAGTTGGGTGTATGCCTGTGATGTGCGTCGTCGTACTTAATTATCAAAGGTTTTGTCTTTATTCAAACACCGTAAGTATTTAATTTGTTTGGCGTATGAAAACTCAATATATAGAAATAGCCTCTCTCTATCTATGTAAGTCTTTTCCGTACTTTAAGAGTACATACTCCTACCTATATCATTTAAACAAATGTGCTATACATCTTATCATTTTTGGTATACTTAAATACTAATTCTAAGATACTTTAAGGCGACATGGTTGAAAAAATTTCATAGCCCTTTAGTTTTTCTGTATACTATTTTCTACATGTAAATGAGTATATACATAAATTATACTATAAAAAGTGGATTTTGATTAAAAAAATTTCATGAAACTCACTTATAGTATCTTATAATCATTATTAGAGTATGGTAAAATATAATTTGTTCGTTTAAGTGGTATATGAGAAATGCAAGTATACACTCCTAGAAGTATGGAACATTTACACACACATATAGAAAAATGATTCTATACTCCTGGGAATACGTACTCCTACTTCTTGTATACTGCTTAAAGATATTGTTATATCTCTTTATCTTTTTTAGTATACTCTAATAATGATTATAAGATACTCCAAAGTAAGTTCTATAAAAAATTTCATTAAAGTTCACTTTTTATAGCACAATTTGTATATATAATTCTTTTATATATGAAAAAAGGGTACACACGTATGGTTCTATACTTGTAGTTCTTATATACCACTTAAATGATAAGTTATACCTTTTTATCATTTTGAGCCTACTTCAATAATAATTATAGGATACTTCAAAGTGAGTCATATGAAAAATTCAATCAAAATTCACTTTTTATATCATAATATACATACATACATACATACATACATACATACATACATACATACATACATACATACATACATACATACATATACACACACACTTCGTTTACATATGGAAAATGCATATAGTAAAAATAAAGTACTTCAATAAAAATTTTCCACTATGTCGTATTAGAGTGTCTTAAAATTAGTACATAAGTATACTAAAAGTAATAAAGAGATATAACACGTTGTTTAAGTGATATAACAGAAGATGAGATTATATACTTTTAGGAGTATGAGAAAGATCCATACCGAAACAAAAGGCCTGACAAACCAAATATCCCCTCGCTACCTCCGTGTCACTTCACATGCACCGTTAACGTCTTCCAACTTGAAAAAGGCCGCCATAATATATGGTTAAATTAAGGTATCAGATGTGATTAGAGATAAAAAAATTGCAGTGGTAAACTGCCTCGGTTCTTGGGCAGCGGAAAAGGAGTATTTCAATTTGATCGTACGACAACAATTGCCCGTACCGATCTATTGTAGTAAATTGTAATTTGGCTCGGCGAATAGATCGAGCTTGACCAAGTACATATAAATTAAATCTCCCATTTGTCACTCCTCGTAGGTTAAAATTAAAACTACTACTAGTCATTGTTTAGTCTGATGATGGGTCAATAATGCAAGAATGTACTAGGTTAAGTGTACTGAGTTTGCTTGATTCTAACCGTTGGCCATCTAACGTCTTACATTTTCAGGCTTAAGTGAAAATGAGAACCGCCCAGGTCTGAAATTTGTACTCTGATACAGCATAGTGAACTCCAAACTCAGTAAAATGTCAGCACATAATAAGATACTGTGGACACAACAGAAAGGAAAGTGCAAAAAAGGAGAAATCCATAGCAATGTCTACACAATTGTACTGAAACCAGTTATTAGTACATGCAACTTCAACTTACAAGAGCATTTTCTAGAGGTTACCTAAAGGCTAGGAATTAGTCCCTTTTCATCCATGATCTGTCCATCTGCTTGCACCAATTATTAGATTGAGGCAAATCATGCATATGAAAGTTCAAGATAAAATAATTAGGCTTTGGGTACTGATTGCTAATTTGGGTCCTCTTGCTCATGCTTAGCATGGTGGAGGAATCTTTCAGCAACTTGGATTGTACCTGCAACCTTCAGGAGACAGTCAAGTAGTTTCAGATGAAATTGGAAGAATTCAAAGAAAAATGAGAAGTCTAATAGGTGTATACAATTAAGGAATCTCTCATTAATTGTTTTCGCACTTCATCCACTCATTTGCTTGAATTAATCATTCAACACCTTCATTTTTTAAAAGGAAGTCTAAGCATGATCAGAATTAATTTAATCATATGCATTAGAGGCATCTTAGTAGTACTTGTTTCTTTCTTTGCTTAGGAAGGACTTATTGGTGACACCATGTGAAGCCTCGTCACATGCAAGCATGCAACTCCCTCCACTCTCCTCAGGCCTGCCATGTTCTCCCATGCACACAATTTGAAACCGAAAAAAGAAAGTGAGGAAGTCCTGAAGCTAGATGAAATAATTAAGAAAGTAATGCAGTCAGATCAAAGTACATGAACTTTTTTTTCCCATCTGCTGATGCATCCGGATGGCAAGTTGAGAGCCTAAAAGACTTGGTGTTTGTTTGTGTAGCGCAGGCTAACTGATTAACTGAGCAGTTTGTTTTGGCTCCCATTATTTTCGCTCTGCCTCAGCAGTTTGTTTTGGCTTCCACTAGTTGGATACACGTAAGGCAAATGATTCTCTGAACCCAAGTCTTAATTTTTCTGTTACATATAGCAGCCAAATACTGAGGGAGGTATATATAGATTTGCACATATACGGGTGTTGGTGTATTAAACTAAAACTTATATGTCAGAGTAAGTTGTTTCAGGACTGATTCTCAGCAGTTTGTTTTGACTCACATTCATGGTTCATCAGGGCAAACATGTTGAGATGTTCGAAAGATCCAGTAACTGATGGTCTAAAAAATGATCCAGTAACTGATGGCTCAAATGCAAAATTTATCTACCTACCCTGTGATATCCTACAGTAAAAATGACAGCTGCAGTAGTTTCACTCTGATCTCTGCACACGGAAGCAGCAAAGAGTTGGAAATCTCATTTAAGAAATACTGGACTTGCATTCTAAGGTGCTGTTGCAGCATTCAGTGTAACAAGAACAGGAGTACTTTGTCCTCCCCATAAGGCCATAACATCACAGAAATCAAGGAAAAATTGATTTTTTTTTCTCTTTTGCTCCACCACCAACTCCACATTGCGAACTGTAAACAAAAAACCCATTTTCCACATCACAACCAACAAAGGAGATCTGTACTTGAGAAAATCATTTGTCATACCCACAACATTGACAGATTGACCATGCAAGTACAGTACCATTAAAGTGTAATTACACCCGTACAATTTTCACTTAATTATACCAAGAAAAGTGCCCATTTCTCTTCATCTTGACTAATCAGTACATCATGTACTTAAGGTGATCCTAAAATGGCAACATAACTATTGTAGGGGTGGCCTAACCTTATGACTGGGTCTCACTGGCTCAATATATAATAGACTCAATATTATAGAAAATTGTACCGATATACCCTAATTTTTTGTAACTATCAAGGGATAGGATAGGAATTTCTCATCCTACCCCGTTTATGTATATAAACCCCCAAGAGGGGTATGAGGGGAGAGATCAACTCTTTCCATACACGAGGACTCCCTCCTGTTGTTGGCTCTCGTTAACTAGTCCCCTCATATGTTGTTTGGTTAGTAGCCACAACAGTTAGCGCCGTCCATAGGGACATGCAAGAAACTGCGCAAGAGGAGGTGCTAGAAAGCGATGGCAACCAAGTGAAAGAGAGGTGCGGCGGCAGCGACCATCGAGTCCAACACGCGGCGGCCGGTGGTACCCCATGGCACCAACCGCGACGCCCACGCCGGTACGACCATCTACCGTGACACCGGTGCCGGTACAACCGTCGATCGCGACGCCTACGCCGTCATCACGACACCAGGGAATCGGCCTCCAAACAACACCGGCGAATGTTGAGCCTCTCCGGCGGGTATTCTACATGGAGCGTGCGCTCCAAAGACTTCGCCCCGTCGCCAGCTGCGTCGACACCCATGACCATGTCGTGGTCGTGACTTCGGCGACATCTCTGATCGCGTCATGGTCAAATCTTCACCGACAGACATGACCACCCCATGGTCGACATTTGAGGACGGAGCATCTGACTCCGACTTCTCCGCCGAAGACTTCGCACGGTCTCCACCGAGGTCTTCGCACAATCTCCACGCAGAGACTTCGCACAACCTTCGCGGGACTTCGCACCGACTTCGCCGAGCCCCGCGTGGATGCCGTCTCCGATGGACTTCGTACGGCCTACACCAGACTCCATACGGTCTCCACCGAGGACTTCTCGCGGTCTCCGTTGGGCTCTACGTGGATGTCGTCTCCACGAGGAGACTTCACACGGTCTCCGCCAAGGTCTCTACCGGACCTCGCATTGCCTCCGCCGGGCCTTGCGTTGTATTCGCCGACCTTTGTGCCCCTGGCCTCCGTCGAACCCTGCGTTGCCTCCACTGACCTTCGCGCCCTCCAGCCTCCGTCGGCCTCGGCTCCGCGCTTCTGCACTTCCGGGTGAGCGACTCGTGGCCGTACACGTTCGATCGTCTTTGTGGTCTAGATATCATCCGCTCATGTCACGGTCATGACTTCGTTTGACCATTGCGTGGTTGTGACCTCGTCTGACTGCTTCGCAGTCATTACATTGTCCGACCTCCTCGTGGTCGTAGTTTCACTTGACCTCCGCGGTGCCGTAACTTTGTGAAAAATCACATGGTGGCCTCGCGCCCCTGTGTACTTTGCGAAGTATAAAGCATTAGGAATTTAACCGTCTTGGACAACTCTACGGAATATAAAAAACGCACAGCGGCCTCGCGACCTAGCGTACTCTACGGAGTATAAAGCACTAGGAACTCAGCCGTCCCAGGCAGCTCTACATAGTATATATAAAAAAAATACACAGCGGTCTCGTGCCCTGGCGTACTCTATGGAGTATAAAGCACTAGGAACTCAGGCGCCCCGAGCAGCTCTACGAAGTATATATAAAAAGGAAAAAATGCACAGCAGCCTCACACCCTGGCGTGCTCTGCGGAGTATAAAGTGCCAGAAACTCAGCCATATTGGGCAGCTTTATAGAGTACAAAAAAAGCACAGTGGCCTCGCGCCCTAGCGTACTTTGCAGAGTATAAAGCGCCAGGAACTTAGCTGTCCCGGACAACTCTACGAAGTATAAAAAATCGCATAGCGGCCTCTTACCCTGGCGTACTCTATAGAATATAAAACGTCGGGAACTCAGCCGTCCTAGGGAACTCTATGCAATATAAACGACTGCGCGCACTACATGACCTCCACATGAACTCTTCGGAGTATAGATGGTACACTACATGGCCTCCACATGAACTCTTCGGAGTATAGATGGTAGTGTGGGACAGCTTACACGACCGTGCATGCATCATGTGCTTCGCCCATCCCACCAGGGAGTCCCTACCATGCATCTCACCAGGGAGTCCATTGCGCTACTTCGTCCAACAACCTCACAGTCGAGACTTCATCTGACCACCACGTGGTCATAGACACCTCATCCAACCACCACGTGGTCATAGACACCTCGTCCGACCACTTTGTGGACATTGACATTTTGTTCGATCGTCCCGCGGTTGTGACCTTGTCCGACCGCTCCACGGTCATTACTTCGTCTGACCACATCATGGTCGTAGACGCTTTGTCTTACCGCCTCGTGATCGTTACTTCGTCTGATCACCTCGTGGTCGTTGACATTTCGTCCGATCATCCCATGGTCGTGACTTCGCTCGAGCACCTCATGGTCAGCGCCTCATCCGACCATCTCGTGATCGTTGACGTTTTGTTCGACCACCGCGTGGTCGTAGGCACCTCATTTGACCACCCCGTGGTCGTTGACGTTTTGTCCGACCACCTTGCGGTCGTGACTTTGTCCGATCATCTTGTGGTTATAGACGCTTCGTCCGACCACCTCGTGGGCGTAGACGCTTGCGCGCGGAAGTCTTCGGCTCGCCGCCAACTTCGTTGACGCTCGGTCCGAAGGGTGGGGACGGACCACGAGCGCACGAGTTTTGTCTCGCCGCTGACTTCGTCGACGTCACATTTGAAGGGTGGGGGACGGCCCAGGCGTGCCTCAGTTCTGTCTCGCCGCCGACTTCGTGGTTGTAGATGTCTCGTTCGACCATGGCATGGTCATTGACACCTCGTCCGACCACCTTGTGGTCATTGACGTTTTGTCTAATGCGGTCAGTTCCGTTTCGCCGCTGATTTCATCGACCCTGAGTTCGAAGGATGCAGGATGGAACGCGCGCCTCTCAGTACCGTCTTGCCGCTGACTTCGTAGACCCTGAATCCGAAGGGTGCGAGATGGAACACATGTCTCAGAGTTTCGTCTCACCGCCAGCTTCATCGACTGTGAGTCCAAAGGTGGGGGAGGGGCCGCGCGCAAGGGTTCATCTTGCTACCGACTTTATTGATGACTAGTCCAAAGGGTGGGGATGGACCACCTATACGACAGTTTCGTCTCACCGCTGACTTCGTCGACGTCAATTCGAAAGGTGAAGGATAGGTCACGCGCGTGTCATACCTTCGTCTGCTCGTCGTCTTTATTGACCAAGTCCAAAGGGTGAAGGAAGGCAAAGCCTCCAAGCTCCTATATATTTTCAGCCTCATTCTTTACACCAACCCAACCAAACCAAGCATCAAGCTAGCAAGCGGCAACCACCAAGAACTGCTCAGAGCTGCTCGATCAGCAATGGAGGAGCAGGGCAGGGCGAGCAACAAGATCAGGGACATTGTGAGGCTGCAGCAGCTGCTCAAGAAGTGGAAGAAGCTGGCGGTGGCGCCGGGCGGTAAGAGCAGCGTGCCCAAGGGCTCCTTCGCGGTGTACGTCGGCGAGGAGATGCGGCGGTTCGTGATCCCCACCGACTACCTGGGCCACTGGGCGTTCGAGGAGCTCCTCCGGGAGGCGGAGGAGGAGTTCGGGTTCAGGCACGAGGGCGCGCTCCGGATCCCCTGCGACGTCGACGTCTTCGAAGGCATCCTCCGGCTCGTCGGCAAGAAGAAGGCGGCCGCCATGTGCGATTGCTCCTGCCCCTCAGAGACCGAGACCTTGTGCAGATGATGATTCAGAGTACTGTGTGCGTGTGCGTGTTTTTTTTTCCTCTCTCCTTTCTTGCGTTCTTCCTTTCTTTCTTCTTGGTTTTTTTTTTTCTGAAGAAAGGAGAAGAGGTTGCAACTGGCGGGATCTGTCATTTGTACAAGGGGATCGAGGAGATGAAGGATTAATTGTTAACAGCAAGGATCTGAGGCAAAACTTAGGCTTTTGGTCTTGTTGCTAGCTGCTGCTATTGTCTTCCCTTTTTTTTCTCTCTTCTCACATCTTGTTGACTCTCCTTTTGCTACATTAGTTCTTATTATTTAGTACATCTTCCTAGAACAATGGCATACAAACTGAATTTAAGCAACTGAACAATTGCTTATGCTTCAGATGTTCCCTTTGCTTATTGCTGCAAGTCTGCATCTCACCACCAGAGCAGAGAAGCAACTTCAGTGAACAGCATTTAGCAATGGGTCACAAGAGTGTGAGAAACTAATTGTTAGAAATAATCTTGACTTAGAGCTCAAGACGTAGCAGAGTCCGTCTCCGTGTATAACTCAAGTCAAAGTTGTGTCCAACTTGAAGTCCGAATACGTATACTAGTAGGAGAATATTAACCTATATATTGAGGAGGCTTGTAGCCAGTTTTGTAAGAAAAAAAAAGAAAGTAAGAAAAAGGGAGCAAAACAAAAGAATAGAGAAATTCAGAAATTCTCCTGTGTTCTCTCTATTTATTTGCGATATGTGTGTTTTCTCTTGGATCAAAGTTTTTAAAAAGTGGTATCAGAACCTATGCGAGAATCGAGTCGCTGAAAAATCGTCTCGGCGATTCCGTTTAACGCTCGTCTCGCGTGGCACTCTCGCGCACGGCGCTCGAGCTGACAGAAATTCATGAGCAAGCGCGCGGAGGAAAAAAATCCAGAGCAGATTGAAGCAGTAGCGCACGGAACGAGTTGCTCCTCTTTTTCTTTCCTTGGCGCAGGTGCCCCAGAAAAATTATACGCGTGCTCTCCCTCCCTCTCTCAGCGACTTGGTTTGTTCGTGTTTATATTCTTCGTGCAGACAGAGGTGTTGCATGTGCTTCCATCACTTCAGAGCAGGGATGCCTTGGTGCTGTGATCTTCACGTCCGAAAGGACAGCAGGAGAGAGAAAAAGTATAGCATTCCTTTGTTTTTGCTGGATACTTGAGCCAAGGACAGTGAGCTTCCAGCAGAGTCACCTCGTTCTGCGCACGTGAGTAACACCTCCGTAGTGTCTGTCCACCAAAAGCGAGAATCAAAGCAACACCAGGAGAAGCTGCGCCAATTAAGAGGAGACAAGACAAGACACAAAAGAAAGGAAAGAGAAAGTCAGCAGTTTTTGTTTGCTTTCCTTCTTTCCTGGGTCCGCACGGGGCAAGTGTCTCCGAATCCTTTTGTGTCCACTGAATCCAAGCTGTTTTTTTTCTCTGAAGCCGAGGCGTGTTTGGAGAAACAGTAGCGCTAATAAAAGGCGTACATCGACGCAGAAACAGAGAGCAAGTCCAAGCAAGGAAAAAGAAAAAAAATGTGCAGTTTTTTCTTCCGTTTCCTTGGTCCAAAAGCCGCTTCAAAGTAGCCTGATTTCTTGATCCGTGCTCAAGATCATATCGCGTTTTTCAGAAAGTGGTGTCACCGGTGAGAGGCATCATCCAGTATGATGGCGAAGGAGAATTCCGCTGTCTCGCTGCATTATCCGATGCTTACGACTAGCAATTATGCAGTATGGGCAATCAAGATGAAGGTGTACATGAAGGCTCAAGGAGTGTGGGACGCGATCAAGAACGGCAACGTTGATGTGCGCAAGGATCAGATGGCATTGGCGGCCATCTATCAGGGCATCCCAGAGGAGACGCTCTTTCTACTAGCTGAAAAGGAGACGGCCAAAGCCGCGTGGAAGGCGTTGAAGACGATGCATTTTGTTGTTGATCGTGTAAAGGAAGCAAAGGTACAAACTCTCAAGACCAAGTTTGAGGTGTTGTGTCTAAAGGAAACAGAGTCAATCAATAACTTCGCCGTCCGGTTGACGGTCATTGTCAACAAAATTCGGGCCCTTGGCGAGAAGGTGGAAAAGTTATACATAGTGAAGAAATTCCTTCGTGATGTTCCCTCACAGTTTCTCCCGATTGCTTCGGTCATAGAGCAATTTAGAGACCTAAAGACAATAACCATGGAGGAGGTCATCGGTCGTCTTAAGGCGTATGAGGAACGCATTCACGACAATAGTAACAAAGGCGACAGACAGCTCTTGTTGACCCGTGCTGAGTGGGAGATCCGATCATTGAAGCGTGAAGACAGGAACACTTCTAGGGGTGGTGGCCAAGGCCGTCAGAATTGGAAATGTGATAAGGCAAAAGTGAGGTGTTATAATTGTAAATATTATGGGCACTTTGCTTCAGAATGCCCCAAGCTGAAGATAAAGAAAGTGTTAGTTGCTGAAGTGCTCAGCGATGATGAATCATTGAGTCAGGGACGTTGAGTAGATGTGTCGCTGTCCAAACTCAAGTAAGGTGAAAAGGAATCGGAACGTTGAGAAAATGTGTCACTGTTCTGTGTCAAGTATAAGTTTAGTAAGTCGTAGTTGAGACTGACTGCCTCAATGTTTTTAGAATCTTTGCATCCGGATGAACTGTACCAGTTGAGTTGAGCTTGCATGTAGAACGATTCATGTGGAGGCATGGCTGGTAGTTCATAATGCATTGAGACTAAAACTAGAGTATGTTAAGTCAAGATTAAGAGGGAGATTGTTAGAAGTTGTGTCCAACTTAATGTCCGAATATGTATGCTAGTAGGAGAATATTAGCCTATATATTGAGGAGGCTTGTAGTTAGTTTTGTAAGAAAAAAAGAAAAGTAAGAAAAGGGGAGCAAATTTGAGAATAGAGAAATTCAGAAATTCTTCTGTGTTCTCTCCGTTTATTTGCGATGTGTGCGTTTTCTCCTGGATCAAAGTTTTAACACTAATGTTTCATTTTAGAAGTAAAAAAAGAACCCTTTTTTAACTTGGATCATGACATACGCATGCATTCTGCCTACTTCATTGTTAATAAGCACTGTTATCAGCATATTCTTAATCATGTTACCTCATATAATGTTGAGGCTTAAGAGTGCCAGATAAAAGAAAGATTGTAGTACGTGGCCTCAGAGCATCCAGACATGAGGGGAAAAACTCTGCATCTTTAGCTGAATCTTGAGGTCCCTACTAAACTGGTATGAGCTGCGTATATACCATCTTCTGTAGATCATGTCCATGGTAGTCATGCATCGGTTCATTTTGTTAGTGTATGAACTCTGAAGATACAGCTGAAAACAAGCTATCTTGATGATGGAATGGAAATAACCTGCACTTGCTATGTACTGAATGTATCATAAGATTCAGTGTATCTGTTCTACCAGGACAAACAAAGGCCTGAAACTGAAAGAGGTTTCTGCAAAAAGGATATTAATTGAGGAAAAATCAGGTGAAAGCGAAGCTCTCTCTGAGCCCAGCAGCTAAGGGAAGTGCAACGATTGGTCAGTATTTTGCAGCACACCACCTGAATGCAATATTCCCCAATGCTGGAAAGTACAATCTGCAGAGACAAGATATATATTGTTCTTCAAGTAATCGAGTCAGTGACACAAAGTTTCCTTCTTTTTCCAAGGCAGCACAGACTTACATGGTGACCATCCAGGCATTCTTCGGTGACATATTCATTCCAGAATGATCACTTCAGATCCAGATCCAAAGCTACCATACTGTTCGATATCCTTTCTGTTTTTTCGTGAACAATTTACACATACTAGGGATGCTACCAAATGCATAACCCATTCAGTTTTTAATGGAACAGAGATACAGCATCCATGACGCTGAAAACTGAATTAATGGAAGGGATACACTAGCCCATCATTTCCAACTAACCAAATAAGTCAAATTCCACCGGTTATATACGCATGGCCCAAAATTTCAGAACTTAAAATAATTACAAGTCTCCAAAACCTGGTTTAGGTCCTTTTCAGTTTCTGTAGAAAAACCTGAACCAGAATTCCTCCTCTGATGGAGAGCAGAAACTCTCAGAATTTAGAATAACTAAAGAAAGTTCCCCTCTCTTGCAGATGCTTCACTTTCGCCCTTCTTCTTTCATCTCATCATCTGCTTTGTTTTTTCCTCTTATCATTCCAAAAAAGAAACCCAAATATCTTAGTCTGTATTCTATAGCATGCACATAGGTGAAGATAAATACCACTATCTATGCTATTTTCCACAATTCCATGAAAACAATGATGAATCAACACGCCATGCATTTGCGTGCAACTATGCTACGCATGCATTCATGTGGCTGTTTGCACTCTGTACACTGCAACTCAACCAATCTAGAAGCAAAACACCAAGTAATCCTGTTACGTACGTACGGTTGATCTGCTGTACAGCCAAGCTAGCTAATGGCCTTCTTCTTCCCCTTGGCGCCGCCGCTGTTCTTGCGCTGGAGCTGGCGCAGCAGCTCCTTGAAGTCCCCCTCGGCGCAGGGCAAGCGCAGCCCGCCGGCCTGCGCGAAGCCGAACTCGTCGGCGGCGCGCTCCATGAGGTCCCGGAAAGCCGGCTCCCGGAGGTACCCCGTGGGCACCACGAACCGCCGCGCGTCCTCCCCGACGTACACCGCGAAGTATCCCTTGGGCACACTGCCCCTGCCCGGCGGCTGCTGCTGCTCCAGCAGCGCCTCCCGGAGCCCCGTCTCCTCGTGCGCCGCGGCCGCGCCCTTGTCCTTCTTCCTTCTCCCGCCCTTCTTGGCCGACGACGCGAACTTGGGCGCCCGGAAGTAGCACATCACCATCATCGCCGCCGGCCGCCAGCAAGGCGGCAAGACCGCGTGCGTATGTTCTGAGTGCCCGTCGTCGCCCAAGAACGTACCGTACGTATATAGCACGTTTCTTGGTCGGTGCAGCTAGCGCGCGGCGGCCGGAGAGAAGGGCTCAATTAAAGCATGCGGGAGTTGGAGTTGGTGGGCGTGGCGCCTGGTCCTGGGTTGGTGGCGGCCATGGCTGCTACTCGCTGAGCTCTTCTTGTGGTTGGCAACTTGGCACGGTGGAGGAGTACGTACAACGACTGCACTGCGCAAGGGGGACGTGGTCTCCTCGTCTCAACCAGAGATATTGTGCTGGGGTTTGCGACTCGAATGATTAGGAGGCTGCTCTTCCTTTTATACTAGTGATGGTGATGATAATTAAGCGGAGTTTAATTTAGTTTAGAGAGTGATTATTGCCCAGGCGACTGAAATTTTTATCTTTCAGTCATCTAAAGTTGTACTCTCAATCACCTGAAACTGCGAAGATTTTTTGAAAGGGGAGCTACGACTGTTTTTTAGAGGGGGTTGCAACTTCAGTTGATTGAGAGTGTAACTTCAAGTGATTGGGAGATAAAAAAATTTCAGTCGTCTGTGCAATAGCAAAACTGTTTAGTTTAACCAAGGGATTTAGAGGGAAATTTTCCTGATTTTCTTTATTCGGAAATTAGTTATATGTAGCAACAGTTGTGTTTGAACGTACCCCCGGTGGAGCCTGATTTGTTTAAGAAATTAAGCAACATCCACGGCAAGTAGTTGCGATTTTCTTTTAGATCACGGAGTTATGTTCATAAATATGTTGTGATTGTTCGTATTAGCATTAATTGTGAAAGTGTATAAAACACCCAACATTTATGATGATTTCTTTGTTATTGTGCTAGCTTATGAAACCAACTCACGTAAAATTAAAAATTCAGAAGTGCTATAAGGTTATTTTATTTGCTGAGCTTACTTATCAAAATTAATCACACGGATTTACTAGTACTACTACACATAGACTACATATTTTTTAAAATAAAGAAACACGTCCAGGCATGCATGGCATGCATATAGACGGCCTCCCAATTCCTATCCGGCAATAATTACTCATCCGTCAGATAATATAAGTTCAACATATACATATATTTAAAAAACACATTATTTAAATAATATTTAATAGAATCAGATCATAGTTGCTCCTATTAGATAGACATAGTACTACTTTTTCTATTAAAGATAAATATAATCCAATTGTATTAAGTATTACATAAATAATATATCTTCTAGGTATGTATATGTTGGATCTATATTATAAGACGAAGGGTGTAATTGTGAACCAAAATTATCGTAGCGGTCACCTAAAGAAAATGCAAGCGGCCGGTTGCAAGCAAACTCAAAAAATTAGAGCCAAAGCCAAATCATTTACTTGTACCTTTCATTTCATGCTTTGTTGACTCAAGAGATTAACTAGAGATCGCTAAGAGCGGCCAAATGGATCAATGGCATTAGTTCATGAAGGCCAGGATTGGTCGTTGTACTGATCTAGGACTATATATATATAAACTATTAGTACCTGATTATGTATATTATATGGATGGATTAGCGATGATTGCCTCTACTTTCGCGCCCCCACTAATCCGTGGGCTTTTTGTATATATGCACTCTACTCCCTCAATTTACAAATATTTGACACTTTTAACCACTTTTGTTATTCACGGCCACGGATACTGGTTACTTCTCTATACTTCTTAAGTGGGTTTTCACAAAATACTCCATTAACTCCACCAATTTACCGTCCACATTACTACCTCGTTCTTTGTGCTTTGGTCCTATAAGAGGGTATTTCGGTCCAATTTTGGCTAAACCAGGACTTTGTAGTTTCTAGGGTGCGTGCTTAAGTTGAAAGAACTGTAGTACTGAATGCATGAATTAAGCACTTCCTTTATTTTTATTAACGATTGACACCGTTGATTTTAGTATTCAAACTTTAATTGTAATTTTTTAACGATAAATATGTAAATACTTATAAATACACAATGTCACTAAAGTATTTTTTATGAAAAATCTAACAATGTAAATTTTATTTTCCATAACTAAATATTTCAAAAGTTATCATTGATTAAAGTTTGAATAGTCGACAGTGTGACTGAATACTGTCCAGTACCTGGATGCACATCGTCTGCCTTCAAGAAGGGAAGGCACCGAATGGCATGCACTGAAGGCCGCATGATCAAGGTTCAACGGTGGAGATCAAAGCCAAAGAGACATTGATGCCCTTGAATATCTCGTTGGCCTCAATCCTGACCATCCAACGCTTGATCCGGCGGCCATGAATCATGGAATAGCATAGAGGCAGTGTACCCACCGTGGAGTTACCCGAGTTATTGGCCGAAATAGCCATATTTGATGCGAGATTAGTAAAAAAGGTATCATCGTAGCTATAATTGCAAAAATGCAACATCTACCATATGGTCACCGTTCGGCATTAACCTCCAGCTGACACATGGCGAAGTGCCGCACGGTGACCATGCAGCAGAGATGTCATTTTTATAAATTCCACGTAACAAGTGCTATTTTTGCTAATCCCATATTAAATATGGCCATTTCAGCATGAGTTTTTGGCACTTTTGGCCTCACATTTACAAGAATGATGGTAGTCATGTGGTGTTTGTAAAAATATCACTTTTGTTGCACGGCCACCAGATGCAAGCCGTGGAGAGGCAATACGTGGTGGTGCCGCATGGCCACCATGTGGCCCTCCCCTCTGCTACCCAGCCATTGGACAATACCTAATTAAGTCGGCAAATTAGCCAGCTTAATTAGCTGCCTTAACTACAATTTATGTGTACCGCTTGTTTATTTTTTAAACATAGCAAATAAGCCCAAAAATTACAACATTTTATGTACATACTCCCAACACAACGTACTTAATTTGGTATTTTTTATAATTTCATCCATTCTGAATGTTGCTCGCAAAATTCATACGATTATACTGCTTATAGGAGTTGTTAAATATAGCAAACGAGCTCCAAAAATTACAAAATTTTTTGTGCATCCTTTCGACATAGTCGATCTAATTATATATTTTCTGGAATTTACCCATTATGAATTTTGCTCAAAAATTCATACAAATGATAAATGTTTGTATGATTTTTTAATGTAGAAAAATAAGGTGCAAACATTACGATTTTTTTGCTCTATACATAATGTACTCAATTGTTTAATTTTTATAGGATTTTATATGTATATAAAATAACAAGCATCCTATAATGAAGAGAGCAGTTGCAATAAAAAAGTTCATTAAAATATAACCTTATGCATATATTAAAGTATAGTGAGCCTTGGGTCATTGGTAATTAAAAATAATCTAGCCAAAATTTACCATTAAATAGAAATGATTTGATAAATAATTACATACGATAATAGATTACAGAATTAATCAATTAAGGAATCAATTGATTAATGGCAATTAGAACCACATAAAACACTATATCTCGAATTGCTAAAAAGATGAATTAATTCGATAAACTAAAAGAGACATTTACTATTTTAGCCGGTGCCCAGAAACTAAAAGATGCACTAATTAACTACACTAGGCAATAACGATAAATGTATGTGACAAAAAAATTACCTGCCCTTTGGGGGAAGCAATCAGCACTGCTACGATCGTGACGACTGCTTCGATATTTATTCTATAGAAAATCTTAATTGTACTATGCACTCTTAATTCTCAGCAATGAGCATAAAACGAGAAGTGAAACATAGTTGAGATGAGTGATGAGCGACTACGAGAGCTCTGTATTTGTAGCCGAGCGGAAAGAGAACCCAGTGTGTTGCCATCAGGAATTGTGGACTCGTTGTTGACGCACAGCACCACGAACGAGGGGGACGGCATGGTAAGAGTGACATATGTGCGGACGAGGGAGTAGGCGAGAGGGGAGACATGGACAATGTGACATATGAGCGGGCGAGGGGGGACGGTATGGACGAGCCAACATATGTGCGAAGAAGGGAGGGGAAAGGGGGATAGTGGTAAGGGGGCGACATATCTGCAAAGGAGAGAGGTCATGAGCTGATAAAAATGGCTACCGCATATTGACTGTGCGGTGTACGATTTAAACCGCAAGTTAAATGAGCATAGCATACCGCTAATTATGATTAAAATAACATGAATTAACAAGAAAAATCTGGAGGCAATAAAATTCCTAAAAAATTAGACAATTAGGTTGACTGTGTTAGAAAGTTGTACATAAAATTTCGTAGTTTTTGGAGCTCGTTTGATATATATAACAACTACTACAAATAACATAATATTATGAATTTTTGAGCAACTTTCAGAGTGGATAAAATTATAAAAAAATTACACAAAAAAGTACGTTATGTTAGGAATCTACACATAAAATTTCATAATTTTTTTATACTCATTTTCTATATTTTAAAAAATCAAACAATTAGTACGCATAAATCAGTAATTAAAATAGCTAATTAAGCCGACTTAATTAGTTGTCTGGTAGCTAGGCGGCAGAGGAGAGGGCCGCATGGTGACCGTGCAGTTTTCACGTATTGCACAGTGGCTCTACGGCACCACCACGTATCGCCTCTCTACAACCACCCCATGATGATCAGACACAAAAGTGATATTTTATAAATACTGTGTGATTACCACTATTTTTATATATACGAGACCAAAAAATATAAAAAATGCCAAAAACTCAAAATCTCGGAGTTACCCAAGCGGTACAAGGGGACACGTACGTACGTATACCATGGGCCACACAATGTTGCGTAGAAATTTCCGGAACATATGGTACTCAACGTGGAGTCCTTTCATTCGCTGCGTTGAGGTGAGTACGTCGCCTAAGGGCCTGTTTGGTTGCCTGCATGCGAGTGGTTCGCATCAGCGTATGCAGGGAGATGGTGTTTGGTTGACTACGGAGAGGAGAGAGCCTGCACGAACGGATGCAAAAAAATAACTGGAGTCAGGCTGAGGAGGAACGCGACTGAGGAGCTTCCCTCCTCAGCCTGGCCACGCTTATGTAGCCTGCATCAGCTCATGCAGGAAACCAAACAGGCCCTAAATGACCGTGCGGGCCATAACTCCGCCGCCTCCTTGTTCTCGAAGCATGCATACACTTAGCTTGTGGATCATTCTTTACGCACAAGCTAAGCACAACCACCAGCTATTAGAATGTCAGGACTCGTTGAATCCGGTAGGAAATAATTAAAACCATATGGATTGTTTAAAAGATATGTCTGAAACTTTGGATGCCTCATAGAAAACATACAAGAATTTTGAGGTTAAATATTAATCGATTAAATGCCTCACAGGAAAAATTGCAGGATAAATAGTTGAGGTCTAATCTCATGTTAGAATTTCTCTAAATTTTATAGAAAATTTTCCTATCTTATAAAATTCCTTTAAAGCAATCCTATAAGCCAAACACTCCAATCCTCGTAGGAGTTTTTTTTCCTTGGATTGAAACCACTATTTTTTTTTTGGGAAATTCCTTTCAATCAGATAGGCCCTAATTTGCAATCATAACTTTTAATCAAGTTGAGACTGATATATTTCTCTATTGCACAATGTATAATTCAAGCTGAATGGGGGCTCTATGATCGGGGCACACAACTTAGGAGTATCACAAGGAGAAAAAGTCTACATAGATGTGGTAGTAACAACTTCTGTTATGTATGGTCATCAATAAAGGATGCAATTGCAATATTTGCAACTTCTCACCTGCCCAAATGGGTCGTCTGCACGGCACGACATGAGTTTGGATAGGGCATGACCCGATTAGATCCGACATGGCTACCATGACCAAGTTATCGTTCCACGCGTGCTAATCTACGTGCCTGCTCTTCAACACAGGTACGACATGAAGAGGGATCGAGCTGTACTAGTCGGCCTGAGCACGTTTAGCCAAACGGACCATCGATAACCTATTGATTTTATTGTCAGTCGTAAGTAATTTTACTACCAGTCACATGTATTTTTACTGACAGTCACTGAGTTGCAAGCATTTTTATTGTCAATTACAGGTAATTTTATTATCTGTCGTAAGTAATTTTACTATCAAATCACCCATCTGCGCTCAGAAGACTGCAGTGACCAAACACAAGTAATTTTACTGCCAACTACAAATAATTTCGCTACACTACTATAAAAGAGATATTATGTGTACCGTATAGAGGTGCCGATCTAAACACGGCACGTCCGATCAGGCTGGATCGGTACGCTTGTCCTCACCAAACATACTTAATTACATGATGAATCAACTAACCCAAAGGGCTTGGACGCATGAAGCACGTCTAAAAGAATGAATCAACTAACCCAAGGGGCTTGGACGCATGAAGCACGTCTAAAAGAAGTTCAGGACAAAGAAGGCGTACGAAATTGGGGAGGAATAGAGTACGTACGGCCTAAGATCCGTTGGCCGGCCACTTTCACTCCCCTTAATCTATGCATCGATCTGTTTCTTTCGTCGTCGTCATCAGCTCATCTCGATCGATCGGTGTCCGGCGTGGAACGCACGTTAATTCCCAGTCAAACCGTCCTGCCAAAAATTATAAATCTTGACTGGATTTTCGGTGAAATGTCACAATGCAACTGGCTGAATACACTAACTAATTAAACACGAGATAACATAGCCCACAAGCATCTTTGAATGTTTGATAGTTTATATAGTCATGGTATGGCTGACGTTGTAATTGTGGTGTGAAATTCAAAGGATGGTGCGTGAGGAAGAATTAGGGCTGTTTTTTTTTCGGTTGTGACCGATGATTTTTGATCTAGTATAAGTGTTTATGTGAATAAACCGAATATCGATAAACTGATTTGAAAAGGTTGTCTGATAAGCCACTTTAAAATGACGTCGGAGGAGTTATTCTGTTTATTTATTCGAAAAAACCCATAAGTTATAAGACATATTGAAAATAACTGGAGGGTGATCTACGAGAACATGACACAAGTATTTTTTTTCGTTTCTTGAGACCGAGAGGCATTCTTTCTTTTATTAATCAGCAGGGCACGATCATGCTGCAAACGCTGCAATAAGAAGCACGGCGCAAATAATTGAGTTGAACGGAACACTCGATTTCTTTGAATGTTGCTCGTGTAGGGTGACGACTCGGAATTGAGGTGTGAAATTCGAAGGAAGCCTTCGGTAATGTGGATAGGATGAGCCCGGACAGGAGGAAGAAAAAGAACTACTGTCGATCAATTTTGTTAAAACTTTGATCCTGAAGAAAATACATACATTACAAATAAACGAAGAAAACAAAGAAGAATTTCTAAATTTCTCTATTATCTTATTTGCTATCCTTTTTTCTTGCTTTTCTCTTACAAAACTAGTTACAAACCTTCTCAATATATAGGCTAATAATCTCCTACTAGCATACGTATTCGGACTTTAAGTTGGACACAACTTCAACTTGAATTATATACAGAGACAGACTCTACTAAGTCTTGAGCTATAAGTCATGATTATTTCTAACAAGTTTTTTCAGCAATGGACGGTACAGATCGACTCACGCTCAGATGATTTGAGCTTGTTATTAGATCTGAACCGAATAAACATTGCTCGGGCAGCTTGCAAGAAGATGAAATTAATCTGCTATAGAAAATTCGTGTCTTTGTGATTAATATGCACTCCCCTAGCTATATGGTAATGTTTTGAGGATTTTTGGAAGCTTCTATACCCAATTTTCACGCATTTGCAACTTTTGTTGCATCTTCACATGATCTTTCCCCTTGTTTCGGGGCCGATCAATTAACTCACAACTTATGAAATTCTGCAGTGATGCACCAATAAAAATATATATACGTACCTGTCTGTTCGTGCATTTTTAGCAGAGACTACACTTCAAGAGTCCCGTCAATAAATTGTAATTAGTCTAAAGAAAGCTGTGACTTATCTGTTCACATTAGCATTTGGTGGTGTACACACTGCAGGTTGAATAATCCAACGATGACATCAATTTGATAAGTTTTCACAACCCCGAAAATTAAATGCATTAGCTAGAGATAAGTCATTCTACCATTCAGCGTCAGTTTTCGTACGTCTTCTTCCATATATCGCCAACGCAGCTGCTGTATGCCTAGATGTGATGTGATATTCAGGATGGAATTAATTTGATTACATGACTCGATTATGCATCGCCGAGCTTTCACACGGTTTTTAGTTCGTCTGCATAGTCCATTTATTCCTTGTGTTTTTTATTAGTCTTTTGTTTCCCTTCTCATGTTGAACTGGTAAGATGACCTGTGTTGGTTTTCAACAAAAAATAAAAAATAAAAATAAATGCCCATTCGGTGCGGCCATTGACAAGTCAAGCTTGGCGCAATATAGAATCATGCATCAAGATACGATAGTTAAGTGCGATTATCTCGCAGCATTCACACAAAATGAAGCAGACAATACCCGTGACTTTGGCCGAGGAAATGACAAGCTGAGATTGCTGAGCTTTTCTCCATCAGCCTACTACTTTTTGAGAGAAAATGGTGTCTTTTTTGCTAGAAACAGGTGTTCCCAGCTTTTATTGAAAGCTAGTAAGATGGTTTTTACATTATGTTACTCTGCTGGTGAAACCAGCTAATAAGTTTCAAGTACAAAACAAACAAAGCAAAGACCAGAACATTGTTACCTCCTCGCTTGCTCCAAAACCGCATCAATCTTCATTCTTTCGTCCTCCAGCCACATAATTCGCCATTGCTGCATATAGAATAGTCTTGTAGATTACATCACAAGGCTATTTATGAAATACTGTTCCAATTGTCATCTTGCTTCTGGTTTGCCACATCGCCCAAGCATAAGATGCAAAACTAAACAACATGATCATATAATTAGAGTCACCCCCAACATCAACCAGTTGTCAGTGAAATTACTTAAAAGAAATAGGGATCCTATCTCATTGAAAGGCCTCTTTAGCACAGATCCAAGCAAGCTTAGCCAGAACACAAGAGAAAATTATATGATTAGAAGTTTCTGGGCAACCACAAAGTATACAGTTTATACTCTTCCTCCATTTCCTCTTTTTTAGTTGAACAGCAGATTGAATCTTGTCTTGAAAAGCTTGCCAAAGAAAGATTTAAACTTTCAGAGGGATTTTGCACTTCAAAGTTTTTGCATTTGCCTAATCATTACTCCCCCAAAAAGGATGGCCTTGCACAGAGACCTGACTGAATACACCCCCGATTTAATATTGACCTCTTCTAAGAATATTCCACTGGTTAAGCTCATCAGGCCCAAGGGATCTTTTGGTGTACAAATGCTTTCCCATTTTCACCATGTGGTATCTGAATTTACCAGCTGCACCCCTCCAAAAGAACTTCGATCTGATTGTGTTCATAGTCTGGTGGATCTTCTCATTCAGAATATTAAAACCCCATGGCATACATAGGTTAGCTGCTAAGGCTGGAGTTTACCAGAATCAACCTTCCACCTGATGACATACACTTGCTCTTCCAAGGATCTAATCGTTTAAGAAGTTTATTTATGAGCTTATCAAAAGCAGACAACCCCAAATTTTGGTTACTAATTGGCAGACCTAAATAAGTTACAGGGAAAGAACCTAATTTGCAGTTTGACATGTTCGCAACTCTTTGTGCTTCCTCCTCTTCCACCCCCACAACAAAAACCTCACTTTTATGGTAATTTATTTTAAGACCGGGCATCCATTCAAAATGATGTCTGTTTTCTTCTTCTTCAGCCAGCCATTAGGTGGAACTATCTAGCATCTAATGACTGATCCTCTTTTCTTCGCCTCTCTTTAATTTGGCTCTTCCTAGCTAGACAGTACAGCGGTTACAAGCTACATACACGTTGTTTTGTTGAAGAACTGTGATGTAAGCGCTTACTTTCCATATGATAAGAGGCAGCCATTTTAACTGCCTACTTATCATATATAAGATCATGCAGTGATATTTTCAGATGGATTTATGCAGTGATGAGATACCGTGTATGCTAATATTCCATACACTGTTTCTTGAAAGAATGTGAGATCCTACGATATGGAATCTTGGAATGTTTGTTTTCTTCTTCTGACAGCCGGCCGGCTATGAGATCGAAGGCCGGCACGTATCTGTGGACAACAAGTTACAAGTGGCAAATTCGAGCAGCTCGCTTCGTCATCCTGTAGCAATGCAGAATAAAAACCCTATTACGCCAGGAAGTAAAAACCCTATTACGCCAGGAAGGAAGCGCGAGCGGAGAGCCCGCCCACGTCAGCCCCGCGCGAGCTCCGCCCGGCGCGTGGCCAGCGATTTTTGCGTACGGTCTGGTGACCTTTTTTGCGAAAAAGCCCCTGTATTTTCCCGAAATTACGTAAAGGTCCTCGGTTATCGCGAAAAGGTCCCTGCCAGTTTTTTGGCCCCTCCACTTTGCAGGATGGCGCCCCGCGGTTTTCAAAATTACGTATAGGCCCTTATTTATTTACGTACAAGTCCTTACAAGTCCTCAATTTTTTACGAAAAAGACCTTTATTTTTCCGAAATTACGCATATGCCCCCGATTTTTTTATGGAGCTCCCTGCGAATTATCGTCTCTTTATTTTGGTCCACACGGTAGCTAGCGCGGCGTGCGCCGCGCTTATGCAGCTAGTGTGAAATACGACAACACATATGCATGAATCGTGGCTAGCATCTTCTTTTTCCTAGTCAAAATTCACCAAAAGCACAGTCTCATGGCAGTCTCGGTAGCCGGTAGGCAGTCAAAAGTCAAAGGCTCAAAGCTACTGTCTAGAGGCTCAACTTTAAAGTTACAAGTGTCTTCACAACGTGGAGATATGGCAAGATCAAAAGGCAGTAGAAAAGTAATCATAGTGGAAAATTGCCTTTTGGGTGTCCGGACGTACGACCAAGTGGAGACAGACAAACCGGTCGGAGAAAAACTTGTCCGAAGATTGAAACGATCCGTGGCTGGTGGCTTCTAGCAAGCTCAGACGCTGATTAGATTATGCATTCTTGGTACTTGGGTTGTGTGAGATTACGTGAAGATTATTTTATGGTTATAATGAGTAATTAATTTTTAAATTAGAGTTTATGTAGAGGTTAAACTTAGTTTTTGAGGAGTTTATGAAAAATGCTTCTTGTTATGTCATCTTAGCTTATCTGTCTGCGAGTACCAGAGCTCTTACTTCTTACGACTTAGTGATCGGCAGGTGCTCTTACGACTTGATAGTCGGCAGGTGCTCTTACAACTTAGTGGTTGGTAGGTACTATATGACTTGGCGGTCGGTCGGACTGATCAGCAGAACGACCTTGGAGTGATCGAAAGTTTCAGTGCTGAACGACTTTGTGTGATCGTAGCCTGTGATCGATAGTTGTAGCTTCTACTGGTCGTGATCGATAGTCGTAGCCTGTGATCGATGGTCGTAGTTCTGCCTAGTCGTAATCGATAGTCGTAGCCGATGTGTACAGTGATCGTAGCGATCTGTGCAGTGGCTGCAGCCCTCTGTCCGTGTGATCGATAATCATAGCCTATGTTCTCGATGGTCGTAGCGAACTGTGTGGTGGTCGTGGTGGTCGTAGCGGTCTTGTGTGTGGTCGTAGGCTGCTGGTAGGACCTCATGGGCTACGAATACCTCATGTCTTGTGCATCTGAGTAGTCATAAGTCGTATTAGACCAGTTGGTTTGCTGAGATTGTTCACTAGAATACATCCTGATTATGCAAATTGATGATCTTTGTATATCGTGCGATGCCGCGTGATGATTTGCTTGTTGGTGTTGGTTGCAGGACTTTGGAACTAGGTCATGGTGAGGCGTGGAAGGACCAGGACTAGGCACAAGGGGGTGTTGAGGTCCAGAATAGTCAGGGAGACGCCAAAGATGACTGAGGCTTATAAGGTGGTTGCAAGCCGGGACGACAAGGAAGCGGGAAGCTTCAAGGAAAGCGGTAGAGGGACATTTTGGTAAATTTCCCAATACCAGAAAAAGTGGCGGTGTGTGAAATCGCAGCATTGGCCTAAGTAGTTTAGGTTTTATATGTGCTAAGATTGTGAAGTGGATCAAGTGTTGATTCACTAATGGGTTGATGGATGTAAGATATTTTGAGAAGCGTGTTTGAGAGAACCCGGTGTTAAGTGGGGGTTAATAGATTATCCTCTAGTTTAGAGAGCTTATAAAAGGAGATGAAGGGCTAACCATCCTGGCATCTCTTGGTTGGTGTCTCTCGGGTGTGTTTGCTTTCTTTTTAGGTTTAGGGTTTTGAAAGTGGAGTACATGTGCTCTTGGTCCTCCTGGATGGAGTGGCTGTAGACTCAATCCTCAAAGCAATGCATCAACCTTCGATCTACTGTTTGTGTATTTTTGTCTGTTTGGTGTTGAGTTGGCTGTGGTTGTTTCGTCTGTTTTCTCTCTGTTCTTTGATTGTTTCTTTCCTTTCTTGATATGAGAGAATGTTCTTGCTTGTTTTGTTGATGATCTGACTTGTTGTGTGTTGGGGAATCATACTCAAAGCCATCTTTGCTATTCTATTCCCACGAGCATGATCTGATTGTCTTTTCTCCCAATCGGCTTCGGTTCTATGCGCTCTTGGTGAAATCGCATAAAGCTCTCTATTTGCTCACTAAGTTTTCAATCAAAGAGTAGAGCAGTCTCTTGAGACCTTAATCTTGTTGTGTGCAAAGTCTCATGATCAGATAATGTCTTAATCAAAAGTTATGTAGAGTTTGGATCTTGCGGTCGTGTGCTGCTTTGTTCTGTCTCTGTTCTTCCGATTCGGTTACGACCATGGTCAGGTTTCCAACCGCTTCACTTTCTCTTATTGCATGGGATTTCCGATCGCACATGGATCTTAATTCTCTCTGGTTGGTTTTTGAGCTGAATCGATCTCGCTGGTCACAGATCATTCATTGACCTTTGAACTCGTTGGTTGTTCGACCACCTGTTGGCCACGTTGTCTGCTTTTGACCACGTTGTTGAAATTACGACCACATTGTTAGAGTTTGACTACATTGTCGTATTTCGACCATGTTGCTGGCTTCCAACCACGGTTAGTTTTTTGCTGTTCTCTCTCTGTTGCTCTGTTTTTTCAAGTGTATTTTCAATCCTAGTATTCATAGCTCCGTAGCTATCGGAGAAAAGGGTTAAGTGAATACTTGAGAAGAATTTAAAGGTATTATTCATCCTCCTTTATTGCCTGTCCGGTCCTACAGGTAGTATCAAGTCCCCAATCTAGCACCACCAGACAAGCATGTTTATGTAGTCAAAAGAAGCTGCAGACAAGCATGTTTATATAGTCAAAAGAAGCTGCAGACAAGCATGTTTATGTAGTCAAAAGTAGCTGCATTGTGCAGAGAATATCAGCAACATCCGAATCCAAATCCATGGACCAACTGTCAACTGATAATGTGACCAAAATGCAGGGTTTAAACTGAACTGCAAGCTAGCAGGGCAAGCGTGCCATAACGTATATACCTGATGATGTTTCATCAATCGTCTTACAATGCAGTGCGCATCACAAAAATAGAGACGGCAAAAAGAATGTTGGGTAATCAGTAGTCGCATTCGAGCTACATGAATTGTCAGGAGCCCACATCATGAGCGTTTGGTTCGGTGTCAGGTCACGTTCAGGTCACGGTATCTACCTGATTTAAAGAATGGCTGCGATGTATATCGTCTTGGCGAAAGCGAGATAACCGAATTTTTTGTATTTAAGCCCTTTTTTTGAAAAATATTCACATTTAGACCCCTGGTGGTTTTAATTCCGTTTTTGGACCCAGGGGGTCGGAGCCGTGGATCACGGCGCCGAGGTAACACGTCTCGGCGCCGTGATCCATGGCTCCGAGGCCCCAGGCCGGCACCAGCGTGGCGACCCGCGTGGTGCCGATGTGGCAGAAGCTCGGCGCCGTGATCCACGACTCCGAGCTCGGCGCCGTGATCCACGGCTCCGAGCTCGGCGCCGTGACTCGTGGCTCCGACCTCGGAGCCGTGGATCTTGGCGCCGAGCTAGCGGCATTTACCCAGGCCACGCCGAGCCATTTCGCGTCGCGTCTGCCCTCAGCCCCCAGCCCCCGACTCCTGCCCCGCCGCCTCCCCGGCCGCCACCGCCTCCCCGACTCGTGCCGCCAGCGCCTCCCCGCCCCGGCCGCCTCCCCGCTGCCTTCCCGGCCCCCGCCGCCTCCCCGGCCCGGCCGTCTCCCCGCCGCCTTCCCGGCCCCCGCCGCCTCCCCGCCCCGGCCGCCTCCCTGCCTCCTCCCCGGGCCGGCAGCGCCTCCCCGCCGCCTCCCCGCCCCGGCCGCCTCCCTGCCGCCTCCCCGGGCCGGCAGCGCCTCCCCGGCCGCCTCCCTGCCGCCTCCCCGCCCCGGCCGCCTCCCCGGGCCGGCAGCGCCTCCCCGGCCCACGCCGCCTCCCCGGCCGCCACCGCCTCCCCGCCCGCCACCGCCTCCCCGGCCCCGCAAGCGTTCAAGGTGAATCTCTAGTATATCGTGAATTTTTTTCCACATATGTTACACACTGTCGCTTAATGTTCACTCCATATCTATGGTACCTACGAGAAGGCATAATGATTTTAGACTTTTGGTGTGATTAATACAATATCTAGATAAATATTGGTGGTTCTGTTTGACTCCAAAAAAGACATTGTAGGCTGCATATTATAACTGAAAATCTCATGTGACTATATCTGGATCGTATTAGATATATAGATGTTTGAATGGGAAAGGGTTCATTTAGATATTTTATTGCTTAAACAAGTATGCATGTGATTTATCCAAAATTTCGCTTAAAGGTATTGAGTTTGGTTTTGTGTATGAACTAGATGGACAACGTAGTAACCCTATATCATGGAGGCAGTGTGACAAGTGATGATTATGGAAATGTTCAATTTGTTGAAATGCAAAGGGTGCCTCTGATGTTCAGTGATCGGCCGTCGTTTAGTGAGTTGGTTGCTAGGGCCCGGGAGAAGCTACATTGTCATGGAAACGAGGAGAGCATCACAGTTGAGGGGTTACTTCACTTCGGTTCGAAAGACACAATTCTCAGGCGGTTGATCTTAATTGGTTGTGAGGATGAGTGGGACAAATATGTCAAAGTGGTTATGAGGAATGAGTTAAAATGTTTGGACCTTGTTGTGCGGAAGGTGTCCATTGAACCAACCCCTCACGGTTATTCACCAGAACTAGGTGATCAGGCACCCTTTGACCCTCCGTTACTGGATCTTGCGGTGGATGTGGAAGAAGTGCCTGAGGTGCCCGATGCTCTATCTGCCCCGAACGAGGTTCAGATTTCTCAATCAGTTCGAGTTGAATGTCGGACTGATGATGTCGTGGCGGCCCCTCAGGAGATGGGATTGACCCAGAATCATCCCAGTAAGTGTCGAGCAACACTTTAGCCTTTTGTCGTCATTGCTTTTTTTTTGTCTCAATCCCATCGTTTTCGTGCTTATGATGCAGGAGACATTCCTGATAATGTTGGTGTTCCTCCCGTTGCTCCATCTAGCAACGTTGAAGAAGTCTGCAGGGACTCCAATAGTGTGGATGTTCAAATTGTGGATGATCTGCAGCCTTACGAGATCGCAAGGGCCGTTGAATCTGACGATGACCGCCCTTTTGGAGAGCTGACCGAAAGTGATATTGAGCTGATCAGGCGTTATTGCCCTGGCCGGGATCCATCAGTTCATGAATTCAGCGATCTTAGGCATTCTCATGGGGCTTATGCAGAAGGAAGGGATGACGAGCTGCTAGATGCTCCTGAGGCCGGTTCAAGCATGACAATTGAGAAGGGCATGATGTTTGAGGACTTGTCTGCATTGAGAAGGTGGCTGCAGGAGTATTCAGTGATTCGTAAAAGGCCATTCAAGGTGAGGCATTCTTATGTGGAGCGGAGGTACACAGTTGTGTGCGAGAAGGAAACATGTGAATGGAGGGTTTGTGCTAGGAAACAGAAGGACACGGGAAAGTTCAAGATCACAAGAATCGTTGGCCCACACACTTGTGCCGAAGCAGAGCTCAAACAGAAGCATCGGCAGTTGACCTCTACCATTATTGCGAAGTCACTGTGTCACATAGTAAAGGGAGAACCCAATATGAAGGTGAAGACACTTGCTGGGATTGTTAAGGAGAAATTTGGATACGAGATAAGGTATGGAAAAGCATGGAGGGCAAAGCAACGCATCTGGAAGATGATATATGGGGACTGGGAAGATGGGTACTTGCAGTTGCCAGCACTTTTCAATGCAATCAAAGCGGTTAATCCAGGCATGCATTATGAGTACGTCCCGAAACCAAACGAATGGACTCAAGATGGGATGCAGATATTCTTCCGTGCTTTCTGGTGCTTTGCTCAGTCCATCGAGGCCTTTCGGCATTGTCGTCCCGTCTTCTCCATTGACGGTACGTTTCTTCTTGGCAAATACCAGGGCACACTTCTGATAGCCATTTCGTGTGACGCAGACAACACGTTGGTTCCTTTGGCGTTTGCTTTGGTTGAGAGGGAGAACAAAGACAACTGGGGATGGTTCTTGCGGCTCGTTCGGAGGCACGTGGTCGGCCCTGGTAGGGAGGTGGGTGTCATATCTGATAGACACCAGGGCATACTTGCTGCCGTACAAGAGCAGATACCGGGGTATCCACCTTTGCACCACCGTTGGTGCACTCGGCATCTTGCCGAGAATCTACTCCGTAAGGATTGTAGGAAGGATAACATTCCTCTGTTCGAGGAGGTCGCTCGAATGCTTGAGGTCAAGTTATTCCAGGAGAAGTTGGAGCAGCTTAATACTGCAACAACCGCAGAAGGTAGACAGTGGTTGTCGGGATTGATGAGAGATGTAGACAAATGGACAAGGGCTCATAACGATGGTGGCTGGAGGTACGAGTTTCAGACAAGCAATATGGCCGAATCCTTCAATAACTTGCTTAGGGGTATACGTGGTATGCCCGTCAATGCTATAGTATCATTCACCTTTTACAAGCTTGTTGCCTGGTTCAACGAAAGACACACACATGCAATGGCGCTACAGAGTAAACAAGAGAGATGGGCGCCAAAACCGAAGCGTCACCTTGAAAAGGCAAAGGCGAGGGCTGAGGCACATGAGGTACAGTGTTTTGACAACTCCACGGGCACTTACGAGGTTGTAGAAAGGGGTGGTACAACGACCGATGGAGAGCTCCGGCCGACGAGGAGGCATAAGGTTGTTCTTATTGATTTCTCATGCACATGTGGTAAACCGAGGCAGTACCACTTTCCATGTTCTCATTATGTGGCAGCAGCGAGGCATCGCAACTTTGACTACGAGAGCAAGATACCTCGGGAGTTCAGTGTTGACAACCTTGTGCTTACGTGGTCTCCCCGTTTCGAGCCTTATCGGGATGAGGGAGAGTGGCCACCGTACACCGGGCCCAAATACATTGCGGATACGGGTAGCCGTTGGAACAAACGTGGAACCAGGAAAAGGATGAGACACAAGATGGTTATGGATCAGCTTCAAGGAACAACGAGGCGAGGGAGAGCAACCCCCTTTCTTACTAACCCCGAGCAGAACCAATGTAGCAGATGTGGTAGACTTGGCCACAATTCACGCACATGCCATTGGCCACTTAGTCAGGTGCGAGTGCTTGTTATTCGTTATGTTTCATAGTTCGTCTAGTTATTTTTTCATATGTAATTTGTTATGTTTCTTATTTAATTTCTTATTCTTTCCATATTTTATGCATGTTCAATTTTTTGTTTACTTGTATGTTGGACTGACAAATTCAATTTTTTTGTAGGATGGCGCAATTCCACCTGCTAGACCAGTACTACGAGGAGAGCCACCGAGGACGGCTCACCGCGGAGGGGGGGGTATTGCCTTCATCACTTCCTGTACAATTTGAGTTTATATTGATGCATTAACTACATAAATTGGTCTATTCTATACAGGAGCTACCCATCCTTCGTCCTCGAACCCATGACGGGTTCCTGGACATGCGGTACGACGAGAGGTACATTCCCTTCCGGTGAGATGACTATTACGCTCCAGGACACTCAGAAGATACTTGGTGTCGCCATTCACGGTCGTCCAGTGATCGGACCGTGCGTGCCTGCTGGTTGGAGAGCCCGAGTAGAGGCCTTCCTCGGGACAGAGCTTCCTGCTGAGGCAGTCCATCGCAGTTCTGCAGTTATGATCACATGGCTCCGGTAGACTTTCGCAGAGTGTCCTGCACACGCGGACGAGCAGACCGTTGCCTACTACTGCAGGTAGGGGTGGATATCGAGCCAACTCGTCGTACAAATCGAGCTTTTTGATTAAATTGACATAGTTTGATTTAATATCATTTCACATATAATTGCAGGGCATGGATCCTACACTTGTTTGGCTGCGTTCTCTTCCCCGACGGAACGGGGGACAGCGCGTCGTGGATGTACATCCACTGCCTCACCGACTGGGACACGGCGGGGCAGTACAGCTGGGCTTCCGGGGTGTTGGCGTTCCTTTACCGCCACCTCTGCGAGGCGTGTCGTCGGAGTTCGCCGAACGCGACAGTAGGTGGTTGCCTCTACCTCCTCCAGCTGTGGATGTGGTGTCGTCTACCAGTTGGTCGTCCCACAGTTTCGCCTCCTCGTCCGTGGTTCGCAGAGGTTCCTCCTCGTCGACGTCCGACACTTGCATATCTTTGGGACCAGGTCTCAGTGCCCTTCGCCCGGACGAAGAGGGCCTACCTAGAGTACACGAACGAGCTAGATGCGCTCACGGCCTCCAGTGTAAGTTAATTCCATTTGGTTTCGTGATTTTCATTTGTTAGTATATGACCTTAAACGTTAAATTGTTTCAATGCAGGTTAAGTGGGAGCCGTACGCCGAGCCGGAGGTGGAGGCCATTCAGTTTAGCGCACTATGCAGCATAGACGAGGCCCTCTACAGGAAGAGGTGCCCTCTTATCTGTTTCTATGCTGTTGAGTATCACCTGCCACATAGAGTTGCACGCCAGTTTGGTATGAGGCAGATGTGGCCAGTAGCGCAGTTCTCCACGTCTGTGGCCTTGCACAAGTAAGTGGCATGCAATTTCAATTCTAACCTTGGAATCCAATTGCACAGAGCTTTTTCTATTTTTAACGTTTGGTTTACGTGACATGCAGATTTGATCGTCGGCGACAGAAGAAGGTCACAGATTTCGAGCAGCACCACCACGTGTACGTTGAGGAGTGGGCACACTTTCAGGACCACGTGGACGACAACGACGAGCCGCACAGCAACGAGAACTTCCGGCGGTACCAAGTTTGGTACCAGCGTGCGACGCGGTCCAAGCTTAAGGGCCAATGGACTCAGGATGACTACGCCGACATTGCGTCCTCGGGTGACGAAGACACGCCGTACGACCAGTCGACTCGCCTTGGGACGCAGGTGGAGACGGCACCAGTCCTGGACCGTGTGGTAATGTTCAATCTCATTGCTTATTTTCCAATAAATATCATTACATATAGTAAATTATCCATTCTTTTGCTTGTTTGCAGGGCAACACCCTGAAGCAGTCCGTACAGGACATAGAGCATTTCTCCAGGACAGTCGGCGACGCCCGGACGCTTACCTTCCTAGAGGTATGCTTCGACAAAGCCACTTACAAAATTAGTACGTAATATCTTCGTATCTTGTTGGTTAACAAAATGTTGGATGACAGAGGTTAGCAGGTCGGCTACGTCGTGCGGCTAGTCGTTGTGGGTGCAGCACCGGCGCGGGGAGGGACGTAGACGTGCCTACGACACGACTTTCAGACCCGACGCGGCGAGGGTCTTACACGGCACAGAGCTCATCCCCCACGAGCGACACTTTCCCTGACGAGGGGGGTGAGGACGACGACGAGGTGGAGCAGCAGACTTACGATGAGATAGGCCCGTCTCATCTCGTAGGCGCTCCTGAGACTCAGCCTTCACAGCCTGTACCACGCAGACGCCGCCGGGAGCCTAGCCGTTACACTCCAGGCACCGACGCCCTTGGTAAGGGTAAAGGTAAGGCTAGGAGGCAGTGATATTTATGTGTAGGCTTGTGGGTCGTGTTGTAATGAGCTACTTGTTTGTATGTATGTGTATATGTTATATTCATGTGATATTTGTGTTCGAATCCGTAGTCTGTACTTTGTTGTTCTATAATTCCTGCAATGAATTTATGTTTACTGCAAACGACTGCAAATGATACGAACTATGAATTTTTTACTTATGAATTTATGCTTCCTGAAAAAGCACAATCGGCTGAAAAGGCAAACGACCTAAAATAAAACAGCTTTGCCCAGTCACAACACGAAACAACACATAGATTGCACGTACATAAAATATAGCAAGTACTACAACCATCAACACAGCAACGACGGTAAACATGGAGGGTACCAAAAAATGACAACACAACCAAGTACTACAGCCATCAACACACCAACGAACACAACAACTAAAACACAACACAACCATACACCTTCTTACCTACATGCCAAACGAGCCTCGTGGCACCCACATGGAGAAATGCTGAGGGGGTCGCCTCGGACGTGGTTGTCCATCGTGGTAGTGGCATGCACATATGCAGCTCGGGTTCGCGCAGCAACATGTGAGATCATAAGAGCTTCCTATATTCACGACCTCCTCGTTGCCCCTCTCGCGTTGCATCTGTTCGCGGAGGTCGTTGTTCTCCTCAGTGAGATTCTCCATTCGGTACTCCAAGTCCCATATTCGAGCCCATAATGTACCCACATAACGATCAACATACCGTTCGTGAGGAGGGTCGATCCAGTGGGAGAAGTCGCATTTGGCCATCTGCACAAAAAATGACGGTAAACTTCGAGGGTCCATAAGCAATACAAAATGTAACATTACTAATTTGTACCCCGGAGCGTGAGCATCGGAAGAAACGTCGCCCGCCATCGTTCGGGGAATCCAAGATTTGGACGACCGCGTACTCATTGTGTCTGCATTTCGGCCACGGTGGTTGAGCACGCCGGCTTGGTATCAATCGGTACTGCGGACCGAACATATCCCTCGTTTCTAAGGGAATGTCGTCCTTCGGTGACCCAAATCCCACTGGCCCCTCGACTTCAGACATGGTATGTTTCACCACGAAAGAGAGGGTACTACTTTGTTCGATTCACAATGTCATGGGACCCCAACCCTGCTACTTATAGCCAACAGGGCAGCTTAATGCAGTGACCACCAAAAAAAGAGGCTTTTGCTCAGGGACATGACAACACGCCCCTGCTTTGCTCAGGGACATGACACAAGAGGTCAGCTTTTCCTCAGTGAGATGACAAAAGAGGGCAGCTTTGCTCAGTGACATGACAAAAGAGTTCAGATTTTGCTCAGTGACATGACAAAACGAGGCAGCATATGCCAGCTTTGCGCAGTGACGGAGTAGGCCTTTAGCCTGTACACATATAGGGCGTAGGTCTTTAACCTTTACAGGAGTAGGCCTGTAGGCCTGTACACATATAGGGGCGTAGGTCTTTAGCCTTTACAGGAGTAGGCCTGTAGGCCTGTACACATATAGGGGCGTAGGTCTTTAGCCTTTACAGGAGTAGGCCTGTAGGCCTGTACACATATAGGGGCGTAGATCTTTAGCTTTCTAGGCTTTGAATGGTCCAATCTCTGAAAAGGCTACACTGGAATTAGGAGACTATAGTCTCTGAAAAGCCTACATAGGGTCATTTATTGCTACACTGGAATCCAGGAAAAGCGAAAATATCCTCTCCATGGACTATGCCCACTGCACCAGATAACCTGCCTACATAAAGGCCTCCCTCCTATGTCTTCCATACCACATCTCCTCCTCAAGGCATCACAATACTACTATACAACAATGTCTTCCTGGAGGTCCGACCCATTTGGAGTGCCGGAGTGGCATGAGCGCCCGAAGTGCCATTGCGGCTTTAGGACGATGTTGGGAGTCTGGACTGATCGAGTACAACGAGCCAAATACGGCCGTAGGTTCTTCAAATGTCCTGACCTGGATGACGACTTCGTGGTAACGACCACAACTAAATCATTTGTTTCTCGTTATCTTTTTTCAACTTGATCGATGACATCTACCACGCCACACATAGGCTTGCAGGTTCATCGAATGGGTGGATCGGGTGTCGCCGGCATGGCCAAATAACCGGGCAGAGGAGGTGGAAAACAAAGCACAATACTTTGTCAAGATGACTCAGGCTCGCGAGGTGGAACGACAGATGCGGCTTGACCAAGAGCGTCGCGTGAGGGTGGACCAAATCCGTCTGAAGGGCAAGGAGGATGAGCTGCAAAGGAGGCGGGAGCAGTTAAGTCTGCGTGAAGCTGCCATCAAGCGTCAGGAGGAGGAGCTCCAAGCTCAGGAGGCAACTCTCAAGACCAAGAGTGACAGGAAGAAGGATGCAGCGGAGCCATCTTCAGGGCGTGACAAAAAGGGGAAACAACCACGCTACACCCAATAGACAAAATGTAATAGACCCAGCAAGTTATTTTCCCTAAGGCATGCATGTTAGGACTAGTGGTGGAATTCTGAACATTAGAAGTACAGAGTTGCACACATGCCACATGCCTGCCATGTCAAAATATCACTCACCTTCGAAATATCACTTACCACTATATGCATCGATATTTCTACGCTCAATCCTTCGGCAAAAAAATTTAGCTTAATTTGGTTTGCATGTCCAACCTGCAATGAACATAAATTTTTATTACGACTTCATCAGATTCGTTCCCATATTACAACTACAAAATAACAAACCTTGCAAAAATCACGGGAATCAAACCTTAAAAGACACTTACCATTTTATATATCGACCGTTCTACGCACAATCGTTCCTAAAAAAAATTACCATATTTTTTTATGCATCTACAACGAGCCAATCAACATAAACTTGTTTTACAATTTTTTCAAATTGTTTTGTAATTCACAACTACAAAATTAACAAAACTTATAATCATTACAGTTCAAATTAACAAAATACAACTAGTAATTTTTTTTGCGACAACGTAAAGCCTGATCGGTGCAAACCCTAGACGCCGAGTGTCTGCAGACGTGGCAGGGAGCTCGGCGCCACGTGGCAGGGAGCTCGGCGCCAAGATCCACAGCTCCGAGGTCGGAGCCACGAGTCACGGCGCCGAGCTTCTGCCACGTCGGCACCACGCGGGTCGCCACGCTGGTGCCGGCCTGGGGCCTCGGAGCCATGGATCACGGCGCCGAGACGTGTTACCTCGGCGCCGTGATCCACGGCTCCGACCCTCTGGGTCCAAAAACGGAATTAAAACCACCAGGGATCTAAATATGAATATTTTTCAAAAAAAAGGCTTAAATACAGAAAATTCGGGCGAGATAAAGGTGCCATCCACGCATGAACACGACGGCACTCCTGCCTACAGAATGGCAACAAAGTTGTGATGGAGAATCGCTGCGCCGTACGATGATTTGATCGTCCATATTGCCTTGTGAAGAGGGACACTTTCTGGTACAACTTGCAGCAAATTCTTTTTGCATACATGCACATCATTTTCATTATATATATAGTTACATGTACAGCTTGTGGTAGAAGCACTGCTCCCCCAGCCAGTCCCTCTACACGTTGCATTTGGCAAAAAAAAAAAAAGGGCACAAGAACCAACCTATACCAGGCTCTATACATAAAGAACGAATGTAATGGGTGTTGAATCCGGTTGACCCTCTTAAGACCACATACACGGATATATATATTCTTCTTCACAAAAATAGAAAATTTGCGACATCATTTGGTACCAATTTGAGATCTTCATCCGTGCGAACTAATTGACGGTCCAAATGCGTCGAAACATCGGAATTGCTTCTGCAGGCAGAACCTCAACAGCCAGCAGCCCTGAGGAAGTTGTCATATGGGCTTGATGCTGGCAGCTTCAGGAACTGTTGCTGGGAGTCAAAAGCTGACTGTGGGTTGCCGCCGTTCATGTACTGAGGGTAACCATGCAAGTTGTCATCGAGGAACGGATTCGTACTCTGCACCCCAGCCTGCTTAGAATTCCTCATTTATGTCAATTATCTTACTAAATGCAATATGCTTTTTTTTAATGCATTGAGAAAGTAAAGAATGGTCTAGAGTGCAAATTATTCTACCTGAGGCAGCTGAGGATCATGGAAAAGAGCCAATTCCATCTGGTTGGGCTGATTGTTTGGCATGGTAGCCAGTTGCATGTTCTGCTGGAAGCTCATGAAGGTGGACATTTTCTGCTGTTTTTCCATCGTGAGGGCTTCGCATTGGCTAGTCATCTCTTTGAATGGCATGTCTGTTGACACTGAAACTCTTTCTGTCTGAGGTGCTGGGTCCTTAACCTATGAAATGCAGAAGGATGGAAATATAAAGTTAAAGCAGTTATCATGCCAAGTGAACATAACTTCAAACAATCGTTGCTCTTTAAATAGGCAGGTAAAGAAAAATAAATAAATTTAGCATATGGTCAGAAAACATGGCATTTCAGGCACGGATCATTTTGTAGATATCATATCGTGTTCTCTCCCAATGAAAGGAAACATTGGCTTTGACCTATCACGTGGATGAAATTCTTGGTTTAATTTTGCACCTAGCAGATCTCCCTCGTTCTGTTGAGATCTTGTTAACTTCCAACCTAATATGTATACCTGCTGAAAACTTGGCTGGCTTCTGCCTAGATATGCTCCTAGAACTCTAGAAGACAGACTATTGCACCAATAGGGTACCACAAATGCTAACAGAACTGCTAACTAATTCACGCATGCCAGGTCATCTCATCATGGCAGTACCCCAAGAACAGAGCAAACAAGGAGAGAAAGGAGGGAAGGATGTTTCTGAGAGCAAGGCCATACTGTTTCCAGAAGGTGATCAATACTCAGCAGATCTGGTGCAGGCGCAGAAGTTGCAGATGCTGCTGTACTCTCTGAAGCTTCCCCAAAGATATCATTATCGTTTCCCAGGTCAATCAGCATAGCCTATTAAAAACATATACATTTTTAGTAACAAAAATAGTAGACGAATATAGTGGTTTCAACTTTTTTTGAGCAGTTTCAAAAAAAATAGTAGACAAATATACGAACAAGACATGTATACCTCTTGATGGTGGTCATTCTCATGAGACCCTGATGATGGATTCTCACCAGGTGCTTCAAAAAAATGAGTGCTCATTGGACACATATCATCAGGAGAGAAGTCACTTAGCAGTTGGCTTCTCACATTATGCAGCTCCGCCTGCAGAAACAGAGAAGTTATCAGCAGCTGCATGGTACTCGTTCAAAAAATATATGTAAGAGACAATTGAGTAGGTGAACATTACATCCAGCAAATTAGTTATGTTGTTCATGATTGTGGAGACAATGCATTCTCGAGATTGACTTTCTGTTAGTTCTATCTCTGAAAGGGACTTCAGCGCGTTAGTATTATCCTCTGGTGAGCCATATATTTTTGATGGATCATCTGCAGAATCTTTCACAGCCTGAAGTTTGCTCTCATCCACCAAATGAAGGAAAGGATCACCCTAGGGAAAATAACACCCAAATGTTAGATATAAGGTCTATGCCATACATGATGAGTAGCAGTCAAGATGCAACAAAAATGCCTCCAATAACAATACCATGAATAACTCTAATTTGTCGATCTCCAGAATAAATAAGACTATAAGAGATTCAATTGAACTCCAGTTTGCTATATGAATTGCATAAATTTGGGATAATAATGCTGAAGCATGATCAGCAAACCCATGGATGATGATTATGGTTAATGGGTTTTAACCATATTTATCAAGTAAATTCTAAAACCACGGTATATTGTAGGATAGAGAAGACCATAAAAAGGCAGGATGGAGAAATGATGTCAATGAATACACATCTGGTATACTGTGACTAATCACTATTGTGGTAAACAAACTTTCAAGCAAAAGCTGATATCAACTTATGGATCACGATATACACACAAATATTAGAGTAGACGCAAGAAATCCTGGAAAATAACAAGATTAAACTAATGCAACGTAACAAGTAAACCTGATGTGTTGATTACTTTAAGAGATTCAGATCCATCAGCTCGATACTATTGTCCTCATCACTTCAAATATGTAAGCATGTCATTTCACAAAACCATGTCTTGTTTAGGAGGTTACACTACCATAAACAAATAAAATATAGCAGAAACAAAACAAGGGACAATATTTTGATCATACATACCACTCGCTCATTAAGCATTTGCTTACAGATTGGAATAAGAGGCAACACATTGAAAGCTCTTGAAGAGAAAATAATCATGGCCGTAGCCAGAGTAAACAAGGACCGGCGCCGAGACGGTGGTAATGAATCTACAAGGTTAACAAAGAGAAAAATTAGACAAATGCAAAGGAATCAAAGCCAAATTCTAGTATAAGTCATTGCTATGGAATCATGATTCATGCACAACATGAGACCAAGTTTTATTAGCTACATGGAACATTACATTTCTATTTACTACTAATGCTACTTAATGGTCATTTGACTATGTCACCTGCTTCAGTAAGTGAATAGCTCCTCAAACAAAATGCAACCTGAAAACTCTGAGTAAGTGCCTCAAAAATTGATGCCTGGAAGAGCAAAAAGAGAACATCAGCAAAGAGGAAAGCATGATAGCTAGATACCTTTCTTTTTTTAGATAGAACAGCAATATGTGTTTATTCATTACAAGAAATAGGGAATGGAATTCACAGGAGAGCCTAAGGCCTGCAAAGGGAAAGAAGGGGAGGGAAGATAGAGTAATGGGAAAAGTGAGGGTTTACACAGAAAGTTAAATTCAGAGATCATGAAGCGTATGAAGCAATATAAAAGTGTAAACCTGAGATAAGTTTTAATAAAAAATCTGAGATAAGTTCCATCAAACTTTAATAAGTCCTTTAGAAAATTATGACCTTCTTTGTATAACGCTTGTTAGTTTAGATCATGATTGGTTGTTGCACGGTGCTGTCTAAATCAGCTCCTAAAAACATTTGTTCAGGACTACTTAGCAGTTAGCACTGATCAACAAGAACCAACGAATCTATTGAATTTACAGAGAGATGATCTAACTTAAAAAGTTGTCATTCTTATCTCAAGTGTGTAGTGCATAAGTGATCTTTATCTGCTTATTTAATCAATATAAGATTCTGACATATTATCAAATTTAGGAGAGCTGTATGGAGAAACTTCTAAATAGTTTGCATGATTTACTAGCCCCTGATAGCAGGCCTTGGTTAGGATGAGATTAATCTTTTGCACTAAATATCTGATTTCTCTCTTACCAGCAGATAATCATGCCAAGAATGATGAAGAAAAGGACAACACATATGCAGATGACAGATGGAATTTAATAAGTAGGATTACCTTGGATCCAGAAAACAACAGAAGCAAACTGTAAGTATGCGCAATGGCTTCATAGTTTGCAGGAGTATTTTCAGGAGATATCGCTTGGGCCCAAATGGATGACAGCAAAAGTGCGATCTGACGACTGCTCAGTTTCAGCAAAACCGATTCCTGCATACATTCAACATATTACAGAAAGAGTTACTCATGGTAAGAAATCTTTTGCTCAAATATTAGTAATATTGGAGAACAGGTTAGACTTGATGAAAGTACCGTTTCCTCATCTGACTTGATTGAGGAACTTTGGTCTCCCTTTACAGACATCGAAGGTGCTCTCAGAGACATCGAAGGAGCTCTCAGAGATATGGAGGGAGCTCTAATAGATACTGAAGGAGCTCTCAAAGACATTGAAGGAGCTCTTTTCATGGAAAAATTAGGAACTTTCATGCTATGTCGGCGGCTTTGAGACACAGGCAGGTTTGGACGTTTGGGATTGCTAGTCTCTTCGTCAATGCTATTTAAACTATTATCCTTGCTTTCTCCTTGTAAATTGTCTGAGTACTTGTCCCTTCTCAACTTGTCAAAGATAGCAGCTGAAGATGAAAATACGGAGACAGCCCTAGAGAGTGTCCTCTGCATGTCATGTTTCTTAACCTGGCCTGAGGCACTTGCTTGAATCAAGGGAGAAACAGAAGAGGGGACCAAGACAATAGCAAATATGCGGTGTGCAGCAACACGAGCTTCATGATCGGGGTGGATCATTGTTAAGAGCAACTGATGAAACAGGGCTTCTGGAAACACCTGACAGAAAATACAGAAGATAAATTTCTAAGGCAGAAGAAAGTACTGCTGCCTGAGATGAATTTAAACACTTCCATTTGTTTGTTTTGATAGTATACCTTATTCTGATATGTCAAATTTGGTACAGAAGCTATTATTTGGGCTGTGCGATAAACAGCAGCTGCAGTTGATCTAGCTACAACAGGAGTGCTTGCAATGTTTTCTAGCATCACAGCCATCATGTCAAGAACTGGCCCAGCATTAGATACCTGATCAACAATATAGTCTTGATAAGCCTTCTATGCATTGTGGAGAGATCTACATTTGAAACTAATAAGTATTGCACAGACCAGACTGCTAAGGGGCATCAGTTGAAACCTCACATTTACATAAGTGGTATACTGATATTGTAACAAGCAGCAGGAAGCATAAAGTTTCAGACGAAGAGAAAGAAAACAGACCTTCTTTGACAGCTGCACTAGGCATTCATCTATAGCCTTGCAGAATTTTTCATTCCATTTTACTAACTCCAGATCTCTGCTGCAAAGAGTAATATGGAACGTCCTTTTCAAATGCCTGACAAGATCACTTATGGCACCTATAGTTGCAGCTGAAGCGTGAGCACTGGATTGTTCTGCAAGGGTAGCTGCCACCTCCACGATGCTAAGCTGCATATCTGGCTGCTTCACCACGGCCTTGTGTTCAATATGCTTTATCAGTAGAGACAACATTAAGTGCATGTTTTGCCCTGCAGAAGACATTTAAACAAGATAAATAACTAGTTTGCTTGTATACAATACATTTCGTCTCTGCTCTCACACAATATAAATGAAGCACCTGAGTTTTCGACTAACAGTTGCATGTCCAACAATACACACAGAGCAAGTCCATTTTGTGGTGACCATGAACTATTGTTACCAAAGTACCGAAACAAAGACTCCAAGATACGACGGAATGTTGTTGCCTCCCTAGAAAGCTTGGCCATATTGTGCACACAGATTCTGGACCAAAACTTAGGATCCTTAGCATCTTCCCTGCAGCACAGAAGCATGTCAAAAACCCACCTACTGAATAAGAAGAAATGACAAATCAAATCAACAAGGAGTAGAAAGAAGATTATATTACTCAGGCAGGTGAACTCCTCCCTTAGCATTAACTATGCTCTCCCAAGAGGGGGCCGCAGAGATGACAAAGGGGGAAGGATGATGCTCTGTTTTTTGGACTTCTTGCCCCAATTGGTTGTCTGGATCTTCGGTACCTTGATCATCATTTTGCATCTTCTGAGGTCTGTAGTTTTCCAGTACTACTTCAACAACCTAGCAATGAAAAAAGAAGAAGAAAAGCTATGATCAAACGTTTGGAACTGCAATCTGCTTGTGCAAGCAATTCACAATCTGATACTAACCAAAATGAATATCAGCAAGAAAACTCTCATGCATTACCAAGTTACAGATTTCTTCCATAGAAGTATTAACAATATTTCTGCAACAATTCTGGAGACAACACTTAATGAATTTTGTGCCAAGCTCTTATGAGAATTGAGAGGCAGATAATGTCTGTTTAGTATAAATAAAGGAGAGAAAACCTATACTGGCTGGGATAGGATTTAGATAGGACATTAATCAGGAATAGATTTCAATAGAATATATTACTAGCATGGTAGTCCAAGTCCATGCATGAGCTACATCCAAGCATTGAAATAAGATGTTATCTGGAGATTGTCAAATAAATATTTACAACAGAAAAGTAAGGCGAGAAAAGAACTACCGTTCATATATTACTTACATTATCGAAATCTGACGAGATATGAGAAAGCTCTCCCATGAACCAGATCTGCTCAACATAAGAAACTAAATTATATTAATGTCTGTCAAAACTTTTGGTTTGCAAAGTTCAGATTTTCAGAATAGTTAGTGCACCAGTCAGAAGAAAGGAATATAATAAGAGAATAAGAACACCACTTCCATTTACATCATTCATGTGAGTCCTATGATTTACAGTGGAGCACACTTTGAAGAATTAGAAAATAAACTGAAACAATAAAGAGCTATACAATTGCAGTGAGCATCCTTTGTTGTACAAAAAATAATGATGAGAAATGTATGGATCTATCTAGATTTTATGTTAAGAAATAGTAACTGGAAGTTAAGTAGTTTGGAAGATAATGTAGCTAGTACTTGATACTTATTGCCTATGACCTTTCATTCACCACATGATAAGGAATGCATCAAACTTTGATGTAAATTATTTGTGTTAGAAGTGTGATCCAAACCTCTTTGGCAATGTACCAATCTCCCTACACTTTTTAACTTCTTATTCATTTCTTCAGCATTGTTAGCAATCAATGCTAATACATAATGTCTGTTTCATATGGCTTGATAAAGAAAAAACTTACCATGGCTGAAAGGGCTTGCAGGGCTGCAGCACGCAGGGCATTTGTCCTCTCATCCTCCCCTACTTCTTGAGCTAGTTCACATAATCTTGGGACCAGCCCTTCCAGATTGAACTGATATGTACCATCCACCTGGAATATACAGAAATGAAAGCACCAACTAGGTGATATACAGTATGAAGTAGAATCCTGCTGGTGAAGAATGGTATCCACTGATGATCAGTCCAATGGAAATACCTGATTGACAGCAAAATCAAACAAGGTTTCACATGCTATGATGCGCATGTCATCCTGCCTCTTTTGATCTAAAAGAGTGTGCACAATGCTTAATAAGCTACTCGCAAACAGTGGCCTGCATGGAGCAAATTGCCTTTATATTTGTAACCATTCAGAAATAAACCAAATGAGAATATTAACATATGATGACTGGCATTAGGATGGTGCTTACTTATTGTAAAGAACTTTATGTAATCCGGTGACATGTAAGAAAGAGAAAGTTGAAAAAGAAGACTCACATCTGTTCCTTACAAGAAACCAACAACCTGCGGTATATTAACATCACCACTTTTGCAAAGCCATACTGCTCGCTTCTTAATTCCCTGTAAATCCTTTGCTCCAAGTAAACTGTGATCTGCTCAAATATCAATACGCAAGTTAATTGAGAATTTGAATTTCTTGAAACAGATTGAGATGCATTTGGGTCAGGCAATATAACAACAAGAAAGGATTTGTCTGAAATGAGAGCACCACAGACACATGGCGGCTCTCGATAAACGTTTTATTTCCAGCAAGGAGGTGGGGGCGAACCTTTGGCACTCGAAGAGGGTTCTTCAAAGCATACTCGCACAACTTCCCAATCCTCCTCTCATTTGGTTCTTCATCCTACAGGACGAAAACACAAATAATAAGTAAATAGGTCCATAACAGCAGCTAATGCGGCGATGTGGTAAATATTCTGCAAAAGAAAGGAGACGCAGCGTGGCCCAACCTGTGTTTTGGGGAATATTTCAGCAAGGATCTTCTTGTACCTCTTGACGGGTTGCCTGGATCGTGCCCTCAGCGCGGGGCAGAAATAGCACAGGCTCCCGCACGCCGGCAGGACCTTCCGTGACATCACACCCATCATCTGCTACTGCAGGCAGAATTGGTAATGCACATGTTAAGAACACATCGTGATGATCCATTCCAAATTGCAGCAATGACATGCAACCACCCAAGGCTCCTCGATTGAACTCGTCAAAATCGCGCAACCAACCGATCAATCGGTACAACGGAATCAGCTTTCAAGGCACGGTAGCTGCGACTTTTTCTCCAAATCAAGCTACGTTTTGGTCAAAACTGACTCGGTGAAACACATCATCTGAGAAATGCCAATGGCGATGCAAAGCGAAACCGGAAATCGAGCCGCGGCACGACCCGATCATTCGGAATTCCCACGAACCCGACGAACACGCAGACACAAGCAGAATCCAAGCGGCACGCATATGGAGCACGAGATGAGCAAGCGCATTACATTACTACTACGAGGGGCCGGCCCGGCCAGTCGGTTGGGTCGAGCTGCTGCAGCAACGGCGAGGGGGGTCGTGTCGGACGGGATCGGATGAGGGGAATGCGGGTGGCGGTGGCCGCCGTGGTGGTGGTGGTCGTCGTCCTCCTCCTCCTCCTCCCAGCCTCCTGCCTGCCGCTCCGACCGAGAGAGACGCGGGGGGTGGGGAGGGAGGCGCGGCGGGGTGGGGGTGGGGTGGAGAGGAGGGGCTCGCAGCGCACGCCCCACGGTTATTCACGACGGGCCTCCGTCTCTCCCTCTCCCCCATTGGTGTCATGCGTGCCGGGCGGACGGGTGGTTGGAATGGGAGGCGTCCCGCCGTGAAACCACCCAGGTTATCTGACTAATTTAATCGACGTAATTAACGCTGATAATAATAATTAATAAGGCCAAGTCAATATTAGGAACCTAATCCGCTAGCTCAATAATCACCATGAGATTTCAAATTAATTCCTGCAATTAAATAAACTCACATATTGTTTTGCAAATCAAAACTCATTTATTCATTATTAACAGTGCACAGTTACAACAGAGACAACTCAGTTACAACAAAGAAATCATTTCATACATTCACAATTACATTCGGATCACAAGAAAATAAAAATTACGTTCGACTTTATACGCATTTGCATTTTTACATTAAACTTAAGAAAAGGTAAAGTTACATACATTTCATCTCATTCAGTTTGATGAGAACCCACCGTCAAACCAACACTGCACCGCTATTGTCATTTACGAGCAAGTTAGTATTAAAATACTAAAAAAAGACCGACAAAAGAACAGATAAAACCAAACAAAACAAGGAAGGAGAAAGAGATTGCTGTCAGAGCCCTAGAGGATAATTCGGGCAGGGCAGTCCATTCACGAAGATACTTGATCATCTAGGGGCCAGTCGACACCTCTCACAACTATAGAGTCATCATCCGGCGTAAACAAACCTAAGATATATTCAAATACCATAGCAATTAGCCAAATATCCCAAATCACCAAAAAATCAACCGGCTATGCACATGGCTACAGTAAGAGAACAACACAACGTCTAGATGCACAACAGGACTACAAGTTAAAACCAAGCCAGTCGCTCTGCCCTCCTAAGCACTCCACTGCCACCGTGCCAGAGCACTCGAGCTGCCTCTGGCGCCTCCTCGTCATCGGGCGCCTCCCGTGCTCGCCTCGGCCTCCTTTGCCCCTCACCGATCACCGCCACCCACCGGAGCGCCGGCGAGCCTGTGGACCCAAGCGCCACCCGGCCGGCCTGGCCACATCAACGGCCGAGCTGACGTGGCAGGTGATGTGGCGCCACGTCCCGGCCACCTCGGCGCCTTCCCGCCCCTGTTAGCGCCACACAAGCACCGGTCCCCCTGCCACCTCACCACCTCATCGGTCCATGGACCCGGTCCATAGATCCGGGCCCATTGTGTAACATCCTGGAAAAATGTAAATTTAATTGTGAAGCTTTTGGATTTACCTTGCAATAAATTTTATTTGAATTTGGAGTTTATGGGATTTTCTTGAAAAATTTGATGAGGGTTCCAAAAATTGGAGGAGAAATAAACATGTTTAAATATGAGAGAATTAAAAATCTGAAATAAGAATCTGAAAAGATGATCCACCAAATGAAAATTTTCTGGAATTGAAAATATACTTGTGTACATATTCCAATATATACCTTAAAATAAAAAGGGAAAAGCAAAAAGAAAAGAAAAAAAATAAATAATAACAACCCAGCCGGGCCGGCCATCACCCCGGCCCCGCCTTCTCTCCACGCACGGCCTGCGTGCGCGCGCGGCCGCGTTCCGCGGCCCAGCACCCGCGCTCCGCAGCCCAGTCCAGCGCGCACTCGCCCCGCTGACGAGCGGACCTGCCCCTCGCGCGCGTTGTCTCCCTGGCCAGTGGACCCCGCGCCTGCGTTGTCTTCTTCCTCTTTTCCCCGTCTTTTTCCCCGCGCGGACGAGCCCTCTCCACCTCTCGTTCGGTCCAAAAGCCGGGAAACCCGGAGGGGAGCACGGGCAACGTGCGAGCGACCGCCCTGTACCGCGCAACGTCACCGCTACAGTCCGCTGTCGCCGCTGACGCGCCGTCTGACACCGCCATACCCCGGTCACGCCGCTGTCCCGAGCGTGCGCACGTCTTGCGCCGCAATCGACCGCGATTCCGCAGCTATAAAACCCGGGGGAGTCCCTCATCCGCGTCGCCACACTCTCCGCAGCTTCTCCGCGAAGGTAATTGCACTGCCACCCACAAAATCGCCGGCGGGGACATCACCTTCCCCAACTCCGGCGACCACCCGATCCACTAACCCGAGCCATTAGAGTTCGATTCACCGTCACCACACCACCTTCGGCTCACCGCGAAGCCATCCCTGGCCTCGCCTGAGCTCCTCATCGCCTGTACACCGCCGGCATCGACGACCCTCCCCGAACCGCCGCCACCTCTCGCCGCCGGCCCTCCACCGTACCCCTTCGTCTCCGCCGACCTCACTAGCAGCTTCGCCATCACCTGGGGGCTGCATTTCACGCAACTCCCGAACCGCTCCGGCCATCCCTCGCCGCCGTCGCCACCGCCATCTTCTTCCTCTATTCGGCTCCCTCCCAGAGCTACTTCAAAAGAATTACTTAACCATACAGGGTAAGATAAGCTCGAGCGGTCACCTGGCTAGCCGCGCTCTTCCCCCTCTCCTGCTGCCGCGGCGCGCGTTCGAGCCCCAGGCTCCGCGCGTTGCGGTCGAGCATTTCTCTATTTTTCTCCTCACTGACAAGCGGGCCCCGCCCGTCAGCCGCTGTCGGTCAGTGGGCCGACTGACCACTGGGCCCCACTGGCCATAGACACAGCAACAAACAAATAAAGAAATAAATAAAAATTAAAAATCTGACATATGGGACCCACTGGCAGAAATTTATTAATTTTTGAAATTATCTGGATTGAAATATTCAAATGGTCATAACTTATTCATTTTAACTCCAAATTGAGTGGGACAAATTTCTAAATTCCTCTAAAATCAAGATCTATCCAATGGGGCTGAAATCATAATTTTTAGATTTCATTTGAATTTCTGGTGTATTTGGTTTGATTTGTTGCTTTTCTTTTATTTCAAATTTGGCGCACGCTAAAATAGCTTACGAGGCACAAGAGGAGGAGATCGAGACAGCAACTCTAGAAGCACCAGAGAATCCGGATCCCGACCACTGTGACCAAGGCGAGTCAATACTTTGATCATGATGAACCTACATTTCCTGCAAATTACTTTGTTTTAAATTAACAAAATGCATGCTGTTATTTTTATGCAAATACATGCTAAACTTGATATTCTAGTTAAATGCCAATGTTTACCTTGAATAATATTACCCCTCCTTTGGAATGATTGAATGTGTAAACCTTGTCGCCCTAGCAAAAATATAATATTAATATTTCGAAAATAAGTCCCTAATGATATGCTATGCTTAGTATTGCATTTATACTCAGGGGGCGCTGAAATGCCCCATACATCATGATCGCTTTTAATGATGAGAAAATGGTTTGGGTAGTCATGGTGGGAATGACTGGTATATTTGACATGACTATTTTATACCCTCAAAATCCCCAACTTGCTTAAATATCTGGGCGGATTGGTTGGATGGTGTGAGTGTGGTGCAGTGGATGCACAAAATGGGTTAGTGATAGACCGCCCAGATACCACTAAGGACTGAATCTTGTCATGACCTCCCGGGTAAAACAGTACAACCACAAGTCTGTAAATTACAACTTGGCTAAGTACATTGATCGAATACTCGGACTCATTTCACGGGTTGGGGTTCGAAGGGGTTATGCTATGGCAAGGGGGCCTGAAGGGACACCAGTGGGGGGTGAAGTTTCCCAGCTGTCCTACGTTGCGGAAAGAGAGAAGGTCCGGCTGCGTAGTGGCTGTGGGAAACATCCCGCGCACAGATGGGACCCACCGCAAGTGGGCAGTCTCCCATAAAAGTGAAATGAGAAAAGGGACTCGATAATTTGAAAAGTCACTGTGATGGTCTGCTCAACCACACGTCTAAGGAATCGTGTGGGGCAACGAGTTGATTGTCTCTTGTGGTGAAAGTGTACAAACTCTGCAGAGTCAAAACTATTCGAATAGCCGTGCCCACGGTCAAGGGCGGACATGGGAACTTAACCAGATATAGTTCTATTTCAAAATGCTTTATGATGGGCTGGAAAAGTGGAAGGGCAGTGTAAGGCCCTAGTTTGGAATTGTCCTGGGTGTCGTCCCAGTGGTAAGTTAAGCGGCTATAACGCTGAAGAATTGCTATATGGTGCAGATGCCATGTAACGGTGGATGGAATCTGGATCGCTATTATTATTGCATGTTCTTGAACAATATGCTTTTGTTCAAAATGCTAGGTCTCAGGAAATTTTTAAGTAATTGTATTCAAAAGCACTCTTCGCAAAAGAAAATAAACTTAAGCCATCCTTGATTAGCCATACATGTTATATACTGCATTCTGTGTGTTGATTCGCTGAGCACGGGGTCGGAGTGCTCACGCTCGCTTTGCGGCAAAAATCCAGAAACAGGAGCGCAAGACCACTACGCCTACGAGGAAGCTCCCGCTACGGAGGAGAAGAAGGACGACGAAAGGATCTAAGGCGTAGGCTTCGTTGTTTAGTCATGGACAAGTAGACATATGGCGTTGTGTGCACGTATGTTACTAGTTAGCTGGTGACATATAATGCACACAGTACCTTCCAGTCGCTTGCCTGTGGATTTGGGTTTGCTTTTGCTACGATTCCGCTGTGCGCGTTTGTAATAAAGACAATTGGCCTAATCGGCCCCTTTTGTAAACTATCACTCGACGTGGTGTATTTCAATTCATGTAATATAATGGATGATTATGCGATGTATGAAATGATTCAGCAATGTACCTGTGTGCACTAACTACTGATCCAGGGATTAGTGCAGTGAAACACAGTAAGATTCAGATTGAAAAATCTGGGTCTGACAGCGCTGGTATCAGAGCATACGACTGTAGGGTAGGAGCCTTAGAACGGTATTAAGGACAAAATAGGAAGCACAATATTTAAACTATAAAAATGAATTTTAAAATATAAGCATATTATCTCTTTCTTGTATCCTACTTAGAGTTGTTTTACTCTATTTTTCGTTAAAAAAAATTTACTAACACTAGTAAATTAATTTTCAGATGGCAGGAATGGCAGATGGAGGCAACTGGGATTTCCTGGCACATGGAGTGAATGAAGGAGAATTTGCTAGTATCTTGCGCAAGCTCCTACACTACCTGAGCTATAAGGAGCAACCTATTTATCGTGGCCTTAAGACCATAGAAGGGGGAGAAGAATCATGGATGATGGAGATATTCATCCATGCCAAGAGTGAACAAGACCCACCACATGTTTTCAGGACAGAACACCAAAGAAGCACCCTGAAGGCAGCAATACAGGACGCCGCACGTCTGGCTGTTGTCCGGTTATGTGACTTTTACAAGACCACCTTGCGGCGCACCCCCTACTGCTACCATCCGATGCGCCGAGAAGGAGTTCGGTATAGTTCAACTCTCATGCCGACCTCCGAAGACGATCCCAAGCTTACATATCAGGTTGATCTTACCAGAGCTATGGGAGTAGCTCATACTGACGCTTTGGAGGAGATCACCACCCTTCGGCAACACCTAGTCTCCAAACACACCGAGGTGGCGACACTTCGTGAGCAGCTTGCGCAGTGTAAGAAGGCTTTGGAGGAGGCCAAGGCAGAGGCAGCCGTCGCCTCTGCAGCAGTACCAGCACCACCTCAGTTAGGGTTAGGAGGACTCCGCCCAAGGCGTACTGCGCGTATGAAGGTGAAGCCCCCAGGACCTCAGTCTGCGCTTCGACGTGGAGCACCTGACCGCCGTCGTAGCAGATCCCGTTCTCACTCCAACACCGACCCATCAGAATTTAGTGGCAGTAGGTCCCGGTCCCAGTCCCCGGGCTACAGCCCATCCTCCCCCAGTGTAGGTGATATGGAGGAGTAGAAAGTATGGTGTTATGCTAGATATATGTATGGGATGTCCGACCTAGCTTTTGTACCCCTTAGTATGATGTAATAGCTCTCAGTATTGTAGCTATCGTTATGTTGAACTCTACCTGTGTTACTGTAATCGTAAGCCCAGCATAAAAGCTGGCTATGTGATGTTCGTATGGTTAATGCGGGCTTTGTGATGGAACTATTTTATCGTTTGTCTTATTGGTTTTTGTCGCATGGAATGATACTGTCCTTTTATTTGCCTACTACTAGTATTAAACCGCAGAACTATGACTGCAGATGACCAGTCAAAGGGTTACACGGTCTCGAGCCCAGGTTGACCCTCAGCATGCTGAGATAGACTCAAACCGTGGCGCAACCCCCGAAGAAAACCAGGATCAAGGCAATGACGATCTTCCAAACCCTCCAGTTAATCCCACAATGGCCCAAGTAATGGCACAACAAACTCAGATCTTACAAGCCATTTTTGCTGGACAGCAAGGAAGTTCTGGTGGACACAGGGCTGACTTAGGGGATTTCCAGAGGACCAGACCAATTACATTCACATCAGCAGAAGAACCCCTGGAAGCAAAAGATTGGCTTCGAGATACTGAAAGGAAGCTGCGCTTAATCAAATGCGCAGAGGAGGATAAAGTCATATTTGCCACCCACCTACTTCAAGGAGCTGCCGCAGCATGGTGGGAAAATTATGTAGCTGCCAGAGGCCAGGAAGATGCAACCACCGGAGGTGACACCGAAGCTATCCCATGGACAGAGTTCAAGAAGGCTTTCAAGGACAACTTCATTCCAGCCGGGGTAATGCGGATAAAGAAGAATGAGTTCCGCAATCTCAAGCAAGGGAACTTATCCGTCAATGAGTATCTGACAAAATTTACACAGTTGGCCCGGTATGCTCAGAAGGATATAGAAGAAGAGGAAGAAAAGGTCGACAGATTCTTCGAAGGGCTGAAGGATGAACTGAGAGTGCAGCTGATCACCCAGGACTTCACCAGCTTTCATCAGTTGGTAAACAAGGCATTGGCCTTGGAAAATGAGAAGAAGATTCTTGAGGCCAGCCGTAAGCGCAAGATGACAACTCAGCAGCCACAAGGAAGATTTATCCAGAAATTCTTCAAACCCTCATTCTCAGGGTCCAATCAATCCAGTGGGTCAGCTCCAGCCTTCAGACCTGGTGGAAGTATGTCCCAAGCATCACGCCCAGGAGGACAGTTTGGTGGTACAAACCCCTCAGCAAACCTTAATTGCTATAGCTGTGGGGAGAAGGGACACTTTGCCAACAGATGTCCACATAAGCAGAATGTCCCTGTCCGCAGTCAAGCTTCAGCTCCTGGCAGAGGACAGCAGAGCTCTCAAGCTAGCAAGAACACCTCAGTACCAAACCGAGGCAGAGTCAACCATATTACAGTTGAAGAAGCTCAAAAAGCTGCTGGAGTTCTTATGGGTACGTTTTCTGTCAAGACTATACCAGCACAAGTATTATTTGATTCCGGAGCTTCACATTCATTTATATCTAAGGGGTATGCTGATAAACTGGGGTTACCTGTTTATGCCCTTAAGAAGCTATTGGTGCTTAGCTCACCAGCTGGACCAATTACTGCCACCCTAGTATGCCCTGGGGTAACAATTACTATGGAAAAGTATGACTTTCCAGCCGACCTTATAGTGTTGAGTTCTCAGACCCTAGACATCATACTAGGAATGGATTGGTTAGTTAAAAATCAAGGTGTCCTAGAGTGTGCCACCAGAACAGTGAAAGTGGTCAAATGTCCTGGAATGACCATAAATATAAAAGTGGACCGGCCATATCGAAGGGGTCGTGCAATATTTTATTGTGAAGATGTACCCCTAGAAGGAATGATAGTGGTACAAGATTACCCCGAAGTATTTCCAGATGAGCTACCTGGCATGCCCCCGGATAGAGATATGGAGTTTGTAATTAACCTAAAACCGGGTGCTGCCCCAATCTCCAAAAGACCCTATAGGATGGCTGTGGAAGAATTGGAAGAATTAAAGAAACAACTCCAAGAGTTACAAGAGAAGGGATTCATCAGACCCAGCTCATCGCCATGGGGATCTCCGGTACTATTTGTGAAGAAAAAGGATGGCACAGCCAGGATGTGTGTAGACTACCGTGATTTAAATGAAATGACCATCAAGAACAAGTACCCCCTTCCCAGGATCGATGATTTGTTCGACTAACTTGGAGGAGCCACCGTATTCTCTAAAATAGATCTGAGGTCAGGGTATCACCAGCTGAAGATAAGAGCTGAAGATATACCCAAAACAGCCTTTACCACCAGATATGGACTGTATGAATTTCTGGTCATGTCTTTTGGATTAACCAATGCCCCAGCCTATTTTATGAATCTGATGAATAAGGTATTCATGGAGTATTTGGATAAGTTTGTCGTGGTCTTCATCGACGACATCCTTATATATTCCAAGAACTCAGAAGAGCATGCAGAACATCTGCGCCTAGTGTTGGAGAAGCTAAAAGAACATCAGCTGTATGCCAAATTCAGCAAGTGTGAATTTTGGCTGAAGGATATCAGTTTCTTGGGACACACAGTTTCAGCTGGAGGAGTATCCGTTGACCCCGCCAAGATTGCAGCCGTCACAGAATGGAAGCAGCCTACCTCTGTCACGGAAGTGAGAAGTTTCTTTGGTTTGGCTGGCTATTATAGAAGATTTATCGAAGGGTTCTCCCGCATTGCCAGGCCATTAACTCAGTTACTAAAGAAAGAACAAAAGTATGAGTGGATCAAGGCTTGTGAAGACAGTTTCCAAGAATTGAAGAAAAGATTGACCACTACCCCTGTATTAGTTTTACCTGATGTACGCAAAGATTTTGAGGTATATTGTGATGCCTCACATCAAGGGCTGGGATGCGTACTAATGCAAGAAGGCAGGGTTGTGTCATATGCCTCCAGACAACTTCGTCCCCATGAAGCTAACTACCCCACTCATGATCTGGAGTTAGCCTCGGTGATACATGCATTGAAGATTTGGCGGCATTACTTGATTGGTAACCATTGTGATGTGTATACAGATCACAAGAGCCTCAAGTATTTCTTCACACAAGCTCACCTTAATTTAAGGCAGAGAAGATGGCTAGAATTAATCAAGGATTATGATTTGAGTGTACACTACCACCCTGGAAAGGCCAATGTGGTAGCAGATGCATTGAGCCGTAAGGCTTATTGCAATAATCTCATGGTACGGGAACATCAACCCGAGCTCTACAAGGAATTGAAAGCTTTGAATTTGGAAATAGTGGAGCCAGGCACTCTAGCCGCTTTGGAAATTCAATCAAGTATAGAAGAAATGATTATGGCAGCACAACAAGATGATCCAGCCATTTTGAAATGGAAGAAATTAATGGAAGAAGGGAAGGCACCCAACATGAAAATTGACCATGAGGGTACTCTACGATATGGAACACGTATCGTAGTCCCACATCACAAAGACCTTAAGAATCTGATATTGAGGGAAGCACATAGCTCTCCATATTCCCTCCACCCCGGGAGCACCAAGATGTATCAAGGTATGAAACACTTTTGTTGGTGGCCCCGTATGAAAAGAGACATTGCAGAGCATGTAGCTTGCTGTGACGTGTGTCAGAGAGTGAAGGCAGAGCATCAAAGACCTGCAGGACTACTACAGCCATTACAAATACCCCAATGGAAGTGGGAAGAAGTCGGAATGGATTTCATCACTGGATTTCCCCGAACCAAGTCAGGATATGACTCTGTATGGGTTATAATTGATAGGTTGACCAAGGTCGCCCATTTTGTTCCTGTTAAGACAACTTACAAGGGAGACAAATTAGCAGAACTGTATATGTCCCGCATCGTGTGCTTGCACGGGGTGCCAAAAAGGATAGTCTCAGATCGAGGTTCTCAATTTACCTCGCATTTCTGGGCTAGTCTACATGAAGCTCTGGGCACTCACCTGGATTTCAGCACCGCTTATCACCCTCAGACGGATGGGCAAACAGAAAGAGTGAACCAGATACTGGAAGATATGCTCAGAGCTTGTGCATTGGATTTCTCTAAAGACTGGGATAAATGCTTGCCCTATGCTGAGTTTGCCTACAACAATAGCTATCAGACCAGTCTCCAAATGTCACCTTTTGAAGCTTTATATGGAAGGATATGCAGAACCCCGCTATATTGGTCAGAAGTAGGGGAAAACATCATATTTGGACCCGACATCCTCAAACAAGCTGAAGAGAAGGTTCGTCTAATCAGAGATCGATTACAGGCAGCCCAGTCTAGGCAAAAGAGTTATGCAGACAAAAGAAGAAGACCGCTGACATTTGAGGTTGGAGATTATGTCTACCTGAAGGTTTCACCTTTACGAGGAGTTAAGAGGTTTAAAGTCAAAGGCAAGCTTACCCCTCGTTACGTGGGACCATTTCCAATAGTGGCCAAGAAAGGAGAAGTTGCCTATCAGTTAGAATTACCTCAAAACCTATCTGATATACACAATGTCTTCCACGTATCCCAACTCAAGAAATGTCTATGAGTACCAGAAGATCAAACTCCATTTGAAGCCATTGAACTTGAAGAAGACCTGACTTACAAGGAGCGTCCCGTCAAAATATTGGATACTGTAGAGAAAAAGACAAGAACTCAAATCATTCGCATGTGTAGAGTGCAATGGAGTCACCATTCCAAGAAAGAAGCTACCTGGGAACGAGAAGATAAACTGCGTCAAGATTACCCCGACCTATTCACCAGTTAGGCTGAATCTCGGGGTCGAGATTCTTTTTAAGGGGGGTAGATTTGTAACATCCTGGAAAAATGTAAATTTAATTGTGAAGCTTTTGGATTTACCTTGCAATAAATTTTATTTGAATTTGGAGTTTATGGGATTTTCTTGAAAAATTTGATGAGGGTTCCAAAAATTGGAGGAGAAATAAACATGTTTAAATATGAGAGAATTAAAAATCTGAAATAAGAATCTGAAAAGATGATCCACCAAATGAAAATTTTCTGGAATTGAAAATATACTTGTGTACATATTCCAATACATACCTTAAAATAAAAAGGGAAAAGCAAAAAGAAAAGAAAAAAAATAAATAATAACAACCCAGCCGGGCCGACCATCACCCCGGCCCCGCCTTCTCTCCACGCACGGCCTGCGTGCGCGCGCGGCCGCGTTCCGCGGCCCAGCACCCGCGCTCCGCAGCCCAGTCCAGCGCGCGCTCGCCCCGCTGACGAGCGGACCTGCCCCTCGCGCGCGTTGTCTCCCTGGCCAGTGGACCCCGCGCCTGCGTTGTCTTCTTCCTCTTTTCCCCGTCTTTTTCCCCGCGCGGACGAGCCCTCTCCACCTCTCGTTCGGTCCAAAAGCCGGGAAACCCGGAGGGGAGCACGGGCGACGTGCGAGCGACCGCCCTGTACCGCGCAACGTCACCGCTACAGTCCGCTGTCACCGCTGTCGCCGCTGACGCGCCGTCTGACACCGCCATACCCCGGTCACGCCGCTGTCCCGAGCGTGCGCACGTCTTGCGCCGCAATCGACCGCGATTCCGCAGCTATAAAACCCGGGGGAGTCCCTCATCCGCGTCGCCACACTCTCCGCAGCTTCTCCGCGAAGGTAATTGCACTGCCACCCACAAAATCGCCGGCGGGGACATCACCTTCCCCAACTCCGGCGACCACCCGATCCACTAACCCGAGCCATTAGAGTTCGATTCACCGTCACCACACCACCTTCGGCTCACCGCGAAGCCATCCCTGGCCTCGCCTGAGCTCCTCATCGCCTGTACACCGCCGGCATCGACGACCCTCCCCGAACCGCCGCCACCTCTCGCCGCCGGCCCTCCACCGTACCCCTTCGTCTCCGCCGACCTCACTAGCAGCTTCGCCATCACCTGGGGGCTGCATTTCACGCAACTCCCGAACCGCTCCGGCCATCCCTCGCCGCCGTCGCCACCGCCATCTTCTTCCTCTATTCGGCTCCCTCCCAGAGCTACTTCAAAAGAATTACTTAACCATACAGGGTAAGATAAGCTCGAGCGGTCACCTGGCTAGCCGCGCTCTTCCCCCTCTCCTGCTGCCGCGGCGCGCGTTCAAGCCCCAGGCTCCGCGCGTTGCGGTCGAGCATTTCTCTATTTTTCTCCTCACTGACAAGCGGGCCCCGCCCGTCAGCCGCTGTCGGTCAGTGGGCCGACTGACCACTGGGCCCCACTGGCCATAGACACAGCAACAAACAAATAAAGAAATAAATAAAAATTAAAAATCTGACATATGGGACCCACTGGCAGAAATTTATTAATTTTTGAAATTATCTGGATTGAAATATTCAAATGGTCATAACTTATTCATTTTAACTCCAAATTGAGTGGGACAAATTTCTAAATTCCTCTAAAATCAAGATCTATCCAATGGGGCTGAAATCATAATTTTTAGATTTCATTTGAATTTCTGGTGTATTTGGTTTGATTTGTTGCTTTTCTTTTATTTCAAATTTGGCGCACGCTAAAATAGCTTACGAGGCACAAGAGGAGGAGATCGAGACAGCAACTCTAGAAGCACCAGAGAATCCGGATCCCGACCACTGTGATCAAGGCGAGTCAATACTTTGATCATGATGAACCTACATTTCCTGCAAATTACTTTGTTTTAAATTAACAAAATGCATGCTGTTATTTTTATGCAAATACATGCTAAACTTGATATTCTAGTTAAATGCCAATGTTTACCTTGAATAATATTACCCCTCCTTTGGAATGATTGAATGTGTAAACCTTGTCGCCCTAGCAAAAATATAATATTAATATTTCGAAAATAAGTCCCTAATGATATGCTATGCTTAGTATTGCATTTATACTCAGGGGGCGCTGAAATGCCCCATACATCATGATCGCTTTTAATGATGAGAAAATGGTTTGGGTAGTCATGGTGGGAATGACTGGTATATTTGACATGACTATTTTATACCCTCAAAATCCCCAACTTGCTTAAATATCTGGGCGGATTGGTTGGATGGTGTGAGTGTGGTGCAGTGGATGCACAAAATGGGTTAGTGATAGACCGCCCAGATACCACTAAGGACTGAATCTTGTCATGACCTCCCGGGTAAAACAGTACAACCACAAGTCTGTAAATTACAACTTGGCTAAGTACATTGATCGAATACTCGGACTCATTTCACGGGTTGGGGTTCGAAGGGGTTATGCTATGGCAAGGGGGCCTGAAGGGACACCAGTGGGGGGTGAAGTTTCCCAGCTGTCCTACGTTGCGGAAAGAGAGAAGGTCCGGCTGCGTAGTGGCTGTGGGAAACATCCCGCGCACAGATGGGACCCACCGCAAGTGGGCAGTCTCCCATAAAAGTGAAATGAGAAAAGGGACTCGATAATTTGAAAAGTCACTGTGATGGTCTGCTCAACCACACGTCTAAGGAATCGTGTGGGGCAACGAGTTGATTGTCTCTTGTGGTGAAAGTGTACAAACTCTGCAGAGTCAAAACTATTCGAATAGCCGTGCCCACGGTCAAGGGCGGACATGGGAACTTAACCAGATATAGTTCTATTTCAAAATGCTTTATGATGGGCTGGAAAAGTGGAAGGGCAGTGTAAGGCCCTAGTTTGGAATTGTCCTGGGTGTCGTCCCAGTGGTAAGTTAAGCGGCTATAACGCTGAAGAATTGCTATATGGTGCAGATGCCATGTAACGGTGGATGGAATCTGGATCGCTATTATTATTGCATGTTCTTGAACAATATGCTTTTGTTCAAAATGCTAGGTCTCAGGAAATTTTTAAGTAATTGTATTCAAAAGCACTCTTCGCAAAAGAAAATAAACTTAAGCCATCCTTGATTAGCCATACATGTTATATACTGCATTCTGTGTGTTGATTCGCTGAGCACGGGGTCGGAGTGCTCACGCTCGCTTTGCGGCAAAAATCCAGAAACAGGAGCGCAAGACCACTACGCCTACGAGGAAGCTCCCGCTACGGAGGAGAAGAAGGACGACGAAAGGATCTAAGGCGTAGGCTTCGTTGTTTAGTCATGGACAAGTAGACATATGGCGTTGTGTGCACGTATGTTACTAGTTAGCTGGTGACATATAATGCACACAGTACCTTCCAGTCGCTTGCCTGTGGATTTGGGTTTGCTTTTGCTACGATTCCGCTGTGCGCGTTTGTAATAAAGACAATTGGCCTAATCGGCCCCTTTTGTAAACTATCACTCGACGTGGTGTATTTCAATTCATGTAATATAATGGATGATTATGCGATGTATGAAATGATTCAGCAATGTACCTGTGTGCACTAACTACTGATCCAGGGATTAGTGCAGTGAAACACAGTAAGATTCAGATTGAAAAATCTGGGTCTGACACATTGTCAGCCTCTTGTCTGAAGATCCTCTCAGGGTTGACGTCATGATGATGTCATGCTGATGTTATAATCCGGAATTCCAATAGAAAATTAATTCGGCCGAAAAAGAAATTCCGGGGCTGACATCATAATTCCTATTTTCTTTAGAAAAATAATTCCAAAAATCAACTTTTTTTCTTTTTCTCTGATTTTAAACTTCCGAGAGCACGTTCTCCTTCATCCTAACTCCGATTGAGCCCATTGAAATTTCTAAATTCATAAAAAATCCCCTTTACCCATTTATGCCCTCAATTTAAATATTTGGAGTTTATTTGAATTTTATTTGAATTTGGTGGGTTATTTTCACGTGTAGACTACGACGAATCGGGAGAATTCTTTGACAACGATTCACACCCATCCGCAGAGCAAGACAAGTCACACTTCTTGATCATGTTGAACCTAGTTTGCAAATAAAACTATGTGTTTTTAAATTATATTGCATGTTTAATTTTATTCAATGTATTTCAATTCAGTTTTAAATTTAGTTATTGTCTACTTGTTAATTACTCCGTTGACATTGAATTCCTCGATGCCTTGTAACCCTAGAACAAGACTCTAGTTAGTACATTGGTATGGCTAGAGAATTTTTGTAGCAAACGCTTAGCCATGCATAGATATAACTTAGGCTTGGGATACCCTTTTCACATAAAATGATAACTTTTGAAATGTATTCTTAACTTCGGTGAGTCAAGAAGGATTATGAAATATTTTGAAATAAAATATAAAATCTAGTTTAGACTTGGCTAATGGTTAGGTGGTGGGTGTAGGGTTGCACTATTGTTTGGAGATACAGTGTTGATTGTCGGGCACAGGGGGTATGTGGTTGAGCCTAAGTCAATTAAGAACTGGTCTGTGAGCTACTGTTGCAAAGCCCTATCGTACTACCACAAGACTGGTATGGGACAGTCCTGGCTGATTAATTTGCAGGTCCCAACCTGAGTCATGTTGTAGGTTGAAAGTGAGTGTGGCGTGTGCCATGTGAAGTCTCACTTTGCTTAAGAGGGGGGTCTCGGTTTGGTGGATTCCTTACTGGGGTGAAATCTTAGTGTTGGCTTGGCCAGGTTGAAGGTTTTGCATTGTAAAGGTTTTGTCATGATCTCCTCACCGCACACCTAAGGAAATGTGTCAATCACGTGTCAATATGGGGTGATTATGTCTTGTGGATAAAGTTGTACAACCTCTGCAGAGTGTGTAATCATCCTAGATAGCCGTGCTCACGGTCATGGGCATGGTGAGTAAAATTTTTTATGGATTAGACTTTATTTTTCAAAAATAGTTTTCAAAACCTTGTGGATGGATGGAATCCATGGGAGATTGAAAGCTTGTGGATGGATGGAATCCATGAGAGATTGAAGGCTTGTGGATGGATGGAATCCATGAGTGGATGAAAATGTGTGGATGGATGGAATTCATACGAGATCTTTTAAAAAAGATGGTCCGGGTGGGATGCCCATGGTTAGGCTAGTGTTTGGTCGGAGCTTGCACTAACGGTATTAATTTCATTTACAATCACTGTTTTTACTTACTATATTGAATTCAGCAATTTCCAATCTATTTACTGTATTTATTTAAATGTTGTTTTATGTTCAAACTAACCCTATAAGCCTTCTTTTATTGCCTTTATCATTATGTTGCATTTCTCCGCGTGACTTGCGGAGTACAAGTTTGTACTCACTTTACTATCTCATCTCAGAGGAGGACGTCTACGACTACGGTGATGACATGAACAAGTAGGCCACGTGTTACTGTCGTTTGCCTGTGGGCAGGTTTGGGCATCGCTTTTTATCAGTTTGCTTCTGCAGTTATTTGCCTTATTATTGTTGCCAATGAGCATTGATGTAAGACTTGGCCATAAGGTCGTACTCTTTTATTTAATATAGTTTGTCATTTGTGCTTAATATGTATCTTTGTTCTACTATGTACACTAGCTGTTCCTGGACTAGTGCGATTTACACAGAGGATCCAGGAGTTGTCGCTCCGGGATCCGACAATCACTTTCCTAGGATTCAGTCATGCATGCGATGTATTCAATAAGCAACCACATGAGTAGCTCATATCATCACAAGGGCACCAAGCAATCATCAAAGGGAGTACCAGCCGAAAGTAGAGCAAAAGCGAAAAGGGAGCAAAAATTACCGAGAAGGCAAGTTGTCGTAGTGTAGAGCGAGCTACGCGAACCCGACGGCCATATCATGCTCTCCCGGCGCATGGCATGTCCCCAAGCCCCACCGCAACCCCGAATCACCACACTCAATTCATTCCAAGAATAAAAAATAGCAAGTTAAGCATTAAGATGAACTCGAGTAAATCAAGAAAAGGAGGGAGGTAGAAGAAGAGAATAGGAGTAGAGGGGGAGGATGAAGTGACAGACCGGAGCCGACGGGCAATAGCCCCAAACATAGGGCCAACCTAGGGTTATGAGGGGCGCGGAGAGCTCGGGCGACAAGGAGGGGAGAGCCGGTGGTGCTAATAGAGGGGAATGGCCGAGGCAGTGCATCGGCGGCGGCGAGACCGTGAGGTGACACGAGGCCCACGGAGAGGTGGCCGAAGCCAAGACAAGGAGGAGGCGTATGGCCAGAGCCGAGGCAGAGGCACCGAGGGCAGGAGGTGAGGCACCGAAGGGGGCCAGATCTGAATTGAGACAGGGGAGGAGAAGCATCTGAGTGAGAAAGAAAGGGGAACGGGGGAAGGAGATAAGGCCAAGGGCCAATGACAGTCAAGATTTTCCAGGCCAGCTAACCAAGTGGGATATTCTTTGGAAGAAAGCTTGTATTGTTTGACAAGATCTTTAGGTCGGTCTCAACACGTTGGCATCTTCTATTCCTGACTCATTGGGGGATATTATGTCTTTTGCTTGTCAGAAGTAGACCGACAATATGGTCTAGAGTAAGTCAGATCTAAAAATATTTCATCATACTCAGTGCTGAAAGAACAAGCAAGAGATGAGCGCATGCTAGTAGTAGAAGGAAGTGGAGATAAAAGCAGCTAGGCACCAATTTGAGTTCGAGATCGAGACCAGCTTCAGCCACTATTGCTAGGATGGGCCTACTTAGATTGAGAACAGAGATTCTTTTCTCTGCTATGCTACTTTCCTCTTTCTTCCTTGAGGGCATTCCTTTCCTGAACATAGAGCTAAATAGTCTTATCCGGAACTCTATCCCCCCCCCCCCCATTCATTCCCTTCTTGAAGAAAACGATACCGAGAACACCATCCAGACAATAGCATTTGAAGAAAAATGAAAATACCATCTGCGTCAGAAAATATCGTATTGCTATTCAGGAGAACACAAAAGTAGGCGCCAGAACCATCTGTGTTATGTTCCAAAGAGATTGCTATTCGACTGCACTGAAAAAAAAATTACCCACTAAATTGAACACTTCCTCTTTTGTTTCACTCGTTTTCAAAAGAGTGAAAAAAAATTACCCACAAGAAAGAGAAGGGGGTGAATCTGAGGCAAGTACGAAAGCCTAGGCATATTATCCTAGAGATAGAGATTTGACCACTGTGCGCCTTGCCCCATCCAAAAGAGTGAAAAAAAGTAGCTTTGAAGTCAGTTTTTAGGCGAAAGGAAGAAAAACACAATGATTTCGAAGGAAAGAAGAAAGTTAATAGGTTGAGAGGGGCGTTTACTACTTTCCTTCCATCTAAGGGTATTTCCGGTTAGCATATCTATAGGTACGGTTAGCCTAATTAGCCAAGCACTGGTTCACAGATAAGCCCATGGGGCTCAGCCGAAATAGAGAGAGGGAGGAGAAAAAGAGAAGAAGAAAAAGAAAAAGAAAAAAAAGTAAAATAAGGAAGAAAAATAAAATTAAAATAGGCCAAGATAAAATGCTGCAAGCTTAATTTTACTAAAATTAGGATTACACTCTAAAGGAGGTAAATTGTAGATCAGTCCAGCAAGTTTCCAGCCGGTTGTTGAGTTCACCACAAGGGTCTACTCCAAACAGCTTTTAAACTGCAGCTTCTGACTATGGCTGTTAGTTTTTTAGTTTTTAGCTTTTCTGAGTTATTTAATTTAAAAATAAAAAACAAAAATCTGTTATACCGTTACGGACAATACAAAGGAATAAAGGGAAAAACCAAAAAAAGTCAAAAAAAACCAAAAAAACATAGAATTAAGAAGCAGACACGTTCTAAGTAGCTTCTAAAAGACAGAAACCAAAGCAGTTTAGAGCATTGTATAATTGCGTAGTATGTGCTGACTCATGCTCGCCCAAACCCAATCGAAAACAAATTAATGGGAACGGATTTCATCATTTCCAATGAACCAACCAAGACTGCTGAGGTAATCAAACACAATACATGCGGTCGTAATAATTATGCCAAGCAAAAAAGGAGATGAAAATTTATTTCTAGAGCATCCATCAAAACACAACAAAACAATGAGAGGATAATGATTCTTGAAACAACAGTCGAGGTCAATTCAGCTTGGAAGTCATATACATATAATAGTTAGTAGATTAATTACAGTGAACTCAAAAACTTGCGAAGATATTCAGTACATAAGAAAGGTTACACACAGTGGCGGAGCCAGGATTTCTTTGAGCCTCGAGCCCAAAACTAAGGAGGATATAACAAAAGTACAACACAAATACATAATCAAAATAAAATTTGAATTCCATGTTGAACGATACGACAAAATAGATAAAACATAGCCAAAAAATGTGACATACCACTAGCACGAGGTAATTTTTGCTTAATTAACAAAGATTTGGTTCATTTGAGCCTACCATATCTTCATCAACAATAGTACGAGAACCTGAACCTGCAAAGATAAAATTGCATATGTAAATCAGGGAAATAAGACCACAACATTATTTTTAATGCAAATTACAAAATAATAATATAGCATACCACTAGCACGAGGTAGTTTCTGCTTACGCGTCCTCATACTTTGAAAACATTGTAAAATCTTGTTATCATTGATGATTGCAAATACATCTCGCTCAATATAGCATATCGTGCAATCATTCATCCATTCATCACTCATCTTATTTCGTAACTCAGTCTTGATAATATTCATAGCTGAGAAATCTCTTTCTACTGTTGTGGTTGTAACAGGCAAAATCAAGGCCAATTCAATGAGTCGATATACCAATGGAAAAATTGTGTGTCATTCGGTTTGAACCATCTTCACAGCAAGATTACCAAGGTCATTACAGCTTAAGAAATTCGGATCAGCCCGCACATCATCAATGAATGTCTCAAGTTGGTCCTTAAGGAGTACACAATCATATTGGGAGAAGTCGGTGGTATAAATCTTAGCAAGTTCAACTAGTTTAATCTCATCAAAGTTGGAAAAGGAATTCTTTGGATCAAGACAAGCAATGCATCTCAATAACCGAGTAGATCTTTCAGCAAATCGATTTCTTAACTCAACAATAATTTGATCAAACACCACATTAAATATTTCATGATTGAAATGATGGTAATAAGTTACCAATTGGCCGCCACGACCTCTCGAACGACCCCTAACAGTTATCGTATCCGACATATTTGGCACAATGATGCGATGTTGGAGACAAAATGTCTTTACATCTTCAAAGAGCTCATCCCAACCATGTTGCCTTATGTTATTAATGTTCTGCAATGTGGCCTCAACCAATCCTACAGCACGAACAATGTTCTGATCTTTCTTTTTCAAGCATTGTGACATATCATTAGTTTTGCCCAATATTCTAATCATAAGATATAATATAAGTACAAATTCAAAGCTCTCCATTTTTGCTAGCAAACCTAAAGCTGTGGTCTTTTGTGTTGCATTAGTGGCATCATCAGAAATATTCTCTAATACCTCTAGGATCGCGTCCCACATTAGAAGAAAACGACATAAGGTTTTGTGATGTGAGCCCCACCGGGTATCCCCAGGTCTTGCTAGATTAGTTTCTTGGTTTTCCCTCTTCTTGAAATTTTTTTACCGATCTCCAATTTGTTCACAAGATTTTTGTGGTGTTCTTGGGCCAATTGATCGTGTCTCTTGCAAGAAGCATTAACAGTGTTGACTATCAAAGTGATATAGTTAAAGAAATCCAAGATAGAATGGAAAGAGTTTTTTTCCCTATGACAAATCTTGTGAATAACAGTATGAGAAACATTATGGTCACCAATACTTGGAATTATTTTTCAATCATATTTATTAAGGTATGTTGATGTTGCTATATAGTTGCCAAAAGTGATGTAATTGATCGCCTCCAAACAAAATGGCAGCATGGATTTTCCCCATAAGATTTTGTTATCCCTTTAATTCATCTGTAAGCAGAATGTGATTTAATATACTTGTATTTACCTTACATGTAATTTGTGGGACTTTGATGTTGGATCTGCTCCTTTGCATTTCTTACTATGCCTTGACATTTCTTCAAATTTTCAGGTGACCTTAGAAGAAAAGCCTAGCTATGGGGTATACTGATTTTTATTACTCACTAGTCTACTATTTTCTCAATGCTTCTGTTTCTAACTACAGTAGCTAGTGTATTTTTTGTACATGTTAATGTACTCAAGGACTTAAATGGCTTGGTTGGGACATTGGCACATGCTAGAAATATAAGGAAAAAACGATATTAAATTAATAGATGCAACGGTAATGTTATGTAGTCAAGAGACAACAAATGGGTGTTATAGATCTAACATTTGAATTGAAAAAGTGTGTTGGTTTTTTTTGGAACAAATGTAATTTGCATGTGAGTTCGCAAAAATATTGTGATTTGGGGAATTTTGCAATCTTCCCTTAAAAATGGAAATGTTGTTGATGGAGTTGTTCAGAATTTTCTCGCAAAGATAAAAAGAGTTTTTCTGATTTTTTTTATTCTTTCTATTAACTAATAGAGAAATTAACATGGCATAAGTCATGCATGGATATGTGCTATGTATGATATTTACTCCCATATTAGTACTCTAGATTATTTTAAACAACATGTAAATCCAAATGAATCAAAACCACCTGGCTGTGGCCTATTTAAACAGTTGATTTGGCTACCTTACCATATGGTTTACTAGGTTATCCATAGGCACTAGTGCATATTGAGGTGGTCACAACATGATAGTTGTGAATACTTAATAAAGCATGCAGATATTTATCTATTACATGCAGATATTTATCTGCATGCTTTGTTAAGTATCTGATATTGAGGTGCATATTGAGGTGGTCACAACATGATAGATAAATATCAGATATTGAGGTGCATATTGAGGTGGTCACAACATGATAGTTGTGAATACTTAATAAAGCATGCAGATATTTATCTATTACATGCAGATATTTATCTGCATGCTTTGTTAAGTATCAGATATTGAGGTGCATATTGAGGTGATCACAACATGATAGATAAATATCAGATATTGAGGTGCATATTGAGGTGGTCACAACATGATAGATAAATATCTGATATTGAGGTGCATATTGAGGTGGTCTGATATTGAGGTGCATATCGATCATCTAAGCTTAGATAAGAAACACTGGTGCAACAAGAAATACAAGCATTTGTCTTCTCCCTCTCTCCAGCTCTAGTAACGTAAGCTTGTAAAGCAACACTCATGGGACTTCATTCATCACTTGAATTATCCACCCGATCCAGCACTGAAAGGCAAAAACATTAGTTAAGCTTCCAACTTCCATGGCACACATAGAGAACAAAACTTTTTTAAAAAAGAAACAACAATAGGAATTATCTCTCTTTTTTTCAAAACCACATGTCAGTAACATTCTTCAACTCATTTGGTATGTAGAATCTGAAAATCACAAACATGTTACAAATATTACCAACACACCCAACAAAAAAGTAATGCACTGTTATAAATCAGCATAAAAATGTCCTAGTGTAAGACAACTGTGATATGCAAAGAAGAGCCATCAATGCTCTGCTAACCAAGTCCACCAACATTGTGGTTCACATTGATCTCCGTTGACCCTTTCCATGTCTATCCCGCATTACGTTGTCCCTAACTATACTAGGAGAACATGTCCCACACAGTGTTTACCAAGGCGATAGGCTAGTCAGACGCTAGACTAGTGCCTAATCACCACCCAGGCAGGAAAAATTGGCTAGTTGGGAGGGTGATGACTAGTGCCGCCTTGGGGAACACCGGTCCCACAACCCCTTACATATTGATCCAACCACCCCCACCCATCGAGGCACACGTTGCACACCACCAAAACACACGCACACAAATAGACATAGGCCCTGATAAACCAGATTTAATCACAAAATAAAATGTATGGCTATTAATTAAATGATGTAGTACATTTGTATTCAAAATATTACCTAATCATTACAGTACGAGATGTCAACAAAATGACCTGCCCTATAGCAGGATCCCTCAGGATGCTTAATTTTCCCATCACAAGCGTAGCAATGATACATATCCCGATCCTCAGTAGTGTGAGAACTCTGAACTTGATCACAACGTCCAGCTGTAGATTTATGATGAGATATCTAAGCAATTTTTCAAATAAAAAATTTAGACAGGTATTAAGATCTAAATATACTTACGAAATTGTTTCTTCTCATCAAGCAAATGAAAAGACGTGAGAACCATGGCATTTGGTCGCCGTCCAACATGGTGCAACTCAGCAAACACAAGTACTTTGGGGCCATTCTTCTTTGAACCATTCTTAGCATTGGCATAGAAGTTTACATGGGCATAGAATTCAGATCCCTCAAAAATTACAGCTCCATCAATTGCCTCAACAAGAGAGTATTTAATCTGAAAAGTATAATAAATGAAAATGAGATCTAAGATAAATATGACATTTAGTACAAGTTTCAATGTCTACAACAGACAAATAAAAGAAAGCAAAGAATTGTAAAAAAACATTAGTTGTGCACTTATCATCAGCATTCTCCCCCTTTCTGAAATGAAATATCAACACAGCTTGGAGGAGCACAATCCTTGTTAGAACTTTTTTCGAGAACACAATCGATCGTTGTTAGAACTTTCTGTTGTGATCATGGTTCAAATTTCTTGGGCTTTCGGTTCAGATGAAGTGTAGTAGCTTTGTTTTATTTAAAATATTTATTTCCTACTACTTGTGCATCTTATTCTTGTTTAGTGTCCTGGGCAACTTTAAACATCTTTTGCCAAAGGAGAATTAAAACTCTTATCGAATGAAAGCTACAACCAAATTTTTGTGAACACTCTTAGGTCATAATGTGTCATATGCTTGTTCAGTGAGAGGTGTAAGCTGACATGTTTTTTGGGTTTCCTGAAAATTTGGTATTTGAGGTGTGAGCAGGCATGCAAGGGGCAAGGCAAAGCTTAATCAATGTATGATGTTCCCACCTAGCAATGATGGAGCATTAGTGACAGGAGAGGTCCCAGAAAACAGTTTTAATTAGAAAAGACAAAAATGAGATCATTAAGGTATTGCTATTGTCAGAGTATCCCCAATGTGTCATATCTAAAGTTGTACCTAAAATCATCCACATCAATAATGAATAATACTAGATATCTTGGCATGAATTGATACAACCCATTCACTATTAATATTTTCCCCTCTTTCTCTCTTACCATACTCACCAACTAGCACTCTTATCCCTCTTCCTTGGTTTATGCAACATCCCTCCGATGCATACACAGGCTGTATCTTGCGCCTTGGTCCACATGAAGAGACCGTATCTCATGCAAGATACAACTTTCTTCTCTCTCTTCACCCTCTCTCCTCCACATTATCAAAACTCTAAGGTGGAATTGATTTAGAATTTTAGATACAGCTGAAGTGGAGCATTGTGGATGCCCTTAGGGACCTACCCTCTCTTTGGGGTTTTGAAATCTCTTTTTTAGCGAGGTGTTTGGTTTCACCTTGCATCAGTAAACCTCGTAGATGTAATCATAAAACAGATCATGAATGTTTGTTTTCGTTTTAACTAAAACAAGACTCAACTCCTGAAACTTTGGAAATCTTTTACTGATTTAAAGTTCTCTAACAAAAAATAGCATCTCACTTGCTTCTCCCATTGCTCTGCAAGAAAACAAGTGACTCCACCTATTGTGATTGTTCAGTCAGTCGGCCTATGTGATAAAAAATTTGTTGAATTTGGGTTCATTGTTTAGTCAGCCTATGTGCTACTCTTTTGTTAAGATCAGTTTCAAAGTTCTCAGTTTAGAGCTAGCAAAAATGGTTGCTCTCGTACTGAATTTATTTGCAGCATTACATAGTGCTATTTTAATAGCACACTTTTTCTGTCATATTTTCTTGTGATGTCCTGAAAGGACTATTTTTGAACAGCTTGGACTGCATTAAGTTTCAATAATAAAGATGGAACTGGGGCGCGAGCCCTCTGTTTCTAAAAAAGGATTTGTCAAGATTTGCTATTACTGCCATGGTGTTATGTATTCATAGAAGGAAAATGTCTCACCCAGCACTGTAGTTTATTTTGGTATTATCTTCATTTAACGAGTTCTCTAACTTGCACAAAGCACAATATTGTAGGAAAGAACATAAAAAAGTAATTACCTTGTTGTTTTTGTTTTTGTTGTAACGTTTCAGAGCCAATTCAGCAAATCGCTTCGTTTGCTTTTGGTAGGCCTCTTCATTCTCTGCTGGATCAAAGTTGGTTGTTTCACGCCAATTATCCACCACAGCGTCCATAAAGTCATTGGCCAATGCATCATATGAAGGACCTTCATAATTGAAGTTGGGTTCCCTATTTGAATAATTGGCTCAGTACGAAGATACTAGGATGGATGACCAAACAACATTATATTACTCAAATAGAGGCAACAACGACAACCAGGCACTCAAACAACAACAACAACAGGCAACTCAAATCAATTCCAATCTGTATAAAAAAAATCATATACTTTTGACAGCATGAAGCTCCACAACTTCAAAATGAAGCCGGTAAACACTCAATCCGACATAAATTCTAAAAAATATATACCTGCACATGATCCCTGAACCATCATTGGCACCAATGGCTGAACCAGCCCGATCTGGACATCATATTACAACTGTGAAAAGATGCTCGGTCCAATTGGAACAAAAGTGCACCTAAATATAGAAAGATAAAGATATACCTGGAGCACAATTCTCGCCCCCGTCATCGCCATGCCCACCTCTCCCAATATCAAGCTCATGCTTGTAACAGTAGCTGCATCCACAAGCACATGATCGAAGCTTAGAACAGAACCAAACAAGAGATAAAGCCCACGGCAGAAATAGACCCTCACATTGGACTATCAAGCCTGGTCGGAGGGCTCTTGCAGCAATCATCCAGCGGAGGCACCACAATCGACACCGGCAATGGTGGCCTCCTTGACAGCGAGTGGTGGGGCGGGCTGAAGCTTCTCTTGCGATGGCCATGACGGTGGTCGCCACTAGATGGGCGGAGCCGCTCTTGACATGACAATAATAACTCATTAAAGATGTCCATGCAAAGTGCCAAGATGCTCATACAAATCACTCGTGAAATAAGCTCACCTGCAGTGTGCCAGTCAGCGCCATATCGGCCTCTGCCTCCGCCTCGCTCGTCTTCATACATGTGCCTGCTTCCCAAAGCAAACAAAATATTAAAACACTGAGACCCGGCTGATCAAGGTACAACGGCTCACACATTCAATCGTCGTGACCGTACCCGCCGCTCGAAGAGCCCTCACGGCCGTCTTCCAATCGAGACCGCTTGGACGACGGCGGCGACATTGATCCGCTGAGTAGCGAGTGGAGGCGGGGGCTGCGGCTCCTCTCATCACGGGCACGGTGGCGGTGCTCCCGGTGTGATGACTGGATCGGCGGTGACGGCCGGTGGTACGGCGCATGCCATGTGTCAGCCCCGCGCCGCGGCCGGAGGTTTCGAGAGGTGGAGCGTCGCTGGGGGCGGTCGGAGGTGCCGGGACTTGCGTGGCGATCGGGCAGCGAGGGGAGAAGGGGCGCCGAGACGTCTCGAGGGGTGTCGACGCCGTAGCGATCGGTCGGCGGAGGAGGATTTAGCGCCCAGAGGCCGCTCGGGGTGCGGATGCAGTATCCTGCGCGGTGATCCAGTGGGCGCCCGCGAGAGGGCGGCGGCCAGTGATCGCGCGGGTCGTAGATGCCGTAGCCTGCGAAGCGATCGGGCTGGCGCGCGTGAAACAGCGGCCAGCGACGGCGTGGGGCGTCTACGGTGGATCTTGCGCGGCGATCGGGTGGATGAGCGAAGAAGGGCGCCCGGTGGCCGCCGGCGGGTGCGTCGATCAGGGAGTTTGCGCGGCGGTCGGCCGGCTGCGCGCGGTGGTAGCCGGCAGTGTGGCCGAGGCGGTGAGGGGCGACGGCGAGGGGCGCGGGTGAGAGGTCGTCGATGTACGCCATGGTGGCCTGCCCGGTCTAGGTTTTGTATTTGAGGTGGCGACCGATTATTGGGTGGTTCACGGGAGGGAACTACTAATATTGCATAGCGTAGCCGAAACAAATGTTGTTTTTTAATATGTTTATTATTATTAGCGTGACATGAATTTTATCTACATAGTGTAATAGAAGTTTAAGTATTTTATTGTTTTGCTCCGTTTTATATCACTACTAGCATTACATAGCGCTTGCAAATATCGAACGCTTGCATATAGCGTAATCGAAGCGAAGGTTGTTTTTAATATTTTTATTACTACTAGCATGATATGGATTTTATACACATAGTGTAATAGAAGTTTAAGTATTTTATTATTTTGCTCTGCCTTATATTACTACTAGCATTGCATAGCGTTTGCAAATATCGAGCGCTTGTATGTAGCGTAACCGAGGTGAAGATTGTTTTTAGTGATTTTCCTCATGCATTATATTTTGTTTTATTATTTTTCTAGTATACACCTACCCCTAATTCGTATCCATGTGAATTAGCCATTTCACGGGGAAATTTGCCGTGTTGGTTTCACGTTTTCTAATCTTTGTGTGATACTGTAATTCATATTGTTGACCGCAATTTCTGTCGTGTAAACTTCATAGCCATTATGTGGTGCAAAACATGTTCGAACAGATCACCTTTTGTCTTGTCCACTGACTTGTTTCTTTCATTGATCTTTCTTTTGCTCAATTTTATTCGCGTGTTTTCATATATTTTTTCATGGGTATATATAAAATTTTGTCAAGCTATTTATGGAAGTGGAGTTTTGATAACTGAGTACTAGTTTAATCTTGTTGGCTTGTTGTTATGTTATGTTACGTTATGCTGACAAATGAAGTAAGTCATTAGAAAGGCTGAATAAATTATTGGTTTTTGTCATGTATCGTAATAACTAGTGTGTTTCTTGGTTTCTTTGCAGGAGGAAATATATAGCAAGGGCACCTGGAGGGTTAGATGTCATGGGTGGCATTGCTGACTATTCAGTCTTGTTTTGCATGTATGCTCAATTGCAGGTGAAAAATGGTTTTTTTTTATTTAATTTTAAGTTAGGTGGTATTAGGGTACTCTGCTCTTGCAAATATTTGATCTTTTAACCATTAGCATTTGTTGCAACTGAAACCAGTAAAGTTTTTCTCTAAAATAAGCTCAGTGTGTATCTTATAGTTCAATACGTAGGAATTAAAAATGTAAAAACATAAAATTCCATTGATTTTAATATATTATAATTTTAGTAAATTGTCCACCCTGAACCACTTGTGCAGAGCTTCTGCATTCGCACCATGCCACACCGCGCTGGCGTCACCCACGTCCTCCCGCCACCCATGTGTGTCACGCTTCCATCACTTCGCCCCCCTATCCTAGCCACCTCGTCGCTCGAGCCGCGATCGAGTCTACGTCAAGGTTATGCCGAGCGCCCATCAATGCACTGGCACTTGGTCGCCGCCCACAGTGCCATCACCACTTCCTTTGGCTATAAGAGCTACCCCTGCTCGCTCTTGGCTTCTTTGCATGCGCCAGACGCCGCCTCCCCTCACCGGTTCGGCCAAACCAGTGAGTCCCACTCATTTCCTTTCGCGTCATCTTGTGTCCCAGACATCTTCTCACCCTCCTGATTAATTGAAAGGTTATACACTGCAGATCACCAATGGCTTCGTCTTCTTTGGGTCCAACCAAAATCACCGTCACCACCACCATTCTTCGCTCGATGCATCATGGCTCGATTCGTTCATGCTATAGCATCTCCTCATCATCCTCTACCTCCCCTACCCCCAATTGGAGCTCCCGTGCACACTAGATCACTGCCACTGCTCAGCCATGTGCATAGCTGAGGGTGTGGCATTGGCCGATGACATCTTAACATGTTGGGATAATATGCTCAAGTAGTTGTTCTAGATGAATTAATTATTAAATACGAATTTTTTGTTAGGTTCCTCCATATGATAAGCCTGAGCCTGAGACCTCTGGTTAGTGCTCCAGGGTGGACCTAGGGCCCGGGCTAGGGGTACCAATAAATCCTATGGGTATGTACTGTTCACAAGGCCCATTCCCAAGTGAAACCGTGGGCTCTCCCCTCTCTCAGGCCCCCTGGCTTCCTTTCTTCATTAGCCAACCCCCCGTCCTCCCTCCGGACTCCAATCGTAATTCGCGCTCTTCCCATTCCCCACGGGCCAACCCTAGCCCGCGACGGCGGCGCCCCTGGCCGATTCCGCCGCCCCCAGCCCGGCCGCCAGCCTACCGGCGTCCCCAATTTTAGTCTCACCTCGACCGCGCGCTCCGATCCGCTTGGGCAGCCGGTTGATAAATAATAAGACGGGCTTGGCTACACGTCCGATTCGACCTTCTCTCCGCGACTTCGGAAATCACTTGCAACGCATGCACGGAGGATTCGGGCCTGCATCCGACGCGCGTCGCCTCCACCCATCCATGGCCGGCACCACCGACCCTTCCCGCCGCTCGCCCTCGCCGCGCAGCCGATCACCGTCGCCGACCAAGCGCCCTCGGTGTGACGACGGTTGGCCGGACAGCGCATGCGGGTGGCCCCCGAGTCCCCTGAAGCTGCCGGCCGAATACCGCCACGCCGACCCTTGCAGCCTGCCGCCGTCGCCGTGGCGTGAGGAAGAACGCCGGCCATGCCCCCCGCCGCCGCCGGCGTCCGAATTCATGGTGGACTCCTACCCTCCGTTCGAGCCGGACGAGAGCGACCACGAGAGATGCCGGGAGCAATGGCAGGGGTACGCGGAGCTGGCCCTCCGGCGCCACAACAAGAACAAGGGCAACATGGTGAAGTACTCCCTCGTCGAGCTCGTAGACGGTCACCTCTTCTTCGAGGACGGCTTCGAGATGCAGCTCCACCTGAACCTCTACGTCCACGCCAAGAACGGGCCCAAGAAGCACGGCCCCAACGAGCTCGTCTTCGCCGAGCTGCGCCACGTCGGGTTGCGCCGCCATGCTATGATGCTCACGTCCTGGCAATTGCTCGACGGCAACCAGCAGTTCCGTAAGAACAACAACACCTAGTTTATTTATTGTTATTATTGCTATTGCTGTCGTTGTGCGTGCTCTGATATAATTAAGCTCGTTTGTTGCTTAATTTGCAGCTGGACGCTGTAATCATCAGGAGCGCGGCAACTTCTTCCACTGCTCCGAGGAGGCTCGAGATGTGCGTCATTGCTATGCGTGCCCCGAGAAGATTATGCATCCTGAGGGATGGAAGTACAAGGCTGGCCATTTTATTGACCATATTTACTATTGTTCTGACTAGTTTAATTAGTTTCTTAAGGGGTGCTCAAAAGGGTTTTTTTTGTGGCTTATGGCTGAAAAGCATTGTAGCTGGCTGAAATTGCACTGTACCTCGTCTTTAGCTCATCTTCGACTGGACGATAAAAGTGCAACCCTCAGAGGTGTGATTTCGAAGTTTTTTTTAGAATGATTTTGAGATTGCCTTGTAACAATTTACTCCTAGGATTTAGAGCCCATCTGTGATTCTGTTCTTGTAACTTGTTGTGCTCCATACTGGATCAGGAGTCTTGATGCAGTGTTATCTTTTTGCTGGGCTGCATGTGTGACTAACTGATAGTGTTTGTCGTTTGTGAATCAGGGAACCTAATCGGGTTAATTGTGGTACTGAATGTTTGGCCACTTGTTATACACACTAGCGATTTAGGGCGAATTAGTCGTATTTATGGAAACTCTCTTGTGGTTGTGTTGGCCGGTATGAACTTGCTGAGCTTAAAATTAGTTTTAGGTTGTAGGCTGGACTTTATGCATTTCAGGTAGTGTCTTGTTAGTATAAACTCTTCTCTTTGGCATTTGCCTTCATTCTGCCCTTAAGCACCATTGTATACAATAGACCAGTCTTATGCGCTTTAGTACGTGTATGAGCAATTGTTGATAGACATGCTCACATGCAATGCACATGTTAGCGGTTGTCAACATCGTAATCACTTGATTATGTTCGCAATTTTGGGTGTATGGATGATGGGGTAGTAACAAACCACCTGATAACACTATCTGTGAGTTTTGCTTGTTAGCTGCAGAAGAAGTTGATTTTTTTTGTTACTTTCTACTTTCGAATTCTCTGCTATTTCATAATTCAGATTTCAGATATGTCAACATCCTCGTTTACTTGGTCAATTTGTATACTAGTATAGCACTTACCCAGCAATCCAAAGGGTTAGGTTTATTGTGTCATCTCAAGTCATGTTTCTTGGAGCAACCTCCTTTAGCTCTTAACCTAACAATAACATCCAGACAACTTTGATGCACTACATTTTCTTCATTTGACACAGTGTCTTACAACATATTAGTTAAAAATATAGGCATATATATCTGTGCTTCAGATCCTTTGTTTAGTGTACTGTTGTAATGTTTGTCAACAGAAACGTGTAATGTCTTTCAAAGGCAACCTTCTGTTTCATAATTCATGTTACATTAATTCTAGCTGAACCTTCGTAAGTTATCTGACACTGTTGAAGTACAAATTATCGATGATGATGATGACAATGGCAAGAATTACTCAATGGAAGATGCATCAAAGCAGCTTGTCCTTTACAATCCTGAGATCACACATGAAAATCAAAGGGCATTCGAAGTTACTGAGCCCACAGATCACTATACTTTACTGCACCAAAGAGTCATGAAGCCAAGATATGGATGCGGAACAGTTCTACCATCTATTGGTGCTTATACTGTGCACTGTGCTTACTGCTTCAAATGGAGGGTCGTTCCAACAAAATTGAAATATGAAGAGCTACGTGAGAGTATTTGTCAGGAACTTTTTGTATGTGCAAGGGCTCGTGATTGGAATCGTATCTTATCATGTGATGACCCAGAAGATATATCACAATATGGAAGTAGGGTGTGGGCAATTGATAAGCCAAGCATTGCCCAACCTCCTCCTGGCTGGGATAGGGAGGTCAGAATCAGGGGGAAGGGGTGCAGCAAATTTGCAGATGTGTATGTCACTTTCTTTTCCTAGATTTCAGTAATACTTGTTATTTGTGATCATCAAGTTTTTTGGCCATTTCCATGTTCAGTCCTTTCACTATCTGCTTAATAGCATTTGGAGAATCGTTTACGGGATTGTTATCTGTCACTTGATCAGCTGCCTAGCTTAGTAACACTTTGCTAAAGAACTCTTCAATGTCTATTGCTGTTAACTAGTTTGCCCTATTTACACCATCTATGAAACTTCAATAGTTGCTCCGCTCGATCAAGGCGGACCGAGTGGTACGATTGCTCTGCTGTGCTATGACTCAGTACATGTCGAACTGATGCATGCTATTGCTACAAGAAGGGAATGCTAGATGTCGTGTGTACAATGTCTGAAGTGAATGGGGGTGTGGTGTTGCTTCTGGCACAGGTCTCGGATGTTGTTCCCGTGGTGTGCAGGGCAGCTGCCGATGCGGGTATCCGCCCAGTTTGCATTGGGAATTTTATGTGAGCAATTTCTATTGTTGACCGCAATTTCTATCGTGTAAACTTCATAGCCATTATGTGGTGCAAAACATGTTCGAACAGATCACCTTTTGTCTTGTCCACTGACTTGTTTCTTTCATTGATCTTTCTTTTGCTCAATTTTATTCGCGTGTTTTCATATTTTTTCATGGGTATATATAAAATTTTGTCAAGCTATTTATGGAAGTGGAGTTTTGATAACTGAGTACTAGTTTAATCTTGTTGGCTTGTTGTTATGTTATGTTACGTTATGCTGACAAATGAAGTAAGTCATTAGAAAGGCTGAATAAATTATTGGTTTTGTCATGTATCGTAATAACTAGTGTGTTTCTTGGTTTCTTTGCAGGAGGAAATATATAGCAAGGGCACCTGGAGGGTTAGATGTCATGGGTGGCATTGCTGACTATTCAGTCTTGTTTTGCAGGTATGCTCAATTGCAGGTGAAAAATGGTTTTTTTATTTAATTTTAAGTTAGGTGGTATTAGGGTACTCTGCTCTTGCAAATATTTGATCTTTTACCATTAGCATTTGTTGCAACTGAAACCAGTAAAGTTTTTCTCTAAAATAAGCTCAGTGTGTATCTTATAGTTCAATACGTAGGAATTAAAAATGTAAAAACATAAAATTCCATTGATTTTAATATATTATAATTTTAGTAAATTGTTGACTTTTCATGAATTTTATTCTATATCACAGAAAATAAAGTAAAAAGTCCATTTGACCCACTGAGCTTGTATAAAAGTTCGAGAATCAATCCTGAACTATAAAAATGGACATTTAACAACCCCAGTTGTTAATACCTGTTAATACCGGTTAAAATCACCTCTAACTCAACTACCCTAGTTTTTGCTGACGTGGCATCCACGTGTCCTCCTTTCTTCGCCACGTCCTCCTTGCTCCTCCAGTCAGCTATACGTGTCTTCCTCCATCTATTCTCCTCCCTCTTCTTCTTCCTCCCCTCTCTCCCATCTCCGGCTAGGATCACCGGAGCTCCATCCTCTCCCACTGCTTCTCGGCGTAGGCCAGCCCTCTGGTCAGTTCGGCTCCTTGAACACTGTGGCATTCCCCCCCCCCCCACCCCCACCCCCGGCATCGCCGAGGTGTCGCACTGGTCACTTTACCCCTCATCGCCATCGGCCTCTACCCCCAGTCCCCACACTCGGCTCCAGTCTGGTTCATCTCTGGCCGCCGTCCATCTGTAGCCCCGTGATTGAGCTCTGGACTGAATCTTTGTCTGAATTCTGGTTTTCTTGCTATCTTGATCTGAATCCTATTCCCTTGAGGTAGGTCAGATGTTTAGTTTGAAGTCCAGATTTATTGATCTGAGAAGCCCAAGGATTGTTTGATCAATTCTCTGTTTTTACCCTCTTTTCAGTATTTACTGTGCTGTAGTTTTCAGTTTCAGAGTTTCAACTGCTTGTTTCCTGCTCTGTTTTGCAGTCCCCGGTCAGACCGCTAGGGTTAGCGGTCAGACCGCTCACTTACCGCCGGTCAGACTGTGGAGGCTTTGGCGGTCAGACCGGCAGTAGTTCACCGGTCAGACCGGAGATACCATGGTGGTCAGACCGCTTCCACCATAGCGGTCAGACCGGCCTCGAGTTCTGATTTTTGGTCTGTTTTGCTTTCTTTTCTTGATTTGTTTTCTATGTTCTTTCTCCAGTGAGTTTTCATACTCTTTCTTCATAGCTTCTATAGCTATCGGAGAAGAAAAGCTTGTGGATACTTGGGGCGGCGTTTTTGAAGGCACCATTCACCCCCCCGGTCTGTTGCTGTTTTCGATCCTACAAAACCAATATCCTATTAGAAAGCCAGACAATTTTTCTGTCGGGACCTATCCCAAAAGTAAGTTAATATCATTTATTTCCCACATAAATTTCAACTGCTCAATTATATTCACATGTTTACAAACTCTATCCTATCTCTGCTGGGCTGCTTATGTTGCTGGAACAATCTTAGTCTTGATGACTGAGCTAGGTGTGCAGTTCACTAACAGCATGAGCATTCCGGTAAGCACGTAATGTTCATCTTGTCTTCCATTAATGTGCATGACAATTATTTGTCAAGGGAAATGATTTCCTACACTCTATTTAGGGGATTGAGCCAAATCACAACATGCATTCTAGTAGATCGTTTTTCTCCATTAGGACACATATCACAAGTATTTTTTGGGCCAACAGCAACTTTTGCATTCAACTATTTTACATAATCAGTTGCTTGTTTTCTTTCTGCTCTTAAACTTTAGGTTTCTTCTGCTGTGCCGGAAGGCAAAGGTGTTTCTTCTTCTGCATCAGTGGAGGTTGCTACTATGTCTGCTATTGCAGCTGCCTATGGTTTGTATATTGTCCACCTTTTTGGAGCATGGTTACAATATTGAACATTAAGTTAACTTATCATTGAACTCTGAATCATCCTGACATCTATTTGACTAAACATTGTTAGGAACTTAGGATGTCCTAAATAGCCTTATCAATGTTTTTTCCTTGTCTGTAGGTTTAAACATTACTCCAAGGGACCTTGCTTTGCTTTGTCAGAAGGTTTGATCTTAACAAAAGTCTTGCGGTAAGACTTTACTCAACAAATCCTTTATGTGTCTACAATCTCTCAGGTTGAGAATCATGTTGTTGGAGCTCCCTGTAGGGTAATGGACCAAATGACATCTGCTTGTGGAGAAGCTAACAAACTCCTTGCGATGGTTTGCCAGGTTAGTAGTGTTTATTAGTTCCAGTAGGAGATAGATCCTATCTTTCCTCCAATCAAAAACCATGTTGCTTCTGTATATGTTTGATCACAGTTTTGCTGCAGCCTGCAGAAGTGAAGGAATTGGTACCAAGGATCAAAAACCCGGTACCGGCCTAAATCCCGGCGGGGGCCAGTACCGGTTCCCGGCCGGTAACCAGAAAAACCGGGGAAAACCCAGTCAAATATCAAGATTTTAAATTTGAATTTAACAGGAAAAACCGGCCGGTTACCGCTCAAAAAACCCGAAGAAACCACTAAAAAATGGAAAAACCGCTAAAACTAGGAAAACACAAAAAGAATTGAATTTGGGATGTTTCGAAGCACATTTAGCTCATACAATAGGTAATCTAGCACAAAAAAGACCTAAATCAACCTAGGAGGTGCATTACGTAGTCACAAAAGACTCACAAATATAATTGCACTTCGGAAAAATCTAGCCGGTTTTATATTTCCCGGTACCCACCAGGAAATCCGGTTAACTGCCGGTTTTCCGAACCCTGATTGGTACCATTCCAACTCATATGCGGTTTTGGGGTCTGGACTCTGGGATACAACATAGGTAGAAAATTTTCCTGACTGAGCGTGTTGTCTTATCGTCAAGACCTAACTTTTTTTCATTGGAAGAATTGGAGCTAATTGTAGTATTGTACCATCTGTTGAGTTAACAGTGTTGGGGGGGGGGGGGGGGGGGAGATTATGGATCTGTAAGGGTAGGCACTTACATGGGACGAAAAATGATCAAGTGTGCAGCATCCGACATAGTTTCGGAAACCTTTAACTTCAGATGCCCCTGTTCAATCTGATGATTATAAAGAAAATGGCATGGACTGCTGAAATCTGAAGCTTCACTGGAGTATTTGTGCAATCTTCCACCTCACAGGTCACACTTAGTGAATTTCACTAAACACACTTATGGTCCTGGATGTTGCATGGATAGTGGTTTCTTACAATAAAATCTCAATTTCAGATATGAAGTTATTTATGCAAAAGATATTCCGGAGGTCATTACTGGGAATGCATTTTTAGAGAAATATGGAGATCACAGTGATACAGTAACGGTGATTGATCCAAAAAGATCTTACAGTGTGAAAGCTCCTACTAGACATCCCATATATGAAAACTTCCGTGTTGAGGTTTGATCTCTCCACCAGATTGTTTGATTCTGCACTGCAATTGCACTTTTGTCTGAAACTGAAAGTCTGTGTTACCTTTTTTTTGGTGGGAACCATTTTATAAGCTTTTATTGTTTTCTGAAACATGCTGCAATGAATGGTTGACATGGTATGGATTTTGTATCATCATAAGTTACAGAACATTCCCCTAAAAAAAAGTTACAGAACATTGTAAATAAGCAACCGAAAAAAACAGAGCGCTAAAATTTCTCCAAGTAATGATAGTTCATTTGATTTCCTTTACTGAAGAAGAAATTATGCGGTAAAATATTTCTGTTGATTGTATTATTGACATTCTTTTTTATTTCTGGATGTAGACCCTCAAAGCATTGTTAGCAGCAGCTAACACGGATGAGCAATTGTCAGCTCTTGGAGAACTTATGTACCAGGTGAATTTGAGTATCTTCGCTACTTTATTTATCATGGCATACCTTTTGTCACTCCCATTTCACACTAAGATTAACCATCCAAATATGTAGTTGAGGAAATTACACTCCTGTTGCATGTTGTTGATATCTTTTTCATCGCATATTGTTGGCAGTGCCACTACAGCTATAATGCATGTGGTCTTGGTTCTGATGGGACTGATAGGCTAGTTAATCTGGTACAAGAAATGCAGCACAGAAAGACGTCACAAAATGGAAGTCCTAGTGTATTTGGTGCTAAGATAACCGGCGGAGGATCTGGTGGCTCGGTTTGCATTATTGGGAAGAACTGCCTTAAAAGCACTGAAGAGATTGTCGAGGTAAACTCATATGCTAAACTTGCAGTCATAGTCAAGTAAGTAGCTTTCCCACATGCACCTCTTTTTCCATGACAAATTTATCTGAATCATGGGGGTTACACTCCGGCAGTATCCTTTTCGCTAGGCGTTTGTGTTTTATTATGTATGGGTGATAGACTGATAGTTGCTTGCCTCGGGCGGTTTCAGATTCAGCAAAGATACGAGGCGGCTACTGGCTACCGACCGATTATTTTCGATGGATCGTCTCCAGGCGCTGGCAAGTTTGGATACCTAAAGATTCGACGACGGCCCTCGTCAGCAATTGCCCAATGAAGAGATTGGCTTTTGGTCGTGTTACGCAACTCGATTAAGGGTGCCTTTGGTTGGGCTTTTGGAAGCTGCTTTTGCTTTCAAAAAGTCAAAAGCCAACCAAACGGGTGGAAATCAGAAGCTGCTTTTTCAGAAGCAGCTACTTTTGGGTAGTATAGTTTTGAAAGCACCTTGGACCCTGCTTTTGGCTTTTGGCTTTCTGCTTTTGAAATGGTGAAAATAGAGAGCTGTTTCACAGTTGTTTTAAGGAAAATAGAGATAAGAGGTAAGTTTTATACTTGTTTGAACCAAACAGCTTACAGCTTTTCCACAGCCCACAACCTACAGCAGCTTTTCCACAGCCCACAGCTCACAGCAGCTTTTTCAAAAGCCACAGCTCAACCAAACACACCCTAAGCTTCGTCCAGCTATGGACTGAACGTAGGGCATCCTGGCTGCGTGTTGCAATTGTTCGTTCAGCGATGCAATTTTTTTCTAGAGTTAACACTTGGTGCTACTCCAGCGATTCGTTGTGGTGCTTTGACACATATAGCTGAGCTGGTGTGGGCAATAATAAGCACTTTGTGGGGGCAGATTCGATAGCTTCATTCCACTCCACCAATTCATCGGTCGGGTTGCTTTCACATGTATGTCAGAACCATCTGGCCTGGCGGAGTTGCCACGGTTCCATGCAGCCACACCCACATGCATGCACGAAGGAGCGGCCAAGTGGTAACGTTGCCGAGGACGACGGCCTCGAAGCGTAATCGCACGTCAGTCCCTGCGGTGAAGGCGGCCGAGACGAGGCGATGGCACGGCCACGGCTCTTTGTCAGCTCCGTTGCTCGAGGGGCTCTGCGGTGCACGCAACCAAGGTACTGTAATCTGCACTGCACACGGCACGAGGCAGCTTCTCCCAGTCACTGTAACTGCATGCATGCATGCATGCAACGCAGTACCCACTGGTTCTTTCCTTGAGGATCTGGCCGAATGAGTCCACTTCTTTTCAGGCGGCCCCTGTGCCGGGCCAGATACGCATGGAAACGAGATGGACTGCAAGCCAAGCTGGTGAGTGTTACGAGTGAGGAACGATGGAACTCAATCCCCCAAAGAGAATGCAAGCCAATTAGGTGCCAGAGTCACACCCGGAACTGTTTACAAGCTGGCACTGTAGTTTTTTTTTTCTCAATTTGACCTCTAAACGTTTAATTTTGCAAATCTAACTCTATGTGGATCCATCAAGCTCGGCAGACGACTGCCGTGCTGGCAGGTGACCTACCGAGCTACAGTAGCTCGGTATGCATCCAATTGCGGCAGTAGCATGATTAGTGCTAATTAATTATAATTAGTACTAATTAAATATATTTAGCACTAATTAAAGCGTTGCACAGTGCTCCGCCGGTTTGCTGTCACAATTGGGTGGCTCAGCAGGTCGCTTGCCAAGTTAGGGGAGCTCGATAGGTCTAAGAAATGGTTAGATTTGTAAAAACAGATGTCTGAGAGCTAAATTTGAGAAAAAGAAAAACTACATTAGTGTAAACAGTACCAGTCCTGCTCGTGCGTCTGGATCGTTGCTCCGTGGGAGATGCACAGCACCAAACAGCTGATGTTCTTGGCTCCTGCGCATAGCGTAGCGTGTAATTCCTTTGCGAAACTTCCGGAACTAAACTCGTTATTATTAGCCACTCCCTTGATCCTATCGAATTGCCAAAAGAGTCGTGTAAAATTGCACTACCAGAAACGAACCGTATGTATGTAAAACATGTGTGATTACGATCCCGACCCATGTCAAAAAAAACAGAAGGCAGAAACGATCGACATGTCAGGAGTTGGATTCTCTTTTCTCGGTCTCGTTCGATTCTTTTCTGTGACGCTGATTTTGACACTTCATACATTCAATGGGAGAGATGGCCGGATATGCAAAACACAGGGGTCACACATCTGTCAGTCTCCTAAGCGTCTACGCCAAAACGCAACGGTCGGCTCCGCTCGTTTCGGCTTCAGCTTTTGATTTTCGGCTTATTTTTCATTATTCATAAATTTCGTCTTTTTCTGAATTTTTAGCTTTTTGTTGAGCTTTTTGCCGGTTCTTTTTTCCTATATTTGTTTGTATTATACGTAATGGGCCAACATATTTTTTAAATTTTTTTAAATTTAATTATGCTAAATAAGCCTCTGTCAACTACAGCGTTTTTTCAGCCAGCTACAGCGTTTTTTAACCATAAACCACTAAAAAAAAGCCCAAATGATCACCACCTAATTAGGGTTGGATGATACCTCCAAAAATTTACGCTTAAAACAAATTTACAGCCATCAAAATTCGATTCCCCATAGACATATATATTTAGGCTTTTGCACATGCATGTAAGTGGAGTTAAATGGACATGACATGTTGGTGTCAAGTCCTTGGAGTATAGTATAATCCAACTATTGATCGAAAAGGTTAGGCCTAAATCCCCTCAAAAGTTGGCCAAATTGGGTGGATGAGGTGTGAGTTTTCCAGCAAATCTCTGAGAATCCCAAATTTTAGCTCTCTCGATGCAAATCAACAAAACAAATACTATCATATATGAGATAGAGGTCATGTGGTAGTACACGTCACACATAACAGTTGTGGAATCATATGTATGCACGGACAATCTTTGTGGCTGAATTTTATCATCCTCTGTATATGGACAGTCTGATTTTCTCTTTGAATGGCCTGTTTGAAAGAGCAGGTTACTTAGGAATTTTTGAGATTTAGTTTAAATTTAAACTAAACCCTATGGATTTGGATCCAAATCCCTAGCGGTATGTACGTAACCATTGTCCTCCGTGGATGTCACCATCCAACATGGATAAGCTCGTACGTTACCATCAAATTACTGTTGCAAATGTAATTTTGCAGGAACCATGCTCCGTGCTGCCTCCACCTGTTGAACCATGTGGAAGTGACCACATGTGTATGATGAGTAATTGACATTGGTTATGTTTAGTCGAGTTTGGTTTGGGTGGTTCGGAGTCGAGTCGTTGCGTGGCGCAATCGGGCTCGGTCGGACTTTGGTCAAACTTGGTCGTATGGGATTAGGTTGCATATTCTGATAATTCGACAGGTTTGGACTTCGTCATGGTAAGTATGATGGTATTTGTGCTTTCATGTATCGAGCGGTGCTATGTGACGTGTTTTCTTGTCTGTGTGACTGCAGGACGTCGAGTGGAGTCGTGGTGAGACACGGAGGACAGGACTAGGCGCAGGTGGCGCTGAGGTCAGAACAGTCGGGAGGTGTCGAAGACGACGTGGACTCGAGGTGGTTGCGAGGCGTGCAAGGCAAGGAGCGTCGGAAGCTTCCCGGAAGGTGCAGGAGGGGCGAATCGGGAAATTCGCGAGGCTGCACAAGCGGGAGCGGGCGCCGTTGGATTTAGCAGGCGTAACGGGGCGGAGACCCGTTAGCCAAGGCTATAAAAGGAGAGGAGGGGCTGCATGCCCCCTTGAGCATTTTGGAGGGAATTAGGGTTAGCTCTAGTCAAAAGAGGCTTTAGGAGTTGGTTTTCCTTTAGTCTTTAGTGGTTGGAGAGGCAGAGTCTGGTGCTCCCTCTGTCCCCTACGATGTGTTCTAGGTGATAGAACAGAGGTGTGTTCTTCCTCCCTCATGTGTTCTTGAGTGGTGTTCTTGAGTAGAGAGGGAGAGGATGGATTGAGGAGTTTGTAATCTTTCCTTTTGTATCAAGTCGGGGTATCGGAACTCCTCTGTATTCCCTGTGATTCAAGAAATGAAATCTGAAGTTTGGTTTTCCCTGTTCGTAGCTTCTGTTCTTCAGTTTCCTCTTTGCAAGATTTCTTGATTTTCGTGGTTCTGAGTTCTTGCTTGCTGGAGAGTGCCAAAATGGGTTGCTATGACATGGGTGATGCTCAAAAGCCATTTGGCTATTTAATCCCAAGAGCAAACCGAGTTTGATTCTCATATTTCAGTTTTGGCCTCCTCTGTTCTTGCTCTTCGTTTCTTGGTTTTGGTCCAGATTTTGATTCCCTTGTTAAGATGGCTTGAAATTTGGTATGAAGAGTCCAGAGGCTATTAATTAGCTTCCCTCAAAATTTCATAGCCAAAGGATCAACGGTTGGGAAGTTATTTGGTTTTTGGCTCGGTTCTTGCAAGATTTCAGATCTTTACCCAAATCTGAAATTCTTGATTCTTGGAGTGGATTTCTTGTTATTGGCTCTTGGCTTAGTCTTCTGGGAGTGTTCCCTAGCTTCCCTCAAAGTTTCCCAAGCCAAGAATCCAAGAATCTTGCGATTTTCTCAGTTTTTCTGAAATTTCAGTTTGCTGTTTTTCTCGAGAGGTACTACCGCTCCCCGAGAGGTACTACCGCTCAGAGGTACTACCGCTCGTCCTAGCGGTACTACCGGTTTTGTTCGGACCAGTCCGATCGGCAGCGAAGAAACGTTCGGACAAGTCCGATCGTCGTGCGGTACTACCGCTCCGTGAGAGGTACTACCGCTCAGAGGTACTACCGCTCCTCGAGAGGTACTACCGCTCAGAGGTACTACCGCTCGTCTCAGCGGTACTACCGCTTGCAGTCAGACTTGCTCTGAATTTATTTTTCTGTGCTGCTTCTTTCTGAATCTGGTTTTCTCTGCTGTTGTTCTTCCTGTAAGTACTTGTCTTCTACCTTCATAGCTCCCATAGCTATTGGAGAAGAAGATATTTGTTGGGGGCGATTTTTAGAGATCGACATTCACCCCCCCCCCCCTGTCGCCATTTCGATCCTACAATTGGTATCAGAGCCGGTTAGCTCTAATTCATAGATCTTAACCGGTCTCAAGAGCCATGGTGACGGACAAGTACTCGACCAAGCCGCCCGTTTTCGATGGCATCGATTACCCCTTCTGGAAGAGCCGAATGGAGACATACATCCAGGCTCAGGGGTACGCTATCTGGCGCAAGGTCAAGGTCCGGTTTGTTGTTCCGGCCGATGAGAACATCAATGCTGGGAATATGCATGATGTTGAGGCAAACGCTAAGGCAAGGAACATCATTATCCAGGGCCTGAGTCGTAGCGAGTTCGATCGCATCTCCCACCTGTCGTCCGCCTACGATATCTGGGTGACCCTCGACGCATACCACGAGGGCACCACCCAGATCAAGACGGTTCGACAGGACCAGTTCAAGCGCGAATACAACAAATTCGAGATGCTTGCTGGTGAGTCCCTAGATGAGTGTTTCGCACGTTTCCACAAGATCTTGAGCAACCTCCGAGCGGTCGGTCTCACATACCCCGACTCGGACAATGCTCGTCAGATGCTTGCGGCACTCGATCTGCGAGTGTGGGAGATGAAAGTGACCACCATCAAAGACACGACAGACCTCTCGACCTTGACTCTTGACGCGCTGTACTCGCGCCTCAAGACTCACGAGATTGACGTTGTCTCTCGTAGGTCGAAGTCACAGTCGATGGCTTTGGTCACCGATCCCAGTTCAGCTTCTGGTCTCTCTTCTGAGTCTTCTTGCGGTTTCTCCCTTGCTGCTCTCTGTGACATAACTGATGATCAGTTAGAGCAGCTTGCGGATGATCAGCTGGCCCTCCTAGCCCGAAGGTTTTTCCATGCCTACAAGGGTAGGAGAGACAGAAAGAGAGGAGGACCAGTCATCTGCTTCGAGTGTGGTGGCCCCAACCACATCCGAGCAAACTGCCCCAAGCTTGGAAAGGGTAAAGGTGACTACGGCGGTTCGGGCAAGAACGACTACACCGACAAGAACCGCAACACGAAGCCTTCAGCACCTGCTCTGGGAAAGAAGAAGTTCCGCAACTTCGGGAAGGCCAAGAAGCTCTTCCACCGCGTCCTCACCGCCTTCGATGACCTCGACCTCAGCGAGGTGGAGGGATGGAGCGACGACGACGGGACGGGTGACCAAGAGCCCAAGGATGGCGGCGACGACTTCTCCGGCATGTGCTTCATGGCCCTTGAGGGCGAACTCAGCGACAGCGAGCTGTACTCCGACTCGGACGAGGTATGTCCCTCCTATGACCAACTTAATGAAGCTTTCCTTAAGCTAGGAGGTTTTCATGCTAGAGCTAGGACTAGGTGTACCGAGTTAGAGAAGGAAGTAGATAGACTGTCACGGGAGCTTACTTCTCTTACATCTGCTCCCTCCCGTGACGACTGTGATACATGCTGTGCTTTGCTGGGTGATTTGGAGAAGTTAAGGACCTCACATGATAGTGTGTCCTCCGAGCTTGATTCTATTAAGGTGGAGAATGTTAGTCTGCTTGCTGAGTTAGAGTTGAGTAGGATGGTTGTTACTCTACTTACTACTGATGAGACTACTTCTCCCACCTCATGTGAGGTTAAGGACATTGCTGCTAGAGGACCTTATGCCATGCTCCTTGATCTGCCCGAGTCTTGTGAAAATTGCAATAACTTGAAGATGAATCTAAAACGGGCAGATCATAAAATTGCTGAACTACAAGCTTCTTTGCTTGAGCCGATTGATTCATGCTTGAACTGTCCTAAGTTAACTGCTGAACTTGAAGCTGTCTCCAAACAGTTTCAAGAAATGATTGATCATGATAGGAAGTTGGCTCAGTATGCTTCTAAGGACCCTGTTAGCTCACCATGCATTAATTGTAACAAACTAAAATCTGACTTGGTTGCATTGGATGAGAAATGTGTGAAGCTAACTAAGGACCTACTAGAGAAGCCACCATCTGCTTGTATTGTCTGTGCTGAGAAGGGGGAGAAGCCCCAGGGTAAGGTTGAGACGCTTAGCGACGTGAACCAACCTGCTAGCAGTAGGACTGTCCATTCTGAGTCGGCTGTGCGTGCACAAGCCATTCGTTCCTCTGCTATTGGTTCTTCATCCGCTTCCTTACCTCCTGCTGTTCCCTCTTCCCCCTGCTCTTCTTGCACCTCTCTCTTCCGGGAGTGTCAGTATCTTATGAACACTCTCGAGAGATTTGTAGGCGGCAAGAAGAAGCTCAATCTTATTCTAGACCAGTCCAAGATTTGCAGATTTAATCAGGGTCTAGGATATGACTATTATGAGGATATGAGGAAGCATCCACCTGCTGTGCTCAGACCCATAGCACCAGGTGTGATCGAGACCGAGCCCAGGACCGAGAAAGTCCAATTTAAGTCAGCGGGCTATGTCCAGGGGATTTCTGACAGCAAGGTGATTGCACCTGCTGCTTCGGCCTCTCAGAAGGCGAAGCCTGACCGTGCTACTTCTACCTCTCAGAGGATGAAGTATCACTGCACCTTCTGTCAGAAGGATGGACACATAGTTGATCGATGCTTCAGGCGCGCCAAGATCGCGCGTAGAGACCGTGTTGAGTCTCCTAGGCGTATTCAGGGTGAGCCCCAGATCCTGAGTGCACCTAGGACCAGCACGAGGTCTAGGTTTACTGTTGTTGATGGGTTTGGGCAGCATCGAGGACTTGGTTTTTCTGAGTTTTCTGTTTTCCGTCCTCATGCTGCCTCTGGTCGTGTCTTCCGCCGTCCTGAGGGTACATCTCGTTTCCCCCGTCGAGACAGTTACCCGCGGCGTGTTTAGCGTGTTGCCGGTGTTCCGACTCGCTCTCCCGTAGCAGTCGGACCCCGCAACAGCTTCAGGTCTGCTCACAGACCTTCTGCTGTGAGTGACAGAGAGTGTAGGGTAGATAGAGGTCAGTCGTGCTTGACTACTTCATCTGCTCGACGTGTTGTTCAGTATTGGGTGCCAAAATCACTCTTGATTTACCCCAGTACTGAGACTTTACTCTCTGTTTGACTCAGGTTCGCCGGGCAGGGAAGGGAAAGGTTTGGCTTGTAGACTCCGGGTGTTCACGACACATGACCGGAGACTCCCGTTGGTTTTCTTCCCTTGCCCGTGCTCCAGGTGATGAGACGATCACCTTCGGAGATGCTTCATCTGGGCGCGTCATCGCCAAAGGTACAGTGCGCATTAATGACTCTTTCATTTTGAAAGATGTAGCCTTGGTTAGTAAGCTGCAGTACAATTTGCTTTCCGTTTCTCAGCTTACCGATGACGGTTTCGAGGTGAGCTTCAAGAAAAATAATTGCAAAATTCTTGATTCTTCGGGTAGTCTGGTTTGCGGGATTTCTCGTTTTGGGAGGATCTTTCGTGCTAATTTTTCTGAGTCTTCTGGTGATCCTCTCAGGTGTTTAGTTGCTTCTGAGTCCCGCGACCTCTCTTTCTGGCATAGGAGACTTGGTCATATTGGATTTGACCATTTGACCCGAGTTAGCGGCCACGATCTCATTCGTGGTCTGCCGAAACTCAAGATGGTCAAAGACCTTGTTTGCTCTCCATGCCGGCACGGCAAGATGGTTGCCGCTTCTCACCCTCCGGTCACAGTTACTATGACCGATGCACCGGGACAGCTGCTCCATATGGACACAGTTGGACCAGCTCGAGTGCAGTCAGCAGGAGGGAAGTGGTATGTTCTTGTTGTGGTCGATGACTTCTCGAGGTATTCTTGGGTGTTTTTCTTAGCCTCGAAGGATGAGACGTTTTCGCATTTCCGAGGTCTTTTCAGTAGGCTTTCTGTTGAGCTCCCGGGTGCCTTACGAGCGATCCGCAGTGACAATGGCACGGAGTTCAAGAATTCCTACTTCGAGAGTTTCTGTGGTGAGACAGGTGTAGAGCATCAGTTCTCCTCTCCGCACGTCCCTCAGCAAAATGGCGTTGTGGAGAGAAAGAACCGTACCTTGGTCGAGATGGCCAGGACGATGCTCGATGAGTACTCTACACCTAGGAAGTTTTGGGCTGAGGCTATTGCGACCGCGTGCCATGTTTCGAATCGAGTTTTTCTTCGGGCACACTTGCACCGCACTTCTTATGAGTTGAGATACGGGCGAAAGCCCAGCGTCTCTCATTTTCGTGTGTTTGGTTGCAAGTGCTTTATTCTGAAGTCCGGGAACCTAGATAAGTTCGAGTCACGTTCTTGTGATGGGATCTTTCTAGGTTACTCGCCTTCTTCGCGGGCTTATAGGGTCTGGAACTGCGAGTCTAGTAAAATGGTAGAGACCTGTGAGGTGACCTTTGACGAGGCCAGTCCGGGGACTAGGCCTGATATCTCAGGTTCTTTAGAGCAGTCCGAGACCATCTTCGTGGATGACGAGGACGATGGAGATGAGGGTTGTCTACCCGATCCAGTCCCTTATCCACCCCTTGAGGTGCCGTCTTCTACCGCACCTCCAGGTGATCAGCCCATGCCTTCTGCTTCCTCTGGAGCTAGTGGCTCTGTTCCTACCTCGTCAGCTCACGAGGTAGAGGCCACTTCTTCATCTCATCCTGGACCTCCCCGACATATCCAGAAAAGGCATCCTTCTGAGCAGATGATTGGAGACCTGTTCGAGCGTGTTACTCGCTCAAAATCTGGCTTATCTCAATTCTGTCTCCACTCTGCTTTCATTGCCTCCTTTGAGCCCAAGGATATTTCTCATGCTCTTTCCGATGAGTCTTGGGTCAATGCCATGCATGAGGAGTTAGAAAATTTCGAGAGGAACAAGGTCTGGTCGCTTGTCGAGCCCCCGCGAGGTCACAATATTATTGGGACTAAGTGGGTGTTCAAGAACAAGCAGAGCGAGGATGGAGTGGTTATTCGGAACAAGGCTAGACTGGTAGCTCAGGGGTTCTCCCAGGTTGAGGGTCTAGATTTCGAGTAGACCTTTGCCCCTGTAGCTCGACTTGAGGCCATTAGAATCCTACTTGCCTTTGCAGCTTCTAAGGGTTTCAAGCTCTACCAGATGGACGTCAAGAGTGCCTTCCTTAATGGAGTCATTGAGGAAGAAGTTTATGTCAGACAGCCTCCAGGTTTCGAGAACCCCAAATACCCACACCATGTCTTCAAGCTTTCGAAAGCGTTGTATGGACTTAAGCAGGCCCCCAGAGCATGGTATGAGAGGCTTAAGTCCTACTTGTTGAGTCATGGGTTTGAAATGGGTAAAGTAGACAAGACCTTGTTCATCCGCCGTCATGGCAATGACCTTCTGCTAGTCCAGATCTATGTCGATGACATCATCTTTGGCGGCTCTTCTCATACTCTGGTTTCACAGTTCTCGGATGTCATGAGCACCGAGTTTGAGATGAGTATGATGGGCGAGTTGATCTTCTTCCTTGGCTTCCAAATCAAGCAGACTCGGGAGGGTACATTTCTTCATCAGGGAAAGTACACTCGTGACCTCCTGAGACGCTTCGACATGAGTGATGGTAAGCCAGTGCCAACTCCCATGGCTTCTACAGCCTATCTTGACCCAGATGAGGACGGCGAGCCAGTTGATCAGAAAGAGTTCAGAAGTATGATCGGCTCCCTTCTTTATCTCACGGCCTCGAGACCAGATATACACTTCTCTGTGTGTCTGTGTGCTCGTTTTCAGGCTTCTCCTCGCGTATCTCACCGCCAGGCGGTGAAGCGCATCTTTCGGTACCTTCGAGCTACCATTGACTATGGTATCTGGTACTCTTCCTCTTCCTGTCTTTCCTTGAGAGCCTTTTCGGATGCAGACTTTGCCGGCTGTAGGATAGATAGGAAGAGCACTTCTGGCACTTGCCAATTCATTGGCACTTCTCTCGTATCTTGGTCTTCAAGGAAGCAGTCCGGTGTTGCGCAGTCCACCGCAGAGGCCGAGTACGTTGCTGCAGCCAGTTGCTGTAGCCAAGTGCTTTGGATGGTTTCGACCCTGCGGGACTTTGGGTTAGTTATCGACAGTGTTCCACTCTCTTGTGATAACACTGCTGCGATTAACATTGCCAAGAACCCAGTGCAACACTCTCGGACCAAGCACATCGATATTCGCTTTCACTTCCTTAGAGACCATGTAGAGAAGGGTGACATAGTGCTCCAGTTTGTGGAGAGTGACCACCAATTGGCTGACATATTCACCAAGCCTTTGGACAGTTCGAGGTTTTCAGCTCTGCGGGGAGAGCTTGGGGTGGTTTGTCCTTACGGACTGTAGTGAGGGGGAGCTTGGGCTTTACTGCTTTATTATATTAATTATGCTTCTGTCTCATTTCTGTTGCATTGCATTTGCGGGTGCATTGGGTTAAGTCCTTCTAGCATAGGTTAGAGTGTTTCTTGTGTTGAGTTGCTTAGATTTCTTACTCTTATCTTGTGCTTCCAGGATTAGCTATTTCTTATCTCACTAGGTTGAGCTCACTCACTTCTTGTAGGTTCTAGCGAGGGTTGGGCCACCCTCGGGTAGACAGGGTACGTGTTTGCTCTCTAGTGTGTGTTCGACGATCAGCTGTTAGTGCTGGAGTCATTTGGGGTAGATGAGAGTCAGTTTAAGCCATAGTTGCTTCTATATCTTTTCTATGCTTTAAGGACTGCCTGTTTTGGTTTTATTTGCCAGCTTCTCGATTTATTGCTTTGGTTCAGGGAGAGTTCATTTGGGAGCTTCTGGAGCTTAATTCTGACATAACTCAACTTGAACTAAAAGTTGCATCTAATGTTGAGGGGGAGCTGGTCTTTCATGCATTTTCAGCATTTCGCATTATAATCAAATTGCATTGAGCCTTGATTATTATCCTGTTATGACATGCTTCAATGCTTTACACCTTGCCATGTCTTGTGTTGTATATGCTAGATTGATCATGACTTCATATGTGCAGACTAGCTTTTACCATGATAAGTTAATTAAAATTGCCAAACTTGAAGTAAAACTTGTCATGCTAGCATTTGAGTTTAGTCTTTCTGGAGCTATCTCTTTATGATTCATGCCATGTCAACTAGGCTTAGCTGAGCGTTGAATCTTTTATTGAGCCTTAGATTGAGCTATTTTAGTCTCTTGATGTAGCATGAGGTAGTACAACATGTTTACAAAGCAAAAAGATCTCTTTTGTGCGAAAAAAACTGATTTCACCAATTCTTTCTCATGAGACGGCTTGCCATTGCACTAGGCATGAACTCAGGGGGGGTTTTGGATGACCTAGACTATCTTCTTAAGCTTCTCGCTTGGAGTAGTCGCATAAGGCTTAAGATCTAGCACAAAAAAAATCTCTTTTGTGCGAAAAAACTGATTTCACTAATTCTTTCTCATGAGACGGCTTGCCATTGCACTAGGCATGAACTCAGGGGAGTTTTGGTTGACCTAGACTATCTTCTTAAGCTTATTGCTTGGAGTAGTCGCATAAGGCTTGAGATCTAGCACATAAACAAAATTTGTCTTGGAAACGACCATGAGCTTTAAAAAGACAATGTCTTATGTGCTCAATTTGCTTAAGCTACAAAAAGAACCAAGTACTTGCGCCAATGTTTCATTCTTGAGCATAGCAATCTAGTTGGTCTCAATATTAGCTTCTTGGTTCCGCTTAGCTTACTTGACATGGCCGGCATCATCCTTGGATATCTCTAGTTAGACTTTACTTCTTGATGACTTGACATTCTCACTTAATGTACTATATTTCAGATTGTCATCTATGTGTTCTAGCTAGCTTATACATGTCATGTCATGATCTAGATAGCTTCTTATAGAGTTCTGGCTTGGTGTATCTCATTATGGTCATTATGGATAATTCTCATGGCTCAAAATGCTTAAAAATAATCAAACTTCAGCCATATTTCATCCATCCTTGTGATCATATTCTCTCTATTGCATCTTGATGTGTTTATTGCCAAAAGGGGGAGAATAGAGAAGAAAAAGCTAGTTGGGATCATTTTAGAGCTTTGGAGATCAATTTGCTCTTTCAGTTGTTGCTCTAGTGTTCCTTCTGTCGACATGGTCATTTGTTTCATTCTCTTCTTTGGACCATGTTGGATTCGTCAAACTCAAACTCTTTGCGCTTTTTCGGGGTTTGTCAATATACTCATCAAGGGGGAGATTGTTGAACCATGTGGAAGTGACCACATGTGTATGATGAGTAATTGACATTGGTTATGTTTAGTCGAGTTTGGTTTGGGTGGTTCGGAGTCGAGTCGTTGCGTGGCGCAATCGGGCTCGGTCGGACTTTGGTCAAACATGGTCGTATGGGATTAGGTTGCATATTCTGATAATTCGACAGGTTTGGACTTCGTCATGGTAAGTATGATGGTATTTGTGCTTTCATGTATCGAGCGGTGCTATGTGACGTGTTTTCTTGTCTGTGTGACTGCAGGACGTCGAGTGGAGTCGTGGTGAGACACGGAGGACTGGACTAGGCGCAGGTGGCGCTGAGGTCAGAACAGTCGGGAGGTGTCGAAGACGACGTGGACTCGAGGTGGTTGCGAGGCGTGCAAGGCAAGGAGCGTCGGAAGCTTCCCGGAAGGTGCAGGAGGGGCGAATCGGGAAATTCGCGAGGCTGCACAAGCGGGAGCGGGCGCCGTTGGATTTAGCAGGCGTAACGGGGCGGAGACCCGTTAGCCAAGGCTATAAAAGGAGAGGAGGGGCTGCATGCCCCCTTGAGCATTTTGGAGGGAATTAGGGTTAGCTCTAGTCAAAAGAGGCTTTAGGAGTTGGTTTTCCTTTAGTCTTTAGTGGTTGGAGAGGCAGAGTCTGGTGCTCCCTCTGTCCCCTACGATGTGTTCTAGGTGATAGAACAGAGGTGTGTTCTTCCTCCCTCATGTGTTCTTGAGTGGTGTTCTTGAGTAGAGAGGGAGAGGATGGATTGAGGAGTTTGTAATCTTTCCTTTTGTATCAAGTCGGGGTATCGGAACTCCTCTGTATTCCCTGTGATTCAAGAAATGAAATCTGAAGTTTGGTTTTCCCTGTTCGTAGCTTCTGTTCTTCAGTTTCCTCTTTGCAAGATTTCTTGATTTTCGTGGTTCTGAGTTCTTGCTTGCTGGAGAGTGCCAAAATGGGTTGCTATGACATGGGTGATGCTCAAAAGCCATTTGGCTATTTAATCCCAAGAGCAAACCGAGTTTGATTCTCATATTTCAGTTTTGGCCTCCTCTGTTCTTGCTCTTCGTTTCTTGGTTTTGGTCCAGATTTTGATTCCCTTGTTAAGATGGCTTGAAATTTGGTATGAAGAGTCCAGAGGCTATTAATTAGCTTCCCTCAAAATTTCATAGCCAAAGGATCAACGGTTGGGAAGTTATTTGGTTTTTGGCTCGGTTCTTGCAAGATTTCAGATCTTTACCCAAATCTGAAATTCTTGATTCTTGGAGTGGATTTCTTGTTATTGGCTCTTGGCTTAGTCTTCTGGGAGTGTTCCCTAGCTTCTCTCAAAGTTTCCCAAGCCAAGAATCCAAGAATCTTGCGATTTTCTCAGTTTTTCTGAAATTTCAGTTTGCTGTTTTTCTCGAGAGGTACTACCGCTCCCCGAGAGGTACTATCGCTCAGAGGTACTACCGCTCGTCCTAGCGGTACTACCGGTTTTGTTCGGACCAGTCCGATCGGCAGCGAAGAAACGTTCGGACAAGTCCGATCGTCGTGCGGTACTACCGCTCCGTGAGAGGTACTACCGCTCAGAGGTACTACCGCTCCTCGAGAGGTACTACCGCTCAGAGGTACTACCGCTCGTCTCAGCGGTACTACCGCTTGCAGTCAGACTTGCTCTGAATTTATTTTTCTGTGCTGCTTCTTTCTGAATCTGGTTTTCTCTGCTGTTGTTCTTCCTGTAAGTACTTGTCTTCTACCTTCATAGCTCCCATAGCTATTGGAGAAGAAGATATTTGTTGGGGGCGATTTTTAGAGATCGACATTCACCCCCCCTCTGTCGCCATTTCGATCCTACACCACCTTATCTTCTCACATTAGACCACCTGACAAGTCAGCTATACAGGAGTTTAACCGGATTTTTTTTGGAAATTAGTGGACAAGATTCAGTCCACTTTTATAAGATTAGATTTGGAGAACTCATGTGGCCTATCGTCCTGTTTTTTTAGGGTGTGACTGATAATTTTTTGCTATGCTTTTTAAGACAGTGGCGGATGGGGGAAACGCTAACACATATGGTGCACGTGCCAATGAGCTCGGGAAATCGTTTGAAGAAGTTATTTTGTTTATTTTAATTTTCAGAGAAATCAAAACTAAAAGCTAAAAAGAACATGACCTATATATCTAAGGAGGGTTCAAGCCAACAATGTGGGCCTTCATAACAGTTACAAGGGCCAGTTCTTGCACGGTATATTATCCAATATATTCGCTCTTTTATGGAGGAAAAACAAAACAAGAGTGGGAACTGGAAAAGGAATCCATGATCCATTGCAAGCCGAGATTAAAGCATAAATGAAACCACCCATTTAAAGTGGCTTATTGCAGTGACCAGCAAGAGATGACACCACTTAAAACTGAAAGGATCTACCACTTGATATTGCTGCTATATACATTGGCTCCACTGAGAAATGTTCAGAACAAAAACTTGAGAACGAAAGCAGAATGTAATCTGCCATTGACAAAAAGTTGTGTCGTATCGATCTGCAAGAAGTCCAGGATCGATAGCATACGTGTTTTTTCGATTTATAGCATGCCAGCAAACCCGGTTACTTTACAGTGCAGTACAACTAGAGGTGTTATAAGTGTATACTGACATGCATAACTTTGATTTTGACATCATCGTTTGCTTGAAATGCCAAAAAAGGTGAAAGAAATTGTATTGTTTTGTGCTACAAATTCCTATCGAATTCCGGGATTCCAAATAGATTCGCAACGTGCAAAATCCCCTTGTTCTGAATGTAGCGTAAACGTTAGTGGCGAAAAGACCGGTACAGTGACAACTGCCAAGGAAATGGACTCTCCCTGTTTTTAATTTGGATGTTACAACTTTGATACAGAAAAAATGCACACATCACAAATAAACTGAGAGAATACGGAAGAAATTTCTGAATTTCTTTATTCTCTTATTTGCTCCCCCTTTCTTACTTTTCTTTCTTTGTTTTTTCTTGCATACAAAATTGGGTACAAGTCTTCTCAATATATAGGCTAAAAAACTCCTACTAGCATACGTATTAGGACTTCAAGTTGGACTCAATTTCAACTTAAGTTACACACGGAGACAAACTCTACTACATCTTGAATTCTAGTCAAGATTATTTGTAACATTAGATAAACATTACTACCTCAAACCCTAGCATCAGTTCACCCCGCCAGTAACGTCGAGCGTAATTGCGTCGGCAAAACAGATCGAGCATGTCAGTTTCAGTAATGTTGGGCTTAACCGGCCGTGTCGGCGAAAGTCGACAAAGCCTGACAGCGCCAGTACATACATACGCGCTAGCTCTCCCTCAACGCGATCAGATCAGGCACCGATTTGGATTGTTATTCTTTCACTCACAAAGCCACAGCACGAAGCAGCAGCCGCAGCTTCCTATGTATCGATCACTCGATCAGCTCGTGCGTATTTACGTCGCTGTTGGTGAAAGATCACTTGGTGCCTGCGTCTCCATCTCTACTTTTCCTTCTATCTTTTGAAACAAACCGATTAAATAGTTGCTCTCCTTCTTAAGGGTTCTAACTTCTCAGGAGACGCACCTTCTGATTCAGCTGTTTTGTCGGCAATGTTCCAATTTGTCCAGCCCTCCGTCCTAAAATGATTGACGTTTTAGCAGTTGGCACAAACATTAAGGACTGGTGAGGAGAGCTAGTCAGGTGAGGAGCGTCGTGCTTTTCACCGCCGTGTTTCCTAGCCAACTAGTAATAGATGATATCTCGGTCTCGCATGGCTGAAATTGACAGAAGTTTTTTTTTTCCTTTTTGGTTGTTGAAGCACATGAACTGGGTGTGAACTGGTTGTAAAAGTTGTGTGGTAAAATTAAGTGTTGTTCGTCAGCAAGTTAACCCCTAGTCATCCAATAGTTAAGCGACTACAGGCTAAGTCACTCAACTGTCCAATGGTGGAGCGACTTGGACATTTGACGCCAAACCGTTAAGCGACTAACTCAACTCGCTCAACAGTAAAGCGACAGATGATTACTATTGTAAAATAAAAAAACGCATATATATTATTGTAATTGAGAATAAAACATAAATTATTTTTAAAACATCAAGATATATACGTATATAAAGCAACGTCCTTTTTGAACAATTGCACTAATTAGCTAGTAAGCTAGTTTAGCTCAGGCAGGCAGGCAGGGGCCACAGTGTTTGTTGAGTCCACGAATGAGAGGATATAATGCAAGTAAAACTCATGCGCTACTAGTTGCGCAGAGTACTATGTCCTCCGTTCTGTAATATAAGTTTAGTATATATATCTAAAAGATATATTATTTAAATATTATTTAATAAAATTAAATTATATTTATCTCTAATAGAAAGAGTACTATTATATTTACCTAATAGGAGCAACTATGGTCCAATTTCATTAAATATTACTTAAATATTGTACTTATTAGGTATACGTGCCGGATTTATATTGTAGGTCGGAGTGAGTAGTAAACATCACCTTATCTAAAGGAAAGGTAGTGACATAATCTATATAATTAAAAATAACTGGTGAGTTTCAAGGCACCTCTTTATTTTAAAGGCAAGAAAACCCCACAATAATCCTAAAAAGAAAAACCTAGAAATTCTCACATTGATTAATAGAAAAAGAGAAGGATCTACACCACTTATTTTAGTAGGGCAGATTATAACTATATAGATTAATCATATATAGATATTAAAGTTGCATAACAAATATAATTGTATTTCTATTAGAGGCGGTAGAGTCGTATATAAAAGATACATGTATCGTAATATCTAACCGTGCAATTGTGTGGGTAATTCTGCTAGTTTAAACTACCAATATAGCAGTACCACTAGTGTGTGTGTATGATTAATTTACTGCATGCTTAGGCTCTGTTCAGTTCGGCAGTGGCTTTTAGTTTTTGGCTAAAATGGCGTTGTAATGGTTATTAAATTTTTCTAAGGTATTCAATTAAAGAAAAATAGAAAAAAAAATAAAAATCGTTATATCTCTACAAATAATATTAAAAAAGGATAAAAGGAGAGAAAATTAGAGAGGGGGGGGGGAACTGTGTTAAGAAGCAAGGAGCTATCGCTGGTTGGAATGGCCCTAATTACCTCCATGTCTCTGTGAATATGAAATGATACTGCATGCGCGAGGCAAGCGTGCACGCATACAATCATGCATGCAAGCTGCTCCAGCTACATGCAGATTGAAGCAGGTAAAAAGTATACCAACGAGAAAAAATTCCTCTCTCTCTCTCTCTCTCTCAAGAGTCAAGACTCGAGCACATCAACGCCGGCCTATTATTGCCCTTCCAATCTTATTTTTTGACTCTGAAAAAGTTAACGGCTGCCATCCATATCATCTCATCTGCTAGAAGCTGGTGGTGGTGAGTCACGATGAAAGGCTATGTGATTTTGCTGGGTTTTCATCGACGAGGTGAAAGAAAACCTCTTGGATCTCCACGGAAAAGAGAAGACGACGACCGAATGAAACGCGCGTGTCCGAGCGCGAGGAGGCATGGCAAATGCAGGTGTTCCCTCGCAGAGCAGCGCCGGGGCCCTGCCGCTGTTGCTTCGACTTGGGAGTGCGTATAGAGTGCAACGTACTAGTTTCCACTGTACTTGTCCTGCAATGTATACATTCGTTGTCCTACCAGTACTATACATTGCTGATGATTCGTTGCAATCATGGTCTTTGTCGAACAGCAAGATTCACCTGCAGCGTGTTTGGTACCCTGCATGGCTCTGTGCATGCAGCACCAACGTTTGGCTGCTCCCTGGCCTGGCTGTAGCGATGCTTTGTACATGTATGCGCCTGGCCGCGCGGAAATGAATCTCATTTTCGTTTCTCCCTAGCCCAGGGGCGGAGATGGGCCTCGGGCCGGTTGGGCAACGGCCCGAGGCCCAGAAAAAATTACAATGCAAAATTTTTGTAATTATACCCCTAAAAAAATTGTATAGTAGTTGGGCCCGAGGCTTATTGGGCGGCCCGACATTATTCCGGCCGGCCCGAGCAGCCCCATTCGTCGCGACTCGCGACTCACGAGCGCTCCCCCGCGCCCCACACGCCCCCCGCAGCCCATGAACGCGCGCGCGGCCTACCCTAACCGGGCGGAGCGCCCCTCGGCCTCGCGAGCCGCCTCCAGCCCCCACCGACGCGCCGCATCTGCATCTCCGCCCGCCGATCTCCGCCGGCCGCCGCGGCACCGCCCCGGCCCCCCGCCTCACCTCCGCCGAGCCCGCCGACCACCTCAGTGCCTCCTCTCCGCGACTCCGCCGTCGCCTCCTCACTTCCTCAGCGAATCTCCACCTCGGCCGGCGCCTCCTCTTCATCTGCTGTGATCTCTGCCGATCTCCGCCGGCCCCACTGCTCACCGTCGTCCCCACTGCTCACCACCGTCCGCCGGTGCTGGCTCTCCGCCTCTCCCGGTGAGCTTCTGTGACTGTGAGTTGTGATTGACTCATTGACTGTTCATTGTTCATACTGATTGTTCATAATTTCATACAGATTGTTCATTGTTCCCGCCTTCCCGGTGAAATTCATACAGATTGTTCATTGTTCAATGTTCATTGTTGATTTGTTGTCACTTGTGAGTAATTCAATAGTCATTGTATGATTGTCACTTTCACTGTATCTGTAAGACTGTAATCTGTTTGAATGACTGATTGTTCATCAATTCATTGTTGATTTGTTGTCTGTTCAGTTCAGTGATAGTGTGATTTGAAGTCTGTGAATTGTGATTGACTCATTGACTGTTCATTGTTATTAGTGTAGTATGTTTATCAGACTAGCAGTCTATTAACTTGCTATTTAAATTTTTGCGATACTAGAATTAGAAATACCGAGGGCTTCGTCGACGCCGCCAACAAATTCCGCATCGAGTTTGGCACCCAACGTACTATACGCCTTGCCGCTCCCCATTGAGTCTCTTGTAATAGTTGTGTTTTATAGACATTATTGAAGTGTGAATTTATGTTGTTCTGCAGCGGATATTGACCTGGCGACCATCATGGATCAGATGGAGGTGAAGAGAGCGGTACAGTCAGGGAATGTTCAGGAGGCAATTGAGAAGATCAATGATCTAACCCCCACGGTTCGATTCCGTCACTATTTCTGGCAATTTTAGTTCCTGTTTGGATATTGGACGTTAGTTGATACAATTCGACGTTAGTTGTAGACTTATAGCCCTTTAGTTTTGGGCCCGAGGCTTCATGAAATCCTGGCTCCGCCACTGCCCTAGCCTGACTGGCGGGAGCAAGTCTGACTGGCTGTTTCCTGACTTATTCTATACAGGGAACCAAACACGCCGCTGGTTTCTGTCGGAGAACTGCTGGTGTCTACTGTAGTTTGTTTGTAGCATGGGGTGTGAATTTGGCATTGGCGGTTTGGCACTAGACTCTACTACGAGTACAGCTAGCGGTAGTCGTACTACATCCTTTGCTGCGTTCCTAGCAAAACATGGTGAAACGTTTTCTTTCCATCACCAGATTTCTAGGGCTCACGCAACCAATATCTATTCAACGTACGGAGTGCACGATACTAATGCTGAACGCTTAGTCGTCAGCGGTGAAAGGTGAGAGATACCGTAGGAAGAAACGATATGAGAAGAAAGAAACATATGATAAATTTTGGACATATCTAGCACTGTAGATCACGAAAATTCCAAATCTAACCCCCTCCGCACGAAAATTCCAAATCTAGCCCTCTTCCCGACCGCGGGATCGCATGGGAGTGACGCGTGTCCGGTCGTGCGGTCCGAGACCGCACGACTCTCCTGTAGCACTGATCGTGAGCTCGGGGAGCGCACGTTACTGTGCGGTCGTGCGGTCCCAGACCGCACGATTCTCCTGTAGCACTGATCGTGAGCTCGGGGAGCGCACGTTACCACTATTAATCGGTCGTGCGGCGCCCGAGCAAAGAGACGTGCGGTCGGGACATGCTACAGGGCAACCATGCGCTCGGGCACCGCACGTTTGCAACGCTACAGGAGAGTCGCGCGGTCCCGCACGACCGTGCTACAGTGCGGGACCGGACACGTGTCACTCCCACGCGATCCCGCGGTCGGGAGGGGCTAGATTTGGAATTTAAGTGGTCTAGAGTGCTAAATATGTCCAAAATTCACATATGACTTGTTCTTTTTAGCTGTAGTTTTTGGTTTTTGGTTGTAGCTTGTGGCTTTTAGGCTGTTCGTACGAGAGATTACAGAGTAACAGAAACTCACAAACGATTTTTACCAATATAAATAAAGTCGATACAGTATGTATTACAATTATCTAAAAAAATTATGTTTGAAAAATACTCTATTTAAAAACTAGTTAATAAAAAAACCAAAAACAGTTTTTTTTTACGCTGAAAGGAACAAAGTCCATAAAGACGCCCAAACGCCCATGCGATTGTCCCCTGGTGCCCCAACCGGAGAGGCGTGAAAAGCTTGTCGGCTCCCTCCCTCTGTCTGTCTGGAGTGCGGTGCAGTGCTGCAGTGTGCTACCTTTGCCCTCACTGCTTGCATCCCATCAATCATTCCATTTCCACACTTCAGCTCAACGTAGAGTTTCACGTAATGTACACACAGTCTACTCCTACGTGAGAATGGACGTTCCTACTTCGTACGAACTGGTCTATATGGTGGTACGGGTTGTCCTTGCGCGAAGGATTGTTGTACATGCTCCACAATATTCCCCAGGGTGTGTATAGGTATCACCTGGATATTTTCTTCTCAACAATTATCCAAATTTCGGACCGTTGGATTAGAGATCCAACGGTCTCTTTTTTTGGAGGGGGTGAATTTTTTTTGGAGGGGGTGGGGAGAATTTGTAGCTCTTGGATCTCTAATCCAATGGTCACAAATCTGGATGATAGTTAGAAAGAAAACATCCAGATGATATTTATTAATACCCTATTCCCCGAGGCAAAGTATGAATTGCATTTTTCCCTTCAAAAAATACACATTGCATGTAGAGTATCATTATGCATGATTCCGTTGATATCCAACAAAGATTCGTCGATTTCTTTTGTTTCCCTGACATTCTTCTCATCGCAAAGTATGATCTGATCTCCCAAGTAGCTGGGCTTGAAACACAGTAGAGTTTCGTAGAAAAACAACATAAAGTCTATGAAATCAGTGTCGAGGAAGAACGCCCGTCTGAACCATACGTACTGCAATCTGGTACCACATGACTGCATGAGCACACAGTGCCTTTCTATCCCTTTCGTGCATCAGCAACAACCTCCAGAACTAGCTACTGCAATCTACCATGCTGCTCCAAATGACTTCAGCTTTTGATTTTTAGAAGATGAAAACCATTTGAAAATTGAAATACATTGGTTTTTAATTTTAATTTTTTGAATTTTTTCTTTATTTTTGTATTATTTCAAAAGGTATTATGGTGTCTTTTTGTAATTTTTCTTTATTTTCTTATTTTTTGATACAGAAGAAGCTAATAGACAATTGCAACCAAAATAGACACTTGCTGCTAGTATTTGATTTGAAAACGAAAAATTGAGAATAAAAGTGAGGATCTCGGAACAGGTCCGGAATCTATGCCTTTTTGCGCATTTATGCTATTTTTTTCAATTAATCCTTGGAAAAGCTTGCTTTCAAACACTAAAGCCCCGTTTGGCAGAGCTCTAGAGCTGGTCATCTGTAGCTCTAGGAAATCCTGGATCTAGAGTTGCAGGCATGTTAAGTGCATTTACATGACTCATTTCATTTATATTATATATTAAATAAAAATATTTAAATCACTTTAATTTAGTCAACAAACTACAGATCCAGCATAGATCTCGGAGCTAGAGCTGTGCCAAACGAGGCCTAATCATGGGGGGAAGAGGCCGAAATGAGCCTGGCCATGCGTCATAATGACTCCACGTTGGCTTTGCCCCCACGCGGAAGCGCCGCCACCAAAAGATAAGCACAAAAGAACTATCATGATTTTTTATTGATCCGGCGCCGTAAAGCGTGATTTCGAATTATCTAATCGTGTGCGAGTTTAGCACAACTCTGATGACGTTTTTTTTTTGTATATTTTCCTCAAGTTACTTCAACTTACGAATAACTAGGGTTGTACTGCTATCGTGGTGGGAGCAGGAGTCGCGTAGGAAAAAAAAACTCCCAGCTTGCAAGCCAGCTCGTTGTTAAACCGTGGGTTCTTTTTAATTGTAACTTATTATTTTTTGTTTAGAATTTTGAATTATAGCTATTTACGAGATAATACAGGGCGAGAGATACTCGCGTGTGATTTTAGCCAATATAAATGAAATCGTGATGGCATTTACTACAAATTACTTATAGATTATAGATTAAAAATACTTCATTTAAAAGTTAGGACTCATCGCCACATAAACGCAGTCGCCACACAAGCTTGTCTCGCAGTGTGCTGTCGCCTTGCATACCGAGCACACGTCGCCTGAAAAGTTGCCACCACCTGGGAAAGCTCCGCTTTGCATTCCGTGTCTCACGTTGTATGGTGACGAAGCACGATATCATATGAGCTTGTTGGAGTCCAAGACTTGCTGAGGGAGAAGCACGTTCGTGTCAACGTTCTGCCTCACCACTGCCTCATCAGCTCTGATCCAAACCGCCTCGTTCTGGCCAACCAACGCCAAACCCTGCGGTTGCCTCCTCGGTGAGTGTCGATCTCCTTTGTTCGTGGTAGTAGTATGAACTGTAACGCCCCCGTTTCCAGGGGCGCGTACGGACACGGCATTCCGTAACTATTCAAGCATGAACAGTTATGGAGTGTCGCGCAAGAGTATACCATTGCATGCTTACAACAAAAGACCAGCATATATTTGACGTACGGATTAACATCCAGTTTTTACAGCGGGGCGTGCAAGCCCAAAGTATATTACATTACAAAAGGCTCCAGAAACTGCTTCGAGCGCGGCGGAGACCTACAGCCAAGGATCCTCGTCGAAGAAAAGATCCTCTGGGACTTCTTCAACGGGGAGACCTTCTCCTTCGTCTTGATCCTCTAAAGGGTGGATTAAGCAAGCCGTGAGCCAAACAACCGGCTCAGCAAATCCCAAAAGGGATCTTAATTTACTATATGCACGGAAATTCCAAGGAATGGTGTATACTTGGTTTATTACATTTGGTGGATGCAATTTTATTTGCAAACATTTTTATAAGACGGACCCAAAACTTACTCCTTAAGATCTCAGGGGTTTTCATCAAGAGTTCATTAACCAACTAACCAAGTTAAAGTATTTACAAATCTACTTAAGCTTTGCTGCTGGAATCACCCAAGTGACACAGCTCCAATAACCGGAAGCACGGCGTATTCGAATACCATTTATTTGACTCTGCAGAGTTTGCTCAGCTTTACCCACACGATCCCTCAACTCCCGCTAAAGAGTTAAGAAAGCCAGGTCTTTTCATTGCTCGACTCTTTATATAGGCTCTACCCAGTAGAATTCACTCGGGTCTGGCTCACACCCACACACACACACACACACACAAGAGAGGACAACGTCCGCTTCGAGTGAATTCCACCGTTGTTAGGCATCCGTAGCACGGCCTGCCTAACCTCACTGCTACCCTCCTGTAGAGTTTCAATCGAGTTGAGCAGCTAAAAGACAAGGGTTGACAAGTCAACTCCTGTGGTTGAGCGATCACTGTGACATTTGCTCAGCGTAAGGGTTTCAGTCCTTATATTTTCACATGGCCCGCAACCTCGCCAGGTCCGCGACCCAAACTAAGGTAAGCGGTGGGCGTAGACCGTCCCGCGGTTTCCCACTCACCCTTACCCTACTCCAGCCCTAGGATAAGAGATGGGCAAAGACCGTCTCGCGGCTCTCCCCCAACCCTTACCCTACCTTGTGCACGCCGGCACTCTCCGCTCTAAGATACGGTGTCCCATACCACCCTACCTTAGAGTCGGGTTTTCCAGATTCTATTGGCCCACAGCCACAACCTTATTAGTGTAACATTTTGCATGATAATAATAGCCTACAATTCTCTAGATTATCAGATAATTATTTCTAGGGTTTCAAAGGCATGGCTGCAATTTAATCATGGCATTTAGCGGTGGTAGGACTAACTATATCACATGTCATTCTAAACATTTTATTTTTATTTTCGAACTAACATTTCAGAACTAGCTCAATGCAAATAACATATTAACATATTTAAACATTATGGGATACAATATGATCAAAGGATTTGGGACTTGCCGTCTATCCGGATGATTTCTGCGAGCTCGAACGTCGAAGCACCTGGATCCTGAGCCTGCTCTTGAATCTCCGGGATCTCCGACACTAACGCAAACAATTAAAATAAATTAAATCCAGCTTGAGACTAATCAAGCGAGGGAAAACAAACTAATTAAAAAGAAATAAATTGCATAAACACTCCAAATGGAATTTTAGGAATTTATCTGGGATGAAATTGTGGGAATGGAGTTCACCAGAGTGTCTGGGATAATATTTGGAGCAATGTGGTGAAATTTGGGAATTTTTGGGATTTTCTGTGATTTTCTGGGATTTATTTGAGTTTTCTGGAATAATGGAAATTGGAAAATCACTGAAAATCGGTATGAACAGTAGTGGGCCGGCCCGGCGCAACAGTGCAGCCCGGCCGGGAAAGCGGCCCGCGCGGCGGAAGGCCAGCGCGGCCTGTTCGCGCGTGCGCGCGCGCGCAGGATGGAGCGGGCCGAGGGAAAGCGGCCCAGAGCGGGCGCGCCCACGCGGCTCGGATGCCCGCCGCGTGGCCCGGGGCGGACGGCGGAGGAGCGCGACGGGGCGAGCGGTCGAGATGGGGAGGCGGGAAGATCAGACGGCTGAGATTCAAGGGGGCGGGTGAAACGGTACGGGGAGATCCAACAGCTGAGGTTAGAAGGTGGGGGTAAGATCCGACGGCGAAGGAGGGGCCACGTCCGTCGTCGTCTACCTCCAGCCGCTACAGTGACCGCGCGGCAGGATCACGGTGGCGACGGCGGCCTGGGCGCTGGAGGGCTCGTCGGCGATCACCGAGGGTACCGGCGGGTAGAGGGGACAGCGGGGAACCCATTTCGGGTGGTTAGCATTTGCGGAGACCAAAGGGGAGAGAGGGAGGGAGAAGGGGGCGGTTCGGGGATTTCACGGTGGAGAGGGTCACCGGCGGCGAGGAAGCTCAATCGGGGCCGGTTACACCATCTGGGGAGTTGGGAGCTCACATTGGCGGCGGAGGTGGGAGCTGGGGAGCTGCGGAGCGAGCTGGCCACGGAGAGGGTGCGGCGGCCGAGGAGGGTCGTCGACGCCGGCGCAGCACAGAGCTCCACCTGGCCAGGGGCAAATACCAACATGATTAGCATACCGTGGAGGTGCTCTGGCCGAATGCAATTGAAGAAAGGAGAAGAGGAGAGGGAGTTTGGCTCCCGGGGGCCACCGGTGCAGGGGACGGCGGAGGCGGAGCTGTAGGCGGCGGGGCTCCAATCGGAGGCTCCGGGAGAGGCTCTGGAGGGTGGGGAGGGGAATGGTGGTGTTTGGGGAGCTCGGAAAGCAAAGGAAGAGAAATGGCAGGGGGAGGGGACATTATACCCGCGCGGAGGGGAGGGGGGGTTCCTTCGGGGAGAAGCCAGCGGCGGGGCCTCGGGCTCCGGAGCGACAGGGGGGACTGGGAGCAGGTGCGGGGCGTCTCCTCCGCAGGATGGGGCGGCGACCGGAGGGTTGACGCCGGCGCTGTAGCGCATTGAAGGCGAGGGACGGGAGCAGGTGCGCTGCGGCCGGGGTTGGGGCGTGTCCGCGCGTGGGAGAGGGAGAAGCTGCCGCTGCCAGGTGGGGCCGGAGTTGCGCGGGGCGACGTGGAGCGACGACGGCCACTCCTCCGGACCCGGGGCTGTCGGGACGGCGCGGCGCGAGGAAGGACCGGGGCGGCGCGGAGGCGGGCACGGCGCGGCGCAGCGCGCAGCGCTAGCGCGCGTGCGCGGGGCGAAGGCGGGGCGCTGGGGCGGCGCCAACAGAGGGAGGGCTCGGGGAGGCGCTGTGGCGAGGGGGAAGGCGGAAGGAGGGATGGCGCCAGCGGAGACGCGGGCGCGGGGCGCGCGAGAGAAAGGGAGGCGGAAAGAGAAGACGGGCGCCAACGGGAAGAGAAAGCGGAAAGGCCGAGAAAGGAAAGCGCATTCCCGACGAAACTTTCCCGAAAAGGAAAGTTTTCAAAATTCACTCAAAAAGGCAGCAAAAATCACAAATTTTCTGGTTTTGAAATTTTGGGGACTTTTCATGAACTATGCAAATTCAGCGAAGATAGTACTCGGTTCGCAAGCTTAACGATCCTACTCGAGCCCTTGACTTGAGACGAGTCGAGCATTATTTTTTGCTGGTTTGCTTAACGAGTCGAACTGAGCCGCATAAACCTAACGAGTTTAGGCGAACCGAATGAGCTTGCTATCCACCCCTAGGTAGAAGGTGATAGAGAGTAACATCAATGAATGACGGTGATGCTAGAGGCCGTGAGGTGGATAAATCACTATTTGGTGGGAGATGGACCACCAAACACACCTAGCAAAAACATTACTTACTATGCTGCATATATGAGTGCATTCTTTTTGACACTAATCGCTAGTTTATAGTTGCAATTGATATCTTTTTGACCATAGCACAAATATTTATACAAATGAATCGAACACCGATAATCTGATGAGCTATTTTAAAAAGGTTATCTCGATAAGCAACTTTGAAACAATGATGGAGAAATTATTTTGTTTGTTTGTTCGAGGGAAGTCATAGGCTGAAAATAACAGAGCCATAAATTTTATGTATCTAATCTAAATATTTAAAATGATATTGATAGACAAAGTTTCAAAGTTTTGACTGTACATATACTAAAACAACATGATTTATGACCGAAAGGTAGTATACATAATTTTTTAAGTTTCAAGTACTGAAATCTCGAATAATCTCAGTATCACATCATTTTTCAAGCATGGTTCGCGATGCACAAATTCCACGTGATTCTTAAGGAAACAAATGGCTCGTTCCCGATAGATTCCTCTCCCTCAGAATTTCTCTAAATATTTGAATTTGATCGAATAAGGTACCGGTCATCCATTACTTGGGTAACATTGTGAGAGTTTACCTGGGTGGTCTAATGGAGTACTAACATAAACTCCTTTTTTTTTGCGAGAGGAGGACTTACAGAAACTTAACTGCATGCAAATATGTAATCAGCTTCAGCAAAAAAAAAAACTCTGATCAGCTTTTGAGACAGCAAAAGAAGGGTTTTTGTTAAGTATTATCCGGATGTTTTCTTCCTAACTATCATCCAGACTTATGACCATTTGATTAGAGATCTAATGGCCATTAATTCTATCCCCTCCCCCTTGAAAAAAATCTCCCCATTCAAAAATAAAAGGCCATTAATCTCTAATCTAAAAATTACAAATTTAAATAATAATTAAAAAGAAAACATTCGAATGATACCTAGACACTCTCGCAAATGAAATGCATTTACCCTTCAGATAAGTTACTACTACTAGTACTAATATTGCGGCAGTTCAGGGGCCAAAGTGGATAACAAATTTACAAGAAAAATCTTGTAGTGCGGTCGCTGTCCATGGAGCTGTCCGGTGGGCCCAGCAGGCGCCGACAGCGACGGGCACTAGGCAGCGACCACGTCAGCAGCAGAATTTTATACGTCCGTCCCGCGTTTACGGAATGTGTTTACAAGTGGCAAAACCACGGAGCGTCATGTTCTTTTCCGTGTTAAGTACGGATTAAGGCCCTGATCAATATGGCTTCAGCTTCTGGCTTCAACTTATTTTTGCACTATTCATAAATTTCGTCTTTTTCTGAACTTTTGGCTTTTTTTTGAGTTTTTTTACCGGTTCTTTTTTTCCTCGTATTTGTTTACATTATACGTGATGGGCTAATATGTTTTTTCTATTTTTAAATTTTTTTAAATTTAATTATGGTAAATAAGCCCCTGTCAGCTATAGTGCTTTTTTCAGCCAGCTACAGTGTTTTCAGCCATAAGCCATGAGGCTTTCAGCCGAACCGATCACCACCTAAAGACCATCTTACTTTATACTATACTATTGTTTCCATATTATTATCGAGGTAGTGTAAGGAGTACTCCCCTTAGCCATCTTTTATCTGTTGTTTCCGTCACCCATAGTTGTTTCTATATTATTATTGAGATTTTTAATTTAGAAGGTGCTTTCATACCTTTTTTAATAGTGATTTATATAATTTTTAAAGTATAATAAATAATATATAGATGTTACTTACATCTTTATTTACTTTGAAATTAGTGGTACTCTTGTTAGAGAGGAAAGCATAGAAACCACTGCTCTTTTAATTTTGTATCATTCGTCCTTTGCCGCTAAACTATATGTGTTAAGTTGGATATTCATATGAATTTAAATGGTATAAAAGGGCACCCCTCGGTTCACTGTATTTGTTTACAACCCACCATATATAGTTAAAAAAGAACTAAATATAAGAAAAAGGGATAATTCATTTCATGCCACTGCAATTGTCTCAGATCTGAAAAATACCACTGCAATACCAGACTTTCAAAAAATACCACTGCAATCATCCAACACTTGTGACTGTGAACATGAGTGCAATGGCATAAAGTTAATTATCCATTAGAAAAAAGTTAATAAGAAATAAGTACGTATATCCGTATTAAATGATATACTACAATCGCTTAACCTATGCCAAAGAATTTAAGTAGGGGCAAAGAATGAGAAACTGCAATAACCACATTCTTAATTTTTCTTGAAAGATAAATATTTTAAAATAGATACTATGAGACTATGAACAAATACAACGAAATAGATGGAGTAAGGTGGTGCTCCAACTAGCCTTTTGGCTTAAGCTTATAGCTGTGATTTTTTGCTGAAATTACACTGTACCGGCTGCTAGATTTTTCTAATAAAAAATAAGAAAAATAGAGAAAATTGAAAAAAAAACATTACATCGTCACGGACAACGCAAAGGAAAAAAGAAAAGAAAAAAGAAAAGGCAAAAAAGCCGAAAAAGTTAAAAACCAAAATAAGCCAAAATTAAAAATTAATGTGTTCTAAGCGACTTCTGATTTAAATGAGCTGAAAGAAAAAAGCTAAAACTATTTAGAACGAGAACTTAGAGCATCTCCAACAGTATGAGCTAGTTACTAGCTCTAAGACAACTTGTCCAATAGTACTAACTTTTAACACATAGCTCATAAGAGCAAGTTTAATAAGGCTGACTGTGCTAGCTATAAGGGAATCCATGTCAGCATAGTCCTATGTGGAGGGGAGTGAAAAGGAGAGAGAGAGCCAAGCCGGCTCCCATGCAAGAGTCAGGCTATAGCACAGGAAAAGAGGCGTTATCCATGCATGTACCAATAGAACTAACTGCTATACCATGCATGTATTAAATAACCAATACCCATGTATGTATTAAATGATTGAGAGCTCTTGTAGAGACAACTTATAGTCAGCTTATTGTATGAGTTGGCTGCATCTTACCTTTTGATGACATGTAAATGTATTGGAGGTAGCAGCTATCTATACTATTAAACTTGCTCTAACATAAATAGCCTCACATGACACTCTCACATAATCTTGGAATGTGTGTATGAGACCAACTCTTAATCAAGAGATAGTTTTTCTCTCTCTTCTATTAAAATATGAAATAATATGTTTAGAGCTAGCTCATAAGTAACTATTGGAGATGCTCTAATATGGAGTTTGCTACCGCAAATACTCCTGACCGCGAGAATAGGATGGCTTAGTCTTTCACGTGCAACATAAGAGAGAGAATACAATCTCGCTCTCATTTTTTTAGATCCAAAGGAAGAAAAAGAATGGAAAATCCCGCAGGTACACACGAGGCGAAGCCCGGACACGCAGCATTTGGTGCGTGACCATCTCAAACAAAACGAGCTTTGCGTGACCCGACCTTGCTTCAGGCGAAAGCGAAGTGATATACTACGTGCCAAGTAGGGAGTATTTTCTGCAAGGTGTTCTTCTTTAGGCGTGGAGGAGGAGGAGGAGTAGTGTCCACGCGACGGCGCGGCTCGCGCGTGCGTACGTCGGTACGTGCGTGTGCCGCCTTTTCTTCGCGGAGCCCGTGGGCGTCCACACCACACAGAGGTCAGCACGACAGAATGACCGCAAAAGATCCCGACCAATCGGGAAACGCGCAGCGGTCTCTCCTCTCGCTCCGCCCCGCCCGCCACGTGGCGTCATGCGCTGGCCCACCGGCCAGGTCCCTCTGCGGCCCATGATGCGGGCCTCTGTGTCCCCGGTCGTCGCCTTCTTTTCTTCGCTTTTAGCGGTATTTTATGGACTGTTATCTCTGTTAAGCTCACAAGTCAGAATCATATACTACCAAGTATACTCCATTTGTCTTTGAATCTTCATTCATTCCTTATTGCCTCAATGTGTTGGAAATACCCCTAAGCTGTTTACTTCGCTACTGCCACAAGACTTTGTCGCATTCATCAAATCCAAGTTTAGGGTATAGTTCAGTTGGGTTAAAATAAATTGGTTTATAGTTAAAATTATATTGTAGTTGACTAAAATTACATTGTAAGCTAATGATGACTTATTTGACGTAAATAAATTTAAAAAAAATTTAAAATAGGTTAGTCGATTACGGACAACGCAAACGAATATGAGGAAAAAAGAACCGGCAAAAAAAGTTCAAAAAAGCTAAAAAAGACAAAATTTAGGAATAGTGAAAATAAGCTATAAACCAGAAACTCAAGCCAAAATAAGCGATGCCTAGGTGCTTTAATAAACCTGTAGCTCAAATTAGAGAAAGACTTCTGGCCTCAAAGTTTTGCACCAAAACACACACAGAAAAGAAAACTCTCCCGTAATCCGTAATCGGTCTTTAGAATGCTCTACATCTTTTTTTTTTCAGACGGCAACAGTGGGCAAGCTGCAAACATTACAGAGGCGACTTTCCGTGCAAATGGTTGCCCCAGATACAGAGCAGGAAGGGGCCGGATGAGAACAACTTATAACTACTATTTAGGTAATTACATCAACCAGTTAAGTACACTACGTTATAGCTAATTTATTTCTACTATCGTGTATCATCTACTAATCAACCTAATAGATGTTGTTACCAAGATTGTCGCGTCGATAGAAGCTTTAGACCTTAATGGCAACCTTCAGCTGGCCACCAACCTGCCAACAAAGCGTCACTTGTCCGTGTAAAATAAAGCGAGTGGTGTTGTAGCTATTTTACCAAAAAATAAAACTTGCCAACTTGTGGATAGCAACTATGATTAACCATGTAAAACATACTTACCATTAGGACTGCAAATTAACTCCCATTATCATCAATTACATAGTCAAACCCTTTTAACCCAGCAACCTGATGACAATAGGTTGTTGTATTGTTGTTTTGCCCTGGGTTAGCTAGCTAAGCAAGGGCAATCATGCCCCTAAATATTCCCAGAGCAAGATGCCCTTAAGAAAAGATGAAGCTGAGGAGGGTAAATTAGTTAAATGCAAGTGGGGTGCTTAGTTTAAAGATGAGCACATGGCAATGATGGAGCTGATGAGTCCACAGGAGATTAGTTGGCCTGAGCCAGTGCCTCCGGCTTTGCTCTCTCTCCAATTATCAAGGGCCACGCTCTTTCTGCTCACATCAATCCAGTCTAAAAGAATGGGGAATAGGAGTAATAGGTTTGGTGAAATGGAGTACTATCTGACATGGAGTAGTTTTAAATTGTGCCAACTAGTATGCGTTTGCAAAATTATGCCCCGCTCGATTATGCTAAAAAGATATGGCTTATGACCGAAATTGCACTATAGTAGATGAAATTTAACTGTAGCTGAAAGTGGCTTATTTGGCATAATTAAAATTTAAAAAATTTAAAAATAGAAATGTCTCGACTATTTTTGTTTACAAGAATGCATCTAAAACGAACAAGTTTTCTGTGGTTTTGAAAACAGTAGGTATCTACAATCTTACGCACATTATGAACAAAGCTTCACCATTCTCTTCATGGACAGGAAGCAAAATTTTGCTTTTGATCATTGGTGTTCCAATTAATAAGTTAGCTATTTTTCTATTACTAATTCTTTCTTCATGTTAATTCCATCAGGTCCAGGTCCCATCCACCCAACCCTTCCAAGTTCAAACCAGTGAAAGCTTCCGGCGTCATGGTCAAAATTAGTGTCTGCGATTATACTAGTACTACTCCACAGGTATAGCGAGTTTAGATATAAAAAGCAAGGGCTTGTTTGGCACAAAAGCGAAAGTCAGATGGCTAAGTAAAGTTCAGTTCACTATAACTAGTGAGGATTAAAAGGGTTTATGGTAGTGTACCATCCTCTGGCGTCATGTGTTTAGTGTTGTAAAATGGAAGGATTAAATCAGGTGCAACGACTAATGCAAAAAAGAGGGAGAATACTCAAACGGCCCTAAGGTCAAATGTTCGAGGAAGATTTATTGCTCTTATCTGTGTGCTTTTGGTTTATCTGAAAATCGAAATAAACGAAACAGTTTCTTAAAACAGATTCTTTAAATGACTTTCGAGCCTAAAATCATGTGTACCATTCACGTTGGCGTTAACATTATTTGCTATCGTTTTGAAAAACAATGAACCACAACCAAAATCCATTAATCATAATCTTAATATAAAAGAACATGGCCATTATCACGGGACAAAACTCTATCTTAGAGGTGGTTTCGTTCTCAGAGCTTATCAGCTTACCGGCGGATCAAAACTTTGGACAGCTAAGGTAATATCTATTTGAAATACAGAAAATTCTTATACAAGAAATTCCTAATTCTAAACAGAAGGAATCACTAAGAAACTATTTAGGACTTGTTCACTTTGGTTTTTATAAACCACTTTTCTATAATAAATAACTTTTCTACATTTCTTAACTTTCAAACGGAATATCTTTTTAAGATAGAATTATATCAGCCAAAATTACACATGTGGATCTATTTCTATAAATTTCTCTACAAAGTGTTACTATTCATAAGCCAACAAAAACAATATAACGTCCCTTAGATAATAGAAAATTAAATTCCTGAGGTGCCGCTCGATTGGACTGAAATAAGCTGGTTTATAGCTAAAATTACACTATAGCCGACTGAAATTATACTCTAACTGATGATAATTTATTTGGTGTAACTAAATTTAAAAAATTTAAAAATAAAAAATAGTCCATGACGAATAACACTAACAAATATTGGGAAAAAACCCGATAAAAAGATGAAAAAGTTAAAAATCAGAAAAAACAAAATTTAAGAATAACAAAAAAATAAGTTAAAAACAAAAACTTAAATCGAAATAAGCGGGACCGGAATCTCAAGCATGCAAAAACGCCGTGTAATGGTAGGTGGGACCACAGAGAGAGAACAGAATGGAAGGACAGTGAAAACCAGAGGAGGGGAGGAGAGAGAAGCAAAGAAAGAGACGCAGCTGACCTCCTCACATAGACTTACGTAGGCACAGACAATAAGAAAAAACTATTTATTCCCCGAGAAAGCGGCAGCGGCAGCAAGCAGAGAAGCCAAAGCAAACAAGAAACGCAGCAAGCACAGCTGAGGCCTACGCGCATACCTACGCCTCTCTCTCTCTCTCTCGCCAGAGCCTAGCCCAAACAGCAGACCAGTCTTCGCCTTCGGTCTCTGTGCTAGTGCTTGCCAGCCTCGCCTCGCCTTCTTGTGCTCGCCGCCTACTCCGCCTCGCCTGCTCCCCTGTCTCTCGCGTGTCGGGGGACAGGCGCACGAGCGCACGCACGGGCGCGTGTTTCGGCCTGCCTGCTCCGACGACGACGGCCTCGCCGGCCATGCGTGGGGCCCGCTGCTGAGCTCGCGCCCACGGAAGGTGATCTGGTTGGTGGGTAGCCGGAGATGATGAAGCAGCAGCAGCCGGCGAGCTCCGCGGGGGCGGCGGTGGCCGCGATGGCGGCGGCGGGGAGTGGATGCGAAGGTACTTGCTTTCCTGGAGCTCCCTGTTACTAATGGCGGTTCGGAATGGAATAGTGGTGGTCTCTTCTTGTTTGTGCTATGTAGTCCCTGTACTTTCGCGTTATTGCGTCGCAGAATTGGAAAGCGCCTTTTTTTGCTGGGACTTTTGGGTCTTAGGGCCTGTTCAAGCTTAGGCAATATGTGGCTGTCACAGAAAGTGTGGCTAACAAAATCGAAGTTACACTTGTGCAAAGTTTGGCAAGAAACTGAGTCTATGATATGTGGGGCCGGGTGCTAAGAAAGTGTGGCATACCACAGTTACGTCAGTGAATTAAACAACTATCTAAAAATTATAGCACACTTAACTTGTGGTTAGGCAACTTCTGGTCATGAACCAAACAGGCCTTTAGTGCCGTGTGCTGTACCAAAGGCGTGATGATTTTTTCTACGCATTTTAAGGAATTTTGCGAGGTGTTGTGCAGTTTTTCGGGGGAGTTCGGGGGTTTATCTGCAAAAAAAGTGGATGACCGGGCCGTCGTGGTGGGCGCCGGCGCCCGGCGGCGAATGTGACACAAGGGCGTGCTGTTTACTGTTCTGCATTTAGCCCCCCAAAGTTTAGGAAATCACGTAGCGCCCCTCTGGTCGCTTCCGGCGAGCCTTGGGCAGTGTCGTCTTTGTAACAACTTGATCATTGGAGGGGCTAGGTGCAAACAAAAGTGACCACCAAAAAAGGCACATACCTTTGGAACAAGTAGCAACGGCAGCCGCTGTCGCCGGCGACGTGAGGTAAAATGACAAAAAGACACCGGAATCGAATGCATTTGGGTCCCCGTCTTACGACGAAATGTGGAAAAGACTCCACTTTTCTTCGGTAACTGATGCCGCGGTGGTTGGTCTTGGTGTGCAGGGGAGAAGAAGGCGCCGGCGATCAACTCGGAGCTGTGGCACGCCTGCGCTGGGCCGCTGGTGTCGCTGCCGCCGGCAGGCAGCCTCGTCGTCTACTTCCCACAAGGCCACAGTGAGCAGGTGAATTCCCTTTCCTCTTCTTCCCATGCTCCTTGAGATTATTCTTGTGTAGTGATGTTTGTTAGCTATTTGAGATTCCCTCCATTTGGGGTTCTTTTTTTATATACAAGTTGCTTTGGTGTTTTTCATTTTCTTCCAGTGCAAAGTTTTGTTCTTTTTCATGCTTCTGAATTAGCATTTTCTCGTTTTGTTTTTTTTGCGGCCTTCTGAGTTCTTGAGGGGAAAGTTGCTTTCTATCATTCTGAGTTTTAAGTAGTACAATATCAAGGAGGTGATTCGATTTGCTGTGCTCCATTTTGTGTAGTGGTGGTGCCAGTTATAATTATTTGATTCGACGGGATGTTTGCTGTTTTGAGTGCTAAAAATGCTGTTTTTAGCATATCTTTATTTCTGGGAATGTTTCACTTCATTGATGCCTTTTTTAAGGCATATATGTACCGTTCTCTACAGTCCCTTGTTTCATAAAATGAAATTTTCTGTTCTGTGATATTAGTACTACCCTCTTGATATTTGTTTTTTATTTGGTTATAGGCCGTGGGGTGATATTACTTGGCCAGTTGGTTGCTACTAGTATAGTTTGCTATGTTTGCTACTGATTTTAAGCTTATTGCCAAAGTAGTTGGGAGTATTGAGCCTACTGGCCCCCCCTCTTTTATGGGTTTCTGGTGTGTTGCACCATTCTCCTCTTGCTCTGTTGTTTGGTAGACGAAGCAACCAAGTACCTTCGATTTTTTGCATTTTTTGGTGGTGCATTCAGTAACTTCTGTTGCAACTTTCTTGGATTTGGCATTGGAGTAGCTCGTTTTAAGCAAGTTTGAAGGATGGGATGATGAAATGTTTGGATTTGGAAAAGATTCTTTTGTCTAAAAGCTAGTGCAGGGAGGTGCCTAATTCTGTATTGGTTATTGCTTTCCCTTTCCGCTCGATCAGAGAAAAAAGAGAACTTTTTTAGGCGTGATTGGGAAATGGCTTTTTTTTTTTGAACTGGGGAAATGGCTTCATTGCACATGGTGATGTGAGGAAAGAAAAGTTTAGTTGCGAATTGATGCATTTGTGTTATATATAATACAAATCTCAACTTATGCTTTCTGCTTTCAAATTCAGACTGCTTTTCATCACATTACATTATTGAAGTTGCAGAAAGGAAAAGTATAATTAAGTAGTATTTTTTAGATTAAAAAGTGCAGCATGTCTGAACATAACTTTAATTATCTTTTCCACCCCGAAGTCTCTTTTCTTAACCTTATTTAGTACTTGAGTCAAGAATTTGAAGATAAAACAGAAACAACTTCCAATTTGTCGTGCTGATGTTCAGGGATTTTCAAGATGACTGGATAATTTTGTTCCAGTAGCTTGTTGATTGCATATCTGGTTCTACTAGATGTCTTTCTTGATCACTCACAATGTCAACAAGTTTATGTCTGTATCCTTCGGATCCTCGTAATAAGATTGTTCCTTTTTCCAACCTTTTGTTTGAGTCGCTTGGAGTCTGGGATTTAATCACGTTTCATTTTGCAGGTTGCAGCTTCTATGCAGAAGGATGTTGACGCCCATGTTCCAAGCTACCCAAATCTTCCGTCAAAGTTGGTTTGCCTTCTGCACGATGTCACTTTACATGTAATCTACAGCCGCAAGCCCATCTTTTTGTCTCTCTGCTTGTAATCATCTATACTAGAAGGAATTCTATTTGTTTCTCAGGCGGACCCAGAAACAGATGAAGTGTATGCACAAATGACTCTTCAGCCAGTTACTTCAGTAAGTATCCAGTGTCACTGGTTTCCTATCAAAATTTTCCTTGGTCTCCCTTTTTGTTCAGGTATGCTAACACAGTTATCTGTATTTCAATTGATTGTGAATTATGATCAGTATGGAAAGGAGGCACTGCAGCTATCAGAGCTAGCACTCAAACAAGCAAGGCCACAGACAGAATTCTTCTGTAAGACACTGACTGCAAGTGATACAAGTACGCATGGAGGCTTCTCTGTGCCTCGCCGAGCTGCAGAGAAGATATTTCCACCCCTTGTATGTAAAGATCAGAGTCCTAAAGACCATTTTAGTGCATTTTCAGTTTAAATTATTCTTGCTTCTTGTTGTAGGACTTCTCAATGCAACCGCCTGCTCGAGAGCTACAAGCCAGGGATTTGCATGATAATGTGTGGACATTCCGTCACATATATCGGGGTAAGAAAATGCAGCATTGAGGAAAACCTTTTATGCTGCAATTGGAGCATTTACCTGTAAAATTCCAACTTATAGTTGTTGATACTCAATATTGAACATTGTTCACTTGTAAATACACACAAGAATGCTTCTTTTACACATGGTAGTTCACATGTGCGAACTTCAAAATATGTTTTCATGTGAAATTTTGTGTATGGTTGTATCTGAATTCTGTCCACACAACTTCTCAAGATATTTAATCATATCTGTGTTTTGTTATGAACAGGTCAGCCAAAAAGGCATCTGCTTACCACTGGCTGGAGTCTCTTTGTGAGCGGCAAGAGGTTATCTGCCGGAGATTCTGTCATTTTTGTTAGGTACAGCGCAGCTTTTGATAATATATCTATTTTGTTATTATTTTATGCTTCCCCTTCTTTTTTTTTGTTATTATTCACGGTGATTTATTGGTCTGTTCCTTTTTCTGTTTTTATATATTTTGTAGGGATGAAAAGCAGCAACTTCTACTAGGAATTAGGAGTGCTAACCGACAACCGACTAACATATCATCATCTGTCCTTTCAAGTGACAGCATGCATATAGGGATTCTTGCTGCAGCAGCCCATGCTGCTGCCAACAATAGCCCATTTACTATCTTTTATAACCCAAGGTCAGTTCTGTCTTTTTATTTAATGTCCAATATTAACTATTGAATAGGTCAGTTTTGGTGAATCGTAATGGCTGTTGAAACCATCATTTCAAACTTCATATTTTCAGGGCCAGCCCTACTGAATTTGTTATACCATTTGCTAAGTATCAGAAGGCAGTCTATGGTAATCAAATATCTTTAGGAATGCGCTTTCGCATGATGTTTGAAACTGAGGAATTAGGAACAAGAAGGTATTTTGTCACTCATTTTACTTCTCCCTTTATCAAGTTATTGACTACTCTTATTCATATCTTCTATTTTTCTTTGTTTACACAGAAAATGATTCGTGGAGATCTTGCCATATTATATGACTAGCTAACTAAATTGCTGTTAATTTTACTAAATCACAAGACTGTCTTTGAGTGCTCCTTCATATTTTAAATCTTTTCTGTATGCCTGAGTTATGTTAGCATTTTGCAGGTACATGGGTACAATAACTGGCATAAGTGATCTAGATCCAGTTAGATGGAAAAACTCACAGTGGCGCAATTTACAGGTTGGTTCTCTAGTTAATTTTGGCAGCATCTTCTGGATCGTTTTCACCTTTCTGTTGCTGACACAAAGATTTGTTGTTGTCCGGACAGGTTGGCTGGGATGAGTCTGCAGCAGGCGAAAGGCGGAACAGGGTTTCAATCTGGGAGATTGATCCGGTTGCTGCTCCATTTTTCATATGCCCTCCACCGTTTTGTGGTGCAAAGCGTCCAAGGCAATTTGGTACACTTGATGGTTACATCAACATCACCTCTTTTGAATTTCTTAATTCACCCTTGAATACAGTTGCTGATCTGTCCTTAAACATTTGTTACGTTGTAACTGCACACTTGGGAAATTAAGCCTGCACCAAAGGGTGTTAGAATACTAGCATGTAGAGTAATATACATATATGTCTCTGAGATGGTCATCCATATGCCTTAATTTGAAGATAGCATACTTATTTATGCACATTTTTTTTGTAAAGAGAATATCATACCTCTCTTTGATCTTTAGAGAGATAAGTAGCTCAAAGTTTTGAGTTCCTCAGAACAAATGATGTTTGGGCTTTAGAGAATTTACCATACTACTTTTCATACATCAGACATCCTTATAGGAACAACATATTTATGAGGGTGCAATATAGCTAGATAAGCCATTATTACATGGGAGCCAAACCTGCTTTCTGGATAATCTTCTCCATCTAATTGCGAGCTCATATATATGAAGTGTTTTTATTAACCTGGTTGTGTGCATGCTTAATAATTGGCCCCAATTGTGTGCTTACAGATGATGAGTCCTCGGAAATGGAGAATCTCTTAAAGAGGGCTATGCCTTGGCTCGGTGAGGAGATATGCATAAAGGACCCTCAGACACAAAACACCATAATGCCTGGTCTGAGCTTGGTTCAATGGATGAACATGAATATGCAGCAGAGCTCCTCATTTGCAAACACAGCCATGCAGTCCGATTACCTGCGATCGCTAAGCAATCCCAACATGCAAAATATTGGTGCCGCTGATCTCTCGAGGCAGTTGTGCCTGCAGAACCAGCTTCTGCAACAGAATAGCATGCAGTTTAATACTCCCAAACTTCCTCAGCAAATGCAACCGATCAATGAGTTGTCCAAGGCAGCCCTTCCATTGAATCAGCTTGGTGTGAGCACCAAACCGCAAGAACAGATTCAAGATACTAGCAACCTGCAGAGGCAACAACAGTCCATGAACCAATTACTTCCCTTGAGCCAAGCTCAAACCAGTCTTGTCCAAGCTCAGGTCCTTGTCCAGAATCAAATGCAGCACCAGCAACCATCTATGTCTCAAAATCAGCAGCCAACTGTGAGCCAGCCACTCCTGCCCCATCAGCAGCAGCTTTTACTTCAGCAACAACTGTTACAACAACAGCAACAGCAGCACCAGAACCAGCAGCAGCTCAATAAGATGCCCTCGCAGCTACTAAATCTGTCAAATCAGCAGCTGCAACTATCAGATCAGCAGCTTCAGCTGCAACTGTTGCAAAAACTACAGCAACAGCAGCAGTCATTGCTGTCACAACCTGCAGTTACCCTTGCACAATTACCTCCCCAAGAACAGCAAAAAATGCTTTTGGATATGCAACAGCAGCTGTCAACCTCTCATTCACTTCCCCAACAGCAAATGATGCCTCAGCAAAGCACCAAAGTTCCATCACAGGCAGCACCACTGCCACCACCCGTGCAACAAGAGCCACAACAGAAGCTTCCACAAAAGCAAGCTGTGCCTGCAGACACATCAGAAGCTGCTGTTCCTCTGAACGCATCACTCAATGTCATTTTAACAAATGGAAATCCTTTGATGACGACCGGTGCTACACATTCTGTAGTTACAGAAGAAATCCTTTCTTGCTCAACATCGCCTTCCACAGCTAATGGTAATCATCTTCTACATCCGGTCGGTGGTAGGAACCAAAATTGCACCATGATCAACACCGAGAGGGTGCCTCAGTCCACTGCCCCTATGTCAGTTCCAAGTTCCCTTGATGTTGTCACGGCAACTCCAAGAATGACCAAGGAATTGCCAAAGATGAAACCTAATGTAAAGCAAAGTGTAATGGCTTCAAAGTTACCAAATGCAGGAGGTGGTCCTCAAAATTGTGTGAACAATGCACCCCCGACAGACTATCTAGAAACAACTTCGTCAGCAACATCTGTGTGGCTTTCCCAAACCGATGGACTTTTGCATCAAAGTTTCCCCATGTCTAACTTTAATCAGCAGCAGATGTTCAAAAATGCACCTCCTGATACTGGAATTCATGGTGAAGATCCAAGTAGTAATGCCTTGTTTGGAATCAGCAATGATGGTCAGCTGGGCTTCCCTAGGGGAACAGATGACTTCCTGTCGAATGAAATTGATGCTGCCAAGTATCAGGATCATATCTCAACAGACATCGAGAACAACTACAGAATTCCAAAGGATGCCCAGCAAGAGATATCATCCTCCATGCTTTCACAGTCATTTGGTGCATCAGATATGGCATTTAATTCAATTGACTCTGGAATCAACGATGGTGCCTTCTTGAACAGAAGTTCTTGGACTCCTGCTCCTCCCCTAAAGAGGATGAGAACATTCACCAAGGTTAGCACTTTTCCATTGTCTCTTACTCAGGGTGGCATAATTCTACACAAGCATGTGTTTCTTTGTAATATTAATGCGTGCCTTTTCTGTTACATCTTTGCCTAACCTAACGGTTTCTGTAGGTGTATAAACGTGGAGCTGTGGGCCGGTCCATTGACATTAGTCAGTACTCTGGATATGATGAGTTAAAGCATGCGCTAGCCCGCATGTTTAGTATAGAGGGGCAACTTGAGGAACGGCAGAGGATTGGCTGGAAGCTTGTCTATAAGGATCATGAGGATGACATTCTACTTCTCGGCGATGACCCGTGGGGGTAAGTTATCCATCTTTTTTTTTGTGCTTTCATCAATTCTGAATTTTCTGCTCTCAGAATGCCCTCATAATAATAATCAATGAAATGTGTAAACAAGACAATGCAGTTTGTGTTAGTAGGTTATGGTTCACACACGTTTTGCGCTAAATTATGGATGCTAATGTTGGTTATACAGGGAGTTCGTCAACTGCGTGAGGTGCATTAGGATCCTGTCGCCTCAAGAAGTGCAACAGATGAGCTTGGATGGCGATCTGGGGAACAACATTCTCCCCAACCAGGCCTGCAGCAGCTCAGACGGCGGGAATGCTTGGAGGGCTCGCTGCGATCAGAACTCCGGCAACCCTTCCACTGGTTCATATGACCAATTCGAATGACCTAATTTATCGGTCCATACACCGTGCCGCGTCAGTGTCTTAAGTAGTCATCACCGGAACAATGACCGGCGAAATCTGTGCAGCGGCAGAATGTTGTAGATGCGTCATTTCACATCCGGGAGGGCAAATGGCTCAACGGATTAGTAGTGTTTTGTTTATACGTGTGTAGTTTTTCTTACATGAAAGGAAGTAGGCATGGTAAATGAAGCTTACCTGGAGTTTGTGTGGGTTAGGTGAAAGATGTGCTATTGGAAAGGCAAGTTTGTAGTAAACTGATGCTTCTGTTTTGAGGCCGTTCTTACGATCTCCAACAAGAATATCAGCTTGGTAGCTGCAAAAGCAATATTTTGTATCCATTTGCTGTTGCAGATGTTACGCCTGGTTCATTCTTCAGGATTGAACGCACGGTCTCTTGTTTCAGATGCCACAGAAACACATTTCCACTGATGTACCGCGGGATTTCCATAGTTGACAATTCATCGCTGATAGCATCTGAACGCAACACAGAAAGATCCTCTAGTAGAAGACAAAACAATATTTTGCCACAATATAGAACTTTAAAGTTGATCTATTACTGATGAGTAATCTGTCAATTCAATGGTGAGCAATGCCTTCAGGATATGCTTTATGTTTTTATTCAGAGATAACTCAGATTGAGAGCCTTTCATCCTCAAGGTTTTTTTGGTCAATTTCAATGTCGGAAAATCAATGAGGCTCTGGTCTCTGTAGTCTATAGGTCGGTCCCAACTCCCAAGCTTTGATCCAACAAAGCTAGGGATGTTAGATTGCTAATGGTAGTAGGTCAACAGTCAGCAGAAGCCTTGTGATCACAGCTCAGCATGAACAGAAACAGAAGAAAAACGCACCCAACCAATACCAACCAATTGGAGAATCAAAGATCGGTTGGTTTTGGTTCGAAATTCGTGCTAACAATCATGCATTGACAGCACATATTGAATCAACAGACAACAGAAGTCTCACAAAAGGGATTTTATTCTGATTTGTTTTACTAATTGATGACCCTATAAAGATCTTATTCATAAATCAAGGAGGTAACTTTCAGAACATGCTAATACAGCACATCGCCAAATCACCGAATCAGTTCATGAAACATGATTGGTAGGTCTCAAATCTCAGCCTGGCTCTTGGATTCAGGCTGTTCGAGCTCCTGCACGAATGACTGGTAGGTCTCAACCCGGGTCTTTGGTTCAGGCTGTTCGAGTTCATGCATAAATCCGAGTGTCATTGCGAGGAAATCCTTCATATGCAGCTTCTTCCACTCCTACAGAGAACACATGATCTATGCAATTAGTAAGCAGAAGTCTGCAAGTAAAAACCAGATAACAGGGATTTTTGGATAACTACAATATCTTGTTCCGAAAGGCCCAATGGATGGGGAACAGAATAGATGAAAATAGTGTAAACTCAGTAGTTTGAAGATCTGAAAAGGTAAAGACATCACACAGCAAATGTACCAGTAGACTACAATCCCAAAAGTAATTTTTCTCAAATGGGCAGAGGGGGAAGGTTGTGGGGAAGGGGTGACTACCACATTATGATTGGAGTTAGCCCTCTGTTTAATACCACTATACCAGAACAGATGGCCAAATTACCTACATGAGCTAATCATAAGGAGTGTGGTTTCACACATTCACCAGACTGGTAGACGATGAGGAATGTGACAGTGTTCGGCACTTTGAAAATAGACTGGTTTCTTTTTGGCTTATCATTTCCTGCTACAGTAATTAGCATTTAAACGGTACGTCTTTTTAAGGCGGAGTCTACAAATAGATTGTAATAAACATTGTACCGAGTTCAGCTATACTGGCTAAAATCACATGCGATTATTTTCCTCTGCATACTGTCTTTCGCGAACAGTCAGAATTCAAAAACCATAAGCCAAAACCAAAGCTATAGTCCAAAAAAACCCACCCATACTCATCTAGTGGTCATTAGCAAAAAAATCTTACTTAGGGCAAACAGGTTTGTTGTAGTTCTTCTATTGTATCTCGCAACCTTGGTGAACTCTATCCACATTTATATTGATCAAAATAATTAAATTGCACATGCCACTCGGGAACAAAAAAATATCTTCCAAGAATCAAGTGTGGGACTGAAAGAACTAAAATCACATGGATTTAAGAATATGGAGGGAAACACCCTCACCTCAAAATCCCATTCACCATAAAGATTTGGATCCTCTACATCTCTCCATACATAAGTGTCAGCAAGCATTGTCTTTGGAGTATCCTACAATGCCAAATCAACTTTGTTTCAGCAAAACCATATAAATGACAAGTTACCAGCTCCAAACAGTTCCACAATTTCTTGATAAAATAAATGCAAGACGAAGAGCAATGGGTCACTTCAGTTGAAATAAACTTACACTTAATGATATCTCAACTCTTCTCCTTACATACTCAACATCTTCAAATGCATCCAGGACATGGAGTTCTGCATCACTAACACCCATGATAATCTGCAGAGCAGTAAGCATAATTAGAGAAGTATGAGGCTTAAAGCTAAATGATCGGCCTTATTGCAAAAAGACAAAAACTATTACATAACAACCCAAGCCAAGTGAATTCACCGAACTAGATATAGGGCTTGTTCTTTTGGGCTGCTGTTTATGACTTTTGGCTGTTTGCGAGAAAAAGTATGGAGAGATAGAGACTTGCGTGCGCGTGCGATTTTAGCCGATATAAATGAAGTTACTGCAGTGTGTACTACAATTGATTTGTAAATCCCACATTGAAAAGACACTCCGTTTGAAAGTTAGTTATTGTTGAAAAGCGGTTTTTGGAAGCCGAAAAGAAGAGAGCCATGTTTCCATTATTTAAATTTTATATTTATATAGGATATTTATTGTGTTGTTAAAATTTTATATTTTTCAAGAACAGTATCATGTTGGTAAGTGGTAATTCTGTCCACTAGAAAATTGATCATTAATGAAGCACAAAGCTCTATCAAAAGCAACACTATAGATGGTGCCCTTTAAGATGAATTAGATTCTAAAGTTCGTACCAAGAGAAATATTGAAGTGCACAAAATTAGACCTAACGGCCTGTCCGACCAAAGCAACTTTCTAAGAATGGGAAACTGGTTCTGGACTCAAATCACCTGAAAAACTAATCTTTACTTAACCACAGTAAGAGCAACTCCAGCAGTAGCCCTCAAAACAGGGCTCATACTTTTTATTTGAGGGCTCCCCCTACTTTTGAGGGCTCTATTTTTTTGGGCTGCACTCCAGCAGGAGCCCTCAAAACAGGACCCTCAAATTCATTCTTAGAGGGGATGACACATAGGACCCACTCCTGGGGGTCTGGAGGGAGCCTCTACTTTTGAGGGCTGAGGGGCAAAAAACTCACTCGAGCAGGGCCCCTACTTGAGCCCTCAAAAGTAGGGGCTCCCTCCAGACCCCCCAGGAATGAGGGCTCGAGGGGGAGATTTGAGGGCCCCCTACTTTTGAGGGCTCAAGTAAGGGCCCTGCTGGAGCGAGTTTTTTACCCCTCGGCCCTTAAAAGTAGGATAAGGGCTCAAGTAGGGGCCCTGCTGGAGTTGCTCTAACTATGCTCTTGTGACAGCGGTGAAACTAAGGGAACAAAACATAGCCAACTGAGAAAGGCAAAAGGAAGAAAGATCAGCAGTCAAGTCTTGTATAACGATTAACAAACCTTTCCAGTAACTTTCTTGCCTTCGACAGGTAGAATTGCTGGATAAATACGATCCTTGATGTTATACCTGTGGCTGCAAACAATGCCATGTGATGTTAAGACTTAACTTGCAAGTAAATAAACATGAATGGAAAACAGAAATAACTCGCCGGGGGGGGGGGGGGGGGTGTCAAACAAACAGCAAATCATCTTTGCATGTACAGAGGGAAGAGTTGTTTAATAGCTAGCATGTGACCAACATCAGTAGAAAGAAACACGACACTATGGCAATGCATTCCAGTTAGGCATGTGCTGAAATCCTGAAGATGCCACACACAACGACACGAGCAGCATTCACTTACAGATGCTTTGCAACCTTTACTATGGAAGTTTGTTACCAATGCCCCAGTAGGCGTTTAATTCATCCTTAATTTAGTAGCCCACTCGTCAGACATGTCAGTTTCCAAAGTTAAAGAAGTCCCAGAGTTCCATTTATCAGTTTCCATTGTTCGTGCACAGTTTGACATATAAACCTTGCACATAGGGCCATATGAACCTCAATTGTGCTCAATTCCAAATGTTTCATTTTCATGCTAAAGCTCTTACATATAGTCCATTCTCATATAGGAACACAATCAATAATTACCGTGACCCAAATTTGGCGGTTCAAAAATCAATGCAGTATATTGTCTTCAAAAGATTGTTCTTTTTACCGTGTAGCCGTGTAGGCAGGAGCTCTGCCATTCCATTAAAAAAAGGGGATTGAAACGGATAGGGTTCTACAAACAAGGAACTAAACAACCGAGTTCCATCAAACGACAAGAGGAAATTCAACAAGAACTCAAAACAAGAGAATTGCGATCAACCATTGCAAGTTTGCAACCGGCAAAACCGCAAAAGGAACAGTAAGAAACATGCGGGTCACACTCACGCATCATCTCGGCCGCCACTAAAAACAGTAATATCGTTACGCCTCAACCACGTCACCGAACTAGCACATCAAAGTAACATATTCGAAGGGAAACGAAAGCGCTGATGCAAAGAAAGAATCTCGTTCCGTGAAGGAATCGAGAGCCAAGAAGGGTGGAAAGGGAAGGGGAAGGGGGCGCGTACTAGTCGGCGAGGAGCGCGGGGGAGGAGGGCGGGACGCGCTTGAGGATGGCGCTCACCACCTCTTCCGCCATGAGGCTCCCGTACACGAACACGTTGTGCGCCCCACCCCCGGCGGCGGCGGGAGGCAACGCCATGGCCACGGGAAAGGAGTGATGAGGCTTCGGGGAGGAGCGTCGGTGCTTGTTGCTGCCACTTGGCGAAAGACCCGAGTTTGCGTGAGCAGGGCTATGCCCCAGGATGTGTGCGCTTAAATAGAGCAACGAACGACAGGATCAACATTGGCGCCGTGTGGATCTGACAGCCAGGAATGGACGCTGTGGAGATTCCATCTTTGATTTTTCAAGAACACGAGCCTCATTTTTAATTTTTCACTCTTGTATTTTTCTAAAGGTAAGGTTGGCTATCTCTATCATACGATCACGGGGTCAAAACTTGAAAAATCTACACACCATCCACCTAACATGTAGATGTAATCAGAAGCAGATCTACCTATAGAGCAAGCATGAGCGATCGCCCGAGGTAGACCACGCCACTGGTACCCCCCTCTCGCCTCCATCTCCACATGGTCACATGGACCATGGCCGCCCGATAGCCGTTGAGGTCTTCAGAGTTCAGACCTTTGAGGAAGAAGATGAGTTACAGACAAAGGAGACAGCTTACAATCGAAGTGCTGAACGCGCGTTGCCTCAGTAACTTTTGGGCCAATTGCCGAAGGCTAGGCCCGAAGTAAAAGACAACTAAGCAAGGACCAACTCCCAAGTGAAAAGCAACATGCAAATAGGCAATTGAGGGCAGAGGCAGTGTCAACCCTAGGACGAGTGGAGGACCGAAGAGGCGAGGACACGTGGCGGCAGGCATGCGTGGTGCAGGCGGGCAGCGGGTGCACATGGCGCAGGCGAGCCGCGGAGGCGGGCATGCGTGGTGTCTGGCGAGCGACGGGCGCTGCGTGCCCAGCGGCGGCGGCGGCTGATGGGCGCACGCAACATAGGACTTAGGCTGTCCGTTCCATCCGATCTAAACTTTTATTCTAGATCCGCCATTGAATATAATCAGTAGGACTTAGCTACCAAATGTGGGTCTTGTATGAGTTACACTAGCCATCGTATGGCCTGATATTTCGCTAACCGGACAAGTTGACATATCCTTATTTATTTCTCAAAGATTTGACATATCCTTATTTATTTCTCAAATATAACATCAATGTTGCAAGATGGACTAGTGCCCTAGTGGTGGGAATAAGTGGATCAGTTTCCCCCCACTGGGATACACAATGCCTTATTTAATCTAAGCATACATATGTGTGTTCTCTTTTTTTAATGGGAAAGCGGGATTTATCCGATCCTCCGCAAATACCTGATGCATGTAGTCGGACGTAAACGACACAGATTCAAACCCTAGTTTCAGGGTTTGGATTATCATTGTGCACAAGTAGCTTCTCATCGTGTGATTTTTTTTTTTCAGAATTGTGTCCGAGATCATGACATGCATTAACGCGAATAATTCAGTGCCTACGAGCTGCTACCTAACTCTCTTCGTCCTGTTTTCATGCAACAAAAAAGCATTCAAATTAACTCTCTGTGCTACCTAACTCTCTGTGCTTTGCTTTAATCAACATGACAAGTACATATAAGTAGAAACTCGTCCTGTAGTATTTTCCTACTACTGTACTGTTCTGGTCATGCCAAGATCCAAAGATTATCAGAGATAGGGGAGGAAATGGCTGAACTGTGTAAATTCAGTGAAAATCGAGTGTAATAATTTTTAAAAACTGTAAAAGATTATGAGAGATAGGGGAGGTAATGAAAAATTTGAAGACCAAACTCGATGTTTTATATAAAAAATAATAAATACTTAATGAACAATGCCAAAAAAAAATCACTATCCACTAAGTATTTGTCTTTTATATCTCTCAAATAAGACTGACTTTTCCATTGAAATTTTTTGTAGAGATTTATAACATTCTCTCCTTCATCTCTGGTAATGTTTTCTTGAAAATTCTTTTAAAACAGAATTATCACGGTTTTGCCATTTTCACCTGATATTTAGGGGGCGTTCATATTGGCTTCTGCTGATGTTTTTTAGTTGAAAAATAAATAATAGCAGATTAAAAAAGTGGCTTTAGAAGGATAGGGCGAGTGGTACAAAAAGTGAGAGAGATACGTGCGCGAGATAGGAGCAAAAGGAATGGGGGTACGTGATACGCCCATGACTCTTTGATTTATCTTTGAAATAAGAGGAACAAAGAAGCCACTTTAAAAAATCAAATATTTATATTAGTTTCTACCTTTTTTAAGTAAGAGTTAAAAGCAAAAATCAGTACGAAGAAACGTACAAGCATGAACATGCAACGAATAGTTGTCGGGCCGAGCAGCCCGATCATCCGGCCTGTGCAGAGGTCCATCAGTAGCGGAAAAAAATCATCTCAGCCCATTAGCTGCGAACAATACGGCCCAGTATGTAGGCCCAGCCAACCCTCACGGCTCGGCCTATTTGGCCCGTCTGCCCACCAACGCCAATACTACCCCGGCAGGCCGGCGCTCGCCGATCCTGCCGTCGCTGCCCGCCGACGACTCCGGCGCGCTGCTCCGCTCCGCTCCGCCCGCCGACGGCAAGGATTTGTCCCCTCCTTTCCTTTGTGGGGTTTTGGAATCTTTTCTCCGGTGAGTCGGGCTAGTATAAAAACAGCCGGCGCATTAGTTATCCACTCCGTTCGCAATCCCAATTATTTTCTCCCCCTCTCCCCTTCTTCGTGTTCCTCTTGACTCCGTTGGTTCCCAAGTCCCAACCATCTCTCCCTCTCTCCTCGCCGCAGCCAAGAGGGGACGCAGCGCGGCGCTCTCCGGCGTGCGGCAAGGAATTGCTCGATACATACCTGCGAGGTGGAGGCGGGGGAGCCGGACCATGGGGACCTCGGCCCAGGAACCGGATCTCTGGAAGCGAATCGACGACGCCGAGTGGTATGATTCCTTCTCCCCTTGCCTCGATTCTCGCTACTCAACTTTCACTTTCTTTCTACCCGTGTGAGTTCGTAGGGTGCCTGTTCACTGTGCTCGCTTAAGAGCATCTCCAATGGGTCTATAGCAGCTATCTACAAGAGAGTCCATGTCATCAACTGTCCTACGTGGAAGATATTAAATGAAGAAAGAGAACGCAGCTCTCTACAGCTCTAGAGATAGTCTATAGCGCCAAACGAGGCAGTCTCCATAAATTCTGTGTGTGCATGTAAGCATCAAATAGCTATCCTTATAGATAGTTCTTTAGAATGCTAACTTTAGTGTGTACTATATAGATGATGTGGAAGTCTTATAGTTAGTTGCTAGCTATAACCATTGGAGATGCCCTCCATGTCGTTGAATTAATGACTCAATTATAGCTGTCCTTTTACATTACACTAGCTAGCAACCTATGATATGTAGTTTCCTTCGGTTTGGAAGTGCGGAAGAATAGGAAATTTACTCGGATTAGTTAACATGCTTGCCATGCTAATTTCTAGGTAAAAATTGCAACTTCCTTTGTTCTGATTGCTGATGACTACCATATTGTATTACTTTGCTTTTCATTTTACTTAACCATGTAATGTTCCGAAAAGGGGAAATAAAAGACCGGAGCTTGTTTACTTACTCTCTTGCCACCCTCATGATCCAGCTATCTGGTCAGCGGATTGTTCGACCAGGCAGTGTTGACTGCTTTATCCGTCTCTGATCAAATTCGAGCAGCCACTTTGGACAATTTATGTGATGACGACGAGCTTTTGGAAATGCTTGAACTAGCTGGGATGGTACTTGTTCAGGCACTTAAAGAGCTCAGAAGGTAAATCCTTTTTCCTTCCCCCCTTTTGTTGCGCTAAGCCCTTGTGCCCTAATCAAATTTCAGTATTTTTTTCATGTACTGTGATAAGATAAGAATGTTGATCAAGCACAAGTTTCTAACACTGCTGCAAAATAACATAAGCACTGGTTATCTTGAGGGGCTTGGATTTGCCAAGGGAAAAACATCATGGACAGATCCTAATTTTATATGTTGTGTTGTTCGTTGCCGGAACCTCCTTAAAAGTTACCGTAATAAAAGGGCAAATGAAAATGTAGTACAGGCTTATTACCAGCTTGTTCTTATGAATGCATTGTTCAGATAGGTGCCTCACCTATTAGCTTCCCTAAAAAAGGGGCAAATGAGCATACAGTAGATATAAGATGTGGAACACTTCATTCAGGTATTTTATGTGGATGTGTTATGAAATGTTATATTGTACTAGATATGGGGAAGTCCCGAAGTACTTATGCTGTAGACATTCTTTATCCATTATATAGAGCATTTGCATAACTTCTGTTTTGCTGTTTTTATTCTAATATGTTTAACACATTATGCTAAATGTTCCAGGACGCCCGAGATGTTTATTCAGCTTAAAACAATGTATGGTTCAGTGGCATCAATACCTGTGAAAGTTTTCCTGACTGGGTACTTGTTACACAGAAGTCTCATATATTCTTGGTTTTACTTGGAGTGCTTCCCCCCTTTTTCTGTACCAGTGACAGGTATCTTTCTTATAGGGCTACCATGCAAATGGCAGAAGGATCTGGATCTGACCTCGGACCAATCTTTGAGGAGTACCTTGCTAAATTCAGATATACAGATGATCAAGTTTATGTTTTAGATGCAGGACAGGATAGCTCGTCAAATGGTCTTATTGTTACATCAACTATGGCAGCTGAACAGTATATGGAGGTGGCAGAATTGTATACAGTTACATTCCTTAGTATTGCCTCCTGTGAGACCGAAAATGCCATCTCATGGGCAGAAAAAGCAGAGTTGATTGAGCAAGATCGACAGGTAAGTTTTTGTTATTTTAATGAAAGATACTAAAGCACACCAACTAAGGATTTCTCAGATTTTTCAAATAATTTTTGTTAACATTCATTGCGCATTCCTTTTCTCCTTTAGTTTTGCCCCTGTTTTGCTGCTGCATTCTTTGGCATCATCAAGATGTTTCTTTATTCTTTTTCTAGAGGACCTGCTAAAAAAACTTATTTTAATGATAGATACTATAGCACACCAACTAAGGAGTTCCCAGATTTTTCAATTCATTTTTTTAACTTTCATTGCGCATTCCTTTTCTCCTTTAGTTTTGCCCCTAAGTTTTGCTGCTGCATTCTTTGGCATCATCAAGATGTTTCTTAATTTTTTTTGTACAGGACCTGCTAAAAAAACTTCATGCATTACAATCAGCAGCAAATAAAAAGTCATCCGCTGCTATAGGAGTACAACAATCAGCAGAAAGGAACCCTTCCGCTTCTATGAATGGTTCAACACCATCAACACATGAGGATGCTCCTAAAAGCACGTTGCCTGCATACGATGGGAAAGCACATGGACTTAAAAAGGGCTTACCAAAGTCCATTCATCCTTCCCTTCAACGTGCCACAAATCAATTTGATCTGTTGTTTTGGTGGTTTCATTCGGTCCGCATAAAATTTGGCAAAATACATATTGTTCTACCAAGTGGTAAGCTAATGCTTCTGTTCTCGGTGTTCTTCTCGACAGTCTACGTTCTCCGTAGAAAAAGTGCTGGCTTGAAGAGGTAAGGGTTTTTATCTACTTTCAATTGACTTTCAAAATGATCCGTAGCATCTCGTGTGTTTTAGCGCCTTTATGATCCGGAAGTGAATGTTTTGTATATAAATCTGCTTTGGACAGGGTTGTATTCCAGCATGCTTCATCTCTGCGACGAGCCTTCTTTGATGCCCTGCAACTCGCCTTCTCCGTCCAGATGAACCCGCTAGCTGCTGTTCAACAGGTGCCACAGGCCCCTCGAGGAAGCTGGTGATATGATGTAGTTATTTATCCCAACATGTAACTGAGAATTGAAATTCGACAAATGTGGTATACTACCTGTTTTTGTGCTACTGAAAATGTAAAATGTACGGCAATAGAAAAGCAAGGCTGCCTAATACATCATGGTAATGAACTAGTTTTGGCATACCAGTTGAAGACTCAACTCGTTGGTGACATCTTCTAGCTCTTGTGTGCACCGTCCAAACTCTTAGTTCAGACTTTAATCTTGTCATATTAGCTCAAGCGGGTTTAGTTTTAGTCAAGTTGCCCCTAACAAAAATCAGGTCACATACAGAGCGAGAAGCTGTTTTACATTGAAGGGCAAGTTTTCAGGGCTCCAGGGGACTGCAATGAAGTGTGCGATGAACATGAGTTGCATCGCCCGAATTTGTTGCTCCTGACCACGTTTCTGAGATGAACTAAACTCAGGATCCCGAGGTGGTGTGGTAAATCTCTGCTCTGGGAGCTCGTATATAATAAGAATAAAAAAGAATGCTCCTACTGAACAAAAGTGGCTGTAGTTTAGTGGTTAGAATTCCACGTTGTGGCCGTGGAGACCTGGGCTCGAATCCCAGCAGCCACACGGCGTAACATTTTTTTTACCATTTGTTTTTCTGCCTCGCTCGCTCTCTCATCATTTTCCCACACGAGATCGCCGCTTCCAGCCTTCCACTCGCCGCCGCCGGCGATCTCTCCGGATCCACGTCAGCAAGTGTGAGGACGCTGCGCCGGCAGACGCTCGCTGATCGGTAAGATGGCATCTCTGAGCTCTCCGCTCTGCAATGTAGTTTTTAGTGCACCAATGGAAATTTGATTTGCTCGTCTTCTCTCATGTTAGCTCGGAAGCAGTGCAAACATGGCGCTGATTTGGTCGTCTTCACGAACGGCAGGCCAGCATCTCTGCGCGAGCTCACTGGTTCGGGCTGCAAATGCTCTTTCTCAGCCATGGAGCTTCCGATTTAACCGGGCCATTTAGGTATGCTTCCTTCAATTGGATGCAGTAAAACGAAAACCCTCGTAGTTGTTCGTGTCATTTCATACGCCTTCGTGCCCTAGGTCACATCAGCAAAATGTTCTCGAAGGCTTATCTCCTCGTGTGTTATGTCTACGCGATGGAGATGTATTTTTTTCTTGAGGAATCCCAATGGAGATGATCGTTACACACGCCCAGAAATGCGGAAGTGGTATGACATATTGGCATTTTAATGTGCATTTGGTGGATTCTGTATGGTATATCTCGATCAAAGAATTCTCTGGTTCTTTCTTGTAGGTTCCAATTGCTGCAGTTGGCTGGGTCTTATGAAGTGCAAGCCTTTGTCTATCTCTTATCATTTGCAGGTACCTCCGAAACTGGTTTCGCATATTAGTTTCATAGACAGGTTTGGCTTTGAAGTTCACTTATGATAAGATCAGTTAGCCTTTTCTATTGTTTTTCACTCTAGTGTTGATGATGGATCATAGGTGTATATTCATTTTATTATGCTGCATCGTGTGGTACACTTGCTAGCTAGCTTATGACTCTGTACTAGGATCTTTATGCATCAGTGTCATTAATTTATCCTTGTAGCGAGCAGTTGTTGGTAGTCCTTCTGAACTTCACGTGACACTCTTTCGTAGAACTGTAGTTCGGTTGCTCAAATTTCCAAGCCTGACAGTTGTATTTGTCCCTCTGTAAGTTGTACTTCTGTTGAAGTCTGAAAGTCTGACACTAACAGCTGGTTACTGTCATGAAATTAGAAATTATGGCTACGATCATTGTGGCTTCGCTACAGTGCTGGAGGCTTATTTGGTACTATTCATAAGTTTCGTTTTTTTTCTGAATTTTTGGTTTTTTGTTGAGCTTTTTTGCCGGTTCTTTTTTTCCCGTATTTGTTTGTATTATACGTCATGGGCTAACATATTTTTTTATTTTTAAATTTTTTTAAATTTAATTATGCTAAATAAGCCTCTGTCAGCTACCGTGCTTTTTTCAGCCAGCTACAATGTTTTCAGCCATAAGCCACGAGCTTTTCAGCCGAACCGATCACCCCCTATAGCTTTATCCGTTTTCCAAAAACTAACAGAACTAGTCACCTATCCTGAGCTAGTCTGGTATATATTCAAAACTGACTCGGATACTACCAGCAATAAAGAAAATAAGATTATTTTTAATAATTACCCCTTTAATCTTGTTTCGTCATCTTAATCTCACCATCTTCTCTTTTATCTTCTGAAACTTGATCATACCGATCTTTTTTCATCTCCCATCTTTTTCTTGCATTCCTGTACGCCGTTCCTTTCTGGGTCGACACTAGCCTACAGCATGCGCTTGCTCCATCCTGAGCCTCGCACAAACCAACACTTGTCACGTCTCGCACCTGGACTGAACTTATCCTCCTTTTCACGCTTGCCTAGGTTGGAGCACATGCTCCCATAGCCATCTTAGCTTTGCCATTACCCGAGCCTTTCGCTCCTTTCGTCTTCCACTGTTGCCGTACTAGCATCCACACCTGCCCGCTCTTTCTCCACTGGCGTTGCGGGTGACATCTTCTTCTCGAGTGTGGGACTACTGCATTCTCATGAGACCTTCCTCTGCCTTCTGCGTGTCTGTGGGACTCGTCGCCTGGTCATCCCGAGCCATTGCGATTTGCCCAAGCTGCACGCGCGTGAACATGCGTACCTGCAAATGCTTCCGAGCCGCTGCTTATTGTGCCTGACACACACATGTGGGGCCCGCCTAGACTGCTGTTTTCCACACCAAATACATCGAAATTTTTCCTTGCTCGGAGCTTTCGACCGGTAGCACTCGAATGCTTCTGACTGCGCACTCAAACTCGAAGTTCAACCGTATGCTTCTGACTTTGCACTCAAAAGCTTCCGGTTACTCGAAACTTCTATGGTTCTCGTATCTTCTCTGGACGCCTCTTGCACCCTACATGGTTGAAACCTTTTGAGCGTCTGCGCACCCCTGTGTGTCTGACCTGCTCTCCATGCGCACCCTCTGTGCATGGAATCCACGGCCTTGACCCGAATCGCTGGCTTTCGTGCTGGCACAGTTATCCCTTGGGATTTGTCATGCTGACCACCCTCTCAAGCTTGCTCTTTGCTGCCGCCTGACTCCTTCAGGCTGCTCTTCAGACAAGCTAATTTACAAGTTTTCAAGGAAATCTTATACAACCGGTTCAGAAATCTTTTCACTTTCATCAATAGATCATTGTTCTTTGCATAGGCATATAAGAACTCATCCTGCACCACCACCTCGCATCCTTCTACTGTTATCTGCCTAAGACTAACTATATTGTTGCACAGTCTCGGTATAAAATAAATTTCAGACACCAACTTCTAATCGCCATTCTTGCATTGCAACAACATTGATCCTTTACCCTTTATCTCAATCGTAGAGCCATCGTCAAACATAACTTTGTCCGAAATCTTCTCATCGAGCTCATGGAATATGAAGTGATCTCCCATCATGTGATTACATGCTCCATTATCCAGGTACCACCAATCAGTGTGATCGTTGTAGCTTTCCTCCGTGCGTAGTTTAGGAAAGTCTTAATCATGGATAGAAAATTTCAATCATAGAGTCTGGTCACCATGATGTCTGTGTTATTTATACTATATATATATAGAAAAAATACTATATATATATAGGAAAATTACATAATGCACCATGGTGCCTAGGCACCAACATCCGATACACGTGTATGATTGATAATTTTTTTGAGTTTGGGTATGAAAATGTTTTATACCCTTGATATATTTATGGTAAATTAGTTTTGAACTCAGTTCAAACTAGTTTGAACTACTTTTGAGTTCAATGCAACTACAGTGAGTATATACCATAAAAATAGTTCAAACTAATTAAACTGAAGTTGAATTTAAATTTTTTCGGAGTTTGATATCTCAAATATACTTTTTTATGGGTATACGAAGATACCCACATCAAACGTTGCGAATCTCGAAGCAAATCAACGGGTATTGATATTGGTGCCTAGGCACCATGGTGCATGAAACACTCGTCATATATATATATATATATATATATATATATATATATATATATATATATATATATATATATATATATATATATATATATATATATATATATATATATATATATATATATATATATATATATATATATATATATATATATATATATATATATATATATATATAGTCGCATTGCTCGTATTCATAGATCAATCGAACGAGTTGTTCATGGCCGCCGCGTTTCTCTAGAATTTTAATTACCCAGCCACTCCGACGGGTTACCTAAGCCGTCGCGACCGATCGACACTACTGCTCGATCGCTGTACGTACGTACATACGAATATCCAAATCTATAGTACATAATATCACCGGGCTGGAGTTGCAGCGCCGTCGCCGTGGTCGCCGTCGTCGTGGTCGCGGGCGGCGAGGACGGCCTCGAGGGTGTGCACAACCCTGCCCATGGTGGGCCTGACCTTGGGGTTCTGGCTGAGGCAGTCGTAGGCGAGGCGCGCCGCCCGCTCGACGGCCCGCACCGAGTAGCAGTGCTGCCCCTGCTGCTGCTGGTCGGCCATCCTCCGGTCGATGATCTTCTCCAGCTTCTTGGTCCGGATGAGGATCGGCCGCGCCCAGTCCACCAGGTTGCCGTCCCGCCCCGCCCGGCTCGGCTCCAGCGCCCGCCGCCCCACCAGCAGCTCCAGCAGCACCACGCCGAACCCGTACACGTCGCTCATCGCGGTCAGGTGCCCTGCATCCAACAACAAAATAGAATTATTTTGTGCACCGGTACGTTGCAAGTGCAAGAATGGCGGCAGATGCAGCAAGCTAGCTAGTGGTACTCAAGGATCGATGCATATATATCACCTGTCGCCATGTACTCCGGAGCTGCGTAGCCGTAGGTGCCCATCACCCTGGTCGAGACGTGCGTCTTGCCGCCCATTGGCCCCTCCTTGGCGAGCCCGAAGTCCGAGAGCTTTGCGTTGAAACCCTGAAAGAAAGAAACTGCTGAACCATGAGGCCTGATCATACCCTGATCGATTGCACTCTGAATCAACTAAGGAGCATGCATGTTGCAGCTGTGCATTCCGTTGAGATCGACAAACCGCGTCGAGCAAGATGTTCGAGGTCTTGAAATCCCGGTAGATGATGGGTCGTTCAGCTCCGTGGAGGAAGGCGAGCCCCCTGGCCACGTCCAAGGCGATCTTCACCCGGGTCGTCCACGAAAGGTTACATGCGCCTGAAACGACGTTTCAGGTGAAATATATACTGGTCAACCATTTCGTTGTTATGAGTAGAAATCAAAACCGGCAGTGGCGTCCGTACGTCGGAATAGGTGATCCTCGAGGCTGCCCTTGGCCATGTACTCGTACACCAACAACCGGTGATCATCCTCGCAGCAGTAGCCGATGAGTTCGACCAGATTCGGGTGGTTGTACTTCCCTAGATAACTCACTTCTGTCTGCACACAAACAATTTTCGCAACACACAACATCTGAATGTTCATTCAAGAACATCTGAACATGCACATGAGTGACATGATGCATGTACACGTACTGACCAGCCACTCCCTGTCTCCCTGGAGGCCCTCCGGGTTGAGCTCCTTGACGGCGACATGCTTCGCCGGGTAGCGCTGCACCCCGTCTATAACCCCCTTGTAGACGACGCCGAAGCCGCCCTCGCCGACGCTCTGGGCGGGGCTGAAGTTGTTTGTGGCCTCCCTGAGCTGGTCATACGTGAACAGCTTGAGGTGCCCGTACCCCGACATCGTCCGGAACTCCTCGACGTCCTTGGGCACCGCGAGCATCGCCTCCGAGCCCACCTTCCTCAGCCTCGGAGGGGAAGACGTGGCGCTTCGTCGTTGAGGCTCGTCTGCACGCGCGTAAATTCAGAACACAAAATATTCAGAGCATGACGTCGGTCGGAATCAAGATGCAACAACACCTATCGAGGTATAAAGGCATCGGTTTACAGCATGCATGTACGTGCCTTGCTGATCTTGGTCGCGGTGGCGGGCCGGTCGCACCGGCCGCATGTCGCCGCAGCTGGCGATGATCCAGCGACGCATTTTCGGAAGAGAGAGCGAGGCAAGCGCTCGCGTGCACGTAGGTAAGGTCGGCTAATTAGGTGACGACGTCCCTTGCCGGCCGGGTGGTGGCGGGGGCGGCCGATGACAGCCTCCGACCACGCGCCGGGAGAGATGGGGGGTGGGCGGGTGAGGGAGGCCAGGGAGGGAGAGATGTTGAGGGAAGGAGAGAGGCGAGGGGAGGAGTTGTCGGAGGGGGACCGGCCTCTTTTGGGAGCCCCGCCGAACCTCTGCTGCTTCGGCCGCGTGCAGTGGTTGCCTTAATCTTGTTTGTTTGCTTTTTTTAAACTCATCTTCTTTGCTTAACCGAGTTCAACGTTCAAGAAACAGGTATTGTGTGTATATTTTTCCCTTCGTCCCATTTAGTTACAATTAGTTTTTTTTAAGATAATGGAACTAAGTTCCAGCCTCTACCATCCGAGGATGGTACACAGCTGAAGTTACAATTAGTTGATCGGTCATCGATTGATCATCCGGTGGAAGTAAAAACTAGTACAGTGGCAAGTCAGAAAATTTTATTGAGTGTGTACACTATGGTGGTGCACCTCCTTAGGTGAGCTCTAACCCGCCGTGCCGCTCTCCCTTGAATGCATATCCTCATTGCGGCCGCTGGACACCTTCTAGCTTGCACCGTTGCAGTGGACATGATCCTTATGGATGAGAATTTGCTACTTGCTTCCTGACTCGCCAAGCACTATACAGTTTATTTTTCTCAAACTTTCACTACTGCATAAAAAGTCATCACAGACGGTTCAAAAAATTTATCACAGACGGTTTCATGAGCTGTCTAAGTTTATGAGTTAGTAATATGAGGTCATCACAAACGGCTTTTGAATCATGTGTGAAGCAGTTTATCACAGACGATTTTTAGCAAAAACCACATGTGTTTTTTTACTAAAAATCATCTGTGATATATGGTTTATCATAGACGGTTTATATTTAAAATTGTTTGTGATATTAATATATCACAGATGGTTTGTAGTTAAAATCGTCTATGATAAATTATATATCACATGTTTTTAGTACGATAGGCAGCTCAAATCGGCACAGTTTTTGTAATCAACTCTTGTGTATCAATATGACAGGCAGCGCTCATGCCTGTTTGCAAAAGAGAAAAAGAAGACGACGACGACGACGAAGAAGAAACAGAAGCATTGCTTAGTACTATTCTTCGGACTTAATAATTTTTATCGTCGTTGTTTTCCCTCTGGTGGCGTCGACGTGCAGTTGTCAAGAGTTGGACTTTTGCATCTTTGCAGATCCGAGGGAGTCCGACGAGATAACTCAGTCTGGGACAGAGCACAATCAAATGCAAGAGCAACAGTATCAAGTTGAGCCCAACCCCTTAAATGATCCAGTTTGACACGAAAACAACTGCCGACCTCCTTTGATAACAAATGAGGAGGGCGTGAAATTCATCCGTTCAGCACACACACTCTTCTCGACATTCAAGATACTGTTCGCTGATGGCATGTTTAGCTTCAAAGACAGGCAGAAGAGCCAAGCTGAGTTCTTAGGAAAGGACAAGATGCCGGCCTGGCGGGCCTTCAAAATCGTCGAAATCGAGCTCAGTTTTGTGTATGATATGCTTTCCACAAAGGCTTCCGTGCCTCGAACAAACCTTGGGTTGGTCATCCGTGTGGCTTGTCTTCTGCTGACGCTTTCAGGCAGCCTCTCGGCTTTCTTCTTTGTATTCCGTGCAAACAAGTACCGGCTGAGGAACAGATGCGTCACATATACCCTTCTCGCTGGGGCTGTGCTCACCGACGTTGTGATACTGGCAGCTCATGTTCTTTCCATCTGGTCTCTGGTGGACGGCAGTTGGGTGAAATGCTTCTGTCCTGCAAATTCAGTGAACTGGAATAGATGGTCAGGATCCGTGGCGCAGTCCAATCTGATCACGTTTTGTCTGAAGAAGCTGCCTCCCCGTTCCCCACGAAGTCTGAATCCTGCTGCGGAAGCAATAATATCGGCAGCGCGGAGGACTGCAAATGCAAATCTGCAAACTGGACTTACCTTAGAAGCCAAATCAACTGCTGCCTACGAGAAATTATTTGGAAGGAGATCTGTACTGGAACAACTACGATCAAGGAGCTTCTGGAAGGACTACAAGAAAGTAAAATATGTTCCAGTGCAGCAGAAACTTAAAGAATTGATCTTCAGCGAACTAAGCTCTAAAGCGGAAGAGGCCAAAACACCAGATGACTACAAGCAATTCACTGCTTGCTGGGGTGATTGGGTTCTGAAGAAGAACGTTCCAGCTGACAGGCTGCTGCGGAGCGTGCAAGGGAAGGAATTTGACGAAAGCCTTCTCATTTGGCATATCGCGACCGACCTGTGTTTTCGCCAACAAGTCAACCAGCAGCAGACGGATGCCAGTGCCGACCAATATAGGGGCAAAAAAATTGATCATATACCCTCCATTTAGATGGAAATTGAGGATTTACCCTCCTGACCCACGTGTCAGTGACTTATGATGACCCCATGTGTCATTGAGATGTGGAGAGTAAATCCTCGATTTCCCAACTAAAGGGAGGGTATATGATCCAATCATAGCGCGGGAGCTATCCAATTATCTGCTCTACATTTTGGTCGTACACCCGCTGATGCTGCCCTCATCGACGATCATGGCCACAAAGAGGTTCAAGGACACATGCGCCGAAACGAGAAGGCATTTCTTGAAGGAGCATTTCCGGTTTCGCGAGATTAGCGAGACGAAAGCCCACGAAGTTCTGCTCGAGGTGAAGACGCCGCTCCAAGCATCGTACGTCAAGGGCGACAAGAGCAAGTCGGTGCTGTGGGACGGCTGTTTCCTCGCCTCGGAGCTCGCAAAAATCAACTGGGGCGCAAACGAGAAATGGCAGGTCATCTGCAAGGTGTGGGTCGAGATGCTGTGCTACGCCGGCGTGCAATGCGGAGGATTCTACCACGCCGAGCGGCTCAAAGAGGGCGGGGAGCTCATCACCTTCGCTTGCCTCCTGATGACCCATTTGGGCATGGGAAAGCACTACCGAACCGAGGTCGGGGATGCGCATGCGCATCTGTCGCCCTACACCTCTTAGGTCCTGCTCTCCTCCTGTGCTGTGCTCACAGGGTCAAGGATGTCGGAAGAGTTCAGTCCATACAAAAATTCCCAAGACATTAAACCTTCTGTGCATCAGAATCAGGCAGCCTGTAGCTATATTTCTTTCGGTTGCGGACGGTAGTTAACCGGTACTACTATCTACTGCTTGTTTGATCTACGGTTCAAACTGAATGTTACATGTGTTGTCAGTTGTGGATGATTGGCAGACCCTTTTCGTCCTGTAACTGCTTTTTTTAACCAACAGGCTGGGTTGAAGTTGAACCCTGCCAAATTCTAACGGCCCGTTTGTTCTCCAGACCTTTTCCTTGGATGATTTGTTCTCCAGGTCTGATATTAGTACTTTCTTGAAGCTGTTTGTTAACTCGAGTCTCTGCAAATATTCTATATCAAAATAATACCATTCGTGGGAGATAGGAGGAGTTGAGTTATCGGTACCTCCTACCAAATTAGCTCAAATTCTTGTTACATCCTAGTACCTCTACCCTTAAAACTCTTGGTATCTCTCGATGCTAGCTCAATGAATGACTTGATACCTTCTAAGGTAGTAAAAAATCTCGGTATCCTGATTCTTTATTTTTCTTTTCTGAGCGGTATAGTTAGGAGTCAAGGGTTGGGTTTTTTTGGCTTGCTGCTTGTGTCTTTTCCTACAGTAACTAGCTTTTAAACGGTACATCTTTTAAGATGCGGTCTACAAGTAGATTGTAGTAGACATTGTACTAACTTTAGCTATACCGACTAAAATCGCATGCGACTATCTCTCTTCGCACTTTCTCGTGAACAGCCAGAATTCAAAAGTCATAAACCAAAAGTCATAAGGCACAGCTCAAAATAACCCACCTAGGGTATACTAGTTTCGTGACTCTCGAGCCAGAACTAAAGTATATGGTAATCCAGAGCAGTAACGGATCTAGGATTTTATCATGCCTTAGGCTAAATATAACATGCTAGTAACCTAAGAATGAATATGAATTTAGACCCACACGACGACCTAATAGAAGTATGTCGCAAATACAAATTTGGTTCAATGCTTAAACATAAAACGTAATAAGAAAAATATAGCAAAATATAAACAATGCAGCATAGTGGATGTACAATTTGAGTATCTAAATAACAAAGATTTGCTCTCATCCTAGGACGCCACCTCTTCATCAATAGTCGGACAAGAACTAGAACCTACAAAGACAACATATAGGAGTAAATTAAATAGGTGCAAGAATAAATACAAAAAAATACAAAGTTTACATTTATAAGTTAACTTACCATTAGCACGAGATAACTGTTTCTTACGTGACCTCATCTCTTGAAAACGAGATAATTGCTTCACAATTGGACCATGCTCTGGTGCATTTTCCATCATTATTACAGTTTTTTAAAAAAATAGAGAAGAACAATGCTATGCTCATGCATTGCTTTAACAACAAAGTTGATGGTGTAAATCAATACATCAGGACTAGAATTAGTTACATGGTAGATTAAGATTGATTAATTTACACTACCGACTGTGTAGGATAACTACAAGCTGATGAGATTTTGTGACACAAGCTTCGTGCCAAGAGATGTACCAATTAAACAATATGTGACATGAATAATTATTTTTCTGAGAGAGAGATGGCTAACTGATTGGTGCCCACTACTTTGAACAGTTGCAGACTCCAATTAATAGCTCACAGATATAAGGCCTGTTCTTTTTGGCTGCGGCTTGTGGCTTTTGGCTGTGGCTTATAGCTTTTGGGCTATTTGTGTATGAGATTATAGAGTAACTAAAACTCACGTGCGGTTTTTGTCAATATAAATGAAGTCGGTACAGTATGTACTACAATTAACTAGTAGGCCTCATCTTGAAAAGGCACTCCGTTTAAAAGTTAGTTATTGTACAAAGCCAAAAGCTGAAGTCAAAAGCTGAAAAAAAAAACATGCCCATACATTTCCCTCTAGCTCATTAGTCATGACAGATCTAAGAAAATCACAAATTCACAATGAAACCTTGATTTGATTTAGCATCAGCCATCAAGGCATCAAATCATCAATGATTAATTCAGACAACTAATACAAGATTTAAAGATTACAAGTCTCAAGGCAACCTGACAGCACAACATGAACATCAGGGCAGTCCCAACCCATAGTTTCTATGGGTGGTTTCTAGAGAAGAGAGAGCAATAACTATCAAACTAGACCTAACCATCCCAATGCTATAGTTTCTATAGTAGTTTCTATGAAGAAAAGAATTAATGACCAATTGCATGTAGTAATAAACATAGCATGATCAGCTGTGGCAATTTGATGTGGCCAAATGGTGACCAATTGCAGGAGGAGCAGAGGAGCGCGATGCAGAGGATCCAAGGGAGGGGAAAACTAGCGCTATGGAAACGATTTCTCAGGTAGGAAACGATTTCTCCTTCTCTCCTCATTAACTCCAATGCCACATCATATTTTTGCTTACATGGCAATGCATTTAATTCCATGGAAACCATCCTAATCACTGGGTTGGGACTGCCCTCAGTCTATCTGTAATCTCACTCACTCTCACAAAGTCACAAGTGACAAGGCAGTGAAGTCACAACCTTTATTTCCCATGATGGCATAATTCATCATTCGTTCATTTGGTTAATTTGATTAGATAGCACAACATCTTAGGCCCCGTTTGGACAGCTCAGCTTCATTAGTGAAGCTGTTTTTTTTGTTTTAGCTTCACGAGCAACTTCACCGATGAAGCTAAATCTGTTTTGAAAAACTGTTTGGCAAAACAGCTTCATGCATGGCTGAGAGAGGGCAGTTGCCCAAGATGCCCCTGTCTATCTGACTTGTTCTAACATTTGGAGTTGTATGTTTGTATATGGTCATATGAATTAAAAATAATATATTTGAATGAGTATGAATTAAAACATTAAAATAATAAAAAATTAAAATCATTAGGAAGCAATATTAGTGTCTTGTTTATGTTTCGTGAACGGGAGAGGTGAACAGGATGGACTAGTGGCAAATGCGTGTAATTTTGGTGAACCAGAGGGGCAGTGGGTTCCTAGGACTGCGGGCCTGAGGGAGAGAGCTGTGAAAAGCTACTTTTTTCAGCTTCACCTCTCCCCATTCCTTTGTGAGAGCAGAAAAAAATGAGCTTCACCCATGAAGCTGTTTGCAAAAAAGATGTTTGGCAAAAAACAGCTCACAACAGCTTCATGAGCTGTTGGTGAAGCTGTGCCAAACAGGGCCTTAAAATGGACTAATGGAGCACAGGGGATTGGGGGGGGGGGGGGGGGGAATAGAGATTGCGGAACAACCAAGCCAAGTAGGCAAACCAACCGATCGGGATTGCCGGATTAGGGAATAGCCAAACGGGGCTCGGCTCGTCGATGCAGGGAGGCGACGTCGGCGTGGGACAGAGTGGGCTAGGCGGCGGCGGCACCGGCACCGGGCCGCTGGCGCTGGAGTTGGAGCCTGGAGATCCATCGAGCGGTCGAGGCCCCTCGACTCGAGGGAGCTCTGCGCCTCTGCTCGCTTAGCCGACTAGTCAGTCAACTAGGGTTTGCACTTGGCCTCATTGGCTCATTGCGGTGAAGACTGAAGACCTGAAGGCTGAAGCTATGAATGAGGCTGGGCTGTCAGCATGCCGTGACATTCGCTTTGGGCTAGGGCATATTCCATTGTGATCTGGGGCGGGCAGCTAGTCAGCTACTCTGCTCCCGCAGCCACGCCTCGGTCGGACGGACGCACAGGCTGTAGACACTCCTCGAACTGCCGCAGGCACATCGCGCACGGGATCATCACATCATGTGGCCTCGCAACCATGCCAAGCGCGAGTGATTAGAACAAGTCAGAATTTTTGCGAAACAAGTCATCTCATGATCATTCATGAATTACTTGAAGAACAGTTCTGATCTAATGGCAAACCGAAAACCGGTTCTGGTAGCAACACCACTGGATCCTGAAACTGCAGGACGAGGGGGGTGCCTCCTATTATTCTTCATCTTCTTAATCACCTCACCAAGTGCCTCCAATGACAGGACTAACATCGTGACACAGAGGATTATGAATGGACTAATCAGCTGTTCCCAGCAGACGCACCATCAGTGCATTTGGCCATAGCCGGAGCTGCCCCCGTTGCCGAGGTGCGTGAACGCCTGAACCTGCGGGGTTTGATCGAGGTCGTCTTGCCAGAATCCTCCTGGGGATGGGTCCAGAGCATGATGCATCACAGGGTTGGAGGCGGCGATGGTGGTGGCGAGGGGCGGCATCACACCACCGGAGTGCACCTGAGAACTAGGCTGGATGTCGGTCGAATCCCATGAATGGTTTGACAGAAGAGAGAGAGCACGCCGAAGATCTGGGGCTCCATTCGAGTTGGAAACGACGGCAGAAGCCTCCACACCTGAAATTAGGAGAAATGCACATCAGTTACATAGAAATCTTAATACTGTTGTCGGTACTGATTCTACAACTGTGCGTGATTAGACTGCTCAACAGATAACATTTTCGCCCAAGGCCTGTAGCACTATTCAAGCAATTGAGATGAGTCACACTCATGCAACGCAAGCTGGCATATCCAATCAATGTTTGTTGGGTCCCAGATTTAATACTAGGCTCAGATGGTACCAAGCAACCAGCCAAAATTTTCTGGTAAATGTCATTATCAGGGCAATGATGAGGCCATAAACCCCATAATGGGAGAAGCTGTTTGTCAATTTGTAAAAAAAAAGGTTCCATGTTTTTTGTGTTGATGAAAGGCTCAAAAGCCCCCATCCAGAAAAACTGGACGAGTTCAGATTGAAAGATTATAGCTTTTGCTTCAAAATAATAATAAAGAATTATAGCTCTTACCACTGCCTCGATACAATCATATACCTAGATCCTAGACAGAAAGTCCATAAACATACAGGAGAGAATTGGTCGTCATAGTCTTTCTTCCAATCCGAATGTTAGACTCAGAAAAATCATCCAGTGTGCGATTTGATGCAAATAGGTAAAATGAGTAAGTTACTAGAAAAATGGTGAGTGAATAGCTGTGGTTTCAACACCAACTAGCACATGTTCAACCAAAACACCGTGGGAGAGAATGTAGATTGTTAGCAGTCTACCCATGTTCATGATGTCCGTTTTTGAAGTTCCGAAAGGTGTTCTTAAAAAACTAGATTATTACAGATCTAGATTTTTTTGGCAATGCGATAAAGATCCAAAGAAGTATCGTCTTGCTCAATGGGATATCTTATGTCGTCCTAAAGACCAAGGAGGACTTGGGATCATTGACCTCCAAGTTTAGAATAAATGTCTATTAAGCAAGTGGATTATACATTTGCTCAACGAAGAAGGAACTTGGCAAACCTTGCTTAGAAACAAGTATCTAAGCTCAAAATCTCTTCCTCAAGTCCAAGTTAAAACCAATGATTCTCATTTCTGGAAGGGTCTGATGAAAATAAAAGAGGCTTTGGCTTGTGGCTCCTTCAAAATTAATGATGGATCACAAATAAGATTTTGGGAAGATACTTGGGTAGGCAACCGGCCTTTTAAAGACATTTATCCCACGTTGTATAATATTACAAATCGGCCGCATGATACAGTAGCCAATATTATGAGATCAACACCTTTAAATATTTCATTTCGGAGAGCTCTGGTGGGGGATAAGCTCGATGATTGGGAAGACTTAGTGGCCAAAATCACTCATATCAATTTAACTGATGAGAGAGATTTGTTTGTTTGGAGCTTACATAAGAATGGTCAATTTACGGTCCATTCTATGTATCTTCACATGATAAATCAAAATGCGCCATTTTCTCATAAGTTGATTTGGAAGTTAAAAATTCCTCTAAAAATCAAGATTTTCCTTTGGTATCTCCAGCGGGGGGTAATTTTAACAAAGGATAATCTAATTAAAAGGAATTGGAAAGGCAGTCAAAAGTGTTGTTTTTGTAATTGTAATGAAACCATTAAACACCTTTTCTTTGATTGTCATCATGCCAAGTCAATATGGAGGACTGTCTATATTGCTACTGGGTTAACCCCTCCCAGCTCTGTATCCCATATGTTAGGGAGTTGGCTTTCAAATTTCGATTTAAAAGACAAGAAAGATATTCTGGTTGGGGTAGCCGCTTTATGTTGGGCAATTTGGAGATGTCGTAATGATCTAATCTTTGCAAATTGCAAATATATATCTTTTATGCAGGCCATTTTCAGGGGAACATACTGGCTGCGGTTTTGGACACTGCTGCAGCGTGATGATGAAACAAAGGAGTCTTTTCAGTCAGTGAGCAGAAAACTAGAGACCACTGCGTTGGAGCTGTTTGCTTCCCATGGATGGAAATTTAATAATAGACTTTGTTTTGCATAATTTTTGCATTCCTTGTTTCCCTAATTCATCAACAATGGTGCTGAGACGTTGTAATAATGTAAACGCTGTATGCGGAAACGCAGAGGCGGGAAGTTTTATCTTCCATTTTCTAAAAAAAAATATAAAGTGGAATCATAAAGAACGAAATGCTGGCTCAGTGGCGTGAAATTGCTAAGAGCTTCAACAGTACAGCATTTTTCTTAATCAACAACAGTACAGTACAGTACAGTACAGATAACATATTATGATGACACCTAAAAAAGATTTTAGTCATTCAAACAATCTGTGTATTTTCTCTTGACGAATTGTAAAACAATGTCTCTGTAAGAGCTTTCATCAAAGCATATGGTTAAAATTTAAGTGTTGCCACAGTGATAGATTGGTAGATAGAGAAGTACCTTGGTTGAGGACCTTCGTGCTGGTTCCCTTAAATGGCATGAGTCCATCGAAATCATGATGATGTACAGCATGCGCCGCAAAATTATTTGGCACCTGCTGGTTAGAGAAATGCAACTCATCAAGGCCTACCATTTTCGCTGGCTTCATCCACGGAAGTTTGGTTTCTGTAAATTTGAAGTCTCCCATGCTATCCCATGAAGAAATTGCATTGCTTCTCACTTGACCAAAAGGAGATTGGCTAAAGAAAAGATTTGTCTGCTGCCTTGCATCTGCAATGCAAACAACGCCAACATTAAGGCTAAATTGTTTCAGCACAAGGCAAAATATACATCTAGAGAGAAAACAAAAGATTTGTGAAGGATTTAATGACAACGTGATTACTATGTATTGTCATTGAAAGAAGTTAGGTTAAGTTCACTTCCAAAATAAAATTGAATTACCGTGAAACACCCAACATGCATCTGCAGAAAACTGAACAGTGCGAGATGCTTAAGATAGTATTATCCTGCTATTTCAGAAGTATAAATTTGGTTGAAGAATTCACATTCAGTCAATCAATTTAACCACATGAAGAGAATAAGGCATAATAACAGATTATGTCCAAGCCATGTGTCAAGGCACAGTAATAGGAAAAGTAGAAACATGACCTCAACTCCCTAAAATTAGGCTCTTTTCCATGTTTAGAATCATCTCATCAGGTTATAAAGTACAGGGCACCACTGTCATACAATACTACAAGCATGAAAGCTAATGAATAGCAAGACAGTGTAAGGTGCATGACCATAAGAACAAACTATTTGACACCAGTGCTCTTTTAACATCCAAAGTTCAAAGTTAATGAATGAATGCCATGCAGTAGGTTTAATGAATGAATGTCATGCAGTAGGTCAGTTTGATATGGTAAAATAAGAATTTTGGGCATTACAGATACCAACAGGAAATTTGTAGATAATAAATCAGTTTATTAAACCTGCAAAGCAAATAAGGGATCAGTACTACCATAAAACATCGTAGACAGCCTTGACGAACTAAATGCAATTGTCTCTGGTTGTGGCTTCCTTCTTCGTGAATTATGATCGGATAGACGTCTGCGACAGCTTCGTTTTTTCTGGTCAAACTCCACTAAGCCATGAAACCTACAAACCAACAAAGTATTAAAGTAGGGGGAAAAGGAAGCAGGTAAATTAATTATTTAGTTAAATAATAAGCTGTAATCATTAGTTGTAATTAACTTCTTAAAATTTATTTTTCATGACATAATGCTTCTTTCTAAGACTCCATTTCCACATCATTAACAAACTAGTATAGTAGTATGCAAAACGAAAATAAATGCCCATCTTTTCTTTCAGTCATGCTTTCGTTTGTATATTTCTACCCTTTGACTCTACCTTGATTTTCATTTTATGTTTGTAATCCTTCTTGCTTAATGAATGAAACGCAAACCTCCTGCGTTTTCGAGAAAATAAATGCCCATCTTCATTGTTCTTTTTGCTTCACTGTTTCTGTTTATCTTGATTAAGCAAGCAGGTGATAAATATAGACAGATCTCATGCAAAACAATTCAGCAAACTTAGCACCATTTAACAGTGGTTCATGTTACTATAGAGCTGGCTAAATTCATTTCATTTCACTAGAGACTTTAAGAGGGTAGTATTCCTTTTGGTTGGTCATATTTTTAGCTTTTCTCCCTTTTCAATTCAAGGTCACCACAACGAACAAAAAAAGGAAGTCAAAGAGATATCTGCTAAGCTAATGAAACACATATATTTCCCTAAAAATGAAATGAAAATATGCTCCGCTTAAGGGCAAGAAATCTCACCGGCTACACTGTTGGCAAAAACGGCGCTCTAAACCAGCAACAACAACTTTGGGAGCCTTAGAATGAGCTTCACAGACTTTGTGCTTGCGATGGTAATCTTTCGCCGAAGACAGATCATCTTTGCATCCTTCGACCTGACAGTATGAGCTTTGTGTGTTCTGCTGGGGCACCTTCGCCTTCTTGACCACAGTAGATGGACAAGTCACGCCTGAAGGTGCAGAACTCTTGGCAATCTGCCCTCCACAAACACTTTCAAAGTAAGTCCTCTTTCCTAACTTCAAGCCGATTAATGCCTCTCCATGGCTGACTGCCATCATCGACGATGGATTAGTCCCTGAGTCCTCAACTCTGCTGGCCTCACCACCTTTGCCCATGTTCTTATCATGCCCTTTGACAGCAGCAAACTTGAACTCCAAGCCGTTCCCCACCTTGGACGGAGAATCAATGGATGCCGACATGGAGCTCTTGGACGAACCATGGCCCAGCTCCGAGCTAGAAGTGAAAGTACCACCAGATGAATTTGTGGATCCATGCCTAGCAGCCCCCGCACCTACAACTCTTGGTTCAGGGTGTGACACATTCTTGGGGTTTTCCATTGAATTCGGGCCCAGCGATGCCAAATTTTCCCAGTCCCACAACATGGAGTTCTTCTGATTCCAATTCATCCCAAAAGAACTCATACCAGAATTAAAGATCTCAACTGCTGCTCACACTTGTATATGTCAAAACTGCTGGCACTGCAGGAACAAGAAGGGAAAGGAAGAACAGATGTCACACATGAATCGCAGAATTCGGACAGATATAGACATATCTCAGCACTAAAAATTGGTCATTCCGATAGAATAGAAGTACAAAAGACCCTGCCAATGAATGATATGAACCTAATTTATTGCAGAAATCATGTCAAGAGCAGAATCATCGTCATCTTTGCAGCATCAAGAAAGGCAAAAAGGATCAAGGACCTCAACTTACTTTTCTGCCAAAAAAAAGAACACAATAGATTCCTCCTCTTCTGGAAATCTTGCTACCAATCAGCACCACTACAGAAAACCTTCAAATTCACCAGCCCGGCAACCAGCAATCACGGTGCATCAATTGATTGACAACTAAAGCACCAGCGACGCCACTGTCCTTGCCTGAGTTCTCACCTGGCCTTGTGGTCTCTATCCTATGCCTCTTCTTTCCTTAACCTAAAAGACCACAGCGCCAACCCCACAAGGCTGGCCCTATTCATCATAGAACACCCCCCCCCCCCCCATTTAAACCTTCCAATCTTTCACCACAAACTACCTCAACATCGCATTATTAGTTCCTTCTTACTGTTCCCACCAACACATGAACCAATACTACATCAAAGCCAGTTGCCTTTTGGGGGGCATAACAGAAACAAGCCAATAAAAACAAACTTTTTTTTCAAGAAAAGGAGAATACTGGATGTGAAATCAAGAATCTCACCTCCTTTACTTGAAAGAATCTTTATCCTGTTGAATACTACCTGGCAAGCACAAACAGAAGAAAAACAAGAACCATGAGTTGAGCAAAAAGGAAGAAAACCAAGAAAGCAAAAGCAAGAAGATAAAGATGGCATGACTCACAAAGATCTAACACAACACACACAAGATGGCAACACTTCCCCCCTAGCTAAACCCCACATGAGGCTGACTGAACAGTAAATGGCAAGAAGACGGTGAGGCCCAGTGGATGGCTGCCTCCCCACACAGCAACCAAGCACATGCCCTTCCCTGACACCCCAATAATACTCACAACAACAACTGCTACTGCCTCTACCAGTTACTACTCCAACTACTCCGCTCCTCAAAAGCAGCAGCAGCCCTAAGAAAGAACACCCTTGTGGTGGATATCACCCTGTAGCCCACCTCTAAAGATGGCGAATCCTTTTGCTCCATTGGGGAAGGGTGTGAGTGAGCATGGGGAGAATCTCTCCTCCACAAACAATACCATGCCATAAAAAGATTCTGGTTTACAAAGAAAGCAATAATTTCAAACCTGATGGCAGGGCTGCTTTTCTACCTCCTCCAAGATACCAATACCAGAGGTTGCTCTAGGCTTTGGTGGTCTTTGGAGCTGTGTTGTTTGATTTTTTATCGTTGGTTGTAGCATATGAACATAAGGATTGTGAAGGGTGGCTAGAGGACAAAGCCACTACAGTTTTCATCAGTGTGCACAACAGTAGAATCATGTGAAAAGTTGGGATGAATCTCTTTTCCCCCATCCAGGTGCAGCCTTCTCACCCTTTCCCTGGTCAGATCCTCTACAGCGTTCCCCACTGTTGCACGTCGCCTCCAAATGCACAATCAAAATGGGAGAAATTGTGCTGTCAGTCGGTTGGTTTAAGAGGAGTATCTTTAGGAAAATCGCTAATGGCAAGTACATGTACTAGCGTTACTTTTTCCTGCAAAAAACCTCTGGCCCTTCTATTTTTCTACCAGCCTCTGAGGAGAGGACCGAGGACTAGGAGTTGAGGATAGGCCAGTGTCCTAGTTGCACATGAAAAGTACTAGTGCCTTCTGCTTAATCTTCACTTGCTGAAATCACAGACTATAAAACAAATATGATCGTATTTTTGCATAAATTCCTGCAAGTGCTGTTCATGGTTTCTAACATATTCAACATCTTATGAAATTTCGAGAATTTTTTAAATGCACAAATACACAAACCAAAATGAGTACATATGAACCTAAGTTCATAAAAATCTCTGTCCTTTTTCCTCGAATCGTATACTAAAAAAAGGATAGTCCTGTTCGACCAGACACCTCCTGTAGTCCTGGTCAACTAACACCCCCCTGTTCGCAGTGAACAGAACACACCAACTTTGCATTGCTTCTAATCGAGATACTTCTGCAGATACATCCAAAGAGGTTAGATAAAAATATATGATCAAGAGGGTGTTAATTATAGTTCAGATTATATAAAATCCAGGTGTAAGACAACTACTAATAAGTAATAACACAAGGGGAAAATGATCTTGGACAAGAGTCATGCCTCTTTGGAACGCGCAAACTAAAAAACGTAGGATTAAAATATCATGACTTGTTGAATTTTATCGGAAACAAAAACATATGAATTTTGAGATTAGATATTACTTTATTAGAGAGAGAGAGAGAGAGAGAGAGAGTGTGTGTGTATTGGAACTTTAAAAGGAAATTTTAACACGAGGTTTGAGCTCACATTCATTTTCCTATGAAATTAGGGATATAGAAATGCATTCCATAAAAATTTGACAACTCTAGTCCTATGTTCCAAACAACTAGAAAAAAATCTAGTAACGCATTATATAAGAATTTGACAACTCCATTCCTACCGTCCAAACAACCCTGGAAGAAAAAAAAAGGATTAGTTTCGACTGGCGCGCTACAACAAACGAGGATAGGACCGACCTAATCCAAACAAAACGAACGATCGGAAAAGTCGCCGACCAGAAGCAATCAAGCAACCAAGAACAGAAACATGATTGCAAGCTAGAGTCCAAAGCGTGAATCCTATTGGATTTGTCAGGGCCACAGAAATAAATTAAAAGGCAAGATCTGCAGCAAGCGGCAACCAGAAAACTCTGTAGGCTAGGAGACTACCCAAGAAGAAGAAGATGATGAGATGAGCATATATGCTACAAATTTTTTGGTTCGATTCGCCATGGTGTGGTGAAGCCGCTGCTCCCCAAGTCCAATCCCTACTTCCCGCCACTCCGCCAGCGCCATGGTCGGAGGAAAGTGGGAATCAGACGCACCGGCCGGCACAGGGGTTGCCATCCCCTGGAGTTGACCTTCAACTCCACCGAATGGATTTCACCCAATCCTAACCGTTGTTTCCTTCTAATGGATTGGATCAAGCCACGTCATTCCTTCTCCTTCACTTTCCCAATCCATGGATTTCTAATGGTTGAATATGATTAGCATCGATGTATCCAGGTTAGCAGTCCGTAGATCAATGATAACACAGCATAGTGAGCCCAACAAAGTGAAGGTAATGACACACACAACAAATCCTCCATCATGTCGCTAATCATATTCGATGGATCAGCTTGTCAGTCAAAACCCACAACATTCAGACTGCTGAGCGATCCAGCATGCATTTTCTTCAGGTTAATTGTTTGGGTTCATGCATCACCAGGAAGGAACTTGGACCATTCCCATGAATCCAGCAGCACTACACACTACTGTCACTGTGCAGTGTGCATGCTTTTGATATGCACTAGCCTGTGAACGCAGACAATTAGCTGATAGGAACAGTAGATAAACAGATTCTACAGGCTGCACAATGAGCCAAAGGCAAGCTACAGAGGCACTGCACATTCATCAAGAATTAAACACAGTGGCCCAGTGAATTGAGGAATAAAAGTCTACCACCCTTATGGCCAGTGCTGGATGCTTGCCTTCAAAAAAAAATCTGCATGAGTTGATGCTTGCATTATCTCCAGAGTAGGGCCAGTCTGCATGCAATAGAGATGGGCAATGCACTGCATCCGGAGCAGAGGCCGGCACAGGTCTAGCTGCATGCATCGAGCAACAAATGGCTGTATGTAACAGCTGAGAAGATAGCTCGATCGGCTTGATTGAAGTGGTCAGTGTTTGGACTGGAGGAGCAACTATGCTGTCTGCCGTTCGGTGCTTCACATTGGGGAACGATGGAACGCTCGGTTGGTCCGTTCACTCTACAGAAGACAAAACACGGCATGCGTTTCGCTTGGCCAGGTTCATGCATGCGTTCATGGCCGTGTTTGATCCTTTCACTTTCAGTTTGGCCCAAAGCCATGACAGCCATGTACTAGTACGTGATTTGTGTGTGCCTGTGCGTGCTGCAACGGGCAATGTCGGGGTAGGAGCAGCATGAGTTGACGACGAGCACTGGGTTGGACCTGAATTGGATAGCCGCGACTGATCCCAACACCTGCGTGATGCTAGCTTGGTTGGTCGCTGCAACTTTGCTATCCGGCTGGCCGGTGTCTGCGTCGGAGAACAGAGCAGAGGCTGTGCGGTCACAGGCTCAAGGACGCATTTTTGTTTTCGGTGATGATCGAGCGTCGTGTGGTCCTTGTGCATGGTGGATGGCGCCGCATGAGGGAAGTCGCCGTCCGACGGTTCGCCGTAGGTTGCTGGGCGGTAGATGTCTGTCACGATCCGTGTCATTATTATCTTTGTTAATAGCATTAGTATAGTTATTATCAAACAAAATAGCATAAAACTCTATTTTATCAAATAATAAGTCATATAAGAGTATCGCAATAGAACAATAATTAGATACGGTACAATATTATAATACCATTGCCACACAGGATTTGAATTTTTAATAGGATTTTACAAGTTCTGCCCAATTATGTATTGAAAATAGAATTGGTACCAATTAATAACTATACAAGTAAGGAAACTAGTTGATAGCGACACACTAATATACTCGGATCACGTAAATGGATACTAGCCGCTGCTCATCCCAACCTCTATACAAGGCATCCATTTTGTACGTGCCGTACTATAGATCAATCTCGTTTCCCTTGGCATAACTGTCCCCTGCATAGACCTCATTATAACAGAGTAAATTCTCGTACCAACTCACCTCTAAATAAGGATGATTAATAGTAAGAATGAGTACAAAAGTACTCAGTAAGTATTAATAGCAAATGTGCAATCTCATAATCAACATCATCAAATAAAAAAAAATCATATATCATCTTATCATCATTCTTAAAATAAGTTTTAAGTTGTTAAATTAACAGGTTTTTAGTTTGTAAAGCTACTGATAACTCGTACTCAGAGAAAAGACACTCTGTAGGCTTGCATAGCCTCTAGTCTAGGAGACAGGTATGAATTCACGGTTTATTTAGCACTGTGCAGGTTTGTATCGCTTTACCCATAGCAACCTCGACTTCAATAGGTTCATTCGTATTTCCTTAGATGCTATGCTCAAGTCAGAGTTCAGAATGTTTTCTCTACTTTAGTATATTATAACTCCACCATGTTAGCACGATACTAACTGTTGTGTCAGAGAGGTTTCTCCATCACCCAACATGTGCTAGTGAGGCATGTCCACCACCCAGCACCCATCGTGGTCCATATAACCCCCATAGGGTCTTGCTGCTCTTGGCCTTACCCAGTTCCTAGTATCCTACGTACCCAAGTGGAATATATAATAACTTGGTAGACTAATATATTCTGTCTGTCCTAAATGGGACCATGGCCAGTACGACAATACAGCTAGTTACACGAGTGAGAGTGGGTTAATCTTTTTATTATAAACATACTAGCTGCATAAGCGCGGCGTACGCCGCGCTAGCTACCGTGTGGACAAAATTAAAAGAGGCGGAAATTCGCAGGGAGTTTCATAAAAAAAATCAAGGACAAATGCGTAATTTCAGGAAAATTAAAGGGTTTTTTTGTAAAAAATTGAGGACCTGTACGGACCTGTACGTAAGTAAATAAGTACCTATACGTAATTTCGGAAACCTGCCGGGCGCAATCCAAAAATTTTTTGCAAAGAAAAAACTTGCAGGGACCTTTTCGCGAGGAAAAAGGACCTATACGTAATTTTTGAAAAAGCTGGGGAAAGTGGCTCGGCCGGCCGTACGCGGATTCCCTTGCCACGCGCCGGCCGGCCGAGCGAGCGGGGCGACGTGGCGCGGCTCGCCATCCAGGAACTCCCCCGGGTATTGAGGGGTTGGGATGTAGAGAGTCCTACCTTTACCACTATCTTTCCTTTTCCAGGCACCCTCTACCAACCTATTATTTATATGTAGGACAGTTGTTTCTCCAACTGTCTACACTGCAACATTCACCATCATTAACATCAAGCACATATTTATCATCATTAATAGCAAGCACATAATTTCTTTCAAAATTTATTTTATGCAAAGAATGATATTAATATAGCATAGAAATAATTTTTTTACACGAAATTACTCTAATCAAAATGATCAAAGGCATGCTTGCCTGGGATCTGGCAATGGTTCTCAGCTTTAGATGCACTTAGGTGGAGTCCTTTTTCTTAGTTCAGATAGTCACCCACATTTAAAATGTAGGCTATGATTTAATTCACGAAAATATAAAATACGCTACGTTAAGGTGTCTCGAGGGTAAACCTTTCATCGATTCAAAATTTATTGTTGTGTTTATATTTAAATTCTAGTTTCATGCATTATTGTTTACTGCTATGTTTGCTCATGTGAAAATATGTTCTTTTATCAATGCATTATGTGACAACTATTCATCATCAGCCAAATACCATTTATGAGCATATACATATACCTATGTTTATAAGGGTGTATTTCACCCTCTCTCTCCCAGCCAGCCCAGTAGGCCTCGGCTTGCCAGCCCTCTACTTACTCTCTCTCTATCTCTCTGCCCCCACTCGCACTAACTCCCTCTCTCTTTGCTCCCTCGCACACCGACACCACTCCTCTTTCTTTGCTCACACTCTCTCCTGCTCCCGACTATGCTAAGTCGCCACCCACGGTCATCGCATCATCAGAGCCTAGCGACACTGCGGACTTTGTCCGCTCTCTCTCTCTCTCTCTCTCTCTCTCTCGCCCTTCGTCATCATGCACCACTTCCCCTCCTCTCGAGCCATCACCGCCCAAGACACTGTCGGCTCCAATGCCAGTCGTGTTCCTACGACGCCACCATCATCCACGGATCCCCTCCACCCACTTATCTCCGGTTGAATCTGCCATGGCAGTGACAATGGTTGTCGCTAGTCGTCGATCCAAACTGTTGACCTTCTACACACCTTATTACCCTTGATATACTCTTCTACACTATCTTCTATTTTATTTCTACTTTGATTTATGTGGATTTTGCTTTTAATTTACTTGTGTTTTGGGGAAGGTTTGTGTGCGAGGTGTGCATGTCATGACGGGGCTTGGGACCTCCCCATGCACCAGGGAGCATGCGGGTGGTCGTTGGGTGTGCACGGTGGTCGACTTTGAGCATGGGTAGCGCTACTGTGAGTTCTCCCTCTGGTATAATCTAGTCCCCTTAGTCCTCTCCTCCTCTACTCCATCTTTGGATACTACTTACTCTAGTGCGGTGCATGTGCTTTTGTGGTTGCATGTGCGTGTGATTCTGCTTGGTGATAGCGGTAATGTTGGGAATAAACATAGGGTACCTCGGTTGATGTTGTCGGGCTCGATTTGGTACAGTTTGTGTTCTTCCCTGGCCCTCCCCCTCCTAATGCATGCGGCTACTTCGCCCTCTTAGTTCTTCCTGGCTCTGGCTTGGTCCCTTCTCCTCCTTCCTCAATCTAGCCGTGGTGAGGTTCAGTGGTCCATCGGTTTCGGTGGGGTAAATTTTGGGGCAATGATGTGGGGATGGGGATGGAGATGGAGGTGGCTTGCTTAGACTCGTCTTAGTGTTGGTCATGGACTGGAATGTACTCTCTCTCGGTGCCTTGTTGGTAATTCATATGATCTAAGCCTTCAACCCTTTGACACAATATTTCTTTAACAATGTTGGTCACTGGATTTCATGATCATTGGCATGATCTTTCCTTATACCTACAAGGACTAATGTTTGGCACCAAACAAGGTGTATTGTGGCATGCATTGATGCTTAATTTTGATATCCATGCAATGCTTACTACTTGCACCACTTGATTAGACTGTGCATGTTATATTTTATGATCCGAATCTAGTTAGGTTCGACCATAGCTGGTCTTTTTGATTGCTTGAAGAGTTCGATAGCAATACAAACTGATCAAAGGTTATGATTGGGATCATCTTCAAGTTTGAAATGGACTCTGCACCGACCTGCATCAGAAGTGTTACTCTAAGTAGAGTTAGACATGGCTACTCGAGGTGCTTCTGACTCTAACTCTACATCGTTATGGTGATGTTCTCGTCCCTAAGAAGGTTACTATTCTAGTTTTGATAGGTCTCTGTTTCATTGCTGACTAAGACTTTGTTTCTTTCCTCATCTAGGAATCTTATTCCCAAGGATATTTGTATCCTTTGTAAGCTACTTGGCAGAGGTGTAGAATCACTTATATGCCAAGAGTGCTCTGTAACTTCTCCTCATATAGTGATTTCACCAATTTTGCGTCCGTGTTTTTTCACTTGAAAGGGTTTTCCATATTAAATCTCTATCTCGTGTTCTTGATTGTTCTTCATTAGTTCATGCTCTGTCTTATTGATTTTATAACATGTTGTATCCGATCCAAACAAGTGGTATCAGAGCCACATTCTTTGCCCAGATCAATCTAGGGCACTCGATTTGGATGATGCGTTATTGAGAATCGACAAGATGCCCGTTGCATGGTACACTGAGGAGAAGCAAAGGAGAGATCGTAAGGCTCTCTCTCAGATTCACCTTCATCTATCTAACAATATTCTCAAGGATGTCACAAAGGAGACCATCGCTATTGCATTATGGCTAAAGCTAGAATAGATTTACATGACAAAGGATCCGACTAATAAGATGCTTGTGAAACAGAAGCTCTTCTCGCTCAGATTGGTAGAAGGTAAGTCTGTGTTGAACCATCTGATTGCTTTTAAAGATATCATCATCGATCTTGAAGCAATAGATGTCAAATATGAAGATGAAGATTTTGTTCAACTGATGCTGATAATCAGAGGGGGTGAATGATTATGGAAACTTTTTTTATTAACCCAAGCATTCTAAATTTCAGTCGAATTACTATGAGAATCACCAAGATCATATTACAGCTCCTACACAATATTCAGAGAAATCTGGGATTAAGATGTAAAGACAAGCTTTCACTGCAAGGCTGGTACTACTGCCAAGTAGTGGCCGGTACTACTAGGGCTACTCTAGTCTAGTTCTACCTCTCAGAATGAGCTGGTACTACCTCCAAGGTCAGCGTGGTATGACTACTTGCCCTATTCCAAAGAGCAAACCATTCAAGACAAAAACTAAATTTGAAGATTTTGATCAAACCTTGTCCAAATACTACCAAAATTGGCATGGACCTAAGCAAGGATGTCAAGAACTAGATCAAATCAAGAAACATGAAGTTCTTGGACTTGGATCCATCCAATTTAGAAGAATTTATTTCAAGGTCACAAGAACACACCAAACCCTAAAAACCAAATTACTTCTTGCTTGTGAGGATCTTAGTTATAAAACTTTTCAAATCATCTCTCACATATCCTAGCAAGGTAATCTAGTCACAAGTTTGGGCTAGAAAGGCCACAATCACCAAATCACAATCTTAGTCAAGACAAGGCTAAAATCGGGTAAGATCTTGATTATTGCTATAGAGTGATCTAGCTGGGCAAAGAATGCTCCCAAGGACCTGAAAATGCCTCTTATACATTATGGATCATATCAAAAACGAGATGAGCATCAAAAGAGCCAAATCAACACAAGCGAAGACAAGAACTCATGCAAAGAGAGATAAGAACATAGGATTACAAGAACTTGATCTATTGCATGAAGAGTAATGATTCTTACAGCTTGTTGGTTACAAATGACCCTCCACAAGTTACACTCTTACTCACAACATGAAGGAGAAGATGCACTATCCAAGGCCTAGAACTCAACCCTAATTCTTTGCAAACCCTAGCTAGCCTCCTCTTCTAAATAGGCTAACTAGCCCCCTTGGTGGGTCTAGACACGCTAAGAATTGAGGAACCCGTCAACCCTGTTAACACCGAGTTTTACACTCACTCGCATGCTTTTCAAAGTGTTTATAAGACAAACCTGCTAACATGCTAGGGATTGATCCACACCACACACACGGCCCTAGCCTAACACTAAACCACTTCCCTTGCGTCTCATGGCGCTGCAGTTTTGGAGTAGGACTCAAGTCTAGTACTTGGCATTTCCCCTTAATGCCCTTGATGAAGCTTCTTATTTCCTTGACTCTGTCTTCTTCTTAGCATGCAAGTCATTATGCATGCCATGTGTGGCTTGATCAATGGTTTTCCTTCCATCGAAAAATTTCTCCCGTTTTTGACTCCCACCGGACTACGCCTTATTAGAACCGACGAAGTCAACTTGATCCAAGCCATTGCTTGAACCTTTCTTGAATGCATCTCTTGGCTTTGCCATACGCTTTGCTTGAGCCCAACCATCTCACACGACCATCTTGACTACTTGGACCTCGATCCACCCGGATCTAGCCCCGATCGCTCGTCGTTGACCATAGTTGCATCCAAGGTCCCTGTACATTCAAAGACCAAGAAATTATTTCTAGATACAAATTCTTCATAATTTGACCCACGTTAGCATCAACATGCAACACAATACAACCATGACAGGAGTTCCAAGATTATATGATCATCGATGGCAATCAGAGGGGAGTGAATGATTGTACTCTACAGTAGAAATGTTTTCTCATAATCAGTTGTCTCATGATTATCCAACATGCAAATACAGCACAAACCAAACCAAAAACAAAAGATAGCAAAAAAATAAAAAATTCTTAGAAATGCAGCAAACTACTGTAGCAACAGTACGATTACTGTAGCAACCTGTTTTACTATAGCGAATCAAAAAACTTGAAAGCATCACTTTCATGCCCTATGCTATTGCATGTCTCTACATGCTATGCCCTACTGTAGAGACTAGTACGTGCATGCATCAATGCATGGTGTTGACTGCTCCTCTTTTCTTCACGTGAGACTTAAATAGCACCAAGACTTTCTCCACAGATGTGATGCACAGCATGAACTCCCCGAGATGCACGCCTCCTTCTAGACGTGATGCAAGAAAAACAATGCCTCTTCTGCTTCTCTCACGTATGCATGTGCACGCTTCTTCCCTGCACCAGAAAGAGAATAACCAAAAAAAATACAAAGTCACCTAAGTTGATCCGTTGGCTTCATGTACAGGGACTAATATCGAAGGATTTGGCGTTGTGAAGTATCTGCTTGCACGCGAGACCGCCGGACAGATGAAAAGTCAGTTTTCACACTGACCTTAATGCACTTATAGTAAAGATCCAGGAGAGTACGTACCCGTCTATGGCACCAAAGGGACCCTATGGTCGGTCGATCCACCACACCCCTGTGGTACATGTCCATAAGATACAGACCACTGTGAAGCACTTGAATGACCACAGCTGCAGAAGGAGGGTGCAGCCTATGAGAATAGAGGTCGGCCTCTTCCTGCAGCAAGCATCGCACATGCCGTAGTACATAGCAGCAAGTATGGCTGATCCCCAACTAATATGCAACTCCACTAGGTCGGTGACGGCCCTCGCATACTGCACAAGGCAGGCGTCAACAGAGTCACCGTGGCTGCTGGTAAACAGTATCTAGCTAAACAACCACAACAAATATACCTTGAGGTGCCACAACACCTCGTACTCATCGGTCTCTAGATCCATCTGCTCGTCCTGTGCACAAACAAAAATTTAGTAAGCCCATCATATGGTAAGGATAGTGCATTGCTAGACAAGGAAAATAGATAGCATACGTACTCAGAACTGCAAAAGCCATCGCATGAGCGGGCCATGCTTTTGTCACGCTGGGAACACGTAGTACGCTACCGCGGATTCGGCCGGAAGAACCCCCCTCAAACCTGTCCAACAGGTCATCGTGCCAGTTGCTAAGCGCGTCTAGCAGGGAGGCAACCTCTCCTACAATGGGCAAGCCGAGCAGCATCATGACGTCCTACAGAGTGGGGGCCATCTCCCTGAATGGGAGGTGTAAGGTGTGCGTCTCAAGCTGCCACTGGTCTAATAGAGCTATCAGCAGCGACCGATCGAACGAGAATCTTTGTGACCACTTTGGGGTGGCCTGGACCTCCCCGTCATCGTCAACCAGACCGTTGTCCTTGTCAGTGGCCTCCACCATCCGCGTGAGAGGTAGAAGGCCGGCATTGCTCAGCCTGCAAAGCACGAAGAAGTCGGTACATAACAGAAATATCATAAAAAGAAGTGCCACAATTTACAGACAAACCTGTCTCTCCAGCATGGGTCCAGTCTCCAAGCCCGACGGGGTGTCTGCGTACGGATCACTCCCAATCGGGGCACCTCGTCCACACCCTCAGGATACGGCACACAACGGCTCGTGCGGTGTTGCGCGTTGACGCGTTGGTCTAGTAGGCTGAAAGGCCTGTCCGAACCACCAAGGTCGCGAGCCATACATGCAATTCAATTTGAAGTTAGTAACTACGACACAATTAGTGGTTTAATTATTTATAGCATATCTCTAGAAATTCTGAAAATTTAGTTGCATTCTTGCATAAAACCGCATATTCATCAACATTTATAGCCATAGCCTCATTTCGGTATTAGAGTTTTAGGGTTTACAGTTTTAGAGTCTCAGAGTTTAGGGTTAAGGGTTAGGATATGGGTTTAAGAGGTTAGGGTATAGTTATAGCGGCGTTACAACTATTAACAACTAAATTGGCGCTAATTCTACAACTGCACTATTTACAACTATTAACAATTTACGATGTACCCGATACAACTACACGTATAATGATTTTAGTTACTAACCTACCATGGTTTTGAAAGTACAAGTATTAACAACTAAATTGATGTTAGTTCTACGGCTATACTATTTACAGCTACTAACAATATGCGACGTACCAGACACAACTATACATTTAATAATTTTAGTTGTTAACCTACCTTAGTTTTAAAACTAAATCTAATAATTTTATTTTAGTTGCCATTCTACCATATTTTAAAAGTAAATATACAAAGAAATGTAATGGACTCATCGTTGTCGATGCGTGAACCTCTCGTCCTCTCGTCCCCTACCTCTCCTTTTCTCTCTTCTCCTCTCCTCTCCTTTCCTCCTCTCTCATCTTTTCTCTCCTATCCTCCTCTCCTTCTCTTCTCCCCCTCCTCTTTTCTCGTGCTCCCTCCTTCTCCTCTTTCTCGGCCAAATGCGCCTCCTCCTCTCTTCTCTATGCTGAATGCGCTTGGGGCACGCGTGGGCCATAAAGACCCCAAGTCGCCCAACGGTAAAGTTGCCCAACCATTGAGCGATACATGACTAAGTTGCCCCACGACCAATGGTCGGATGACTTGGCCACGTGTAGCCCAACGGTTAGGTGACTAGCCTAAGTCTTCCAACCGTGAAGCGACAGATGGTTATTACTACAAAAAAATTGCATATATATATTACTGTAATTTGAAATAAAAATGTTTATTTTTAAAAAAATTGGGAGTAATCTTTGCGACTAGATTGCTAATCAACCCTCATGTGCTTTGTGCTGTAGTTCGATAGTCAACTGCTGGGGAAAAATCACATATCTTAATTGCGATGGTTCTGTTGTTTTAATTTTCATCTGAGTAATCTTGGTAATTCTAAACTACAAGATTTGCTGGAGTCTTTAGGTCCTTTGGAATTTCCTACCGGAAAGGCATCTGTTTGTGAAGTATCCATTGTTCAGGCGATGTACCATATTTCACAGAATCATTTGATTTTTCATTCACAAGTACTCTATTATGGAAGAAAACATTCTTATTATTTCATCAGCTCAATGCTGCGTGCTACTGAACGTCTGAAAACTTTTTTTTTTCCATTTCACAGAAAATGAAATATTCATTCATTTGAAGCACAAAAATTATCATAAAGAGTTTAAATAGGAAAAGTCCATATAACACCCTGAACTTGCTTGAATGTCCGTCCAGTGCCCCGAACTTTAAAACCGGGCATTTGACCCTCCAAATTTTGCAATCTAGTTCAAATAACACCAGACCCGATTTCGGACAGTGGTGTTGCCCGCATGACGTGATGAGTGGATAATTTTACCACGTAGGATGACACGTTGGTAATGTTTAGATGAATGATAGGTAAGACTTATTGGGTCTTCTCTTCCAAACCGAAAGAGAGAGGGAGGAAGCTATAGGAGACGGTAGCCATGGAAGCATAGCTGGGAGCTCAGTAGGGAAGAAGCTCTTATAGACCCCATATGTCATTGATCCAACTTGGCCAGTGTGTCATCCTACGTAGTAAAACTGCACACTCATCGTGCCACGTGGGCAATACCACCTTACGAAACCACGTCAAAGTATAATTTGAACTGGATTGCAAAATTCGGAAAGTTAAAATGTCTGGTTTCATAGTTCAAGGTGCTGGACTGATATTTAAGTAATGTTTAAGGTGTTATATAAACTTATTCCTTTTAAATATACCAGCTTATTTTTTGAAACATGCCTCACTGCCTCAGCATTCACCCTCTTTATATTGAATTCCTGGACACTTGCCACCATAATGCTTGTTTGTGAATCGACGTGTGTGTGCTTATATACAACCTTGAGGTTTGACCCTTCTCTTTTGTACTGTATTGGTCGTGGATATGGACATTGAAACTGTGGATAAAAATAGGAGCTGATGAGTACCAAAAGTTGTGATAAAGATGAACTGTTCATAGTAGCTCCGCAATACACTAGTGACAAATGCAAAGCTGGATAAGCATATGTATTTGGACAATTAGGAATATTATCCTTCATGGAGCTTCACAAGCTTTCCTGATCTTTTTCAGTCCAACCTTTTGTTTCGAGAGGACCTATTTTCAGCCCAACTGGAGAATTAGGTTGCGCATTCCATTTTGTATAGAGTAGCTATGTTTATTCTCGATATCAAAGAACAAAAATATATAGGCTGCTGGAGGGCCATGCTCTTTGCTGTTTCATTTACAATCCAGCTGGAAAAAAAGGTATTTGTTTTCTTAATGTTTTGATGAACCGGTATACTTGTGTTGTTTGAGTTTTATTATTTTTAGTCTGCATGTAAGCTTGTAAGCCAAGATCAATTTGTCTCTACCATCTCTTTGACGTGCATCACTAGATGGAATCTGATGCTGTGTTTTGATAGCATTCTTCTTTTATAACTCCTAATTTGCAATAGTTATAGCTGAAAACAGTGCGTTGATTACTTTGGCAGGCATTTCTAGTCACCGTCTGTAATAAGAAGAGAGTAGGATATACTAATGAGCTGAGCTTGAAATTTAAAGGTAGAACATCTTATGATTCTAGAGTTGTTATCTCATACATCTTATGGTTATAGAGTTGTTGTCTTCTAAGGATTATCTCCTTTTACTGAAATGCCCCTCACGGGAGTATTTTTCATGTGAATGGTTAATTAAGGAAGACAGCAAGAAGGTTAAGGGTTTTCTGGATATTCCTGAATTGTCATTTGGCGAGCTTGAAGACTTGGAGTTAAAAATATACCGTCTTTCGTGAAATTTGTGCTAGTGCAATTCTGAGGGAAAATTCTATCTATTCCTGTCGTGAGGAACAGTAGTTTCGGATGTGTCTTTTTGAAATGATGAATCTGAAGATGCCATCACCTGGATATGATTTTTTCCCCTATCTTTCAGAGTTATTCATGTCGTCCCTTTTGTCCTTTCCTTTCAGGTGCAAATACAGTTCAGCAATGACAAGGATCTCTCGTCTGACAACAAAACGCAAATCTGCAAGGATTTGAAGTCCTTTCTTGCACCTATTCGGGAGAAACTATGCAAGTTTGAGGAAGAGCTAAAGGACAGGTAGCAAGCTAGGTAGAAGTGTCAAGGCGACAGGCAAGCAAGGGCATTCATAGTGCAGCCTACACAAGGTGATGGTCTCATGAGAGAATACCGCCATATCAACTCAAACCACTGCATAAAAAAAATTTCTCCTACATTGCATAGTAATTTGAAGTGGTAGCTTCAATTATTTAGTTCAACTTTCTACTTTTTTTTACCCCACCACACGCTTTCTCTCCCCTTCCCCACCGCACAACTCCACACCGCACTCATTCTCTCCCCTTTTCTTCCCGCATCAGTGCCGTCCACCCCACCTCTCCTCTAATCCCATCGCCGATCGCCTCCACACCCGAACCTCACTGGGCGCCATTTGCCCTTTGATGGCTGGCCAACCCCGCGACTGCATGGCTTAGGCCGCCCGCAAGAGCTGCCCCGCTAGGACGGGGCCGGCGGCTGCAGCCGCCTCCGATCCCGATATGTCCGTGGTGAGTGCGGCGGCCTCCAAGGATGCAGCGCTAGTTGGATCTGATCGGACCTCATCGTCTCCCTTGTTCAACTGGATACGGCAGTTGATGACCTCGTCCTAGCCCAGATCTAGTGGCACACGGCTCCAACACCGCTTTGTCGCCCATCAAACACCACCGTCGCCGCTTCACCGTAGTTCGCAAGCCTTGGCGCGCTGCCCTTTTCTCTCCCCCAAACCACCGCAGCTTCTTCAGGCGCCTGTGACACACTGCAAGCCACCACCTTTCCTCCTTCTCCTCTCCACCGTGGCTTGGCTCTGACGTGGATCGGCAAGGCCACCGTCCAGAGTGGAGCACTGTGGATGTCCTAACTGGCGTCACTTTGCCCAACATATGAAAGGTAGCTTTTTTCATGATACTGTTTGACTGCATGGGACGTTATTATGTTATTACCCTACGTAACACGATCTACAATTTGCGTGTCTCAGCCCTGTTTAATTCAGCTGCGACTTTTAGCTTTCGACTAAAATGGCACTGTAACGGCTGTTAGCTTTTGGCTAAAGCATTTAATTAAAGGAAAATGAAGAAAAGTAGAAAAAATGAAGAAAAAACTGTAATTGACCTTCTCCAAAAGGCTTCAGCTTTTGGTTTCTAAAATTTGTATTTTTGTATTTTTGGCCTTTTGGCTTTTTTGTTTTTCTTTTTCCTCTTATTCCTTTGCATTATCCTAAAAGATTTAATGGTGTTTTCTATTTTTCTAATTTTTTTATTATTTTATCATTTTTTTAATTTACAAAAGGCTAACCGCCGCTATAGTACTTTTGTAACCATAATACCAGAGGTGGACCTGCCCTTCGGGCGAGCCCGGGCGGCCGCCCGAGCTCCCCTTGCCGGCCGGACCCCCCCCCCCCCGGTTCCACTGGCTTCATCTTCAGACGGGAGCTTCTGCCGCTTCCTTCCCCCGACTTCATCCCCATAATCTGCAAACGGGAGAAAAGGTTTCACGACTGACAGTGAAGTAAAAGCAAAACTAGAGTATGATAAACTGCACTCGTAATCAGAGTTCGAGGCTGTTGCTTTGAGCCCTGAGGTGCAGATTCTCCTACGTATACACAGTGATCTAGTTGGAGAGTCAGAAGAGCCCCTGATTTCTTCTATAAAACAAGAAGATAGCCAACGCAACCCACACAATAACCTTATTGAAACTAGTACTGTGGTGTGGACACCTTGTATGAGTAAAACAATCGATTGATTTCTGCTGAGAGAGATCATACTTACTCTGCGAAGCAGAAGAATTTTTGTAAGAACAGTTGTACTCTTCATTCATACATGATGATTGGAGTAGGCTGCAACTGTTCTCATTCTTGTGTGGTGATCCTCCCTGAGTGCCTGCATCATCAATTTTTGATGATCCGTGTATGCTGTGGTCCATTTCCTTGGTGCGTTGTGATCCCTGTGGGCTGCCATTTTCTTTGTTCTCAAATAGAAGCGTCAGCCCGCCAACATACCCATTTTCGCGACATGATTCGGAAAGACAGCTCAGCAGAAGTGTTTCTTCAGATGGTCCACCAAGGCCGCAACTTACCTCCTTCTTGCCGAGTACATCCAACAAGGTACAGCCATTTGCATTTCCTTGGAATTCTTGTGAGAAGTTCGGCAAACTAGGCTCAATTTCATTTTCCCCTGCTGGTCTACCCAAGCAATAATCTGCAATATCTTGTTTGTGAAAAGACGTGGACACCTCTTCATTGTCATTGTGACACTACTGATTTATCAATCTTTCACAATTAACAGGTTGTTCCTTTTACAGCTCATCTACAATTGTGGATTAAGTTTCATTAGTGAGATATTTTTCATTGTCTTTACGTTATCTACATATGTTAACATGCGAATTGTAGTTGTTGTTTCTATTTCGTATCACATACTTTTATTAGTGTGATTGCAACATAGTTTGATCATGGATTGTTTTGCTTTTGGGTACTACTATTTATTTCACGCTTCCGACTTCAGTCTGCCTAGTTTTTTTCCTGGATCTACCACTGAACTTCGCCTTACCTAGATTTTTTTTCCTGGATCCGCCACTGCATAATACGTACAAAAAAACCATAAGCTAGGACTTATAGGCCTTTTGAGTAGATATATCTCTAGGAACGATGCAAAGAGAAAAAAAGAAACAAAAAAATCATGTTAAAATGTCAGGTATTCCAAACGACAGCGCCCCCTTGCCGATCTGTACGTCACTGGGGCTGTATGTGCACCACTGTTGAACCTTCGGTCCAAATGAACACAACTCTGAAGTCTCTGTCACTAGTGTAAGATCTGCACTCTTCAGCTTGTGCTGTATTCAGGGAACGAGCCCATGGGTGGCAACAGACAATGGGCCTTGGCCATATATCTGACACAGTAGTAATCCAAACTCCCCACAGCATGCCATATCAAATACATAGATCTATGCATCTCGGCAAGTCGGCATCTTGCATCCACGTTCACTCACGAATAAAAAACATACACATTTAACTAGTCAGTAGGTACACATACTGACAGGAAGTAGCGGACAAAGTAACCTGAAACTATTATAGAGGTTCTTTTGGTCTGCAGTGCTGCACTATGCATCATGCCCACTGCTCCAAAGACAGTGGGAGGGAGATACAGGTCTATTCTTTTGGTACAGAATTTATAATTTTTTATTTGAAAATTTTGACTTTTAATTGTTCATAAGAGAGTACAGAGAAAGAGACATACACGTGTAATTTTGACTGATTTAGATGAAATTGCTACAGTGTCTACTACAATCGAATTACAGATCTTGTCTTAAAAAGACACTCCGTTTAAAAGATATAAAAGCCAAAAGACATAAGCTAAAACAAAGACCCACAGAATCAGGTTATGAAAACAAATAACAAGGTGATCACTGATTAGTAAGCATCACGGTCAGTCAGCAGCAGCTTAGCAAAAGAGGGCGCATGTTATTCATTGTTCATGTCATGGGCAGCAGCACAGCACTCAGCATAGCGGAGGCAGAGGTAAGCTGAACAATGGCAGAACCAGAACGGTTGGCTCACAGCGACCGGCGCGTCGCTCGCGCGCGCGGGCCCTTGTGTTTGTTGCTCCTCCTTCTAGTTGATTGTTGCAAGTTGCAGCCCTACAAATGCGTCATTTGATTCTGTTGTGCTGTGGTACCACCATCCCTGTCGTCCCGCTCCACGTGAACGAGTACCCGTCTCCAAAGCAAAAAAGGAACCGAACTACTGTTATACGGAACCCTGTTATACTGTATAGGTATAGGACTGTAGGATGATATGGCGTAATTAGAGGATGAGAATGATTACCTTCGCTTTATGAAATTTTTATGTAGTTGATGAAGAATCTGACCTTTCGAACGAATACTTGGTGCTCAGATTTGCTCGTAGTCGTACGGCGTCACTCAAACAGCAATCACTAGAAATCACGAACCAGATATATTCAAGATATTCATTATTGCTGAATTTTCGTAGAGTTACAAAGTGTCCTCACAAGCATCCCTAAAAACCCTAACACAAAAAAGCCTCGCAAAGCCACCGCCAAAATACTTTGCTTACCTCTGTTTTTATATGTTAGAGCCCTAAAATATGTTTGACTCAAACACAAACACGAAATCATATCTCTTTCTCAAATCAAGAGATCCGAAATCCTTTTTAACATAGGTTTTACTAAATCTCTAATTCTTCCCGTTACGGACTACTTCTATAACATTTCCAATCTCACCACGTGATGAAGCCTTCAGGAACGCATCTTCCGTAGCTCCATCTCGCATCATCAACCTTCGTGTAGAAGCTTTCAAGACCGCACCGCCCGTAACTTCTCCACGTATCATCACTTTTGATCTCCATATACTCCAACATTAGCTCAATCATCTCGCGTGACATCCTTAACCGTCTGAATCTCAGATCTCTATATCCTAGTTCTGGTCCTCTTTGTCACCGACCATGATCGTCTACATGTCATCTTACACATGTAAAGACAAAAGAAACATCCCTGGCCTGGCTGGGAACGGGCAACCAACGTTTCAGGGTGGCCAAGGGCATCCCTGGCCTGGCCTGGCCGCGAATCCCAGCTCGGATCTGTCGACGATTTGATTTGACGACACGGAGTAACGGAGGAGAGGCTCGCTCTGTTTCAGTTCTTCTCCAATCCGCCACCGCCTCTGCTCACCGACGGCGACGGGAGCAACAGGGACATTTCGTCTGCGCGCAGGCCCAGCGGCTGGTCCATTACACTGATGTCTGCCGCATCGCATGTCTCCTCCTCCTGCTGGTCCAGGCACCACGCCACCATTTCTGGCGCCCTTTTGTGCGTTGCGTTCAGACAAAGCGGGACTCTGCTTCGCTTCCCTCGGCCTCATTTGATTGGGAGCTGAGGGTGGATGCTCTTTCTTGGATATATACCCTACCAAGTTTACTTAGAGGGTACTATAATGGCAAAAAAACTCCATCAACAAGTCTACAAGGATTAAGAAAAAGTCGACGATTGAGATTAAATACAGGTTAAAAATAGGAAACCACGATTTAGGATTTCTCTCGGCTATGCTTTTCTCAATAGTGATTATATAATTATTAAAGTATAATGAATGATAGACAGATGTTATTTACATATTTGTATACTTTGAGATTAGAGTTACTTTTGTTAGAGAGGAAGATATAGAAGCACTGCTCAACTAAACACGCTTTGGGTTCATTTTGAGACGACCTTGGATCGGTCTTAGCCTGCGAAAAGGGGATACAAGGAAAACGCGATAATTGGCCTTCCACTTTATACATCCGTATCTGTATGTTCGCTACAGATTTGCACGGTCAGAAATCTAATAGCTTGGCACGCTGCGATTCTGATTCAGAACTAGCGGCTGCGTTGCGGCCATGCCAGCAGCACCGGATGCAATAGGAACAATCCACAGTAGTACTACAAGCCAAATATACTACTCAGGCGAGATTAGTTTTATCTGCCTAATAATTGTTTAGAGCATTAACAACACTGCGAGCTTGAAATGGATCCATGACGACATGTGATGGGTACGTACCATCCATGGACAAATCTGGATCTTTTTCTCGGGCCCTACCAGAGACAAGAGCTACGGTGACATCTCTTGTTCACTCATCGCGATCTTGACGCGCTCTTGTACGCAGCCGCATATTCCATTCTCTCCAGGGCGCCCTGCGCTGCAGGTTGAAACTGACGCTAAAAAGCCGTGGCGTCGAAAGGAAAAGACGGCGAGATCGATGCGTTCACCTCACCAAATGGCAAGTAGGCTAAGCTAATGATTATGATTCTATGCAAGCGATCGAACGCATTGATCGGTTTCGCTGTCTCCTCTGCTGGTAAAAGAGTTCAGTTCCCGCTCTGCAAGTGAATGATTCGTAGATGTATATGATGATCAGACTGACGCTGTGGTGGCGGCGCCCGGGGTTCCTCAGAGACGTCGCTGAATTCAGGCAGAAGGGGGGGTCATCAAGTCGTTGTGCTCCGGAAGAAGAGCCTGCGGCTGTGCTGGTCCAGATCGTTCCCCTGTCCAGGTCACCTTGTGGTCAAGCCGCTAGAAGGACATTGCGAGGAGCTTGAAATCCCAGACAATGTGACCTAAGGTACGCAGCCACTGGACTGCAAGCACCATATCAAAGCCTGCCAATGGGATGACATACAAATCAATGCAGGATTCCGCTTCTCCAATGCGGACTGGTACTCTGGTCAGTAATCCAGCGCTTGTGACTTTACCGCCATTGGCCACGGCTACCCGGATGGCAGTACCCACCGTGCGTGGAAGGCTTACCCAGTGGAAAATTTCTATTGTATCACCCTGGCACAGCCCAGGATATGTAACAAACCAACTAATGGCTGACACGTGGCGTATATGCACTGTAGCAGCACTGTAGCAGATGTGTTTTTGTACGGTTCTACGCATGCTACGGTGTTGCTACAGTGCCTTATGTGCCATGTGTCAGACGTTGGTTAACTTGTTACGCATCCTGGGCTGTGCCACCGTGATACAATAAAATTTTTCCTAGCCGGTGGACTCTTTTATGGTACCCACAAATTACTGTATGTTAGACCATGTGGAGGTCGTGAATGCAGTGATGATGAATAATTGACTTTTGAGTTGCATCGAAATTTGTATTTGTGAAAATTTCAATCGATCACGGTTAGTGATCGGCAGGTTTCGACTACGTACGGTAATCCGATTGGCCTTGTGATAGATAGGCGCAGGGCCATCAAGGTTTCTGTAGTGCTTACCGTGTAAAACTATTTGACCAGCAAGGTTCTAGCCGGCAATTGAGGTGACGAAGTTTGGGGTGCACTGCGGCATCAGTAGCAACAAACCAGCGTTGATGGATTTAACTTGCACTATCTATCCAATAGATCATGCAAATGAGAAGCGATCTCACGCTGGCTTACATGAAAATCGATTGGCTCATGGTTCACATGCCCTGTGCATGCTTCCACGAGAGGAGCTCGAGCACTAGGAAACGGATCCTCTGACGTTAACATCAGTGACGTTGGGTCACTGATGTGTAGGCCCCACGAGCCGTAGAGCCCACGCGTCAGTAACCTAACGTCAGGCGAGACCCATCCCGAGCACTACGGCGGGGAAGACGAAATGTTCACAAGGAGCAAAATTAGGTCAGAGTACCACGGATTCGGGGAAGACTAAATGTTTACAAGGAGCAAAATTTGGTCAGAGTACCACGGATCAACCTCGTCCTCTGGATTCAAATCAAATGGATGTTTATTTTCCCTAAATATGCAATAAAACTTAATTAATACCCCTTAAATAAACCTAACACACACAAAAAATCTATAACACCCCTTAGAAATCGATAGCCATATTTTTTTTTCTACTAGTATCCCTTAATACGAGTAGAAGGTACCGTAAAAATTCCCATAAAAGACCATCATGAGAAAGGTTACGGCGTAAGTGGAATGAATGGGATATATGTCCATGTCATGAGAAAGGTTATGGCGTAATATGTCAATGTCATGTTTGCAAGTTGCAACGACTGCTCTGTAGATAGCCTTTCTGAATGAAGGAACAGGTGGAATAGACTGGTAGAGAAGGATGGTTCTCAAATCAAACATCACTGATCTTCAAAAATCACAAACATGCATCATCGTAGCGGAAAAAAGAATGCGCGGAATCGTGTCTGTTTCCAGCAAATCTGACGCAGATTTTCACCCGCAACGCCGTCGATCGTCGTCGCCTGAGGTAGATAGAATCATTTGATGCTCATCTCCGTACCATGTGTTTCCATGTGCATGTGGGCACAAAACTTCGGTCCTGATATTTTAGGCTACGAGTGGTGGTTTTTAGCTGTGTTTGATGGCTTTTGTTTATCATTTTTGAGATAGCAGCGGACGATAGAGACGTCGATGTGAACGGCGTATATAATTTTAGGCTCATGAAGCCATTTAGAGAACGTACTTCAAGAAATCATCTCGTTTATTTTAACTTTTGAAAAGACCAAAAACCTAAAAAAACAGTATCTTTCTTTGGTCATGTCATCTCTACTCTTACTCTAGGGTTGTGTTTATACCCTTATTCGTCCCATATATGTGACATTTTTTTGAAGAATGTGGCCTTATATGCATTGTTAAGGGGAAATCTAGTCTTTTTTTTTTTACTTAGAAAGGGAAGGGTAATGACGTAAATTCATGGCATGCTGAACAAACCTTGTCCTTTATTGGATCTGTATCGACCAATCGTAGGACGAGGTTAGTTACAAGGGAACCCACCACCAAATCAGGTAGGGGCAGTGCGGGTGCAATTGCTTTCTTATTTTTGTGGAGGCAAGTGGATGAACGGTGCGGACCAAATACAATAACAAAAATGGACTGTTGGATTAAGGGGAGTATATAGGAAGCCATCTCTCTGCCTCTCTCCGACTACGAAGGTTTTGTGTGATTAATAGATCGGGCCCTGCTCAAAAGGGTTTATTTTGAGTGGCTTTTGGTTAAAAACCACTGTAGCTGGCTAAAAATACTGTAGCTGATGTTAGCTTATTTGGCGTAATTAAATTTTAAAAAAATAAAAATTGAATAAACAGGTTAGCCCATCACGGACAGTACAAACGAATACGGAAAAAAACCGACAAAAAAGCTCAAAAAAAAAATCAAAAAATCAGAAAAAGATGAAATTGTTAAATAGTAAAAAATAAGTTAGAAACCAGAATCTCAAACCGAAATGAGTGGGGTCCTAGTTAGGACCTCACTCACAGGCCACTGGTTGCAGCTAGTTGGAAGCAGCCCTCGGGAAAAAAATTCAAGTCTTTAAAAACAACTGTTTTTTTTGGGGGTCGTAGTTGAAATCTTAATGAATGATGGAGATGGTGGTTGTTTTCTCATTCAAAAAATGCTGGGCTTGGTGACTTTTCATGCCTCATGAACCACGGCTTCGCTTTGGCTTCTTTTGCTTGCCCTCACCTCGCCGTTGTGTGGGTTTTTAAATTGTGTTTTTTGACTTATATTTTAAATTCTATATATTCGTGAAAGAGAGTACGAAGAGAAAAATACTCGTATATGATTTGGCTGATATAGATGAAGATGAAGTCAAGACAGTGTTTACTATAATTGACTTATAAACCCTACTTTAAAAAGACGCTCATTTTAAAATCTAGTTCCCTTTGGGAGTCATCCTAGAGACCTATACAAACTAGCTAGCTTTTTTAAGGTGTAGCAAATACTCTATCTGATCAAAAAAACATGTCGTTTTTGGTTGAACACATGCAACCAAACTTTTAAAATTGTGGCTATCAATACCATTTTAATATTTATATATACATGAAAAATCATATATGTAGATTTACCTCAAAAAATATTTTCATAATATTATAACTTTATTAGGAATGACATGTTTGTAATTGGAGGAGTGTTAATCATGAACTAATTGGCCCCCTCTTACCCACTCTTCTCCAAGTTTTTGCACTAAACACTGGTTGAACCCAAAATTCTGTCTCACATCATCTAGACTAAACAAATTGCCACCATCTATAAAAAAACAAACTAGCACACCATCTCCTTGTCACAGTTTTTATCAGTCTTTCGCATGACAGCCCCAACATATTGAAAATCCGATTCCTCAGTGGCTATTTCTATCCTTGCTTGTCCTCTCAATTACATCAAAGGTTGCGCAGATTCCATCTTCCATTTGTTTATCATCCTTGATTAACTTAACCCCACGCTTATGTCAGGCACACTACCAGGACTAGTTCAATAATGCCACTTATTACATGCCTTAAAAAATTGCAATGCCTTTTCCTCCAGGAATCTGGAGGGCTAGTATCGGCATTCCTTCCTTTTTGGTACTAACAAGCCTGTGCTACCATTTGGAACACATGATTTATTTTTTAATCAGGATTTTGTGGGAATTGAATTGTTTATTTAAAATTTATGAAAAACTATACGAAATTCCTGTGTTCCAAACATGCTCTAAAATAGAAGAGTATGAACTCAAAGTAATTTTGGCGCACAAATAAATCATGCCTTTCCGATCTAGGCGTTGCTTATACATCGAACAGCTTAAAAATCGCAAGTTTTTGTTATCACATCTTAAGGAGGGTTCTCATTTCATAAGTCCGTTTTCACGCATAATATTTGACTATTCCTCGGATAAGCAACTGCATCTAAGTCGCTCCACTACAGCCTTTTACTATGGACCATTCAACACACTGATCAGAGCAAGTACAATAGTATAGCCAACTAGTGGCTATAACACTTGTCCATTTCATCTATAGCCTTCAAAAAAATAGTTCATACAATAAGGTAGCTATTACAAAAACTATTTGGCCCCACGTGTAAGAGAGTGCAATGCATATTTTTACGTGCTATAGCTAGCTGTAATTTAGTAGCCAGCTTCCTTCTCTCTCTTCCTTTCTCTCTCTGCCACGTAAGATTTGGTTGATATTATATTTGCTATAGCCTGCTGACTAAGCCTTATTGTACCTGCTCTCAGAGAAAGGAGTATAATAGCACTACACACACATGATGACACTGACAAATACCACGAACTCCAACCAAAAATGTCCTGGTTAGACACTCACACCGAAAAAAATTACCAGAAATGGTTGGTGGGCTTTTTGGGTAACTGACCTCTCTTGCTTGCTTTTGTGGGGTTAAAAAAATGGTCTGACATGGAGAGCATCAGCAAACAGGGACATAAATCAGAAATAATCAAAACAGAATTAAAAAAACACAAGAAATGCTACATATTATTGGACCAAGAAATGCTACACATTATTGGACCCTCTGAAAGACTAAAGCAAAACAGCCAACCAACCACCCAGGCAGGCAGCCAGGATTCGCAAGAAAAGGGGTAGTATAGTCACAGGGCACCAACGATTTGCAGGGAGGGAGATAACGACTTAGGCCTCTCTTAAGTGTCAGAGAGAAAGATTTGGCATTGGATAAGAGAAGAGAGTGGAGAGAGTAGAGCGAGAGGATTGGCTGGCAGCTACCAGATTCTGAATCTCCTGTAGTCCTACTTCCTATCTCCTTTGGTTTTTCAGGTGAGGCTGAGGTTACAAAGATCTTTCCTTTAATCCGCACACCGTTATCTCCTTGGTTCCTTGGCTCCAATCTAGGAGTCGTAGTTCTCGGTATCGTTTTTGCTAGATTTAACTACTCCTTAATTGGTTTGTGCTGGTCTTATAAGCCCATTTCTTGATTTGCCTTTCTTCCATTTCTGGCCGATGTGCTATGTTTGCCTCCTTTCAGATTTTTGTTCTTGTTTATCCTTTTTCATGTCCTGTGCATTGATAGAAATTATCATGAGTTTTGTTGATGTTTTGACCTTTGTGCTCTTTCTGAGACAAGGAATAATGATTTTTCTTGGAGACAGTCATGTCTAATTTCTTGCGACTGTTCCAAGAACTGCATGCTAGTACTTTTTCCCACCTTGACCTCTGATGCTGTGAATTTGGCACCTGGGCTGTATGGATATGTAGTATGTACTACATGCTTCACCGCCGGACAGACAGGACGGCGTGCACTCACCTAGTACTACAACGGAAATTTCTCCAGAAAGTGTGTGTGGAATCTGAGAGTCTCGTCTTTTTTTCCGGCAATTATTAAATTTGTTCCTTTCTGTGTTTTATTTTGTAAAAAGAGAAACATTTGTTTTACTTGGTTGGCCAGTGAGAATCTAACTGTAGTCAATGAATCAGGAAATGGTATGCATAACATTTTAGAGTTTTTCAGAAGAAAACAGATTTCAGAAAAATTGTAGGTTTTGTAGGTTTCTTCCCTTTTTTCAGTGTGGAACTATGTGGAGTCTATACCGTGTTTTTTCTAGGGGAAGTGTTTGTCTGCGTATTTATGTTAAAATAGATCACATTTCAAATAATCATTAATATAGATCTAAGCCAATGATCCTTTTAGCACACTAGATTTGGCTGTTAGAAATCAGAACATTCACTTTTTAAAATTGTAAGTTGTTCAAACAAAAAATCTATGTGGTCATAAACAATATTCTTCTGTGTGTACATTTTTTAACAGTATTTAAATTCTGAACTATTTATGTGGATAAGTACTAACAAGCATCAATTGTCATGTACTGAGCAGTGAATGGTCAAATCATTAATCAACTGAAGCACCATGACCTCCCAGAGTGTTGTTGCTGTGAAGCAAATCGCTGCTCCAGACAAAACAGTGCATGCCTGTACATCCGCACAGCCTTTAGTTCATAAGCTGTTCAATGCTAAATCGGACCACAATGGGTTGACGGATGACAATTTGTCATCCACCAGTCAATCGTCAAACATCAAGACCGAGCTGATCCGATCGTCAAGCTTGCCAAAGAGCCTACCATTCAATCAGAAAAGAAGCCCTGAATCTGATCCTGCAAGTCCGTTGTCTCACATCTCGTGTCCGAATTTTTCAAACCCCGTATTCTCAAATTCGTCAACGTTCTGCACAAGCTTGTTTTCGTCGTCTTCAACAAACTCCGAGCCATGCCGGCAAATGGGCGCTTTACCTTTCCTGCCTCACCCTCAGTGTGAGCAGCAGGTTTCAGCAGGGCAGTCATCGAGCTCCTCCCTGCTCCTCAATGGTGATATTGGCAATGCTCATGATGAAGCTGAACAGTCAGATGATCCCGAAGACTTCCTCAATCTTTCGGGAGATGCTTCTGATGACAGTTTCCATGGAGAAAACAATGCCTTGGCTTTTGCCGAGCAGATGGAATTCCAGTTCTTGTCTGAGAAGCTAGGAATTGCCATCACTGACAATGAGAGTCCTCGGTTAGATGTGAGTTCATTGATTCCCTTAATGAACCATTTCTTGACTGTAATGTGAGGGTAACAATTTGTCCACTGAAGTTACTTGACGTATACAGAGCCTCTAAGACTGTTTCTATACTGTTACTGGTATTCTTCATCTGATCTGTTGTTTTTTAGGACATATACGGCACACCACCACAACTGTCATCACTTCCAGTGTCATCTTGGTCGAACCAGGGTTTACAGAATGTAGGATCTCCGGTTAAAGTCCAGCTTAGCTCATCTCGGCCATCTTCTGGATCTGCAACAACTAACAAGGCAAGATTGAGATGGACACTGGAGCTCCATGAGCGTTTTGTGGAGGCTGTGAACAACCTTGACGGACCTGAAAGTAGGGTGACCCTTTGTGCTTTATTTCCCAGCTAAACAAATCATCCTTAAGTTCGTTCTAAACGGTTTACTTCAATATCTCATACAGAAGCAACTCCTAAGGGTGTGCTGAAACTTATGAAAGTAGAAGGCCTGACCATCTATCACGTAAAGAGTCATTTACAGGTACCACTGTAGATTTTCCCCCTCGGTGAAAACTGAAAATCAAGTACCTATTCTGTGTTTTCTATTGTTACTTAAGTTTCGCCTGTCCTTGTTGTACAGAAGTATCGGCTGGCAAAATATCTTCCAGAAACTAAAGAAGGTAAACAAAAACTACAAGAGAAAAATAGTTTTTGCTTAGTTCATTCCTGTTCATAATAGCAGGTATGTCTTTGTACAGTTTTACTGTTCTAAACTCATATACTCCATGTACTATGCAGAAAAGAAGGCTTCTTCAGAGGATAAGAAAACACAGTCAAGTAGCAGTGGAAATGATTCCGACAAAAAGAAGTGAGCCCTCTTAAGTGCTTACACCAGAGTTCATGTATGTAAATACCATGATCTTAGAAGCTTACATCGCTTTCCTTCTCCCATTGTTAGGAACTTACAAGTGGCAGAAGCTCTAAGGATGCAAATGGAGGTTCAGAAACAGCTTCATGACCAATTAGAGGTGGGTATCAGAAACTCTGGAGTGCAGGCCATTTTGTCCTTTGTATTAGAGGGTTCAAGCATAGGCTTATTTTCTCGGTAAATATATCAAATTCATCTTAGAAAATCGTCTGAAGTTGGGTGTCAGTTCTAGATTAATCTATACTGTGATGTGCATCAGTCATCACTATGATTGAACAGGCCAATTTAACAACATCCATGTGTTTCAGAGATGACTACATAGAAGAACTATTTATTTACCGGAGAAATGCTTGAGTATATATATTAACTGACAGTTGTTGATCATCGTGGTTACATCAACACTCGACAAATCGAATACATTGCAGGTTTTGTCGTGTAAGCTATACAGTAGTCAATTTCGTTCAAAAAGAAAAGATATACAGTAGTCAAGAAACATGCAGCACGCCCCAATAGTACTACCTAGGTATTACGGATTCTGACAATTTGCACTGTGCCACCAGGTGCAAAGGCAATTACAGCTAAAAATAGAGGAGCATGCAAGATACTTGCAGAGAATATTGGAAGAGCATCAGAAGGCCAGCAGCTCCCTCCCACCCAAGAAGAATCCAACCGAAGCACAAGCAGAGTCGCCTGAATCGACATCGAGGGAGAAGACTGAATCTGAAGCAGCCACCACCACCTCACCTCAGCCGTCCAAGAACAGGGCCCCGGACGCAGACACAGAATGCAGGTCACCAGTGGGCAACAAGAGAGCAAAGGTTCATGCCAACCCTGCCGAGAGTGAGTCCCCATGTTCATAGCCGTGCTGGGCATGGCCGATGCTTCCTCACACTGCTTGTAACTCGTAGAAGAAGCTTAGCATTGCTCAGCTACCTGTTGGTTTTTTCTCGTGCATCTTTGTGAACGAGTTGTGGCCATGATAAATATGGTGGTACGGACATGAGGTTCTAGCCGCTGTATATAATTCTACTTTGGGAATGAAAAATGGGAAGCAATAAGCAGATCATAGTATGGATTTTGCAATCCTAGTATTTTTACACACTTGACTGAATTGATTTTGCTAGCATTTGGAGATTGTTTTTGGTAACGTTTGGAGATATCATGTTTTTTTGGTAACATTTGGAGATAACATTTCTTAGGCAACTCTTGGTCATAAAGAAAGACTCTATTTCTCTTTTGTTTCCTTTATTTTTTTTACCTAAATGCCCCTCCAGCAAGGTCGTAGGCTGGCCCCACCTTGCCTCCTCCTCCCCGACCGCCCAATTCCCCGCCGAGTCGCCGTCTCCGCCACTCGCCGCCGCCTCCATTTCTCTTCGCTGCCTCCTCTCCGGCCGCCCAATTCCCCGCCGATTCGCCGTCTCCGCCGTCCGCCCCCACCTCGTCGCCGCCTGCGCCGGACCAAAACGGACTATCGAGGAGCCCCGACTTGCCCAACCAGGGCGCCCTAGCTCCATATCTCGCTGGTCAAAGAAGCCAAGAAGAAAGAGAAGTGGAAGAAGTTGGAGAAGAAGAGGAGGTTGGAGGTGAGGTGGAGATTGGAGAAGACTAAGAATATGGAGGAGGATCGCCGGCTCAGGGAGGAAATGAAGAAGAACAAGGTGAAGCAACTTTGAGAACCGTATATATGTTCTCTCCTGTGTGCAACTACTTTTGTTTTCTCAATGGGTTGTCGGCATTGTTCAGTCTCTAGTCGCATGCTATGTGCCATTGTGCCAAGATTATGTTCAGCTATGGCTGTGCTACTTTGCCCCATGCTTGATAAGAACACTATGTAGATATTTGGCTTGTGCTTATTCAGGTTAATTACAGCCCCAAACTTTGGCAATTCAGCCTAACAAAGTTTTACAAATACTCTATTTGGTTTAAGAAAAACTGAAGCACAAAGCTTTGCAACCTGTATACAACTCACATGCTGCATTCCCTAAGTTTCAGAACTTATTCAGTAGCTAGCATCAGTTATTCAGATCTAACATGTACTGATTTATTTGTCCAAAGTCAGTAGCCTTAGTTCCTATAGTTGTTTATGGCCAGATATTTGAACCCTGCAATGCTAAATATGTGGGCCAGTAGTGCCACAATTGAAGTTGGATTATTTATTATTTGTTAAACTCACTGGATATGCCAAAAGATGAGTAGCTTATGTAGCATAATCAATTGTTGTGCTCTCCTATAGCAAGAAAATATGCTTTCTCCGTTAAATTGACATAATGGTCGTATCTGCCAATAATATTTGATGCCAGTGAAGATACACTTGATAATTATTGGGAAAAGTTTAAGGCTTTACCTGAGTTTCTTTATTTTGTTCAGATAAGCAAAAAAGAAATAAAATTTGTGCATGAATGAGATATATCTCCTTTTGTTCTACATGGTTAAGAGAACGATCTTTTCACAAAGATAACTCAATGTGCTTCTTTACTTATCGTTCTGACCCCTTGGCCCTTGCACGAAGCAGATGAGTTTGATCAATATGTCCAGTCCTTTTTCCTCCCTCACTGTTTCACAGTGCATGAAACAATTCAATTCTCTTTTAACGTGTGATTTGAGTTTCAGTTTTTTAAGTTTTGCTTATCTACTAGAGGAAGCTGAATACGACAACCTTCATGTGTTTGAAATGTTGATGAACGCAATTGCCACTCTTGTCAAAAGTGCGCTGAGAACAGTGTCCATGTATCAATCTAATTGCATCATGCTTCTGGAAGGCTGCATGGTGAAAACGGCCAATTCTTAAACTGCCCTGCCACGGTTACCGTTCATTCAATTGTATTGAACTATTGATGCCCAAAGATTTGTTGTCCTGGCAACAATAACATGTTATTTGTGAACAAAACAATGCCTTCCAATTGTTGGTAAATATGCTTCCAATTGTAGCCCATATCTTCTTTTTCTCTTCTTGATGCCAGTTATACGGAACAATCTATTCCATCAAGTAAAACTGTGTTTAAACTTCAAATGTACGGTGTTTAGTTGGATCTAAGGTTCTCCAAAAACTGATTTTCTCAGTCTTCAGTTTTTGCATATGGTAAATGTGTGATCATTGTAGTACATCATGTGCTATCATGTTGATGAGGAAGCAGATGAAATCTGATAGTTTATGAAACATAGTTTAGATACATGACAATCAGGAATAAGACACTATTAATTATTCTGCATTACAGCTTATGTCTTTACTTAATTTCAGGTTTGTGCTGACCAAGATGCTGAGACGAGGAAATATGAAAATGAAAAGCATGGGAAAGACTGGATGGTCAGAAAAATGGGGAAAGTGAAACATCCTGAAGTTCCTCTGATAATAAACACATCCCCACCATCTTCTCAAGTCCACCGAACACTTTTGCAGCCAACTGCATCAAGTACAGATCAAGGAGGTTCTGTCAATGTGAACCGCTGCTATCTTCACTGCATACATAATTTGATACAACCCATGGCAACCACAAAAGAAAATGCCAATCATGTTTCTTGCAAGGCAAGTTCTTATCAGCAGGGAGGCTGGACTTTAGAAGTCACTAGCCCTCAGTATCAAAATCCTTGTATGATGAATAAGCAATCGGAAATATCTTCGGGGCCAGCAATTAACTCATTGAGTTGCTGTATGGATATTTCTTCACAACAGATGCAAGAATCCGAACACTTGGAAAATGAGTACTTGGGTTCTTTGGCAGCAAAATCAATAGGCAAGCTCTTCTTTGAAGCTGGACTTGAGCCTGGTATTCTTCACTTGCCATCTTTTAAGGGCATGGTTGATGTGCTGACCCATGGGGCTCGGGTTGCAATGCCTACTTATGAATCTATTCTGCAGCAGCAACTAAGAGATATTCAGCACCGTGCAAGGGAACTGAAGCAACACTGGGAACAAAGTGGTTGCAGTTTAATATTGGATAGTTGGACTCGCCAATGTGGTAAAAGCTTCATAAGTGTTCTGGTGGATTGCAGCAAAGGCATATTGTTCCTCAGATCCATGGATGTCTCTGCAATCATTGATGATGTAGATGAGCTAGCATCAATGCTTTGTCATGTGGTTGATGATGTTGGTGCCCACAACATTGTTCAGGTTATCACAAATAATGAGTCACCACATATGCAAGCTGCAGAGCATGCAGTGCTGAAGAAACATGACCACTTGTTCTTCTTCACACTATGTGCTGACCATTGCATCAACCTTTTGCTTGAGAAAATAGCAGCACTTGATCATTTCAGTGAAGTCCTAATGAAGGCAAGGGAAATTACAAGGTTTCTATATAGCCATGCACTGCCAATGGAACTGAAAGGGAAGTATATTCAGGGCCGTGAGATTCTGAGCAGTTCTAATTTGAAATTTGTGGCAATGTTCATCACATTAGAGAGGTTAGTGTCTGAGCGAATAAATCTGGTGGAGATGTTTAGCTCGCCTGAATGGGCTTCCTCTGATTGGGCTTCTAGAAGTTCGTTCAGACATATCTGTGAGGTAGTAAAGACTGACAATGCATTTTGGTGTTCTGCTGCTGACATTTTGAAGCTTACGAATCCACTTGTGGCTGTTTTGTATAAACTGGGGGGTGATAATTGTCCAATGGGTATCTTATATGACGCCATGGATAGTGCAAAAGAAGACATAGAGCGAAATCTTGGACATGAACATGGTGATTATTTTGATGTGGTTGATGACATATGGGACAATTACTTGCATACCCCAGTCCATGCTGTTGGTTATAACCTAAATCCAAGGATCTTTTACTCAGACCGATTCCGTCTTGACACTGAAATCAGCAGTGGGATCACAGCCTGCATAATCCGAATGGCCAAAGGTCACTATGATGCAAGGAGAGTGGCTGCACAAATGGAAGTATATCAAAGAAAATCGGGTCCTTTTAATCCAGATTCAGCAATTCTGCAAACATTAGGAATACCACAAGGTAAAGTCGCACCTAGTCTCTTGTAAAATGTTCCCTCATTAACATGTCATTCTGAGCATAGTGTCAATCCTGTGTCGTGTATTGGATTTCCAGCTTCCAGTGTTCAGGAGCAGCAAGCTGCAATAGTGTCACGAGGTCCACATATCTGACATGTGTATTTGCACAAGAGCATGCACTGCACAAACAGATTTTGTACTTGTTAGCATGTGAACATGGCAAAGACATCGTATATGCTGTGCTTCTATTCAAAGTCAACGTCAGAATGTTGCGTCTGTTGTTAAATGACTAACGCATGTTCCAAACTGAATTATCTGACTTGTTTTAAATTGTTGTGGAACCTTCTCTGCTTTAGTTTTCATTTTGAGTTTCAAAATAGGAACAAACCACTGTGATAATTATTTCATTCATATGTATTAATTACATCCTTACCTTATTTTACTTGAAATTGCAGTTGCTTGGTGGTCGGCACATGGGACTGAGACGCCTGAGCTGCAAAGCTTTGCAATTAGGGTCTTAAGCCAAACATGCTTTGGCACTTCCAGATACAATATCGACTGGGGCTTGTCCGAGCAGCTGCATGTTGTGAAGAGGACCTATGCTGAACAAGAGAGGTTCCGCGCGAGGGAGTACCTCCACTACAATCTTCGTCTCACCGGTGCTGTGCCATGCGTGGGTGGTGATTCTGTTGCTCAGCATGGTAAGCTTACTACTCAATTGGGTGATTGGATCTGAGAAGTGCAACAACACTACTGATCACCATTGATGACGCAGTCTGGAGCAATGCTTTCAGCTCCTTTGTTTTGTATGTGTGTGATCCTGCATATGTTTCATCAAACTCTTGACTTAGTGTTGTAATCAACTTGTGGCAGGCCTTAGTACTAGTGTAATATTTTATATTTCGTTGTTGAATCCCTAGTGCTAAACTATATAGGGGTTCGTCTAATAGGGATCAGAGAGATTTCCTGTTTTGGTGAAGTACTGAAGTGGGCTTGGGCCAGCAACTTGTAATATGATCCTATGGGCCGTGCAAGGAAACGGGTGTTGGATGATGAAGAGTTTTGCCTGCACTTTTCCTTTTTCAGTTCTTTCAATGCTTCCTTTTCTGGCTTCCTCTGTGGAGTTATACTTTGGCGCTGGGAGCACGTGGCGATTTGAGAGTCTCATTGGTAAAGGCTTTTGTTCTCGCAGCAGGAGATAGTGAGGCATTCGTGCTTCTTTCAAAGTTGGTGGTTCCATCAACTGATTTTGGTGCCTTGTAACTAATAGCCGGCGCTGGACTGGATTGATCCAGTGCGATCGTTGTTCTTTGCCGTTGGTAAGCCCAAGAGCTAGTCAGAAGGGGTGTGCTTTTGACATCCTGGACTGCTCACCGATGGAATTGCCTCATTTTTCTTGGCTTATGGTTTTCTCCAAACAAACAAATATGACGTTTTCATTGTCGTCTTTTTGAAATGGTTTTTCGAAGCAGATTATCGATATTTGATTCATTCATTTTAAAAGTAAAAAATCATTGACTGCAATCGGAAAAAATGGACCATTGGTGGTAGGAGCAGCTGCTTCTTGGTCCACACTCTCTCTCCATAGCTACTTCCGTACTCACTCCTCTTCCAAGGTTCTCTTTACCGTCCGTCCACACACACACCTCCCAGTCGCAGCTGCGCGGCCCAGTGGTCGCATTCAATTCAAAGGATTGAATGAACTGGGGTTGGCCCCTCGGCGACATATGTCGGAACCTGTACATGGAGTGCCATAGTGTAGTAGCAGCATCAAAGCATATACCCATGGCTATCACTGTTCACTGTCAGCGGCGTGCCGGTGTAGTAGGACCAGGATTAGGATTAGAGATGGCAACGGGCATAAATTCGTTGGGTTTTGCTATCCTAAATCTGTGCTCATGAAAGTTGGATGTGCCCACTAAAAAACTCATACCCATGACGGGTGTAGATTTTTGCCCAGACCCATGCCCACTGGGTTAACAGGTACCCACGGGTCGCCCGTCGGGAAGAAGTTCACCGGCCATCTTCGTTGGAGCTGGAGGGCAGCGCCATGGCCAAGGGCCTACTGCTGCGATGCGCGTTGGCTGCGGCGGGCTGAACTGGAAGGCGAGGCGAGGGCGAGGGCGTGCGGGAGGACGAGTGTGCGGCGAGAGTGACGGGAGCAGGAGCGGGAGCTGCGGGACGGGAGGGCGAGCGTGGAGACTGCCGGAGACCGAGCGCGGAGCGCCAGATGCGCCGCTGCTGCGGCGGCTGTTGAATCGGGGTTGGGACTGGGGGAGGAGTGAGTAGTGACCGCGGCCAAGTGCTAGCTAGGGTTAGTCGTATGGGTAATAGAGCATTGCCGCATTGGATTTGGGGTCTTGGGGCTAAATGGCTAATGGGCTATGGGCTGGGCTGATTTGCCTGGGAGGTTGAGAGCCTAGGTTTATAACTCCTATGGATCGGGTTTATATTACCCATGGGTTTACAGGTTTGGGTACTATAGGAACGTACCCGAACCCGGCAGACCCGATGGGTTGAGCTTTTTGCCCATTAAGAGACACATGTGTTAAGAAATTGACTTAGACCTATGTCCTAATAGAGTAAAAACCCACCGGGTATCGGGTTTCGGGTATCCATTGCCATCTCTAATTAGGATCGATTTAGGCCGTGTTTTCTCTCTCTCTCTCTCTTATATAATCTGGGGCTTCCCAATTCCAAGTTTGAACTGGGTCATGGATCCGTGGCAGACAGTGCGATCGATCGGGTGGACGACCATCGGGCTCCGTAAACGATTGGGGGCGTTGGGAGGCGCAGAGGAAAGCTGGCTGGCGAGCACTAGCGACGGTAACAATAAACAAAACCGTAAAAGGAACAAAGCGTAGCAAGGGAACAAGCGAGCAAAGACAAAGCGAGCAGCGTCCGCCTCGGGGTTCGGCGAATGGCGCCGGCGCACGCTCCACTCCTCCTACGAGCTCCTCGGGTTGGAAATGGGGCAGATCTATTGCTGCGTAGGCGGACGAGCGGTCAAGCAACGCGGAGACGCACGCACATAGGCGCGCGGAAACAACGTTGTTCTAGGCCTAGTTTTGGAGCACTGGTAGTAATCTACTCCGTTCGTCCATGTGACCATACCCACCATCCGTGGCGCTTCTAGCTCTCCCCTTAGAACGGGTTTTCGCTTCCAGCTCATCCGTCGAAGAAGTCATACGGTCTGTTCTCTAGGGTGCGACTTACGATTTTTCGTTGTTTATAAGAGAGTATGGCGTAAGATAAACTCCTATACTATTTTGACTGATATAAATAAAGTTACGCTATAGAGTGTACTATAATTAACGTACAGATCATACCTTAAAAAGATACTTTATTTAAAAGCTAGTTAATGTAGAAATGCCAAAAAGCATCTTTTACAAACCGAAAAGAAGATACCCATAAGTTGTTTAAAAATCATCAGCAAAAACTAAAAATCATCGACTAAAAGCTAAAAACCATACCAAGGCCCTACTTCTGCTTTCTAACTTCTTAATTTTGTCTTTTTTTAGTCTTTTATAAAGTTTTTGCCTTTTCTTTTTTACCTTAATGCTTTGTATTGTCCATAATAATGTAACTTTTTTTATTTTTTTAAAATTTAATTACGCTAAAAAATAACAGTAACTATAGCGTATTTTTAGCCACTATAATAAAAAACCAAAAATCCGAACCCAAATGAGCCCACCTCAGAAAAAAAAACATCAGCAAAACCCGTTTTCAACGCCCCAATCCAAACCTTGCGAGAGAAAGAGACGTGGCGCGCCCAGCGACCCAGGTGAGACGCGAGGGGTTCAGTTGGGTTGAGCCGGGCCGGGCCGGGCCGCGCTTGTCCCGTCGCTCGCTCCTCCGCTGCGCTGCGCTGCAGTCCTCCTCCTCGAGTCGGCCGCCCACTCCGCTTGCAATACGCTTGCCCCTCGACACGACACGACTTGAGACAAAGGGAGCGAGCGTTTCAAATTTTGAACGCTGCCAGCCCGACTCCTCCGTTTCCACTCCCTGCCGCCGCCGCAGCAGTCGCCTCTCCCCACCAAATACGCGGACCCGAAGCGTACGCACCCGCCTGCGCTCGACTACTCACTTGGCTACCCCGTCCGTCTTCTTCTCCGGAACAGGGGAGATCGCCGGGAGGAAGCACAGGATCGAGCAGGGCCCGATCATGCCGCTGCCGCTGGCCAAGCCGAGGAGTGGCTTCTCCTCCCAGCCCGCCTCCGCTCCCACCCCCTGCAGGTCGCGGCTCGAGCAGGACGTACGTCAGCCCCTCCCCTTCCCTTCCCTTCCCTTCCCTTCCCTTCCCACTTTTCGGTTGCGCGCGCTGCGTAGGTGAGGCTGAAGGAACGCGCTCGCTCGTTCGTCTCTCTGCACGCAGGTCAAGAGGCTGCAGAAGGCGCTGCAGGACGAGACGGCCCTGCACTCCATCCTCGACAACGCCCTCCACCACGCCGCCGTCACCCTCGCCGACATGTCCTACCTCCCCACCGACGTGTGTAGTACGCCCATTCATCATTGTCCAAGAAACGTGTCATTTCACGAGGGGATTCGTGGTGAATGGATGCTTTTGTGCTGTTTCTGCAGGCTCAGGAGCTGCTCTCCAACATCTCCATACTGGAAACCGGCATCTCCAAGCTGGAGGAGGAGATGGTATCCCTGCATTTTCAGCTCATCCAGGAGAGGAACGAGAGGAGGCTGGTCGAGTACCGCCTCAAGCAGAAGCCGGCGCACCCACGCTCCGTCTGCTCCTGCCACTCCGCCAAATCGGAAACAGATGTACGCCTTTTCCTGCTCAGTATGCTAGCTATTTCCTGTCCATAGTTTGCTCTGCAGGCTTCGATGTATAAATGCATTTCATATATTGGTTCAGCGGACCTGCAAGGTATAAACTAAAACTACATCAAATTTTCTTGAATAACCTGTGAACTATGAATCGTCGAGCTCACAGTTTTGGCATAACCACACTAGAGCCAGTTTCATTAGCATGCATGCTTGATTTTTTAATTGCAATAAAAATCTTGTGATTTTGTTCTCACTTAGGCACGTCAGTCAGCTCCATATGCCATTCTGCCCACTCTCTCTGAAGATGTATGTAGGTCTAAGCTCTTAAGGAATGCATCATTTCCTAAGGAACTCTGTATTTTCAGTGTACAAGAAAATTTCAGATAGAGCTAAAAAAATTATATATGCTCTCATCTCGGTGCTTGACTGTGTAAATTCATGCTGTTAATAGGACACGGCAAGCGAAAAAACTAGTCAAGGGGAAAAGGTTTATCCTTATGCTGTCCTGCATGACTCGGCTATGAAATTACAAAGACAGCTTTCAGTTAAAAGCTTTGGCAATCCCAATCAACTGTCGGAGGACATTGTCCGCTGCATGAAGAACATCTTCATTTCCTTATCAGATTCCTGCATGGAGGCCTCCAGGAATTCCTCCATGGAAAATCATCAGTCTATTCCATCTCCTAGTGGGAATTATTCGATTTCTGCATTCTGGTCTCTATCCGAACCATCTTCCATATCTTCTTGGGTACAGAGCCCTCAAGTTGATTTGAACTACAACAATAATCTATTAGCTTCAGAGACAGTTTTTGATCCATATAAAGCCCGTGAGAAGCTCAGTTGGGCTGACATTGGAAGCTACAGCGCAGCGGCTGAAGTTTCATGGATGTCAGTTGGGAAAAAACAACTCGAGCATGCTGCAGAATCACTTCGGAAATTCAGGTAATGTGCCCAACAATCTTTATTATAGCTAGTGCCCACAATTGTCTACTAATTTAAACAAGCACAATTGGTCTACCAGATCATATTGCAATGCACTGGCTTTAGCTCAAGGAATCGGCACATTATTATGATTTTCCTTTGTCATATTGGGATTCACTTTAAATACATTTTTTTGGATTAATTCAGCAATCAGCAGTATTAATGACCGCTTATTAAAGTGCAGGTTGCTAATTGAACAGTTGGCAGAAGTAAACCCTGTTCACCTCAATGACGGTGCGAGATTGGCATTTTGGATCAATTTGTACAATGCGCTGATCATGCATGTATGGTGATTTGGCAAACTCTCTTTAATTGTATTTTATGCAGAACATTAGTGACGATACTTTATCCATTTACAGGCTTATCTTGCTTATGGTGTTCCACGAAGTGATATAAAACTGTTTTCACTAATGCAAAAGGTTTGCTCAAAAATTGATCTTTTCTCATTGAAATTGTTTTCTCCCTTAAATGATTCTTGAATATAAATGACATGCCACTTATTTTATTTTTCCATTCTTCTTATGCTTCATGTCTAACATTGCTTTGCTTTCTGAAGAGTTACATTGTTGTACTTAATTTTCTTCCAGGCTGCTTATACAATTGGAGGTCATTCATTCAGTGCTGCATTCATTGAGCATGTGATTTTGAAGATGAGACCACCAAATCACAGGCCACAGATGGTATGGGAATTGCCAGGCATCTTGCTGACATAGCTGCTTGTTTGATTACCCTTTGCTCATCATTGCAAAGTGTTGATAGTTTCTTCTGTCTTTTGTTTAAGGCTCTGCTTCTTGCCCTTCAGAAGATAAAGGTACCTGAGGAGCAGAAGAAGTTCTGCATTGCAGCACCCGAGCCACTTTTGACGTTTGCTCTCAGCTGTGGAATGTATTCTTCTCCAGCGGTATGCTCAGATCTCTCATTTTAAGACAAAGTAGCATGCATAAATTTGTGTAGTTAACTAAGGACTAATTATCGCTGTAGGTGAAAGTATACACAGCCAACAATGTAAGGGAAGAACTTCAAGATGCACAACGTGATTTCATTAGAGCATCAGTAGGAGTGAGTCGAAAGGGAAAGCTTCTGGTCCCTAAAATGCTGCACTGTTTTGCCCGGGGTTTTGTTGATGACAACAGCTTCCCTATTTGGATATCGCACTTTCTACCTCAGCAGCAGGCTACTTTTGTTGAGCACTGCGTGTCTCAAAGGCGGCAAAGTCTCCTGGCCACCAGGACTTTTGGCATCATTTCATTTGATTCTCGGTTTCGCTACCTCTTCCAGCCAGACATAGGATCATTAAATTGACTGCCATGTGCCATCATATGCTTCATCCAGATAGCCTAAATGGTAAACTATACTAATCTTCCACGTTTTTAATTTTCATTCTGAATGTTTATACAAGTGTATTTGTATGTTCTCCACTGACTTGCCTGTTGTGACAGGAGAAAACAGCACCAGCATCTCCTGTGCAAGCTTATTGGCAGAAGATATCTTAACAGCAAATGTATATGCAGTGATCATGGGATTGATGGTTTGTTTCAACAGTGAACCAGTGTAACCGCTCGATTAAGATTGGCATCTTCGGAAGTCATATGTAAATCTTCAGCATGTCTTAATAGGTTCCATCGCTTCGACTTCTTGTCGAATTAAGTGAAAGATGTTGTATATGATGTCTACTAGCAAAATAAAACTGAAGTTCCTAAGGGCATTCGCTCATGATGTTGTATGTCTACTACTCTACTGCTCATGTGTTATTGACCAAGATTAGCAATGGCGGCGTTGCCATCATCACCTCTATCGCCGTCACCAGCATTGGTCCCGTTACCGTCTTCATTAACGACGGCTCCTCTTTAGGCTTCATCTTTGGTGTCTATGTCGAGGAGAAAGGTTGTCGCTGTCTAGCGATGGTATTTTTCACGTGGTTCCTTGATGTCGTGTCTTCGAAGATGCAGAGCGCAAAGGTTGTCATATGAGGGTCAGTGATATTGTTGTATTTCTCTCACAACTGTTGCATCTCGAGGTAAGAAGGGTGATGTTGTCTTACGCCGCTAGCCCTTACTGCCAGTGACTTTTATGACATCAACCAATGGTAAAGCGTTGTTGTCCTCGCTGTTATGTATCAGGGTTTTGTTGATCATCTTTTTATGCTGCATGACGTCATTGTGCATTTTCGTCGACATGGAGACATGAAGGTCTTAGTATGTGGTCGTCACCTAACAGCTCTGTCTCTCCATGAAGGGTGTGATGTTATGGACCAAGACTAGCAAACGCGTGAACAACATCACTGGTATTGTAGCAGCTTGCGAACAGTATTCGACCTCGGAGGGGGGACTGTAATGGCACTACTTATTTAGATAATTTGATAGCATTGGTAGTATGGGCCTGTTTTTAAGTCAAAAGCTGGCGGTTTTTGGCTTTTGTTACAGTACCTAACTTTTAAACGGAATATTTTCTCAAGACGGAGTCTACAAGTTAAACGATCTACACGTTAAAAGCTCAACATCTATACCAGCCAAAATCGCAAGTGAGTATCTGTCTCTCCGTAATCTGTACCGTAAACAGCCAAAATTCAAAAATTTCAGCCAAAAGCCATAAGCCGCAGCCGAAAAGAACAGGCCCATAATCACGGATTATGGTGTTGATCGGTTGGGCTGTGGCTTATGGCTTATTTCACTGTAGTTGGCTGAAATTACACTGTAGCTGAAGGTGACTTATTTGGTATAATTAAATTAAAAAAATTTAAAAATAGAAAAAGTAGGTTAGCCCATCACGTGTAATGCAAACGAATACAGGAAAAAAAGAACCAGTAAAAAAACTCAAAAAATCCAAAAATAATCAGAAAAAGATGAAATTTAGGAATAGTGAAAAATAAGCCAGAAGCCGAAGCCGAAACGATCGGGGCAGTATAATAGTTAGTTTTCTTATTATTTGGATTTATTTTCTTTTATATTTGTTCTATGTATTAGAGATAAGTTTTATATTATTAGGGATTAATTTTCTTAATATAAGAATATGTTTCTTAGAGATCAAATTTAACCAGTCCTATAAAAGGCACAGCACTATATCTATTATTATCAAGCAATGAACAATTAAGTAAGTTTCTTGGCTCTCTCTTCTTTTAAAGTTAAGGCTTAGAGTCTCTCTCTACCACGTTAGAGAAGAATCCTGTTGGTGTCTAGATGAGGGCGAACGCCCTACCTCAGTCTTCAGACCTGTATTTAACCACCAACCTCAACACCATGGTGCGGATCAAAATGTATATGATGTGTGGTATGACCTGCGGTCTCATGTATGAGCAAGAAAAGTAAAAGTAAAGAGTTCCATAACATGGTGCGAGATGCTTCATTCCATTAGCAGTTCTCCGGTGGAATGACTCAACAATTCAACCTATTCCCTCTGATGCCTTAGGTAGGACCTACAAAGATTTCTGTACTGCATTACTGCTCTAGTTCTGATGGAATTTCCACTGAAACTTCAGGGACCAATCCTAGCGGATTTGCTCAGTGCATTCAGTCATCAACTGTCCCTGAATCTATGCCTTGACTTGGGTATGGACTGTGGAGTATGGAATGCTGCAATCGTAGACTGTCAAAAAACTGGAGAACGTTGGAGCTGGCAGTCTTAGCTGTAGTAGCTTCAAATGTAATCGCCGCTTCTCCTGGGCAAAAACTTTTCTCATGGCCCATCTTCTCCATCCTTGATGAGATTGCAAATGTCTGTGCAGTCTGCCTGGCAAATTGCACAGCAAGCAGAGCAGAGTTTAGTGCACTTGGTCAGGATCATATGCCAATCGATTAACTCAAAAATGAAAATCGAGGGGACAAGAGCGCTGGTGCAGTTACCAGTACTGCCGGCTGCGGAATTGTTCCTTGAACACCACAAGGGGTCTGCAGGTATGTCATGAAAGAGTAATTGAACGTGGGTTAATAAGCAAGTAGTGGATTGCATGTTGCATTCGTTTGGATTAGGTAAGGTAGGTTACCTCCGGACGTTGGAGGTGCACTGCAGCGCCTTGGCTAACTTGGGGTGCTTGATCCTCACCTGCTTCTTGTCGTCGCCGGAGAGCGTGGGCAGGATGTTGGAGAAGGTCTCCCTCCGGTCGGGGAGGCGGCGTGGAGAGGATGGCCGCCAGCGCCAGAGCCAGCGCGAGCACGGCCGGCGCCTGGGCCAAGCTGAAGCCCGTCATAACCTCTAGTATTGCGGCCTCGCGCGCATACGTACGAGGCGGTGGTTTGGGCGCGGCGGCCTGTGGTTCGATCGCTTGCGCCTGCGGCGTTGCGGCCGACAGGCTCCACCACCGTGGCCTCAGGGCTGAGAGCATGAAACGTACACATTCCTTTTCCTTTTCCTGTAATCAGTGGTCAGCCTCTCATTGGCTCGGCCGCTCTAAACAGCTTTAATTTCTAGTTTGTTTAAATAGAAATTATTTATTTAAATGCGTTGACTCGGCCGCTGTAAATGCATTGACTTCTATTTTCAATTTATTTTAATTTTTTAGGTTTTTTTATCTTTTTCTCTTATTTATTTTGCATTGTTCATGACAATATAATGGGTTTTTTTTTAATTTTAGAAAAAGCTAACAATCGCTATAGTGCAATTTCATCCATAAGTCAAAAAACCACGGTTAAAAACTTAAGCCATAAGTAAGTTGGGGCATCATCGTAATCTGAGCGAGTGGGTACATGTGGCAAAGGGTGCACTCCCTTGTTGCGGCTAGGACTTGCGTCAGGTAAACCATTGAAACTATGGCTTGTTGATACGTTCGTGTGTGGTTTGGTCTCTCACCAGCCAACTCAAACCTTTCCTCAAGGCTTCAACACATAGTAGCTACGGAAGTACGGCGCCATGCCGCGCTAGCTACCACGTGACTAAAACAAAAGAGTCAACAATTTGTAAGAGGGTTTTTTCTGAAAAATCAAGGACTTGTACATATTTTCGAAAAAAGCGAAGGCTTTTTTTTGCATAAAACCAAGGACACGTGCGTGATTTCAAGAAAACCGCTGGGCTTTATCCAGCAAAAAGGAGGGCCTCCACGGAAAAACCAAGGACCTATATGCAATTTCAATTGGAAGCAAATTCTGAAACATCTACCATGTCTATTTCTATGTTGGGCAAATTCTGAAATCAGACATCTACTATATACTTGTCAATGTATTCAATAATCCTTGATTTGTTTTGAACTCCAAGAAGCTGACATTATTCATATCACACAAAATACATAACAACCATGTCATATAGTTACTTCCATTGAACATAAAATACATGACATCTATGTCAACTACCTTCTTACATTCATGACAAACACTGAAAGTTCGACTACCGGCTTACATCCAGGGCCGTCTTAGAGGGGAGGGCAGCAAGTGCGACGGCCGGGGGCCCATGCCACAGAGGGGCCCATGAGTATATGTATGTATATAGTACTTAGTATATGTATTTGGCATATTGAAATGAAAATTTAAAGGCCCATACACTTAGCACAAGTCCAGCAATCAATCAGGAATTAGCTTGCCGTCGCTTCCTATTCTGATATTCGGCTATTCTCGATCGCCGACCAATGATCGTTTCGCCTCCCTATCGCCCAGCCCAATCGCCAGACGCGGCGACGCCGCTCCGTGGGGCGCGACACCGTGAAGCCACGACACGCCGATGCCGCTCGTCCGCATGCGACGAGGGATGGGCCCCACGCCCCCACGAGCGGACGACGGACGGCTGGACAGGATCACCCATTACCGATCAGGTTTCTTAAAAAGCACTGAAGCATTATTTTTTTATTTGAGGTAATCATAATAGTTATTTTACCGTTCTTTTAGCTTGTTTATTGTACTATCGTTATCTTTTATGAACTAAACATATGCTATAAGTTAACTCTTATTAGTAGTACTATATACTTTATTAAAAAATTAGATTGTTGGGCCCTTGTCGTCTTGCTTGTCCAAGGGCCCTTGAAATTGTTGAGACGGCCCTGCTTACATCCATTAGGACCACAAGAGGGCCATGTCAACTAACAACACAATGAAATAGCTAACAACCGGTTCACTACTTCTATAGCATGTCCACAAAATATAAGATAATCTAGAATTTTGTCAGCTTCCTGTGTCTCATGAGTTTGCCATCATAGAGACAAGCAACCCCAATCAAAATCACCAGGAGCATGGAACCAACACCGATCACCATCTTCTGTCTCATTAATTTTGCCCTCGCGGACTCTAGCTTGTAATCATGCATTGTCTTGGCTATCTTCTCATTCAACATCCTCTCTTCCTCAAATGCCAGCTGCTTCGTTGTAGTGTGTACCAATCCTTCTCCAGATTCTTCACAGACTTGGTCAATTTCTTGTTGCCGTCGATTAGCCCGCGGATGGCCATTGCCGCCTTCCCTTCCCACTATAGATCCACCCACTGCACCAGTGGCGGAGGACGGGGAAAAAATGAGGTGGGGCGGACAGAGAGCTGCCGCCGCCCGCCGGCCGCCCGTCTCCCGCCACCCGCCCGCCCGCCTCCCGCCGGCCGGCCGCCCGCCTCTCGAGTCCCGCCCGCCCGCCTCCCGAGTCCCGCCCGCCCGCCGCCGGCAGCAGAGGGTGGCTGTCGGCCTGTCGCCCGCCCGCCTCCCGAGTCCCGCCCACCCGCCGCTGGCCAAGGTCTGGCCCAAGCCAGAGCTTGCCCTATCGGGTCCTCCGCCACTGCACTGCACTATGCTGGATGCTTCATGCTAAGATCAACAGAATAGATTCAACTCATTAAGAAAGTGGGAGAAACAAACATGTGCAAACTTCCAATTTCAACCGAACTCACCTCGGATGGGCAGCCCAAGAACCTCCCCCTAGTGTCCATTCCAAAACTTGCAACAATCTGAGTAGGGTTCTCGCCGAGCTTGCTTCTTAGTTTTGTCCCGTGCTTAGTGCCGTTGTAATCGGGGTTGAAAGAGTACTTTGCTAATAAGTCTACCGCATCCTCCTCCTACAAAAACCAAAATAAATGGAAAATTTTCTTAATTCAGCATGAACCCTAATCCCCGAATCATTGAATTCCAACTACTACCAAATCAGATACTACCAAATGAAACCATTCCCTATCATATCCTACCAAAAACCATACCAAATCAAACCCCCAAACCGCATCCACTCGACCTCATTCCTGACCAAACTACAGATCCACAAGCAAATCGAGAATAACACATGCGTACTTGTGGAGATTAGGTCCTCAGTACCCAGACTCGCCCATGACCTTTCCCCTTGCAATGGCCGCCGCGCCGCCGCTTTAGGCCTTTCCCGTAGCCGCTTCGGCCCTCACCGGCCGCCGCTGAGGTGCGAAGTGAAACACTTGACATTACATCCGATGCGAAGCGCAATTTTCTCTTTCTTTTTTTTTACTGCATCAACACATGCTCGTGAACAGCATGCATGCATGCATGAGAAGCTTCAATTCAAATGTCTGAACAAGTCGTCGAGTCCATGTGTGTGCTCTGCTCGCTGTGCCTTAAAATCCACGAGTACGGTGCACACTACAAAGCTCCATTAATTGGATCAGATAGTATTTTAGTACTATGATCATTGATCGAAGAGGTTTAGGTTACATCTGGTCCTAATCATCTCTGCCACACTCAGTGAAATTAACTAACTGACGATGACAAGCAAGATTTCGTACGTAATTGTGGGCATTAATAGAAGGGCCCCCAGAAGTTGACACGAATGTGCATGGTCCTTAGAATCTTACTAGTTAGTGTAGTGCTAGTACTAACTATGAGGTCAATTTCCCTTTTTCTTTTACGATTTGAGAGGTGAAAAATCGAGTCCCTGTTTTTTAGGTGGTGCTCATTTGGCTTTTTTTTTGAGTGGTTTATGGCTGAAAAGCACTGTAGCTGATTGAAAAAAATACTGTAGCTGACAGAGGTTTATTTAGCATAATTAAATTTAAAAACACTGTAGCTGACAGAGACTTATTTAGCATAATTAAATTTAAAAACACTGTAGCTAACAGATGCTTATTTAGCATAATTAAACATCCACATGCGTCGCGTCGCACGCACCGCAACGGCGCGGCCATCCCCTCCAATTCTCCGTGCAAAGCCGCGGAAACCGACGTCCGTGGCGCACTACGCTGGATTCGACTGATATAAACTAATTTATAATTAAAACTATATTATAGCTAATTGAAACTATAAATAGTTAATGGTAGTTTATTTAATGTTATTAAACTTTAAAAAAATAAAAATAAGGAAAATACGTTAGTCTATTAGGGACAGTGCAAATAAATATAGAAAATCAGCAAAAAAAACTTGAAAAATACAAAATCAGAAAAAACGAAATTTAAAAATAATAAAAGATAAATTAAAAGATAAAAACTCAAAGCAAAACCCACGAAGCGGCAAATGCCGCGATGCCTGCAACCCGCGCGCTCCGGCCTGGCCCACGCCTCTCTCTTTCCCCGAGTCTCGAGGCTCTCGCTCCGCCTTAACCCTTGCCATGTGACCCCCTGCCACCTGCCCCATCACTCCCCCCACTCCACTCCACTCCCCGAGCTGAACCTCACCACCACCACCACCACCACCCCCGCTGCGACGGCCGTCTTGCCTCGAGGCCAGCCGCGATCCGCCACTGCCCGGCCATGAACGGCCGTCTCTCCTCCAGAGGGCGGGTCATCCTCCTCGCGCTGCTCGTCGCTCTTGCGTCCGCGACCTTGGCCGCGTCCCAGCCGACGGCAGACCCGCCGCCGACGTGGGTGTTCCCCAACCCGCGCCTCCGCGCGGCGTACGTCGCGCTCCAGACGTGGAAGCGCACCGCCATATTCTCCGACCCGGCCAGCTTTACCGCCAACTGGGTCGGCCCCAACGTCTGCGCCTACAACGGCGTGTACTGCGCGCCGCACCCCGCCGACGGCGGTGTGCTCGTCGTCGCCGGCGTCGACCTCAACCACGCTGACATCGCCGGGTACCTCCCGGCCTCGCTTCCGGCGGGGCTGCCCGACCTCGCGCTGCTCCACCTCAACTCCAACCGCTTCTGCGGCGTCCTGCCGGACACCTTCCTCCACCTGCGCCTCCTCCACGAGCTCGACCTCAGCAACAACCGCTTCGTCGGCGCCTTCCCCGAGGTCGTGCTCTCGCTGCCGTCGCTCAGGTACCTTGACCTCCGGTTCAACGACTTTGAGGGGGGCATACCGCCGGCGCTGTTCGACCGCCCGCTCGACGCCATCTTACTCAACTCCAACCGCCTCACGCGGCCCATCCCAGCAAATCTTGGCAACTCGCCGGCGTCCGTGGTCGTGCTCGCGCACAACAAGCTCGGGGGCTGCATCCCGCCATCCATAGGGATGATGGCCGAGACGCTGAACGAGATCGTGCTCATCGACGACGAGCTCACCGGGTGCATTCCACCGCAGGTGGGGCTGCTAAAAAAGGCGACGGTGTTCGACGTCAGCGGCAACCACCTCCAGGGCCCGCTCCCCTGGAGCGTCGCCGGGATGGCGGCCATCGAGGAGCTCAACGTGGCCGGGAACCTCCTCGAGGGGCCGGTGCCGGCGGGCTTGTGCGGACTGCAAGGCCTCAAGAACTTCACCTACGAGAACAACTTCTTCGCTTCGCGGCCGGGGTGCGCGGCGGCGACGGCGGACGGCAGGTGGAACTGTATCCCTGGCGCTCCCGCGCAGCGGCCGCCGGCACAGTGCGCCGCCGCGGCTGCACACCCGTTCGACTGCAGCAAGGCGCAATGCCAGGCAGCTCCGGGCCACCCGGCCCGCCCCACGAACAGGGGCCGGCGTGGAGGCGGCCGCGCTCCACCCACTCCTTGGGGAGCGCCTCGGCCACATTATCTCCCAACTGTGCCGCCGAGGCCTTCGAATCCGTCGCCGCCGCCGGGCTCGGCTACTCCATCGTACCCGTCCCCGCCGGGGAGCTCCACAACACCAGTAATGGCGGCGCCGCCGCCGCCGACCTACAGCGTCAGCCCCAAACCCTCAATGCCGCCTACATCTGTACCACCATCTCATGGCTCGCCTCCGTCCTCCGGCTACCAGCCGCCGTCCTCGTCCACACCGTCTGGTCAACCCATGGCATCGCCCCCCACAGAGCACCCCGGGTACGTCCTGCCGCCACTCACGCCGACGACTCCCACCACACCAGCATCGCCACTGCCGCCGACGGCGCCACTCTACCACCCTCCCGCCCCGGGAACACCGTCTTCGCCGGGTTCTTCTTGGACACCGCCACCTCAAAGCGGCGACGGCGAGCACGGTGGTGACCACGGCAACCAGCACTTGTCACCATCTTCACCTGGCGGTAAGCTGCCGTTCCCGCCGGTGCACGGCGTGTCATACGCGTCGCCACCGCCGCCGGTGGAGATGCCGTTCCCGCCGGTCTACGGGGTGTCATACGCGTCGCCGCCGCCACCAACGAAGCCTTACAACTAGCAGGTAGCTGTCGCCGATCGATCGGTCGTCACCTCCACGCCCGGAAGTTCGTCAGTGGTCATCAGTACATCTTACCCTGTAGCCTTCACCGTCTTGCATGTTCTTTTTAGTTTCCATCTTCTCTTTGTTTGAGGCTATTTGATCAGATTGAATTCAAAGGCTCCGTGGATTCTTTCTTTCTTTACTTCTTCACTCATGTATTGTTGTGGGGATGGATCCCCTCTTCTACTGTTTGGCTCGGAGCCATAATAGTTGCCACCATCCGTGGAGACGACGGGCAGCTGCGAGCTTGAAAAAAACAATGATGTCAAAGAAAGTAACATCGGTGACCAAGCGAAAAAGGAGTGTTCGCCGACCTGTGTTCTCATGCCGACCCCGCTGTCAACTGCCACGCCTACCACATCAGCACACTTACTGACTAGGGCGCCCAAGCTATTTTCACCAATAACCTCATGCCGAGCGCCTCCTCACCAGTAGGCCTTGCCGCACGAACGGCGGAGGATGCACTAGCGGTGACTCTCGAAGGGCTGTAATGCGAGTTGGCAGATCTCCGGTATGCCATGCGAGAGATGCAAGAGGCTCGGAGTTTAAAATCACCATGCGGAGCTTATAGCCTCCGCGCAAACTCTTCGGTGTATGAATCACCGTGTGGAGCCTATGGCATCTGTGCGAACTCTGCGGAGTATAAATCACCATGCGGAGTCCATAGCCTCTGCGCGAGCTTTACGGAGTCTAAAATAACCCCGTGGAGCCGGTGGTCTTCGCGCGAACTCAACAAAGTATATAATCACCGTGCGGAGCTGATAGCCTCCGCGTAAGCTCTACGAAGCCTAATCACCGCGCGGAGTCCATATCATTTGCGCAAAATTTGCGGAGTATAGATCACAGTGCGAACTCCATGAACTCCAAAGCCTCCATCGAACTACACGGAGGAAGGGGACGGAACGCGCTTTTGCTGACTTCGTCCCACCGCTGACTTCGTCGACGTTCGTCCGAAGAGTGGGGGATGGAGCGCGCATTTCTAACTTCGTCCCATCGTCGACTTCGTCAACGCTCATCCAAAGGGTGGGCGATAGAATGCACTTTTGCTGACTTCATCCTGTCGCTAACATCGTCGACATCTGTTTGAAAGGTGGGGTACAGAGCGACGTTTCCAAGACTTCGTTCTGCCGCTGACTTCGTCGATGCCTGTCTGAAGGGTGGGGGACAGACCGCGTATTTCCAAGACTTCATCCCGCCGTCGACTTCGTTGACACCCGTCCAAAGGGTAGGGGATGGAGTACGCTTTTGATGACTTTGTCTTGCCACCGACTTCGTCGACGCCCGTCCTAAGGGTAGCGCGCATTTCCAAGACTTCGTCGACGCCCGTCTGAAAGGTGGGGGACGGAACGCACGTTTCTAACTCCGTCCCACCGTCGACTTCGTTGACGCTCGTCCAAAGGGCGGGGGACAAAGCACGCTTTTATTGATTTCGTTCTGTCGTCGATTTCGTCGACACCCGTCCGAAGGGTAGGGGACCGAGGGCGCGTTTCCAAGACTTCGTCAACGCTCGTCTGAAGGGTAGGGGATGGAGCGCGCTTTAGCGGACTTCCGTCCTGCCACCGACTTCGTTGACGCTCGTCCGAGGGGTGGGGACGGAGCGCGTGTTTCCTAGACTTCATCCGGCCACCGACTTCATCGACGCCCATCCGAAGGGTGGGGAACGGAGCGCATGTTTCCAAGACTTCGTCTCGCCGCCGACTTCGTCAATGCCCGTCCGAAGGGTGGGGATGGAGCACGTGTTTCTAACTTCGTTTCCCGCCGACTTCGTCGTCACTCGTCCAAATGGTGGGGGACAGAGTGCGCTTTTGCTGAATCCGTCCCGCTACTGACTTCGTCGACGACCGTCCGAAGGGTGGGAGACGGAGCACGTTTCTAACTCCACCTCGATGTTGACTTTGTCAACGCTCGTCCGAAGGGTGGGGGACGGAGCGTGTGTTCTAAGGCTTCGTTCCACTGCCGACTTTGTTGACGCCCGTCTGAAGGGTGGGGGACGGAGCGCGCGGTTCTAACTCTGTCCTGCCGCCGACTTTGTCGACGACCGTCTGAAGGGTAGGGGACGAAGCGCGCTTTTGTGCACTTTCTTCTCGCCACCGACTTCGTCGACGCACGTCTGAAGGTTGGTGGACAGAGCGTGCGTTTCCAAGATTTCGTCCTGACGCTGACTTCGTCGACGCCCGTCCGAACGGTGGGGGATGGAGCGCGCTTTTGCGGACTTCTGTCCCGCTGTCGACTTCGTCGACGCCCGTTTGAACGATGGGGGATGGAGCGCGTGTTTCTAACTCTATCCCGCTGTCGACTTCGTCAACGCCCGTTCGAACGATGGGGGATGAAGCGCGTGTTTCCAAGACTTTGTCCTGCCGCCGACTTCGTCGACGTCTGTCCGAACGGTAGGGGGACGGAGCGTGCGTTTTCAAGATTTCATCCCGTTGTCGACTTGGTCGATGCCTGTCCGAAAAGTGGGGGCCAAAAAGCATACGCAGCATGGTCTTGGCCTACTCAAGAAGCCCTTTACCATGAGAGGCTTCTGTTGTAGAGATAGCCTTCACCGGTATCCATTCGGCCTGCTGGGCCAAGAGGCCTTAATAAGGTATAAGGACATGTGTACCCTTGGAATAGCATCTTATGGTAGGGGTGTTGTTGTAATAAGACCTTATGGCTATGTATATAAACTTCCTTGGATCAGCAAGGGAGAATACAACTCATTTTCTTATACTCACTCTATTAATTCCTTCTTCTACTGTTTGACCTGTAGCCACAGGCCACAACATGGATCATTCGGCACACCTCACTAAATCGATTAATCTTGCCACTCTCATATACACGCTGATCACACTAGTTGCCTTGTCTCCAAATATACTAGATCACGGCGTTCTTCATTTTTAATTCCTAATCCTAAATAGAATGTAAGGATGAAGCGATTCCTACGCAATCCGAGTATCATATTTTCATATGACACGGTCTGATTCGATATAGAATGAACTTGAAATCTGATGATCGAGTCGATTCCATAATTATAAGTTCACAGCCCTATCGTCCATTCCCATTTTGGACGGAACAGATCTAGTAGGGATCGAGCAGATGATTGATTGGATACTGCAACCTGCACGAAGGCTGGGCTGGCTCCCTCTAACTGGAGGAGGACGCTCGGATTTGAGAGTGAAAAGTGAATCTGAAAACTTCAATTCCATGGGGCAGGGGAGGAAGGCGAAGTATCAAGAGCCTATGGATCGTCACTTCGCAAGGTACGCCGAGACGGGAGGGTGCAGCCAAGTCGCAACATTCCAAAAGGCGCCACCACCCCGACATTGCATGATGGCCAAAACTTGTGTAATCGAAGGGGAGACCGTGAGCCATTACATTCTCCCGCTCTTTTTGGCTTCAACTTCTGACTTATTTTTTACTATTTATAAATTTTGTCTTTTTTTTGAACTTTTGGCTTTTTTTGAGCTTTTTTGCTAGTTCTTTTTTCCCTGTATTCGTTTACGTTGTCCGTGATGAGCTAGCATATTTTTTCTATTTTTAATTTTTTTAAATTTAATTATGCCAAATAAGCCACCTTCAGCTACAGTTAAATTTCAACTGTTACAGTGCAATTTCAGCCATAAGCCACAGCTTTTCAGCCCAACTGAGCGGGGCCTTAAGTGATGCCTGCTCCATCTTTCTGCAGCTGCAAATGCAAAATGCATCGCATCATCTGCAATTGCAAATGCAAGCGAATAGCTAGTGGAGCCAGCTCAGCCTCAGGATCAGGCTGCCCAGCTATTGCCACCCAGCAGCTGACGCGGAACCGTGCTGCCTGCCGCGTAAGGTTGGTTACCTGTGTAGCTCGAGATCTGATCAATGGCCATTACTACCAACATGTCCCCGCGATCTACTGTTGGGGGATGTGCTGCATCACCGTTTCTTACCGCCCCCCAATATCGACATCACTTGTTGATGGGATCATGTGAGACTGCTTGATATGCACTCATCATTGCTCAGACGATCGGATTGTAGGCACTCTTCCCCATTATACTAGTTCATCGACCAGATTGCTTGACTCTCTCAGGGATGCAGCAAATCACAAAAGAAAGAGAAAAAAAATATAGTACAACTACTCAGGCCCTGGTTTATCTTTTGTTATGTACGCAAATTACGGATTATTGAAGGCCCTGGGTTCAAAAGTCAAGACCTACTCGGTGCGATATTTGCAAACTGGGGTACTAGAGAGTACTGACTGCACGATGCAAATGCGAAATGGGCCTCACCATGTTGCGTAACATGCAATGCAAGATGGCCGCGGTTGAGCTCCTCCTCAGCCTTTTCAGGGTTGACCACCTACTTCGATCGCATGCCGCACAAGACGGTGGCGGCCTGACGGGCGAAATACGTCAGGATGATGTCAGCACCCGCTCGCCTGAGGCACATGAGCGACTCCATCATGACCTTCTCTTCGTCGACCATGTTCAGTGCTCCGCCGGCCTTGATCATCGAGTACTCACCAGAAACCTGATGGATTGGTTGGAACAAGCATAAGATTGTTAGGCCCATGTGAAAGCTACACACTCCAGAGTTCATGTAACTATGGTAAATTGAAAAGCTTATGTCCTTCAAAGCACAGATCAAATTATCTAAACCACTGAGGTGGAGATCCATTTATTGAAAGCTTGGTGTGTGAGAATACAAGATCAGGAGTCAGCTGGTCATCTTTACTCATTCATTGAAAAGATCAACTCCATTTTTTTTTTTAAAAAAAAGAAGCCCCCCTTTGGGGTTTGAAGTATACCAACAATTTAACATCGGTCAACTTCTTAAGAAAAGGCTTGTTGATGCTAATGATAGCATATTTTGATGCCTTATAAAATATGCAACTGAAAGAACCTAAGGAACATCCACGAGATGAATAATAGATCCAAGTTTCAAGCTTTTTTTGTAATCTTGGTTGTGCATGTAATGGCACAAATAATATCAACTCCAGGGTTAGGCATGGGCAGTCACTACTCACTACACAGAATGCATAGGGAACTAGGAGTAGTCTTAGCAGCGGTAATGCTTGAAATGGCTCAATCGAATTTAGGAAAAATAAGCATGACGGAGTATATATGACTCTAGTATTAATAAGAGAAAAGAGGAAGGTTCTTGTGGGGCATGGAATATACTAGATATGCAGCAATTGGATAGACTAAATTACCACATGCAGTATTGTTGTGGGGATGGCCTAGCCAGTTCAGCTACTAGGCCTTGCAACAGGCCTAATAGTATATGGATATGTATATCATTGAATGTACCAATGTACCCTCACCTTTTGTATATTATGGAATTCCTCATCCTATCCCATTTATGTATATAAATCTCTAAGAGGGGTTTGAGATGACCAAGTCCACTCATTTTGTTCACTAGCTCTCTCTCGGTTGGCTCTGTAGCCCCCTTAGTTCCATACCCCCAAGGGGAAAAGGGGTATCATGTATCCATTGTTGTGCTCATATCACAACAGTTGACATCGTCCGTGAGAAGCACGCAAGAAGCTGCGCGAGGAAGAGTTGCCGCCATGAAAGAGATCTGCTGAATTTCGACCGGCTAAAAGGAAAGCGCTACAAAGGTAAGAAGGTAGAGAAACTTCAAACTGGTCGTGTAGTATACATACATAATATTTGGCACTTGTTGGCTTTAGCATTCCAGTCAGGCCGCTATTCGATCTGATTTGTGCGCAAATCGCACGGTGGTCTCATACCCCGGCGTACTCTACGGAGTATAAATAAATAGCATGGTGGCTGTGCGTCCCCCGCATACTCTGTGGAATATAAAGTGCCAGAAATTTAGCTGTCCTAGGCAACTCTACGGAGTATAAATAAATCGTACGGTGGCCTTGCGCCCCGGCGTACTCTGCGGAGTATAAAGAGCCAGAAGCTTAGCCGTCCCAGACAACTCTACGAAGTATAAAAAAATCGCACGGTGGCCTCGTGCCCTGGCGTACTCTACAGAGTATAAAGCGCTAAAAACTTAGCTATCTCGGGCAACTCTACGGAGTATAAAAAAAATCATACAGTGGCTTCGTGCCCTGACGTACTATGTGGAGTATAAAGCACCGGGAATTTAGCCATCCTTGGAGGGGCGGCCTGACCCACGACTCCATCTCTATGTGTCGCCTGCGTCGGAGGCAAGACCTCGGTAGGATGGCCACGGCTTCGGCGTGGGACTTTGTCGCCTGCATCTTCGCACTGCCCGCGTCAGAGGCTCGACCTCGACGGGGCAACTCCGGTTGCGTCAGGGGACTTCACCACCCTCCTCGTAGGCATTGCCTCGGAGGGGCGGCCCAACCCACGACTCCGCCTCTATGTGCCATCCGCGTCGGAGGCAGGACCTCGATGGGACAGCCATGGCTTCGGCGTGGGACTTCGTCGCCCGTGTTCGAAGCACGACCTCGACACGGCGGCTATGGCTACGTCAGTGGACTTCGCCGCCCTCCTCATAAGCGTCATCTCGGTGGGGCGGCCCCGCCCCAGCTCCGTCTCCATGTGTTATCACGACCATGTCATGATCGATGTAGTCATACGCGCCGCCCAAGTCTGAGGCACGACCTCGATGTGGCGACTCAGGCTCTATTGGGGGACTCCACGACCACGTCATGATCAATGATAGAACCATGTTCCAAGAGGTTTAGAGCGTTCAGACCCCTGGGGGCTGGAGGTAGCAGTTGCATCAGCTCGCCTCTCAAGACCTTCGTGCTTGCTGTCGGGAGACGGAGGGTTGAGACAATTGGTCATGTCAGCTCGTCTCTCGAGACCTCCACGTTTACTGTCGAGGGAGTAATGTTGTGGAGATTGCCCAACCTTTAAGTTCAGCTACTGGGCCTTGCAACAGGCCTAATAGTATAAGGATATATGTATAAAAGAATGTACTAATGTACCCCCACCTTTTATAATTATTAGGGATAAAATAAGAATTTCCTATCCCATTCATATATATAAACCTCCAAGAAAGGTACGAGATAGCCAAATCAACAAATTTTGCTCACTAGCTCTCTCTTTATCAGTTGGCTGTCTAGCTCCTTAGTAGATCCATTATCCATATCCCTAAGGGGGGAATGGGTACCTTGTCCCTACTGTTGTGCTTATACCACAACAAGTATAGTGCTAATGCTAAAAGGACTTCATCGATGGCATTGGATGTAAACAGTAAACAAGAACCACCTGATTTTTTTTAAAAATGGAAATGCTAGAGAAGAGGGAAATGGAAATGGTAGAGAGGAAGAGGGACTGAAAAGCACAGCTTCACAGCAGTGTTGATTAGCCAATGAACTAACCTGGTATGCAGCAATTGGCAATGCTGAATTATCCCGAAGAAGTCGGATGACATCCAAGTATGGCAATCCAGGTTTCACCTGTCAAAATGGAAACCATGATATTAGAACCAACATACAAACAAGTTATCTTGGTACATGCCACTGTTATATAAAGCAAGAGAATCACCAGAAGAATATCAGCCCCTTCTGCCTCATCTGCTGCAGTTTCTAGAAGGGCTTCTCTGTAGTTAGCTGGGTTCATCTGATAACTTAAGAATGGAAAGAAAGAACACAGTTAGGTAATACGCAACTAAATTGCAAACTAGATGGATGTAGTAGCTTCAGTGTCAGCTCCATACGTTTTCTTGTCCCCAAATCGTGGATTTGAATCTAAAGCTTCTCGGAATGGACCATAAAATGAACTGGCATACCTGCAAAAACATATATTACAGATGCATCATTCAAATTATAAAAAGGTGCAATAGATATAGGCTAACAGAAATAATATGATGCCATGAATGACATGTATATGTACTTCGCAGTATAGGACATAATGGAGACATCATGGAAACCCTCAGCATCCAAAGCAGCACGGATTGCTCCAACACGACCGTCCATCATGTCACTAGGGCTGACTACATCAGCACCAGCACGTGCCTATTTAGTTAGAGACATTATTTATGTTACTGAACTATTGCACTTATGAAGGTACTCAATCATCAAGAGCAAAACATAATATCAAGAGGAGAGGTGGACCTGTGAAATGGCCTGCTTGCACAACTGATAAACTGTTTCATCATTGATAATTACACCTGACATGAGATGGAAACAAACCAACAATTAGGTGGAACTATAACAGTTGTATTTGCGATGTTGTTCCCTTGTCAAAAACATATAACTCAGCCACCAGAAAATAGTGAAATTTGCTTCGATAAATTATAATAAGAAATTCTAAACTCTAGCATCATCATTCAACATAACCCAAAAGCCAAGCTGGGGGCTCGAGTAGTAGTAGTTCTTAATGGTTATCAAACATTCAAACGGAAGACTGAAGAGTAGACATTGCTACAACTAGCAAGTACTGCCAATAACCAATTTTCTGAAAATCATGTGGCTCCGATTTAAGGTTTAGTGCGGATAATTTCTGCAGACTCTAGGTGAATCCCATACCATTCTTGCATGGAGATACATTGTTTGCAGCAACTTTGAGGAAAAGAAGGAAATTGTAGTTTCATTACAAAGTGGCCAAAATTGACCAGTCGACTGAGTTGTCGACTGTCAACATTCTACACAACAGCATCTCATTCCCCTAGCCAATCCTGAACTGGATGCGATGATAAGAACTAAAGTAGCTAGTTGCTATGACAAGAACTAAAGTACTAGTTGCTTGGCTATATCCAGTTTGATACCAGTTTTAGAAACTCCAATCAGGACATGTACAATACAGCGATGTCTCGAAACCAGGACATCGATATCTTTCAGAGTAGCTAATATGTTTTTCACACTTCCATCAACACGCAAGCAATGGATGAAAATGATTACATATCTCTCTCTCTCTCAGGACTGCAAGATCAAAAGGTTGCCATTTTCCTTACCATCTTCCCTCACAATGCCATCATGACCATCAGATGAATAAGGGTCCAAAGCAACATCCGTGTAGACAACCTAACTCAGACATATTATTAGAAGAAAAGGTATTAGCTGCAACAGTGCATTGAATGAAAGGACACATAACTTACAATATCAGGGAATTTATCTTTGAGCAGGCGGATTGTTCGTGGAACCAAACCATTGTCGTTGTATGCCTCATCTCCTGTTTGAGACTGGAGGAACAAAAAGTATAAGTCTTTCCAAGACACAAGCACAGGTATAAAACAAGGAGTTAGTTATATTCGGCAAAAGACCTTCAATGCATCAGGAACTTTAGGAAAGAGCACGAAGCTGTTTACACCAACATCGCGCGCCTTGTAGACCTGCGTATAAGAGTGGTATGGATAATATGACATCAGGTCTGAAGACTGATAGCCACCTAAGACTACTAATCCAACCAACAAGAAATTCCACCGAAAATACATGACAAATACTCAGTCTCAATCTTAGCTAATCCCTAGTACTCTCAATACCTCATCAAGAAGGCCATGCCTCCACCCAAGCCTAAAGCACCCCGGCATAGCTCCAATAGGAGCATCCTCTTCCCCTGCAGATAACACCGAAAAAGCCTGATATATCAAATCTAAATGTGTCCACCATTCATATCAGTAGATTTCACGACCAACCTTCGTGAATGAACAGCGGGAGCACCAGATTGGCAGGCGAGATGCTTGTCTCCTGGAATGCAGCCCTAAGAGCAGGCGATCTCCGGTTGCGACGAGGGCGCTTTGTCAGGTCCTGAACAGTGAACACACATCAAACAGGTCTACAATTCAGTCTCTTGCAATTGCACCGTAAACCATAAGCGACATTGCAAATCCAGTTGGGGCTTACAAGAGGCCTGATCTCCGGTGTTCCTTCAGGGGCCTTTGGTCTAACCAACGGCGGGGGAGCGGAGAATCTCCCAGCGACGGCGTCGGCCTCGCACTCCTCGATGCTCCTCCCAGACGGCGCCCTGACCTCCTGCTCGCTGCTGACCCTGACGGCCGTGGAACGCAGCCTTGGCCCGGTTCTTGGAACGGCGAAACAAGTAGCCTGGAGCATCGGAACGTTGGCGGGGGAGAAGGAGACGGTGGAAGCCATGGCCTAGCTGCAATGTCGAGACCAAGAAAACGGATTTCGCAGACGTGATCAATAAATGGGAACTATCTTAGTTTCGGACGCATTGCAGTTTGACTAAAATTTGATTGTAGACTACGATAAACAAGTAAAAGATAGATCTTGACGGGTGCAAGAGGCGGAGCAGTAGGATTGAATTGAACTTTGGATTGGGATTGGTGAGATTGGAGATTGAATTGAGCTTGATAGGTTCAAGGGACGTGCAAATCTTGGAAACTAGGAGGAGGAGAGGATATGGCGGCACACGCACCTGGAGGCTGGAGAAGATGAGGAGGAGACCACGCAGCTGTAAGAGAGATTTCGGAGAAGACTAATCCTGTGGCTCCTCTGATGGCGACGCCCACCTTTGTAGACTCTTTTGAGGCTTGCGTTTCTCTATCCGCTCTCCCTCCTTTCCTCACCTAATATTCAGTTCTGACCGTGCCCCGCAGCACTGACACATACAAAGATAGACTTCTGTTTCAAACCAATACGAGCTCTAGCTCCTATAAAACATTCCTATCATTTACTTACTATTTATCAGTCATTATTGTTTATTTTTATATATTATAACACATTTTATATTTCATTATATCATAATTTTGTAAGTCATATGAAGATTCGAATATTGTAATGTCTTTCGTTACATCGTCTTTCTTACGTAATACACTATTATTCATCAGCCACAATCAAAAATCATCAGCCAAACCCAATATAAACATACCTAAAAACTGTTTACATATCCAGTTCTTGACCTATACCAAATACTCTTACTCATCGATCGCACGGATTTACTGTAGAAACCAAGAAAAATCAGAGCATTGAAGCTTTTGCCCACCATCAGGTTCTGCATAGGTTCTCTTGAATTTGTTCCACTTCTAAAAGGAATCCGGGGAGTCCCTTCCTCTCCCCCCTTCCCCTCCCTGTCCGGATCCCACCTCCTCGCCGTCGCCGGAGCGCGCTACCGGGCGTCGGTGGCCGCAAGGAGGGCGGTGGCGGGGCTTTTTTCTCCTCTCGGTCCTCTCTCCTGCAGTCTGCAGAGGGCATCAACTCCGAGTGAGGTTCTCTCGGGTCTCTCTCCCCCTCCTCCTCCTGCCCGGATACCGCCTCCTCGCCGTCGCCAGAGCGCTCGCCGGCGGCGGATCCGGCGGCCTGGTGGCTGGATCTGGCGTCTATCGGTCCAGATCTGCGACATCGGTGGTCGGTCTTGGGGCTTTGTAGAGGCGGCGCAGAAGGAGTCGAAGCAAACATGGCAAGGGTGCAAGGCAAGTCCCCGAGGGGGCGACGGGCGTCGCCAGCCCGCTTGCACTAGTGCTGCCCTCTCCGGGCGCGCCGCCGGGTTTCTTGCACTTGGCAATGGCCGGCGTGGCGGACGGCATGGGAGGCGAGGGTGGCTCGCGCAGCGGCAGGAGAAGGCGGACGGGGACCAAGTTTTCGGAGGGCAGAAGGCGCGGATGCTATGGTTTGCGGAGCGGCTCGGGTGGCGGATGCCCAAGTGGGAGCCCGGACGCGCGCCGACTTCGGTGACCGGCTGGTGTTCACTGGACGGCTTCAGCTCGTCGGAGGCAGAGGAGAAGTCTTTGCTGCTGAGGACTCTCAGGGAAACTTTGTTGGTGAACTGTCGCTCAGAAGTGTCCTCAGACCCTTTGTCGTATCGCAGTAGCTGCTGTTCATGATGAATACAGTGATGAAGCGATCCTTTTTTTCCCCAGTGGGGTTTTCCTTGAAGATGCCATGGTTCTCTCATGGAAGAGCCATGGGACCTGTTGCAGGAAATGTTGCAAGTGCTGTAATTCATAATGTTGCAAGTGGCATAATTCAAGATGTTGCAAGTGATGTAATTCAAGATGGGATTAAGGTCGTTGTTGGAGAGCTTTCAATTACACTAGTTGATGCTAGGAAGCTTAGCTTTGTCTTTTTGGGAAGATAGATCCATGCGTTGTCATGATTCTTGGTGATCAAGTTAGCAAGAGCAAGAAGAATAGTCAAACAACTGTGATTGGGCCACCAGGAGATCCAATTTGGAATCAAGGCCGTTCGGTGGGTGGAGGCTGATCGGCGCTGGCGGCAAAGACCGGGAGGCTGCAGGAGTGGTGGCTGTTGGGTTGTCCAGGGTTCCTTGGCGCGACGTTGCTCGTGTGGGAAGCGGCTTGTGGTGGGTTCATTGGATGGCTATGCCATGGCCTTGAGGCGTGCAGAACCCCGGTGTGCTGGTGGAGGTCTTTTTTGTGTGTGGGTATGTGTGGTTTGCTGTGGTTGTGCTGGCGAAAGCCTTACCGGTGTTCCTACCGGTCTCGACAACTATGACGCATATGGACGCCATTTTCCTTCCTGAAGGGTTGTCATGGCACTCCATAGCCATCATGTATTCTGTTCTCCAGGTGAAAGCCTTGTCTCGGTGAGGCGGGCGGCGTCGGCGACCCTCGTCGCCTCTTTGAAGACGTCGCTTCGGAGGTTCATCTTCACACAGGATAGACTGGAGTTTGGGTGGCTCAATTAGAGAAGGTTAGGGGCTTGGTTGAAAGTAAGGACGGAGAAGAAGTTCTGAAGCTTAGTCTTTCTAGCTTTTCATAGTCCTTAAGCTCTCTTTCTTGCTGTTGTGTACTCCTCAGTGTTGAGGCTTTGAGCCTAAGAGCTCGTGTAACTTTTGGCTGTGTATATCCCTTGTGGATATAGAGGCCGGATTTTATATCCTTTATCTAAAAAAAATCAGGTGCTGTGCTGCGAATGCACCAGACAAGCTGAAACCAACTTTCCCAACAGAGGAACGGTGCTCCGGACCACTGATGCTGAAAAAGGATGCAAGATCACACGGCTGCATGTGTTAGGATTTTGCAGGTGAAGGAGAGATGAGATCATAAATATAGCTAAGCATTGCAACTTACAATGGGGAAAGTGGGTCAAGTTCCCTTCTGAACTTTTTTATGGTTACTCTGGCTCTTTCAAGAAATCAAGATGACCTTGTACACATTTCATGTCATCAACTGCTACTTTCTTAAACTGTTCACTAATATGCCCCTCAAATAAAACTTTTTTTTTTCAAAAATAGCCATCCGTTATCCGTTTTCACAAAAATAGCCCTCTCTACGAGCTCGGAAGGCGCAATAGGCGACACGTGGCACCTACCGGCCCTCCTTGCTCGGCAGGATGGGACAGGTGCGGCAGGCCAGCTTTTGCCGAGCCACCATTGCGCTGGTGCACTGTAGCGTACTATGCAACCACTATTAGCTCATTAATTAATACTAATAGTAATTAATTAGTGCTAATTAAAAGTACTAAATTAATAGCATTTTATTTAGTGTTAATCGTATTTAATTAGTGCTAATTATGTGATGCTAATTAAAGCAGTCGCAATATTTTATTGCACTCACAATTAATTAGTACTAATTACATTTAATTAGTGCTAATTAAAATTAAGAGTCTTACGCAGAATAAAATTCATGATTTACTTCTCTTGCTACCATCTTGCTCCGGGAATAAGCTAGGAGATCACGGGTGCATCACGTATCCCACCCCTCTCGTTCCCGTCAAGCGCGCGTATCTCTCTATCATTTTTTCCTACCGCTCATCCACTCCTTCTAAAAGGTACTAATTTCAGCAATTATTATTCATTTCAGACTTATGGCTAAAAATAAATAGTAATTACTGAAATTAGTGTCTTTTAGAAGGAAGAGTGAGTGGTGAAAAAAGTGAGGGAGAGATGCATGCGTGTGCTGGGAGCAAAAAGAGTCAAGTGCAACAAAATATTGTGAACACTTAATTAGTTCTATATGATTACCGCTAATTAACTGTGATTAATGCGAATTAAACATGATTAGCACTAAATAAAATGATATTAATTTAGTGATTTAATTAGCACTAATTAATTACTGTTCGTACTAATTAATTACGGATATCGCTTATTCAAGCACTAATTAATGAGCCAACAGTAGTTGCATAGTGCACTTCAGTGTACCCGCACAATGGTGGCTCGGCATAAGCCAGCCTGCCGCGCTTGTTCCGTCCTACCGAGCAAAGGGGCGCAGTAGGTGGCACGTATCGCCTACCACGCCTTCCGAGTTCAAGGAGGAGACTATTTTTACAAAAACAGACGACTGGGTGCCATTTAAAAAAAGGTTTGCTACAGGGCCATATTAGTGAACAAAAGCTATCCTTTTCTGCTTTGGAGAAAAGTCTGTCCATTTGTTTTCTACTTGGTCTTTTTTTTGTGGGTGGGTGGGTGTGGGGGGCCCCAAACTTTGAAGCTTACATTATCAGAGAAAAAAAGAGTGGGAACATGAGGATATACCATTACAGTCATCAAATCTGTTTTCTGAAGTCAATCTGTTGATGATCTTTACAAAAAGGGCCAAAATGGCATATCATGTGAATTCAACAAGGCTTCTATAAGTAAAAAACATATGGCTTTACAAGAGGAAAAGTATACACATTAGATGACCCGTATAGGACACATATCTGAGTCTGAGACACATCAATCAGGTGTTCCTCTCTAGAACAGATAATGCCGGTGCAAGATAGTTGTTAGCCTTGTCTGGCAAATGAGCCACCTGCAAAACGTACACAGTGCATTAGCAAACACGAAAATAAAGAAAAGGCCTTGTAGATTGGAACATGGAGATCAATCCACTATCGTTTCAATTGGAACTTACAAGTTCATACAGCTCGTTCCCTTGTTCAGCAACATACTCGTAGCATACCTAAGTGAGTACATAGTAACAAGTTAGTTATTGCACCACTGAAGATTATTATCAGTTATAAAAGTATCACAGTATAGAAGAAAATGGAAGGACAAATCAAATCTTACATCAAAACTTTTATTTCTTGCAGTGGAATCGTGCAACGCTTTGACACAAATATCTGCTACATCAGCACAGCTGATACCCTACATTACAAGTCAAAGATTAGTGTTCAATATGAGATAATATTCACATCGTAAGACACATGCAAGCTCCTATAGTTCATGAAGTTCACCTGAGAGATTCTGTTCCCTTGATCAAAGATCAATGCACGCTGACCACCAGGTTCTTCCTGGAAAATTTTTTGTTGAGTGGTCTTTAATTTCATGATGTAACCGGTTTTAACTTTAAATGAAACTTAGACAACACTTTGAAAGTAACTATGCTCTCACAATCCTACTTCAGATGGTTGAACATATGATGGAAGTAGATGGCTACTAGGTTAGTACATATACTAAAAGAGAAATGTAAAATCACGAGCTCAAAGTGAATTGCTAGAAACTTCATTAATGTCCGCAGGTCAATCAGTATGCTGTACCTGCAGTGGACCCGGCCGTACAATTGTATATCCAAGGCCTGACCTCCTCAGGGCATCCTCTCCAGCCTACAAGAATATCAGGATCCTTAATGATTTGATGAATATTTGAATTAGGGAAGCATAGATGTGTTAAATGGTTCTGAAAAGTAAAACCTTCTTTGCTTTGAGAACTTGTTCTCTTCTGTTAGGTTCAATTCCGGATCCTGCGCATGACACCAGTATGAAGTCTGTTTCTTGACCAGTCTGCAACAAATCAAAGACGTAAGTTTATAAATGCACTGATAGAAAAGGCAATTCAACTCTGACAAAAATCGGCTCATATTTCCCTATAAATAATCGGAGGGAAATGTTGGAGATGTTTGAATAAAAAATTACTTGGATGCAACAAGAATTAGAAAAAAAAAAGGCAAGAAAGTAGCTAGGCCATGTTATAGCTAATCAATCAAGGGACAACTTACAGGTAAAGCTTTGACGTATTCCATTACTAGCTCAAAGTTTCTGGGGTCACTGGCACCTTGAGATTCATCACCAGGTCTCTGCATAGTGCATTAGTAGGTAAGTCACCAATTTCATGTTCTAAACAACAAATCTACATTTGCTGGCTTATGGTGATGATGGAAATAATCCATCATATTATACTAACCTGCCTTTTTGGTTCAAACCTTATTGTTAGTGTATGCACAAGAAAAGGGTCTAGGGGAGGATCTTGCGGGTTTACTGGCCGAAAAGCAGAAAATGGCACTCTTACCTGCAGAATACAAACATAACAAAATAAAGAAGGTCAAATTCTACATGCTTCGGTTACTACCAGGCAGCACAAGCAGCTGATATAGCTAAGTTATTGCGCACTACTTACCCTACAAAAGCCTACTTTTGTAGTCATCCGAGCAAAATACTTCTTACTCTGTGAGGTATCAGCCAGTGGACCAGTCTCAAGAATAACAACATATGATCTTCCATTTCCACCCACCGAAAAAAGCAAGCCATCGTATCTTTGCAAAAATGACAGAATTGACATACCACGGAGTTCATTGTGATGCATCAAGATTGTCAACATCGGAGAAGCTGTTAAGCAAAATACAAGAGCTTCTCATACCTGTCTAGGGTGGAACCCAGAGGAAGAGAAAGCCTTTTTGATATCTCAACATATCCACCTCTAGTGAAAACAAATCCTGAGAATAGGCGGTTTACAAGAGAACTAAGTCAAAAACAAAATCAGCACATCGAGGTTAATTAGTAGATTTGCTGAGAACCATGTCCTAAAGTTACACAGCAGAAGGCGCTACCTGAGAAAACCGCCTGGCCAGCTTCTGAAAATTCAAATGATGCATCGATACCTTCATCGAACCTAGAAGCAAAGGTATTTGGAAAGTAAGATCCCTGGCGCACCTCCCAACCATTCAGAGACTTGGCAGATTTGAATTTTGTAATCAAGAGTTTGCTCTTGCTGCTTTTACCAGCCCTGAGCTGAGCCAACTCATTGTAATAATCCTGCAGTATAAAGCATATCTCAGCGAAGCTCTTTTCAACGAGGCAAGATGATTCTCCGAATCATGAAGACTAGTAGTTGGTAAGATGAGAAACTTAAGGTTAGAACGGATACCTGGAAAGCCTTGCTAACATTCCTGACTCCTTGGTTATCAACCCTATTTAGGTCTCCAGTAATGGTTGAACGTGCAGTTGCACAATAGATTATCTTGCTGCAACCTGACACAGCTGTTTTCACAGTTGAATGTTCACCAACATCACCAACAACAATATCCACCGACCTTGGAAGCATATCTATCACTTCAGGATCATTCCTTCTAACTAAAGCCTGTTATAATGGTAAAGTTATGTCCAGATTTCCCTAGTTTCTCAAAAACAAGAAAGGTAAGAAGCCTTTTAAGTATATTGGATGCTGTTTAACTGCTCAACTATATAAGGAGCAGATCGTCAGATCATGAGCATATGTTGATAGTTCCGCAGATTTTCGGAAATGAGAACTATGAAACATGCTTTCTGCTAACACTGGTCGTTTTCCATGAGCCAATTAGCAGTATCAACAAGTCCTTGGCTATTCATCAAATTTTCTCATTCCTCATTTCCTAATGTAGATTGCACCTCATTTCCTACTGTAGATTGCTTACAAGTGTGTCAGCGTTACACATTGGATACATTGTCATATTTTAATTCAGACCTCAAATCCTAAACAATTCAGCTAGTGTAGATGGAAGCAGACAACCAAATGCACACCTATACATTCAACTAGATTAGGCCAGCAATGACTACTGTGCAAAGCTGACAGTTTTTTAGTATAGCAGTAGCTTCTGAAGTTGCAAACGTGGAGGGGAACCTAGATAGATAAGTTGATATCACGAAATATGACAACCAGGATTTTATGTAAAGAAAATTAGCATAGCCATTGCGTCGAAAAATCTTAAAATAGGGATTCTTATGTTTGTCTCTTCTAGGCCAGCAATGACTGCATCTAACTCGTCGTGCTCAGCTATTCCACTCGAATGTTTCTCGGGAAAAAAAAGGAGAATGAATCATTGAACAGGAAACAAGCAAGAGTGAAGAAGAAAGTGCATGTTGCTGCTGACCTTGACATTGTATCCTCGGAGCATGAGCTTGCGGACGATGATGCGTCCGATGCGGCTGGTGGCACCGACGACGAGGACGGTGGTGTCCTGCGCGCCGGGGACGGTGAACTCGCACATGGGCCCGCCGCGGATCAGCACGGCCTGCTCCTCCTCCGCCAGCGCGGTGGAGGACGCGCTGGACATCTGCCCGAGCCGTGAGAACTTGCGCCACACCTCGTCGAATATCTGCCGCGACCGCCGCCCCAGACCCACCGGGTTCACCATCACCTCGTCCAGGTCCAACCCCGCCACCGCCCGGCTCCCGCCCTCCTCCGTCTTCTTGGCCTCCTCCTCCTCCTTCTCCTCGCCCTTCTCCTCCTCATCTTCCTCTAGCAGCGCGGTGGACTTCTTCGCCTTCCGGGAGCGGCGTGACCGCGCCTTCCTGCGCGGCTTCGCGGCCGCGGTGGCATTGGCTGGCGTGGCACCCTTCTCCTGGTCCACCAGCTCGGCGGCCACCTCCGTGGGCTTTGCGGCGAAGCAGCACGCGCTGCTGTGGTAGCGCCTGGCTATGCCGGTGGAGGAGCCGGCCGCCGGTGGGAGCGCGCGGGAGGGGGAGCCCGGTGGCGCGCAGTGGTTGTTGCGGAACGACGCGATGATGGTGCCCACGGCCGCCGCCGCCGCGCCGGGAGACGCCCGCGCCGCCACGATGGCAGCCATGGCGACGGAGGTGATGGTTCTCGCGAAATCCGGCGTCGCCGAGGAGGAGCTTGTTTTCGTTCAACCGCGCAACCGCAGCAATATTCCGAGACCACCCGCCCGCGCTGATAAAGCGTGGCAGCCGTTGAGTGGCGCTGCCGTCCTGGCCTCCAATTTGTGGCTGCGGTTGCGAGCTGCCAGCAAGCTCGCACGCGCCGCCACCGCCAGGTGGGGCTCACGCCGGTCGCAAGAAACTGGTGCCCCACGCTTACTCCGTCGCGGATAAAAGGCGAGGGGATGCGCGACGCGGCACGTAGAGAGGAGTGTGAAGGGAGGCGTGGTGGCGCGGCGCGGCGACGTGGTCATGCTAGGTTCACTCCTCTCGCTCTTCCGTTCTGTGTGGTATACTGTTCTCGTTAATGTTACTTCGTAGGGTGTGTTCTTTTTTTTTTTGAATTTTGGCTGTTTACGATAGAGATTACAGAGAGATATTCGTTTGAGATTTTGGTTTATACAGATGTTAGACTTTTAATATGTACTACAATTAACTTGTAGATCCCGTCTTAATAAAATACTCCGTTTAAAAGTTAGGTACTGTAGCAAAAGCCGAAAGTCGCTTTTAGAAGCCTGTAAAGAACAGGGGTGCAACTGGATTCTTCTAGACTTAAAATTAGCTTATGTGTATACTTCTATAGTAACTAGTTTTTTAAACGGTGTGTCTTTTTAAGGAGTCAATAGAAAAATTTTAGTAAAAAGTGCACTGAGTTCAGCTATACTCACCCAAATCACATGTAACTATTTTTCTCTGCGTACTGTCTCTCACGAACAACCAAAATTCAAATATTTAAATCATAAGTCATATGTCTTCAGTCTAAAAAAAATTCAGCCGTAAACATTTTGGCAGCCAAACCAAGTGGCTGATCTATATGGGTGGGAGGCAAGAACCGGATGGCGTGGAGATACCCAAGCCTTCAGGAATCTGCGAAATTCTGAGACTGGAAATCCTAAACCTGTGGCTGTAGTTTAGTTTAGCTCCTTCCTTCCTGTTGGGAAGCGCAGCTACTCTCTCTCTCGCTCTCTCTCTCTCTCTCTCAAAGAAAGAAACTGCTGGTACTTACATAAGCCACAGCCGTTGCCAAACAGGCCAAGCCCCCGCCAAAAAGAACATGCCCATATTTTGCTATTCATAACTATACATCTTATTGATTATCATTCAATGCTAACCCTAGATATGCTCTGGTACCATATTAATTTAGGGAGAAAGAGAGATATTTTACTATTCATAACTATATATCTTATTGATTATTAAGGATATATATATATATATATATATATATATATATATATATATATATATTCGCACACGATACATAAGGAAAACTTATTTTAAATTACGCCCAAACACCATAGTATCCTGATTAATTATACTATATAGGATGCTGAAATGAGGCATCATGTTGCCCAATGTCAGCATTCTATATATATACAGAGAGAGACACACACTTGAGGTTTACGGGCCTTCATGGGCAAGACATTGGATTCTCTATACATGTTTAGTTGGCTTTACTAATTACCAGCAACTTCTGCAGTTCTTTGCCTCATCATCTCATTTACAGCAGCTCTCCGCCTAGAATCGGACTGCTGTTGCAATCTTCTTAGGTGGTCTTTGAGATCCCTGTGTCCAAGCAACCCAAAACAGGACAACTCAATACTATTCTAGATTGTAATGGCACAGGGGTGAACATTGCAAGTCCGGGGGGGGGGGGGTGGTCATTACCTGCATCTTGGCATACTGCAGTTTGATTCTTTGCAAACTCGGGCATGAAGCCGAATCAGATACCACATTTTCTTACACGGTTCACAACCTCCAGATGCACGTATTTTGCAATGATGCCCATGACGGAAGAGTCCCTTAACTCTTCGGCAGTTAGGATACTGGCAATCAGGTACATGGCATAGCGGTACATGCACCAAAAGTTCAAGCATTACCCGTACCTGCAGGACCATGGAAAAAACATAAAAAAATAGTTAAGACCAATTGCTTCATGGATTAATCTAGAGAGTGGATATCACCAACAGAATTCAATTTTTTTCAAAAGAAAAGCAGTTTATTCACTTATTGATAACCTAGCTCATAGAGTAAACTATAAATCACAACCTCATCACTAGCAATGCACAAGTTATTTGTCATGCAGAAAGGATGACATATATCTCATTGTTTTCCTGTGGCGTGTAGCACAATAGCATGAGAACTGGACAAATATGTTTCTGAAGAGAATAAGTGGGCAAGTATTGACAGACTTAGCAGTGCACACAAAGGTGCGGAGTGGTTAAGTTTGTGACTTATGATGATCCATATCCAAAAATGATCACCCAGCAAATTAAAAGGCAGCTTACAAAAATGTATATGTTAGAATAAATTCTTTGGCATTTAATTTCCTTAGAAAATAAAAATCACCTGTTGAACACGCTTCTGCCGAGCTTCTTTATTTTGAGCATTAGGATCTGCAGATGATGGACCATTCGTTAACTTGTGACGATGACTGGCACCTCCATCTTTTTGGTAACATACAGTACACACATCAAAGTCTGGGCACTCTTCACACCGCCACCCTTGACCAGTTTCAATATCATGATTGCAGACATTACATGTGGTAACAAAAGCTGGTGCAGTTGGATTATGAAGGTGGTATAACACCATCATTGAGGAATGCTTTGCACGCCGAAGGGTGTCATATTGATAGTGATTTCCTTGACAAAGACTCAGGAATGCCTGTCTGGTGTCGAAAAACTCACTTTCTAAGATATCATCTCTGTCCTTGGTATCTTCAGGCACCCCAACAATTTCAACCTAAATAATGACATGAAGTTAAAATGTTTTTGTAATTATTTGCTTTGTTGCTTTGCTTATATCTGATGAGTTAAAACTTAAAAAGTTATCCAGACGACTTACTGGGTGGAGTGTATGGGAGTCTCTACTATTACTCGGGTGCCTCTCATTCTCTTCAAGCCGTTGCTCTGCATCATAACACCTGCAACAACAAACTCACCAGTTTCAAAAGCAAGGCTAGTAGCTATTAGAGTAGCTGTAAGCTGTTACAAGATTCAAATAAGGATATAAACCTTAATGCAGTTTATCCACTAATGAAGTTGTGTAGAGATTAGAGAACCATAGTTACAACCATCAGCATCACAATTCCTTTCATATAATGACAAGGAAGAAAATGAAACTCTACTTATCAATTGTGGCATATTTGGCCGATGCTTTCAAGTTGCACCACGTATAGACCCACAATCATGTACATCAAACAGAAGTACCATATTTTTAATCTATCAAATGAAAGTAACATTTGATGAAAGGAATCAACTTACTTGTCACAAATATAAAAACGTTTGCATTGGTCGCAGACCCAGCGTCTTCCGGACACCATAAGGATAGAGCAGTGACTGCAAGAGTACTGCAAATGGACCATGATGAAATCTTCCTTCATTGGGCAAATGGTTTTTCTAAGCTGCACAGCATAAAATTGATGGCTAAGAATAAGATATGACCCAACTGAAATAAAATTTGGTGTGTCAAGAAGTAATGCATCATAGGAACAAAAATACTTTTTCCATCAGCGCATCATCCTTTGAAGCATTCCCACTTAGATCAGTGTGGCCAGCAGCTTTCGAAGCTCTTTTTGTGATAGTCTTCTTCATTTTCCCCTTCTGCAGCTTTCCGCCATCTTCTTCTAGGCGAAGTTGGTTGATCATATCTTCTGCAGCTCCTGGCCAATAATCTCCATCAAAATATGGCAAGCGAGCTGCAGACACTTCAGCCTTGCATTCTTTTGTAGTGATAAAAAAGTGATCATAGAGATTTGTCAGCTCAACAACAATACGCTCCTTAATAGCTTTTTGAAGCATAGATAAGTACCTGTGTGGAAATGAAATATTAATCATACATACAACAAGAGTTACAGATGCCGAATGTGATATTCATTAATCTCTTTAATATAAAACATTATTAACGAGCAGAATAACAGAAATGCCAATCTATGGTCTTACCATTCGCGTAGTTTATCAGACTTTGGTGTCTTTTGAATCTCCGGATGGCAATATAGAACATAATCCTCACCCTTCAAAGGTGGGCAAGCCCATATGTAACAACTAGTGAATCCACGCCGCTTGCAATAGTCAAGATAACCTATCTGTATGCATAGAAAACTAGTATTATATTGTGAACAAAAAGTAATGCAAAATAAGGAAACTGATGTTTGAGTAAATGACTGATTTAGGAAACTATTCAGTCTGCTTGCAAACCTAACTTTCAAAACGTTTTCTAAAAAAACTCTAGTCATAGTAAATTACCAGAATTTCATGATAGACATATGTTCGTAAGGCCTCCCCAGACACTGTTTTTATCTCAGGTTTAAAGTATTTGACTGAATCAAGGTATGACAGATAAACCCGACGTTGGTTTGGGAATGCGCATTCTGCACCAAATTCTTGAACATACATGCCAAATAGGCATACTTCAACGCCTTCTATTTTCTGAAATAAAAGAATAGCCTGCAAAATATTTGGAAATATTACAGATGATAAGAACGTTTTCTTAATTTAACAAAACTTTCCTCTCAGAAAAGTCTCATTAGAATCGTCAACAGCAACAACTGATTTTATACTTCAAATGACCGGAGCAATTTCTTACCTTAGACTTGTAAGGGAATTCTGCTGGGTAGTTGTCTTCTCGAAAAAATTCGAAAAAATGTGGCTTAACTTCCAATTTCTTGTCCACTGATGAAACAACTCTGACCACAAGTCCATCTGCTCCAGGAACCTAACAAGTGAGAACAAAAATAAGGAGAAAACCCTATAAAAAAAGAAATTTCTACTTACATATTAGAAATGAGAAAAACAACAGATTGGTGAATACACTGGTGGCATATGCTGAACTAGAGGACAAATGCCCCAACAAGACACATGAAGCAGTGCCGATCAGGGTTTGGGGCCAGTTACTGCTCGGTAACCCATCTTTTAAATTAATCTTCCATACTAAAAGGCTTAAAATTCCATCTAGTTTTTATCCCAAACTTCAAATCTGTAAATAAAAAATTCACAGTTTTGAAGAATAAAAAAGGCAGGTTTTGACTGGTTTCCACCAAGAAACTGGAACCAGGCACCCTCTTTTTTCTGTTACAAAAAAGGGTCTTCTGAATCTGGGTGCTGATAATTCATAACCTAGGACTTGCTAGTTTGCTTCGACATGAGGGCAGTCATTTTATCAGCCTACTGAAGACACTTGATCATCAGCAGGACAGAATACAGGGCAAGGGAGATTTTTGTCAGAATGGTCTCTCCACTCACAGGCTATATCAATAGCAGTAGCAAATAGAACAGCAGTCTGCTAAGCTCTTGGCTGGTTGATATGCAAACTTACTTTTCTGACTCCTTTATTGGCGACTGAAGGTTCCAAGCAGAGGCCAGCATTAACACAGTGGCGAATCACATACAGAAGAAGCTAAGGAAAACCAATTCCTTGTCTATCTTTTGAAGTTTCTCTTTGTGTAACTTGGTTGTGAAAGAGTAATCAAGGATAAAAAAACCGGAACCGGGACAAATCCCGGCCGCCGGGCGGTACCGGTAACCGGCCGGTTACCGGCCGGTTACCGGAAATTCCGGAAAAAAACCGGTTAAATTTTGCCAAATGCATTTTTTGCGCGGGGCGGGAGGAGACCGGTTACCGGTCCGGTAACCGGCCGGTTACCGGAAATACCGGTGGAAAAACCGGAAAAACCGGTGGAATGAAGTATGAAGACTGAAAAATATTTAATGAAGTGTTTAATGAAGTTGAGTATGAAGACTGCAGCCTAACTCTTGCTTATGTCTTATATATGGCATTGCTACTCTTCACTCTTCATATAAGACATCAACTAAAAGTCAGGGCATGTCGGCATGATGAGGTATTCTCATGCTTACTATGGCTAGAAATCATTTTCAGACAAGTATCTATCAATCAACATCTACTGCATTGTCATGGTTCTGATATGTTTCCATTTTCACATGGCATGTATCATTCAGATGCATGGTTCAAATTTACTGTTTACATAGACCATTTAATACAAGGAGTGGTAATATCAGTTATGTTTCATTAGGTTCAGAATGCTGGACCCCAAAATATTGGACTAAGACCACTAAATTCTCCAAGTCAAACTTCTAGTCCTTTCAGGTTGCAGCAGATGTCTTCAGCTGCACAGTCATATAGGGATCAAAGTCTTAAGTCCATTCAGGGGGGCCAAACACCACCTGACCCATATGGCTTGTTAGGATTGTTGGGTGTTATAAGGATGAATGACGCTGACTTAGCATCTCTTGCTTTAGGAATAGATTTGACAACATTGGGTCTAAATTTGACTATTTATCATGCCCCATGGGCCCAAAATGTTCCTAACCAGATGCTTAAGCATCCAATGTATCTACAATACCCCTGGAACCCATTCAAACATCTACAAATTCAATTTTTTGAAATTTAAATCTCGGCCGGTTTTTTTATCCCGGTCACAGCCGGTATATCCGGTAACCGGCGGTTACCGGCCGGTAACCGCCGGTATCCCGAACCCTGAGAGTAATATTGTTGCACTTTTATAGGCTTTCAACCAATTAGCTAATATGATTAGGCTTACTATGTGCCCAACTCTCTAACTTAGCCGAGGAGATTTTCAGCCTAGCCCTTATCAAGACGGAAAGCTAGCATAGCTGGCATTGGCATTGAAGGCACTTTCCAAAAGAACTACCAACACGGCAACACCCCTCGAGTAAGATTTTTCTACAAGCTATCTCATAGCATCTCAATCTGCAGTGGACAAAATATTGATGACCTTCGTTACAAAAATCCAGATCAACAAAATAAGCATGCATGCACACATGCACACACACGTAAACAACTCAAGAATAGATGCGGAGAATTAAAATTTCTTTCCTCAGATTGCCACAGGCCCACAGGTAGAATTAGAAATATATAATAACAAGGTATTGGTAATCTGATGTCATGACTATCTAAAGCATGACAATGAACGTTATCTCTCTAAAGATGATAGAAAGAACTGCTTGGTTCCATTAGTGCAGTGAACTCTGTGGTCCACAAATAAGCTGGACATGTAATCTAATAGATGTCTCTGCATATATAAACTCTAAGAAATAAAACTATGTATTCCATTGATATGTCAAGAGATTTATTTTACTCTGATGCGACAGCTATTACAAAAGCATTACAGTTACTCTACTCAAATAAATGTAACTCGTACTAAAAGTATGTAAATAAGATCTAATCTCTACTCAAAGAATGAAATTATGAAAATATGCGTATTTGGATTTTACTAATGTTGATATGTCTTCATATTATACGATAGATTTTATTATTTACAAACTATAGTTCAATCAATATGATGCAGAGTATCAGTTTAAACATGCCAGCTAATTTCTGGAAGCTTTCGTAGCATTGCACTTGATATGTCATTGCATATAAAAGGAACACACATAATTAAATTACACAGGGAACTGCTGAGCAGCACAATAGGAGGTGACAAATGCATGATGTGCACAGGTTGTGGAACTCATCTACAAACTTTTATGTGGTGCATGTAACTATGTCACAAGAGGCAACCAATAACTGGAAAGGTGTACCTGAAGTAAATAATGGCCTAGCAAAAGTGAGACAAACAGCACTCAAAAAGTGCACCTGCATTATATAAAGAACCTAGGACCTAGCAAAACAAACATTTAAATAAATAGGCAATTCTTACTTTCTTTCCTTTTTATCGGAATATGCAGGAGGAGCTGCGCATCTTTGTTTTAAGAATTAAGGGGATTTGAACCTATGACCTCTTGCACCACAACCAAGTGCTTTTCCACTATGGTACACGAGCCACAGTTCTTGCTTTCAGAAAAAGAGAAAACAAGACATGACCAAACCGTAAAGCTTAAAGAAAAATAAAAAAACATATGATCCATAAACTTGAGATTTTGTAAAGTTCAGATTTAAAGGGACAAAACAGGCAAAAAGTTAAAGTTAGTGAGTTCCAGAACCAGCTTTTATCACACTAACCTCATCAAAACTTTTCTGAGAAAGATTTGCCCGATCCTGTCTCTCGTCCCTGAGCCGTTTAAAAAGGCGTTCTTCTATATGATCACTAAGCACAGTCCTTGGCAAATCTTTAGCCCCAAGAAGAGCACTTTCTGGCAAAGGCATACGCAAACCATGTTTTATCTCCTGAACATAGCAATTATGGCAAGTATATTCTGCTTCTCCTCCATCATTCCTTCTGACATTGAAAAGGGCACAGATCTGATGCTGCCAGCATTCACATTTGTCACACTGGACCCACTGTAGAGCAATCGATTAGAATAAATTAGTATGCAAGAAAAGAATACAGAACTATGATTACACAGCCTACCATAAGGGAAATGGATATGCTTACCCCTTCTTCAGCTTCATCATCGTTTCTTCTTTTCTCAAGATTTGCCTTGAGAAATCGAATACCTTCCACCTCAATTGTGTGACTGCGAGACTCATTGTAACACAGGGTACAGAAATGGTGGCGGGCCTCAGTAGTAGAACCAGTATAGTATGATGCATTCCGTTTTATCCGAGCACCACAGGGTGAACAATATATTGGTGGAGGTTCAAAATTTAGCTTTTCTACTTTGCAAAGCTGGCATGAGTTCTCATTTTCAGAATATCCTATCGCTTGATTCTTTTCAGCTTTAGCCTTACTCTGTCAAATGATGAAATTGAATAAATAGTTTAGACTTTATAGTGCCACAAACATAAATTGTTGCATATGCATACATTACATTTCACTGTAATGGCAGTAACCAATGGATTTATTCAAGAAAGCAAAAGATATGTACTGCTGGGGTTTTAAAAAACCAGCAGTAATTGGACATGGATCAGGGTAAAAAAATCCGGCAGCAACCAGCTGGTTACTGCAGTAATTGAGAATCCAGCTTAGACAAGGAACGTTAAAACCACCACCACCACTAACAACAAAACCTTTTGTCCCAAACAAGTTAGGATAGCTTAAGAATGAAATCTCCTCAAGGTCAACGAAACGAGAGCCTTGTAATAAAATCTACATGGCTAAAACCCTAAGTTGAAATTTTGAATTCAAATTTAATTTCCTAAATTGAAAATTTGAAGGAAAACGGTATTTAAATTATCATACGAAAAATGCCACATTTGTCAACAGTAGAGACTAGAGATCAAATTGCATAGAAGCAGTGACATTTGGTACTATATATATATATATATATATATATATATATATATATATATATATATATATATATATATATATATATATATATATATATATATATATATATATGTATATATATATATATGTATATATGTATATATATATATAAAGATATTTCATATCTAGTACATCTAGAGGTTTTCATTTGTGCTAGTGCAAGTTCAGCATCCTTCCCAAAATACTTGATGCATCATGCACCAAAAGGCTAACGTTTTATCTCATTCGGCAGTGGGAAATCCCACTCGAAATTGACTACGTAGCATTTTCATATTTACAATGTCTTTTTTCTATAAAACAAATTTGACAAGCAAAACCGCCTGTGTTTTTTTTTTAAAAGAACATTTATGACGGAGGAGCGGGGAATTTTCTGAAACCATTTTTATAATTGTGGTACATATCAAATGGACCCAGGAACAATGTAAACTCTACAAAGATCAACCAAAAAAATAGTAATTTACTTCAAAATGTTAGCAGATTTTTTAAATATAGGAAAGAAAAGGCGAAGAAATCTGACCATATCCATATGGGTTTTCTTAATTCGTTTGCCATCCCCTTACATTCACCCAAATGTGCCCAGCAACTGTGCAAAAAGATTTCTAAGCATACTAGAGGTTTTTACCGGGTCAAGAAGAATACCTGGCCAACCCACTGCCTTAGACTGTTGATGTGCTCATTTATTTGTTCTGGACTGAACAATTCCATGAGAGAAACGCCTTTTATTTTTGGTTTCCCCAATTTGGACATCGTGACATCTGTAGAGCCATTTGTTTTGTTCTTAATATCAAGAACATTCTCATTCATCTCTTTATCAGCCGAGAAGCTTTCTTGCTTGACATGAGAATCTATCTCATTTAAAACACCAGGAATCACATTATTTGCCATAGCACCTATTTTTCCATCAGTACCATAACCAATGATTACATGCTTTTGTGGAGGTTGCGTAGTAACCCTCACATTTACCCCTTGTTTTGGGACCATCTTATTGTTCTGCTCAAGCTGTCTAGGATGGTCTTCCTGCAACACAAACCCTGGGTTTGCTTGAGGAACAGGGACATGAGAGATTCCATTCTCTGATGCATTGGGAAACACAGGCTGCAACCTTAAACGCTTTGATGCTGATGGTTGGTCATCAAAGGTTTCAACTGCCACCAGGTCAATGTCCATTCTATCATCATGTACCCCATTGGTGATTCTTTGATTCGTATTCTGCTGACTAGTTATTATAGGCTCAGCAGGATTGTGCTTGTGCACCTGTTCAGAAGAGCGGCGCAATCTTTCCTTTGCCAGGCTGCAAACAGGACAGTGCTCATCGACGCAATTCTTATAGTGATAAAACACCTTCTTTGACTCCCTGCAGTACATATATGAACAATTTTTTCTTTGGCAGAACTTAAAATGCTTCACTAAGTCCTGTACACAAGCACAATATTGAGATTTACAACTTCCTATAGGAGCTGGACAAGCTTTTGCATGAATCAACATTAACAACCACCGCAGCTGATTGCGGTAGTTTTTAATGTTTCTTGTGGCCTGTTCAGATCCCCTTGTTGGGAGCTTTGACGATTTAAGATCCAGTGAAGTCACAGCACAACCAACAACGTGCTGATCGGTTAAAACAGGCTGCTGTGCTCTATCTTGTGCCATTGTTCTCTGAAAATAATCATCCTGGACCTGTTTTTCAGTCGATAAACTATTGGTCACATATGCCTTTTCTGTTGGTTGAGATCTACAATGTGGTTGGAACAATGGCTCAGTGTATGTTCCTTTCAAGAAACAACTGACACCATTTGAACCATCATCAGATTGCTGGTGTGGGGGCAACAACTGCTGGGAGTCATGAGAGACTGGAATCTGAAAATTTTGAGAACCAGAAAATTGCCCAGATATTTGGCTCCTTTTGTTATTATCATGAGAACTTGTTATCTGGTAGTGACCCTGCAGATTTGGAAGGTCAGCATGCTTGGTTGCTTGTGAAGAGATCAGTTCATTATGTAATAGGTCTCCCTGGTCCAATAGTTGCTCAGCATGACCAGAACCAAGTTGACATTGCTCCAATGAGTTGCCCCTGCACATAACCTGATGGTGCTGTGAATTTTGCTGCTGGAGATTGAAACTATATTGATTTTGCATAAACTGGGAATGAGGGTGATTAGGCTGCAACTGATGTTGCTGCTGGAGTAGCTGTTCATGAGTTATCTGTGATTTCCTAAAATTCACCTTTACTTGTGGATCCAATACTTCAGCTTTTATATGAGGTTGTGGTCGAATGTATTGCATGGTTGTCTGACTTGTAAGCAACCCAGAATTCATCCTTGAATTTGACAGCAAATTTGCAGGATTGATGTCCAGATTACTTGAAGCTGTTAAGGCGGAAGAACCAGTATCAGCTGATGCTGTAGAAGAAAACAACACAATTTACTGTTTTGCAATGCCAAATCCTATATAGTGAGCATTACTTTGCTAATTGAAATCAAAGCCAAGACAAGAGAAATCAACTTCTGGTAGTAACAAGTCCCAGGGTCAACCATGTGGAACACATATGAACTTTATCAAAACAAGCGTACTTCCTCCAAGACTTCTGATCAAATCATTAGCAACAAGTCAAGTCTAGTGTAGATGATAAGGTTTGAAGATAGAAGTTATAAATCCCTTATATGTTCCACATTATAGAAACAGACAAAACTAAATTTTACCATCAGATATTATGCGCACCATCACACAGCAAGATCATAATTCATAAGGATTCAGGACCTCTATTGACATCGATTATACGTATGTTTATAGAATTTGTCAAAAATATGTAGGGATTTTGCTACATGAAGAGTTTCAAAAAGTAAATTTATTTCCACATGTATTTTGTTATAATCCTTAGATCATTGGTAGAGGAACACGGACTTGAGGGAGGACATATAGAGAGAGGAGAGGAAGAAGACTTTTAGGGAGAAGACTCTTAACTCCTTACTTGACAATACATCGTCATATAGAGGATAGACTAATAGAAATTAGAAAACTACCTTATCTTTACAAAAAATAATTGATATTCCAAATAAATAATCCTTATACTAGGAAACCAATAAATTTGCAGAAAACTAGATAGTTTGATTGACAAAATGAAACCTTCCCAACCTGGCGGTGGGGTCACTACCTTTGCGACACGCAAAGTCATGAATAGTGCAGGCTACAATATAAAGAAATAACGGTGCATGCTATAGTACCGTATATGCTTGTATACTTTTTAGTCCCACTGAAAATACAGTGACAATGGATGGAGATATCAACTCTCTTGTAAAATAACAATCACCAATGGGTTGCATGTATTTTATACCAAATTGAACCAGAATCAACATATTTTTTCCTTTTGCTCATTAATTAATGAAGAGCGTTGTAAAGAACTTTCTTCTTTCTTTTTCTAAAATACATTCCTTTTAGGGCACGTTTGGTTGGTGGAATCTTTCAAGGATTCCGAGGAATGCTTGCGTAATCCTATGAGGTTACCTTATTTGGTAAAACAACCAGTAATTTAAATCAGGAATCCAAAATTACCTTGATAACCATATTACCATAATTTTCAGAAATCACTTTCCCGTAGAAAAGGGTGTCTATATTGGATTACTAAGGGAAATGAATCTTTACTATTGCACTTTTATCATTTGCTTTAATTTCTCATAGTCAATATTTGAACTTTCGGAATTCAAAATCCAAATTTAAAAACATTTTTCCAAACCACGAATTTTGAAACCAAACTATCAAATTTTGAATCCTAAATTTCAGAATCTTAAATTCAGGCAATTCAAATTTTCAAGTTTGGATTTTGAAATTCCATTTAAAAAACTTAAAATCTAAAATTTCGAGTTCTATATTTCAAAAAATCCAAGTTTCAAATGTTAAATTTTATAAAATTGAATATTTTAAATTTCGAAAATCCAAATTTTGAACTTTTGATTCATAAGAATTGAATTTTTGAATGTTGTAATTTTAAATTGAGAGAATTTAAATTGTAAAATTCAAATTTTAGTTTTCAATATAAAATTTATAAATGTTAACCCTCGAGGTTTGAAATTTCAAATCATGTAATTAAAATTTGTAAACTTGTTGGTTCAAGTTATAAAATATTTGAACTATTATAAAGACCATTTTGTAGTTTCTTACAAACCAACCAAACATTGGAATCTTATATTACTGGTAATGTATTACCGGTAATTAGATTGATGAGAATATTAGATTACAGGGAATGTGAAATTACGCATACCAAACGCACCCTTAGGTGATATGGATAATACATAGGAATTAGATTTCAAAGCCATATGCCTTTTGCAGAACTTGTTGCAAAGAAGTTTCAGGTTGGTCACCGCCAACTGACTTTCCTCATTATAGTTAATAGTGACACAAAGATCAAACAGAATTGTATAAAAGAGGGGCTGCATATATAAAATAAGACAGCACGCATACTTGGTGTCCTTTGTAAAGGAGGATGACTGAATTGTTGCTGCAAATGTTTGTTGTGCGAACTGCCATAAGGAGATAAATTAGTAAATGATTCTGATGCCGCGGTTTTGTTTATTATCTGTATATTCGACCTACATAACTCCATTCCGCCATTCAGTTGTGCATCCGATGAACCATATGAGGAGGAATTCTCCAGCATGCTTGAGTGTACTCCAGAACCAGCATGGCCCCCAAGGTGCTGCACTGGACAGCAACTTTGGTTACTACTAAATGACTTCTGTTGCTGCTGCATTTGTGGCATGGCATTCGACTCCCCATTTAAATATCCAGCTCCATTTGAGCACTCAGAATTGGCAGGTAAAGTCTGTTGATTGCTAAATCCTGGAGTCGGGATCATATGAGTTACCTGCCGTTGTATGCTCACTGAACCCGTCACTGATGAGATGTTACTGGTGGTTGAATTTAGTGGGACATTGGTGGATCGCTGCTGGCACCCATTAGACATGGAACCTACAATGGAATATAGTAAGTAGCAGCATATGAAGGAACATGCCAAAGAAAGGAGCATATAGTATCTGCAGACATAAGCCAACTACAGTTATTCACACCTGTCATTGAGTTACCACCTGTGTTGTCCATCACATAGGGCATTCTAGAATTCCCACTTGCACTCTGAGACATACCAGGTGTTGGAATCATTGTGCCATAGCTGGAGGAAGATGTTACGTGCCGCGACATTTGTTGACGTTGCTGACCTTGGGCTGTAATGGTCATTACAGCATCATTCAAATGTCGACCAATCGGTTCCTTCAATATATTATAGTAGTCTGCCTGCTCATAGGAAAAAAGTTTTTTAAAAGGAAAAGAGATAGCCAACAGTGAAAACATTGACACAGTAAAGTCACAACTGTTAAGAAAGAAAATGGAAACGAAAGTACTACCTTGCCTTTTTTATTGAAGCAAACGCAATAAACAAAATACACATCTAGGCAAGAAAGAGAGGGTTTTATAATTATTAGGAGGGCACTGCTGTTTCATAGTGTCCACAGCGTTTACCTGGACATTGGTTTTTCTTCATCCACAAGATTTTCTCAGACGCTCAGATTCCAGCGTCCGACTGCATAGGTCATTTACATAAATCATGCCATGGTATGTTGAGGATCTGTTCCCCAATATCAAGTTTCTTCATGGCACAAGCTCGTCATCTTTTAGTTATTGCTTTTTTTGTTTTTTTACTGAGTTAAATTCATCAAGAGTGATTGGTGAGTGATGTGTGCGTGATGGGCCTGATGGCCGAGGGACGCTTGCGAGTGTTGTGGTTGAGCACAATGAAGCGCGGGGGTGTGCACCAAGTGCCAGATGATCGAAAGCTTTCTGGGTTTTTTAATGTCTTACACTGAGGCTTGTATGTTGTGAACAGGGGTGTGGACTGTAGATGTCATGGAGCTTTTGGGATCGTCCCTGCTATTTTTGTTGTGCTACAAATATAACCACATCTATTAAATGGTGCAACACTCTAAATTGGCCATATCCAGTTGAATGGCATGTACGGTACAAATCTAGAGCATCCTGCTTAGAAATAAAATAGCCTTGCATTCTTTCTTGGGCCAGGAATTTATATTCTTTGTGTTCCTAAGTAAAAAGGAATCGGATTACCTTGTTTGGATGCTTCCTGTACATAACCTCCTCAAACCGCCATGCGAGGTCTAGCACCCGGTTTTCAGAAACCATTTTCTTCTCTTCCATAAACTCTTTTCTGGCAATGTTAAATTGGTGTTAATTAACATCATAATTCAAGCTTCTGATTAAATGCACACCTTCTGATTAGCAGTTCTTCTGTTAGCTTGATGTACACTTCAACAAGCATGATTTATTACACCAAAACCAAATCACTAGTTTGGGAGTTTCGCCACAAGGAAAAGCTTACATATTCTGGCACATGATTCTGCGCATGGTTTCGAACTCAGGATCCACGCCGTGGTGGCCTGAAGCAACCTGCAGCCTCTGGTGCTGTGACAACCTTCCACCGCTGCCTGGATTCATCTGCACGGCCTGCCCGGACAGGTGCGCAGCCTGCCCCAAATTCATCTTGCCCACGAAACAAGCGTCAATGTATCGCCATCATCGACCGGCGATCACAAGCGGCTGAACGCAGAAACCAAAACAACAATAAAAAAAAATGATCAAACTTCATCAACAGCCCAATGCAGAGGAACATATAGAAAAAACAACAACGGAGCAAGATTAATCCAAATTCCGAAACAAAACGCACCCCAATTGATCAGCACCACCACCTCCGCCAATGGCGGCGCCAGGGGCGGACTTAACTGAACCCCCAAAATTCGGGGAAAAATAAACTGCTACAAGTGGTACTAGTTTAGGGTAATCGACACCCTAACACAATGTGTACTCGAACATGGGCGGATGCACCCGCACCTTGCATGCGGGGTCAACCGAGATGGATCGATCTTGCGCGCGATCGCTGAAGAAGAAGAACCGAATCGAAAACCACGCAGCCAAAAAAAATCCGCAGCTTACTGGGAACGCGGAGAGAAAGAAATATTCCGATTCGATTGCTCACGTCACAGCGAAGAAAAGATCCCGCGGAAAAAAAAAACTCACCCTTCGAACAACAATCCAAGGTAGGGCTTCCTTACCATCAAACTGAAGAAGAAATCAATCCAGGTCCGGATGGATCTCCAATCAACGCCAGCCTGGTGGAGGGAAGGAGGGAGACTTGAGACGAAGGGGGGGTGCAGCCGCGAAGGTGGGCCGTATAAATTTGGGAAAATTGAGGGTTTGCCGTTACGATTTACGAAGATGCAACCGAGAATTTATTTCTTCACGTGTCATTGACACGTGGCATCATATCTATGTGAAACTCTATCTACGTATCAAGAGTAGATTCTCAATTGCATCAACGGGAGGAGAGCAAATTACTAAATGCTCCGATAAATTTATATGTTTCTTTCCAAATAAATTGTAGATTTTGCGGGAGGAGAGCAAATTTCTAAATGCTCCGATAAATTCCTATGTTTCTTTCCAAATAAATTGTAGATTTTGAGGTTCTGAACATTTTAGGATTGATTGGATCCCTAACTTTAAAATCTTGTATAGCCAACAAGACCAGTATAGGTGAGTTCAGAGAATGACCCGTGACATCAATGACATTCAAGTTAGGTCGAAAGAGGGGCGATAGTGCCAAAGGAGCATTGCTGGGCACATGTGGTGAAGGTACTTGGCCATTTCATGAGTGCATTTCTTTTTGCTGTGGTATAATATCACCAGAGGGCAAAAGAGAAGAAATGCGAGAAAGGAAACAATCCAAGGGAAAATAAAAGAAAATAAAATATTTTTTTCCATTAGAACCCGTTCGACTTTAGAATGTCAAATGGAAGTAGTGCTCACTGAAGTTTTCAAACCGTCCGAGGCCAGTCGGTATCGTCTCACGTTTTGGGTTTTCCTCATTCAGCAGAAAATTTAGCCAACATCAATTTTACCGACTTAACTCCCCCCTGCCACCACCGTAGAAAAGCCATCAATAGACAATAGTGCAGAGCCCACCTCTTGAACCAAAAAGTTCTTAGAGCCCACAGCCACATGAGAAGAGAATGAGGGTAAGGAAGGTGCAGCCAGAACATTTCACAAGACCAAGGCTCCCATATAAAAAGAAGGGTATCCCAGCAAGCCAACATTTTTCTCAAGCCATAGTCCCATTTTCACTTCCCTCAACACATAAGCAAGCGAGTCAACCGAGAAGCCTCATTTTAGTCCCATTTCTTGCCTCAGCCGTGAACTCATCTAGAAAGCAAAGTCAACAAGAGGACCATTAGCTCTCCACTGTTCAGCCAAACACAAAAAGCAAGCTGAGCTCATCCAAGTCCCAAAACCCAAGTCCACAGCCACCACAGAGAGGAGATAAGAAAGAAAGAGAAGCGAAGGAGAGGAGCACGGGGAGAAGGGGAAGACAAATGAGAGGAGCAAGGACCGCGCCTGACCACAACAGCAAGAGAAGGCCCAACCAAACAGCAACGCGGTCGTCGTCCATGAACCTTGCCATCCCCAACTCGACATTCTAGTAGGCCATTCTCTTCACCTTACCTCTAATACGACCTCTTAGCATGGTCATGAGCACCATAGCCGACTTGTCGTGTGCCGTGGTCGAAGGGGCATGCTCCCCGGCGCATGTTCCCTCGCTAAGTCCCATCGTGACAACATCATAGACATTCCCAGCCAAGCATGGATAATAGTAGAGACAAGACGAAAATAGAAGCTAGAATAAAAGGCAAGTAGTAAGAGGGGGGAAGAAGTAACGTCGCTTAGGGCTCGGCCATGTTCGGAGGCCGAGCCAGGGCATCGGCTACCGATCAGGAGTAGAGCAACGGTGGCCTGGGGACCGAGTTGTTCCTACAGGGGAAAGTTGGTGGCCTAAGGGTGCCATGGCGATGGCGCGTAGGGCCAGAGGCTAGGCAAGGCATCGAGCCCACCACCGGCGGCAAGGTCGAGTAGGAGCCAAAGGTGATTCTCGAGCTGGCGCGCTGTGGCCACTGAGTCCGGAGGGAACACCGGCGTCGGGTGGTGAGCGAAGTCCGGTGACTACGCAGGTGCCCAAAACCATAGGGAGGCGGCAGATTCGGCCCTAGTCGACCAAATCTAAGGGAGATGTCCGGGGCAGTGCAGGCGTACGCACAGGGGCGGCCGGTGTGCCGAAGCACGGCCATGAGTCGCCATCCCGCCTAGGAAGCGCTAGAGAGAGAGGGGGGAGTGAATGAGGGGAATGGAAGAAGGAGATGTGGGGAGAAGAGAGGTTAGGGGAGGAGGCGCTCAGCGCCAGTGGCTGGCGGTGCTCGGTGCGGCCGTGCCATGAGCCAAAATGGAGGGTGAGGAGGACAAGAGAGATTGAGGAAGGGGAAGAAGATAAGGCCATTCGGCGGGACTGAAATGAGGGAGAGAGAAAGAAAAGAGAGAGGGAAGAGATGAGTAGAATGAAAGAAAAGAAAGGGAAAAAAAGAAGAGAGGAGAAAATAAAAAAGGAGAAAAAGAAGAAGAAAAAAGGTTTAGGTACCTGCGTGTCGGTGTCCTTAACCCTGGATGTTTTATGCCAGTGTCGGGTTTTACGCGTAGAGCTGATGCCATTCATTTAAGCATATGAACCAGTATTCTATTCTGAGTTGGGATTAACTGCCTGTTCAGGTGGAGTCTAGGATCGATGCCGTTTGCACATCGCTTCACTCCGCTTGATTAGCAGGCAAGTGTATGATAGAATAGTGGATTGTGGTGAATGATTGGTATTTTATACCTTTCATGCTATGTTTTACAGTATTTATGATTACGTGCTAATCATAATTTGATGAGTGCTGCTTATAATTAAATGCCAACATTGAAAACATATTGCATCACGCATTGCACTCATACACAGACAACAAGACCTGCTTCGGTAGGTACTCCACGGAGTAGAGTTTGGATTCCCGTATAAAAAAGGACGAGGATTGAGTGGTTAATCGATGGTTGAACACTCCGATATACCGGTATAAGCTACAGTGACAAACGCATCGCATCTCATTGCATGAAAATAGAACAGAACAATGATACAGTTATAGATGCATTGCATTGCATAAAAGTGACAATAGTGAAACAGTTACAGAGATAGTGATGCACAATTCATGGGAATGGAAATTATTATATTGGTGTGTTAATGCCACTGTTTTATTACGTGCTTGCTGAGTCTCCGGACTCACCCTTGCTTTGTTTGTTTTTTAGGTGATTGTTGAGGACAACATGTACGGGTAGAAGTAGCATATGAATAACTTCACATAGTAGCAGCACTTCACATATTAGTTTTTGTTTAATATGTTTAAACTCCGTCAGTATGTTAGAATAGTTGCTTAAAATGTATGATGTAAGTTGTCGAGGATAGAATAATCTTCAAATTATTACATCATCTTATTCATTTAATATACCCCTTATCGATAAGAAAAAATTGTCACAGAATAGTCGTAAGATCTTCTACGACTGTATAGTCATAAGCTCTTTTACGACTACACTTTGGCCATAAACTTTTCTACAACCACATAGTCGTAAGCTTTGCTATGACCGTATGGTCGTAAGTCTTACTATGATCACATGGTCGTAAATTCTTCTACAACCGTATGGTTGTAAGCTCTGCTATGATCGTATGGTCATAAGTCTTCTATGATCGCATGGTCGTAAGCTTTGCTACAACCGCATGGTCATAAATCTTACTACGACTATATGATCGAAATTTCTACTACGACCACATGGTCGTAAGTTCTTCTATAACCACATAGTCGTAAGCTCTTCTATGATCATATAGTTATCAGTCTTGCTACGACTACATGGTCATAAGATCTCCTACGACCACATAGTCGTAAGCTGTCCTGCGATCTCTTTATGGTCGTAGACCTTCCAGCAACTAACCTATCTTCGACCAAATTGTCTACGATGACCAACTACATTATCGATTCATCTGATAAGGCATTTAGAACATGCATTTATCCAATAACCGCACATAATCTCTCTCTGACAACAACCGCCACACGGTGAATGGCCACCACAATTCTCTGATAATAACTTCTGTCAAATGGTTATCACCTGAAGCATTAAGGCGTCTTCTAGCACGGGACAACACTCGTCGCTTCACCAGCTATATAAGGGTTGACATTAAAGAGGGAGAGGGGGAGGCTGATCCACACAAGAGACCGTGTAGACTCTTTTTCGCATTACACAGTTGTAATCATTTCTTCTGCTTAGTAATCTCACAAGACGTAGGGCTATTATTCTCTCAAGAGAGTCTGAACTTGGATAAAAATTCCTGTGTCCATTATTCATAAGATCCCAGCAGAGTCTTCTAAAAAATCATCAAATTCAAACAAATCATACTTAAGATCGGCATTAAGACATGGACATAAGTGTTCCATGAATTATGAATAAATTAATGTTTGCTTAAATCGGTTAGCAGTTGTTAAAAAAGGTAATATTATGTAATGATGGTAGCACTCTAGGCCTAGAGGATGGGTGAGGTGTTACATGTGGCTAATAGCTTTTGGCCATAGGGCGAGCGTTTTGTATGAACGAACCGAATGTCGATAAATTGTTTCGAAGAAACTGTCTCGATAAGCCGCTTCAAAAAGACGACAGAAAAATCGGCTCATTCATTTATTGGGAGAAGCTGTAAGATATAAGCTAAAAAGAACAATGTGTTAAGGTCGGAGTGCAGCTGTGACGCTAGTGGCAAGGTTGGTGGTTGTGGTGAGTGGTGGTTGTAATTGGTAAAAACAGTGAAAGAGGTGTAACCATAAACTTAAGTTAACAAATATTTTCTAGTTTCTACACCACTCTAATACTATGGGTTCTATGCAAATCTTTTCAGTGCCTGACTTGGAGCAAAAGACAGCCGAAAAAAACCTCTAAAAATCAATTCTAAATATGAGATGATATAACCAATGGGATGTGAAACTTGATGTCTTAGTAGAGGTAGAGCAACCAAATGACTCAAAATACTTCTTGACTTGAACAACTTATGATCTGAATTAAGTCCATTTGAATTGGGCGGGGGAGGATGATATGCCATGTGAATACTCCGTATATTAAAGCCGGGACTCTCCGGCTGGGGAGCTATGCCACGTCACGTTTTTTGCGAAAAATCCCCTACATTTTGTGAAATCACGTAGAGGTCCTCCGTTCTCGCAAACAGGTCCCTGCTTCTCGCAAACAGGTCCCTGCTAGGTTTTTTGGAAAGCACCCTCCACTTCACCGATAGCACCCCGCAGTTTCCAAAATTACGTATAGGTCCTTGTTTAGTTACGTACAGGTCCTTGCAAGTCATCGATTTTTTTTGCGTAAAAGCCCTTTGGTTTTTCCAAAATTACGCGTGCGTCCTCGATTTTTTTAAGAAACCCCCTACGAATTATTGTCTCTTTTACTTCGGTCCACACGGTAGCTAGCGCGGCGTGACGCCACGCTTATGTAGCTAGTAGTTTAACAACCTTGGCGCAATAAATCTTAGCAGTAATCCTAAGATTACGGACTTAAGGAGTTCGCAAAGTAAAAGGAAAAGGAAAAAGCAGTCAATGGCTTGGGCTTGACAATTGAGCCAGCCCGGTGTTCCAACACTAGGCGGCACCCAGCAGGCCATCACCTCTACTCGCGCCGTCTCGCCACGGTCGTTCCTCCTTCCTCGCCGCCATCTCCAATCGGGGCCGCGTACCCAGATTATTAGGAAGATAATTTACCTATAGACTATAGTTGATGGCTATAGTCTTAGGTTACCCAGATTATTGCTGCCAGCGTTTGCCCCTCGTAGCCTGGTAGAGTAAGAGTGGATTCAGTCTAGATGTTTGCACAAGGCGCTACTGTGGAAAAATATACTTATTACTATCAATGCCTTATGCAGCTAAAGCTGTTCTTCTCACAAGTTACATTTGCAAAGCCCAAAAGTAGTCGCAGCTCAAGTATTGGTAAGTATTTATTTGAAATGAGAATGTATTGATACATGTACGTACCTTTCATATGTTTATCTATATAAGCGGATGTATAGAAGCAGATGGTTGGAGGGACCAAACAAGGTCTACATTCCATTTCTGGCTTACAAAACTGCACTGGAGATTAAAAAAAAGGCGTACAGCCACGGCGTGGGTGCAGATATCAGCAAATTGTCCCTCGACTCCTGAAATACAATCTAGATGCAGTTTGTGCTCATGTCACTGCTTACCTCGTGGAAATTCGCAATTTGCCCAGCACTTATGCTCCACACATTTAGCATAGAAGATGAACTGAGTTTTAAGCCAACTTTGATTCTTATGATCTCAACCTGAGTCAAGATGTGTCACCTGCTATATGGACCGAAATGCATTGTGCTTGTGAGTTGACTCTATGCAGTGCATACATGACTAGAATACTAATATTGCGGATGCAGATCGTGCTTGTGACTTCGTTGAGTTCTGCTGCACTTGTTGGAGCTATTCTGCATCTTCTGGATAATGCTTCCAACATGTTTGTAACTTGACGGCGGCAGGTAGCGCCTCCGCTGTCCAATCGCCGTTGCAGCATGCGGATTCTGACCCCCATTTTTAAGAATAGTGCCAACTATCGCAGCATGTTGATTCTGTAAGACCTCATTTTTAAGAATAGTGCCATCATATTTTCCATAACAGTTTAGAAATTCAGTTATAGATGGAGAAAGCATTATGTCTGCTCAATAGTATTTTAAAAGAATTAGCTTGATTAAAATATAACATAACAGTCAAATTACAACAATTTTACGGATATTCAAGCCCAAAACTTAGCTTACATTTAGAAGAACCGAAAATCCCACAAAAAAACATTTGAGTGCGGTCGTAACTCTAACATATTAACTGATGCATCATTTATTCCTCTAGTGTCTAATCTAAAGAAAATAAGTAAGATTGAGTATACTAGGTACTCAACAAATCATATGTGAAAGCTATATAACTAATATGTAAGGCGTTTAAACGGATAGTGTCACAGGTTATAATATTATATGAATATATGCAAGTTTGATGGTAAAGAATTTTTTGCACTTAAAACAATAAAATAATATTTAATTAACAAGGGGTTTGTCATCCATAATTTTTATATAAAATTTATTCAAATTCTACTTATACCTTGTTATTGGAATCACCCATGAAACACAGCTCCATTGGTCGAGAACACGACATATTCGAATGTCATTTATTATAACCTGCAGAGTTACCCAAATTTATCCACAAGTTATCTTAAACTTGTAATGTCAAGCTATAAATACATAACATATTAGCATGCGACTGAGTTGAGACAACAAGGTTGTTCATGGCTCTATTCTTTCTAGTTTCTACCTGGTAGGCTCAGGACCAAATAAATATTGTCGGGAATCCATAGGCCAAAGCGGAAATTGCGGCCTAGTGTTGAGTGGACCTACCGTTGTGAGGAATAGCAAATAACTTTTTAGCTCTACTTTCATTTCACCCCTTGTCTATGGGTCATCTTGAAACGCTGGGATAGCTGACCTTCTTATAGACATTTGATCGAATCGAGTATTGTACTAAACCAGGTTTGACAAGTCAAAATCTGTGGTTGAGCTAGTTCTGTATCTGTTACTTGGCACAAGGGTCTAACCCTTATGAGGCTATTATTCACATACTCTGTGCACACCATCACTGCACCACCATGTCAAAACTAGAGCCTCAATTTCTAGGGTAAGGTCACGGACTTCAATCATCTAGTGGCTTCCTAACAAATAGTCTCAACCATAGTACTATTTGAAAGTCCACCAGCACGAATCTGAATTATTCTTAGTAGTTCAAATAAATCAATTTAATTCTAATATATACTAATAACTATCTATATAGTGATTAACTATTAAAGTTGTCAAGGTGAATATGCCATTTATAAATATGACAGGACTTTTCGGTGGAAGGGTCTAACTATTCATAATGTCATTTCAAATTATTATCGTATGTAAATAAGAGTGCTTAAATAGTAATAATGACAGAATGATAATTTAATAATATAGAATCAACATGATTAAAAACATATAACATGCCTATTTATCTAGAGTCTTTAAGTATTTCTTTGTAGATTTTAGGTTTACACCTTAGAGCGTGTGCGCGAGGTGGCGGCAAGGAATAGCGGTGGCATGGCGTGTCGAGTAGTTGGAGCTTGGGTTGGGCGGTGGCATAAATTGACGGCGAGGATGGCTCAGCGCTGGCGCAGATCATGTTTAATGTCGGAGTGAAGTGGCGGGCGAGGTGGTTTGGTTGCTAGCGCAGCTTAACGCGGGTGAATGCGACGATGGATAAGGCGGTGCGGCGTGATGCGAGGGAGTGAGAATAGGGGAAAAGGCGGACATCAAGAATGTGTTTCCTCAATGATGAAGGTGCATTTCCATAAAGGGAAAGTGTGTTTTGGTTGGAATTTTTGGTTTTGGCAAAAACTTCAAATTCGAATAAATTTTAAATAAATTCACATTTTTTAAAAAAATTAGATTATTTCAGATTCGATGTCGCTTTCAACCGCAGGCACCAAATCATCATAGATTTGTATTGTATATAGTTGGGTGATCTGAGATCTAAGCCTTCTTGGTACAGGGGACATTGAGATGGCGTCATGGCGGACGTTATCCTGTGGCCATTGTATACGAATACGATGCACATCATGCAACACGCCCGAAGTTACTGAGCACTTCACTAGCCGTAGTGAGTATTAGAGGAGCATCTGTGGAACGTGCAACACAAAAAGAGCTTGTAAGGACGTCCCAAAGAAAAGAACCATCCCAAAGTCCTTGCGAGACGAGATAGGATCGACAGCCAATCATCCTCACATGACGGTGGTGAAAGTGCCTTTATCAAGTTGAGAATTGGTTTGGATCGATTCTAGATTTCTCCAGCGTTTCAAGTCGTACGACCGAGAGTGGCTGCTTTTCATCCTAGGCATGAAACGACTGTCACCATCAACTCCGTGTCGGCTATAACAGAAAGAAAAGTAACACATTATAAATGTATATAAAAAATATAGAAGAATTATCTCAACTACAACTACGTAGTCGAGTTTTCTGAATTTATCTATACTCTTCTTTTCTTCTATCGAAATAGATTACATGTCCCTCTATTTATATAGCCTAGGGCTTACATAAATACTGAGCTTTATCACTAACTCAAATACGCAAGTTGAATATATCTTTAACTTGAACAATTGATTCAAATTAAATTCTAAGGCCCTGTTTATATTATCTTCAAAAAACTATTTTTTACAGTAAATGACTTTTCTACAATACTTAGCTTTCAATTAGAGTGTCTTTTTAATGCAGAGTCTACTAGTTGATTGCAGTATATACTATAATAACCTCATTTATATCGACTAAAATCGTACACGAGTTTCTTTGTTTCTGTACGGCTCTCTATAAATTGTTACTATTTATAAACTAAAGTTAAAAAACATCAGTGAAAGCTGATATAAACGACACAAAGTCAAAATTATTCCGAAACGCTCTGGCCACGGTTCATACCGGTGTTACTTTTGCAAATGAACGCAACATTCAGAGAAGGTATATTCTCAGAAAAGAAGGCAACTCGTCAAAATTCCACAGATTTTTCAGTCATCAATCTGAAGAAACTTCTGGGATGTATTACCGGTATAACTGGTCACTAGAGAACCAAGTTTGACTTAGGTGACTGCACCCTTAATTCATCAGGTTTAAAATGTAGGTTTAGCCCTACATATCTTATTTAAAAGGATTTTTTTGTGAGAGACGATGTACTCGTCGTAAGTGAGATGTCCATAATGACTTCATTATTTTTGTTAAGTTTTGCTCATCTAGTTTTTCGTAGACATAGAATGCGTGAGTGTATATGTGTGATAATGTACGTGTGAAAAGGTATAACTGGTCTCTAGACAGTCCTGTTCTTCTGGACAGCTAGACTTGCACGACCGGGCGGCGTACAGGACCCGCTGCGAGCGCGTGGAGTCAACTTAGGCGTGGCCACTGCGCATCCGGCGTCTCCCGCCACCACCAGCTTTGCAGGACAGAAGCTTCCGGTGTCGTCAACTCTTCAGTCTTCAGCTCAGCTCGTACCGTGCCAGTTAGTGCCACCAATCCAGATCAATCCGTACCAGTGCTACCACCAATCAGGACACGCCAAGAACTTGCTCGCCACTTCGCCGTATCAAATCGCTCGCCATTTCTCCTCCTCCTCCTTCTCCTCCATTGCTTCTGCGCCATCGTCTTGAGGAGCCCAGCCTGCGTGTGCAGGGGATGGCCAAGCTGCTGCTGCAGCTGCAGGCGGCGGCGGACAGGCGGCACGGCCTCCTCGGCTCCGCCCGCCGCCACCACCTCCTCTTTCCCCTCCCCGCTCGCCACCAGACCGCCACCGTCAGCAGATTCACCGCCCGCTTCCTCGCGTGCCTCCTCGCCCTCGCGGCCGCCACCACCCTCGCGCTCGCCCTCACACTCCACCTCCCTGACGCCGCCGACGCTTCGCCGCGGTAAGCAACCACTAACCAGCCACACGCCACCTGCTCGACTAATTACTACTCTAGCTAGTTAATGCGCAGCTGCTGTGACTAATACTGCCTCTGTCTCCTCCGCAGCGGCGGCGGCGGTTACGCCGTGGTGATCAACACGTGGAAGCGCTACGACCTCCTCAGGAGATCCGTGGACCACTACTCCGGCTGCGCCGGCGTGGACGCCGTCCACGTCGTGTGGAGCGAGCCGCAGGAGCCGCCCGAGGCCCTGCGCAGGAGCGTCCTCAACTGCACCCGCCGGCTCGGGAACGCCAACGCCGCGGAGGTTCGGTTCGTGATCAACGAGGAGAACAGCCTCAACAACAGGTTCAGGCCGATCCAGGGGCTCGGGACCGACGCCGTCTTCTCCGTCGACGACGATCTCATCGTCCCGTGCTCCACGCTGCGGTTCGCCTTCACCGTGTGGCAGAGCGCGCCCTCTGCGATGGTGGGCTTCGTGCCCCGGATGCACTGGCTTGCCGACCCGGTATGGATCAATGCACTGCATAACGAGCCTCTCTTGTGTTGCTAGTGTATCATCTGAGCCATTTGTATCACTGCGAGTGGCTGCTTCTATGTGTATGTCGAATTTTGCATGGATACAACGAGGCAGCTAGTTAGTTTATGCTAATTGGAATGGTTGCTTCTGCAGAGAAGCGATCGAGAGGAATACCGATATGGAAGCTGGTGGTCAGTTTGGTGGACAGGGACATACAGTATGGTTCTTTCCAAATCGAGTTTCTTCCACAGGCGATATTTGGATCTATATACCAACCACATGCTACCGTCTATTCGCGATTATGTGAAGGAGAACAGGTGCAACTCTCGTCTTACTGCATCACCGTTTCTTTTTAGAAAATATTCTTTGTATTACTATTCTGTAAATGATTCCCTTGTGTGGTATGTCTTAAGATTTTCACTGCTGCTGCTTGACAGGAATTGTGAGGATATTGCTATGTCTTTCCTTGTTGCAAATGTAACTGGAGCTCCACCAATATGGGTTCAAGGTCAGCAAGCATCCTTGTGCAGCACTAGAATTCTTTTGCTTCATCTTCTGAGAAACTTAATTATACAGCCTTATTTAGTTTAATTAATTCACACGCTGCAACTATCCTTCGCATTTGCTCTCAGTATCGATAATTTCGTCTTTGGAGAACGGGTATTACTAGCAAATGCTCAGTTTTACTTATGGCAACACAAAATGTGAAATGTCTTTAGATAGTCGATCTTAGTGTTTTGTTCTGCCTGTGCGTTTTATCATCCAAATGGATCATCAGCAACCATATGGAGTTAGGGACCATATCCTCCTATACCCTTTATCAACCTATTGCGGCATATTGTTCAACAGTAGGACACGAGTTTGTGACTTGACTATATTAACTAGAAGGTTTCAGTTAGTGTGTATAATTAGTTAAGGACTCATGGTATTCAGTTGTTGTTAGTTTCCAGAATGTTTCACAAGATTCTCCATGATCTTTACTTTTCCATGCACGTCATTTTGGTTACTATCATGAAATATCCGATTCAAGTTCTTCGGATGGTACTAGACAGTCAAGTAGTTTAATATGCCTATCGAAATGTGAAAATAATCACTATACAAACTTTTGTTTCGATGCATATCACCTAAGTTACTTTCAGTTTCATTGAATTTCCTGATCAAAGTGTATTACGGCTAACTCTAATCAGTCCTCTAGTGTCTATTAGGAACGCAGTAAGTCACTGTAGCTTGTCAGTTACTTCTAAGTGTTACTTGAAGTGCCTTACTTGATTAGCAACAACCGTGTGGAAGCGATGGAAAACTCATTGCAACAAGCCGAAAAGAACAGATAGCAGTAATATAATTTGACATTAATACAGTAAACAAAAATAACTAGCCACAGAAATATAATAGGATGCGAGTATTGAGATGACTATCATGTTATCCTGGCTGTTCTTGTTCTCAGGAGGCCATACTCAAGTCACATTCTTGATACTACTGCAGGAAGGATATTCGAGATTGGATCGAGCGGCATCAGCAGTTTGAAAGGCCATGATTTGCAGAGATCTCGATGTCTCAATGCATTTGCTGCCATGTATGGCCATATGCCTCTGGTAGCCACCACAGTCAAGGCTGTTAATGGCCGCACAAGCTGGTTCTGGTGATATATTCTTGAGTTTGGTTTGGCTCTGTTCTCTAGTTCGTGTTTTGCCTTTCCTTAGGTGCTGCCTAGCCCATATCATTAGGCTAGTGTGCTTGTGCATAATTCATCGACACCTAAGAACACAGATTGGATTGTACACACTGAAATTAAGACACAGTGACCATAGTCATAATACTACTTGATGTTAATTAATTTATTAAAGTATGATCCAAATTTGTTATCTTGTTCTTGCCGGACACTGCGATAGACGTGGCGCTGAGTGGTGGATGTGTCAAGTTGTGTCAGACGTGGCAACGGCAGGTGCATCAGACTCTGATTCAGTTTTCTTCTTCATAAGAGACTCTTGCTTCCTAGTCTATATATGTACCCTGTAGTCGTACAGTTAAAATTCGCCGAAGTTTCTCGTGCGTGTAATTTATCATCGTATAATGAATTTTGCTTTCATATATTTGTGGTTTTTTTTGTAAGATTTTTTACGTTAAATATCCCATATCTTTTTGTTCTTTTGATCATCTATTTTCATGTGTGTTTTATAATATAATTTATGTGTAAGGAAACTGTTATGAGCGTGACACTTTTTTTTTCTTCCGATAACAAATGAAGGTATAAGCACTTTAGTTACTGACATTGCACGTGACTGGGAGGCTGATGCAGCCGGAACGTAACATATTATTTTTCATGGGAATCACAACTCACAGGCAGCTTCTGCAAGATCTCATTATTTTTCATGGGAGTCACAACTCACAGCTTCTGCAAGATCTCATTATTTTTCATGGGAATCACAATCCACAGCTTCTGCAAGATCTCATGTCGCCGCCGGCCGCAAGGGGCCACCGTAGAAGAAGCTGCTGGCCCCATTGATTACAGAGCTAGGCAGGTCCCGCTTCACAGGCCAAGGCTGTCCATTCCGGTCGATGAATTGGATGTTGCTGATCGACGCGGCCACGGTGTCCATCGGAAGGTACCAGCTGCCCACCGGAGCAAGGCTCGCCGCGCGAGTCGCCACCGCGCCGCCGAACCGGATGTGCATCGCTTTGTCCGCCAGGCCGCCGGTGAATACATAGGGACCTGGGAAGACGGCCGATCAATGAAGGATCCCCTATATCATTGATGAATCGTAGAGATTTGCAGCATGGTTAGCATGATAGGTACTGCACCTTGGGCACTTTTAGTGTGATGTTTTGCTTGGCTCCGTTGGGTTGAGAGACCGGATCAATGGTGTCCCCCGGAGCTATGGATGCGCCAGTTTCAGGCTTAAACCCTGGGCACTTCATACTGTATCAGCCTGTCGTTTGTAATCCATCGCTCTATGAGAATCAGACATGCATGGAACTAGTACAAGAGAAATACTACGATTTACCCCCATAATGCAAGAGAAACCTAGCACACGAGAGGGCAATTATTAATTTTAGTCCAAACAGCCAGGGACTCCCATCACCGTCCAAATCACAAAGAAATGAGTGCGCGAATCCCCCATACAGGGATGGTGAAACCTAACAAGAAAATAGAGCAATTAAGCAGCAATTAATCGCCTATCGAAATGTGAAAATAATCACTATGCAAGATCTCATTATTTTTCATGGGAGTCACAACTCACAGCTTCTGCAAGATCTCATTATTTTTCATGGGAATCGCAATCCACAGCTTCAGCAAGATCTCATGTCGCCGCCGGCCGCAAGGGGCCACCGTAGAAGAAGCTGCCACCGACCATGGGATCGACGGCGTTCATGGCCCCATTGATTACAGAGCTAGGCAGGTCCCGCTTCACAGGCCAAGGCTGTCCATTCCGGTCGATGAATTGGATGTTGCTGATCGACGCGGCCACGGTGTCCATCGGAAGGTACCAGCTGCCCACCGGAGCAAGGCTCGCCGCGCGAGTCGCCACCGCGCCGCCGAACCGGATGTGCATCGCCTTGTCCGCCAGGCCGCCGGTGAATATATAGGGACCTGGGAAGACGGCCGAACAATGAAGGATCCCGCAGGCGGATGCAGCTTCCCTATTTTCCTTTTCTGTTTCTATCTCTGTTTTCTCACACGTGGCAGCAGCCTATTCATTCTACTTTACTTTTTATAAGTCTGCAATAATATTTATCTCTCCCAGACTATTGCCACGTGTGATAGGAACACGCAAGAGAAACAGGGAAGCTCCATCCCCGCGGGCTGTTAAGCACGATGCGCACCAGCCAGTCTCCCGATGCGCTGTCCTCAACCATCCACGCAAGATCACCTGCTATATCATTGATGAATCGTAGAGATTTGCAGCATGGTTAGCATGATAGGTACTGCACCTTGGGCACTTTTAGTGTGATGTTTTGCTTGGCTCCGTTGGGTTGAGAGACCGGATCAATGGTGTCCCCCGGAGCTATGGATGCGCCAGTTTCAGGCTTAAACCCTGGGCAGGGGTGGATCCAGCGGTGGGGCGGGGGGCTCGAGCCCCCCTACCGTTACCGAACCCTTGGAGCCCCCTGGAGCCTCCCCATAAATTTTTAGCTATGGATGTATGGTGTAGGAGAGGTATAGTGGAGTTATGTCGCTGTATCACTTTTGTTCAGCCCCTTTTAAAATTTTTTCTGAATCCGCCACTGACCTGGACACTTCATACTGTATCAGCCTGTCGTTTGTAATCCATCGCTCTATGAGAATCAGACATGCATGGAACTAGTACAAGAGAAATACTACGATTTACCCCCATAATGCAAGAGAAACCTAGCACACACAGGGCAATTATTAATTTCGGTCCAAACAGCCAGGGACTCCCATCACCGTCCAAATCACAAAGAAATGGGTGCGCGAATCCCCATATAGGGATGGTGAAACTTAACCAGAAAATAGAACAATGAAGCACCAATTAAGCTTTGCATAGTGACTACACAAGACGGGGCAGCTTTATATAGCGAGAAGGCCACACAGGGCCCTGTAAAATGATTGTAAAATGAGGTCGAAGAGATTTCCGAGAGAACACTACATAAGTAAACCTAATACTACACCGACGCTTGCTTCACCACACTGGGATGGACAAGAGGCAGAAGAAGTAATGAGACAAGATGATGAAATAATAGGAGGAAATCCGTGATCTAGCAAGGTCTGCTGCCGCTCGCGATGAATAAATAAGGGCTGCTGTGGCTTGGGCCGAATAAGCCGAGTGTGCTACAAGGTCAGCTCCCAACAATGATGTCACCCTAGCAACAACCCTATCCCAAACTTCCTACCGAGCGTTCACCGCAACACCCGCCCGAGTGGGAGACGCCGCCCCTATGTTAGTGCCGTGACCCGTACAAGTTCTTCAAGTCTAGGCACCATCTCAGACTAGGTATTCGTTACTAGGGTTGCGCAAATTACTCCAGTGACTATCCCGACTACCGTCGAGACACCACCAACTATCGACAGCCGGTAAGGACCAGATAAACTGTGCCCCCTACTTTTCTCCTTTAAAGTACGCACTAACAACTTCTCCCGTGTACCCACATTCCTTGGAACCCCTATGTGGCTACTGCAAATGGATCGATCTTGAGATCCACCTAGAGGACCAGTGGGCTCTCGACTTCGAGGAGTGGAACGTCAAAAGGTCTTGCGAGATCCAGAAGGAGGAGCGCCGCAAGGATGAGCAAACAGAGCATATATATCGGGAGACAAAAACTCATCTCGAGGTGTGCACGCGCAAGGAGCGTGAGGCTCACGAGAGGGAATGTGAAAAAAATAGGGAAATGACGGCCAAGGCAAAAGATGCCAAATTTAGTTCTATTCTAAAAAGGTGCATATATATCATAGAAGCAGTTCGGTTTGTTGCATTGTACATGATGCTCTTTGTTATGCATGTAATCGAACCCTACGCGTCATGTTGCTTCCAACTGTACTATAAAGTCTATTTTAATTCAGACAAGCATATTTCCTCGTCTTTTCGTATTCAATTATTCCCGCAGTAAGTCATCCAACAACATTAACAAACCAGTTCTCCTCCGTGTATGAATTCCCGATTATATCACAATATCACTTACCTTCGTACTTACCCATCGTTGTTATTTCAATCATTCTTTCAAAAAAATTCACGAAAATTCTTACACTAACAACATACAATGATCGCAAACTCTTATTAGGAATCCAACATATTATCTACCACTCATAATTTACGAAAATCACATATGTATTAACCCACACTGCCTCTACGAAATGGCTTGTTTGCAGTCGCTGCACAGCCGAGCGACTGTAATTGTAGTCGCTTAGTCGCTGGGTGACATGCTGCAGTCACCGAAGCATTGGGCGACTGGAAACTATGCCAACGGCCCACGGACAGCTTGTGTGTCGTGCGACCATTGGGCGATAGGTCCTAATCACCCAACAATTAGGCGACTGAAGCCTATTCTGTAAAAAATGTCCGCACGGGTATATTACTCTTATTTCGAATAAAATATGGATCATTTATACAAAAAAATTCAAGAAAGCCATATCATTCAGAGGCAGGAATTTTTTATTATTTAATTTTTTTATTAACCTTTTAAAGTTAATCCCTCGATAACTTTATTTCTAATTCTGACCCCTTTGGCCATGCCACCTCCTCTGGCGTGGTCAAAACGTTCTGTCATGCCACCCATAGAGGCGTAGGCAAAACTACCATGCAAGCCCTTGGCTGCGCGCTGTGCTAGCGTGGAGACTTGCGTGGCAGCTGTCACGCCGTAACTTCTGGCTTGACAAAACCTTGTCACGCCGTCATACTTGGCGTGGCATGTTGAGATTGTCACGCCACCAGACTTGGCGTGGCAGGGGCAACTTGCGTGCGACCGCCGTTGTAGTTGTCATTTTTTCCCCACGCCCTCTTCATCCCAATGTGTTCACTGTCGTCCCCAATTCAATGAGATTGAGACTTGATTGTTTATTTACTCTGTTTGCTCAGAATGCCCTCAACAAGTCTCCTGACAATGCATAAATCATTGTGATACACATACACTCCCCGGCCACATGGGTTTTTATGTTCACGAATTGATTATTTCCCTTGTTGATTAATCATTGCGTGTGATTAAAAAAATTGAGGGTTTACATTTCATCTGAGAGTTCCATTTGACTAATTTTGTCTGGTACCTACTTAACTAGTTTTGCTGCCCTCTTTAGTCTTGTCATTGCATAAGGATGTTTTATTTGGTATTGTCACTATACAAAGCTGCCCCGTCTAGTTGGTGTAATTTCGCGTTTGCCAGGCAACGGGCCCAAGGATGTATCGTCATGTCATTCTATGCGCATGGTCATCATTTTATGCGCGTGGCCGTCATTTTATGCACCACATATGTACAAGTATTTACATGGACATTGTTGTGCGCACAAAATAAGTTGAATACTCCCTACAATTTTAATCCAAATTCAATACAATTGTACATCCATTTGTACCAATGCTAAACTGAAAATTACAATTACACATCAATGCAGAACGAGACATTTCTCAGTACCAAGTCGGAAATATTGCACTGGAGGGAGATGGTGACGACATGGTCATTGATTATTACCTCCATCGATCCGAAGATGCAAGCGGGGAGGAGGCCAACGCAGGAGGAGGCCGTTATGCGCACGAAGGAGGCCGGCGGGACTCGAGGCAGATGGCAGGGCCGTCGGGACTGCAGCCGATCAGCGAAGGAGGGAATGGCAACGGATGGCGAGGCTAGAGGCGTGGGTGGTGGGGCTAGAGGCTGTCGGCGAGTGGCGGGGCTGTAGGCAGGGGTGGCGGGGCTGGAGGCTGTTGGCGGGGAGGGAGGCAGGCGACGGCGATGGAGGTGGGCGCTGATGCAGGAGAGAGACGGCGTGGTCAAATGGGTCAAAATTGGAAATAAAGTTACCAAAGGATTAACTTTAAAATATTAATAAAAAAGATTAAATAAAAAATTTCCAGAGGCGGCGTCAGTAGCAAATGCTGCCAAGATCGGCGTGAGGCCGTCGTCGAGAGGCGGAGCGGCCTGGTCTCGTGCCTGCTCGCCGCCCTTGCCGCCTCCTTCTCCCCCGCCGCCGCGCAGGCCACCATCCTAGAGGTGGACGACGATGTCGAGCTGCTGGAGAGCGCCATGGAAGACAGGAAGAAGCGGCTCCAGAAGCAGGGGATCATCAGCTCCTTAGGCACAGAGACAGGTCAGTTCATTTGACTACCTAGTTCATGTAGTCTGTCTTCTCAATAATCAATCTCTTATGCTTTGCATATGATAGTAGTAGTAATAATACTGTAGCTTAATAATTACAATTTACAAAACCACAGGATATTTGCTGGACCTCATCTACAAGCTGAGCAAGGTAGGGCAAGCCACTGACAAGGATGATCTCCCTGCTGCAAGCAATGTCCTGGGCCCAAACTCTGATGCTCTGTGGGTGCAGAACATCAACGCAGCTTTCTCCAAGGTTCGCCGACCGCACATTACAAGATTCTATTTCCTCTCCATCCTAGTTAATTTGCTTCTCTTTTACATGGAGACTTTGATTTCCTTCTCTTGTACATTTTTCATCTGTTTCAGTCTCTGCATATATAACAGTTTAGCTCTAGCCCCGAGGAGAAGAATGTGGTCGATAGCTTCAACTCATCGTTGGCCGCCTTGTTTACATCAGGTACATACACATGCGCTTGTTTACTCCTCTGTCTAGACTTATTCAGAGTTGGCTAGAGCACACACATACACCTTAGTATAAGAATCAAACCCTAGACCTCTGTCTGAATAACCTAGCTAGTTCCAAACTTCGTTAGCCAACTCTGTCTGTTTAGCGTTCATTAAGCAAGAGTTCTTTCTTTGTCTAGCGTTCATTTGCAAGCAATTGATGCTTCTGTCTGTTTTTATCCTCGACTTGCAATAAGATTTATAAAAGCGAGGTATGTAATGTTCATGCCTGACAGCAATGTGTGGTTGTATGATGTGACAAATCAAAGAACAAATTACCATCATGATGACACATCAACACTAGCAGTGTTGTGGTTGGATATAGCCATCACAAACTAAACATTGGTTTCAGCATTCACTTGGAATTAATAAAATTTTCTGCCACACACATCAGACAAGAACGTGAACGACCGCAGATTCACATCACAGCTACTAATGATTATCTTACAGAACACCATCAATGTACAAGGCAGTGAGGCACAACTACAATATACCATCAGCAAGCAGACAAGAAGACATATCTACTATATCCTCTGATGGGACGACAGCTCTACTATATCATCTGATCGAGACACAACTCATCCCGAACTACCACATTAGAAGACAATAGAACTAACGGAGGAAAAGCTTACACAAAAGCTGCTTTAGTTCTCCAATGGACATTTGCTTGCCCAAACAAATATGTACAAAAAGTGGAGACTGGAGAGCGGCTCAACCTGCAGACACGGCATGAATTAACCAAAAGTAAATACCAGAACGCATGCTTCTCACACAAGAAAAGAGCAGCTGGACAGGAAAAACGAGCAGGGGGCAAAAAAAAACTTAAATAAACTGAAATAGAAAATTGCTAGCATGCATGCATAAGTGAGTGTGCACGTGCGCGCACACACAAACTAATGCAACAGAACCATCAGCTACAGGGATAAGAGATGGTAGTGGTGGTGGTACGTGCTATTATCATGGCTGGCTTTGAAAGGAGGCAAATGGGAGGAAAATGGTTTCCCTGTATGTTCTCCACCTGTAGAATCCGATAAGTTATTTGGCTCAGAAGCGAGGAATGGTGACTTACCATAATTGTCTAATATTTCTGCAGATAAACCACAAGACGACAAATAATGTATACACCAGTGACAGGACCGGGAAAGGAAACAAAATATTCGGTACTATCACTATAATGTACCTGCACTTTGGCTAAAATCCTCTGTTAAGTCTGAAAAACTAAAATTTCGGGGAATCTGGCTCAAGAAGTCAAATGATGATGATTCAATATCCAAAACTGAATCATTCAGTGGTTGACCGTTCAACTCTGAGCTGCTAAAGGATCCGCCTGAGGCATCACCAATTGATTGGCATGATTCCAGGAAAGCATTCCCGCAGAAAGCAAAATCATCATTGCTCGAATAGCCTGACTCAGTCTTTATTGTTGTCCCATTGTCTGCACCAAACAGCACAGCAGATGCATTCTGCACTGACAGCAGACTAGTTGAAGCATCCATGCCACTATGAAGACCATGAATGTCTTTACCAGCATAAATTAATTGATCACTAGATGGTGTGCCATTTACTACACCAGTTGAACCTCCATTGCGCATTACATCATTTGGCAGTGCAGATATGGGAGCAGACTCTTGTAAAAAACATGAATTCTGCTTCGCTGAAACAAGGAGAACAGTGTATCATGTTAAAATGCCATTACAAGGAGGGTAGTCTGCACCCAATGCAAAATATAGACTCGCTAACCGTCAAAAAAACCCAAAAAAATATAGACTTGTCCATACACAAATAAAGAGTGGAAAGTGGAGACAAACAAATAGCACTCTTGAGCAAAAATACCACTTTGACCAAAAAAACATAAACTTCTTGAGCTTATAGTTGGATTAGATCACTTTGCAAAAGCAGTTCTCGAGACTCCCAAAGATGTTTCTAGCATTTTTTGTCCCCACACCAATTATTTGTTAATTATTCTACATTCACTTAAATGATGAGCGAGCATTGCATTATTACAGCGGTTACAGACATACAGCCACTATAGAAAGCTCTAAAGCTGGAAAAAAAAATGACTTACATGGGTTGGAGTTGGAGCCACTAGGAAGAGGCACAGAAGGCACCCTTGAAGGATATACTTTATTCATCAGCCGGTACTGATCCTCAAGAAGCTTGTTGAAGGCCATTATTTGATTCTTAAGCATCAGCCTCAAATAGTATGCCTTGAAAAACTCACGATTCTCTTCCTCAAGTTTTTGCCAAACTGAAAAAATAAACAGAAAAAGAGATCAACAAGATGTTAACAATGAAAACGACAACAACAAAAAAAGACATTTTAAAAAAGAATTAAAAATAATGGGACAAAATTAAATATTATTGGGAGGTCTTAGAGAATGCTTGAAATGGAAGTTAAAAAATTTCCACTCACATGCTACTTAATAGGTTCATTTTTCCATGCTATCGGAGCTGCAGTTAAGTTTGAACCACTAGTAAACCTTCAATTCAAAGCAGTTGATGCAAAGCAAGCAAATCTTCAATCATTCGGGTTGTAGAACTGGAACTTGGTGGACATGCTGCCCTGTTTCAGTTCTTTGTTATTAGTGTCGAGACTATGGGCCTATGGACTGAATCTTCTCTCAAACATGATTACTGCAGGTGCTGGCACTGTGTGCTCAAGTTGCCACAATTTTAATGCAGGGATGGGAACAAAGAAATACTTTCATCAGCATAAATTAATAAGGTGAAAATCAAGAGTATAACCTTAACAGTATGCAAGTGATGCTTCCATTCCATTGGAAGCAACACTTCTGAATTCTGGCAGGTTCAAAACGGGGGACAGAACACTTTCCAGTAACACCATTTTACGAAAAGTATATTTGGTAACACCATTTTAAGAACAGTACATTTGGACAGCATACAACAATGCCTGATGCAAAATTAAAGACATGGTTTCAACCTAAAGCATTATTTATGGAGTTCGAACCAGCATTTGTCCATAGTTTCAGAGTCACAATTGTAACAAGAGAGCCATCCATCCAACTATGTATGAAGTATGAACCATGCTATTGCTTGCCAGTTTTGAAACCACAGACCAACTTGCAAGTAACGTAAAGGAATTTTTTAGCATGTAAGGTAAGATCATTACCAAGCTCAGTAAAGCTAGGTTCTATCTTTGCCTGGTCGGACAGGGTATCAACCACTTCTTTCTGGTTCATATACAGCTGAAGGCAGCGCTCTATAAGATTCTGGACCTGTACAGCAGTAGTTAGCAATAGGAGTTGTCGATCTAGGTGAGTAAAAATGAGTATGCCACATCAAGAACACTGGATCTTATCCAAAGACAGCTTCCAAGCATAATTTTGCATGAAACAGATTCAGAAAATATGCATAAGAGCAAATCTTGCTTGCTTGTGTGCATTGCAACGAGCACAGGACATGCATATACGAGATTACCCTAGACCCTAGCTGGTTGGAGTGGATGGTAAACAATAAAATCCGGGAGCAAAATTAACAAAGATAGACGAAGGTACTGTCAGTGAAATACTACTGACGAGCTGTATGTCCTGACGAGAGAGCTTGCGGACGTCCTCGCCTGACATGTCGCCTGTGCTCCCTCTTCCAGCCCTAATCCCCTCTGTTCTCGACGAGCCCCTTCTGATCTCCCTGCAAGAACCAAGAACCAGAGATGGGGGGGTGAGACGAGCAGCACCCAAAAAAAAACCAAAAGATTCGAAGGTTCAGACCAGTTTTACGGATCACACGTGCCCTGATTTGACGCCCCGGGAGAGAATCCCAGTTTGCCCTTGCGGCGATGCGAGAGAGAGCTCGAGGAGGAGAGGAGAGGAAGCGGAGGCGAGTGATCGCCGGAGGGGAAGGAGAGGAGAGGAGCGGCCACCACCAATCAACTCCGATCGATCGATCGATCCACTCCACTATGCGAGCTGGGGAAAGGGGGAAGCGGTGGTGGTGGTGGTGGGCAGTGTGATGGCGAGCGTGGCAAAGGGAGAAAGGAGCCAAGGATCCGGGCCCGCATTCCTGCGCCAGGTTGTTTTGGCGTGCGGCCGATATAATTTTTTTTTTTAACTGGGCCGATAGAATTTTTTTTTTAAGGAGGCCGATAGATTTTTTTTTTTTTTGAAGGAGGCCGATAGAATTGTTTGGACGCTTCCATGCCATTGCCATTGGAGAACAAAAAAGTCGGACGCCTCTTCACTCGCACGGGCCAATCATGTGCTTTATTCCCCTTCACTAATTCACTAGTGCCACCACACTTTTCAACTAATGAAGAATAAATATCCTATCTAAGCTGCAATCTCCTGACGATCTCCTCTGACGCCCCTATGGACCCCGGCGTCCATCGTCTTCCCTTGACGTCCATTCCAGGTGTCCCTATCCCCTGCACTCTCCTCTTCCCTAGCTCCTGAGCTCGAACGTAGCTTCCATGAGCTCTCTTACATCTTGTGTTCCACCATTAGAAGCGACCTCCGCAAATGTCACTTGAGCTTTGTCAGGGTGCGGTCTCCCAGTAGTGGTGTCGTGGCTAGCGCCGTGGGATTCACCTGAAGAATAGTGAGTCGGCCTCGATCCAGCCAGATCTAGATTTGTGGCGATGAGAAATTGGGCCAATGCCTTCCCTCCTTCCTAGTGAACTCAACTACTCGCCTCTCTCTAGTAGGTTGTTGTATCTGGTGGTGATATTATGCACCAGAAGTTCAGAAGCAGTGGGCACTTGGGGCAATACATGCAGGATATATATATCATACAAGAGCTGTTGCAGCACAACTTGCCGAGTTCGGACTACAGAACCAGTGACAGAGACGAATACACCAAAAGAGCTATACAACTTGGGAGGATAACCGGCAAACTGAACTATGAAGCACACTTCAATGCCAAAAGCAACAACCTAGTCCAGTGGTCCTCCAAACGGAAAGAGAATACACAAGCAATGTTTGCGGCCTCCAAGCCAACACTGCGGGTAGCAGCATACATATCACCATGCATTAACTCTACTCAAGCAGCATTCTTGATTGTGAATATCAATTTGCACGAGAAGTCCTTGCTGACCTATCATCAGATTTCGCATCAGAAGTCGAGGCGGACTTATCATTTGGCAGAGCTTGATCAAGATTGCTGCTGCTCTTAGACACATCATCACCACCAGGTAGGCCCTGCAGTGAATGAGCCATTAATGAAGAAATGTTGTGAGCAATGCTGCCCAAGAAACTTTGTCCAGAGGGCACGAATAATGAAAGCTTTGCCTTTCCCCGTTATTATACAGCATATAGATGAACTAATGTAACGGAGGGAAACAATGTACAGTTGCACACAATGTGTATGGAAAAATAAAATCAAGAGAATTTTACATACTAGGTTGTCGTCAAGGTTATTGGTGACTGGGAATGTTGGCAAGCCCATTTCGGCTTCATCATGAAGCATATTTTGTGAGTTCAGTTCATGAAGCACATCGATAGTTAGATTTATGTCAAACTCATTTGCCATGAGTAACTCATCAATGAATTCCTCAGAGATATTGGGGAACATAGACAAGACAGATTTGACCAGAGCAAGTGGATCGTTCTGCGATTGATCAAAAATGCCACCAGAAGGGTCTCCCTTTGAGGATGACTCTGCAGAAATGATAAGTCCTAATCACTGAGTGTAGAGTCATATGAAGAAAAGGAATCTGAGAGCTGAAACCCAGGAGATTTGTAACAAATTTCCTTTTCAGTTTCACCTGCTTGTTTCTCGGTGGCCTTGTCTGCAAACAAACTCATCGAGGCAGGTATGAAAGGATTGGCATCTGGATTCAACCGGGACAGCCCTTCCATCGTTCTAAGTTCAACAAATCTGTAAATGTCCAGGGAGGAAATTTCAGTGCAAATTTCTATGTGCGATCATGGGAATCCAAAATACAATTGGCACATGTAATCATTTAAAAAAGCAGTTAAACAATGGGCAAAATCTCTGATATCAAGATATACTTAATAAGATGGGAAATTTTACCATCCTTGAGGGGGAAGAGGTATCAAATTTGAACCGTTGATCACACTGATCGAACGGCTGAAATTTGGCAGTACCTAGTGGTACCGGACACGAGGTACCAAGAGGTACAAGGTACCAAGAGGTACCAAATTTTGAGCCGTTGATTACACTGATTGAACGGCTGGATCTAATTTGGTACCTCTTGGTACCTCCTCAAGGATAGGAAAACTGCTCTAATAAGATAGTGCAAATACTAACTGATAAAAACTAAGCAGGGAGAGCATCCACTTCTTTTTCACAAACAGCAATTAAGTTAAGAATCAAGATATCATGGATGATATAAAGTTGTAATTGAACACATAAAATTTCTCCTTTATTTACAATTTAATGTCAATAAACATACGAATCACTTGAATTTACGAGATTAGTGAAGAATTGACTCAAAAAATAATAATGCAATCTAAAGTAGTTCAACAAGGTTAGTGAAGATTTTGATTCTTATGTAGCAATTATCAATCTTGGTTTGCCTGCTGTGTAAATCAGAGACAGTCTTGCTGCACTAGATAGAGTAATCCAGATTTTATTAGAGGGTTTGCTTCTGGAAGTGTGAATTTCTCAGTTTAGAAGATTGTTCAAAACAACTCCCATTTGAAAAATTCAATTTACACAATCTAACACGTAGCGAATGGTTGCAACAAGTTGCCCTCAGTTAGAATGTAATATTGACATGGAATGGCAAATGCCTCTCAAAATCAATCAGAATGTTACATTGACATGGAATGCCATCATGCCAATACGCCTCTCAAAATCATACTTTACAATGGCAAACCGTCACTGGAGTACATATAGTACAGTAGGGTGCCAGATGCCTGGCATGCATTTGGTGTTCATATGGGTCTATACACCATGATAAACATGCACATATTTTTTCAGACGTAGTCAGTGGCACCGATAACCCTTAAAGCAGGAAGGAAACTCCAAAATACTAGTTGATAGTGGTTGGGAGTTGGGGCCATAATTATTTCATTAGACATCTAGTCTACAGGACCCTATGCTAGTGCCACAACATTGGTTAGTTACAGTACTATTTGCTTATCTGCATATAATGGGTGGGTTTTTTTCGACCATAGCAGATGGCTTATGACTGTGGCTTATAATTTTTGGCTCTAGCGCAAGCGCTTGTGTAAATGAACAGAATACTAATAAGCCATTTCGAAAAGGCTGTTCTGATAAGTCGCTTCGAAAAAACGATAAAAAACTATCTCGTTTATTTGTTCAGGAGAAGTCATACGCCATAAGCTGAAAAAAGAACCCAATAAGCATAGGTTCCCAACTTATATACAGCAGAACTAAGTACAGCATACCAGTAAACTTCCACTGTTTCAGTTAGTGGCTCCATCGCTGGCCGATATTTAATTTAATCATTTAGATCACAAGAGGCAGTTTGTAAAGAATAGCAGCAAGCATGTATTTGAGCCAAAATGCTTTTTAATGTAAGCAATGCCAAAGAATCAGAGTCAGATGTTACATGAAAACAAAGAAAACCCAAATCATCCTCTCCCCTATTATCCTGACTGGCTTTCAATAAAGTTGGGAAAACACCTGTTGTCTAGGAAAAAAGAAAAACCCAAATCACAACTACAACGAACCAAAATAACAAAATGTCACATTACACAGCAAAATTGCAAATTTTTACATTCTTTTATGTTCATAGAAACACAAAGCATTCTAACCCTTGCTCCAACGAGCTCTTGCCTCGTATTCCTCGTAAGGATTCTAATAGATCTTTTACCAATTACAGATTCTTCGGAGTTAGTACAAGATAAACCGGTTCTCCCACTATATTAAAGCTGCAGTAGCTTGTCATGTATCCAAAGAACCACATCAAGATGAAGAGAAGCAACCACTTGATCAAATGAACTATAAATCTGCATGCGACAAGAGTACAAGACGATCCTGACAAAAGGATCATGAAGCGCAACAGTACACAGCAAGAAAGCTAATCGAGAACAAGGTCTATTTCGCGTAGGAACTAACGGATCTCGCACTCGACACGACCGGATCAGATCAACCATGATTGCAAGAACCGACCCAACTCGAGGCGAGATCGATCATTCACCTCGACGGGATCAGTACATGAGCGGCACGTCAGATGCAGACAACCCAGAGATCGATCGATCGTGCGGAGATTCAGTACCTCGGAACGATCGGAGGGGGCGGAGCGGTAGGGTGGTCGCCGGCGTCGGTGCTTGAGTCTCGCTTCGGCGCCTCGTGGTGGTCCGGTGAAGTGGGAGGGCAGAGGGAGGGGAAAGAGAGGGAAAAGTGACGGGGAAGGAAACAGAAACGGCCCGGCCAGGGGTACCATCCGACGGTCAGAGACCTCTGTAATGTACAGATGGACGGTTGAGATGAGGCGTGGTTCAGCGTCCCTCCGTCCCATTGGTTACTACACCAAGGCTTCGGCTCATAGCCCTAATAGGTTAACCGGACCAGCCCACAAAGTACCACACTAAATTGTGGGGAAAAGTGGCTCAGGCTGGGCCTGGCCTGATCATAAATTAGGCCCATCTTGCTGGGCCTTCTGGCCCTGAAATTTGTGATCGGGCTAGACATGCTTTGCTCATGGAGTACTAGCATTATTCAGGGGAGCTGTGCAGTCCCAATAGAAAAATATCTGCTCACTTCGGGACAGAAAGTATCAAGACCCTTGTGCTCCTCGTGCACCTTGCGTCCAAAAAGAAACGACACGTCCAGTTGGCCGATGCTTGAAAAGACGGTACTCTAGTCATGTTCAGTAGAGAAAATCACATTGTTATCAAGCGACAGAATCCAGTGCTAACACTAATACTAACTATGTTAAGCCTGGGATTCCCGGCCTTCCCGCGTTACATCACCGGATCTGCGAAAGAGTCATCCGTTTTTTCGAATACTTTTCTTTACCCTGCGCTTGCGTTGGCCGTTCGATCAGGCAAACCGCGTGATGCACAACCTTTGGATGAGCAGGTGAACCGCGCGATGCATGACCCTCGGGTGACCTCCATGTATTCTCAAGAATCTTCGTGCCGCTTTCATCGTGGCACATCGCAGCTATCTTTTTTGTGCTCTTGGTTCCTCTTCTTCGCCCGTATCGCACCCACCACTCTTTTCCCTCTTCACTTGTGCCGCCTTCCTCCCCTTTGGCTGCGCCGACTCCATCGTCGTACGCCTCTTCATCTCCTTCCTGTTCTAGGTGTTGTCTTTATCGATTTTTCCAAAAATTCAGTGTTGTCTTTATCGATTTCGACCATGCCCCTTCAACCATGACCACATGTCAGACCTCGGGTTAGCAAAACCCAGATCCTCTGTGATTCCACCGCACTATTCCCTGGATCAGTAGATAGTGCTCACAGATACATTACTGTATATCAAAAGCATATCATGCGGAAGCTTAAATAATACAGTATTACTTACCCATGGGCCGGTTGGGCCGAAATCAATAAAATGCAGCAGCGGAAACTCCACACAGGTGGGACCCTCAGGACTTGCCCACAGGCAGCCAACTGGGGTTCGCGACCTAGTCCATGGCCTCTTCGTCTTCCAGCTCTGTCGACCCCTTTTTAGCGTCGCAGGGCTTGACATTCCTGTTCTTTCTGACTGAACGGTAGCAATTAAGCAAGAATGAGTACGATGATACTCAGCAAGCCACCACACAGGATGCAGTAATAATAGATGCAAAGTTGTCAAGGGAGGCTTGAGGCTCTTTTATTTGCTAGAATCAGTGTTTTGAAATTACAATAAATAGGAAAACTCCTGATACTTAGCAATTTTAACTGAAACAGATTTTATGAAATTGATTGTGAGAATGTGATAATAATAGAAGTGTAGGTTACATCCACCTTTTACAGTGCCTGGTTACCCCCACCTATGCTAGTTTTCACCACTGGAGTACTTCCCTCCAGGAAAAATTCAAAACTCAGAGTACGTCCCTCTGACTGGTTTTATCCCACCCACAAATGTTTTTGGAAATAGAACTAACTCGAGTAAGTTCCCATGTCCGCCCTTGACCGTGGGCACGGCTATTCGAATAGTTTACACTCTGCAGAGGTTGTACACTTTACCCACAAGAGATAAATTATCCTAATAGCCAGCACGCTTCCTAAGGTATGAGGCCCAGATAATCTATCACAAAGCCTTTACCTTACCCTAATCTAGCTAGACATCACCCGCTGAGGTTTCACCGCTGAAGGGTTAAATCCACCACAGTCAGAAGCCCCCTCTTGCGCCGTATGAGTACAGTAAATCCCTGTGCCTCACTGTGAGTAAACCAGTATACCCTGGCACCCACTTTCCACTGGTGATATCTAACTAAACCTTTGTAAGTTAATCAGCTAGGTCGTACCCATATAGACTTGTGGTTGTACTGTTTTACACAAGGAGGTCGTCACAAGATTCAGTCCTTAATTCGTCCAGGCGGTTCTTACCACAAACCACGGGTTCTCGTGCGACATCGGCACCATCCACTCTCACCAACCGCCCAGACAGGTAAAGCGGATTTTGAGGGTTTTGAGAAGCATAAAACGGTCATAACGAAATACTCAGCCACGTACATCCCATGACTGTCCCAAAATAAATTCTTTTGTTGTAAAGATTGATGATCAGGACGACTAGCACCCTGGACTTGACTGGACTAGCATAGCATTGTAATGTAATCTATAGCTAGTACAGATTATCATTAATATCTATGGTGACAAGGATTAAGTGATTCAAGTGTCAAGGAAAGGCATATTAAATATAATACAACAACAAATGGGCATGTAGCTACCTTAAACTTTTACATACATTTGCATATTAAATTAGGCATGCAGGTTGATAATTTAAAGAAACATAAATTTGCATAAAATGTGGGAGCAATATGATCAAAGTGATGACTTGCCTTGCTTGGTTTACCATGGCCTTGATTCAACTTAAAGCCTTCTCAATCAATGACTTTGAATTACTGGTCCTCGCTTTTTACCCAGCCTTACTGTTCGAATCCGTTGCCTCGTCGAGTCTTCAGATTCTAATACGCAGCAAGGAAAAGAAAGACCAAATAAACCCAAATACTTTAAATGCCCAATTTAATTTAAATTACATATTTATTAAGATTTGAGAATAGAAGGATGATTCGGACTAGTGGGCTATAAACACCGCGGTATCCGGATTTGAGCAGGAGAATGGGTTGTCTGAATAGCTTTACCGTGAGGGAAAATTTTAGAACAAAGAGAGATCAAAAGTACAGATGGATCTATAGGAATTATCTACTCTAGGAAAAGAAAGTGGCTAGGTATAGCCGTATGGGGAAGGGCGAGGCTCGACCTTTTATTTGATGATTTTCTTTTCATTGATTCCTATTTATCAAGGAAGTTCCATGAGTCGGGCAGGACTTAGGGACAGATAAAAGAGAGAATCGAGGGTAGTATAGAGAAACATGATTTTATGATTTTAGGATAAGGAGACGTAAGATGAGTATGATTATATATGGGGTGCAACTATGATATTTCCTGTGGCAGAACTTAACTGGGATAGCAGCGGCCAGCTCAATGAATCATTGCTTTTAACAACTCAATTAGGATATGAAATCCAATTGCCTAACCAATTATTATTATGCACAATATTGATTATTTTATTAGCTAACCAATCTTATTATTAGCGGCCTGACTTTTATTGGATGAGTGATTCATGTTTGATATTTTATGTGGCAAAATCTTGCCAAATTGATTAACTTATTTTGCTTAAATATATTTAGATGGACGGATAAAAGATAGCATCTAACCACTCGGGATAGGATTAAGGTTATTATTCGAGTTTCCAGAGTAAAGTTTGGAAAGATTGAAACTATATTTCTAAGGCTTCATACATGCGTCTTTAAGTATTTAGGATTACCTTCTAATACCTTTGATTTATAAAAGATGAACTTCTAATTAGTTTCCCATATTTGATTTCTAACTTCAATATCCATGGAAGCCATGTTGATTTCTTGCCATATGAAAATAGACCACGCATAACGCGTTTTGATTTTACATGGGTATTAATGTATTAATCTCAATTGGGAACTATGGCTAACTCATGCTAAGTTTTTAATTTAATTGCGTAGATATTTTTATTATAAATTCATTAGCAAATTCCACATCCTTATTATTACTCACAAATTATTTTGGTATACGCAGGAATAGTTCTTACAAATAGGCTGATCATGTAGCCAGAAGGGTAGATGGGAGCTGCATTCTCTTTTGGAGTTGGGCCCACATGACAGACACAGAGAAATGAGGGTGTCTTCGGCTGGCTGAGAGCAGAGCAAGGGAAGCCACAGCAGAAACAGGGGAGGGGTAAGGCGCCGGGTATGGCAGCGGCGGCGCCGGCGAAGGGCGGTGGAGGAGGCGTCGGCGACCGGCCAAAATGAGACCCCCAAACGGCGAGGAGGCTCCGGGAGACGACAGCTTTGGCTGGGGTTGCGCCAAGGCGAGCGGGCGGTGAGCCTGGGCGGCCGGCGGTGAGGAGGATATAGGGCGCCGGCGGTCGGAGAGGAAGGGGGAGGAAGTGAGGCACGCCTGAGCACAAGTGTCGTACCTGGAGCTTACCTGAGCAGCCGGGCTAGGCAGAGGGTGGCGGAGGCGGACCGGCATCGTCACGGGCGGCGGCGCAGGGGAGGTGACCGTGGCGGGAGCGCTCCGGGGGTGGAGGATGCCGGCCGACGGTGGGGAGGGCTGCAGGGCGCCGAGGAGATGCTCCCTCCTCGCGGAATCGGCCCGGGGTCGACCACGGAGGATGCGGCAGCGGAAATGGTGCCGCCTGGCCGAAAAGGGGAAAACTCGTGCACGGCTGGCTCGGGCAGTGATTTCCCAATTCCTCGCGTGGGGAGGCTCCTCAAGGAGGAAGAAGGGGAAAGAGGGGAGCCCGGGCTCCTTTTATAGCAAGGGGGAAAGACGGCGGCGAAGCAGCACCGGGTCTGGGCAGCGGCATTGACGACGGGGCGAGGCGTAGGGGAGGTGGAGGAACTAAGGCTAAGCGGCGTCAATGCGGGTCTTCAATGCGGCGTCAATGCGAGTCTTCAATGCGGTGTTAATGCGAGGCAACGGAGGAGAAAAACCGGGGGCGGGGTTGGCTCACCACGACGGGAAGGAGGGAGGAGACGACGCGCGGCCGAGCTAGGGAAGACAGGGGCGGTGCTAGGCCGGTGGTAGGGGAGTGAAGGCGCGTATGGAGACGCATACATGGCTTCAATGCGGAGCAACGGAAGAGGGGAACCAGGGCGATGCGGCGCAGCCGGACGCGGTGCGCTGGGGCGGGCGTGAGCCAGCAGAACAGGAGAGGAGGAGGAAGAAAGAAAGAGCAAAGGAAGGGGGAGGCGTCGGGTGGGCCGAAGGCCAGGGAAAAGGAGAGGCCGCACGGGCTGAGAAGTGATGGGCCGGGAGAGGGAAAGGAAGAAATGGGCTGGGCCCGAGAAAAAAAAATTTGTTTAAGAATTTCAAATTTTAGATTCATGACTAGATTTTGAATTTGAAAGCTAGATTTAGATTTTTGAATTCAACCATTTTAATTTTTGAGTTCCTCGGGTTTTGGAGAAAATAAATCTTAATTTTCTGAATTTGAAGTGTCGGATACCAAAAATTGGATAGAAGGGTTTTATATTGATTTGATAATTACTATTGTTGGCCTGGGATAACCATTTTTAAATTTTAAATTTTGAGACTAATGCTTCCAAGGGAACTTGGATTTTCTCGATTTGATTTTCAAACTTGGTTCTTGATCCCAAGATTTTGAATTTTATTAATTGGGCTCTCGGCAAGAAAATCCAATTCGAGAGATTCAAGTAACACCAAAGATTTTTGAAAAACCCAAGAAAACGATTAAAAGATTTTACATTTTTCGCAATTACAGTAATTCCCTATTTGGGATGTTACAAATCCTACCCCCCTTAACATGAATCTCGTCCCCGAGATTCGGGTGGAGTAGAAAGAAGTAGGTGGGACCAAGCTGGCTAGCAAAAGGTTCTAGGTTACCACTTGATACTACGCGCACTGTTCTTGATGCTGTCGGAAAAGAGGGAGCTACACAAAAGTGGATTTGCACATAGAAAAATGTCACACAGAGAGAACCTTGCTCTTCTTGATAATTTGATGTTGGCTTCCCTTCATTGCTCGACATCTTTGAGGCTTGTGGTTTCTTCAACGCTGGTTGTTGACTTTCCCTTTACCTTGGATTGGTGGCAGTGGCCCTTCATCGTGGTGTCCCAACACTCCTTGTTTATTCTGGCTACCCCCCTTAAACTGGCGGGTGACCGGTACTAATTGCGCTTGTCAGCTTTGGTCATTGTGAGTCTGATGGCAGTTTGGAGACTCAACTTTTGTATCCTGGCAGCCTTGGTTAGCAATAAGTTTATGGAGCAGTCCTTGGGGCAATGATCTTATCCTTCACAGAGAAAGCATGTGATCGTGCTCATGGGGCATTCTCCAGGTTGATGATCTTCCTCACAGTTGAGGCAGCTTGCAGTGCATTGATATGCTTGGTGTCCTTTTTCCCCACAACGTGTACATGCCACTAGGTTCTTGAGACAGCCTTCTGATAGATGGTGTTCCTTGTAGTAAGGGTAGTACGGAACTAGGCAACTGTAACTGTAGTGTCCTGGTTACTTTCCTTTTCCAAAACTGAGGTTGATGGAGACGTCACTCTTTTCTTGATTGTTCGATCTTCGTTGTGGGCGATCTCTCACATGGTGTCCCCTTTGTCGGGCTTCCTCTGGGGGCAATGGTTAGCATAGTGCCCACTATTTCGACAGCAGAAGCAAGCAATGTCTTTCCGAGGTTGCTTGGTGCCATGCCATTGTTTTCCCATTGTGATGGTTGCCTCTTAGCAATCTCTGCGGAGTAGGTCTGAGTGAATACTTGGTTGAGTGGTAGGGACCAAAGCGAGTAAAAATCATTGGTTCCTGCTTCTTGCTTCCAGTCGTGCTCTTGACCAGTGCCTGTTTGATGATGACTGTATTAGTGAGTCCCTGGTGAGTTGGGGCTTGAGTATTGATCCTTTTTAATGACGTAGCTTCCAAGTCATTGTCCTTTTTCAAGGATGTTGCCTCTCTCGACTTGAGGGCTTTAAGTACCTTAATTTAGCTATCTGCTACCTCTTGCCTGCAGACCTGACGAGGCTTACAGCAATAAGGTGAGGGGGAATTAACATGAGGTACAGAAAAGATTACAGGGATAAGATATTCTAACCCATTCTAAGGAGTGCACACCCAGCAGCTGGGGCAGTACACAAGCCACACGGAAAAACCAGGCTTTTACAAACAAACTTTTCCTGTGACTACGAAATACAATGCCCGAGGGCAAGAAGGCAGTGCACAGGGCCAATAAAATCTTTTTGACCAAGCAACGTCTATGCGCGGGGACACACACAAGAAGGCACAGGGTTCTGAATACTAGGTTTGCTGAAGCGAGGCCACCAAATCTTCACGAGCAACCCTTGATATCTTCGAGCTTAAATTTTTGAGAGGAGGGTGAAGGAGAAAGTCAAATTTCCTTTTTGTATACAGAAGCAGAGAAGGAGAGGGTGGAGAAGTGTGTTGGTGGCGAAGCTCATGCTTCTTATTATTATTTTGGAAACAGAGCTTTTTAGATATCAATTTTCAAAATGCTGAGGTTGAAAATATTTTCTTTTTCATGATAAACCCCATCAAAAGTTTTTAGAGCTAGTAGGTTCCCAAGTTCTGGTTTTAAAAGCAACTTCTTGGGAATTAAGCTTTTGGGTTTTCAATTATGGGGCCAAGTTTTCAATGTAACTTGAAATCAAATTTCTTTGCAATGAAGATACACTATATATTTTTGATATAGAGTTCTATAACAAGATTTTCCTGAAATGGTTTTGGAATACTTAAACTTTTGAAATGCTCCCTTTCTTTACGCAAGGTATTCTAGCATTCTCCAATATCACAATATCAATAGACTAATTTACTCCCACAATATTTTTATCCACCAGCTATTAATTCAAGGCCTTGTTAATCTGGCGTATACTCGATTGAATTTAAAACTGACTTCCTTTATTACTTAGTCTCAGCATGATTGTTTGTCTAATACTCCAACCAGTGAGTGTTGTCATTTATTCAATTCACAAGCCATATCATCTCCAGGGCTTTTCCAATTCTGCTCATCCCTGCTTAATTCGGGGATCCTCCTTCATTGCTTAGTCACTACACAGCTGGTGTCCAGTAATCCAACCAGTGAGTGTTAACAGTTATCTGATGCACAAATTATATAACCTTCAAGGTATCATCTACAATTTCATTCGCCAAATCAGGATTACTTATTTTGCATATGAACCTCAATTCCCTCCGTAATTTCTTGAATCCAATCTTGGGAGCATTACTCAGTAATCCCATTCAATTATGTACCTGAACATTACTCCAAATTCTTTACCTTTAAATCCACCCGTACTTGTTTGTATCAGGGTTTCAATATTTCCATATTTTAAAATCCACCAGTACTACTTCACACATTTTTTCTTCAGTTTAAGTCCACCAGTATTGCTTGTAGTATGGTTCTAATATCTCAATCCACCAGTAACTTTGTATATTCACCCAATCCCTTCGACTATCGAGACGTATTCATAATCAGTTCACCAAGTGATTAGTCTTACTATATGCAATGTCCTTCCGAGCGACTTCATTGTCATAAATGTCCACCGGAAATAAGATTATTATTCAAATCTATAAGTCAAGGTTTATTATTACTTCTCCTAGTCTCCTCAGAATTTTCAATAATCCAACCAGTAGTTGGCTATGTCTCATTATCCCACCAATGCAAACATCCACCTTGGGTCATATGGTTTATTAAAGATGCAATCCAACAATGGTAATGATACTCCCCACTATTCTAAAATTCCATCGATCCCATTATTTTAGCCAATCCAATCTTTTTGAGTTGGTCCACTCATTTAGTCAATTCAATCATGGATATTCCTCCCTTTATTTAACCAATCCGATCATTTTAGCCAATCCAGTCCTTTTTTCATTGGGTCGACATATTTAGCCAATCTAATCATTTAAATTGGTCAACCCATTTTTAACCACTCCAATCCTCTAAACTAGTCTGTACATTCAATCAATCCGATCATTTAGTTGGTTCACCCCTTTTAACCAATCCAAACATGTTAACTGATCTACCCATTTAGTCAGGTCAATAATCCAGATTGGTTCACCTGTGTAACCAAGTCGATCACCCAATTTGATTCGCTTGCTTTTCATCCTGAAATTCACACTATTGATCTTCTTTTATGATTGACATGAATCCACCAAGATTTACATATATATCTGAGATATCAAAGCAACTTCATAGACTAAATTGGCAGAGGGTTAAATTTTGGGAAAACTTTTCCTTGGAAGCTTAGGTTTGTCGAAATGAGCTTGGAAGTAAGCTTTGCAAATAAATCTTTGATAATTTAATCTTCCAATGATGAACATCTTTTGCAAGTAAAACTCAATATAGGTTTTATGATGTTGGCCCAAGGTAGTTTTTCAGAAAAAAAAAATAGAAGGTAACTCGGGCTCGCGTTAGTTTGAATTTGGGATAAGAGAGCCTTGGAGCTGAAAATGGCCAGGGCAGCAAGTAGATAAAAGGGAATCATTAAGAGGGATAAGAGTAGCAATACTACTTATATTTTGCAATTTAGGCTTTAAAGAAATAGTCCTAGGAATAGAACTAACGGCCATGCTAACTAAGGTTACGACCTACAGTCGATATGCTCTGATACCAGCTCTGTCAGACCTCGGGTTAGCAAAACCCAGATCCTCTGTGATTCCACCGCACTATTCCCTGGATCAGTAGATAGTGCTCACAGATACATTACTGTATATCAAAAGCATATCATGCGGAAGCTTAAATAATACAGTATTACTTACCCATGGGCCGGTTGGGCCGAAATCAATAAAATGCAGCAGCGGAAACTCCACACAGGTGGGACCCTCAGGACTTGCCCACAGGCAGCCAACTGGGGTTCGCGACCTAGTCCATGGCCTCTTCGTCTTCCAGCTCTGTCGACCCCTTTTTAGCGTCGCAGGGCTTGACATTCCTGTTCTTTCTGACTGAACGGTAGCAATTAAGCAAGAATGAGTACGATGATACTCAGCAAGCCACCACACAGGATGCAGTAATAATAGATGCAAAGTTGTCAAGGGAGGCTTGAGGCTCTTTTATTTGCTAGAATCAGTGTTTTGAAATTACAATAAATAGGAAAACTCCTGATACTTAGCAATTTTAACTGAAACAGATTTTATGAAATTGATTGTGAGAATGTGATAATAATAGAAGTGTAGGTTACATCCACCTTTTACAGTGCCTGGTTACCCCCACCTATGCTAGTTTTCACCACTGGAGTACTTCCCTCCAGGAAAAATTCAAAACTCAGAGTACGTCCCTCTGACTGGTTTTATCCCACCCACAAATGTTTTTGGAAATAGAACTAACTCGAGTAAGTTCCCATGTCCGCCCTTGACCGTGGGCACGGCTATTCGAATAGTTTACACTCTGCAGAGGTTGTACACTTTACCCACAAGAGATAAATTATCCTAATAGCCAGCACGCTTCCTAAGGTATGAGGCCCAGATAATCTATCACAAAGCCTTTACCTTACCCTAATCTAGCTAGACATCACCCGCTGAGGTTTCACCGCTGAAGGGTTAAATCCACCACAGTCAGAAGCCCCCTCTTGCGCCGTATGAGTACAGTAAATCCCTGTGCCTCACTGTGAGTAAACCAGTATACCCTGGCACCCACTTTCCACTGGTGATATCTAACTAAACCTTTGTAAGTTAATCAGCTAGGTCGTACCCATATAGACTTGTGGTTGTACTGTTTTACACAAGGAGGTCGTCACAAGATTCAGTCCTTAATTCGTCCAGGCGGTTCTTACCACAAACCACGGGTTCTCGTGCGACATCGGCACCATCCACTCTCACCAACCGCCCAGACAGGTAAAGCGGATTTTGAGGGTTTTGAGAAGCATAAAACGGTCATAACGAAATACTCAGCCACGTACATCCCATGACTGTCCCAAAATAAATTCTTTTGTTGTAAAGATTGATGATCAGGACGACTAGCACCCTGGACTTGACTGGACTAGCATAGCATTGTAATGTAATCTATAGCTAGTACAGATTATCATTAATATCTATGGTGACAAGGATTAAGTGATTCAAGTGTCAAGGAAAGGCATATTAAATATAATACAACAACAAATGGGCATGTAGCTACCTTAAACTTTTACATACATTTGCATATTAAATTAGGCATGCAGGTTGATAATTTAAAGAAACATAAATTTGCATAAAATGTGGGAGCAATATGATCAAAGTGATGACTTGCCTTGCTTGGTTTACCATGGCCTTGATTCAACTTAAAGCCTTCTCAATCAATGACTTTGAATTACTGGTCCTCGCTTTTTACCCAGCCTTACTGTTCGAATCCGTTGCCTCGTCGAGTCTTCAGATTCTAATACGCAGCAAGGAAAAGAAAGACCAAATAAACCCAAATACTTTAAATGCCCAATTTAATTTAAATTACACATTTATTAAGATTTGAGAATAGAAGGATGATTCGGACTAGTGGGCTATAAACACCGCGGTATCCGGATTTGAGCAGGAGAACGGGTTGTCTGAATAGCTTTACCGTGAGGGAAAATTTTAGAACAAAGAGAGATCAAAAGTACAGATGGATCTATAGGAATTATCTACTCTAGGAAAAGAAAGTGGCTAGGTATAGCCGTATGGGGAAGGGCGAGGCTCGACCTTTTATTTGATGATTTTCTTTTCATTGATTCCTATTTATCAAGGAAGTTCCATGAGTCGGGCAGGACTTAGGGACAGATAAAAGAGAGAATCGAGGGTAGTATAGAGAAACATGATTTTATGATTTTAGGATAAGGAGACGTAAGATGAGTATGATTATATATGGGGTGCAACTATGATATTTCCTGTGGCAGAACTTAACTGGGATAGCAGCGGCCAGCTCAATGAATCATTGCTTTTAACAACTCAATTAGGATATGAAATCCAATTGCCTAACCAATTATTATTATGCACAATATTGATTATTTTATTAGCTAACCAATCTTATTATTAGCGGCCTGACTTTTATTGGATGAGTGATTCATGTTTGATATTTTATGTGGCAAAATCTTGCCAAATTGATTAACTTATTTTGCTTAAATATATTTAGATGGACGGATAAAAGATAGCATCTAACCACTCGGGATAGGATTAAGGTTATTATTCGAGTTTCCAGAGTAAAGTTTGGAAAGATTGAAACTATATTTCTAAGGCTTCATACATGCGTCTTTAAGTATTTAGGATTACCTTCTAATACCTTTGATTTATAAAAGATGAACTTCTAATTAGTTTCCCATATTTGATTTCTAACTTCAATATCCATGGAAGCCATGTTGATTTCTTGCCATATGAAAATAGACCACGCATAACGCGTTTTGATTTTACATGGGTATTAATGTATTAATCTCAATTGGGAACTATGGCTAACTCATGCTAAGTTTTTAATTTAATTGCGTAGATATTTTTATTATAAATTCATTAGCAAATTCCACATCCTTATTATTACTCACAAATTATTTTGGTATACGCAGGAATAGTTCTTACAAATAGGCTGATCATGTAGCCAGAAGGGTAGATGGGAGCTGCATTCTCTTTTGGAGTTGGGCCCACATGACAGACACAGAGAAATGAGGGTGTCTTCGGCTGGCTGAGAGCAGAGCAAGGGAAGCCACAGCAGAAACAGGGGAGGGGTAAGGCGCCGGGTATGGCAGCGGCGGCGCCGGCGAAGGGCGGTGGAGGAGGCGTCGGCGACCGGCCAAAATGAGACCCCCAAACGGCGAGGAGGCTCCGGGAGACGACAGCTTTGGCTGGGGTTGCGCCAAGGCGAGCGGGCGGTGAGCCTGGGCGGCCGGCGGTGAGGAGGATATAGGGCGCCGGCGGTCGGAGAGGAAGGGGGAGGAAGTGAGGCACGCCTGAGCACAAGTGTCGTACCTGGAGCTTACCTGAGCAGCCGGGCTAGGCAGAGGGTGGCGGAGGCGGACCGGCATCGTCACGGGCGGCGGCGCAGGGGAGGTGACCGTGGCGGGAGCGCTCCGGGGGTGGAGGATGCCGGCCGACGGTGGGGAGGGCTGCAGGGCGCCGAGGAGATGCTCCCTCCTCGCGGAATCGGCCCGGGGTCGACCACGGAGGATGCGGCAGCGGAAATGGTGCCGCCTGGCCGAAAAGGGGAAAACTCGTGCACGGCTGGCTCGGGCAGTGATTTCCCAATTCCTCGCGTGGGGAGGCTCCTCAAGGAGGAAGAAGGGGAAAGAGGGGAGCCCGGGCTCCTTTTATAGCAAGGGGGAAAGACGGCGGCGAAGCAGCACCGGGTCTGGGCAGCGGCATTGACGACGGGGCGAGGCGTAGGGGAGGTGGAGGAACTAAGGCTAAGCGGCGTCAATGCGGGTCTTCAATGCGGCGTCAATGCGAGTCTTCAATGCGGTGTTAATGCGAGGCAACGGAGGAGAAAAACCGGGGGCGGGGTTGGCTCACCACGACGGGAAGGAGGGAGGAGACGACGCGCGGCCGAGCTAGGGAAGACAGGGGCGGTGCTAGGCCGGTGGTAGGGGAGTGAAGGCGCGTATGGAGACGCATACATGGCTTCAATGCGGAGCAACGGAAGAGGGGAACCAGGGCGATGCGGCGCAGCCGGACGCGGTGCGCTGGGGCGGGCGTGAGCCAGCAGAACAGGAGAGGAGGAGGAAGAAAGAAAGAGCAAAGGAAGGGGGAGGCGTCGGGTGGGCCGAAGGCCAGGGAAAAGGAGAGGCCGCACGGGCTGAGAAGTGATGGGCCGGGAGAGGGAAAGGAAGAAATGGGCTGGGCCCGAGAAAAAAAAATTTGTTTAAGAATTTCAAATTTTAGATTCATGACTAGATTTTGAATTTGAAAGCTAGATTTAGATTTTTGAATTCAACCATTTTAATTTTTGAGTTCCTCGGGTTTTGGAGAAAATAAATCTTAATTTTCTGAATTTGAAGTGTCGGATACCAAAAATTGGATAGAAGGGTTTTATATTGATTTGATAATTACTATTGTTGGCCTGGGATAACCATTTTTAAATTTTAAATTTTGAGACTAATGCTTCCAAGGGAACTTGGATTTTCTCGATTTGATTTTCAAACTTGGTTCTTGATCCCAAGATTTTGAATTTTATTAATTGGGCTCTCGGCAAGAAAATCCAATTCGAGAGATTCAAGTAACACCAAAGATTTTTGAAAAACCCAAGAAAACGATTAAAAGATTTTACATTTTTCGCAATTACAGTAATTCCCTATTTGGGATGTTACACCACAGCCTCAACCTAGCCCACATCATCGATATCAACCACGGTGTTGACTTCTACCACAACACCCTTCGACCACGGCCTTAACTTCGACCATAGACCACGGCTTCGACGTCGACCATTGACCACAACACCCTTCGACCAAGGCCTCGACTTCGACCTCTGCGTGGACTTCAACCACGGCTTCGATTTCAACCCAATCCTTCGACCACAACCCTTCGACTATGGCATCGATTTTGACCACAGCATTGACCTCGACCACGCCCCTTTGACTATGACCACGGCCTCGACCACAGCTTCGACCTCACCCACATCGACATTGACCATAATGTTGACCTCGACCACGACGCTGACTTCGACCACAACACCCTTCGAACACGGCCTCGACGTCGACCATCGACCAAGGCCCCCTTCGACCATGGCCTGAACTTCTTTGATCACAGCGTCGACTGCGAACACAGTCCTCTTCGATCACAGCCCCCTTCGATCGTGCCCTTGACCTCGAGCACGGCCCTTTCGACCACGACTTCCACTTTGACCACGGCTTTGACTTCGACCTGATCCTTTGACCACAGCCCTTCAACGATAGCATCAATTTCGACCACGACATCGACAACGACCACAGCCCTTCAACCATGGCCCTTCGACCACGACCACGGTCTCAACCTCGACCATGGCTTTGACGTCGCCCACGTCAACTTCGACCACAACACCCTTCGACCACTGCCTTGATTTCGACTACGGACCACGGCTCTTCGACCACGACCACGGCCTCGACCTCAAACATGGCCTCGACCACGGACCACGGTCTTTCGACTACAACCACGACCTCAACCTTGAACATGGCTTCAACTTCGACCATAGCGTCGATTTCGACCACAACGCCCTTTGACCACGACCTTGACTTCGACCACAAACTACGTTGTTTCGACCATGTTATTTCAATCACGACATTTTGACTAAACCCTCTAATTTTTTAGAATTGCATATGAACCCTTCCAAATTACATATAGATTCTTGATTTTTTTTTGAAAAACCATCCTTTATGGAATAAAACCATACTTTTCATAAAATACCACGTTTTATGTAATTAAATTTTAATTTTTTACTGAAAACGCCTATTATGAATTATTTGTATTTTTTTCTTTAATACACGTAGTAATTAGTGTGACATGACGCCACCCTTCCGCATCTAATATGTCCTAAACCAAAACAACAACACTGACTGAGTACGATGGCCTTGTGGGCCAATGGTTAGGCTTGCCGTCAAATGGTTAAATGTGCAGGTGTCCAGAAAAAAACTTTTCTTTTTCCCCGCGACACTGATGAAAAAAGGCGCCTCTTGCAGTATTGAACTTTCAGCTTTTTTTTTATCGGTGTCCCTCTCAATGGACCGATTATATTGTCTTCTGTTTAATTTATAAATAGTAATATCTTATAGAAAATCGTATGAAGAGAGAGACTTGTATACAATTTTGGCTGATATAATTGACTAGTGTGTACTACAATTGATTAGTAGATCCCGTCTTGAAAAACCATTCTATTTAAAAGTTAGGTATTATAGAAAAACAACTTTTAGAACCTAATATAAATAGGGTCTATTCAAATCCAAAACGCATCGAAAAATTCTACCAGAAAAATGGCATGCCTATGTTCAGCTATAACTAATGACTTATGGCTGGTCTGATAGCTTATAGTTCTAACACGAGCACTTATGTGAATGAATTGAATGTCGATAAGTTGCTTTAAAAAAATCTATCATGATAAATTATTTTAAAAAGATGATACAAAAAATTACTCTATTTGTTTATTTTAAAAAAAACTATGAGCCTTAAGCTGTAGGATGGGTCTCGCCTGACGTTAACGTCAGTGACGTTGGGTCACTGACGCGTGGGCCCCACGGCAACGTCACTGATGTTAACGTCAGAGGATCCGTATCCTAAGCTGTATGGCTGAAAAGAAAGAGAGCATACTTGCTCATTGGCAGTGGCGGTTAGTACCTAACGTTTGTCGCCATTCCGAGTCACCACATGCACCCCCGACGCACAAAAGCATACTACTCTCAATCCATGTCGGATCGCCAGGCTTTTACAGCAATCTTCACCTAAACTTCTTTAGGTTGTAGCTTTGCTACTACGGCCAGCCTGCCAGATTTGTAGGGTAAGTGAAAGGCGTTCTGGTGCTGCCCAGATCTCGCCATGGCCTCCGGCGGCGAGCAGCAAGAACACACGGTGGCGCTGCTCGACCGCCCTCCCGCCGAGGCCGAGGTCTCGTCCGTTCCTCACCTCTGCCTCTCCCCTCGTGTTGATCTGTGATGTGTTTTCTTCAGCTTCTCCTCTTTTTTCTGCACAGAGCTTGGCTGGAATTTAGTGCCCAGATGGATGTTCAGTGTTGATTTGAGTGGAGATTTTCGTTGCAGGTAGCAGAAGCATACACCACGGATGGATCTCTCGACATCGACGGAAAGCCGGCGCTGAAGCATCGCACAGGTGGATGGAGGGCATGCCGTTCAATTCTTGGTAAATTAAACTAGAAGCACTTCACTTCATTTAGAGAGCCACGCTCTGTTCATCGCATGTTGACCACTTGTGCTGGCAAATGTGTTTCTTCTTAGTTACGGCTGGGATTTCCAGAAGAATTTGATTCTTGACAGTTTCTCTTTTCGCCACTGCTTTCTTGCATGATAGGTACCGAGTTCTGCTACTGCCTGGCGTTCTATGGGGTCATGTACAACCTCGTCACGTACCTCACCACCGTTCTGCACGAGAGCAACGTCGCCGCCGCCAAGAACGTGTCCACCTGGCAGGCCACCTGCTTCCTTACGCCGCTGGCCGGAGCCGTCGTGGCCGACTCCTACTGGGGAAGGTATCGCACCATGGTCGTCGCCTGCGCCATCGGCGTCGCTGTTAGTCTCCCAAACCCTGCACTTCGATCAACCACTGTATCCTGTCATGATTGAGGGCCCGTTCTTTTGGACGACGGCTCATGGTTTTGTTTGCGTTTTTTTGAAACAGTAAAAGGCAAAAAGATAAAAGTCAAAAGCCCGAAAGAATTGAGTATTTGCATAGTGACTGGGCAGGATTTGTGTGCTAATCAGCTCCAGTTTGCTTTCTCCCTGTTTTCACTGATCAGGGCATGCTCATGGCAGCTCTCTCAGCGTTTCTGCCACTGCTCATCAAGAACTCTTCATCGTTCATGGGCCTCACCGTCTCAAACATGGTCTCAGCTCAGCAGTTCGTCTTGTTTCTTGGTTTGTACATGATTGCATTCGGGCTAGGCGGCCTCCGGCCGTGCCTGATGTCCTTCGGCGCCGACCAGTTCGACGACGGCGACCCATCGGAGCGCATGAGGAAGGGGTCCTTCTTCAACTGGTACGTGTTCACCATGAACTTCGCGTCGATGATATCCAGCACCGGCATCGTGTGGGTGCAGGATCACTACGGCTGGGCGCTGGGCCTGGCAATTCCGGCGGTGGTCCTAGCCGTCGGGCTGTCCTGCCTGATCGCGGCGTCGCGGTCGTACAGGTTCCAGAGTATTAGAAAGGAGGTTATACTTGTAACAGAATCAGGATCATATCAGATGATTGCAGTGCTGTTTAAATGTATTAGGTAGTTTCTATCTAATGTATCGTATGTGTTTAGGAGTTGTAATTGAAGATAGAAAGTTTAACAGCACAGGCAATCACGGATATGATTCGCAGTTGTAAAGGCAATGCCAAGTGCTATTCTTGGCCATTATAAATAAATCAACGCGGCCTCTCCGGAGGTTCAACGCTTCCACAAATATTCAAGTTCCTTTACATGGTATCAGAGCCAATCCTCTAATCCACATCTATGGCGACCGGAGCTTCTTCTCCAGCTCTTGCGACAGCCATGGCTTGGAATCCATCTCTAGGCCATCCTATCACAGAGAAGCTAACCAAAAGCAATCATATGCTATGGAAAGCTCAGATTCTACCTGCAGTACGAGGCGCACAACTCACTGGTTTCCTCGACGGAACCACAGCGGCGCCTGCAGAGAAGATTGTCGTCAAAACCGGCGACAAAGCTGTTGAAGAACCAAACCCTGAGTTCGCGAAGTGGTTAGCCCTTGATCAGCAGGTCCTTGGCTATCTCCTCTCCACCCTATCAAGGGAAATCTTGACGCACGTTGCTGCAATGACGAGTGCGGCCGAAGTCTGGAAGGCAATCGAAGAGATGTTTTCTTCACAGACAAGAGCTCGCGTGATTAACGTCCGCATGGCGCTTTCCAGTGCTAAAAAGGGATCAATGACGATGCCGGAGTATTTCGGCAAGATGAAAGCATACGGCGACGAGATGGCAGCGGCCGGGAAATCAATCGACGATGAAGAACTCGTCTCCTACATCCTCAATGGCCTTGACATTGACTACAATCCCGTCGTCACCACAGTTCTGGGAAGGAAGGAACCCATCACAGTAAGTGAGTTATATGCACAACTCATTAGCTTTGAAAACCGTATGGACTTGTTGCAGGGAGGCTCCAGCTCTCATAGCTCAGTTAACTCCGCTCGGCGTGGACGTGGAGCCTTCCAGCACAATCACGGTGGCCGTAGTCGCGGCAATGGCCGTGATGGGCGCGGCGGCCGCAGCAACCGAGGGACAAACAGATACAGCAATGGAGGCTCAAACGGCAACAACCATGAAAGTCGTCCAAGATGCCAAGTCTGCGAGAAACCAGGCCATACAGCTCTAGAGTGTTGGCACCGGTTTGATGAAGAATATGCTCCTGAAAAGAAATCTGTTGCTGCTGCTACAAACTCATATGGTGTCGATACCAACTGGTATACAGATACCGGCGCAACAGATCATATCACTAGTGATCTTGACAAATTGACTCTCCGAGAGAAGTACACTGGCTCCGATCAGATTCACACCGCAAGTGGCGCAGGTATGGGCATTAAGCACATTGGTCATACTATTGTTCATACCCTAAATCGCAATCTTCTACTCAATAATGTCCTACATGTGCCAAAAGCCAAGAAAAATCTTGTCTCTGTTCATCGCTTAGCAACTGACAATCAAGCCTTCCTTGAATTTCATCCGAATTTCTTTTTGATTAAGGATCAGGCAACGAAGAAGGTTCTTCTTCGAGGAAGATGTGAAGGTGGCCTCTATCCACTTAACTCAACCTCAGTTAAACAAGCATACAATGTTATCAAGCCGTCTCTGTCAAAGTGGCACAACCGGCTAGGACATCCAGCTCTACAAGTAGTTCAACAAGTCATTAGCCAGAATAAACTCCCATGTTCCTTAGATTCCAATAAAATTCCTGTTTGTGATGCATGTCAACAGGCAAAGAGTCATCAACTACCATATTCAAAGTCGACGAGTGTGTCGCATTTTCCTTTAGAATTAATTTTTTCTGATGTTTGGGGTCCTGCAATTGAATCAGTTGGAAGAAATAAATATTATGTTAGTTTTATTGATGATTTCAGTAAGTTCACTTGGATTTACCTTCTTAAACATAAATCTGAGGTGTTCCAAAAATTTCATGAATTCCAAACACTTGTAGAAAGGATGTTTGGCAGGAAAATAATCTCCATGCAAACTGATTGGGGTGGTGAATATGAAAAACTCAACTCCTTCTTTAGAAAAGTTGGTATCTCTCATCAAGTATCATGTCCTTATACCCATCAACAAAATGGATCTGCTGAAAGAAAACATCGTCATATTGTTGAAGTTGGTCTAGCCCTTCTAGCTCATGCCTCTATGCCACTAAAATTCTGGGATGAAGCCTTTCTTGCTGCCACATATCTAATAAATCGAATTCCCAGCAAAGTCATTCAATCCACACCTCTAGAACGTCTCTTTCGATCTAAACCAAATTATTCCTCTCTTCATATTTTTGGATGTGCCTGTTGGCCCAATCTTCGTCCCTACAATAATCATAAACTTCAGTTTCGTTCCAAGCAATGTGTCTTTCTTGGATATAGCAATTTGCACAAAGGTTTCAAATGTTTAGATGTCTCAACCGGCAGAATTTATGTTTCTCGAGATGTTGTTTTTGATGAAGAGGTCTTTCCCTTCTCAAAACTTCATCCAAATGCCGGAGCCCGACTTAAATCTGAAATTTTGCTCCTCCCATCAGTTCTCTTGAATCCTATTGATCAAAGGGGAGAACATATATATGATCAATCTGTTGATGACCCACATGATTCAACTAATCATCTTGCTGCAGAAAATTTTTCAGAAAATTCTACAGGCAATAGCAGTGAAGACATGCATGGCTCTCGGCTGCATGGGGGAAATACCGAGGCGCAATTACCCGTGACCGTGACAGATGACGTTGAGGCGGACGTGTCTTTACCTGTGATTGCGACTGATGTTGAAACGGATGTTTCCGTAGCTGGTTCTCCCGCACAGGAGACCCAGGTCGTCACGGCTCTGGACTTTGCGTCAGGATCGTCTGCAGCTGCCTCCGACGGATTGCCCACCGCTGTTATGGAAGAACGGACTGCAGCCCGTGATCATCAAGTCGCAGCAGAACGTCGGCCGGTAACCAGACTGCAAAGGGGTATTGTCAAACCAAAGATTGTTACTGACGGGAGAATCAGGTATGGATTTTTATCCTCTACGGGTGAACCCCAATGCCTACAAGAAGCCTTTAGTGATAAGAATTGGAAGAATGCAATGGATTTAGAATATTCAGCATTAGTAAAAAATAATACCTGGCATCTAGTACCTGCAAAACAAGGCATGAATATAATTGACTGTAAATGGGTCTATAAAATTAAAAGGAAGGCAGATGGATCAATAGATAGATATAAGGCCAGACTGGTAGCTAAAGGTTTTAAACAGCGGTATGGGATTGATTATGAAGATACCTTCAGTCCTGTAGTCAAAGCAGCCACTGTTAGACTTGTTTTGTCTATTGCCATTTCAAAAGGTTGGAGTCTTCGCCAATTAGATGTGCAGAATGCGTTTCTTCATGGTATTCTAGAGGAAGATGTGTACATGAAGCAACCTCCTGGGTATGAGAACAAAGTACTGCATAATCATGTTTGCAAACTGGACAAGTCTTTGTATGGATTAAAACAAGCTCCACGGGCATGGTATTCAAGGCTTAGTGAGAAGTTGCAAAACCTCGGTTTTCATCCATCCAAGGCTGACACCTCCTTGTTTTATTTCAGCAAAGGAGATATCACTATATTTATGCTTATATATGTAGATGATATAATTGTTGCGAGTTCTTCCACAGATGCAACAATGGGTCTCCTACGAGCATTACAGACTGAGTTTGCACTCAAAGATCTAGGGGATCTTCATTACTTTCTAGGAATTGAAGTGAGAAAAACACAAGAAGGTATTCTCTTGACTCAAGAAAAATACACTTCAGATATACTCAAGAGGGTTAATATGACAAACTGCAAACCTATGAATACACCCATGTCTACATCTGAAAAACTATCAGCTCAAGGTGAACCTCTTGGTCCTGATGATTCTACAAGATATAGGAGTGTCGTTGGAGCTTTACAATACTTAACATTAACCAGACCAGATATTGCTTTTTCAGTAAATAAGGTCTGTCAATATCTTCATTCTCCTACTGACCTACATTGGACAGCTGTCAAGAGAATTCTGAGATACTTAAAACACACTATGGGAATTGGATTACACATTAATAAATCCTTGTCTACTCTTGTTAGTGCCTTTTCAGATGCAGATTGGGCAGGGTGTTCTGATGACAGAAGATCAACTGGTGGATTTGCTGTGTTCCTAGGAACAAATCTTGTATCATGGAGTGCTCGCAAACAAGCAACAGTCTCCAGATCAAGTACTGAGGCAGAGTATAAGTCACTAGCAAATGCTACGGCTGAGGTAATGTGGATTCAAACACTTTTGCAAGAACTTGATATCAAAAGCCCTCCAGCTGCTAGATTGTGGTGTGACAATATAGGGGCTACATATTTATCAGCAAATCCAATATTTCATGCACGAACCAAACATATTGAGGTTGACTATCATTTTGTGAGAGAAAGAGTTAACCAAAAATTGTTGGATATCAGATTTGTGTCTACAAATGATCAGGTTGCAGATGGGTTCACCAAGCCACTACCATTGCGACAACTTGAAGACTTCAAGCACAATCTCAACTTAAGAAAGGTGTGATTGAGGGGGGCTATTAGAAAGGAGGTTATACTTGTAACAGAATCAGGATCATATCAGATGATTGCAGTGCTGTTTAAATGTATTAGGTAGTTTCTATCTAATGTATCGTATGTGTTTAGGAGTTGTAATTGAAGATAGAAAGTTTAACAGCACAGGCAATCACGGATATGATTCGCAGTTGTAAAGGCAATGCCAAGTGCTATTCTTGGCCATTATAAATAAATCAACGCGGCCTCTCCGGAGGTTCAACGCTTCCACAAATATTCAAGTTCCTTTACACAGAGAACCCGTGGCAGCCCCCTCACCAGAGTCTGCCAGGTTGTCGTCGCGGCCGTCCGAAAGTTCAACGTCGAGCCGCCGGCCGACAGCTCTCTCCTCTGCGAACTACAGGAGGACGACTGCTCCATGAAAGGAGTTCAGAGGATCGAGCACACCACTGATCTCCTGTTAGTTCCTACGGATGCTCTGTGATAGTATAGTACTAGTGAGTAGAGTTAGTTTTCCAACTGCTAATTCTTGATATGCATCTGCTGCTTACTTGATCAGATTCTTCGACAAGGCCGCCATTGTGACGGCGTCGGGTAAGGAGGTGGAGGAGGCAGCTGCGCAGCGCAATCCATGGAGGCTATGCATCGTGACGCAGGTCGAGGAGCTCAAGATTCTTGTGAGGATGCTGCCGCTGTGGGCAACCATTGTCTTCTTCTACACCGCGTCCGCGCAGGTCTCGTCAACGTTCGTCGAGCAGGGCATGGCGATGGACACCCGCATCGGCTCCGTCCGAGTCCCGCCCGCATCGCTCTCCACATTCGACATGCTGGCCATCGTCGTCCTGGTCCCGCTCTACGACCGGGTGTTCGTGCCGGCAGCCAGGAGGCTCACCGGGAGGGAGAAGGGCATCTCGGACCTGCACAGGATCGGCATTGGCCTCTCCATGCCCGTGCTCGCCATGGCCGCCGCGGCGCTGGTCGAGATGGACCGCCTGCGCTCGGCGGAGGCGCCGATGAGCATACTGTGGCAGGCGCCACAGTACGTGCTGGTGGGCGTGGGCGAGGTGTTCACCACCATCGGGCAGCTCGACTTCTTCTACAGCCAGGCGCCGCCCGCGATGAAGACCGTGTGCACCGCGCTCGCGCTCCTCGCGATCGCGGCCGGGGACTACCTGAGCTCGCTCGTCCTGACGGCCGTGCAGTGGGCGACGGCGACCAGCGGCCGGCCGGGGTGGATCCCCGACGACCTGAACGAGGGGCACCTGGATCGCTTCTTCTGGATGATGGCCGGACTGGGTTGCCTGAATCTGATGGCGTTTGGGAGCTGCGCCACGAGATACAAGTCCAGGAAGCCTTCTTGAATACGTTTTCAGTGCATCACCTACGGCAGTGAGTTTTTGCAGCGTGCAATGCATGCGGCTAAAGATGATTATGTTCTTGTTGTGCAACGCGGGTTTAGTCTGATTGATTTCTTCTATATAAAAGAGGTAAATCAAAACATAGAATAATACAATACAATAATAGATTGGACATAAGAGATAAGAGGGGAGCTCCTTTATTGCTTTTTCTCTTCCACAAAGGTACAAGTGATGACAATGTGGACCTCTTTATAGACTAAGTAGAGGGTGTTTATCAAACGGCTGGGATTGCAGACTCAGATCCAGGTTTCCCAACACTCCTCTTTGGACACTCATCCGATACGATCTAGCCTGATTCCTACATGTAAAGCCTGATTCTGCTGACAATGTTTTGCCATTTTATTTGCATGAAGCTAGAGGGTGTTTCATCTGTCCCACTGGATAGCGGCATTATAATTCGTGTTGAAAAACGAGGATGATGACATGGTGATACTAATTCAACAAGGTGACTCAAAGTGCAACACATGGTAAAATAGAGGAAGCTGGGTTGATAATTGTACCTTGTTATTATGCCTTAACAGCTGGTGACATAACTATTTTGGTTTAAACTTATACCTTCTGACTCAGTGTACAATCAATGGTAAAATATGGAAGCTAGGTTGGCAATTCTCTCTCGAAACAATGAAGCTAATTGACTTGTGTCTTCTGCCCTACTATATGGTTACTATGATTCTAGACAAAATTTGAACATGGTGATTTAGTGTGCAAATAATGGTAAGCTAGGGAAGTTAGGTGGGTACTTTGTTTTCTAAAATTGTAGCCTGATTCATTTTTGTGCCCTAATGGATACTGATTTTTTATGCTTTCTATTAGTCGCATTCTTTGCATGCACAAGATAAAAAGAAACCAAAAGATAAAAAAATAAATATGAGTGTTATGGTTACAGACCAAACAGTGTAGAGTGGTAGTGGAGATGTTAAATGAACAATGTTTGGGGTTCTTCCCCATACCTATGACAGATTTATATATATTCACATGGGGAGTGTTTTACAATTATGTCCTTACATCCAAGCATCCCTCTGAAGGGCATTTATGTCATTATACATGTCATATTTTGAGCTTTACAACCTTCTAATAGATCGGCTGAGCTTAGATGAGGATCACCCCTACAACAATGAGGAATCCTAATTTTGTGTGACTTGGAATTGCGTTGCAATTTGGGCGGGGCTTACACACACAACTTTGAGCATTGGTTGCCAACATCTACTCACTCTTTTTCTTATCTTTTCTTTAATTGCACGTTACTCTGTCTACCGATTAAACAAAACATTCAATAACGTTTAGCTTTGCGAATCTTTACAAAGGGTGTAGGACCCTGTATGATAATAGAGGGGTGAATGACGTCTTCAAATTTTTCTCCAATAATTCAATGATCTTTACTTCAATATCTATGAAGATCAAGAAGCTAAAAATCTAAAACAAATCATGTTGCTACAGTAAATTCGGTTTGGTGAACAATTAAAACAGCATTATTTTAGATCCAAAAATCTATGAAACTTTTGATCCGTTGATCTAAAAGACTTAAAACTTGAACTGAGACTAAATCGTGACCTTAAGAACCTATCACAACTAAAAATCTTGAAATAACTTGAGAAAATTGAGATCTTTTGGTTCGTGAAACTCTGCTGTACCAAAATCGAGCCAAAACCTAAAATTGAGTTAACTCACAAACCAAAACCTCAAATCAATTAAAATTTGGTGTGCACCTTTTCTAGGATATTAGAAACTTATTTCAACCAATGATTAAGAAAATCGTTATCAAAGTTCTGACTTTTTTCTGTTTAAAGGAAGGTTGTACAAAAAATAGGACAAAAACAAAAAAAGGTGAATAAGATTTGCTCGTGGGTGAATGATGGCCAAGATGGTTTTAGATTTATTCTCACATGTTATAGCAAGCTAGAAAACCAAATAAATTGAGATAGAAACAGCTAGATTAAGAAATCACTTAGAGAGACCAAAAAGAGCAAAACCTAAGTTCCTTCAATGAAAGTGCATAGATAGGTAAATATTGATTTCTAGAGTGATTTATTCATCATATACCCTCCTCATAGATGGAAATTCAGGATTTACCCTCCTGGCCCACGTGTCAGTGACTTATGATGACCCCACATGTCATTGAGATGGGAGGGTAAATCCTGAAATCCCCAATTCAAGGGAGGGTATATGATGAAGATCCCCTTTCTAGAGTTTATCTCTATCTTTTTACACATCCTTGGCACAACAAGATTAAGAAAGAGAGAAAGAAAAACCAATGAAATTAAGAGCAAATCAATCAATACAAGAGAAATTTATAGAGATGAACAAAAATTGATGTATTGATATTTGAGGATGACGGTTTTACAGTCACTCCACATAGAGGGCAAAATAGCACACCATATCACTTAACTTCTCTCAAACTCTAATCTTAGAAACCATGAACACTTGATCTCGAGGGGATGGTTGGATGGCCCAAGTTAGTTTTTCAGTATTTTGGTCAACTTACCAAAACCTCTTTTCTTGACTGGTCTTCATCTTTCGTTACAAGCAATCATTATGCTTGACACGTGTAGGTACACCACTGACTTGTCACATGTCAGCAAGTCTCTCCCATTCTAATTACACCGAACCATGCTTCACTTGGGCCGACCAAGCTGCATGATGCAACCCGCCATTCAAACTTTCCTTCAGCATTTGCTGTCTTTCTTGTGCCATACTTGAGCTTACCATCTCACTCGACATCCTCTATGAGCGTAGCTCCGATCCTTACCGTTGAGTGTGGTTGACTCCAAGTGGTCATATATATTCAAAGACAAAGAAATCATTTTCGGATACAAATTCTTCATAAATTGACCCACATTAATAGTAACATGTCTCATACAACATATAACCGCTGATTTATGTCACTAAATCATCCTATTACTCAAATTATCTAAAATAATCCATTTCTGCAAGCTGGCTTAAAATTTTCAAAACCATTTATTTCTATAAGCTATCCAGAAAAATTCTTTAAAATAATTTATCATAACAAAACTATAGAACTTCTAACGCGGTCCTTCAAAGGGAAAAAGAACTAGGCTGAACGAAGCGCGGAATCCTTACGGGATTAACTCCGGGGGAGTTCCCCGCAGGGGGCTCGCCCACGTCGCCCCGCCCGCGCGCTCCGGCTGGCGCGTGGCGGGGAATCTCGGTACGGCCGGGGGAGCCGGTTTCCCTTTATTTTCTCAAAATTACGTAAAGGTCCTTTTTCCTTGCGAAAAGGTCCCTGGATTTTTCAAAAAAGACCCTGCGTATATTTATTTTTCGTTGATAACGATCCGCAGTTTCCAAAATTATGTACAGGCCCTCGGTTCTTTCAAAACAACCCCTGATTTTTACGGAAAAAACCCTCTGGCCTCCTTTTATTGAGAAAAGCCCCTCGCTTTTTTTTGAAAAACCCCTACGCTTTCCTTTAGCTACGAATTTTCGCCTTTTTACTTCGGTGCACATGGTGGCTGGCGCGGTGTAGTTTTGTTTTTTAAAAACACCCCTTCACTTCACCGAAATTTCGTATCCTTTGCAGGATAGCGCCCCCGCGGTTTTCTAAATTACGTACGGGTCCTCGTTTAGTTACGTACAGTCCCTCGATTTTTTACGAAAAAGACCTTTGTCTTTTCCGAAAACACGCATGTCTCCTCGATTTTTTTTAAAAAACTCCTCACGAATTTTTGCCTCTTCTATTTCGGTCAACACGGTGGCTGGCGTGGCGTCGCGCCACGCCTAAGTGGCTGGTACTTCCTACGAACGAACGAAGCTGATCGGATGTGTCCAGTGCACCAACTCTCTCGCTGGACGGCCCATGTTGCTCGCGCTGGGCCCGCCATCCACTCTACTGCTGTACGGCCCACAATCCTAGCTCCAGGCGGCCCTCCACTAGTACATCTGATAGGACAGCCCATACCATGTATAAATTACACACAGATTATCATGTCGCATTATAATTCCACAAAAAGAACAATGCAAATTAGACAACCTAGCAAAACATTGGCATGAATGAACAGGTTTGGCTAAAAAAGTAACTCTTCCAGAAAGAAACTCTAACACTACCATATCCAAAGGCAAATAAATTGGGTGAAACGCACTACATAACCAAAATACATCGATTGTTAAGCCAATCACACATAATGACATAAAAATAAAGATCAGGTGACATTCAAATATCAACATAGAAGTCTATTACAAGTAATTTCAAATACTCCCGTAAACATCTGAGATAGCTGCCAACAACGCGAGATAACAATCCCTCCGTATACTGTTTCAAGACTATTGAAACTTTAGACAACATCTGAGATGGCTGCCAACAACGCGAAGAAGTTAACATCCCTCCGTATATTGTTTCAAGACAATTTCTTCCAGTTGACAAAAAAAAAATCAGCAATCAAGATTGAAAAGGATGAAGAGGTAACATCTTTTTACGTATTTACTTACATTTTGTTATGTTTTCTTAAATATTTAACAACAAAACTTTTCTTAAATTTTGTTAAACTCACAATTAAATTTGACACTAAAATGAATATATAATTCTTCATAGATTACTTTGACATGTTTACACATGTTGTAGGATCGGTATTGCAAGTCGGAGGGCGAGAAGGTGAATGATTTATTCAAAATATTCCTCTTGGTATTATTAACTTAATACAACGAAAACACAAACTCACAAGCTTACGAAATCAAGAGTCCAAGAACACGAGTCAATTAAGACTTCAACGTCTCACTGGTGCTATAGCCGATCAAGGGGCAGTTGAACTGGGGTTGGTCGGTCTGACCGCTTAGGACTCCGGTTTGACCATGTCGGTCGGTCTGACTAGGATCACTGGCCTTACCGCTTGAATCCCTATGGTATAACTACTCACCGAGGTTGAGTATAGAATAGCACTGCACACGATATAAGAAAAGAGCTAACTTTCAAACCACTAATCGAAACCCAATGAAACTTAGCACAAGTCATCTCTAGAATGTCAGAAACCTATTCCAATTATGGATAATTAATATCAATGCCAAAGTTCTGACATTTATTCAAAACAATGAAAGTTGCATCAAAATTGGGCAAAAGAGAGAAAACTTAATATACTCTTACTTGTGAGTCTATAACTTTCAAACCACTAATCTTATAGATAAAGTTAGGTAACTCTGTATAATACAATAAATGGTATTTGAATACGCTGTGCTCCTGATCAATGGAGTGGGTGATTCTTATAGCAAATCATAAGTAGAATTTAGATGATTTTAATGTAAAAATTGCATATGATAAAACCCCCTTTCTAATTATATAATGCTTTAGGGTATTAACTGCAAAGTTTATTTACCACCAAACTTACATTTATTCGTATTATATTGCAACTCGTGCTTTTTATCCAGTTGAACACCTTGCATAGTAATTAAATAGTTTTCCTATGTGGCCTGCTAAGTACCTAGTGTACTTAAACTTGCTTATTTTCATTAGAACAAACACATGAAGAAGGAAGGATGTATCCGCTGACGTGTTAGGGTTACGACTATACTTAAGCATTCCTGTAGGATTTCATCGTTTCTTCATAATATAAGTTAAGTTTTGGGTTTAGATGCCTGTAAAATTGTTGTAGTTTAGCCGTTAGATCATATTTTAATTACATTATTTTTTTAGAAAAATACTCATGAGCAGATATTATACTATTTTTTGTTTGTAACTGAATTCCTATGTTGTTACGGGAATACACGGTCCTATTCTTAAAATTAGGCCGTCACGGATCAAAAAAAAAAATCAAAGAAAGAGGGTAGCAGAGACAACACCAGCGGAATGGAATCTCTCGGCTTAAGGTAGCTACAGAACAAGGGCTGATGCTTCACATGACATTGTTCTGTAGTTGGGCCGCTACTGCAAACTTACAATTAGGCACGTACGCACGCTTGTCACGATTCTCAGCAAAGATGAACTAGCATATCATACAAAAACGTTGCCACATCGTTGTGCAACAACCAAAACTACTGAGTAATTGTACATCATTTTCATTTCCTGAGAAATCAGGATCGATCCGATAATAATAATAATAATAATAATAATAATAATAATAATAATAATAAGAAGAAGAAGAAGAAGAAGAAGAAGAAGATGCAAAGAAAAAAAAGGACATGTATCATCGAGAATATCACTGTATCTGTATTCGATCTTTAGTCATTCATGTTACTGATCAAGCGTCACCTGAGGAGGTCGAGCGCCTTCTGGAGCACGGGCCTGAACCGCCGGACGTTGAGCCTGACGTCCTGCTTGCCGAGGTAGATGTCCTTGACGAGCGACCAGCTCTGCTTGTGGATGGGCAGCGGGTCGAGGAACACCGGGTGCGCCCTCGGGTACATCTCCGACAGCGTGCTCTCCTCCGCCGTGATGTTGTACTGCAGGTACCGCATGTTCATGTCCCGCGGCGGCACGCCGTACTCGTCCATGGCCAGCCCCTCCATCCTCCCAAGCGGCACCACCTGCACCACCACCGCGTTCATCGGCAGGAACACCAGGTTCGTCAGCCCGGACCCGTGCACCGCCATCATCACGTCGAACGAGTTCACCAGCGCCGACGCCTCCGGGAGCCGCGCGTGCCCGCCGTCCCCGCCCTTGGACAACACGTCCGTCGCCGTCACCTCGAACCCGAGCCCCTCCGCCATGGCCACGATCTCCTCCAGGTTCACGAACCGCCGCCGGGACCGCCGCGAGATGACCAGCAGCCGCGGCTTCCTCCCGGGCTCCTCGTCCCTCCGGATCGCGTGCTCCCGCGGCAGCGAGTAGCGCCACATCAAGAACCGCTTGAAGTCCACCATGGAGTGGTTGTTGGGCGCCCGCCGCGGGTCGATGCTCAGGTCCTTGTGGCTGCGCAGCCCGACCACCACGCGCCGGTAGCAGTGCACCCGCTCGTCCCTATCCAGGTCCACCGCCTCGTAGTTGCTCAGCCCCTCCACGATCTCCTTGTACTTGCGGAACCACCACGCCTGCTTCTGCGTCACCAGCAGCTGCACCTCGCCGCCGAGGTGCCGCGATGTGATGAACAGCGGGATGATGTTGTCGTTGAAGTCGTGGTAGTAGTTGCCGCAGTACCCGCCGTTGGAGTACACGATCGCCGGCACGTCGTGCATCAGCTCGCACGCCGGGGCCTCGTCGGCGGTGGCCAGCCTCACGGTCACCTCCTTGATGCCCGTCATTATGCGCGCCTCGCCCTTGCGGGTGTACGGCCGAATCCTCCAGCTAGTGGCGTTCATGTCTAGGCCTGTGGCGTTCACACCTCCGCCTCCCGCGGCGCGGCTAGGGGTGACCACGAACACCTCCGACGTGCTCCCGCGGACGCGGATGGCGCCGTCCATCTCGCAGACGTTCGATCTCGGGTCGGTGAAGTCGCACTTCAGGTGAGGCACCGGGATGAACTCCTCTGCATTACACGAAAGAAACAGAAATCAACATCAGAAATTATGCTTCCTCCTAAGGAGAAATCAATCAACCACATTGTAGATTTGCATGGTGTTGATTATACATGTAACCCATACCTACTTGTTTGAAGCCCCTCCTGCCATCCATCAAGAGTGATGGAAACCCAGGCTTGCCTGCAGCAGAAACCATCAAATGTCAAATCACTATTTCCATCCTAAGAACTAACAATTCTTTTGGAGATAGAACTAGGAACTGACAAATAACAAGAGATGGTGTATGTATACATGATGGACATGGACATGTAACTGAATAGTTCATCATTCAAGGACCGTCACCTACCTAGTCAGAGAAATATGGACAACTTATGTTTCTCTGACAAAATGCAGTAAATGATACAATGTATGATACCACTATTGCTACATACCTGTGGTGAGCATCACCATATATCGATCAAGTGTTGGGGAGTATATCACCAAGAACTGAATTGCCCCAATGAGCAGCAGCAGAGGGAGGCTGCAGAAAGCTCCCCTGCTCTTCTTGTTCCTCGCAGCTGCCTTCATCTCTGCAGCAGCTCCACCCCAGGAACAAGAAGATCAGCAGCTTTACAAACTTACAAAACAGAGCTCCTCTCCGATGCCGGCATCCATAGATGTACTACATTTTCAAGTACATTGATAGGCAAGTTGATTAATTAACTCGATGAGAGGAATAACAAATCAATTGTTAATCGGTAGACCCAGCGAGGCGGCAGTAGTGGCCGCGGAGAACAGCACTGCTACATGATTTCAAAGCGATTAATTAATTAATTAATTAATTAATTAATCGATCGCTGGTCGGTAGAACCAGCTGGGCGGTTCATGGAAACCACGTTTCTTCGCCTCTTTTCTGTTGTTTTTTCTTTTCTTTTGTTCACGAGAACTAACGTTGCCTGCTTCGTCTTTAGACTTTCTGAAGCCGCTAGAATTCACGAGTAGGATGCCAAGAACTTCGCATTGCGATCGCAGTTGCAATTATTCTGGATCAAGTGGCAAATCTTCCACGTATACACTAGAAAGCCAATGGGTATCATGTGCGCCATCTAATGGTGTTTAGCACTTGACAACTGAGTGAATTCAGGAGAAAATTGATCATTTGCCACTTTGAAGAGTGGGCTTCGCAAAATTGCCACTTTCAAAATTGGCTTCGCAAAAATATCATGCAGTACATTTACCTCTTGATTACCATGCCATTTGAGCCATTTAACTCATTTAATATTTTTTTTCTAATTTCAGGGGCTGAAAAAAACATTTCTACCCTTGATAAGTGCTCATTTAATATCGGTGGCCTGGCCGGCGGGTGGCCTGCTCGGGGAAGCCGGCGGGTGGCCTGGCCGGAGGACGCCGCGGCGCCGGGAGGCCGCTGCTCGGGGAGTGCGGCGCGGGGAGGCCGGCCGGCGGTGGGGAGGCCTGCTCGGGGAAGCCGGTGGGTGGCCTGGCCGGAGGACGCCACGGCGCCGGGAGGCCGCTGCTCGGGGAGTGCGGCGCGGGGAGGCCGCCGCTCGGGGAGGGCGGCGCGGGGAGGCCGGCCGGCGGGGAGGCAGGCGCGGGGAGGCCGCCGTGCGCGGAGGGCAGCGCGGGGAGGCCGGCCGGCGGTGGGGAGGCCTGCTCGGGGAAGCCGGCGGGTGGCCTGGCCGGAGGAAGCCGCGGCGCCGGGAGGCCGTCGCTCGGGGAGTGCAGCGCGGGGAGGCCGCCGCTCGAGGAGGCCGGCCGGCAGGGAGGCTGCCGTGCGCGGAGGGCGGCGTGGCTGAGCAAGGGTAGAAAGGTCTTTTCCAGCTTCTGAAATTAGAAAAAAAATATTAAATGAGTTAAATGGCTCAAATAGCATAGAAATCAAGAGGTAAATGTACTGTATGGCATTTTTGCGAAGACAATTTTGAAAATGGCAATTTTGCGAAGCCCACTCTTCAAAGTGGCAAATGATCAATTTTCTCGTGAATTCAGAGGCCAGATCCATGACATCTACAAACTTACAATAGGAAAGAAAAAAACAAGCGTGATACGTGCTCCTTAGATCTATCGGTTTGGCATTTCTTGCTGCTCCAGCAAAACGAATTGTTTGATACCCATGGGCACATGGCGAGAAGGAATCGCCGAGCAAACGCAACAGAATGGTAGGGGAGATCGTCCAGATTGCAAGTATGCACTTTAATTTATTAATATATTTTCTGAATGGAGCTATGTACTTTACATAAAGTAGCAGATTATTCATTCAGAAGTGAAGCACTGTTGATTCTGTATTTTGCACAATCATAGTTGTTACAACTTCGTATCTTTTGCTGCATATACAATGATTCAAAACTTCATCTTTTGCTGTCCGGACATGACAAAGAAACAATTGCAAACACCGATGAAAAACTTAAACCTAAAACTGCAAAGCTGGAGTGAGTCCAAACGACAGCTAAACAATATGAAGAGATCAGGAAGTAAACACCAGGAACACGGAGCATCCAGCGAGCTGTGCATGCATGTCTCACCTCGTAAACGGCATGGAAAATTTCTAAATTCGAACCCACTTGTTTGTGAGATGGATGATGTCTAGTATGGTTGACTTACCCTTAAATAGGATGTTTGACTAGCATCTGGTGTCAGTTAGCTACCGTATTATATCGCCAGTTGCCACCATTCTGACCCTGTATCTCTCCACATTACCACACACAACACAATAGCCAAGAAGCCAATGTTCTTGCTTAGTTGCTTACGAAAAGATAGTATTGCTAGCCATGTCCTCAAATATTGCCATTTTCTACTTTGTGAAGTAGTTAGGGTGCATTTGAGCTGAAAAACTGAGTATTTGCCGCAAGGTTCCCCTCGAGGTTTGAGTTTGTATTTATGTTCAGAGAATCCAGCTCAACTCGATTACAACAGAGTAACAGACATGATCTACAAGCGCATGACACACTACAGCTAACGGCCTGATTTGCTACAGTAGCAACAATAGGAAAACAGAGATCAGAGCTAAACTGAATACAGTTGACCTCTGATCAGATAAGAGTTATCTCTAACTATATTTTAACAGCCCCCTCGATCTAGCACAAAATGGAAGTCAACTTCAATGTGTTTTGTGCGCATATGAAAAACTGGATTTGCTGATAGATATGTAGCACCCAAATTGTCACACCACAAAACAGAAGGCCATTGTTGGTATACCCCCAATTCTTTCAGAAGCGATTGCAAACATGTCAGTTCTGCCATTTCATTCGCAAGAAATTTGTATTCTGCCTTAGTGCTAGAACGCAAAATTGTAGACAGCTTTCGCGAACTCCATGACACCAAGTTTACTCCAAGTTATATTATGAAGTCATTGGTCGGCTGACGATCATCTGGACATCCAATCTAATCCGAGTCCGAGAATGTGCTTAGCACAAATGAGATATTTTCATGTATCAGTAATTCAGTCGTGGACATTCCTTTTACAAACCTCAGTATTATTTTCACTACAGCCCAGTGTACATCGGTTGGTGTCTACAAGTATTGGCACACATGGTTATGGCAAAAGTGATATCCAGTCTCATGAGTGTTAAATACTGCAATGCTCCGACAGTGCTTCTGTACTGGAACACTCCTCTGCCAGCCATCGGCCTTTTGTTTCACTTTGAAGACCCACTTGCAATCAATAATATTATGTCCAGAATGATATGGAACAACCATATTGAGTTTCTTTGAAGTGCTTGAAACTTCTATAGCCTCTTTCCATTTCAGGTTTTGTAGAGCTTCAAGGTTTGACGTCGGCTCAAACCCTGATTCAACAAGAAATGCATGCCTCTTCAGACAGTACCGAACAATGACATTAGTGTAGTCCTTTGATTTCACCACACCAGCCTTCAACTGAGTCTGCATCCGATGAATCCCTCCTGACTATGCCGACGACATTGATTGTTCACCACCCAACAAGGACACCTCCTGTGTTATTTTTGCATTGGAAATAAAATCTAAACCTCTGTTGTCAGTAGTAGGTGTGTTATTCCCAAATTGATCATGTTCTATTGCTGGTTCACTAGGAGGAGAAGGATTCGACTTGGTGCTAGGAAGAGCATTGGGGTGAGAATGGCTGCAGGACTATAGGCCAGTGCATGTATTGGGATAGTGGATGTTGTGTCGACAAAGGGGAAGATGTGTTCATCAAATATCACATCGCGAGAGACATAAATATGTCCAATGCTTCTATCTAAGCACTTGTATTCTTTGTGTAGAGGACTGTAACCAACAAAGACACATTGGCGAGACCAAAAACCACGTTTCTTGGAATTGTATGGCCGAAGATTTGGCCAACATGTATACCGAAATATTCTGAGAAAGGAATAAATGGGATCAATTTTGAACAAGCTTTCTAGGGGAGTGACATTGTTGATGACCCGACTAGGTAGTCGGTCTATGAGATAGCAGGCAGTAATAAAAGCTTCATCCCAAAAAGGGAGAGGCATGGATGGCTATGCTAGAAGTGCTAGATTAGTTTCAACAATGTGACGGTGCTTCCTTTTAGCTACACCATTTTGTTGGTGTGTATGAGGATATGATACTTGATGTATTACACCAATTTGGTTGAAAAATTGTTAAGTGATTGGTATTCCCCTCCCCAATCAGGTTGAACGCATCTGATCTTAGTATCAAGAAGATGTTCAACACGTTGTTGGAATTGCATAAAAGCATGATAGACATCAAATTTGTGTTTCAAAAGAAACACCCATGTGAATTTACTACAATTATCAACAAAGCAGACATAGTATCTGTATCCTCCAACTGAGATACAGGCTGATCCCCAAACATCAGAACGAACAAGTTCAAGGGACTAGAAGACACATGAGTAGACAATTGATAAGGTATATAATAAATCTTTGCTTGTTGACATGCATCACAAAAATGGGATTCTTTATTTGATAAGCAATATAAACAATTTGATCTAATAACAATTGATGTAATTCAATTGGATGGATGTCCTAGCCACCTGTGCCATTGCTCGGTTGTGGGCTTGAAGGCAACAAAGGAGGATCTAGTACAATGAGCCGAAGGGAGAGGATACAATCCTCCTTCACATTGCCCGTGAAGCAGCACCGTCTTCATGGGTTCGATCCTTAACAAGAAAGTAGTTAGGATGAAATTCAAAGTAGGAATTGTTATCAGATGCAAGTTTGTGGACTGACAAAAGGTGTTTACTAATATGAGGAACATAAAGAACATTGCACGTTTTTAGGAGACTAGTTTTACCAACAGTAAGAGAGTGACCAATGTGGGATATTGACAAATCTGTACCATTGGCAACCTGAACATGATCTCCTCCATGATAGCGTTCCTTCATAGTCAGGCGATCCAAATCACTTATCAAATGACCATTGTTCCAATATGAGCGTACCAGTTTTGATCGACCTTGTACGAGGTGGCAGCAGTAGTAACTGTTAGATTGATCTCAACCATTTGGCCCAACGGCCAAATGGGCCCCTTGACCCGCACCCTGATCGGGGGCGCTCAGCCCAACCCGTGGCTAATGGGCCCCCGTCGCGCTGCGCAATAAATAGAGGGTGGGGGCCGGCGGCTCGAGACACGAGGTTCGCCAGAACCGTACTCCCCACCCGACAAAACCCTAACCGATCTAGAGGGGCGCAGCCAGCGGCGGGAAGCACCATCGCCGTCGACGTCGCCGGACCGCCGCCGTCACCGTCCTCTTCCCCGACCGTCGCTGCCCGTGCGCAGACCTCACCGACAAACGCGAGATGGCCACCTCCTCCTCCACGCCGTCGGACGGTCAGTGCCCCTACCTCTTCCTCTCTCTCCCTCAGATCTAAACCCCAAGCGCAAAAGAAGAACCGGCAAACAATGGTATCAGAGCCTCAACAGCTCCAAGATCCGAAAGCCTTGTTGAATCCCCAAATCGACCCCCCTTTTGATCGGCGGCAAATCAAGAACAAAAAAAAAGGGTTTGGGGAGGAGCTCACCGGTCGGACGCCACCGCTCGGGGCCGCCGCAGCCGCGCCGCTCCGCTGGGCCGCCGAGCCGCCGCTGCGCGCCGCCTTGCCGCTGGGCCGCCGCGCCGCGCTCCGGAGCCGCCGCTCCGCGCGGGCGCCCACGAACCGCCGCCGCTCCCCGCCTGTGCCCGCGCGGGAGGCCGCCGCATCTCCGCCTCTCCGCCCGCCGCCGAGGCCGCCGCGCGGGAGCGCCCCTTACCCCTCAGATCCGAAAAAAACGGGATCTTTTGGGTTAGGGTTAGGGTTTTTTGGGGGAGGGGGTTCTCCTGGCCGTTGATTCAATTGGGCGGCCGAGATCGGACGGGGCCTTTTGGGCCGGCTGTTGGCCTGCGGGGAATTTTGAGCCCACGTGGGAGAAAGAGGCTGGCCGGTTGGGCCGCCGTGGCCATTTTGGAAATTTGTACAGTAAATTCCGAAAATGAATGTTATTGATTTACAGAAGCATTTTTTGATGATTTTGAATGAAATTTTGATTTAAAAAAAATCTCTGTAATTTTTGCACCAAAGTGTTAATTTTTGCAGAGATTAAAAGAGTACAGTATAGTGCTTCTGTATAATGAATTATTTTAGAATAATTTCATGTTAATTGTTTTTCAGTAGCACCTTAATTGATAATTTGGCTAATTTTTTGCTAAATTAAATCTGTCAAAATTGAACCAACGGAATATTTTGACAGAATAGAAAAGTATAGAAGATGCTTCTGAAAAATAGAGAATTACAGTTTCCGCTGCAAAAGTGAATGTTGATTAATTTTCATTATTAAATTCGAACCAACGGGAGAATTTAATTTTGAAAAATATAGATAATTTCCAGAGATTTATGATATTGTTATTTTCTGACCAACGTTGATAATAACAGTATTATAAATTTTTAATTGATGATTTATGTATTATTTCTATTTCTGCCCGACGGTGATGTAGATTTAATGTATAGATAAAATTGTTTTAAATTGTATGTCGTATTTTTGACCAACGTTGGAAATAAGGCATATAATTTTGCTGTTATTAATGTTTAATTGTTCTCATTGTATATGAATTGTGTCACCACACCGTGTCCCACAGAGCCTGTGGCACCGGTGAGGGATGAAAATGAGGCTGATGCTGTTTGGCAGACCAGACAGAGGGACGATGCTCCCATAAAAATGTCATATGATCTTGATCATAAAAAGTGGGTCACTGCCAACAAGAAATGTTTGGCTGTAATAAAGAACACGATTGAGCCTGCAATTGTGGGCTCAATCGCAGAGTGTGACACTGTCACAGAGTACCTTGATAAAATAAAGAGTCAGTTCACTGGCTCTTCAAAAACTTATGCTACACAGCTAATTAAGCAGCTGGTAACAGAAAGGTATTCTGGCAGTGGCAATGGCATAAGAGAGCACATTCTTAGGATGAGCAACTTGGCATCTAAACTTAAACCAATGGATTTGGCTCTCAAGGATGAGTTCCTTATTCACTTGTTTTTTGCTTCCTTGCCGAAAGAGTTTGACACCTTTGTTGTCAACTACAACATTTATAGCCCGAAAAATGGGACATAGAAAAGTGCATAGCTATGTGTGTGCAAGAGGAGGAAAGAATTAAAACCTCACATGGTGGTTCTATCAACTATGTGAAGGACAACAAGAAAAGAACTTCAACAGTAACTCCTTCTCAAAGAACAGGGGAAAAGCCCCTGTCTATCAGTCTCAACAGAATAAGTTTGCAGTAGACAAAGATCAGTGTCTTCACTGTTAAAAGACGGGACACTACAAGAAGAACTGTCCTGATTACTTAAAGATGATAATGGCAAAGAAAAGTGAGAACATTGATGTGAATGTCGTATGCGATAATGGGAACATCGCGTGCGAGAAAGTGAATGAATCCTCGTCTACGAATGTAAACAGGAAACGAAAGAGAACTCTAGATGCGTCGTCAAAATTATGGCACTGTCGTTTAGGCCATATTTCGAGGGGGAGAATAGAAAGACTAGTTAAGAATGATATTCTTCCTCCATTAGAGTTCTCAGACTCAAAACAATGCAGAGAATGCATTAAAGGAAAATATGTAAAGAAAATTAAAAAAGACGCTAAAAGAAGCACAGGAGTTCTACAAATTGTTCACACAGACATTTGTGGTCCTTTTCCTGTGAAAAGTGTGGATGGTTATGACTCGTTCATAACATTCACGGATGATTACTCCCGTTATGGATATATTTATCCAATCAAAGAAAGAAATGAAGCCTTGGATAAATTCAAGATATTTAAGGCTGAAGTTGAAAACCAACACGATTTAAAGATTAAGATAGTCCGATCTGATCGTGTGGGGGAGTATTACGGTCGACATACCCCATATGGACAAGTTCCTAGACCTTTTGCGAGGTTTTTACAGGAAAATGGAATAGTGGCCCAGTATTCCATGCCGGGCGAACCTCAGCAAAATGGAGTAGCTGAAAGACGCAACCGTACCCTGATGGATATGGTGCGAAGTATGATGAGCTACTCCACACTCTCATTGAGTTTATGGATGGAGGCGTTGAAAACCGCCATTCACACCGTACGAATTGTGGACAGGAAGAGTTCCCTCACTAAACCACTTACGTGTGTGGGGGAGTCCTGCTGAGACTAAAGTATTTAACCCAAACCTTGGAAAATTTGATCCCAAAACAGTAAGTTGTCATTTCATTGGCTACCCTGAAAAGTCAAAAGGTTATCGTTTCTACTGTCCAGACAGATATACAAAGTTTGTAGAAACGAGACACGCTGTCTTCTTAGAGGATAAAATGATGAGGGGGAGCATGGTAGCTCGAGAGATTGACCTTGAAGAGAAGCGGGTGTATGCGCCCACTCCGATGATTCAAGAGCCATTCTTCACACTACCTGCTGTCGCTGCACCGACGGTGCAAGACACTGTGGTGCCAGCACCTGTTATTGTTCCTCCCGTGGCAACAATGAATGAGAATGAAGAACCTGTTCTTCAGGATCATATAGAACCTATTGCCACAGATGAGGGGGAGCAACAGCAGCCTCAAACAGTAGATGTACCAAATGAGGAGGCCCCGAGGAGGTCTCAAAGAGTAAGAAGATCAGCTATTTCTGATGATTATCAGATTTATCATACAGAGGAATTTCAAATGGAGGATGATCCCACCTCATGTGAAGTAGCCATGAGAAGCGAAAATTCCTCGAAATGGCTTGAGGCCATGGAAGAGGAAATGAGGTCAATGAAGACTAATAAAGTCTGGGACTTGGAAATTATTCCTAAAGGAGCCAAAACAGTAGGCTGTAAATGGGTTTACAAGACAAAACATGACTCCCAAGGGAATGTAGAAAGATACAAAGCGCGACTTGTGGCAAAAGGATTTACGCAAAGAGAAGGGATTGATTACAATGAGACCTTCTCTCCAGTCTCATGTAAAGATTCCTTCAGAATCATAATGGCATTAGTAACACATTATGATTTAGAGTTACATCAGATGGATGTAAAGACGCCATTTCTTAATGGGGATTTGGGAGAAAATGTTTACATGGCACAACCGAAAGGTTTTGTCGTGGAAGGAAATGAAAGAATGGGATGCCGCCTAAAGAAATCAATTTATGGGTTAAAGCAAGCTTCAAGACAGTGATACTTGAAGTTTGACAGTACAATAAGAAAATTTGGGTTTAAAGAGAATGTAGAGGACAACTGTGTTTATGCAAAGTTTAAAGATGGGAAGTTTATCTTCCTAATCCTGTATGTGGATGATATCCTACTGGCTAGTAGTGATGTCAGTCTACTACTAGAAACAAAGAAGTTTTTGTCCTCAAACTTTGATATGAAAGACCTTGGTGAAGCTTCGTTCGTTCTAGGGATCGAAATTCACCGGGATAGAAACAAAGGGGTATTGGGACTGTCACAAAAGGCATACATAGAGAAAGTTTTAAAGAAATTTGGTATGCATAAAAGTAGTCCATCACCTGCACCTATAGTCAAGGGCGACAGATATGGGGATTTTCAATGCCCCAGGAACCAGTACGAGCTCGATCAAATGAAAGCGGTTCCATATGCTTCAGCTGTCGGAAGCTTACAGTATGCTCAAGTGTGCACACGCCCTGACTTAGCATTTGTTACCGGGTTACTTGGCAGATTCCAGAGCAATCCTGGAATAGAACATTGGAAATTGATAAAGAAAGTCTTGCGTTATTTGCAAGGAACAAAAGGCCTCATGATGACATACAGAAGATCAGATTTACTCCATATAGTGGGGTATACAGATTCTGATTTTGCGGGAGATTATAGAAAGTCTACATCCGGATATGTATTCACTCTCGCTGGAGGAGCTATATCGTGGAAAAGCTCAAAGTAAACCGTCACTACATCGTCCACAATGTATGCCGAGTTTGTAGCATGTTATGAGGCAACGGGGCAGGTGAACTGGCTAAAGAAGTTCATACCCGGTTTAAAAGTGGTTGACGACATCAATAGACCACTTAAGTTGTACTGCGATAATGAACCCGCAGTAACGTATGCCCACAACAATAAGTCAAGTGGTGCTGCCAAACACATTGACATAAAGTACTATGTTGTGAAAGATAAAGTTCGGGATCAAATTATAAGTCTTGAGCATATAAGTACCGCAAAGATGTTAGCGGATCCGCTTACTAAAGGCTTACCACCCAACGTGTTCAGAGAACATGTAGACGGCATGGGTTTAAGGGAAAGCCTATGATTCCTGGACTAAAAGATGGCCCAAAAGATTAAAGTAACTATTTCTAGAACAGAGAGGTGTATTGTAGCTGTTAAATCTATCGGCGATTGACCGTGACGATGAGACATGTTCTATGCACTAATCTGTGATGGAATGAGTAAAGTCAAAAGTAATTAAAGTTAAAGCATAGATTGAGATCAAGGGGGAGAATATTAGATTGATCTCAACCATTTGGCCCAACGGCCAAATGGGCCCCTTGACCCGCACCCTGATCGGGGGCGCTCAGCCCAACCCGTGGCTAATGGGCCCCCGTCGCGCTGCGCAATAAATAGAGGGTGGGGGCCGGCGGCTCGAGACACGAGGTTCGCCAGAACCGTACTCCCCACCCGACAAAACCCTAACCGATCTAGAGGGGCGCAGCCAGCGGCGGGAAGCACCATCGCCGTCGACGTCGCCGGACCGCCGCCGTCACCGTCCTCTTCCCCGACCGTCGCTGCCCGTGCGCAGACCTCACCGACAAACGCGAGATGGCCACCTCCTCCTCCACGCCGTCGGACGGTCAGTGCCCCTACCTCTTCCTCTCTCTCCCTCAGATCTAAACCCCAAGCGCAAAAGAAGAACCGGCAAACAGTAACAGTTCTTGTCTCTTTAGATTGATAGGCATGATTGAACTTGTGGTAGCATTGTAGCACATCGTGACCATACTTGCCACAAACTTGGCATGTGGGGTGAGTTTCATTGCCTCTAGTGTGATGAGCTCCATTGCCTCCGAAGCCACGTCCACTATCACTACGGCTGTGACCACCCCGCCCTTGCTTCTGACCACGACCTCCATTGCCATGATTGTCACATCGCACGACATTGCTTACTGATGATATCATCTACGGTGTTGCCTCTGATTGCACATGGCGCTGCTCATAGTTGATCATGTGAGCATAAAGCTCATTCAACCCGATGTGCTCCACACGAGTGGATGCAGACGTGATGAGAGAGTCGTAGTCCGTTCCCAACCCTGTGAGCATGCATGATATGATATCTTCTTTCCACAGTGGGTGCCCAGCTGAGGCAAGAGTGTCAGCCAGCCCCTTCATCTTGTGGAAATATTATTGCATCGATATGTCCTTCTTCTTCAGGTTCACAATTTGGATCCTGACATGCATCGTCCTTCCTATGTTCTATGAGGCAAACATGGCCTCAATTGCCTCCCAGACTTCAGTTGTGGAGGTGAGGAGAAGGACTTACCCGAGAACCTCATCCGTCATGGATGAGAGAAGAGCGCTTAGTACCAGCAACCCCTGCTGGAACCATGTGCGATACTTGGGACTTGGGATTTGATTAGCCCCATCTCCTTCTGCAGACTCGACAATAAATTTGGGTGGTGACTGCTTAGCTCCATCTACAAAACCAAGCAATTCCTGGCTGCGTAGATATGGAACAATCTATGCTTTCCAGAGCAAATGGTTCTCACGGTTGAGTTTCACCATGATGAAGTGACCAAACGATGATGACACAAAGTTATTGCTTGATGACGCTGAGTTTTGGGCCAGGGCGATTGAGGAAGACAAATTGCTTGTGGTGTTTGACATGGTTGATGTTGAAGCTATGGCTCTAATACCATGAAAAATTGAGTATTTACCGCAAAGTTCCCATCAGAGGTTGAGTATATATTTATGTTCAGAGAGTACAGCTCAACTAGATTACAACAGAGTAATAGACACAATCTACAAGCGCATGACGTGCTACAACTAACGGACTGATTTGCTATAGTAACGATAATAGAAAAAACAAAGAACATCATAACTAAACTAAATATAGTTGACCTCTGATCAGATAAGAGTTATCTCTAACTATTTTTAACCCGAGTCACCCGACTGCCAAAACTGACGATTGATGAACAAACATTGGAATACCACAGAAGTATAGATGATTCAGAATCCAAAAGTAACTAGTCAGTTTATCTAAAAAAGTATATGGATTTTGGGATGCAGAATTCTAGTAAACCAAAGACTCGATGAGGATGGATATTTCTTTCACTCCAAAATCCCTACCAAGTTGGAGCTTGAAGTGCGAGAATGGTTTTACCACATTTACAATCACCACTATTCAATATGCCTCGTGATTGATGAAAACATTTAAAATTCAAACCAACCATCCCATTTTCAAACCATTTTAGTGTCCTTACACAAATCTCAAAGCACTTTGAAGGCCTAGATTAATACTCCCTCTAGTTAAAAAAACACGTCATTTTAAGATACACGCCGTTAAACTTTTGAAAATATGTCTATCGATATCTTTTTGTATTTTTAGATTAGATACATGAAAATCATATACGTAGATTTCTCTTGAAAAGTAATTTTATAATACCATAATTTTATTGGATTTTATAATATATTACAATAGAAATTAGAGGTAAATGTGGCATTTTTGAAGACCGATAGGATGGAGTAAATTAGAGGTAAATGTGGTATTTTGAAGACCGACAGGACGAAGTACATGTAACCTATGTATGTAAGCTGGTTTTGCATTTTTCCTCAAGAGAAATATCTTGATAATGGAACCGAGTTGTCTGGACTACCGAGTTGACCAGACTATTTTTTAGAGGAGTTGTGGCATGCCTTAACTCAGTGCCCAAACAGGACTAGGTGAGTATCAGTATCACAGGCCCAAATAGCTGTGGCCTAGCCACTCCGAAGAAAAAGCCCAGTTCTAAACCAACCATCCTATACTCAATCATTGGGCCTCCCAATCTAGCCCTGCCCATACTTCTTCATTGCCTCCTGCCTTCCCCGCACCATCATGAGCAGTGTGAAAAATGACCATATTTGATAGGATACGAATACGGTATAAAATTTTCATCCGACTAATAATTTCTACCTTATTTGTATTCGAATTTGCATAAAAATGTAGATATGAATATGGTATAAACTTTTACCATTTAAAATGTTATTATATCCGGATTATCCAAATCCATATTCGCATTCAACGAAGCATTATGCATATTTTATTACATACACCTAATTAGTTAAACGAGTTTTTTTTAATTGAACGCGAATTCATGTTTCTTTAGGTGAAGTAAAGTAAATGAATTAGAATGATTAAGCGTAATTGTACGAGGATAAAATATCATTAATGTCTTCATACTAAATAAGTTACGAGGATATTCAGATTTGACCTAACTAAGTAGATATTCTATTCAAATTTATATTTATTATAATATCTAATTCATATTTATATTTAAAAATATTCAGATTCATATTTATATTCATTTTCATACACAAATAAAACTACCATTGGGCAGATGGCCCTATCTGATCCGCGTCGGGTCCGTAAGCACCCCGAAACAGCAACCAACGAACGATCACCGGATGGATGAGAGAGACTCCGGATGGGCACAGGCAGCCCCGGTCAGCGCCTCCACTCCGCTCCTCCCTTCAATTCGTTAAGTCAAATCCAGGTGATCAGAGGCGTGAGGCCACCGCGAAATGGACGGCGGAGCAGGCGAGGCCGCGGCGTCCTCGCCCCTCCTCCTCCCCCGCGCCCCGGCGGTGGGGGACGAGGTGCGGCGGCAGGTGGGGCTCGCGGCGCCGCTGGTGGCGTGCAGCCTGCTGCAGTACAGCCTGCAGGTGGTCTCCGTCATGTTCGCTGGCCACCTCGGCGAGCTCTCCCTCTCCGGCGCCTCCGTCGCCTCCTCCTTCGCCAACGTCACCGGTTTCAGCGTCCTGGTAAAGTGGTAACCGCACATAATTCGTGTTGTTACTTGTGAAGTATGAACTATGACTCCTTCACTACCGAAAAAATTGTTTCTGGAGTTCAAGGAAGAGCACACCAGTAGAAAATACAACATGGGCGCTGTAGGGGCCAGTTGTTTAAGGCATTATGAGAAAATTTAGTACAAAGTTATATGGATACGATATTCACCTAAATGGTTTTCCTCATGCTTGTAGTTGTAGTGTACTTATGTGACTAGCATTTGTCGCAGAAACGTGCGGATTTTAACCTTTTCTTCTAATGTTTTACTAGATGATGCCTACTTGCAAGTAAATTTAATGAAACCTGTATCTGTTTGATCCATGACAAGCTGGGAATGGGAAGCGCGCTGGATACATTTTGTGGACAATCATATGGGGCAAAACAATATGATATGCTCGGGACACATGTGCAAAGGGCTATCTTTGTTCTTATGCTTGCGGGTGTTCCTCTGGCCTTTGTTTTGGCCTTCACTGGTCAAATTCTTATTGCTCTTGGCCAAAATCCGGAGATATCATCTGAAGCTGGATTGTATGCTCGGTGGTTGATTCCTGGCCTTTTTGCATACGGTTTGCTTCAGTGCATTACCAAGTTTCTGCAAGCCCAAAATATTGTCCAGCCACTGGCAGTTTGTTCTGGAGTGACTTTGATACTCCACATTCTGCTGTGCTGGTTTCTGCTTCAAAAGTTTGGCCTTGGCGGCAAAGGTGCAGCCTTGGCGACTTCAGTATCTTACTGGTTCAATGTGTTGTTGCTGGCAATATATGTTAAAGTCTCTGAAGCTAGCAGAAGGAGTTGGCATGGATGGTCAAGGGGGGCACTAAAGTTAAAGGATGTTAACATTTATCTAAGGCTAGCCATTCCATCTACTTTTATGACTTGGTAAGCCTGATATGGAGCAACCACCAAAAAATCATGTATTTATGACAAGCATTTCATCAATAGCATGCCTCTACGATTTGACAAAGAAGTAACGTGTGGTTTACCTTCTTCTTTCTACATGGAACTGGTTATTTGACTCGCAATATGGCTCAGCTTGGAGTATTGGGCATTCGAGATGGTTGTTCTTCTTGCAGGTTTTCTTCGCAATCCAAAACTGGAAACTTCAATTTTGTCCATCAGGTAAGCAAACAAAACTAGAAACACTCACGTGCCTTTTAGTACTAAGAATTTCTGAGAAATGGATGGCTTAGATCCAAAATTGTTCTATTACATGACTAGTTGGCTGGTACATTCAAATCACGTTGCAGTTGCATGGTGTTACATCATACATGCATTTCCTTTTTCATTTGTTGTGATAGTCATGAGGTATACAGTTAGCATGCTTGACAGATTATGCTTGATTATGTGAAGTAACCATAGCTCGTTTCAGCCTAAACACAATGTGGATGGTTTATACAATTCCAAGTGGCCTCAGCAGTGCAATAAGGTCAGAGGAGCACAAATTCGGAATACCACTCCTTTCTTCCATTTTCTGAGATTTAAAATCACAAACTTGTACTTAACAAATTTTGGTCCATGGCTCGTCTCTCCAGTATTAGAGTGGCCAATGAATTAGGTGCTGGGAATCCGCAAGCAGCACGCCTATCAGTTTTTATTTCAGGAATCATGTGCCTAACTGAAGGCCTGCTTGTAGCTGTTATCACAGTTTTGGTACGAGATATATGGGGTTACTTGTACAGTAATGAAGAAGAGGTTGTGAAGTATGTATCAACAATGATGCCGATTCTCGCTACTTCTGACTTCATGGATGGAATACAATGCACTCTGTCAGGTTTGCAATCGAAATATATGGTGTAATATGCCATTTTTGCATCTTTCATGTAGTACTTTCTCACCCAGTTGAGAAAGTCATTTGTGCGCATATAACCCAACTAGGACCAATACCATTCCAAAATCATGTTGTTACTAATGTCAGCCACCACTAATCCTTTTATCAAAGAAGATTGGCATTAGTATTATGCAGAAGAGTGCTAGTTCTTGTGCTTACTTTGGTAATTAGATTTCGTCTTTATGCACAAAAGCTCTGCATATTTATTTTTTCTCAGTAACTTGTTAGTGATTTTCTTATGTCATTTTGTTATTAATCATGATATCTGCAATCCTCTATCTTACTGATCTTGCTCAGCGTTTGTTCCATTTTGCTGTTTATGGCTCTTAAGGTGCTGCTAGAGGGTGTGGCTGGCAGAAAGTTTGTTCGGTTATCAACCTATGTGCTTACTATGTTATCGGTATTCCCTCAGCGGTTATTTTTGCATTTGTTCTAAAGATCGGTGGTAAGGTAAGTTCTATGTTTTATGCAATTCTGGGAAGATATATTGTGCAGATTCTGCCTGAATTCTAGCCTGAGTTCCCTTTCTGTGGCAGGGGCTTTGGTTGGGAATCATATGTGCTATGACAGTGCAAATATTAGCTCTGGTTGTGATGATGCTTGGTACCAGCTGGGATAAGGAGGTACATTGATGCTCTCAATTGATGGAATTGGACAGTAGCTAATTTTAACCTCCACAAAATTGCCGCCGTTAGAGGGTGCAGCCTAGGTAGCAGGGCAGGACGGCACATGTGGAGCAGATTGGGTCAATGGTGTTATGGTGCATGTGATTAGAACTTGGCACTGTAGCGTGTGAACAGTATATAGGGGTACTGTAGCACATACAAACAGTATCGTACGGTGTTGTAGCGACGCTATCTATTTGGATGGTTCAATAACATTGGTAGCATATCACGAATTAAGAATATAATAATTATTTTTCTTATTATTTGGGTTTATTTTTTTTAGATTTATTCTATGTATTAGAGATAAGTATTCTATTATTATGACTGGTTTTCTTAATACAGGGATAGATTTCTTAGAGGTCAAGTCTAGCCATCTCTATAAAAGGAACGTTATATCGTTATCATTAAACAATAAATAAATAAAGTTCATAGTTTATTTTTCTCTTCTTCTAAAATCAAGCCTTAAAGCCTCTCTACGATATTAGGGAAGAGCTCTGTCGGTGGTTAGATGAGGGCGAGCGCATTATCCTCACTCCTTGGATCCGTACCAACCATGGACCACGACAGTGGCGAAGGCGATGCAGCACTAATCTCTATGAATTGCTGGATTTTCTGCTTTGGCACTAGAAAATAAAATGCAAGTTTTCTTTCTCCTAAAATTACTTTTCACAGAGAAATTCATATCAACAATTAACCTTCTAGATGGCTTAGTATGGTAACGAAGTCTGGTTGGATTGAATTTGCATCGCGACTTACCCAATGGGGCCTTGCCTCACCAGTCCATCCTGTGCTGGGTACTATGTTATGAACTTGTCTTTGATACCTTTTCTTTTGTTTTCTTTGTAGGCTGAAAAGGCCCGTGCTAGGGCTAGAGTTCAGGGATCAGATGGCAGCGTAAGATTGGCCTGAATGTCATCGGTTGTGATTATGCCACCCCTAAGGTAGTTGTTTTATTGCATTATAGTAGGTGGTACCTTTGAGCATCTGAGACCTCTTTGTCGTATGTTTCATACGATTGACTGATTGCGCATTTGAGACTTTTCCTGTATAGTTGATACGGTGTGCACTTGAGCTGTGAATGGAATACCACATGGTTCGTCCTCTGAGGCTGTTACATGAAACAGAGCATCTTTCCTTCCACAAGCTTTAGTTGTTGGTACGGCGCTCTCGGTTACACACATATAAAACGAAAAGGAACACGGTTGACGAGAAAAAGAGAGAGAGAGATGGATACACCGCATCATTACAATGTGTACATTCCTTGAGAGCTGTCATCTGACTCTTTTTTTTGCAAATTAAAATTAGTTAATGATAAAAAGGGATCATTTTCTTGATATAGCAGCGACACATTGAAATCACCCAGCCAATGTTTTCCTACACATGACATGTTTCAGTTAGAAATGAGAGCACACACAAAAAAGTTATGCATGTGACATGTTTCAGTTAGAATGAGAGCACACACAAAAAAAAGTTATGTCGTGCCTAAACAACTTTGACAGAATTCTGAAACTTCCCTATAGTCCAAGTAATGATAGGATATTACTATTAGTTTTAACGAGGTATCCTCAGGTGATATAATAATTTGTCACACATGTGACATGTGTCCCTCTCTTGTTGGCGCACAAGTCTCCAGCACGTAAAGCAGCACCTGAGTTCGAGCTCCTGGATGCAAATCATCATTGGTTGCCTGCTTGGATCAGCATAAAAAACCAAGAATGCATTTAGCTGAAGAACGTGCAAAAATTAACCATCCTAATCCAAAAGCTACATTTGCTCTGCCGGTTAGGTCTGTTAGGTCAAAGGGCTGAACCGGACAAAAGCAGAGAAAGATTTCTGACCGCGAAACCTGCATCTCAGTGTAGTGCTATTTTCAAAGACTGCACTTGCCATTTGCTATGGAAGAGTAGCATCTCCTTCAAAAGACACTTTTATATTTGGTCGAACAAGCTATTGATGCTTTGGCAGAAATGCTTCCATATTCTCATTTAGGCACTCCAAATTAGATGCAACTTGTTGTGAAATAATGATGTTCCAGCTTTGGAATCCACCAGAGAAGTGTAGGATGAATTGTAGGCCTGTTTTTTTTTGCTACGACTTATAGCTTTTACCTATTCGCGAGACAGGGTATGGAGAGATAGACTCGTGTGCGGTTTTGGCCAATATAAATGAAGTCGCTGCAGTGTCTACTATAATCGACTTGTAGACCCGCCTTAAAAAAATACTTCGTTTGAAAGCTAGTTAATGTAAAAAATGACTTTTAAAAGCCGAAAAGAAGCTACCGTAGATAAGCTAGTTACCGTAGCTGAAATTGAACTACTGTAAACTGATGCAATTGCAGCATGCCAGTATGTAACCACCTATCCTCTTAAATCAGTACTATTCTCTGCAAATATAATAGATGACAAGCATTTCTCTGTTCTTCTACGACCACACTTCCCTGAACTAAAACGCAACACGCTACACGCAGGTCACCATCGCGATGGCAGGACTGAGCTGCCTATCAGCCACACAGTAGAGAAGTGCTTACAGGAGATGGTTCTGGAGTACTTTCTTTCTGGCTTCCCAAGTGGAAAGGCGAGGGAGAAACAGAATTTGGTGGCTCCCAAGTGGAGATTGTGGCGGAAGCCGAGCTGTTTCCAAATCTCGATAGCCCACCTACTAACCGTGTGGGTTAATCGATTCTTATCTGAAAGATACTAATGATCGATCTGAAAACAAGAGACGGGGAAATGTGTAAATTTTGATGATTTAGACCACGATTGTCGGTTATATGGGCGTTTTCCACAGCTGATTGATCGCATCTAATGATCACGTTTGTACAGACAACCTCTTGTTCTGCTCGAAGGAGGAAAAAAGAAAGGAAATGACTCCTCCAAGTTGGTTTACTCTCTTGTCCTACCCATCTTTTCGTGTGGAAAGAAGCTCTGCAACCACTGCATCTTGTTGGGATCATGGTTTGTTTAAGACCTCCTCGTGGTGCATGCTAGCCTAAGGTCTTTTTTTCTGGCAGGGTTTACCTTCTTGCAAAGACTGGTTTTTCAGGTAAACTCAGCTAGAGGGTTTCGGTTACTCTGTAGAGATAGGGTTTCGATCTAGCCTATGAGCTACTCTAACGACAGAAGATTAGTGAGGGCTAAGCCTCTAGGTGCTTGAAGCTGAAGTTGAAGACTCCTAAACTTGTCCGAAGTGGATGCATGTCTGAAACCTCTGGTGTTGAGAATGAGGGGGGCATGATGAAGCCAGTTTGGGACCAAAAAGGCAAGCAAGTTTTTTTTCTTCAGAAAAGTAGGTTTTTTTTGCTTAAACTTTTCTGCTCCTGGTTCCACGCTCGTTTCTGTAATGCAATGGTGCGCGGTCCTTCTGCGCACTCCCGAAAAAAAATATAAAGTTTTACTTGCTTCTTTGATTCAGACCCATCTGAATGTGATCTACTGATCTGATTTGATTCAGACCCCTCTGAATGTGATCTGAATATTCTGATTTTCACAGTACTACTGTCCATGGTTGACATGCCCCGTTTGCCTCCCAGGCTCCCGCAAGCCTTTTGCAAATCATGAAAGAAAATTGTTGATGGCAAAGGGATCACTCCCATGGACAAATAAATACCTTTTTTGTCTTGACATTTATCAACAATCAATTAATTTACAAAGTGTGTAAAATAAATTAGCCTTTGGACACTTGTGTATGACACGATCTTGTTCCTCTCCCCCCTTATGAAAAAACAATGAAAGAAATGACTCTTGCCACAAGAACAGAAGAAGAAGAAGAAGAAGAAGAAGAAGAAGAAGAAGAAGAAGAAGAAGACTTGCAGGCCGCAGCTCCGGATCAGGGCAAGTAGTTGCGCGCCTGTTCCAGCGTGTTGGTGAACCTCGTGAGATTGAGCCTCACGTTCTGCTTGTCGAGATACACCGTCTTGATGGCGTCCCAACCCTTCTTGTGCACATCGTATGGATGCTGCAAGTAGAAATGGTCCTGGGGGTAGAGGTCTCTGAGCGAGCTCTCCTCCAGCGACACGTTGTACTCCATGTAGTTGACGTCCATGTCCTTGGACGGGTCCTTGAACGTGACGCGGGTGAGCCACTCGAGGCCGCCGAACGGCACCACCTGGATGAGCACGGCGCGGCTGGGGAGGAAGACCATGTTGGTGAGCCCCGCGCCGTGCACGCCCATCATGACGTCCGCCGAGTTGACGAGCCGCGCGAAGTTTGGCATGTCGGTGTGGTTGTCCGGCTCGGCGATGCGCACGTCGAACCTGGCGGCCGCGGCAGCGTGCGCCATGGCGCGCTCGTTGAGGAACCGGCGCGAGGTCTTGCGCGAGATGATGAGCAGCCGCGGCCTGTCCCGCCGGGGCGCGCCCGTGCGGGACGCGACCGCGCGCTCCAGCCGGAACGCCCGGCGCAGGAGGCGCTTGAAGTCGGCGACCGTGACGCCCCCCGGCGCGCGCGTGGAGTCGATGCCCATGGCCTTGTGGAAGGTGGCGCCGATGAAGATCCGCGGGAAGCAGTGCACCTCGAGGTCGTTGTCGACGTCGATGACGTCGTACTTGGAGAGCTGGCGGAAGAGGGGCGTGAACTTGTCGACCCACCAGTCCTTGAGGCCGCTGATGAGGAACTGCACCTCCCCTCTGAAGTGGTTGGTGCTGATGAAGAGCGGCACGAGCACGTCGGTGTAGTCGTGGTAGAGGTTGCCCGCGAAACCGCCGTTGGAGAAGAGGAAGGCCGGGACGGAGTGGTTCTTGGTGCAGAGCGGCGGCACGGCGGTGTCGTTGGCGCCGCCGAAGGGCACGAGGGTGTACTCGCGGACATCGTCCATGGCCACGGGGTCGTGCCGGCGCGCGTACGGCTTGGTCTTCCACTCCTTGTCGAGCGGGCTGATGTAGATGGCGGAGTGGTTGCCGTCCACCCGGATGTCGCCCACCGCCGCGCACCGCTCCGACCGCTTGCTCGTCTCGTAGCACGTCGGCCGGCTCGGGTCGAAGTCCTCCTCCCCAATCGGCCCGTCGGTCCTGTACCGGGAGCTGTCGTAGTCCTCGTCGATCTCCACCTCGAGCTCGGCCGCCGGCTTGGCTGCAAGCAAGCAGGCGCCGCCCATGGCAGCAACAACAACATCACATCGTACTCCACCAGCTTCACCGTCATCTAACAAGGGACACAAAGAAAGAAGCTCAAAGCAGCCGCGGCGGCAGAGCCAGTGGAGGAGGAGGGGACGTACGGAACGGGGTGGAGCAGTAGCGCGCCTTGATGTAGGTGAGGACGCAGAGGGAGAGCAGCATGGTGACGACCATGGCCGTGTTGCCCATCCGCCGCGGCTCCTTCCGCCCCCTCTTCGGCTGCTGCTTCATCGCTCGTCCGCGGCTCGCCGGATTCTTGGATCTGAAGCAAGCGGCCGGGCGCGCGCGCGCGGGCAAGCAATGGGCGCAAGCTGCAGTGCAGGCGAGGATACCAATTAAAGGCGTCGCGTCGACGCGATGAGATGGCGAGCGCGCGGCGGGCAACCAGAAGTTGGTGGCGGGGCCGCGCGCGGTGGGTGGATCGGTTGACTCGAGTGGCCGGGCAACCAACCACTGCAGCAGCTGCAGGCCGGGGCGTAAAGGCGCGGAGCACCAGTGTACTGGCCCAGCCACCGTAACAACCCACCCCTCGTCGTCTCGTCGCCGGCATTGGCCAGCCCCTCCAACGCGTTGGTTAGTACGACACCGTCGCCATTCATTAGCCTGTGCCGGAAATGGTAGACAGGCAGCTTAGCTCAAATGATCAGCACGTGGGTGAGGTCACCGGCCGCTACCATTTAACCAAAACAGTTTAGAAACTACTGAAGCTGCTGTGGCAAGATCTCAACAGCGCAAACGGCAACAGCTTTGTCAGCGGCCGGCGGCGATCTCTGGCACAGACAGCGGTCAGGTTGGTGCTCATTTAGACTTATAAGTCTTAGCTTATGCCTTATTTTATTCTGTACCAGCTGAAAATATATTATATCTGCCGATAGCTTTTCTAGCTAAATTAGATTTAAAAACTAAAAAACTAAAAAAATTATATTATCACAAGCAATGCAAAACAAATAAGGAGAAAAAATATTAAAAAAACGAAATTAAGAAGTTAGAAGCTAGGAGCTGAAGTTATAATAAGCAGGGCCTAAAAACATTGTGCGATTTTGTGATGTTTCTTAGACTATATTTACAACAAGGACGCACTCACGTATGCACGCGCACACATAACACCGCACACCTACACATCTACGTGGGAGCAGGGGCGGAATTGGGCCCCCGGCAAGGTAGGCCCTAGCCTGGGGCGTCAAAAAATTAACAGTTTATAGCCCAGGTCAGCCCGGGGTATTTTTGCTAGTATTTAGCCCAGGTAGCCTATACACATGCCAGCAGCCCACTCGCGCACAGGCGCGCTGGCCCGCTCACGCGCGCTCGGCGCTGCGGTCTACTCACGCGCAGGCGCGCTTGGCCCACTCGCGCGTGCTCGGCGCTGCAGCCCACTCGCACGCAGGCTCGTCCGCCGCCACGTCGCAGCCTCGCAGGCCCACTCGCGCGTGCGCACGGCGCTTCACCCCCGCCGCTCGCTCAACCCTAGCGCAGCAGCCGCAGAAGGCAGCCGCACGGGCGCGATGCCGCACCGCACCGCAGCCGCCAGCCGCAATCGCTCGTCGTCGTCGCCAGTGCCGCCCCTCGTCGCCTCCGCCTTGTCCGCCGCCTCGTCGCCTCTGCCTCGTCCGCCGCCTCATCGCCTCCTCCGCCGCCTCGTCGCCTCCGCCTCAGATCTCCGCCGCCTCGTCGCCTCGTCCGCCGATGGCCGCCTCGTCTCCTCCGCCTCAGATCTCCGCCGCCTCCGCCTCGTCGCCTCCGCCACCTCGTCCGCCGATGGCCGCCTCGTTGCCTCCGCCTCAGATCTCCGCCGACCGCCACCTTGTCGCGTCCGCCCTCCCGCCCCTCCGCCTCTCGGCCAGGCGGCCAGCGCCGGCTCGCCCACCTCTTGGCCAGGCGGCCAGCGCCGCTGCGCCGGCGTCGCCCCCCAGGCCCCCCAGGCTGCCAACAAATTCTTGGCTGGAGATATGTAAGTAAAAATATAATTTCGTTCATCATTCAATGATTATCATCTCATGCTCTAATGTTGATGATTGCCAATATACATTCTATGCCAAGATTCTCGTAAGGAAACATAGCTAAGACATGCATATCATTTTATTTTGAACATCAAGTGAATATGAAAGTATACAAGGAAAAGTAATACTTCATTCCCAGCAAATGAGCAAAAAATAATACTTCATTCAATCTTGTGCACTTCTATTTTACTTAGAACCTTGTAGCTCACAGTTAAGTGAACTCTGTTTCACTTCATATGCTTAATTGTTGGATTGCACAATGCCATTATCTTGGTCTTTCTATTGCTCATGTTATTAAAATATAGCTTGTCTTAGTTACATACATAGACTTTCTGGTTAACATCTATTCTGGATATATGAAAACTATTGGTGCTTATACCCAAGTTAAAGACTTTGTTCTCCCTATTCTTGCAACTTGAGTTATGATTATTCATAAGAGAAATTAGAGGACATATTTATAACATCAGCCCTTTCAATAATATCAATGGAGTCCGGGAACCACATATCGTGGTATGGATACAAATTGGCGTTAGTTTTAGGTTGTTAGAGTTCAGCCCGGGGCGTAGCTAAATCCTGATTCCGCCACTGCGTGGGAGCGTTCAATACACACATTTGAGACGAGACGGAGACCGAAGTATTTTTGGAGCGCAAGCACACATTTCGATCGCTGAATACACCTATATACGTATGTATACTCTGATAGCACTGTTTTCACGGCTTAGCCGGACGAGCAAGCGCTCGGTCCGCTGATTCTGTGGTGTTTGAAGCGACATGCAGGCAGCTTCTTAACTAAATGTTGGCAGCTTGTGTGATTATGCCTGCGCACGTGCTTTGCCTTGGCGTTAGCTTGCGATTTGCGAATGCCGAAATCCAACTGAACGGGATTAATTTTAAGTTGTTTCTTCCTTTCATTCATAATGTAAGTCTCGAGTCATGTAATCATATGACCCTGGCATCTTTGACATCGTGAGCTAGCTTGTACGGAGCCAAGAAACACACACGATGACTCAAACTGAACGTACTGCACAAGCGTAATGGAGCAAAAGGAAAGAAAAAAAAGGCCATTGCTGATTATCCAACTGAGTAGTTGTGATGTCATTCTCTTAGAGACGAACGTAAAAGCAACCTGTAGAATTGAGAAACAATGTAATGCAATGTTTCGTGTTCTAGAGACACACAGCTCCAATCAGGCTCAATATCAGTCGTCCAATCAAAAACCAACGTTTCGCAACGAGTAAATTTCTGAAGATTATGAACTTCGGATTCTTTTACTTGCTCATCCAATTCTGTTTTCTGAAGCTGTGCCGAATCGTACGGTACGATCTCGAATCCATATCAAGGGTGAGGCTGGAGAGAGACAGCGCAGCTCACTGCTGCTTGCTACAATGAAAAAGGAGACGACGTTGCTTTCACGTGTCCAACCCTATGAAAGTAGGGTGCAAACGACTGGATAATTTCGAACGGCTTAAGGTCCGTAGGGCGAATACGACAATTTTTTCAGATAAGGATGTAAAATCCGGTCTCTATATCTGTTAGCGAGCTGCGCTCCACGTTCAGTGGCTTTCCTTGATTGTAGCTAGTCCGTTAGTTGACTGCATCTATTGTACATGTATAAAACCGTAAACCTCTGATCAATACAACTTGAGTTGTGATCATTCAGTTTTCTCTACTCTAACATGGTATCAGGCGATCTACGATCCTAATTTTCCGCTGCACTCTGAAACCACCTCGCCGCCATGAGCTCCTCCTCCTCTTCTTCCTCGTTGGATTCCAACTCCGATGCCGAGTCGCCGCAGCCGCACACGCTCCTCGTTCAGACCCAGCCTGCTACTCCTGCTGTCGTCCACGGCATCAACATCCAGTCGCGCGTCCCGCTCATCCTCGACTTCAACGAGGCCAACTACATCGCCTGGACCCGCTCCTTCTCGGCTGTGTTCGGCCAGTATGGTCTTGGTGACCATGTCGACGGCTCTCCGGCCAAGGGCGACAACGACTGGGTGCAAAATGATTGCGCCATCATCTCGTGGCTTTACAACCGCATCGCCCCCGAGCTCCTCTCCATGGTCTCCACCGATGCCGACACCGCCCACTCTCTCTGGAGCGGCATTCGTTCCTTGTTTCGCGACAATAAGGCGACCCGCTCAGTCTATCTTGGCGCCGAGTTCAGGAACTTCTACCAAGGTGATCTCTCGGTCCTTGATTATTGTTCCCGCATGAAGACGATGGCCGATCGTCTCGCCGCCCTTGGTTCTCCTGTCGGCGACAAAGATCTCATCTACAACATCGTGCGCGGCCTCAACCCCCGGCTACACCATGCCATTCCCCACATCACGATGCGTCGTCGGCTCCCGTCGTTTCTCAAGGCACGTTCCATGCTGCAACTCGAGGAACACCGCATCAACGAATCGGAGAAACTTCAGGCTGCTGCCGCCCTTGTCACGCAGACACAATCCGCCGGTGCGTCGTCTTCATCTGCGCCTCCTCAGGGTACCCCATTCCAAGCTGCGGCCGCCCTCATCGCTCAAGCCACGCACGGCGGCACCAGCACCTTCTCCACCTCAACTACGAACGCGGCTCGCGGTCCCTCCTTCACTACCAGCAAGCCGTCCGTGCCGTCGTCATCCTACCACAAGAAGAAGAAGAAGAACAAGGGCACCACTCCCAACCTGTCGAGTCCAGCACCACCTCCCGGATTCTGGCCGAATATGAATCCATGGACTGGCATGGTTCAGGCATGGCCGTTCCAAGGGCCACCGCGCGCTCCTTCCCCGACTCCCGGTGTTCTCGGCGCCAGGCCTCCGTCCTCTGCACCCCAAGCACACATCGCCGGTGCTTCTTCGCATCTGGACCCCAACTTCATCGCCGCGATCAACAACATCTCAGCAAAATGGTAAGGCTGAACGGATCCTGCGCACTCTCAACGACGGTGTACGCACTCTTCTCCTTCATGCCGCTTTGCCTCCATCCTTCTGGGTTGAAGCTCTGCAGACTTCCACTTTCTTGCTTAATCGCAAACCTTGCAAACCAAAGACAATGGCCACTCCTTTCTCTCTTCTCTTCCAACGCAATCCAGATTATATGTCCTTACGCGTCTTTGGATGCCTGTGCTACCCAAACACTACATCCATCAGCCCTAACAAATTATCTCCTCGCTCTGTCGCTTGTGTTTTCATTGGATATTCACAGGACCATCGTGGCTATCGTTGCTACAACCTGTCCACGCGCAAGGTGATCACCTCACGGCACGTCTATTTCGACGAAACCGTCTTTCCATTCCGTTGCAGCTCCGCGCCTTCGTCGACATCACCTTGCGCATATGATCCGTGGCAACCTGACCTGGTCCCGGCCGATCCAGTCCTCCCACAACCGCTGCGCACGCCTCCTCCTAGTCCTTCGCGTCCACAACCTGCCACACCAACGGCGACACTGCCATCGTCCGCATCGCCCACCACTACCACTTCGACGCCTCGGGACGAACCTTCACCTGTGCAGGCTTCATCCCCAGCGGCAGCTGCTCCATCTTCGGACGTCCGCGCTCCCGCGCCACATCCGATGGTCACTAGATCACGTGCGGGGACATTCAAACCTAATCCCCGGTACGCGAGTGTGGCCACGACGTCGTCAATCTCACCAATCCCGAGCTCCGTAACTCAGGCACTCAAGGATCCCAATTGGCGCTCGGCAATGCAGTCTGAATTTGACGCACTGGTTGGCAACAATACATGGCAGCTTGTTCCCCGGCCGCCTGGCGCCCACGTTGTCAGCGGTAAATGGATTTTCCGGCACAAGTTCAAGGCAGATGGCAGTCTTGATCGCTACAAGGCGCGATGGGTGGCGCGCGGTTTCACCCAACGCCCGGGGGTCGACTACGACGAAACCTACTGCCCCGTCGTCAAGCCGGCTACGGTGCGAACGGTGCTCACCTTAGCTGCTGCACGCGACTGGCCTGTGCATCAGCTGGACGTTAACAACGCCTTTCTTCATGGCGTCCTCGATCAACCAGTATATGCTCGGCAACCAGCTGGTTTCGTTGATGCCAAGAATAAGGACCTGGTGTGCCTACTCTCCAAGAGTCTCTACGGCCTCAAACAGGCGCCACGGGCATGGTACATGCGCCTGGCTTCGTTCCTCGGCGTCATGGGCTTCAAACCGACGCGCTCCGACAACTCTCTTTTCGTCCTTCGGCAAGGTGACCAGTCTGTGTATCTCCTCCTCTACGTCGACGATATTGTGATCACAGCTTCCTCCGTAGCCATTCTTCGTCTCGTCATCGACACCATCAACGCCGAATTCACGCTGAAGGACATGGGACCGCTCCACTACTTCCTCGGCATCCAAGTCCGCCGCCGCACCAACGGATTCTTTCTTCACCAACATCAGTACGCCCTGGAGCTTCTGGACCGTGCCGGAATGCAAGACTGCAAGCCCTGTGAGACACCGATCGCTGTTGCCGGCAAACTGTCCTCCAGCGATGGTGAGTTGTTGCCCTCCTCGGATGCCTCGGACTACCGCAGCATTGTCGGCGCTCTTCAATACCTCACACTGACAAGACCAGACTTGCAGTACGCCGTGCAGCAAGCATGCCTTCACATGCATGCTCCCACGACAGTTCATCAAGCTCTAGTGAAGCGAATCCTTCGTTATGTCCGGGGACCTGCAGCATTCGGTCTTCATCTTCGACGGTCTGCACACATGGAGCTCATCGCCTACTCAGACGCTGATTGGGCCGGATGCCCTGATACACGCCGATCCACCTCCGGATTCTGTGTGTTCCTGGGAGATGCCATGATCTCCTGGTCCTCCAAAAGACAGGCCACGGTCTCTCGATCAAGCGCCGAGGCTGAATATCGAGGTGTAGCAAATGCCGTGGCTGAGTGCACATGGATTCGCCAGCTCCTGGGAGAACTTGAGTGTCCACTGGAGAAGGCCACAGTTGTGTTCTGTGACAATGTCTCGGCTTGCTACATGTGCTCCAATCCAGTGCATCACAAACGCACCAAGCATATCGAGCTGGATGTTCATTTCGTTCGGGAAAAGGTCGCTGTTGGCCACTGCAAGGTTCTACATGTACCAACGACGCAGCAGTTCGCAGATGTTCTGACGAAAGGGTTACCAACTGCTAGCTTCAGGGAATTCCGCGACAGTCTGTGCGTCTCCGCGGGTGACGCTCACACTGAGGGGGGGTGTTAGCGAGCTGCGCTCCACGTTCAGTGGCTTTCCTTGATTGTAGCTAGTCCGTTAGTTGACTGCATCTATTGTACATGTATAAAACCGTAAACCTCTGATCAATACAACTTGAGTTGTGATCATTCAGTTTTCTCTACTCTAACAATATCCACGTGAGATATATACAGCCAAAAGATACACGAGTTCTTAAGCTCAAAGCCTTAAAACTAAGGAGCACAAAACAACACGAAAGATAGTTTAAGGACTATGAAAAAAGCTAGAAAGACTACGCTTTAGAACTTTTTCTTCGTCCTTGCTTTCAACCAAGTCTCTATCCTCATCCGACTGTGCAATCCAAACTTCGGTCTGCTTTGCGTGAAGATGGACCTCCGATGCGACGTCTCCAAGGAGGCGACGAGGGTCGTCGACGCCGCCCGCCTCACCGAGGCAAGGTTTTCACCTGGAGATCAGTAAACATGAGGGCTATACAGTGACATGACAACACCTCCAAGAAGGAAAATGGCGCCCGAAGGCGTCATCGTTGTCGGGACCGGTAAGATCACCGGCAAGGCTTTCGCCAGCACTTCCACAACACCCCACGCACTACCCACACACAAAAAGACCGCCACCAACACACCGAGGTCCTGCACGCCTCAAGACCATGGCATAGCCACCCTTGTACTCCACGACGAGCCGCTTCCTGCAATGATCACCACTGAAGAAACCACTATGCGACGCCTATGCGCCACTACTGACAATAGTAAATAGATATCTATATTATCTATGTTCAACTCTAACTTTAAAGGAAAAATATAAAATACGAAGTGATATTCATCCGTATATATCTATATGTCAAGTGATACGAGCAAATCTGTTGTGACTTCACTTAAGAATAAGATAATAGATACATGGAATGCCGTATCTAAACAGACAGATAATATTGTGTGCTTTTCCTTCGACATCTTGATGATTAATCTCTTCGTGTTCGTTTTGATTGTACCTTATTGTCCAATATCCTGTGCAGAGATATAAAAGAAGTGGATAATTTACATCCGACCGACCATTTAAAGGCATGTGAAATGAATATGGAATGAAGAAATAGATATATGTCACTATCCATATTCAATTTCAACTCCGAAAAAAAATACCGAATTGCCCATATCCATTCCCATTGCATCCTATACGAAAGGTATGCAGCTTTTATATGAGCCCCGAATGGATCAGGCGGCCATTAGCCTTGTTGAACTTGGACCTTCGTTTTGCTTTGCTTGAGGGGTCCTTGTTAAATACCACTACCGAAAGTAAATGCGTTGCTTCTGATGCAGACCTGCTGGTGCTGGCCGCACAATGTGGCTCATGAATTAAAGCAGAAGTAACGTTGCTGAGAATTGAGAAAATAGGATGTTGCTGGCTCATATATTTGGTGTGCATGTCATGTGTGTGGATATGAGAGGTCGTGCTCAAACTAGCCGGCATCAGCTTATTGGGCAATCTGTCAAGCGCAAGGCTACAAAATAGGTAATAATTGATGTATCTAGCTGCTCTGATTGTTTCATTAGACAGCCTTTCATGGGGAAGAAAGTCAATCGGTTAAGGCCCGCTCATTTCAGTTTCAGTTTCTGACTTCTAATTTACTTTTCACTATTTATAAATTTCATCTTTTTTTATTTTTTCGTTTCTTTACCGGTTCTTTTTTTTCCTGTATTCGTTTGCATTGTCCGAGATAAGCTAACATATTTTTTCTATTTTGAAATTTTTTAATTTAATTATGCTAAATAAGTCACCTTCAACTACAATGAAATTTCAGCCAGCTACAGTGTATTTTTAGCCATAAGTTACAGCTTTTTAGTCCAACCGAGTAGGACCTAAGTCTAGAAGGCATGCTTTTCATAGCCCAGAGAAAGGGAACGAACTGTGACCACTCGGTCCTTTTGGAACTGAGCCCAATCAATCATGACTAGTATGAGGACATTAGTCACTAATCACTATAGCCTAGGGAAGAGACTGAGCTTACCTAGGTAAAACAAGCCAGGCAATCTATTCTGCTGTAGTGCTCTGTGCTTGGGACAGAACCAGGTCACTGTAACAGGCCGACATCCTACAAATGTTGCCTACATGGGCCTTCACATTTTACAACGTAGGCTTGCTTCGGCCTTTGGATCTCCGGCCTTTTACAATCTAAGACCCGGTTTGCAAGCAAGACGCCACAGAAATCTCACATAAAGTGTTCCGTTTCTTGCGAAATTCTTAGTGTCATGTTTCAGTCTGAGCTTGGAATTCAGAACAAGATAGTACATAGTGAGCACCTGTCGTGCGACCACGGCCCGTCGGCGGTGAAGTAGACGCAGTTGCCCCTCACCTCGGGGCAGCAGTCCACCGGGAGTCCGGGACGCACAGCGATGCGCTCTTCCCCAGGAACAGCGCGCGCCTGGCCAGTATGCCGCCGCTGCTGTTCTTGCTGTCCACCCGCGCCCACTGGCCATGGGCTCTCGCGGCGGCGCCAGCCTTCCACTCGAAGAGCTCGACCTTGACGGTCGTGTACTCGACGTGCTCCGGCCTCGGCTCCCACCTGTACCGCGCGTGCGCCGCGTCCCTGAGCCGGTGCACCTGGAGCAGGTGTCCCGGCGAGAGCTCCACGTCTCCACGAGGTATTTGCTGCACTCTGTCGACATGGAGCACGCGCGGCCCGAGCAGCAGCACGGCGGCGCGATCACCTTGGACGGTGTCGGCGCCGTGTCTGTCGCGACATCCATGTCCCATGCCTCGACGCGCCCCACGGAGTCCATCGTGTACACCGCTTGCCGGCCCTCGGCACTGGCCGCGGAGGATGCGCTTATGGCGTCGACCCAGCAGCGCGAGGGCGTGTCGAGCAGAGTCCATTTCGTGTCCCCGGCAGTGACGGAGCCAGGATTTCAACTTTGGGTATTCCCACTCTCACATAAAAAAAATCCAATCCATAGATTTAAAATATAGTTCAGAGTAGTACGTTATCGATAATTAAAATCACAAAAATAGTCAAATAACAAATTGTTCAGCTCTAAGATATGCATGAAATAAACTAATAAGTAATAAAGAGAACTTACAAAATACTATAATGTTGCTTTAACCTTGCGATTCTTCATGGCTTGGAAGCGGTTGATGATGTCTTTGTCCTTAACATGTAGAAAGAACTCCCGCTCAATAAATGTAACCAAGCAATCATTTAAGTATTGATCCCCAATCTTATTTCTCAATTTGTTCTTCACATAATTCATGACAGAAAAGACTCTTTCAACACTTGCAGTTGCTACTGGAAGCACTAGCACCAATTTGAGAAGCCTGTAAACAACTTCATGTCTAAGATGCTTCTTTGTTTCAACAAGCTTAATGGAAAGCTCAGCAAGACTTCTCACATTTCTAAACCTTTCATCAGTGCGCATATCAGTAATGTACAAATTGAGTTGAGGAGGAAGATGGATCAACTCTAAGCTTGAGAAATCCTTAGGATAAAATCAACTCTAAGCTATGTTAGGGTCATTGCTGGCTATCTCAGGTTCTGTCACTTCTCTGGTTGCTATCTCATGCTCAATAGATGGAATGGTTTGATTATGAACTTGACTCTCATTAGTTACCGGCACAACAGTTTGAACAATTGGATTTTGAGGCTGGGCATCACTCTCCATAGTAACTGGTTGCGGCACTGATGTAGAACCTAACTCCACCTTCCTTGTCTTTGCTGCTCTATCCCACAAAGTCCTCAAATCAACCGATTTATTTTTGTTCTTCATTTTGCAAACCAATACTAATAGCGCTGTAATTGTACATGACTCTAAATCAGTAAATCATCAACCAATAGTGCGTTGTGCGTACAAGTCAATACTCAATACTCAACAACTCACCTTGCAAATTTGTTATCCTCTGGACAGGGGATAGCTCACAGCTGCAGCCTGCAGAGGCAGAGCGCTACTGGCTTGGCGGCCTATCGGCCTCGTAGGCGAGAGAGTTCACGACGTCCTTGCGCTGGCGCTGGTAGGGGTGGAGCTCGTTCAGCAGCTTGGTCAGGCGCCGAAGTGCCAAACAGCCGCAGGAATCAGAACGGCGGTTTGGGAATTGGGATTCAGGAATCGGGAGGTAACCGCCGCAGCTCGGAGAGGATGGGAGCCAGGCCAATAGGCTGTTTTTTGGGCCGCTGTGGGCTAGAATAGTGAAAATATCACAGAATACATCATTATTACATTATACATTTATATATATAAGTATACATACATATATATTTAAGATTACACCAAAAAAGTTGGATATTCTCGGGGATACCCAGGAATACCATTAAATCCGCCCTGGTCCCGGCACGGGCAATGGCGAGACGGAACAGAGGTTGGCAGATAAGCAGCACGGCGTAGCCGCCCCAAGAGCCCGACGGGGTCAGCCTCCGCGGCTCGGACACGAGGATGGCCTTCTCGTAGAGCTCGTACCGGATCCTATCCGGCGCAAACGGCTCCAGCGGGATCACGACCTCATTCCCACTGTCACCATCGATGAAGGAGCACCGAAGGTTGTAGCTTACGACACGGCCGCCCGCGTCGCGGCTGGCGTCGACGAACGGAAGCGTGGCGACCGACGGGAGCTGGACCAGCGCACCGGTGGGCGGGTTCAGGAGTTGGAGCTCGGAGGCGGCGTTGGCGGTGACGAGCCACCCATCGGACGAGCCGACGCAGAGGCGATCGAAGACGGCGGGAGCCGCCTGCGGGATGGCGTATGTGTTGGGTTTCCTCTAAATTCTAAATTAATTTTACGGAGTTTTTTTCGGTCTATCTTTTATTCCTCTATGTTATTCAAGGTGCCGCTCATAATGCATAATAAGGTTAAAAGGTAGATACCTATTTATAGACTCCATTTCTAGGTGTTACAAAATAATTCACCTGTTTTCGGTATCCTGTGAGACCTAAACCATATCACCAACCATGATCAGATAGAGCAGTTTTATGAGTCTAAAATATATTAGTCTCAAGCACATATATATGTGAGTCATGCACTATGGTCAGATTGTTTATGAGACAATTCTAATTTAATTATGTAGGTCAACAGTCTACATAGCCGAACTTGTAAAACCTGGAAGAGTTTTTGGATACCCTTTGGATGATGTAACTAAACCTGGAAGAGTTTTTGGATGCCAGTTTTTCTTCCACTAACCAGTAGCGAGCAAAACACTGGCAATCAATCTCGCACACAAATGAACGTACGCTTAGAAATCGAGTGAGCAGCGGTGCGGATCTCGGCGGCCGCAATGCGTAGGCGGAGCCATCGCGCCTCTCCCTCTCGCCGCGGATCGCCACCTGCCACTCTTAAGTTCAAGAGTCGCACCAAGAGAGACAGACATTGGAGCGACTGTTACATAGATAACTGTTTTTTCTTCATCTTCAGTCACTTTTTTATATTGTAATTTTAAGTGATTGAAAATACAACTTTAGAAGAAGGTGAACTAGTACTCTACAACTTTAGGTGATTAAAAATGTAACTTCATGTAACTGAGAGATAAAAAAATTTAGTCGACTGTGCAATAGCAAAACTATAAAATAAAATGTTCCGTTTCACCCCGCGAATGGGCCACGAAACCGAACTTTTGGCCCAACAAAATGGGCCTGAATTAGCCATGGTTATCGGTGCGGCGCGACGTCGGCATGGGCCGCCGCCGCCAGATGGGCCCCGCAAACCGCAACAGCTCACAGGAAATTGGACGGGCCCGAAGGAAAAGCTTCGAGAGAAGCCACGTGGAGCCCACGAAAGGAGAACGAGACGACGCGTTGGGTGGGGACACGGGGAGCCAGCTTCTTTTTCCAGTGTACAACAGTGTAAGCACACACGTACTCGTGTACACACCTCGCACACGTACGACTCAACTCACAGCTGTATAGATGTATTTATTAGCATACATCTAACTAGAATGATGATCTATACTTTATAGAATATAGATGTGTTTTAACCTCTTCCTATGTGTATATATACACTCTTTGTTCTTAAGACCTGGACTAAGTAGGAAATTCTTCTACCGGTATATTCAAATCAGTCGAACCCACTCTTAACCCAAGGCCTAAGACTCTATACACAGTGACGGATCCAGGAAAAATTTTAAAAGGGGCTGAACAAAAGCGATACAGCGACATAACTCCACTACGCCCCTCCTACACCATACATCCATAGCTAAAAATTTATGGGGGGCTCGAAGGGTTCGGTAGCGGTAGGGGGGGCTCGAGCCCCCCCTCGCCCCACCGCTGGATCCGCCCTTGTCTATACATACTGTTTCCTATAATGATAACTTTTCTATAGCATCTAACTTTCAAACAGGATATCTTTTCAAAATAGTGGCTACTAGTTAATTGTAATACACACTATAGCGACTTTATTTATATAGATCAAAGTCACACGTAAATATCTATTTATAAATCAAAACTAAAAGCTAAAACTAAAAGCTAATGTCAACACACCCACGCCAACTTCTTTTGGACGAGCATTATTGCATGCATGCCTCCCTTCCATTTCCACGTGATGCGAACATTGGATGATTGGATCTGCACGTTCCGCGGCCCTGCCCACCGCCACGGCGCCGCCTGTCTTCCATCACCGTCAAGGGGAAAAAACTTACTCGTAATGGCTTGTTTATTAGAGCATCCTTCTAAAAAAAAGCTCGTTTACAACACATGGAATGTTCAATTTCCGGTAGGAATTGAACCGTCTTTTTACACTTACAAATATGAGAGTAAAATGTTCTCACGTTCTTACGGTAATTAAATTGTTTACACTCACGGAATAACTGCGAGCTTATGCAAACAAAGGCCTAATATCATATCTACCTATTGTTTATGTGTCAAATGAATGATCTTGTGTTGATCATGCATATATTGCCCAAAGAAAATAAAACACTGGTGCTTAAAGAAAAGGGTGATCATGTTAATTAAGAATTCATATTTACGTGCAATCATGGACACCGTTACGGTCGCGCAAGTCTCCTGGTTTTCTGTTAGTACTCGGTGTTAACATCGGCATCTGGTTAACAAAGCTGGAACCAGGATGGCATGTACTCGAGTCATGTGCAGAACATTGACCGGTGTGCATGGCTTGACTCAGATGGTTGGGCAATGCTACAAGTTTTGGTTTCAATTCCTAACTTGGTATCTACCCATTTCTTTCTGATAGGTACAGTGGATGACTGAATTATCGACCAGGGAGATCATGTGAAGGTCATCTAATATATATGATGGATATTTAACTTTGATGTGTAAGTTTTTATCGAAGTTCAAGTTTAATTTTAAAGCTTTTTAGTTTTCAAAGTTGTTATCAGGTTTTAACTGGTCTGACCGGCCAGACAATTGTCATCTGACTAGCGGGTTTGTAGCGGTCAGATCGGAATTATGGTCTTTGAAAATTAGACACCAAACACTTGTATGGTTTTTTGTAAGACTAAATCTACAGTGATCTGGTCAAAACTATACGGTTGAAGAACAGTACTCAGAGGTGAACAGTGATTTAATTGGTACTCGAAAGAGTAATGTAGTAAAGCTTGGCTTTACGACCACGTCTGACTTCAACCACGTTCGACTTTGACTACGTCTGGCTTCGACCACGTTCGGCTTCGACCATGACAGAACGACTACTGAAGGTAATCGTAGCTACAATACTTTTTTATGGTCATAGCTACAATATTTTTCCATTGTCATAGCTACAGTACTCGGTAGTTGGGGATTTTTCATGTCGATAGTCAAAGGCTTTGCAAACAATGGTCGTAGACTTTGCAGTCTTGTTGCCATAGTCATAGTCTTCGCAGTCTTGTCATCATAGTTATAGACTTTTGCGAACTGCTGTCGTTGCCTTTAGGTTTAGTCGAAGGCTTTACGATCAGTTGTCGTAGGCTTCACGGTTGGTACTCGTAGACTTTATTGTCGATATGAATGCTTCACTTTTTGTGATATTCGAGTACTTCGAGTACTCATGTTAGACCAGTGGGATGACTGGCTGGTGCTTGGTGGTCAGGTGGTTGTGATACTCGGTAGTCGGAAGGACTCGATACTTAATGGTCGGTGATCAGTTGTCGTAGGTGTTTTGATTGGTTGTCGGAGACTTGTGGTATGTGATCGGTAGTCGGTACTCGATGACTCTGGTCGATATGGTGCTTGTTATTTCTGAGTATTTTGAGCGGAGCGATGGTATTTTCCAAGTGCTTGTGGTTTTTCGTGTACTGCATGAGCTAGCAGTCGTAATATGTGATCTGAGGCATATTTCTAAAAAGCGATGGAATGTGTGGTCGTGGACGACCTGGTTGATGGTCGTGGATAGTTTCGTTCTTATTTATGGATGGACAAGGGTGGGGTTTGTGTGTGTGTGTGTGCTGATGTTGGTCAAGTTGTGGAGAACTTATACCGGAAGAAAGGTTCTTTGGTCTTTGCATGTGCAGGTGAGCGTGGAGATCGAAGGTAGATGATGCGTGGAGGCGTGGAGATGGTTATGGCCGGTGACGAGGAGGACTAGGACTAGGAGGGGGTAATCTGAGATCCAGGCGCTCGAGATGTCACACGAGGTGATCGGGCTCACAATAGAGCACGTGATGATGCGTGGAGAAGCAATAGGAGGTGTGGTCCTGGAGGCTTCAACACGGGAGTTGGTGATGTGTGATGGAGATATAGGAGGTGTGTCCTAGAAGCTTCGTCACGTGGTGAGATTGGAGATATTATGGAAAGAGTCCGTAACAGGAAGATTTAGAAATATAGTAAAACCCGCGTTAGGAAGTGTTTCGGGTCTCTTGATTTGGGGAAGAGATAGAGTTGTGTGTTCGTGTTTGGGGTAGATACGGCTTGAATGTTAGCCTATAAAAGCGGGGAGAGGCTAATGACTAATGTGTGATTTTTGGTAGGGCTTTCAGGGAGAAAGTTTGTGTGGGTTTTTAGAGGGCTTTCGTCGAGAGAGCTTTAAGAGGTGCCATGAGGGCACTTTATAACCATATCGATGATACAGAAATAATAGATCAAATCTATTCCAAGAAAAGTTTGCTGGCATCGGCGATGTGTTTTCTGAACATCATTTTTCTTCTGTCTCCAGCATCTACTTGTTTGAGCGATCGAAGTGTTCAAGCGGCTGAAGTCTTCAAGCAGAGGGAGATTACGATTACATGCGTCGGTGATCGTAGCGAGCGATTGAAGGAAACAGTCGGACGATCGAAGCATTCATCGAGCACGTTGTAAGATCAAGGAGGCCGACTAGAGGGGGGGGTGAATAGGCGGTTTTAAAATTTTCGACTATTTCCAATTAGCAATTTTAAACTTAATAAATTGACTAGAGCAATTAAACAATAATTCTACTAAACAACCTACAATGGCTCAAGTGATCACTAATACGAGCAATTGACTAAGAGCAATGACAATTAGCCTAGAACAAGGTTTGCTACTCTAACCAAGTAAGCAATCAAATAATTCAAATAAAACGAGTTGCTTGAATGAAATTAAGCACAAGGAAGCAAACCACAATTGACACAATCACTTTTTACCGTGGTGATCAGAGACTTGCCGGTCTCCCCTAGTCCACGTTGAGGTAAGCCCGAACGAATCGGACCGGCTCCACGAATTGAGCCTAATCACCTCGATCACTAGCGGTAGCCCTTTCCCTCTCCGGGTAGGCGAGCTCCGAGCCTTCACAATCTTCCGGGCCTTCTCACAACCTTCTCGAGAAGATCACCGGACCTCCGCCAAGCCGTCTAGGTGCCGGCAAGCACCAAGAGAATGAACCACAGCGGCTTGATCACACACAAGTGCCAATTGGATCAATCTACAATGCAATGCACTTGAATTTTGCTCAACTACCTCTATTGAATGCACAAGAGTGAAAGAGATGTGTGAGATGTTGCTCTAGGCTCAAAGATGTTCAATGAGAATTCAACGACCGGTACAAGTTCTGGTGGGGATGTATTTATACCCCCACCAACCTCAAATAGCCGTTGCAAAAAATAATCCTGAAAATTCAGGGAAAACGGAACTACCGCCGTTATATGGGCGGTATTTCCGGATTTCCGGCGGCGCTACAGAACGGCTATGTCAGGCGGTCAGAAGTGACCGTTGAACAATGAGTGCGGTACTACCGCCGTTAAAATCGCGGAACTTCCGGAAAACTGGAAGTTCCGCTCCTTGCCCCGGTACTTCCGATTTCAGCGCGGTTAACTCCAATTCAGGGCGCTCTCTGGAAACGAAGTTCCGCTCTTAAGTCCGGAACTACCGGCCTGCGGTAGTTCCGCAGTTCAAGCCACGGTACTTCCGTTTTCCGAGAGGCTAAGTTAAACTCCGGGCGCTCTCTGGAATTGAAGTTCCGCTCGGGGCCCCGGAACTTCCGCACATGCGGTAGTTCCGCAGTTGAACTTGCAGTACTTCCGATTTCCGAGAGACTAACTCAAACTCCGGGCACTCTCTGGAATAAATAATCCGCTCAGAGGCCCGGTACTTCCGGCCATGCGGTAGTTCCGCCTGTAGAACGCCGGTACTACCGAATTTTCTGACAAAGCACATATTTGATTGAAATTTAATTTCTAAGGCATGCATGATCCTAAATTGATCCATATGGCACATTTGAATATGATCAAGCAAATCACCGTGATCCCTCTTAATAGTACGACATCTATCTTATAATCTGGTCTTCCAACTTTTCACCAAGACCGGTAAAATTAAAATAGATCCCTAAACTATTTACCTTGTCGCGATTGAGATCTTTGAATCTTCGTGAGATATTTTATGAGCCTCTTTCTTCGCCATTTGAACTTATCCTTTCAAACGCTTAACACACACGTTAGTCCCATGATCATATAATGTCATTAATTACTAAAACCAATATTTTAAGGGGCCTAGATGCTTTCACACGTGCGAGCGAACCAACGTCTTGCGGTCGTAATCTACATCCGATAATTTAGATTGTTTTTTTGCTGCTTTTAATTTTGGTTTCAAGTTTCAAAAAGTGGAGACAATTACTCACCCCCTCTGATTATGTCATATGATCCTATAGTTTGTACCAAGTTTCATAATTTGAAGCTATGACTTTTGAATTGGGTCTTTTGGAGTTTTGATCCTGAGCTGTTCTTGCCTCTACTCAAGGCACTCATCAGACCGCTACCTCCTTGCAGTTTGACCGCCAGAGGAGTGTTTCTCTAGTCAGACCAGCCCGCAGTCCAATGGGCCATGAGTGCGGTTGTACCGCCAGGAGAGGTGTTCCTTAGTTTTAAGCTTCGTGCGCTTAATCTTTCACTACGTGTTTCGAAGTCTTAGATAACCCAAGGTTTCGATTTGATATTGAAAAAGAGTGAGCTCCTATTCCTCTACTCTAGTCATCACCTTTGCCCCTATGCAACCTTAATAGCCCACTCAGTTGGACTGAAAAAAGGTGGTTTATGGCTGAAATTGTACTGTAACTGATTGAAATTACACTGTAACTGATGGTGGTTTATTTAGTGTAATTAAATTTAAAAAATTGAAAATAGAAAAAAATTAAGTTAGCTAATCACGGATAATGCAAACGAATACGAAAAATAGCAAAAAAGCTAAAAAAACCAAAAAAATTCAGAAAAGTTGAATTTTGGAAACAATAAAAAAGAAGTCAGAAATTCAAATCGTAAAGAGCGGTGCCAAAGTGTCGCTTAATCCAAGCTGTACGTTGGACTTTCTGATGGGACTCTTATTTTGGAGCCGAGTTACACAACGCTAGCTAACCATGCATGGACTTAGAGGTGCAGGGAAGTTTACGGAATCAGTTCAATTCCTACATTAAAAAACATGGAAGGTTTCCGCGTTCCCAACTGGACCTAACTCGTTGGTTGCCTCTTCTCTTCCAAGCAATTCCATGCACCCAGGCACCGGGATTTTCCTACTGCTGGTGGTAATGGCAAGCCGGTGCATCCCTTTCTACCCCAAGGTTTGTACCATCTGCCTTCATCAACACTCACTGTGTCTGTGTCGAGTTTTTTGCTATTATAGTACTCCCCTAAGTATGACTTCGACAAAACGGTATCCATGTCGTGGGCTTCTCCAAAACGATATCTATTTCGTGTAATAGTATTCCCAGGGATTTGAACTCAAATTATTTTGATTTTCGAATTTTATCTCCTCCATATGACTAAACTACCCTTCCTAAATTTGTCCATGGCAATAATAATAGAAATCCGTGCCCTGTTGCATTGTTAAAACAGATGATCAAGTTCATGTGTTAAAACAAATAATTCAGATAAGTAGCGATGGATCTAACAGCTTGCAAAGTAACCACCTTACCAAGGACAGATAATTATTGATGCATTGAACAACCTGCAAAATGAGTCCTCAAAAACCAGCATGCATAGTAACACCTTCACTTTGCCTGCCGTGTGGGCGTGCGCCGCGGGTGAGCGCATCGCCTGCGTGCGTAGTTAGTGCGCCGCCGCCGGCAGAGGAAAAGTGATATGCCTGTACTGTGTCGTGTGGGAAGAAAAGAAAAAGGATTAGGTCTAAACAAATTTAGGAAGGGTAGTTTAGTCATATGGAGAAGATAAAATTCGAAAATCAAAATAATTTGAGTTCAAATCCCTGGAAATACTATTATAGAGAGGAGTACACGAAATAGATATCGTTTTAGAGAAGTCCACGACGTGGATACCATTTTGTCGAAGCTACATTTAGGAAGTACTATAATAGCGAAAAAACTCATCTGTGTCAGTTCCACATGTGCACAAAAAAAAGGGGAAAAAATCATCCATCGCAATCCTACACGAGTATAAGGGCCTGTTCATATTGCTCCTCCCCTTCACCTCCATCGTTTTCTTCCTTCCGTTCTGCATCAATCCATTTCCTCCACAGCGCCGCTACTTCCACGGAAGCAACGCAGCAACGCCCGGAGGAAGCGGCCAAGAACTCGAGCAGTGACCGAGTGGCAGCAGCAAGAAGAGGAGGAGGAGGAGGAGGAGAAGCTATAGCAGTTAGCCAATGCCGCCGCGGTGCTCGCGGGCGCAGGGGTAGGGAGGATATATGGTGGGAGGGGGCGCGCTCGTCGACGGCTTCCGCCGCTGGTTCCACCGCCGCACCGCATCCGGCTTCAACTCCAACCAGTCGTCCGCTGGCGAGGAGCCGTCCGAACTCGAGGTCGTCGAGGACCCGGATCTCGTTGGCCTCCGCTCCATCCGTGTGCCCAAGCGCAAGATGCCGCTGCCCGTCGAGAACCACAAGAAGGTGAGGGCCTGTCTGGAGTCTGAAACTCTTCAGTGGTTATGTTTGATGTTTGCTTTGCTTGATTTCAGTTGGGGGCAAAAGCTTCTAGCTTTCTCGTGATCCTTGATTCGTCGTCACGGGAAGCTTGTAGCCAAAATCAGATCTTTGTGGCAGTTGCTTACTTACATACTGTACAATAATAATGTTTTTTTTCCTTTATGCAAAATACAGCAGCTGGGCAGGTAAAGCTAGCGTCTTTGATCCAACATTTTATCCTTCGATCGATATAACGATATGTTCTTGTGTTCCAGTTCCTCTACTTGGCTGTTTGACCCGTTTATTCGATTGATCTAGGAAAACGATTCTGTAAAACTTAAGAATTTTTGCTTGGTTGTGATATTGTTTGTCTCTACATGATCCATTTCTTAAGAATTGCGCAATTGAAGCACTTGCTCTATAAAGCTGGTGCCCTCTTTTGGGTCTCTCTCTCTCTCTCTACTTGCATTTAGTTCTCTTCGATTGATTGCATTTAGTTCTCTTCGATTGATTGCATCATCCGCGTCATACTGATCCTAATGAGCTCTTGTCCAAGTTGCTCACTTGGGTTTAAGCTGGTCCGAGTCGGCTACTAATTAGGTTGACCTGATCTGGGTCTTTAGCTCCAGTTCACCTCACCTGTTGCTGGTAAGGAATGACTGATTTTACTGGGAACAGGTCTTCTTGCCCTTGCACCATGCCCATGGTGCATGCCATCCTTCGTTTCTGAATAAACCTGACCATGTCTCTAGTGAAAAGGTCAACCTTTAGTAGGTTAAAACTTAATCATGATAGTTTCAGGTAACATATAACCTTGTAGGACAATATGGCATTTGCTTTCCTGTTGAATTGTTTTGCTGATCTACTATAGAAGTAAACTTTAGTTTGTTTCACTACTGAAGATCTTTAATGATCATTCTTCAATCCAAATGCTCATAATTCTAGTTAGCTTTAATTTGTTATTGCAAATTGTGATCTTGTAGAACACATTGGAAATGGAGTTCTTCACAAAGTATGGAGAGGCAAGCCAGTACCAAATCCAAGAAGTCATTGGCAAAGGGAGTTATGGAGTAGTTGCTGCCGCAGTAGATACCCGCACTGGTGAGCGGGCTGCTATTAAGAAGATCAATGACGTGTTTGAGCATGTCTCAGATGCCACACGCATCCTGCGGGAGATCAAGCTTCTTAGGCTGCTCCGTCACCCGGACATAGTCGAGATCAAGCACATCATGCTCCCCCCTTCTCGGAGGGAATTCCAAGATATTTATGTTGTTTTTGAGCTCATGGAGTCAGATCTCCATCAAGTCATCAAAGCGAATGATGACCTCACCCCAGAGCATTACCAGTTTTTCCTGTACCAACTTCTCCGTGCTCTCAAGTACATCCATGCGGGTAAGTAGGTCGGTGAACAATTACTAATCCCTATTAATCTGCTCGCTCATGTATTAAGCACAGATCCTTGAGTTGATTTATCAGATTTCCATGGAATCCCTGTTTATTCTTCTGATAATGTAGATCTTAATTGTTTTTGTTGGCACAGCTAATGTATTTCATCGCGATCTAAAGCCCAAGAATATACTGGCTAACTCTGACTGCAAATTGAAAATCTGCGACTTTGGACTTGCCCGTGCATCATTTAATGACGCTCCTTCAGCTATATTTTGGACGGTAAGGTGCTTGTCATTGTATATAAGATTTAACATTCCCCTTTAATTTCTTAATTTTTGCATTGTTCTGCTTTGCAAAGGATTATGTGGCAACAAGGTGGTACCGAGCACCAGAATTATGTGGCTCCTTTTTCTCCAAAGTAAGGTCTCCAACTCATGAACTTGTAGTCTCATGTCTGTATTGCTGTTTTTTCTTTTCTTAAAAAATCTCTAGAATCTGCAGCTTGTGCTAAATGAAGTATACAAAGCTAAGTTTTAACTAGTACAATAAGGTTTTCGGTGGTATTTCTCATTGTAATTGTTTATACATACAATTCTTCTGTGACAACAAGCTGTAAACTTGGCTGGAAACTGGAGGAGTAACATTCTTGTAGAGAACACTATACTGTAAACTCCTTTTGTAATGCTTATACCATAGCCTGTCATTTCTTTTATCTTTCTGATAAGTGTCAATTTTTATGCAGTACACTCCTGCAATTGATATTTGGAGTATTGGGTGCATATTCGCTGAACTTCTCACTGGTAGGCCACTATTTCCTGGGAAGAATGTTGTGCACCAATTGGATCTTATAACAGATCTTCTTGGAAGTCCATCATCAGAAGCCTTATCCCGGGTATGTTGACTTCGTAGCAATTCTCGCATGCATTGTTTTTGCTTGAACCTCCAATTCGGTAACATTCAAGGAGATACAGTTATGTAATATGATGAAAAAAAATGCATATACGAAACTTCGTTCTTGATGAACCAATTTGGGAATAAAGATCCAATGCAAGCCCGTAAAGTATTTCCTCCAGGCTCCATTTACTTGCTTATTTTGTGATTTCTTCTGCTCTTTCTTCTACAGATTTCGCATTGGTACATTAGAGTCACAGAAATAATCACCTTGCTGTTGTCTATGACCTTTGCAGATTCGAAATGAGAAGGCCAGAAGATACTTAAGTTGCATGCGGAAAAAACATCCTGTTCCCTTTACTCAGAAGTTTCCTAATGCTGATCCTTTGGCTCTTCGTCTGCTAGGGCGCTTACTTGCATTTGATCCTAAAGATCGGCCTACAGCCGAAGAGGTAATCTTAAAAGTATTTTTACTTTCTTGAATAGCTTTAAAATTTTCACAGAACACATATATATATGTTTTGATATGCTATAATTTCTTTCTTTCTTTAATCTTACTTCAGGCTTTGGCCGATCCATACTTTGCGAGTCTTGCTAATGTGGAACGTGAGCCCTCAAGGCATCCGATTTCAAAACTTGAGTTTGAATTTGAGAGACGGAAGCTGACAAAAGATGATGTTAGAGAATTGATTTATCGAGAGGTAGAGAGCATAGCATGGGTTTCCTGTTTTGTGTTAATAATATATTCGTGTGGCTTGAAAACTGATTGTTTCATGAAATGCAAACAGATTTTGGAGTATCATCCACAGATGCTGCAGGAGTATATGAAAGGTGGAGAACAGATTAGCTTCCTCTACCCAAGGTGCAGACTTGCTTGAATTTTTCCTCTTTCCTTTGGTTTTATACTTTTATGTCTTCCATCGGGATGGTGAAGATCAACCTATGTTTTTCCAAGCAAGTTCGCTTTATAGCTTGTATTATTTCTTCACACCTACTAAATGCCTTTGCCAAATCACTTATCCTGCAGTATGATTGTGCATTGAAATCTTAGCTATTTTACATTTCCTCTCTTCTTGGCGGATCTTGTTTCTAGGGCTTTTTTCTTCCAAACAATTGTACAAGCACTGGTACAAGAAACACTAATCGTGTGTGTTTCTAGTCTTAATGACATATGTATTTACCATAGGTCCATAGCCTTATATTCCCCCCCCCCTCCCCCTCTCTCTCTCTCTCTTGAATGGTTGTGGCTATTGTTAATGCTATGATCATACTGCAGTGGGGTTGATCGCTTCAAACGACAGTTTGCACACCTTGAAGAGCATTACAGCAAAGGAGAAAGAGGTTCTCCACTGCAAAGAAAGCATGCCTCTTTACCAAGGTATGTAATGTGGCAGTAAGAAATAAAAAATGCATAACTCCTTTGATCTCAATTCTTGTGCTAAGTTCTGCATTGATTTGCATGTAACAGGGAGAGAGTAGGCGCATCAAAGGACAGTAATAATGAACAACATACTAATGATCAGGAGAGGAGTGCAGATTCTGTTGCCCGCACTACTGTAAGCCCTCCAAGATCACAAGATGCAGGGCAGCAACATGCATCTGATGGTCAGAATGGTGTGAGTTCCACAAACTTAAGTTCGCGGAGCTACCTGAAGAGCGCGAGCATTAGTGCTTCGAAGTGTGTCGTTGTCAGTGGGAATAAAGACCCAGAGGTACTAATGTCATGCTGCCTGATTTCTTACATTATTATTATAAGTAGGTAAAGTGGCATTTCTATGCACTATCAACAGTAAGAAAGGATTTGATTTGATTGATTTGTTGCACAAGTAATTTTTTTGGTCCGCTTTAGAGCTCAAGTGGTGACTCGTTTTCACTTTTTGTTCTTCTACTCTTTAGGATGATGAAATCTCTGAGGAAATGGAAGGGACCGTTGATGGATTGTGTGAAAAGGTCACCAAGATGCACTCCTAGTGCTGCAATGACGGCGATGACATCTCGGCGCAAGATTTCTGTCAGGCACACCAGATGCTGATAATATAGAAGGCAACCTGCTGGAGCATAGTACTGCACTGCAAGTTTGGATTTTGGACACCACAACAGCCAGTTCAAGACGACTAGCACTTTTTTTTATGTGCTTGCATGGGATCAAGATCTATGCATGAGTTTTGTGAATTGCAATGGTTCTGCTGCCATATGAACAGCTATCAGCGTCCCGTTTCCCTCTCAGGAGTTCGTGCCGTGATGTTGATAGGCTGAACGGCTTACTATCTCTCCCCTTTAAATTCCGAACAATGGTTTTTCTATCACTATTTCAAAGCGGTTTATCGATGTTTTATTCGTTCGCATAAGTGTAGTGTTCATGTTAAGGTTAAAAACTATCGATAACAGCTATAAAATATCAGCTAAAAATAACACATCCAAAATTATTAACCGGTTGCTCCGGCAGTATAGCAGCAGCAGATTGCCATATTGTATGGGCATAAATTCGTGACATACGGGTTGTTAGTTTGAAACTTTGTAGACCGTTTATTTGTCCTTCTAATACATCGACACGCAAAGCTTTTCCGTGTTTGCAAAAAAAAATCGTGAGATACAAATATTCAATAAAAAAATGATCGACAGTTCAAAAAAAAAAACCTACTCCATTGGCGGCATATGGTAAATTGCAAGAGATCGAAAAACACCATACAAATGAGGTAATTAATCTACAGTTCTCTGTGTGAGAGAGAGAGAGCCACTGTGGGACGGCGACAGCGGCGGCGTTTGTCCTGATGATCACTAGATGGAGGGGGCTATCGGCGCACAAGGTGACCCGAAAGTTGCGAAACACGCGCTACTTGAAGGTTCAGACGTTGACGTTGTTACCCTCCTTGAAGCTGCACCGGCTGACAAAGCCGCGGGTGATGGTAGAGGGGGTTGGGGGCGATGGAGGAGACACGCGAAGCTATCTAGGGCGGTGTGGAGACGGCGGCCGGCGATGAGGTACTCTTCCTTTTCTTCTTCCTTCATAAATCTAGTATGAAACCTAGTGAAACTTGTCTATACCGTTAGAATCATTGTGTGCTAGCATGACTCTTTACATATTAGCATTGCCGCCTCTGAGAGATGAGCACGCAGCATTTTCGAATGGAATGATAAAAGAAGTGTGCCTGAAATGAATGTGGATTGTGAAGCGCCACCACGTATGGCGTGTTGTGCGTAGATCAGCAAGTGTGCGTGCTGCTACCACACACTTGCACATGTAACGTGTTGTGGGGTGGTCCATCCCTAAACAACTAGGTCTTGTAATGGACCTAATAGTATAAGGGAATATACCAATGTATCATCATATTTTGTAATTATTAAAGAATAAGATGAAAATTTTCTATCTATGAGTGAGACATTATGATGCCCATACTCCATGAGTGAGACTTTCTATCTATAAGTGAGATTTTTCATCCATAATTAAGACTTTCCATCCATGTTAATGACTTCCTTTCTATACTATTGTACTAGCACGCATCAAAAAGCAATCTAAAGGCAGAGAGGCTTGGTGCCCAGGCACCATGGTGCCCCATTGCAGCGTATATATAAACCCCTAAGAGGGGTGTAAGAGGTCCGGACCACTCATTTCTACTAGCATTGTCTCTCTCTGTCGGTCGTCTATAGCTCTTAGTCCATATCCCCCTATAAGATAAACGGATACTATGTACTCATTGTTATGTTCATGCTACAATATAACGGCTTACTTAATTTTTAGTCTTAGTTGGGAAATTTGTTTATTAATTTACTTGACATAGTTCATAAAATAGTCAGTATTTTACTATTCCCTTCAACCACAAAGAATGATATCTTGAGATACGTAGAGCCAAACTTTGTAATCTTTGACTGGCAATATCTTTTCAAATGTCTAGATTGGACATATAAAAATGATATACATAGCTTTGTCTTAAAAATTACTCTTTTATTACCGGAGAGTATTCACTTGGCTTCTTTACAAGTCAGAGATAATCCCTTTGGAAACAAGTATTAACAAATAGTTGAGAGCATCATTTTTTGAGCCGGTAATTGGTAAAAATTGCCATGAGTGACTAGATTTCACAGCGAAGCACAACCACCACATGCTAGCCCTTGACCCAAACGATAGTTCATAAGATATTCGTACGAGGCTTAAGAATTAAGAGCACAATGAGCTGTAACTTGAGATACAACACAACAATTTCAAACGCCTCAGGCAAGGTCTGTACACACCTAATACAGAACAATGACTACATCTAGGGCGATCAATACAGTGGGTAGCTTCTTGGGCGAACACATAACAATGCCCCTCAATGCTTCCTGCGTGCCTTCCCCTAATGTACACATCTTACAGTACATGATCCCAGTATTTTTATCTGGCTCCACCCTTGGGTAGTACCGCAAACTTTGTTGCACCCACTAATCACCAACATCTTCAGAAAGGGCTTACTCTCCCGGCAAGCATCAGCATGAATTCAGGAACAAGACGGCGTGCGACAGGCACAAGAAGGTGTTGGGGGGCAGATGCATCTGGATCGTCATTGTGTATCACAGCAACAATCTCTTCCAGCATTTTATCCCTACCACCCCGAAGAGGATCCTTCAACACAACATTTATCACAGAAAAAGGGATAGAGCATAAGAACCATAGGCAGTCAAAATTTCAAACAACGAAAGCAATGAGCACCAGCATCTTGTTCGACTGCACCTCAGAGGTAATGTTTGGACAATAATAAAACTCAAGTTACATGGAGATGAGCACCAGCATCTTGTTCGACTGCACCTCAGAGGTAATGTTTGGAGAATAATAAAACTCAAGTTACATGGAGATGAGTGGAGACAGCTAATTCCTCCAAAAGAGTTACTCTTTAGAATGCACAAAATCTTTATTTTCTAAACGACAAGGTACATCTGCACCGTATACTAAGGCAACACTGCACAAGCTAATTCCTTCAAGTTTCCTCCAGTGGATAGCACTTTGCCATACTAAACCAACACAATGATTAATGACTTACTGGCAATCTAGCGGAAGAAACAAAAAGCAAGGGCTAAACTCAAAACCGAGCTCTGAATACGACTTTTCCATTAAATCAAGAGTTATTTACACGGAAATCAGAAAATAATGCACTTCCTATACAATCACAGAAAGAACATAAGTTACTTCAAAATATTGCCAAAAAAGGTCAAAATGTCTAAACAAAGCAATCCATCCAAATAGCGCTAGTGTCACAATGATTACCTGAAGAAATAAATCAGTATGTGTCTTCCCTTCATATAAGAATAGATCTGCTTTAGCACCATGCTGTTGTAAAGCATCAAGGAAAGCTTGACTGCATTTTTAGATTGAGTCAGTTTATACCAATCTCCAGAACACAGGTACAAGAGATTCAGTCAGTTTATACCATCTCCAGAATACAGGTACAAGCTCATGACATAACACACTTACAAAAGTAATAGATTTAGATTTACCATATCCCATGTGATCCATTATTTCAATTTGACTCACCTTTCAGCAGACGGTATTGAATAGTCACTTGTTCCATGGAAAAGGATGATACGAGGCAATAGAGAAACTGCAGACCTAAGGGCTGAGTCCTTAACCATCACTTGTGGAGAAAATTTCCTCAATGATTCCTCGCCTTCCATAATGCTGAAACATATGGTTGGAATGGAGTTATAGTATCTTAATAATAGCATGCGAGACAAACTGGCGTAGGTAATTTTTCAAAAAGGGGGGTTGGTCTAGAGAACATTAATAAATACTAGCGGTCCAAAATAAATACCTGAGAAAAATGGATCGGTACAAGCCACGCCTATGGAAATGATCAACCAAGTTAAGGAGATTATAGCTGCAGAAATCATAAACCAAATGTCAAGGCCAATACAGCAATTCTCAGACATCCCTGCATGTGTGAATCAGTAATGATGCTCCTGCCAAATGTAATAAGTTACACAATTAAATGTTGAATAAAGGGCTAAATGGATCCATAAGTAATATTGGCTTCCCAGACCTTATTCCTAAAATATATTACAACAGAAGCCTGTAATTTGCAACCTCACTCATTTCTGAAAAGGCAAATTCTCGTCTCTTAAATCTAGAGCAAACATATTACCATCTGCTTGACATAGAAGTACAAGTGACAAATTGCAGCCAGAGATATACTCTATTGGGCGGTATTACCAACGTTTGATAATATGGAAAATTGAATACTGATGATAGCTCGCACACACATTATCACAGAAAAAACATCTACATGTTGCTGCAAGTCAAATACTGGTCAAAGAGACTTGGATGTTTACCCGCCAGAAATACCGAAGTAAGCTTTTAGTTGTGCAACACTCCAAGTGGAAGTATCTCCTTCACCACATTCTTTAATAGCCTGATTTAAGAGAGTACAAGCAGCAATATGTGCACCAGCAGATTGCCCAACAAGATAAATCCTGTTAGCACGATGAACAAAGAACAGATAAGAACAAATGATTGAGGATATGTCATTTCAGGATAAGACAACTGAATTTTTATTCAGCTTTTATGATGTAGTGCAGTTATAATCGTTTGGAAGTGATAAACATAAGTTCTTGTTTAAGTCACACCATTATTACTCTAGAATAGATGAATAGCCAAATGAACTATGCCTTCAACACAGTCTACCTCAACTTCCACACTGATGAGCTCCTACAGCATGCAAAGGATTATCACATTTGCGCATGTGCAGGGCATACATTAGTAGGAACGATTTGTAATTGTAACAGACAAGTTTGAAATTTTGATATCAGTACAAGTTATAAACCTTTCAGGATCACCTCCATAACTAGCTATATTGTTGCAGACAAAAGAGATTCCTTGGGATGCATCTTCTACCATGTCACCAATAGTCCCCTGAGGAAAGTTTCTGCAAACAAACCATTGCTATGCTTCATGAGTATTATATGAGAAGCATGCTGCTTTGCATATTTGGAATCTTTCCTGAGTACCTGTAATCAATGCATGCGACTATGATGCCCCTTTCTGCCAAGCGTCTGCCTAAAAGGGCACCCCACCCTTTGTAACTGAGAGAAATATAATTCGCCATACAAAGTCAAGACAAAATCTAAATCTTACTGGAATTCTGGAAAATGCAAAATAAAAAAGTTGGGTTCCAAGATAGTACATACTTCTACTCACCCTATGATCCATGCTCCACCAGTGACAAATGCCACAACCGGCTTCAACCCCGTTGTGCCAGTAGGTATATAGAGATCCAATCTGCAGAAACAAATGTCAGGGCACAAGATATCAACAACTAAACTAACTACACCAAGTGCACTGAGAGTCCGAGACAAACTATTGGTTTATTGAATAGAGATATTATCTGCACGGTAAAACTTGTAAAAAATGAAAGAAATACCTGTTTCTTGGTTGTTCTCCATATACAACACTTCTATGAACTTGGCTTGAGAAGAAGTAATAATATACAACTGGAGCAAAACAAGAGTCAATTCTACTGTATGATATCAAACATTCTTTCGAGGCAATGGCGGTACCAAGTATATCACCCAATATCCTACTATGGAGACAAGAATAGGGAGCCCCTTACATGCAGAACTAAAAAAGTGGTGTCAAAACTCAAAACACCAACCTTGAATAAAACCCGGCATGAGCAAGAGAGTATAACAGCAGAGGGCTAGGAACTGCCGGATCCATCTGTAGCCTATCCTGCATAAATTAGAAAAGTTATTGCAGCGAACTGAACAAGAATCTAGGAAAAGACCACACCCGTGATAATAGAAGCATCATATGAAAATTTTCTGAGCTTTAGCATCTGATCTTAGTAGCAAGCTTAGTAAAGTTCATTTAGCTACGTGCTAAACATGTCATGGTACACTAATTCTCCAAAATAAATGCCATGATATATCTAATTGTAGTAAGATCACAAGCAAATCACCATGTGAAAGTGGCAGCAAGGGAAATGGAATAGGAGAGTACCCAAGGTAGCGGAGGAGGATGAGCGTGAGCCGGGTGAGGAGGAAGGTCTCGGCGGCCGCGCGGCCGACGTCGCGGCGAAAAGAGCCGCTGCGCTGAGCGAACCGCTCGCTCACCGGCCGCCGCCGCACGCACCCACCCGGGACGAGCGGCGCGGCCTCCGCTGCAGATGCGGCGGCCGCCGGGGAGGTCGGCGGCGTCTCCTCTGCTTTGCTTGGCTGGGTGGCGGCGCGGAAAGGGAGCTCCACCTGCATCGCGGCGACCCGGCCCGCGACGCGAGATCTGCTCTGGGACGGAGAATGATGCGGATGTTTTTGCTCGGAACTAGCAAAATTTTGGAAAGCGGCGTCTCTTTATTTTGGCCTGGAAGCACCGCTGCCGCCGGCCGGCGCGGAGCTGCACGCGACGGCGAGGCCTCCAGGAGGGAGGAGATGGATGCGTGGGGCGGTTGGGATGCGGCGGCGCTCCGGCGGACGGCGGCGGAGATGAGACGTTGTTTAGCCGGGCCGCTGACAGGCGGGTCCTTCACAGCCCGCGCCCACATGTCGCGACGTGTACTTTTTCGAAAGAGACCCTGTAATCATTTTTGTGCTACATCTGTGTCCGCCCATGAACGCTCAGAAAGTTCGCGATCGAATTCTCGACCCGTTTTGACCGTTCGATCTTCGTGAGCGGTTTAGATTGAGTTGGCAGCGAACCTGGTGTATATTATTTTTTCTGCATGAATCCTTGTCTAATATTAATTTTCGTTTACTCCGTGCTGGTTCTTGTGACCGGTACACCGACTCGTGGGTCCAAAATAGGGCGTCCCCACATGTCAGTGAGGTTAATTTTTCCAACGAGACCCTTTTACTTTTTGTTCAACATTTTGCGTCCAACCAGGACCGCAATGGAAATTTGCGATCCAAATCTCGAGCTGTGTTAACCGTTCGATTGACTTGAGCGGCCCAGATCGAGTCGAGCAACGTGGCTCAAATATACTTTTTCATATCGACCCTTACAATCTTTTATGTTCTGTTTACCGCCATCGAGGAGAGGCGAGCCGATGGTCCAAGGGCGGCGGAGCTCCGGCGAGCGGCGGTCGGGGTTGTTCTGGCGATCGACGCGCTGGAGGTCGAAGGATCAGAACCCACACCCTTCTTCTTCCGAAGAGCAGGCACGATCTCTAATCCCTCGCCTACTCCCCGAGAAGAGCCGACGTCTTCCCCCTCGCCTCCATGGCGTCCTCATCCTCCACCCACCGGAAGCTCCTCCACTCAGTACGCTTCTCTCTAATCTCAAACCCCTCCCATTTCGTCCCTACACCTCGCCTCACAATTTTGTTTTCGTCTCCGCTTCAGTTGATTTATTGGGCGGTGCAGCGCTGCCGGATGTCGGAGTCGCCGTGCCAGCTCACTGTCTCCGTCAAGCTGCCCGCGGACCCCGCCTTCTCCTCGCCCCTGCCTGTCTCCGGTCATGTTGTCTTCGGCGGAGTAACTTCCTTTGTGCTTACATTTGGTTAATTCGGTCTCCAATTTTGGTGTGGGTTTGTGAGCTGATGCAGTCTCGGACACCCGAGTCGGGAGCAAGCTGGAGGAGTTCCTGGAGCTCGACGTCCTATCGCTACCGTCTTGCCCCAATGATAAGGGAAGAGGTCACGGGTACATCACGCACCCCACTCTTCTCGCTCTCGTCACGCGCACACACCTCTTCCTCACTTTTCCCACTATTTACGCCTTCCTTCTTAAAGTTACTTCTTTCATTCATTACTATTTATTTTTAGTCAAAATCTGCAATCAAAATATATCAGCAAAAGCCAATATGAACAGCTCCTATGTGTCTATGTCAATTATGTTTCCTTATAGCGTATACATCCTACCTTTTTATTGGTTGAAGAAATTATAAATTTAATGCTATTTAGACCATCCAAGATCAAATGTACAGATTGCATAATACTTCACAAGTTGCAAGTAGAATTCTTTGTAGTTCTGTCACGGGTGGGGGAATGATTTGTGGAAGGATTAGAACAAAGGGGATAGTCGTGAGATGTTTCTGGACGCGGCCTTGGCCACTTGCAGCGTGGCGGAGGAGCCATGGTGCGGCTGCCGCGCGGCAAGTGCAAGGCACTGCGAACAGAGGAGAGGGAGAGAGGATTTGGGTTTTCTTCTTGATTGATTTCGAAAGCAAATGCGCCTGATCTCTTATAGAGATGGGCTAACAACTCCAGCAGGGTCCTTAAACAAGCCTTTAAACTAAAATTTGAGGGCTAAGAACAAAAACATAGGTCCAGCAGGGTCCCTATTCAAGCCCTCAAAAGTAGGAGGTCCTCAAATTCACCCATCAAGCCATCATTCCTGGGGACCCTGGAGGAGGCCTCTACTTTTGAGGGCCTGAGTAGGGGCTCTGCTGGACCTGTGTTTTTGTCCTCAGTCCTCAAATTTTGGTTTAGGATGATGAATGGGTCCCACATGGCAGTGTCTATTAGGATGAATTTGAGGGCCCTGATTTGAGAGCTGCTGCTGGAGTAGATACAAAAAATCAAGCTCTCAAATGTTAGGAGAGCTCTTAAATCAAAAATAGGGGCCTTGATTTGAGGGCTCCTGCTGGAGATGCTCTAACAATTCTTGACTAACAAACAAAGCAACTAATCCTATCTAATCCAGATTTTAAGGAAACAAGCTAAATAGAAATAACAAAAGATATGGCTTATCTCTAAGCCTGATTTGCTGCCGAAGAGAGGGTGCCGCTGCTGTCTGCGTCACCTATCCTTCTAGGGCGCCTGGAGTAGTGGAGGCCCCCTATGTAGCACGGGTACTTGGCAAAACAGTCGTATCCGTGTCCGACACGGTGTCGAACACGGACACGTCTTCGACACATGTCGGAGACCTATCGGCTGATTTTAGAATTAATTTTAATTAGTAAAATTCTCGACACGTATCGGACACACTAAATATATGAACCGGACACGGCCTGGACACAACCGGCCCAGCAATGGCCCAGGACACGGCCGGCCCAGGCCGGCCCATTACCCATAACGCACGCACGGCATGCCCTAATGCACGCATCGCACGCACGAGCGGCCGAGCGCGTTATTCCCATCGGCCTCGCGCTGCTCCGCATCGTCTGCTCGCGCCGCCGCCCACTCCCGCCTGCTCCCAATGGGAATAACGCGCTCGGCCGCTCATGCGTGCGATGCGTGCGTTAGGGTTAGGGCATGTCGTACATGCGTTATGGGTAATGGGTCGGCCGTGTCCTGGTCCATTGCTGGGCCGGCTATGTCCAGGCCATGTCCGATTCATATATTTAGTGTGTCTGATACGTGTCGAGAATTTTATTAATTAAAATTAATTCTAAAATCGGCCGATACGTCTCCGACACGTGTCGAAGACGTGTCCGTGTCGTATCCGTGTTCGACACCGTGTCGGACACGAATACGGCTGTTTTGCCAAGTGTCCGTGCTACATAGATGAGATGCCTTTATATGCACCAATTTGTCTGATTAATTGCATTATACAAAGAATCTTGTAGTACCCTAAGCTGATTAACTCAATGACCATTTTCAGTTGTCAGTTATATTATATTTCTTCTGGCATATATATTTTGATTTGGTTGTGGCATATTTTCAGTTTTGGTTGTTCAACATCAAGTAGGCATAAAATTGAAGCATTTCTCTGTTTTTGATTCCTTTAGTCTGAGCTCTTAAGTAGCTGTTTATTTGGTCTTTTGTGCTTACTCAGAATTTAGCATGTGAGATCTTTGTTGAGCCAACAGGCAGTGCTGGATCAAGAAATGTTTTTCTATCGCAAGATTCTGATGATGTCCATCTTTCTATTACTGTATCAAGTATTGAGCGGCTAGTTTTTGGCCTTAAAGATTATGCACTCTCACATGGAAACACTTGTGATAAGTGTGACACATGCTATATGAATAGGTAAATGTTTCATTGCTCGATTTGATGTGAATGTTACATATATTTGCCACTTAGACTGCTCCGATTGTTTTGCTGAAATTGCTAATGTATGCTCGAAGATATTGGTGCTCAAGTCCTCCCACACTTACCTGAAGGCAACTAGATAGGGATTGTGCTAATTTTGTTTTGCCTTTTCTCCTGAACAGAGCTTACAATGGTGATATCATGCTCATAATTACTGTTAGACTCATTCAAAAAAATCATGTATTTAATAGTTGTATATGTGTTATCTGTCTTGAGTTGACTGTTTCACTTGTCTGTTATTAGCATTCATCTTTGAGCAATTTTTTTTCTTAAACTTGCGGTTTAGAAGGCTAAATGATATGGGTGAAGATTTTTTGTTTGCCTTTTCTTTGGGTTTTTTAGTCCACCTTGTTAAGCATATCAGTTGGTTTTTTTTTGTACTTATAGTTTGAGTCAACTCAGCTAGTACGAATTATCTTCTATGAAGTAGATTCATGTTCATTTATGTTGTGCTTTCAATGTCAGATAGAGATGAAAAGCTAATGAAGAATTACTGCTAAAAAGTATGTTGCATTCACTAATTCTGAGATGTATGTATCAAAATATTTTACAGCTGAAGGCATCTGCATCCTTACATTTGAAGACATCAGAACTTTTGCATTTAAGTTATAGACTTCAATATTTACTGATCTGGTCCTAAAATCTTTGTTTAACAAACTACTGAAAACCATGAGAAAAACTGTTGATGGTGGCCAACAGCATCCGCTGCTAAACTGGAGTATTTGCCCCATTTGCCCATCAGCCCAATTCCAATCTCTTTCAGCCTTTCAAGCATGCATGTGCTAGGCTCCTAACCTTCCATTGCCTGATCTGTAGTCATCAAGGATTCAAAAACCGGTTACGGAAAAATACCGGACCCTAGCTGCTACCAGTTACCGTCTGGCTACCACCGATAACTGGTTTTCTATCAAAAAGTTTCAATTATCAAATTTAAACTTAAAATTTGAATTTGGTCGGTTACCACCGGTTTGACCGGTTCCTGCCCGTTACAACCTGAATTACTATTCATCAATTCAAATTAAAAAAATTAATTTTACAGCCGCGGAGGCTGGATGCGTGTGACGTGGACACGTGTCCGACCGAAGCGACCCCTTTCGCTTTACAGCCGCGCACATCACATGTGAAACCTCTGCTCTGCTGGCGCTTGACCACCGACTCGCTCCGCAATCCCCAAGCGGCGACCATGGAGGCCTCTCCCGTCGGCGGCGGCTCGGCGGAGCGGTGGCACGCGGAGGCGGCTCGGGCGTTTCAGCACTACCTGGACCGGGCGGCGCCGCACACGGCGGGGCGGTGGGCGGGCACGCTCGTGGCCGCGGCGGTGTTCGCGCTGCGGGTCTACTACGTGCAGGGCTTCTACGTGGTCACCTATGGGCTGGGCATCTACCTGCTCAACCTCCTCATCGGATTCCTCTCCCCCATGGTCGACCCGGAGCTCGAGGCGCTCGATGCCGGCCCCGCGCTCCCCACCCGCGGCTCCGACGAGTTCAAGCCCTTCATCCGCCGCCTCCCCGAGTTCAAGTTCTGGTATACGATTCCTGCTCCATCCTAGCCTAACTGCTGCTGTTCCTAGGCATCACGCTAGTCTAGCTAGTTCCGTGCATCGTTTAATCATGGGAAATTATTAATGCTTGATTATTAATTGGAAAATGCAATCAATACAAGGCAAACACAGAAATACACTTTTCTAGTGTCAGATTTTGATTGAAACCAACTAAATATGCTGGTTTGGACCATTTTTCAAGATCCACCGAGCAGCAAAATGTGTGTCTCTCTCTCACTGAGTAACATGAGGATAAAGCAATAAAATGGATAGGCTTCACTACCATGATACATCCTCGCTAATGCCTATGCATTGCCAATTCCTATGAAATAAATGCAGTGCACTCATTTTGTTGATCTGCTTTTCAGATTTCCTCTGGTGGTTTAAGCTACTGCTTTACAAAGTTGTGTAATGCAATGGCTTAAGGTTGCATAGGATATTTGTACGAAAAGGATAGACTGCATTTTCTAGTGGAGTTCGCTAGTTTTGTGCAATCTCTATGTTGTAAATTGCGGTTACATCTCTAATCTCTAGTGGAGAGTTGTTGATCTTTTGATGTGCTAGTAAGATATTTTTAACTCCGTTTTAAGTCATTGTGGTGTTCTATTTTCTTCCAGTGGTAGTTTCTTACTGTTGTATGGTTCAGAATCAGGTGGAATTGTACAATCTCTTTCCAATTTGCTAGTATATAGTTTAAGTTGATGAACAGCTTCTGCAGCATTGCTTTCCCCTGGCATCCTCAGTGAAAACAGGCATTTGCTGCTTCCTGGGAGGAGGGAGTAATCTTGCTTTTTTCCATGGAATAATGTATCATAAAGTATAGATGGCATGGGGCACACCATGCCATGAAGGCACTATAATCAGGATTTGATGTTCCAGTGCCAATGGGCTCCAGTCTTTTCTTTATCTGTTTGCAATGCAGACGTACAACTACTTTAACCAATTATTATTGTTTTTTCAGGTATGCCATCACAAAAGCCTGTTGCATTGCTTTTGTCATGACATTCTTCTCAGTATTTGATGTTCCTGTCTTCTGGCCAATACTACTATGCTATTGGATTGTGCTCTTTGTCCTGACAATGAAGCGGCAGATTCTACATATGATCAAGTACAAGTATGTCCCGTTCAACTTAGGAAAGCAGGTGAGAGCTTTCTATCGATTGAAAGCTTGTTCTGTTTCATTCTGCCGCTTGAATGTTAAGTAGGTCATGATTTCTACCAGAGTTTCTTAAAACTAGTAAAAAAATGGTTTTCTGCCCAGTGGCCATTACTGTTTGCGTCTAGGTCTAGTCACTGATAACAGGTTCAGTGCTGATTGATGCACTGATTCCACGGTTGCTTGGTGCCTAGTGATCAAGAGTAAACCGTGTGTTGTCTAGGAGATCAGAAACTACTGCATGTGACTCTGTATCTTGGCTCACCATATGATAACAATATATTGCTCCACTGTGGATTGTCAAGTTATACTAAACAGCGGTTTACTAAACTTGGTTTTTGCAATTCCAATGCAGAGGTACGGTGGAAAGAAAGGCCCAGCAGCCAGTGGATCTAAAGACTGAGACCTGGAGAGCAGATCCCTGTGTTGTTTTGTTGCGAGGCAGCAACAGCAACGCTGGCATGGTGGTTTTTCTAGTACCAGCTGCTGACAGTGAATTGTACACCATTGTTCGCCTAGTCGAAAGAAGCTAACGGGACTTTGCATTGGTTGGTGATTCCTGTTTTGCATATCAGTAACCTCTGTACAATGCCTCGTGCCATGCGCTGCTATCATTTGTCAGTTGTTCTGTTTTACTGCACATGTGTGGACGAGCTTGATCATTTGGGTTTTTTTTGTGGCTTATGACTGAAAAGCATTGTAGTTGGCTGAAAAAACACTGTAGCTGACAGAGACTTATTTAGCATAATTAAATTTAAAAAAATTAAAAAATATGTTAGCCCATTACGTATAATACAAACAAATACGGGAAAAAGAACCGGCAAAAAAGCTCAAAAAAAGTCAAAAGTTCAAAAAAAAAGACGAAATTTATGGATAGTGAAAAATAAGCCAGAAGCTAGAAGCTGAAGCCGAAACGATCGCAACAAAGTGAATCGGGTGCAATGCAAATCAAAACCGTTGGGGCCTGTGCAACACATAGCACTATCTTTTTAACAAAAAATGGCATGGAGCTTGTTATTGTGTGCTATGAGTTGGATTACTAGTGTTAATCTTAAAGGATGTATGCTTTGTGTGTCCATTAACTGACCATTCGGCTAATACTCTCTTAATTGCTGCTACTGTTTGTGTGGGCAGCGGTTTGCAACCGCTGATGCTCTTGTGATGGTAAATCCCCAGCTGTTTGACTTTAACCTGTACTAAAACTAAAGAAGCAGTAGAATGAGTGGCAAACGTGCGGCCGAGGCCGGGCGGTTTGTAACAAACCCGCAGGCTGACAGGTTGGCCTCACCCTTCGCGCCTTGTGACCCCACTATATATTTGGATCGTGGGTGCTTCATGCTTGTGTTGCGGAGACAGCATGCGGAGTAGGGGTGTAAATAGTGCGGATAATTTTTGTCTCATCGATCAGTTGTAGGTTTGCGAAGTGAATATAAAAAGAGTAAATGGATATTTGGCATTATCCATATATAACTCTGACTCCGAGGAAAAAAAATACGGAATAGAATACGGGATAGGTGATATCCGACTGTATATATCCGTAGGTCAAGTGATATGAGGAAATACGTTGTGACTTCACCTAGAAATATGATGATAGGTAGGCGGATTGCCGCATCTAAATAGGCAGAAATACTAAGTGATCTTCCTTCGACATTTTTACAATTAGTCTCTTCGTGTTCACTTTGATTGCACCTCTACTGTCTAATATCCTGTGTAGGGGTATAAAAGAAGTGGGTAATTTCTATTCGACCGATCGTCCGAAGGCTTGTGAACAAATACGGAATAGAGAAATGAGTATTCGTCATTATCCATGTCTAACTCTCACTTTGAGAAAAAAAATACATAATAAAATACATAATGAGCGATATCCATCCATACCCACTCCAGCTACATCCATATTGTGGAGTGGCACAAGCTCATCGGCGATGAGCGAGGAAAAGGAACAGGAGAGGAGAACCGAGATGACGGTGAGTGGGTGGCGGAGGAGTGCTGCGGTGTCGGCGGCTAGGTCGCGCCCCGTGTCGCTATGCATGTGGCTCGTGCTCGTTGCCGCCACCCTCACGCTCGCCTAGGTGCTCAACGCTCACCCACCACGAATGCATGCCTCCTCCCCACATGTTGCTAGTTTGCTTCTATCTCTCCCCTCGATCTGATCATTCCCCTCTCTTCTGCGATGTGTTTGATTGCTAATTGTTTCTTGGAGTTTGAGCTGTTAAGAAGTTATTTGTAGGTACCATGCATGCATACGTACGTCAAATTTCATTGAAAGAAGCAAGAAATACGAGGGCCATCTAACCCCGTTATCCGTATACATCTATTTGTGCCTTTGTGGAGTCATGTTGTTGGGTGGCATCCGACTAGATCAACGTGTAAGATCAGAGTTTTTAAGCACTGGATTTGATTGGGTGGCAAGGCTCTCGCGTAGTCGGATCTGACTTGACCATTCATCGTATATATATATATTAACATCATATACCGAGATCTGACTTGACCATTCATCGTATATATATTAACATCATATACAATTTTCAATCAATATTATACCAAATAGTAATATATCCGGTAATTTTTAGCATCAACACTTCAAAATAACCGATAACAGTGTATGATGATAAAGAAGTAATGATCGAAATGCTTACCAAAATAGATAATAATATTGGTTAGTTGTAGTAAACTAAAGGAATTAAGAGTGAAATCACATACAAAAAATTTAGTCGGCATTAGTAAAATACATCATCTAATCTCATTGACCTATAAAAAATAAATAAAATTACTTAAGTGTTCATGTAAAAAAATAGAATGATCAAAATATAAGTAAAAACATTACATTTTAGTATTTGCATTCTTTTAAATTCATAAAGCGATGAACTGCAATATTATTGGTATTTTTATACAATTCTTGTTTCTCCACATAACAAATAAGTCTATCATTCATGAAATCATCATCAAATAATTGAAAAAGATCAATTAGATATTTGTAAGTTCAACAATTCAAGAATAATATAATAGAAAAATATGTCTAGTGGCTTACTTAGTTAACTGTGGTCAAATACTACATTTTTCATTTGATTTGCAACAAGCTAGGATAGTATTGCACAAACCAAAATTAAAACACTAAGTCTTAAACCTACAATTTGACAAAAATCAATCAACAATCATCACACTAAAAGCCCAACTCACAAATTTAGCCCCTATTCTTTAAACAAATTGGAATAATTGAGAGAAATTTAGAGCAAAATACATACCCATCCGGTGGGTTTAAGTTTCCTTCGGTTGGTGAGAGCGCGAGGCAATAGGGACTAGGCGGCACTGTAGCATCGATTTCTCTTGTTTTGCTGCTGGGTTTGTGAGCACGATTTTGCTGCTAGGCTGCATGTGGGCTTCTCTTCTGGAAATGTGGGCTTCTGCATGTGGCCTAGCGAGCAGGCAACATAAAAGCCGAGAGGTAAAGATGTCAATCTTCGAACACCAAATACAATTTTAGTCACGTCTCGGTTCCAATCCATGAAGGCTTTGCGCAAGAACAATAGAAGTCAACAACTCAAAAGCACTGATCGTGATTTGCTGAAGCGGCTGATGCGCTGAGTGCCAGGCTCGTTAACACTGTGAAGCGATTTTAGTGAAACCCCACTCTCCTCATATGGCTCACTTCCGCACAAAGCCAGCACAAATCTTCATTCCGCTCTTGTTTAGTACCACACCGCCTGCTCAAAGCGCAAAGGACCAGCTTAAATACTCGCTCCACGCCCACGCTCTCGCCGAGCCAAGTAGCGATGGCTTGTCACCCGAGCGGGGGCGTTAAGGTGGTGTGGATGCCTGGTGTAGCGCATTGTGCCTGGGCATGCGGTTGCATTTCGCGGCCCGCCCGTTCCAAGTTGCGTAGTGGGCTGCTGGCGCTTGGGCGTAGGCCTGGGCGGCGTAGCACCTGAAGTGGCGGGGATCGCGTGAGGCTGGCTTCACAGAGCAGCGTATACCGCCCGCTTCCAACGGTGGGAGGATAACTGGCCGCTGCATCCCAGGCCCACTTAGGCACATGTGCCCTCTTTGGCAGACCACCATCTTTTTTTGGATGTCTGGGCTCAGTCCACCCACCGTGAGGAACTTGATAGTCTCCTTTTTTCCTTCCGCCTTTTTTCGCTTGATCACATACTGGCCCATGAAGCGTTTGTCCATTTTTGCAATTTTTCTTTGGGTGCTCGTCGGCCGTGAGGAACTTGGCAATCTTTCCGGTGTACGCTATATACCAAACCTTTTTAAACTTTTTCAGGGTATAAACAATGTTAACTGGAAAAAAGGAAAATTTATGTGTCAGTAGGCCAAGCAAAAACGATAGCACCGATGATTAAAAGGGGGCAAAGGAAATATCCTTAGCTGATAATATAAAAAATGGATCAACAGGGCAAGTAAGAGACGGCAATATTTACTGTCGACTAATTTGCGTCAATATATAACAAACTGGACAATACAGCTCATAAGGTAAGATACGCTACTCCTAAACAAACCCAAAGCTAAGTTTGGCTAGCATGATGTACCCAAACAATGCAAAAGGCAATGTTCCAGAAATACTGAGGCTAGGGTATCCACAGTGACGGCTACCACAAGCTGATAGTCTTGTCGTGGCCCATGGGTTGATACAATGTTTACCTTTTAGCTCTCGATCAGTTCATTTCCCTCTTCTTGAATTTTAGCTTGCCTAAATCTCATTTAATTGTTGTTTACAAACTCTGATGGAGCTTGTGATCCTGAAAAGGTCCTACTCGTGAGTGATTCTTAAGACCCCTCCGGTGATATTGTTCCCTGGACCATATTTGGATCAGATGGAAAGCTTTCGATCTTCTCTAGAGTCCTGACAACTGCTTTTCGTGCTCCAAGTCAATGAAGATCACAGTCACATTGACAGCCAACTCTTTTGATGTATCATAATACAGGAACTTGTCCTAGTCAGCACCTAATGTGCTGTGACCTCCCACTTGAATCCTGATTTGTTCTAATTGTCCTACCAAATAGTAAAAAAAAAAGAATTCTATTTTTTCTAATGTCATTTTGTGGTATATTATTCTCCTACTCAAAGACAAGGAGCAGCAGAAAAAAAAATCTTTCGTTCCATCTTGTTTATTTAATCTATCAGCTGCCACCTACCTGACTAAACAATGGTATGCATTTGGATGATATATGAACAGTAGTACTGCTTTGAAATAACTGTTAGCTTTCATGTGGCCTTTGGGATCCACAATTTTGAAGTTCAGATACCTTGGATTGTAGTACTGCCTAACTCATCAATCATGAGTGCACTATCCTTACCATACACATCACAAATATGATCTTATTCTCCTGCGCGTTGTTGCATGCATGATCCCTTTTGCCAGTCATACACTGCTCGCACAATGAAAGTGGTGTACCACTGTGCAAAGTCATCATAACAGACGGCGGAGAACTGCCGATGTGACGAGCTGAAATGATCTTCTGATGAAAGCTTAATAAGAAGCTGCTACTGTGATTGCTTTTCACTGTACGTCGAACTGTTTATTGTTAGCCTGTTTGCCAGTTTCGGTTGACTATAATAACTTGCTTATTCTCTTGTTGTAATGTAAGATGCCAAGGTCGCACTAACCAGTAGTCTTACTTTTCTACTATTAATTGGGGGATGTACAATGAGATTGTTAAGAACATGTTCGTACTCGTCGCGATCTCTACGACGACGTAGAATCTCATAACTTTGATTGATTGATACTAACGCAACGTCATGGATAATTGAATCTGTTTGGAACAACTCCCCAGATGTTAATTACTTCATCTCTACTTCAAGTTTCTGTGTTAATCTGGACTACTAACAAAGCAACAGTTCTCTACTTCGATGAGTGGCTAACCTGCGGTCGAGGACGAACAGTGTACAAGAAAAGGCCTTAGTCTGACAGGTGGGCCCGACCGCTCAGTCGTTCCCCACCTGTCAGCCAGAGCATCGAGTCTCCTCTTTTATTTTTTTTCGTGGACTCCGCGGGAGACTGCAGTGGGGAACAAGCAAACAGATCTATCCTCTCGATCTCATCGGCGGCGAGCGAGGAGGACGAGATCCGAGATGGCGGCGAGCGGGTGGAGGAGCGCGGCTGCGAGGGCCGTGCCGCGCCCCGTGTCGCTGTGCCTGTGGCTCGCGCTCGTCGGCGCCACCCTGGCGCTCGCCCAGGTGCTCATCCACCTCGTCCGTCTCCTGCGCGCCCATCCATACTTTGCTGCTCTCCCTCTCCCTCTCCCTCTCCGATCTGATTACTTCTCTCTATTCTCCGGTTCCGATATGATTGTTCGTGACGCTTGCGCTAATACCTGAATCTGTTTGTTGCGGATCCAAGTGGCCTTAGATGTGTTTGGTTGCTGATTTGTTGGAGTTTGTGGTGGCATCTCTGTATGGCTGCAACCTTACAATTATTTCGGCTTTCAGGCGAAAAAATCAAACGCGGAATTGAGGGAGGTCACGAACAAGGTCTACTTCGACATCGAGATCGACGGCAAGCCCGCAGGTTTGTGGTGAACCCCTTCTTCAGCTTTATTTTCGGATCAGCGCAATGTATCATCTTTAGGGGAGAATTACTGATGCAACGGTTATTGCCTGGCATTAGTTGTGTTGCAGATGCCTAGGCGCCTAGCTATGGCTTATAGAGTGATTCCTTTGAGTAAGATTATCAAAATTTAAGATTGGCCTGAAGCCAACTCTATCATGTTGAGTTGGCTGCACCTACTCTTATTTATGTTTAAGGAGAAACGTCGATGTTCTGTTTGTGAATGTTCTTTCTTGGAGTGCTTCCCCACCTATTAATTGATTGATTCATTGACATTTAAATTGCTTCTGAATTGTCATAGGTCGGGTTGTCATGGGACTTTTCGGGAAGACTGTTCCTAAAACAGCAGGTATCATCAACCTATGTTATTCGACATAATACCGTGTAATTATTTTTATTAGATGACAGAAATGCTAATGGCCCTATATCTTTTATCCTACAGAGAACTTCCGAGCGCTTTGCACAGGTATTGTTCCCAACCACTTGCACCTTTTTTGTATGTTAAAAATGTTACTCCGTCTGCTTGTTAAAGTTTCCAGATGATTAATCCCATGGCAAGCTTGGCAGTTTGAAAAACTTTTGAGTGAAACTTGCACTTTCCAATCACAATTGTTTTGTAATGTCCGCTTAAAAGTATTTGGAATGGCACAATTTGGTCACATCTTTGGGAAGTATAGCCAATCAAATAGACGTGCTCCTCCAAAAAGTAACAAAATTACACAGTATAAATCATAGCCTTATTTGATGCACGCGTATGCTTGTAACTTAACCAAGTTGCTTACCATGTTCTTTAAAACAAAAGGGGACTTACCTATATTATTCTTTCAGTTCTTCATAGACAAGACTATCGTGTTAATAATCACAATTCACAAAGTAGGGAGAATGGCAACCTGTTTGACCTACAAATTGAGGGACTGCATTAAATCACAAGCACCATCAACCATAATACAACCATAATGGAATGTTTCTAAGCTGTAAGTTCTCTACAGTGGCTAGAAGTAATTCCTTTTTGCAGAAATTTCGTTGTTCATCCCCTTGCTCTACCATTCATCACCGCTGCATATGAATGTCAATAGGAAAATGAAGAGAACTTGAATAGCCAGTTGAATTTGTAGTTGATTATTTCCTAGTCTAAAAATGTCACAAAATATACTTTATGAAAAAAGAAAGAAAAATGAAAACAGTAACATTAACAGTAAGTGTTGCAACATTCTTCATATGTAACAGTAATTACGAAAGCCTGTTATTATTTATAGCATATATTCAGAGATATCCACTTTAGTACTACAATCTGTATGGTACCTTTCTCTCTGATGTCTGCCTGTGGTTAGTAAACATGTCCAGGTCATTTATTTGTTGTGGTTTCACGCAGCTCTCTCAAATTTATTGTTATGCAGGAGAGAAAGGAATTGGCAAGAGCGGCAAACCTCTCCACTACAAGGGAAGTGCATTCCACAGAATTATCCCCAGCTTCATGCTCCAAGGAGGTGATTTCACACTTGGTGACGGAAGGGGTGGTGAATCTATCTATGGCACAAAGTTCGCTGATGAAAACTTCAAGCTCAAGCACACTGGACCAGGTGATTAACTGTTATTCTTGAAATCTTATTTGTAACTAGAAATGCTTTATTTGAGTGGTAACTACTAACCCGTTAAGACCTTCGCATGTTTGGTTGACTGTTTGTCGGTGCAGGCCTTCTCTCCATGGCCAATGCTGGGAAAGATACAAACGGATCCCAGTTTTTCATCACCACTGTAACCACAAGCTGGTAATCTTCACTGTTCTTTGTAATTGCGGCAGCACTATTTCTAGTTTCTACTGAGATGTTTTGTTCTGTTGAAACTGTTTAATGATGATCTCCTACATTTTCGCGCTAGGTTGGACGGGAAGCATGTTGTGTTTGGCAAGGTGCTGTCTGGAATGGATGTGGTCTACAAGATTGAAGCTGAAGGGCGGCAGAATGGGTCACCAAAGAGCAAAGTTGTCATTGCAGACAGCGGAGAACTGCCACTGTAATGAGCCGAAATGATCTTTGATGGAAGCTACCGTCACTGGTTGTCGTCGTAGAACTGTTTTTAGTTGGTCTGTTTCCGTATGCGTCTACCTGAATTTGGTTGGAGCAAGTTTCTGTTTACTATAATGACTTGCTTATTTGCTACTTAGTTGGGAAATCTGAAGGGTAAACCGACAAATGGTCTTACTACTACATCGTTTTCGTTTTCCATCAGTTTTGCATGTCTTTTCTGTGGTTATTTACCGTAGATACATTGCTTATTCGGAGGATAAATGATCTAAATTCAGCGCAGACAAGAAACACTTATTTCTTCAGCCCTGCTATATCAAGACAGGATGAGCGAGCTGGCATGCATAGCCCCATTCTTGTCTACTGGTTAGTTTAAGGTGGATAAGATTTTGCACAAGTGCTTCACGTGACAAACCATGGAATCAAGAACACAAACTGACAATTAGATCCGTGCTTCCATATATTCTCGACCGCTCACACTGTCACATGACAGCCACCATAAAAGTGATAGAAAAAAATGTAATCGAATAAGAATTATCTTAGTATTAAGAGAGAGAGATCGCAAATGTAATCGCATAAGAATTATCTTAGTATTGAGAGAGAGAGAGAGAGAGAGAGATCGCAAATGTAATCGCATAAGAATTATCTGTTAGGAAACTTGGACTCTATCCAAGAGTCCTGATCTAATTGGGCACCCCACCGTAGACTATAAATAGAGAGCCATACCCCCCTCATTATGTACGCATGAAAGAAAAGCAATAAAGAAAGACCGGGAGTTCTCTCTACCTCTCTGTGTGTTGAATCTATTCTCTCTGTGATTCTGTGATTGATTCGTTCTTGTTCTAAGCAGAGAAATCGCTCGGACTGGTCGCCAGCGACGGTTTCTCAACACGTTATCAGCACGACTTCGCTCCGGTGAACGAGGTAATCCTCGAAGCACAGATTGAATTTTCTAGATCGCTTTTGAATCTGTATTTTCTTTTCGCGTTCTAGATTGAAATTCTATGGTGCAAATCCGCCCTAATCTACTGCGAGCAGACTTGAAGTCGCCGGCACAATGCCGATCGGTAGATTGTGAAACGGGGTAGATGTTGATTGCACTGTAGAACGATGCAAATCCACCCTAAATCTACCGCGAGCAGATCTGAAATCGCCGGCACAATGTCGATCGGTGGATTGCGAAACGGGGTAGATGTTGATTGCATCGAAGATTAGAAAACAAAGAATTTTACATAGATTAATTTGATCCTGCATGATCGTTGTATGAGAATCTCTGCATGTTTTACTTTGCACGGCACTGCATGAAAGAGAAAAAAAAAGAGGAAGCATGGTCGCTGGCATGCAGCCGGCCGCCGGCCTGAAGCCGGTCCGCCATCACTCCCATGACCATGGACGAGCACCACCCACGGCCGCCGCTCGAAGCGCGCTTGCCTTGGTGTGACCGCCGGCTGATTGCCTCCCCTGCATGGGGCACTGTCGCCCGCAGCCATCTCTGGATGCCCGGTCTCGGTCCACTTCCCCGCAGGAGGCACCACCACCGGTTTCCATGAAGCACCGACCGCCCGAGGCCGGCGTTCCCCGGTGCTTTGGCTCCGCGCCTGCACGCGCAACAGGAGGCCGACGGCGCTACGGCACCCACGCCCGCACGCGTGTATGCGCCGCCACCTCCCCACTGGCGCCTTGCCTCGGCCCCCGCAAGGCCGTGCGCCGCCTCGGCTCGCAGCCGCTTGCGCCGCCTCGGCTCGCAGCCACTTGCGCCGCCTCCCCGCATGGAGCACCGGCCGACCGCGCCGCACCAACTGCTCGCGCCACGCCTCGCCGGTCTGCAGCCGTGCCGGCGCCCGCACCCGACTCCGGCCCCTCGCCCGCCGCGCTTGAGCCCGCCACCTTTGGCCGCCGCCGCAGTCGTGCAGGCTCTGCCTCCGGCTCCTCCGCCGCGCCCCGCATGGCGCCACTGCCGCCGCCGACCCGGGCTCCTCCGCCCCACGCTGCCGCTGAACCGGCCTTGCCCCGACCCGAGGCCGCACCGCCCTCGCTCCGGCCGGATGGCCTTAGCCGTTCACCGCCGGCCGCTCGCCCCGCATGGCGTCACCCCGCAGCCGGCCTTTCGCCCCGCACGGCGCCGCCCACCGCCGGCCGCTCGCCCCGCACGGCGTCGCTCCGGCTTCGGCCCGCCTCGGCGTCCGCCCGCACTGGACCGCCGTCCCCTCCACCGCCGCTTCGGCCGCTCTCCTCACTCGCGCCGCCCATCCGGCCGCACGAGTTGAGCCGCCGCCGCCACCATTGAATGGGGGTAGGGAAACCCTACCCCCCATGCATTAACCTGGCCGAGTGGGCCATTGAGGCCAAATGGGCCGGCGGAAGGATAAACGGGCCTAAGGCCCAGCCGGTCGAATAGGCCTTATGGGCCGATCGGGTATAGCGGGCTGAGGGAGCGGGGCAAATGGGCTAAAACAGACCGAAAAAAAAGGAAAGAAGAGGCCGGTTCGGGGGAGCAACAGATTTTGCAGAAAAGCCCATGAAACCCTGAGAATCACCGAAAGGCCCCTAGAACTTGCATTTGAGTCCAGAAATTTGCAAAGAGGCCTAGGTAGTTCTGAAAATTACCAGTAGGTCCTTAAATTTACGAGTGGGTCCAGAATTTTGCAGAAAACCCCTCGGTAAATCAGAAAATTGCGTGAATTTTTCTCTGAACTGAAATTTTGCGCATAAACCCCCAGAAAGTGCAGAATTTGCTGAAATTTCATATTTTAGCATAAAAGGGCCTCGGGAATCCGAATTTTGAATTATTTTCAGCATTTGGATCTTATTTATTTATGCCATTACTGTTTTATGTATTTTCTGTATTTATTTACTGTTTTGATTAATTGTAATTGTTTAAATTGCTTTTAATCACTGAAATTAGCAGTAAAATTTATAGAAAATGCACAGAAAATTATGAAACATTACGAGAACCTTTTGTACCATTTATTTACCCGCAGTGAATTATTCCGTGCATGTCTACTAGCAGTAGACTTATACACATTTAGATGACTAGCATCACGAACTAGAAGTTCGAGGAGCTGGCCCAGCATGGCCAAAACTATCTGACGTAGGCATCCGATGTCGAGATTGTGCTTGGAGTCAGAAAGCTCCGCGCGACTATTGGGATTGGTGGACTGAATGACGCCCAACCCAGGCCTAAAGAGAATGATCAGGCATTTCATTTTCTCAGGCACCACTTCTGCCTCACTCTCAAGAATGAGTACATGGTAGATAATAGTGCGCTAGCACTCTGGACCGCACCCAAGAAGCAGGTTTGAGAGGCTAAAGTACATCATTCTTCCTCAAGCAGAGAGGAGTGGATCAGACTGAGGTTTGCCGACTTTAAGACGGTCGAGGAATACAATTCTGCTTTGCACAGGATTTGTAACCCAATACAGAAAATTAAGAAAATCCTTCCACCCCAATGCAGTATAATCCGCACGCAACTATCGTCAAGATGGCTACGAGTAATACGCCAAATTGATTGATATGATGCAAGTTGCGGAGGCTCAGGACGAAGTTCTCCGCAAAAACTAAGTCACTCAGCCATCTGGGAGCTCCATTGGCCATGAAGCCAACGCTGGGAGCCACAAGGTGCGAAAGCACTTGATGAAGAAGGGGAAGGAAGGGTAAAGCCGTAGCCCAGAAAGGCAAATCAGATGTTCCACGTGAAAATAAGGCTAACAAGCCAAAGCGGGATGGTCAAGGGCAGTATGAAGCCCACTCTGCATCGGCTGAGGGGGAGAATTTTGAGTAGCTGCCTGTACCGATGGAAGTTGAAACCATCACGACAGCAGTAAATCCTCTCGACTTAGAAGCAGTTAACGCCATGATTTCTCTTGAAGAGAATGTCAACCCGGAGAAAATAGCAGAAGAAGTCTAGTGCACTGAATGCATTTCGACTTTAATTGTCATTTATTTTGTGTGGAAGAATATGTTAGAATTTGCATGGATGGTACTTAAGAATTATTATTTTCTCGTGATGGTCGGATGATATTTGAAGAATTCATTCATTTATTCAGTTTATGATGGCATGATATGTTCTGATATTGGAGTATTTTATTTATGTGTTGATTGCCTTCTCATACATGTTAATAAATACCCTATATTAGAACACGTGTAGCGCCCTATGAAGGAAGTGTGCTTAGCTAGCAGCGGCACAATGCATACCATCTTAAGAGAGACTAATATTTCCAGTCGATCCGTAAGAGCACTAGAAGCCTTACGACAATCGCCGGAAGCAATGTATGTATAATTGGTTCGGGAAGAGCCACAATGGGCACAACTTTGGTCATTGAAGAAGCCTTATTGTACCCAAAATCGACTGGAACTCTCCTAAGTTTTAAGAATATCCGCGCAAATGGTTTCCACGGTGAGACTAAAGAAGAGTACGGTAAGGAATACCTGCTCATTACGAAGCGCGAAGAGAATGTAAGAGAATTAGAAAAACTTCCTTCATTAGAAAATGGGCTATCTTATACCAACATTAAAGCGCCTGCAGCATACACTGTTCTGAAGACAGTGTTTAGAAGCTCTGAACTCTTCTGTCTCTGGCATGACAGATTAGGCCACCCAAGTCTTAGGATGATGAGAAACATAATAACTCGCATGGGCATAATATTAATGTGAAGAATTTCCCGAATCATGAAGATTTTGTGTGCCCTGCATGTGCCACCGGGAAACTAATTACTAGACCCTCCACTCTGAAAGTGAAGGATGAAGTCCCTGCATTCCTGGAACGTATCCAGAGAGACATTTGCGGTCCCATTCAGCCCACCTTAGGGTTATTTAAAAAAATTTTATGGTGCTCATTGACGCTTCCTCAAAGTTGTCATATGTGGGTTTTGTTGTCCACAAGGAACCTCGCATTTGAAAAATTGATCTCGCAGATCATTCGCATCAGAAATGTGATACCTGATCATCACATCAAGTCTATCAGAATGGACAACGCCGGAGAATTTACTTCGAAGGCATTTGATGATTATTGCATGGGGATGAGAATTACAGTTGAGCATTCAGTACCGCATGTCCATACCCAGAACGGTTTGGCAGAGACTTTAATTAAAAGAATCAAATTTATTGCCCAACTCCTCTTGCATAAAAGTAATTTGCCAGTTACATGTTGGGGACACGCAGTCCTTCATGCAGCGAATCTCATCAACCTTAGACCTTCGGCCTACAACATCCATTCACCTATGCAACTAGCGCAAGTGTCACCACCGAAAATTTCCCAACATTAGGGGGAGGAAATCAACCCCTTGATAAAGAATGTCGGGAAATTACGTGGCAAGCTTGGGGAATCCATGCAAATGACCCGCGCACTAGAGAAGTCCAGAAGACAAGAGAAGTCTAGAAGACAATAGAAGTCCAGAAGACAAAATAGATTTGCAAGCATTAGCAAATCAGCTGCCTGATCACTTTAGTGATTTGAAGAGCGTGACTAAGTCGCATGTGCCTGCACGCACAGCACCGGAGAGGGTTGACATACCAAATAAAGCAGAAGGTATCCCTAATCTCGTCCAGAGGCCTCAGAAAAAAAATAATAAAGGACGAAAACTCCGGTTTCTCGAATCCTTAGTAACCGGGGACGCCTGGTGAAGAAGGATAAGAGGGATTTATCACAGCCGATCATTAAAGTCCCCCAGAATGAGAAGGGGAGCCAGTTGAGACCTGGCACAAGTATGACACCTTCCTAAAAGGGCATACTGGATCTGAATATCCCCATCGGCATGGATGTGTGCGCACACATCGGAGCCGAAAACCTAAAGGGACTTGCCACCGCAATTGAAAGAAGCGATGCGCAAGGTGAAGCTCCAGAAGAAGCAACTCATGAAGAAATAGCTATAAATTATGTGCACACGGGAGAGTCCCTGAATAGGACAACAGCTAATATCGATATCTACTTCGCAAAGAAAATTGTCACCATCATCGATCTTGATCCCGAGCCTGCATCGCTCGCTGAATGTAAGAAAAGATCAGATTGGGAAGATTGGAAGAAGGCAATAGCAACTGAATTGATATCTCTGAATAAAAGAGAGGTGTTTGGGTCCGTATGCCGCACACCTCCCCACATACACCCCGTTGGGCACAAGTGGGTATTTGTTCGAAAGAGAAATGAAGTAGTGAGATACAAAGCAAGGCTGGTAGCCCAAGGTTTCACTCAACGTCCTGAAGTTGATTATGAAGAAACCTGCTCCCCAGTCATGAGTGGAATTACCTTTAGATATTTGATCTCAATGGCAGTGAACTTGAACTTAGAAATGAAACTGATGGATGTTGTGACTGCATACCTTTATGGTAACTTGGATTCGGAAATTTATATGAGAGTCCCTGAAGGAATCCCTCTCCCGAACCAAGACAGAGCAAATAAGTGTGAAACTCAGAAAGTCACTGTATAGACTGAAACAATCTGGAAGAATGTGGTATAATTGCTTGAGCGACTTTCTCTGCAAGAAAGGCTACACGAACAATGAAGACTGTCCTTGTGTATTTATACGGCGATCCCAGAATGGATTCTGTATAATCTCTGTGTATGTAGATGATCTGAATATCATCGAGACAGCCAAAGACATAAAAGAAGCAAGCTCCAACTTGGAAGTCAGAATTTGAAATGAAAGATTTAGGCAAGACCAAGTTTTGCTTAGGCTTGCAGCTTGAGCATGTCCCTGAAGGAGTCTTGGTACATCAGTCGACCTACACCCAGAAGGTGCTTGAAAGGTTTGGCTTCGAGAAGGCATTTCCCTCGAAAGTACCGATGATCGGTAGGTCTTTACAGCAAGAAAAAGATTCTTTCCGACCTAGTGAAGAGGGAGAGGAAGTCCTGGGACCGGAATTCCCATACTTGAGTGCAGCAGGAGCACTCATGTACTTAGCAAACTGCACTAGACCGGACATTGCATTTGCCGTGAACCTGTTAGCAAGGTACAGTGCAGTGCCCACCAAAAGGCATTGGCAGGGCATAAAGGACATTTCCGATACCTCCAAGGTAGCAAGGACCTCGGATTGTTCTACAGAAAGAATCAAGATCTGAACTTGATTGGCTATGCAGATGCTGGGTATCTGTCTGACCCGCATACCGCTAAGTCACAAACAGGCTATGTACTCCTGTGTGGTGGAACTGCAATTTCATGGAAATCGTCTAAGCAAAGCCTGGTAGCTACTTCGACGAACCACTCAGAAATTATAGCACTGTATGAAGTCGCACGAGAGTGCGCTTGGTTCCGCTGAACGGATCACCACATCCAGCAGTCATGTAGAATGAAGATTGTGCAAACCCCCACAATTATCCAAGAAGATAATGCAGCTTGCGTTGCACAAATGCAGACAGGCTATGTAAGCATATCAACCCCAAGTTCCTCTATGCTCATGAATTGCAAAGATGGACAAAATTGAAGTACTGCACACTAAGTCATGAAGACTTATTCACTAAGTCACTCCCCGCATCTAACTTTGAAAGGTGTGTGTGAGGAATTGGAATGATGAGACTTAGAGAAGTGCAGAATTCAGGGGGAGAATTCTCTCAAGCCCGTTATTAAATCTTGATCATGAAGATTAAGTACCCAAAAATAAAGTCTTGCAGACTAAATGAATTTGGGTGAATTGTACTCTTTTTCCCTTGACGAGTTTTCCATGAAGTTTCTCGACCAAGGTTTTTAATGAGGCAATTCGTGCATCGCAACATCACATGTATCATGTACTCTTTCTCCAAATTTTTCCCACTGGGTTTTTATGGAGTTTTAACGAGGCATGAGCATGTTGGGTGAGTGCCCAAGGGGGAGTGTTAGGAAACTTGGACTCTATCCAAGAGTCCTGATCTAATTGGGCACCCCACCGTAGACTATAAATAGAGAGCCATACCCCCCTCATTATGTACGCATGAAAGAAAAGCAATAAAGAAAGACCGGGAGTTCTCTCTACCTCTCTGTGTGTTGAATCTATTCTCTCTGTGATTCTGTGATTGATTCGTTCTTGTTCTAAGCAGAGAAATCGCTCGGACTGGTCGCCAGCGACGGTTTCTCAACATTATCTTAGTATTAAGAGAGAGAGATCGCAAATCGCATAAGAATTATCTTAGTATTGAATTATCTCATTCTATCTTTACAACATACTTTCTATATATACAATGATTCTAACTATAACAGAGAGATGTTCGATATAGCAATCGTTTCTATCCTTTTAACAGTTCCTACTATTGTTAGCCTTGGACCTGTGAAGGAAACTACTGATGCTGGAGTATCACTGCACATTGTTAGCCAATGGCATCTACTGAGGACGCTGAAAAAACGATAACTTCAACGCTCGTACTTCCAGCTTATATGTTCAGGGTTTGCTCAGTATGCTTCACCTCTCTCTGATGATGGAACTTAATCCAATGCTAGAAATGGTAACCACATGCTTTCTAAGAAGAATGCCTGATGTCTTGACAAAGAATAACTGTAGGCGAGAACGGTATTAATACACGAAGTAATTCTGCTGCTGCTGTTTCTGAAGAGAACCGACTCCTCTGAAACTGACCCCTCTGAGGTCGTCTTAAGGATCCATGGAGGAGCCACTGAAGGAACTTTCATGTGCATTGGGAGCTGGTGGATCCTCCACCTCCACCAGAAGAGGGTCCAAATAACCAACGGTCCGAACTCGCTTTGCCTCATTGTAACGAGCCCAAGTAACCAGGTATAGACCAGCAATGATGAAGACTCCCCCAATAATGCTGAAAGCAGCAGGATAGAAACATACACAGTGTGAGTATTTATGCTTCATAAATTTGTTGAAATTCCGGAGCTTATAAGCAAGCAAAACGAAGTACGCGATGACAACAGCTATAATATCTATGAAAAACACCATTAGTTTACACCAAATACAATGCAGAGGAGGTTGTCTCTAGTGCTGTTTTTAGGTAAGGTGGAATCCTTAGAGACAGCATTAAAAGATAAACTATTGTACATGTCCTAATAGGACGGAGTGTTGGTTCAAACCTTCCGAGATAAATTGGGGCACCAAGAAAAATAGCTGAGAGAAAGGTAGAACATGCCGGTTGGAGTGGAGTGTAGAGGGCAACCAGAGAAGGTCCAAGAATTTTGTTCGACCAAGTTATGATCGCGTAGTTCAGACAAGATGCAACAATTCCCTGGTGGTGCAAGAATGAAAATTAATTACAACGGCATTATCATACAAGTCATCTAATCTAAGCCTAATACAAAGATACTCACAGCATATAGAATAGCTATGATCTCGGTTGTTGTCAGTGCCCACTCGTGGAGCCCATTGGTTGCAAGTACCCCAGTCAACACCATAAAGACGGCGGCAAAAGAATAAGAGTAAGCTGTCAACGACAAGCTCGCTGGATATTTTATCAGCACCGGAGCCTGGAATCATCACAACAGAAAAGGACACCAATTCGCATCAATCATGAGAATAAACAGGTAAAGAGCAGAAGAAAAACATAAACAGTGAACATTAGGCATTCCAATCCTGACATTAGAACATAAGGATTTGTCAATAGATAATGGAATATCAAACACTCTAGCAGGATTGAGCAAACGCTCCCAGATTTGCATTACCTGTATGACAAAATAAGCGCTCATCACGAAACAGCTGCATATAAGGCACACGACACCAAGATGCCAGGTTTCTACACCATATTGGAGCATTGTTGATGTCAACCACTGAGAAGGGTAGGGATTGCTACTCCATGAGCCGGCCAACACGCTGTCGTTCACAGCATCGGCGCCTCCAAGGCCAATCATGGACGGGCCTCTATAGAAAACCGTCAAAACGGCACCGGAGACACATACAGCCGTGCCAAGAACTTTGACGATTCCATCTTTCGTGAAGATGTTGATCACCTCAACACTGCAGCATGTAGGATTTGTTTGTTTACAATTTAGTTGACATTTGAAACCAAGGCATTGTCAGAAAGACAAAAGGTTATATCCAGCGATTAATTTACCCAACGATTGCAGCCAGGAGATATGTGAGCACCGGTATGGCAGGCTGGAAAGCTGTGGCGTAGGAGGCGTTGGTAAAGCTGAGGCCGAGCAGGAACAGGAGATGGTTCCCAAAGATCCTGCAAGAAGATCAGTAGAGGGCCATTTTCGAGGTGTTGGCGATGGAAGACAAGAAAAGGCCGAAGAGTTCTTGAAGAGATTGTTGCCCAGCAGAAGAATTAGATTACCCAGTGAGGCCAAGAAGAGCAAAGGATGCGAGGAGCTGAGGGGTCACCGGGCGCCGCATCCTTCTGCGATAATGGGTACCAAAAAACTCTAGTAAGCATCAATTACCTGTTACTAGTTAGCAGTGTTAAGAGACTGTTAAGAGACAGCATGTTATCTATATAATTGGTTATGATTGTGGATTGTGTAATCCCGCGTAAACCTTTGTAACCTCCTCTGCATATATATACTAGAGTACATGCATCACGGCATGGTGTGGATGCGAAGTCCAAACTTCTTCTTTCTTACTTTGTTTTCTCGTATGGTATCAGAGCCATCATACCTCCACAAGAGATGACTTCCCCGTCGGTTGGTCATCTTATCAATGTCAAACTGATTGACAGGGAAGAATTATCTCCTCTGGAATGCCCAGATTTTGCTGTTCCTGAGAAGTCAACAACTTCTTGGCTTTGTAGATGGTACATCTGTTGCTCCCACACTGATGTTGACGCAGTCCATGGAAGGAGGTGCAACATAGGTGCCCAATCCGGCATTCCAGACGTGGCCGCAGCAGGACCAAATTGTCCTGAGTGCACTGCTCTCGTCTCTCTCTCTGAAGATGTTCTTGCGCAGGTGCTGCTCCTAAGCACCGCACGGGAAGTGTGGGAGACCCTGGAGACGATGTTCTCAACCCACTCAAGAGCCAGGATCATGAAGATCCGAATGGAGACGGCTAATTTCCTCAAGAAGGATCTCACAATGACTGAGTACTTCAACCGGATGAAGATGCATGCTCATGCTGAGGTCAGGTTTATATCTTCCCAAGATCAAACAGCAGACATCCTCACTAAAGCACTATCAGTGCCATCCTTCTCCAGGTTACGTCGCAATCTCAATGTTCATTCACCTAGTTGAGATTAAGGGAGGGTGTTAAGAGATTGTTAAGAGATAGCATGTTATCTCTATAATTGGTTATGATTGATTGTAATCAGTTAGGTTCCTATTTAGAGAGAGATATGGAACCGATTCTGTTGATTGTGTAATCACGTGTGAACCTTTGTAACCTCCTCTTCATATATATTCCAGAGGAGTGGATGCAAAGTCCAAGCTACTACTTCTTCCTTCGTTTTCTCATAAGCAGCACAGGAATCATCGGGAAGAAGAAAGGTAAGGTGTCTCATCTCCACATCATACAATTAAGTTGGATTCGATCCTACGTCCTCACCAGGAATACAGAGCATCAGCTTGCCGAGAGTGGCGAAAGGAAAGATTTGCTCTTTCGATAACAGCCGGGCAGAGGGAAAGTGGAGGAGCATGGGATGGGGTGGTACCTCTCTCGGAGGAAGGCGATGGGGACGAGGAGGGCGAGCGCGATGAGGTCGCGGTAGACGCAGAAGACTATCTGGTTCATGCCGACGTTGAGGACGGACTTGGTGAGGACGCTGTAGCCGCCGTAGGCGAGCTGCGTGAAGGCCATCCCGGCGTGCGCCCGCCACGCCTTGTCCGCCCACGGCAGCCGCCCGCTGCTGCTGATGCTCCACACCGACGATGACCAGCGCTGCAGCAGCGTCATCTCCCTCGCGCTGCTGCCTCCCTCTCCACACCGACGACGACGACGACGCAATCGCACGGTACGGCTTCTCCTCCCGAGTTTTGCTTTTGTTTTTTTTGGGTATTGATAAATATCATCCGGATATTTTCTTTCTAACTATCATCTAGATTTGTGACCGTTGGATTAGAGATCCAACGGTCACGAATTCTCCCCACCCCCTCCAAAAAACAAATCTCCCCCCTCCAAAAAAAACTCCTCCCTCTAAAAAAAGAGGCCGTTGGATCTCTAATCCAACGGTCCCTTTTTTTTAGCCTTTTTTTATGGCGTTTGCGCCCGCGTGGCAGATTTTATAGGAGAAAAGCTCCCATCATGCCGGAGGATTTGGGGTCATGTCATTCCACGCACGCGGAGCAGCATGTTCCGATGTTGTATTAGAGCATGTACAATGCAAGCGTTTAGAGATGTGCTTAGCAATAAAAAAACTGTTTTTTCTTGCCACATAGGATAGATAAGGTGCTTATTTTGAAGTATCGATGCTTAAATAAGCACCAGTGCTTAGTAGATGCTTATATATATAACTGCTTCTATTAATAGAAAATATAGCATCTAAGTACCCATGGAAGAGATGCTTACATTGGAGGGAATAACTTTTACATGTGTGCTTGATGATGTGGCTATATTCTCTCTCTTTAAACATTCATATATAAGCATCTTGCATTGTACATGCTCTTAGTAGTCTCATCTAGTATTGCTAATGACTCTTATCTTATAGTAGTTCCGGAGTAGGTAAACCATAACTGTCAGGTGGTGTACAAGGAAGAACCCTTTTTTTGATAGTAGTTTATGACTTTTGAATTGTTTATGAGAGAGTATAAAGTAATAGAAATTCACGTATAATTTTAATCGATATAAATAAAATTGTTATAGTGTGTATTACAATCAACTTATAGATATCTTTTTGAAAACCATTTTATTTAAAAGCTAACTATTATAAAAAAGATTAAAAAATAATTTTTGGAAGTTGAAAAGAAAAACTTCCGTGAAACGCAGCAGGGAGTATTGACTTATTGTTTGTGTTGCTGAAGAAGGTCGAATCATCCGATAGGGAAAGTGAGGGAGGCCTGCAATCATTTCCTTCTTATCCGATCAGACGGCAGCTGGGCCAACCGTTGAGTACACTAGCCTCATAGGCGTGCGTCACGCCGCGCTAACTACCGTATGTATCGAAGTAAAAGAGACGATAATTTGTGAGGGGTTTTCTAAAAAAAATCAAGGGCGTATGTGTATTTTCGGAAAAGTTAAAGGGTTTCTTCGTAAAAAACCGAGGGCGCATGTGTATTTTCGAAAAAGTCAAAGGTCTTTTTCGTAAAAAAGCGAGGACCTGTATGTAAGTAAACGAGGACCCGTACGTAATTTAGAAAACCGCGGGGGCTATCCTGCAAAGTGGAGGGGCTAAAAAAACTGGCAGGGACCTTTCCGCGAGGAAAAAGGACCTTTACGTAATTTCTGAAAAATACAAGGACTTTTTCGCAAAACTGCTCCCCCGACCGTACGCGAATTCTGCCGCCACGCGCCGGCTGAGGGAGCGCTGGGGGCGACGTGGAGGGGCTTGGCGGCCGGGAAACCCGCGGGGTGTAATATGGGTACGATGGGTAAATCCAATCAGGATTAAGGTCCATTCATTTAGACTTCTAACTTTTAGTTTATTTTTCACTATTCGTAAATTTCATCTTTTTCTAACTTTTCGGTTTATTTTGAGCTTTTTTATCGATTTTTTTTCTTATATTCATTTGCATTATACGTGACGAGCTAACCTATGTTTTTATTTTTAAAATTTTTAAATTTAATTATATCAAATAAGTCATCATCAGTTACAGTATAATTTCAGCTAGCTACAGTGAAAATTCAGTTATAAACCATCAAAATTCAGCCTAATTGAGCAAAGTTTGAGGTTACATGCTCTTTTTCCTAAAATAACTAGAGCCTAGCCTCTCTCGCAGGTGTCCACTCAGGCCCACAAAATTAGGCAAGAAAATTTGGTTACGCTTAAGTTGGATCCAAGTAAAAAGGAAGATCACTCTGGCTCAGCCCAAATATTAACTAACCTCGTAGCCTCGACAGCTCAAAAAAAAAAAAAGCACTCAAAGACTCGAGCGTTCCTCGTACACAGGCTCACAGCTGGATCGACAGGAGTGGATCGAGCATGTGCAGAATGAGATCAGCAAAAGAGGACAGTCCGAAGTACTGTAATGTGCTACAGTAATATCAATTGTTAGAAGTAGCCGATTCTTTTTGGATTATAACTTACGATTTTCCTCAAATTTGTTTGAAAGATAAGAGTGTTGTTTTTTTTAAAATAGCTTATCGGATGATTTTTTCGTAGCGATTTATCGACATTCGATTCATTCGTACAGGTATTTATGCTAGAACTAAAAGTTATCAGATACAATCATAAACTGTTAGCCGAACCCGCAACTTTCAGCTTTCCCATTACGGAATGCCTAGGCAAGAAGTCAGGGTGATAATTGTGGCTACCTAATACTGTTACCAGTAATAATACATCAAAACCACCTAAACCCAGCCTTTCTGAAATTGAACGAACTTCGTTACAACAAATCTCTCTGCAAAATCCAGGCTTCCATGAATGATTGGTAAGAGAACCTTACCTACCACACCAGACTACCCTTCAATGTCAAAATCCGGGGTTCCATGATTGATTGCTAAACCAATCTCATGGAAGTAGTTAGTAGGACCTGTCAAGCCACGGGCATTACTTCAGTCAATGTCAATTGGTTGCTCCGGACTTATATATAATGTATTGGATTCAGATGATGTCTTATTGTCTGTAGCCGATAGTTTTTAACTAAAAATAAGTAGCAGCGATTGAAAAAAATATATCAACGATCGAATCATCAATTTTACGGAATAATATGAGAAAATTGTCTAAAATTCTTAAGAGAAAACATGGATATTCTTTATTTCTATGAACTGACTACATGATGTCTTTAATAAGACGTGAGACTATCTTTAATTACACTAAATGAGATGTCAACTATATTGTCTAATTGCATCATCCGAATTATCTTCCATTTTTTTTCTATCTTCTCTCGTCCAGCCTTAAATATCAATGAAGATACGCAATTATCTGTCGGGGAAGATGCCTCATGGAACCAGCGTGTCTGGTTAGCGTGGTAGTTGTCAAAGAGAGGGTGTCTAATCGTTGGTTGTTGTCAGTAGGAGACGATCGTGGAAAACAACCACATGTTAGTTGTTTGTCAGAGACTTAGAACCGAAATATCATGTTGTTTGGAGTGAATAAGATACTTGTTTTATCCACCGGATACTTGTTTTATCCACCACTCGGAAGGAATATCCTGTAATTGGGTCTAGGCACAGAATTTCCGAGCAGTCATCCAGTCGGACAACACGCACAATGTTTCTCCGGCCAAGGTATTCAGGGAGTAACCTCTGGAGGTTTACGACCATGAGGGTCCTTTGGCCTTAATTAAATATTAAAGACGCAATTAAGGGTTTATTCAGTCCTCATTGAATTGGTTTTTAGAAGCAGGAGACGAGTGGTGCAAAAAGTAATAGAGAGATGCGTACGTAAGACAAGAGCAAAAGAAATAAGGTAGGTGATGCGCACATGACTCCTTACTAGTTTAAATTAGTGTTTCACCTCTTGCTTCCAAACCCAATTAAGCAAAAGTATTCTTTGCATAGTTGTCCTACTACTCTCTTCGAAACTTTCGTCCATTTGGTTGGTTAAACACAAGAGCCGAAGAAAATTCTCTACGTTCTGCGTGATTTTTGCAGGAAACAGTGCCCTTGCTTGAAGATTTTCTAACAAGATGCTCCGCTCAGCCGTTCCAAATGGAGCCAAGGGCTAACGAACTGTAACACCCCCATTTTTGGGAGCGTTATGAATCCCTCGCAACCGCCCAGGATTGTTCAGTTGCGAGTTACATCATTCGAGTGAATAACATTGCCAACGCAAGCTCAAATACAAAAGTCGACTTTATTACAATGAAAGGGCTTAAAGCCAAGTTTCACAGTAGGGCCGACGGCCTTCAGAAATATTACACAAAAAGAAACACCACAGGCATGCTTGAGCGGAGAACGACCCTAATCCCAAGCTTCTTCCATCTCATAGAACACCACTTCTTCGTCTTCGCCTGGCTCCTCAAAGTTAGCAGTTTATGTTTTTAAGCAAGTATGAGTACAACTACCGTACTCAGCAAGTCACACGGAGCTTATAATTAACTATATGCATGGAATATCAAATGAAGGGATAACAGGTTCTTTACTTGGGTAGATGCAGTTTTATTTAATAATCAATTAAAAACTTGAAAAGTAACTTCATTAAGGTAAAGGGGGTTTTCAAGCGTGAATATCAATATTTCACATCTCAAACAATTCTCAACCCTACTTATGCCTTGCTGTTGGAGGCCCGGTGGAGGCGGCGTTCGCCGACGGCGAGCTCCTCCCTCTTGCGGCCATTTTTGGAATTGTTAGCTCGGGGTAGTCTTCTAGAGCAATTAGGCCGGTGTTTGGGCATCACTAGGGTTTGGTTAAGGTCATGGGAGAGTCGATTTAAGCTAAGGAGGTTCGAGTTGAGCTAGCCACGGAAGGGTGGTTTCGGCCGTTGGGGGCTACCGGCGCCGGGGAAGATGGGGGAGTGAGGAGCTAGGGCGGCGGTTGGGGGTTGCTTCTAGGGCTATGGAGAAGCTGTAGGCGAAGGGAATTGGAAAGCTACGGGGCGGGTGACCGACATTGAGCTAGGGTTCAAGCTTTGGGGATTTTGAAATTACCAACAATGGAGGTGATGATAGGGCTATGGAATGTATCAATTGGCGTCGGGAAGGTATGAGGTCCTCTGTGAAGGATCGGGATTGCTTATATGGACGGAGTAAGGCGGTTGGCACCGGATATTTGTCATGGCGGCAAAGGTTCGTGGCGGCCGGCGACGTTGCCACGCCCTAGGGTTAGGTCGGGAGCGTCAGGGCGGTGGGGGAAAAGTTGCGGGGAGCTCTGCCCGCGCGGTGGAGGTGGCGAGATCAGCTGGCGCGGGGGTGCGGTGGCGCGATCAGGGGAGACGGGCGGTGGCAAAAGCTGGGGGTGCGGCGGCTGCGGCGGGCTGGCGTGGCCTGCCACGGGGCCTGGGGCGGGGTACGGTGGTCGACCAGTGAGCGGAGCCAACGGGAAGGGCGCAGGGGCGGTCGGTCACGCAGAAGATGTGAGCGGCGGCAAAATCGACATGGCGATGGGAGATTTTCAGACAAGCACAGTGATAGCACTTGCTCCCTCTCCCAATCCGATTGATGGTAGTGATTTGGGCATCTGGGCATTGAGATTAGTGGGAAATAGGATGGTGGAGCAAGGAGACAAAGCAAAAACGAAAATTAAGCTTCAAATTCAGATTTTTAAACCTTTTCAAGTTTTGGTTTTGTTCCAGGAACTTTCAGTGAGCGTAGAAACACTCTGACTCCCTCTCACTTGAACTAACTAGTAGTAATGCCACTACCTACCACTTGCTTGTCGTGGGTGTTAGCCTAGACGGATTAAAACGTATACTCTCAGTGGTCGTAACATACATGAATACTTTTGAGCAACTCAGACATACAGAATTCTTATGATTAACTTAGACACAGAGTTTTTTGCACTGTGTAATGCTATACAATTTTCTATTTTCTCTTCTTTATATACTACTCAACACAACAAATGGTTACAAGACCTTGATGGTGTACTAACTACACCACTAATACTTCCGTTACGTGTATGCAGCCACTAATATTTCCGTTATATGCATGTAGTCACTAACTACACCAAGACTCATTGACTTAGCCATTACTCGGATGCCCAGTGACAACTTACGACCACTGCGCCTGCTCGACCACAGCTGCTCTGACTACGGTGTTTTCGACCACGGCTCTTCAACCATAGCTGCTACTCGACTTATGAGTACTTCGACCACTGCTTCTAGACCACGTTCGACCATATTGTCTTCGACCATTTCTTTTTTCTTATTTTTTTGTATTATCTGTGATGATATATTTTTTATTTTTTAAATTTAATTACACAGAAAAAACTAGCAGTAGGTACAATGCATTTTTAAACACTACAGTGCAAAAAAGACAGAAGATTAGGCTTAGAACCCCTTGGAGCACTAAATCTATATCGAACTATTGGAGTATATCATAATTCTATGTCCCGAAATTATTTGTAGGAAGCGCTTCTTCCATGCTCTCTGGAAAGATGAAAGGGCCAGGTTTTTAAAACAAAATTGATGCCAGCAAGTCATCCTCAAAAGCGTTGCATCATCTGCATTGTTTGGAACACGGGAATTTTGGTAGGAGTTCTATATGAATTATTCTGTTTTCCGCGAGATTCCTGCGTTCCAATGGAACGGAACAGGGAACAGGCGAGGTGACTTACAGATTGCGTCATGCCAAGTAAGTAAGTTACCATCAGGTTCAGAGCATGCCAATGTGACAGAAGTGGTTTCCATGATGTGCAATGGTGATCGGTTCGGCTGAAAGCCTCATAGCTTATGGCTGAAAACACTGTAGCTGGCTGAAAAAAGCACTGTAGCGATAGAGACTTATTTACCATAATTAAATTTAAAAAAATTTAAAAATAGAAAAAACATATTAGCCCATCACGTATAATGTAAACAAATATGAGGAAAAAAGAATCAGTAAAAAAACTCAAAAAAAAGTCAAAAGTTCAGAAAAAGAGGAAATTTATGAATAGTGCAAAAATAAGCTGAAGCCAGAAGCTGAAGCTATATTGATCAGGGAAGCACACGGATCTGGGATTCCTTTGTTAAGTGTCTCTAACACCGCTGTCAAGAAAGCACCTTACCGACCGAATGGACAGCACAATTGACGAGCAGACGGCCACCAAACCTCGTCGCAGGGGAAGGGAGGTCGCTCTCACAACTAACGCGCTGCGAAATTTGGGGCGACAAGGACTCGCAAGGTCCAAAAGGCAAGTGATTTGGGACTAAAATTTACTCCTGATCAAAGATCCTGAGTAACACACAAGCCAAGTTTGTTCCTTATTTTCCTTCTGTTCTTCATACTGAAATCGCAATGTCAAGTTTGTTCCTGAATTTTCCTCACAATGTCAAGTTTATTTCTTCAGCCTCGTATCATAGTTCCAAGATAAGATTTTTTTTCCCTAAGAGGACAGATACAAATTCATTGATACAATACAAATTTATTGACCAGCAAGAACTGAACTGAATTAACTGAGCACTCATCATATATCACCATGGAGCTAGGCATCGGCTCATGGAACGAGGAGGGAGGACGCTACTCCCGGACGGTGGTGTTGGAGGTGTGCGGCGAGCCCTCGAAGAGCTGCTTCCGGAGCACGTCGTGGAGGCCGTCGAAGAGCTTCCTCTTGACGGAGTCCATGGCCCATTCGAGGCGGTTGAGCAGCTCGGTGGAGTTCTTGTTGTACATGAAGAGGCCATTGTAGAGGTCGAAGCTGTCGCTGCAGGTGTTGTCGACGAGGCGGAGCAGCGTCTCGTACCCCTTGGTGTTGATGGGCGTGGAGCGGAGCTCGAGCATGGCGAGCATGCGGCCGACGGTGTGGGTCAGGAACTGCGTCTCGGCGGCGTGCGCGTCGTGCTCGGCGCAGGACATCTCGACCATGCGGCAGCCCTCGCGCTCGAAGATGTTGAGGAAGGCCTCGGCGCGGGCGCGGCGGGCGGGGCAGTCGCCGACGCGGACCTTGTCGAAGACGAAGGGGAGGCCGTCCCAGCCGTCGCGGGCGGACTCGGGGCCGAACATGGGGTGGGTGCAGATGACGTCGAAGTCCTCCGGGAGGGAGCTGAGGAGGAGGTTCTTGGGGAACTCCTTGACGGAGAGGACGTCGACGAAGAGGGTGTTGCGGCGGAGGCGGTGGACGGGGAGCGAGCGGAGGACGGCCTCGGCGGAGAGGATGGAAGTGGCGAGGAGCACGACGTCGGGGTGGCACTCGCAGAGGTCGTGCGGGTCCTGGAAGTAGGAGGCGCCGAGGGAGGAGGCGAGGGAGGAGTGGTCGGAGCGGGAGTGGGCGAGGAGGGTGTGGCCCTGCCGCGCGAAGGTGCGCGCCAGGAACTGCCCGAAGTTACCGAACCCGACGATGGCGATCTTGAGGCGCTGCCGCTCCTCCAGGAGCCCCGCCGCGCGGGACTCGTAGTCGAACGGCTGGGCGGCGTCCAGGGCGCGGATGGTGCCGCCGCGGGAGCGGAGGGGCGCCGCCAGGGGAGCACGCCGGGAGGCGGCGGCCGCCGACTGGAATTGATGGCTCGCCGGAGCCGGCGGCTGGCGGCGGTGGGCTCTGGTTGGTTGGTGGAGGCGGAGGGAGGAGGCGGAAGACGACAGCATCTTGTCTCCTTGGTCTTCTTGCTGCCGCTTCCTCCCCTGCCTCTCTCTCGATTAAAGACGTGTGCAAACTGATTATTAAGTTTTATACACCAGCCAGTTCACCCAAAAATTTTAGCTGATGAAAAAAGATAGATAATTCATTTATACTTCAACACTCAATTCACTTATACTTTAAAACTCCCTCTTACGTGTAGGCTCCCTTAGGCCTAATACGTAGAATAGAAGTGGACTGCAATTAATTTTTTTAATTACGTCAGCCAGGTCTTGAACTCGAGACCTTTTTGGCTCTGATACCATATTAAGTTTTATACACCAACCAGTTCACTCAAAAGCTTAGTTCACTCAAAAGCTTAAACTGATAAAGAAAGATGAGTAATTCACTTATACTTCAACACTGATGTTTGGTAGTAATTAACTGGCTAAATAATCGTTGGAATGGAAGGCTAATGGTAGTACTATACTTATGGCAGTCAAATTGATGGCACTAAACTACTAGTAGCAACAGGTCAAATTTTAAAGGAAACCAAGCATTCACTCTTTTATGGTAGAGGGACAAATCACCTTGGAAGGTAGGTAACCTAGTTGAGAGCTAACTTCAAACAATATTTTTTATCACAATGAGCTTCCGTTAATACTTGAATTACATATCCGGAAGCCGGAATTTAGGTCCAACAACTACCGATATGAAATGTTTAATAATCGTGTCTCACTTTGCTTGAGTGTTTCATTAACAACTGTCAAAAGTCCAACATCACCAGCATCACCGAGTGTAGTTTTGAAACCACTCCACAAAGTTAAATTTTGCCGAAAGGCTTTTCTAACACTTGGAAAAACTCCCTTCAATGTTAGTTAAAGCACGGCAAAGACTGAACATCGCATATCTTGCTTACGTCCATTTGATAGGGAAGCCTTAGAGCATCTTCAATTGTATAAGCTAGTTACTAGATCTAAGACAATTTCTCCAATAGTACTAACTTTTAGCACATAGCTCATAACATAAATAGCCTCACATGACACTCTCACATAAACTTAGAATGTGTGTATGAGACTAGCTCTTTATCAAGAGATAGTTTTTCTCTCTCTTCTATTAAAATATGAAATAATATACTTAGAGCTAGCTCATAAGTCACTATTGGAGATGCTCTTATACGCATAAAAGAGTAGAGAATTTCATAAGAACCTAGTTTACAAGTGGGCTCGAGAGCATGGCAGGGGCTTATTCAGTGAGTCCAAAATATACCATGAGCCTATCAAACAAGTAAACGTCTACCAAATACATGAATACAAGCACACAGCGAAGGGCACTGAGCTTGGCTCAGTTGGCAAATGGTGCCGTCGTGCACCCTAGCCAGTAGCCACCCGGTTTCGAAGCCTACTGTGCTTATTTTCTAGGGCTACTGTTTATGTTAATAGTGTTTCTGAGTACACACACATGAATGCTTAGTGGTCAAAGCGCGTGCCCACGCTCCGGAGACTCTTGGGTCTTCATCTCACTTTAAACATGTGCATTAGACGCATCCACATGAATATGTGTGTAGTGTTATACATATACGTGTGTATGAGTACGCCCTAATTGTACTTAAAAAAATGTACACAGCGAAAGGCATAACAATTCTTCCCCCACATGGCCACATGACAAAATTCAATCACACAGTATGCATTACTATTGCATCACAGAGCAAATATCAAGATAGCAGCTGCATACTCCCCTCGGACCCTGGCGATCTTCAGAAAGGGACCAAGTCTGTGTGTATTTATTTAATGCCATCAGAGAAACAGCAAGAACGATATCCTCTGTGGTGTTACGTATAGCGCACTATTCACGCGCGGTAGTGTAGCAACCACGTGTACTGTTTACACAGTACTGCAGCAGACACGTGCACTGTTTATGTTACTGTTGCAACCACACTTAGTTTTCTTTCTTAGAGATTTGATTGATTTGGTTAGTTTGAAACTTTATCTTTAGCTAATTTGTTTCTTTAAATTAGAGAATATTGCTTGATTTTAATAGCATGCGGCAACCCCTTTATATAGATGGGCTCCCTCTAACAGATATAATCTATGCTTAATCATATCTCTAACAAATAGAAACTAATATCATATCTCTAATCATATCTCTAACAAATAAAAACTAATATGTACTTCCTAATAATGAACCGGTTAGGCCCAGGGCCTACGCCCATAACATTACACCCCTCCCGGATATGCAGCTCGTCCTCGAGCTGCTAGACAGTGTGCCGAACTTATTTTGTTGCGCCATCTAATTGACTTGGTCGACACGTCTGTAGGTGGACTCCACCCCCGGTCGCATAAGGAAAGGAGGGCGTGGGAGAGGACGGTTAAGGCGATGGAAGAGGATCTGCATGAGCTTGGGTGACAGGTCCAGCGCGGAGCCAGGATCACAGGGGCAGGAGGTCGGTGGAGCAGTTAGGGCAGTAGACGGCGGCGGAGGTGACGAGGGCTGCGGCTAGGGAAGGCGCTGCGACGTGGTCGTAGGCGTGGTCGGAGATATGGTCGTAGGCATGGTCGTAGGCGCATAGTCGGAGAGGCAGCCGATGAAGAAGTGTCAAAGGAGCGGGTGCGTGGACAACGGGTGGTAGGCGGCGGAGGCGTCAGTGGTGTCCTGGGCCCGCAAGGGTGAGGAGCAGGAGGTCCCTGCTGGGGTGGCGCAGCAGCCATGCAGCAATGTCATACACGTCGCTAGATATGGAGATCCAGAGGACGCTGATGGCGGCGACCCGAAGAGGCGCAGCGGCGACAACGCCCGAACTAGCGAGGAGACGGCCGGTAGAGCCCAGATTCGGTGTTAATGAGCCTCAATCTAACGGCGATAAATGGCAACAGCGATGAGCACCTAGCGAGGCAAGGCCTGATCCGAGAGAGGCGACACGCACGAGCCAAACTCGGATCCGATCTCGGTGGGATCCAGCGGTGGCGAGAAGAACCCCTGCGGCGGCTGCCCAAAGAGGATGGCGGCGGCGAGGGCCTTTAATCCGACGACATGGGTGCGCAGCTTCGAGGAGGAGATTTTGCGGACGTTGTTGACGACACCCTTGGTGGAAGGCATTGCGTCGACGTCGGGTGGCATTATGTGGATTTGGGTGGAAAGGACGTAGAGGGTGAAAGGGGAGGGGGAGATCGGATCTTAAAAGATGGGGACATGGTTGTGTGTCGATCTTCATGTCGGTGTCGCTTGAAGACGTATCGCTGCCCATGCCAGATGAAGGAGCAACAGTAGCAGCGCTGTTACCGTGGTATGACCACCATTACTCTTAGTTCATAAGGGGTAAACACCGCCGAGAAGGTGACTGGATAGCGTCGGTGTAAAGGGAGAGAGACCATAGATAAGAATAATTTTGTTATTTCTTTGCTTAATTCCAATAGCATACGACAGCCCCTTTATATAGACAAGCTCCACCTAAGAAATAGAATATAATCTCAATCGTATCTTTAGCAAATGAAAACTAATTTCTAACTCAAGTAGAAACTAATCTCTACTTCTTAATAATGAACCAGTTGGCCCTAGAGCCTACGCCCATGACATGAGAAGTTACTGTAGCCACTATTCAAGCATGGTACTGTAGCAACTGTGTGCACTATTTACATGGTACTGTATCAGATGCGTTTGCAAGTTTATGTTTGATTAGTTTGTTTCTTTAAATTAGAGATTATAGCTTAAGGGTCAAGCTAAGTTATCCCTATAAAAGGGATGACATTGCATCTTCTTTAATCAAGCAGTGATGAATAAACAAGTCCTTAGTCTCTAAAGTCTAGCTGGAGTTGTTTCTTTGACCGGCTATTCTAGATCTATTTCTTCTCTAATCAATGTCCTCCTTCACCTAACGCCGTTCTATTTAAGTCATCGCCATCCAACCTCACTACAACGAATGATTATTCCTTGTTGTGCTAGTTCACAACAGAGCCAGCATGCATATTACACACTTCTACTCATTTTCTTCTGCGATGGTGATTATTGTGCCGTTCAGGTTCTGAATAATCAGAAGCACTTGAATCAGAGTACGGTCGTTTCTCCCTCGATCTCCTTGAATGCCTATTGCTTTCATAAGGGTTCGATTCAATATAATGCCACCTATCCCGCGATCTCTTTGAATGCCTATCGCTTTCATGCGGCATCAAATTAGTATGGTGTCGCCTCTCCTTCGATCCCCTTGAATGCCTATTGCTTGCAGGAGAATTTGGGTCGTAGTATCTCTTTTCCCTTGTTCTCCTTTAATGCCGATTACTCTCTTGCATCACCGTAGTATTGCCTGTCTTTTCGTCGAGTTGAATGCCTCTCTCTCTCAAAAGAACTTGAGTCACTGTAATTGCGCCTCTCCCTCGATCGCCTTGAACGCCTCTTGTTTTCCTTATATTCTGTCTTTAGAGAAGGAAGACGGAGCAATTTCTTCCTCACGTTTCTTCTTCCTATGCTCTTTCTTTGGATGCCTCCTTGAATATTCATAAGCTTCAACTTCTGAATCAGAAGAGGACTCTGACACATGTTTTTTCTTAGGCCCTGTTTGGCACAGCTTCACCAATAGCTTCATTAGCTGTTGTGGGCTGTTTTTTTGCCAAACACCCTTTTTGCAAACAGCTTCATGGGTGAAGCTCCTTTTTTTGTGCTTTCACAAAGAAATGGGGAGAGGTGAAGCTGAAAAAAGTAGTTTTTCACAGCTCTCTCCCTCAGGCCCGCAGTCCTAGGAACCCACTGCCCCTCTGGTTCACCAAAATTACATGCATTTGCCACTAGTACTTTTGTTAAAGCATCGTGACTACGAAACATAAACAAGGCACTAATATTGCTTCCTAATGATTTTAATTTTTTATTATTTATTATTTTAATTTTTTAATTCATACTCATTCAAATATATTATTTTTTTAATTCATATGACCATATACAAAATATACAACTCCAAATGTTAGAACAAATCAAGTAGACAGGGGCATCTTGGACAATTGCCCTCTCTCAGCCATGCATGAAGCTGTTGGTGAAGCTGTTTTGCCAAACAGTTTTTCAAAACAGATTTAGCTTCATCGGTGAAGCTGCTCGTGAAACTAAAACAAAAAAAGCTTCACTAGTGAAGCTGAGCTGTGCCAAATGGGGCCTTATGCTTGCGCTTCGACTTCTGCTTGCCGTTTCCAGCTTTCACATCAGCATCAGAATATGATGACTCAGAGAAATAACTTTTCTTTCTCTTGCCTTTTGATGTTCTATTGCTCTTCTCAGGTTCGGAGTCCGAGGATGAATCATGACTGCTGTGCTGCCTTCCGGATTCTGCATGAGCAGCAGGCTCAGACCGCTTATGCCTGCTTTTTTTACCCTTCGAGTGTTTCTTCCATTTGCTCGCAGAAAGATTGGTAAGGAGAGCTGGAATGTCACTACCACCCAGAAATCCTGAAATACAATAAGGCAGGGTGGTCAGCAAGCCATAAATTTAACTAACAGTAGTACATTTGTGATAAGAGTTTGGCAAGGTGGACGTTATCCATGTTTACAAGCCATACCTCCATATTCGTCAAAGATATCTTCTGCTACAATCTGCTGATTAGGATCATCTGGGTTGTATCCACCTCGAGGAGGGCTCATGCCTGGCTTTTGCTTAAGCTCCCACTTCAAAGGCTGAGAGAGAACTTCTTACATTAAAACTGTTTTTTTTAAACTAAGCACAATGAGCGATAAAATATGTCATAGTGTCTACATTGGAAGGACATATATTTGCGTCCATAGTGCTAACAAGACCATGGATATGTATCTAGAACAGATGCTGATTAAACATTCAGCTCAACAAAAGTTCATATCTGCCTACAGTATTCCATTCGGCAAACAAGGTTTCAAGATTATATCTTTAGAAGAACAATGCACAATAAAACTAGCACACATATAGAACAAGGCTACAGGAACCGGTAGATATAGCTCTTTATTATCAACAACCAAATATATGCAAATATGGACCAGCTATAAAACCGGTAGATATAGCTCTTTATTTGCAAGTTCTTGTTATGAGTTGCCTATTTCCATGTAAATTGCAACATCGAGTTGACTTTGAATAGAAAATTCTAACCTCACTTGAATCAGTCTGTGTCATTATAGCTGTAAGCGGATCACCCCTTTTCAACAGACTCTCCTCATTAGGCATGATCACTTCCTTCAGGGGGCATTCCTGGTCACCACTCTGGTGGCCATAGTTTCCACATCTTAAACATCTTACATTACGAACTTCAACTCCAAATGGTTTAATCCTCACAGGAGCACCTGTGTCCAACCTGACAATAAGAAGAAAACACATACCAAATCTTAAAATGTTACTTAACAGTAATCTCAGAACAGAATACAAATTCTATTTGGATGAAGAGAAACAGAGAAAACGTAGATGAATGACAAATGAAGGGAAAATAAATAGAACAAAATAAAATAGGAACGATTCTCTTATCTTGTTTGTCTGTTTATGAGAGAACGGAAAAGTAAGTAATTTAATGTTTCATGTTGCATTGTTTATTTGTTTGTTCAAAAATCATCATAAAACAAGAAGTACCTTGGAGCATTTTTCAGAAATTCAAATTCTTGCTCTGTTGGCAATGGTGGGCCAAAAACATCTTTTGGCCTATTTTTCTTATCAGGGCCTAAGTGGGTCTTGTCAAGCACCTTGTCAGGCCTGCAACAAAGATAGCATATAATGAAGAAGCAGTCTGAAAATAACATGACACCAAATAACTTGAGATATACTTGATCAGAGCTGCCTGCTAAATAGTAAATACACTCCAAATCTGTCCTGGAACTCAGATAGTTGAGTGACAGTATCAGTACTCAGTACAAGCTTCTAAAACAATATGGAACAGCTCGAGAAAAGACAAAATCGGTTACATTACATTGAAGAGGTACCTGCAGCTGAAGGTTGAGTGGCATCACCTTGATCCGACCTCTTCTTCTCATCTTCAATGTCAGCAGCTTTTGCACTCTCTACATTGTAGCCAGGTGGGCGGATGTACATGAAACTCAGAGCTTTCATTATCTCCATCTGGAGTTGCAAAACAAATTGACATATTATTTACACCAATTCTCCATGAGTGATAATAGTAGCATGAACATGGAAACATGAGTGGTTGTCAACAGATAACTGGATTTACTGTTGTCAACAGATAACTGGATTTTGAGTGAACTCTGGCAAAAGTGGTTATTCCATTAACACGGTGGGAGGGGGGAAATGAACTTTGCTAATCTGATTGGCACTATTTGTCCTTTAACTCTCGAGTTATTCGACGAAATCTCAGCACCCTGGCACGATTACAAGCAAGAAAGCCTACAACCAAACCCATGGTACTATTTCCCCTGTGGTGTTTAAGCTAATGGCTACAATGGATGGCACAGCTACTTGTCGATGACGATAAAAGATCAAAAGCAGCAGCTGTTGAAGCTAAATGTTAATGAGCAGCTGACGATGGCAACATAGGATCTAAAGCCAAGGGCCGCATAGCACAGAGCCATGGACAAAAGTAACAGATGGCAGATGGGCGTATCAAAGACAAAGAGAGTATGTATAGGTGTACCTTCTCCTTGTCCTTCTTGGAGAAGAGGGCGGTCTGGCGGAAGAACTCCTGCTCCTGCGCGAACTCTCGCTGGACCTCCTCCTGGCGGCGCGCGCGGTTGGCGTGGATCTGCTCGGCGATCCACTTGCGGCGCTGGTTCGGGTACGAGAGCGGGTGCCACGGCTTCTGGTTCAGGTACGAGTGGCTCCACGCCGTCCCCGCCTTCTCCTTCAGCTCCACCTCCCCCGCCGCCACCGCCGCCCTGCCCCCCACGGCTCCCCGTCACCTCCTCCTCCATCGCCGGCCGCCTCTCCCAATCGCCAACGGATTTATTCATCATATACCTCCCCTTAGATGGAAATTCAGGATTTACCCTCCTGGCCCACATGTCAGTGACTTACGATGACCCCACATGTCATTGAGGTGGGAGGGTAAATCCTGAATTTCCAAAATAAAGGGAGGGTATATGATCAACTTTCCCATCGCCAACAGCCAAGCTTCTCACACACACACAGAGAGAAAATTGATATTATGCCACTCCTTTAGAGTGGCTTCGATAAAATACCACCCTTTAGATGGCAATTGTTAAAATATCATCCAATACATGATTAGCTCTATGATTTGCCATTTTAGGGGTTTTAGACATTTCTTTTTCATTTTTTATTTTTTCCCCCAAAATTGCATAGGAAATGTCCATAATACCCTCCTTTTAGCCGAGTCTCTTTGTCTCCGTTCGGTTCTCTCTGTCTTTTGTTCCTTCCAGGCCGAACGAGGAGGGCTTCGCCGCCGCAGCGTCTCTTTCTCGCCGCCGTTGCTGGAGGGCTTCGCCGCCGCAGGCACAGGCCGCCGCCGCCGCGCCCGCGCGCACGGGCCGCCGTCGCCGCGCCCGCCGCTTCCCGCACGGGCTTCTCCGCCGCCTCCTCCTGCTGGGCGTGCCGCCGCTGCCACGGGGTGATGCTGCTGCCCGCCGCCTCTCCCGGAGACGAAGGCGTGCACCCACCTGCCCTGCTCCAGCGCCCCGAGCGCGCCGCACGCGGCCAGCATGCCGACGACCGCCGCCCTGTTGGGCCGGGCGCCGGACCTTAGGATCTCCTCGAACAGCCCGATGGCTTGGGCGAACCTGCCCGCGCCGACGTAGGCACTGAGCATGGCACTCCAGGAGACAGCGTTCCGGTGGGGCATTCGTTCGAACAGGGCTCGCGCGTGGTGGAGGTGGCCGGCCCTGGCGTAGGCGGTGAGGAGCGAGGTCCAGGTGCAGACGTCCCTGCAGGAGGCGTTGTGGTGGAAGAGTCGGCGGGCGGAGTGGAGGAGGCCGTGGGAGGCGTAGGCGTGGATGAGGCCGTTGGAGACGTAGGCGTGGGCGTCGCAGGCGAGGAGGAGGGCGAGGGCGTGGAGCGAGGAGACGAGGCCGGCGAGAGGAGGGGAGGGGGAAGCGGAGCTAGTGTTGGTGGGGATGGATGCGGCGGAGGTGAGGAGGAAGAAGAAGGTGTAGGCGTTGGGAGGAAGGAGGAGGAGAGGCAGCGGAGGCGAGGGAAGAGGCAGAGGGCGCGGAGAGGGGAGGCCGGGAGGAGGGAGCGAAGGAGGGAGTTGGGGAGGAAGCGGTCGGCGAGGAGGGAGGAGGTGAGCAGCTGGGCGTGGAGCTGGCGGAGCTGCGCGGCGGTCAGCGACTGGTGGGAAAGCAGCAGCAGCGCACGGCGAGCCATGACCAGATTGGCAATGGCATCATGGCCTCATAGCCGCCACACATGAGGGTATTATGGACATTTCCTATGCAATTTTGGGGGGAAAATGAAAAATGAAAAAAAATGGCTAAAACCCCTTAAAATGGCAAATCATAGAGTTAATCATGTATTGGATGCTATTTTAACAATTGCCATCTAAAGAGTGTCATTTTATCGAAGCCACTCCTTTCCCTCCCCCGACGGGCCGGCGCGACTGTCTGGGCCGGCCCATTAAGGAGGCCGCATCGTTTGTTCGAAACCTAGATCACACCATTCACCAGTGGGGGTCACCAGTCACCACCATTTATAGGCGAGGCGGCGGGAGCGCAGCAAAAATAGTACCATACCGCGGCTCGCCCAGACGAGGAGATGGCGATCTCATGCCATTCCTTCGTCCGCCTCAGCCTACCACCCTCCTGCCGCCGCCCGGCCGCTCCCACCAGCCTTCAATTACTCCACTCGGCCACCGCCGCAACATGCCGGTGGCCACGGCGCCTTCCGATAGCCGCTCCGCTCAGCCTCCGTGCCACGGACGCCGCCGCCGCGTGGCAGCCGTTCGGCCACGAGTCCCACGCCGCAGCTGAGGACGAGGAGGAGCAGCAGCGCCTGAAGATCGCCGTGGTGGGATTCGGCAACTACGGCCAGTTCCTGGCCCGGACGCTGGTGCGGCAGGGGCACACCGTGCTGGCCCACTCCCGCTCCGACCACTCCGCCGCCGCGACCTCCCTCGGCGCGTACTTCTTCCCCGACCCGCACGATCTCTGCGAGTGCCACCCCGACGTCGTGCTCCTCGCCACCTCCATCCTCTCCGCCGAGGCCGTCCTCCGCTCGCTCCCCGTGCACCGCCTCCGCCGCAACACCCTCTTCGTCGACGTCCTCTCCGTCAAGGAGTTCCCCAAGAACCTCTTCCTCAGCTCCCTCCCGGAGGACTTCGACGTCATCTGCACCCACCCCATGTTCGGCCCCGAGTCCGCCCGCGACAGCTGGGATGGCCTCCCCTTCGTCTTCGACAGGGTCCGCGTCGGCGACTGCCCCGCCCGCCGCGCCCGCGCGGAGGCGTTCCTCAGCATCTTCGCGCGCGAGGGGTGCCGCATGGTGGAGATGCCGTGCGCGGAGCACGACGCGCACGCCGCCGAGACGCAGTTCCTGACGCACACCGTGGGGCGGATGCTGGCGATGCTGGAGCTGCGGCCCACGCCCATCGATACGAGGGGGTACGAGACGCTGCTCCGCCTCGTCGACAACACCTTCAGCGACAGCTTCGACCTCTACAACGGCCTCTTCATGTACAACAACAACTCGACGGAGCTGCTCAACCGGCTCGAGCGGGCCATGGACTCTGTCCATAGGAGGCTCTTCGACGGCCTCCACGACGTGCTCCGGAGGCAGCTCTTCGAGGGCTCGCTGCCGCGCAGCCACGGCTCGGACTCCGCCGCCGACTCTTCGTTGTTGGATGACGACGGGCCACTACCACTTGATGGTGATGATGATCTAGACACGGCCGACGACGACGAGTCGGGAGAATAATGATCCATATCCTGACGTCGATCTGCCGTGGTCCCCCCGCATGTGCCTTGCATTGCATGATTTATCGCATCGTGGCCGGCGTCCGATGAGCGGGACCGGATGATTAATCGTATTTGTAGGATCAACGCCTCAACCGTGCTGGCTCATAGAACACGAACTCGATCGAAATTTCTCGCTTTAATTCATGGTGTTACCTACTGTCTGTTCAGTAGTGGAGTAAAAATATGACATACTCGATCGCACCCTGGGTGTCATCCGTTCATCTTTTTTTTTTTTGAGATTAATCCATTCATTCAGGATGTGTACGCAATCAGCATGCCCCAACTGAGAGTAACCATGGACCGTCTAGCCCACTAGTGGTATCGTGCCGCCTCGCCATCTTCCTCTAATCCAAGATCCTCTCCGGATCCAGCGCGGACGAGACGACCCTCTCGATGTAAGTGCTCTCGATCGATCTCTCCCTTTATTGCGGCAGGCGAATCTGGTGGTGATTGGTAATCGATTGCAGCGGGGGGAAGCGGGCGGAAGACGATGATGTTAAGAAGAACAAGAGGAAGCAAGATACGCAGTCTGACGGAGATGGCAGCGGCAGCGAGGGAAGGGGAAGGGGAAAGCTTTGCCGTCCGTGGAGCCTCGGATCGATACGGGCATGTTCAGCAATATCCCGCCGGAGCTGCTCCTGCAGATCTTCAAGTTCCTCTCCTCGGAGTATCTCATATCCTGTGCACTCGTCTGCCGTTTCATGAACGCCGCCGCATCCGACGAGACCCTCTGGCGCCGCCTGTAAGGTATCTAAGGCTGCCCTTTTGATCCAATTTTTGCATTCGGTGCAATTCGACTCGCCTAACATATTTGATCCCATTCCAATTTTTTCAGGTGTTGCATGAGGTGGGGCCTGTCCTCCAATGCTAGACTCGGGGAGTGCGTTTGGAAGAACCTCTTTCATCCAGGTAATTCCATCTGTTCCTCACCGCTACTTTGAGTTCGAGCTCATTGAGGTCATGGATATTAAAGATTAAATTGCGCAGCAGCTTCAAAGTTCACAGGCTATAGTACAGTTATCTTAATGTGAGAATTGCTACAGAATTTGAACTGACAATTAACAGAGCACAAGCAATTGAATGTACAAAACTAACGGCTGAGTTTTCTCTAGTCGTACTCAGCGAACAAAATACTTCCTTTCATATTGCCGCATAATCTTTTTTTTTTGGGGGTTCCTACGGTTGTAATGTATGCACAAACTTGCTAATGATGTTATCAGAGAGGATATGGTTTTGTGAGGAATACCCCAACAGAATTCAAGGGGGTACTATATCCAGATGCAGGCTGCAAAAAGGAATCAAGCTCCCCTTCCCTCGGAGGTAATCACTAACTTATGCCTTCTTGTAGTTGCCCCATAAGAGCATGTCCAATGCAGGCGCTTAGAGAGATGCTTAGTAATGAAAAACTGATTTTTCTTACCACGTAGTATAGATAAGGTGCTTATTTTGAAGCATCGATGCTTAAATAAGCATCGGTGCTTAGTAGGTGCTTATGTGTATAACTATATCTATTAATAGATAATATAACATCTAAGCACCCACGGAAGAGATGCTTGCATTGGAGGAAATAACTTTTGTATGAATGCTTGATGATGTGGCTATATTCTCTCTCTTTAAGCATTCATATATAAGCATCTTGTATTGTGCATGCCTTAACAACAACAGTAAAGTCTTTTATTCTAAATTAGTTAAGGTAGGTTAGTAATGAAATCTTCTCAAAGTGAAAGAAACGAGAGTCCTGTAATAAAATCTAGAAGACTAAAACACTAAGCCTACATCTTGCCATCTAAGTAGAGAACATAAAACACCGCCCCTAAATCTTTTTCTTATATCATGGTTCTGGTATGTAGATCGCTAACTTCCATATGCTTTTATTCAAAGCTAAGGCCTGTTCTTTTTTGCTGAAACTTATGATTTTTAGCTGCGGCTTGTAGCTTTTAGGCTGCTCGTGTGAGAGATTACAAAGTAACAAAAACTCACGTGCGGTTTTTGCCGATATAAATAAAGTCGGTAAAGTATATGCTACAATTAACTAGTAGACCCTATCTTGAAAAGATACTTCGTTTAAAAGCTAGTTACTGTAGAAAAGCTGAAAAGCAGCTTTTAGAAACTGAAAAGAACAGGCCCCTAATTCTTTGGATACATTTCAGTCCATCAAGTTTCTTTTAACTGTTTCCTCCCACGTCAGTCTTAGTCGACCTGTGCCTCTTGCATTTTCGGTACGTTTTAAAATTCCACTATGTACTAGTTCCTCAAGAGGCTTTCGTTGGAGATGTCTAAACTATCTCAAGCGATGTTTGACAAGTTTCTCTTCAATTGGTGCTACCTCTACTCTATCACGTAAATCATCATTGCGGATTCGATCCCGTCTTATGTGATCACAAATCCACCACAGTATTCTCATCTCCGCTACACTTATGTTCTGTACATGTTATTTTTTAGTCACCCAGCATTCCACTTCATATAGCATCGCTGGTCTGATCCCGTCCTATAGAACTTACTATTTAACTTTTAAGAAACTTTTTTATCACACAGGACACTCGATATTTAGTGCTATTTCACCCACCTCACTCTTATCATGTGGCTCATGTCTTCATCAATCTCGCCGTCCCACTGTAGCATCGATCCTAAATATCGAAAAGTATTCTTTCTAGGTACTAGTCCATTCAGACTAACATCTCCATCATCTACCTTGGCACCGCTGAAATCACACCTCATACATTCAGTTTAAGTCATACTGAATCTAAAGCCATTCGATTCTAAGGGTTTTCCTCCACAACTCTAGATTTCTATCGATATCTTTCATACTCTCATCAACTAGCATTGCATCATCAGCGAAAAGTATACACTAAAGGATATCTCCCTGTATATCCCACGTGACCTCGTCTATCACTAAGGAAAAAAATATATGGGCTCAATGTATGTTCTAATGTTAGTCACAATATTTTCGTACACATCCTTGATTAGGGTAATATGTTCTGTTGAGACTTTTTTTAGCGCTCACCACATGACCTTTCTTGGTACTTTGTCATAGGTTTTCTCCAAGTTGATAGACATAATGTAAAGATCCTTCTTTTGCTCCCTATACCTTTCCGTCAATTGTTGTGTCAAGAAAATCATCTCCGTGGTCGACCTCTCGGGTATAAAACCATATTGGTTTTTCGTCACGCTAGTCACTCTTCTTAAACGGTGCTTAATTACTCGTTCCCAAAGTTTCATTGTGTGAGTCATGAGTTTAATTCCTCTATGATTAGTACAACTTTAAATATCTCCTTTATTTTTGAAAAATGGTACTAATGTGCTCCTCTATCACTCGTTAGGCATCTTGTTCGACCTAAAAATGCTATTGAACAAATTAGTTAGCCAAACGATCCTCACTTCTCCAAAGCATTTTCACACCTCGATAGGAATATTATCAGACCCCAATGTCTTACTCACTTTCATCCTTTTTAAGGCATTTCTTATTTCTGACTCTTGATTTCTTCGAACAAATCATCTATCAGTGTCATCAATAGTATCATCCAATTCAATCATATTATTCTCATTATCTTGATTGAACAGCTTGTCGAAATAATCTCTCCACCTATCCTTATCTCATCGTCTTTCGCCAAAAGTCTATTAGTGTCATCTTTGATGTATTTAACTTGGTTGAAATCTCTCGAGTTCAATTCTCAAAGTTTAACCATCTTGTAGACATTCTTCTCACGCTCCTTTGTACTTAGTTTATGGTAAATTTCCTCATTGGCTTTGCCTCATGCCTCACGCACCGCTTTCTTTACATTCTTTTTTACTGTTTTATACTTGTAGTTGCCTCACATACCAAAGAAATTGTCTTATGTTGGCAAAACTTAATTGTTTCTCATCTGAAATTTGAAGGTCAACGACGACATGGTTATTCTTGATAAAACAATAGCTGATCAGGTGTCTAGTTGGAAAAGCAGCAGAGGCCTGACTGATGATGCAATCAAGGGGCATTCTTGTTCTGGAAATACTTGCTCGTACACCCAGATTGGCGATTCTTACATTTATGAGAAGACTGGTCCATGGTATATTTATATTTCCTAGCACACTGTCTGGTCACATATAATTTGCATATGCCTGAAGTGGTTGGTTTTTTCTGTTTTCAGTTTGCGATGATGCTTGTCGTGAATTTGCCCTGGACCAATCCAGTGGGTTGCTTCTTTGTATGATATCTGGGCACTGCTTTGAGAGATGGATGTGTCCTGATGACGAATGGGACACTTATGATACTGTAAGTCCCAATACATGACGTCTCTTTTTTATCCATAAATACTATAGTATCTTGTTCTAAAATTGTGCATGATATGTGTTCAGATCGATCATTCCAGAGAGAATAATTTGCCATATGTGCACTTGATTGTTCCAACAATTCAACAAATCTATTTGAATTTCTTTGTCTTGTTTTGTACTTATTTGTAACCTTTTGCTTCTTTGCAATTTTTAGGATCAGCAACGAGGTGGTGTGACTGATGAAGCAGAGCCATTTATGGGATCTGGACGATTTGGTACTAACTTTATTTTTTTTAATTGATAAAACATTTGTTTCCACGTCTTTTGTATTGCATTTGATTTTAAGAGTAAACTTAAGGATTAAGGAGTTGCTATGTGAGATTATGGAGTATGAACAAAGTAGCTTTTGGCATTTTTCTCGTGGACTCCAGTGTAGATCATATCAAGATAATGTGTTGCGAATATTTATAAATTGGACTGAGACAAAAATGCTTGTTTGAGCTGCTTTGGAATATTAGATCTTGTAGGGGAAGGAGGCAGAGTTGCTAGGTATTGTCCGGTCATCTAAAAACGTGCCTGCACAATAACAATTATTATATCCTATATAACCTACAACTAGATGGTCATCTTTTTTTTATCTCACGTTAACAATTTGTGATTGCTGTTTTGTTTGTACTTTTATTGGGTCTTCCAATAAAAAATGCGGCACCACTGTATCATCTGTGATCATGGGATATATTTACAATACAGAAGTGCCTTGATTCTTTACATTGAGTTACTGATTCATGTTTTGATGCTATGAACACCTCGTGCTCATCTGTTGGGTTACAACTGTGCTGATGAGAAGGAACTCGAATACGCTTTGCGTTTCTGCTTATATGCTCATGGGGATTTGATCCTTCACCCGTACTGGCTACTTGGCAAGGGGAAATAGTGGCAGAAAGCTTTGTGCTATGTTTTACCTAATTTCGGCCTCCGGGATGTACCTATGATTATGAATGCAACTCCATCATAAATATTACACTTAAAGCTATAATGCTGATCCGTTTTGATCAGTTGAGGACTTGAGGAAGCTGTTATGTTGTTGTATAGTTTCCTAAATTATCAAGATCTATGCTAGATGCTAGTAATAAAAAAAAATGCTAGTAATACTCAGTATGAGCCTATTTGTCCTCATCTTGTTTTGTTAACTATCGGTAGATTCAAGGAATATGCTGGCGCGTCATCAATTCTAATTGTTATTGTGGTTGGCGCATGTCTGAACTTGCTGATTTTTGCTGAAGTGAAGCGTGTAAAGCAGCAAGTGCTTCATTTTCTGCGAAAGGGCCTCTAGCCTAGCGGTTAGAGCGCCTCAGTAGCACCCCCAGGTCCTGGGTTCGACTCTCAGTGGGAGCGAATTTCAGGCTTGGGGGAAATAAATCCCCTTGCCTGCTACCACACCAAAGCACAGGTCTAAGGACCCGTCAGGGCGTTGATCCAAAGGATCCGCCGGTCATCTCACAAAGGTCGGGCGTTGGTGCCGCTGTGTAAGGGTGGAGCAGGGGTTCGAGGGTTTTCTCGGTCTGCATGAGAAGACCTTCTTCTTAAGCATGATGCCCAGGAGGTTTCTTTCCCCGCAAGTCGAGTTTTTTTTAAGTGCTTCATTTTCTGATCTTCCTGTTCTATGTTTGTTATGTATTATCATAATGTCTGTAGTCAACACCAGCAGTAGCGGCAGTGGCGAAGCTAGGCCAGAAGATGACCGGGGTCTTCCTCTTTATCTAATGGGGTCATTATTATCTATGAACAGTGATTTCTACTGAAAATAAGAAATTTCATTGGGGTCAGCTGACCCCGGTAAACAAGGCTAGCTCCGCCCCTGAGTAGCGGTACATTGAGAGGTCGAGATGCAGATCGTAATCTAATCATGATCCTTATCCTTATCGGGTGAGTTCTTTCTTATTAGGTGGGTTTTTTTGGACCGATAGTTTATGACTTAAATATGTGAATTTTGACTGTTCATGAAAGGTAGTATATAGAGGAAAATAGTTACATACGATTTTGATCGGTACAATTAAACTTAGTATATTTTTTAATATAATTTTTCTATTGATCTTACCTTAAAAAACGTACTATTTAAAAGCTATTTACTATAGATAATACATACATAAATTAACTTTAAGTCCAAAAGAACCCGATCATTATTTCGTTGATCAGCTGTTTTGTTAATGTACAAAAAAAACTAGTGGCACTATTTTCTTCAGATGAAATACAGCATACACGTTACACGTAGTTGCGCAATGGCTAGAAGAACTCTCCCTCTTCTTTTTTTAGATGGCAACACTCAACATTTACTCTTCCTGTTCTTTTTTAGATGGCTTTTTAGAATACGGTACAACCAACCTTTGAAATCTTTGATCACTAATATACACAAAAATATTCTGATTTATCGTGTGGAAATGATATTACTAGATCTATCATAAAAAATACTTTTATATTATCATAATTTAATAATTTGTATTAACATATAATTAAGAAAAAAAGTAATGATCAAAGTAGTGTATTGTAGAACATGTTGATATCCAAAATGAAGTAAAAAAGAACGGAGGTAGTACTATGCTTCCCCAGGAAAACGAGCAAACGGGTTAATAATAAACCTTTATCATGGCATTGCGATATCCCGACGTTTGAAGATGCCATAGTCAAATTGACTGTCTCAGGTTCACCCAGTTTAGTTCTAGCCATTTGGCTTACTAGAACCCAGAGAAACTGAAGAAATTCCAAGTGATACTCAATAGTCATAGAAGAAAGAACAGCCTACAAAAGATGATAACTGGAGCTCAATTTTCAATATGCACAAAATGAGCATGCCCGGATGCCACAGGATGATAGTAATTTACAAAATCAGACAGTTATATCCAAAAAAATGTCAGCTCCTCCATGAATTTGATCGCCTGCTCGAGGTCCCAGCGACACAGTCTCTGACATACAGAAAAGTCCGGGAGAACAAAGAATCGGCTACCTTACTAAATAATGGGGATTAAGCCAAGTAATTCTACAACGTTCGGTCATCTAAGAGTTTTTCTTATCGAGTTTTTCTTTCTTGTACCAGGAGTATCATGCTCAGCTACTTGTTTGTAGGTGTCTTTTTTGCTTGGAGCTTTGGCAAAGGTATTTTATGATGAAGCATGTCCTGCTGCCTTGAACAATTCTGTTGTTCACTTATTTGCTGAGTTTTTGCAGCCACAACATCAGCAAATGCCTTTTGAAGTGCAGCCTTTGCAACCTTGTAAGCACCTGGCGACATGGCCCCTCTCATACTGTATGTTAAACCATCAAGACAAAGATCATTGTACCAAGCAACTAGGCACTCTGGAAAGCTAACTCCTGGCTCCAATGATCGCTCATCTTGTACAACACTACTCATAGCATCCATGGTCCACCGCTTCACTATGTATACCTCTGGTAGACTCCGAACCCCAACCATGAAAAAGATTCTTAGCACATGCCTGCACAATATACCAGCGTACTCAAACTTGCAACATGTACATTCCGCTTTCTTGTCCAATTGGTTGAAAGTGACTATATAGCTCCGACCATTTTCTTCCTCTCTGGCCACATTGTATTTGAGGATAATTCCATCCTCAATTTTATCAGCATGATAACCCAGTGATTCGATAAATTCCTCCTGGAATACATCAAAAACTGCTTGTGTATAGATGCTTGCAGCCTGCCTTTCAATTACAGAAGGGGTTTTCAGAGCAGGCTTCGAGTACACTGTCACAAAGTCCGCATGAGCTTCCTTCTCAAAGCGCGAAGCCATCGCTTGATCGAACCTGGAGATAAAGACGAGCAATGGGGTCTTCATGTTAAAATGTGCCTTAAAAAACTTGTTCAAGCTCTCTGATCTTTGCGACTTGAGTAACTCAGGAAAGAAGAACCCCTTCTGATACACCCAAGCCCATTGCTGCCGAGAATCGTACAATGACTGAAGCCAAGCATTCTCCCTGAGATTGTACTTGCCAAGTACATACTCCCACCGAGCCTGAAACTCCTCAATCGTCTGAGCGCCACCAACACACTCCTTGAGATCTGCTTTCAGACTGATGTGCTTCATATACACATCATACAGCTTCTGCTTACACCGGCTCAAAATGTGTCGCTGGCAGAACCGATGGCGAGTATTGGGCAACACCCTTGCAATAGCTGCTTCCATCGCCTTACCCTGGTCTGTCACCAGCAGATCAGGATGGCGTCCACCCACCGCCGCAAGCCATGTATCAAACAACCAGGTGTACGAACCCTTTGTCTCATCCATAAGCAGGCAGCACCCAAATGTGATCCCTTGCAGATGGTGGTTGATGCCCCGGAACACCGCGAATGGCATCATGTATTTGGTCTTCTTGTAGGTGGTATCAAGAGTCACTGCATCCCCAAAGCTCTTGTACGCCATCCTCGCCTTTGCGTCTGCCCAGAACACACCGGTCACACAGTTGCTGCTATCGACCTGCATCGTGTAGAAGAACCCTGGGCTCTCGGCCTGCATCTTGCAGAGGTACTCCAGCACGCCCTGCACCTCACGGTTTTCCCTGGACAGGTTCGTTCTGACGACCCTATTGCAGAACAATGCCCCTCCATTGGACACTCCGTCGAACACTGCAGTGGGCGCTCCGGTAGGTTCGTGGAACGCTGCAGTGGTTGCTCCGTCGAAAGCTGCAGTGGGCTCACCTGTGGGTCCTTCGAACTCTCCGGTGGGCGCCTCGGCGGGCTCTTCGTCGATCGCTGCAGCGGGCCCTCCGTCGAACGCTTCCGTGGGTGCTCCGTCGAACGCTCCGGTGGGCGCCGGCCGGGACTGTCCCAGGAGCGCGACAGGGTGGACGTGGTGGATGACGGACTTGGTGACAACCCAGAGCGCGGGGGAGTCCTTCTTGGTGACCTCCATCATGGCCATGCAGCCCTCGCGGACGGTGACGCGCTTCCGCTTCCTCCTGCTGCCGCCGGCGCCGCAGCCGGCATCTTCGGGGAGGTCGGGCTTCTTGGGGTGGAAGCCCTCGCGGGTGCAGACGAAGCGGCGCATGATGAAGGAGTCGTCCCGGCGGGAGCGGCGGGACTTGTCCGTGCGCACCGCGAAGCCGGCGCGGGCGGCGTAGGCGCAGTAGAACGCCCTCGCGGCCTCGGCCGTCGGGAACCGCATCCCCACCGACGGCTCCCCGGCCACCCCCGCGCTGCCGGTGCTGGGTAAGCCGAGATGCAATCCCAGCTCCTCGTCGCCTTCTTCCTCCTCCCCTCCGGTGAGATTCTCCTCCTCGTCCGCTTCCCCATGGCTCCGCTCCAGCCCTCCGTCCATCAGTGCCTCGACGAATGGTGAATTGAGGAAAGGAAATCGCGGAAAAATGGATCAAACGATTCGTCCCCAAGACGGGGAAGAACGAGGAAGAGCTCGAAAGGGGATTCGATCGAGTGGAAGAAATCGAGAAATGGGGGATTGATTCCAAGTGGGCCGTACTTGTGGCCCATATAGATTGCTAAGGCCTTAATAAAGTTGGGCCTCCCATGGGCTTCGAGGTCATCTTTGAGCAATATGCCTGGCCCAAGCCAAAATCCTCCCCCTCCTCCTCCCTATAGAGAGAGTTTGCCCCAAATTTGATACTCCTACACAAGTTGGCAAGGGCAAATTCAGCGAAACGAACCGCCACACATGATCTATAATTTTCCATGTTTTTCCTGCATGGAACCTTGAAGGTTAGCCATAAGTCACTGGGGTCACCTGACACTGGTGATTACACTGTAGATCCGCCCCTGCAAGGTGGAGCAAAATAATTCAAGGTGGGCAAAACCAAGAAGGAAGACCAATGCAAATGAGGGTTGCAACGAGGGGGAATAGAAAACATGAGGGTCTTTTTAAATAAGTTTATCTATATTGCTCATGTGTGACTAATTTTATCATTTCTCAAAACATCTATATGGACCTGTTCTTTTTAGTTTCAGCTAATATTTATGGCTTATAACTTTTGCTGTTAATAAGAGAGAATAAGGAGATACAAATAACTCACGTGTGATTTTGACCAATATAAATAAAGTCCCTACAGTGTGTACTATAATTGACTTGTAGACCTCGTCTTGAAAAGACACTCTATTTGAATGCTAATTAATATAAAAAACTAAACATTAGCTTTTAAAAACTGAAAAGGGAAGACCGTATGTTTAGTAACGGTAAGTTACAAGGATATGCAGAGGATAGTTCTTGTGTGCTTTGTTTACATAGAACAAATTTGTACTATATTTGATCTAAGGGGAAATGGAGAGTTGATGGCGCCGAGTACCAGAAGGATCGGATGGCGTTGTACATCATCTATCAGTCCGTGCTAGAAAAGGCCATGCCTTCCCTCGCCAGGAAGGATACGGCCAAGTCAGCATGGGAGGCGATCAAGACGGTGCACATGGGGCACGAGCGTGTGCGTGAAGCCAAACTTTAGACTCTTAAGAGAGACTTCGAGGGCCTGAAGATGAAGGAAAGGGAGTCCATCAAAGACTTCGTCGGTTGGGTGGCGTTGGTCGTCTTCGACATCCGAGCGTTGGGCGACACCACGGTGGATGAGATTGTCGTTGTTTACAAGTTTCTTCAGGCCGCCCCGGTGCGCTACATGCAGCTCGTGACCCCCATCGAGCAGTGTATAGACTTGAAGACCCTAATCGTCAAAGATCTCATCGGGCAGTATAAGGCCTACGACAAGTGCGTCAGAGTCAGTCTCGACGACATGAAGTAGAGCGAGCATATGTTGCTCACGTGCACGTAGTGGGAGACTCTCAATAAGAAGAAGAATGAAGGGCCAGGTAGTGGCACGAGGAAGAATCGTGATTGTGGTGGTGGCTGCGTCAAAAAAGATGGTGGTCGTAGACACGACCATGACGATGATGAGGACGACAACGACTCGCAGACCAGTGAACGAAGAGTGGTCATAGCACAGTAGTCGTGCTACAGTGCTACAGTGGTCGTAGCTACATTGTTGTCGTAGAAGTCGCAGTCATGAGTCAAGTTGCATTGTGGTCGACGGTCGATACTTGTAAGCTTTAGTCGACAAGCTGTGTCAGCAATACTACCAGAGATACTAGTCGACAAGCTATGGTCGATGAAGCGGTCGAAGGCATTGTAGTCGACATGCCGTGGTTGTAAGGCGTATGTCTGATCTGTGTGCGGTCGTAGATCTGATCAGGTAGCAGTATGTCTGATGTACCAAACGTATCCACTAACTGTTAGTTGGTTAGAGGACCGAGTCATTCGAGTATTGCGTAGATTACGAAGTCATCGAGGATCTCGGGCATTCTGTTAGTGTGGAATCAGTGGGATCGTGGCCGAAAGTTTCAGGTAGTTTGTTTGCATGTGTAAATTGTAATCTGAGTCTATAAATAGAAGAGAAAATAGAAAAACTATAGCGGATTGGCACAGCACAAACTCTTATGTGTCTTGAGTAGATTCAAGGTGTTTTTGTGAGTTTCAACCACCATTTATGTGCGTGGTGTTCTGTTTCTGGGCCAACAATTGGTATCAGAGCTTGGTGTTCTTCCTGTGAGTTAGAGAAGAAGTCGAGGTGAAAGGCTTCCGTAGTTGATTGTGCGTTGGTCAAATGCAAGGGGCTGAGGAAAGAGGCAGCTGCAGCTAACCGTGTGGTGGTCAGATGGCGACGTGCGTTCGGGTCAACGTGATGGCACATGCAGCAGCGTGCGTCAGGCTGAGGTGCACAAGGCACTGGTGACGAGCTGGCGTAGCACCGAGCACCCAGGAACATGATGATTGAGGTCTGTGCAGCCACGATGAAACCGGTTGTTTACCGATGCCACACACGATGTGCGTAGTGGCGATACGGCGAAGGGCAACGAACAGCACCGATGCGAATAAGCCATAAGGAGAGTCGGCATGAGGCCAATGATGGTGGTCATAGACATCGTCACTAGAAGGTGTGTGAGTCACGCAAGAATGTTGCTACGTGCGGCAAGAGCAAGAAAGCTGTTGTGTGTGGCAAGAAGAAGACGATGTGTGTCATCAGCGTCGTGAGTCGACATGTCAGCTGATGACAACAAGATAAGAGGGTTGATTGTTGGAACTAATCTTGTTCTTGGTCGTACTCGTGTGTTTGAGTACTGTGTATTGTGTGTAGAGTACTCAGTGTGTTCGAGTACGATGTGCTGTATGTAAAGTATTCGGTGTGTTTGAGTACTGTAATCGTGCCGAGTGCTCGGTGTGTTCGAGTACTCCGTAGTCATGTGCTGGGTGTAAGTCAAAGAGCTAGAGTCAGAGAGCAATTGGAAACTTCGGAGTCAGAGACCGGTCGTAGCACTGGCCGTAGTCGTAAGTCGAACTGCGCAGTGATCGTAATCATGAGTTGATGCAATCGGTAATCGGAGGAGTACTGTAGCAGTAGTCGTAGGTCGACAGTGGTCGTAGCACAATAGTCGTGCTACAGTGGTTGTAGCATAGTAGTCGTGCTACAGTGGTCGTAGCTACAGTGTTGTCGTAAAAGTCGTAGTCGTGAGTCGAGCTGCATTGTGGTCAACGGTTGGTACTCATAAGTTACAGTATCCCGGTCTCCGACTCCGGAGTCTCTGACCGCTCTCCGACTCCAGGTCTTCGACTTGCACTCGGCACACGACTACATAGTACTTGAACACACCGAGCACTCGACACGACTACAGTACTCGAACACACCGAGTATTTTACATACAACACACCGTACTGATCGAATACGCCGAGTACTCTACATATAATATATAGTACTCAAACATACGAGTGTGAACACCAACAAAATTAGTTTCAACAACCTAGTCTCTTAGAGGCTTAGAGCTAGCACGGCGACGTGGTTTGCTCGCAGGCAAACTCTATCTGGCAGAAGAATCAATTGACGATACACCCGACGAGCTGGTGGATCGCGCGCTCAGGTGGCCGGCCGACGGCGGCCGCGTCACGGCGACCTGAGGCGGCGGCCGATCGACACCTTCTCGTTGGTGACGACCGAGTTGCACCTGTCGGACGGGGCGGACGGAGGGACGGTCGACCAGGAGGGCGGCAGCGGCCGCGGGGTCACCGGTTCCTGAATAGCTGCTCCAGTGGCCGCTGAAGGTGAGCTTCCCTCACGGCCTGCTGCTTCCGCCACGCCATGGCTCGCGGGGGCCTGCGCGCTCAGCAGCAAGAAGGCAAGGCTGGCGACGAGGACAAGGTGGCTGAAGGAAGTCATGGCCACGGGAGCAAAGCAGCACAAAGCAAAGGTGACTGTGTTGCTGCGAGCCACTTCAATGGCAGGGGGCAGTGATGATATATATGAATCCTTAAGAGGTGGTTGCTGCAATTACTCCGCGTCTTGGATTCTTGCGCTTGATACTCCGATCCCAGATAGAAACTCGCCACCACCACCACCACCACCTGTTCCATTCAATCAATCGCTAGCTCCATGGTCAAAAAGGCAGCAGGTTGACGCGCGCATGCATGCATACGACGTATGTACAGACAGCCGTGGCTCCGGCTCCGAGAGATGGACAGCCAGACCAGGCGAAACTGTTCTGCGTGCCATTGATTGATGTCATGCGATGATGCAACGCAATTAATCACATCTCCAGTAGAAATCAATGGGGGGGGGGGGGGTTAAGAAATTAATGGAGTTGCAACTTGGTAAGATATACACGTCAAGGTTCAAGATGTGTAACTGAGACTCTTGAGAGAGAGGAGGCATTGCATGGAGATCATGTGTTCATGCCAACCACTGCAGTGGCTCGTAGCATTGACACTCAGATTCAATTGATGTAACTCATTTAGTGCAGCAGATGCTGATGATCTCGGCAGTTACTACAAGTTACAAGCGTTCAAAGGCATAGACTGGTATGCAGTAAGCATTGCATGATTTGTACGTGCAGAAATTGGACTGGAAACCTTGTGATGTCCCAACGATAGCTCGATCGAATAATTCTGAATTCCAAACAGGACAGCAAGTGAATCAAAGGCAGGATATGTTGAATTAAAGGCGGTTTTAGCATGAATTTAATTAGTCATAATTCAAGAATTAATAATTGAAAGTTTCCAAGTACATATTATGACAAGAGCATAAATAAAATCATCTCATGATAATATACCATTCTCATGTCATATATATAAGTGGGCCTTACATTTTGGGCCCATTTTGGGCCTTACATTCGTCTAACAGGCCTGCTGGGTTTAGGTGGGGGCCACCCCTACAACAGAAATCATATCAACTAGAACAAGAGTGAACAAAATAATAAATTAGCATATTGCACAAATTGTTATTTTTATGATTGTGCCCTCAAATGTTGGCTGCACTTGTATTATAAGCAAAGCAACCTCCACATGGTTGGTCTAATTCTCCGATCGATGATATAAGTGACTACTCCTAGACATTCGGCTATTTTGAGATCAAACTTAACCACTATATAAGTGACTACTCCTAGACATTCGGCTATTTTGAGATCAAACTTAACCACTTTAATCTATTGCAATTTCAAGAATAGCAACAATGTGACATACTGCAATGACAGGATATAACTTAAACACTTATATCAATAACAACAGGATATAACCAGGATTAAACGTTTGGCAAGCACATGATAGCAGCATGTAAATGTATCCACTAACTTAATAACTAACAGAATATCCTAAACAGTCACAAATACTTCAATTAGACCATTAATCCTCATTGGACATACGATTTCCCACAATTAATCATACAAAGTTGCCCAGAACTAGTGTATATAATCAATTAAACATGTATGACAACACACTAGAATGGCACACTAATGTATGATTAACAACAGTAAACAGCTGACAATATTCATGATGGAATGGCACTCGAAGCCACTAAGAAGCATATCGGCTAGGCACGTCGCAGCCAACGTTGACCCAAAAAAACACTAGGTCATAGTTTCACGGCGTGGTTCTCCAAGATACAAAGTCATCTTCCTATACTAAAGTTACAAAACAAGAAGTCGAGGTACTTAAGGATGTCACACGACACAAGCCGAACAGAGCAGCAACCAAGTGCTTGGAGGAGCAAGACTCCTCAAATCCTTGGCCAAATTATACCCAACACCACTAGCACAGAGTCCTCACCCATGAAGGAAGCCTCAAGATCTGGCACACACTGACATCAACCAAGTATCGACACTGGTCGGCTCTGCCCTCCATGAAGTCACTCAACACCACCGATCCAATGGCGAGTTGAAAGACTTCAAATTGCTGGAGATGACCAGTCCAATGTCTCCTCTGCTACTTCCATCACCGAAGACCGAGAGGCATAGCTGATTGGATCTAATTGGTGAAGTAAAGCTCTCGGTAGAGGAGAAGAGGATGGGAAAACAAAGAGGATTGCTTCCAAAAAGAGAAGACCCACCTTGGGATTAAAAAGGAAGGAAGAGGAGGCGGCACAGCCCTCAACTGCAGTTGAAGATGTCAGGGAGGCGGGAGTGGGGATTGGAACAATCCCCATCTCCACACGCTGACACGCACACCCACACAAGAGCAACAGCTGGAGAAGATAAGCCCATCCCTTCCTTTCTCTCTTATCTCTTCTCTCTCTCTCTCTCTCTCTCTCTCTTTTGTGTGCAAATTGGGAAGTTCCCAAAATGCCCTCATCACAAATAATCCCCACTAATTTTTCAATTCGGTGTCACGACTCAAATGTCTTGCTTGATATACAGTTGTTTGACAATGAGTAGCTTACGAGTTGGAACTCAATGTCTAGCAACAAGAGCAATGACTCTGCACAGACAAAGAAGGACTATGCCTTAATCCAGTGCATTGGTATGAGAGTTTTCGCCCAAGTTGCACTCTATGCAAGGTGGCTTGCCCTTTCTCTTTCAGATTGGGATGTTACAGTCATGTCCCCGTATCTCTCTCATGAATACTTAAGAAAGTATACCTAAACTTCCTTTAATCATGACCCCACGATCATACTCAAATAGGTGAATTCTCTAGGGAACTCTGTAGGACAATTCCCGATCGCTATATCAGGCATCGAATTCATTAAGAGCTATTGCTCAATCTACCATATAGTTAGAGTACTGTAGCTAATGGGACCTTTTAGTTATACTCCCTGCCTTTTCACGATTTGTTATCCTAGAGCCTAGTTCACGAGATCTCTATTCTTCTAGAATAGGTTACCACCATTAAAAATCATCGAGCCCTATTCCTTTTGATGCTGCAAGGATGACCTTTCTTGGCATTCCTTTAATGAAAGGGTCTGCTAGATTTCTTTCAAAGTGAATGTATTATGTAGTGATTATACACGTCTCTCTGGTATGCAGAACCAACTTAAATCGTCTTTTTATGTGTTTTGAGGACTTTGTATTGTCCTTCCTACTCTCACCTTAACTAATACGGTTTGGTTATTGCAATAGGTAGTTGGAATTGGTTTTTCCGGTATCAGTAGGTCAAAAAGAAGCTCTTTGAACCATTTTGCCTCTACTACCACTGAGTCAAGTGCTACTGCTCAGCCTCCATGGTGGACTGTATAAGGATAGTCTATTTAGAAGACTTACAAGTGACAGACCCACATACTAAAGTGAATACATAGCCACTCATAGCCTTCATTTCATCTGAGTCACTGATCTAGTTAGAGTCACTACATCCTTCAAGGACTGCCGGATGGCTAGAATAATGTATCCACAAATTATTGATTCCTTGTATAAACCTAAGTACCTTTTTAGTGCTATCCAATAATTATCTCCTGGATTAGCCGTATGCTGGCTCAATCTACTTACAACATATGAGATATCAAGCCTCATTGTACTAGTCAAATACATTAAGAATCTAATTATTTGTGAATATTTAAGTTGGTTTTTTGCATGTCCATTGTTTTTTGTGTAGCTTGGTATTTGGATCATAGGGTGTAGCTACTAGCTTAGCATCCGTGAATCCAAAGCAGTTCAGGATCTTATCCACATAATGTGGATGTACTAAAGTGATCCCATCCTCATCCTTTAACACCTTAATGTTTAAATAACATCAGCTTCACCCTGGTCTTTCATTTCAAAGTTATGAGAGATAAAATACTTAATATTATTGATTATATCCATGTTGGTCCCAAATAATATTGTCATCCACATAAAGACACAGGATGACACCTTCACCCTCATTAAATTGATAGTAAATTATCTTGTCAGCTTTGTTTACACAAAACCCGATCGAAGTTAAGGTATTATCAAAATTTTCATGTCATTGCTTGGAAGCTTGATGAGGACATCTTAAAGACACCAATTGGACCGATTACATGAGCATGAGCTAAAAAGATTAATCAACAAGTGAACTCGCTCCCAATTGAATCTAGTTTTAATTTACGAGAAAACTGAATATTACCTCATGCAAATGTTGTGTGCATGCTCAGGTTTGAACGATGTGAAGCTTTTGGAATTGAAAACATGGAGACGAAGCTAACAGAGAAGAAGTACATGGAGCCAAGAAAGGGTAGACACGTTCAAGTCCTAATACCACGTTGGATCATCTACAAGTTCAAACAAACTCACAAAGATGCTCCAGACATTCAAACGATTTCAACTTGTATCAAAAACTATCTTCAGATTGGTCTGATCGACCTCATATGTATTCAGGACCGTTCAATCCACATCGGGTACTCGTAAGACCTTCAAAACATTTGGACCAGTCTGAGTCCAAACCGTCTGATCGACGTTGGACGCTCAGATACCTTGGAAACGTTTAGGCCACAACAAATGAGTCATACCGTCTGATCTTCATTAGATCGCCCGATCGCCTTTGAGATGTTCGGATCACTCTGAACATTCATTCATTCCACGATGTTCAATTGGTTTTGGATGGTCGATAGCGACGGTGAAGTTCGGACTGCTTCGAACATTCATCCTTCTGCATCGTTCGATCAACTTTGGATGGTCGATATTGATGGTAACATTCAGACCAGGTCAAACGATCCCGCCGTTGGATTAGCTGGAGACTTTTGCAGCCATTCGATTGACTTGGAGGTGTTCGGAATAGCTTGACCATATCTCTAACTGTATACCTGGCGTATGAAAGCAATAATTTTCACATACGAGGTTCGATTGAGGTCATCTTGGATTCATTTAAAAGCTTATTTCAAGGGTTATGTAATGGAGGAGGATTTATCTTCAAAAGCATCATAGACTTTTATTTTTATTTTCTTTTTCTAAGAGTCTGAGTCTAAAATACTTAGGAATTGTGTAGGAGACCTCGCAACCTCCCAAGGGTTATATAAACCTTGTAATACATAAATTTTTGGCAGATCATGATTGAATCTATTTTTTAAGAGAGAGCTATATACTTCTTCCCAGAGTTTGCTATCTAATTGCAACCTAGAGGGAAATTGGGCGTTTCTCTATGTCGTTGTTCAATTGTTTCCTTGTGATTCTCAGGAGCTACGACGCGTCTGCTTTGTGGTCAGGTAGATGGGATCACGAGTGTATGGTTGGGTGAATTCTTTTGTCGTAGGTTGCTGTTCTAACAGTGGTTGGTGACATCGGTTCATCAGGTTGCATAGATCAAAGTTATCATTATCAATCCTACGTCATGAAAATCGGGCACCCTGCATCAAAGCTTATTTTAGACTATCCAGGGATTTAACCAAGTGACATATTTTCTTTTCTTGTCCTTGAACCACAAAATCATCAGGCTGTTGCATATAAATCTCCTCATCCAACTCTCCATTTAGGAAAGCGGTCTTTATATCCATTTGATGTATTTGGAGATTATTGGCCTTGTATCCATTTTACGTGAACCCCTTAGCCACTGAACATGCCTTGTATTTTTTAATAATACCATCGGATATTTGCTTTCTTTTGAAGATCCATTTACAACCCACTAGCTTATATCCATTTGGAAGATCTGTAATCTCCCAAGCTCCGTTAGCTATGATGGAATCTATCTCACTATGGATTGCTTCCTTCTGGTACTCTACATCTGAAGATGCGTATGCCTCTGAAAGGTTACGTGGTTCATCATCCATGAGGTAGGTGACAGTCATGCCCAAAGACTTTTTAGTCATCTGTCTCTTACTCCTCCTCAACTCCAATTCAGGAGCAGTGTATCCACACTAGGAAGAATGGAGTGTTCACATGAACCATCAGAAGAAACAATTTTATTTGCTCTCATAGGGAGCGCATTTTTAAAGAAAAGTCGCATCATGATATTCCATAAGGGCATTTTTAGCGATATTGCTAGCCTCGGATTTGACCACTAGAAATCTATACATTGTGTGTAATACACATACCCTAGAAAAACACAATCAACAGCCTTATGACCAAGTTTCCTTTTCTTCGGTAATGGCACATGCACTTTTGCAAGGCAACTCCAAGTACGAAGAAAGGACATATTCGGTTTTCTCTCCTTCCATTCTTTATAGGGAATCTATTTATGATTGCGGGGAGGAATCCTATTTAGGACATAATAAATTAGCTGTGAGAACTATCTCACCCCACCATAAATCTGACATGCATGAACTATGTAACATGGCATTCACCAAATCACAAAGAGTTCGGTTGTTTTGTTCAACAACTCCATTTGATTGGGTGAATACAGTGGAGTAACTTCATAAATTATTCTACCTTCTTCACAGAATTGAGAGAATTCCTTGAAAATATATTCACCATCTCGGTCCGATCTTAACGTTTGATTTTCTTTTCTAGTTGGTTTTCCACCTCAGCCTTGTATATTTTAAAATATTCTAGTACTTCCTTTTTTGACTTAAATAAATAAATATAACAGTACTTAGTCGCATCATCAATGAGATTAAATAAGTAATACTTGCCACCTTTAGTTAATATGTCATTTATCTCACATAGATCAGAATGGATCAACTCAAGAGGAGAAGTGTCTCACCTCTCAACTCTGTGAAAAAGTTTTGAGGCTACTTTAGTTGCACTCATTTTGCTTAACCACGCTATGACTTCAAAATTAACATGACATAAACGAGAGTGCCAAATATCATAAATTGTATTGCAATGAATAACATTAAAAATATTTGAATTATTAAAATCAAGAATGGATAAGCGGAATATGCCTCCACTATCATAGCATTTTCTCACAAAAGTACCAAAGTTGGTCAACACGACCTTATTTAACTCAAAAACAAGTTTTATTCCTTGCCCACAAAGCATAGACCCACTAAGTAGATTGCGGGACATTGTTGCAGGCACATATAATACGTCTCTAAAAATGAGCGTCTTATCAAAAGTGAGCTCCAGGCAGACCTATCCAATCCCACAAAGTATAGTAGCTTCACCATTGCCCATTAGGATGGAGCCACCACCTTCACCCTAAAATGAAGAGAAGCATGAACGATCAACACAAATATGTTTAATTGCGCCTGTATCAATCCAGCAATCAATTAATAAATTTGCCATAAAGGCCTAACATACATACCCATCTGAACTGGGACTAGCCAAATACACAATGGCTTTAGCCTTGCTCTTATGCTGATCTAGGGAAGGCCCCTTACCCTTGCGGTCGTGACACTTGTGGCTTTATGGCCAACCTTGCTGCGCACATAGTAGGTAAAGATCTCCTTCTTCATTGGCTGGGTTTTGGGTTTGTTCTAGAGATAATTTTTTACTTTCTTCCTGTTGCTTTTAGAGTTCTTGACTTCAACTTGGTGGGCTTGGAGAAGGGTCTTTCCATCACCACTGATGACCCTGGCACGCTCCTCCACATTAATCGCGCTAGACAATTCATTAATTGTCATGCATTCCTTAACGTGTCTCCGAGCTGTCACAATGTCTCGCCATGAGGGCAATAACTTGGCCAAAATGATGTTTACTTGACAACTCTCCGGCAGAAGACAGGCGTATTGATTTAAATCGCGTATATGGAGCTGTAGCTCGTGGAGTTGCTCCATCACCGATTGCCCCTCTACCATTTTGTAATTCAAGTAATTTGCAATGATAAAGAACTCATTCCCGTTATTCCCTTCTGAATATTTTTATTCAGATCATCCCACAACTTGTTAGCCTATTTAAAGTTAACATACACATCGAAAATTCAGTTTGACAAAATGCCCAACAACCTAGACAAATCAGAATGGTTTGCATCCTCCCAATGAGTTTTGTCCTTGCCTTCCAAAGGAAGCATTGGAGGATCAGAAATGGACCAAAATAATTTGAGGTCAGTCAACCAAAGCTTTCTCTTGGCTTGCCAATGCTTAAAATTAGCGCCGTCAAAGACTTTCGGTTTAACGAAATCAAATGATGAAGCCATCTCAACACAAATAGGTTTTCTAGACTATTGAATTAAAGGTGGTTTTAGCATGAATTTAGTCATAATTATATAATTAATAATTGAAAGGAATAGATGATTTCAAGTACAATATAATGACAAGAGCATAAATAAAATCATCTCATGACAATATACCATTCTCATGTCATATATATGAAATCATATCAACTAGAACAAGAGCAAACAAATAATAAATTAGCATATTGCACAAACTGTTATTTCTATGATTGTGCCCTCGATGTCGATTGCACTTGTATTATAAGTAAAGACACCTTGACACAGTTGGTCTAATTCTCCGATCAATGATATAAGTGACTACTTCTAGACATTTTGTTAGTTTTGATATCAAACTTACCACTTTAATCTATTGCAATTTCAAGAATAGCAACAATGTGATATACTGCAATGATAGGATATAATTTAAAATTTTATATCAATAACAACATGATATAACCAGGATTAAGCCTTCAACATGTTCATGACAACAACATGCAAATGTATCCACTAACTCAGTAACTAGGAGGATATCATAAACAGTCACAAATACTTCAATTAGACAATTAATCCTTATTGGGCATACGATTTCCCAAATTAATCATACAAAATACCCAGAACTAGTGTATATAATCAATTAAACCGGTATGACAGCACACTATAATGGCACTCTAATGTATGATTAACAATAATAAACAACCGCAAAACTCACGATGGAGTGGCACTCGAAGCCACTAAGAAGCAAATCGGCTAGGAGGTTGCACTTTCACAGCGTGGTTGTCGGAGATAAAATGCTATCTTCCTGTACTGAAGTCACAGAATAAGAAGTCAAGATACTCAATGATGCCGCACTGATACAAACCAAAAGTAGCAAAAAGTGCTTAGAGGAGCAAGACTTTCCAAATCATTGGTGAAACTAAACCCAACACTACGACCACACCACCGCCACAGCACTCTCACCCACGGCGAAAGCCTCAAGGTTTGGCACAAACCGATGTCGTCCAAGTATTGGCACTGATTGGCTCAGCCCTCCGTGAAGTCACTCAAAACCGCTGACCAAATAGTGAGTTGAAAGACTTCAAGTTGCTAAAGATGGCCGACCATCCCTTTCTCTATCATCTGTTCTCTCTCTCTCTTTTTGTGCGAATTGGCTGACCGTTCATTCCTTCCCCTCTCTCTCTCTTATCTGTTCTCTCTCTTTTTTGTGCAACTTGGGAAATTCCCCAAATACCCTCAGCGGCAACAGGATTTGCTTGATTAGCCGCGGTGTTCACTGTAGAACAGTACAAGAATTGCAGGGTACATACGGCATTTCTGTGGTGCCTGACCTGAAGCTTTTCCTTTGTCCCAGCATTCAGCAATGCGAAACTCTGATAGATGTAGACAAAGGAGAACATGCCATCCACGATCGATGGTGTCACAAAAGCACAGTACGAACCAAGTATATATAACTGATGGATAAGGCACCGCCGCTTTGTGGTAGCCCACTGCTGGTGAGGTAAGCACATCACATCGATCGACCGTATCAGTAGAGATCGGTCATGGCAAAATATCTGAATTCCCAAAGTAAAAAAAGGCTTAGTTATCAGATTCAGTTAGGTCTACGTATGCACACGATGTAACACAGGTAATAAGCATATACTGTGTGCATCACCATCCTAGTTCAATGTCTGACGAGAAGAATCGAGCCACATAGCCCATTACCCGGAGAGAAAAGATTTAGTATATGCTAGTTGAGCATTGCACACTGAGATAAGCAAAAGCAGCTTTGCAAGCATGGACATCGCAGGCCAGCTGTGCTGCCACACTGAAGCTGTATTATATTAATTGCTGAATGCAAGTTAGTGATTAATTCTTTATTTCACATACCTGCAGTGACCTGACCACCAAAAAATATAAAGCAAACGTATATCACATTATCACTGCTTAGTCACATGGCTGAATAAGGAAACAGCTTTGTCAGGCACTAGCTGCTGCTGGTCGAGTTTTGGAAACACTGAGGTTTCCTTTGTTCAAAAGGAGATGCATTATGGCCTCAGGACTGAGTGATCTGTGTACGTGCAGATGCCCTAGTGTGTTTGACGGTTTGACCTGAAGTCATCATTCAGCAACAACTAGAGAACACTGGGTGAAAAGACATAGTTGGGAATTGGGATTAATGCTAAAATAAAATAAAGCACTGAAAGATCACTCTTCTTTCGTAGGAGCAAACTGAAGTTGCCGACGGAACAAGTGCGTGTAATTGGACCGTATATAAGCATGCTGGTTATCAAAGGAGTAATGTACTGAAATTAGGACACTTGGAAATTGAAGCTTTCATCATTTCATGCATCATCATTCATTTGGCATTACAACGAAGAAAAGCAATTCAACTATACTAGAGATGCACGGCCACGCACTACGACAGAAAGGATCATTATAGACGATTCATAACTATTATCACTAATGATTTTTCAAAGAAAACCGTATGTGATATATCAGATATCACAGACGGTTCTTAAATATAGCCATATGTGATATGCTAATTATCACAGATGGTTCATAGACGGTTCTCAAACATAGTAATTTGTGATATTTTACATATCACAAACGGCTAATACCAAAAACCGTCAATGACATTCATATAGCACAGACGGTTTATTGCTATAAACTATCTGTGATAGCTAGTTGAATATCTATATTATTTCCTGTTTTTTATTAGCCTCAGGAAATGCTAGCCATGCCTTCTGAGAACAAGCAAACATATTACATATATAGCACATGACAATCATTACACAGATCTCACAAATGAATTAAACAACTAAATGGAGTATATTTCAATGAATTGTTTGATTAAGCACAATTGAGTGATTATAATTGTATCAAATGTTTCAACATCTAATTTTCATCGCTGGAGTAGAACTCTCTAGTCTTATTTATGACCTCCGCTATCAAAAATTGGGAGAACTTTCCTCTAATTTTGACGAGTTTGTCAAGATCGAATGTACTTACGTCGAATTCCACGCGCTGTTGCTAGGAGTGTTAAAGTTGTTAGCATATATATATATATATATATATATATATATATATATATATATATATATATATATATATATATATATATATATATATATATATATATATATATATATATATATATATATATATATATATATATATATATATATATATATATATATAAAATCACGAAATAATTATTAGCAAGTTGACAAACATCTGAATCATTCGCCTCGTAGAATTCACATACGTTGCCCTGTAGCTGTTGGTGGCACTGCAAAGGCGTGGCCTCCTACATAACAATATACGTTGAGCTAAGGCGTCTACCAGGTCTATCTATGTAGTATTTTAGATATGTATATTACCTGGATGTCGTCGATAGGTAAGTGAGTGTCGCTATGTTCAGAAAGTGGCGCGGACATGCAGCTACTCCGACATTGAGGGGGGCTAGGTACCGTAATAACGGGGTTGGCTTGTGACTAGTTGTGGATTTCTCTCAGTTCTTTCCTCAATACATCTATCTCTCCTCAAAGTGAGGTAGTTATGTCCTCAAGTATTGCATCAAAGTCCCGTTTCATACTTTCCTCGTGCTCGGCCTTGGATTTCTTCCTACTCCTATACACCTCGGAGTCTTTTTGGGAATCTGTGCCTCCAAGATACGTAAACCCCTAGGCCTCGCGTGCGACCTGGGTGCTCCTTAATTTCTAGGGCCATAGACAATATATCCCTCTCCCTGACTGCTTAGAAGGAGCCTTCAAAAGATTTTGTAGTCAATTTTTGCTGCAAGAGGCAGTCATGTTATTTTAGACCCTATAAAGTTATGGATCTATTAACATGTAGGTAGTTTAACATATCTTACCGGGCGTTGGAACACTTTCTCGTCTGTGGGGTTTTTGAAAGAGGTGACACCCGAAGACGTGGTTAATGACCTCACTCTTAACCAGTTTCGGGCGCACTCATTTGTGATCCCAACAAATGGTGGGGAGGCCTCCGATTAGATTATGACCTCATCCTCCATTCTTCATTGCGGAATTTTACCCACGTAGCTAGCGGTGCCAAGTCTGTGGAGTGTTTCATGCTTGGATAGCCTTGTGCGTCATACTTTCCTGTTAAAATTCGGTCACCATCTTCATCCACACAAAGGCCTCTCATATTTCCAATGATATAAAAGGATACCTCATGAAGGGTGTGCGATCCTTGGTCATGTACTATGTGACGAGCATGCTCTTGAAGGTTTTCCACACTTTTCCCATCGCGAGAAGTGCATGCCATTGCACACGTTCCTAGACTTCTGCTAGGATCTCGAACGAGTTTGAAATTTCCGTCCACAACACATTTCTCTCGTCTTCTGTTAAACCTTTCCAGTTTGCTACGGTGATGGGGACCCGTTCTCTTCCAATTATCCTGCAAGTAATCCGAAATGTTGTAGTTGCTTTCTTTGGCTACAGAGGGACCTCATCCAGAGACACCTCCATTGTGGTCATTCGGCCCGCTGGCCTTTTACATACTCATCTACCATGCTTAGTTACCCCAGTCTTCGGAGCGTCAGACCCAATCAACGACATCGATGACAACGATGACATCTCTCTTTAAAAGAACTATATATGATATTAGTATCAGTTTAAATTGATTTCATCTTCTCTTAAAACTTTCATCTTTGCATTGATTTCATAAGAATTTCAGTAGTGCAAACCCTTTTTTACTTGACTAATTTGCACAATTAAAATGAAGCTCCACAATTTCAATAGTGCAAACCCTTTTTTACTTGACTAACAAGTTAATTTTCAGGCTTTGGTAGGTTATCCGTGGGAATTTCTACCTCTCACAGAAAATGATATGCCTTAATTTAGTCTCATTAGCTATTTATATTGGTATGATTAAAATTTGCAAAGCTATAGGTAGTTTGTGAAAACTATCGCAAAACCATGTATCAAATTTTGAAGTGCAATAATACAAATGAAGGTTAAGGATGTTTTATGATGTATTTACTAGTTAGACCATATTGTTAGTTTAGGGCTTGTTTTTCTTTTAACTATATTGTTAAAAGAGGTAAGTAGTGACATCAAAATATAATTTCACTTCATACACAGCGAAAGAGGAAGGTTGTACATGCATACATTCACGGATCAGGTGCTATGTCGGCTGCTCATGTTACCGAAAAGATTCATTCCATCTGTACTCAACATAAACCTTATATTCCTCAGTTCTGCAGAGAAGTCTACAAACTTTCTATCGATGTTCCTCCATTGGACAAAATCAGTAACGTGTCTTATTATTCCATCTTTCTTACACTCCTCCAAGTACCAACGCAGCAATCTTGTATCCTTTCGGTTCACAAATAAACGCAAACGGGGAATTATAGGCAGAAACCATAACATCTTAGTAGGAAGTCATTGCTTCACCTCGATGCCTTCGCTGTCATCAGAGTCATTCTTACGCTTGTATCGGGATGCCTTGCATACCGGACAAACGTGTAATTTTACATACTCTTTACATTAGAGGATACAATTATTCGGACATACATATATTTTTCTATTTTTATTCCCAATGGACAAAGAACCTTCTTGACTTGGTAGGTGGTTCTCGACAACACATTCCCTCTGGAAGGATGTTCGCTATAAGACCTAACAACATCATGAAACTCTTATCAGACCAATCATTGCTTGCATTCAATTTTAGCAATTCAAGAATAGATGAAAACCTTGTGTATTACAGCCCCAGGAACAAAGGTTTCTCCAGGTCCTCTATCAAGCCCTCGAATTTACCAAACTCTCTCTCAATATAGTTTCCTTATACATCGTGTAGCATCTAATCTAGATTGTCATCATACAATCTATGCTCATCGAAAGCATAGTCCACAACCGACATATCGTTGTCTCTCTCGACACCTTCTTGTATAATCTTCTCTTCACTGTGATTAGTCCAACATGTATACTTCTTTTTAAAACCCCTTCAAATTAGGTGAGCTTCGATCTGCGCTGAGTTGGTAAACATCTTTAGATTATCACAATCAATGCATGGACAGTACATATATTTCATCCCCTTCTTCAACATATTCTGTTCGACCGCTCTTCTAAAAGCAGACAGCCATTAATATACTCTTGACTCACACGGTCCTCAACGTACATCCAACTTCGGTCCATCTACACTACACATGTAATAAATTAGTGTCAAATTAGATTATTAATGCTACTATATATAGCTAGCTAGCTATGTACTATTCATGAAGCAATATATATCAAGCAAGAATTAATATGTTGAAGTAAACAAGAATGTTGACCCATTCTTAAATTATAGCAAACTACCAATTAAACTAGATCTAAATCTAGCTACCATCTCTCTTTATTACAAGGTATATAAATTAGAAACAAATACTAACCTTTAATCATCTAGCTAGAACAAATCAATCTACAAGCAGCTAGATTTACAATCGAAATGTTTCCCCAAAGCCGGTCACCTCCTTCAATGCAGTACAATGAAGATAGATCTGTTGGGACCAGTTAGGCTTGGTATTAATTAATAATGCGGCGTATCCCAGACACGTCCAACTATAAACCATCTGTAATATGTAATTATCATAGACGGATTGTGTTAATAACCGTCTGTGAACTATCACAGACGGTTCATGTTAATAAACATATGTAATGTGTGCAAATATCATAGATGATTTGTGTTAATAACCTTCTATGAACTATCACAGACAGTTTTTAATACGAACTGCATGTGATGTCTTCAACTATCACAGACGGTTCATGTTAATAACTATCTGTGAACTATCATAGACGATTATTAATATGAACCGTCTGTGATAGTGGCTCATCACAGACGGCAAACGATCACTCATGTAAAACTGTCTGTAATAATAACAGCACAGACGATTCCCCAATGAGTATGGAGAGGATAACCCACTTACCCATTTTTAGGGTAAGTACGGTAAGACTCATACCCATACTATTGAGTAGGATATGGTAAGAAATAAAATACCCATTTAAATTTGGGTATGGAGAGGATAACCCACTTCCACACTTTTACTCATACCCATTCAAACCTAGTATTAAGAGTGCACTTGGACTATCCATATACTTTGACTACTCATACTCAGTTATAGCTTCCTGTAAAAGCACGTATGAGTCATCTGTGCACATGTGCCCATCAATTTACACATAATAGCTCCCATACACAGACTCATTTCCAACAAATTTTAATTAATTTTGTAAAATTTTTATGGTGTGAGCGCGAGATTAAAATTTTAAATACCGAAGTTTTATGAAAGCTTTCTATAAAAGTATGTGGGACCCAAGTGTGTGTCCAACCCACCCAATTTGCATAAAGTAACTCTCCTACACGCAGAATCATCTCTAATGAATTTCAATTGATTTCGAGAAACTTCTGTAGTGTGAACGCGATGTTGTAATTTCAAATACCAAAATTTTATGAGAACTTTCTTCATAAGCTTCTTTAACTTAACCCCTCCGTTTCCTTCTTCTTTACACACTGGGGTACCCAAATTCATTGGGTATACCTTTTTTCATTTAGATATGAGTAATATTACTTTAAATAGATATGGATAAAAATTATGTATAAATTTAGGTTACTTATACCCTACTTAGTGGCAGCCCTATATTTTTTTATCATCAGCTTAGGACATCTCACACTCGCTAATTTCCCATAGAAAAGCTGCATTGTATTGCTGAAGACCGTGGAGATTCCTATCAATCTAGAAAAATGATAAACAAAGAAGATGTTTGTCAAAACTAACATATCACAGCTCACACATGCCTCAATTCGGAAATATCTTTCTCAGTCACCACCTATTGCTGGTCATTTTTTAGTAACAATGAGGTTTCCCTTTTTCAAAAGCAGATGCATTAACATGGAGTACTACTACCTAGTACACGGTGATTTGTTTATAAACTGGGACCAGCAACAGCAAGTGATTTGTGTACTGATCGTTTTGGCTTCAGCTTTTAACTTCCAGTTTATTTTTCACTATTCATAAATTTCGTGTTTTCTGAACTTTTGATTTTTTGTTGAGCTTTTTTGCTGATTCTTTTTTCCTGTATTTGTTTGTATTATACGTAATGGGCTAACATATTTTTTAATTTTTTTAAATTTAATTATGCTAAATAAACCTCTGTCAGCTACAGTGTTTTTTCAACCAGCTACAGTTCTTTTCAGCCATAAGCCAAAAAAAAAACTCAAATGATCACCGCTAGTTGCCTCGTATTTTAAGATCGTAGTACCACTGCTGCTGCTGCATGCTTTGGTCATGTCATACCACTTAGCAAAACAAGTGTGCAGTGAGTATAGCCAAATTCCTAGACAAACTCTCTCTCTCTCTCTCTCTCTCTCAACACAAAGAAACTTTCGAAACAAAAGAGAGACTGATTATTCAGAGCTCCAAGGGATGCCGAGATCACCTCATTTCAAAATGAACATACAATATGGCACGGTTAGAAAATAAATGCCTGATTATTCAGAGCTCCAAGGGATGCCATGAAGTAAAAAACATCAAGCAATGTACAGCCGTATACTATTATAAGCGTTTAATTATCTTCCACAAAAAAATTAATAGATGATGCTGTGGTCTACCATTTTTCTTAAAGAAAAATATTAGTCCGGATCAATTTACACAAACTTGATGTATATATGGAAGGTATTGTACAGAGGTTACAGAGAGATGGATCCAATACAAATGCACATGCAGAGCTGTTTCATCTACATGGAAAACCAAAGAGCCAATTACAATGGACCTCTTTCAAGTTTACATCATCATAGCGGGAAAACTTTGTACAAGCTCACCTTACAATATACTTCTCAAGTTTACAACATAGAATAAGCTGTAACTTCCGACAGGCACACTGCTACACATCCATAGACCCTCCTCAGAGACAACGGCAAGCAAATTCACACATAAGAGTGACAAAATCTTCGTTAGCCTTGATCACATGCCTTATGCCTTTCGTAACAAACACGCAGAAGCTCGACAAAACACCATAAGGGTTTCAAATTTCAGGTAGGGATCACGACAGTACGTAGCAGCATCAGATCATCTCAGTTGGGAGGAGTGTTATGGCCAATGCTAGGGCCATGACCTGGAGAGGTTGAATCGACTTGTTCAGCAGGCGCCTCCAGAGTACTCCTTTCAGTGTATGGACGATACATGCTGATGATAGGTGCCCGCACTTCTAGCCTCCTAGCATGAGCTGGCATAGAGAGCTGCAAGAAGAAGACAGTACTGGCAAGCAACACGAAAACGGCAACAGTTTTTGATGAATTGGCCATGAAGTTGACAAGGAAAACAGATGGCGGTAGCTAGTTTGGAAATTGGAAGAGGAGGATAAGAATTAAGAGCTCGGTACACAAGTTACTCTCGCAGCTAAGATGGCTCACCTCTTGAGCCAGCTCCCTTCTTTATATATCAGATTGTATCACTATTTTAGTTAAGAAAAGGTACTTTTAGAGGAGCTGAGTGATGGGAGGACCAGGGAGTTGATAACAGCAATCCCTTGCCAATTGTTTACGATTTGGATGTCTCAATATCTTAATTTTTTACAAATCCTATACCAAAGGGTTCACCTTTTCCCAATTCGGTTTTATTCTAAGAAACATCTAAGGGTGTGTTTGGTTGAGCTGTGGTTTCTGAAAAAGCTGCTGTGAGTTGTGGAAAAGCTGCTGTAGGTTGTGGGCTGTGGAAAAGCTGTAAGCTGTTTGATTCAAATAAGTATAAAACTTACCTCCTATCTCTATTTTCCTTGAAACAACTGTGAAACAGCTCTCTATTTTCACCATTTCAAAAAGCAGAAAGCCAAAAGCAGGGTTCAAGGTGCTTTTAAAACTGTACTACCCAAAAGTAGCTGGCTTTTTGGAAGCAAAAGCAACTCCCAAAAGCTCAACCAAAGGCACCCTAAGCTTCTCCTGCCTGAATAGACACTGTAGGCTGTGAGGTCAATAGTTAAAAATTAATGGCATGGGAATATGCCTCGAGTCTGGGGGGCACTCTGTGACAGCTTAACAGGTATCAAGCTAATGCTTTCATGTGAACTCATCCTTCTAGCCACCATGATCATTTCTACTTTTTTTAGTGTATCAATCAAACAAACAAACTACAATCTGCACACCACCATGATCAGTTTTTTTTCTAGTGAAACATCTGCTCAGTAACGTATGTTTAGTGCACAAGTTGATCCACTTGTACTAAATCTAACATATAACACTCCACGGTCCACATTTTGGCAGCAGGAAGTTACCATGGGACAAATATATCACGGAAGCCTCGTGAAGCATGCAACTTGCAAACTTGAAATATCTAAGTGCAACACTTTGCATGTTCAGTTTCTACTTTTTTTTTCCTTTGTGTTAGATATCTATGTACGATCATCGACCACGACATGTGTACAGTAAACCGATCATGGCTACAATGAACTGGTTGTAGCGTCGACCGGCCGTGATCGACCTCTCGTAATTGTTACATGCCGTGGATCACGTATATCTTTTCAGGTCTCTTTCTTCCTTATCTCCTGTGTATTGTTTCTATAAACCGATTGTTCAGGCCATCATCGCGGCTGCCGTCGATCGCGCGCTCCAGGAGGCACTTGCCGTGATCGCTATCGAACACCAGTAGGTCCTGGCTGCCGATCTCGCCCATGGCGTCGCCAATTGCCGCTCTTCATGCCCAGGTTGTTAGCATCCTCAACATCAAGGCCCTCATCCCAGTCACCCTCGACTTCACCTCCGCTAACTATGGAAAGTGGTGGAGCCTCTTCCTCGTCACACTTGGCAAGTACGCCTTGACAGATCACGTCCTCTCCGACGATGCCCCATTCCCGATCAGGCGGATTGGGTACGCATAGACTGCGTGGTCTTGTCTTGGCTTTACAGCACCATTGTTGTGGACCTCTTAGAGATCCTCATGTCCCTCACCACTACTGCCCGCATCGTGTGGACAAACCTCGAGCATGATTTCCTTGGCAACAAGGAGACCTGTGCTCTATACATGGAGGCGGAATTTCGCAACTTCGTTCAAAGTGATTTATCAATCTCTGATTTTTGCCGCAAACTCAAGAGTATGGCAGATGGTCTTGGCGATCTCAACGAACCTATCTCCGACTGGACACTCGTGTTGTTCGTCCTTCGCGGCCTCAACGAGTTCTCTCATATGGTGCCAATCCTCAAGATGCAACGGCCGTTTCCTATGTTCGTGGAGACTTGTTCGTATCTTCTCCTCGAAGAGATCATCAAGAACTCCAGACCGGCCGCGCCACCCTCCGTTTTCCTCGCCGCTGAACAGCAGGGCTCCCGCCCTCCGAGCCCAGGTGGGGGTGGCAACGGCAATGGCAGCTATGGGAAGAACAACAGTCGCAACCGCCGCCGTAACAAGGCACCGATGGCAACGGTGGGAATGGTAGCTCGGGCTAGACCAACGGGGCACCCGCCACTGGCGCAGGCAGAGGCAACCATGCGGCCGGCAAAGCTGGGCAGATGGGGTGGCCATCTTTTTTTAACCCATGGACTGGGATTGTTCAGGTGTGGCTACACCGCGTCGATGGCATCCTTGGTCCTCGGCTCAATGCGCCAACTCCACCATCGCACCCAACACCCTGTGCTCTCGCCATCGCAACCCCTCCTGACCATCCTGACGTCCAATTCAGTGTGCCAACCCCTCCTGGAAACATCGGCGGTTTTGGCGGCCCTCCTCAGCCGCCCTAGTCGGCACCATGGACTCCATGTCCGGTGTTGGCTCCTGGGACCAATGGCACCTAGCCAACGTTTTCAGTACAATGACGTTTATACCGCCTCCCTCCACCACCAAGTGGTATATGGATTTGGGTGCATCTTTGCACATGACTTCAGATGCCGGTCCTCTCTCTGCTTTTCACCCCCCCCCCCCCCAACATCTACTCCTAGCATCATTGTCGATAATGGGTCAGTGCTACCCGTTACCTCCACCGACTCGCTGTCGTTCCCCACCACCCATACCCCCTCTCTTTACGGCATGTTCTTGTCGCTCCACAGATAATCAAAAATCGTATTTCCATTTGTCAGTTCACAGTTGATAATAATTATTCAGTGGAATTTGATCCCTATGGTTTCTTTGTGAAGGATCTTCGTACCAAGAGCGTGATCGCCAAGTGCAATAGTTCCAAGGACTTTCATCTGTTTCACCAACCCCCATGCTCTTGCCGCCACCTCCTCCTCCTCTGTGTTGTGGCATCGTCGTCTTGAGCACCTTGGTCATGAAGCTTTGTCTAAGTTTGCCAGTTCTAGTGTTTTTTCATATAATAAAACTGCATCCGAACCCCTCTGCCATGCGTGTCAGCTTGGCCGCCACGTGTGTCTGCCGTTCAGCACTTCCTCCTCTCGGGCTAGTGATATTTTTGATTTAATGCATTGTGATCTTTGGACCTCTCCTGTCGCCAGTGTGTCCAGTTACAAATATTATCTTGTTATTCTTGATGACTGCTCCCATTTTCTTTCGACTTTTCCTTTGCGTCTTAAGTCTGACACCTTCACTCACATTTCTCATTTTCACTTATGTTCGCACCCAGTTCGGTGCCACCATAAAGAATATTCAGTGTGACAACGGTCGTGAGTTCAACAATTCCACTGCCCGCACTTTCTTTCTCACCCACAGCATTGCACTCTGCATGTCATGTCCCTATACATCTCAGCAAAATGGGAGAGTCGAACGCATCATTCGCACCACAAATGAGATCATACGATCACTCATGTTTCAGGCTAGCCTCCCTCACTTTTTGGGTGGAAGCCCTCCACGCTGATACCTATCTCCTTAATCGCCACCCCACCTAAACTCTTAATTTTCTACTCCCTTCTTTGCCCTCTATGGTGTTGCCCCCTCCTACTCGCATATTCACGTCTTCGAATGCAAGCGCTACCCCAACCTAACCTCCACGGCTCCAAACAAGCTTTCGCCGCATTCCACCTTGTATGTCTTCCTTGGCTATCCATCCAACTACAAAGGTTACCGGTGTCTTGATTTTTCGTCCAACAGAATCATCATCTCCCGCCATGTCTGTTTCAATGAATCCTCCTTCCCCTTTGCCGAAGCCTCTCCTGCGCCTCTCTCTAACCTTGATTTTTTCCGATTGTGGCACTTCACCTTTGCTAATTGGATCACAAGTTGTTGCAGGACTTGGTATCGGTGGATTCCCCCAAGCATCGGCCAGCCCTCACTGGCCACTGTCGGCCGGTCCTCGCTCAGTGGCGCTGACACCCCAACGTCTACCCCAGTGGTGACGGGCCCCATCAGCCATGGTTGACCAGCCGTGGTCGACACCTCCCATGGTCGACCTCCCACGACATGACGACCGCCAGCTCACCTAGCGCCGATGTGTGTCGCCCTCGACACCCGTGCTCTCATCTATCGCTGCGGGTGACTACGCTAGCCCTATTGCCCCTGATGGCTCTGCGCCTTAAGTTGATGCCAACGGAGCCGGCGCCGTCTCTCGCCCACTGACAGCCATCCCTATTACACCGACAACCAATGATCATCACATGGTCACGCGCAGAAAGTCAAGATTTCGTCTTCCAGTAGAACAGTTCAATCTATAGGCCACAGTGCTCTCCCCTATGCCCAAAACACACCGGGACGCCTTGGCTAATCCTAATTGGCGCCACGCTATGACTGAAGAATACAGGGCTCTTTAAGCCAACAACACCTGGAGTTAATGTGGTGACAGGAAAATGAATTTTTCGGCTCAAATTTCTCTTGGATGGTTCTCTTGATTGGTACAAGGCTCGTTGGGTTCTTCGTGGTTTCACACAACACCCTGGCATTGATTTTGATCAAACCTTCAGTCCCATAGTTAAGACTGCTACAATCCGCACTGTGCTCACACTTGCACTATCTCAAGACTGGCCGATTTATCAGCTTGACGTCAAGAACGCCTTTCTGCATGGCACTCTATCTAAGACAATCTACTGTGTGCAGCCCTCTAGATTTGTTGAGCCTACTCGGCCCAACCATGTTTGTCAGCTCAACAAATCTCTCTACGGCTTGAAGCAAGCTCCTCGTGCATGGTACAGTCGCTTCGCCTCACATCTCCTATCCCTTAGCTTTGTGGAGGCCAAGTCGGACACATCACTCTTTATGTTCCACCGCGGTGCTGACACGATGTACTTACTGCTCTATATGGATCACATAGTCTTGACTACCTCCTCTGATGGTCTTCTTCGCCAGACAATCTCAGCTCTCTAGCAAGAATTTCCCATGAAAGATCTCAGTTAGCTTCACCATTTTTTGGGGATTCAGTCCACTGCCAGGAAGGTGCTCTCTTTCTTTCCCAACACCAGTATATTTTAGACATCCTAGCACGCGTCGGGATTTTCGCCTGCAAGCCTTGCAACATGCCTGTTGACACGCACTCCAAGCTCTCTGGCAAAGGAGATCCAGTTGATGATCTGACTCACTACCGCGGTCTTGCCGGCTCTTTGCAGTACTTGACTTTCACTCGCCCTGATATTGTCTATGTTGTGCAGCAGGTGTGTATTTACATGCATGATCCAAGTGAGCCACATCTTGCTTTGGTGAAGTGCATCCTGCGTTACCTTCGGGGGACTCTTGAGCATGGTCTGTTCATTCACTGCACTTCACCTACTGAATTAGTTGTATACTCTGATGTTGATTGAGCGAGCTATCCCAACACACGCAAGTCCACCTCGGGCTACGATGTCTTTCTCGGTGACAACCTCGTCTCTTGGTCGTCAAAGCGTCAGCACACCATCTCCTGGTCAAGTGAGGAGGCTAAGTACCGCACCATGGCAAACGACATCACTGAAGCCTACTGGTTGCGTCAGTTGCTCGTGAGGCTACATAGTCCTCTTCGCCGTGCCACCCTAGTCTACTGCGACAATGTCAGCGCGGTCTACCTCTCCACCAACCCGGTTCAGTATCAGCGTACCAAACATATAGAGATTGACCTGCATTTCATTCGGGAGCGCGTTGCACTCAGTGACGTGTGTTCTTCATGTCCCAATGTCATCATAGTACATGGATATCTTCATCAAAGGTCTGCCCACATTCATCTTCATCAAGTTTAGATCTAGTCTGAACATTAACGTTCTGACTGCAAGGGAGTGTTAGATGTACAGTAAACCGGTCGTGACTACAGTGAACCGGTCATAGAATCGACCTCCCGTGATTGTCACGTGCCACGGACTACGCGTATCTTTTCATGTCTCTTCCTTCCTTATCTCCCAGGTATTATTTCTATAAACCGGTTGTTCAAATATAGAAGAAAGATGCCTATATATGTAACCATTGATTCATTAATCAATTCATTGTGTGATTTCTCCAAAACACTACACGCTTTCACTTTCCATGTTAACTTGAAATATCTTTTTCTACTCTCTTTTTTTAGTGCATCAATCAAACAAACAAACTACAATCTGCTCACCTCCATGATCAGTTTTTTCTAGTGAAACATCTGCTCAGTAACGTATGTTTAATGCACAAGTTGATCCACTTGTACTAAATCTAACATATAACACTCCACGGTCCACATTTTGGCAGCACGAAGTTACCATGGGCTAAATATATCACGGAAGCCTCATTAAGCATGCAACTTGCAAACTTGAAATATCTAAGTGCAACACTTTGCATGTTCCAATCAAGAACAAGCAACCATGACCTATCAGAGCTCTTCAGGCCATTTGGTAGAGGGAACAACTGCAAGTTGGGGCTACTAATTTTGTTTCTCATCGCTGCATATAGAAAAGGGAGTCTACAATAGCAAGTGTTCAAAGTTATTATATACATGTTTAAGGCATTGCACCACCAACAAATGTTCCTTATCTGTGGGATCCTCGTTTTCTCAAATTTCTGGAACTTCGATTTGAATTTGGAAAAGGCACCTTGAGATATTTTTTGATTTGGAGCCTTACTTCCATTGGTTGGCTTGGAACACATGAAATAATTTATTTGAGGCACTGTCATCCTTTGTGGCACAATACAACTAATCTCATGTTATTCCTCACCTTTAATTCAATCACCCCCAGAAAAAGTGTCGTAAACTTGACCAAAGGGCATAAAGCATGAATTTTCATCATTCTTGCCACAACAGTTTTGTTACTCAAGTGAAAATTTTTAGGAAAGGGTAAAAATACCAACTCATGTTAGGAAAAAGAAAATACCAACTCACATTAGGAAAAGATAAATACGAATCCATGTTGGCATGAGTCGTCAAGCGTGCATCCAGGTGGAGATGGTTGAATGGTGCTAAGGATTGTAAATACCTCAAAGCAAGCATTCCGGCATCCACATCTACTAGATTTGTGGGCACTTGATCACACAAAAGTCCCAGAACTGTAAATCGGCTACAGTGGTTTTTCATCAAACTGCAATATCAGGAGGAAAAAATGTCAGAACTATTATATTTACCTCATAAACTCTTACTCAAACTGCAATATCAGGCTAGCTTTTTGTCAGAACTATTGTAGTTACCTGATATCAGGATATCAATTTATCATTAAATCCATGATGTTGGTTATATGCAATTAGATTCTGCAGGTTCAGTTTATTCACAAGGCAGATCCTGCACAAGAAATGTGATGCACCAGCACCAGACAAGCAGCCTCCATTCATCAAATATAGTCTCCATACAAGCGCCATATTATTACTTTGGTCATTTGGTAAGCTTCAACTACCAAACAAGGAGGATGTAGGAGCATTTCCATATCACCAATTTTAGGAAGATCAAAATGGAAAGATATGTGTTACCAGGCTAATGATTTGTAAAGCCAAGCAATAAGAATGAGAAGGTTTCAGTGTTACTCGCTGGAGTCTTGCTGTTGGTGATAGCAAGATCCTTACTCTCATGGAGAGGATGACACTAGGAGATGGGGCAATTTTCTTCTTTGTTTATTGCTCACACAATGCCATGCCAACCTGAGGGGTTGGGGATACAAATTTATAGGCTGAGAACCAGCCAAGCATATGCTAAGATGCTATCCTAGATGCTGTCCTAAAGCGGTCAATATGCTGTCCTAAAGCAGATGATGTCCTAAAAGCAGATGCTGTCCTAAAGCAGTCAAAAAACAAAAACTACCACAGCCCCACAAAGACCACAGTACAGGGACTTATTCATCATTCTCCCCCTAAGTCTTGTGCGTCGTCTTGTGGGAGGGTTGAACCATCCTGATCTTGGAGCAGAGCTCAAGGAACTTGATCCTTCCAAGAGGCTTGGTGAGCAGATCCGCAAGCTGATCCGTGGTGTTGATGTAGCTTGCCTTGATGCTTCCTTCATCCAAGCAGCCTCGGATGAAATGGTACTTCACCCGGATGTGCTTGCTCCGTTAAACGGGGTTCTTTGCCAGGGCTAGAGCGGACTTGCTGTCCACCCTGAGCTCCACTGCTTCAGTGTCCCTGCCGAGGAGATCACCAAGCAGTCGAGCGAGCCAGAGTGCCTGAGTCGAAGCGGTGGAAGCCGCTATGTACTCGGCCTCACAGCTGGACAGGGCCACCACCTGCTGCTTGACTGACTGCCAGTGAACGAGACACTTGCCGAGGAAGAAGAGAATCCCGCTTGTGCTCTTGCTGGTGTCGATGTCGCCCGCGTGGTCGCTGTCGCTGTACCCGACGAAGTGTGCCGCGCCGGGACACCTCGGGTAATGGAGGCCGTGGTCAAGAGTCCCCGCAACGTAGCGGATGATCCTCTTCACAGCCTGCTGATGCTCCGTCGTCGGTCGTTGCATGAACCGACTAACGTAGCCGACGGAGAATGCCAAGTCCGGTCGTGTGTGGGCGAGGTAGCGAAGGCTCCCCACAAGACGCCGGTACTGCGTAGCGTCCACCTCCTCCGTCGTGCTGTCGCGGCTCAGCTTCAGCCTCTCCTCCATTGGAGTGAGAGCTGAGTTGCAGTCGGTGAGCCCAGCTAGCTCAACGACGCGCTTGGCGTAGGCGGTCTGTCGAAGCGTGATCCCGAAATCATCCTGGTGCACCTCGATCCCTAAGTAGAAGGAGAGAGGCCCCAGGTCACTCATCTGGAAGGTGGCCTTCATCTCTTCCTTGAATGCCGCAACCTCCGCATCCTTGATGCCAGTGATCACCAAGTCATCGACGTAGACGCCCACCAGCAGGGCGTTGCCGCCTTTGCCCCGCCGGTAGACTGCAGCCTCGTGTGCGCTCTGCTGGAACCCCATTTGCTTGAGGGTGGAGTCCAGCTTAGCGTTCCAGGCTCGTGGTGCCTGCCGCAAGCCGTAGAGGGCCTTGCGCAGGCGGAGAACCTTGCCCTCCTTGCCGGGGATGACGAATCCCGGCGGCTGACGGACGTAGACCTCCTCCTTCAAGTCGCCGTTGAGGAAGGCGGACTTGACGTCCATGTGATGGACGCGCCAATCCTCCTGGGCTGCAAGTGCGAGGAGAAGACGAACGGACTCCATGCGCGCGACGGGTGCGAAGGTGTCATCAAAGTCGACCCCCTCCTGCTGCACGAAGCCTCGTGCCACCAAGCGAGCCTTGTGCTTGACGATGGCGCCGGCTTCATCCCGCTTCAGCTTGAACACCCACTTAAGGGTGATCGCGCGGTGACCGGCAGGAAGATCCGCCAGCTCCCACGTCCGGTTCTGCTCGACAGCGTCCATCTCCTGCTTCATCGCGACACGCCACGCCGCGTCTCCCTCCGCCTCAGCGAAGGAGCGGGGCTCGCCGTCGTCGCACGCCAAGTGCAGCTCCGCCTCGAAGTCGTGCTGCGCCAGTCCAGGGACGGGCAGCTCGCCGAGGATGTTGTCCATGGTACGATAGCGCAGAGGCTCGTCGTCGTGGTAGGCGTCGACGCGATCCTCGTCGTGAGACAGCGGAGTAGCGAACTCCACCGTGCGCTGCTCGTCGTGGACCGAAGCTGTTGGGGCCGATTCCGGTGGTGTGGCCGCCGGTGCAGGAGAGTGGTGAGCCGGTGCGGGAGAGCGTGGAGTGGCCGGTGGTGAAGAGTGGGGCGTAGCCGGTGCCGAAGGTGGTGGAGCACTCGCCGGAGCTGGTGGCGAGCAAGGTGTCGAGGTGGACGAGCTCGGTGAAGACGAGCTGCTAGCTCCCCCGGCTCTCTCGAAGTGGACGTAGTCGACAACAAAGTCCCTGAGAGTCGAAGTTGAACCGTCGTCCACCGTCTTGTCCCACGTCCAGCCTCGCCCTTCGTCGAACACAACGTCACGCGAGATGCGGACTCGCTGTGTGTCAGGGTCGAGGATGCGGTAGGCCTTCGAGCCCTCCGCGTAGCCGATGAACACTCCAGGAGTGCTCCTGTCGTCGAGCTTACCGATGTGGCCAAGCTCCTTGGTGAACGCGAGGGAGCCGAAGACCCGCAAGTGGGAGACCGCCGGCTTGCGCCCATGCCAAGCCTCGTACGGCGTCCTGCCGTCGAGCGCCTTGGTAGGCGAGCGGTTGAGGATGTAGACGGCCGTCACCACCGCCTCTCCCCAGAAGACAGCCGGCATCCCCCTCTGCTTGAGGAGGGCCCGAGCCATCCCCACAACCGTCTGGTTGCGCCGCTCGACGACGCCGTTCTGCTGCGGGCTGTACGGCGCGGAGTAGTGGCACTGAATGCCCTCATCAGCGCAGTACGACGCGAATTCAGCCGCCGTGAATTCGCCGCCGTTGTCTGTGCGCAGCACGCGCAGCTTGCGGCCGCACTCCGCCTCCGCAGCAGCCTGCGTGCGCCTGATGGCGTCCGCAGCCTCTCCCTTGCTGCCGAGGACCATCACCCACATGTAGCGGGAGAGGTCGTCGACGAGCAGCAGGAAGTAGCGTCGTCCTCCCGGTGTGGCCGGTGTCACCGGGCCACACAAGTCCCCGTGCACGAGCTCGAGCCTCTCCTTGGCTCGGAAACTCGCCTGCTGGGGAAAGGGGAGTCGCCTCTGCTTCGTCATCACGCAGACGTCGCAGAACTGCTCCACATGGTCAAGGCACGGCAGGCCTCGCACCATTTCCGTGGCACTGAGCCGCTTCAGGGCCTCGAAGTGAAGGTGCCCAAAGCGCTCGTGCCACTGCCACACCTCGTCGTCCCGACGAGCTGCGAGACAGAGGGGTTGTGCCACCTGCACGTGAAGAGTGTAGAGTCGATTTGCGCCTCTAGTTACCTTGGCAAGGAGGCGGCGTCGAAGATCCCAAATCCGCAGCACCCCGTGCTCGATCTCGACACGCGAGCCGTTCTCATCCGGTGAGCAGCCGGTGCTCGCCAGTCTTGGCGACGAAGACGACAGAGCCGACGCCCTTGATCTCCACGGCGGAGGCGTCGCCGAACTTGACGGTGCCTCGAACGCCTGAGTCGAGCTCGGAGAAGAACTCCCGCCGCCCGGTCATGTGGTGGGTGGCGCCGGTGTCGAGGCACCACCCGTCGGTCTTGTCATTGCCAGAACTGTCGCCGAGGAGGGCGTGTGCTTTTGGCTCGTCAAGGTGGAGGAGAGCCACTGCGGCCGGTGCCGCTGGAGGTAGTTCGATGCTCGCATGAGCAATGAACAGGACCGGCTGCTCCTCCTCCTCCGCTTGCGCGACGTGGGCCTGGCCGCGTCGTGGCTGTCGACACTCCTTGGCCCAATGACCAAGCTTGCCGCACTTGTGGCAAGAGTCGTCTCGTGCCGGCTTTTGCTTGCCAGCATCGCCGCCCTGGGCGCCTTTGCGCGGCTTGCCGCGCTTGCCACTCTTGCGGCCGCCTGTCGTGGAAGAAGGCTCCCCCTTCTTCTTGTCACCTTGGCCGGCATCCCACTGCTCCCGAGTGAGGAGGAGCTTCCCGCCAATGGTGACGGGTCCCGAGGGGCGCTGTGGCTCATCGATGTCGACGACCTTGAGGCGACCCAACGCCTCCTCGATGGTCTTCGTGGAGAGGTCCAGCAGAGACCCGATCGAGCGAGCCATCTGCTTGTACTTCTCGGGGACGCAGCGGAAGAGCTTCTCCACAGCTCTCTCTTCGCCGTAGGTGTCGTCGCCGAACTGCACCAACTTGTGCAACAGAGTGTTGAGACGGAGAGCAAAGTCATCAACGTCCTCACCTGGCTTGAAGGCCAGGTGCTCCCACTCCGTGCGTAGTGCCTGCAGTGTAGACTTGCGGGCGCGGTCACTGCCGATGCGTGCTGCAGCGATGGCGTCCCAAGCCTCTTTGGCAGTCCGCTTGTTGGTAAGCGAGAACTGCATCTCGGGCGGGACTGCGGCGATGAGAGCATCCAGCGCCCGTCGATCCTGGTCGTAGTCGACGTCGCCGTACCGGACTGCATCCCACATATGCCGCACCTGGAGCTTCACCCTCATCACCGCAGCCCACTCGACGTAGTTGATCTTGGTGAGGGTAGGCCACCCGCCGCCGGGGCCGACGTCCCTGACGACAGCCTGGTACTCGTGGTGACCACGGTACCGAACCGGGGAGAGAGAGCCGCGTTGCCTGTGAGGGCCGCGCTCTCCGTCGACCCGTACGCCGCCGCCGTGCGTGCCTCCTCCAGGAGCGCCACTGCCGTGTGCGCCTCCTTCAGGAGCGCCGCCGGCGCGTCCGCGCCTGTCTGGGCTGCCGCCGCGCTCGTGGGCGTGCGCGGCTGCCCATTGCGCCGTTCGCCCTTGCGCTGCCTCCCTCTCCAGCAGCTGAGGGTCCGCGTCGGCGCTGTCATTAACAGAGCCGGAGCTGCTGTTGCTGCCGCGCAGAGCCTTGACCTCTGCTGCTGCCGCACGCGCTGCATCTGCCGCCGCCGCTACTTCCACCTCCGCCCTGGCTGCTGCCAGCTCCGCCGCTGCCAGCCTTGACGCCCTTTCCGCCGCCACAGCGGTCTCTGCCGCCGCTCGCTCGCGCTGCTCTGCCGCGACGAGCTCGGCCGTCTGCTGACGCCGCATGCTCGAGGCGACCGAGCGCTGAGACTGCCCTGCGGACATGGCGCGCTACTGGGGGGCTGTTGCGTGGAGAGAGGGCTGCTTCTGACGAGCTGCTGCCCGTCTCCGGAGAGGAGTGAGCGGGGACAGCCGGAGCTGCTGCTGCTACTGGCTGGGGCTGCTGCGAGGCCGGAGAAGGAGATGAGCAGGAGATGCTCAGACTACAGGATACTAAGGCTCTGATACCACTTGTTACTCGCTGGAGTCTTACTGTTGGTGATAGCAAGATCCTTACTCTCATGGAGAGGATGACACTAGGAGATGGGGCAATTTTCTTCTTTGTTTATTGCTCACACAATGCCATGCCAACCTGAGGGGTTGGGGATACAAATTTATAGGCTGAGAACCAGCCAAGCATATGCTAAAATGCTATCCTAGATGCTGTCCTAAAGCGGTCAATATGCTGTCCTAAAGCAAATGCTGTCCTAAAAGCAGATGCTGTCCTAAAAGCAGATGCTGTCCTAAAGCAGTCAAAAAACAAAAACTACCACAGCCCCACAAAGACCACAGTACAGGGACTTATTCATCATTCAGAAGCAGCCATCTAATTGAAATATTTTCATAAAAGACATCAGAACAAGTAGCAACAGGTGCACCTCCTTCTGATCTAATACTAGTAGCTACTCAAAATTTTCCTTTTGGGAAGTAATGAAGCAAACCTCAAAAGCACTCATGCTCTAGAAACTCTAAAAAATCATGACTACATTACTAATCAGTTCACAACACACCATACCAGTTATTGATTGTATATACTATCTATTAGAGAGTTACAATATCAAGTGATGAACATGATGAAATTGTCTTATTGTCCTACTATAGAGTGTGACTCACAGTAACTGTCAACCCATACACAAAGTACATGAGACATATGTATAACCCCCACCCCCCCCCCCCCCCCCCCAAAAATCATCACAGAAACATAACCTGAGGTGTTACACAGGCCACAGAACAGACCTATCTCCTATGTACAAGACTTGTGTTTCAGGCATGGCTCCCTCCTTTGGTGCTACTGAGCCTGGAGAGTAGGTAGAGGCAACCTGAAGAGAGGAAAATCGATGCGGCGAAGCATAAGAGGTCAGCACACGATGTGATGGTCACCCTCTTGCTCTTCTCAAAGATGCCAACCAGTAGAACCATGACGATGACATGACCCAGCTTCGTCTTGAGGTCATTCACCGACTGGATTTCCAGCCACTTGGGTCGTTCCTACACAGACAGTATCAGAGATATCAAGACACTGAAATTGATCCCATTGCCTCATGATCATTGAGAGGGATGTGCGTGCGAACCAACCGGAAGTCTGAACAAGCCAAAGAGATTAGAGCCATAGGAGGATTGTTTTGCAATGTCCATGTTGCTGATGAGCAGCTCGTACAGGCCCGTCCCGAAGACAAACATGACCGTTCCAATGAGATACATATCTAAGGCGAAACAAATAATGTGCAACAGTTAGCCATTATTGCATATCTCAACTGATGGCATATGTAATCCCTCTAGCATGCATGTAGCGACGGTGCAAATCTTGTGCCACAGTTATGCCGCTGTGTTAAAAATTGTACTTTCGCAACATGGATTTGAAGACACAAGTGGCTAATTGTGCATGAGTAGAGTAGAGAGTAAGCATGAGGTGAGTCCGTTTGGTTACCAATGGCTTCAACCAGCATCAAAATGACCTTCCCACGGCCGTGCAGGTTGTACTCCATGAAGGCGTCCATCACATAAACGCAGCCCTGCAGAGTCCTCCCACGCTCCAGTTAACAAATCGGAAGGAACAAATCAAACTTGAGAGGGGTTCATGAACCAATTCAAGCAAGCAAAGCAGGAAAGCACCTTGAGGAAGCAGGGGACGGATCCGGCGAGCGATCCGGCGATGGCGATGAAGGTCATGAAGCGGCAGGCGTAGATGGCCTTCTCGATCTGCGCCTCCACGTCCGAGCCGTACCCCACGCCGGGCAGCCCGACCGGGCGGAACTGCACTCCGTGCACGCCGCCGTGGTGGTGCTCCGAGTGCAGCGCGCTCGCCGCGGCGGCCGCGTGGGGGTTCGACGCCCCACCAACCCTCACACCGCGCGGCCGCGCCCCCGACCTCGGCTGCCACGCCCAGCCGCCGCATCCCGCGCCGATCAAAACCTCGGCCGCCGCCGCCACTCCGGAACCGAAAGGTCGGGGCCTCATGATTGCCACTTCCTTCCGCCGCGCGCGGTTTGGTGGTTAAGTAGGCGGCGGGACGGGAGAGCATCGCAACTCACAAGTGGGGCGCCACGTTCGGTGCACCGTGCGGGTGTGGACACCGACGGCGACGGTTCGTCGGGTTGCGGCCAACGAGTCCACGTGGCGGAGGAGGGGAGCCACCCCCAGTTGCCAGTTCCGTGCTTCCTCCCTGCCGGTGGTGACAGCGACGGAGATAATTCCGTGTGAATCATGGCCGATGAAGTCAGCTCAGCTGGTGACCTGGCCTCGTGCCGTCCTCCTCTTCGCCGGCGAGCCCCGGCCATTCCTTCCGCCGCAACTCACAGCGCCACACGACAGTATGACACGTCACGGCTCGTGACTCGTGACTGATTGATTTGATTGGGCTTTTGACTCTTGCGCCAAGACGACGAGACGTGTGGGCTTTCAGGCCCAATAAAGTTTAATCGCGTTATTGCTGTGCTTCTTTCGTAGCCTAGTACAGTTAGGCCACGTACATTCAGAAAAAAAAAATCCGGCCCATCCAAAAGGGAAAAGATGCAAACAAACACAGTTCACAGCCACAGACACACGGTTCATCGATTGCGAGGGAGATAGCATGTTCATCGACTAAAGACTTGATGGTGATATATTTTCTGTCTACAATCTTCAACGTAAAAGTTGGATACTTATATACTTATTCATTGAGTTACTATTAGGATTTTTCAAAAAAAAAAGAATAAGACAGAACACATTGACGAAAGTATGAAACATGTTAAGATGTACAAATTAACAAGGGACCTGAAAAAATGAATTACAAATGTACTTGTCGCGCTAAATTGAGGTATTGCAGCTGCGTATTATACGTACAAGTATATGTATGGCCACTAAGTACGCGTTGAATGTCGTTGATACAACGAACGAACGAACGGACGGACGAATCATGAATGGCAGAGGAGGAGCAGCATGATGATGAATGATGCTAGCTAGGGCGACTTGGATGTGCAGCGGTTGGGATCGATGGGCAAGGCGGTGCCGTTGCCGGGGAAGTTGAAGTGGAGGCGGCAGGAGATGCGCGTCCAGAACTGGAGAGAGACGAAGATGCCCACCTTCCAGCTTGTGCGCGCCTTGCCGAGCAGGTCGAGCGGCACCACCGCGGCCTTGAGCGACGCGTCCATGGATCGCATCCCGGCGGGGTCCAGCGGCCGCCTCTCCGACACCACGTTGTACTGCAGCGGCACCGAGCTCTCCCGCGCCACCTCGAACGGCGCGGCCCGCAGGCGCGCCACGGCGGCGCCATGGAACCGCAGGGCGAGGTCGACGCGGGAGAAGGACGCGTCCGTCTTGGAGTTGGTGTTCCTGGCCAGGATGGTGATGGACACCTCCAGGTACTCGATGGTGCCGTCCTGCACGTAGTCGAGCCGCCCCAGCTGCGCGTCGGCGACCACCAGATACGGCATCTTGGGCTTGTAGAGGAGGTACACGGCGAACACCGTCACGCCGGTCACGATCACGCCGATGGCCAGCAGCGTGCAAAGGATCACCAACGCCCACACCCACCCGGGGCTCTTGTGCTCGTCGCCGTCCCGGATCAAGGGCCACGTCTTCCGCTGATGACGGGGCTCGGCCGCCATCGGTCTCTCCTCCGTCCTCCCCCGCTCTCTCATCTCCGTCGATCTCTGCATCCTCTCCTGCTGCTCTCTCAGCTCTGCGACCAGCGAGAGGCCGCGCGCGCGGGAATCGGGTTAATGCCGGAGGAGTGGAGTGGCATTAAGGGGATGGAGTTGGATGGTAGGGTTAAAGTTGGGGATGAGAGGAGGGGATAGGGGAAGGGAAGGGCTCGGTATCTTCTTTGCTCTCTCTCGCGGCTTCCTTTTTGGAGTTTGCGTGCTCCAGGTACTTCATGCTTCTTTGCTTTGCCTCGCTTTAGAACTCAACGCTAGTGGTATTAAGGTGCGTTATGATTGAAATTTTATTATAACTAGTTAAATTTCCACTATAGCTGATGATAAATTATTTAGCGTAATTAAATTTAAAAAAAAGGTTAGCTCATTACGGACAATGCAAACGAATACGGGAAAAATAACAAACAAAAAAGCTAAAAAAACCAAAAAAAATCAGAAAAAGAATGAAATATAGGAATAATAAAAAAATAAGCCAGAAACCAGAACCTTAGACCAAAATGAGCGGAACCTAAATCATCACAGATTGTACTCCTCCAGACCACTTCACTGAAACATGTTTTTCGACATCTACACATCCCAAAGTATAATTTTGACTACTAATTTTTAGTGTAACATATTTACATAATCCAATAAAATTATAATATTATAAAAGTAATTTTCGGTATACGATTTTATATATCAAATGTAAATATTTTAAAATATATCTACAGCTAAAGTTTTAAAAGTTTAAGTGTGTATCCCAAACGACGTGCTTTCGTGAAGCTGAGGGGGCACTCCGGCCCTGTTCTTTTCGGCTGCGGCTTATGGCTTTTTGCTGAAATTTTTGAATTTTGACTGTTTACGGTACAGATTACGGAGAGACAGGTACTCACTTGCGATTTTGGCTAGTACAGATGTTGGGCTTTTAACGTGTAGATCGTTTAACCTGTAGACCCTGTCTTGAGAAAATACTCCGTTTGAAAGTTAGGTACTGTAGCAAAAGCCAAAAGCCGCCGGCTTCGGAGGAAAAGAACATGCCCTCCGTATTCACAGTCACACATCATCGGATCTGGGCCCTACATTTTGTCGGCTTGTAAGACATGAAAGTTCTGGTGAGTTGGGCTCTCTCATCTGGCTGAACTGGAACAGATTGGATCTACAGTAGCGTGGTTTAATTCTGCATACGAGTTCGTTGTTGCGTGGCCAGTCAACGGAAGCCGGCTCTTCAACTGCCAAGCCGGCCCAAACACTGTCAGTCCAAAAATGCTCACTTCTGCTTTGTTGTGTGACTTTGCTCGTAATCCTATTTTGTTGCAGTATTCAACTATTCATTTCAACCCCGCCCTAAAGTAACCCATTAGTCTTCAGTCTGAGACTAGCTAGCCAGGAATCTGCTGTGATAACTGCCATCCGAGCAGGCCTTTTTGGCAAAAAAAAAAAAAAAAACTGTTGCTTTTGTCAGCAAAGATGGAGGCATCTGTCACTGCGCGCACCGTCAGGAAAAGGAGGATGGCAGGGGGCGCAGCCAATAGAATCTATCGCCGGACGTGAGCCTGTGTAGGAAAAGCAGCAAAGATGACGGCACATTTACCAATCTTGATCGCAGCATTTGTGTGGGACCCAGCCCCATGCGTCACGCATTGTCGAAGAATCATCGGGTCAACTTGTAGCGGCAGCTGATGACTGGTGTAGCACTGGATGGTTTGTATCGTCACTCGTCAGGCCAGTCGTGGCCGGTGCTGGACCCATACGCCATTACCTCTAGCTAGCCGCTGTTGCCATGACCGTGCGTGGTACGGCCACTGGCCAAGTTCGCAGCAGAGCGCCGGTCGTTGAGTGTGAGCAAATTGTCGATTGTCCTGCGTTCAGTTGAGGGCGGAGTCACACCTCCGTAATATGTGACAAAATATATAGTGTATAGTTCGAATAAATTTAGTTCAGTTTAGATAATATTTTTATGGTCTAATCCAGATAGCCTATATCATTCTACCACTGAACCCAGAGCGTAACCAAATCCGTAGGGAACAGGGACTACAGCTGTTGGAAATCTAGTCAATTTTCGGCATATTTTAATCCAGAAATTCAGCATATAAAACATGACATAAACATGCATGAGAGATCTAGCAACGATGTATTCATATTCGCTAACGAACAAGCTAACAGAAACATCTATTAACATATTCATAGCGCACAGAAACAAATACAGCAGAAAAGTTTTAGATTTATACCCTCGGGCGGGGCCAGTGCCGGAGACACCGGAGGCGCCGTTACCATCAGTCGACATGATGGCCTATTCGATGTAGTCGATCAAGGCGTGATGCAGGATGAAGCTTGATGCAGGAAGATGTTCGCAGTGCAGTCCCGCGAACGGTTCACCACCAGGAAGTAGACGTCGCAGATTGAGTAGTCGCGCTGATGCGCTCCCCAAAAACTTGATCGCCCGCCTACCCGTGCAGGTACACAAACGGACGAAGTTCCGGAGGCCTACTCGCCCAGAAACTTGTGCGCGCAAGATTCTGGACTGGAGATGACAGAGAGCAGCAACAAAAACAGAACCACCAGAATACTGTTCTCACTCCCTTTCCCGTATGGAGTAGAGAGTCTTTTGTAACAGCAAAAACGAAGAGGCCAGAGTAACTGCAGCCATTACCTCGGAAGTAACCGCAGTCATAATCCACTGGTAACTGCACCGTTACTGCCAGCCACTCGTTAATGCTAGTTACTGCGAGTCGATTCGATTTTCGAATAGATAAAGAAAAACGCGCCCGCACCCGACACGCCTGCGCGCGTACGTACGTACGTACGTACGCACACGCACACGCACGGCACGGCACGGCGCGGCGTGGCGAGGCGAGCGAGCGAGCGAGCGAGCGAGCGCGTGTATTGGCTCTCTCCAATTCCACAAGGGGGTTACCACGTTCCACCTTTTAAAGTGGTGTAACTCCCATTCAATTCTCCATATGGGACTAAACAATTTTCTACCTAGCATTAGTTGTGGGCCTAGGAATTTCATTTGATTAATTGCTAGATTAAAATGGGCCAATCCCAATTAATCCAACAATCCCCACCAAATTTCAAGGCACACGAGAAATGCTCTCAGTTCTGCTGTTGTTTGATATACCAGTGTTTCGATAGAGACTGTTAAGTTGAACATCCACCTAGAAAAGGAGTTACACTCATCCACAACTGAACAATGGACTATGCCTTGAAATGACAGTTTTGTGCGAACAAGCTTTACCCAATTCCTTTACTAGTACTAGGCTGCCTAAAGCATCCCCTCTGGTTGGAGCATATAAGTCATACTCCATGCCTATTCATGAGTATCTAGAGATCACCCAAATCTCATAGACTGTGACCAGCAGTCGAACTCATATAGGTGTGTTCTTTCTAAGATGTCCTGTAGGCCGACATCTCTGCTTTAAAAAAGCCACCTGGATCACATTAAGGTAAAAACCAACCTGCCATACAGAATAGGAGAGAAGCGCATTACTGAATAAATGAGCCCTGAAAAGGTCTCTCCTCCCAGTCAACCAACAGTTTGTTTCACCATCCTACTTCACGGGATCTCCGATCACATAGAACAGGTTACCACTGTGGTATGACTCATGTGGGTCTCAGACCCATCTCACTCGATGCACTATCTATCACATTACGTGATAAACCCTTTGTAAATTGGTCTGCCAGATTCTTAGCTGTCTGGACATAGTCCAGTGCTATAACTCCGGAGTTTTTCAGCTTTCTGACAGACTTCAACCGCCTCTTAACATGCCTAGATGACTTCATGTTGTCCTTAGAACTGTTCACCTTGATAATTACAGTCTGATTATCACAGTTCATCAGGATAGCCGGTATCGGTTTTTCAACCACCGGCAGATCCATAAGGAGTTCACGAAGCCACTCAGCCTCAACAGTGGCGGTATCTAACGCTGTGAGTTCTGCTTCCATTGTTGACCTCGTTAAGATGGTCTGCTTGCAAGACTTCCAGGAAACAGCACCACCTCCAAGTGTGAACACATATCCACTCGTGGCTTTTATCTCATCAGCATCAGAGATCCAGTTTGAATCACTATATCCCTCCAGTACCTTTGGGTACCCAGCATAGTGAATGCCATAGCTCACAGTTGCCTTTAGATAGCGCATCACTCTCTCAAGAGCACGCCAATGATCATCTCCCGGATTTGAAACAAACCGGCTTAGCTTGCTCACAGCAAACGAGATGTCAGGCCTCGTAGCACTAGCTAAATACATCAATGAGCCAATGATCTGGGAGTATCTCAATTGATCCCTTGTTATTCTTCGGTTTTTCCTCAATAACACACTAGGATCATAAGGAGTAGAAGCAGGTTTGCAGTCACTATAACCAAAGCGACTCAAGACCTTATCCACATAGTGGGATTGCACGAGTGTAACCCCACCATCACCTTCTCTCAGTAGCTTAATGTTAAGAATCACATCAGCCACTCCCAAATCTTTCATCTCAAAATTCTTGGACAGAAAGTCCTTGACCTCCTCAATCACATTGAGGTTGGTCCCAAAAATCAGTATGTCATCAACATACAAGCACAAGATCACTCCTTCTCCCCCACCATAGCGATAGTACACACATTTGTCAGCTTCATTCACAACAAAGCCAGCAGATGTCAAAGTTTTGTCGAACTTCTCATGCCATTGCTTAGGTGCTTGCTTTAGGCCATACAAAGACTTAAACAACTTGCACACCTTTCCTTCTTGACCTTGTACCACAAACCCGTCTGGCTGATCCATATAAATCTCCTCCTCCAACTCTCCATTTAGGAAAGCTGTCTTAACGTCCATTTGATGAACGAGAAGACCATGAGAGGCAGCCAGGGCAAGTAGTACTCGAATTGTGGTCAGTCGGGCAACAGGTGAATAAGTATCAAAGAAGTCCTCGCCTTCTTTCTGGGTATAACCCTTGGCCACAAGCCTTGCCTTGTACTTTTCAATTGTACCATCAGGCCTAAGCTTTTTCTTGAAAATCCATTTACATCCTACAGGTTTACACCCATAAGGACGGTCAACGACCTCCCAAGTTCCATTAGACATAATAGAGTCCATCTCACTCCGTACTGCTTCCTTCCAATAGTCAGCGTCAGGAGAAGAATATGCCTCTTCCATGGTTCTTGGAGTGTCATCCACGAGATATACAATGAAATCATCACCAAAAGACTTTGCAATCCTCTGTCTCTTACTCTTTCGAGTAACTTCATTGTTATCCTCTTCAGGATTTTCCATAGGCGTTTCCTCAACATGTTCTATCGGCACAAAGGAATCAAGGGAAATTATAGGTTCTTGACTAGATGAGCTAGGTACATCACATTTCATAGTAAATTCATTCTCAAAAAATGTAGCGTCTCTGGACTCTATGATTGTACCAACACGCATATCAGGTACTCCAGTTTTTATAATTAAGAACCTATAACCCACGCTGTGCATAGCATAACCAAGAAATACACAATCTACGGTTTTTGGTCCAAGTTTGCGCTTCTTGACAATTGGCACGTTAACTTTGGCCAAACATCCCCAGGTGCGCAAGTATGAAAGAGTCAACTTCTTCTTTTCCCATTCCTCGAATGGTGTTACTTCTTTATTTTTTTGTAGGAACTCTATTCAGGACATGACACGCGGTCAATATAGCCTCACCCCACCATTCCTTAGAAAGTCCCGCAGTGTCTAACATGGCGTTAACCAAATCAGTTAGAGTGCGATTCTTTCTTTCGGCAACCCCGTTTGACTCGGGAGAATAGGGAGGCGTCCTCTCATGAATAATTCCATGTTCCTCGCAGAATAAAGTAAACTCATTTGAAAAATACTCTCCCCCACGATCAGACCTTACCCGCTTGATTTTCCTCTCAAGTTGGTTTTGTACCTCAGCTTTATAGATCTTAAAGTAATCCAACGCTTCATCTTTTGTTTTTAATAAGTACACGTAGCAAAATCTAGTGCAATCATCTATAAGCGTCATGAAGTATTTCTTTCCACCTTTAGTCAACACGCCATTCATCTCGCATAAATCAGAATGAATGAGTTCTAACGGTGCCAAATTCCTCGCCTCTTTTGCTGCCTTGTGAGGCTTGCGAGGTTGTTTCGATTGAACACACGTATGGCACTTAGAACCTTTGACCAAAGTGAATTTCGGGATTAAACTCATATTAGCTAAGCGCGTCATACACCCAAAATTAACATGACAAAGTCGTGAATGCCAAACATTAGACTCATCATCATCATTACACACATGGTTCACAATTTTATTACAGGAATCCATCAAAGAAAAACGGAACAAACCTCCGCTCTCATAGCCTTTACCAACAAATGTTTCATACTTAGACACGACACATTTATTGGACTCAAAAGCAAGCCTAAAACCATCTCTACATAGTAGAGATCTGCTAACGAGATTCTTCTTTATGGAGGGGACATGCTGCACGTTCTTCAACTGCACGGTCTTTCCCGAAGTAAACTTCAGATCGACCGTACCAACACCATGAACAGCTGCATGCGAACCGTTCCCTATCAACAAGGAGCAACCTCGACCGACCTGATAAGATGAAAACAAGGAAATATCAGCACAAACATGAATATTAGCACCAGTGTCAACCCACCACTCAGGTGATTGACAAACAGAAAGAACTGTAGGTAAATAATTACCGTACCCCGATGTTCCTCCAGCGTCATTAATAACCATGTTGGCAGACTTCTTCTGCTTATCCTTGCGATCTGGACAATCCTTAGCCCAATGGCCAGAATCACCGCACACAAAGCAGCTGCCCTTTCCTTTGCCTTTCTTCTTAAACTCAGTAGTAGCCTTGGGCTTGACAAAAGGCTTATTTTTCTTTTTGTTGTGGAAAGCCTGAGGATTCTTCTTTTGCACCAAATTGGCGCTAGAACCTCCCTCAGCAGCAACTTTCTTGCCACGAGTATCTTTTGCCCTCGCCTTCTCTTCAACACCAAGAGTGCCAATGAGATCAGTAACACTGAACTCTTGCCTCTTGTGCTTTAGAGAAGTAGCAAAATCCGACCAAGAGGGTGGTAACTTAGCGATAATACCGCCAGCCACAAACTTGTCCGGTAACTCGCACTTATTGTTCTCAAGCTCCTTTGCCAGCGCCTGAATCTCATGAGCTTGCTCTACTACAGAACGGTCATCGACCATCTTGTAGTCATAGAACTGCTCCATGACATACAGCTCACTGCCAGCATCGGAAACTCCGAACTTGGCCTCAAGTGCATTCCACATATCTTTGCCCGTAGGCAAATGCATGTACACATCCACAATGTTATCTGCCAGTATGTTGACAAGTGCACCTCGAAAAAAGTTATCCGCTACATTGAACTTGCGTTCATCCTCATCAGACAGAGGCTCAGCGGGCTTTCCTTGTGCAACATGAAAACATTCCATGGCAGTAAACCACAGGATCGCGCGTGCACGCCATCTCTTAAAATTTGAACCATCAAACGGAGGGTGTGGCTTAAGCGACGCAGCAAAGCCAACTACCGAAAAAGACCTATCAAGTTTTTGGATTGTTGGAAATCTAGTCAATTTTCGACATATTTTAATCCAGAAATTCAGCATATAAAACATGACATAAACATGCATGAGAGATCTAGCAACGATGTATTCATATTCGCTAACGAACAAGCTAACAGAAACATCTATTAACATATTCATAGCGCACAGAAACAAATACAGCAGAAAAGTTTTAGATTTATACCCTCGGGCGGGGCCAGTGCCGGAGACACCGTTACCATCAGTCGACATGATGGCCTATTCGATGTAGTCGATCAAGGCGTGATGCAGGATGAAGCTTGATGCAGGAAGATGTTCGCAGTGCAGTCCCGCGAACGGTTCACCACCAGGAAGTAGACGTCGCAGATTGAGTAGTCGCGCTGATGCGCTCCCCAAAAACTTGATCGCCTGCAGCCATTACCTCGGAAGTAACCGCAGTCATAATCCACTGGTAACTGCACCGTTACTGCCAGCCACTCGTTAATGCTAGTTACTGCGAGTCGATTCGATTTTCGAATAGATAAAGAAAAACGCGCCCGCACCCGACACGCCTGCGCGCGTACGTACGCACACGCACACGCACGCACGCACGGCACGGCACGGCACGGCGCGGCGTGGCGAGCGAGCGAGCGAGCGAGCGCGCGCGTGTATTGGCTCTCTCCAATTCCACAAGGGGGTTTCCACGTTCCACCTTTTAAAGTGGTGTAACTCCCATTCAATTCTCCATATGGGACTAAACAATTTTCTACCTAGCATTAGTTGTGGGCCTAGGAATTTCATTTGATTAATTGCTAGATTAAAATGGGCCAATCCCAATTAATCCAACAACAGCTACGTAAGGCTCGTTTATTTTTCTTTTTGTGGTTTCTGCCTCGGAGAAGTCGAAACAAATTAGACCAGTGGCGGATTCAGGAAAAATTTTTGGAGGGGCTGAAGTACCTTCAGCTCGACCTCAGCCCCTTCTACATTATACATCCATGGCTAAAAATTTAGGGGGGGCTCCAAGGGTCCGGTAGCGGTAGGGGGCTCGAGCCCCCCCCCCCCGCTAGATCCGCCCCTGAATTAGACGACTTTTCTGAGCGATTTGTCGAAACTGCTTCTCAAAACAACTTTATGAGTCTGAAATCGTATGTACTATCTGCGTCGACGTCTCCATTATCTGTCGTCATTTCAAAAAGCACATACAAAAATCAATAGCAGCTATCCGTGACATCTTAAAAGAACGGGACGTTAACCAGTTAACAGAACGCTACAGCCACAACCCGTGAGGCCGTGAACAATCCTACCGTGATCCAGAACACATGAGACCAAAAATCCGAATCTGTTTACCGGCATGCAATGCAGCCGCTCGTGATGGATCGTATATGTCGGTCATCCTGTTCAAGTCTGAACATTCACCCGTCGATCACAGATCGAGCGAGCGGCATGCCGCGCGCCCAGGCCCTCGCTTGACATGCCATGTGACGCGCGCGCAATGGGGAAATAATTGATATTCGGTGCCGATTCGCCGGCCGACCAATCGTCGCGTGTACATATGCGGCGGATCGCCGAGGCCTGATCTCCCGCCCCCACCACGCACCGTTGCCACCGTTTGCTCGCCCTCTCCCGTGCTGTGTGCAACGGATCATGATTCGTCCTGGATGCAGTGCAGTCCGTCCATGTCGGCCAAGGACAACCTTAGCAATGTCGACGACGTGAGGCCGGCCGCTCACTGGCCGGCGGGCCGGGACGATGTTCCCGTGAACGGCGTTCTTGTTGCCGCCAGTCTCTTGGCTTGGCTGGCTGGCCCCCAACACCGACAGCCCGCGTGACTGGATCTTGGAGCCTTGCGTTTATGCCTGCCGAAACGCATCAACCAGCTCGCGCGTTCCAGCTGCTCGCGTGCAGAGGCTTCCAAGGCTAGCTTTAGCTATAAGAGCTCGTGTGTGCGCGTGTGAGGCCGTGAGACGCGCAGCGTGAGGTGAAGAAAGAGATCGCAGCCGCCTCTGGTTCGCTTGGTGCAGGTCGGGAAACGCGCGCCGCCTCATGAACAATGGCGCTTGCCTGATCGGCGATCGATACGAGTAGCTGACCTGCAAGGGTGTGCGTATCCCGCTTTGCACCAACCGAATCGGAGCCGGCGACGCGATGCATCGTCCGGGCTTCTCCGTGTTCGGTCGATCGACTCTCTCCAGCTAAGCTCTCTCGATCGATTCATCTTTCAGGTATCTATGGACGTTGCATGGGTTTGATTTGGAGGGAGTATATACATTCTTTCAGTTTCGGACCATGAATATATGTTCAGTTCAGTTAAAGTTCTTTTTTTCTTTTCCTGAGGGAGTTCAGCTAAGGTTTTGTTGCAACTGATAGGTGTTTCTCTTACTAATTCTTAGTATTACTCCACTTATCTTTGGATCGCGTACTTGATCTAAATTTCCGTTGCCTTTCCGTTTTTTGGGGATGAATTGAAATGGAATATGGACCAGAGCAACTCGGTAAGTTGGTAATGCTTCTCGCTGCCCATAATATCCTGTGTCCAGTAGTATATGTCAGTGCTCGATCCAGATAGAATAGTAAGTGAAGGTTTTGTTTTTTTCAGCAGAGTGGCTGTGGTTTCATCTTGTTGCAAGATCCTATCTTATCAACCTATCTTCTCCCAGTGAGTGCATGGCTTGCTTCAACCACCCAGGAGCTTCTGGAGGGATGGTTGTGGTCTATTTTGTTCAGTTTGGTTCCCCGTTCAAATAAAAATCGGCTTGATTATTCCTGCCCATATTTCAACACAATCATGCATCAAATAAATATACCTAGCAACCTATTTTCATTTCTAAATCAACTTATGCAAAATGGTTACTTATGATTGTTATCATTGGATTGAATAGCTTGGCTTTATATGTTGGTCAATTTTATTTTGGCTAAGCAGCGTGGGGCTACAATCTCCCACATGCACTCATCCATGTACACCTGTACATGAACCGCGCTTTTGGTTGGGTCCTGCTGATCTTTGCGCTGAGTTTTCACAACACGTGTGAGATGGTGATTGCCCCTGCACATAGATATGTGCAGGGCACCCTGCAGCTGAGCCAAACTCTACATTTCGTTGCTTATAATTAGGATTCACTAATTACACATTCAAATTGTATAGATAGAGCATGTTCGTGCATTATATATATCACACACAGACAAATTGAGTACTAGAGCAAAACATAACCCACAGAATAACCCTGCGTAAACAATGCACTTATGGAGTAAGTACGTGACGATTGATCGTTGCACGTCGTTGTAGCGTGCTGCTTTTGCATGTGCTATACACCATGTCGCCAACGTATGCGCGCGCGCGCCTAGAGCTCGGCGGTGAGGCCTTCCACCTCGAGCTGGAACTTCTCCATGGCGTCCTTGGGCAGGCAGACGGGCACCACCGTGCCCTCCTCCCCCATGCTGTTCCTGGACCGCGAGAAATAGTTGGTCACGCCGGGGAGCGGCCCCTCGCCGCCCTTCGCCGGGCCGCCGTAGACGGCCTCCCCCCACCCGAAGTCCACGCTCTTGAACCCGGCGTGGCTCACGTCCGACACGATGTACGTCCGCGACAGCGCGAACGGCGGCCGCCCCCTCAGCACCATCAGGTCCGCCACCGACTGCAGGTAGTCGTACGTCACGGCGGACTTGGCCTTCTTCACCAGCTCCAGCGTGTACCCGAGGTCCCCGCCGCAGAGCTCGCCAGCGGTGGTCGCCGCGACGGAGAAGGCGAACGCGTTCCCGTAGAAGCCATCCGGGAGCGGGATGCCGGCGCGGCCGCGGGCATTCACGATGAAGGACAGCCGCACCTCCTCGTCGGCCGCGTACCCGAGCGAGGCCGTGCGGCTGCGCCAGATGCAAGCGGCCACGAGCTCGAAACGGGAGCAGCTCCCGCGCATGTGCGGCGGCGCGCGCTGCCGCAGCCCAGCGATCTCCCGGGGCCCGAAGAAGAACGGGACGCGCGCCATGTCGCCCGGGGGCGTCGACAGCATCCGGTCCGGCCCGCCCGCCGGCTCGCGGTACTCGAGGTGCGGGTACGACGGCCGCGGGGGCGTCCGCGCCATGAACATCTCCCTGCCCCACGTCGGCGTGACCGACGGCGCGTCGGCGCCGCGCGCGAGCTCGCAGATGGCCTTCTCGAACTGCATGCCGCCCGGCGCGTCCACCACGCAGTGGCAGAAACGCTGCCCGAAGATGAAGCCTCCACACTTGAGCCTCGTCACCTGCACGTAACATTAACAGTTGCATGCTCTGTTTATCTCACCGTACATAACAAAAAAAAAGTGCTGATGCGTACGTGACAATACTGGCCGAGTTCGACACGATAACACAACACCACGCACGAGACCAAAACGGCATGTGTCCGTACCTGAATGTAGAGCAAAGGGCGGTCGATGACCGGCTCGACGCCGGCGATGGTGGTGCTCTCCAGGATGAACTGCTCGAAGCACGGGAACGGGGGGCTCTGCACATCGCCGAAGTCGTCGGCGGTGAGGTCGGCGTCGGCCTCGACGAACATGACGCCCTGGGCGCCGCAATCCACGACGAGCTTCCTCCAGGCCTCCTCGCGCAGGCGGCCGGCGAGGGGGTAGTAGGGGACGAGTGCCCTAGCCAGCGCCTCCCGGATGACCCTGGCGGGATCCTGACCCTGCATGGACGGGTTGTTGCGGTACAGGTGGATACCGGAGCTGTAGAACCGCATGCTCTCCCCGTCGTCGATGTCAGACAGCGGCTTCAGCTCACGCGGCGTCGGCGCCGCCGGCGCCACCATCACCGGCTCGCCCCGCCGCACCGTGAATGCCGGCAATGCACCCGACGCCATCAGCGACCAAATTCGGTGAGCTAGCTGGCCAGAGATACGTGAGACTAGAAAGTATGAACGTATGGATGCAAGTTGCAAAACGTACGTGGTGCAGTGGACTGTGCTCAGTTTGGGTTCGTTTTATAGGGCGGGAAAGGAAGCTGGGGTTGGTGCCCAGCAAGCCAATGTGGCATACTGGCATGGTCAGTAGGTGCATGTGGGAAACCGGTGGCGGGGACAAGAGGATTTAGGGTGTGTTTGGTTGAGCTGTGACTTTTGAAAAAGCTGCTGTGAGCTGTGAAAAAACTGCTGTAGATTGTGGGCTGTGGAAAAGCTGTAAGCTGTTTGGTTCAAATAAGTATAAAACTTACCTCCTATCTCTATTTTCCTTGAAACAACTGTGAAACAGCTCTCTATTTTCACAATTTCAAAAAGTAGAAAGCCAAAAGCAGGGTTCAAGGTGCTTTCAAAACTGTACTACCCAAAAGTAGCTGCTTCTGAAAAAGCAGCTTCTGGTTTCCACCCCTTTGATTGACTTTTGGCTTTTTGGAAGCAAAATCAGCTCCCAAAAACTCAACCAAAGGCACCCTTAGCCATTTAGGTTAAGCAAGGACAACACAAACAAGCAAGTCATAACTAAGGTCTTAAAACTAATTAAGCAGCAGGATTCTAGGAGTGATCAATTAGATTTGTAATCGCAGAGCGTTTCTTATTTCGGCTGTGACCACTGCAAGCCTGCAAGGTAAGCGGAAATGTGTTATGTACTGCTTTCCTCGTTCAGCTTCACATTACCTTCTTGACAATAAGTGGCTCGAATACGTCGATACCGCAACACACCGTCTTTTCCCAAAACACCGATACAATGATACGTGTATGTAGATATAATCAAAGTACATAAATTACAGAAATTAATGATTTCTTATGAGAAAATGGGCGACATAAGGCGAGCATAATTATACGAATTAAACGACAAATTATAGAGATAAATGAGAGTTGCATATCTTGTTGATCTTACTTTTTTTTTTGCTATTTCTCCATCAGAAAGAACTGTCGAGCAAAACAGACCAAGAAAGTAAATAAGTGGAGTGGGGTGGAGCACACCTAAATTTGAAGAGAGGACGATGACAATAAATTGGAGGTGCTACTTACTTCCCAATACCACGCTTCCTCCTGGCTACCGCACTGCTCCCTTCCTGTCGCCCGCTCCCTACCTTTGTGTTCGTTGTGCCATTGCCCACTTGCCCGCTTAAAGCGTGAAAAGAAAGATTGAACACGCAATAGATGATTCAATACAAAGGTTCGGTACAGATATATATATGAGGCATACGAGCGAAGCAACTAATTCTAGATTTGAATGCAAGAAAGATAGAAACAAATAATCCTAATTCTAGGCAGTTGCTATACGTGACGTAGCCTTCCGGTCCTTTGCATGTGAACAATCCGTGCATCACTAGTAACCCGCGCTATACGTGCGTCGGTTGAGATTATATCGCTAACACCCGCGACACCTCTTTGCTCGCCTACACTGCCACATACTCACCTTACACCACGCGCTGTCTCACGCATGATTATCGTCACATCATGGCATCACGTCCGCGTCTGTCGGTCGTCACTCGCCTCTAGCCTGCACCTCAGCCCGCTCGCCACTCGAAGGTCGAAGCCGCTCCCACACAGACAGCCACAAGATGAGAAATAGAACAAATGTTAGGATTTTGTTTATATTTTTATCTCTTTGGGCGTGAGGAGGACTGAGGCGGAAAGAAAAAATAGTCTAATGTATTACATAGGCCGTATGCGAGATACGAGGAGTGCAGGTTGGATTTATTTGCAGGCATAAAATATAGTTTTAACACAACTAATAGTATATACATCTAATATACCTATTATATACCTGATATTTTTATAAAAAAATTTTGTGTGTTCGATTGAACACCTATGCCCTATAGCACCCTATAGCAGATCCGCCACTGACAATATTCCTTTTTATTCCTATGGACGAAGTCTCCCGGATGACTTTAGGTTCTTTCCTTTTGTCATTTAGTTTCTTTAAAAGTTAAAATAAACGAAACGACTTCTTAAAATAAATTCTTTAAACAGCTTTTTAAGACTAAAACTATATGCGTCATCAGTGTTTATACCTTTATCATCCTCTGCCGTCTTTAGATAAAAAATATTAGTTATTCTAAAAACTATTAGCCATAATCTAAAAGGAGTAAGTTGGCTCTCAACACCCAGGACGCGTCTTGAGTGCTGAGTGGGTTGGTGGCGTTCTACGCGAAGGCTCATCAGCTGCCTCGGTTGAGAAGTGTGTAAATCAGTGATCTTTAAGGATACTAGCTGCATAAGCGCGGCGCACGCCGCGCTAGCTACCGTGTGGACTAAAGTAAACGAGACGATAATTCGCAGGGAGTTTTCATAAAAAAAAACCAAGGACAAATGCACAATTTTGGAGAAATCAAAGGGTTTTTTGTAAAAAACCGAGGACTTGCAAGGACTTGTACGTAAGTAAATAAGGACCTATACGTAATTTTGGAAACCCGCGGGGCGCCATCCAAAATTTTTTTTGCGAAGAAAAAACTTGCAGGGACCTATTCGCGAGGAAAAAGGACCTTTACGTAATTATCGGAAAATACGAGGAAAGTGGCTCGGCCGGCCGTACGCGAATTCCGCTGGACACGCGCCGACCGAGCGCGCGGGGCGACGTGGCCACGCTGAGAAGGCCGGAATCCCCCGGAGTTTGTTTTGGTTATTATATGGAAGGAAATGGAGACCAAAGAAGACAGGCAGCACATAAAAAGAATTTTGTGTTAACTTTGTTCCAGAAAAAAACGCATATATTGCAAATAATTTGAGACAACATAAGAGAATTTCTGAATTTCTCTATTCTCTTATTTGCTCCTCTTTTTCTTACTTTTCTCTTACAAAACTGGCTACAAGTCTCATCAATATAAAGGCTAATAATCTTCTACTAGTATACGTATTCGGACTTCAAGTTAGACACAATTTCAACGTGAGTTACAAACGGAGACGGACTCTACTACGTCTTGAACTCTAAGTCAAGATTATTTCTAACAATCTCCCTCTTAATCTTGACTTGACATACTCTAGTTTTAGCCTCAATACATTATGAACTCAATTCAACTGGTACGGGTCTATTTAGATGCACAAATTCTAAAACATTGAGGCAGTCGGTCTCAACTACAACTTACTAAACTCATACTTGACACAGAATGGTGACACATCTCATCAACATTCCGTTTTCTTTTCACCTTATTTGAATTTGGACGGCGACATAACTTCTCAACGTCCCTGACTCAACTCGTTATCAGAGCACTTTTGATTCATCATCGCTGAGCGCTTTAGCAAGAAACGCTTTCTTCATCTTCGGCTTATGGCATTTCGAAGCAAAGTGTCCATAATCGTTTCAATTATAACACCTCACTTTTACCTTATCAAACTTTCAATTCTGATGCCTTGGTCACCACCCCTAGAAGTGTTATTTCCTTTCACACTTCGATGATCGGATCTCCCACTTGGCATGGGTCAACAAGAGTTGTCCATTGCCGGTGTTGCTATTGTTGCAAATACGTTCTTCATACGCCTTAAGACGATCGATGACCTCCATGGTCATTGTTTTTAGGTTTTCAAATTGCTCTATGACCAAAGCAATTGGGAGAAACTGTGAGGAAACAGCACGAAGGAATTTCTTCACTATGTACAACTCTTCGACCTTTTCGCCAAGGGCTCGAATCTTGTTGACGATGACTGTCAACCGGATGACAAAGTCATTGATTGACTCGTTTCCTTCATACGCAGTACCTTAAATTTAGCCCTGAGAGTTTGTACCTTTACTTCCTTCACACGATCGCCGCCAAGATGCATTGTCTTCAACGCCTCCCACACGGCTTTGTCCGTCTCCTTTTCGGCCAGTAGGAAGAGCGTCTCCTCTAGGATGCCCTGATAGATGGGCGCCAATGCCATCTGATCCTTGCGCACATCGACGTTGTCGTTCTCGATCGCGTTCCATACTCCTTGAGCCTTCATGCAGGGGCGGAGCCAGAAATTGGATATGGGGGGGGGGACAACATGGACAACAAGTGGAGTAGAAGCAATAAACTATATCGGATTTACCGATCCAATAGTCACAGATCAGACTATCAAAGTAATATCAGACTATCAACGTCCTACAACTTACTTCTTTGCGGACCTTGATCCAGCAGGCAAGTAGACAGCGCAAGCTGATCAGCAGGCACAAGCCCCGAGGCTTCCACTAGCACCGAAGGCTCCGTCGCCGCAGCGGGCGAAGCCGTCGCGACCACCGCCTGCGTCGCCACTGCTGGACCCGCCACCAAGAGCGGTGCCGCCGCCGGCCGTCAACTGCAAGAAACCAGACAGATGCGAGCGCTTCGCATTCTCGACGCGGATCAAGAAGCCTGCAACAAGCTAGCAACACCACCTCCTGCAGCCGCGCCGGTGGACAGCTGCTCGACGAACAAGGATAGCTCCTCCATCGACCGCAGAAATGACCTCATCGCGTTGACATCCAAGTCGACTGCGGTGCCGCTGGAGGAAGACCCAGAGTACAGCTACATGCGGACGGTGATGGAGCACGGCGGGTTCATGCGAACGACGACGAGCTGGCTGTGGAAGGGGCACTCCGTGGCGGCGCCGGTGGATCCTATCATATTCCACCTCCTGGAGGTGGAGCTGCCCGCGAACGAGGCGTGGCTAGGGCCCCTGAGGCACAGGTGGAACAGGAAGCTGTTGTTCCACCTGGTGCAGGAGATCCTGGCGGACCTCCTTCTCGGGCTCGACGACGCCGTCGCCCCGCCAGGAAGCGGTCCGACGCTGGTGGGGAGGCTATGGAGGAGGGTGAAGAGCTTCCCGGCGGCGGACTGCAAGGTGGTGGGCGACATCGAAGAGCTTCCTGGAGGCGGCCAGCGTGCAGCGGCTGGTGAGGCACCGGCGGTGAAGGTTGAGGGGTGCCAGACCCCCCTCTCTCCGCCACTGCCTTCATGTACACCTTCATCTTGATTGTCCATACTGCATAATTGCTCATCGTGGGTATCGAATAATGCAGCTAGACAGCAGAACTCTCTGTAACATCCCAAAAATTCGAAATTTGAAAATGTGGAGCTTTTGAATTGTTATTGCAATATATTCTACTTGCAGTTGGATCTTTATGGTGTTTTCTTAAATTTTGGTTGAAAATCCAAAATTTGGAGTAAACGAAAATATACAAGTAATGAAGATTCCAAAAATTTTAAATGCAAATCTGAAAAGATGATCCAGCATAAGGAGGGAGATATTTGAATTAAAATACAAAATCTCATTGGGAAATAATAATATAAATACCAATAAGAGTAAATGAAAAAAAAATATATACATACATACACAATTGATCAAAAAAAATGCAACCACCGGCCAGAGCGGCCCGACCCATTTCCTCGCCCTCCCTCCCGCCTTCACCCTCTGGTCATCGGGCCCCCACGCCAACTCCCTCCCCGCTCTCTCTTTTCCCTCTGCCCGCGGGCCCCGGCGCCCCCGCGCATCTCCTCTTCCCCCGTTCTCTTTCTTTCTTCCTCCCCGGGCGCCCGCGCCACTCTTCCTCTGCCGCGCGCTCAGTTTCTTTCCTCCACGTGGCAGCCATGCGGTAGCTCCGCCCACGGTCTCGCCCACCGTCGCCCATTGTTTCCCCGCGCGCGCCCACGGTTTTCTCGGCCACCCGTGAGCATAAGTAGCTTCCCCGCGCCGTTCTTCCTTCCTCCCCTCTGTCTTTCTTCTGCCCGGGAACCATGCCGCCGCTGCCATTTTCGCCGCCCCCTTCCCTCGGCAACCCTTCGCCGGCAGTGACTCCCTCCCCCAGCCCCCCCTTCTCCCCCTCATGCCCCGGCCGTCTCTAATTGACTCCCCTCCCCTTGCAGGCCGCCGGAGCACCATGCCTCCTCCGACCCCGGCGACTCCCCTCGCCGCCAAGCTAGGCCACCGCCGGCCAATTCCTCCCGGACAGGGCACCACCTGGACTCTGTGAAGACGTTCCCAATGCCTGATCGAAGATCCGTTGGCTCATCTTCTCCGGCACCGAGCGCCCTCTCCGCCGCTCCGACCCCGACGTCGCCGGCTCACCTCTGACCTCCCCGAGCTCGGCAACCACCTTCGGTGAGCTAGTGCCACGCTCCTTTAGCTCCCCTCCATTTTAATTGAGATGCAATTGCTCGAGGCGCCGTCGCGGTCTCTGCCCTGCTTTGACCGCCGTCGAGCTCGTCGCCGGTGTCTCCCCGGTCGATGGCCATCCGATTCAGCCCGCCCAAGGATGCGCACGAGGCCCAGTGGGCCATTTCAGCCGTACCCAGGCACCACCGAGCTGCCCCCCGCCGGCGCCGCCGCCGAGTCCATGCGCCGGCCAATTCCTCTACTTGAGCCGCAACCTCTCCTCACCTCATCCATTTTACCCCCTCTGTTTCAGTCAGCCCAGGCCATCGGCCCACTTGGCTAGCAGAGCACGCTGTCACCCCACCCGCCTACGTTCGAATCCCCCGGCCGCAATATAGAGTTAGGTTTCTTTTTTATTTTTGCCAGCGGCTACAGTGAAGAAGGAAAAATTAGGAAAAATCCGGAAAATTTAGGGAATAATCTAGGGAGTGTAATAAATTTAATTAGTATGTAAACTAAGGTTACTTAACATTTTAATATGTGATCATTTACTATATGAGCCACTGATATAGTCTAGATACTTAGATGAGGTTTAGTTGTTGATTAGAGGTATTAATAAAATGTGGTTTAGTATATAGTCCAAAACTAATAAGAATTCTAATTAAAAATACATTCATAGAAGGTACAAAATTTATTAGTATATACATGAACTTAATAAATGTTTAATCATGGATTAGTTATTATCATATCTGTATGATTAGTAAGCCAATAGCAGATATTTTCCCAAAGGGAGAACTTAAGAAAAACTGGGGAAGCTAATAAAATTTAAATAAGGCATTAGGGAGTTTATGTATGATTTAAATTCGGAATAGTTGCCATGATAAATAGTTAGTATGACTTAAACATTCAAATTGTAAATCTAATTATTTAATAAAGGCTTTGGATAAATGTCTATACCTAATAATGGTGGCCCTTAATTAACATGTAAACATAGAGGCCCAATAATTGTCATGCCACCATTAAACAAACCCCAGTGCCATATCCTAATATAATAGCCCTAGGTCATCATGATTCAAAATCATAACACAGACATATAAATACTATAAATTAAGCGTGTAGCCAATAACACGAGTAAACATGGTCACATAACATGCTACATACCAAGTTTTGCCCAGATAACTAAGTTTAAGCTAAAATTAGGGATAAAGATAAGCTTAATAATAGCTAAAGTAGGAGCAAGATAAAAATAGTGCTATCAATCAAATCTTATTCCTAACACTAGCTTTGGTACATAATAAAATTAAGCACAATTGCATATAGAGCAAGCTGGGGCCCGTACCAAAGGATCTTAATTCAAATTAAATTTAAGCTAGCGATAAATGAAGATACATAAAATATGATAATGAGACCATTAAAGATTTATAGAATAAGTACAGATCTCATCCATCAGTCCAGTTTGCCTTTACCATAACCTGAGTTGCAAGGAATGCATACCCTAGAGATAAAATTTGTACACTAAGCTCCTGCACCAACTCATAGGTTTAACCTAACTCATGGAACTTCCTTGATAAATACCAAAATAATAAAAGAGATTATTAATAAAAAGATCAAGTCATCGTATTATATCACCGGCCTTGCCTCAAATAACCCAAATCACCCATTAACTCATAATAAAACTAAATTGAGTTTATTCGGATTTATTTGGATCTTTTGAGTTACTTGCTTTTATTTGGATTCAGTCGTTTATCACGTAATTAGAAATCGGGAGTCGTGAAGATTCAATGGATCAAGCGAGATCAAGCTCGAAGTGAAGATAGAGACCAAAACCTCAAGAGAAAGCATTGTGTGATCTCACAAATAGCGGTAAACCGCGCCAGGCGAGTCAATACTTTGATCATGTTGAACCTACGTTTTCTGCAAATTACTTTTGTTTAAATTATCAAATTGCATGCTGTTATGTTATATGCAAATACATGTTAAATTAAGATTCTAGTTATATCCCATTGTGTACTTGGTTAATATTACCCCTCCTTTGAAATATTTGAACATGTGAACATTGTCGCCCTAGCACAAATTATAATAGTAACCTTTCAAAAATAAGTCCGTAATTATATGCCATGCGTAGTATTGTTTAGATACTCATGGGCGCGAGAGCGCCCAAGCATCACTTTTAATCCTGAGAAAAATTGGTTGGGCAGTCATGGTGGTAATGACTGATAAATGTTGGATATGATTATTTTATGTTTCCAAAAACCCCCAACATGCTTAAATATCTGGGCGGATGGTTCGGGGGTATGGTGCAGTGGTGCACGAGAGTGTGGTTTGTGGTAGAACCGCCCAGATACCACTAAGGACTGAATCTTGTCATGCCAACCCGTGTAAAACAGTACAACCACAAGTCTGTAAAATACAACTTGGCTTAGTAGATTTACCGGACCCTGAAAGTCATCCTTCCAGGAGGAGGTGTGGGATAGTGCAAGCGGCAGTCTGTGTGACGGCTTGAATGGGACACCCGTGGAAGGTGAAGTTCTGCTGTGGCGGGCTAGCAGGGGTGGGGAGCCAGCTGCTAGACGTTCAGAAGGAGAACATCCCGCACAACGTATGGGACCCACCGCAAGTGGGAGCGACCCATAGGGTGAAATGATGGAAGGGGCGAGGTACTTTGAAAAGTTACTGTGATGGTTCGCTCAACCACACGGCTAAGGAATCGTGTGGGGCAACGAGTAAACTGTCTCTTGTGGTGAAAGTGTACAAACTCTGCAGAGTCTAAAACTATTCGAATAGCCGTGCCCACGGTCAAGGGCGGACATGGGAACTTAACTGGATATAGTTCTGTTTTAAAAACATTGGAAACTGGGAATGGAAACTTGAAGGGCGAAGGACTGCCCCGGTTTGGAATTGTCCTGGGTGTCGTCGCAGTGGTAAGTTAAGCGGCTATAACGCTGAAGAAATTACTATATGGTGCAGATGCCATGTAACGGTGGATGGAATCTGAATCGATATTAATAATGCATTTCCTTGTGCATTATGATTTGGTTCAAATTGCTAGGTCTTAGAGATTTTTAAGTAATTGTATTCAAAAGCACTCTACGCAAAACTAAAATAACCCGAGCCTTCCTTTGATAAGCTATGCATACTATTTAATTTCATTCTGTGTATTGGCTCGTGGAGCACGGGGTCGGAGTGCTCATGCTCACTTTTGCGACAAAATTCAGAATCAGGAATCAAATCACCTCACCTCAGCAACAAGATTGGACAAGCTGGCCGAGAAGATGACGATGTCAAGGGCTAGGTCGCGAACCTCCAGTTGGCTGCCTGTGGGCATGTCCTGAAGGTCCCACCTGTGTGCTTCGTTATTCCGCTGCTGCAATTTATCGATTTCGGCCTAATCGGCCCATGTGTAAGTTTACTATTATATTTACGCTTCCGCGTGATATGTACTTTGATATTCAGAACTGTAATCTGTGAGCACTATCTACTGATCCAGGGAATAGTGCGGTGGAATCACAGAGGAATCCGGATGTTAATATCTGGGCTCCTACAGCGATGGTATCAGAGCATATCGACTGCAGGTCGTGACCTAGTTAGCATGGTCGTTAGTTTCATAACTAGAATTATTTCCTTAAAATCTATTTCGGAAAAATATAAGTTGTATCACTCATCCTCATCTCTCTTAGATGATTCTCCCTTATCCATATGCTGCCCTAGCCATTTTACTTCTGAAGCTCTCTTGCCCAAATTCAAAGTGATGAAAATCCAGTGCTTCTCTTGTAAACTTTCTATGAAAAACGCACTTAAGGCCAAGAGTCATGGTGCTTAACCTTGAAGCTTAATATCAAAGATTGTTTTATTTCTGGAGTAAACAATACGGTGAAAATTGGAAGGACAAAAAAAATTTGGTGGAGCCTAACGGAAAGAATTAGAATGACTAGATGGATGATTTAAGTTATTCTTGGAGAAATAGGAAATATGAAAATAATCGCGGGAGTACCACATTGATAAATAACATAATTCTTGGAAGATATTTACAATAGTGGAATAATGGAATATGATCGATTGCTAGATAAATTGATGGAGTTTTGAGAAATGGGAGAGATGATAACAATTATCAGAGTACATGCTTGATTAATAACATTATTCCTGGAAGATGTTCATAATAATGAATTAAATCGGAGGTTGTCACTGAAGATTTAGGTGGTTACCCGAGGAGTCATTATGATTTTGAATACAATCTTGGATTATTAGGAAGTCCTGATACACATGACACTGGTGGATTTAAAAGTAATAATGATGGATAATCATTAGAATTCAGAATTGAGTAGAAAGACAATAAAGATTCAGGTTGATCATTGGAGAAGCAAACTATGGATTTGGATCAATGACCTCAGACTGGATTATTAGGAGGTCATGATATGAAAGACATTAGTGGATCTAAATAAAGAAAGTTAGATCTTCATAGGATTGGAAAGCTGATAAAACTGGCAATTGACGAACCTGAGATTGGATTTATAAAGATGTGGTGGAAATTCAGGCACATATCAGAATTTGGTAACTTCGATTCGATTAATAAAATTTTAAATGGAAGAGTATGATTGGTGGATCAAATAAAAATAAATAATCTCCTTCGCTGTTTGGAGTTTTAGATGGCAGTAATACCATTAACAATTAATGAAGAAAGATAGCCTAAGTGCAGTTTGCAAAAGTGGAAGTTAAATTATAAAGGCCATTGGATTCTAGGCCTTATGTACAAAAAAATCATATGGGAGTGAATTGATTCATTGAGGGATATTTGGACATTGGAAGAGATTAGAACACCTTGATAAAAATATATGTATACATATACAAGGTTTTTGCATTACCAAAATAATTACAAGAAAGAGAACTAATTACCTCCCAATACTTTTCTCTTCTTTCCATAGATTTTACGAAAGGAAAATTTCGTTCCTCTTCTCGTACCCTCGCTCTAAAAATCTAAGGTGGAACGTCGAAGATGGTCATGAAGACAAGGTGGTCTCGTTCTAAACAAACTAGGCAAATGAACCCTGTGCATCTTATGTGTTCTCCCCGAGTAGACGTTGTATTGTTGCAAGATTCTATTCGGCCCTGTGCACTGCCTCTTGCCCTCAGGCGTCCTATTTCGCAGTCACAGGAAAAAGCTTGCTTTTAAAATTTGTGTGGTTCTGTATCACCCCAGCTTCCAGGGTATCTTCCTTTAAAGTTAAATGGGTTAGAACACCTTATCTCCGCGATTTAATCCTCATCTCATGCTATACCCTCTCCCCTTTTCTGCAAACCCCATCGGATCCAAAAGAACGAAATAACCAGTAACCCAAAACCAGTGCAATCAAGAAGATGTGAAGACTCTGCAACCTTCCAATATTTGAGGAGAACAACATCACTGTGAAGAAGGCCACCCGCCAATCTCGTGACGACCAAGACAGCTAAGAGTACAATAGATGAATAATGACAATCGTCATTTATTTAAGGGGGGTAGCACTATGAGACAGAAATGTCGAAGAACTACTGCGAGGTATGCTTGGAGCTGCAACAACATGGACTCAGAGCTACTCGAACCAGTACAAGGAGATTCACAAGGCCAGAAATCTTCTGGTAATGAAGACTACGAGACGTGCTAGTAGCTAAAACGGTCGTGCTTAGGCAAATCTAAAGACTAAGAGCGAGATCACCGTAGGAGCGAAAGACCACCATAAGGATATATCTATAGTCACCTCTGCATCCCTAAGGTCCTTTACCCCTAGGGCGCAGGCCATTGCTACCCACCTATTAGTATGAAAATTCTGCAACCATATAGACGATGCAAGTCCTCCATTCTACGACGACGTGAAGACAACAACGTCCAAGAACAAGTATTTGGAAGTATACGACCTATCCGGAAGAACAAGGTTTTTCTCTTCCCTTTTGACTTCTCCAAGTGTTAACCCCTATCGTGCAGAATTTCATCTCTCTGTGGAGCTACAGGACTAACGTCAGGCAACACCCCGAAACCCATCGCTAGCTAACATAACCCCACCTTCTCTCTCTCTACTCTACCGGAATCTCAGGGTCGAGATTCATTTAAGGGGGGTAGGTTTGTAACATCCCAAAAATTCGAAATTTGAAAATGTGGAGCTTTTGAATTGTTATTGCAATATATTCTACTTGCAGTTGGATCTTTATGGTGTTTTCTTAAATTTTGGTTGAAAATCCAAAATTTGGAGTAAACGAAAATATACAAGTAATGAAGATTCCAAAAATTTTAAATGCAAATCTGAAAAGATGATCCAGCATAAGGAGGGAGAAATTTGAATTAAAATACAAAATCTCATTGGGAAATAATAATATAAATACCAATAAGAGTAAATGAAAAAAAAATATACATATATACACAATTGATCAAAAAAATGCAACCACCGGCCAGAGCGGCCCAACCCATTTCCTCGCTCTCCCTCCCGCCTTCACCCTCTGGTCATCGGGCCCCCACGCCAGCTCCCTCCCCGCTCTCTCTTTTCCCTCTGCCCGCGGGCCCCGGCGCCCCCGCGCATCTCCTCTTCCCCCGTTCTCTTTCTTTCTTCCTCCCCGGGCGTCCGCGCCACTCTTCCTCTGCCGCGCGCTCAGTTTCTTTCCTCCACGTGGCAGCCATGCGGTAGCTCCGCCCACGGTCTCGCCCACCGTCGCCCATTGTTTCCCCGCGCGCGCCCACGGTTTTCTCGGCCACTCGTGAGCATAAGTAGCTTCCCCGCGCCGTTCTTCCTTCCTCCCCTCTGTCTTTCTTCTGCCCGGGAACCATGCCGCCGCTGCCATTTTCGCCGCCCCCTTCCCTCGGCGACCCTTCGCCGGCAGTGACTCCCTCCCCCAGCCCCCCCTTCTCCCCCTCATGCCCCGGCCGTCTCTAATTGACTCCCCTCCCCTTGCAGGCCGCCGGAGCACCATGCCTCCTCCGACCCCGGCGACTCCCCTCGCCGCCAAGCTAGGCCACCGCCGGCCAATTCCTCCCGGACAGGGCACCACCTGGACTCTGTGAAGACGTTCCCAATGCCTGATCGAAGATCCGTTGGCTCATCTTCTCCGGCACCGAGCGCCCTCTCCGCCACTCCGACCCCGACGTCGCCGGCTCACCTCTGACCTCCCCGAGCCCGGCAACCACCTTCGGTGAGCTAGTGCCACGCTCCTTTAGCTCCCCTCCATTTTAATTGAGATGCAATTGCTCGAGGCGCCGTCGCGGTCTCTGCCCTGCTTTGACCGCCGCCGAGCTCGTCGCCGGTGTCTCCCCGGTCGATGGCCATCCGATTCAGCCCGCCCAAGGATGCGCACGAGGCCCAGCGGGCCATTTCAGCCGTACCCAGGCACCACCGAGCTGCCCCCCGCCGGCGCCGCCGTCGAGTCCATGCGCCGGCCAATTCCTCTACTTGAGCCGCAACCTCTCCTCACCTCATCCATTTTACCCCCTCTGTTTCAGTCAGCCCAGGCCATCGGCCCACTTGGCTAGCAGAGCACGCTGTCACCCCACCCGCCTACGTTCGAACCCCCCGGCCGCAATATAGAGTTAGGTTTCTTTTTGATTTTTGCCAGTGGCTACAGTGAAGAAGGAAAAATTAGGAAAAATCCGGAAAATTTAGGGAATAATCTAGGGAGTGTAATAAATTTAATTAGTATGTAAACTAAGGTTACTTAACATTTTAATATGTGATCATTTACTATATGAGCCACTGATATAGTCTAGATACTTAGATGAGGTTTAGTTGTTGATTAGAGGTATTAATAAAATATGGTTTAGTATATAGTCCAAAACTAATAAGAATTCTAATTAAAAATACATCCATAGAAGGTACAAAATTTATTAGTATATACATGAACTTAATAAATGTTTAATCATGGATTAGTTATTATCATATCTGTATGATTAGTAAGCCAATAGCAGATATTTTCCCAAAGGGAGAACTTAAGAAAAACTGGGGAAGCTAATAAAATTTAAATAAGGCATTAGGGAGTTTTTGTATGATTTAAATTCGGAATAGTTGCCATGATAAATAGTTAGTATGACTTAAACATTCAAATTGTAAATCTAATTATTTAATAAAGGCTTTGGATAAATGTCTATACCTAATAATGGTGGCCCTTAATTAACATGTAAACATAGAGGCCCAATAATTGTCATGCCACCATTAAACAAACCCCAGTGCCATATCCTAATATAATAGCCCTAGGTCATCATGATTCAAAATCATAACACAGACATATAAATACTATAAATTAAGCGTGTAGCCAATAACACGAGTAAACATGGTCACATAACATGCTACATACCAAGTTTTGCCCAGATAACTAAGTTTAAGCTAAAATTAGGGATAAAGATAAGCTTAATAATAGCTAAAGTAGGAGCAAGATACAAATAGTGCTATCAATCAAATCTTATTCCTAACACTAGCTTTGGTACATAATAAAATTAAGCACAATTGCATATAGAGCAAGCTGGGGCCCGTACCAAAGGATCTTAATTCAAATTAAATTTAAGCTAGCGATAAATGAAGATACATAAAATATGATAATGAGACCATTAAAGATTTATAGAATAAGTACAGATCTCATCCATCAGTCCAGTTTGCCTTTACCATAACCTGAGTTGCAAGTAATGCATACCCTAGAGATAAAATTTGTACACTAAGCTCCTACACCAACTCATAGGTTTAACCTAACTCATGGAACTTCCTTGATAAATACCAAAATAATAAAAGAGATTATTAATAAAAAGATCAAGTCATCGTATTATATCACCGGCCTTGCCTCAAATAACCCAAATCACCCATTAACTCATAATAAAACTAAATTGAGTTTATTCGGATTTATTTGGATCTTTTGAGTTACTTGATTTTATTTGGATTCAGTCGTTTATCACGTAATTAGAAATCGGGAGTCGTGAAGATTCAATGGATCAAGCGAGATCAATCTCGAAGTGAAGATAGAGACCAAAACCTCAAGAGAAAGCATTGTGTGATCTCACAAATAGCGGTAAACCGCGCCAGGCGAGTCAATACTTTGATCATGTTGAACCTACGTTTTCTGCAAATTACTTTTGTTTAAATTATCAAATTGCATGCTGTTATGTTATATGCAAATACATGTTAAATTAAGATTCTAGTTATATCCCATTGTGTACTTGGTTAATATTACCCCTCCTTTGAAATATTTGAACATGTGAACATTGTCGCCCTAGCACAAATTATAATAGTAACCTTTCAAAAATAAGTCCGTAATTATATGCCATGCGTAGTATTGTTTAGATACTCATGGGCGCGAGAGCGCCCAAGCATCACTTTTAATCCTGAGAAAAATTGGTTGGGCAGTCATGGTGGTAATGACTGATAAATGTTGGATATGATTATTTTATGTTTCCAAAAACCCCCAACATGCTTAAATATCTGGGCGGATGGTTCGGGGGTATGGTGCAGTGGTGCACGAGAGTGTGGTTTGTGGTAGAACCGCCCAGATACCACTAAGGACTGAATCTTGTCATGCCAACCCGTGTAAAACAGTACAACCACAAGTCTGTAAAATACAACTTGGCTTAGTAGATTTACCGGACCCTGAAAGTCATCCTTCCAGGAGGAGGTGTGGGATAGTGCAAGCGGCAGTCTGTGTGACGGCTTGAATGGGACACCCGTGGAAGGTGAAGTTCTGCTGTGGCGGGCTAGCAGGGGTGGGGAGCCAGCTGCTAGACGTTCAGAAGGAGAACATCCCGCACAACGTATGGGACCCACCGCAAGTGGGAGCGACCCATAGGGTGAAATGATGGAAGGGGCGAGGTACTTTGAAAAGTTACTGTGATGGTTCGCTCAACCACACGGCTAAGGAATCGTGTGGGGCAACGAGTAAACTGTCTCTTGTGGTGAAAGTGTACAAACTCTGCAGAGTCTAAAACTATTCGAATAGCCGTGCCCACGGTCAAGGGCGGACATGGGAACTTAACTGGATATAGTTCTGTTTTAAAAACATTGGAAATTGGGAATGGAAACTTGAAGGGCGAAGGACTGCCCCGGTTTGGAATTGTCCTGGGTGTCGTCGCAGTGGTAAGTTAAGCGGCTATAACGCTGAAGAAATTACTATATGGTGCAGATGCCATGTAACGGTGGATGGAATCTGAATCGATATTAATAATGCATTTCCTTGTGCATTATGATTTGGTTCAAATTGCTAGGTCTTAGAGATTTTTAAGTAATTGTATTCAAAAGCACTCTACGCAAAACTAAAATAACCCGAGCCTTCCTTTGATAAGCCATGCATACTATTTAATTGCATTCTGTGTATTGGCTCGCGGAGCACGGGGTCGGAGTGCTCATGCTCGCTTTTGCGACAAAATTCAGAATCAGGAATCAAATCACCTCACCTCAGCAACAAGATTGGACAAGCTGGCCGAGAAGATGACGATGTCAAGGGCTAGGTCGCGAACCTCCAGTTGGCTGCCTGTGGGCATGTCCTGAAGGTCCCACATGTGTGCTTCGTTATTCCGCTGCTGCAATTTATCAATTTCGGCCTAATCGGCTCATGTGTAAGTTTACTATTATATTTACGCTTCCGCATGATATGTACTTTGATATTCAGAACTGTAATCTGTGAGCACTATCTACTGATCCAGGGAATAGTGCGGTGGAATCATAGAAGAATCCGAATGTTAATATCTGGGCTCGTACACTCTCCTTCGCCATTCTACTGGATGATGCCTCGTCACCGGTGACATCACTTCCCGAAGAACGTGACATGATCTTGAACACGGATCAAGATCTCGGGCCACTTTGAAGTGGCTCTTGAACCGAGGGAACGGAGGGGAAAATACTGTACTATTTTTTCCTTTTTTTTCTTGGTGACTTCTTGCTCCTTGTCTCTGTGCTCGCTGTTGTCGTACAACGCGCTTTTTATTCCTGGAGCAAGGAACCGTATCAGAGACACCACGTGGGTTAAGACTCTTTCTCAGAGACGAACGTGACGCCGATTGCTGGTGGGAACATGACGCTTAGAGCAAGTATTTATAAGAGGCTGTAAGTTGACTGTATGCTGAGGTGGAGGAGAGAGAAGAGAGGTGGGCTGTAAGCTTACAGCCAGCTGAAGCACAAGAACCAAGAAACTTTGTGAGAGGAAGAGGTAGGTCATACAGCCTTCAGCTAGCTGTAACTACTATATGAGTAGACTGATAAGTGGGCTGTAAGTATCTATACAGTCAGCTGAAAGCTGTATTATAAGACTTGCTCTTACGTATTCTTTCTGCGCTGGACCGTAGACTACTCTATTTTCTTTTCCTACATGTGCATCTTTTTCCTCTTCTTTTTCCTATACTTGCGTGCAAACTATTCCTACGCAAGCAGTGGTCCACTCTACTGCGCAAGAAAACATCTTCTTTGACTTGTCTCTCTCTCCTTTGGCTTTTTTATGTCCTTGCTCTTTTCCTGATGCTAGCAACAGCATGCTCCTCACTCTTCTGTTCTTGCGTGTGCCACTTCCGACCAGAGACTTGATAGAGCGACACAATTTTCCACTACATTGCTGGTTCGTGTTCGGAAGTGGCGCACCTTTTTCCCCTTGCTGCAGAAGTGGACACGCCGTGACATGACTGTCTGTCGGACTGAGCGTCGTGCGAGACGAGTGCGAAACAGAATCGCCGAGACAATGTTTTAGCTACTTGGTTCTCGCCTAGGCTCTGATACCACTTGTTAACTTTGTTTCAAGAGAAAACGCACACATTGCAAATAATCTGAGAAAACGCAGACGAATTTCTGAATTTCTCTATTCTCTTATTTGCTCTCTCTTTTTACTTTTTCTTACAAAACTGGCTATAAGCCTCCTCAATATATAAGCTAATAATCTCCTACTGATATACATATTTGGACTTTAAATTGGACATAACTTCAACATGAGTTATACATGAAGATAAACTCTACTACATCTTAAATTCTAAGCCAAGATTATTTCTAACAGTTGCGCGGTCCTTTCCATGTCGCATCCATGATTAGAAGGTGCTGTGCCTGTCAAATCGTACAAATGCAACATGCGCACAACTACGGGTACCGACTCTCTACTGGCCAGCTGCACAACGGAGGGACGACTTTTGTCAAACTAGGGTAGGTATGGGCATAGGCATCTCTAATGTACACTAGATGTTTAAGTGGCCATCTCTTTTTGTTAAAGACATACGGTTTACACGTACATCACAGTGGCACTATCTATATACAAGAGACATGCACGGGAGGTGAGGTCATTGTGCCTAGCTAATGTAATCCATTTTAACGTTCAGAAATGTGGCTACAAATCTTAACAATTTCATTTGACCTATTTCAACACAGTCATACTCGTATGTACATACGACCAGTAGTACATCGGTGAGCAGCCGCCGATCGCCGGGAAATTTGATTTGAGACAGAAACCGTACGTTGCAGCGATGAACGACGGTGACCACTGACTTGCATTGTACACTAATGATCTGCAAGTCTTCTTCTACAGTAACAAATTAAATTCGGGGACTGACCCTTGGAGCCGTACGTAGTGTGTTCTTCGATGCTGCAGGAATGGCGTCGGCTCCACATCATCGCAGACGTCTCGAGCCAGGCAAATGGGGGGTGACAGTTGCTGACGTACATATGACATGATCCTCACGACTCGTTGACCGTGATTTGCCGGCAGCAGTCGTGTGTTCTTTGGCAACTGCATTTCATCTCGCCTAAAAGAGCTCAGTTTGATGCCGAGAATACAGTAAGGGTGTGTTTGGTTGCCTGTATCTCCTTCATTTTGGATGGGTGGATCCGTATAATCTGAGAAAGAGCCTGTTTGGTTGCCTATATGAGCGGATACAGCCTGTATGAGCGGATGCAAAAATGCGCCCTTATCCTGGATGGGTGGATACGCTCAAAATGAGCTTCACTAGCCATCCTGGATGAGTGGATGCAGTGTATCTTATGCGGTCCCACGTGTCAGCCTCTCAGGTTTGGTAGACTGCATCCGCTCATACAGGCAACCAAACAGCATCTCAGTTTTTTTGTATCCGCTCATGCAGCCTCACCAAACATCTTCTTTTTCTGAAATACGATTCCACTCAGCCTGCATCCACTCATCCAGGATATACGATGCAACCTCCATTCACGAACCAAACACACCCTTAGAGTTTCTGCTCAAACTGTGACACTAACCATGCACCAGTGCTGAGCAGATGTTTCCGAGTAAAATCCAGACTGCCCCGCTCAATGTGCCTTATGATTGTTGGTTTTTTCTTCTTCCCTACCTGCTGTTAGTTTTTTAAAGTAATGAAATTTTAAAAATAAAAAATATTTCATTATGAACAATATAAAGCAATAAGAGAGAGAAAAATAAAAAAAAGTAAAAACCTGAAATTAAAAAGTTAGAAATAAAAATTGTAACTGTTTATAATAAGACGATTAGGAGGCTTCAGATAGAATAAGACCAATTTTCACCAGCTTGTGTTCAACTCTATAGTATAATGCTGAATGGGGGTAAAAAGTGGGGAAAAGTTTTGCCATTTCCTTTCCTTTTGATGTAAAACATCCACACAAGGGTGAACATGATGTCTCAGCTTCAGCGTTTTCACGGAAAAACTCCCTTGTATACCAAAACTCCGCCAACCTGACAAGGTCGCGGAATATTCCAAATGCGTCTTATGAATTAGGAACTCGGAGGAAGCGCAGGCCGCAACTCCCGACAACAGCGAGCCGCGAGCGCGCGCTCCATGGACGCATGCTACCTCGTCCTGCCATATGCCGCCACCCATCCCGCGTCTAACTCCCCGCTGCCGATGCCGCCGCGTCATCACCGGCGCCGTCGTCGTCTGCTGCTCCATCGCCGCGGACCACCACCAAGAGCGGCCGTGGGAGTCCTACGACCGCGACATCCATTCCCACGCCAGCTCCGACCTCGCCCGCTCCCTCCACCTCCTCGCGGACATGCAGGCGGCCGGGATGCGCCCCAGAGGAGCCGCCTACGCGCGCCTCATCCGCGTGCTCGCCCGCGCCGGCCGCACGCTCGAGGCCAAGGCGCTCCTCCTCGAGATGAAACGCCTCCGGCTCCGACCGGACGCCACGCACTACAACGCCCTCCTCGAGGGCCTCCTCGCCAGGGCACACCTCCGCCTCGCCGATCGCCTCCTAGTGCAGATGGCCGACGACGGCGTCGCGCAAAACCGGCGAACTTACATGCTCCTGCTGGACGCGTGCGTCCGTGCCGGCCGCCTCGAGGACTCGTGGTGGGTGCTCGGCGAGATGAGGCGCCGGGGGATTCGGGTCGACACTGCCGGGTACAGCACGCTGGTACGGCTTTACAGGGACAATGGCATGTGGAAGAAGGCCACCGAACTCATCACGGAGATGCTGGAGCTCGGGGTGGAGCTGGATGTTAATTGTTAAGATCTACAACGGCTTGATCGATACACTCGGCAAGTATGGACAGTTACCGGACGCACGCAAGGTGTTCGACAGAATGCGCGCAGAAGGGGTCAAGCCGGATATTGCTACTTGGAATACTTTGATTTGATGGCGTTGTGGGGTTGGGAATATGAAACATGCTCCGTGATTCTTCACCGCAATGCAGGATGAAGTGATGTACCCTGACCCTAAAATCTTTATTACGATCATTGCCTGGTTGGGGGGAGAAGGGGAAGTGGGATGAGATCAGGAAGCTGTTTGATGGCATGAGGAATCGAGGACTCAAGGATAGTGGTGTAGTATACGCAGTTTTAGTTGACATTTATGATCAGTATGGCCATTTTCGTGATGCCCATGAGTTGTGTAACTGCTCTCAACGCTGAAAGTCTGCAGCTTTCGCCTAGCATCTTTTGTGTCTTGGCCAACACTTATGCTCCGCTCAACAGGTTAGTCTACCTACTGGACATAGGTGAAATCAACTCCGCATAATGGGATGATAGTTGTCAATGTCTTCTTATGCAGACCAATATTTCCTGTCAAAGTAATTGTGTTAATTTTCCAGAACAATAAATCGCAGTCCTGTTCTTTTTCAGTATTAAAACACAGTTCTAGGTCTGGAATAGTGTTTTACATAAATAATTCACTGGATCTCTAGCCTTTTTATTTTTTGTTTACCAGTTCAATGCCATACTTGATGTTAAGTTAAATCAAATTTGCATAATTAAAATCTGTTATATCCAGAAATAAGAATACCCTGTCATACAGTTATATTTTACTCAGTAGATTCTGCATTTTGTGTTTGTCTAAAAACATAAGTGATCTGACTTAATTGAAGTATGATGCCATCTGGTTTAGCGCTTCAGCCAAGCCAAGCTTCTTCAAGATGTAGTATTTGACATTCAGTCTTCTGTTAAGATCGAGTAATTTGCCTTGCTCACTTCTGTATAGGTTCATAATGCTTTGTTAGTTTAGTTGCATTTTTCCTTGAGAAGAAGCTTTATTGGTCCAGAAAACATCAACATCTGCCTTTCCCTATGCATATCTGCCTGTGTGGATCAGTGTGGATCATACTGATCTATCTCTTTTCAGGGTTTGCGTGAACAAACTGTAAATGTTCTTCGATTGATGGAGGCAGAAGGAATTGAGCCGAATCTTGTAATGCTGAATTTGTTAATCAATGTTTTTGGTACTGCTGGAAGGCATTTGGAGGCGTAAAATTTTTGCTTTTTAGCCCAAAATTTGAAAGTTTTTTACATATGGACCCCTGGAGAAAAGATTTGCAAAAATGGACCCTTACCACGGCGCCAAAGCATATGGCGCCCAGGGTACACGGCACGGCGCCATCTGCTTTAACGCCGTGAGTGGCCACGTAGGATCCACAGTGGCATAGCGCGGCGCCAAAGCCCATGGCGCCGTGCTGTGCGACAACGACGCTAACGGCCGTGGTGCCGTGCTCTGGGACTTAAGCCTGGACTTGATGTTTTGGTGAATGTCCACATAGCACGGTGCCAGCTACTTTGGCGCTGAGATGTTTATATACGACGCCAGAGTATTTGGCGCCTATTACGGCGCCAACGGGCCTGGCGCCGTATATAAACATCTCGGCGCCAAAAGAGCTGGCGCCGTGATAGCAACACCTGCAGAAAAAACAGCAAAGACTTTACTGTTTTTTCTGCGAAACATATGCACATACACAGATACATGTACATTCACACATAAAACATCTGAAAACGTAAACGACAACATCGCATAATTATCAATAGTCTCAAAATATTACATAACATCACATAAGTATCAAAAGTCTAAAACATCACATAACTGTCAAAAGTCTCAAAACATCAATAAGTCACTGCCTCTTGGCCTTTCCCTTGCCCTTGGCCAGGGCATCAGACCCTGGAGTGTACGTGCTCGGGGGGACGGGCCGAACGACGAGGCCGCTGCGAAGCCTGAGTAGACAGTGCGTCGGGCATCTGCGACATCCCAATCTCGTCGTGGGTAGATATGTCATAATTGCATACATGCTGAATGGATCTAACTTAACGAATTATCTTCGTACCTGCAGGAAGTCCCTCAGGGGGTGGCTCTCGCTGTCCAGGTGGCTGAGAACCTCGTCGATCTCACGCACCGAGGTTTGGAGAGAAGTCCCCTAAAGAAATAAGTAAACATAAGTGCGAGATAAACGTATGGAACCAAAGTATTGCAAATATCATGCTTTCCGTACCACTTGATCGAGAATCGGAGCGGCCTCAACCACTGTGCCCTCCCTCGCACGCCTGTCGTACGCAGTGTCCTCGTCCTCGGACGAAGCGAGGTCCGCGTAGTCGACATCGGTCCACTGTTGCCTCAGCCTGTAGCGGGTGGCAGTGTGGTACCAGGACAAGTAATCTCGGAAGCTGGCGTTGCTGTAGGGGGTATTGTCCCGCTCGCAGTTCTACTCCATCCTCCTCCACCACTCGACGTACTCTCGGTGGTGATGAGCGAAGTCCGTCACCTTTCGTTGGCGGACTCTGTCGAACCTGTACATATAGCAGATGTTAACAATAGGTGTTATAGTAAGAACCAATCGAATTCTAAATGAAACAAAAATTGTAACTTACTTGTGCAAAGTAACAGATGTTGACATCTGCTCGGGGGGATAGAACTGCACGAGGCCAAACTGCCGCGCAACTCTGTGGGGGAGGTGAATCTCTACGGCGTAGAAGCAAATCAGCGGACACCTCATCCTCCAAAGATGGTAGTCTCTGCGACACATGGTGCTGAGCGGTAGAGCGGCAACCTGTGGCTCGGAGAAAGGCTCCCACGAGACCTAGTAAGCAAACACACGATTAGACATTTACAAAAACCAAGAACTGAAGGAAAAATAAATGCATTACCAATTTCTTACCATCGTGGGAGACAAGGTGTCCAGCTCGTTGCTGAAATCCACGTACGCCCGCTGAGTGGTCGCGAACGGGACTGAGACGCTATCCCACAGGTACGCCACAGTGGGGCCGAGGTCATCCACACCCTGTGGACGCCAAGGATGCGCCTGGAACACTCGAGGGCGTCCCACAGGAATGCGTGTCCACATCCACACCTAAAAACATGTGTATTTCTAAATCAAACCCTAAAAACATGTGTATTTCTAAATCAAACCCTAAATCTAAACATTCAGCAATCTCGCTCAAATCAAACCCTAAAAACATATGTATTTCTAAATCAAACCCTAAAAACATATGTATTTCTAAATCAAAACCCTAAAAACATGTGTATTTCTAAATCAAACCCTAAATATAAACATTCATCAATCTCGCTCAAACCAAACTTTAAAAACATTTGTATTTCTAAATCAAATCCTAAATCTAAACATTCATCAATCTCGCTCAAATCAAACCCTAAAAACATATGTATTTCTAAATCAAACCTTAAAAACATATGTATTTTTAAAATAGACCCTAAAAACATATGTATTTCTAAACATTCATCAATCTCGCTCAAACCAAACCCTAAAAACATGTGTATTTCTAAATCAAACCCTAAATCTAAACATTCATCAATCTCGCTCAAATCAAACCCTAAAAACATATGTATTTCTAAAAATCAAACCCTAAAAACGAATCTATACACATTACTACTCTTACATTACGCATATCTATTGAAAATCCAATCTAAAACCGAGCCAAATTGAACTAATTTCATCTAGGGTTTCTAATCTTGCTCCACGAAATGTACCTCAAATAATCCATATTTATTGCAAAAAATCAAGGGAGGGGAGGGAGTTCACCTTGCTTGCTCGGTTTGGAAGCACAATCGCGAGAAAAACGGATGGAATGGAGTGGATTTGGAGGGGGAAGGAGAGGGGCGGCGGCGGCGGTCTGTTTGAATAGGCAGGGGAAGTGAGGGGGTGGGGGGCCGGGGGCCGCGCTCGGGCTTAAGTCCCAGAGCACGACGCCACGGCCATTAGCGCCGTTGTTGCACAACACGGCGCCATGGGCTTTGGCGCCGCGCTCTGCCACCGTGGATCTTACGTGGCCACTCACGGCGTTAAAGCAGATGGCGCCGTGCCGCGTAACCTGGGCGCCATATGCTTTGGCGCCGTGGTAAGGGTTCATTTTTGCAAATCTTTTCTCCAGGGGTCCATATGTAAAAAATTTTCAAATTTTGGGCTAAAAAGCAAAAAATTTACTTTGGAGGCCCTAGCTGTATTCCAGCATATCAAGGATGGTGTATGTACTTTCTCCTGAAATGAGATATTTCCAATATTTTATTTTTCTGGATTCTTGTTTGGGTCTCATGATTTGACTTTATTTGCGCTATCTCTTCCTATCATTACTTTTTTTTATCAGGGTATAAGCCCAGATGTTGGGACTTACACTACACTTATGAAAGCTTTCATGAGAGCAAAAAAATTTGAGAAGGTTTGTCCATTGTATTTCTTCTCTTTAGTACTTTAGTAACTAAAATATTTGTGTGATGTAGAAAACACACAACCTTAATTGTTGGTAAAACATACGAAAAGCTCTTGTTTTCAGCTCTTGACTGTAACTGTTTAAAAGGGTTCTTCCTCATAATATGCAACTCCTTCCTTATGGAATCAAGATTTGACTGTCATGATAAAGACGGTGCTAAAAAATTATCTGTGTAATTGAGATTGTGAAGCATTATAAAAACCTATGTACATGAATAATTTGAGAAGCTGGAAATAATTCTGCTCACTGTCTTGAATAGATATCAGGAGTATATAAGGAAATGGAGCGTGCTGGATGTACCCCGGATAGAAAAGCTAGAGAAATGCTGCATGATGCCTCTGTTATACTGGAACAAAGGGGGCGTAAGTGTTTTGTTGCGCTACCAAAAAAAGTGTTTTATTTGCAGTGGTCCTATTGCTTCTTAAGGATGTATTGGATGATGCATGCTTTGGCAGGTTTTTTGAAGTTGGAACCCCTGCAAGTCTGAAGTTGCTTCTACAGTTCTCCCTCTCATAGCACTAAGATGTCCTTTTTCATGAAGTTGCTCCAACTAGGTTTTTCAATTTGCTTGTAATGTATGTACTGCTGAATCTGATGAAAAAAACTGAAAATAATATCTTGATTATAACAAGAAAGGTTAGACCTCAACTTCTATGAAACAAAACAAGGTGTTGTGTAAATGTTCTTTTATCACATGTTCATTTCAAATTTGATGGCGTACTTGGTTTATCCTCAACATAATAGTTGATATTTTGTCTCTCTTTTAAGTGGCAGAACATCAGACAACAGTCACTTTGCACAAAGAAAGTTCCAATCCACATGGTGTTGTTTGTGGCACATTACATGTGACAAATTCATGGAATCCAAAGAATCCCGCTCTGGTATTTTACCCATTGGATTCTCTCTGTCGTTGAAAAATACTGGGCCGACAAATCATAGATTGAGATGACGACAGCAATTGCTCCTGGTCTGGTTTGCCGCACTCTGGAGTTTTGAGGTTGTACAGAAGGCTGAAAATGATAATATCGTATGCATGTCTGGTTCCATAATGCAGGTATGCACACAAACAGTCCGGCACTATTACATTCATTTACAGCGTATGATCAACCGATATACGCTTGTCTTTGTACTTGAGTGCAGATTTCGCAGTCAAGGAAACAGTTAAACTACTTTCGGGCATCAGGATGAGGAATAATAAAAAAAAAGGGGCCTTCAAATCATGGATAATGAGATATGGATATAAAAAATTGTGGAGATGGTGAAATACATGAAAAGTTTGGAAGTTCCTTACATTGCTTTCTTTCTGAATCATATCGATAAAGAAATGTTGCAGAATATTAGGTGTGCTGAGTATTGACTTGTGTGCCACTTGATTCAGCTAAGTACAAGATAGCTTATGCAATCAATCATCCTGTGATATAGACAACTAAGGCAATTAATTTATAATCGATCATTTTCTGTATGCTTCACGGTTTCCATTTCTGTGATCTCTGCCGATAGACTGTAAAGTCAATTTAGGAGCTATCATTTAGGTCTTAAGTGTCACTGCTTCTGTATTTGTTTGGGTATATATGTGATGTAATATATTACAATTTGAATTATCAAGTATCTTGGTGCTGTTCTTTTGAGTACCGAATAGCTTGCGCACCCAACTATCACTGAATTCATAAGCTGCATCGTGCATGGTGGCATGGGCAATGGTTTGTAGATTTATAGAACAAAAGATCAAACCTTCACAGAAGTAGGTTCTTCATTCCTGCAACTCATCACCTCATTACATATTCAATTCATACATATTTCTTCGTCTATGTCATACAAAAAAAGCAGCAGAATTTGCATCATTTTCTCTGATATAACTCTTTTGTTGTAACTTTAAACATTTTCGTAGTCTGTTCAAGCCAGAGGAAGTAAAGTAGAAGCTATGGAAGGCAGGCAAAGCAATGATTTTGTTCACTTGAGCTCCTCGTCGTCGGCGTCGCTGAGCAAGTCGTCAATGGCAGCGGTGTGGGTCATGCGTGCGGATGCCTGCTTGACCCACCGCGCCATCTTGGCGGTCTCCCTGCTGACCTTGACCTGCTCCTCGAGGACCTTCTTGAGCTTGCGCTGCTGCTCCTTGAGCTCCGTGGCCATCCTCCTGTTCTCGTCGCCCCACTCGCTGGCGTTCCCGACGCCGAGAACGTTGTCCAGGTCGCCTCCTCCTTCCGCATGGCTCTTCTTTCTCCTGGTCGGGGTCCTCTGCAGGGACTTCTTGGGGGAGGAGAAGCCGAAGCAGCAAGCCTGGCGTGGCGGCGACGGCGATTCGTCCCTCCCCCTGTTCCGCTCCCTCAGCGTCGGCCGGCCGCTCCCTGGCCCGAACAGCTGCTCCAGGTCATCCTCCTCCCCCTGAACCGCGGGTACAGTCGCCACGGGAGGATGAGCCTGCGGCGGAGTGTTCTCCTTCTTCTGGGCGTCCTCCGCGTCCTCCGATCGCTGTTCTTGAACCGTCGGGGCAGCCGGTGCAGGCGCAGGAGGGTTCGGCTGCAGCGGGTCGGCGGGATCGGTGTGGTGCGGCGGCGGCGCGGTGGAACTGCGTGCCAAGGTCTTGGCGGGCGCCGCGGCGGTGGGGAGGGACTTGAGCTTGCGGAAGCGCGACTCGAGGTTGGATGGGAGGGCGGAGTCGTCGGCGAGGTGGGCGGTGTTGAGCTTGGCGATGTGCTCCAGCGCGACCAGATCGGCCGCCTCGGCTAGGATGGCGTCCACGGCCGACAGCTTGCCGCCGCCGCCCCTGGAGTAGGCCATGCCGGAGGGCGCCGCGGTATGGGGATTGGGGACGGAGAGGCTGAAAGGGGGCGGGGAAGGGAGCTACAAGTGAAGCGCGGCCGTTTTCTTCTGTTGTTGGTGGTGCGCGAGCGGAGCGGGGCAGGCAGTTTTGTCACGTCCGGCGCGTGGGGCCGCCTCGGAATCGGATGCCTGCGCTTTTGACCGTTGTGTCCTGGCCTGGCTCGGCTGGCTCTGCGCCGGCTGCGTGAAAAGGTGGGAGCCGACACGGCCGGGCGCGCCTCCGCCGCTCACCGGTCGTGTGGTGTGGTGACTCGGACACTGCTCCGCCGGCCGTGAGAGCTGGTCGGCCGGTTTGGTTGTCTCACTCTCACCACTGCAGGCTTCGGTCGCCGATTTGCTGCTGATGTGGGCGCGGGCAGGATCGAGATACCAGTATATCGGTGGAAGAATCAATCATCCATGTAAGGGTGATCAGCCGACGATTCATCGTGAAATGATAATGCTACGGAGAACTAAAAAGGGATGTCTGGACTTTAAAACTATAGAGGGAGTGATGTATGACATAAAACTAAAGAGGGATGTCCGGAGCTTAAAACTATAGAGCGAGTGATGTATAACGTATGGTTAATACGAATGGGGCTTCCCTATCCCCATCTCCCTATTCCCCTCCCTATCCCCTCAATCTAAACCATCCATTCCTCATCCAATGGCTACTTTTTTATTTATATTTTCACCATTTCTCATCCATCATAAATAATAAACAAAATACAGAAAAAATTAAATTTATTTTTTCTATATTTTTTATTATAATTTTATTTTTTCTGTAAAAAATTATAACAAAAAAATACAAGAAAAAAATAAATTTAAATTTTTTTCTGTATTTTGTTTATTATTTATGATGGATGAGAAATGGTGCAAATATAAATAAAAAGTAGCCTTTGGATGAGGAATGGATGGTTTAGATTGAGGGGATAGGGAGGGGAATAGGGAGATGGGGATAGGGAAGCCCCATTCGGTTAATACTCGATCTAGTTCCTCACCCTCAATAAATGTACTCTCTCCTATGGAATCTTAACGGTTATAGCAATAGGAGAGATTATTTACACAACTGTTTCCTTTAGTTCTTTGCTATTAATATAAATATGTTTTTTAAAATATAATCTTAATGTGTCTAATCTGCCTTCTAGTTATATGCATATACACGCATAATGGGGCTTTCACCTAATGAGTCGATTAGGCCAGGGGCCGCTCCCCCAACAACTACTATTGCCCAGATGGATGAAAACGGCTTCCCTGTCCCCCGCGCCTGCCTCCCTGCGTGTTCCCTCTCAATCTAGACCGTTGGCTGCTGATCCAACAGCTCACATCACAAGTTTTTATATTTTCACTATTTATCTATTTTCACATGAAATTTAAAAATAAAAAATATGTTAATTCATCATAAATAATTAAAAAAATACAAAAAAATAACCGTTGGATCAGCAGCCAACGGTCCAGATTGAGAGGGAGCACACAGGGGAACAGGCGCGGGGGATAGGGAAGCTCCGTCCCAGATGGATATGATCATATGACTGTGTAGTTAATGCCCGTATGGACATCCATGCAATGCGGCCTGTTTAGTTGGTGTACGTGTTAGCCCAAACGTCCATATTTCTCAAAAAGAGAGGTAAGCCTAATCCATGTCCAGGGGAGGTCCGGAGGACAAGCCCAATAGTCGGATACGTCTACCGGAGTACATACACATCAGTGCCATCTGCTGGACATATGTACACCAAGTACTCCAATATTAAGTTCTCAATTGAAACGAAACTGAAATTTCAAAAGAATTTTGAAATCTCATTTGGATTTGGTTTCCTTTGATCCCTAGCCCAACTCAGCATGAATCTCAGCCCTCCAAGTAGTCAATCCTCACCGGCATTGCTTCAATGGGAGATATTAGCCCCGCACTGTTCATTACTCGAAAACCATTCACTGCCATCCCTGTTTTGTTGCCACCCAACAACTCCCGCCCGCTCTCACGCCTCCTTGCGCTGTCTCACCGCTGCCACACCTGCGCTACTTGTCAGAGGACGTACACCCTCTCTTCAATGCCCTGACCCCGTGTCCGAGCCGTCGGCCACGGCGCCACCACCGTGCCGACCTTTCACACTCTCTCTGCTCTCTCAGCGCTCGTTGCCGACTTGACTTCCTCTGACAACTTTTGACCGCCACATTCCTTCGCGCTGAGGTAGCTAGTGTGTCCCCTTTGCCAGCCGCACCGCGCCTCCCTGATCCTTCCCGACCATGCCACACACCGACCGCCCGCCATTGCCGAGCTATTGTGCTGAACCGCCTCTGCCGCTCTATAAAAGCCCCCGAGCCCCTCCATTCGAAGGCATCGACACGTAAGGTCAGATAAACACCCTCGAAGCTCCGACAGCCTTCCCCATTACCAGTAATCACCGGAATTCCTCAAGGCAAGCTCTAACTCAATTCTGCCCCTCCGATCAATCATTTTCCAATTACCTTCGTCTGTAGCCTCCTCATGCCCCCAGGAACACCCCCGAGCCATTGCCTTAACTTTCTCGAGCTCCCCTCTTCCCTGCCACTGAGAACCACCACACAGCCAAAGCACCTCACCGTGGACAGCCCAACTCTGGCCACCACTGCCCAAACCACCACTTCCCCGAGCTTACCCTAACCCCAAAGATTCTCAAACACAAATGCTACCGTCCGTTTAACCCTCCGTTTACCCCGGTGCCTTTCAAACATCCTACGGGAGGAAGACCTCGCCGCCAGCGAACGCCGACTCCCCTACGATCACCGACGCCAAAAACGATCACAAAACACCTTAGCCCCGATCGCCCCATCGCCCGACATATCCAGGCGCTCCCTTGCTTCAGCTCCGGACACCGCTTGAAGTCTCTGACCATCTTGTAGTCGGGAGAGACTTCGACCATACCGTTACAAGTCCTGCGCAATCCTGCTCGAACATCATCCGATGCTTCTAAACCACTTGGTTGCTAAGTCTAAATTTTGTAATAAAGTTGACTTTTATTCTTAAGCATATATTGGCAATATTGTACACTCGGTTGATGTAACTCACAGCAGAACAGTTTTAAATAATTACGAGTGATTTATGACATCTCTAGAAATAAGAGCGTTACATCAATAATTAATTCTGTACCAAGTTTTTTTAACTGACCTTGCAACAGCAGACACATGCTATAAAACGAAACCGTGCGAATTTCAAAACAGCTCAATGCCACATCGTGTAAAGTGGTTCGATGTACTGTCTGGTCTTTTATAATTCAACTTTACTTGCAACTTTAGCGGTTGGGCTTGTGAGGGCCTTCTTTTCAGCCTCCTTATGACTTATATTTTTTTCTTCTAAATAAGTAGATGGGACGAACTTTTTATTATATTTTAAAATGATTTATTAAAATAATATTTTAAAATAATTTATCAATTTATTGGGATCTGATTCATTCATATAAATAATTACATTAGAGCTAAAAACCATTAACATTACCTATAAGCCATCGGCTATAGGCAAAAAGAATCTACACATATATCCCTTGTACTATAAAGACAGTTTCGAAATAGTGGTACAAGCAAAGCAACCACTCGCCCGGACATGGCTCCGGAGCCGCCCATTCCGTGAAAAGAGGATGAAAAGGGAAGGGAAAGAGCGCACCTACAGATCAGAGACCAGAAGAAAACCCAAAGATGAGAGTTGAAACAAACTTGTGTTGTGTAGGGAAGAAACTCTTCCCTCTCTCAGGAAGACAGGAGAAGAAAGATGTTTGTGGCGTGCAAATTAAACCTAGATTATGTGCCATGTGATGTGGTGGTCTATACGGTGATGCTAACAGCCATTAATTCATTATTGTACTCCAGTCCACTGTAGAAGCTTCCGGACGGCGGCTGCAACTATTTATGGGAGATAGTTTTTTATCATAGCGCGAGTGTTCATACGACCATAACGAATAACGATAAGTTAGTTTAAAAAGATGTTAAAAAATCATTCAACTTATTTATTCAGTAAAGTCATAAGCTAAAAAAGCCTACTACTCCTGCTTAATGACTGTATACTGTATGGAAGTATAACATAAGGGCCAAATTACTACTACTGCTTAGGCACACGCACATCACATCCCTGTTCTATTAATCACTGTATAATACTCTCTCTCTCTCTCTCTCTCTCTCTCTAGGCGGACCATCGGATTGGACCGCCGGCTGCCACCAGCAACCGCGACTTGGACCCCTTCGTTATATTATTCCACCCCATTTCCGTTCCCAAAGTCGCTCACCTTCGTTAACCTCCTCACCTCCCTCATCACATCAACCTCCAATCCCAACACATCGCCAACCTCAAGCCCTCCTCCACCTCGCGTCCCTCTCCTCGTCGTTCCACTTCCACTTCATATCCCAGTCCCAATCCCATCCTTCCCCGTGTACCCGTCATCCTTTGGATTCTCCGCAATATCTTAGTACAAGTCAAACCTTGCAGTTTATTCTTGCTACCGTTGTTGTTCTGGCCAGAGGAGGAACAGCAGGTTACAGGTAGGTGGAGGTGAGGATAATCCGGCCGCCGGCGATGGACGAGGAAGCCGGAGGAGGAGGGGGGGACCAGCGGCAGGCGGTCAACCCGGACTGCCCCAACGCCGCCAACCCCTTCCACCGCTGCGCGGAGTACTGCCCCGTCCCGGTCCCTAGCGCCGCCGTCAAGCCTCCGCCGCCGGCGGGCCGCGCCGCCCAGAACGGGGGCGTGCACAGCGACGGCGAGCTGCAGCCCAGGCCGCGCCGCCGCGACAGGGGCGGCGGCTCCGGGGGCCTACCACTCTACGTCTTCCGTGAGCTCCCCCCCCCCCCCCTCCATTCCCTTCCCCCAACTCTTCGTACTTCGTAGTAGTAACTACAAGAGATTGTAGTACATGGTGGCGAGGAGTAATTTACGAACGAAAAATTCGATTTTTATGCATGGGGCAGTGCGCGAAGGCTCGGACGGGGACGGCAAGAAGGTGGACCCCCGGTGCCCCAACGCGGCCAACCCGTTCCACGTCTGCACCGACCACTGCCTCGCCAAGATGGCCGAGGCCAGCCGCTCGTCGGAGGGCGTCAAGTCCCCCATATCCCTCTTCTCCCGCCGCTCGTCGTCGTCCTCCGAAGGTTGTTGCTTGATTCATCACTTGCTACCAATAGCCTCTCCTCTCGTATGGACTGGCTGGCAATTTGGGCGATTGGGATTGTTGGTCTATGCGTTTTGTGGTCATAATTGCCGTTTTCCCTTGGTTGGTTGTGGGCTTGTGGCAGATGGCAGCGTCAAGTCGGGGGGCAGCAAGAAGGCGGATCCAAGGTGCCCGAATGCCGCCAATCCGTTCCATGAATGCGCAGAGTACTGTACTGCCAAGATGAGGGAGGTAGAGCAGCACAAGGGAACCGATAAAAAGTCCCCGCGCAAGAAAGGTATTATGAACTACTGGGCTTCCTCTATTGATATGGATTGTATGTCTTAATTTGTGGCATTGCAATGGTGTGCTGAATTATCATATGGATTGATGCTGCCAACTGTTTGGCAATTCTGGTGGTTCTCATATGAGAAATCCATGAATTATTAATAATTTTGTATTTCGCTTGTTTCAATCCATTGTAGAGGGTGCATTTGCATGCATTCTCCCTAAAGATGCATTTTTTCTTGAGAAAATCAGAAAATACCTGATGATGCTCAATTGAGGGTTCTTTTTGTACTTTCAATTGGCATGGTCTTAAGTAATGGCTATTGCTACAGGAGGAAAGGAAATTACAGCGATGCCAAATTGGAAGGTGGATCCGAGGTGCCCAAACGCGTCCAACCCATTCCATATATGTGCCCAGTACTGTTTTGATCATTTGAATGAAACGACACAGAAAGATGCAAGCCAGCCAGGTGTGGTCATTTAGTTACCCTCAAAATGCTAATGGTTTATACATGGGTATGAGGCATTGATGTAAGGTCAAATTGGCAGTTTTATTGATGCCTCGCTATCTTTCTGTTTTTTTTCAGACTCAAGGAAAGGCAAGGCTGTTTTGAAAGCAGAGCAGACAGGAGAAATCAATCCTGATTGCGTCAACGCATCCAACCCCTACCACAAGTGTGGGGAATATTGTAAGAGAAAGAGTGATAGGTAGATAAGGTAATGTACATGCAGTAGTTTCTTCTATTGTGAAAGAGTTATTCATCATTTGTGTCAATTGAAGTTATCTTAACAAAGCAAATGCTTCAGTTGGATGCGCATGTCAATTAACCAAACATATTTTATTTAACATGGGCAGCATTTGATCAAGCTAAGATTTGGTAGTTGTAAATTTCAACTTGTGAAGTCCTTTTGACTGGGTTCACCCTTCATTCAAGACCCTGGTTGGTTAAAATTGAGTTGTTGTAAAATGTCAACTAGACAAATTCCTTTTGACCGAGTCCATATTTCATTTAGGACCAACTTGTCATCTTTCAATCAGCTGCTAAATTAATGTTGCAAACCTAGTAACTCAAGGAATGCACTTACGACCTAGCCATGGGCAAATCAGCTTTCACACTCCCCAAAAGACTATGAAGTATCTCACAGTCCTTATTTGCAATTTTCTTTTAGAGGCTGAATAGAAATGCGTATTCCACAATCCATATGCATTCATCTAGTCCTAGTTAAGTCATGGTTCAGATGATGATGTCATAAAAAAAGTTGTTTAAGATACACCCCTATCTTTTCATGCTTAGTACATAAAAAGAACTTGTTTGTTGGATTGCATGTCTTGTAGATTTCCCTGTCAAATACTTGAACTTGGAAGAGTTGTGCTATTGCACCAAAGACCTAAGACCCCAGATCACAATTGAGGTTTATCAATGGCTGCTGCTGTCTAGTTCATTATCCCATATGATCAACTAGTAGATATGTCTCCTAACAGCAAGACTATCTTGGAGAGGAAGCTATTGCACAATTCTTCGTGTTGAATAATTTGAAGTCTCTACAACAGTCAAAAACAGCTTAGCATATGTTTGATTTTTCTTTGGGTGATGCCCTGTTTGGTTATGTGGGCCCTTCTCCCTTTTTCCTCCACACACTAGGGCATTTTTCTTTTGTTTTTTTAATCCTGTCATGACCACATCGACTATGTCCCACTAGTAGAACTTAGTTACTGAGTGCGTTTTCATCTACACCCACTTTTGTATGATTTTCCTTTGGTCAAGCTTTGAACTTTTTTGAGTTACTTAAGCATTCAGTTGATCAATCTTTTCTTGTCAATCTTATGTGGATACAAGAACATCTGACAATGAACATAATTAGCAAATGCCTTTATTTATTTGCTTGAATCATACAAGTGAGATATCTTTCTTTGGTGACAATATCTCCTTTTGTGCTGCTAGACTGGCGAGATATGTTTCTTCTCCAGATGATGATGGTGAAAAATAAGTAATTCCCGCGACAGTAGCCTTTTTAAGTTGCAGTAGAAGCTGTGTTTCGGTCGGCTCATTTTGTAGTGTGACTGCAGCATTTCAATCTTTGCAGTGTTGTCATGGAGTACACTTCTCGACATATATATTCGTGTTGTCGTGCAGACCCTGTAAAGAGTCACATATATAGGCTAGTGTAATTTATTGCCTGAAGGTTGTAAAAATAGAAGCGTCCTATTCTTTTGTAAGATATCGCCAGCTTATATAATTTGGCACCCACCACAAGAAGCCGGTTTTTTCATCAGTGTCTTCCTTTATGTTTATTACGAGAGAGAAGACGACGAAGGGGCAGATGGATGTTTGTTTTGTGGGCATTTATTTTTCCCATTCTATTTGTTTGTCGATGAACATGGAACGGCTCATCATGAGATCGTCGCTCTTTGCCAAGCATGAGCTGCTCTTTCTGGTTGGAAAGCTAGCTCCGGCTGTGCTGGCATTATAAAGGGGTGTTCGTTTCCAGGATCTATGGCGTTATGGAGCCATGGGTCAGCATCGTTACCGGAGAAAACAAAGTCCTACCGCTGCTGGTAGCGGAATTGACAGGAATCGCTGAAACTTGGAAATTCTGATGCGGTCAGTTGGCCGGAGCCGTCCAATTCGGTGCTCCGATTTCCTATGACCGAGAGAGATGGATGTACGCAGGGCTGATGCGCGGGGTCGTGCGATCTGCAGCACGGGTGGTTACCGCACAGCTTGACGAGGACGAAAAAGAAGTCGCGCGCGGCAGCCGCCGTGCCCTGTCCCGGTCCCATCTGGTTGGTGTTTTTGGTCTTAGAAAGTTATTCGGAGAATTCGTTTCAAAAATTGTCATACCTGTTTTGATTTCTGAGAAGTCAAAAAAACAACAACCTGTTTTGATTTCGGAGAAGTCTTGATTTCTGATAAGTCAAAAAAAAAACAACCTGTTTTGATTTCTGAGAAGTCAAAAAACAAAACAAAATCCGGAAGCATGCTTCTCCGTGGCCCCGTGCTGCTGGTTCGTTCGCTTCGCTTTCTGTGCGCCGCTTGCGCGACCCATCGTGGTCGTGGGGAATGGGCGTCGGTCGGCTCGGAAGCGTGCCGCTACCTTCTATTCTTTATTCGTTTCCAACCCTTCTCTATTCCTTTCTTCTGTTCCCATTCCTTCCGTAACTTCTCCTTTCTTTCCTTCTTTTTATTCGTTTCTCACGTTCTTTTCCATGCTTGTTATTTCCTTTTTTTTCTTTCTTTTTTGTTTTCACCCGACGTCGTAATACATTTTTTCCTAATATTTTTTATTTATCCCACTAATAGTTTTGAATTGTTTTACAAGCATGTATGATTTGTTTCACTAATATTTATATTTCGTTTGAACATTGTTGGCAAAATGTTGAAACACTGAAACTAAACACGTGGAGCATACGCCTCTTCTATCTTGGAACTTAGGGCATGTTTGGATGGACTAGGACTAGTTGTTAGCTAGGACTAGTTGTTAGCTGACTAGTAGTTAGCTGGCTAAAGATTAGCCCAGTCCTGTTTGGATCGAATGACTAATAAGTGCTACTATCTCAGTGCAAAGTCTGTTATACCCCTATGCATGGTTGTCTGGGAGGGTTGGCGTGGGTATCAACGTCTTTTTTCCATTCGGCTGGTCATTTAGCCCTCATTAGCTGGGTTTGATGGACTAGTTGGCTAACAACTAGTTGGGGCTTTGGCTAAACTTTAGCCCACCCATTAGCCCTTCTGTTTGGATCCTCAAGGGCTAAAGTTTAGCAACTAGTTGTTAGCCCAAGGGATCCAAACAGGGCCTTAATGTGTGGAACTTGTTGATGTACAATCGAAACATTGAAATCAAATGATTAGAATATTTTATTTTACTTACTGAAATATCCAACACTCACTCGATTTATTTCCCACATTCAATTCAAATATACTTTTTGGAACATCATCCTTTAACTAATGGAACATTAGGAAGTAATGCGTGGAATATTTTATTTTTTTTCGACCAGAGAATATGGCATATGATATCCTTATCAACTCAAAATATATACAAGTGTGGTCATGTTTTGAAAATATTGTCATAAGGAATAGATAGTTCAAACGAATTGTGAATCGGATACTCATTTAAAGAATATGTATATTTGAATTTTTAGATTGAAAAAATAAGAGTGCTTCACGAAGCTCAGTACTGACTGTGGATAGGTTGGGTCGGGTTACAGCAGTTGGGCGACGGGGTGTTAGATTGAGGAGGCAGACTAGAGAGGGGGTGAATAGGCGGTCTAAAAAATTAATCTCTAATTAATTATCAATTTCTATTTGGCTAAACCACGCAAATAATACGGAACCTTAACTCAAAAAGGTTTAGCACAAATAACGCCTAAAACAACCGGATTCACCTAAGTGCACCAATAAAATAAGCCTATGTTAAAGTTTGCAATCCTAAGATGATAAGCAATCAATTTAATTCTATGAGTGTAAATTGCTTGAATGTAAATTGAGCACAAGAAAACAAACCATAATTGACACCGTTGCTTTTTACCATGGTGATCGGATACTTGCCGATCTCCCCTAATGTACATTGACGTTAGCCCAAACGAATTGGACCTGCTCCACGAATTAAGCCGAAACACCTCAATCTACTAGTGATAGCTCTTTCTTGCGTGAGCTCCAACCTCCGCAACTTTGCTGGGTCTTCTCACAACCTTCTTTGAGAAGATCACCGCGCACGACTCCTCCAACGTCGTCTAGAAGTTGGTAAATTCTAAGAGTAATAAGTCAAACTCCTCGTTTGACTCTCACCACGTGCAACGAATGCACAAGCTTGAGTGGATATGCAATCCACCTCTAGATGCAACACATGCAATCTAGAGCCTTCTTTCTTATTCACAAGGTGCAACACATGCACAATTAAGAGGAGAACCTCACACTAGCTCAAAGAAGTACCAAAGGATGCAGCAGCACTTACTCCAACCGACCACAAGGGGTATATAAACCCACACCAGAAAAACTAGCCATTGGAACTAAATCCCAGAAAAACAGGATTTTCGGAAGTACCGCCAGCTTACGACCAATACTTCCGCTCTCCTCTGCAACGGTCAGAAAACTAGCCATTGTAGGCAAATCTGGTAGTTCCGACATGCAAAGTCTAGAACTACTAATCATCGAAACTACCGTAGCACTCGAGTGGAACTACTGATTTCCTCGGGGACAAGAAGACTCTACACAGGTGTCTCTCTGGAAAAAACATACTGCTACACAAGTCGGTCGTTTCGAAACGCGAAAGTATCGCTCACACAAAGCCGGTTGTATCGCTCACACAGAGCCGGTTGTACCGCTCGCTGATCGGACTGCTCACACAGAGTTGGTCGAAAGCACCGATCGTCGACTACACTAGTCCCTGACCACGTCGGATGGTTAGACCACTTAGATCTCCGACCACGCTGTCCGGTTCGACCACACAGGTCTCCGACTACATTGTCCAAATCGACCACACAGGTCTTCGGCCATATTGGTTTCGACCACTCAGGTCTCGACCACATCGACCATGTCAGTCTTCGATCACGCATATCTCTGACCACTACGTCGATCTTCAGCCACGTTGTTTTAATGATGTCAGTGTGACAACGTCGATTTCAACCACACAGGTCTCGACCACGTCGGTTCGACCACGCTGGTTTCGATCACATAGATCTCGACCACGTTGGTTTGACCACGCCGGTTTCGACCACGCTGGTTTCGATCGTACAGATCTCGACAACGTCGGTCCCTGAGAAGTGCATATACTTCAATAAATTTTGCAAAACACATTTGCAAACTATAGTATCATGAACACAAGGATTATCCATGATTCCCAACATGTTGCAAAATACATTTACACACTTTTAGAATCATGACATAAGGATTATATATATGAGTTTCAACCATTTGCAAATATAAGTCTCATACTACAAAGAATGGAAATATGGACTTCAAACACTTACAAAATACATTTGCAATGTATAGTCCTATGTTACAAGGATTCAATACATAAGCCACAACTATTTGCAAAACACATTCACAAATACAAGTCACATGCCAAGGAGAGGTAAAGCAAGTGAGGTTGAGCTATCAACATATGATGAGATTCAAGCTACTAGACATGACCCCTTTTAATAGTACGGTAACCTATACTAGCAATCCGATCTTTCAACTAAACATCAATACCGGTAAAAGACTAGGAACACATGCATCCTTAGCCCTAACTAACCATACCTTTGCCTTGAGTCATAGTCTTGATATGCATCAACTCATGATGCATCCTTTACTTCAACTCCATCAACACATGATTATATAATCTTTCCTTTTTTGGTAATTTATAACAATATCAACAAATAATGATATAGCAACTGAATTGCGATTATACAACGTGTACACAATACTTATATACTCTAAGATAATCTTTTAAAGCAAAGCTTATTTATCCGGTTGCCATTAATCATCTAATCATTAACACATAATGGAAGAACTAAATGACAACCCAATTATGAGTATATATGAACTACATAAACTCTATGTACTCAAGGAATATGTTTTAAAGTAAAGATCCTGAATATGTGAAAATGGAACATGGATCAGTACTAATGAAACAACAAAACATAGAGTGAACTCTCTCTAAATGTATGCATATAAGAATGTATTGTGAAAGCATATGCACATATTCAAGTTTGACTTATTTGGTGAAGTTCATTCTATATTTCGGATCCAAGAAATGCAATAAGATAAGAATGTATATTGAATACATCTCTTATGTTTTTCACCTTTTCATCCAAATGAGAGTAAACAATATCATAATCAATAAATATATTAGTCTCACAATTGTATTTGTTATTATCATCAAAACCAACTTAATAGAGCTTGAACTTACACGGGATGATAATTGTCGCTTGCGTGGCATAGCTGCATATAGGTGCTCCCAGTGCTATATAGCTGCGTCGACGACAAATTCGTTGAATCTACATGAAGTCGAGAGATCAAGGCTGGGTTCTTTTTGGCTTACTGCTTTTGGCTTTTAGTTTGTACTACAGTAACTAAATTTTAAACGATATGTCTTTTTAAGGTGGGATCTACAAGTCTATTGTAGTAGATATTATATTGACTTTATGTATATTGAGAAACTTGCATGCGAGTATTTCTCTCTCTATATACTCTCTCTCGTGAATAAATATAATTAAAAAATTTAAGCTAAAAACCATAACTCAAAAAAACCACCCCAAACGTTCCTGAAAATCACATGGCCCGAACAGCTGGGATGCCAAGCCAGACGGACTCCAAAGCCCGGCCCAACCAGCCGTTGAGCCTCGATTTCTGCGCCTCACCTAGGCTGGGCCAAACTTGATTTAGACCTACTTAGCTGTCACATGAACCTTTTTTTAGGGAAGGCTGTAACATTGACCAGTGGAACCAACCGTAGCAGGTGAGAACTCAAGTGGAAAACACGTAATACATATATATATATATATATATATATATATATATATATATATATATATATATATATATATATATATATATATATATATATATATATATATATATATATATATATATATATATATATATATATATATATATATATATATATATATATATATGGGTTCTTTAAGGCTACGACTGATGCTTGCTGATTGTGGCTGAAGTTTTTTTACTCTAACATGAATATTTGTGTAAATAAATGAATATCGATAAGCTATTTTGAAAGCTATGGCAATAAACTACTTCGAAAAATCGGCAGAAACTGATCAGTTTGTTTATTGGGAAGCATGAGGCATTAGCCCTTGGGCCATGTGACGAGCTACCGTTACCGTGTGCGACGCCAAATCGGCAACCGAATCCGCGTGGGAAAGGCCGAAGTAGGCTTGGTGCTTGAAATCCAACGAAACCATCAAGCCCAACCCAGCAGCGCCTGGGCCGCCGCCGCCTCCTCTCCAAGTCTCCGACGGAAGCGTAGCGAAGCGAATCTAGGGTTCCGGCGCGGGAGCTCGATGGGGAAGGAGGAGGGGGCGGCGGAGGGGATGTCGCGGCCGGAGTGCATCAACTCGTCGAACCCGTTCCACGAGTGCTCCGACTTCTGCCTCCGCAAGATCGAAGAGGCCAAGCGGCGCCTCGACGACTCGTGGAAGCGGCCCCCCGAGGAGCGCACCGTCCACCCCGACTGCATCAACGCGTCCAACCCCTACCACGACTGCTCCGAGTACTGCTTCAAGAGGATCGCCGACGCCAAATTAGGTCGCGACCTCTTCTTCTCGTCTGTAATTTCATTAATTGTGCTGCCTGGATTCTTCGCCAATAGATATTATTTGGGTTGATTTATTCCGTCCTGAAGGCTGAAGTTGATTGCGTGCTTATCGATTGACTTCTTGTTAGGATCGGAGCGCGGGGAGCAAGAACCGCCTGCTGGAGGGTCCGGCAAATCTGACGTCGCCCCAGACCAGGCTGATGGTGATGCCGGACGGCAGGAGGACGCCGGCGCAGATGATGGTTACCTGCAGATGACCGAAAAGCAGAAGAAGCTGTTCGAGCTGCGGCTTAAGATGGTATGGTGAATCGGTGATTCTGTGTCCGTCATTTAGATAATGCATCTGGACATCTGGTCCATCTGCAGCTTAGGATATTCATATCCATGGTGTTTGATTGTGCTGCAGAACGAAGCTAGGAAGGCAAATCAGCAGGCGATGGTTGCGGAGAAGAAGAGGATTGAGCCTCGCCCAGAGAGTAGAGGTGTTTCTAAGCAGAAGTGGCTGGAAGACAGGAAGAAGAAGATCGGGAAGCTGCTCGACTCAAATGGGCTGGACTTGTCAAAGTCTTACATGCTTGATACGCAGGAGTCGGCAGAGGCGAAATACAAGAAGTGGGAGAAGGAACCTGCACCTTATGGGTGGGATGGTGAGCTCATCTCTTTACTGCTCTAATATCCACATCCGTTTGATTGGTAGAGAAACGTGTTAGTTCAGTCAAGTATGGAAAAAATGCATGGGCTGTTATATTGCAAAGATATGTCTGAAAGTGGACAGTGTACAACTTTATGTTCTTTGGACAACCACCACGTGGGTGTTGCTTAATCTCTGGTGAATTTCTGCTCCATTCACATTAGGATCTAGATTGAAGTGTAAGTGTGGGACTGTTTGTGAGAACTTCAGGCTTGCTATCATACTGTAGATCCTCTCTTTGGATAATTCTTATAAATTGTAATTATTTTACAGTTTGAGCTGTTTTTGTTCAAGCTAAAAAATAACTCCTGAGGAATATAGAAAGTTACTAATAGTACTTTTTTGGCCAAGTTTATTCAATAGCTATCTGTCTATCTCAGTTCATCCTGCATAGTGCATTGAACCAACAAAGTAAGTTACGTTTGTAGAAAATAAAGGGAAAATATATGTCTATATTTTATGCACAATGGATAAAATGTTTGATGTCATGTTCCTCGAGTCTTTCTATATTGCATGGAAACATTTACTTGGTACCTAATATTCAATCAATGGCAATGGGAGTCCCATTAAATCTTCAATTTTTTTTTTTTTTTGCTTTCTGAATGTCTTCTATGCTTGAAGGTAGAATGGTTTGGATTTACCATTTGCAATTAACTACATGCCGAATGTCATGAACTCAGGAGTCAGGATGCAACTTTTTTTAATAAAAGAAAATCTTTTACATGTATCTGAGTGAGGTGTTAACGCTTGCAGTTTTCAATCAGAAAACCTTGTACGATGCCTACAAAAAGAGGACCAAGAATATAGAAGTTGACATGGATGCATACAATAAAGCAAAGGAAGCTGATCCTGAATTTTATCGTGACGCTTCAAGTCTTCAGTATGGGAAGGTACTGCAATCATACTCAACAAATGCTTTGTGAGATTTCATAGGTCCTTGTAGAACAGATACCTTATTGACAGTTTGGTATCTTTGCGTTGGCGTTGCACAGTTGTCTAAGGTTCCGGAAGAAAACATCGACAGAATGGTCAATGAACTCAAGGAGAGGGACGAGAAGCGGAAATCCTTCAGCAGGAGGCGCAAGTTCAACGAAGACAAGGACATCGACTCAATCAACGACCGGAACGAGCACTTCAACAAGAAGATCGAGAGGGCCTTTGGCAAGTACACGCTCGAGATCAAGAACAACTTGGAAAGAGGGACCGCCTTGCCGGATTAGTATACTTGCGCGATGTTCTGGCGTTGTTGGAGTTACCCCTCAACTCGCAGAGTGGGCCTGTTGTTTTCCCCCCTTGTTTCTTGTAACTTGCGGTCAACAATTTCCTTCGGAACTGTAAGAAAACCGAACCTGGTAGTAACGTTCTGAGATGATGGCATGTACAAACGGTTGTGTATCAAAGTTTGCTGAATCAGTAATAGTAAAAGCCTAACCTGGTTGTAATGTCCTGAGACTGATAGCATGTTCAAACAGTTGTGTATCCAAGTGAGCTGAATCAGTGATAGTAATCAGTGCTTTGGTGATGGTGTTCGTCGACTTATTTACACAAAGATAACAAAGTGGGCTTTGGGCTTCCTTTGGTCAGTCGTAATTGGGCCGGCGCATGGACTTCACCTCACGACAAGCCTATACGTCCAAATCCTCGTCACCTTCAAACTGTCAGTATCAGCTGCTGCTCCGATCCATAGCACCTTCATTTGCTAAGGGTCCGCACAGTTTTACTGTCATGTAGAGTATTATAGATGAAACTACAAACGTATCTACTTTATGACTTTATGGTAGCAGCCAGCGAATTAATATTAACGGATGAGCATGGGAGCGAGAACAATCAAGGGGGATTAAGACGAGCTCACGAATAAGCTGCTTAGTGAAAGACAGTGATCGGTTTCGTTCTGTTGCTACAACCTTATGAGGTTGGGAAGGTGCTAGTAATTAACCTGAGATTAAGGTCCATGTACGGGCGAACAAGCTGGTGGGTGGAAAAGGGGACTGTTCCTGCAACCTTAAGGTCCCGTTTGGCACGACTCCACTTCACAAGTGAACCTGTTTTTTTTTTTAACTTCACAAGTGGAGCTGGGTGGAGCTACTTTTTTCAGCTCCACCCAAGGAGCTACTTTTGTCTTAGCAGGTTTTAAGGGACTCCTTGAGTGGAGCTATTTTGTTTTACCCCGTTTGGCACAAAACGGCTCCAAACAGCTCCAGGAGTCGGTGGTGGAGCTGTGCTAAACGGGGCCTAATTTGGGCTTAGATGATACTCGTTGTAGTACTCAATCCGTTCTTTTTTTTTTACTTGATTTTTTTAGAATTCGTTCAATCAGATTTTTAAAATTTTGACTATCAATAGATTTAAAACTATCTAGATTGACTATACGAAAATTATATTATTAAATTAGCCATTAAAAATATTTTTATAATAATATTAATATATTTTAATATAAAAATATAAAAAATATAATTAAAATTATATTCTGAAGACCGTAAACATTTAAAAAGGGTAAATAAAAAAAGAACGGAGGGAGTACGACGGAATGCTAGTTGGACTAGTCTCGCTGAGCTAGCCACATCATGTGGCATTGATGGGAAAATAATTTGCACGAGATGACTGATCTGTTATAGTGGAGGCAACCGAGGTATTCAGACTTCAGAACTACTCGAGTTCATTCGTTTCAAAACTAGTCAAGAGTTCAAGTGTTTCCACTGCCTGTTTTTGGGCTACCGTATCCATAAACTTGTGACTTGTGAGGTCCACTCCACGTATGAACCAGGCGCTTGTCACCAGCGGTTATGGGACATGGGTCTTCCCATTACATTTAGAGTTCTTGACTTTAACTTAAGGGCTTGCACATGGGTCTTCCCATCATTACTGTTGGTGCTGACATGCTCTTCGATATAAATAGCGCTTGACAACTTGTTGAGAGTCATGCACTCCTTGATATATCTACGAACCGTCATAAAGTCACGTCACGAAAGTAATAACTTAGCCAAAATAGCATTTCCTTGAAAGCTCTTGGGGATGGCATAGTCGTACTGACCAAGGTCACATACGTAGAGTTACAGCTCATGGAGCTGTTCAATCACTGACCGTCTCCTCTCATTACTGCTGGCACTGACACGCTCTTCGATATTAATAGCGCCCAACAACTCGTTGAGAGTCATGCACTCCTTGATATGTCTACGAGCCATCACAAAGTCACGCCATGCAGATAGTAACTTGGCCAAATAGTATTTACTTGAAAGCTCTTGAGGACAGCACAGTCGTACTGACTAAGATCACGTACGTGGAGTTGCTGCTCATGGAGTTGTTCCGTTACCGACCACCTCTCTACCATTTTGTACTTTAAGTAATTTGAAGTAATAAAAGACTTATTACTATTATCCCCTTTTAAATATTTTCCTGCAATTCATCCCATAATTTTTTTAGCCTCTTTAAAATTCACATAGACATTGAAACACCAGTTAGACAAGATGACTTTAACAAGCGTGCTAAAGTTGAGTGGTTCGCATCCTCCTAACAAGTTTTAGCCTCGCCTTCCAAGGGAAGCGAGGGAGGATTAGTGATGACCCAAAATAGTTTGAGGTTCATCAACCACAGCTTAGTCTTAGATTACCAACGTTTGAAGTTAGCACTATCAAAAACTTCCGGTTTAATGAAATCAGATGATGAAGCCATCTCAACACAGGTAAGTTTTCCAAATTGTTGTACAATACGCGGTTTCATCAATAAATTATTAATAATTCCATAATTATAAATTGAATTTAATAGCATAATTCCAGTAGAATAGATATGGCAAGAGCTCAATTAAAATATTTATTAAAACATGAAATTTCCTCAAGTCATGTAAACAGGATATTATAATGATCATTGCAGAGATAAAGTGATAAACAATATATAGTATATTCATTTTAAATTAATGAATTGGTGCTCTCAGATATCAGCTGCACTTGTTATGAAACAAGGCCCACTTGACACAATGGGTCTAATTATTCAAGAAATAGAATGACAATTCCAAATAATCTGTTAGTTTTCACTTATACACTTTACCTTAACTATTAACATTAGTTTAACTATTATAATATCAATTGAATTGCAATAATGGAATGAACCAAAGAAAAGTTAATACTACGGCAAGTGACAGAACAACAAGTAATATAATCACTAATTACTCAAAACTAGTAGATTGCTTCTAAATTGTCACTATTATTTCAACCAGACCGTAAAATCCTCTTCGAGCATTTCCCACATTTAATCATGTCAAGTCAACCAATACTAATGATGAAATATATTAGAAATAAACAGATGAAGATATTCTCTAGTATAGCGCACTTAACAAATTGAAAATAGCTCTTGAAGCCAACAGAAGCATTCACAACCGAGATAACACTTAAAGCTATCTAGAAGTAACTTGACTAGGCACGTCGACGATGATGACGCCAACTCAAAAAACTTATCGGCACCGCTTGAACTGTGGTTATCCATCCTAGTTCTCGTAGATACAAAGCCTCCTTCATGCATTAAGGTCCACTACAAATGCGAAGTCGAGGATTAGAGAATGCCACACAAAGTACAGAACCAACTGAGACCGGCCAAGCACCCGGATGAACTAAAGCTTGACCCAAACACAGCCACCAAAGGCTGCAAACCACAATACCTCAACACACCACCACCACAACACCTCTACCTCATGGGAGAGGCCTCAACGACTGACAAAACTGTAACATCCTGAAAAATCTAAATAGTAATTTGCTAGACTTTTGGATTATTTTATTGTTTTCCATTTGAATTTGGAGTTTATTGGATTTTTGTAAGTATGAAGGAATTTCAGAAATAAAAAGAGAGGGAAGGAATCCACATCTAAAATAATAAAACATGAGTATCAAATAAAGAATCTGAAAAGATGATCCAAAATGATCAAAAAGTAAACATAATAATAAAACTCTACAAGGGTATATATACATATGTATATATATATATATATATATATGTAAGCATACAATTTAAATATAACAAGAAAATAATTTTTATGCAACAAATAATAGCAAAGGAGAAGATATAAAATTTCAGGAAGAGGAGAAGTGAAAATATGTATACCTATATACCTATATACACCCACCCAAATACCCAAAAAGAAAAAAAAGGGAGATAAAAATTTCCTAACCGGGCCGGCCATCACCCCGGCCCAGCCTCTCTCTCCGCGCACGCGGCCAGCGCGCCCGCGTGGGCCAGCGCACGTGCGGCCCAGCGCCAGCGCCCCGCGGCCCAGCTCTCCCGCGCGCGCCTGCTCCCGCTGACGAGCGGCACGCGCTCGCTCTCTCGCGCCCCTCCTTCCGCTGGCCAGTGGACCCGCCTCCACCCGCGCCTCTCCTCCCGCTGCCACGTGGCTGCGCGGACAGCGCGCCTGCTCCCTCTGCGCCGTGGCCCCGATCCCTCGCGCCCGCTCTCACTGCGCGGTGGACCACCCTTCCCCGCTTTCTCTCCCTGCCCGCGGGCCCGAGCCGTCAGGCTCTCCTCCCTCCTCCCTTTCTTCTCCACGCGCAGGCGACGCAGCCTCCTCCTCGCGTTCGCTCCTCTGCAGCAAATCCCCGCTCCCTCTCTCTCACCTCGCGGGCAATTTAAAAGAAACATCTACAGGAGGGGGGACTCACCTCTCCCGCCATCGCCCTCGTGCGCAATCTCGGCGAAGATTTCGTTCTTCTCCCCTTCCCCGCGTGAACAGACCACCGCCAGGTGCCACTCTCGCCGCGCGCCTCTCCCGGCTATAAAAGCCCCGCCCAGGAGTCCCAATCGCGTCGCCACACCACCTTCTCCCCTCCCCTGCGAGCAATCGAACAATAGAAGTCTAAATCGCCGGCGAGCCCATCTCCTTCCCCAGCGCCGGCGATCGCCGATCAGCCAAGCCAAGCCACCAGAGCCCAATTCCTCGCTCGTGAACCATCTCCGGAGCATCGCGAAGCTATCTCCGGTCTCCCCCGAGCTCCCCGACGCCCATACCTCGCCGTCACCGAGAGCCTCCCTGGACCTCCGCCGTCGCACGCCGCCAGCCCTCTTCGGCCACCGCCGTCCCCGGCCGCCTACACCAGGAGGTTCGCCTTCACGCAGAGATTGTATATCACGAACGACCCGAACCTCTCCGGCCACCCCTCGCCGCCGGCGCAGTCGCCTTCTTCTTCCTCTGCCGGCCGCCTCCGGGAGCTACCTTAAAAGAGTAAGCCACCCTTATGGGGTAGGCAAAGCCTCCCCGCCCACTTGGTTAACGCGTGCATCTCTTTCCCCCTCCCCCTCCCGCGGCGCGCGTTCGAGCCCCCGGCTCCGCGCCTGCGGTCGAGCGATTTCTTTTAAAATTCCCGCTGACAGGTGGGCCCCACCTGTCGGCCTGTGCAGCTGGAACAGCCGCTGACCCCTGGGCCCCACGGGTCAGTGACACCTCTGCACCGGACCCTGCTGACAGATGGACCCCAATGAACAGTACCTGGACCCACCCGTCAGCGGCACAGCAAGGAAAAGAATTAAAATAAAAAGAAACTGACATGTGGGACCCACTGTCAGAAATTTCATATTTTATGGAATTAATTGAACTGAGAACTTCAAATAATCATAACTTATTCATTGTAACTCCAAATTGAGTGAGACAAATTTCTAAATTTATATAAATTCAAGATCTATCCAATGGAACTAAAATCATAATTTTTAGAGTTCATTTGAATTTCTGGTAATGTTTTGATGATTTAATGTTTTCTTTTTATCCAAATTTTCGCGCACGATTACACTAGCTTACGAAGCTCAAGAGGAAGAACTCGAGGCCGCAGCACTAGAAGTCCCGAATAATCAAGCACCCGACCGCTGTGACCAAGGCGAGTCAATACTTTGATCATGTTGAACCCACATTTATGCAAATTACTTTGTGTTAAATTAACAAAATGCATGCTATTATTTTTATGCAAATACATGCTAAATTTGATATTCTAGTTATATGCCGTTGTTTACCTTGAATAATATTACCCCCTCCTTGAGTATTTGAATGTGTGAACCTTGTCGCCCTAGCAAAAATATAATAGTAACATTTCGAAAATAAGTCCGTAACCATATGCCATGCTTAGCATTGAATAGGAATTTGGGGCAAGAAATTGTCCCGAGCATCACATTTATTCATGAGAAAATTTGTTCGGGCAGTCATGGTGGTAATGACTGATAAATGATGGATATGATTATCGTATGTTTCCAAAAACCCCAACATGCTTTAAAATCTGGGCGGATTGGTTCGATGGTGTGAGAATGTGGTGCAGTGGATGCACAGTGTGGTGTTGTGGATGCACAGTGTGGTGCAGTGGATGCACAAAGCGGATTAGTGGTAGACCGCCCCGATACCAATAAGGACCGAATCTTGTCATGTCAACCCGTGTACAACAGTACAACCACAAGTCTGTAAATTACAACTTGGCTTAGTAGAATTACCGGACCCTGAAAGTCATCCTTCCAGGAGGCGGTGTGAGGATGTGCAAGCGGCAGTCTGTGTGACGGCTTGAATGGGACACCCGGTGGGGTGAAGTTCTGCTGTGGCGGGCTAGCAGGGGTGGGGGGCCAGCTGCTAGACGTTCAGAAGGAGAACATCCCGCACAACGTATGGGACCCACCGCAAGTGGGAACGACCCATAGGGTGAAATGATGGAAGGGGCGAGGTACTTTGAACGGTTACTGTGATGGTCTGCTCAACCACATGACTAAGGAATCGTGTGGGGCAATGAGTTGATTGTCTCTTGTGGTGAAAGTGTACAAACTCTGCAGAGTCAAAACTATTCGAATAGCCGTGCCCACGGTCAAGGGCAGACATGGGAACTTAACCAAATATAGTTCTATTTCAAAATGCTTTGTGGATGGGAATGAAAAAGTGGAGGGCAGTGTGAGGCCCTAGTTTGGAATTGTCCTGGGTGTCGTCCCAGTGGTAAGTTAAGCGGCTATAACGCTGAAATACGCTGCATGGTGTGATGCCATGGTAATAGTGTGCATATGAGGTAATGTTTTATGTATGGAGAATCATGTTAATATCCCTTGAACATTATGCTTTTGTCCAAAACTGCTAGGTCTCAGGAAATTTTATGTATTATATTTCAAATAGTGGCATTTCTATTCTTACAAAATAAAATATGGGTGGAATAATCAAGGTCGCGAGTAAAAGAGAGGAACGTTTGTAGAGTACATTGGTAGATCCATATCGGTCTTGAATAGGAAATGATAGTGTGGGTTCTGGAGGAAATAGATTGGTGAAGTCTAGCTAAATGATAGGCTAGATAGAGGATTTAAATGATTTTTGGAGATTTAGGAATTACACAGATAAATATTGGATTATGACACTGATAAATTCTTGGGAGATGTCAATATTAGAATTAATAGATTCAGTTACTAGATGAATCAAATGAATTCTTGAGGATTTGGTAGAGTAATACAAGTATTGGATTATAATTCTTGATTAATGATATTCTTGGTGGATATATAGTAGTGATTGTTAATCCTTGGAAGATGTTGTCAATATAGGGAATTAATAGGAGTTGATCAATTACTAGAGGGACGAATTAAATTTCTGAGAAGATTAGAGGAGTCATGATAATTAGTGGATTATAATCTTGGTAAATTGAATTTTGGTGGAGGTATATCTGAGGATTAGCTAGTGATAGATAATGGAAAAATGAGATGGATTATTGGATTATGGGTTGAAATCAATGACAAAAAGGATTGAATACAAATGATATCGGTGGATTTGAAAGTAATTATGTTAGAGAATCATTAGAGTTCAGAGGTAAGGGGCTGATGAATAGTAATGACAGGATTGGATTATTAATAATTCAAAGTACAAAGTATGATCGGTGGATTAAATAAATGATGATACTTGCTGTTTGGAGTTTAGACAGCAATCAATAAATAGAGTACATTTTCGGTGGATTAAGTCAATTTTGGTAATTGTAGTGTGGAGTTAGGTAGTAATAATAAAACTTTGATTAATTAAGAATAATAATGCCGCTAAAAGCAAATTTTTGGCAAATAAAATAACCCGAGCCTTTCCTTTGTTATGTCATGCATACTATTTATTTGCATTCTGTGTATTGGCTCGCGGAGCACGGGGTCGGAGTGCTCATGCTCGCTTTTGCGACAAAAATTCAGAATCAGGAGTCAAATCACCTCGCCTCAGCAACAAGAGTGGACAAGCTGGCGAAGAAGATGAAGATATCGAGAACTAGGTCGCGAACCTCCAGTTGGCTGCCTGTGGGCATGTCCTGAAGGTCCCACCTGTGTGCTTCGTTCTTCCGCTGCTGCAATTTAATGATTTCGGCCTAATCGGCCCATGAGTAAGTCTACTATTATATTTACATTTCCGCATGATATGTACTTTGATATTCAGAACTGTAACTGTGTGCACTATCTACTGATCCAGGGAATAGTGCAATTAAACACAGTAGATTCCGGATTGTAAAATCTGGGTCTGACAAAAACGCAGGTACAACTGCTGCCTAAGCCCATCTCTCATCAACTCTGTCCTCTTTGGAGCACTGTTGGCACACACGACCGAAGCCAACGGAACATCAGAGCTCCAAGTTGCAGGAGGAAAGGATCGGATCATGCTTACCACCACCGCCGTAGCTTAGGGAGAAGGGCTCAGCCACAGCTGATCCAATTGGTTCTAAATGAAATCAATCGGTGAACATGAAAGAAGGTAAATAATATATTGAGATCTGATTTGCTTAAGAGAGAGAGAGAGAGAGAGAGAAGGCTAACTGGATATAAGAGGAAGGAGACGAAGGCAGCGCCACCAACATCCATAGCAAAATTGCCGGAGACGCCAGAGTGAGGATCAACACGATCCTCATCTCACGCGTGTGGCCGAACCGTCCAGGCGGAAGGCCTTATCTCCTCTCTCTCTCTCTCTCTCTCAATAAAACAAATTAGAAAATTCTTAAAATGCCCTCTCATTGTATCCCCCACCACTTACCAATTTGATGTTAGATGCTCAAAACGTCTTGTTTGATATACAACATGGGAGCGATAACAATCAAGGTAGATTAAGACGAGCTCACGAATAACCTGCTTAGTGAAAGACAGTGATCGGTTTCGTTCTGTTGCTACAACCTTATGAGGTCGGGAAGGTGCTAGTAATTAACCTGAGATTAAGGTCCACGTACGGGCGAACAAGCTGGTGGGTGGAAGAAGGTGACAGTTCCTGCAACCTTAATTTGGGTTTGGATGGTACTCGTTGTACTATGACGGAATGCTAGTTAGACTGGTCTGGTTGAGCTTAGCCACATCATGTGGAAATGGCATTGATGGGAAAATAATTTGCACGGGATGACTGATCTGTTATAGTTGAGACAACGTAGGTATTCAGACTTGGATTACTCCTAGTTAGAGTCCATTCGTTCTTTGATGATTTGATATGGCGCTGCTGGTCCTGTCTTTGATGATTTGATCCGACATCGGACTACTAGGATTTCCTTTTTTTTCGCATAGAAACTGTGGAAAAGGCCCTGATTTGTGGTGTTAGTATGCGTTTCTTCACTACTACTGATTCAGGCTACATATGGATTGGCTATGTTCCAGAGCGTTATAATGGTTTCTGTAGAAACTACATAGCGCTTGCACTTCAATAAAAAAAAACTGTCCACATTTACATGAATACATGATATGGGGATATCTGTCATCGCACACATAGAAGGAAGAACATCCAAGGAAGAAATGTTCCGACAGATTAACCTTCAGTTTTGAGCGAGGCGTGCAGTCCAACTTCAGAACACCTGGAGATAAACCCACTGATAAAAACAAGGGAGCCGCCAGGGCGTTCCAAATCGTTGAAACGAGCGAGCAAGATGGCATCAGGCACGAGCGAACTGGCGTCGGACGCCTGGCCTGTGCCGTGGCCATCACAATTAAGGAGGCCTTTTCGTCCAGCCTTGTGCCGTTGTCAATAGGAGGATGCTCTAGCAACTCGTCCACATGACCGCGGGGAACGGTCGCCTTCCCCGGCCGGCCATCCTGTTTCTCTCTCTCTCCCGCCGTCGCGCTCGCCTTTCCTGAATGAATGAGCCAGAGTTTCCCTGATTTTTCTCTCTGCCCCGACGAAAGATACCGCTGCGGCAAACCAACCAACCATCCTTGGTATTCCTCTGCAGCCTTGTTTATAAAGCTTTTTAATTATGATTATGACTTACGATTTTTAATTATGATTTAAAACTAAAATGAAAAAAAATCGAATAAAAAACCATAAAGAACATGTCTGCATCCTGCAGTGGACAGATGCCAACTTTTCGAGGCCGGCCTTGCCTTCTTGACTGGCGCCATTTATAACGACAAGTGGTAGAGAGTACTAGTGCCAGGGCGTGGTTGGCCGGCCGAAGCGTAGCGTTCGTTTGTGTTGTGTGCGTGGATCGCTCCATTCTGTTTGTTTTTGTTTTCTTCTATTTGTCTTCTTCAAAAATTGAAATCACGCACATCGTTTGCATCAATATCTTTATCGTTTATCGTTTTCTTAAAATCTATAGCTAAAAATAGTCTGCTAGATCACAAAATAACAAAATAACATGGCCGATGACTGGACGGATGGCTATCACGGCGGCAGGGGCGGCCGTGCGTGTCCGTGGGGACGATGGCGCCCACCGCAACCGCACGGGGCTTTCCTGCCTTTTGGCCGCACATGAAACGGCGACGCCTCGCCAACGACTCCGCCTTTGCGCCGGTCCGTGCTCCTCGATCTCCTCTAGAACGTGAGCGGCTGGACTGGGTCACCAAGAGTTCGTCCATGCGTAACTAGGTCTAGCATGGCACGTAGAAATAAATGAAACGGGAAATACTACAAGATAGTCTTGATCGAGTTCCTACCGGCTAGGCCAAGGCATGGTCGTCATCGCTGACCGTCGGCGGGGAAGGAATGGCGGATAAGGCTGTGGATGGTACGTTGCGACAGCGGTGGATGAGACGGGAATCAAATCTATGGTCTGGCGGCGATCCATCTGTACAATCCAGCAGAAGAAGAAGAAAAAAATCAGGCTCCGTGCCATGCTCCGACGCGCCCACCGGCCGTGAAAGAAAGAGCCGATCATTCCAATCATGCGAATTCGAAGGGATTGGCATCGATCGCAAAGGGATCTACTGCTTTCGCGTTTGATTTCCGACGAACAGAACCTATTTTTTCTTCAAACAGAAACATGCAGGAATCAAATTTTGACAAAACTCCAAGAAGAGTCTAGTTTTGGAAATGGAATAGCAGGCAGAGCAGGAATTCGCCGCAGGGAGAGGAGGCAATCAAGGGAGGGCTTCGTTTTGTACAGTGGTAGTACGCGTACCGAATCCCATATGCATGCACGCACCGAGACGTGGCGGGAAGGGGAAGCTAGCAGCAACCTACTCGGGGCGGGTCATCCTGGGCAGCACGTGCAGGGCCACCACCCGCTTCCCGGCCGGCGCCGCCACCTCCCACATGCGCGGCGGCGCCGTGGAATCCCTCCTCGCCGCCTGGCGCGTCACGCCCACGACCACCACCTTCGCGCCGCCGTCGGCCACCACGCAAACCCTGCCGCCGCCCACCGCGATCTCCGCCGCGCCCTTGAGCCGCTCCGCCTCCGCCACCGTCCTCCACCGGTCGGTCCCCCAGTTGTACGCGTTCAGCGCCCCGCGCTCCTCGTCCACCACGAATATAGTCTCCCCGCCGTCGGGGGACGTCGCCGCGGGGCCCTTCCACCCGGCGAGCATGCCGAGGGGCATGTCCTCCCACCGGCCGGCGCGGAGGTCGAACACGGCGCCCTCCTTGGCGCCGCGGCTGCGGAGGTTGACCATGCAGACCTTCCCGCCCGAGCAGACGGCCTCCGTGGCGTCCCGGCTGAACCGCCCGTCGCGCAGAGGCGGGAGCGGTTCCCACGAGGCGGACGGCGTCGCGAGATCCCACACCGCGCCGGAGCGGCCGACGGCCGGGTCGTAGCCCTCGCCCACGCCCCCTGCGATGAACACGCGCCCACGCGCCGCGCCGGCCGCGCACCACCTGCGCGGAGCGAGCGGGATCCGAGGGCCGAGCAGCCAGCGCGGCGTGGGCGCGGCCGGGTCGAACACCAACGGGCGGGACAGCGCCGGGCGGAGCGACCGCGTGGAGCCCGCGACGAGGACGAGGCGCCCCGCGGCGGCCACGGACTGGAGCGGCAGCCGGCGGGAGAGGAACGACGGGTGCCAGAGCATGGGGGGCGGCGACGGCATCGGCGGCGGGGGCAGAGCGTCCCACCGTCCGGCCATCGGATCGTAGGCCGCGAAGGAGACGCCGCCGTCGGCGTCGTCAAGGAGCGCGTAGAGGGACAGGAAAGGCGGGAAGGAGGGCGAGTACAGGAGCCGGCGCCACGTGCGGCAGACGGCGTGCAGGAGGCGCGGCGGGAGCGGCGAGAGGCAGAGCTGCGCCAGGTGGTCCGGCAGCCCAGGGAGCAGCGGCTGCGACTGGACCGCGGCCGCAGCATCGTCCATGGGCGACGGCGCCGCGCGGTGCCGCTTGTGTGGCTGCGCACAGGAGGAGGAGGAGGAGGGCTTGCAGCAGCAGGGGCGCTTGGCCGCGGCGGGTGCAGCCATGGGCGCGGAGGAGAGCAGTACTAGTAGTAGGCAAGAAGAAGGGTTGCCTTGCCTTGCTTTGCTTGTACTAGCACGGCTACCGTACTATATTATATCGTGGACGTTTGCATGTGATGGTCGATGTGGTACAATTAATCTGGAAAGGTGCAGGCGAGCAACACGGGAGGAGGAACTAGGCGACGAGGGATATGGCCAATTGGCCAGTATGCCGGTGGCTGCTCACTACTTTTTAGGTAGGACTACTACTCCAAGTATGCGTTTCGTGGTGTAGGAGAGATTTCGGAAGTTCTTTTGCTCTATGCGGCGGATACCTTTTAACTCTAGGTGATATATCTAATAACTAAACGACTGAATCTTGTTACATGGCTAATAAGTATAAAAGAATATGCTAATATATTTTTATTTTTGTAATTACTAAGAGGTAGGATAAGAATTTTTCATCCTACCTAATTCATGTATATATATAAACCCTCCAATAGGGGGGCGAGAGGCCTAAAGCCATTTATTTCTACTAGCTCTTTTTCTCTTCGTCAGTCATCTCTCTAGACCTCAGTCTATGTCCCCCAAGGGGGAAACAGGTACTTTGTACCCACTATTGTGCTCATACAACAACAGTTGGCGTCGTCCGTGGGGAGCGCGTAAGAATCTGCGCGAGGAAGAGTCAACCGGGGCACAACCACAAGTGGGTCGTCGACACCCACGACCATGTCATGATAGACGTAGGTGTGAAGCATTCAACGACCTCGTAATCGCCACCATAAGAGAGATCCGTTGGATCTGATGTGTGCTCAAATCGCACGGTGGCCTCGTGCCCCGGCGTACTCTGCAAAGTATAAAGTGCTAAAAACTTAGCCATCCTAGGCAATTCTACAAAGTATAAAAAAATTGCAAGGTGGTCTCGTGCCTCGACGTACTTTGCGAAGTATAAAGCGCTGGAAACTTAGCTGTCCCGAGCAACTCTACGAAGTATAAAAAAATCGCAAGGTGGCTTCGGCCCCGGCGTACTCCGGCTCCCCCCACCAGGGAGTCCCCACCACTAGCGATAACCCCGGCGAGCCTTGCGTGCTTCATGCGTCTCACCAGGGAGTTCGTCGTGCAAACAACATCGAGAGATAGTTCCGCCCCTGAGCGCGAGCTGCATCCAATCATCTCATGGATAATATCTATTAGAGTTAAATATAGGATGATTGCTCTGAGTAAAATATAGGCTGATTGCTCTATCTATATGAGTGGAGGGGATTGAAAGCATGTAGTAAGGATGCAAGGCTAACCAACCAACCCATTCATCCGTTAGGATTTGAGAGAGATGATTTCTTACAGAGGAGGCTTGGGTGTGTGCTCTTGGGGGAGAGAACTCTGCCCCTTATTGTAGAGTGATTGTAAAATTTATATCTATAAGTTTCAATACATCAATCTTGTTTATTCTACATAGTGTGTTCTTGCTCTTGTTGATTTTGCACTTGTTTTGGTTGGTGATTGCTCTTTTCTTTCTCTCTTGATCTTATTGGGTTATAAGGACTTGAAAGAGATGGAGATACCTCGTGAGGATCATATTCTATCCATTTAGGGATCAGTTGTACCAAGATCTTGAAGGTTGCCCGGTTTAAATCGATTTGGAGCTTTTCTAGTGATATCTTGATCATAGAGTTTTGGCATCAAATTTTTTGGTGCTTTTGTTTGCTATGATATGCGAAACCCATTTAGAGCTATTTTGGCTATCTCTAACCCATGAGCAAGTCATATATTAAGTTTTTGAGTTTTGCCTAGTTTTAATGTAACTTTGTTTATTTTGAAGAAATGTTAGAACTTCAGCTAAAATCCATAAGATACGTATAAAGTTTTATATTATTAAATATGTATTTAGAGTTTGCACCTTTTTTATTTTTTTAGTTCGGACTGATTTCCGGTGTGTGCAAAGGTTGGGGTATTCAAAAGTGGATAATCTTGCCTTGGGCACTCCAGCCCCCCACATCTGTTTCCAGTTTACAGAAATTTGCTCTGGTGGGACACCTGAACCCGAAACACGGCCACGGCGTGATGAACTGCCGGCCGTGGCCATGATACCTCATACGCTGATCTCACAGGAAAGGCGCCGTTGCTATCAAGATGCCGAGCTACAGTGTCCTCAAGCTGTCCTTGGATTGGGATCCGAAGAATTTGATTCGCATCATGTTGGCAGGTTGCCGCTGCTGGTGCAGCTGCCAACACAGGGAAATAACAACCAAGTTGTGTAGAGTGGCCGGAAAAAAAAAGAAGAAAATAAAAAGAGAACGTCATGGTAATATATCCTATATACTCAAATTTGAAATATATTTACGGTGTATATTAGCTAAAAAAGTCACAAAAAAATTTCGAGGAAATTTCTACATGTACTTCTAAACTTACTTTAACTATGCATAAAATTTCAAGTTCAGATTCATTACATATTAGCGGTAACAAAGAAGAGAAAAATATGACAAATGTTAAGAGTTCAAATTTGTCAGAATTTTCTATTTTTTCTGCTCTTAATATAGGATGAATTTGAATTTAAAATTTTTTATATATAGATGTAGTAAACTATGAAATATACATATAAATTTTCTCATAATTTTTTATAACTTTTTTAAGTTAAAATACATCGTAAATATACTTCATACTTAAATCCATAGAAATCGTTGCCGAACATCAACCGGTACGAAGAGTAAACAAAACGCAACCACGTGAGAGCATCTCCAAGAGATACTCTTTCTCACCATCTATCTTAAAATATTGGGTATGAAAGCTAAAAACAAACCTCCAACAGATACTCTAAAACACGCCCAATAATTTTGGTACTCCAAAATTGAGGTGGATCACCATCAAATATACAGTGCCTAGATGGTAATTTTAGAGATCTAAGTTTAGAGGAGCTGCTGAAGGAGGAGAAAGATTTAGAGGACAATTTTTTAGGAAGGCTCCCAATATGAGATTTTAGAGGACAAAATATTGAGCCTCTCTTGGAGATGCTCTGAGGCCTCTCCTCAAATAATAAGCCTGTTCTTTTCAGCTTTTAAAAAGCTACTTTTTAGTTTTTCTATAATAATTAACTTTAAAATAGAGTATCTTTTTAAGATAAAATTTACTAATTAATTATAGTACATACTGTACCGATTTTATTTATATCGGCAAAAATCTACACGTGAGTTTCTATTACTCTATAATCTTTTAAATAGATTAAAAATTATAAATTATAGTTAAAAATCATAAGCTCTAACTAAAAAAACTGAACAAAAAATAGTACTACCGACTCCGCACCGAAAAGGTCGCCTTTGGCCTTTCTGCGCGCCCAGGAGGCAAGAGGCTGGCAGGACCCATAAATGCACGCTCACGAACCGACGACTTAATGCGTGCTTAATTAATAATACCCCAACCATTCAATATTTCCTCAGTAGCTGTGACACAATAGTCCAGCGATTGCCTTTTTGCCCCGATTGATTGGCACGTGACCATCGCTTCCCTCGAAAGGAACAATCTCCATGTGTATTATGGACAAGTTGGCTCCACCCCAGCCAGGCGTACCAAACAATGCCTAGACCGTGTATCGGGGAGGCGTTCGTTAGATCTCTCGTCTCCAATCATGGTTAGTCTTGGTAGATTAGTCACGGCTAAGTGCAGCAGCAGGACGTGAGTAGTATTAGAGCATATGGCTATTGTTCTCTGCACAATACCTCTCTTTGTTGTTCTTTTCTTTCCCTTAATTCAATAATACAATGATGCATACATCTCATGTGTTCTTAAAAAGAAAAGAAAGAAAAGAAAAAGAAACTATCGCATTCACTCTTAGAAGCTACAAATTACTATGTTAATCGGAAAAAAGAGAAAAAAATCTACAAATTACCGTGTTCAGAATTTCTTTCAGAAATTCTGAGTTAGACAGTATAAACTGTCTAAACTCTGTCTTTAATGCGTGATTCTTCTGTTGGCTTGTTCGACGGTAAAACCAAGGAACATCTTTTCTTTCCTTCTTTCCTAAGCCTTTGTACTCAGCACAATATTTTTACATCATCTAAAATGGGGGGTAGGATCCATCCAGATCCTTGGGACCAATGAGTGACCATGGATAAACTAAGGGGATTATCAGAAGATCAGGTTAACGGAGGGGAACAGCTAAACAGACGCGGTCCTGTCCCCGGTACACGCCAAATACACGCCTTTTCGCCCACTTGCCCCACATGTCAACTTCATCCTACCTTAATACTATAATAAGGTGCCTTTTTGGATGAGCCAGGATCCCCCGGAAGTTGCCGGCCGTAGAGATTTTCAATTTCCTGATCTGACTTGGCTTGAAGAATCGTTTGGACGTGCCCGGGAATGGGAAAATCCCGGCCCAATCCAAGTCGATCTTGATCCACCAGGAATTAAAAACAAACCGCCGCTCCCAGGCCGGGGAAAACTCCACCTCTGTGATTCAAACCCAATCCAAGGGTGCATGAAGTTTCCCATGGATAATTTCCCTTTCTTGTTGCCAAACAAGCCCTCATGAATAGTTGGGGGTTGTTTGACCAAGCTACTATGGATAATTCCCCTTTTTTTAGCTGGAGAAATTCTCATAAGCTGCTTAACATGCACCCAGCAGCTGCCATGAACAGCTCAACTAACTCTCTATTCCAATATAACAATACGCACCTACAACCTAGGTATGAGTTGTTACGGAAACGATCACCCATACATGTTATATAGCCAAGATCTCTAAGTATAGGCTTAGCAAAAGGGTCAACCTCGATATCCATTTTTAAGACATAAAGAGAATGAAATCCCTATTCAACTCCACCAACTGCCGGCCTAGGCCATTATATATGCGTTCCAGTCGGCCAACAAATAAAATACGTACAGCCTGATGCATGGTTACATACACACGTCTTCCTAACATACAATATACAGTGAACTCCACTTGCGAACAAAAGTGACCTTTTTTTTCCTGCTCCATCCGTTTTTTTCATTAAGGAAACCAGTGGAATTAACAGAGTTAAGCTGCTGCAAAACACAGCATCCACCCGACGCGAATGATCTGGCATACCAGGATCATTCTACAAATGATAAAAATGCGAATGATCTGTAAATAACTTTTACAGGGTTAGTTTTTTTCCTCCAAATGCAAGCATCCAGTGAGTTTAGTACGAGATCTACTTGCTACATAGCTCAGGAAGCATTAACAAGGTGAGACGGTTAATTAGGCCCAAACGCCCATGATAACGCCGTGTTGTACATGGTCTTAGCCGGCATCTCCCTCCCTGTCATATCGCACGAGTAGGTACCATATCATATATGTCGATTACGGAGAAATGTCATCAAACACACACTAGCAAATATATAAAGTAAACTAAAAATACAATAATACAGGTAGGATGAGGCTTCGCTAAAATGGGCAACGGGCCATGCATGGTTACCAGGCCAGGGAACCGGAAAAACCGAAAAAATCAGCCCAGACCCGCAATTGGCTCTCCGTCAGAGACCAGCCCAGTGAAGCCCACGCGAATGAACATACTAACTGTTTCTTCAGCCGGCTCGGCTCGACGGCCCATGGCCGGCGGGCAGGCTGGGTTGATACGCGCGTTCAGGGGAGGAACCAAGCTCAGTCTAAATCTCAGGCTGGGCTAGTTGGTTTTAAGTTGTCTTAGGCTTTCGTTCTTACACTTTCACACCTAAGTGACTATTTTCTATAGGTTTTGGCTTCTAGACCTCGGGCTATAATTCACCTAGCCCGAGGTCTGGTTCCGCTCCTGCGCGTGTTGCATGGTGCGACACGTGTGCGGCACGAGTACAACGCAGCTGAAGAAGTCAAAACCAAAAAGCAGCTGGAAAATCAAAAAGGACAAGGCCAAAGAGTTAGAACTTAGAACATGTGGAATTGAAGAAGAAAGGTGTTGCCAACAAGAGTTATTGCTCAAGGCTCACATTTTGTGGAACCTTTCAGATATGTTTTGGTGTTTGCCCAAGAGCGCCTACATATATTGGCTATGCTCGTTCCAACGCGTGCTGGGACTGACTAAAATCCTAAGGGCCTGTTTGGAACAGAGGAATTTCACAGGAATTTTGCAGGAAACAGTTCAATTCCCGTAGGAATCGGGAAAAATTCCCGCATTCCAAACAGGGCCTAAGGGAATAGATTTTTGAAACAAGGACTAAAAATTCCTCTCTTTTTTGTCGAATGATGCATAGCAATTGAAAAGAAAGTGACCCTGTTGGGCCAGGATTTTTTTTGGTTGCATTGTCGGGGTTTATAGGTTGATCCCAAGTTGGCGTGTTTATATGCTGCGTGCACGCCTGCAGGGTGCATACTGGGTTTTCCTTCCGTCTGAACTCCCAAGACGGGGAGGGAGGAGGTGGAGCCGCGCCAGTGGAGAGGCTCACGCGGAATGTCACGGCTTGGCATGCGGGTGTCGCCGTCGGTTCAGATGCCACGACCGCCGGAGCAGCAGAAGCAGGCGTGCTCGTCAACGCACGGCGAGGCAATGCTGAAAAGCACTGTAGCTGACTGAAAAAATACTGTAGCTGGCAGAGGCTTATTTAGCCGGAAGCTAAAAGCTGAAGCCAAAAAGATCACACCCTAAAACGGCTTTTGTTAATGCTTTTTGGCTACAGTTGTTAGCTTTTAACTGAAATCATAGTTTTCAGTTCTATTTCGGAGGTCATTCCAGTTTACCTCTTGGTATGTAATGTGTCGGTACCAATCTATTCCGGTGTATCATTTTGGATTTTAAAATTTTAATGTAATGATATATATTTATTTATAAGATATATATGTAATTATATACACACATAATTTCACGAAGAATCCCAATTTAAATATATAACCATAGCATAAAAATGAGGGATCATTTCAATTATACCTAGTACCGAAATGGATAGAAGAACAAATCCTACAAATTTCCAACGCAATCTCCTCATTCAGACACCTATTAAGAGTAGATTATCAAAATATTAGATATTACAATACAAACTGATCCAGTGCAGATCCATTAGGCTATCAGGAGCCACATATATTCCTCTAAAAAGACGTGTAAACAATTTATTTCATTAATAAATGTGGCATTAAGATTAAATTATCCGGTTGTTATACGACTAGTAAAGAAGAGGTGAAGTATAGCCATTGCTTAGTCCACGCTTCACATCAGTAGCACGAGCTTCAAGATGGAGCAGTAGCAAAACCATTCGTTCAGCGTAGGTCTCCCCTGTGACCAAATACCCAGGCATGGCCGATACCGGAATGTACCCGAAATTGGTCGGAATGGCAGGTATTGACTTAGTATTAACGTGGTACAAGATTAAGATTGTTGTGTGCCACTTTGGGTGCCGGTATGGCACGTTCTGGCCGGTATTGAAATGGAATGGATAACTTTACTATACCAGTTGTTTTTTTGGCTAAGGCGTTCAATTAAGGAAAAATAAAAAATGTTATGATCATATTCTTTTCGACTTATGATATATAGTTTTTCCCGAACAAACAAACAGAACGACTTCTTTGCCGCTATTATGGCTAATGGTTTTTATTTAAGTTTTTTAAGATAACAGTAGATGATAAAGATATCGATATTAAACGATACATACTATTTTAAACTCAAAAAGTATTTATAAAATCCGTTTTAAAAAGTCGTTTCCTTTGTCTTAACGCTTGGAGGAGAAAAATAACAGGCTAGTGTTCTGCGATTCCAGTTGTGACCTCGATCTGCAGTGAACCAGCCAGCCAGTAGCATTCACGCTGGCCATGTGGGTCCATACACTCACATGGCCACGTAAGACTGACAGGTCGCCGTATAATTCATCTGCCAACTCGGGCCCTTAAATAAATGCTCGACGTCTCTGTCGGCCCAAACGCTTACTCCTCGTGCATTTTTAAATTCATGGCGCAACACGACACTCTTAACAAACGTACATATACATTTGCTTAGCCTTGGATCATATGTGGCCCAGAGGGCCCTGCTTCAACCGACTTTTTTTTTAGTTTCACGCTTCTGACTTTTTTGGCTTTTTCTTTTTTTAATTATGCATAAAAATATGATAGTGTTTTTTTTCTTATTTTTAATTTTTTATTAAATAACTTAGAAACAACTAATAACCGCTATAATATAAATTCAGCCAAAAAGCTAGAAGCGATATCCGAAAAAAGCCGATTGGAGCGGCCTAAATTTAATAAGCTAACTTATAGCTGAAATTACACTGTAACTGGTTATGACTTATTTGGTGTAACTAAATTTAAAAAAAATTAAAAATAAAAAAATATATTAGCCCATCATGAACAATGTAAATGAATACGAGAAAAAAAGACTAGTGAAAAAGCTATAAAAACAAAAAATAAAAAAAGATAAAATTTAAAAATAGTAAAAAATAAATTAAAATCTAGAAACGCAATTCACAATAAACGGAGCCTACGTATTATGAAGAGTACGAATAATTAAGAGTCCCTCGCATACAAACGCTAAACTAACTGGTGGCTGTAAGGAGTAGTACCGTGAAGAGTACGAATAATAAAGAGTACCTCGTACAAACGCTAAACTAACTGGTGGCTATCATACAATCTGCCGAATAATGCTGGTCTGGACGGAGCTAACAAGCGCAACAAACATTACACCTCTTTTTTATCTTATAATTTATACCTTTTCTTTAATAAATAGATAGGATAGTTTCTTCATTATATTCTCAAAATAGTTTATCAAAATAATTTTTGCAAAATATTTTATCGGTATTTAATATATTTATATAAACATTTATAATAAAATTAAAAACTATTCGCTGTAGTTAAAAAAATACTCACCAACTGATGGCCTCGAGGAGGGAGGAAGAACTCCCCACACAGGGCCCAACTCACCGGTCAGCAGACACCACCCAAGCATGTCATTACTGAATATGTTTCCTCTTCTTCGGCAAGGAATTATAAGATGAAGACGTCACCATCCAACCCCAATGCATGAACAATTGGCCGGGCGTTCAAAATATATCCTTGGAGAGAGAGAGAGAGAGCCTTTTGCTATGTTTGTATGTTTTCCTCAAACTTCTCCTTCCTTAGTCTAGTCTCGGTTCATCTTGTTATTGCCCGTCATGTGTATCACCGGTAGCTCCTACTTCGGTTCCTCATCGTCTCAACTTGCAACCACCCCGTCAACCTTAATCATTTTTAGCATCTCCCTAACTGTTTTGGACATCAGCACAACCCTACGCCTAGTCCCGTCCTCCTACGCCTCATCACGACCTAGCTCTGAAATCCTGCAACCAACAACAATAAGCAAACCGTTACACAGCATCGCACAATACACAAAATCATCAATTAACACTTTTATCCATACAATGCACAATGCAAAATGTATGTAACCAAAATATTGATCCTAAACTTAGGACCAAACAATAAACCTATGTGCACACAAGCAACAACAACCATATCATGAGCACATTCCAACAACAATCCATTACTCAAAACCCAAAACTCTGTTTTTCTGGGAAGATCGGTAGTACCGCTCCATAGACGCCGATACTACTGCACTACAGTATTACCGCTACCCAAAGCGGTATTTCTGATTTCCTTAACACTTCTAGAAAACAGTCTGATCGAAATACGATCTTTGCAAAAACAGTTCATCACTCTATAAAATTTACAATGGTTCATCACAACATTATCCTAAACCTTCTCATGGTACTTCGTATACACATTACAGTATTGTTTTGGTTCTTGCGCGTGAGTAATTTGATTTGTGTTATTTGATTGCTTGATTTGGTGCTGGATCTTGTATTCTTGACTGGGTATGGTTTTCTTGACGGAATGATTCCACCGTCTACACGTCAGGGCAGATCTGGCTGTGTTGGAGCTTGCCGCCAATGCACACCAAGACCACATGTTGCTGCCATCCTCGCCATGCCTCTCTTTTTCTCTCTTTGTCACCATCGGTAGTGTGGCTCATCACGCCGAAGGCCGGAGGTCAGCATCCTCATCAACGTCATGGTGATCCCAGTGTGGCACGGTGGGCTGTTGGTAGCGGCTCTTGCTCACACAGGATTTGGAGGTGGTTCGGGCGCTCTGCAGGTGGTGGTAGAGTCCGCAGAATCCTCGAGCAGGAGAAAGATGAAGTGGGGGAAGAAGAAGGGCAAAATGTCTTTTTCCGTCTTAGTTAGCAGAAAACTCATGGGAGAGGCACTAAAGAGAACAAAAGAGAAACTTGATGGCATAGAAGGAAATACATTTTTTTCTAATGACATATAAGCTAAGGGGCAAACTTTCGATGGCATTGAAGAAATTTTCCATTTTTTTTAGACCATGAGGCCCCGTTTGGAATGGAGGTTTTTCAAGGGAATTTTGTAGGAATGGAGTCCCTCGAGGTTTTCCAGTGGCTCGTTTCGGATTGATTTGAGGTACCCCATGAACAGATGAGTTAATGCGATCTGAATTTGCCTGCTAACTATTTACGCGCCATAGACGACGACGACGAGGTCGACACGACATGTGCACGTTGGCCAGCAGAAGGACACAACTTTCATTTACTGACTGAGCAAAGGCAGGTAGCTGTCTCTCCAATCCTGGCTACTGGCTGCATTTGAAGGCTTTTTAACTCATCGAACCAGCAACAGAACTCCGAATCCACAAAAGAAGATGCGTCGTCTTCCAAACTGAATTCCAACCCCATCAATATTCATCACTCTGTGCCGCTAGCTGGTACAGTTTTGATTTTCCCCTACCCTGTTCCTCATGTAATCACTAACTAAACAGCAACTTTACGATAACACACTTCATAGATTCTAGAAATGTACTCTCATATGGGAAAAATCGCAAATATTAAACAGTCTAAACCGTATGGAGAAGCAATAATTAGCAAGCATCGATCGATTTGATTTCTCACCACCTTTGGTGAAAACTTAACATTACAGTGACTCTTAACTAGCTAGTAGTATATGTTACAAGCGTAGCAATAATACATCGAAGTTACAATTAATTAACCAACGCACCACAACAAGATCGACCAACCTTATTTAGTTTATGGGTATTGATAGCACTACGTACGTGGTGGAGTACGAGTGTATGTAGCTAGCAAACCATCTGAGGCTGGCTGGGCCTGAGGGCCTGGGCTAGTAGCCGGGCCCGACCCGGTTGACGAGGGCGAGGGCGTTGCTGGTGACCTGGGCGACCTCGACGACCTTGCCCCGGATGGCGGCGCGCGTGCTGTCGTCGACGCCGCGGGAGAGCCCGTCGAGGCAGGTGTTCTCGTCGGTGAGCGCGGCGCTGCACCAGGTCTGCACGTTGCTCAGGTGCCACTTGAACCCCGGCGACCCGGCGCGGCCCATGTTCCCGCCCAGCTCCTGCGCCGCGTCGCGGAGGTGCCCCACGCTGTCCGCCATGTTTTCCAGGCAGTCGCGCACGGGGCCCGCACCGCCGCGGCCCGGCCCGCCGCACAGCCGCCCTACGTACGCCGACGCCGACCGCGCGCGGTCAGCACTCACGGCCAGCGCCGCGCGGGCCAGCTCCCGCGGGCTGCGCGGCGGCGACCCGCCGGCGCCGTACGAGGACAGGCTCTGCAGGCACACCGACGGGTACTGCGTCGCGCGGCACGACTTGCGGATGAAGTCAGTGGCGGCCGGCGCGGATTTCGCCGGCGAGGCGGCCGCGGCCGCGAGGGTGAGGAGCAGCGCGGCGAGGACGGGAGCAGCAGCGCTGGAGCGAGGCATTATTGAGTTCTTGCCTTCTTGGGGTTGGAGTGAGCTAGCTAGCTCGTGTGTACAGAGACACAGTGGCGTGTGTTGGCTCTTGGCTGGTCACTTGATTGCTTGTTGTGTAATGACCAGCTTCAACTTGTGTGTCCGTATATAAGGGGAGAAAAAAAACACTATGTAAATTTGGAGATATTCTTTTTAAATTTTCCTTTTCAGTTTGGACATTGCATGGACAAAGGCATTTGCATGCCATGGCCCATGGGGTGAAAGATATTTCTAGAAAGGTCCTGTACTTTGGTGAGAATTAAATATGCCAGCCACTTGACTTGCTTTCCCTATGTGCACTGGTAAATACTTGTTGAGGGAAGCATACTGTGCATCAATGATTAGATACCTGGCAAGAATATAATAATCCTCTAATTATTATGTCATCATATTCTTTGAGTATATCCATTAACGATAAAAATGAGATTTTATAGGGTAGTCATAAGTCTTACTATGACTACTCTTTAGTTGTAAATTTTTCTACGACTACATAGTCGTAAGTCTTAATACGACTAATTCTTAGTCGTAAATCTTCCTACAACCACATAGTTGGAAGTCTTACTACAATTACTTCTTGGTCATAATTCCTTTTACGACCACTTAGTCGTAAGATATCCTACGATCATCTCGCGATCATAAGCCTTTCTGCAATCAACATATCTCCAAGTAGCTTATTTACGATGACCTACTTCACCGTGGAGTCGTCTGACAAGACGGTTAGAATGTTCGCTTATTCTTAATAACCGCACATGATCTCTCTCTGACAACAACCGTCGCACGACGACTGGGCCACTACGTCTATCTGACAGTAACTTCCGTCACGTCTATCTGACAGTAACTTCCATCAGACAGTTATTACTCGAAGCGTTGAAGCGTCTTTTGACATAGGACAATGGCCACCACTTCATCGACTATATAAAAGGTTTGTGTTAGGGAAGAAAGGGGATTGAAACACATTGAAGCAGGACATAGTGCTAAGCATTTTGCATTACCCTAAGTTGTAATTCTTTCTCTGAGCAATAGTCACATAGGACGTAGGGTTATTATTCTCTCAGGAGAAAGTTTGAACCTATATAAAAATTTCTATGTCTCTACTCTCCATTTTCATACACCGAGTCTTTTAGATTTTTTTCGAATCTAAATAAATCATATATAAGATCGATATTAGAACATCGACAATACCCTAAACACGATCATACTAGCAATACGAAAGATCTCTATCACAAAGGGACCTTATCTCACCATGAAAAAGAGTCACAACTACTCTTTTACTCCAATTCAAAGATAGTAGGAGGAGTGAGGGTTATGGATAAATCATCTTACACTATGGGCTCCTTCATATTGATTTTTGCTGATATCTTTTGGCTTTAGTTTATAATTAGTAACAGTTTGTAGAGAGTCGTACGGGAAGAGAGAAACTTGCGTGCGATGTTGATCGATATAAATAAAGTCACTACAGTGTGTACTACAATCGATTAGTAGTCTCCACCTTAAAAAAATACTATTTAAAAACTAGATACTATAAAAAAAATTGTTTACTATTGAAAAATAATTTTTAAAAACCAATATAAACAAACACGGAAGGGGCCACGGTGGAGTAGCTAAACCAATAACCATAGCTAACATGGTATGACATGTATTACGTCGCTAAAATCATCTGATGGGGATGCATGAGCCTTCGAGATTATGCTTCACATCTAATTAGCTAGCACAACTCTAAGTTGTATAAGACCTAAATGTCGATGAGCATCAAAGTTCTAACTGCAGTGTCACATTTAAGGAGTGAAACGTAATATATTAGCATGCCAGGGGTCGTCGCCCAGAACAATGCGGTAAAAACTAGCAAATGATATGATCTCGAGGGGGCGAACTGGTGAAGTGGTGTGATCACGTGATGGGCCAGCGGGGTACTACCTTTTGCCGGTTGGATTTTCGCGGGCGATGAGATGTGAATGCCGCCGGTTGCTCGTGGGATGTACTGCTACTGATGATGGTGGACCCCCCCTCGTGTGATGCGATGCGATCTAGGAGTTCGTCTTGTAAGAAAGAAAGGGAAAATAAACTCAAGATCATAAAAAAATTTATGTCAAGATTTTATCTTTCTTAAGGTAAAATTAGATCTAATTGATTAGTGCTATCTTGCTAACTTAGCAACCTCTAAGAGTATTGGATTAGTTGAAAATTAGATGAGATTTTGCCCCCTATGATGAGGGTGTGAAAGCACATTGATAGAAAGAAGAAATATAAATGTAGTACTATGTCAAAAGATTAAAGAAACTTTGAAAATCTGTGCAAATAATTGTAGTCATGTAGTGCATGTATGCTAGCTAGCTTGAATCATTCATGGTTGGATATGGCCTAATGTTTGGTCCACACTCACCCTACCATTCTGGGTTTGGTCGGCTACACCTAATGACCCCCATGATGATTTTCAACCATCTTTTAACACACACTTTCCTTTTAGGCTGAGTTAGCTATGCTATCAATTGCTGGTACATTAGTCAAATACTCCGTACAGAGTTCGAAACTTTGCTGACCTGCCGAGAGACAATGAATTACCATGGATGTTAATTTATACTAGAATTAATACATCCACTTGTAGATGCTTTGCCTGCACATTAACAAAGAAAAAAGAGAGTAAATTTCCGGGGGAAAAGAGGAGCTAAAAGTACATGGAAATCGTTTGATATGTACGTGTGCTCTTGGCATTTGTTGAGCTCCTCCTCTGTTGACATCGGATGTCAAAGGAGAACCACACTCTGGTCTTCTATCGTTGCAAAACGGCGCCGGGAATCGAGAGCTCGATACCTCAATCTCCGCTAGGAACGACGCGGGCCTTGTACTCTTCAGGCTCTAAAAGTTGCTTTTCGACTTTTCTACAGTATCTAACTTTTAAACGAAGTATTTTTTCAAAATAGAATCTACTAGTTAATTGTAATACAGACTATACCAATTTCATTTATATCGGTAAAAGCAGCATGTGAGTTTCTGTCACTCTATACCTCGCACAAACAGCTCAAAAATTACATACCGCAGCTAAAAGCCACAAGCCATAGCCAAAAAGAACAAACCCCTGGGCTTCTTCAGAAGCACTCCCCACTTCATCCGATCCGTTCTCTTTTTTCCCCCACTGTTTCCTGCGCCAAACCTGCAAGTATGTTCAGTCTGGCTGGTACCAGTGTGAAAATAGGAGGAGGATGCGAACACATTGCATCGATCGTTTTCAAGCTTGCACGATCCATGTACAGGTTTCTACACAGGATCTGAAGAGCTAGCTGGATGTGTATGTTTCAGTGTTCGCCGGAGCCAGTCACGCGAGGTGGAGAGCCTGTTCTTCTGCAATGCGTTGTGGCCACATGCAGCAGAAAATAGTGGGATTGCAGAGGCCACTCGGCTCTATGCCTCAGAGAGAGAGAGAGAGAGATGGAAGCATGCACTTTTATTATAGAAGATATGCTTCGTTTCCTACAAAATTTGTTCCAAACCGAGTCTTAACATAATTGCTATACATTATTCGTAAAGTTGAAGTATATTGTCTACTTTTCTTCGTCGACTTAAATTTTCGGATGAATTGATTGATACTTATGACTTAATTTGCATCGGAGCACCCACGGCCTAACTTATCTTTTTTTCTGGTTGAAATAGCACCGTCTAACTTGTCTTCAGTAGCTAATCGTAGTGCATTGCTGAAAAAACAGAGCCCAGTGCTTTCTTTTTGCCAAATTTTGTTTTGGTAGGCCACCTCCCAACAACAAGTGAAGCCTGTGATGGATGTTAATGGCTATGCACATCGATCTATTATCAGTCCATGGCTGGCGAAGTTAATAAGTAGGAGGACGCCTAACTCTCCCCAAACTGCCCCATTGTTTTCGAAAAGCAGGCAGCACCAGCAATTGTCCCCTTGAAGACTGATGTGCTTACGCAGCACAGCAGCGCTTGGATATGCAGTAGATAGGCGTTAAGCTTGAAGAGGCAGGTGCATGCATTCACTGAGAAGAAGGACCCAAATTGCAATTAATATGATAGCCCTCATCGGTTCGGTTTGAACTTCTGACTTTTAGCATTTTGTTGAGTTTTTTTGCCGGTTCTTTTTTCCGTATTCATTTGTATTATACATATTGGGCTAACATATTTTTTATATTTTTAAATTTTTTTAAATTTAATTATGCTAAATAAGTCTCTGTCAGCTGCAGTATTTTTTCAATCAAATACAGTATTTTCAACTATAAATCATAAGCTTTTAAACCCAACTGATCACCACTCAGGAGCGGCTGACTGATCAGTTCGTACGTCAGGGTGTTTCACAGCTTCACATGCATGCAGCCCCAGACATGTCTGTACACGTCGCCCTAGCTACGTGACGTTCCTTCCTTGGATTCCGCTGAAAGGGGAGGAGAGAGTTGGCATTTTTCGGGCGTACCCATGTCGCAATCATGCTCTCCCATAGCCAATCCATTCACAGCCGGAACTGCCGGGTTTGTTTTTTTTTCAGTTTCAACTTTATAGATCTTAGGGCCTGTTTAGATCTTATAGGCTAACAACTAGTTGCTAATTTTTAGTCCTTGTGAATCCAAACAGGAGGGCTAATGAGTGGGCTAAAGTTTAGCCAAAACCCCAACTAATGAGGGCTAAAGGACCAGCAGGATGAAAAAAAGACGCTGATACCCACGCCAATCCTCCCAGACCGCCATGCATAGGGGTATAACAGACTTTGTACTGAGATAGTAGTACTTATTAGTCCTTGGATCCAAACAGGACTGGGCTAATCTTTAGCCAGCTAACTACTAGTCAGCTAACAATTAGTCCTAGCTAACAACTAGTCCTAGTCCATCCAAACATGCCCTTAGCTATGTCTATAACTTTTAAATTCTTTTAAATTATTTGTAAGAGAAAATGTGAAGTAACGGAAATTTATATGTGATTTTAGCTGATATAAATAAAAGTCGCTACAGTGTATACTATAATCAATTTATAGACTCTATTTTAAAAAGATATTTCGCTTAAAAGCTAGTTACTCTAGAAAAACCAAAGACAACTTTTAAAAACTGAAAAAAGGCCCTCCGCCACTCGTAGCAAGGCGAAGGTATCTTAAGTTCCCCGCTGTCCCAAAAGAAACTATGTACTCTACTAAAAGGCCCAATTAAGCCCAAAGCGAATATCCAATAAATTTTTTTCATTGTTAATTAATTAACAGATTTGCAAAATAGTACTTGAGTAACATTTTTTGTGATTTTTGGTCGAATTTCTTATTGTTTGATTTTGCTCCTAGACTCGTGCGCCACCCTCTCTACCTTCGTTTCTAGCGACAGCATCATCACCTGTGTCGGTAGAGTTAGAGTTTAGGTTCATCGGACACCGCCATAGAATCAGGTTAGGAGGCAGCAGTCCAACGGTGGAAGCCAGAGATGGTAGTGGCATTGCCTTAGCTGCGGACTTAGAGGAGAGCAATGGCGGTGAGGGCAATGAGCAGGGGCGAAGCCCAATAGAGGCCCGTGGGTGCCCAGGCACCCCCCTCACTTCCAGAATTTCTTAAGGATTGGAAAAATTCGGCCCTATAGGCACCCCGCATGGCCCAAGACGAGGCACCCCCCACCAGGGCGGCAGCCCAACAAGCCCACTGTGCACCCCCACCCATTTGCTCTAGCTTCGCCACTGGCAATGAGATCGAGAAAGATTAGGAGGCGGTGGCGGATCCAGTAGCTACCACCGTCAAAGACAAGAAAGGAGGGCGACGAGGTGGAGGGTTGGCAGAGAAAGAGACAGTAGTGGAAGGGGGTGAGGCGTCGGTGTTGAAGGAGGATGGGGAAGGAAGTGGGAAGCGGCTAGAACTAGGATGGTGGGAGGGGTTGTATAGCATGAGGATGGATCTGGAGGCATTGGATGCGAACTGAACAGAAAAACAGCCGAGTGTCACTGTCATTTATCTTCACCTCAAATCTTAAAATAAAGATCTTCACCTCAAATCTTAAAATAAAGATCTTCACCTCCATCGATCGTATCATACAATGCGTGTATATATATTCGATCAGCTCGCGTTGAGTACGTCGACAGCGAGCTGTGAGCTCACATGCGAACGTTATGTAATGCCGCGCGCACGCAGGTAGCACATGCATAGCAATGCTAAAAGCCATCTTCTTTTTTCTTTTTTTTTGCGTCTTTTTGGCTTCGACTTTTTTAGAAGCCGAAATAACGGAAGCGGCTTCTTTAAGTGGTTGTTTTCAAATTGTTTTTGAACCCAAAATTATGTTCTCCATCGTCTACCGCTGTTTCGAAAATATAGACAAAAGCCATCGGTCTTAGATAAAAAAAACATGGCTAATATATTTCTGCTTTTTTTTTTCTCTATGTATTTTTCACCCAACTGATTACGCACACCATTGGGCGCGCGGTGGCCATGGGCGAACTCCTGGTGAGGTAAGAAATTAAGAAGCACCCAGATCCTTCGATCGTAAACGAGAAGCGAGGCATGCACTGCGTCGCATGCATAACGCAGTGCATGCCTAATTCACACGCGTCACCGATCCGTCGGTGATCGATCTGTCGATCGAATTATGTCAGATTCAATTACGTGAATTGAATTAGCCATCAGCCATGCCATGCAAATGCAGCTGCACGTACATGCACCCTGGCATGCAGTGACACGCACCAGCGCAAACTCCTACGTACCCATGCATCCCTAACCTCGATCGATCGCCACCTCCACAACTCGCACTCGCACTAGCAGGCTACCTCACTCTCGCACGCACATGATGCGGATCGCATTGCTGGCCGCGCGCGCCTTGATCTGCAGGTGCCCGCCACGGCGCTGGCCGTCGTCGTCGCCTTCGCCTGCATGGCCGCGCCGTCCTCGGCGCAGGGGGGCGACAGACGGCGCGGTGCCGTCGTGCGCGTCCAAGCTGGTGCCGTGCCGCCACGCCGCCGGCGTCGTGCTGCGGGCCGCTCAAGGAGGCGGCGGCCAACGAGACGGCCTGCATGTGCTCCATCCTGTTGAACAAGGCCGCGCTTCAGGCGTTCGGCGTCGCGCCAGAGCAGGGCCTACTCCTCGCCGTGCGGTGCGGCGTCACCACCGACGCCTCCGCCTGCGCCAAGTCATTAATTGCTCACTGCTGACCGGATGGATCAATTGCTGTGTTCATTTGCTCAAAGTGTAGCACGTACGTACGCTAGCTCAATCTCTGTAATCAGCATGCTTTGTCTAGCACTAACAGTAGTAGTTGGATCAGATCAACATCGATTATTCCTTACTAGAAACTTTATCGTTTGATGGACGTATTTTAGCTAGCTTTTTCTCTCTTCTTTTTTAATCCTTTTTACCGTCAATCTAGCTGCCAGTACCACCGACCGAGTATCACCGAGTAGAGCCTACGACTATCGAGTACCACCGACCGAAACTTTTCAAAATGTAAATTTCAATGCAACCCAAAAGTCAGTTATTTATCATCAATAAATCTATAACCACCACATAGTCTAACACTTAATTAGTGAATTACGCAAGAGAGAAGAGACCCAAGTAGGAACTTAAGGTAGTACATTATTGCAAGTTCACAACACTGGATCTAGTTTGAAATGAATGCCTATCATTAGGAAGCATAGCAAAAAGTTTCTTAAGACACAACACAACATTTTGCAATGACTGATTCTATCTAGTTAATGAGATTAGCTAAGCTTTGAGTTTACATTGCAACAGCTACCAGCAGATCACCAAATCTAATGGAAATGATGGTTAACTGATCAACCAAAGCCAAAAGCACATAGAAAAGCAAAAATCAAGGAGAAACTATCCTTGCTGAACTCCAAGAACTGTGGCGGCAAGGAAGCGCGAGTTGGGACGGTGCCTCACGTTAGGATTCTGCAGATAGGCCTGCACGCCTTCCTTGTTCGCCTGCAGCCGCAGCCCACGCGAGGAGCAATGCCGCGAGCCGATTCTCTGTTGCTAAATCCACATCTAACTGCGAGTTCAAAGGCTCTGGATAGAAGGGAAGGCCCCGCTTAGTTGGCTGAAAAGCTGTGGCTTATAGCTGAAATTGGATTGTAGTGGCTAAAATTTCACTGTAGCTGAAGGTGACTTATTTGGTGTAATTAAATCTTAAAAAATTTAAAAATAGAAAAATATGCTAGCTCAATACGGACAACACAAATGAATACGGGAAAAAAGAACAGGTAAAAAAACTCAAAAAAACTAAAAATTGAGAAAAGACAAAATTTATAAATAGTGAAAAATAATTCAAAAACTAGAAGCTAAAGGGATACCGGTATCCATAGCACCTATGATTCATAACGACATCCCAAACGGGGCACGTCAAGACAATTCATCGGTTAGCGCGTGGCAACCGGATCATTACGTACCAAGTGCATAACAAAGGGACGAAGAAAGTCGTAGCTAACCTCGATAGTGCCACGGCGGTGGCGACGGCGCACGCGGTCGCCGGCGGCGATGGTAGAGAGCCATACGCAGCGGAGAAGGGCGTCTTGAATTCTCAACAGCAATTGGGGAGAAAAAAAACTCTCTTCCTCCCTGTTGCTTTGTTTCTCCAAGGACACCACAAATACATATACGTGAATGTTCTACTAAAACACATACTAGAATTTAAATGGTGATCGCTGAATAAATCATGAACTTATCTAATATCTTATAGAACATAGTATCATTATTTTCTTAATTAAATTCACATATGTATGAGATGAAAAACTCGAGACCGATCCAGAGATTCAACCCACACAGACAGACAGCTCACACAACTTCGAAGCTTGCTATGGATGGGATGCTCCTCCGCTTCGTATTGGGCTTCGCTTTTCGGATTCTTTTCAAATTGGGCCGTAGATGCATGGGCTATCGGGCCTCCCATCCCATGTGGTGAGACGAGAATGAGATTCTTCCTACGCGGAGAATTCTCCACGCAGCGCGACCCACACGACTCGATTCCTGAGAATTCTGTCCCCAAATCGACGCGCACCGATGCGGCCGCCGTCGTCTCCGCCGCCGCTCGCCTTCCCGACGCTCGACTCCCTCGCGGCGTTCCTCCGCCCGCGCCTGCCGGCCTCCGCGCTCGCCTCCTGGGGCACCGCGCCGGGTACCAAGACCCTCCTCAACCTCTTCCTAGAGCTCTCCCACGGCGACTGCGCGCTCCTTCCCGCCGCCGACCCGCCGCAGCAACCCGCCGTCGTCCGCGCCGTCCACGTCGCCACCGTCCGCATCCGCAACCGCCGCGGCGCGCGCCTCGTAGAGACCCGGCAGCTGCTCTCCGACGGCACGCTCCGCCGCCGGGGCCCGCGGCCGCTCTCCGAGAAGATGCGCCCCGGGGAATCCCCCGAGGCCGCCGCGGCGCGCGCCGTCCGCGAGGAGCTCGGCGAGCGCGTGCGTGTCCGGATCCTGGGCGGCGGGGGAGGGGCGGAGGCGGAGCCGCGCGTGGAGGAGCGGGAGTCGGCGTCCTACCCCGGCCTCCCCGCCAGGTACGTGCTGCACGCGGTGGACGCCGAGGTGGTGGAGGGCATCCCGGAGGACGGCGAGTTCGAGACGGAGGAGACCGGCGAGGACGAGGGGGAGGGCGGCGGCGAGGCCATCACCGTGAAGCGACATTACTGGAAGTGGGTCGACGACGACGACGAAGACCACAAGGACGTCGCCGGCAAGGGCGAGGGCGAGCGCGAGCGCGCGCAGTAGGAAGGATATATACTACTAGCATTATCTACTAAGTGTTTGGTGACGCTTGCTAAAATCTGCTCTACTTGGTGTCATTCCGTTGTGATTTTGTTCTGTTCCTTTTCTTCGTAGTTCATGTGTGCTTACATTTTAGCGGTTTGATGTATGATTGTTGCAATTGTGTCATGCGGTATCATTCTTCGTAGTTCATGTGTACTGTCTCAGGTTCTTTGCTTGCTGCACTAATAATTCTCTGCCCTGTGACGCCGAAAGTTTCTTCCTGACTGATCATGCCATTGCCACCCTCTGGAAACACTTGTGGGCAAGTCCTGCAAACACCAACATGATTAGCAGAACGCAGCGGTCAGAGGACGGTTATTCTTGAGCAGGGCTGACGACGTCGATGTTGGGCAGCAGACTTGATTGCCGCTCGATTGAGCTGAAATAAGCTGGTTTATAACTGATATTATATTTTAGTTGATTAAAATTAAACTATAAATGATGGTGACTTATTAGGTGTTACTAAATTTAACAAAATTAAAAATAGAAAAACAGGTTAGCCCATCACAAACAATGCAAACGATAAGGAACAGACAAAAAGAAACTAAAAAAAGCTAGAAAAAAAATAAAATTTAGAAATAATAAAAAATAAGTCAGAAATCAGAAGGTTAAATCAAAATGGGCGAATCATCGAGCTACACCGATCTGTTTACTATTTATATCATGTCTTATTTGGACCAGATCAATGGTATGGTACGTCGGGCCGGTTGGCCAGTGTTCTGAGTACAACCCAACGGAAGAACCGAAGCTGCACCTGCACAGCACAGGTTGTTCCGCAGCGTACGTTCCCCTCTAAATCGGCGATTGCAACTCGCATGAAGTAGATTTCAGTCGGCTTGTGGGTGTGTAAAATGTATTGGCTGCCGTCTTCCACAAACTTTGGGACGTTGGGAACCACGTGCCGCCATGGAGTACTAGCATGTGTTCAGCCAAACACGTTAGAGCAAGTTTAATAGAAGAGGTGGCTGTCACCTTTTAAGACTAACCAAATAAGCAAAAAGAGTACATGTGGCTCATGATGGAGGTAGCTAATACAATAAGTTGAGTAGAGGTTACCTCTACTAAAGTACTCAAACATTTAATACTTGCATAAATATATCAATTAGGCCCACAAAACGCGTGGATGTAACTAATACAATAAGTTAAGAACTAGCATCGCTTCCAAGCTGCCCCTAACTCCTCGTATGATGTGCTAGAGGTCACCTCTTATATAAGGGGCAGTTTGTCTCTCTCTCCTCTTGTCTCTCTCTTCCACTTAGGATTGCGCTGACGTGGATTTCGCTAGAGGCGACCTAATCAGTATTATTGTACTTGCTCTTAAAAGCTCCATTCTTTCGAGCCGTGTGACGGAGTATTTTGTCTTGTTTTCTAAAATAATAGAAATACATGTATATAATTTTAGGTTTGAAAAATTATTTGGAGAAACGATTTTGAGAAACTGTTTTGAAAAACTGATCTGTTTATTTTGGTTCCTAGATAAACCAAAGTTAAAAGCCATAAAAGCCGAAAAGAATAGTGAGAAAACATACATGCAAGTACGGTGCCTTTGTTTTCCTACGATTTCTTCGCGTTCAAAACACACTGCATGGCTTGTCCATTTGGCAATCAGGATAGTACAGTAGTTAGTCCATAAAGAAGAAGAATTGTTCTAGTGAGTCACAGCTCTCCGACCAATAGATAACGGGGCTGCAACTGCAACTTTGACGTTGATCTGCTCAGTGCTCACGCCATCGAGATCCTGCCTGCCATAGTGCGCCAAGCAAAAAAATCGATAACATAACCCAGCAGAGAGAGAGAAATCGATAACATAACCCAGCAGCAGAGAGAGAAATGCACAGCCATATTTCACAACCTTACTAGTAACAACTAACTGCTAAATGCCAGTAGAAAATGCCAAAAACAAGAGTCATGCGACTAAATAAACATCAATGTGTTGTGTTACTGTATAGCCTAGTTCATTTTGTAATATGGGCTGATACATTTTTATTTGAGTTGATGAATGCTTTTAAATTGCCACGTGATTAATTGTATTTCTTAATTCGGTGTACTCAAATTGTGTTAATTTCCAGAGATGATATTTGTGAACGCAATCCATTTATTTACCGCTCTTTAGATTTGCAAAGACTTAGGCATGGGAAAGTTCAAATTTACTTAGTAATTTATTGATTAGGTATTAATTAATTTTGTTTAGCTACATAACCCATCACTTAAGGTTAGTTAAAAACGCAATTCTGTAGAAGAGGTGGCTCTGATAGCATGTAAAACAAATGATTTGAAGTTGCTATCAGGTGCATAACCTATGCTGAGCCTCTTCATTTATATTGCATTACTGTCAATAGTAATTACATGACAATACAACTTCTTGCTTTATCTGTAAGCAACTGGAGAGATATAATACAAAAGAGAGTTTGATCACGGCACAACAACTAACTCTTAAATCAGAGATACAAGGATGCTAAGCTCTAGATAGACTTTAGAGGTAATATTCCTTCACACATTTCATTGGACATCCTTCACGTTCACGTGTCCAGCCAACTAGCACTAGATCTAAGACCTCGTTTGGCACGGCTCCACTTCATAACTGGAGCTGGTTTTTTTGACTTCACAAGTGGAGCTGGGTGAAGCTACTTTTTTCAGCTCCACCCAAGGAGCTACTTTTGTCTCAGCAGGTTTTAAGGGACTCCTTGGGTGGAGCTATTTTATTGTACCCCGTTTGGCACAAAACAGCTCCAAACAGCTCCAGGAGCCGGTGGTGGAGCTGTGCCAAACGGGGCCTAATTATCACCTAGCGGTGCAGGATCCAACACGAATGAAGTGATCATATCATATGCAGCAGTCGAGTACTCGGATTTTTTTTTCCATGGAAGATAAGTCGAGTACTCGTTTGGAACGACCAAGATTCCAAACCACTATCACGAGTGGCAATTTTGAGTATTATGTTCAGGTATTTTTCTACTATTATGATCCACTACTTGCACTGTGATCAATCCAGCCAGCCATGTATTTTTCAAGGATCTCATATCTCGCAGATTCGAGAGATCCCGATCTAAAATATGCCGTGCCGGCGCAAGATCTCATGTGCGCTTCAAGACTTCGCCACATGCAACCAGAACTAACAATCCCTGTACATTGAGAGGCGACGCGGATCGATCGCCCGATCCACATGGCAAACAACACACACTTTATTAATGAGAATCTAGAGAAGAACAGTATACCGTCGAATGATATACCATCCTCTCTTTCTCTTGTATTTCTCACTCCTGGCCACCGCTCTCGCTTCCTCCCTCTCGTTCCTGTCTACCACTCCCTCCCTCTTGCTTCCGACCACCGCTCTTGCTCCCTCCCACTCGCTCTTGTCCATCGCTACGGGTTCACCCTTCCCCCAGGACATAGAAGGAGATCGGAGGGAGACGGTGGCCTAGCGGTGGGCGGAGGCGATGGGTAGGATAGAAGGATGGTGGACCGAGCCAGAAGGTAGTGGCAGCGGTGACTGTGGCAGTTAGGTTGGGCAGGGCGGCACGGTGGGAAGGTGTTAGGGGGCTACGTGACGAGACGACGACAGTGCCGCCAGTCGCAGGTGGTGGTGGAGGGGGCGGCGAAGGAGACGTAGAGCTGTGGCCGACGCTGGAGAAGAAGGTAGGAAGGGCAGTGGGTGCGGAGAAGAGAGGGCGAGGAGGGTGACGGCAGGCGTCAGAGCAGGAGAAGAAAGGAGGAGAGGAACAGTGGTGCTTCGGGAGGAGAGAGAGGAAGGGGAGATGTGACGTAAGGGGTATCCGTTAGGATACTTTTCGATGGCATATCGTGCCGTAAGAGCAACTCCAGCAGGGCTCCTACTTGAGCCCTCAAAACTCAAATTTGAGGGCTTAAGCCAAAAAACAAGCTCCAGCAGAGCCCCTACTAGAGCCTTCAAATTTGAGGAGGCCCTCAAATCACCCTCCCACCCCTCATTCCTAGGGGCCCCCTACTCCGGCTCTCATTTTTCAGCTTTCCTCGTTTTTTGTGGAACATTTGTGCTTTCAATTTAAATTCGGAACAAATTTGAATATTCGTATTTGAATTCATATTTAAATTCGGAATAAATTTGAATTTAAATTTGAATATTCGTATTTGAATTCATATTTGAATTCGGAACAAATTTGAATTTAGATTTGAATGTTATGTGATGAACTTTGTGCTTTCAATTTAAATTCGGAACAAATTTGAATTTAAATTTGAATATTTCGTATTTGAATTCGTATTTGAATATTCGTATTTGAATTCAGAACAAATTTGAATTTAAATTTGAATGTTATGTGATGAACTTTGTGCTTTCAATTTAAATTCGGAACAAATTTGAATTTAAATTTGAATATTCGTATTTGAATTTGGAACAAATTTGAATTTAAATTTGAATGTTATGTGATGAACTTTGTGCTTTCAATTTAAATTCGAAACAAATTTGAATTTAAATTTGAATATTCGTATTTGAATTCATATTTGTGCTTTCAATTTAAATTCGGAATAAATTTGAATTTAAATTTGAATATTCGTATTTGAATTCGTATTTGAATATTCGTATTTGAATTCGTATTTGAATATTCGTATTTGAATTCATATTTGAATTCGGAACAAATTTTAATGTTATGTGATGAACTTTGTGCTTTCAATTTAAATTCGAAACAAATTTGAATTTAAATTTGAATATTCGTATTTGAATTCATATATTTAAATATTATCCCTCGTTGTGAAATCATAAATATTTTATTGTGTATTGTGCTTTTGTCCCATACATATACATATAGTTTGTGAGGAAATAGAGGGAATTGAGAAGTAGGGGCTCTGTTTTGAGGGCTCCTGCTGGAGTGCAGCGCAGAAAACAGGTCCCTCAAAAGTAGGGAGCCCTCAAATAAAAAGTAGGGGCCCTGTTTTGAGGGTTACTGCTGGAGTTGCTCTAATAGTACATGCGAGACGGTGGTGTGATATACGCGTAATAAAATATGTTTATAGAATTATTACACACAGGCAGGGACGGACGGATCCAAACTAGGATCGATGAATCCTGTACAAACAACTGAACAATGTGCTGATCTGCAGCGGCGCATGTTTGGACGGAAAAGATTTGGTAAGCTCTGACTATGAACAAGTGAGTGCCGTATAATGAACTTTTTTTTGGAATAACAATCAGAAGAGGTGAGTGCCGTATGATCAACACTGTATCCATGACCATTGTCTTTAGAAGAAGTGTTTAATTTTGCCATCACATACAACAGAAAGATGACATAAAACTATACGACCGACGAGACGATTGAGGAAAGTGAGAAGAGACACACTTCGCTTTCATAAACTCCTTTCTGCAACAAAATTCAGTAGATATCTTAATTCAGTTGATAGTTGGAGTATACTATACTAGTAGTAGTCAGTCCATTGCATACGACGACGACTAGACCAGGCAGAAAGGCGGTAAAAGTGGCAGAGATGACTGGACACGAGGCCACTTCCTTCGGTGGGGCCCGCATGGTAGTCTCGTCGGGTACATTTCGGCGTGCGCGTCGTCATCGCCGGGCGCCTCGCGTCGCGCATCACGAGCCCGCATGGTAGCCTTTTTTTTAAAAAGTATATATATATATTCAAAAAAACAAAAGTATATATATATTCCTTGGTTACGCGCGCCTGTTCCCTCACCGCGACTGGCTAGAGTAAAAAAGATATAAATTGTCCATATTATCTATTTATCGTATTCAATAAATACAAAAATAGTATAGATTTTATCTAATTAATAATTTCTTTTCTATTTATATTTAAATTCAACTCCACATAAAAATATAAATACAAATATATATATAAACTTTTATCATCTAAAATATTATTTTATACAGACTATATGTATTCGTATTCGACGAAGCAATATATATTTTATTGCAATACAACCAGTTAGTTGGATAAGTCTTTTAATTCAATGTTAATTAATGTTTCTTTAGTAAAGTAAATGAATTAGAATAATTAAGCGCTGTACAAGGATAAAATATTATTAATATCTTCATATTACATATGTTATGAGAATATCGGATCCGACCGAATAGAGTAGATATTCAATTTAAATTCGTGTTATTATAATATTTGATTCATATTTATATTTATTTAGAAAATATAAATATGAATATGATAAAAACACTAATTGATTCATACGGGATAACTTTTCAGCTCTAGGTGGTGCTCAATTGGGCTGAATTTTTATGACTTATGACTGAATTTTCACTGTAGTTGGCTGAAATTACATTGCAACTGATAGTAGCTTATTTGGCATAATTAAATTTAAAAATGAAAAAAACGTTAGCCTAACACGTATAATGTAAACGAATGTGGAAAAAAGGGACAAAAAAGTTCAAAAATATAGAAAAAGATGAAATTTATGAGTAATAAAAAATAAGCCGAAAGCTAGAAGCCCAAACCGAAACGAGCTGGACTCTAGTGTGGCCATCTGTACCTGTCGATCGCGCCAGGTGGGTCCAGGAGATCGGGGAGCTCATGTCAGCGAATGGGTGCCGAGTCGCGCGGGCGGTGGAGGGAGGCCCACGTGCAGCAACCTGCCCGGACCGTCCGTGTGTTTTGTACATATTTCAGTTTGCACCCTAGACTAGTGAGCAATTACAGTAGAAAGCTCTCTGCGTTTGCAAGAAGCAGCAACCCAAAGCACTACGTGTCTAGGCCTGTTACAGCACATGTCTGATTTTGTTGGATATTATATCCTATTCTAAAGAGTTCAGTCTTGCTCTCAGAAAGTGGAGTATAGAAAATACCAGCGTTAAGAGCAAAGTTGAGCATTTTGTTTAATAAGGAGCATTTTGATTGGCACGGCCTTCAAAATGAAAATCTTGATCGTTAATTTCTTTTAGATATTAATAACTGAAAAAAAATCATTATCGTGTGAAAAAAGTACTTTCAAATACGAATTTAATGATGTTATTTTTATGTCATTGAACTACATATTGCTAGTCTAAGTGTTGTTCAAACATTACAAAGTTAGGGTCTCAACACGTATGAGCGCCTTACAAAAATGAATAAAGAGAGTATAGTTAAATATCTGTACTAATTTTGGCACCTTCTAAGGAATAGAGTGGCTCACTCAATCATAGCACCTTCTGCAGTCACGAAAAAAGAATTCTATGATCTGTGACTTTTTAATTACCTTTTGTTGGAAAAAAATGCATAGTCTTCTAACATTGCTTGACAAGTGATATAGGTGGCTTCGGTTTGGCTTAAAGCCAGCTTATGTTCGTACTGTCTACAAAAATCAACTTTTCAACAGTACGCTTTTTAATGCGAGATCAATAGGAAGATTGTAGTAAAAAGTATACTGAGTTCAGCTGTACCGACTAAAATCACATACGACTATTTTCCTATGCATACTACCTCTTACGAACAAGCAAAATTCAAATATTTAAGCCATAAGCTATCAGACAAAAAAAACCCATCCAGTACTCCTCAATTATTCCCATACCATAAAACATGTTCAGAAATCAAACATGTTTGTCAAAAAACTTTAGCATCTAGAGTATCTATATCCACACAAATGAAACTAAACACACATGTTAGCTTAATAAGGACCTCAATTACGCATTGGAGAGAAGTAATTTAAGAAAGAAAGCATGAGAAGAGGGGAAAATGTAGTAAAGAGACCAGGATGAGGAAAGCAGCCTCTCACCGACCGTTCTCCGACTCCGGACGATAAAACGCAGAACTGCAAGGACTAGAACGCAAGAATGAAACCACGACACGACACGACCGCAGAAAAGGTATTCTCCTCCGCTTCGCTATGCTATTGCTTAGCTTTCATATAAGCCATAACTCCTCTCCTCCATTGCTTCCTCCCTCCTTTTTAACCTTCCGCTTCCGCCGTCTCCTCCCGCCTTCGCCGCCGCCGTCTCATCCATGGCCTCTCCAAACCCTAACCCTAGCCCCACCTCCCTCTCCACGCCCCTCCTCTCTGACTCCATCACTCCCTCGCCCGCCCGCGTCGCCAACGGCCACCCGCACGACCACGACGACGACTCTTTCTCCGCCGCCGCTGCGTCGGTATGCGACGGTGGCGACCCGTTCGCGTTCCTCTCGGAGGATCGGTCGTCATGGCCGCGGGCGCGTGGGGCGTCCCCGGCCGACCCGTTCCGCAACGGGACGCCGGCGTGGGGCGGCGCGTACGGGTGGGCCAAGGCTCTGCTATGCGCGCCGGTCGCGGCGGTGCGGCTGGTGCTATTCGGGCTGGCCATCGCGGTGGGGTACGCCGCCACGTGGGTGGCGCTGCGAGGGTGGGCGGAGACGCAGGAGCGGCCGCGGGAGGGTACCGGGCCCATGCCGGCGTGGCGGCGCCGGCTCATGTGGATCACGCGGATCTCCGCGCGCTGCATCCTCTTCTCCTTCGGGTGAGTAGCTGATTACTACCAGATCATTGAACGCAATTACCTATTTGAATCGAGTTTGGATCGGTAGGAGATGAGAAAACGACTTCGCTTTGATCTGATCTGAACACCTGACGATCGATTGGTTGCTGGTTGATTAACCTTAGAATTTAGTGATTAGATTTGGATGAGGCACACGAAATCTGTGGATAGATGATGCGATCGCGACGAGATGTGTGATTGGTTTGCAGAAATTTGGGGAGTTGGTGATTTTGCGGCACGTGTGGGCGGGCGTGGCACGGCAATCATTTGTTTGCTGGGGGCGACGCTGTATGGAAGGTGAAGGACCGCGTGCATGATGTTGTTTGTTTCGACCTGCACTTATTGCGGCTGGGAAGAAACCGACAGGAAGGGGAAGGAAGGGTATGCGTATCACAATTCACAAAAGGTTAGAAGCCGATGTCTGTACGGTGCGTTTGGTTAGCCTCGCTTGGAATTGTAGATCAAAACATGCAGGATGATGATGCCTTGCCAAGCTGATTTGACTAGCTAGTTAGAAAGAGCTATTTTTTTTACCCCTGTTAAGCTGACACACCAATCAGGTCTTCCCTACTCTGTGTGGTCTCTGGAATAATGTGCTACATAGTTGATAGTTCAAACAAGGATGCTTTCCATGCTGGAAGTTCACGAAATCACCTAGTCCTGAATTCTGTTGTGGGGTGTACCCTGTACGTTACTGGGTTTGCTCAATTGGAGATTTTGCATACAAGTATTGAGACCTTTAAAATGATGTGAAAAGAAGGGGAAAAACTGTTAAGGTCTGGTGGTGACTGGTGAGGAAATGCACAAATACCTTGCTCATCAACATTCCCAGAAAAGAAAAGTATTGCCGCTGAAATAAAATAAAACCCCAACTTTCAGAATATTGTCATTTTTGTATTAGTATACACAGTTACTTACACAAGAATTGCAGGCATTTTGTTAAGACTACAGAGATGCAGAATGCTCACTGGAGGGCTCCAACATCATTCTGTTAACCTATTTTTGTATTGTCTAATCTTCTTTTGGTACAAGAACTCCATTTTACACCATAGTTTTCTTTTGGATACTAAAATCTCGTTTGGGCCATGCCCCATATGCTAAAACATTTCGACAATCCCTTTTGATGTTTGTTAATGCTGGTATGAGCTAAGTATTAGGTTTTGACCGCATACTGTTTACCATAGTTTCTCTTCTTGCAATGCTAGAGTGTACCATCTGATCTCTGTTAGCCACTCGTCTTCTATGTCAGGTACCATTGGATCAGAAAGAAAGGAAAGCCCGCGCCTAGAGAGCTCGCACCTATAGTCGTTTCCAATCATATATCGTACATAGAACCCATATACTTCTTCTACGAATTGTTCCCGACCATTGTTTCGTCAGAGTCCCATGATGCCATACCATTTGTTGGAACAATCATTCGAGCAATGCAGGTATGTGCCTTTCCATTTTCATCTTAAAGCATCTCAATTTGCAAGTTTGTTGCGAGTGTCAAATTTACAATAAATGTATACCTATCTTCTAGGTTATATATGTTGATAGGTTCTCGCCAGCTTCAAGGAAGGCAGCTGTGAACGAAATAAAGGTTAGAATGGTTCCCTTCAGCCCCATGGTTGCTCTGCATTCTTTTAGTTAACTATATCAAACAGCTTGTGTGGTTAAACTGGGTTGAAGAAACGATAGTCATGGTTTTATAGTCATGTTTGTTGGTTGAAGAAACGATAGTCATGGTGTTAGGCATGCATTTATTGGGTAACATCTCACATGCAAGCTATCCTGTTGCTTTCTCTTGTTTATAGCTGTTAGGATGTCAAATTATCATTACTTGACACAGTTGACTTATGATATAAAAACGATAACAAGCAGAAAAGAACACAAGCAGGTGCTTGCAATAGTCTTTTTTTGCAGCACCTTTTCACTGTCACCTACAATGTACAACAACATAATCGATTCTAAAATCAGTACCATGCAACTCATCCTAGAATAGAATACAAACACCATAATTGTCTATTAGTTATCTTGTTCATATGGTACATACTCTAGGATGTGCTTTCAGAGAAAAGCAGCTTGCAATAGCTTTCCGCGCGTCCTGTTATTCCCTGAAGGCACCACAACAAATGGGAGATTCCTGATTTCATTCCAACACGGAGCATTCATACCTGGCTACCCCGTTCAACCTGTTATTGTCCGTTATCCACATGTGCATTTTGACCAATCATGGTAAGTTTTTCTCTATGAAAAGGCATGCTTCTTCTTTTTTTTTTCTTTTTTTTGCCTCAATGCCATTTTTGTTTATGCTCGTGCCTTGTTTCAGGGGAAATATATCATTAGGAAAGCTCATGTTCAAGATGTTCACCCAGTTTCACAATTTCATGGAGGTATGCATTGCTTACCGACTTTGGCCTACCAAGGGTCTCATCTTTCATGTCTTTTGGCAGTAACTACTTAAGCAATAAGCTTATTGTATCAATCACATGATTTACAGGTAGAGTATCTCCCTGTTGTTTACCCACCTGAGATCAAGCAAGAGAATGCCCTTCATTTTGCAAAGAATGTAAATCTTCTTCACTCAAATAAATTGCACATTCGGCATCTTGTCGATGCTTTACCAATGTAATAGTAACATCACTTTCTTCCACTTAACTTTGCAGACCAGCTATGCTATGGCACATGCCCTTAATGTTGTACCAACTTCTTATTCGTACGGCGATTCAATGATTCTGGCACGAGCAGTGGAAGCTGGCAAGGTAAAGAAGCTATTTATAACATGATCTTCACTCTGAATTCATGTACTTGCTTTAACCTTTTGTTTGCTGGACTACCCAGCAACTGGAACCTTCCAAAATTCCACACACTGACAATTAACTGGAAATGGGTGTGTCGTCCTCCCTCAAGTAGGAATTTGATATCTAATAAGCTGAGTTTTCTATTTGCAGGCGAATTGCTCAAATTACATGGTGGAAATGGCTTGGGTAAAAGAAGTAAGTCTTTCCTAAATTGCAACAATGGCATGTGCAAGCCAATGAAAAAATAACACGAGTAAGGAATTATGTTATTAGTGAAGTGTAGAAAATGTTGTGGTACGAACTGGGTTAGCGCATGATTTCCTGTGTGTTAGTGCATGATTTCCTATGTGTTTTAGAGCACCCTTTTGGATGAAGCATAATTCACGATTGTGATATTTTATTTTTCATGCTCTACGTGGCGTTTTCTTTTGCATGTTGGCCCTTTCCTAAGCATCAGGCATACTGCTTCCAGCAATGTAGCATCTGAATTTTGTATGTACCTTTTCAGATGTATGGTGTAAGTACATCAGAAGCAATGGAACTCTTGGAATACTTTTTGGCTATGAACCCAGACAGCAAGTAAGTCCCCTCATTTTCTATTAACTGCTTTACCTATGGCAGGTCTACAGAATTCGGTCGTTAAGGATGGCTATAAGAATGCAGCATCATATCAATTTTTGTTTACGAGCCAACATGTCTCCTCGGTCCTTCTATTCCATAAAATCATGATAAATGACGTGAATTAACCCTTGGCAGTGGACGTGTGAAAGCGCAAGATTTCTGGGCTCGTTTTGGCCTAGATTGCAGTCCTCTATGCAAGAAGGTACTGGCACTATTCTCCTGTAAATGCTGTCGATTCTAAGTGAACCCATCACCTTTGCTGAATTTCCATATTCTTTTCAGATATTCCAATATTTCGATTTTGACAATAAGGGATCCATTACATTCCGTCAGGTATTAACTCGAACGCGACCAATCTCATACCCGCTGCCTTGCACGTGTGTTATCACTTACTAACGTGCTAGTATACTATGCACGCAGTTCTTGATTGGGCGCTCGCACCTCAGGAAGCAGCCATTGTTTGAGGGAGCGTGCGAGACGGCCTTTGAGAGGTGCAGGGATCCCGGAACGTCCGACATCTCCCGGGCGCAGCTGGCCGATGTGCTGCGGTCCAGCATGCCTGTGCTAACCGATGACGGGGTAAGCTTTCCGCCGTCGGTTCGCTGTTATCGCCGGCCGGCCTACCTAATGCTCTTGACATTGAGAGTGTCAACTCACCCTCGCCGCGCTCTGATGCTGCAGACGCTGAAGCTGTTCGAGACGTTTGACGTTGACGACGACGACAAAATCAGCAAGGATGACTTCACGGCATGCCTTGCGAGGTTCCCTTTCATGATCGCCCTCTTTGCCGGCCCGATCAACGGGGAAGTTTACATCGAGATAGTTTGATTGATGGCCAAGGCTGGAGTCGTATCCTCCGTTTATTTAGAGGGACGATTCACACAGGCCAAAACCCAGCTTATTCCGCGTTGCACATCTCGAAGTGGCTAACCGGTATAGTGCGACATTTTCGTTTCGTTTGTTTTCAAGGGTATTTATAGATGGATAGAAAGTGTTGTGAGACAGATAAAACACACTTGATCCTGCCAACATCGGTCGACTTGGATGTGCACGTAGAAAGCATTTGCAACATCTCCATCATGTAACAGAAATTTTGGGTAGAGAATGGAAGTACTCGAACGTACGAGCATCACTGAACCCTGTAAGATCGAGGAGGCCGACTAGAGGGGGGTGAATAGGAGGTTTTAAAATTTTCGTCTAATTCTAATTAGCAATTTTAAACTTGATGGATATACTAGAGTAAGATAACAATAACACCACTAATCAACTTAGTGAGGCTCAAACAATCACTAGCACAAGTAATCGACTAAGAACAATGTCGAATAGTAGAGAACAACAATTGCTACTCTAACTAAGCAAGCAATCAAGTAATATGAATGAAGAGCGTTGCTTGAATGAAAATGATCACAAGAGAGCAAACCACAATTGACACGATTACTTTTTACCGTGGTGATCGGAGACTTGCTGGTCTCCCCTAGTCCACGTTGAGGTAAGCCCGAACAAATCGGACCGGCTCCACGAATGAGCCTAAACACCTCGATCACTATTTGTAGCCCTTTCCCTCTCCGGGTAGGCGAGCTCCGAGCCTTCACAATCTTCCGGGCCTTCTCACAATCTTCTTGAGAAGATCACCGAAACTCCACCAAGCCGTCTAGGTGCCGGCAAGCACCAAGAGAATAGATCACAGCGGCTTGATCTCACTCAAGTGCCTAATGGATCAACTAGAATGCAATGCACTTGAATTTTGGGTCAACTACCTCAATTGAATGCTCAAGTGAGTGAATGAGGTGTGAGAGTTTGCACTAGGCTCAAATGTATTCAATGGAGGTTCAACAACACATACAAGTTCTGGTGGGGATGTATTTATACCCTCACCAACCTCAAATAGCCGTTACAATAAACAATCCTGAAAATTCAGGAAATCCGGAACTACCGCAGGCAAAACCGCGGTACTTCCGGACTCTCGTTGACCGGTCAGAACGGCTATGTCAGTGAGTCAGAAGTAACCGTTGGTCAATGAGTGCGGTACTACCGCCGTTGAAATCGCGGTACTTCCGGAAGTCCGGAAGTTCCGCTCCATGACCCGGTACTTCCGATCTCAGTGAGTTTAAGTTTTATTCCGGGCACTCTCTGGAAATAAAGTTCCGCACGAGTATCCGGAACTTCCGCACATGCGGTAGTTCCGCAGGTCAATCTGCGGTACTTCCGTTTTCCAAGAGGCTAAGTTAAACTCCGGGCGCTCTCTGAAAATAAAGTTCCGCTCGGGTGCCCGGTACTACCGGCCATCCGGTAGTTCCGCAGTTCAACCCGCGGTACTTCCGTTTTCCGAGAGACTAAGTCTGAGTCCGGGCGCTCTCTGGAAAAAACGTTCCGCCCGGGCGTCCGGTATTACCGGACCTGCGGTAGTTCCGCCCAATTAACACCGGAACTACTGGATTTTCTGACAATGCACAGATTTGATTTGATTTTAATCTCTAAGTGCATGCATGATCCTAAATTGATCCAAAGGGCACATTTGAACATGATCAAGCAATCACCATGATCCATCTTAATAGTACGGCGTCTATCCTATAATCCGGTCTTTCAACCTAACTCCAAGACCGGTAAAATAAAATAGATACATAAACTATTTACCTTGTCGCCCTAGAGATCTTTGAATCTTCATGGGATATTTTGTGAGCCTCTTTCTTTGCCATTTGAACTTTATCCTTTCAAACACTTAATGCACACATTAGTCTCATATTCACATAATTTCATTAATTACCAAAACCAATATTTTTAGGGGCCTAGATGCTTTCAAACCCCCTCCCACCCCCGCGGGTATGTTTGGCCCTACTTAAAGTACTATAGCTGACTAAAAAATACTATAGCTAACGGTTGCTTATTTGACGTAATTAAATTTTAAAAAAATAAAAAAATAAAAAATAGGTTAGCCCGTCACAGACAGTACAAACAAACACGAAAAAAACCGACAAAAAAGCTAAAAAAAAGACAAAACACCAGAAAAAAACAAAATTGTTGAATAATGAAAAATAAGCTAGAAGTCAGAACCTCAAGCCAAAATGAGTGGGACCTATAATTGAGACTAGTTCAATGCCCGTGCGTTGCTAGACGACTGTCCACTTTGACCACAACACTTCGACGACCATGGATCTTCGATGTCGACCACTTCCCCCTTTGACCACCGTCCCCTTCAACCACTGTCCCCTTTGACCACAGCCTTTCGACGTCAATCACTGTCCCCTTCGACCATGGTCCTTCGACATCGACCACGACTTTGACTTCGACCACTGTCCCCTTCGATGACCATGGCCCTTCGACGTCGACCACTTCCCCCTTCGACCCCGCCCCCTTCAACCACAGATCTTCGACTTCAGCCATGGCTCCTCAACCACGTCCCCTTTGACCACAGCCTCGACGTCGACCACGCTCCCCTTCAACCACGACCCCAACGTCGACCGCGGATCGACTTCGTCCACGTCCCTTCGACTTCGACCACCGTCCCCTTCGACCACGGCTTGGACTTCGACTTCGACTACGGCCCTTCGACTTCAACCGTGGACTGACTTCGTTCACGGCCCTTCGACTTCGACCACTACCCCCTTCGACCACTGTTCCCTTCTACCACTATTTGGACTTTGACCATGGCCTGCCATCTACCACAACCCTTTGACTTCGACCGTAGACCGACTTCGTCCACGGCCCTTCGACTTCGACCACGGCTTCGACTTCGACCACGGTCCTTCGACTTTGACCACAGCTTCGACTTCGGCCACGACCCCCTTTAATCACAGTTTCGACTTCGACCATGCCCCCTCGCCCATGACCCCATTCGACCATGGCACTGACTTCGACGACCATATTGGGAGATTAAAATCGTCAGACAGCACGATCGGTTCCGAGCAAAGAGCAGAAGGAGGTAGAGAGGCTCACCGGGCGAGCGACCGCTGGGCGGCGGCGGGGGAAGAGCCACGTGGGCAGGTGTAGTAAGAGGAAGCCGTCGTCGCCATCGTCGAGTGTCGTTCTCTCTGATCCACCTGCTGCTGTTGTCGAGCGTCATTCTCTCTGATCCACCGACCGCTATCATCTAGTGTCGTACCGCTGGTTGGAGGGGTGATGGGAGATGGAATTGGTGGTGGCGCCTTGGGGAAAGTTGGGGACTACGACCAGACGCTTCCGCGTGGGGAAAAAATTGGTGCTGACGCCGAGGAGGATCCACGACACAAGGGTTCGCGGGAGAAGAAGGCGGTGGTTGCGAGAGGTGGAGGCGACGGGCAAATGCGTTGGAAAGGCGGCGACGGAGGGATGCGACGCTGTTGGGGGAAGTTAGGGGACTGCAACCAGACGCTGCCGTACGGGGAAGGAATTGGTGACGGTGCTGAAAAGGAGGAGGCGTGGCACGAAGGGTTCGGGGGAGAGAAGGCGACGGTTGTGGGAGGCAGAGGATGCAGGGAAGAGAAGAGGAGGAGCACGGCCCACGTGTCGGCCTGACATTTTCTATGAGAAGCGGAAGAACTACCTACATGCAAATCTGGATAACTAATATTTAATAGGACGGCTGAGAAAAGAAAAAGAAGAATAGACCGATGACCGCTAACTCACATTTTTATAATAGCAAAGGTAATCTAAAGCTGAGTTGGGTGCATGTACACGTATAGAAAGCATTTGCAACACAGTCAGCACGCGGCGGAGTATAAAACACGGGTGTACGATGGTGACGAGGATAAGATGGAGGATGAATCATCATCAATCACATTCACATGGCAGGGTTGTCTTAAATTGACAGCGTCTGTTTCTACGTTTTATGACCTCTTTGAGGTTATATACACCAGGGAAAACAAGGAAGAAACGAAGAAAGCTCAAAATGGAAAGGAAACGGCATAAATGAGGCTGCTAAAAACAGAGGCTGCCGTGCCGACACCGTACGAGACAGAATAAGATCCTTTACAGATATATGGCGCTTCTTGTCCCGGTTTTTTTTTCTCCCTCTTCTGTTCCCGAGATATCTTTACATCACAATGCACCTCTCTTTCTTCGACTCGCTTCTTGCCGGCGGTGGGACATTTGACCTCTGCACGAGTTATTAAACCACGAAATATTCTATTCAGAACCATGAAGCAACTAGTCAGTACTATAAAATAAGTGTTCTGATGCGCCATGAGGCATGAAGCGATCAAGCATAAGAATTACTTATGTGTGTGAATTAGGTGAAGCCAGAGATATGCCTGGTCTTCAACGATGGTGTTTTGACCCCATGATTAATGATGGAAGTATGATAAACACGATCAGAAACCAGACACGCTTCATAAAGACCACAGAGGCATCATTTCAAAGAGCACCTATGCTTGCCTGGTACAACTAGTTCACATTGTAACTATGTTCTTTGGCTCTTTGCATGCTCTTCTCCGCAGATCATGTACTCATTATTTAGGGTCCACAACTGAACTTAGAAAAAAAATTGATTCCGTGCAGTAGACTAGTTTGTTATGTTCACAGGTAAGTTGCGACATTTTAGCACCAGTATGCAGGGTGTACAAGTAAACCATAATTTAAAGATCACTAAGAACAAAAGTGATTTGAACACAGTAATTATAGTTCTTCAGAATTCACAAGCAGAGAAACAATGTGTCTTCAGGACTGTGGTCATATTCAGCTCTAAAATAAAATGACATCCCTAAAACAAAAAATTACACATACTTGCTGCAACATGCTATAAGCCTATAATGGGCTCACGAGTCCCGCACAGGCTTAACCTTATAAACGCCTAATGGTCATAACAGGCAGTACACGATAAACAGGGGTGTGCTAGTTTATACATTTGCCATACTAGAAAAAAAAATACTTCAAAGCAAAGAAAACATACCCTTGGACCAACAACGAGTCCTGGCCGGCCTGTGCCATATGATTGATTGGGTGTCTGCTGCACCTGCTGCTGTTGCTGCGGCTGCTGTGGTGGAGACTGGTGTTGTTGAGGTTGCCGCTCAAACTCCTCTTGTTGAAGTGCTATAGCCAGCTCTAGATCAGAGCTGCCAGCACAGAAGAAAAACCAAACACATGGGTTAGACCTTAGGTAATACATGTGCAAATGCAAGTAAATGGAGACATGAACGAAACAAATAACAGCTAGTGCATACGTGCAATAATCATATGATATTTTGTCACTGTATTTTCTGCAACCGTCCATTGTGCAATTCTCTTCCTTTGTCATGCACATTTTGTTAATCAAGCTAAAGTCATGCGAACTTGTTAAACAGGTTACCGTAGATCACATAGTTGTTACAGCCATCACTTTACATCACACTTCTCCATCCTACTGTACTGATTATGCATCAGCCAAAAATATGTTTGAAAACAGTATATAATAACCTGATGCACATAGAGAACTTACAAACATGTTAACTACATGTCACGTAATGATACAACACATTAAGCAGGCACATGATCTCCATAAACCATACCTAGAGATGATCATTCAAATAAAAACTAAATGAATAGTCCAATACAAATTTCAAGATCCCCAAGCCAACCCCATCAACTAGGCGAGGAACTAATAATGGGAAGTAGTCAAGGCACTTGGATCAAAACAGAGAGATGTGCAATAAACCAATATCTTAAAACTAAAACAAGCAGAACAGAGCCAAGGTCTACAAAGCATAGCTAAGAACAACAGAGTGGAGAAAGACTTTATGGATTCAACTGGCATCACATTATAGCTGAACAGATTAACACTTGTTGCACAACACAATACCATACAAGTATTCACATGGCTGCAAAGGTCAAAACATTGTACGGCAGTGATTTGAGTAGGACCTACTATCTGACCAATATAACACTTGGTAATAAAAAATGCAGGTAGGAAGGACATACTTTCCAGATGAGTGCAGTAGAGTGGAATTGTCAAATTGAGTAAGATAGTCCTGTGGACAGAATACAAGTCAAATCAGCTAATATTATAGAACCCAATGAGAATCACAGCAATCTATTGATGTTGCACTTGCACATACAGCAGTACTCGTCATAGCCTGCTGTTCATTCCATGAATCATTTCTCGGAGTTTCAGCCTTAAATGGTGTGAAGTTGCTAGTCAGAAAAACCCCATCCCCATTCACCTAATGATTGTCAATTGACAACAAAATAAATCATGTAGCTTTCATCTCAAGCAAACACAGACGGTGGCAAAAAGGGCTAGGACATTACCTCATCCAACTTTTGCCATACCAAATCAGTTTGGCTGAAGAAACCCTGATCAGTTGCTAAGAGATATAGGCTTCCATTGTACTGCACAAAAAACATGAACGTAATAAAACCAGCAAGTTTATTATAGCAATAGGATACTATAACTTAATTAATTATCATACCTTGAACATAGTGTTGAAGTGGTTATTACGGAAGAAGACACAAAGCTCTCTTTCATTAAGGCCCTCTTGTAAACAAAACAATCTGTAATGTTGAAAATTTCGCCATATATTCATTAACAAAATATAAATGACAAAAAATAAATGTGCTTAAACCTATAGAATAAATATGCACCCATAGACAGTCAGCTGGTTAGCAGTGTTCCGCAGAAAATTATCAATCAGTTCCCCTGCAAATAAAAAAAATGAGTGTAAAGCCAAATATTTTGCATACTGCATAGAATATTCATGACCAAAGGAGATTTACACGTTGAACTAATTGATAACCGGAAAAATTCTCACATTGATGTTCTGTAGCTCCATTTTCCAAGCAATGACTGCTTGTCCCAGTCTGGTCAGCTTGCTCGGCGAGAACCACCTCACCCTCATACACCGGCTCCTGATTTTCATATGTCATGTTTTCAGTGCCAAGTATGTGCTCTTCTCCTTGATATATTGGCTCACTGCCCTGAATGCTTGAAGAGACAAACTCAGGGGTTTCTAAAGAATTGTTTTTCCCATCCAGCTCTGTCGTAGCAAAACTTGGAGCAGCTTGACTAGTCACAGTAGCTGAGTCACAGCTGTCCTCAGTATCAGAAGTTTGTTCGTGCATTTGCACAGCAGAATGTTCTCTGTAGGTTTCTTTATTAGCTTGACCAAGATCAGGAGCAGGAACAGCAGCTTCGTCAATGGGAGCAAAAGATTCATGAGAGGAACAAGCAAAAGTAGATTCTGAAGATTGAATAGGTATATCAAGGTGCTCTGGTAACATATCTCTTTGAACATTGTCCTCTGGTTCTTTAGATGTCAAAGGTTGTTGGGAATCTTCAGGCACAACTTCTCTAAGGCCCATCTCAGGCGCCTCTATTCGAAAGCTACCACTATGTGTTGTTTCCTCCATATTGGAGGATGAATGACTCTGTGAAGTGTCAAAGGAAAAAGATCCATCAACGGCATTGGCGATTTCAGCTTTGGATAGACTAAGGACTCTCATTAGTTCCTCTTCTTCCTCGCGGTCGCCCCGCCTTATTTGCAGTTCAATTGGGTCTGTGAGTGTATTTTCATTAAATGATCTCCCTCGAGAAACACTGGGTGAAGGAACCCCTAATGCTGCAGTTGTTGCAGCAGCAAAATCAACAGTCTCTTCCTCCTCCACATGTTTTTTCTCTTCTGCTGGTTTCCCCGACTTAAATTCAGCAAGCCCAGAAGCAAGAGCGTTGTAGGACTTTGACCCAATGGCAGTAGCAGTGTCAGTATCCTAAAAATGAGTATGATCAGTATTAGCAAGTAGGGTGGTGATGCAGGCTTAACTAATAAGGTAATTTTGCATCTATTTTGTAGACATTGTATATTTAAGAGAATATCAATGTTGAAGAACAGTGCATCTAGCACTTACAGACTTAGGCATTCAGAGACTATGTTGGTTAATCATCCTAGATTAACAAATTGCATTGCACAGGATAAATAAATCAATTATTGATCAGTACAGAAACCATAAATCTACCAAACCTATGGCAAAATTTACATATCATGTCTGCATAGTGTAAGCATAAGCTTTTGCTGGAGCACCCCAGGCAACATTCGAAGTGAAATACAAACATAGGTCCATTGGAGTAAAAGAATCAGTTGAGTCAGTTGACCGCAGATTAGAATGTAGCAATGAGTGTAAAGTTGAGAGCAAGCTAACATAAACAAATGCAGAGCACATTGGCAATACCAAGGGACAGCAGAGAGCTCCAGCATTCTGCTATGTGGTGAGTGATAATCAGTTTTCAAATAACTGCCTTTGGTTTTAAAAAATAAACAACATAGTAGAACACCCAGATTTTTATCCACCAACGACTAGACGTCAAAGGTAAACATAAAGGCTACTGTCACATGAACATTCACAACCTCTAGCAAAAGCAGGGCAATTCATCTGTCATGCAGGACGCACCTGCAAGCAAAGGCTTTAGAGACTGAATATAAAGTCACATAAAACACCTAGCAAAATATTATCGACTCTCGGCACTCACTGAAACCCAATATCATACATTTCACGGACACATGCATTTACAGACAGACCACAGCTGAAAAACTCAAAAGATGATCTATTCTTGTACACGCATAGAAATGCCTTTGTACGAAAAATACATTTGCATGCTCTACATCACTCAAATATCTTTATTCATACGACTTCAATTTTTTGCCAATTATTGATGCTCTGTGTCACTCATTCATGTAATATAAGATTTATTCACATTGATGTATTCATGAGCACAGTCAAAAATCATATTACTCAGCTTGGAAACATAAAAGTGGATGAAGGAAGTAACCTTAAGGACCATATGCAAGATAGTGTTGTATTAATTTCAGGAACCTAAATGTTGAATTCTCAGGTTCATGGACCTAAGAGGAGACCATTCATGCCACAAGGACCTATGGTGTAATTGATAAAAAAATTATAAGGTGTTGTCTTAAGTTGTAGTATGCCAGTTAGGTGAGAGAGCTAGCATTTACACATCTCATTAAGAACCAAGCAAAATTAAAGTTAAATTGGCATTCATCAAGCAACCAGTTCAGCATAACTCCTGAAACAATAAAATAAAGTTTGCTTATGGGTCATTGAATAACCAGCCCAGGGTAACTCTCAACACTAAACAGCTTGTAGGGCACTACTCCAGTAGTAAGCATAAACAGAATCATCGAATACATTTACTTTTAACTATGTACAACTCAGTATCACTCAAGAAATCAGGGAAACTTCTCCTGCAAGTGGGGGAAACCGTTGGTTGTAGCACTTTTAAGCAGGTTTTGACAATGAGCAAAAACTTTTTTTGCGCAAGCTAGATCACATAAGCGATAAAAGCAGTGTGCACCAACAAACATGCATATTATACTATTTTTTCCTGGACCTTGCTTACAGTCATTAAAGATGACAATCATGAACTTAATAGTCTATGGACAAGACTAAAGAAAAACAGACGCTGTGAATTGTTAAGCAGCATGAAGCTATATCTGAGCACAAGTATTATGTTCCATGTTGAAAGAAGCATAAACCACACACCAATTTGGTTCTGTAATTGCAGCAGCCCTATATAAAACTAATATATCATAAGGAAAAAGCATGCCTGAGGATCCACTATCCATCCGTGGTACAGCGGGAGACACAGAAGGTCAAATATAGCACGTTCTCGGGTGAACTCAAAGTCAGCGATCCTGCGATGTCCACCACCCAATATGCATGAAAACAAATGGAATACAACATACACACACACACAAATCAGTAAATCACCAATCAACAAACTGAAAAGTGAAAACCTCAAACGCACTTCCTGAACATCACATTCACGTCGATGCCAGTCGTGAGGCGTGGCAGAAGGTCGATTGCGTCTGAGATGCTCTGCTCGTGGTTACGGACGTACTCCTCATCCTTGCCCTGCGAATGGCATCCCAAACAACCCCGTTCACAAATGAACACCACAAACAACCGCAACCTAATTCCGCGGGAGCTGATCGAACCTGCAAGCTGCTGTTGGAATCAATGAGGCGCTCGGCGACGAGCGAGAGCAGCTTCTGCTGTGACACCTCGCCTGCATCCGGGTTCAGGCTGATCACATTCTTCAGCAGAAGCACGTTACCTGCAACACGCGCGCCGCCAAAACCCAGGTGAAATCGCGAAGCCAAGCAACCACCACGCAGCGCGCGGAATCTAGGGAGAGAGGGTTCGGGGAAGCGAGAGGAGGGGTCTCTCACAGATGGCGAGGAGCGGGCACGGGCCGTTGTCGTTCTGGTAGACGATGGGGGTGCGGCGGCCGAGGAAGTCGACGGCCCTCGTCTTGTGCATCACCTCGGAGGGCTCGGTCGGCGGCGCGGGGTCGGGATCCGCCGCGCCGGGCGGCGGGAGCGGAGGCGGGTCCGCGGACATGGATCTCTCCCGCAATCGCCGCCCTAGGTCGCCGGAACCCTAACCGTAGGTGTCGCCGCGGGAGTCGCCGTCGGAGGGGGAGGCGTGCGTGCGGTGGTGTCGCGGAGCGGATTAGAGGAGAGGACGGGCGAAATGGGGAGGAGGGGAATAGAATTCGAGACGGTCGGTGGGAGGAGCATGCGAGGCCAGCGTGTACAATTTTGGCATTTAGGCATTTTAGAGTATTAAAATAAATAAAAAATTTTCTTCAAACGAAATTTTTAAATGACTTCTCGATTCTAACACTATATATGTCATCCATATCAAGTACCCAAAAGAATAAGCCCTGAAAATTGAGCGAAATTGGGTGGATTGTACTCTTTTTCTTTTGACGAGTTTTCCTGAAGTTTCTTGGCCAAAGTTTTTAATGAGGCAATTTGTGCAATGCAGCATAACATGTATCATGTACTCTTTTTTCCAAATTTTTTCTACTGGGTTTTTATGAAGTTTTGACAAGGTATGAACGTGCCGGATAAGTGCCCAAGGAGGAGTGTTAGGAAACCTGAGCCTGGGCAGGAAGTCTTGATCCATGGTGGGCACCTCACCAGTAAACTATAAATAGGGAGCCGTACCGGCAATTTTGTACACGCAATCATAAAAGCAATAAAGAAATACCAGTAGTTCTCTTTACCTCTCTATATTTTCAATCTATTATTTCTTGTCTTCTATGATTGATCTCGTTTCATATTAAGCAAAGAAATCAATTGGACTGATTGCTAGCGACGGTTCCTCAACAGATTCGATAACTACTCTACACGGGTGGTGGTGGATGCTCTTCCATACTATATCAAAACTGCTGCAAGTTGCAACTAACCAACGAACTTCTACTCTAAGCACACCAGCCGTATATATATACACACTACGGTATTTCTTTTAAAAGGAGATGTTACAGCTAGATTGCTAGTTTGATATAACTGAAGGATATAAGACACCACTAAATTTTAAGTGCCCTACACTATCATACAGCCCAACCAAATCAAACGTTGAAAAGTTCATTACACGTGGAGAGACTCAAGTTTTAACTTATCATTTTCTGTTACATTAATTATCTTTTTAACGGTATATCTTTCTAATATACGGTCTATAGGTAGATTATAGTGAACACTGTACCGAATTTATATATATCAGATAAAATCACATATGATTATTTTCTTTTGACATATTGCTTCCCACAAACAGCAACAATTCAAAAAAGGGACCGACTATTGCACAGTCGCCTGAAAAAAACTTAAATTTCAGTCGATTTTTGGACCTTCTGATGATCATCCAATGGTTGTCCTGTTTTGTTTGTTTTTATGTGCTGTGTTGTTTACTTTAGGTGGTTATCGGGCCACAATTTTCAGTAGTTAACCCGTTAAGGCCCGCCTCATATGCTGCTCAAGTTTGTTTCTTAATGGGCCCAAGTTTCAGCTGTTGATTCGTTATGCGCCTAGTTGCTCATGGGCCACCCATTTAGCACCAGATATCGTTATCTTATACAAATCTCAAAGTATACCTGTGATGGGCTCTATTGGATTGTTTTTGTTGACTATCTGCTAACAAGCCCACCATATCAAAAAAATTTAACCAGTCCATGTTGGCTGGCTTGTTAACGGAGAAAGAATTTATAGAGTAAAAATTGCATATTAAATCAACATAACTTGCACGAAACATAACTTTGCAAAATTAATATCAATTTGGTGTAACTTTACCTAAACATAGGCATCTTCGAACGAATCAACAGCTACTCTAATGTGCACCATTTTCTTACCAAAACCTCATAACCTATTTGAACATATCAGCAGCTACTCCAATGTGCAGCCTTTTCTTACCAAAGCATCATAGAACCTACAGTTGCACTAGTATAAAAATGCACAGCCCTTTACAAAAATAACTAAGTTCAAAAATAATTGTTTTCCTATTGTTTGTTTTGCTTCTTGTACAGCACAACCTAAATACTTTTTCTTTCTTTCCCCCAAAATGTGAAACAATTCCTTTTCGGTAAAGATCTATGGCACTGCAAGAAAAGAAAACTGAGAGTTCCAGCAAACAAAATAAGAAATCATACTGCATGCTTCCATGAAAAGATTATGCTCCTAAGACCTGATACTTACACTATTTATTGCATCCACTACCTTGCATCTACCAAGTGATTAGATCTGAAAAAAGATAGGGATTTGATATGAATATTAGGGATTTAATTCAAGACAAACATAAAACTCTGAAGTACACCCTAGGGGATTCAACATGAAATCTATACAAAACTCTTAGCAAATGTGAATTTGACCAAGACAAATAATCTGAACTCTGAAAAAACTAGATACACATGACTTAGATACAACCATTCATGTACAAATATATTTACTATGCCATTAAATTAAAGCTGTATACTTAGGAGATAAAAAATCTATGTGAGGCAAACTGATACTTGCACTGAAAAGGTACTAAAATTGCACATTGCATGAAACTGAAAGTTTAAATGAAATAGACTTATAAATGAAAATTATTTATATGAATACAATTTATTATACATCATAACATCATGCAATCACAAAATTACAGAAACTTGTGTTGTTTTTTAACATTACCTGAATTGCGAGCTTCGCAAATGCAGAACTCCATCATGGTTGTGGAACCTACCAAACCAGCCCACCTTGGAAGTCAGAAGAGAAGAAAGCATGAATGTGAGTAGCATATAAGAGAAACATATTAGCATTGTACAAATGTAGATTCAAAATCAAGTAAATTCTAACCACTTAATATATTATAGAAGTTGCACTACATGTACTATAAAATTGCACATAAATTATAATTGAAAAATTAAGGTATGTGGCCTGCAATTTTTCCATCCTAACACATTATTAAAATTTTTTGCAGATCTCCACCTATCCAAGTATATTGGAGAGCATTCTTAGAAAGATGCCACACAAATGGAGCAATAAAGAACAGGTATATTATCATAGATGGAAACAAATTATATAATACTTGATAACAGGAAGGTCAATTTAAATCAATTGTTACAGCTCACAGAAAGTCGATCATATCGAAAATAGAAACTACAGGAAAGGTATTCTAAAATTGCACATTAACCACCACTAAAATTTTAAATAAGGTACTATTAATTTTGTATCTGGCAGCTATTTCTTAAGGATATAGCAGAACCTAGAAAAAAGCATGATGGAAAACAAGACAAAGAAGAACGAAAAATGTGAAAATTGAACTTAAAATCAAATTCAATTACCACTGTAACATGTAAACATATTTCAATGTACAAACATCTACAGTGGGCTCAGAATCCATATACAAAATTTTATAGCTCACGAGTATTTATTCCTTATGTAAGTGTCAAATTTTATAGCTCACAAAAAACAAATCCATATAAAAAAATAAAAACACATAAAAGGTCTTCTAAAATTGCACATTATGTACATTGCAATTTTAACTAAAATATTGTGCAATTTTTTTATCTGGAGTGTATTTCTAAAGGGTGTAGCCGAACCAATTCAAAAAATGTAAGATGAAGAACATGGAATAAGAAAAGTGGGAACAAAAATGTCAACTTAGCATCAGATTGCCCTCATTTTAACCTCACTATTTCTATAGTATCTAACATCAAACATAGGCAAAATAGATTTGATAAACAAATTACTTTCTAGCTGAACCCTAACAGAAGTATGCAACAAACTAATATTTCAGTAAACACATTTGTGCCAACAGTACTGCACAGTTGTCTCTAGAGAAATGCTCAATAATTAGATTTGCTAAGAGAAATCTGTGCCAGGCAAATATTACGAAAGTAACTATTACTTAAAACTTTCATGTGCAAATTGGGGGAGATGCATACAAGGATTAAGGGACAAAGGAATAATTTGTTGTTTGCTAACAATAGTATGAGCTTACAAAGCATACAGATTACAGAAAAGAGTGAAAGCCACACACAGATCACGTTCCCAAAATTATTTTTAGATTTTCTAAGGTCTGCATAGGAAAATTGATTCTTCTGGTTAAATCTAACACATGTTCCTGGCCAGCACCATAACAGAAGAGCTCTTCTATGTTTTCCCAATCATCTCTAAGTGCCATGTTTCGTAATGCTTTTACTAACATTTTAACTACAGACTCACATGCATAATTAGCTCATTCAATCATCTAAGAATTTACTCAGAAATCAGAACATGTAAACATATTTCAATGTACAAACATCTACAGTGGGCTCAGAATCCATATACAAAATTTTATAGCTCAAGTATTTATTCCTTAGGTAAGTGTCAAGAATTTTATAGCTCACAAAAAACAAATCAATATAGAAAATTAAAAACTAACATAAAAGGTATTCTAAAATTGCACATTATCTACATTGCAACTTTAACTAAAATATTGTGCAATTTTTTATCTGACATGTATTTATAAAGGGTGTACTAGAACCAATTCAAAAATTGCAAGACGGAGAACATGAAATAAGAAAAGTGGATACAAAAATGTCAACTTAGCATCAAATTGCCTTCATTTAAGCTCACTATTTCTATAGTATCTAACATCAAACATAGGAAAAAATAGATTTGACAAACAAATCTATTTCATTACCTTCTACCAGAAGCACAAGGCATACTTCTAAATAAGACATGCATATCGAAGTAGCTCAACATAGAAATTAACTAATCCCATTTAAAATCCATACTACTAACCAAAGCAAGCATAAAAATTAAGAGCTGTAATGAGTCACTGCAACCATAATCATGAAGAGGCTACTAACATAGTATGACATCAGAAAAGCAGATAGTCATTGCTTGAACAAGACCTTAATCGATTTCATTACCCTGCATAACTAGTGAATGCAAATCATGCAAAGTGATTGTCATTATGCACTTGCAGTAGTTATAGCATTGTGAAAAGCAACATAATCAAATCCAACTTGGCACAAAAACCAAAATAAGATAATATTATATACAATCAAAGTGTCAAAATAATGCAAACTTACTGTCAGCCTGAAACTAGAGAATATGATAGCAATCAAAATCTAAATACAATATAAACTAGTACGCTGCCAGCCTAAATCACAAAACTAGACATCACACTGTATAAAAGTATGATCAACAATGCAGCCTTCCAAAAACAGAAGTAGTCAACAAATAATCCACTCAAAAATTGAAACCACTTCATAATAAATACTAAAAAATGCAGTAAAGATTTTACAATATTACACATTATAACGCACTGCAATTTTAACTCACTATGCAATTTTTGATGTGACGGATATTTTCAAAGGATGGAGAATAGAGTATACAATGAACCAGATTGAGTGACCAAGCACTACAGCATTACATAAATCTCAAATCCCTATGGCATAGAAAGATATCTCGGACCAGCATATATAACAAGCACTGAAGGCTTGTAGTGAAATACTGTTTGATAGATTGGCAGGTCAGACAGAAAGTATGCCTAAAAAGTTTACCTCATAAGGTGAGTTTTTAACATTTTATTCCACTAATCATGCATTCATTTTGTAGGAGCTGAGACCAGCATATTTTTGTATGCAAAGCACATTTCACATTCTACAGATCTGGGGGGATGTCACTGGTCTTACCTTTTCTGCTGACTATGATCCACTAGAGGCTCCACAGCCACTAGTGGAATAGGGGACGGGGTTCGTAACTCCGTGTTGGTTTTGAAAGGTGGCACCACTGTGCTGGTCGGCCGTGACGCAATGGCAGGCCTCCTGGCCAATGTTGAGCAGACGGTAGCAGGTAGCTCTTACGACCTAACTAATGAAAATATGAGAAGATCAAATTAGCAGAAGACCACAGGAAAACCAGTAAGCAAATTGAGCAAAACGAGGCACTAATCAAAAAATCCAATCCCAATGCACTCATCACTTCTCTCAATTCAAAAGGCAACATTAGTAAAGAAAAACCTAGCATTTGCGAATGGGAACTAGCTTCGTTTGCAAATAAATCAACTGGAGCATGCTTTCAAACCCGATTTGACCAAGTAGGACTAATTCGCTGATAGTAGCAGCCCAAAATAGCCGATTCTGCAGAACAGAAGCAGTCTTAAGCGAGATTACCGAGATATCCAGAAGAAAAATACCACAGGGGAGGGAGATCTCGTGGGGCGGCTGAGCAGCGAGGCCGAGAAAGCAGGCATGCAACCTACTGCCACATAGAAACCCAACTGAATCACAAACAAGCACCTACAAAATGAATACCAGGCAACCTACAAGATCACCGCTTGCCACCTCATGATCCCGTCTACCGCGGCACCATCGGCACGGAGAGATCCGTAGATTTGCTACGCTGGGAGCACCCCACCAACTGCTCGACCTAATGCCGAGGAGTGTGTGCATGAGAGCGTATGGTTGGAAGCTAACCTTCCGAGCCGAGGTGGAGCCGGAGGCGGAAGCGGAAGGAGGTGGAACTTCTTTGGGTCTCTGAAACGAAAGGAAGCGGAAGGTAGCTGAAAAGGCGAGAGACCAAACACCGGTGAATCGCCAAACAATTCGCCGCCGAGCTCTCGAACCCTCCACCCAGACACAAATGAACCGAAGAGATAAGGACAGACGCGCGGATCGAGAAATACAAAAATAATTCATAACGGGTAAAAAAACTGACGAGTGGATCCGAAAAAGCGCTACGGGCCCGTTTCATACCATCGAAGCCAACCAAAACGTGAACATCTCATGCAACATCCGACGGACAGCAAAATCGACTGAAGCAACAAAAAATTCCAGACGACTGTGTAATAGCAAACTCGTTCAAAAAAACATAAACAAAAAATAAAAAATCACAGTTGATAAGAACTTACCGTACAGTCTAGACAGCATCGCATGCCAAATTGATTAGGAAATCAAACACGCATATACAGGACAACACGAATGACAGATCATATAAAGAATTGAGATGACATGACATGTCGTACAGTAGCCTAGTAGGTGTTCAAAGATCTCCGTAGGGATCGATCGAACAATTATTCTTCCGAGCTACTAAAGCTGTTTTTTGATTTTTTTTATAGTAATTAAGTTTTGAATGAAGTATTTTTTAGAAAATATCTATTAGTTAATTGTAGTATATACTTTACTGACTCCATTTATATCGGTAAAAATCGCACGTGAGTTTTTATTACTCTGTAATCTTTTATACAAACAGATCAAAAGTCACAAGTCACAGTTAAAAAATACAAACCGCAGCTAAAAAAACAGGCCCACGACGCATGACGGATCGATCGTTTTTTGGATGATAAGTGGTGAAAGCTTCGCTCGGAAGTAATAACACGCGCTCGCTTGGAGGAGTCGCTGACAGAGACTTGGGGCGTGTTGGGTTGTATTAGCGCGTTTCCTTCCTGGATCATCGAGTGGCGTTTTCTTTCTCCGATCTGCGAGTAAATACCGAGGTTCTCAGGGTTGGTAAAGCAAAAAACACACGCGATTCCCCGTGCATCTCGGCCGTCGGATGGCCTTGAGGCGGGATCCAGCCGTTCGAGTGGCTTTCACAGTTAGCAAAGCTTAATTCCATCCCAGCCCGAGGACTCTTGACGTAACGCAGGGAGCTATAGTATCTCCAAGCGTTTGTCTTCTCTTTCTTTTTGCGAGGGATTTCCAAACGTTTATCACAAGGTAGGGAGCAGTGGTAACAATAATCTCCTAGTTTGCTGTTATTGTTATTATAGTAATAATAATAACAATAACAACAACAATAATAACAATTGATCGATGTGGATCGTGTATCATCTTGATTATTGTTTACCTAGCCACGTGATCAGTCCGACAGTTCGCTGCAGAGCACTATGGAATGAACGAATACTAGCTACTACTAGCAATAAGTAATCAACACCTCAGCAACTTGCCAAATACTTACATCTTATCATCCCATCATGGGAAGTGTAACACGACTTAGGCCTTTCTTTTCGACTTTTCATTCCATTTTTAGCTTCATTTTATATCAGTGATGCTATTAATCAGTTTTACCAGTAACAGGCAAAAGCTATCACCTGCGGCACCGAAAAAATGACCTCTATGACTCGTATACCACTAAACAAACTGCCAAGAGTGCTAACTAACAAACTGCCTCCCTAAACAAAAATTTTTAAATGTTTGCTGAAAGTGGGCCTACGAGCCACTGTACGAGCCCAGCCCGTGAACCGCCGCTTAGTTGGGCCGTGAGGTGGCCTGTGAGCCGAAATGTTGGCTGAACGCACTCGTAGTGGGCCCATGCCTTGTCTTTGCATGGCCCCCAGCCCGTCACTTTCCACCGGGCTGGCTCACACCACCTTCCCCTCCTTGGAAACTCTCACTTCGCCGTCACACGAACGAACGAGCACTCCCCCACCCCGAAAGCCGGAGGAGGTGGATTCGAAGCGAAGAGGGAACAGGTGCGGATTCTTGTCTCGGGATTAGCCCGCGTCTCCACCCAAATCGCCTCCTGCTTCCTGCTAATTCCTGTGTTTCTCGTGATTTCATTTTTTTGTCATGGGCGCAGTGCCTGGCTGCTCGTGCGGATCGAGTCGGATCGGGCCGGGGAATGGCGAGGGCTCGCGCGATCTGTTTGGTCGCTCTCTGCATCCTCGCCGCCGCCGCCGCCGGAGGTGAGGAGTTCGTTTCTTTTCGCTTTCTTTTTCCCCTTTTGGGCCGCTTTTTTTTTTTTTTGACATACGAGATTAGGATCTACAAGTGCAATGTAGTCACAGCTTGATATTAAAAAATTTAGAAAACAGTGACGTTTCTTTAGATACGAGTTGTTTCAAATGCATTTATCTTGTTTCCTTATGGAATAAGGTATTTTCTGCCTTTTGAACTGTTAGTGTAGGGTAATTGGGTTCAGCTATTGGCATTGTGTAGTTGATCTGTTCACAGTCGAAATACTCTAGATTTTGTTCTCTAGGAATATAAACTATACATTGAGAAGCATCTTGAAATTTAAGTGCGAAGTGGGAACCATCAAGGCATCAACAGAGACTTCTTGCCGACATGCAAATTTGCGGTCACTAGTTTCTTTGTCACGCAGGGGGAAAAAATGCTCGGCCGACATTACTTCTATTTTTATTTGACATCGTTTTCAAACAATGCCATCGTTTTCTCTTTCGTTTACAGTTGGCACTTCCCATTTTAGCTTGGTAGTAACCATTGACTTTTGAGGAGACCTGTTAAGTATTTGATTGGCTCTCTCTCTTTCTCTCACATACACACACAATTAAAAAGAAATAACATGAAATGAGTGCTCCCGAATATTTATTCCTAATACACAGTAACTACAGTCCAAATATCTTCTGGAAACTCATGATGATTTTATAACCTATTTCCTTGAGTGATAATCTAACATAAGCGTTTGTGCTTTGTGCAGCTCAACTGGACCCACTTTATTCCAGCAAACAGGTTTGCACTGTTATCCTGCCTTGCTACTTATTTCTCAGTGTTATTAAAGTATATGTGCTTACATTGATGGACTTCTGTGATGGTAGGTACTGGACTGGAGTAGGCAACCCAACTTTAAACTGCAGAATTTCTCTTTGACTGAAGAAGGTGAGTTTTAATAAGAAATGGTGGTTCTATATAAGTGCATATACTAAGAACAACTCATTTAACAAGGCAATATTTCTTAATGCAGATGGACTTCAGCTACTGGGCGGGCCAGAAGAAGTGACTCGCAGGGTAACATTTTTTCCTTCATTACTTAGTCCTTGCAAATTAACTAGGGATAGCAGTGGATCAAATTAACTAGGGCAGTGGATAAACATCCTTTTTTATGTCACTTGACTCACTTCTTTTATACATTACAGCTTGTTTTGAAATGAAATCTCATCTCTGTTAACCTCTGACCATTGTTTGATATTTCCTTATTATAGAAATTGAGGGAGAGAACCGGAGTGAAGAAAGAAATGGAACCAATGCAGCAGGATGATGAAGCCCTAGTTAAGCTTGAGAATGCTGGCATTGAACGTTCAAAAGCTGTTGATTCTGCTGTGCTGGGTAAATATAGTATATGGAGACGTGAAAATGAAAACGAGAAGGCAGATTCGAAGGTTCGTCTGATGCGAGATCAAATGATCATGGCCAGAATATATTCTGTGCTTGCCAAATCAAGGGACAAGCTCGATCTTTATCAGGACCTACTTGCCAGGCTCAAGGAAAGCCAGCGCTCCCTCGGGGAAGCTACTGCTGATGCTGAACTTCCTAAGAGGTGATTGTCTGTTCTAACTGTTCTTTTCGCCAAAATTTTCTGCACTATTGATTTCTTTCTTCTCTAATTTGAAGTGCTTCTGAGAGAGTGAAAGCAATGGGTCAAGTTTTATCAAAAGCAAGAGATCAATTGTATGATTGCAAGGCAATTACTCAGCGATTAAGAGCAATGCTTCAGTCAGCTGATGAGCAGGTCAGGAGCTTAAAGAAGCAGAGCACCTTCCTGAGCCAGTTGGCAGCAAAGACAATCCCAAATGGCATCCATTGCTTGTCCATGCGCTTAACAATAGACTACTACCTTCTCTCTCCAGAGAAAAGAAAGTTTCCTAAGAGTGAGAACTTGGAAAATGCTGATCTTTATCACTATGCCCTTTTTTCAGACAATGTTTTAGCAGCATCAGTTGTGGTCAACTCAACCATCATGAACGCAAAGGTGAGTGCTATCTGAACCTCAATTTGGAGTCGCAATTTCTGGGTTACGATGTATAATTGTAGGAGCGAATTCAGTAGCAATCCCTCATCTTCTTGCTGCAAAACTGCAGGAGCCTGAGAAACATGTATTCCATCTTGTTACCGACAAACTGAACTTCGGAGCGATGAACATGTGGTTTTTATTGAATCCACCTGGAGACGCAACAATCCATGTTGAAAATGTGGATGACTTCAAATGGTTAAACTCTTCGTACTGCCCTGTTCTGAAGCAGCTCGAGTCTGCAGCCATGAAAGAGTACTACTTTAAGGCAGATCGTCCAAAAACTCTCTCTGCTGGTTCTTCTAATCTGAAATATCGAAACCCGAAATATCTGTCCATGCTCAACCATTTGAGATTTTACCTCCCACAAGTCTATCCTAAATTGAATAAAATCCTTTTCTTGGATGATGACATAGTTGTCCAGAAGGATCTGACAGGGCTCTGGGAGGTTGATCTTAATGGGAATGTAAATGGTGCCGTGGAAACTTGCGGGGAGAGTTTTCACCGATTTGACAAGTACCTCAATTTTTCAAATCCACATATTGCTCAGAATTTTGATCCTAATGCATGTGGTTGGGCTTATGGAATGAATATGTTTGATCTGGAAGAATGGAAGAAGAAGGACATCACTGGCATTTACCACAAATGGCAGAACATGGTGAGTTGGGAATACAGTTTATATTATGTTTGCTGTTGCCAATTTACTGTAGAATATTGTGCCTTGGTGTTCTTACAGAATCAATTAGCTTCAGATTTTCAGATTCCCATCAAGTGATTGTTGCATTGTACATATAGTCTTTATTTATGAGTATTATTGCATTTTAACCTCCAATTACTTCTGATAATACCACGATGCATGTGGACTTCTTCACGGGTAAATTTCTTTCACAAATAAAATGCCATATTTCAGCTTCTGCAATGTATTTCTTTCACAAATAAGATGCCATATTTCAGCTTCTGTAATGTATCTTTCTTGATATCAACAACAGATGTAGTATCTGCAGTTCTGCTGCACTAACAGTTCATTCATTCGCTTAGCATCTAAAACTAGTAAAATCATATGCACTTTGTGAGATGTACAGACCAAATAAAAATATTAGTAATACATTTACGAAATCTCATTAGTGTACTTCACACTTGTTTCCCCTATTTTTACAGAATGAAAACAGGCTACTCTGGAAGCTCGGGACACTACCTCCGGGTCTCCTAACTTTCTACAAGCTGACACATCCCCTGAACAAATCATGGCATGTTCTCGGCTTAGGGTACAACCCAACCATCGAGCACTCAGAAATAGATAATGCCGCCGTCATCCACTACAATGGTAACATGAAGCCCTGGCTGGAAATTGCAATGACAAAATACCGACCTTACTGGACAAAGTACATCAATTATGAGCATTCCTTTGTTCGTGGATGCAAGATCAGTCAATAGACGCTACCTGAAGCATCCATTCTTCTTTGATGAACATTGGAGTAATTGGGACTACGAAAGAAGCTCGTCCCTTCATAGTAGTAACTTGATCTACTGCATGTTCTTTATTCGTGTTATTAGATTTGTCAGGTATCTAGTGTACGTAGTTGCCTCGCCCATTTGTAGTGCTTTCGCCAGTGGTCCATTGTGGACTCTCTTTTTAATCCTTTCTCTTGAAAAGAAGAACGATGAACCCTGTGATTTTTATCGGCTGATAAATGATCTGTCTGAATTTGTGTATGTAATGCTGTCATTTGGCCTGTATTTGCAAGTGATTCTTGTTTTGCAGCATTGTCTACGACCATCTCTGTACTGTTGTCTGAAATCTGGATAGCCTGACCCGTTCGTTCCAAGATGAACGGTCAGGATCTATCACAAGCTGCTGCTCCCTGCAAGGCAAATGCACGCTACGGGAGGTGCCTCTTTGCAATTTGCCAGCGTCGTCCGTCTCCAAAACTCAAAGCGGGCATGGGCTGCCCCGCTCACTTCTCGGCCTCGCCTGGCGCCGCCGCATGGGTTTCCTGGCCGTCGCGCGCCTTCCTCCTCCGCCTCACCGGAGAATTCGAGTGGATCGTCATCGAGGAGGGTAGGGCGCCCCAGCCTTGGCCGCAGCAGCTAAGGTATCTTCTCTCCGCCTACTCTGCCTCGACCTGCTTACTACTGCAGTAGTATTGCGAGGTTAGGAACATGCGTTTGTTGGTCTCTGGATAGGAATTTCCGTTGTTTTGCAATAACGCGTGCTACGCTGTGAATCGATGATAAGAGTGCCCTTGCCGTCATGTGTGAGGAATTATTGACTTTAATTTTGCACTGATGTCTGAGAAACGGTCGAATGTGTGATTGGTCAATGTTGAGGAGTCCGATATGAACGCGTTTACATTGCATTAGCCAAAGGAATGTTACATTATAGTAGTAACATTGTGTTTGTCAATGGACCCTAAATCTACCTTCGGTGTTAAGTTGTGGTTGTCACGTTATGTATGCAGTCATGAAGCTTTCTCTGTTTCTCAAAAACTATACATGTCACAAGCACAAATATATAAAAGATCGTTTCATGTCTGTTGCAATTGTCAAGTAAGCTTATACTTCTGTTTGAGCTTTGAAGTGGGCATGATATTTGCTACACCTAATTTTTAGCTTTTTCTTGATGATTTATTAGTTGGAAGTAGTAACACATAGAGACATGAAGAACTGCGTGTTACCACCAAGAGTTGCACCTGTTCATATGATTTGACTATTGAACCATGTTGAGATTTTGACATGCTAACCATCGGAGCAGCACGTGTTAGCAGTTTGTATATTGAGATATTCGTGTTTGACTTCAAGCAGTGTCACAAGCCCATAAAAGAAGTATTCTCACTGGTAAATGAAATGTGTGCTTTCAAAATCAAGATATTTCTAACAGGGCTAGCAAATAATCAGGCATTCAAGATTTTAGCCAGACTAAAAAAGTATGGCCTATGGGGACTTCTTTAGTTGATCACAACTTATTGGCATAGTAGTTTGTTAACCATTGACATTTGTTGAGCAATCCTTGATAACATGCCTGTACTTGTTTCAAAAAAAGAAAGAAAGAAAGAAAGAAAAAAAGAAAGAAGAAAGAAGAAAGAAAGATAACATGCCTGTAGAAGAGTACATGCTGCATAAGTGTACCACATAAATCACTCCTTTTTGTTTGTTTCTCTAGCTTTCATCTTCAGAATTTAACAAGCTAGCTAAACTGTGATCGAGTAATTTATTAGCTAGATTTTCTTCATGGTTCATTAATGATCATGTCATATGCTTTTGTCTAAGCTTGGTTGAACAGGGGAGAATTTTACCAGACAAGATCCCAAGAAAATTTATTCAGGATAGCCAGAAAGAGATGTAACTACATCAAGCCTCAATGATACATAGTTCCATGATGTGATGAAGATTTACATGAAATTTGCTATGGACAAGCTAGGTTTCCTTATGAACCCAATGCACGATTTCTCTTGCCTCAAACAAAATAGCAGTTCAACCTGTAAAGAATGGGCAAATAAACATCAGAAACTGCCAAAAGAGTGAAAGCGCAATCACTTGCGTTTTTATCATCACTGATCTGTCTATTACTCTATTTGGCAATTGGCATTATTTGGTATATATAGTGCCTTCCCTGGAAATCGCTGTATTTTTAGTTTTTTTACTATAGGCTATTGTTGTCAATTTGTTGGATGTGGGTTTTAGACAGGATGGGAATAGGTTCCTAGATTTCTTTCTATGAAACAAAATAGAGATCTAGTTGCATCAACCTGATCCTGTTTTTTCCAGTTAAACTTGAGCGTGATATCACAGTGTTGTAGCATGTCTCATTCCTCCATCTGAAACTATTAACTACTGTTCCTATATTGCGACGTGGTGCTTCTGTTGACCTTTTTCAATAAAAAAAATCCATGTTTAGAACATTGTCAAGATAGAGGTTATGTAGTTCATAAAAAGTTTATGTTAAGATCTCTTTATATTGCCAGTATTTTTCTTTTTATGAACTACTTAAATGTTGATTGCTGGTTTCTTCCAAATTCCCATGATGTTTTTTGCCTTGTTCACTGAACAGTAACCTGCTTTTTCATCCGGGAATTGGAGCAAGACATGGAAACTCCAGAAATGGTAAACCCAGTGCTGTTCTTGTGCTGCCAAACTTCCATCAGGTATGCTACGTGGACATTCGTAATACGTCCTAATACGAACATATGGTAATATTATTAATTGATGTTGCCATGATGCATAGTGCAATTATATATATGTTGTTGTATCTTGTGTTCCACTAGAAATGTTCTCTTTTTTAATTATGCACATTGTACAATAGGTGGCAATCAACCTAGACAAGCCAGACATTTTTTTTGGTGTGTGTGTGTACTACTATTAACTATTTCCAGTTTATATAACACTTTGAAAGTGTCTTGGATCGCTTTCAATGTACCACAGGCATGCCTAATTCCATTTATCATCATTCATTTGGTCATTTTTATTTTGAATTTTCCCCACTTCACGGTACTCTATGAATGCTCACGGGATCTAGTGTGGATCGGTTCAACAGCTAGATTCTGTAGTTGGAACTCTGCAAGTCCTGGTGTTGTTTAACAAGATAGAAACAGTAACTGACCTGGTATATATGAGCTGGTCACCAGGTTCCTTCATGGTCAGATCGACGGAGCCATCCATTCCCATATTCTGTTCTTTTCTCCGAATCTTTCCTGCTGATAATGCATCACCTCGATCATTATGTGCAATTCTCTCATTGGATTTATGCTGCACGCTTCCTGGCAGATGAAAACGACTCCCGCTATATACACTAGACTGCAAATAATTCAGGAACTGTGAACAACTGTATCGTTCAAAGTTCAAACCAGGGGAAGGGAAGAAGAAGACTGCACGCGGAGGCATCGTCGTTCGATCTGGGGGCCGCAGGTACAGATGTTTTCGCCGTGTGCACGTGTGCATGAACTTGTCCCCTTGTAGTTACATCACGCATTCATGCTGGTGCAGCTGTTGATTGACTCGGTGTTTGTGGAGTCGAAACATTGAGAGTTTGATTGATGCAGTCGTGCGGACATTGCACATGCCTCCATGAATCGACCAGAGCGCGCAGTTTGCGCCGCACTGTTCATCAGGAAATGTGTACTCCTCGATCCGTCTATGTGGATGCTTCAGAAATCCCTCAACCACAGCCGCTACAGTGAGTACTACATCAAACTTAACTTTTGCTGAATCATATATTCTAATTACGCTGTGTCGTGTCAAATTGGAAGCAGATTTGGTTAGTTTGTGTTGCAAAACACCAGTTATGAGGTTGCTAGTGATATCAACATGCTTGTATTGTAGGACTAGATGCATGGATAGTCAAATGATTTGATGCTGGCACTGGAGAGACTCCACTCCAGCTGTATGCATGCATTGCTTGTGCTGCTACATGTCTTACACAGGGCATAAACATCGGCTTGTACTACCCGAAGCTTAATTCGCATTCATCGTCACATAAACAAATGAAGAAAAATCTCGTGTATTATAGTACCTGGTAGACCTGGCCAAGTGGATCAGGCCAATCATGCCGGTTTCAGGTATGATACGGTTCATGCACAATACGAATAGTAAACCGGCCATGTCGGCTTGACCCAATCCGGCGTGCTGTGCTTGGGTCGGTATCTCGGCATGGTACACATAGTAATACTCTTATGGTAGTATAGTAAAATTGCTTATGGTTGACAGTAAAATTACTTATGTTAGGGTTACTACACTCTTCTGAGTGCGGACGAGTGACTTAACAGTAAAATTACTTATGACCGACAGTAACAAATTAATACTTGCAATTCAGCGACTGACAATACAATTACTTGTAACTGGTAGTTAAAATACTAAAATTACTTGTGACTATAGTAAAATCAATGGACCATCGGTGGCCTGTTTGGCTAAGTATGTCTAGGTCGGCTTAACATGGTCCAATCCCTTTTCGTACCACGCCAAAAGGTAGACACGTGAGTTAGCATAATATGACATAGTAACTTATTCGAGTCAGTTGTATGCATTGGGCGGCCATTAGGCCATGTCTGGTACATGGGAATCTGTCCATCCATGTATGTATATATCCATGGCTGCATATATAGGTCACTCAGTCGGGAGTGGCAGAATTAATGATGGTTCATATGCATGGTTATTCTTTGGAGCAGCAAGAAAGGCAATTAGGACATATTCTAATTAGCACTACTAAACATCACATGATCACCACCATTTGGAAAGGGATGGGCATGGGGCCTACCCCTAATGATCCTTTTTAGACCTTTTTAGATCACCACAGCAGGTGTTTGTGTCTCTAGTGGTACTAGGAGATGATAGCCTGGTTTAAGATACTGCCTAGTGATCTTGAGACATGTGCTGCTAGTAATGCTTCATTAAAGGGTGAATTCGGCTTGCAAGTGCTGCAGCCACACATGACATCCATAATATAATGGGCCGTTCTAAAGAGCTTAAGTTTATAGTTTGTGATTAAAATTATACTATAACAGTTATTAGTTTTTTGGTATTCTATTAAAAACATTAAAAAAATAAGAAAAAACATTATATCGTCACTGATAATGCAAAGAAATAAGGAGAAAAAGAAAAAGAAAAAATCCTAAAAAGTTAGAAAAAACCAATATTAAAAATCGGCACGATTCAGGTATATTCTAGCTCAAATAAGCCAAAAGTAAAAAAAAAAATCAGAAACTGAAGCCATTAGAAGCAGAGACTCGTATTTATTTATTTATTTATTTGATTAAGTTTTGAAGCCTAGCCACTAGCTAGCTAGGGGACGACGATGTACTGCAACCTACGGCCAAATATTTTATACGTTTGGAGCATATCTTTCAGTGATCACAAGAAGCTACGGAGTCTAGCCTGTTCAACTGCTGGCCCATTGGAGGCAGGGTTGCTACAAATGGAATCAATGGGGCCGATGCAGAACTCGACAAGCAAGTGTTTGTTTCCCTCCCTTTTCTTTTGCACACATTGGTAGGTGCACGCTTCAAAACCAGTTGATCACATAGATGCGTAGTTGATCACACATGCGTGTAGCATCCACTGCTTGGCTTGTCTACACTCTTAACAAAATGTGTAGGATGCACTCTTAGAATTTAATCATGATTGAAGTATACATGGTGAGTTTTGGAGAATCAGTTTGTCCGGTGTATGTGTGTGTATATACATGTAGAGAAATATTATTAGACCACTACTAGTATAGTACATAGCAGGAGGGAGAGGGAGGGAGGTGGTGATGGATCAAGTACATGTGGGTGTGAGTTGAGAGGTGAGGCGAGACCAGAGAGAAAAGAGGAGGGGGCATGCATTCATGTGATGGTTGGCCCAGCTATCAAGTCAAGCTTCTATTGCGCTTTCTTGTCAAGGGACAAGGGGTATCCCTATTGCATCTCTTTGCTTGTAGAAACGGAACATTGTTTCCAGCTATCGGCTTGGAGTTGGAAAAAGCTACTGTTAGCCTATAGCGCAACCAGTACGACCAATACATCCGTCGAGGCCATATAGGCTATAGCCATCGCCACACCTTTTTTTTTACTTACTTGGACAAGCCAGAGCTTAACCCTCTCGCCTCCCTCAGCTCGCCTCGCTGGACATGGCCTTTTTGCATGCCTTCCTTTCTCTCTCTATTCTCTCCCTCTCTTTGCTTCTTCTCTCTCTTGTTGTTGCATTGGCCTGGCATATATATATAAATGAGAGAGGAGAGGCGTGCAGTGCAGGAAGTGGATCTTTCCATCTCAAGGAGACATGCCATGCATTTATAGTACAATATCATTGTAGAAATTATTTTAAACGTTCTGAAAGGACTGGTCGTAAATCAATATTTAGCCACTTTGAAAAAAAAATATATAAATCAACCTTGCAAAAGAAAAGAAAAGAAAAGAAATTAAATCAAGATATTATTAGTTTGAAGCTGGGTAAGAATTTGCTGCTGGGGTTAGTCAAACGATCCGGTCTTAGTGAGAGAAAACAACTGATCGCTAGACTTATACGATTGTCTGTAACAGTTACTGTGGAGCATGCTAGCTAGAGCACAGGGGAAGGGGGCCATCACCTGGCTTGGGATTTGTCTAGTTTCTGAGCCTGCATGCATGATCGTGGAGAACTAATTAAACATGCATGCGTATGGCCTGCCTATAGTTGCATGCCGTATATAAATTGTAGGTTTGATTTGTTTTGTTTTCTTCTCTTCTGCAATATTTGAGATATTCTCTTCTGCAGAATAGATTCACTGGTACAAGTGTTGTCAGCTTCATTCGTACGTGATGCGATGGGTTACGTCTTAATTCAAATCATCATGTCGGGCCATCCTCTGAGCTGATCATCAGAGCAGCTTTATTGTTAGTTACTTAACACGAATGGGCATCTTTCTAGTTAGTCACTTAGCACAAATCAATGAGCAGCTTGATAGTTTGTTACTTCATTAGGGTAAACGGACGTGAGGGAATTAAGCAATTAACCGTTTGAAATGCTTACGCTGCAACTTTAATTTCGGATATTCCAGTCTCTAGCTCTCTTATAAATGCATGGTTGAAGTAATCTTCACATTTGGATTTGGACCATATTACATATTTGAACGACCGCGTGAGAAGATCCAGAGTTTTATTGTGATGAACCATTGCCATTTTAGAGGAGTGGAGATTTAAATTTTGCAAATTTGTAATTTTGCTGTTTTTCTAGACTGATTGCAGTTCTAGTGGTCTAACCAGCCACCACCATCGGTTAGATCTGCTGGAGGCAGCGGTCTGACTGGTAGAGCCTATCCTGTTTTGGCTGAGATTTGGTTTTTTGGGAATTTTCGTTATTGGTTGATTTGGTTTGACATAGGTTAGTGCATATGTGTTGCATAATACATGTTTTAGCTAATGTCGATCAAGTTGTGGAGAACTTGAGTCCGAAAATGATTTCTTTGTATTTGGATACGCAGGAGGCTTGGAGTCAACCATAGTCAACGACAAGGATCGGGGCTACGCTCATAGAGGAGCCGAGGCTCAGAACGATCAAGGGTGATGAATGAGATGGCTGAGCTCAAGCATGGTACGAGAAATGCAAGAAATATTGAAAGGAAATTCAAGTGACAAGTTGCATCATGTGGCTTGGTCGGTCCAATGAAGTGTGGTTTGGTGGATCCGGAATGGGAGAGACTTGCTAACACGTGCTAAACTAATGGTGCACCTGCACGTGGCAGACATGTTGATTACTTTGCAAGGGAAGATGAAGACCAGGTCAAGAAAGGGTATTTTGGTAAATTAACCAAAATACTAAAATTTACCTTAGATCAAAATCGCGACGCATGGAAAAGTTGTTTAGGTCAAGAAAAATCTGAGAAGATCAAGTTAGATCAAAGGTTAAGGACTTAGTAGATTCGGATTTATATGCTTTGAAAATCGTGCATAAGTGTAGTGTATGTAAAACTCATGTTGCGTAGGATTAATGAGTTTCCCCATATATGCTAAGTAGATAGTATCAGAGTTAGACATGATCGACATGATCGGTTGTCTTGTCTATTTAATGAGTTAAGATGGAGACTTGCTAGTTAACCATCCAACCATCTTAGCTTCACTCATGGAAGCCAAATGTTCTAGAGTTATGGTTTGAGAAGTGAGTGTTGTGGTATGCTCTCTTGTTTTCAGGTGGTCAGGTGGAGTGGTTGTAAAACCTTCATGATCAAGTAGCAATACATCAACTTTGTTCATCTCTCATGGATCACTCTTGTGTTAGTTGATTTGCTCTTGATTTGATTGGTTTTGATCTTTTCTCTCTCCTTTTTGATCTTCCTAAATGCGAAGGATTAGTAAGTGATAGAGATGTCCCATAGAAATCAATTCTCATCCATCTAGGCGTTAGGTTTGGCTTCCTAAAGTTGCTCGATTTTGCTTGGATTTGATATGTTTGAGTGATTTGTTGATCCGAGTATATTTTGTCTCGAATTCTTGGGTGTTCTTGCTTGCTATGACAATCTAGAGTCATCTTGGTCATCTTTCACCCATGAGCAAGTCATATTTCAAGTTTTCGGTTTTTGCTCGATTTTGGTGCAATCTTACTTGATTTTGAGAAAGGTCCAAACTTTGTCATGGATTCTTGTAATCCTTGGATGGAATATGTTCCTGAGACCTTAAGTAATGTGTGTGCAAAATTTTATATTATTTGTACTTGTATTTTTGGAGTTACACTAAAAGTTGCATCAGTTCGGTTGAATTTTTTAGTTCGAAAATAGGGGAAGCCGGTCAGACCGCACCCTCTCTGGTCATACCACCAAGGCAAGTTAGACCATCACCTAGCCTGCAGTTTGACCACCAAGCACTGGCCATATCACTCTTGGCAACCGGTTTGACTGCATGAAGCCTAAGTTTATGGGTTTTTGGTTTCTTGACTTGCTAGTTTTTGTGTTGTTTTTCTGTCATGATCTTCATAACTCTGTAGACATTGGAGTAAAGGATTTCATAACTCTGCAGACATTGGAGTAAAGGATCGATGAATACTTAGAAGAAAAATTTGAAGCCACTATTCAATCTCTCTGTTGTTATACCGGTCCTGTAATATTTATCTTCTAAACACTAAATTGCACGTATTTCCATCTTTACACCCACAGGATTTAATTCAAAACGGTTTTCTTGTAGTGCTTGCCTAGCTAGTTATCAACGGATAGGTAACAAATCTTCGTTGAAATTTTGGTAGAGATAATTTTTTATTTAAACAAGTATTTGGTCAAGAATAAGAATTGTTGGTTGAGTTCGGAACCCTGGCCTGAAGCATCAAATCCATACGGCAAAGCCAAAGCGTATCACTCGAAAACCTAATGGCGCACCTCTCTAGGCACCATCCTCTCACTCAGGCTGCGTGCTCCTCCTCACAAGTGCCCCCCAAACTCCAAAGGGAATGAGTTAGTTAAGCATAGGGATTTGGGCATTATGGCATTCTCTCCTCGATGCATCTCTCTCTCTCTCTCTCTCTCTCTCTCTGCCTTCTCTTTCTCCTTGGTGTGAATGCCAATGCCATGCCTTTGCGTATGTGCGCCCATATACATACATACAACGCACATTCATGTGGTTTTGGATGGGGACAGAAAGGGACTGAAATGAGTGATAGGGAGCAAAAGAAGAGTCAACTCGTGTATTGCACAGGGCTCGAGAGCAAAGGCCACAACAAGTACTCAATTATTGGGACCTCACCCACATCACTGCCAATGTCAAATTTTCGATCGGGCCCCTTTTTAATCCCTTCTGTACCCAACAACTGGACAGAGGATAAATAAAATAAAACAGCCTACAACTTACTTTCTTGGCAGAGGTATTTGTATATGTAATTAAGTTTCTGGAGCTAGAAGCTGCAATGGTTTCTTTTCCTCCTCTAATTGTGAGAACGTGTACAGTCAACCACATGAAGATAAACATGTGTGTAGAAATCTACGTAAGTCACGATACATTAGTGTCTTCTTGAGTATTCATGTGATAGCAAGCATTCGATCCATAATCAAACAAATGACAGATAATTCACCACTACTATAGACGGTGTTATCACAGACGGTTCAAAAACGTTATCACAGACGGTATCTGAACCGTCTATATTTATGTGTCAGTGATAATATGTGGTTATCACAACGGCTCCCAAACCGTCTGTGATAAGTTAAAACACAAACGGTTTTTTGGTTAAAACACAGACAGTTGAAAAATCATTTGTGATATTCCATTATCACAGACGGTTTGTTTTTAAAAAACCGTTTATGATGTCATATATATATCACAAATGGTTGTTTTTAAACAACCGTCTGTGATAGCAGAATGTTAGAGATGATTTTTTTGTTATTAACCATCTGTGATATCGTACATATCACAGACGATTATTTTTAAAAATCATTATATATATATATATATATATATATATATATATATATATATATATATATATATATATATATATATATATATATATATATATATATATATATATATATATATATATATATATATATATATATATATATATATATATATATATATATATATATATATATCACAGACGGTTTGGAACACCAAACCGTCTGTGATGGCTATTTCAAAAGCTACGTTATTTCCTGTTTTTCGGATAGCCTCAAGAAATGCTAGCCATGCCCTCTGAAAATAAGTAAGAAGATCACATATATATAGTACAGGACAATCATTATACAAATATCATAAATGAATTAAACAACGCAAGCAGATAATATATATAGCACATAACAATCGTTACACATATCTCACAAATGAATTAAACAACTGAGTGAATTGTTTGATTAAGCACAATTGAGTGATTACAATTGTATCCAATGTTTCAACATCTAATCACCATTGTCGGAGTGGAACTCTCCAGTGTTTATTTATGATCGCTGCTATCAAGAATTGGGAGAGCTTTCCTTGAATTTCGGCGAGTTTGTCAAGATCGATTGCACTTTCGCCGAATTCCATACGCTGTCTCTAGGAGTAGTTAAATTCATTAGCGCATATATATATATATATATATATATATATATATATATATATATATATATATATATATATATATATATATATATATATATAATTATTAGCAGGTTGGCAAACCTCTGGATCGTTCGTCTTAGCGTCCATGATTTCCTTCATATAGTAGCAAACGTAGAATCCACATACATTTCTCTATAGCTGCTGGTGGCACTGTAAAAATAAAATTACATACATAGGCATTGTCAATTCTAGAGGCATTATAACAAAGTGTGATATATAATTATTGTGTTGTAGCGGGTATCGAAACTCACGTCATGTGTCGCAGTGTAGCGCTGGATTCCTTCTGTCTCCCTCTCTGGGCAACATATGCGTTGAACGACCTACGTGATTCCAAAAAGTTAGCCTCGACCATTGCAAACGAAGGGAATATTACAATAGAGTTATATATGACCCCTAGTCATGTATGTCGCCATAGTGATTAATCCTATGTTCATTTAGTATTACAAATGAAATTTGTATGGCTACTAATGAAGCACTTACCTTTGGTTGAAGGGTACCATAATGTATTCTTGTGACTATGAGCAATCAATCCCCTCATTATGTAATCTTGGACGAATGATGCATTATCGTTAATAGATGACTCAGAGACTAAGTGTGGGTCGAGGAAACCCACCGGTTTTCATCATCGCCGGAGTTGTTGGATCATAGATCTATACATAAGCAATGAGTTATGACATTTATTGATATTACGTGAATATAGAACATGATTGTATAGTATACTTACAGTGTCCAGCATCATAAAAGTGAGGTGTCAAATTCGTTGAGGTTGAATAGTAAGTATAAATCTTTGAAGGTCACGACGAAGGAGCCTGAGTCGTGGAAGAAATGCGCCCCCGTGTATCTCATGGTGAATTCACTGTGCCGGTTTGGTTTCATGTTGGATCTCTGCATGTACCAGGTATGCAAAGTATTACAAACCAGTCCAAGTCTGGGTATTGTGACTCGGGGACCGACGACACTCCAATAATAAACTTCTATTGCCCGAGAGGCGGCTTAATCTTCTTCGGTTGGGTCTTAGTGCCTCACTTGCGATACATTTTTGGCGGTGTCTTCATGGGAGTCGATGTGATGGGCTTCTGAAGTGGAGCTTGAGGTCAAGCCACATGAGCTGATGTGACAAGTCCAGGGCGATATCCCTCTTGGGCCACTAGATGTGGAGATCGCGACACGGACGGGTCGAGGGCGATGACCCTCTTGGGTCACTGGATGAATGTGTGGACGGTATCCACTAATATCATAATCTCTTCATTTGGGGGCTTCTCAAGAGGGAAAGTTCTGAAAACATCATTAATCATATCCACCTAGACCTTCACAAAATCAGTCTCTTGTTGAGCATTGTGCACTAGTGTCCTTGACAGCCATGGATACGCCATCCCCTGCCCAGCGTCAATGGGAATAGAGCCAACAAGTCTAACTCTGAGAATGTACGGTGTGTACTCCTACATAACGATACACGATGAGCTAAGGCGTCCACCAAGTCTATCTATGTAGCATTCTAGAGAGACACATTACCTGGATGTCGTCGATAGGTAAGTAGGCGTCGTTATATTCAGTAATTGGCATGGACGCGTAGCTACTCCGATGTTGAGGGGGACTGGGTACCATATTAATGGGGGTGAGTTGCGATTGGTTGTGGACTTGTATTAGTTCTTCTCTCAATGAATCTATCTCTCCTTGAAGTGAGGTAGTCTTCTCTTGAAGTGAAGCAGATAGCTGTTCCTCAAGTTGTGCACGAAACTCCTGTTTTATTTGTTCATCGCGATAGGCCTGGGATCTCTTCCTACTCCTATGCGCCTCAGAGTCATTTGGGAATCCGTGCCTCCAAGGTATGTAAAACACCAGGCCTCGTGTGTGACCTGGGTGCTCCTTGTTTCCCAAGGCCTATGATAGTATATCCCTCTCCCTGCCTTCTTCAAAGGAGCCTTGGGAAAATTCGGTAGTCAATACTTGCTACAAGAGGGAATCATGTTATTCTAAACCCCATGAAGTTAAAGAGGTATTAACAACTATGTAGTTTAATATATCTTACCAGGCGTTGGGGCACTTCCTCGTCTGCAGTGTTTTTGAAATACGAGACATCCAAAGATGTGGTTGATGACATCGCTCTTAACCAGTTTTGGGCGCGCTCGTTTGTGATCCTAGCAAATGGCAGGGAGGCCTCCAATTGGATTACAACCTCGTCCTACATCCTCTATTGAGGGTGTGTTTTGTGCTTGGAGAGCCTTGTGTGCCATACTTTGTTGTTCAAATTTGGTCATCGTCTTCATCTGCACAAAGGCCTCCCATGTTTCTAGTGACACGAAAGGATATACCTCATGAAGGACGTGTGATCCTTGGCCACGTACTACGTGACAAGCGTGCTCTTGAAGTTCTTCCACTTTTTCCCATCGCGAGGAGCACCTACCATTACATGAGTCCCTGGACTTTTGCTGGGATCTCGAACGACTTTGTTATTTCCTCCCACAACTGAGTTTTCTGTGCCTTTGTCAAATCTTTCCATATCGCTATGGTGATGAGGACTTGTTGCCTTCCAATTATCCCACAGGTAGTACGAACTGCCGCCGCCGCTTTCTTCGGTCGCAAAGGGACCCCATCTGGAGAGACCACTATGATGGTCATTCGGTTCTCCTCTGACACGCTTAGTTACCCCTGTCTTCGGAGCATTAGACCCAGATGGTGACGATGATGATTGTGCGGACGTCATCTCTCTTACAAGAAAAAACTAATCACAGTGAACTATGAGCGTAAACAAAGTTCTATAAAGCTAATGACGCACACCAGCGTTTCAAGTTCAATGAAGTTGGTTATGGCCGCAGTCTCTTCCTCCTCATTATACTGTGCACTGGGATAGGGGCCATAACTTATTTTATTGAACCTGACACACTGAAGTGTGTAATTTGCTTCATGCCCTTTGAATGTCTATGTGACATATATTATTGCTAAAAGGTCCCTTTGGAAGGGTAACATGCCATTCCAAATAGATCTTGTAGTAATAACACAAAATCCTCCCCATCTTGTAGTAATGTACATATTTAGATTTAATTCCAACATAATTAAATATGATCAAAACACATTTGCAGCAGTATATAAATGACAAAAATTGCATATAAACATGTAATTCTACCATGTCATTAAAAGCATAAACATAAAGCAGGAATCATGATGACTGTTGAAATGAGCATAAAGAGTATTCTCAAGAACAGGGAATCAACTAAAATTAGCATAAAGCTCGGATTTTAGTTTAGTGCTCTCAGATGTAGGGTTACACAAGAATTAATCTTGGCTGTCCCACTACTATGGTCTATACTTTTCACTAATTGGATATACCAAATGAGATTCAAACCTTAGGGAGGAGAGGCAGCATCGGGAGGAGAGGAGGTGTTGAGAGGCAGAGGCAGCCGGCGACGGGAGGGAGAGGCGGTGTCAGGAGGGAGAGGCGGTGTCGGGAGGGAGATTCAACCGGCGTCGGGAGGGAGAGGTGGCATCGTGAGGGAGCAAAACCTAGCAGGGGTGGTGGAGATGGAGTGCGTGAGTGAGGAGTGAGTGCAAAACCTATAGCAGGGTATATTTATAGAGGAACTATCACAGACGGTCCCATTACTGAACCGTCTGTGATAATACTCTCATAGACGATTCCATTGTGGAATCACAGACTCCAGGGCCCACTGAAATTGCAGGAACGGTCGCTGGGGGACTCGAACACTTACGGCGGGCCCCTCATCATGTTGCGAGTCCCGTTCATGGTCGGGTTGACCCTTGCCATGCGGAGAAACTGGTTCCTCCATCAGGCGTACTGCTGCAGGGATTTGGATCCCTCCACAGCCTTTCCCGTTGTGGAATCCCTGAGATCCTGGGATGAATCTCCATAGACAACCTCTCCATTGGAAGTAAGCATTGCCTGTTCATAGTCGTAGCAGGCCTCTATGTCAATATCTCCGTAGTCGACTAAGTTGAACCAGTTCTCCTTGTTCCATTCCCCTGCCATAAGGACATCAGAAGAAAAAGAACTTGTCGACGAGGGAATTACCGGAGTCTTGGAAGAAATCTCCCCATAGACGGCGCCAGCTGTTGGTGTTTTAATACCGATCTTACGTATGATCTCTTGGATTCGGGGAAAATTCTCAAGACTAAGCTATGAACATGCAGAATAAAGACACGAGAATTTTTATAAAGGTTCGGGCCTTCTTCTAGGAGAATAATAACCATACGTCATGTGTGGCTATTACTCAGGGAAAAGTGATTACAACTGAGTAATGAGAAAGCTTGCACTATGCCTAACTTGATCCCCTTCGGATCCCTCCTCCCTCCTCTCTTCGACATCAACCCTTATATAGTTGGTGAAGTGGTAGCTGTTGTCTCATGCCAAAAGACACCTTAACACTTCGGGTAATAACCGCTTGATGGAAGTTACTGTCAGAGAGACGTGGTAGCCCGTTCATCATGCTATAGTTGTTGTCAGAGAGAGAGAGAGAGTATGTGCGGTTATTAGGGACAAATGCATGTTCTAACCGCCTTGTCAGATGCCCCCACGATGTAGTAGGACATCTTTAGATAAGTCGATCAGAGACAGAGGGGTCGTAGGATAGTCCACGACCACGAGGTAGTCGTAGAATTAGATATGATTATGTGTTTGTAGAAGGACTTACGACTATATAGTCGTAAAAAGGCTTACGACCAAGGAACAGTCATAAAAGAGCTTAAGACTAAGGAATAGTTGTAAAAGAGTTTACGATTAAGTAATAGTCATAGAAGAGCTTACGACTATTCCGTAAACTTCTCCCTTATTGATAAGGGGTATACTCAAGATATACAATGACGTAATAATTATGAGGATTATTCTATCCTTGTCAAGCTACAATGGAACATTGTATTGGTGGTGCAATAATAGGAACTTCTGGTATGTTTTCCTTTTTGACTTCAGGTGTAGATTCTAAATCAATAACATGCTCCACCTGCATACTTGATTGCTTCTCAATAGGAACATCAATAGATGGTTTATCATGTAACATGGTAGACTCATTAAAAATAACACTTCTACTAATAACCACCTTTCTAGTTTTAGGATTCCACAATTTATGTCCTTTAATACCAGATTTATAACCAAGGAAAATGCACTTAACAGTTTTAGGCTCTAATTTACCATTGCTAACATGTGCATACACCAGATAGCCAAATATCTTTAAGTTTGAATAATCTAATGGATAGCCAGACCATATCTCAATTGAAGTCTTCTTATCAATAGTCATATTGGGTGACTGATTAATCAAATAACTAGCAGTGGAAACGACTTCAGCCTAATAACTCTTAGATAATCTAGATTTTGACAATATGCAACGTACATTTTCCATTATGGTTCTGTTTATATGTTCGACCACACCATTTTGTTGTGGAGTGCCTGGGATGGTGTAATATCTCACAATACCCTTTGATCTGTATAAAGCTTCAAATTCTGCAGAATAATACTCCAAGCCATGGTTAGTATGTAGCTTCTTAAATACTTGCTAGTTTATCTTCTAATCATAATCTTCTACTACTTGAATGTTTTAAATATATCCAATTTGTGCTCGATGAAATATACCCAAACTCTTCTTGAGTAATCATCAATGATGGTCAACATGTAGCTTGCACCTCCAAGTAATGGAACGCGGGATTCTCCCCACAAATCAGAGTGAACATAATCCAATATGCCTTTTGTAGAGTGAGTTGCAGTATTAAACTTCACCATCTTTTGCTTGATGAAGACATAATGTTCACAAAACTTTAACTTGTTGATACTTTGACCATCTAGGAGTCCTTTTTTGCATAACTCTATCATACTGTCTTCACTCATATGCCCCAGACGCATATGTAAAAGATTAATAGCATTAGAATTAGATGATTTATTTGAGATAATAGTAGCATTACCTAAAATTATAGTGCCTCGCAGATGATATAGTTGGCATATTTCATACCATCCTTCATCACAATAAGAGAACCTTTAGTGACTTTTAGAACTTTCATCTCCACTTGAATACTTGTACCTTTAGCACCAAGAGTACTCAACGAGATAAGATTTCTCTTCAAACGGAATATGACGAGAGCACTCATTCCTCCATCCTCACTAGGTTGATTAGATAAATGAACAGTTCCACTAGCATGCAATTTGACTCCCTTATTGTCCACCCTTTTCCCTTTCTTCTTAACAGCTGTTATAGCCACACTTCCCTCTTTATCACCTAAGCTTGGTTGCTCTTGTATTGCGCAACAACCATATCTATGGTTGGCTGATGAGGGACAGACAAATCTTCAACTGATGAGGGACAAATAAATCTTTAACATCCATATCCCCCGCATCATGGAACCATGGGTTTGCCCTCTCCATCTTCATTTGCTTTAGTTGCTCGATGCAGTCCAACTACTCCTGCACATAATCGGTTCCACCTGAGCTGCTATCATTGTCCCCATCCACACCATATAGAACAAATTCTTGGTCATCATGTCCCTCATGACCATCTTGTGCAACTGGAGCATGTGTATGAACCTGAAGATCATAGAATGAGTCCACTACCCTATTGCAAAGATACAAATCAGCCTTCCTAACACTGCTGCTCTCCCTCAACTTGTCCATGACATGCGTCTCCCCTTCAATCTTGCTTGAAGACCTCAAAGCGTACAATGAACTTGTAGAAAAGAAGATCTCATCTTCAGCTCTGTATCCCTCTTCTTCCATGATTTGCACCAAGTTGTCATAGCAAATCCTCTGTTTATGTAACCTCTTCACCATAACATTTGCTCTGGGTCCTCAATCATGTTTGAACACTCTGTGTCCAAATCTCTATAGCCATCCACAATAGCAACAACATACACCAAATTTTAGGCAATGAGGACAACAAATCCATGTATAGAATAATCAAGAACCATCAAATGTCACCTTTTCTTTGGAATCCCCCTCAAACCAACCCGTATGCACCTTCCCGCCCAAAACCTTGCCCTCACATCACCTGCACATCGCGTAAAGATCCAAGATTAAGATCAAATTGCATACCTTTCAACCATATTGTACCATTAGATTGTCTCGCCACTAAACCTTCCTATCCCCCAGCGCATTGCTGCTCTAGCCCTTCCTAGCCGCGAGGTCACCTCGTGTTCGCACTGTGCTTTCCTATGTGCGAGTGCAACGAGAGGACTCTGGTTTGGGGTGAGTCGATACGAACCCATCCTTTCATCTCTCTCTACTAAGGTGGACCAGCATCAAATTGCTGCTCATGTGGAGTCCCGCGTGTCCGACTGCGTGTGACTTAGATGAGCCGGTTGGGACCAAATCGGGTTGGCTAGTGCAAATTGAAACAAAACTTGTGCTAGCCTATAGCGAAGTGAACATATAGAGCAAATTAACCTAGTGCAAAGTGAAAGACTTAACAATCTACCCGGTGTAAAGCGCAATTCAATATATACCACATACTAAAATTACCTAAGCAAAACAATTAACCAGCTAGCTAGTTTCATATCGATTCTATTCAAAAGAATTTCATGTCAAGTCTGGACCCACATGTACCAGCGCAATGATATGTTGTGTTCATTTCCTCTGAGCCCAGCTGAAAGAGATGAATGGGGTGATGATTAATTCACTCAAAAAGCAGGAAGGGAATATATTCACCGATATTCTGTACCAGCTGCATGGGGTTCAGACAAACCGCTCCAGCCAGTGTTGGGCAGCATGCAGGAGAGAAATTGGGAGCTGCAGGTACCTGGAGGGAATGGAAGCTGGCTGTGGGATTTTATTTTACACTGCGTGGTGGAGTATCTAGAATTCACCCAACCTCATCCATCCGTTCATTTCGGTAACATAAAATGAACTACTGAAAACTATATGTCAAATTCACCGTGATTTCCTGATGCCAACATCTTCTCAATTAGCACGCGCTTCGATAAACATTACATCTTCCAAGTAATGTTTGGTCTCCTTAACTGGCTTATGATCGAGTTGCATGAAGCTAGCTACGATGGTTTCTACCGACTCCTTTTGTAGAGCAACACCATACGACATACACTCGTCTGGTCTCCGGCTGCCTCCGGCCGGCCAGTGTAATGTAGTACACACTAGTATCTCGAAAGGGCTTAGAGTTGGTGATTACTGTCCATGGAGCATCATGAGGCACATACTACAGTCGTCTACGTACCAACAGATGATAGGGACTCACTAGGTAGAGAGACCGGCCAGAGACCTAAGCCGATCAGGCCACCTCTAGCTTAACCAGCAAAAGTGGCTATGGTCGTGCATGGATGCACTTGGGTGCATGTAGGATCAAAGCTAGCTAGGAGGTGCATTCAGGAACAGTTGGAGTGAAGGCCCATGTTTTGCTATCATGTCATATGGTTCATGTTTTCATTGTATATGAAAGAGACGACGACTTAATCCATAAACAAAGTACATACTTTCAAGTTTTCAACCGGGGTCGGCCTGTGCGTGGTAATGGTTTAATTTGTGGATATGTTTCCAAAGAAATTAAGGGAGTTAACTCGGATCCGTTGGTATATATATATTCAGGAAATTTATCGAACCTTTACCTTTTGCCATACCCATGTAGTGAGTAGTGACGCAATTACCCACATACATAGAGTCAGGGGCGAAGCTAGCATATAAGCATTGGTGTCCAGTGATCTCAATAAAATTTAGCAAATCCTATAGAAAATTAATGTTTATTACTGTTCATCAGTGGAGAGGACACTATCGTACAATGAAGGTGACCTCAATGCTTCTGTCGTCTGACTTCGCCCCTGCATAGAGTATACACATGCATGTGATATGCTATGGATATAGATTTCTTCAAGAAAAAGGAACAACTTTTTATCAACCGTGAAAAAGTATCAAAAGATCCCGTATCGAAAGATCAATGGTCCAGACAAGAAAGCATTCATACAGTGTATATATACATACCTATTCTTTTCAGCTTGTAAAATCTATTTTTCTATCGTAAATAGTTTTTAAACGAAATATTTTTTCAAGACAATATTTATAAATTAATTAAAATATACATTGTAGCAACTTTATTTACATCGGCTAAAAATATATACAAGTTATTTGTGTTTTTTTATTTTCTCTTACAAATAATAAAAAATTAGAATCTAAAGCTAAAAAGGACGGACATCTCAATCTACCAGACCGCGGGATGAGCACTGAGCTGGGTCTGTTCCGTAGTGCAGAGGATCCTTTCCATGACGAGCGATCACCGGCCAGCCAGGAGAGGAGAGGAGAGGAGAGGAGAGGAGGCGGCACGGACAGGTTCTAGACCAAGTGGCGTCAATGCAATGCCATGCCATGCAGACGCAGGAGGAGCAGGAGCAGGAGCAGGCGGCAGAAAGCCAGGAGCATATGGTGACAACAAGACGCCGGTTAAAAACGCCATGGCCACAAGTGATGTGAAGCTTCTTTCACTATAACTGCTGTGCATGTATAACAATGTATTCACTCTAACTCAGCTCAGCTACTGAAATGTCTGTTTACTGCTAAGTGCTGACGCTCTTCTTCTCCCTCGCATGGCCTTCGAAAACGTGGGTGGTGTGGGCCCGGAAAGGCAGCGGCTTTCACGCCCGGTAAGGACCCCGACACACGGCCTCGATTCCCGCCACGTGGCGAGACATGCGCCGTCCGCTCGTGCCTAGACGGCCGGGATGGTCCCACACTAGGCACCACCTCGGGGTTTTAAAACTCGCCTAGCTAGCTACATGTTCACTAGCCTAGCAGCAGCCCATGGTCCCGTCCAGTCCCGTCCCGTCCCGTCCCGTTCTTTTTTTCTTTTCTTTTCTTTTCTTTCTTTTCGCTGCTCAGCTGCTGCTGCTGCAGCAAATCGTCCCCCTTTTGTTTTTCTCTCTGCTCGCTCCTCTTCGGTTTTCTAGTACGTGATGGTACAAACGGAAATGTTGACGTACAATCGTGAGTGCGTGCAACATTTCTTGTCCCCAATATTGGATGGGTTTTTTAGACTATGATTTTAGATTTTAGCTATTTGTAAGAGATAGTATAAAAAGGGAAAAAAATTATATTTGATTTTGATTAGTATATCTGAATTCGGTACAATGTCTACTATAAATAACTTATAGATTTCGTTTTTAAAAAGATGTATTATTTAAAAACTAGCTACTATAGCAGGAAATGATAAACCAAAATCAAAATCGAAAAGAGCCTGGCCGTCGTCCGCTTTATATATAGCTGTACAGTTCATTCCAAAAGAATTCTTCTGCGCATATATAAAATTGTCTCTTGTTTGATGTGCATTAATGTGCTACAGTTGTTTTTAAAAAAAAATATGTGATGTTGTTTTGTAAGAAAAGAGGTGGTGCACAGATAAAATGTACGTGCATGCCGGGATAGGCTTAAGCATGAAAGTACGAGTAATTAATTCAGGTGTATTACGTACTAAAAAAAGGGAATGGCCATAGATCAGTCGATGATTTTTTTCTCTATAAAATCAGTCGAATTGTCGTCTTTCGATCTGCTTGAAGATTAATTCACGCTCGCCTTTTGATCCACTTGGAGATTCACGCTCCAGTGAGCCCGTACGTCCTTCTTCCCTCCAGTGCCACACTGCCTTCGGAGGGCGCTCCTCGCCGGCGCCGGAGGGATGGGTGGCGGCGGGGGCAAGAGACGTGGGTGCTAGAGTTGGGTATGGGTTTGGCAGGGGCAGGAGACGTGGTGCAAGAGACGTGGACCGTTGGATTGAGATTGTGCGGTTGAAAAAGTGGCTGATTTTGTGGGCTGAATAGGTCAGTTTTTTTGTGAAAGATTTTGTGGGCTGAATAGACAGTCTCTTAAAAAAACAACATTTCTTGTATTTTTCGTGAAATGCATCTACGTTAATTTTATTGTACTAACATATATCGAAATAAAGCTGTTAGTTGCTTCTGACTAGCACAACAACACATTCAATACGGCAAGCTGTACATGCATATGATACTTAATGCGTATGCTCTAAGTATATACTCTTGATTGCACGAATTGTAGTTTTGCACGGAGGCTCCATGCATGTACGTTGCTTTTGACCATACTTGTAGCTGCTTAAATTGTCCTTGTACTAGTACTTTTGGTAGCTTAAATCGAGCATGAATGTTACATGCTCACAAACACATATTTTAGAGAGAGAGAGAGAGACTTGCTTATGTTATTTGTAATCATAAAATGGACTTAATTCTGATCTCTTCATCTAATCAATTAGCATGCTAATCTTTTTTAACCACTGAGTGCATTTTTTTCCAAAGAACTTAGAAGCATACACATTACATTACCCACAAAGATACGGAGAAATCAATTAATTACTATAAACTATACTACTACAACTAGTAGTAGTGCGGTGCATGGGACTTGGCCGTGTAGACGACGACCAGTGCAAAGGTGTATTCTCCTGTCAGTAAAAATTCCTCCATGTCCTTTTGTCGCCATGTAGTTATACTGTTTTTGACAAGGCTGGGCAGCTTTGGTAATAACGCAACAAGCCAAGGCACAAAATGCAAAAGGGAGCAAAAAAAAAGCAAAGCATAACAAAATCTCAAAAAAGAAAGAAAACACACACGCTCTTGCTCTCTCTCTCTCTCACCATTTCCTTCTCCTTTAATTTCCTCCCTCTTGCATCTTTTTGTTCTTCGTTTGGTTGGGTAGACAGAGAAGGAAGCAAGGAAACAAAGAGAGATAAGGAAGCAGGAGAGAGAGAGAGAGAGGAGAGCAGCGTGAGCAATAAATGGAAATTAAGGTGTTCGAGCCGCCTCCATGGCGGCGCTTGCAGGCGCTCTAGAATTCCTCCCACCACCCACTCCCACCCATCCTCTCTCTCCTTCTCCCTCCTCCTCTTCTTTATATAGCCACACTCTTCACCCTCCTCGCCACCACAAAAAGCAGCCCTCGCTTCTACCACTGCCACCACTAGTGCTAGTGAAAGAAAGAAGAAAGCCTTAGGCACCAAGAGTTCAAGAGAAGAAAGAGATTAACCAAGAGGAGGAGGAGGAGAAGAATCAGCTAGAGGCAAGATTGAGCTACCTGTATTCAGCAAGGCAAGGTGAATAGTGGTTGTAGCGGTAGCAAGGATATGTGAGGAGCTAGTAGTGCAAGTTAGGCACAAGTTTCTCCCTAGATCACGAGTCATAAGCAAGCCTATCCTCCTATGTATGCATATGACACTATCTATGTGCATCTCACTGCAGATCTATCCATCTATCTAGTAGTGAGATATATCCATCCATCTCTATGCTTCTGAGCTTATCTAACCTACATATTATGTCACACAATCCCATGCTTTGTTCTGTTGCTGCTGCTGGTGCTTTTTCTTACACCCAAGATCTACTTATTTTTTGTTGTAGGAGCTAAAAGGGAAGGAAAAAGAAAGCGAGGAGCAGCCCTTGTAGCGGCAGCTGGTCTTGCATTCGCGGCTTCTTGATGGGTGTTTGCTGCTGCGCATGGCCGGGTTCTCTCTGAGGGGAGGCGCAGGAGGAGGAGGCGGGCGGAGGGGCGGAGACCGCGGCGGCGATCACCCCATCGGCGCCGACAGCCTGTTCCTGTACGCGCGAGGCTCGGCCGCCGCGGCCGCCGACACGGCGGGCAGCGGCGGCGGGGAAGGGGGGATAGGGTTCCAGCTATGGCACCCGCACCAGCAGGCGGCGGCCGCACCGCACACGTCGCAGTTCTTCTCCTCCGGCGTGGCCACCGGCGTCGTGCTGGGATTCTCGTCACATGACGGCGGCGGCGGGATCGGCGGCGCCGGCTCCGCGGGCGGCAGGGCGGGGACGAGCTGCCAGGACTGCGGCAACAACGCCAAGAAGGACTGCGTCCACCTCCGCTGCCGCACCTGCTGCCGCAGCCGCGGGTTCAGCTGCCCCACCCACGTCAAGAGCACCTGGGTCCCCGCCGGCAAGCGCCGCGAGCGCCAGCAGCAGCTCGCCGCGCTCTTCCGCGGCGCCGCGGCCGCTGCAGCCAACAAGCGGCCGCGCGAGCTCAGCCGCTCCCTCGGCCGCTTGCCGTCCGCCACCACCGCCATGGTCGCCACCACCACCTCCTCAGGTACTAGACTACTAGCTAGCTAGCAGCTCTCCTACTTATAATGAGAGCTACTCAATTACACCGCCGTCAGTGCACTGCTCTGTTGCGCGCGCGCACACACATGACACTAAATGGCCGGAGCACGCACGCTGACGCCGAGGCTGTGTGTAATTGTAGGCGAGGGCGACGGGAGGTTTCCGCCGGAGCTGAGCGTGGAGGCGGTGTTCCGGTGCGTGCGGATCGGGCCGGTGGACGAGCCGGACGCGGAGTTCGCGTACCAGACGGCGGTGAGCATCGGGGGGCACACGTTCAAGGGGATCCTGCGGGACCACGGGCCGGCGGACGACGCGGCGGGGCAGCTGCCGCCGTCCTCGGCGGAATACCACCAGCTGGCGGGGCAGGGGAGGGAGGGGTCGTCGCCGGCAGGGAGCAGAGAGGCGATCGGCGGCCACGGGGCGGCGGCCGCCACGGCGGCGACGTCCGCGGCGGTGCTCATGGACCCCTACCCGACGCCGATCGGCGCCTTCGCCGCAGGCACCCAGTTCTTCCCTCATAACCCTAGAACCTAGCTATCTTCCTTGCTTCAATTCGCAGCAAGTTTCATTTACTCTCAAATATGTTCTTCTAAGTTGCCGTCGTCGTACGTGAGCAAACAAAAGCAAGACAAGAACAAGAAGAAGAAGAAGAGGAGGAGGAGGAGATTTGTTATTCGAGTCGTCGTTGATGTTACTTTCGAGTAGAGCTGGTACTTGTCGATCAATCTTAATTTCGAGTTAATTAATTAATGACCTTAATGCAATGCAAAGGGAAAATTAAATGTTGAGAGAGTTTAATTTTCCTTAATTGTTTACTCCATTTGGCATGCAGCCTGTGATTAGTTTAGGTTGAGTAAGCAAGCAGTACGTAGACATGGGGTTTTGCTTGCTTATCGCATCAAATTACTGGGATTTGCTTTTGTATGTGTGCATGGGGGAAGAAGCTTCTCTCTGGCTTTGGCATGGGTAAAGTTTTTTTTTGTTTTTGAAAACGATGGCATGGGTAAAGTTGGGCGTTTCTTTGCATCGATGCTTTTTATATGATTTGTTGCATGTTTTTTAGGCTCTATGATCTGTGCATGTTTTGTTCTTCTATTCCTACTAGCTAGTTTGGTTCTTTTTAAGCAGCCAAGCCAGCCATTCTGTTCTGCCTTGAGACGGATGAGCAAGCACCTTGTGATTGCTCCAGAACAAGGCAAGTACAGCAATTCTATGCGTTAATTTGCAAGATTGATGTGGCTTTTGGATTAGTTTGATGTGGCTTTTGGATTAGTTCCTTTGGCTAATCTCGACAATGCTACCTAGCTTGAGCCATCTTGGACTACTCTCTCTCTCTCTCTCTCTAGAGTACATAGACCTTGTCACACCACTGTTCCTTCTTTTCCTAGGGTACTATTTTTAATATTCTTTGTTGAAGTGACGTAGATCAATGTTGCAATTCTTTAAAAATAAAAAAAGGGAAATGCATATACCAACCAATACAAGTCACATGGAATGATGGAATGTCAACAATGTGTGTGATTTGTATTTTTTAAACATTTGTAAACATTGATCTACATAAGCCTAGGCATTAGCCTCTGTGTTCGCTGGTTAACGCTAGGTAGTTTGTCTTCATGCATGCATCTTCGTTTATCTTCCCTTCAGTTAATATGTAGGATTATTTGTGCATATATACAAGTGTTTTAATTGTCTTTTAAAATGAATAAGAACACAGTCGGTGTGATAATCTTTTCCTTCGAACCAGTGCTCTTCAATCTTGCTTAGCTCCCGGCCTATACGTAGAGTGGTACAGTGAGTACCGTCCATATGCTACATCTAGCTGTAGCCTCTTCTCTGCTTTGTTTCTTTTTCCCCTTCTGCACACTTGTTTTCTTTTAATTTCAAGGAAACCATTGAACTTTATATATGGGAGGATTGTGATGCACTGTAGCCTGACCAATGATCACTAGGACAAAAACATCATTCATCATGTGCTTCTTTTACACTCGTGTGTGTTTGATTTTTTTTCCAGTCCTTCATGTGATATATACTCATTATGAAGTGGTTAGCAAATATTAATCACACGTTTGTGGATTGAGAGCTCACTTATAGTATATGCTGTTTTAATGGTGTAATCAGTATTGAGAATTACCCAATTACAAGTTTAATATTGTGACCCATACTCGTCTTTCCCTAGCTAGGTAGCTAGCTTCCTCCCACTTAAGTGATCGATCAATTTGCATTTAGAGCCTTGGTACATTGTTTTTACATACATTACATAAATGTTCCTAGATAGACCTCACATGGTATCAACTATTAGCAAAAATTAGCAATGATTGAATTATCAACTAAGATTGGTGCAGCCTCAACCTCACATGCATGCATGCATGCATGCATGTTCTACAGACCTATGCGTCAAATTTTATCTTTGATGTACATAGAGTGTAGAATTTAACATCCCTCGTTGAAAGAGCATCTGATGTAATTCTCCTTGCTCATCCGGTCAGTTGTTCGTCTATTTGTTGCTCAGCATTTCAAGTCTTAGTGAAGTTAACATAGTCTTAATATATGAATTCTATGTATGGTATGTTTCCCTGCCATTTGAAATTTGCATGCATGTACATTGATCTTTATTCAATTGTGCATTCCTTTTGGGCTTAGTGAAACACATGCCATGCTCTGGATGGGGCTATATATGTGGCTTTTCCAACAACTGGTGCTTAATTGGGCTTCATGAAGATGAATGGAAATTTGAAGTTGAGAATATTAAGTGGTGAGGTACAATTAATGATCAACTCTACCCGGCATATAATAACTTAAAATTGAGAAATATTATGCTTTTATGCAGTGTATTTTCTTACAGGGGTATAAATAATATTAGATTTTGATAACCTTATTTATTATGATAATTCAGAAAAATGACCAGCATGGGGGTAGAATGGAATGGTCTAAAACCTAATGGGTTTATATATAGCTAAGCATCGTTGGACCTGATCGGTTCTAGCTGGGCATTGGAATAAGTTAGGCGTTCATGATCTAGTGTCCGAGTGTTTTGTGGGATTTAATTGCATTGTAAGAAAGAAATTCGGGAATGCTATGCTAGCTCGTGAGTATGTATGGCTTATAGCATAGATCTCGAGCAGGCTGAACAAATGTCGACAACAAAGAAATAACTAGCTAGGTATATAGAGCGAAAGTACACACTATAGTTTGGGTCGTCCGGCTTTGTACACATACGTACAGTGCAATTACCATGCATGCATGCATGCACTCATGTATTGCTGACTATTGGATTGAAAAGAACTTGTAAAAAAGCTTACCTCGTTATTTAGAGTTATGTGGTTGATGGCCTGTTCTTTTTAATTTATAATTTTCTCTTAATAAACAAATAAGATGAATTCTCTGTCGTTGTTTTAAAGCGGTTTATTAGGACAACCTTTTCAAAGCGGCTTATCGTCATTTGGTTCGTTCGTACAAGCGCTCATGTTAGAATTAAAAAATATTAGTCACAGTTATAAACCATCAGTTACAGCCCAAAAGAGCGCACCATATAATTTTTCAAAATATTCCCAACAATATAGGTAAAGGACACCATGCATGCAGTAGTTTATTAGAAATTAAATATATATCTGTATCTGAAAACAAGAAAGAAAAGGTAAGTACCCCCGCACACGCACACAAAGTCATGGAACTCTTTGCCCTAATAGTGGATAATTATCGCTAGTACTATTTGCCAGATGTTCAAGAAAAGTACAATTCGTAAATTAATGATTAAAATTGCAAGAAAAATTCACCTGGAACCCTAGCTTTATATTGACGATATAACTGCATTGTGCTTGCCCTAGCTATTTTTATCTGTACATGCATGATCTTTGCTCACCTTTGTGGAAGGACTTATAACCTCTTATGCAATTGTACCTTTGAGTATAATCGATGCACGTACGTGGTGGTACGTTTGTAGGCTTGTAGCTAGCTAAACACGTGGGTTTAATTCTACAGAAAAAGAATATATATATATATATATATATATATATATATATATATATATATATATATATATATATATATATATATATATATATATATATATATATATATATATATATATATATATATATATATATATATATATAGGAAGCTGAAATGGGACACTATGGTGCCCGGGCACCAAGCCTCTCTGCCTTTGGATTGCTTTTAGATGCGTGCAAGTGCAATGATATATAATATTATGATGGAAAGTCTCAATCATGGATAGAAAATCTCGACCATGGAGCCTGGGCACCATGGTGCCCCTGTTATTTATACTATATATGTATATAGTAGTATAAATAACAGAGGCATCATGATGCCCAGACTCCATGATTAATACTTTCCATTTATGATTAAGATTTTTTATCCATGATTAAGACTTTTCATCCATGATTAAGACTTTCCATCCTGATATATTATATATCATTACACTTGCATGTATCTAAAAGCAATCTAAAGGCAGGGATGCTTGTTACCCAGACACCATGATGCCCCATGACTGGTGTCTGGTATACATGTATTTAAACAAAAAAATGTTACATACAGTTTTATTATTTGCATCTTCTATTAGTGCAATCTCTAAAGTATAACCAGCATATATGCGCAAAGAAATCGAATTTATGAATTTTATTTGTTTCTCGGTGATATTTCGCATTATACATACATATATGTAGGATCTGTTTAGAACGAGGTATATATACTATGTAGGATCTTGATTGATACCCCTGGTTGTTTCTTTTTCCTATGGAAGGGGAGTAATATAGATCAAGTAGCTAGCTAGCACTAATTGCATTGAGATCGAATGCTGTTGCGCGGCTTTCTTGTGATGCTTGAGCCGTCAAGCATGTCCTTGAGAAGTTGAGATCACCGATCTCCCTACTCTCCATTTTTTTGAGACCAACCTATCTTCCTACTTACAAGGATAAATAATTAAGTATATTGTCCATGCTTTTCTTAACCATTTAAACTTTTGAGTGAACTCGTTGGTACATGAAACTAAATAGATCCTAAGTTTCTAACTGTTCCACCCATCTCATCATACACAAAGCATAGCCCAACTTTTATCACGAAGCCAATGATAGTTAGGAAGGAAGGTTTACTTTGGGGAATCCAGCTTTACAAAAGAATTTTTGCCCTGACTTTTGCACCTGGAACTAACTAAACAGCTACTTCAGCAATCATCATGGGGAGAACATGAAAATTCTGTTATTTTGGTTGCTTAGCTAAAAAAAAACTCTTAAATTGCATACCTCAACAGGTCTTATCTAAGACCAGGCCCATATCATGTGTAAACTTTGTGGAACCATGTGTAAAAGTTTTCAAAAAATCTAAAAAAACTTGTATATATAGGTAAGGTGGTGTTATATAGCCATATAAAATTCCAATATCAAACTCAATAACATGTGGGAGATATGAAAAAGGCAAATTCTTCATGAATAGTGATTTTTGTCATGCAGAATTTGGCTTTATCATATTAGCCGTGTGTGATTGAGTTTTATCTTAAAATTTTACATGGGTACATAATATATCCTCCCCTATATATATGTACGACTTTTTTTTTAGAATTTGTGAAAACTTTTAATTTCCACAAAGTTTACACTCAACTTGGGTTTCTACATGATATTTAAATTCATTCCATGAGAACGGGATCGATACTCGTTGTGAGGACCCGCATTTTCTAAATTGATTTAAACAACAAATTATGACTAAATGTAATTAATTAAATAACTAACTAAATCAATTACACGAGAGTCATTTCCATTAATTATATAACAGACCAAATTAATATAAATGTTTCCAAAGAACAAGTCTACTTACATTAATTTACAAGTCTCGATCTCAATCAAAACAATCATCTCCAGAATATAAATGATTACATCATGATTAAAATTACATCAATATTTGCTAAGCTAGAGTAACATGGATTTAATAATTGCAAGAAGAACCAATAATCGGAGACAAAAAAAATACCAAGCAAAATAAATAAACAAAAGTCAAATTGCCATCAGAACCCTTGTTAGGATATCAAAATGGGTGATTCGCTCATCGCGATACTAGACCGCCCAGGGCCAATCAACACCTCCTGCAAACATAGAGTTTTATCATTTGGCGTTAACAACAAACCTAAATCCATTCCAAATTCCTTGTTCACTGCAAGCCAACCTAGTAAAAATAGGATTTACTGAATTACCAAAGCCCACCCCACTATGCAGTAAAAATCTCTCCAGCATAGCCCTCGGCACAGGGAGGAGGGGATAAGACCGAGAGAGAGAGAGAGAGAGAGAGAGAGAGAGAGAGAGAGGGAGGGAGCACATTTCCAACCACGGCAGCACAAAGAAGAGACCAAGCAAATGATCCCCATCTCCATCATGCTCTCCATATCAATCCCCATCCACACCTCATTGCCCCAACAATCCAACCCATAGAAGCCGAAAGCCGAGAGAAGGAGAGAAATGCCAATGTTCCCTATCACCACCACAACACCAAGGCAAGCAAGCCACCGCCAGATCAAGCCCCCACTACTACAAAACAAGCTATACTAGATGCCTCGTCACAGACGGTTCATGGGGAACCGTCTATGCTGTTATTACCATAGACTTTTTTTATAATCGAGATTGTGTACCATCTATGATACACAATTATCATTGACGGTTCTTGTTAATAATTTTCTATGATAATTCATAGATACATAATTATCAAGAGAGAATTTGGTTAATTGGTCTTTTACTGAGCATTCGTGACAAAATAAAGGATGGTGTCAACGTACGGCATGACTTGGTCGCTATGAACATCAGGACTGAGTTAGCACCGATAGAGACCAATAAAGGCTAGACGTACCTTCCTCCAGCTTGCTACACTCTATCTAAGTCCAAGAAAACTAAACTGTGTCAGTGCTTGCACAGTGTGAAAGTTCTGTCCAGTCACTCCGCCAGCACGAAGAAACTTGTTTCCATGGAAAATTTGAAATTAGTTGGCATGAAGTCCTATGTACACAATTGATCTCGACAGGAGGGCAGCCTCCTCAAAGGTTATACAACTGAAGAGGTCATTAAGTTCTGCATTGATTACATGGCTCAAGTCAAACCGATAGGTGTGCCTCTATCTCATCACAAGGGAGGCTAAAGGGTATCGGGACTATCATAAGAAAAGCAATAACTCCTGATCTGGATACGTCACTCAAGCCCATTTCACAGTCTTCAGCATATGACTAAAGTGTCCCCATATATTAAAGAGCATAAGGACATGCTACGCCAGGAGAATTCAGGTCGATCGGAGATTTGGATCATGAGATAGCATAACTACTGGTTCAACGAATGGTTGAGGGTGCGATTCACTGGGAGGTCGTCAAATGAAAAGCTGCAATGGTTGGCAAAAAGGCTAGGATTTACAATTGTGACATGGATATGCCTCCCTAGCATGTGCCAGGTGATGGAAAAACCTCCCTGACACACAGTTAGCAAGGTGATGACCCCTAAGGTGGGTGCTAGGTGATGGATATGCCTCTCTAGCATGTGTCGGGCGATGGAAAAGCCTCCTCGGCATAGGAGTCGATATTGTGATAACTGGATAGAGTTATAATATGCTGATATAGAGAAAATGTTTTGAACTTTGACATGAGCATTGCATCTAAGAAAATGCGAACGAACCTATTGCAGTCAGAGTCGGGGTGGCTATAGGTAAAGCGATACAAGCCTGCGCAGCGCTAAATAAACCATGAATTCATGCTTGTCTCCTAGACTAGGGGTTATGGAATCCTACAGTAGGTCTTTTCTCTAAATACGAGTGACCAGTAGCTTTACAAACTAAAAGTCTATCCATTTTGAAACTTAAAAACTTATTTTAAGAATGACGATGAGAAACGATATGAATTTTGATCTAATGATGTTTAGCATAAAGATGTATATTTGTTATTATTGTTTACTTAGTACTTTTGTACTTACCTTTGCTATTAATCCTCTTTGTTAGAGGTGAGTTGGTACGACGATCTACATGGGTATGCAGAGGTCTACGCTGAGGATAGCTATACCGAAGGAAGTGAGATCGGTTTAGGGTATGACATGTACGAGACAGAGGCCCCTTAAGGAGGTTAGGAGGTGTAGACGGCGGGCGATAGTCATCTACAGGACTCCAAGTATTTTAGCGTATCTCTATTTAGTAGTTTTAATACTTGTGTAATTATTAATCAACAATACTTTTATATTCCAGGGTTGTAATATTCAGACAATTATAGCCTTGTTAAAGACTAAAGCCTTGCGTGACATTATTACCTAGGATGATGATAGCAGAGATCGTCGCACTCATCATTTCTTTTATCATGGTTTTTCACTTTCATGTAGACGAAGAGAAGCAACCACGGCCTAGCTATATGTACTTGGACGCATAACTCGACGTACCCCGGACCAGTTTGACCAGCTCGGCCCATCGAGGCTAGGTTGCGTGATGAGATTAATTGATCAATTTCATGCATACAAGTACTGGACTTGTATGTATGCTACCATGCATGCATACTAACTCAATTTAACCCTTTTGGAAGTACGAAGTGGACCAGGGAACACCAAAAGCAGTTGATGTGTATTGGATACATAAATTGCTGGATCTCACCGTCAAACAAACTAAATGGCTATAAATCGGATTACATAAGCCTAATATATAGCATTTCATTCTCCATCACATACATAGTTAGGAAAGGGACATGAGTTAGGCCTTCTTAGATTTCGTGGACCACTTTCCCTCCATGCATGACCTCTATCTAACAAAAATTTGACCTTGTTAGTAGCTCCATTTGCCATCACCAGAATCCTACTGCTACTGCTGCACTGCAACAAAGAAGGAATCAGACCTAACAAGATAAAATTTATTGAGCCAAGCTATCCACACCTAACACGGTACCATCTATCTACCTAGCTATATGCACAACCGCAGCCACCCCTCTAGGGTCGTAATTGTAAAGATCCATTTATTCTCAGTGTGTCTTGTAAACTGAGCTTGTGGGCCTGGTTGGTGCATGGGGCCCTCCTTGTCAGTTGTCTGCAAGCATTACATAGTAAGGATGAAAAGTGGATACAAATTATTCTTATTATCTGGTTATCATATTCGATAGGATATAAATATGGTATAGATTTTTTCATCTAATTAATAATTTCTATCTTATTTGTATTCGAGTTCGTATAAAAATATGGATGCGAATATGGTATAGGGCATGTTCTTTTTGGCTGCGGCTTGTGGTTTTTGGCTGAATTTTTGAATTTTGGCTATTTACGGTACAGATTACGGAGAGACATATACTCACTTGTGATTTTGACTGGTACAGATGTTGGGCTTTTAACGTCTAGATCTTTAACTTGTAGACCCCGTCTTGAGAAAATATTCCGTTTGAAAGTTAGGTATTGTAGCAAAAGCCAAAAGCTGGCCGGCTTTTGACTTGCCGAACAGGCCCATAAACTTTTACCATCCCAAATGTTATTTTATTCAGACTATCCGTATCCGTATTTGTATTCGACAAAGTAATATCCATATTTTATTACAATACGTCAACTTAGTTAAACAAGTTTTTTTAATTGAACATGAATTCATGTTTCTTTAGATGAAGTAAACGAATTAGAACGATTAAGCGTGACTATACAAGGATAAAATATTATTAATGTTTTTATACTACATAAGTTATGAGGATATCCGGATACGACCGAATTGAGTGGATATTTAATTCAAATTTGTATTCATTACACTATTTGATTCGTATTCGTATTCGAGAATATTCGGAATCATATTTGTATTCATTTACAAATACAAATATGAATGTGGTTTGGACACTATCTGATTCGTATTCGATCTGTTTTCACCCCTATACATGCAAGAATTTCCCAACATAAAAAAAGCTCAGCTATAGTGCTAGTTCTTTGACTTTTGCCTTAGTCTTCTATCAGTTATTACTATTTATTAAATCTATCTGTCGTAGATAAAAACTATCCGTCGCAGTAAAAAAAAAAGGGGACCACAAGCTAAGCTTAGCTTCAAGGCCGGCCACTTAGCCAGGGATGGTTAACACTAGTGTGGGGTGCGACTAATGGAGGGGATATATGGAAGAGCAAAAACATGTATTGGTCCCAAAGCGAGGCTTTGTAAAGGTCGTTGGTTCACATGCCTGTCACAAATTTAAACAAGCACAAGGTTTAATTGGTCACAAATAATGGTGTGCTCTGTCTCGTACTGTAGCTAGCACTAGCTAGCTCCTCAAGCTATCTTACCGAGGATGTATAGCCTCGGGTAGCTGGATACCATTTTTTGTGGACTTTTGGGTTGGTCGCCGGTTTCCAGCTTATGGCTGGAAAATTACCGTAGTAATTATAAATTGCACTGTATTGATTAAAATTGTATTATAATTGTTTAAAGAAATTGATTTTTACATAGTAGTATTTACTGTAGTAATTATAAATTGCATTGTATTAACTAAAATTGTGTTATAGTCGTTTAAAGAAATTGATTTTCACATAGCTCGATACAGACTTCGTGTACACGAGCACTACACCTACATATTGCATACATGAACCTAAGTCGTTGCCACCAACGACGCTGCTATCCAATAACGTGTCATATCCATCAGTAGGGCGTCGGTGACCTGAGGAAGCCTGGAGGCCATTGCCCTGGGCACAGGCGAAGGTCCCACGTACTGCACCGGTGAGTTTGCGGACCCTCTCGAAGGCAACTCAAAGTCCAAAATGAAGTTGTGCAACGCCATTGCTGTTACAATTATCGCCTTTTGCCAGCGATACTTGTAGTTAGGAACTTTGTCGGGTATGCGCCATTTCATCTTGCACATGCCGAAAGCACGCTCGACAATATTCCACAGAGACGAGTGTACAAAGTTGAAAAGTTCCTGCATCCTGGACGGCTGCGTACCATTCTAGAACTCTGAAAGGTGATTCCTGTGGTTCCGATACTGTGCTAGGAATCCTAGCCTGTTCAGATATACAAAGTCAATAATGTAGTACTTACCTACAAGTGGGAGAAGCATGAAAAACATATCAATTATTAGTCATCATGCAATGTAGGGTACAATTGAAATATGTTCGAATATATTACCTTCTGGTGAATGCAAGAATCGATCGTCGTACTTGGCCATTGTCTCGCGCAACACACGTGTGTCGTGCACTGATCCAGACCATCTGGCACACACAAAGGTAAACCTACAATCCAAGTCACATATGGCGAGCATGTTCTGATTGATGTACTTGTGCCTCGTGAAATGTTGCATCCCCTTGGCATTTGGAACTGTGACTCATAGTGTGTGTCATCAATCGCTCTTATGTAGTTCATGACATGTGGATAGAACTCTTGACGTAGGAGCCTCGAATGCAAAGCCTGATACATAGGATCAGATGGTGCAATGATGTCACCAGCAAGTCTATACACACACACTCCAACATCTCGTTGAGCTTCTGGCAAACTGTATCAGCAGAATGCTCGAAACGATTCATGGCTTGTCTTCGCGATTGCAGTGCCCCCATCGTCCACAAAAACAAGGCAAATGCTTCTTTTGAACATACTTCTAGAGACGACCGCAGACCATAATTTGCCACTAGAGTGTCATGTAGCAAGTTAAACACACCCAGCCGCATTCTGAATATGTTGTAGCACCACTGAGCATCTGCAAGTTGCAACTGCACCCTTTGCCATCCGATCATTACTGGAACTCTTGGGAGTGACCTACCTGGGAGCTCACTTCGTCGTTGTCGTCATCATCGTCGAAAGTGGCGAAGGATAGGAAGGCAATGCCCTTATCACTAGATGCATGGCCAAACCCATCTCCGGCCTCCCAATCGCTCCTTGGCATCACTGCACAACATCCCAACGAAAACAACATAACACTATAATGTGTATCAGTACTCCCCATTACACAACAGAATGTCAGGAATATCATCACATTTTAACCACACATTGCTCACAGGAGGTAATGCATAGATCAAAGAATTGGACATAGCAACATCAGATCACAGATCTGGCCTCGATGCAACACCGACGGTAGTAGCATATCACATAACTCCTCGCCCCTCCCAGACACTAGTGCCTCACATGCAAAGCAATATTTTCACATCATCACTGCCAACCGACAACATAAATCAGTGCGGACCCAAGTCACAGAGATGTGCACAATTCACATGATAATGCATAGAACATTGTAATGGCAGAACAACTCAATGTATTCCACATACTGAATTGACAAATAGCAAATAAGATCACCGAACAAATTTGACACTGAACTGACACATTTAGGAATGAAACTAATAAGGTGTTTAACACAGTCTCCTGACCAACAACACACAACTACTAAGATCACAGAAGAAAGAGGATCATGGAACAAATAACATAGTCATGTGACTCATCCCGACACTCCACAGCTCAACACTTAACAACTGAGAACACACCAACCGTGACCGAAGTAGAACACAGATAACTACATACACCAAAGTGGGCTCAAAGGTGGTTCTTTAGCCTCTCCCATGTCAGTCGAATCCACCGAAGTCGGTTCTCGCTTGTGTCCATCGACAAGAAGCTAATGCAGATGTCCGCCTTGGTGAACAGCTATGACACGAAGTAGTACTCATTGTTTCTTTGCCAGCACCTGACTCCTTCACTGGCTTCATCAGTCTCATGAATTCTCTCTCGTTAAGTCCCGCACAGGAGAGGTGGTACTCACGCTTAACAACCGACTAGTGGCATGTGAGTCTTCTTATAGATGTCCATGACATTTTAGCTCAACGTTGCGGTTGATGTGCTTCATTCGCTGGGTGTCAGTCGGCGGGGTCAACATCGGCCGAGCCCCCTTGCCACGTGAGGACCTGGATGTTCCACCACTACTTGCAGTTTGAAGTGGGGTTTGCAATGGAGGAGCGGGGTTTCCCTCGTTGTTGTTGTCATCAAAGTTTAGTGAGTCCACACCTGGCACGGATATGTACTCACTTATGCTAATGGCGTTGGTGAAGACAGGCTCCATGAGGTCCGTGTTTGCAAGGGGGTGCATCCTTGAATTTTGACATCCCAATTTGTCCCTGCATATGCAATAGAAATTATGAGTGCACCATTCAGAGTATGCGCATCGCACATGAATTCAACGCAAATAGGAGGTCGTTCACAACTTACCGCAGTGGCCTCTGCCCACCATGAGGGATCGGCTACGATGGAGCCTATCTCAGGGTCCATGCCAAGGCCCGTTGCACATTGCGTAATGGACTTCCAATAGGCATAATTGTGTTTCAGGCTCTCCCACTTATTCTTTAATTGCTTACGTGTGTAGACACGGTTGGTGTGTTCAAACAACTTGCGCCCAAGGTTGGCGTAGCCCTGTCGGTTCAAGCAAGAGTATGGCTTGTTCTGGGTGACAACCTCTTCGCTGCAAATTTCCTTGAAAATGTGTGTAACCTCACTACTCCATGTATGCTTGCCCGTGCCCTTGTTCATTTGCAGGCACGGCGACGCCAACACATGCAAGCTTGACCAACAAATGCAAAAAGAAACATTGCGTACACATGTGGATAAAAACATGGAAGCTCAAAAAACTGTCGGCAAACTGTGCAAAATGAACTCATCTGGCAATGGACAGAAAAAACATAAGAGTACACACAAGGGAACCGACCACAGCTTCGTGCACGCGGGGTGGTCATGGGGAAGAGCTCATCGCAACCTTCGCAGCCGACCCATTGGTGACCACACACGGTCCACAACTCCCAACGAATGGAGGAGGCACGGATGACGGTGTTAGCCAGCTGGAGCTTGTGGCCAGCACAGGCCGCCAGAGCACGTCGACAATCGGGACCGAGCCTGGCTATGGACAGCGCCTGATCTGCGAAAATAGGACGGCCATGCCTGTGGGAACAGGGAGGGGGAGGAGAGGCCGGCGCGGAGGGGGCATGGGCCGAAATGCCAGCGCAGATCTACTTGTCGTGGCCGTCGCTGTGGGGTAGGACGGAGGATCCGCTCAGGAGGGAGAAGTGATGCGCGAGTGGGAAAAGTGAATTAGAGCAATTCGCGTACGAAGAAAGCCGGGGACACGATCTTATCCGATGGCCTCGAAGCAGCTTCCATATGGCACAGCTGAAGCCGCCCCTTCTCCAACCGGCTGCTAGCTTCCCATAGCTTGAAGCCGAAAGCCAGCAGCCAGTTGGATTGACCCCTTGATTTGTTAAATTCTTATTAAAATTAGGTAATTAATTAAGTGTGAGGAATATTTTTAGTTGGGAGAAATTATTGGTAGTTGCTTGTCTAATTTTTTGGCCCGATATGTCATGCATGCATGGATGATCATTCTAGCTAGAGAGAATCACACCATGCTTGAACAGTTTGATAGAACAAAACTGACAATAACATATGTCACTGCCACCGTCCCCCAAAACAAAATTGTTTTAATTTCCTCTCAAAACAACTCTTGCACTTAATTTTGTCTTGCATGCATAAAACATTTATGTACTAATTAAGTATGTACAATAATGTGACATTAGCTATCTGTTAGTCTTGCTACGTAGGATGCTGGATGATGTGGAGAAGAGAGAGAAATCATAGAGAATTAGACCGTCTCTCATGCAGTAATCAACCGTAACACGAGAAACAAGGTACATATTGTATATGAAAAACTGTCTAATATAGAGATATGTAAAAAAATCTTATTTTAAAAATTATCTTTAGTGTTATCTATAGATGATATGAATAGATATTACAAAGAGTAGTTATCTATATCATTATACATGCTCTATCATCTTAAAAAGAACAAAAAGTATCACATGCATGCATGACCTGTTATCTTACTCATGAATTCCCCCATAAACCGATCAAGTTTGAACTTTTTGTCTTGCATGCTGCCAACCTTTCGCACTAGCTAGGATTAGTTAGTAAAAGATACCCAGCTATACTCAGCTCGGAGTACGTTGTATACATACTTAATTGAACGCACAGGCTGCACGCATGACGCAGCACGCATATAAATCCTATAGTACACCCGGGGAAGCGGCAGCGCTGCCACGTCAGCGTTTCTTAAAAAAATGTCCAAAAGATCTTTCGTCTTCTTTATTTTGGTCCACTAACGTGGCGCCGCGCTTACGCCGCTAGTAATTACAAAGGCAAAACGCGTTCGAGCCTGTCACATGTGCACGCCGTGTGCGCGACACTGTAATTAGCATGTGCGCGCGCCGCGTGCATGAATATACAAAGTAGTAATCTGAAAGATCAGTAGTAGTAGTGACAGAGGAGACAATGGTTAACTCTATTTAATCGCCATCTTGAGCTAAACACCCGGACCAAACATGTACGGCGCATTTGTAAATCGAAAGCGGACGACGCAAAGAGCCGGCCTTGGGCAGTGTGACGGAGGCGCCCGGGCGGCGGACGCTTTCAGCGCCCGGCTCACCAGGATCGAGGAGAGAGGAGTACTTTGTGTCTTCTGGTGCTTGCTGATGGGAGGCAGCACAGTGACTTGGCATCTCTGCTCAGAGGTTTTCCTTTTCTCTTTCCCCTCTTCTTTCTTTAATTTCTTCCTGAATCAAGATTCAACAAGGGCATGCTTGGAAATCTAGATTCTCCTACGTACATATCTCTAACTATGACGGCATATAGGCCTGTTGTTTTCGGCTACGGCTTATGCTTTTGGCTGTTTACGGTACAGATTACGGAGAGACAGATACTCACTTGCGATTTTGACTGGAACAGATGTTGGGCTTTTAACGTGTAGATCGTTTAACTTGTAGACCCCGCCTTTAAAAAAATATTCCGTTTGAAAGTTAGGTACTATATTAAAATCAAAAGCCGCCAGCTTTTGACTTAAAGAACAACCCTTATGCTCGTGTGTGTGTGTGTGTTACCGGTACTAATTGGAGCTGGCTGCAGGTAAGTAAAGATCAGTGTCGGAAAAACGCCGTGTGCTAGGAAGCCGGATAGGATATCGCCAAGCGAGGCGATTAATCGGAATTCAACGGATAATTATGTGTTTGTAATAATATTAATAATACGTTCATTTATATTTAAAATTGCTTAAAACTTTGTTATATTTTCACGGATAATACAAAGAAAAAAGAGAGAAAAAACATGACGTTGTATTAAACTACTTTTGGTAAGGTAGAAGTTATCGCTTTGTGAAAATGGGCCTTTAGCATACATACCGCTCCAGCCTCCAAGTGTTTAGTACGATGTACAGTAGAACATGCATGCTCACATAGTCATATATGTACAGTACCGAGAACAGCACAATTACCAGGAGCAAGCATGTTGTAGCTACTATAACTAATGAGGTGTAGCTGGACTGTAGGTGCATATGCTTGGGCCAGCTGCTAGTTTTTCAAATAGGAAGCCAAAATTTATCTGAAACATGATGGTTTTTCAATGTATTTTTTCTTTGTATTATCTATGAAAATGTAACAGTGTTTTTTTAAATTAAATACTTCACAGGGTAGAGATAGTAGGTGCAGATGCACGAGTCTAGAAAGGCAATTTCGGACACGAGGGAGCTTCCAGTGTTCCTAGCTGCAAATTTGCAGCGGGGGCATATGCAGCGAGTCAGTCTGCCTCTGCTTTCCTGCTGGTAGTATATATAAATAATCAATTAACTCGAATCGATCAGTCCTACATGCACCTACGTACTGCATGCATGGTCCTCCATCTGACAGTGTACCCAAAAGCAACGCCAGATCCAAGTCAGTGTCAGGAATCGAGACACCACGATCGTCCCATATATCTTCCATGCACGGTATATAGTTCATTTGCAGACAAATTGCAGCAAACGAATTCGGCTTAATTAGGAGCACAGGAACTGGTACGTTTTGATTTGGCTGGTAATTACTTATGGCATCCGGTTGCTTAGGTGAAGGCTAAAGTTTAATCTGATATGTCAGCATGCATTTTCGCGTTATGCTAGGTACTTTCGTATAGATATACGAGCTCTAACCATCGTCTGAAGAAAAAAAAATGATTTAACTGCTGACCTTATTATGGCACTGTATCGTCCGTGTGAATGCATGATGATGACATCAGTGCAGTTAATTATTTGATTAGTAGCCTGTTGCGATGCTTCTTTCGTTCTGTCGACTTGTCCCTTTCTCTTTTTAGCGCAAATTACGGTTGGCGCCTTTGATGCTTGAGGTTACGTACATTCTTAATTCTTATGCGAACGCCAATGTTCATACCGATCGAGTACTAATTTCAAGAGGACAGGCGGAATGAACAACATGGGGTGGTAGCCTCATGCTGGTGATGAATATTTGATTTTATTTATATTTGAATATTATTGTTTGTGTTTGATTTTATCCTTTGAATATCTGGTTCTTGCTGTCAGAGTGACGGCAGTCTGACTGGCTAACGATCTGACCGACCATTGTAAGGCGGTTTGACCAGTGTGCGATAGTGAGTTGTATCATGGATCTTTTTTTATGCTTTTGATTTGCCTAAGTGAAATGAATATCCAAACCTTTGATTTGTCCACCTTACCTTCTGGCGAAATGCTCCGTTGTTGGGGTGGGCTGCACCATCTAGTGGTCTCTCTCATGTTCCTCCAGGAGCCCCTAGTTTCTTTCAATGTGGGTGCTGACGATCCAGTGGGCTACCGAGGTACATATATAGGGCGAGAGAAATAGGTCTCGCACGGAGAGGAAACCGAATCAGAGTCGGTTGCTACAGATTGACACCATGTCTGATATAATCTGCGCAAAGCCCTGACACCTGTTATGCTACGTCTGGCATGAAGCGATGCAGTGTCCTATATGGACACGGTACGAATTCGGATCAACTTCAACACAAGGTCATTTAGACCATCTAGGATTCACTAGTAAGAGTAGGTCAATGTTTCCCTCTTTTGTCCGGTTTTGGTACAACTCTCTTTGTTTGGGATAAATGTTAAAAGTTTGACATCGATTTTTACGATCCATGATTGAAATAAAAATTTGACATTCTAAGGAGGGTTTATGTGAAGTTTCACTATTTTTGAATTAGTGGTTTGAGAGTTGGCTATTTTTTTAGATCGTGTGTTGTGCTGTCTTCACTGTTTCCCGATGGGCGGTCAGACTGTAAGAACCCAAGCAATGAGACCGGCCACCGGCCAGATCGGTGTCGTCAGTCCGACAGCTATTAGACCACTTGTTGGTCAACGATTAGATCGATTCGGCAGTGAACTCAACTGTGAATTTGCGATCTTTAGCTCTTGGTTTTGATGAATTTATGAGTTTACGTTTCCACTACATAGAGTTACTGATTCTTAAGGAAAGAATTTTAAAGAGTCATTCACCACCTGACTCGGCATAGCCAATCCTACGCAGAGGAAGTCCCTTCAAGAGTTCTATCATGTGCGTGGCGTATTATGAGAATAGATTACCCTTAAATGAATGAGCTCTATGCAGAGTTAAGCAGTTAATTGTCGCATCTGTTCATTAATTGAGCATTGGACCTGCACAAGTGCAAGAGGTATCGCGATCGATCTGTGTATCAAGCCTTTGAGAGAGAACCATAAAAAAAGATTCCTAATCAAACCATCTACTTCCTAACCACGCAGCTAGGTAGACTCTAATCACTGCTGTAAGATTTCATTCATTGCACCTCGATCTTACGATAGCGATAGCTCATCCTTAATTCGCTGCTCAATTCGATAGAGACCGAGGTACATGCAACTAAATATCTAGTTAACCAAAATTCGACGATGTTCAATCGATCCAATCGCCTTCATCTGGGTTGTCCAATTTAGATAAGGAGGAAAGCAAGTCCATCGATTCACACCTTCAGAGTTGACGGATGTCATACTAGCTATAGTTGCTTCCGATGATCATATGTATGTTGACTACTAATAAAGATCGCCGGAGATATCAGATATAATGGCAATGGCAATGCATCTGACCGGCTTCGAAGGTTGCCATTGCGTAATGGACAAACTTGGCTAGGGAGCTAGGTCTCTGGTCACTGTGGGAAAGACGAGCAAATTTGGAGGAAAGCCACTTTTCCCCGAGACCGCTGGGCCCAACGACCCCCTTGTATCACCTTGACGGCTTGACCTTTGGCTGGAAAAAAAATGGTTTTTTGTCAACCACAATCTCGAAAGGAAGAAAATTAGAAGTTAAAGATGGATCACCAGTGACGAATCCATCGTGGGTGCTTGTGGGGGCTCGAGCACCCCCTCCTCCCACGGTGGAACAAGGACCCCCCCTCCCAGTCTCCCACTGTTGAACGTCGGGTGTCAGCGTCGCCGTGTGACCGTGTCGTCGCCCAGGTTGAAGAATCGGCGCTCGGCAGAACTCCGCATGACTGCATGAGGGCAGGCCAGGCGGTGTCTTAAGGCCCATCACCCTAGCCGCCAGCCGGCCCAAATACCCAGCGAATCCTGGCCCACAACCCAACGAGAACAGTCAACATTCAACAGGACAACAGTAGATCCGTAGAGACGAGATCAGATCGAGGAAGATGAACAGCACACCAGCCACACCTCAAGAGTAGATCTGGTCGTCGAGTCGAAGAGAGACCGTCGCGGCGTCGCCTGTAGCCCGGCGGCCGGCGTAGCGGAGGGGAAACCGGAGAGGGGGAGGCGACCGGCGCAGCGGAGGGGGAGCCGGGGAGGGGGAGGCGGGGAGGGACGGGAGGCAGTAGGCGTCTCGGCACTGAGGGGGAGGCCAGAGGCACCGGCATCGGAGTCTCCGAGAGGACGAGGTGCTCTGGCGCTGTGTGCCTGTGTTTCTGTGGATTGGAAATTAGTGAGGATAGAGTGCGCTGTGCAGCACTGAGGCGAGGCGCTGGTCTTAGCCCTTATGGCCTGGTGATAGGTGAATGTGAATCCGTGAATTGGTGATGCGTGAGACCGTGGGGACCGACGCGTGAGACCGTGGGGACCGACGGCCGACCGGTACTCACATATTCATGAAGATTTGGGGGCACATTATCCATTAGCAAGGTACTAATTTTTTGTATTGTATATTTTCAATTTGTTATCTTCCTATTTATGTATGAATTTGATATTTTTTCGCAAAAAACTAATGGACGTAGCTTTGGTATATTTATGTTGTGTTATAGTCTCAACAGTAGAGCTCCCCCTCTATTTTCATCCTGGATTCGCCACTTGGATCACTGCTGGGAACTAGCGAGAATAGGTAGGCCTCGCTCGTTTCGGCTTCAGCTTTTGGCTTATTTTTCACTATTTATAAATTTCGTCTTTTTCTGAACTTTTGGCTTTTTTGAGTTTTTTGTCGATTCTTTTTTCCCATATTTGTTTGTGTTGTAAGTGATGAGCTAGCATATTTTTTTCTATTTTTAATTTTTTTAAATTTAATTACACCAAATAAGCCACCTTCAGTTACAGTGAAATTTCAGCTACTACAGTGCAATTTCAGCGATAAGTCACAGCTTTTTAGCCCAACCGTGCGGGGCCTAAACGGCGTGATATCTCGCTTGTTGTTACGTGCCACGGTTTGGGAGCTATCTCTGAACCAGAAATTTTACATGCTGTTAACAGGAAGCAATTTAATTCTTTGTAAGAATCGCAAAAATTCTCCCACAGTCCAGATGGGGTCTTATATAGTTTCCTATGCATCATCTACGTGTTGTGCGCGCTATTTTCTGATTAGGCCACACAGTACATATGATCGACCCTTGCTAATAGTAATATTTAGCTCTGTCTAGTTAGCGATATCTCAGTTTATAGACAATTACTAGTACATTACAATTTGTTTGAAAAATATACTGAGATGAACAAAAAGCAATGATTACAAATGAAACAAGATAGGATGCGATTAACGTGTCACCAGTAACGTATTAGTCTGTCATCTGTCATCGCTACCAACTCTCGTTTCTTATTTGATCGATCTAAGATGTCCTCATATGCTATAAAAGTTGTGCACTTGCCTCTTTTGCCAGAGATAACAGGAAATAATAGAAAGAAATTAAAGCATACAAAGGAATATACATTGAACGTGTCTTTTCTTTTTTCTCTTTGCAATATTTAATTGATTATATCTCCTTTATAGTGTCTGTTTCTTCTTCCATTTGAACCATTATTTTCTACGCAATGAGATTAACAAAACAAGACCAATATTACATATATTTTCAAAACATAATGATATCGTTACTTATCGGCTAGCAACTACTATGTATTTAACAAGCATCTCTATATATTACAAGCATCTCTCTATAAGTTACTTGCTAGCATTTCTTAGTACTTGATGATAGTTATCAACTATTTGGCAATCAACTACTGGTGGAAGCTCTATATATATTAGTTGCTAGCTCTACATATGACTTGCTACATTAGTTGCTAGCACTACATATTACTCAATGCGGTAGTTACACGCAACTCTACGTGTTACTATAATAGTGTGCTAGCAACTCTACATGTTATTTGCTACCTTAGTTGCTGGCAACTCAAATTAGTTGTTAGCTTTACATATTATTTGCTAAATTAGTTGCTAGCAACACTATATGTTACTTGTTATCATCTTTCTATTACTTGATAATAATTATCAATGATTTTATGCAATCAACTACTAATTATGGCTCTATATTAGTTGCTAGGTCTACATATTATTTGCTATATTAGTTGCTAGCAACTCGACATGTTCCTCACTAGCAGTTGACACCTAGAGTTCCTATCTAGATTTGTTAGTAACTATGTAGAGCCACCAAAAGAGCTCTACTATAATTACTAGTAGTGGACACCTAGAGTTACTATATAGATTTGGTAGCAATTAATGTAGAATTGTCAAAAGAGCTCTACCAAGAGTTACTAGTATCAAACATCTAGAGTTGCTAGCTGATAAATAATTTATGTATATATCCACAAAATATATTCAATATAGGTATTGTTTTGTTAAGCTCATTATATAGATCACAACAGTTTGAATGAAATGCAAAATAGTCAGTTGAAAAATATGTAATCATTTAAAGAAAAAAGCAACGAACAAGTGTGCTGATGTCATCACACGAGAGCAGCACAATCTAAGCCTACTGATAGAATAAGTTAATATCTACGGCTCTTTCTTCTCCTAACGAATCAGATGGAGCTACCAGCGGTCGCGCGCGACATGTACCAGCCATGTCCAAGGGTTATCGGATAAGAAAAGTAGGTATGTCAACGAATCGAATATGAATTAAATAGTCTAGATAATAAAGATATGATTAAAACTGCAGAGAAAAGGGCTGCGAGGTGTATGGCCTGTTTTTTCAGATTCTAAAAGCTGCTTTTCGGGTTTTCTACAGTAACTAGCTTTTAAACAGAGTATTTTTTTTAAGATAGAGTCTACTAGTTAATTGTAGTACATATTTTATTGACTTTATTTATATCGGCAAAAATAGCATGTGAGTTTCTGTTACTCTGTAATCTGTCGTACAAACAGCCCAAAAATCACAAACCGTAGTCAAAAACCACAAGCGACAGTAAAAAAGAACAGTGCCTATGACTCGTTGATGCTTTGTGGCAGTTTCTGGAGGTGATGGGATCATGTGATCGCCCCGCAAATTTGGTTATCCCGGCCGACCGACCCATGCACCTTTGGCGAGGCCCTTTCTTCTTTTTTTCCGCAGAAAGTCCGCGGCGTCTGTTTGAGCCCAGAGCCCAGCCTGTCTCAGTTTGTGCCGTCTAATCATGCCGACGACGACGATGATGATCCCGTGATTCGACCCCATGATTAGCCACGCCATTTGCTTAGCACATGACCTTAAAGCAGACAGCAGAAAGCCACACTGCTGTTTATTTCTTAGTATCTGTTTTTTTTCTTCCTACTTTGAATTCCGACCTTTCTGAGCTCAAACGATAGGCAAGAATGCAAAGTACAGTGACCATAGACGGACGGTTCTGTTCTGCAAGGCTGTAGAAACACAACCTCGATGTTATCGGGCCGAGCAGCCTGTTTGGAGAAGTTGGCCCAAGCCTGAGCCCAGACCTTCCTCCAGGGCTCCCAACTCTATGTGGGCCTGCATGGGGGCCTGCCCGAGCGGACTGGGCCGGGCGGCGCGCGGCAAACGTTGCAAGGCCAGCAGATCGACGAGGCGTCTTGCCTTTTTTTTCTTTTTTTTCTTTAAATTATTTGAGATGCTATATTTTTTACTTTTTAAATTAGTTACATAGAAAAAATTAATAGCTAATATAGTATATTTTTATTGGGTTTTGTTAAACATCATCCAAATATTTTCTTCCTAATTATCATCCAGATTTAGGACTGTTAGATTAGAGATCCAATGACCATAAATTCCCCCCTCTCCATTGAATTCTGCTCTCTCCCCTTTGAAAAAAAATCTCCCCTCTTCACAAACAAGGGGCCCTTTGATCTCTAATCCAAAGGTCACAAATTTAGATGATAGTTAGGAAGAAAATATCCAGGTGATATCTAGACACTTCTATTTTTATTTGTTATAATGCTTTTTTAGTCAGAAATTTTCATCTGCTACGGTGTTTTCTTTGGCGAGAGGCTAAAAGTTACTTTGAGCAGCTGGGCCGAGGTTACGGTGGATGCACGCATGGCTTCGATTCCATCGGGTGGCTTCCTTCGGATACTGATACTCGTCCAATATATAGTGCGTACGTGAGCTCGATCGACGTACGTACGTAACTACGTATCAGATGATCATCACAAGAAAATATACGTACAGTAGCAAGCTAGTATGTAGCTCGCGATCACTGGCAAGCGTATTTTAACACAAGTCCTCACCAGTACAGCACAATATATTAAGTGCTACTAATTACGATGTAACCCATATACACGCATGCACATATAGTAACGGTACACGTCACCAGCACATACATGCAGATACCACTGTCCCCTCGCTTCTCACTTGTCACACACACACACACTCGAGACCAGGCCATGAGAGACGAGGCCAGTACAAAACGGTGCAACATGTCATAAAACAACACACACACACACACACACACGAACTAATCGCTGAAATATATAATAAACTGAGACGCACAATGGGTTCCATGCATGCATAACATGGCAGTGCATTTTATTTCTCATCTATAGGTTACTTGATCGCTCGACGACGTTTCACGGAGGAGCGAGGCGACCTGGTGCAGGCATACGTATGATATGCATGCATGGGAATGGAAGCTGGCGCTCTCCGATTAGCCGAGGCGCATGTCGTGGGAGGCGCCGTAGGCCATGCCGTGCAGGTTGGGGTGGCTCGGCGGCACCACGCGGAAGCCGGCGTACATGTCCGCCGCCGCGCCGCCGTCCCATCCGGCGTTGTCCACGAACCCGAACGAGGGGTCCTCGCGCATGCCCTGCATGCCCATCGGTATGATCATCCAATGCAATGCATAGAAAGCGTAGCTTATGATCAAGACCGGCCGGCCGGAGCTAGCCAGCGGTGATCGATCATATATGTAGTATTTGTTAAGAGTTTTGCTAGCCAGCTCACCAGCTCCTGCTGCAGGTTCTTGTATGCCTCGTACGAGTGCTTCACCTGCATATATACATACATTCGTTGAAACAACACGTATTACACGACTGCTGCAAGCTAGCTAGGCTATGCATACCTCTTCCAAAAGAAAAGAAAAAAAAAGCTAGGCTATATATGATAATAGACGATCAGAAACTCAGATCCATGCATGGATCGTCCACCAGGCATCGAATGACTAAAGGCCACAATATATAGACAGCAAGGTTACAGATGGCAGATGATGTCGTGTGTCTGGATGCAATGATCAGAATGAGTAGGATCTACCCAGTTCATATGGAGAACTAATTAAAACTTTTAAAACAAGGGGGGCCAAGGATTTTCTTTAATTTACGCTCTTAATTTGATCTATCCTTCCCCTGATGACAAGGAGAACAAAACAGGGGAAAGCAATATCATCATCGATCCACGCAATCTACACTAAAGAGAAGATCTACCAAAAGCTAGCATATATACATGAACTTCTACAAGCATGAGAAAAATAAATATTGGCATATGTGCATTGAGGAGTAACAAATAATGCATTCTTACAAAATTACCCTGAGCGATCGACCACACACATAAAATTAAAAGGCATGCATAGTACTCTCAAGTCACAGCCGGAATAGAGCTTTATTTAGTAACGCATGCTCCATCAAAAGGCTTGCAGATCTAGCTTGTTTGTATAACTATTAATTTGTTCCTTGTTGGAGATTGTAGTGAAGAAACTCTAATATTATCATTCATCAATCATGTTCAATTTACATTTAACTTAAAAAAAGTTTAAGTTACATTTATAAAGTGAAGGGATGAGAATGATATGTAATTATTCTTGGCTTAAAGAAAAGAGAGAAGCAACCATCTCTCTAATACATAAAACACTACTACAAAAGAGGCTATACTGGACGATTACATCACAGATGGTTCATAGGGAACCGTCTGTGCTGCAACTATCAAAGACGGTTTATACTAACAACCGTCTACGATATTTTCAGAAATGGTTGTTTATACGAACCATCCGTGATAAACCAAGACATCACAGACGGTTCGTATTAACAACTATCTGTGAAAATATCACAGACGGTTGCTTATAAAAACCGTCTCTGATAATGCAAGACATTACAGATGGTTTGTATTAATACCTACCTGTGATAATTCACAGACGTTTATTTATAAGAACCGTCTGTGATTATGCCAGACATCACAGGCGACTTTTAGTTAGAACCGTCTATGAAACAATCACATACGGTTTTTATTTATTATGTCAGTGTTTTATCCTTTGTCATATGAACTACAGAAGCTACTGATTAGCTGGAACAGATAAGTGTGAGCAATCACTTTTACAAAAGACAAATTCAAATCAAATTTATTACAAAAGTCCAAAAAAGAGATTCTCAGATCTTGATTTTCTGAGCTTCATATGCTTTCCCTTCTACTTTTAGAGTTGGAGGATCAGCGGCTGAGTTCTCGAATGCCGTGAAGATTGTCCTTACCCTCTCCACTTCCTCCTCTATCCTAGGCAAATCACTAGCATAGCCCATAATCTCAAAGAGGATGCTATGATAAGTTTCCTCAGAATCGGCCGCTTCTGCTTGATCGGCAAGGTTTTCCATGTGTCTCTCAACTGTTGCAAGAATTTCTTCCGCTGAGGGTGGTTTCCCTTTCCTGAGCAGCAAGGAGACACCTCCATCGACGGCGGATAATGAGGTCCAGCTCACGGATGGAAGCGACTCGAAGAAAGAGAGCAGGGCGTGAGCGGAGGAGCTGCTCCAGCATAAGTTTTTGGCCGCGCCTGTGTAAGGTTGCGGCCAAACAACTCATGATAGATAGATAGATAAGAGGAAGGAGATCAAAAGAATACTAGATGCCATTATTGAGAAATCTGGTGAAGAAGATGATCTCGGGAGAGGATAGTTTAGAAGGAATTGTACACCGCGCTGCATATAAAGCCAGAACTGTGTGGAAGTTTAAGGGGCGCATGTATCAGAATATTAATAGGCGGGAGTAGAGCACACATTTTAAGCGTTATCACAGATGGTTCGTATACCAAACCATCTCTGATGTGTGCATTATCACAGACGGTTTATATAACAAACCATCTGTGATAGTGGCGGACATCACAAACGGTTTGTATTAATAACTGTGTGTGAATTATCACAGATGGTTATTAATAAAAATCGTTTGTGATAGTTTGATATCACAGATGACTTGTGGTTGGAACCGTCTGGGATACTTTGCTATATTAAATAGCTGGCTTACGTGACATAGATATGTCTTCATTGCGCTGCATTAAAGGAGGTGGCCGGCTTTGGGGAGTTCGGTGAAAACATATCGCTTGTAGATCTAGCTTGTAGATCGATTTATTATTGGTAATTAGATGTTAGTATTTGTTTCTAATAACATATATGCCTTGTAATAGAGAGAGATGATAGCTAGGGTTTTAATTAGATCTAGATAACTAGGTTTAGGGAGAGATGGTCGTTTTGCTCCAATCTAAGAATGGGTTAGTACTCCTAGTTTACTTCAATATATTCTTGGTTGATATTGTTTCATGAGTACGTGGCTAGCTAGCTACTTATTTTAGATATGGACAATTTATTATAAGGTGAATGATAATTATGTGCGTAATTTATAAGTAACTAGGCTGATTAGCTATAGTATCATTAATAATCTAATTTGACATCCATTTGTTACATGTGTAGCGTAGATATGATAGATCAAAGCTGGATGTACATTGAGAACTGTGTGAGTGAACAGTACATTAATGGCGCGTATACTTTTAGAAGAGCGACCGAGCTGGGTATGTTGAAGAAAGGGATGGAATATATGCACTGTACATGCATTGATTGTGATAATCTAAAGATGTTTACCAACTCAACGTAGATCGAAACTCTGATTTGAAGAGGTTTCAAAAAGGGGTATACATGTTGGACTAGTTATGGTGAAGAGAAGATTACATAAGAAGGTAGTTATAATATTGTCGAGAGAGACAACAATATACCATTTGTGGATTGTGCTTTTGATGAGGACAGATCATAGGACGACAATCTGGATCAGATGCTACGCGATGCAGAAGGAAACAATAGTGAGAGAGTTTGATAAATTTGAGGGCTTGATGAAGGACTCGGAGAAACCTTTGTTCCCGGGCTGCAAGCCGCAATACACAAAGTTGTCATCCGTTTTAGAACTGTTGAAATTGAAAGCAAGCAATGGTTGGTCCGATAAGAGTTTCACGGCATTCTTAGGTCTCCTAACGAATATCCTTCCAGAGGGAAATGTGTTACTGAAAACCACCTACTAAGCCAAGAAGATTATTTGACCATTGGGAATAAAAGTAGAAAGAATACATGCATATTCGAATGATTGTATCCCCTACCGTAAAGAGCATGCAAGCTTACATGTTTGTTCGGTGTGCAAAGCATCCCGATATATGTATGCATGTATGTATATATGCGCTAATGAATTTAACTACTCCTAGCGACATCATGTGGAATTCAACGAAAGTGCAATCAATATTGACAAACTCGCCGAAATTCGAGTAAAGCTCTCCCAATTCTTGATAGCAGAGGTCATAAACAATACTGGAGAGTTCCACCCCAGCAATGGTGATTAGATGTTGAAACATTGGATACAATTGTAATAAATCAACTGTGCTTAATCAAACAAATAATTCAGTTGTTTAATTCATTTGTGATATCTGTGTAACAATTTTCATGTGCTATATATGTGATCTGCTTGCTTGCGTTGTTTAATGATTGTCTTGTGCTATATATATGTGATCTTCTTGCTTATTTTTAAAGGGCATAGCTAGCATTTACTGATGCTAACCGAAAAAATAGAAAATAATGTAGCTTTTGGAATAGCTATCATATATGGTTTGGTGCTCTAAACTATCTGTGATATATAGATATCACATACGGTTTTTAAAAATGACCATTTGTAATATGTACGATATCATAGACGGTTAATAACTAAAATCGTCTATGATAGGTACGATATAGCAGACGGTTAATAATAAAAACCATCTGTAATATTTTGCTATCATGGACGGTTATTAAAAACAACCGTCTGTGATATATATGATGTCACAGATGATTTTTTTTGAAGGAAAAAAACCCGTCTATGATAGCGGAATATTGCAGACGATTTTTCAAAAAAAAATATGTGTTTTAACTTATCACAAACGGTTCAGAAACCATCCGTGATAACCACCTATTATCATTGACACATAAATGCAGACGATTTAGAAACTGTCTGTGATGGTGGTTTTGAACTGTTTGTGATAACACCGTCTGTATTAATGCAAATTAGTCAGTTGAGGTGTTTAGCTGATTTTGTTACAGTGACGTGAACATGAACTGGATCTTCAAACCAATCTAGCTTCATAGTTATGATTCTCATCAAGAACTATAACGACTGGACAAGCTGAATTAATACTCGATCAGTGAAAAAGAAAGGTCAAAGTTTTAACTTTTGCTCAGTCCTTATTATATTACAGCATTCAGTAAAGCCAACGGCAGTAATGGTTTCATTTCCAAACTTCTGCAAATCATAAAGTATCAATGTTGGACCTTATCTACCGAAGGCATCATGCTTTGGTGCGATCTCATAAAAATCAGTGTTTGACGTGCTACTCCCAAATAGACGGGGGACCAAATAAGCATGCTCTCTTTGCAGCTAGCTACTGATCGAGCTCAGGCTTTAGAGATGTATAGATGCATGGACACTCCTATATTATTGTCCTGTGCTCTTTCTCAAATCTAGCTTCTAAAAGAGATGGAGCACTGCGATCTATTAATCGCATCGTGTGCGGTTCAACCATTCACGTACAAAGATTGGGTGATATGGATATATAGCTAGGTACGTAGGACAAATTACATGTTATGGAGTTTTAATTCAGTAATGCAATGATACAACTCACGAAGTTTAATGATTATATCTCGAGAAAATATCAAAGAAAAATGCTACCAATTTATATGATGGCACAATAAATCTAGACGACACAAGGTTCTTAAACAGTGACATGGAGAATTAACCAAATTAAGAAACTGTAAGAGAACTGGCCACAAAGGAAGTCAAATGATTTGGGGGAAGGTCTAGGTTTGTGCAGATATATATATACGCAGTAGAACAGTCATACCAAATTGGAGTAGCTCCTAAAAGTGAAGAACTATGAAAATCTGTACAAAAGAATATTTAGAGGACTTGGTTCTCACCTTCTTCTTGTAGGTTTCAGTCTGTGTGGTGATCACATGATACTGCAAAATCAAAACCAAAACCAAAAGAATCAAGAAAGGGTGGAGATATTAAAACATGCATGAGATGAAATTATACAAGAAAGCTCCAAGCAATTCTTTGATTTGAAACTGAAAAGAATGAAGCACAAACTTCAATTTACTCCAGGAGATTGAGAGCATAGATATCTTTGTACTAGTAGACAACAGTAGTACATACGTAGTTTGAGTGTGAGCAAATTAAAATTGAGGTCATAAATCCTCTCTTTCCACACAAGAAAGTTGAAGAAACACAAAGATCCACCAAGGAGCATGAAATATACACGTATCTGAAGGGGAGATCAGTGTGCAGAACACATAGATCTAGGTAGGAATTGAAGCACAAATTAGGGTTTTTGTACGTGCATGCCTTCCTATGGCGAACCTCCTTCAAAGCGGCGTCGACATTTTGCTCAAGACCGCGCAGCTTGTCGAACTCCAGCCCGTCCAGATCTTCACCCATCCTTTGCCTGCACACAGAAATCCAGTCGATCTCGAAAAGTTGTTAATTTGTCTTGGTCAAAATTTACGGGGAAAAGAAGGAAAAAAAGCAAAGAGGAATTAAAGAACTCCATGCACCTGATCTCTGTGCGTAGGTTCCGATTGATGTCCTTGAGATGGCTCAGCGTGCGCTGCATATTCTGTGATAAAATTAAGAAAACCAAATTAGCCAAAAGAAAATACAAGAAGAGAAAGGGAGCTCAGATCTCATCTCATGCATGTTGTACTGCACATCTATGACCCCTACAACCACGTATACAGTTGGTCGGAACCATTCCCTACGACCACACACACAGGTGGTCGTAACTATCAAGTGATTGTAACGATTATGATTAAGTCGAGTAGTCGTAATGACCACGGTTGGTCATACGACCACAACTAATTAGGATCCGGATAAATACACTACAGAAGATGATTTTACTAGTTTGTTAGGATTCTTTTTTGACATGGATTTGATTTATTTGGAAATCGTCTTATCTCCTCTACTCTATATAAGCCATTGGTCCGTAATACAATCTCAAGTGCGTGAATATTTCTGCCTTCAATGCACACATGAAAATCAACAGCAAATGAGCTAGCAATTGAAAGAAAGAAGAAAGTGTTCTTAGCTAAATAAAGGAAAGGAAAGAAAGAGAAAATCAAAGAGAGGCAACCTCATACTGCTCGATCCATAGGCTGGTCCCGATGCCCTGCTGGTAGCGGTCGAAGATCCCCTTGATACTACAAGAACAGCAACCACAGACAGAAGCACTATGTACACGATTAAAGGGATCGAATTGCACAATCAAAATTAAGCAACCGATGAACAATAGCATGTAGGTCGGTAGCTAGGAAGGTTGGTGATGGACTGACTCTGTGCCTGGGCTGCAGAACTCGTGGTACTTGCCGGTGGAGGAGAACATGATGATGGCGACCTGGGCGTCGCAGAGCACGGTGAGCTCGCGCGCCTTCTTCATGATCCCCGTGCGGCGCTTGGAGTAGGTGACCTGCCTGTTGGTCGCGTTCTCGATCCGCTTTATCTCGATCTTGCCGCGCCCCATGGATCGGCCACCCTCCTCCTCCTGCTGCCTCTCCACTTCTGCAGGTCGAATTGCTAGCGAGCTAGCTAGCCTGCCGCGGATCGACGAAGGGAAGAAATGGGGAAGAAGGAGGAGAAAGGCTTCCCTCTAGTTTAACAAGGGGGAGGAGGAGGAGGAGGAGGAGGGAGTGGTGTGTGTGTGTGTGTTTTGGGGTGGTAGAGGACAAAAGGTGGGCGATGCCATAGCCATAGACGGAAACAGTTGCCGAATTCGCCGCGTGGGGCGCCGCGCCCGCCCGTAACGTGCGTGTGGTGCCGTGCCCCGGCCACCCCGTCCCACTCCACTGTACGCAACGCATCCGGCCGTCGCCGACGCGCAGACGCGGCCAGCCTCGTGCCGCGCCGTGGGCTCTTGCATGCTACGTACGTTTCGATGGATGCCGCCGGCGGGCGGGCGGTGAGAAACTGACTGCCCAAGTTTCTGGTAATAACTTCAAGTAACATGTGACCTATTACCCATGTATACCCTCTTTTAACATATGTGACCTAAGAGGTAATAGCCAGGGCATCCGATTGAATCACGTCCATAAGATCAACGGAAGCTAACAGCTCGTACTAAAAGTGGTGTACCGTAAAAATAAGCCTAACTTCATCTGACTGAATAATGCTCAACCCCATATGAGGAAGGGCTTCAGTTACAAGTCCGACTCAAATATAGGGCCTGTTCTCCTGACTTTGTTTCTCCTGACTAAGACTAACTAGAACTTGACATGACTAAGACTCTGCTTGGCATTAGGCAATGTTCTAGCTAGGAAACCTTGCTTTAATTAATGTTATTCATCCTTTGTGAGGGGTAACATGACAAAGGCAAGCACTTCAGGTGCCCCTGACTAATGCATTATAACTTGACCTGACTAAAACTCTGTTTAGCATTGGACGATGATGCCCTAGAAAACCTTGCTTAATTTGATGTCATGTATCCTTGAGAGGGACAAAAGGGTGCACTTTGACTACCACCACCACTCAAGCAAGATCGATCTAGCTAGTGGCAGAACTCTCATTGTCCAACAAGAAAAACGAGGCGCTACTTGACCACTTGTAGCTCAACAGCTCATGACTAGTCATGTACATCCAATTGCTTTTGGCAACATCACCGTCCATGTATGGTCATTTGACAACTAGTGTTGTTACCGGACATCTAAGGTAACCATGGGTACAAAGCTGCAAGTTCAGAAAATGGTGCCTGCCTTTTACTCGAGCTGCTAGCTAGCTGAAACTTGATCTGAGAGGACAGGACGTGATGGGCGACACTGTGGATTCAATTCTACGGATGCAATTCTTCGGTGAATCATGCGCCTGTGGATACAAGAGGAAACACTTCGTGCAACTTTCTAGTCCAGGCAATGTGTTAATGAGCTCATGGTGTCATTTCTAGCACTTATATGTGACATTTCATTGCACAAACTACATGGGAGAGAAGAAAGTTGCTTTTGTTAGTGTCTTCTGGTTTGCCTCAGTGGACAATGTGCTGCTGGCTGACCTTTGACTCTCACCCGGCCTGAATTATTGGAAATTTGGAGCTTTTTTTTTAATCAACGGTACTTCAGTGGTTGGGATGGGTGCTAGCTTGCTTCATGCCAACGCGTAACTTGCGACAAGTTAAGTTTCCAGGGAGGTTTGTACAAGAGTACATACTGACATGTTTCGTATAGTTCTACTTCTATCACTGATGCAGACTAGTGCATAATGCTGTTTGCATGGATGCCACCATTTGTTATAAATCTCTTGCTAAGGTGTCTATAATAAGTAGGGTAGGATGTTAGGAAACTATATGCCATGTCACAGTTGTGACAACGAACCATATAGCTTACACGGAAAAGTCAAACATGCTTAAATTAAGCGTGACAAAATGTGGCATCAACCTAACACCCCCAAAATTACGTCATTAATGCAGAAATTACCTAGAAGTCAAGAATCTCAAGATATATTACTGCCGTGGTTGGTTAATCTCAAGATATATTACTGCCGTGGTTGGTTAGGAAAATAGGCGAGTGCCACTTTGCAGCTACAATATGGTTCGACCTGACAAACATTGTACAAAATTCGTCGTTCTTCTTTTGTGCATACGTGCGATGCATTGTATTTTTTTAGGGGTTGTTTATACATCAGCCAATTATCTCTTCGTCTTCTTTGATCTTCTTCTTTCTTTTTACAAAAAATCAGCTAGATTTTGTGACCGTTGGATAATGTCCAAGAATCTTCTCTTCTCCTCCCCTCGGCATACATATAAAGTCCCATTCCCCATCCCACTAGCGCGTTGTCAATCGGCCATCTCGCTATGTGGTTTTCAACGCCGTGGTTGGTGCCTTCACCACCGTCGTTGACCTGTCCCAACCCTAAAAACTAAGGGGATGTTTGATTCGGTGAATGAAACTATTTCATCCCGAACGATGTCTCGTCTTTTTGTTTGGGTCGGTGGATAGAATCATTCCATCTTGGAGATGGTTCCACTTATATGGTTTGGTGGAAAATATTTTATCAAGATACTGTATCGTGTCGTTTGACTAAATCAAGCAAACCACGTCGTCCCGGATGGTATCATCCCATCCACCTTGGTACCACAAACCGAACTCCTTCTAAACCGATCATCTCATTCTCTCATCACCCCATCGCTCTCCTTTTGAGACTACAACCGATGATGCCACTGCCTAGTTACTGCACCCTCCTCTTAAAAATCTATGACAGGGGCTGGTGAACGCACTACTACAGAAAAGCTCATCACAGACGGTTCGAAAACGTCATCAAAGATGGTTTCCTGAACCGACTGTGCTTATGGGTCAGTAATACTCTAAAGGCATTACAGACAGTTTTTGAACCGTCTGTGATAACTGTTATCACAGACGGTTCTTACTATAAACCATCTGTGATAGTATATTATCACAAATGGTTCTAGTTAAGAACTGTCTGTGATTGCGTTCTCGTGTTATCACAAATAGACCCCCTTCAGTTCATCAACATTCTCTAATTACACTATAAAACAATGCAATCAGAGAATACAGATAAACCAAAATAAACCTACTTATGATTAACGCCATATCTTTGGTGGCTCATTTTTAGGTTGTAGGTGATGTTATTTTGTTGCTTTGGTATGCCGTGGTCGTAAGCTGTGGTGGTATGTCGCAATCGTAGGCGCACGGTCGTAAGCCGTGATTGTATGCACCTAGTCTGTTAGTAGCTATGTGCGCCATATCAGCAAATTCTGTTAGCAAATAGAGGAAACGAGAAAGTAAAATACAAGTTCTCGAAGTAAAGTGGTACAACGTCACAAGTTCATAATTTCATATCCCAGCATCAAGAAAGAGATGGGATGGGTGGGAGATATATCATAGGCGATGAAAGAGAGGGTGGCGGCAGCAGCATAACTGTATTGTGTCATGACGATGACACTGCACAAGACACTCTTATGACAAGAGTGCCTTATGCAGTGAACCGCCGCGTCACAACCAGAGGCGTCGTTGAGGAGGTAGTGTTTCGATCGGTTTGGGGGAGCTAGCTAAGCAGCGCTTCGATTTAGAGCGTTTGGGGGAGGCGTGTGGGCAACATATATAAGGGCATTTGGGTAGTGGAATCGATCGGTGAGAGATCACGACACCACTTCAGTTTGAAAGTTTGAGACGTTCCGGGATGACCTGTAGGAATTTCTTCACCACTTCCTCGTCGGTGACGTTGTCCCCTAGGACTCGAAGGTTATTAGTGAGACTTGTGATCCTCATGGCGAAGTCATCAACGGACTTGCCATCCCTGAACGTGATCTCGCTGAGGTTGCACCGCAGCTTCTGTGCGTTTGCCTCTCTAACACGCTTGACACCGACGCATATCGTCTTAACTGCGTCCCAGGCGTCCTTGGCGGTGTCCTTAACGGCGAGGGTCGAGAGCATGTCGGGTGGCACAGTGCGGAGAATGGCAGACAGCGCCAGACTGTCGTCGTGGTAGTCACAGTCGCTGAACTTGATTGCCTCCCAAAGGCCATGCACTTGCAGGTTCACGTGCATCACTAGCGCCCAGTTAGTATAGTTTGTCCGGGTGAGCGTGGGGTAGACCACCGAGCCCGACGCCTCCTTGACGACACGCTGGACAACGATCTCACGGTCACTGTCATCACGATGACGTGGTCGGCGCAGAGGAGATGTCAGTGAGCGAGGTCGGCCTCACCACGGAGGAGTCTTTGATTGCCTACCCGCCGAAGCCAACAACGATGACATAGCTAAGCTTGGACCGTCAACGCTACTCTAATACCAAATGTTGCAAAACACCCCAGCTGTGAACACACACAAACTCGATGAACACCAGGTCTGTGTTGCAAGGCGGCAGCATTTTCTCTTGTGCACTACTCAATTTATAAGACTCTATGTACAAAACGTGGCCTGAGTGGCCTCCTAGACTTGCGCCATGAACTAACAACCCGTACGTGACGCTACTACGACCTAAACTACACATGACCGGAAGATGTGGCCATGCGCTAAATATAACTGACTCACATGACCATGACTATGATCATGCACTCGGTTACGACCACGAATACGACCACACACACGCACACAACTACACATAAGACGTATCCAACAAGCCATGGACGACCAGCGGAGGGAGGAGGCCGACCACGTGGCCGCCAGCGAGACCACATAACCCTGCAAATTTTCACATCATAAACATAACAACGAGTGGCTGCCCGTGCAACAAAATCTCACTCTAGCTGTAACAAAACTCATCGCAACAATTATAGGATACAACAAAATAAAAAATATCATGCACCACTTGTTGGAGGCACAGCAGAGACCAGCCCAATGGCTCTTGTCTGGCCCTCCGTTGCCCCCGCTCCCTCCGATCCGCACAGATCCGGTGCCCTGGCTCCTTCAGCATGTCGCCTCGACGAAGAGAGAGCACAGGAAGTAGAGAAATGGTTTGTAGCGAGATGCTCTTGTGTAGCAACAAAAGAATAAGATTTAGGGGTGTGTCTGAATGGTGGGCTGCACGGGCTATTTCTAAGATGGAGCATCTGATGCAATCGGACATATGCAGCATAGCAATACCCAATCATTATTCCTCGGGTTCTTTTTGTTTGTTTGAGATAGAGATGAATCTTCCAGCTCGGTTTCGCGTTGCCTAAATGGTGGAGCGGAACCAGAAGAACTCTCCACTAGCAAGCATCGAACAAAATCAATGATTTTTTAACCCATTTTACCATTGAGAATCATGCATCCTTCAAGCCTACCTGGTGATCACGTTTGTTCGGTTTTGGAAGCACCTTATTGCGGATATTCCAAAAGGTGAAAAATGCGCCGGCTAAGATGGGAAAAAAAAAGTTATGTAGAACCATTCTCAGCGTAGAACTCCACTCCTAGTTGTCCGATCAATTAAAAAAATATCGGTCAGAAAATGATATGAAAATTTCTCTAAAACTGCAGTAAGCAATGTAATTTTGGAATTTGTTCATCTGGACCTTAATCAAAACTACCCTTTTCCTCCTTGTTGGAGTGGCCTTCCGAAAAAGTTATATCTTTTTTTTTTCAGTGGTGTTGTAGTAGTATACATGCAACGTACTGTTCGGAGATTCTGATTAAGGAACAGTTCTTCAGTGGCATGCTTAGATACGGCCACTTGGGTCTCAAAAAAAAAAAGAGAAAGAAACGGCCACTTCCTTTCCATTGCAGTAGTATATAGTGAGACAAAATTGAAGAATCTTATGTCCAGGAAAGTGAACCTACCTTACTACTCCTGGGATATATATATATACACACACACACACAATGGCATGACATTGGTTGCCTCTATATCCGCAACGTATGATTTTTTGTTGACATGGAAGAGAGAGAGAGAGAGAGAGCCGTTGTCTCAGTGACAGACGATCCAAGCCCTTACAGTCAGATAATTGCAAACATTGATGGTATCTACATCAATTCCTCGTTATGTATCTATGCATAAGCAATTAAATAGAAATCTTAGCGTGTTTGTAAGCTAGCTAGTAGGAAGAACCTAGCTAGCTAGGAAGGAAATGAAGTAGGAATTGAAGGAAGGAGCGAGCCATCGATCTCCATCTGCCTTAGAACCGGCTGAAAACGCAGCGCCGTGCCAAGGATTTCGATCGTCGTCAGGAGAGCGCCCTGTATTTTGATCGTCGTCAAATGCTCCGTTTAAAAGTTAGGTAATGTAGCAAAAGCCTTTTAGAAACCATTAAAGATCAGGCCTATGTGTCATGTCACCCTTGCGTATACATACAGATGGCTTTGTCGTTCTGTTGTACCCGATGGCTTCTTTTTCAGAAGGAAACCTCTTTAGGGCCAAGAACGAAAATATCAGGTGTGCGACAAAACATATAAATCAATCCGTTACAGCCTTGCATTGCATTCTCTGCTTATAAGGCGTTTGGATATAGAGAAACGAGAAGTGGGAATGTGATTGGAATACGATGTGGGATAAATTATTTATCCTTCAATTCATCAATCAAACGGCAAAATTTATCTCACATCGTATCCTAATTCTATTCCCACCTCTCATTTCGCTATATCCAAATGCCCCTTTATATCATAGAAACTTACAGAAGCCAGCGATGGATACCACCAAAGGGTTTTTGGGCAAGAATAGAAGCGACGGCTGTATCTTTCCCAAGTGCACCTCTCCAAAGTGTATGTGATGTGCATTGCAGGTTGCAGCTCACTCGTAACTGCACACCCCCACTGGATTGGATAGGAGTAATACTTGCGTGCACTCACCAAGAACACTCCTCTCCCTTTCACTACCGCCTTTTCTTTAGCCAGGAACATGCATGGATCATGTCATCATGAGCCTGAGTTAATTAATTATCTGTCTTGAACTTTGATTAGAAAAAATTGACATACTTTGTCATGGGGGAGTCCCCACAGGCCTACTTAAAGCACTACTAAAACTAGATGCATATATAAGCCTGACTTTAGAAGCACTGGAGATATTTAATTCCAGTTTTCGTTTTCAGCAAGCAATTGCCAATATTGTGAAGGAATGAGCGTAGGCTACGATAGCAAAAAACAAAACTTTTCTACCGCGCACACCAGGACATCATGCTAAGGAGGGATCATGGATCGTTACCACTAGACGCGCAACGCAGCGGAAGAAGAGTTGGAGAAGCCGATCCAACCACGCGCGTCGAGGTAGTAGTGGAATTAGTCGATCATCCCGAACGGATCGTCTCCTCCACGCGATCAACCACACCGCGTGCAAGATCCAATCTGTAGATTGTTGATGCCGATCAACGCCGCAACGAGCAGCGCCTCCACCGGTATCCACACGTCCGGGGCTGGAACGCCGATCGCGAGTGTACCAGCACTCGCGAGCGGCTAGGGTTTGGCTCGGGAGGTGGCGGCTAGGGTTTGGCTCGGGATTAAAAGAAGCATGCACCCCTCAGCCCCTCGCCTCCATATATATAGACCTCCTCACTTGGGCCTCGTGGACCGAGGCCCAATAGGAGTCTATCCAGATCTCTATCCGAATTGAGCCCACATCCGAATCACATTCGAATTAGTGTTCCAACCTGTTAAGTGTGCGACCCTGTAGGTTCACGTATACTTGGTCGCGACCCGGAAACGTCTTTCCGGTCACCCTGTTAATAGCGGCCTCTAGTAAGACATATTAACCCCAAAGTATACGTAAAGATCATATCGGCTGAACATGTAATGTTCTCATGTACGAATCCCTTTGCCTCACGATATAGATTGAGCTCAAGGCGAAACCTGTGTCATCCTCTTAATAGCTCAATCACTCTCTCGATTCCGTGATGGATTATAAACTCGTTCACCTTGGCATGGCCATGCACTTTCATAATCCATTACATCGAGGGGCCCAGAAATATCTCTCCCATAAGGAGGGGTAAATTCTATCTTGATCATTCACATCCCACTACATGTTTCATAGCAAACCCGAAGACTACTTTTATGACTACCCAGTTACAGAGTAGTGGTTAGTAGTCCCAAAATAGGCTACTACGCATGTTAGGAACCATGATGATCTCAAGTCTAAGGATTCTACATAAACATTACTTGAGACCAACTGATGACACATGGAATCTCTGCAGTGTCTCATGGCGGGTCTATCCAACATATGTTCACTAACACATATCCATATTATTGATTTGGTATCTCCATACCACGATCCATGAGACATGATCATCAATCAATACATATGCTGATCTTTGAATCATATTTGTTCCTCATATGATATATAATCAGGGATCATTTAGAAATAGCAACATTTTGGCATTAAGAGTCTCATGAATAAGTCACATACTCATTGATCAATAATGATAATGTCTATTTCAAGGAATAAAGCAATGTATCATAAACATAGTATGTGATATATTCAACATCTCTATGTTGCCTCTAGGGCATATCACCAACATATTGTCGGGTGGCAATCGCTCTCGAAATAAGGATCTCAACCTTTCGATCAGAATAGAAACAAATCATGTAAATTCATTTGTCTCTAAAATCGGTAATGCTTTAATGTTCGCGCAATCTAGCTTTCAAATACGCTTATAACAGAGCAATGGATACGTCTTACAACCATCGATTCTCATTTATATTGGAAGGATGCTGGATGTCAAATTCAGTCTGGTTCCTGTTTGTTGTTTTTTACCCTACTTGCAAGAGGTATGTGTTGGATACCGCTGATCTGTAAAAGAAAATCAATCTAGGCTAAGGAAGAAAGAGGAGGCAGAGGAGAATTGAAAGAGACGGCGCAGTCGCAACTCTGCACCAGCCGATACTTTATATTAGTTGTCGGGGTGATGAATAGTGCCGTATGGCAACAGAACATATCAGCCCGATTACAACAGAATAGCAGCAAATCAGTTTTACAATCTGATTAGGGATTCTATCTCTAACTTTACATAGGTGTACAACACGTATATACGTAGCGTCCCTCAATCTCAACCTTGCCAAAGATTGAGATTGCGCCTTAATCTTGCAAACCTCTGCTCAGCCAGCGGCTTTGTGAATATATTTGCGATCTGATCCTGAGAAGTGATGAACCTGATCTCCAGCAGTTTTTGCGCCACTCTTTCTCTAACAAAATGAAAATCTATTTCTATATACTTTGTTAGAGCATGAAAAATAGGGTTTGCAGAGAGATAGGTAGCTCCCAAATTGTCGCACCATAGACTCGGTGATCGGGTCTGAAAAATTCCGAGTTCTCGAAGTAAGGATTGTACCCAAATTACTTCAGCCGTTGCATTTGCTAAGGATTTATACTCTGCCTCTGTACTTGATTGAGACATTGTAGCTTGTTTTCGAGAACTCCATGAAATCAAATTGGGATCACAAAACACAGCATATCCTCCTGTTGATCTTCGATGATCCAAACACCCTGCCAAGTCCACATTAGAGAATGCACTAACCAAATTAGATGCCGATCCCTGAATTTTCAGACCTACAGCTGATGTATGACTGAGATAACGCAAAATCTTTTTTAACTGCAATCCAGTGATCACTGTTTGGTGTTGCAAGAAACTGACAGGTCTTATTGACAGCATAAGAAATGTCGGGCCTAGTCAATTTAAGATATTGTAGTCCTCCAACTATACTTCTATACCGTGGCTTCTCCACCTCGGAAAGCTCCATAACTTTAGTCCGGGATAATCTTGTTGAAACTGACATTGGTGTAGTAGTACCCTTGCAATTCTGCATCCCTGCCTTTTGAAGCAATTCATGAATATACTTCCGTTGTGAAAGTGTGATACCCTCTGCATGCTTGACAACTTCAATACAATTCACCAAGGTCTTTGACAGCAAAACTTTCACGAAGTTGTATCAATAAAATCTCAAAGGCTTCTTTAGATGAGCTTGTAACAATAATATCATCCTATTGCAGGGATGGCCCCCACCTAAATCCATTTGGCATGTCAAGCCAAAAGGCCCAGTAAAGATATGTAAAAATACATGTATACCCCCGGTATAGTGCTCAGCTGTAGGGAGCATTATTGTAATAAGGTCTCATGGTCATATATATGTACATGGATAGCCTGCCCATGAGGGGGTTGCTTTACACAAAAGAAAGTAGGATGAAACTCAAAATAGACATGGTTATCTGAAGCAAGTTTTTGGACAGAAAGAAGATTTTTGCTTGTACTAGGAACATGAAGAACATGCTTAAGATGTAAAGGATGTTTTGTGGTTGGAATCTGTGAACTACCAACATGTACAATTGCCATACCTGACCCACTGGTTGTGTGGACTTGATCATGACCCTGGAACTTCTCCTTCATGCTTAATTTATCAAGCTCTGCAATGATATGATCAGTGGCACCGCTATCTGCATACCAATTGGAGTCCACAGTGTAGGCCGACGTGACTGCCCCTGCTGAATGTCGTTCATCTTAGTAGCTATGATCAAACATGCGGTAGCATTTTAATGCTGCATATCCAGGTTTGCCGCACACTTGACATGTGGGTCGACTGTCATAACGACGACTCCTTCCACCATGATTTTCCTCTGGATGTGTACTGCTGAGTGTGCTGCTGAAACTTTTGTTGCTGTTGTGCTCTGCCGCTTCCTCTGCTGCACCCATTGCCACGGCCATGAGTGCCACGCCAACCATTGCCGCATGATGCCAGGTTAGCCGAGGCACCAAGATTCACCTGAAGCTCTGCATCTTGAAGGTTAAGCCGCATTTCATAATTTAAAAGATGAGCATACGAGTCATTCAACGATATGGCGTCAGGTCTTGTCTTGAAGGAAGTCACAAGAGGGTTGTATTCCTGCCCGAGACCAGCAAGAATATAGGTAGCAGCAGCTTCATCATTGAGTGGTTGTCCAATTGCAGCAAGAACATCAATGAGCTGTTTCATCTTTGCAAAATACTCAGCAACTGATTCTCCTTTCTTGGTATTAGCAAGTTGTAGCCGGATTTGCATAATCCTGGCTCTGGACTGAGAAAAAAACATATTTTTTCTAAAGCTTTCCATACCTCTGCAGCAGAATTGAGAAATTCAACCTGAGCAAGGACTTCCTCCGAGAGAGATGAGAGAAGAGCACTGAGGACCAGTTGATCCTGCTGCAGCCATTGTAGATACGCCGGATTAGCCACCTGAGTCGTCTCATTGCCAGCAGTCTGCGTGATTGTCTTCTGTGGCCAAGGAATTGAACCATTGACATAGCCCAGCAATTGTTGCCCCCCGAAGGTAGGGCAAGAACTGTGCCTTCCAGATCAAATAATTGTCTCTTGATAACTTGATGATATAGCCGAAGGATGGCGTCGGCAGAAGCCCGCCGTGGTCGACGTCGTGATGAGAGATCCGGCAGAAGCATCCCCAGAGGAAGAAGAGGTCGACATCTCTGTGAGGAGTTTTTCACAGCTCTGATACCATGTAAAAGAAATCAATCTAGGTTAAGGAAGAAAGAGGAGGCAGAGGAGAATTGGCAGAGACGGCGCAGTCGCAACTCTGCTCCAGCCGATACTTTATTTTAGTTGTCGGGGTGATGAATAGTGCCGTATGGCAACAGAACATATCAGCCCGATTACAACAGAATAGCAACAGATCAGTTTTACAATCTGATTAGGGTTTCTATCTCTAACTTTACATAGGTGTACAACACGCATATACGCACATATTTCAACATGATCAAGTTAGGTTTTTATTCGCAGAATTGCTATACAACACACAGCTAGTCCTTGTTTCTCTATCGAATGCCTAGCTTTTGAATGTGCTTCAAATTCGTTATGGTTTTTGAGTTGCTGCTTATGCCAAAGGCAGCCCGCACTTTGTCACCGATGGCGCCGCTTGCGCCATATCTGAGGGAGGGTTTACCTTCGGGGAGACGCGGAGATTATATAGAACAGGCAAATAGAGATTTGGTCCACAAGATCTAGCTCTAACAGTCCAAAATTCGATGAAAAAACTATTTACTATTGTATAGACAGTTTCTTTAATTTCGACAATTGAAGGAAAAAAAACTATTTACTATTATATACACAATACTTTTAATTTAAACATGCTCTTGCAAATTACCACACGAGAAAAGCATAAAAGTGACCAATATTCTCATTGCATCAAGGTGGCAAGACAATAGTAAAAATAACATTTATTAGCTGAATATCCATGCTTTATGATGGATAAATAGATATTATATTACCCAGTATATCGAGTCAACGTCATTAGGATCAATCTGCTCCACGCTCGTTTGAGCTTCGACCAAGTTGACACCGCTTGTCGACTGCCGACGTGTAGTCCTACACTATGTCCTCGGCTCAACTGCTGCGCCCAATATTTCATCGTGAGCACACCCCTACGTTACAATTGTATATTGAAGTTAAATTGTTGGGCTTTTGTGCTTTTTGTTAGAGATTTTTTGAGGTGAAAAAGGAGATGGATTAGTGTGGCCTTCAATCATCACGGCTTATTTTATGCCTCTACTTTGAAAACTACATTAAATTATTTTGAAAACCAGATTAAATAACCTCTTGGAACTGGTATCGAGAACGGTTTTCCCACGTAATCACGGTAATGCCACGCTGGCGAGCCCTGTTCCCTTTCTTCCTCCTCCAATGATCACTTAAACCACGTGGGCCCTATCTGGCAGCTTCTTTCTAAAACAGAGAACGAGAGAGAGAAACAGAGGCGGCAGCCCTGGCCCCTGGGCAGTGGCGAAGCTAGAGCAAATAGGTGGGGGTGCACAGTGGGCTTGTTGGGCTGCCGGCCTGGTGGGGGGTGCCTCGTCTTGGGCCATACGGGGTGCCTATAGGGCCGAATTTTTTCAATCCTTAAGAAATTCTGGAAGTGAGGGGGGTGCCTGGGCACCCACGGGCCTCTATTGGGCTTCGCCCCTGCCCCTGGGAGCTCTAGCCGAGCTCGGCACCGGCGGGGAAGGCAACGACAGCAAAATAGATAAACAAATATGACTTTTCCAACTAACAGCCCGCTCAGTTAGGCTTATTTTCTATGACTTATGATTAAATTTTCACTGTACCTAGCTAAAATTACACTATAAATGATGATGACTTATTTGACATAATTAAATTTTAAAATTTTAAAAATAGAAAAAACGAGTTAGCGCAGCATGTATAATGCAAACGAATACGAGAAAAAAGAACAAAAAAAAGCTAAAAATCCAAAAAATCAAACATGATAAAATTTAGAAATAGTGAAAAATAAACCGGAAACCAAAAATCCAAGCCTAAATGAGCAGGGCTAAGTACAGTTACGAAGAACGAGCAAACCACTATGTCTTAGTGATCGATAATGGAAGGAGATGACGACACATTACATGTTTACAATACGATAACCACATCTCAATCTCATACATAATAGCGTAGCATAGTTGCACCAAAATTAACTAGTAGTTTAATTTAGTGCTCTAGTAACCGTAATACAGTGACGCCAAGCTACAAGTAAAGATTACACAAGCGATCGATCGAGCTAGCTCGCCGGATTGCCACGCCGCAGCTCAGAAGCACCAGAACGACGAGGGCCGCGCCCTCTTGGCCGCCGGCGGCGAGATCTCCGGCACGGCGAACGCGTCGCTCTCGCTCTCGCTCCTGTACCGCTCCCGCACGTGGCCCTGCTTGGCCTTCGCCATTGCTGGGGCCGCCATGGCGGCCGGCACCTCCCCGAGACCCCGCGCCGGCGCCGGAGTCTGAGGCACGTGCGGCTCCCACGAGCCGCGTTTCTCCGGCCGCCATGCTACCACGTCGAACAGGTCCGCGTCCAGGAACGGCACTTGCTCGTCGCGCCCCTTCTGCTTCGAAGAGGCGGCAATCTTTTAGTGTTCACTCCTATGATCCATGAAGCTGTGGAGAGAGAGCACGTCAGAGGTATCTAGAGACTTACAGCGGCGGCGGCGGCAACGGCGGCGTCATCGAGAAGGAGGTCCTCGACGCGCCAGCCGGGGCAGATGTTGGTGAGGTAGTGCGAGATGCTGCTGCTGCTGCCTCCTCCTCCTCCCCCGTCGCTGGCGTCCATGGAAGAGCCCTCCGCGGCACAGGCGGCGACGTCGTCGGGCTCGTCGGAGCTTCCGTCCGGAGAGGGCATCGCCTGGTCGACGAGCGCGGCGGAGAGCTTGGCCCCGACGAGGAGGAAGCGGCTGTGCTTGGCGGTGAGCTCGTTGGCGCTGTGGATGGGGTCGTCGCAGTCGGCGCACAGGATGGCCCGGTCCTCGACGCAGAACACGAGCCCCCTCCGCTCCTGTTATTAATCCAACAACACCATGAGCAATCAGCAGCAGCTCAGCTCGGTTTCACGTCTAGTGTTGGTAGCATGTATCGGGCAGGCAGACAGGGCACGCACCTTGCAGACGTCGCAGAGCGGCGGCGCGGCGGTGTCGCTGCCGTTGGTGGGCGAGGAGGGGTGGAGGAGGGGGAGGCGGAGGTGCTTGCCGGCGAGCCTGTTGGCGCGGTGGACGCGGCCGTCGCAGGCGGAGCAGAGCGCGGCCTCGTCGGCACAGCAGAGCACGGCGGCCGGCTCTTGGCCGCAGGCGTCGCACTGCACCCGCATGGCGATCGGCCTCGCGCGGCCTCCTTGAAGAGGGGAGGGGAGGGGAGGGAGGCGACCAGCCGGTTATGTCAAAGGCGGAGATGGGATGGGAAGAAGTGGAGGGAAGGGAGCTAGTCAACAGAGGAGAGGACGATATAAGTAGGGTGGTGAGAAATTATTTTAGAGAAGTGCTAAAGTACTTAAGTGTTTTTTTAATTACAAGTACTCAAATTTTAGAGTATTGAATCTTGATTCAACAGATTTCCTTATATCTTTTTATCTCTAAAATATAAATCTGGGGCATTGAATCTTCGTATAATAAATCTCCTTATATCTCACCCTCTCTAAAAAAAATAGAAGTACTCTAAATCTAAAACGTTAAATGAAGATCACGTCTAAAAAAATCTTAGTATTTTTAATTTCAAAAAACACTTAAATATTCTTTAAACACCTCCATTATTTTATCGGTCATGACACGGAGACATCTCTCGTTTGGGGAAGGCGACAGCGGTGGCTTCAGCTCGCCTCGCCACCTGTTAGTTTGCTTCTTCGGTTTCAGTGCCTTTTCCCTTCTTAAAAAATCGGACCTATTTAGAATACATAAGTTTTACGAGATATCTGCACAACTTTCAAAGAAAACCGTTCATTTTTCGTAGAAAGATAAAGGTTCAAACACTATAAGGGCCCTGATCAATATGGCTTCAGCTTCTGGCTTCAGCTTATTTTTGCACTATTCATAAATTTCGTCTTTTTTTGAACTTTTAACTTTTTTTGAGTTTTTTTACCGGTTCTTTTTTTCCTCGTATTTGTTTACATTATACATGATGGGCTAATATGTTTTTTCTATTTTTAAATTTTTTTAAATTTAATTATGGTAAATAAGCCTCTGTCAGCTACAGTGCTTTTTTCAACCAGCTACAGTGTTTTCAGCCATAAGCCATGAGGCTTTCAGCCGAACCGATCACCACCAAGAGCATCTCTAACAGTATAAGCTAGTTACTAGCTCTAAGACAACTTCTCTAATAGTACTAACTTTTAGCACATAGTTCATAACATAAATAGCCTTACATGACACTCTCACATAGCCGGCCGCCGCGAGCGCTCGAAGCTGCTCTCCTGCAAAGAGGTTGGGCTCCACGACGACGACGAGTGCGAGCAGCTGAGCATGCAGCCCTCCATGGCGAGGTGGAGGCCGGCTGTGAGGCTCCTCCATGCTATTCGTCCGCACAGGCTCCTCCATGGTGAGCATGAGCGCACACCTGATGCTCAGGAGGAAGACGACGGAGTTGGGAGAGAGAAAGAAAAAAAGTCACATTTATTAAGGCAAGAAACTTGCACTGTGTGAGATAGTTTTTATGAATGATTTCTTGCTGATGTGGCCGCTATGGAAACCGTGCGTAATTTCAACCATTGGGACTGCCCTAAGTCACTATTGGAGATGCTCTAAGAGCAAATCCAATAATAGAGCCAAGTGTTTGGCTATAAATCAAGTTATAAGAGCCAAGTTATACAATAATTTGTCTTCTATTTGTCTACAAAAGGTTTTTTATTATTATGTGGTACTATGTCTTACATTTTCTTTCCTATTCCTCTTCACATACATTTATTATCTGAACCCACCACTGCATAGTATCCCGTGCCCAGCTTGTTGCTTGCATGAGAGCCAAGCTCTCATCTCTCTCCTCTATTTTCTCCTCCACATAAGCAAAAATGCTGACTAGCTTGGCTATAAGACCATTATTGGATTTGCTCTAATACCTAGTATCATTAGGTGCAACCACGTAAACTACTAGCACGCGGAATTAAGGTCCTGTTTAAAAGTTTTATGGTTGATGACAAGAGAAATTAAAGAAATAAAAAGATACGTTCAAAAGCTACTCTTTTAAAGTGGTTGCAGCAGTGATTTCTATAAATTATTTATAGAAATTATATTAAAAATCACTAGACAGCTTCTAAAAATTAAAAGTCATGTACTGTCTGAAACAAGACCACGAAGGAGAAGGGGAAAAAAATCTTCTGCTCCGATGCAAAGATCATCATGTAACTGGGAGAGCTACTTGGTTTATGTACACTGACAATCTTACACGTAAAGGCCCCAATTAATAGAGCAGGCTGTCTAATTCAGCCAGCAAACTTCAGTCCGGTGGCAATTGGTCGGTGCATAAAACTTCAGCATTTTAGATTCTATTTGTATTGGTTTTTTATTTTCAGCTTCTGTTTAGAAAAATCAAAAGTCAATACGAATATTTAGTTTTAAAAATAATTTCTTCAATTCTCTTGCTATCATCTTGCTCTAGAGATAAGACAAGAGATCAAAGATGCATCAGGATCTTACCCCTCTCGCTTTTATTACGCACACGCACTCTTTCGGTCATTACTATTTCTTTTTAGTCATAAGTTATAACTAAAAGTCGTCAGTAAAATTCAATACGAACGTGTGTGACCGCGTGAGAAACTGTCGACCTGGCTATCTGATGAACTCGTAAGAAAATTAAAGCAAGCAGTTACGACAGTAGGAGCTTGGGACCTGGAGGGTCCCAAGTGAGTACCATCTCATAAACGTCCTGGAAAACGGATTTGCTTGTTTGCAGATGCGAGTTCCTACGTGGTGTTAATTACGCTGAAAAAGTCAAAACACGCCTCAGATCACGATTCCGGACTCGTGCTACAAGTAGTATTATTCAAGTGAGAGAAAAGAAATAGGGCATGCGTGTTCTAGGGTTCTAGCTAGTCGATGGACGATGGTCCGGTCCAGCTACTAGCTTGTACTAGCTAGCTCAACTCATCCATTAATTAGCAGTGTTCTCAAGTGAACTGCTGCTAATTAATCTGCGCGGTCCCGTTTGCTGTTTGCCTTATCGATGGTCAACCCAGAGGACATATTTGTGCGTAGATGATTGGAGCCAGTCGGGGCCTTGGCGATCGATATGAACGATGCCATCAAATCAAGCAAAACTTTTGGATTCCAGGGGGATTTAACTAATTATTAGTGCTTAATTGTACTTACGGGTTCCTTCCTGCAAGAAATCCAGGAGAAAGGTACACAAGTTGGCTAATTGAAATCTCCCCGCAGACGTTAGCAGATCTAATTACTGTTGCACGATTTGTTGCAATATCTAAGGACAGTGGCGGACCCAGAATTTTACCAAAGAGTATGCCGCACCAAAATTTTCATATGCAATTCGGTAAAACCATTTGTCAATTCGGTAAATAATTGTAAAATTTGCACCGTAATTCGGTATACAGACACTAAATAATATGATAAGTCTTAAATTCAAGGATTAAGTTGGAAACTTGCACAAATTACAATATAAATAGTTCAAATACCATACTAATAGTCTCAAATATATATAAAAGAGATTTACAATACTACTTATCTGATACATAAAACACCATACCCCTTTTTTAAATCCTCACACTACAGCCCGATACAAAAAAAATATAGATTGCTACCAACTCTAGCCCGTACTCAGTAGAAACTCAAAGTAGCTTACAATCGCTATACACTCTAATAAGATCAACATGACTGCCACAGGGCAAGCCTCACATTTGCATCCATGGGATGAATAAGGCAAATATAACAACGCCACGGACCACAAAATATATGGAACCTGCGGCATCACCTCTCTCTCACTGGGGAAGACGTTCTTCAGGGCGTTCTTGACCTCCCGCACCGACTCCGCCGCCGCGCCCCTGGGCACGTTGATCCCGTACTTCCCCATCAACTCCGCGCCCTGCGACACCCACACAGAACACCACCCAGTCAGACACCCTAACTCGTCAGTCGGGCCTCCAAATCGAGACTACCAAAAAAGGGCAAAAATCGAACAAAAATGGGGGCAAAACCGCGGGATTTGGACGACGGAGGGCACCTGGTACTCGTGGATGTTGAGGCGGCGGAGCTGCTGGTGCTGCCATTTGCTGGAAACGGAGAGGGCGCGGGACACCAGCTTCCCGAGCGATCCGCGAACCATGCCTGCGGCGGCTTGCGACGGCTTGCGAGCTCCTCCGATCCGAAAACCCTAGTATGCTGTGGGCTGGATCGGCTGGACCCCAGGGTATGCCGTGGCCCACCCGGCATACCCTGTGGGTCCGCCCCTGTCTAAGGGTATCCCTAGTGCAGATACATCTTTGTTATATCTACTGTCTTTTATATCATATAGAAACAACATTTAAATGTAATCTGTACAATACATAATATCTACCCGTGAACCCAAATAATAAATGAATCTTCTCCCACCTTATCTCTCCTCCTTCGTTCTCCCTTTCTCCTAAGTTATCACATCACCCCTGTCCATCCTCATCGGCGTTGCCCCACCCGCCTCCTATGTTCTCTCTCTCCCTCAAAGATCCCAAGATGCCATCTATCTCCCTCTATCCTTCGGCCACCACCACCTCTCTCCCTCCCCTTGACCACTGCCAGATCTGAGTTGGCAGAGCCTAGATTCGGTTGGATCTGAGCGGTGGCCACTGGCTCGAGGTGGCGCATAGCGACGACAGGTGATGTAGAGGCGAGAGGTAGTGCAAAGGGCTTGAAGGGGCCACAATAGGCGATGGTGACAACCCGTGACACCATGGTCTCCGCGAAGGGCAGCGGCGCGACGGGCTTGCAGTGGCCACGACAGGCGACGATGACCGTGGCCATGGTCTCTATCGAGGGTGACACTGTGCGTGCTCAAGTTGTATAAAAGTACCCAGTTGGAACATTGGAATGCCCTTAACTACCGAATAGACACAAATTTAAAGCCAATGTTGCGATTTAAAATTCTTGAATCAATGCCATAGCAGACCAACAATCCCTCATACTTTGCGAATTAATCTCAAATAGTATATGGTATCTTTTAATGAATCCTTCTAGGCCCAGTTCTTTTCAGCTTATGATTTCCTTCGAACAAACAAACGGAACGATTTATCCGTGATCATTTTAAAGTACTTTATCGATATTCAAATTATTTATATAAGTACTCGTGATAGGACTAAAAGTCATCAGCTTTATGTATGGGTCTTCTGTGTTCACGGTGCCTCGTCCTTGTGTCCTCACGTCACTAACTCGGTCGATCGATCGATCATGCTCCCATATTAGGGCCACATTATTCACACGAGATCCAGAGCAAAGTCCAACTCAAACCCATCGTCGTCTCAACAGCTAGGAAGGAATTGCTGGTACAATAATCACATGGCGCCACCGTAGGAAGGTGGCGACTTGATAAGTGAGCCTCGGCGGGGGAGCCCGCGCCGTGGGTTGCCGCGCCGCACGCAGCTACCGGGGACGCACCCGATGAGGAAGACCCACAGCACAGAGAATCCCAAACTAAGCGGACGCTCCCGCCGAGGATTTGCCAAGAAATTTATAAAAATCATATTTATATATAATTTTAACTAATATAAATAAAATTATTATAGTGTATACTATAATTAATTTAGTAAATATTAACTAAAAATATAATTTATTTAAAAGCTAAGAATTATAAGCGGTTTATAGAAATAAAAGTATGGGGCTGGGATCGCCGGTGGCAGGGACCAGCCGCGGTATGGGGCGGGAAAGGTTTGCGTCGCGCATCGGCCCGTCCATCCATGGATCGGTGAGTGAGTTTGAGTGCTGGTCCTCGCGTCGCTTTTAGCATGAGACACGCATCTGCATCTAGTGTAATTGTTTTAGGAAAAAATCCTCTTATTTATATTAATAACTCAATCAATAAATAAATACACAAGTACATAGTGCACATGGCACTGGATTTGAGAGACCAGGCCAGTGTACATAGAAAGGAGACATTATAGTATGGGCGTTTTTGGCCATGGACCGGCGATATTTATCTATGCAAGTCTAGGCAACCATACCATACCATACCATGTTTGTTTCTAGACTAGTCTAGTTGAGATGGCTTCAGAATGAAGAACCCAACCGAGACTAGTACTTTTATATACGATCTGGATAAACTTTTGATTGGGGGGTGCACATCAATGGCAATTGGAGAACTGGGGGAGATACCAATGGCCTACCTTGGAGTGCCTGTTTTCTTTATTTATTACCTGCCTCTGTTTCACAATATTTATCCGGGAGACATACATACCCTGATCAATATGGCTTCAGCTTATTTTTGCACTATTCATAAATTTCGTCTTTTTCTGAACTTTTGGCTTTTTTTTGAGCTTTTTTACCGGTTCTTTTTTTCCTCGTATTTGTTTACATTTATACGTGATGGGCTAATATGTTTTTTCTATTTTTAAATTTTTTTAAATTTAATTATGGTAAATAAGCCTCTGTCAGCTACAGTGCTTTTTTCAGCCAGCTACAGTGTTTTCAGCCATAAGCCATGAGGCTTTCAGCCGAACCGATCACCACCACAATCTAAGGGTCTATTTTATCTGACTTTTGGAACTGATTTTTAACTTTTACTATAGTATCTAATTTTCAAACAGAATACTTTTTTAAGACAGTGTTTACAAGTTAATTATGGTGCACATTAAAAACAATCATCTGTATTAATCAAAATCGCATGTGAGTATTTCTCCATAATCTCTGTCACAAACAGCTAAAATTCAAAAATTTTAGTAAAAAATCATAAGCCGCAGCCACAAAGAACAAGCCCTAAATAATATTTAATGAAATTGAATTATATTTATCCATATTAGATAGACATAATATAACCATATTTAATAGAAACAAACACGGTCCAGTTTTATTATATATTACTTAAATTCTATACCTCCTTGATATATGTACCGGACAAATATTGTGTGAATTGTCTAAAACACTTGTACAAAGGACGACGTTTAGCGAAAGTTAACCATCCTTACACAAAAATAGATAAATCAGCAGTCATTTTGGGCTCGGCAAGGACCGTGGAGACGCAACGGAATGGAAGTTGGCACGGCCGAAAAATCTTGAATGCTAGATTTAGTGACCGAACAAGATTTAGTCGAGAGCCATGGAAATGTCAGCTTCAGGTGACTTCGCCTTTTCAAGGCTAGACTGAGCAATCAGCCCAGCAGGCAGGATCAGCCGCGAATCGACGGTTTCATGTGCCTTTCACCCAGAAAACTACTTGTACCCACGTGCTCACCCGTGCAATTGCAACTTCTATCCAATGTTTTCTTAGACTGCGACTAATTATTTATCTATATTTTTTTAACATAGTAATAGATAATGAAAATATCGACGTGAATGATATATATGATTTTAAACTTAAAAAGTTGTTTAGAGAATCTACTTCAAAAACCTGACTCATTTTGATGCTTGATTTTTAGCTTTTGAAAAAGCCAAAAACCAAAAGAAAGCAGAAGCTAAAAGAACGTGCCCATTTCCGCTGCCCCCGCTCCCAGTACGAGTGCGAGCACTCCTCTTTTTTCCTTTTCTTTTCAGGTATGAACATGGCTCTAAGAGTCAAGATTATGTTCGGGTATGGTCTATGGACATGGCTCAAGAATATGATTATATATGTTATGCTAGGCCATACCTTAGCAGCACTAGCTTAGCTCTTAAGAGTATTATAGTTTACTTGGAGTGGGGGCAGAGCATGCAAACTAGTACTGGTAAACATCATAACATTTCGCAATACTAAAAAAAGGAAGAAAGATGTTTGCTCCAAGAAATGTGCTTCTGAAACCCAAAAAAGGAATTGGAACATTTAGATGAGAACGGTAGAAGTATAGAGAATCAAGTCTGTTAAAAATTTAAAATATTATGATTTTGAATATTATCCTATTAATGAAAAACACAATAGAATATATGCCCCCAAAGAATAATTAGTGGCAAAGCTTCTAACCAGTTTTAACTTTTATCCAGCCTTTTTTCAGCAGCTTTGCAACCTATACGGCTCTCGATGCCGCCGGGGCATCAAAGTCAATGGCTGGCTGCCATGAACCTAACAGAAGAAACGGCAGTAACTGCTGCAACAACATAGGAGGAAAAAAAATGACCAGGATGTGAGGGGAATCATCAGTACTCCTTCCCTCGTTGGTTGGATTAGAAGCCCATAGACCATAGCGTGTTAATGCAACAGTGGCTTCCGCCTCCGCAGAGACGAAGGAAGCAGGTTAATCCACATTACCAAGATGCTCAAGCACAGGCAAAGGAATCATTTCGGGTGTATTTCTTCTGCGGGTCGATCTATTTCACAAGTTTGCGGAACTTTCTCTGACAGATACAACGTCTCCCCTGACCAAGTTTTGCCCCTTCCAAAAAAACTAGGAACAGAATCAGAACCTACCCTCTTCTCACTGTTTCCATGGATGAATGGGTAAAGGAAAAGAACTGTATTCGTCTCACATCACGATGCAGAGGACGGCAAGTCCAACAGCTGATATTGAAACAATGGTACCTATGCAGTATTTTATGACATCATACTTTGCTGCCTCCAGCTGGGCTTTCAGTGAATGAATTTCCTGCAAATAGTGGCAAACAGACAAATTCAGTTGCCTCTGGCAAAGAGATAATGCTACAAGCCCACACATGCAGGCCTTCTTGCTCACCTTGTCAAGCTTTGTTGTGAGTTCTGTAGTTTCTTAATTCTGCTTGGCGAGTTCATCTCGTGTGCGCCTGAAGATATTGTGTTTTAATCAGATAAGATAAACAAGACAGCCTTTATCCATTGTGGCAGAAAATCGACAAAAAAGATTTGACCCCTGGCATTACCATCACATTAGCGCCCAATGTAACTCACTCTAGGTTTCAGTTTTGATAGGTTGAAAAGGGGCAATGGCTACTAATATCAACTATTTGGAAATGTTCTATAAAAGTAAGTTTTTCCCATAACTCATCAATGCTTCACAAATCAATCACACGTGTAATTTTATCTTAATATACCTGCCTTGTGCAGTGGTACTGTTTATGTGAACAGTGCGAGGCTCCTGTTCACGCGCAGCACCGATTTTGTTAGATTATTTTCCCTGATTTGATTAGTTTCTTTATAGATAAGGTTAGATTTGTTAGGATAATCTATTTCTATAATATTAGAGATAAGTTGCTTAGCGATCAAGCTATCCAATCTATATAAGGATGAGAGTGTATTTTATTTTTATTAAGCAATAAGAAAGAAACAAGAGTTCATCCCCATCTATATCAATCTTCCTCCTCTAAAATCTCTTCCCAATCAAGCCGATGTTGTCCGACTATCCTCCTAACGGTGTTTACCCCGTAATGATCTAAGGATCATTATAATACCACACATGCAAGGGGACTAAGGTTGGGCACAAAATTTTCATGGTAGCAATGCGAAAGTAGATGGTCTGTCAATCCATCTCGCAATGTCAACTGGTGCGGTAAGATGTGCAAGAGGCAATAATCCTATATGCTTTTGAGCACTACTTACATTCTTACTACTGGAGTACTTTGTTAAGAGAAAATAATGGGCATCTGGACCAAAAATGTAAAAGGTGCAAGGTTGATCCAGCAAATCGCATTTGATCCTAGCAGAACAGTAGATTGGTCTGCAAAGCTTAAACACTGAACAACAATGTTTTCTCACACACAGAAGTGAGCAATGATTGTGAGAGACCATGTGGTCTAAATCCCAAGTTGGTGATGAGTAATTGACACGTGGCTTGGTTAGAGTGAGTTTGGTTTGAGTGATTCGTGCCATTTTGGCTTTTGGCGAGGTCGGATTATGATTAGACAGATTTGACGCGTGGTCGTCTTCCCGGTTGGTCATTTGGGCTATTTCTCGCTTGAGTAGGATTTGTTGGTACTAATCATGTTTATATGCTTTGTGCCGTGCTATGCGATGTGGTTTTTGTCTGTGATAGCTGCAGGACGTCGAGTGGAGTCGTGGCGAGACACGGAGGACTGGACTAGGCGCAGGTGGCGCTGAGGTTAGAACAGTCAGGATGTGTCGAAGACGACGTGGACTCGAGGTGGTTGCGAGGCGTGCGAGACAAGGAACGCGGAAGCTTCCCGGAAGGTGCAGCAGGGGCGTTTCGGTAAAAGCGCGAGGCTGCAAAAGGAAGCGGGTTAGCGGGCAAAGCATGGAGGGGTAAAATGGGCAAAGCAAAGTGTAAACCCATCAAGAAATGCTATAAATAGGAGTGTGTTTCCTGATTGTTAGCATGACTTGGAGAGGGGTTTTAGGGCTTTTGCTTTGTGCTTTAGTGGTGGAGAGAGTGGGTACATGAGATAGGGTTGTGTTCTTGATCTCCTAAGCATGTATTGGGACTTGGTGTGAGATTGAGAGAGGGTTTGACTGAGATGTAAACATTCTACATCAATTATGTATGTCTCCGTATCGATTTATGTGTGAAATGCTTTGGCTTGAGTTCTTGTTCAGTCTTCTGTTCATTGCTCTGTATTTGATTTCTTCTTGCTGATGGATTGATATTTCTTGTTAAGCCTTGAAGGAGCTGCTTCCTTTGGTTCTTTTTCTCAGTTCTTGTAGCTCTCGGTTTGGTCGTGCTTCTCTTTTCCTGGTGATCTTTCTGAACCGAACATCACCTCATTCAAAGGTTCGGCCAGCAGTGAGATTCATTCAGCGTTTATATGGGTGTTCGGCTGCAGATCTTTTCTCCCTTTAAGTCTTTAATCCAGTGAGTTTTTCGGTAAAAGTGCATGTGTATGTACTTGGCTAGCTACATCATTTCCTACGGCCATCACTAGATAATATATTTAATGCTTTTGGCCAGTAGTGATTAATTCCTTTGTTTCTTGCCATTTACTACTACTGCCGAGTAATACTCATAATTAGAACTTTTTGGCCTTAATTTCTTCTCCTTTTTGGCTGTTTAATCGTTGTTCTAGGCAGATTATATCAGGGTTGCATGCAGTCAAAACTTTAGAAATTTTTGGCCAAAGTTCAAGTGCAATCCGTGTGAACTCTTTGCAGTTTTCAGCAGTGCTTTCTAAAGTTCTTTTGCAGCAGTGAGTACCTTCGGCCAGAGAGGATCATCAGTTTGCTAGCTTTTGCTTTTCCTCTTTTCGGTTTTCTTTTTCAAGTGTTGGTCTTGGTTTTCAGTCTTTTGAAGCTTGCTTGGCAGAGTGAAGAGTAGCAAATTTATTTCTTCTCTCTATCTCTCAGCTCTCTGTTCGTGCTTGTTCCTTGCCAGCTTCATAGCTCCATAGCTATCGGAGTTGAGCTTTTTCTGCGAATTCACGGGGGCGATTTTTAAAAGAGAACGACATTCACCCCCCTCTGTCGCCATTTCGGTCCTACAGATTGCCTAGAGCAGACGAACCATTCAAATTAAAGGCCCATGAACAAGGACCATGGCCAAGCAGTCACCACGCTTGTCTTCAAAATGAAGCATTAGACCAAGTGTGCTAGTTCACATTCCTGTTATAAACAGCTCATAAACTTAATACTGACTTCAGTTCACTCCTCATCTTATCAATATCTCCACGGAGTTTCTCAGTCTCCTGCTGCAACAAAGAGAAATGGTTTTCCTGCAAACAGAAAAGGTCCATTCAAGAGCTGCTTTAAACAAACATCAGTTGTGAGTTGTGACAGTGTCATGGGTATTACGAATATTGTGTATGTATTCAACAGGCCCAATGGGCAATATATATAGTACAAAAAGGACATAAGACTAAATCTAGTATAATAAGAAATACCACTAATACCCTTAACACCCCCCAAATGTAAGGCGTATGCAATAGCATTGCATTTAAAAGGGTTGACACTAAAATAAGAAAAATCCGAAGTCCAAGTCTTGATAATATCATCGTAGCATGCAACTCTTGGAAAATATGTAAAGTCGAAGAGGGATGAATAGAAGCATGGCGACGCAGATCGAAACCCAAGACGACGGCAGCGCAGTGTACAAGAAGCGCGGTGGCCTTAGAAGCTCGGAGCGGCGGCTCAGAGAGAAGCGGTAGCAACATAACGACTTCTATGATCTGCACGTGGCTTAGAGAGAAGAGCGGCGATTGTTGCCATGCAAAAAGGAAATTTCGATGCTTTTATGACTGATAACAAATTTGTGGACTCGCATGGCTTGCACAAACTGAAAGATAGAGGCTAGGGACTTGAATGGACGCAACTGAAGACTCAAAGAAAAACTAGCAACAAAGACATTAATACTAACAGTAGCTAACTAGAGGCCCAACAATAAATCTCCATTCGTCCACCCGTTTCATCAAAAAGCCACTCACTCCACTCCTTCCCGTCTCTCACTCTCTCCAGCACCAAAGAAGATACAGGAGAAGAAAACAGAAGGAGCCGGAAGAGGACCCAACCAACCACGCACATACGGTGGTGAGCTGGGATTCCACCTGTGAATTGTAAAACATATAGTATAATAAATTTTAACAATTTGTAGCAATGTATGGACATTCAACTAGTTGTTTTGTAATGTTACAATTGGGAGTGCCCTCATTCATTCTTGGTGTGTGATTAGCCCTCACCTGGTCCGAGCTGGAAGAGGACCCAACCAACCACGCACATACAGTGGTGAGCCGGGATTCCACATTGATTCGTTGGGTTGGATAGTACTTCTCAAAATTTCTTTTGCTTCGTCCTCAGGAGACGGAGGCCGATTTAAAATACGTTAGCTTCTTAATTTAATTTTTTAATATTGTTTATAGAGATTTAATAGAATTTTATTTTTTTTCCTTTTATTTTTTAATTAAATATTTCCGCAAAAACTAACCGGCACTATACTATACTGTAGTACTCATTTAAGCCAAAAACCAACGACGGCAGTTAAAAATCATCGGAAAACCGTTTTGCACGGCGCCAAAGGCTTGCGGCAGGCAGCCACGGGCCATGCCAGCCAGCCACGCGGTCCGTCCGCGCACGCGACGCGGCTTCGCTTTCGCGTCGGCCTCGCGTCATCCTCCATCCCTTGCGCGTGCCGTGCCGTGCCGTGCCGTGCGGTGCGGAGCCATCTCGCCGCCGTGTCTCACCCGTGGCCCACCACCATGGCCGACGCTGGAAGCGGCGAAGCGCCATAGGACGTGGCGCACGGCGCCTCTTCACCCGACATCAGATGGGCCTAAGCGCGGTTGCCCCGTCCGGCTGCCGCCCATCTGACACCGGCTTCTCTGCAAATCGCGCCTCACCGCCCGCTAAGCCGAAAGCCTGCCTGCCCGCCGGCACAGCAACGGCGAACGATCGTTTCCTGAAATCTGTCTTGAGTTGTGCAGACGAGAGGTGACTGAATATTACGGCAAATGATCGATTCCTGGAGAGACAGCTGCTTCGACCGGTTCATCTTGATTTTTCCGTTAATCTGGGTGGTAATCTCTACCTTTTGCCACTGCCCAATCAGGCAATTTGTGTACGCGCGGTGATCTGGTTTCTGAGGAAAGTATACATGGGATTATGCAGGCTGAGAGGAGAGCTGCCGGTTGGCGCCGTCGAAAAAAGAAGCTCATTTCCTTCTCCTTGGGCTCTTAACCGAATTAAAGATGGATACGACCGGCTCATCCAATCTTGTTCTTTCTTTCTTGCCGTTCCTATCCACCTCATCAAAGTCTTTTGGACCAATCTAGTGCTAGTATTTTGCACTCCCTTGTCGAGTGGCTTATGCTGGGGGCGGAGCCACACCTCGGACAGAGTAGGCTTCAGTCCGGAATATAAAAAAAATATCTAGTGTACAGCCAGGGTAAATTCAATCCAGCCTGGGTAATATTTTCATAGTCCAACTCAAATAGTCTAGATCATTTCACCACTAAGTCCGGAGCGTAACTAAATCCTGACTCCACCACTGGGCTCAGGACTCGGGTCAGGTCCATCTGTCCAACTGCAAAGATGGGCAACATGTGGCGGATTTCAAGTTCCATGGCCAATGCCTTCCGGTCTTTGTACCTCGAGAGGCTCACCCTAACTGTATTCAATAACGTAGAGATGAACCACCTGTCTGAATGAATGAAAAAATAAAACTAGCATAAGTTCACGCATAACATCTTCGCTATGGTAGATCTAGTACTCGGATAGCATGAGTGTGATACGTAAAGACATCTTGTCTCGCTGACAGCTTGTTTGTGGATTCAGGGGATAAGCATATTATCCCTTTGACAAGGGTCTGTCAGTACCAGTGTGTCACTAACACATTTGCATTTGCAGTCACGCAAGATTGACAAGTATGGCTCCAATGCGTCGTCGCGTACACTTCTCCGGCCTTCCAAGATGCGCATCATCTACGACATTATAAATCCTCGTCATGCTATAGCTACTTACAGTTTCGTGTGATCCGATCTTTCCATGGCTCTACCAAGTTAAGAATAGTTTCCAGTACCAGTTTCCACGTTTATCCTGCATTTTCTTGCATGCAAGCAAGTGGTACAATTCAGAATATTGGTTACTCGATTACCAATTCTGCAAGCATACATATACTCCATTGTTTAGTACGTAAGAGAAGTTTTCCGCTAGATTTTGTTCTGGGTTTCCTGCCTTGAAAATCTTTCGCGACAAATGGTGATTACTTGCTTGCCGCCATTATTCGATTTGATTCGGCATTCTGCAGTATTTTTAGGTGTCCCCGTACGGAGGATTGCGTATGGACAGATAAGGGGCAAATCCGATCTTATCAGTTTCAGCTCAGCCAATTAGGTAGAGCCAATAATTCAGTTAAAAAAATTCATATTACAAGGTCAAATGTGTATCGCTCCAGTATATGCTGTTTACAGTGAGCAGGCTAGAAGATAGTGTAGTTCCATAAAGGAAAAGGCTACAAATATTATAGCAAATACTCCTCATTTGCACAAGTGACCATATACACTGAACGCATACAGCATGTGGTAATCTGACAAATCTTACATACACAATTGCCAGACGCAATTAATCAATTTCGTCCATTTTTCACCTCCTTTGCACCAATTCATTCGTGCTTGTTTTCCACTCGGGGAAAGAAAAAAGCATTGCCGCGTTTAAATTCCAACGATTTTTTTTCCATGGAGTTTGTGCCATCCCCATTGACTTGACCAACGTCATCGTCATCAGTTGAGTCCATAACAGAGTTCGCTACCCATCCATTGCCTCCAAGCAACGCCGGCATGCCGTACCACAGTAGCTCGTATTAAATTTCTGCCGTAGCATCGGCCGCCTATAAATACCCAACACGCACCAGCTCCGACTTGCACTCGTCTCGACCGTCCAATTCCAGATGCTAGTACACTTGTAAGCATCAATCGATCGATCGATCGATCAGAGGAAGAACAGTGTCTCTTTGTGTGAGAGCCGGTGCAATGGGGAGCAGACACTTGTGCTGTCTCTCCCTGCTCCTTGTCCTTCTCGGATTGGCATCCGGGCAGGTCCTGTTTCAGGTACGCGTGCGTGATCATCTTCTGAAGACGCGATTTCAGTTTGTTTGGTTGGTTTGTTGCTCTGAAGAAGAAGAGGGTTGAGCCCAAGAGCTTGGGTAACTGTTGTTGGCGTCCAGGGGTTCAACTGGGAGTCGTGGAAGCAGGATGGCGGGTGGTACAACCAGCTGATGGGGAAGGTCGACGACATCGCCGGCGCTGGAGTGACGCACGTCTGGCTGCCCCCGCCGTCACACTCCGTCTCCACCCAGGGTCATTCCTCCCTCCTTTCCCTGAATCCCTCCAAGCAAAATTAATCAAGAATAGTAAGAACGTGGCGTGGACAACACGTCAGTTTGATTGCGAAATTTCGATGAATATGATGCTTGGCCCGCTTGTTTCGGTTTTTTGTTGAGCTTTTTTGCCGGTTCTTTTTTCCCCGTATTTGTTTGTATTTATACGTAATGGGCTAACATATTTTTTTAAATTTTTTAAAATTCAATTATGCTAAATAAGCCTCTGTCAGCTACAGTATTTTTTCAGCCAGTTACAGTGTTTTTCAGCCATAAATCACCAAAAAAGCCCAAATGAGCACCACCGGTCGACTTCTAAAAACTATTTTTTATAATAAATAATTTTTTTATGATATCTAACTTTTAAATGATATATCTTTTTAATGTAGTATCTACTAGTCGATTGTAGTACACATCGTAGTGACTTCATTTATACCTATTAAAACTGTACGTGAGTTTCTCTCTCTGTACAACTCTTTATATACTATTACTATTTATAAGTTAAAGTTATCAGCAAAAACCAATATAAACGGATCTAATCTTTTTATTTTGTTAAGATGTTTCGGTAGCTAGGAGTAGTATTTTCGCCGTTTTTTGCGTTGAAATTATACCGGTAATTCAAGAATGAAATGGAAGTATATAGTATATAATAGTGAGTGGAGTGTATGTAGTATGTATTTTATTTTGCGATTACGAGGAGGTCGTATATAGTATGTACTAGCTGAATGTTCGTGCGTTACTACGGATTTTTAAAATTTATCATACTATATGTTTTAAAACTCACAAGTGGTAAAAAAATTTAGAATATACATACAAACATATTCTTAAAGTTTTTAAATCCGTCAAGTAAGTCGAAAGCCGTCGATCACACCTCATGGTCATAAGTCGGAAGATATCGACCACACCTCGTGGTCGTAGGTCGGGAACCCTCGAGCACACCTCTTCGTCGTAAGTCGAAAGCCGTCAACCATCGCGCATGATCGTAGATTGGGAGCGGTCGACCATCGCTGGTGGTCGCAAGTTGGTAGCACGCGACGATCGATCGTGGTCCTAAATTGGAAGCCTTCGACAATAGCTCATGGTCGTACATCGGAATCCGACAACCATCGTTTGTGGTCATAAGTCGGAAGCCATCAAGGATACCTCATGGTCGTAAGTCAGAACACATCGATCAGCACTCGTAGTCGTTAGTCGGAACACATTGACCACACCTCATGGTTGTAAGTCGAAACACATCGACCAGTGCTCATAGTCGTAAATTAGAAGCCGTCGATCACACCTCGTTGTCGTAAGTTAGAAACCATCGATCATCTCGCGTGATCGTAGGTCAGGAGCTGTTGACCATTGCTGGTGGTCGTACGTTGATAGACCTCCAGTGTGCTTGTGCCCTGTCGCCCGACTGCCGGCGCCAGCCTACTTGGCCCCTACTTCGACCATTGCCCCCCTTCGACTTCGACACTACCCTCTTCAACCACGACCCTTCGACGTCGACCACTTCCCCCTTCGACCATGGCCCTCTTCGACCATGGCTTTGACTTCGACCACTTTATGGGTCTTGCCGTCGAGGGTGGGGAGCTCGATCTCAAGGGTGACCTGAGGGTAGGTGATGAGGATGTCCAACTGGAGGGGAACTCGTAGTGGTGGAAGTTGTGGACGAACCAGCAGGTGCTCTCCGGATTGGCACTACGACTACAACCATGACCGCTACGACCACGTCCACGGGTGCTACACTACGACCATGACCGTGACTTCGAGCACTGCCCCCTTAGACTTCAAGCACTACCCCCTTCGACTTCGACCAATGTCCCCTTCAACTACTGTCCCCTTCGACCACGGCCTTTCAACGTCGAACACTTCCCTCTTCGACCATGGCTTCGACGACGATCACAGATCTTCAACTTTGACTACTGCCCCCTTCGACGACCACGTCCCTTCAACACCAACCACTTCCTCTTCGACCACGACTTCGATTTTGACCAAGGATCTTTGACTTTGACCATGGATCTTCGACTTCGACCATTGCCCTCTTTGACCACAGCCCTTCGATGTCGACCACTTCCCCCTTCGACCACAGATCTTCGACTTCAACCACAGATCTGCGATTTCGACCACTGCCCCCTTCGACCACTATGCCCTTCGACCACGACCCTTCAACATCGACCACCTCCCACTTTGACCACCATCCCTTTTGACCATTGTCCCATTTGACCATGACCCTTCGACGTCAACCATTGTCCCCTTCGACCATGGCCCTTTGACGTCAACCATTGCCCCCTTCAACCACAGCTTCACCTTCAACCACGGTACCTCGACTTCGGCCATGGCCCCTTGACCACGGCCTCATTCAACCACGGCACCAACTTCGACGACCAGCTTGGGAGACCAAAATCGTCAGATAGCATGACAGGTTCCGAGCGAAGAGTAGGAGGAGGTAGAGAGGCTCACCTGGTGAGCGACCACTGGGCGGCGGTGGGGGGAGAGCCACATGGGCGGGTGTAGTAAGAGGAAGCCGCCGCCATCGCCGAGTGCCCTTCTCTCTGATCCACCGGCCACTGTCGCCGAGCGTCGTGCCGCTGGTTGGAGAGGCGATAGGAGATGAAATTGGTGGCGGCGCCCTGAGGAAAGTTGGAGGACTACGACCAAACGCTACCACACAGAGAAGGAATTGGTGGTGACGCTGAGGAGGAGGAGGAGGAGGCGTGACACGAGGGTTCGAGGGAGAAGAGGCGGCGGTTACGGGAGGTGGAGATGGGGAGGCGGCGACGGGTGGATGGGGAGAGGAGATGGCAAGCAAATGCGTTGGGGAGGCGGCGATGAGGGGATGCGACACTGCTGAGGGAAGTTAAGGACTATGATCAGATGCCGTATGGGGAAAGAATTGATGGCGGCATTGAGGAGGAGGAGGCGTGGCACGAGGGAGAGCAGGAGGCGGAGTTGAGGAGGAGGAGGCGCGGCACGAGGGAGAGAAGGAGGCGGCGGTTGTAGGAGACGGAGGATACGGAGGGAGAGAAGAGAAGGAGCGCAGCCCACGCATGGGTCTGACCTTTTCTACGAGGAGCGAAAGAACTACTTACATGTAGATCTGGACGGTTGATCTTTGATTGGACGTCTGAGAAGAGAAGAGAAAGGATGGACCGACGACCACCAACTTATATTTTTATAATAGTAAATATATGTATCGTGTATACGTGTATAGTATATATATGTATGTATGTATATGTATATATATATATATGCATGTGGTTGCCTGGTACAGGTTACATGCCTGGGCGGCTGTACGACCTGGACGTGTCCAAGTACGGGACGGCGGCGGAGCTCAAGTCGCTGATCGGCGCGTTCCACGGCAAGGGCGTGCAGGTGATCGCCGACATCGTCATCAACCACCGATGCGCCGACTACAAGGACGGCCGCGGCATCTACTGCATCTTCGAGGGCGGCACGCCGGACAGCCGCCTCGACTGGGGCCCCCACATGATCTGCCGTGACGACACCCAGTACTCGGACGGCACCGGCAACCTCGACACCGGCGCCGACTTCCCCGCCGCGCCCGACATCGACCACCTCAACGACCGCGTCCAGCGCGAGCTCACCCAATGGCTTCTCTGGCTCAAGAGCGACCTCGGCTTCGACGCCTGGCGCCTCGACTTCGCCAAGGGCTACTCCCCCGAGGTCGCCAAGGTCTACATCGACGGCACGTCCCCGAGCCTCGCCGTCGCGGAGGTGTGGAACTCCATGGCCTACGGCAACGACGGCAAGCCCGAGTACGACCAGGACTCGCACCGGCAGGCGCTGGTGAACTGGGTGGACAGGGTGGGCGGCGCGGCCTCGCCGGGCATGGTGTTCGACTTCACGACCAAGGGCATCCTCAACGCTGCCGTGGAGGGTGAGCTGTGGCGGCTGATCGACTCGCAGGGGAAGGCGCCCGGCGTGATCGGGTGGTGGCCGGCCAAGGCCGTCACCTTCGTCGACAACCACGACACCGGCTCCACGCAGGCCATGTGGCCATTCCCCTCCGACAAGGTTATGCAGGGCTACGCCTACATCCTCACACACCCCGGCACCCCGTGCATCGTAAGCAAGCAACCCAACCAGCTCTCTCACTCAACTCACTCTCTTACATAGTAGCTAGCTAGCACTCCAAATTAATTCCTCAGGCAACTTACGAATGGCAAAACCGTGCTAGTTCTACGACCATGTCTTCGACTGGGGCTTCAAGGACGAGATTGCGGCGCTGGTGGCGGTGAGGAAGCGCAACGGCATCACGCCGACGAGCGCGCTCAACATCCTCCTGCATGACGCCGACGCATATGTCGCGGAGATCGACGGCAAGGTGGTGATGAAGATCGGGTCCAGGTACGACGTCGGGCAACTGATCCCGGCGGGGTTCGAGCTGGCCGCCCAGGGCAACGACTACGCCGTCTGGGAGAAGGGCGCAGCAGGGACCCGCAAGCGGAGCTGAAGCCTCAACCGCGCGCATCATTCGAGCATGATTTCCAGTGCTACATACCCCTCATGATTTATTTCTGCTATATATGTGCCGATATGGTTACGTATCATTTTACTATGAATAATTGTACCCAAGCTGAATACTGTGAAATGCTCACACGGCACTAAATAAGCTAGCACTTTCCTCTGCAGTATGTATGTGGCATAAGAGGCAACTACGCTATCTGTATGTTTCGCTGAATTGTACACAATAAAAGTTCCTACACCACGCTGAATACTCAATGGGATACTTCAGCATATGTTTTAACTGTTAGAAAAAGGAAAATAACAGGAAGCAATGGTTGGATTTCTAGGGCTGCCACAAATCTATGTTCAACTATGGTCAATTTTAGCCTCTACATATCTTTCTGTATTTGAGATGAATAGTCTGTCTCACTGGTTATGCTTTGATAAGTCTTCCTGCTAAGTATGTCTACCACCACATTTGCTTTGCCCAGATGATATTGAAGATCCACATTAAAGTCTTTAATCAGTTCCAGCCATCTTCGTTGTCTCAGATTCAATTTAAGCTGAGTGAATACGTATTTTAAACTCTTGTGATCAGAGAATGTCTTACAATAATTGCACAATAGAGAGTACTCCAAATCTTTAATGAATGTACCACAGCTGCTAATTCTAAATCATGTGTGGGATAATTCTCTTCATGTGGTCACAATTGTCTTGAAGTATAGGCCACAACCTTTTTGTCTTGTATCAGTAAACCCTTGTTTTGAAGCATCATAATATATTTGAAATTATTTCTTCGGATTAGAAGTATTAAAACTGGTGTTGTCGTCAATTTAGTTTTCAGTTGTTGAAAACTTTCCTCACAACTATCTGTCCAATCAAAGGGCTTGTACTTCTTAAGTAAATGTGTGAGTGGTCGAGCAATCTTCGATAATTCTTCTATGAATGGGCGATAATAGCCTGCTAATTTAAGAAAGCTTCTTACTTCGGTTATGGTTATTGGCTGTTTCCATTCCATGGCGGCTTTAACTTTTTCTGGATCAACTTTGACTCCTTCAGTGATGATGTGGCCCCAAAATGCAACTTCTTTCATCCAAAAGTCACATTTATTGAACTTGGCATACAATTGATGTTCTTTGAGCTCTATCAAAGCAACGTGCAGATGTTATTTATGCTCTTCTTCTTTTTTAGAGTAGATCAATATATCATCCACAAAAAACTACTACAAAATGATCCAATTGGTTCAGTACATCAGATTCATGAGATTCATGAAATATGTCGGTATATTAGTTAAACCAAAGGGCACAACTGTAAACTCATATAGCACATATCTTATTGTAAATACAGTCTTTTCTCGATCTTGCTCTCAGATTTTGAGTTGATGATAACCCAATCGTAGATCGATTTTCGAACATACTCTAGCTCCTTTAAGTTGTTCAAATAGGTCATCAATTATTGGCAATGGATATTTATTTTTTATTGTTACTGCATTTAATCCTCTATAGTCAATACACATTTTTAAACTTTCATCTTTCTTGTTTACAAACAGCACTAGGGCTGACCAAGGTGATACACTTGGATGTATGAATTATTTTTCTTTCAACTCATCCAACTACTTCTTAAGTTCTTTTAATTCACTAGCTGACATCCTATATTGATGTTTTGTGATTAGCTTGGTGCCTGGAACTAATTCTATGGCAAGCTCTATTTGACAGTCAGGTGGTTTTCCTGGTAATTCATCTGGGAATACATCAGGATATTCTTGTACTACTGCCACTTGGATGTTCTTATTTGTCAGCACACTATGTACACACTTCTTCATGCTCTCTATTAGCTCATGGGTAAGGAGAGAGAGCGGGAGCTCTGCCGACTGGACGGTGTGCAGGCGAGGTGGTGCTGATGTCTCTGCAGGCGCCGATGAGAGTTGACGCAGCGGGTACGGCTCACGCGTGTGCATCGGTGAGAGAGCAGTAAGCTGCGGCGGGAAAGCGTGCGGTTGACCAGGGCATGCCAAGCGAGGAGAGAACCAGGAGATAGGCGGTTGACTGGTGGGGTCACGGTGCAGAGCTGGTGTGAACGCGAGAGAACAGTGCGGCCGCAACTTCAAGCGGCACCGCTCAGGCGCGTGGGCGATGACACAATGAGGCGGTGGGGAGGCGGCGTCCCAGGGAGGCACCGACAAGGTGGAGAGATAGGAAACCAAAAGAGGAAAGCGCATTCTCAAGAACTTTGCCAAATTGGGTAAGGGTTGGAATTCAAACAAATCTTAAAAATAATTCAAATTTTTTGAAATTTTAGAGTTGTTTCATGGCATTTGGTAGGCAAATATGAGTAGTAGTAGAAGCAGCAACAGTACTAGGGTACCAGGTCGAGGGTGTTGACAAGGAAGGCATGACAGGCGTTAGTCTTGACGAGCTGTGAGATGCTGCGAGTGTGGCCGACCCACCGCGGCGACCACTGTTGGTGCTGGTGCAGGAGTAGACCGCACCTACACGTGGCAGCAGCGGCGGCCATCTCCTTACCCCCCCCCCACACACACACGAGGCAGCGGGCTACCTCGACCGGAGGTGACGGGGACGCGGGGGAGGAGGAGGGGGCGGTTGGGTTGGGTTATAAGCAGTTGGGTGGTGGCTGATTTGGACGGTGTTTGGCTTCGTTTCAAGGCATCGCGGTGGTGGGGTTGGAGGAGGTGGTGGTGCTAATTTGGGAAAGGTGAGGGAGACAGAGAAGTAACGCTTGGGAAGGAAGAAGGGGGAAAGAGGAGGACAAGTTTTGGAAGAAAAAGAAAATTATTTTGTGTCATTCTTTTGTTTCTTTATTATCCCTCTCTTTTTCACTTTTTTATTTCTGAAATGGCCTTCAAATTTTTAATGATCTGGGTGCGCTCTTTTCTGTTGTTCTGTTGTGGCTTATAGCTTTTGACCTAACACAAATATTTATACGAACAAACCAAATGTCGATAAGTCGATAAGCCGTTTTGAAAAAACCTATTTTGATAAGTTACTTTGAAATAGTAACGGAGAAGTCATCTTATTTGTTTGTTTAAGAGAAATCATAAGTTGAAAAGAACAAAGTCCATAGTCAGAGCTTGACAGTACTCAAGACATTTTCATGAGGTGTACATCGTGTTTCTTTTTTTTAGGCCTGAGTTATATTATGGATCATACATTTATTTTTGCTAACCCAAAATTTGACCAGATGCAGCTATGTTGATTAGTAGAAGACAGGTGTACTAAGGTTAACAAAATAAATGGAGATCACGTAGAATCATGCTGTTATCTTTCATCGTACATAACGAACAAATTCAATAAGGGCATGTCCAATAGTGATTTACAAGCTAGTTCTAAATATATTATTTCATATTTTAATAGAAGAGAGAGAAAAGCTAGCTCTTGATCAAGAGCTAGTCTCATACATACATTCCAAGATTATATGAGGATGTCATGTGGGACTATTCATGTTATGAGCTATGTGCTAAAAGTTAATATCATTGGAGAAGTTATCTTAGAGCTAGTAACTAGCTCATATCATTGTACATGCCTTAAGATACTTCACAGAACTGACGTGTCAGTAAATCATAAGTACGCACTGAAAAGCCAGGAGGTAAGTCCAAACCACAAGCTTGCCTGAGTCAACTCGAAGGGAATTCACATGACAAAAAGGTCAAAATTCGCAAGAATCAAGAAAAATCAGTAAGACTTAACACTAGAAATTGTGAACAATGTATAGTTTGTGAATGAGCCCCGTAATAAACAAAATTAGTTCGACAAAAATCACAAAGTCAACTTTTCAACGATGAACAGTTGCTGTTGCTTTGGGACGAGAAAAAGAATCTAGTACTAACATCGCTTGGCTTCTGGAGGAAGACAACGAAGTTGCTGTGGGCATTTAGGGTACTTTCAACACTTCATTATGTATAATGTCTATAAAATTAATTAGTTATTTATATAAAATGAGATATGATATGACAGTACATTAATAAAGAGATAAATAAAAGTAGTGTCTTATATGAGACATTACATAAGCACAAAAATTAACAAAAAGATATGGCTAAAACATATATTAAGGAGTATAACAATGTCCATGGCATTACACTCACCTAATAGATATGTGTGATGGAGAGAAAGGATTGTAAGATAAAAAAATATTTATTATCTGGATTTACTAATAGATATTATGTATTAAAGAGACTATGTCTAATATTATTTTTAAGTGATATGAAACCCCCCCAAAGATGTTGTTTTGTAATGTTAGAGCAACTCCAGCAGGACCCTTAAACAAGCCCCTAAACCAAAATTTGAGGGCTGAGGACAAAAACACAGGTCCAGCAGGGTCCCTACTCAGGCCCTCAAAAGTAGAAGGCCCTCAAATTCACCCCTCAAGCTCTCATTCCTGTGGACCCTGGAGGAGGCCCTTACTTTTGAGGGCCTGAGTAGGGACCCTGCTGGACCTGTGTTTTTGTCCTCAGCCCTCAAATTTTGGTTTAGGATGACGAGTGTGTCCCACATGGCAGTGTCTATTAGGATGAATTTGAGGGCCCTAATTTGAGAGCTGCTGCTGGAGTAGATATAAAAAATCAAGCCCTCAAATATTAGGAGAGCCCTCAAATAAAAAATAGAGGCTTTGATTTGAGGGCTCTTACCGGAGATGCTCTTACAATTAGGAGTGCCCTCATTCATTCTTGGTGTGTGATCCCAACTAACCACGCACATACGGTCGGTGAGCCGGGATTCCACGTTGATTCGCAGCGTTGGATAGTACTTCTCAAAATTTCTTTTGCTTCCACCTCAGGAGACGGATGCCGATTTAAAATGTTACCTTCTTAATTTATTTTTTTTATGTTGTCTATAGAGATATAATAAAATTTTATTTTTCTTTCTTTTATTTTTAATTAAATATTTCAGCAAAAACTAACCGGCACTATCTTTACTATTATAAAAAGAGTTGGTGGTTGGTCTGTCCTCTCTCACCCCTTCTCAAGAAAAAAAGCTACGCTGACGTATGGGCCCAACTGACAAAACACCTGCCGAGTGGCTTCTCTCCTTCCGTCGAATCTTTTCCCCCCGTTTCCCCATGTTCTCCGCGTGACCGCATCTTCCCCACGCTCTCTGCGCCGCCGTTTCTCCGCCACTCCGCCCTCGCCTCCTCCCCTTCCTCCGCCGCCGCTCCGCCCTCGCCTCCTCCTCTCCACCCCACGCCGCCGCCGCCTCCTCCTCCCCCTACTCCTCCGCTGCGCTGCTACCTCCTCCCCCAACCCTCCGCTCCGCCGCCGCCTCCTCCCCTGCTCTGCCCTCGCCTCCTCCTCCCCACTCCGCGACGCTGCTGCCTCCTCCTCCTCCCCACCCCACGCCGCCGCCTCCTCCCCTCCCTCCCACCCCGCGGCGCCTCCTCCTCCTCCCCCCACTCCTTCGCTCCGCCGCCTCCTCCCCCGCTCCTCCACTCCGCCGTCGCCGCCTCCTCCTCCCTACCCCGCGCCGCCGCCGCCTCCTCCTCCTCCCCCCACCCCTCCACTCCGCCACCGCCTCCTTCTCCCCACCCTGCACTGCCTCCTCCTCCCTACTCTGCCGCTCTGCCTGCCAGTCGCCTTCTCCTGCCCACCCCGCGCCTTTCCTTCATCGCGCCACCGCCGAATTGGCCAACCGGCCACGCGCCTCGGGTGCGTTGGCTGATCCGCACACCTGCAGCGGCAAGGATCAAAAAGTTTGGTCAATCTGGCCTTCCATTTGTGTGATCTCTTTCCCTTTATTTGCTCCTCAATTTTTACTTCCCCCTTACTTTTGCAGAGCAAAGGTGGCTTGGTGTCATGCATGCCATGTGTTCGAAGAAATGCCTAGGAGAAGCAGCACTGGCATGGAGAATTGGTAAGGTCATTCTGGTTTTTTGATTTTATTTCATGGGGTTTGCTTTCATCTTTTGCTTTAGATTTTTTTACTAAAAAAGATGCTGGAGAACCAATGTATCCAAGAGGCAGGAGCAAAATTAAGGAATGAGAAGGTATACGTGAGGCCCATACTCTGACGTATATCAAAATCTTTTATACCTCCAATAGATTTCTATGTCATTGGGTGTTGAAATAATCACATGTGCAGCTTACCTGGATAGCTATCCACAGAAATGTAAATGATGCAATGTGTCAGTCACCCAATAGGTTTATTTGAACTGGAATATTGTTCACTTGGTCATGACAGAATCAAAATGGAAGCAAAGTTTATTGATTTGCTGAGTTAATTGCTATGTCCGGAGGAGCTGCCTGGATAGTTACCCATTTTGGCATGTAGGTTTTTTAGTCCCAGCTTGACCCATGTAAGCCAAGCACTTGGGATTCCTAGGTCTTCAAACAATAAGAACGCATATTGGTGTATACCTGCATGTATAGCTTACGTAATCATCTCACTAAATGGCAGCACATAAGTTTACGCAGTGGTTAGTGCCTCGCCAAATAGATTTAGTTGTTTAAGCAAAAGAGCCTGATGCCATGTCAAATAATACATGTTCTTTTAGTCTACCATCCCATATAATTAATAGTTAATATCTTAACATGTACTGTCTTGCAGTTTTTCAATACATCTAAATTGCTACTGTCTTGCCAGCCTGCTACCCTTGCAAGTTTCGTTCTTGGTCATAAAAGGTAAATTCGCACAACTCCCTATCCTTTGTTATGTTCTATTGTTTTGGTTTGCAAATTGCTCATTATTTTGAAGGGAAGGCTAACAGCTAGCAACACTTTATCCCTGTCACTATAGTTTGTTTTGTCTACTTAGTTCTTACCATGTCGTATTATTTTGGCAGTATGGGAGGGTTAAAAGGAGGATAGCTGTAGAAGATTTGAACAAAAGATGGAAGCATCTTATATTAAACACAACAGTATGTTCTGTTCCTTTACTTAATTTCTGCTTCTCCTTAAAAGAATTGGACTGCTGGTAATATTTTCTAACTGCGGAGCATCTGGTTCTTCTTTCTAAAAAACCTTAAACAACAAAGTTACATATTTATTTCCTATGCTGAACTACTGCATTGTAATACTGTATGTTCTTAATAAGTCGACCTTTACTAATCATGCAGGTACAAGAAGCTCTTGCAGACAATAGATCTTAGAAAGGACTTCTTTGTTAGCCGCTCATACCATATCATGAGAAGTCTCTAGAATAATTTCAATGATCCACAGGAGGGATGGGGCCTATATGGCACAACGTTTGTATGGAATGAATTTCTAACACGAGAGATTCGTGACATTCTGAAAAGTACCATCTGGACTGTTGCATTAGTATATTGTTTTTTTAAACAAGTATATATACCCCTATGAAATTGATCTCTTGTAGTTCTGTTATGTTACCAAAGAGAATTTGTGAATATGGTAGATTGCAACCATAAAATGGATTCCTCCTGTCCACATGGTCTTATGGATGTTGGCCCATTAATTATTCTCCCTGTTTATTTTTCTTGATTTATTTTACTCTTTAGTGAACTACAGTCATGAGTTTTCTTGCGCTAGACAAGTGATAGTACTAGGTTCTTCAACCTTGCTTTCCACACTATTTAAAAATTGTAAAAATCATGCGAAACTTATGGAAAGATAAGACCAATATTTCTCGAAGCAAGATAGAAGGGAAATGGCATCTCGTGAGGACCCAACTCCTCACAGGAAACTTCCATGTGCAATGCACCTCTCTGTGAATTCTAGACATGTTTTATTGTTACTGGCTATGATTTGTATATTTATTGTTCTTAGGCCCCGTTTGGCACAGCTCTAGCTCCGAGATCTATGTTGGATCTGTAGTTTGTTGACTAAATTAAAGTGATTTAAATATTTTTATTTAATATATAATATAAATAAAATGAGTCATGTAAATGCACTTAACATGCCTGCAACTCTAAATCCAGGATTTCCTAGAGTTATAGATGACCAGCTCTAGGAAATCTACAGATTTCCTAGAGCTAGAGCTCTGCCAAACGGGGCCTTACTAAGTTTCAATATATTTGTAGGTATGGCACCTTGAAACAGAGATTGAGAAATTATCCATCCGTGTCAGTCCTCTCGGAAAAGATAGACACTATAATAGGTATTGGCTTTTCAGGCATGAAGGTTTTTTGTTGGAAGTGCAGATTCCAGAGAATGGGGATACTACAGCACAAAGGAAGAGGTGATTGCTATGCTCTGATACCTAACCTGATCTCTCTATATTTGGTATTATGATTGTACAATTATAAGCTTACTTACGTTGCTATAGATTTAAAAACTTTTAGAACATGTTTGTATGCATATTATAAAAAATTTTACCACCCATTTTAGAATATGTAGTATGATAAAATTTTAAAATCCGTAGCAATGCACGGGCATTGTTGTATGTGGTGCTTGTTCTATCATGCTTCACTAATATGATGCTTGATTTATTTACGAGTATGAACATGTATGTTTTGCTTGATACATGATGACGTAAGATAAAATTGATATTTATTATTTAGTTTGAGATCATATTTGATAGTATGCATCACTTTTATTTGGTTTTCTGTTGCAACGTACGGGCACCTTACTAGTACTATACTAGGGATGGCAATTGTGCCCGTTTACCCGTGTACCCGTGGGTAAATACCCTAATGGAGTCAGGTATGGGATGCATTCTTTATCCACGGGTAGGAAAATAGGGGAAATCTCTGCCTATCGGGTAAACGGGTACGGGTATAGGTTAGCTCTACCCGTACCCGTCTCGCCCGTTTACCCGTGAAATAACCTGACAGGTGGGCCATAAAAACAGTAAACCCTAACATATCGCTACTCACTCCGTAACTCAGCGTCTCAGCCTCCCCTCTCGGCCATCCACCAAAACCTCCCAGCTGCCGCCTCTCCGAGAGACCGAGAGAGACCGAGCGCCCCTCGTTCCGCACTTCCGCCCCCTCGTTCCGCCGCTCCTCGCCATTTCTTCACCGACCAGATTCGGCCGCCTCATCGCCTGTCGACCCTCTCCGCCGCGACTGCCAGGTCCTCCTCTGGGAAACTCAGGTGAGTTCTGCTCTTGCTAGATTGTGGAACGATCTGGGCGGTGGTTGTGGTGTTTTTTTATTTTCTCGTAACTTCTTTCTTAGTTGCGAGATGGTTGTGGACACAGACATGGGGATCTTCCCCCCTTGTTGGAGATGAGGGCGTGGTCTGGTGCAGATGATCAGATGGGTCTTGGTGTTACATCTGCTTGTCGAAAGGATGGATTTTGCTTCTCTCTGGGTGTATCCAACATCAGACTGCTTTGATCCTGGCCGCGATCATAAAAGCGTAGAGAATATTTCGGGCGTCAAGGGACGATTTTGTGATGATCGTTTGAAAATTCAGATCATTGTAGGGCGTTTTGTGTTACTAGTAATATACTTTGATTTGGGATTTTTGGTCGAGTACCCTAATCTACGTCTCTTAGCACTGTTGGGCTCACATCTTTACTGTGGATTTCCGATGAGATATTGGTTTATGGCATCTGAATAAAAAGGATGAAGAAATCTTGCTTCTTTGGGTGCATCTGAATAATTTGTTTTATTACATTTTTTAGATAATGGATAGAAATCCGGCCTCTATATCCACACGTGGATATACGCAGCCAAAGTTTACAGGAGCCTTTAGACTCAAACTCAAAGCCTCAACACTGAGGTACGCAAAAAACAAAGAGCAAAAAGACTAAGAAAGCTAGAAAGACTAAAATTCTAACTTCTATGTCCTTGCTCCAAACTTGCTGTGACCTTGTGCACTGGCAATCCTTCGCATCCTAGTTTACTTAGAAACTCTTGATGTCAGGCCTCAAAATTTGATCTTGTGCAGCAGCAATCCTTCGCATCCTCGTTTACTTAGAAACTATGATATCAAAACGAAGCCACCAAAGTAGGAACCACGTGTGGAACTGTAAAGACAACGCCTTCAAGAAGGAACACGACGTAGCCACGCCGCCGCTGCCCCGTCCAACAGGGACAGGGATTTCTCCCGCAAGATCCACATCGAGAGAGGAGGGGTGCATCGACAGACAGACGCCTCCAAGGAGTAATACGGCTCCCAAAGGTATCGTCATTGTCAGCCCAACAGCAAGACAAAGGCTTTCGCCTGGCACCCAACCCACTCCCAACGACAGCATTCCAACGACTAGCACAATCCAGCGTTGATGGCTGCACATCGACCACGGCCACCACCGCACAATCCCATACACCGACGACCGTGCTCGGTGACACTAGATCCACAACCGGTACTGCCGGATCCATGCACGGAGCTCGGATCCAGACCCCCAGTCGCCGAGCTCTGCGAGCCTTTCCCTGGCACTAGGCCGAAGTCGCCGGCTGCTCGCCGGTCGCACCGCTCGTGCCCGGAGCTGGTCCATGTTGTTGTACATCATGAGCTGCAGGTGGCGGCAGAGCACAATGCCCTCGGTGGCCGCCTTGGGGTCGGCGCGGACGACGTCCACGATGGCGGCGGCCTCGGCCTCCCACCAGGGGTGGTACTGCTGCACCACCTTGTTGGTGAAGAAGGGCACAGTCATGATGCGCCGCATCTTGCGCCAGCGGTCGCCGTACACGGTGAACACCATGTCCTGGCCCTTGCCGGTGAAGATGTCGAACACCACGTTGCGGGTGCGGGAGCCGAACTCCACGCCCTGCGAGTGCAGCACCTCGCGCGCCAGCGGCGGGGAGGAGACCACCACCAGGTTGCGCTGCCCCATCCGGAGGAGGAATATCTCGCCGAACTTGCGGGCCAGCGCCGCCAAGTTGCGGTGGTTGAGGTCGTCGCCGACCTGCAGCCAGTTGCCGAAGATGGACACGGAGAGGGGCCCTGGCGGCAGCCGGAGCTTGCGGCCGCGGATCTTGGACACGGCGATCGCGACCACCACGGACGCGAAGAGGCCGACGAGGAGCTTCTCCAGGAAGAGAAGGTCCATGGCGGCGGCCGGGGTAGGGTGCGAACGCGCCTCTTCACCCTCTTGTGTGTTCGCGCTCTGCATCCGCGGCCACCGACGGCCGCCGCCGCGCTTCGCCGCCCGTCGTCCGTCGTCCGCCCCCAGCTCGAAGCGGCTAGCGCTCACGGCCGCTCCGCCTGTCGCCGGTCCCGCGCTCGAAGCCGCCCGACCGCCGCCGCTCGTCCTCCCGGTCGTTCGCCCGAGCTCGAAGCCACCGGACCGCTGCCGCGGCCGAGTGCCCAAACCGAAGCGGCCGCCTTCGTGCCGACCTCCGACGCGCCCCCGAAGCCGCTCGCCGCCGCCCAGATCCGGCCACATCCGCACAGATCCGGGCGAGATGGCCCCGCCGCTGCCTTCCTAGCGCCCGCGCGAGGCTCGGCGGCGTGCTCCAGCAGCGGCGAGATACATGTTCTAATTTTTCTGGCTATCATTGTATACCCTGTATCTGTTTGGTATGATTCTCAAGCCTCAACTAGTTGCAAGGATTAAGCTTGTAGTAGTTCTTAATTGATTAATGCCATAACACTTTTGCCATCAATGTAGCAACACGTGATGTTCGAGAGGGAGAGATTTGCATCTTTAAGTATTGTTCCAGTGTTATTATAAACTGAACTCGTGTTAATTAGCTGATATGAGATGAACAGAAGAGAGCTAACGTTTTCTTTGTCACTTCTGTTAACTGTTTATGAGCACTTCAAACAAAAATTTGGTATCATGGAATGCTATGATCAAGGGGCTGGTAGAGAATGAAAGAGTTAGCGAAGCCCTTATCGCTTTTCGGGAAATGAGTTCGTGGGTAAACGGGTATGTCCACAGGTGACGGGTATGAGCGAGGTTTTTTACCCATGGTCTTTCACGGGCATGCTCATAGACGTAAAATGGAGTCACGGATACAGATATAAACAAGCACTACCCGTACCCGCCACGCTCAATTGCCATCCCTATACTATACTATACTATCCTATACTATACTGTAGTTACTCATTTGAGCCGAAAACCAACCACGGCAGTTAAATATCATCGGAAAAACCGTTTTCCGCGGCGCCAAAGGCTTGCGCTGCCTGCCGTGGGCCATGGCAGCCAGCCACGCGGTCCGTCCGCGCACGCGACGCGGCTTCTCTTTCGCGTCGGTCTCGCGTCATCCTCCATCCCTTGCGCGTGCCGTGCGGTGCGGAGCCATCTCGCCGCCGTGGCCCACCACCATGGCCGACGCAGGAAGCGGCGAAGCGCCAGGCCGTGGCGCACGGCGCCTCTTCACCCGACATCAGATGGGCCTCATTTGCACAAGTGGCCATATATACTGAACGCATACTGCATGTGGTAATCTGACAAATCTTACATACACAATTGCCAGACGCAATTAATCAATTTCGTCCATTTTTCACCTCCTTTGCACCAATTCATTCGTGCTTGTTTTCCACTCGGGGAAAGAAAAAAGCATTGCCGCGTTTAAATTCCAACGATTTTTTTTCCATGGAGTTTGTGCCATCCCCATTGACTTGACCAACGTCATCGTCATCAGTTGAGTCCATAACAGAGTTCGCTACCCATCCATTGCCTCCAAGCAACGCCGGCATGCCGTACCACAGTAGCTCGTATTAAATTTCTGCCGTAGCATCGGCCGCCTATAAATACCCAACACGCACCAGCTCCGACTTGCACTCGTCTCGACCGTCCAATTCCAGATGCTAGTACACTTGTAAGCATCAATCGATCGATCGATCGATCAGAGGAAGAACAGTGTCTCTTTGTGTGAGAGCCGGTGCAATGGGGAGCAGACACTTGTGCTGTCTCTCCCTGCTCCTTGTCCTTCTCGGATTGGCATCCGGGCAGGTCCTGTTTCAGGTACGCGTGCGTGATCATCTTCTGAAGACGCGATTTCAGTTTGTTTGGTTGGTTTGTTGCTCTGAAGAAGAAGAGGGTTGAGCCCAAGAGCTTGGGTAACTGTTGTTGGCGTCCAGGGGTTCAACTGGGAGTCGTGGAAGCAGGATGGCGGGTGGTACAACCAGCTGATGGGGAAGGTCGACGACATCGCCGGCGCTGGAGTGACGCACGTCTGGCTGCCCCCGCCGTCACACTCCGTCTCCACCCAGGGTCATTCCTCCCTCCTTTCCCTGAATCCCTCCAAGCAAAATTAATCAAGAATAGTAAGAACGTGGCGTGGACAACACGTCAGTTTGATTGCGAAATTTCGATGAATATGATGCTTGGCCCGCTTGTTTCGGTTTTTTGTTGAGCTTTTTTGCCGGTTCTTTTTTCCCCGTATTTGTTTGTATTTATACGTAATGGGCTAACATATTTTTTTAAATTTTTTAAAATTCAATTATGCTAAATAAGCCTCTGTCAGCTACAGTATTTTTTCAGCCAGTTACAGTGTTTTTCAGCCATAAATCACCAAAAAAGCCCAAATGAGCACCACCGGTCGACTTCTAAAAACTATTTTTTATAATAAATAATTTTTTTATGATATCTAACTTTTAAATGATATATCTTTTTAATGTAGTATCTACTAGTCGATTGTAGTACACATCGTAGTGACTTCATTTATACCTATTAAAACTGTACGTGAGTTTCTCTCTCTGTACAACTCTTTATATACTATTACTATTTATAAGTTAAAGTTATCAGCAAAAACCAATATAAACGGATCTAATCTTTTTATTTTGTTAAGATGTTTCGGTAGCTAGGAGTAGTATTTTCGCCGTTTTTTGCGTTGAAATTATACCGGTAATTCAAGAATGAAATGGAAGTATATAGTATATAATAGTGAGTGGAGTGTATGTAGTATGTATTTTATTTTGCGATTACGAGGAGGTCGTATATAGTATGTACTAGCTGAATGTTCGTGCGTTACTACGGATTTTTAAAATTTATCATACTATATGTTTTAAAACTCACAAGTGGTAAAAAAATTTAGAATATACATACAAACATATTCTTAAAGTTTTTAAATCCGTCAAGTAAGTCGAAAGCCGTCGATCACACCTCATGGTCATAAGTCGGAAGATATCGACCACACCTCGTGGTCGTAGGTCGGGAACCCTCGAGCACACCTCTTCGTCGTAAGTCGAAAGCCGTCAACCATCGCGCATGATCGTAGATTGGGAGCGGTCGACCATCGCTGGTGGTCGCAAGTTGGTAGCACGCGACGATCGATCGTGGTCCTAAATTGGAAGCCTTCGACAATAGCTCATGGTCGTACATCGGAATCCGACAACCATCGTTTGTGGTCATAAGTCGGAAGCCATCAAGGATACCTCATGGTCGTAAGTCAGAACACATCGATCAGCACTCGTAGTCGTTAGTCGGAACACATTGACCACACCTCATGGTTGTAAGTCGAAACACATCGACCAGTGCTCATAGTCGTAAATTAGAAGCCGTCGATCACACCTCGTTGTCGTAAGTTAGAAACCATCGATCATCTCGCGTGATCGTAGGTCAGGAGCTGTTGACCATTGCTGGTGGTCGTACGTTGATAGACCTCCAGTGTGCTTGTGCCCTGTCGCCCGACTGCCGGCGCCAGCCTACTTGGCCCCTACTTCGACCATTGCCCCCCTTCGACTTCGACACTACCCTCTTCAACCACGACCCTTCGACGTCGACCACTTCCCCCTTCGACCATGGCCCTCTTCGACCATGGCTTTGACTTCGACCACTTTATGGGTCTTGCCGTCGAGGGTGGGGAGCTCGATCTCAAGGGTGACCTGAGGGTAGGTGATGAGGATGTCCAACTGGAGGGGAACTCGTAGTGGTGGAAGTTGTGGACGAACCAGCAGGTGCTCTCCGGATTGGCACTACGACTACAACCATGACCGCTACGACCACGTCCACGGGTGCTACACTACGACCATGACCGTGACTTCGAGCACTGCCCCCTTAGACTTCAAGCACTACCCCCTTCGACTTCGACCAATGTCCCCTTCAACTACTGTCCCCTTCGACCACGGCCTTTCAACGTCGAACACTTCCCTCTTCGACCATGGCTTCGACGACGATCACAGATCTTCAACTTTGACTACTGCCCCCTTCGACGACCACGTCCCTTCAACACCAACCACTTCCTCTTCGACCACGACTTCGATTTTGACCAAGGATCTTTGACTTTGACCATGGATCTTCGACTTCGACCATTGCCCTCTTTGACCACAGCCCTTCGATGTCGACCACTTCCCCCTTCGACCACAGATCTTCGACTTCAACCACAGATCTGCGATTTCGACCACTGCCCCCTTCGACCACTATGCCCTTCGACCACGACCCTTCAACATCGACCACCTCCCACTTTGACCACCATCCCTTTTGACCATTGTCCCATTTGACCATGACCCTTCGACGTCAACCATTGTCCCCTTCGACCATGGCCCTTTGACGTCAACCATTGCCCCCTTCAACCACAGCTTCACCTTCAACCACGGTACCTCGACTTCGGCCATGGCCCCTTGACCACGGCCTCATTCAACCACGGCACCAACTTCGACGACCAGCTTGGGAGACCAAAATCGTCAGATAGCATGACAGGTTCCGAGCGAAGAGTAGGAGGAGGTAGAGAGGCTCACCTGGTGAGCGACCACTGGGCGGCGGTGGGGGGAGAGCCACATGGGCGGGTGTAGTAAGAGGAAGCCGCCGCCATCGCCGAGTGCCCTTCTCTCTGATCCACCGGCCACTGTCGCCGAGCGTCGTGCCGCTGGTTGGAGAGGCGATAGGAGATGAAATTGGTGGCGGCGCCCTGAGGAAAGTTGGAGGACTACGACCAAACGCTACCACACAGAGAAGGAATTGGTGGTGACGCTGAGGAGGAGGAGGAGGAGGCGTGACACGAGGGTTCGAGGGAGAAGAGGCGGCGGTTACGGGAGGTGGAGATGGGGAGGCGGCGACGGGTGGATGGGGAGAGGAGATGGCAAGCAAATGCGTTGGGGAGGCGGCGATGAGGGGATGCGACACTGCTGAGGGAAGTTAAGGACTATGATCAGATGCCGTATGGGGAAAGAATTGATGGCGGCATTGAGGAGGAGGAGGCGTGGCACGAGGGAGAGCAGGAGGCGGAGTTGAGGAGGAGGAGGCGCGGCACGAGGGAGAGAAGGAGGCGGCGGTTGTAGGAGACGGAGGATACGGAGGGAGAGAAGAGAAGGAGCGCAGCCCACGCATGGGTCTGACCTTTTCTACGAGGAGCGAAAGAACTACTTACATGTAGATCTGGACGGTTGATCTTTGATTGGACGTCTGAGAAGAGAAGAGAAAGGATGGACCGACGACCACCAACTTATATTTTTATAATAGTAAATATATGTATCGTGTATACGTGTATAGTATATATATGTATGTATGTATATGTATATATATATATATGCATGTTGTTGCCTAGTACAGGGTACATGCCTGGGCGGCTATACGACCTGGACGTGTCCAAGTACGGGTCGGGGGCGGAGCTCAAGTCGCTGATCGGCGCGTTCCACGGCAAGGGCGTGCAGGTGATCGCCGACATCGTCATCAACCACCGATGTGCGGACTACAAGGACGGCCGCGGCATCTACTGCATCTTCGAGGGTGGCACGCCGGACAGCCGCCTCGACTGGGACCCCCACATGATCTGCCGTGACGACACCCAGTACTCGGACGGCACCGGCAACCTCGACACCGGCGCCGACTTCCCCGCCGCGCCCGACATCGACCACCTCAACGACCGCGTCCAGCGCGAGCTCACCCAATGGCTTCTCTGGCTCAAGAGCGACCTCGGCTTCGACGCCTGGCGCCTCGACTTCGCCAAGGGCTACTCCCCCGAGGTCGCCAAGGTCTACATCGACGGCACGTCCCCGAGCCTCGCCGTCGCGGAGGTGTGGGACTCCATGGCCTACGGCGGCGACCGCAAGCCCGAGTACGACCAGGACGCGCACCGGCAGGCGCTGGTGAACTGGGTGGACAAGGTGGGCGGCGCGGCCTCGCCGGGCACGGTGTTCGACTTCACGACCAAGGGCATCCTCAACGCTGCCGTGGAGGGTGAGCTGTGGCGGCTGATCGACCCGCAGGGGAAGGCGCCCGGCATGATCGGGTGGTGGCCGGCCAAGGCCGTCACCTTCGTCGACAACCACGACACCGGCTCCACGCAGGCCATGTGGCCATTCCCCTCCAAAAAGGTCATGCAGGGCTACGCCTACATCCTCACACACCCCGGCACCCCGTGCATCGTAAGCAAGCAACCCAACCAGCTCTCTCACTCAACTCACTCTCTTACATAGTAGCTAGCTAGCACTCCAAATTAATTCCTCAGGCAACTTACGAATGGCAAAACCGTGCTAGTTCTACGACCATGTCTTCGACTGGGGCTTCAAGGACGAGATTGCGGCGCTGGTGGCGGTGAGGAAGCGCAACGGCATCACGCCGACGAGCGCGCTCAACATCCTCCTGCATGACGCCGACGCATATGTCGCGGAGATCGACGGCAAGGTGGTGATGAAGATCGGGTCCAGGTACGACGTCGGGCAACTGATCCCGGCGGGGTTCGAGCTGGCCGCCCAGGGCAACGACTACGCCGTCTGGGAGAAGGGCGCAGCAGGGACCCGCAAGCGGAGCTGAAGCCTCAACCGCGCGCATCATTCGAGCATGATTTCCAGTGCTACCCCTCATGATTTATTTCTGCTATATATGTGCCGATATGGTTACGTATCATTTTACTATGAATAATTGTACCCAAGCTGAATACTGTGAAATGCTCACACGGCACTAAATAAGCTAGCACTTTCCTCTGCAGTATGTATGTGGCATAAGAGGCAACTACGCTATCTGTATGTTTCGCTGAATTGTACACAATAAAAGTTTCTACACCACGCTGAGTACTCAATGGGATACTTCAGCATATGTTTTAATTGTTAGAAAAAGAAAAATAACAGGAAGCAATGGTTGGATTTCTAGGGCTGCCACAAATCTATGTTCAACTATGGTCAATTTTAGCCTCTACATATCTTTCTGTATTTGAGATGAATAGTCTGTCTCACTGGTTATGCTTTGATAAGTCTTCCTGCTAAGTATGTCTACCACCACATTTGCTTTGCCCAGATGATATTGAAGATCCACATTAAAGTCTTTAATCAGTTTCAGCCATCTTCGTTGTCTCAGATTCAATTTAAGCTGAGTGAATACGTATTTTAAACTCTTGTGATCAGAGAATGTCTTACAATAATTGCACAATAGAGAGTACTCCAAATCTTTAATGAATGTACCACAGCTGCTAATTCTAAATCATGTGTGGGATAATTCTCTTCATGTGGTCACAATTGTCTTGAAGTATAGGCCACAACCTTTTGTCTTGTATCAGTAAACCCTTGTTTTGAAGCATCATAATATATTTGAAATTATTTCTTCGGATTAGAAGTATTAAAACTGGTGTTGTCGTCAATTTAGTTTTCAGTTGTTGAAAACTTTCCTCACAACTATCTGTCCAATCAAAGGGCTTGTACTTCTTAAGTAAATGTGTGAGTGGTCGAGCAATCTTCGATAATTCTTCTATGAATGGGCGATAATAGCCTGCTAATTTAAGAAAGCTTCTTACTTCGGTTATGGTTATTGGCTGTTTCCATTCCATGGCGGCTTTAACTTTTTCTGGATCAACTTTGACTCCTTCAGTGATGATGTGGCCCCAAAATGCAACTTCTTTCATCCAAAAGTCACATTTATTGAACTTGGCATACAATTGATGTTCTTTGAGCTCTATCAAAGCAACGTGCAGATGTTATTTATGCTCTTCTTCTTTTTTAGAGTAGATCAATATATCATCCACAAAAAACTACTACAAAATGATCCAATTGGTTCAGTACATCAGATTCATGAAATATGTCGGTACATTAGTTAAACCAAAGGGCACAACTGTAAACTCATATAGCACATATCTTATTGTAAATACAGTCTTTTCTCGATCTTGCTCTCAGATTTTGAGTTGATGATAACCCGATCGTAGATCGATTTTCGAACATACTCTAGCTCCTTTAAGTTGTTCAAATAGGTCATCAATTATTGGCAATGGATATTTATTTTTTATTGTTACTGCATTTAATCCTCTATAGTCAATACACATTTTTAAACTTTCATCTTTCTTGTTTACAAACAGCACTAGGGCTGACCAAGGTGATACACTTGGATGTATGAATTATTTTTCTTTCAACTCATCCAACTACTTCTTAAGTTCTTTTAATTCACTAGCTGACATCCTATATTGATGTTTTGTGATTAGCTTGGTGCCTGGAACTAATTCTATGGCAAGCTCTATTTGACAGTCAGGTGGTTTTCCTGGTAATTCATCTGGGAATACATCGGGATATTCTTGTACTACTGCCACTTGGATGTTCTTATTTGTCAGCACACTATATACACACTTCTTCATGCTCTCTATTAGCTCATGGGTAAGGAGAGAGAGCGGGAGCTCTGCCGACTGGACGGTGTGCAGGCGAGGTGGTGCTGATGTCTCTACAGGCGCCGATGAGAGTTGACGCAGCGGGTACGGCTCACGCGTGTGCATCGGTGAGAGAGCAGTAAGCTGCGGCGGGAAAGCGTGCGGTTGACCAGGGCATGCCAAGCGAGGAGAGAACCGGGAGATAGGCGGTTGACTGGCATGGGGTCATGGTGCAGAGCTGGTGTGAACGCGAGAGAACAGTGCGGCCGCAACTTCAAGCGGCACCGCTCAGGCGCGTGGGCGATGACACAATGAGGCGGTGGGGAGGCGGCGTCCCAGGGAGGCACTGACAAGGTGGAGAGATAGGAAACCAAAAGAGGAAAGCGCATTCTCAAGAACTTTGCCAAATTGGGTAAGGGTTGGAATTCAAACAAAATTTAAAAATAATTCAATTTTTTTGAAATTTTGGAGTTGTTTCATGGCATTTGGTAGGCAAATATGAGTAGTAGTAGAAGCAGCAGCAGTAGTAGGGTACCAGGTCGAGGGTGTTGACAAGGAAGGCATGACAGGCGTTAGTCTTGACGAGCTGTGAGATGCTGCGAGTGTGGCCGACCCACCGCGGCGACCACTGTTGGTGCTGGTGCAGGAGTAGACCGCACCTACACGTGGCAGCAGCGGCGGCCATCTCCTTACCCCCCCCCCCCCCACACACACACGAGGCAGCGGGCTACCTCGACCGGAGGTGACGGGGACGCGGGGGAGGAGGAGGGGGCGGTTGGGTTGGGTTATAAGCAGTTGGGTGGTGGCTGATTTGGACGGTGTTTGGCTTCGTTTCAAGGCATCGCGGTGGTGGGGTTGGAGGAGGTGGTGGTGCTAATTTGGGAAAGGTGAGGGAGACAGAGAAGTAACGCTTGGGAAGGAAGAAGGGGGAAAGAGGAGGACAAGTTTTGGAAGAAAAAGAAAATTATTTTGTGTCATTCTTTTGTTTCTTTATTATCCCTCTCTTTTTCACTTTTTTATTTCTGAAATGGCCTTCAAATTTTTAATGATCTGGGTGCGCTCTTTTCTGTTGTTCTGTTGTGGCTTATAGCTTTTGACCTAACACAAATATTTATACGAACAAACCAAATGTCGATAAGTCGATAAGCCGTTTTGAAAAAACCTATTTTGATAAGTTACTTTGAAATAGTAACAAAGAAGTCATCTTATTTGTTTGTTTAAGAGAAATCATAAGTTGAAAAGAACAAAGTCCATAGTCAGAGCTTGACAGTACTCAAGACATTTTCATGAGGTGTACATCGTGTTTCTTTTTTTTAGGCCTGAGTTATATTATGGATCATACATTTATTTTTGCTAACCCAAAATTTGACCAGATGCAGCTATGTTGATTAGTAGAAGACAGGTGTACTAAGGTTAACAAAATAAATGGAGATCACGTAGAATCATGCTGTTATCTTTCATCGTACATAACGAACAAATTCAGTAAAGGTATGTCCAATAGTGATTTTTGAGCTAGCTCTAAACATATTATTTCATATTTTAATAGAAGAGAGAGAAAAGCTAGCTCTTGATCAAGAGCTAGTCTCATACACACATTCCAAAATTATATGAGGATGTCATGTGGGACTATTCATGTTATGAGCTATGTGCTAAAAGTTAATATCATTGGAGAAGTTATCTTAGAGTTAGTAACTAGCTCATACCATTGTACATGCCTTAAGATACTTCACAGAACTGACGTGTCAGTAAATCATAAGTACGTACTGAAAAGCCAGGAGGTAAGTCCAAACCACAAGCTTGCCTGAGTCAACTCGAAGGGAATTCACATGACAAAAAAGTCAAAATTCGCAAGAATCAAGAAAAATCAGTAAGACTTAACACTAGAAATTGTGAACAATGTATAGTTTGTGAATGAGCCCCGTAATAAACAAAATTAGTTCGACAAAAATCACAAAGTCAACTTTTCAACGATGAACAGTTGCTGTTGCTTTGGGACGAGAAAAAGAATCTAGTACTAACATCGCTTGGCTTCTGGAGGAAGACAACGAAGTTGCTGTGGGCATTTAGCGTACTTTCAACACTTCATTATGTATAATGTCTATAAAATTAATTAGTTATTTATATAAAATGAGATATGATATGACAGTAAATTAATAAAGAGATAAATAAAAGTAGTGTCTTATATGAGACATTACATAAGCACAAAAATTAACAAAAAGATATGGCTAAAACATATATTAAGGAGTATAACAATGTCCATGGCATTACACTCACCTAATAGATATGTGTGATGGAGAGAAAGGATTGAAAGATAAAAAAATATTTATTATCTGGATTTACTAATAGATATTATGTATTAAAGAGACTATGTCTAATATTATTTTTAAATGATATGAAACCCCCCAAAGATGTTGTTTTGTAATGTTAGAGCAACTCCAGCAGGACCCTTAAACAAGCCCCTAAACCAAAATTTGAGGGCTGAGGACAAAAACACAGATCCAGCAGGGTCCCTACTCAGGCCCTCAAAAGTAGAAGGCCCTCAAATTCACCCCTCAAGCTCTCATTCCTGTGGACCCTGGAGGAGGCCCCTACTTTTGAGGGCCTGAGTAGGGACCCTGCTGGACCTGTGTTTTTGTCCTCAGCCCTCAAATTTTGGTTTAGGATGACGAGTGTGTCCCACATGGCAGTGTCTATTAGGATGAATTTGAGGGCCCTAATTTGAGAGCTGCTGCTGGAGTAGATATAAAAAATCAAGCCCTCAAATATTAGGAGAGCCCTCAAATCAAAAATAGAGGCTTTGATTTGAGGGCTCTTACTGGAGATGCTCTTACAATTAGGAGTGCCCTCATTCATTCTTGGTGTGTGATCCCAACTAACCACGCACATACGGTCGGTGAGCCGGGATTCCACGTTGATTCGTAGCGTTGGATAGTACTTCTCAAAATTTCTTTTGCTTCCACCTCAAGAGACGGATGCCGATTTAAAATGTTACCTTCTTAATTTATTTTTTTATGTTGTCTATAGAGATATAATAAAATTTTATTTTTCTTTCTTTTATTTTTAATTAAATATTTCAGCAAAAACAAACCGGCACTATCTTTACTATTATAAAAGGAGTTGGTGGTTGGTCTGTCCTCTCCCACCCCTTCTCAAGAAAAAAGGCTACGCTGACGTATGGGCCCAACTGACAAAACACCTGCCGAGTGGCTTCTCTCCTTCCGTCGAATCTTTTCCCCCCGTTTCCCCACGTTCTCCGCGTGACCGCATCTTCCCCACGCTCTCTGCGCCGCCGTTTCTCCGCCACTCCGCCCTCGCCTCCTCCCCTTCCTCCACCGCCGCTCCGCCCTCGCCTCCTCCTCTCCACCCCGCGCCGCCGCCTCCTTCTCCTCCCCCTACTCCTCCGCTGCGCTGCTACCTCCTCCCCCAACCCTCCGCTCCGCCGCCGCCTCCTCCCCTGCTCTGCCCTCGCCTCCTCCTCCCCACTCCGCGACGCCGCTGCCTCCTCCTCCTCCCCACCCCACGCCGCCGCCTCCTCCCTCCCACCCCGCGGCGCCTCCTCCTCCTCCCCCCACTCCTTCGCTCCGTCGCCTCCTCCCCCGCTCCTCCACTCCGCCGTCGCCTCCTCCTCCTCCCTACCCCGCGCCACCGCCGCCGCCTCCTCCTCCCCCCACCCCTCCACTCCGCCACCGCCTCCTTCTCCCCACCCTGCACTGCCTCCTCCTCCCTACTCTGCCGCTCTGCCTGCCAGTCGCCTTCTCCTGCCCACCCCGCGCCTTTCCTTCATCGCGCCACCGCCGAATTGGCCAGCTGGCCACGGGCCTCGGGTGCGTTGGCTGATCCGCACACCTTGAAAGTATCTAGGCCCCTAAAAATATTGGTTTTGGTAATTAATGAAATTATGTGAATATGGGACTAATGTGTGCATTAAGTGTTTGAAAGGTTAAGTTCAAATGGCAAAGAAAGAGGCTCACAAAATATCCCATGAAGATTCAAAGATCTCTAGGGCGACAAGGTAAATAGTTTAGGTATCTATTTTATTTTACCGGTCTTGGAGTCAGGTTGAAAGACCGGATTATAGGATAGACGCCGTACTATTAAGAGGGATCATGGTGATTGCTTGATCATGTTCAAATGTGCCCTTTGGATCAATTTAGGATCATGCATGCACTTAGAAATTAAAATTAAATCAAATCTGTGCATTGTCAGAAAATCCGGTAGTTCCGGTGTGTATTGGGCGGAACTACCGCAGGTCCGGTAGTACCGGGCGCCCGGGCGGAACGTTTTTTCCAGAGAGCGGCCGGACTCAGACTTAGTCTCTCGGAAAACGGAAGTACCGCGGGTTGACCTGCGGAACTACCGGATGGCCGGTAGTACCGGGCACCCGAGCGGAACTTTATTTCGAGAGAGCGCCCGGACTCAGACTTAGCCTCTCGGAAAACGGAAGTACCGCGGATTGACCTGCGGAACTACCGCATGTGCGGAAGTTCCGGATACCTGTGCGGAACGTTATTTCCAGAGAGCGCCGAGAATAAAACTTAAACTCGCTGAGATCGGAAGTACCGGGTCTTGGAGCGGAACTTCTGGACTTCCGGAAGTACCGCGTTTTCAACGGCGGTAGTACCGCACTCATTGACCAACGGTTACTTCTGACTCTCTGACATAGCCGTTCTGACCGGTCAGCGAGAGTCCGGAAGTACCGCGGTTTTGTCTGCGGTAGTTCCGGATTTCCTGAATTTTCAGGATTGTTTATTGTAACGGCTATTTGAGGTTGGTGAGGGTATAAATACACCCCCACCAGAACTTGTACATGTTGTTGAACCTCCATTGAATACATTTGAGCCTAGTGCAACCTCTCACACCTCATTCACTCACTTGTGCATTCATTTGAGGTAGTTGACCCAAAATTCAAGTGCATTGCATTCTAGTTGATCCATTGAGCACTTGAGTGAGATCAAGCCGCAGTGGTCTATTCTCTTGGTGCTTGCCGGCACCTAGACGGCTTGGCGGAGGTCCGGTGATCTTCTCAAGAAGATTGTGAGAAGGCCCGGAAGATTGTGAAGGCTTGGAGCTCGCCTACCCGGAGAGGGAAAGGGCTACCAATAGTGATCGAGGTGCTTAGGCTCATTCGCGGAGCCGGTCCGATTTGTTCGGGCTTACCTCAACGTGGACTAGGGGAGACCGGCAAGTCTCCGATCACCACGGTAAAAGTAATCGTGTCAATTGTGGTTTGCTCTTTTGTGATCATTTTCATTCAAGCAACGCTCTTCATTCATACTACTTGATTGCTTGCTTAGTTAGAGTAGTAATTGTTGTTCTCTACCATTCGATATTGCTATTAGTCGATTACTTGTGATAGTGATTGTTTGAGCCTCACTAGGTTGATTAGTGGTGTTAGTATTATCTTGCTCTATCTATCCATCAAGTTTAAAATTGCTAATTAGAATTAGACGAAAATTTTAAAACCGCCTATTCACCCCCCTCTAGTCGGCCTCCTCGATCTTACAAATGGTATCAGAGCTTGGTCTCTCAAATTTAGACTTAACCGTCTAGAGAGAAAAGGATGGCTAGTGAGGGTATAGCAATAGGTAAGGCACCTCTCTTTGATGGCTCAAATTATGCTTATTGGAAAATTAGGATGTCTATTTATTTAAAGGTCATGAGTCCTCAAATTTGGAAAGTCGTAAATGAGGGTTACGTTATGGCTCTTGATCCGGATCACCCAACGGACCAAGACGGGCGTAATGCTCATTTAGACGCCCAAGCTATGAATGCTTTATTTGGAGCTTTGAACGCGGATGAGTTCAATAGGGTGACCAATCTTGAGACGGCTCATGCTATTTGGACTACCCTTTCGGAAATACACGAAGGGACATCCACGGTCAAGGAGGCCAAATTGCATCGGCTTAGGATCAAATATGAGACATTCACAATGTTGCCCCATGAAGACATCAATGAGATGTACTCAAGGCTCAACAACATTGTGAATGAACTTAAGGGCCTTGGAACTAACCTTTCGGATCTTGATATTGTTCGAAAGATGCTTAGGGCTTTGCCGGAGAAATATGAAGTGTTGGTGACTCTCTTCCTCAACTCACCGGAGTTGGAAAGAATGACACCAACATAATTGTTGGGCAACCTCATCACCAACGAGCTCTACAAGAAAGACAAGGAAGAACTCTTGGAGCAATCTTCTTCCAAGAATAAGAAGATCACCGCCTTCAAGGCTAAAGCGGTGATGAGTGAAGAATCCGAAGAAGATGATGAGGAGGACTCCGAAGAAGAATTTGCGCTTCTAGTAAGAAGAATGAAGAAGTTCATGAGAAGGCGCCCATTTCGGAGCACAAGCCATGAGAAGACCAAGAAATGGCATTCTTCCTCCAACAAGAAGTTTAGCAACATTCGTTGCTATGAATGTGATGAGAAGGGGCATATTGCCTCTCAATGTCCAACAAAGAAGGATGACAAGGAGAAGTCATCAAAGAAGAAGAACTACAACGGAAAGAAGAAGCTCTTCAAGAAGCTTCACAAGGATGGCAAAGATGAAGCCCATATTGGTGAGTGGAACTCCGAAGAGCAGTATTCGGACTCCGACTCAAGCGAGGACGAATCTCCCAAGAAGAAAGGGCTTGTGGGCATTGCCATCAAGGAGGCTCCATCACTATTCTCCACTCCTACATGCCTTATGGCTAAAGGAGAAAAGGTAAATTTGCTTGATGATGATGAGCCTTCATATGATGACTTGATGAATATGCTAGTTGAATTGAATGAATTTCTTGGAAAAGAAAAATCAAAGTTTAAGGTCTTAAAGAGAGAACACATCTCTCTCAAAGACTCTTATGAGGAGCTAAAGCAAGCTCATGATTTGCTTCTCCAAGAAAATCACAAATCTAGTACTAGCATTGGAGTTACTTGCAATATCTTGAATGAAATGTCTAGTATAGAAATCTCAAAGTCTAGCATATCTACTTGTTGTGATGATTTGCTTGCCATATCTTGTTCATCAAGTGTAGATTGTAGAAATGCTTTAAATCTTGTTCATGATGATGTTATTGCTAATGAAAACAAAAATTTAAAAGAACAAGTGCTAAAATTAAACAAAAGTTTAGAGAGAGCTTACAAGGGAAAGGAAACCCTTGATAAGTTACTAAGCGATCAAAGATGCTCTTTTAACAAAGAGGGACTTGGATATGTCCCTCAAAAGGGTAAGAAGCCGGTATACAAGCCTCCAAGGTTTGTAAAGGAAAATGGTAAGTATTGCACAAAATGCCGGTGTATTGGACATATTCAAAATGATTGTTCTAAGAATAACATGCATTCCATTGGTTTATATGATTCTTGTTATATGCTTAGAAAATCTACAAATGGAAATGTTATTGCTCATTTCATTGGCACCTCGATTTTGAGTGCTAAAAAGAAATCCATTTGGGTACCCAAGACCTTGGTCACTAACCTCCAAGGACCCAAACAAATTTGGGTACCTAAAAGAACTTGATTTTCTTTTGTAGGTGAACTACAAAACCGGTGGAAGCCATTGGGTGTTGGATAGCGGTTGCACCCAACACATGACCGGAGACCGGAAGATGTTCACCACCTTTCAGAATGGAAGCAATGACAAAATCACATTTGGAGATAATAGCAAAGGAAAGGTATTGGGATTGGGTAAAATCGCTATCTCAAACGACATTTCAATTTCTAATGTATCTTTAGTTGAATCATTAAATTTCAATTTGCTATCCGTTGCTCAAATATGTGATCTAGGCTTAACATGCTCATTCTCAAAAGAAAATGTTATAATCTCAAAAGATAATAATAATGAACTAGTCTTCAAATACTTTAGATTTGGGAATCTCTATTTGGTAGATTTTTCTTCAAATGAGTCTTGTTTAAAAACTTGTTTAATTGCAAAAACTTCTTTGGGTTGGTTGTGGCATAGAAGGCTAGGTCATGTGGGAATGATTCAACTTAAAAAGCTTTTTAAGCATGACTTAGTAGTTGGCTTGAAGGATGTGAAGTTTGAGAAGAATCGACTTTGTAGTGCTTGTCAAGCCGGAAAACAAGTCGCTAATTCTCATCCTTCCAAAAGTATCATTTCAACTTCTAGGCTATTAGAGCTCTTACATATGGATTTGTTCGGGCCAACAACCTATAAGAGCATTGGAGGTAATAGCTATTGTTTAGTCATTGTGGATGATTACTCTAGATATACATGGGTCTTCTTCCTAAATGACAAAAGTGAAACCTCCGGGATTTTCAAAAGTTTTTCAAAAAGGGCTCAAAATAAATTTGATTTTAAAATAAAGAAAATTAGAAGTGACAATGGTTCTGAGTTCAAAAATACAAAAGTTGAAGACTTTTGTGATGAACTTGGAATAAAGCACGAACTTTCCACAACCTACACTCTGGAGCAAAATGGAGTTGTAGAGAGGAAAAATCGAACATTAATTGAAATGGCTAGGACAATGCTTGATGAATATAATACTTCCGATAAGTTTTGGGCGGAAGCTATCAACACCGCATGTCATGCCATAAATTGCCTCTATTTACATCGACTCTTGAAAAAGACTTCCTATGAGCTTCTTGTTGGAAGGAGACCGAACATCTCTTACTTTAGAGTATTTGGTTGCAAATGCTATATTCTAAGGAAAAGTGTTCGGCTCTCAAAATTTCAAAGACGATGTGATGAAGACTTCCTTTTAGGGTATTCCTCAAATAGTAAAGCCTATAGGGTATTTAATAAAAATTCGGGTTTAGTGGAAGAATCATGTGATGTTCAATTTGATGAAACTAATGGCTCTCAAGAAGAGCATGAGAACTTGGATGATGTAGGAGATGAAAGTCTTCACAAGGCAATGGAGAACATGCAAATCGGAGACATCAAGCCAAAAGAGGATCCAACATCACCAAGCTCATCTAGACAAGTGGAACCACCCTCTTCTTCCACAACAAACGATGTTCAAGTTATTGAAGATGAAGAAAAGGATCAACCGCAAAATATTTTCAAGATTCACAATGCAATAGCCAAGGATCATCCAATAGATCAAATATTGGGTGACGTGAGTAAGGGTGTTCAAACTCGCTCTAGAGTAGCTTCATTTTGTGAACACTATTCTTTTGTATTTTCACTTGAACCTAAGCGTGTAGAAGAAGCATTAGATGACCCGGATTGGATAAATGCTATGCATGAAGAGTTGAATAATTTTGCTCAAAATGATGTTTGGACTTTGGTGGAGAGACCCAATGAGCACAATGTCATTGGCACCAAATGGGTCTTCCGGAACAAACAAGATGAGAACGGAATTGTGGTAAGAAATAAAGCAAGGTTAGTAGCTCAAGGTTATACTCAAGTCGAGGGCTTAGATTACGATGAGACTTTTGCGCCCATTGCTAGACTTGAATCAATTAGAATCTTGCTTGCTTTTGCATCATGCTTTGACATTAAATTGTTTCAAATGGATGTCAAAAGTGCATTTCTCAATGGTACAATTTCCGAATTAGTATATGTGGAACAACCCCCGGGATTTGAAGATGCTAAATACTCTAATCATGTGTATAGATTATCAAAGGCGCTATATGGTTTAAAGCAAGCTCCTAGAGCTTGGTATGAGCGCCTTCGTAACTTTCTTGTATCAAAAGGCTTTAAAATTGGTAAAGTAGATACAACTCTATTCACAAAAATTATTGGAGATGATTTCTTTGTATGTCAAATCTATGTTGATGATATTATATTTGGTTCTACTAATCAAGACTTTTGCAAAGAATTTGGTGAGATGATGTCTAGGGAATTCGAGATGTCGATGATTGGTGAGCTAAGCTACTTCCTTGGACTTCAAATCAAACAACTCAAAGATGGGACGTTTATAAGCCAAACAAAGTATGTGAAGGATCTACTCAAGAGATTCGGAATGGAAGAAGCCAAACCCATCAAAACACCTATGGCAACAAACGGGCATCTAGACCTCAACGAAGAAGGTAAGTCGGTAGATTTAAAGCTTTATAGATCCATGATTGGTAGTTTACTTTATCTTACCGCATCTAGGCCCGACATTATGTTTAGTGTATGCATGTGTGCACGTTTTCAAGCTTCTCCAAAAGAGTGCCACTTAGTGGCCGTAAAGAGGATTCTAAGATATTTAAAGCATTCCCCAAGCATAGGGCTTTGGTATCACAAAGGTGCAAAATTTGAATTAATTGGATATTCGGATTCCAATTATGCGGGATGCAAAGTGGATAGAAAAAGCACCTCGGGTAGTTGTCAATTTCTAGGAAGATCTCTAGTATATTGGTCATCCAAGACACAAAATTCCGTAGCACTTTCGACCGTCGAAGCCGAATATATTTCCGCGGGAAGTTGTTGTGCTCAATTGCTTTGGATGAGGCAAACATTGTTGGATTATGGGATTAAATTTGATAAAATGCCTCTTTTGTGTGATAATGATAGTGCTATCAAAATATCCAACAATCCCGTTCAACACTCAAGAACCAAGCATATAGATATACGTCACCATTTCTTGAGAGATCATGTGAGCAAAGGAGATATTGAAATTAGCCACATCCGAACCGAAAATCAACTAGCGGACATTTTCAACAAACCATTAGATGAAAGCCGCTTTTGCAAATTGAGGAATGAATTAAATGTCATAGACTACTCAAATGTAGCTTGAAATCTCATTTCATCCATTTCTGCTCATTTGTTGTGCTCATATGGATTTTTATTGGATTTTCCCCTCTTTTGGTCAAAAATTCGTTTAAATTCATAAAAATGAGTTTCAAAATATAGCATTAGCTCAATTGATGCATAATGATCCTGAATGACTTTAGTTGGATGCAAAACTAGGGATCATTTGCAAAATTTCCAGTTCTAAAAGTCAAATCCTGAAAAGTTCCAGAAAATCCGGAACTACCGCAAGTCTTTGTGCGGTACTTCCGCTCCTGACAGAAAAACTGGAACTACCGCAATGCAATCTGCGGAACTTCCGGAATTTCTGTGAGAACGGTACTACCGGCGTGTTACGCGCGGTACTACCGCTTTTTGCGGGATTTAATGCGGTTTCCAAAACCGCCAAGTCCTCCAGCCGTTACTCCTTTTTCCTTTATCTCTTTTCTCTCTCTCATCTTCATTCCTTCCAAACCGCAGCCGCCTACCCTCTCTTCTTCCTCTCCTCCACCCTCTCTCTCCCAAGAACCTCTCTCCTCTCCCAATCTTTGAATCCGAGGGGAGTTCTTCGTTTTTGGGCGATTCCTTGCACTCCCAGGGTTCTCCTCCTTCGACTTCACAAGGTAAATCGGATCAAAATCCTCCTTTTATCTTGTTCTTAAAACCCTAGGTGGAGTTTAGGTTAAATTTGAAATGTGATGATTTTTGCTGAAATTTTCTTGGGCAAATCTGTATATTTGGGGTATTTAGATGTTTACACACACATGCATTGGATTCAATCCAAGAAATACTCCAAAGGATTCAATTTTTATCATGCCCTAAAAATACCCAGAAAAACCGGAACTACCAGTCGAGCGGCCGGAACTACCGGTGTCACGGTAGTTCCGCATGTTTAATGCCGGAACTACCGGATTTCCCGGAAGTTCCGCAGTTTTGCCGCCGGTACTTCCGTTTTTTTTCTGGAACAGCAGAAATTCATTGCTTTCAATTTCAAACCTACTGTCGCTTATTCTACCTCACACCTTGATTATCCTAATATGTCATTGAAGATGCCGAGGATGAAGAATGTCTCGCACAAGTCCTATGGGGGCACGGCTGGTCAATCCTCCTCCTCGACTCCTGCATCTCAGACGGCGGAGCATAAGGGCAAGGGTCCCGCCTCCGACCCTGAGAGTGACTCAGAGGATTCGCATGAGAGCGGATCCGAGGCCTCGCATGAGAGCGAGGAATATGCAGTCTCAGATGAGGAGATGCCAGCGGTAACTGCAGATGAAGAAGTGGACCTCGCCAAGATCACCAATGAGGACTATGCTATTCTTCGTCGCCGCAGTCAGTTTGTACGCCCTCGCAACTCCATGAACCCCCAGTTTCATTCCAAGTTTCAAGAGAAGGTGTACCAAGAGATGTATGGTCCTGCTCGCAAGTTTGCTGCACAAGTTCAGCGGTGCTTATCAGCTCTTCCAGCAAGCCGATATCCATCAACTTGTTGCATTCAAGTGCAACTATATGGACAACATGATTCGGCAGTTCTATGCTACCCTGTACATCTCTCCAAACTTTGAGCACTTGAGTTGGATGACAGGGACCCAGTTCATTGAGTGCACCAGGCACGAGTTTGAGTTGGCACTTGGGACGGAAACCAGTGCCTATGAGAAGGTGTTCAGCATGCGTGCTCTTCCCATTGCTGCATACTCGGAGTATTATGACCCGACAGCTGAAAAAGTGCTAGGGACAACCATTGGACTGCTTCCTATTCCCAGCCTTGTCAACAGGATCATCAACCACACCATTCTTCCAAAGAGTGGAAATTATGATGCTATTCGTGGCCATGCTTGGAATGTGATTGACTACATTATGCGCGGCCAAAAGTTTGATGTGGTGGATCTTATCATCAGGGGAATCGACGCCAATAAGAATGATAAACAGAAAAGGATCAACTTTGCACCATTTATTATGGCTGTGATCATTCGCAAGACTGGATACCGAGGAGCACTCTGCACCCCGCACAAGCCATACAAGCCGCGTGCAGAGCCCCCTGTTCCTGCTCCTGCTCGTTCCCGTGCTCAGCCTCAGCCTCAGCCTCAGCATCAGGCAGCCGCAGATCCTCCTCCCCAGGGCGAGGGCGATGTCACCTTGTCCCAGATCTACTCCGCCATTCTCAGGCTTGAGGAGCGCCAGGATGTCTTGATCTCCACTGTGTCTTCTCTTGGTGATCGCGTATCATCCTTTGAGAGTGCAGCTCATCCGCCTTCTCCAGTTCGCTATGGTCGTCGCATTCGTCGCCGTGGTCCTCCTTCTCCCAGTGCAGCTCAGGACTAGCTCCTCTTTTTGGTACTTTGATGCCAAAGGGGGAGAAAAAGTAGCAAGGAGAAGTTTAAGTCTTATCTATCTATTTGGCTTTGTAATAATGTATGGTGAAATGAACCATGTAATGCTTAATGTGTGGTTTAAACTCTGTGGATGTTTAGCTTTTTAATTTCTAATGCATTGTAATGAACCATGTCATGCTCTTAATGCAATGCTTATTTACTTGTCTATCGCGTATCTTTGAATTTTAGTAAATGTGCTATGATGTGCTTCATGCCTGATTTTATTATTTAGAATTCATATAAATTCTTATAAAATTTGATGCACATGTTTAGGGGGAGCTCTTTCTTATTAGTTTCTAAATTGCAAAAATTCCCCATGCTCTAAATTGCTAAAATTTCAAAGACCTTGTGATATACAACTTGCAAAATAGGAGTATATCCAAATCTTAAATTCTTCTCAAAATTTGCTCTTGTTGTCATCAATTACCAAAAAGGGGGAGATTGAAAGCATCTAGGCCCCTAAAAATATTGGTTTTGGTAATTAATGAAATTATGTGAATATGGGACTAATGTGTGCATTAAGTGTTTGAAAGGTTAAGTTCAAATGGCAAAGAAAGAGGCTCACAAAATATCCCATGAAGATTCAAAGATCTCTAGGGCGACAAGGTAAATAGTTTAGGTATCTATTTTATTTTACCGGTCTTGGAGTCAGGTTGAAAGACCGGATTATAGGATAGACGCCGTACTATTAAGAGGGATCATGGTGATTGCTTGATCATGTTCAAATGTGCCCTTTGGATCAATTTAGGATCATGCATGCACTTAGAAATTAAAATTAAATCAAATCTGTGCATTGTCAGAAAATCCGGTAGTTCCGGTGTGTATTGGGCGGAACTACCGCAGGTCCGGTAGTACCGGGCGCCCGGGCGGAACGTTTTTTCCAGAGAGCGGCCGGACTCAGACTTAGTCTCTCGGAAAACGGAAGTACCGCGGGTTGACCTGCGGAACTACCGGATGGCCGGTAGTACCGGGCACCCGAGCGGAACTTTATTTCGAGAGAGCGCCCGGACTCAGACTTAGCCTCTCGGAAAACGGAAGTACCGCGGATTGACCTGCGGAACTACCGCATGTGCGGAAGTTCCGGATACCTGTGCGGAACGTTATTTCCAGAGAGCGCCGAGAATAAAACTTAAACTCGCTGAGATCGGAAGTACCGGGTCTTGGAGCGGAACTTCCGGACTTCCGGAAGTACCGCGTTTTCAACGGCGGTAGTACCGCACTCATTGACCAACGGTTACTTCTGACTCTCTGACATAGCCGTTCTGACCGGTCAGCGAGAGTCCGGAAGTACCGCGGTTTTGCCTGCGGTAGTTCCGGATTTCCTGAATTTTCAGGATTGTTTATTGTAACGGCTATTTGAGGTTGGTGAGGGTATAAATACACCCCCACCAGAACTTGTACATGTTGTTGAACCTCCATTGAATACATTTGAGCCTAGTGCAACCTCTCACACCTCATTCACTCACTTGTGCATTCATTTGAGGTAGTTGACCCAAAATTCAAGTGCATTGCATTCTAGTTGATCCATTGAGCACTTGAGTGAGATCAAGCCGCAGTGGTCTATTCTCTTGGTGCTTGCCGGCACCTAGACGGCTTGGCGGAGGTCCGGTGATCTTCTCAAGAAGATTGTGAGAAGGCCTGGAAGATTGTGAAGGCTTGGAGCTCGCCTACCCGGAGAGGGAAGGGGCTACCAATAGTGATCGAGGTGCTTAGGCTCATTCGCGGAGCCGGTCCGATTTGTTCGGGCTTACCTCAACGTGGACTAGGGGAGACCGGCAAGTCTCCGATCACCACGGTAAAAGTAATCGTGTCAATTGTGGTTTGCTCTTTTGTGATCATTTTCATTCAAGCAACGCTCTTCATTCATACTACTTGATTGCTTGCTTAGTTAGAGTAGTAATTGTTGTTCTCTACCATTCGATATTGCTATTAGTCGATTACTTGTGATAGTGATTGTTTGAGCCTCACTAGGTTGATTAGTGGTGTTAGTATTATCTTGCTCTATCTATCCATCAAGTTTAAAATTGCTAATTAGAATTAGACGAAAATTTTAAAACCGCCTATTCACCCCCTCCTCTAGTCGGCCTCCTCGATCTTACACACCTGCAGCGGCAAGGATAAAAAAGTTTGGTCAATCTGGCCTTCCATTTGTGTGATCTCTTTCCCTTTATTTGCTCCTCAATTTTTACTTCCCCCTTACTTTTGCAGAGCAAAGGTGGCTTGGTGTCATGCATGCCATGTGTTCGAAGAAATGCCTAGGAGAAGCAGCACTGGCATGGAGAATTGGTAAGGTCATTCTGGTTTTTTGATTTTATTTCATGGGGTTTGCTTTCGTCTTTTGATTTAGATTTTTTTACTAAAAATGATGCTGGAGAACCAATGTATCCAAGAGGCAGGAGCAAAATTAAGGAATGAGAAGGTATACGTGAGGTCCATACTCTGACGTATATCAAAATCTTTTATACCTCCAATAGATTTCTATGTCATTGGGTGTTGAAATAATCACATATGCAGCTTACCTGGATAGCTATCCACAGAAATGTAAATGATGCAATGTGTTAGTCACCCAATAGGTTTATTTGAACTGGAATATTGTTCAATTGGTCATGACAGAATCAAAATGGAAGCAAAGCTTATTGATTTGCTGAGTTAATTGCTATGTCCGGAGGAGCTGCCTGGATAGTTACCCATTTTGGCATGTAGGTTTTTTAGTCCCAGCTTGACCCATGTAAGCCAAGCACTTGGGATTCCTAGGTCTTCAAACAATAAGAACGCATATTGGTGTATACCTGCATGTGTAGCTTACGTAATCATCTCACTAAATGGCAGCACATAAGTTTACGCAGTGGTTAGTGCCTCGCCAAATAGATTTAGTTGTTTAAGCAAAAGAGCCTGATGCCATGTCAAATAATACATGTTCTTTTAGTCTACCATCCCATATAATTAATAGTTAATATCTTAACATGTACTGTCTTGCAGTTTTTCAATACATCTAAATTGCTACTGTCTTGCCAGCCTGCTACCCTTGCAAGTTTCATTCTTGGTCATAAAAGGTAAATTCTCACAACTCCCTATCCTTTGTTATGTTCTATTGTTTTGGTTTGCAAATTGCTCATTATTTTGAAGGGAAGGCTAACAGCTAGCAACACTTTATCACTGTCACTATTGTTTGTTTTGTCTACTTAGTTCTTACCATGTCGTATTATTTTGGCAGTATGGGAGGTTTAAAAGGAGGATAGCTGTAGAAGATTTGAACAAAAGATGGAAGCATCTTATATTAAACACAACAGTATGTTCTGTTCCTTTACTTAATTTTTGCTTCTCCTTAAAAGAATTGGATTGCTGGTAATATTTTCTAACTGCGGAGCATCTGGTTCTTCTTTCTAAAAAACCTTAAACAACAAAGTTACATATTTATTTCCTATGCTGAACTACTGCATTGTAATACTGTATGTTCTTAATAAATCGACCTTTACTAATCATGCAGGTACAAGAAGCTCTTGCAGACAATAGATCTTAGAAAGGACTTCTTTGTTAGCCGCTCATACCATATCATGAGAAGTCTCTAGAATAATTTCAATTATCCACAGGAGGGATGGGGCCTATATGGCACAACGTTTGTATGGAATGAATTTCTAACACGAGAGATTCGTGACATTCTGAAAAGTACCATCTGGACTGTTGCATTAGTATATTGTTTTTTAAACAGGTATATATACCCCTATGAAATTGATCTCTTGTAGTTCTGTTATGTTACCAAAGAGAATTTGTGAATATGGTAGATTGCAACCATAAAATGGATTCCTCCTGTCCACATGGTCTTATGGATGTTGGGCCATTAATTATTCTCCCTGTTTATTTTCTTGATTTATTTTACTCTTTAGTGAACTACAGTCATGAGTTTTCTTGAGCTAGACAAGTGATAGTACTAGGTTCTTCAACCTTGCTTTCCACACTATTTAAAAATTGTAAAAATCATGCGATACTTATGGAAAGATAAGACCAATATTTCTCGAAGCAAGATAGAAGGGAAATGGCATCTCGTGAGGACCCAACTCCTCACAGGAAACTTCCATGTGCAATGCACCTCTCTGTGAATTCTAGACATGTTTTGTTGTCACTGGCTATGATTTGTATATTTATTGTTCTTACTAAGTTTCAATATATTTGTAGGTATGGCACCTTGAAACAGAGATTGAGAAATTATCCATCCGTGTCAGTCCTCTCGGAAAAGATAGACACTATAATAGGTATTGGCTTTTCAGGCATGAAGGCTTTTTGTTGGAAGTGCAGATTCCAGAGAATGGGGATACTACAGCACAAAGGAAGAGGTGATTGCTATGCTCTGATACCTAACCTGATCTCTCTATATTTGGTATTATGATTGTACAATTATAAGCTTACTTACGTTGCTATAGATTTAAAAACTTTTAGAACATGTTTGTATGCATATTATAAAAAATTTTACCACCCATTTTAGAATATGTAGTATGATAAAATTTTAAAATCCGTAGCAATGCACGGGCATTGTTGTATGTGGTGCTTGTTCTATCATGCTTCACTAATATGATGCTTGATTTATTTACGAGTATGAATATGTATGTTTTGCTTGATACATGATGACGTAAGATAAAATTGATATTTATTATTTAGTTTGAGATCATATTTGATAGTATGCATCACTTTTATTTGATTTCTGTTGCAACGTACGGGCACCTTACTAGTACTATACTAGGGATAGCAATTGTGTCCGTTTACCCGTGTACCCGTGGGTAAATACCCTAATGGAGTCAGGTATGGGATGCATTCTTTATCTACGGGTAGGAAAATGGGGGAAATCTCTGCCCATCGGGTAAACGGGTACGGGTATAGGTTAGCTGCACCCGTACCCGTCTCGCCCGTTTACCCGTGAAATAACCTGACAGGTGGGCCATAAAAAACAGTAAACCCTAACATATCGCTACTCACTCCGTAACTCAGCGTCTCAGCCTCCCCTCTCGGCCATCCACCAAAACCTCCCAGCCGCCGCCTCTCCGAGAGACCGAGAGAGACCGAGCGCCCCTCGTTCCGCACTTCCGCCCCTCGTTCCGCCGCTCCAGTCGCTGCCCCTCGTTCCGCCGCTCCTCGCCATTTCTCCACCGACCAGATCCGGCCGCCTCATCGCCTGTCGACCCTCTCCGCCGCGACTGCCAGGTCCTCCTCTGGGAAACTCAGGTGAGTTCTGCTCTTGCTAGATTGTGGAACGATCTGGGCGGTGGTTGTGGTGTTTTTTATTTTCTCGTAACTTCTTTCTTAGTTGCGAGATGGTTGTGGACACAGACATGGGGATCTTCCCCCCCCCCCCCCCCTGTTGGAGATGAGGGCGTGGTCTGGTGCAGATGATCAGATGGGTCTTGGTGTTACATCTGCTTGTCGAAAGGATGGATTTTGCTTCTCTCTGGGTGTATCCAACATCAGACTGCTTTGATCCTGGCCGCGATCATAAAAGCGTAGAGAATATTTCGGGCGTCAAGGGACGATTTTGTGATGATCGTTTGAAAATTCAGATCATTGTAGGGCGTTTTGTGTTACTAGTAATATACTTTGATTTGGGATTTTTGGTCGAGTACCCTAATCTACGTCTCTTAGCACTGTTGGGCTCACATCTTTACTGTGGATTTCCGATGAGATATTGGTTTATGGCATCTGAATAAAAAGGATGAAGAAATCTTGCTTCTTTGGGTGCATCTGAATAATTTGTTTTATTACATTTTTTAGATAATGGATAGAAATCCGGCCTCTATATCCACACGTGGATATACGCAGCCAAAGTTTACAGGAGCCTTTAGACTCAAACTCAAAGCCTCAACACTGAGGTACGCAAAAAACAAAGAGCAAAAAGACTAAGAAAGCTAGAAAGACTAAAATTCTAATTTCTATGTCCTTGCTCCAAACTTGCTGTGACCTTGTGCACTGGCAATCCTTCGCATCCTAGTTTACTTAGAAACTCTTGATGTCAGGCCTCAAAATTTGATCTTGTGCAGCAGCAATCCTTCGCATCCTCGTTTACTTAGAAACTATGATATCAAAACGAAGCCACCAAAGTAGGAACCACGTGTGGAACTGTAAAGACAACGCCTTCAAGAAGGAACACGACGTAGCCACGTCGCCGCTGCCCGTCCAACAGGGACAGGGATTTCTCCCGCAAGATCCACATCGAGAGAGGAGGGGTGCATCGACAGACAGACGCCTCCAAGGAGTAATACGGCTCCCAAAGGTATCGTCATTGTCAGCCCAACAGCAAGACAAAGGCTTTCGCCTGGCACCCAACCCACTCCCAACGACAGCACGCCAACGACTAGCACAGTCCAGCGTTGATGGCTGCACATCGACCACGACCACCACCGCACAATCCCATACACCGACGGCCGTGCTCGGTGACACCAGATCCACAACTGGTACTGCCGGATCCATGCACGGAGCTCGGATCCAGACCCCCAGTCGCCGAGCTCTGCGAGCCTTTCCCTGGCACTAGGCCGAAGTCGCCGGCTGCTCGCTGGTCGCACCGCTCGTGCCCGGAGCTGGTCCATGTTGTTGTACATCATGAGCTGCAGGTGGCGGCAGAGCACGACGCCCTCGGTGGCCGCCTTGGGGTCGGCGCGGACGGCGTCCACGATGGCGGCGGCCTCGGCCTCCCACCCGGGGTGGTACTGCTGCACCACCTTGTTGGTGAAGAAGGGCACAGTCATGATGCGCCGCATCTTGCGCCAGCGGTCGCCGTACACGGTGAACACCATGTCCTGGCCCTTGCCGGTGAAGATGTCGAACACCACGTTGCGGGTGCGGGAGCCGAACTCCACGCCCTGCGAGTGCAGCACCTCGCGCGCCAGCGGCGGGGAGGAGGCCACCACCAGGTTGCGCTGCCCCATCCGGAGGAGGAATATCTCGCCGAACTTGCGGGCCAGCGCCGCCAAGTTGCGGTGGTTGAGGTCGTCGCCGACCTGTAGCCAGTTGCCGAAGATGGACACGGAGAGGGGCCCTGGCGGCAGCCGGAGCTTGCGGCCGCGGATCTTGGACACGGCGATCGCGACCACCACGGACGCGAAGAGGCCGACGAGGAGCTTCTCCAGGAAGAGAAGGTCCATGGCGGCGGCCGGGGTAGGGTGTGAACGCGCCTCTTCACCCTCTTGTGTGTTCGCGCTCTGCATCCGCGGCCACCGACGGCCGCCGCCGCGCTTCGCCGCCCGTCGTTCGTCCCCAGCTCGAAGCGGCTAGCGCTCGCGGCCGCTCCGCTTGTCGCCGGTCCCGCGCTCGAAGCCGCCCGACCGCCGCCGCTCGTCCTCCCGGTCGTTCGCCCGAGCTCGAAGCCGCCGGACCGCTGCCGCGGCCAAGTGCCCAAACCGAAGCGGCCGCCTTCGTGCCGACCTCCGACGCGCCCCGAAGCCGCTCGCCGCCGCCCAGATCCGGCCACATCCGCATAGGTCCGGGCGAGATGGCCCCGCCGCTGCCTTCCTAGCGCCCGCGCGAGGCTCGGCGGCGTGCTCCAGCAGCAGCGAGATACATGTTCTAATTTTTCTGGCTATCATTGTATACCCTGTATCTGTTTGGTATGATTCTCAAGCCTCAACTAGTTGCAAGGATTAAGCTTGTAGTAGTTCTTAATTGATTAATGCCATAACACTTTTGCCATCAATGTAGCAACACGTGATGTTCGAGAGGGAGAGATTTGCATCTTTAAGTATTGTTCCAGTGTTATTATAAACTGAACTCGTGTTAATTAGCTGATATGAGATGAACAGAAGAGAGCTAACGTTTACTTTGTCACTTCTGTTAACTGTTTATGCGCACTTCAAACAAAAATTTGGTATCATGGAATGCTATGATCAAGGGGCTGGTAGAGAATGAAAGAGTTAGCGAAGCCCTTATCGCTTTTCGGGAAATGAGTTTGTGGGTAAACGGGTATGTCCACATGTGACGGGTATGAGCGAGGTTTTTTACCCATGGTGCTTCACGGGCATGCTCATAGACGTAAAATGGAGTCACGGATACAGATATAAACGAGCACTACCCATACCCACCACGCTCAATTGCCATCCCTATACTATACTATACTATACTATACTGTAGTACTCATTTGAGCCGAAAACCAACCACGGCAGTTAAATATCATCGGAAAAACCGTTTTCCGCGGCGCCAAAGGCTTGCGCTGCCTGCCGTGGGCCATGGCAGCCAGCCACGCGGTCCGTCCGCGCACGCGACGCGGCTTCTCTTTCGCGTCGGTCTCGCGTCATCCTCCATCCCTTGCGCGTGCCGTGCCGTGCCGTGCGGTGCGGAGCCATCTCGCCGCCGTGGCCCACCATGGCCGACGCAGGAAGCGGCGAAGCGCCAGGCCGTGGCGCACGGCGCCTCTTCACCCGACATCAGATGGGCCTCATTTGCACAAGTGGCCATATATACTGAACGCATACTGCATGTGGTAATCTGACAAATCTTACATACACATATGCCAGACGCAAGTAATCAATTTCGTCCATTTTCACCTCTTTTGCACCAATTCATTCGTGCTTGTTTTCCACTCGGGGAAAGAAAAAAGCATTGCCGCGTTTAAATTCCAACGATTTTTTTTCCATGGAGTTTGTGCCATCCCCATTGACTTGACCAACGTCATCGTCATCAGTTGAGTCCATAACAGAGTTCGCTACCCATCCATTGCCTCCAAGCAACGCCGGCATGCCGTACCACAGTAGCTCGTATTAAATTTCTGCCGTAGCATCGGCCGCCTATAAATACCCAACACGCACCAGCTCCGACTTGCACTCGTCTCGACCGTCCAATTCCAGATGCTAGTACACTTGTAAGCATCAATCGATCGATCGATCGATCAGAGGAAGAACAGTGTCTCTTTGTGTGAGAGCCGGTGCAATGGGGAGCAGACACTTGTGCTGTCTCTCCCTGCTCCTTGTCCTTCTCGGATTGGCATCCGGGCAGGTCCTGTTTCAGGTACGCGTGCGTGATCATCTTCTGAAGACGCGATTTCAGTTTGTTTGGTTGGTTTGTTGCTCTGAAGAAGAAGAAGAGGGTTGAGCCCAAGAGCTTGGGGTAACTGTTGTTGGCGTCCAGGGGTTCAACTGGGAGTCGTGGAAGCAGGATGGCGGGTGGTACAACCAGCTGATGGGGAAGGTCGACGACATCGCCGGCGCTGGAGTGACGCACGTCTGGCTGCCCCCGCCGTCACACTCCGTCTCCACCCAGGGTCATTCCTCCTTTCCCTGAATCCCTCCAAGCAAAATTAATCAAGAATAGTAAGAACGTGGCGTGGACAACACGTCAGTTTGATTGCGAAATTTCCATGAATATGATGCTTGGCCCCGCTTGTTTCGGCTTCAACTTCTGGCTTATTTTTTACTATTTATAAATTTCGTCTTTTTCTGAACTTTTGGTTTTTTGTTGAGCTTTTTTGCCGGTTCTTTTTTCCCGTATTTGTTTGTATTTATACGTAATGGGCTAACATATTTTTTTTAATTTTTTAAAATTCAATTATGCTAAATAAGCATCTGTCACCTACAGTATTTTTTCAGCCAGCTACAGTGCTTTTCAGCCATAAATCACCAAAAAAGCCCAAATGAGCACCACCGATCGACTTCTAAAAACTATTTTTTATAATAAATAATTTTTTTATGATATCTAACTTTTAAATGATATATCTTTTTAATGTAGTATCTACTAGTCGATTGTAGTACACACCGTAGTGACTTCATTTATACCTATTAAAACTGTACGTGAGTTTCTCTCTCTGTACAACTCTTTATATACTATTACTATTTATAAGTTAAAGTTAACAGCAAAAACAAATATAAACGGATCTAATCTTTTTATTTTGTTAAGATGTTTCGGTAGCTAGGAGTAGTATTTTCGCCATTTTTTGCGTTGAAATTATACCGGTAATTCAAGAATGAAATGGAAGTATATAGTATATAATAGTGAGTGGAGTGTATGTAGTATGTATTTTATTTTGCGATTACGAGGAGGTCGTATATAGTATGTACTAGCTGAATGTTCGTGCGTTGCTACGGATTTTTAAAATTTATCATACTATATGTTTTAAAACTCACAAGTGGTAAAAAAATTTAGAATATACATACAAACATATTCTTAAAGTTTTTAAATCCGTCAAGTAAGTCGAAAGCCGTCGATCACACCTCATGGTCATAAGTCGGAAGATATCGACCACACCTCGTGGTCGTAGGTCGGGAACCCTCGAGCACACCTCTTCGTCGTAAGTCGAAAACCGTCAACCATCGCGCATGATCGTAGATTGGGAGCGGTCGACCATCGCTGGTGGTCGCAAGTTGGTAGCACGCGACGATCGATCGTGGTCCTAAATTGGAAGCCTTCGACAATAGCTCATGGTCGTACATCAGAATCCGACAACCATCGTTCGTGGTCATAAGTCGGAAGCCATCAAGGATACCTCATGGTCGTAAGTCAGAACACATCGATCAGCACTCGTAGTCGTTAGTCGGAACACATCGACCACACCTCATGGTTGTAAGTCGAAACACATCGACCAGTGCTCATAGTCGTAAATTAGAAGCCGTCGATCACACCTCGTGGTCGTAAGTTAGAAACCATCGATCATCTCGCGTGATCGTAAGTCAGGAGCTGTTGACCATTGCTGGTGGTCGTACGTTGGTAGGCCTCCAGTGTGCTTGTGCCCTGTCGCCCGACTGCCGGCGCCAGCCTACTTGGCCCCTACTTCGACCATTGCCCCCCTTCGACTTCGACACTGCCCTCTTCAACCACGACGCTTCGACGTCGACCACTTCCCCCTTCGACCATGGCCCTCTTCGACCATGGCTTTGACTTCGACCACTTTATGGGTCTTGCCGTCGAGGGTGGGGAGCTCGATCTCAAGGGTGACCTGAGGGTAGGTGATGAGGATGTCCAACTGGAGGGGAACTCGTAGTGGTGGAAGTTGTGGACGAACCAGCAGGTGCTCTCTGGATTGGCACTACGACTACAACCATGACCGCTGCGACCACGTCCACGGGTGCTACACTACGACCATGACCGTGACTTAGAGCACTGCCCCCTTAGACTTCAAGCACTACCCCCTTCGACTTCGACCAATGTCCCCTTCAACTACTGTCCCCTTCGACCACGGCCTTTCAACGTCGAACACTTCCCTCTTCGACCATGGCTTCGACGACGATCACAGATCTTCAACTTTGACCACTGCCCCCTTCGACGACCACGTCCCTTCAACACCAACCACTTCCTCTTCGACCACGACTTCGATTTTGACCAAGGATCTTTGACTTTGACCTTGGATCTTCGACTTCGACCATTGCCCTCTTTGACCACAGCCCTTCGATGTCGACCACTTCCCTCTTCGACCACAGATCTTCGACTTCAACCACAGATCTGCGATTTCGACCACTGCCCCCTTCGACCACTATGCCCTTCGACCACGACCCTTCAACATCGACCACTTCCCACTTTGACCACCATCCCTTTTGACCATTGTCCCATTTGACCATGACCCTTCGACGTCAACCATTGTCCCCTTCGACCATGGCCCTTTGACGTCAACCATTGCCCCCTTCAACCACAGCTTCACCTTCAACCACGGTACCTCGACTTCGGCCATGGCCCCTTGACCACGGCCTCATTCAACCACGGCACCAACTTCGACGACCAGCTTGGGAGACCAAAATCGTCAGACAGCATGACAGGTTCCGAGCGAAGAGTAGGAGGAGGTAGAGAGGCTCACCTGGTGAGCGACCACTGGGCGGCGGTGGGGGGAGAGCCACATGGGCGGGTGTAGTAAGAGGAAGCCGCCGCCATCGCCGAGTGCCCTTCTCTCTGATCCACCGACCACTGTCGCCGAGCGTCGTGCCGCTGGTTGGAGAGGCGATAGGAGATGAAATTGGTGGCGACGCCCTGAGGAAAGTTGGAGGACTACGACCAAACGCTACCACACAGAGAAGGAATTGGTGGTGACGCTGAGGAGGAGGAGGAGGAGGAGGCGTGACACGAGGGTTCGAGGGAGAAGAGGCGGCGGTTACGGGAGGTGGAGATGGGGAGGCGGCGACGGGTGGATGGGGAGAGGAGATGGCAAGCAAATGCGTTGGGGAGGCGGCGATGAGGGGATGCGACACTGCTGAGGGAAGTTAAGGACTATGATCAGATGCCGTATGGGGAATGAATTGATGGCGGCATTGAGGAGGAGGAGGCGTGGCACGAGGGAGAGAAGGAGGCGGAGTTGAGGAGGAGGAGGCGCGGCACGAGGGAGAGAAGGAGGCGGCGGTTGTAGGAGACGGAGGATATGGAGGGAGAGAAGAGAAGGAGCGCAGCCCACGCATCGGTCTGACCTTTTCTACGAGGAGCGAAAGAACTACTTACATGTAGATCTGGACGGTTGATCTTTGATTGGACGTCTGAGAAGAGAAGAGAAAGGATGGACCGACGACCACCAACTTATATTTTTATAATAGTAAAGATATGTATACGTGTATAGTATATATATGTATGTATGTGTATGTATATGTATATGTATATATATATGCATGTTGTTGCCTAGTACAGGGTACATGCCTGGGCGGCTATACGACCTGGACGTGTCCAAGTACGGGTCGGGGGCGGAGCTCAAGTCGCTGATCGGCGCGTTCCACGGCAAGGGCGTGCAGGTGATCGCCGACATCGTCATCAACCACCGATGTGCGGACTACAAGGACGGCCGCGGCATCTACTGCATCTTCGAGGGTGGCACGCCGGACAGCCGCCTCGACTGGGACCCCCACATGATCTGCCGTGACGACACCCAGTACTCGGACGGCACCGGCAACCTCGACACCGGCGCCAACTTCTCCCTCGCGCCCGACATCGACCACCTCAACGACCGCGTCCAGCGCGAGCTCACCGAATGGCTGCTCTGGCTCAAGACCGACCTCGGCTTCGACGCCTGGCGCCTCGACTTCGCCAAGGGCTACTCCCCCGAGGTCGCCAAGGTCTACATCGACGGCACGTCCCCGAGCCTCGCCGTTGCGGAGGTGTGGGACTCCATGGCCTACGGCGGCGACGGCAAGCCCGAGTACGACCAGGACGCGCACCGGCAGGCGCTGGTGAACTGGGTGGACAAGGTGGGCGGCGCGGCCTCGCCGGGCACGGTGTTCGACTTCACGACCAAGGGCATCCTCAACGCTGCCGTGGAGGGTGAGCTGTGGCGGCTGATCGACCCGCAGGGGAAGGCGCCCGGCATGATCGGGTGGTGGCCGGCCAAGGCCGTCACCTTCGTCGACAACCACGACACCGGCTCCACGCAGGCCATGTGGCCATTCCCCTCCGACAAGGTCATGCAGGGCTACGCCTACATCCTCACACACCCCGGCACCCCATGCATCGTAAGCAAGCAACCAAGTCTCTCACTCAACTCACTCTTACATAGTAGCTAGCTAGCTCTCCAAGTTAATTCCTCAGGCAACTTACGAATAGCAAAACCGTGCTAGTTCTACGACCATGTCTTCGACTGGGGGCTCAAGGACGAGATCGCGGCGCTGGTGGCGGTGAGGAAGCGCAACGGCATCACGCCGACGAGCGCGCTCAACATCGTCATGCACGACGCCGACGCATATGTCGCGGAGATCGACGGCAAGGTGATGATGAAGATCGGGTCCAGGTACGACGTCGGGCAACTGATCCCGGCGGGGTTCGAGCTGGCCGCCCACGGCAACGACTACGCCGTCTGGGAGAAGGGCGCAGCAGGTACCCGCTAGCGGAGCTGAAGCCTCAACTGCATCATTCGAGCATGATTTCCAGTGCTACGTACCCCTCATGATTTATTTCTGCTATATATGTGCCGATATGGTAACGTATCATTTAACCATGAATAATTGTACCCAAGCTGAATGCTGTGAAATGCTCACACGGCACTAAATAAGCTAGCACTATCCTCTGCAGTATGTACGTGGCATGAGAGGCAACTACGTTATCTGTATGTTTCGATGAATTGTACACAATAAAAGTTTCTACACCACACTGAATACTCAATGGGATACTTCAGCATATGTTTTAACTGTTAGAAAAAGGAAAATAACAGGAAGCTCAATTCCCATTCAGTGTCACTATAAAGCTGAATCACAGGAACACTGGCAGAGCACAACTGCATAAGATGGAACAAAAGTTTCAGGATAAAACCAGGAATTTCAGCATCTTTCCTTATTGGGCATCTTTCCTTATTGGTTAGTGCACATGCTTAAGAGTATGCGGTGAACATATCAAGATGCAAGGTGATGATTTACATATGGTTCTAAAAAAATAATTTGCACAAACCTGCATGCCAGGATGTAAGAAATGACAAACCTCAAAAGGTTCATGATACTATCTAAGAAGTTTTTTCTGACTTTCAAAAATAAGACGTGCCAAAGTTCGGTAGACATTACCGACACCCCAAGCAAATTTATCAACGGAAGTCGCAATGGTGACCTATTATTATTCTCGAAACCATGGCCTCAACTTGGCATATAGGAGCTGTCGTAATGTTTTATTATTACATTACATCCTATACGTTGCTGGAGCAACCCAACAAGATGAAGATTGCATTGCAAGCGGGGGAGGGTGCTAGGAAGAAACATGATATGAAGGCATTTAACAGCTAGTGAGAGAGAGTAACATGTCCCAAGGGACAACTTGGCCTCAATGCCTATTATGCCGTTAGGCATAAGCTGACAAACAAGGAAATCTCACTGAAACCTCATCAAGGGCATCAGAAACCAAGAGGAGGCTACTTCAATTCCAGGTGTTTCCGGAAGTAATGGATTAGACATTCCCTCGTTTGTCTACTCCACTCCAGGATTTAAAGAGAACCAGAGCTAGGTTTTACTTGGGAGGCTTGCGGTAAGGGAACATGATGTCACCCACAGTGTCTTTGATATAGGTCCCAACTTTATTCAGGTTCCTAGCCACTCCATTGGCCACAAGCCCACTATTCCTCTGAAATCTGCAGGTTCATCGGAAAAATTGTAGTTAACTGAATTTTGATGCAAATTTAAGGGATTTAAGCAGAATTTAAACCAAAAGAGCAACTCACTTGGTTAAGAAATCCTCTCCTCCGTGTCCAGGTTTGTATCTACGTGGTTGAGGAGCTGCAGAGTTATCAATATTAGTAAAACTTCCAAGAACAAAAAAAATTGAAATTCTCAAGTCACCTACTCACAACACACTCAATGAAAAAAGCATGTTCAACACAAGCTATTCATGCACACAAAATTTTATTAATCAATATGCAGAGAAGTCCAGTTTCAGATACACTGGAGAGAATGACACAGGTTCCCAATTGATCAGATCGTTTAACCACAAAAGCCAGGCTGAACTTCTATGAGTTTCCATGAGAAATCAGCAGCACATGTGTACTGCACAGGAAACATTTATACACTTCTATGAGAAAGAATACAGCGTGTTACCAATTAAGTGTAAGTTGCTCACCAATAGTTAATTACACTACCATTTCAGTTGTTTAGGGTAACATTTTAGGTATCATTTGACTACCAAGGTGAAAAGAATAGGCATAATCGAGGAAGCATCTGCATGACCATTCATTTCTTCATTCAGCGCTTGATTCTCTGTCCCAACTATTTTCTAATGACAATTCGAAGTGGATTTTAGGCATATGCATGACAGATCTGATAGCCCAACCAACTAGGCATTGACATGTCACAACATGCAAGGCAGTTCATTACATGGAAAACATGTTATATTCTACAGAGAGATCTACTTTGCTACACTGAATCTGTAGTACAGAAGCCACAGGCAGGCAAACACAACATGCTAAACACTTCTTTTAGTGATCTAACATATTGCAGTAGCTTTGGAGTTGCTGTTATACATACTAGTCAAGTAACAAAAGGAAATATTTTCCTTGCCTTCTTTTTTAAGGTGAGCTGGAGCTTGTTTAGTTGAGGCTCTCCTATCTGCCAATAGCTGCAAAAGGGAATAGTTCACTTCTCATTTTTAGCAACAAAAGCACATAAATTATCATAACATATACATTAACATCAAGATACTGGCAAGCACCAAGCAGTTTCAATACAAAACAGAATAGGAAAAAAAAAACAAGAATAGATTCAGAACAGAATGGCATGCATGGCTAGAATTCATTTCTACTGTGGTTGACAAAAAAGAAGGCAGATGACATGTCATTAACTCATTATCGTAACCAAAATAAAAGGTATGTAAATTGCCATGGATGCTCTTCTAACCATTTCTGCATACTATAGAACTAGGCTTGTATGCTGAATTACTTTTCTCATCATGTTCCGAATTGTCACAAGTCACAACACTTTATGGTACGTCTACTGTCTCTAACTACTTCCTGTGCACATTATGTCACACTGACAGGCTCCTCACGTGTGAACTGATAATCATACATAATTTCAGAGCAATAGCATGGTTAAGCGGAAATACCTCAACTCCAACACAAATAGGCAACTGTGCCTGCCTATCTCCTTTCCCTGTAGAATTCTCCTTGTCGTCTAGGTATATGGAATAGCCAACACATGCATATTTGAAGTCGGAAAGATTGCGGCCTTCTTGGATAGCTTCCAGCTCAATTTCTCCGACCATGTGATCAGGAACTGGTATCAAGTTAAGGGGTTAAAAAAAAGGAGAAAACAGTCAACCAAACCAATATAAAGTACACAAATCGGATCGAACAAATAGACAAGTTATGAAATTAAGTCAGCAATTTTTACTGCTCTGGTGAGACAACAAATCCAGCTTACATGCTACAGACAGATAAACATTTCATTATACAAAAGAATACTTTTGCAGTGTGTCCTGAGAGCCATAAGCACACAGTTCTAGTCTTCCTAGATCAGATCAAAGTTTCTAGTATATCTAACATACTCATTTGATTGTTTGTATCAATTATCACTAACCACAGTACAGGAGTTTATAGGTGAACCTAAGTGGATCAATGATATTTGAATTTAACGGAAGACATGCCCTAACCTAACAATATTTGCTCAAACAATCCGAGACCCTACAAACTACCTGGAAATGCTCCTGTTTCCTGCCATTTTGGGGGATGTGCAGCGCATAGGAGGACCCTAATCTCATACTTCCAATTGTCTGGGTGTGCTCTCCTTTTTCGCGTAGCAGAAAGAACCCAACAAAAGCTCCAAATTACACGACATGAAATAAACGCAATGGCTTCTTGTACTGCTATGGTGAGTCAACAAACAAACCCAAGCACATATCGTTCCCATAGGGATCAACATTAAATGATACTAGAGAAAACTTCTATGGAAAGCTTCACGAGGACCATATACACTCAGTTATATAACATCCCAGATTTTCCATTGTCGATAACTGGCCAGAATCACTAACCATAATACAGGAGTTTACAAACGAACCTATGATGTGAATCAGATGCAATTTTGACGCATTCGATGGAAGACAAGCCCCAATTCAACTAGGTTGTTTGTCACGCATTCTGAGAGCAGAAGAACTGACTGCTGGGAAATACTTGTTCCCCGTTTGTGGGAACGTGCAGTTGCATACAGGTGCCCTAATCCCTATGCTCCCCATGGTTAATTCTTGCGTGCTTCGCAGATTGACGCAGCTAGCTACGCGACCAAAATCTGTGGCTCCCCAAACTGGCGCAAAAGAGAGAGCCCAGCTAAAGCTCAAGGAGTTCAGAGGCTGCAGGTGAATCAGGAGCAGGGCAACCCTAGCCATTGTGAGATCCTAAAGGCTTCAAAATGAAGAGAAGAGGAGGAGGCTGTGTGAGGTGACCTTGGGGGATGGCGCGGGTGACGCCGACGCAGACGGGCCCCCGGGCTCGCGACCTGAGCACCGACGAGTAGAAGAGGCAGCCCTTGCAGGACCTCCCCTTCACCACCCCGCCTCCTGCTCCTCCTGCTGCCACGGGAGGCGGCGCCGCCGCGGCAGCATCTCCTGCCGTGGGGACCCCCGCCTCGCCGGCGCGCTCCATGTCCGCCGGCAAGGAGGAGCGGCGTCAAGGGAGGGAGAGGTTTGGGTGGCGTGAAATGGCTTTCAGAGGCAGAGCTCCCGTTTCTGATCAATTTCCATTTCGTTTCTGACACTTTCCAGAAACTTTCGGTATAGTAGTATATATTTTGGGCTGTGTATACTTGAGATGGACTTTTTAGCGGATTTAGCGTCATTAGCGATCGTATTTATAAAAATAATAATATGTATATTATATTTATAGAAATATCATTTTTACCATTCAGTGGATGGACGATAGTACCGATGAGGCGATGCGTGGGGGGCCACGGGCGGCAGGCGCCTGCCGCCCTGCCAGCAAACAGCAGACAATCTACCGTCCGGTGAGAAGACGCCAGGTGATTAAACCGGCTTAATTATCTGCTATAATTTTTTTGCTTAGTGTTTATTTAAATTTTTAAATATATTAAATGAGCTCAAAAAATTACAAAAATTTATGTACAGCCTCCCAACACAACGTACTTGCCAGTGTAATTTTTGAGTAATTTTATCCGCTGTGAATGTTGCTCAAAAATTTATACAATTTCAATATTCATATGAGTTTTTACTTATAGCAAATGAACTCTAAAAATTACGAAAACCTATGTGAAGCCTTTCAATACAGTTATAGTTATTATGTAATTTTAAAAAAAATTATATGGTCTAATTTATTACATTTATTCAGATTAATTTAAACCTGAACTAATCTAATTCCGGCAGGACTTCGTGTCGATTACCCGCGTTCCCAGAGGAATCAGCCACTGATCTTTCCTGATTTCCGATCAACGAGGAGAGAGCAGAGACAAGGGGTATGACAGAGGAGAGAGGGAGGATATTTAGAAAAGATGGAATACATGAAGAAATAGATGGGTGCATAGGATGTTCACGAATCTCAAGGCACATGTTGGAGGGTGGATATGGTGGGTGCATGTGTTCATAGGGGCAAAAATGAGATTCCCCATCAAAGATCTCTTCTCCGATGACCTCAACGAGCTGGCCGGTGGAGATGTTGGCCTTCCACGGCGGCGGGGTTTCGGCCCCGTTTGGCACAGCTCTAGCTCCGAGATCTATACTGGATCTGTAGTTTGTTGACTAAATTAAAGTGATTTAAATATTTTTATTTAATATATAATATAAATAAAATGAGTCATGTAAATGCACTTAACATGCCTGCAACTCTAGATCTAGGATTTCCTATACAGATGACCAGCTCTAAAAAATTTACAGATTTTCTAGAGTTAGAGCTCTGCCAAACAGGATCCTCGCAGAAAATTTCGAGTGAGAAAGATCTCAAGAGAGGAAAGATTGTAGTAGAGAAACACAATGAGGTGGCTTGAATCGTACCTGGTTTCCGATCAACGACAAGAAACAGACGAGGATTCGGTGGCAACGCCAAGAAAATAAAATAGACAAGTGGGTTAATTTGTTGGGAATCATAGCCTTCACCGGTAGGTTCTTTTTAAATAAAGTAAAGAATACTGATAAAAACACAGAAAAGTTCTGACCTATATAATGCCACCGAAAATACAAGGGTTACGATACACTAGATTTTGCCAAATGTACAAAAATAACTGTAAATCTGACGAGTTTGAAGTTATTTCAAACTTAGCATGACAACCATACACGATAATCAAATTCATAACCTGGCACGGGAACTAGTCGCAGAATTAAGTGATTATCAACAAGAATCAGCTCAAAAATCGAAATTGTTTAATAAGCTTTAGTATTTGGTCTCAATTTTAGGAATCAACTGGATGTCCAATTCATTAAGTTAAACATCACAAATCCATTATTTAATAATTGAAGGAAATCGCTGCAAAGTAATAACTGGGCAGAACCTCATATACATTCCAAGGAAGCTCATAACTACTCAACAAATAATCTTGACCATAACAGAAAAAAAAAAGAGGAGAGAAATTGTGCCTCATGCACACACATTATGTATTTTGTGCACAATTGTATAGATGGACAGCTCCCATATGAACACAAATAAACAGACATCAGCAGATGACAGTACAGTGCAATGAAAGATGCAACTATGTACAATCCAAGAGAGCACAAAACGGGAAGGCTAATCGTGCAAATATAATAGTACACCATGAAAGCTTGGAAGATATGATGTTCATATATACTAGGTGCTTGGAACAAAGGCATGCTTCTTCTTCATCTGTCGCGCAGCTGCTCACTGAGGTGGTGGTGCATTCGGATCCAATGTGTTGTTGGTGTAGTCGCTTGAGTTCAATCCATACTAGAGGGCGGAAGAAAATGTGAATTATTTACCAATCCATCAGAATCAATGCAGATTAATATTGCTATTTCCAATTCCAATAGAAAATTAGAAACACAAGGCTACGGGAATGTCAAGTTATTTACTATGTCGCACTAATGCTGCAGTGTGCAGTCTGCATAGAAAAAGAAAAGGTAGCAGCGGAACCATTCGTGCTATAATAAATGATTCTTAGGGCAGTATAAGATCTCCATCTACATTATTAGCAATGAACGAACTGTGGCAAGAAACAGAACTGCTCATAAAAAGAATTCGTCAGTACACTTGCTTCTGCATTAGAGGCAATGGTTTTCAAATAATTAGTTTTGTCTTTACAACTCAATAGCACATGGATTCAGTTCGAAATTCCAGGCTATAAATATGTGCTGAAAAAGCTACTTGATCATCCTCTCGTAACTTCCCACCACATGGTCCTGAAGCTAAATTACCGGTTGAATCTAGATTTGTAACCAGTATAAAAATATACTACTTCAGCACTTTTTCTTCAAATTTCTTGCGTAGTTATAGGTATCAATGAACTAATACTCCTCTAGAAATGCTGTAACTGCTACAAGAAGGCTGTGCTACTCATGATCAATAGCGTAGTGGAAAATGACTACAGAGAAAAAAGAGAAGATTTTGAAAACTGAAGCGGACAAATGAAAGCTGTAGAAGGCGGATGCATGAAGCATAGCTACTTTTTTGTTTTTGCTCTTGAGCAAGAATTGACAGAATACGATGGTCATTTTCAAACTCCTCATCAGATATCTTGTTAAAAAGACTCTGAAAACACATAAAAATGAACTATGCAGTTTATGGTTGGGCAATAAGTTCCATGCAAAATTGGCTTCAGGATACCCAACTTTTGTGGTATTTGCTCTAGGACACTGGTTTTTTGCGTTTTTGCTGAAAGTCACTAAACTTTGGTGGCTTTTTGCTGTACGACACTCTGTCTATTAAAATATAATATATGGCTAAGAGAGGAGAGAGTACATGGGTGAAAGTCTATGAAGATTAGGACCGAAGATGGCAACAGAGGGGATGAATGACACCTTAAAATTTCCTTCCAAATACTCATCAATCCTTTACTCCAATAGGTATTAAGTTATAAAGATTAGGATGTAAAGCCAACACAACACTAGTGAAACAAGAACCTAAACTCCTAGAGAAAATCAGCAAAATCGGTCATACCGCCACAGAAACTACGGTACTACCGTTTGCTACAATGACTACGGTACTATCACTATTAGTAAATGCGATACTACCGTTACTACAGTAAAATCAGGATGAACAATGATTTCAACACATTTTCAAAAATTAAAATCGATGGAACTTTTGATCTGTAGATCCAATTGACATGAAATTTTACATAGATCTTCTTTAGGATATTAAGAACCTATTACACAAACGATTGTGAAAATCATTGCCAAAGATGGGACTTTTCAGTTTATATGCAAATTGCATCAAAAGCGATCAAAACCAGAAACGGTGAATATAACTTGTTCGTAGGAGAATAATGACTAAGATGGCTCTAAATGTAGGAATATATCACGAAGAAATCAAGCCAAAAATCTTGCGATCAAGAAATCGCTAGAAGGATAAAAAAACATGCAAAAACCGAGTTTCTGGATGAACTTGCTACCGAAGTGCCTATGAGTGGAGATTGATTTTCCGAGATTATCTTCATCTCTTGCACGTTCTTGGCACAGCAAAATCAAGAAGAGGTAAGAGAAGAGATCAAAACCAACCAAATCAAGAGCAAATCAATCAAAATAAGAGATAGACATGGAAATGATCAAAGATTGATGTATTGCAACTTGACGAGGTAAGTTTTACAGCCACTCCATCTTGAAGAACAAAGAGCACACAAAGCAGTCAACTCTCAAACCCTAACCCTAAACATAAAAGTTGAGTACCCTGTAGTCAATTTTGCCTAAGTTCCATAGCTACAAGATTTCAAGCAGCCGAGGGTCATGAGTAACTGCAGGTGTTGGGATATACAAGTTTCACACAAAATAATCTTGCAGACTTAAAACCAAAGAACAAAATATATGCTTAATGGTTCCATATATTCTTCAGTGTGCTAGGGAGAACAATACTGCAGAGTCATAATGCGTATACTTTGTGTTTTACCTGATTATCTCTGTCAGATTGTGCTCATCTCTTCTAATAGAAAGCTATTATTTATTGCAATAGTGCATTCTTGTTTGGGTTATACAGTCCAAACGAGATTACTTACGTTACTTATTGGAGTGTAAACTGTTCTCACCTTCTGTCTCATTCTTGAGCTCCATAGGTCTGGATGGAAACCTCTGCTATCAACAGTGGTAGGAAGATAAGCTGGAGCACCTTGGGCAACAAGAAGTGGCCTCCTTATGACCACAAAATCTTCATCACTGTCATAGTCCACACTCCGGGTTGAAACCATGGCTCGTAAAATCATTGCCAAGAAAAGTGTGAGTGCCTGTAGGTGTAAATGAATCAGTGTCAAACTTACAAGGTCATTCATTGGCTATTCTATTCCTATCATCCTATGCCATTTTGAGTTGACATTACTAGTGTAGGTTTAGCGACAAAAAACCAGGGCATATACATGAATACGACGATTGAGTCACCTCAGCTGTGTAGCAACAATAGCAACAGCAGCATAGATACGAATACGACGATTGAGTCACCTCACCTGTGTAGCAATAATAGCAACAGCAGCACACTTGCAGAGATCAAGATTATTTTGAATGAAGGAAAGTAGGTTGTTTAGTTCTCCAGTGCGGTCATATGGCAGATCCTGTAAAGAAAGAGGGAATACGTATGTATGATATGGAGTCAATGTCAAGAATTAAGGGGGACAGGAATGCATCCATCAAAGAGTAACAGAGGAGGAGAGGGGGGGCGGGGGGGGGGGTGTTGACCTGGATCCAGTGTTTGTTGAAGATGATATCAGCGGCCAAAGCACCTTCTAGTAGCACCATTGTCATTGCTAAGATGGTGTACTGGAACGAGTGAAACATAGTGGAGTTGTTAGCTGGGGGGGAAGGATTTAGTGGGAGTGGGAGAAAGAAAAGTAGATGGTAGAAATAAAAGAGGATGATACAAAGCATAGGCAGCATCCGCTGTTGATCTCGGCAGCAACATATCCAGCGAGGAGAAGCAAGCAGTAGAAGAGTCCGGCTGCCATGAGGGCGCAAGCAAACCTGCCCATGTGGATTATTGGTGACTGAATGGAGCGGATCGAAGTATGGGATCAGAATTCGATTCGTCGGAAGCTAGGCTAGTGTGGAGAGACGACGATACGGTTCGTACCAGAGGTCTGGGAGGAGTTGGTGGAGGTGGAGGTGGTGGTGTCGCGCCCAGCGGGAGAGGATCCATGCGGCGTAGATGACGGCGGAGAGGGCGGCGAAGGCCTGGAGGAAGGCGAGCAACTTAAGCAGGAAGCCCAAGCAGCCGCGGAGGCAGCCGCCGCCGCTCCGGCCGGGGAGGGGACGAGGCATCATCCTTTCGTTCCCCGCGAGCGAAGGAAGACGAGGACAAGATTAGCACGACTGCACGAGCAAGTAGGGATTGGTTACCTTCTTCTTCACCTATGGGTTGCGCGTTTATGCTACAGCAACTATCATTTTAATAGTATATTTTTTAAGATAAAATTAATAGAAAAACTATATCAACTAAAATCATATATAACTATTTTTCTCTGCGTACTACTTCTCATGAACTATTAGAATTTAAAATTTTAAACCATAAATCATAAGTTACAATCCAAAAAAAACTCATCGCTCCTGCTGGATGGAATCGTATCGGGGAGCTCCAACCTAGTTCTCCAGTCTTGACTCCTTTTCCTTTCCTTTAAGCCCAGCCCTGCCACATATTCCAAACTATCCTAATTCCGGGTTGACTTCGTGTAGAATACCATACAGGGCAAGCGGCGGCGAGGGGGAGGGGCGAAGCAGCAGCGACGGGAGCCCATGCAAGGCGGTGCGGCATGGCTCCAGGGTGAGTGGCGGCTCGTGCGACACCACAGAACGGCCATGCGGGGCTGGCAATGCGCGACGACCGTGCAGGGTTGGCGACGCGGCGATTCAACGCGGCACGGCCGTGCGGGTTGGCGGTGGCGTAGCTGTGGGCCGGTGGGGCTCGGACGATACAGCAGTGGCCATGCTGGGCCGGCGCGACGGCGATGATTTGCGCTGAGGCGAGTGGCAGCCCCCAATCGCGGCGCCAGCCGAGCGAAGCCGGTGATGGCGCTCTTTCGAGGCGGCTCGGCCATGCGAGGCCGGCGGCGCAATGGCCGGCACGGCCCAAACGATGCAAGCACGTGTAGCCAGCGTTACCTTCCTTTTTTAATCTATAGTGCAATCAACATCTACTCTTCATATAATCTATCGATCGACATTATGCCGACAACTTCAAGTCTGCTCGCGGTAAATTAGAGCGGATTTGCACCATAAAAAAATACTCTAGAAAATGAAATTTATGGAATTTAAAGCGATCTACATATATAATTCAATCTAAGTGTTTCAACGATTATCTTTTGATTCACCGGAGCAAATCGTGCTGATAACGTGTTGAGAATCTGCCGCTGGCGAGTCCAGCTGAGTGATTCCTCCTAGTCAAGAGAGATGGATCAATCACAAAGTAATTTAAGAAAATACAAGATTGAACATAGAAATAAATGAGAGAACTCATTTCTTTCCTTATTACTTTCTCTTCTTAAATACAAGTGATAATCATTAGGAACTCCTATTTATAGACTAAATAAAGATGTGCCCACTAATAGGCCAAGGCCTAGGCTTAGACCCAGATTTCCCAACGGAATCAACCATCAGACAGCGACTCTCCTCAGCCAATCACATGTACAGACGATGAGATTTTAGATGTATCTGAAACAGACCACGTCCGTAACTTCATCACAGAGCACGATTTAAAAAAGGTAGTACAGCTGCTGTAATGCGCATTTCCTTGTTCCAACAAATAAATATCATACATACAGAACATAGCATCGCTGAACACGGTTAGTTCCTGTACAATGAGTGGAATCTACAGAATAATTACAAGTGGTGATGCTTATCCATACAGATTGCGCGGCTGCTTTGCACGTCCAAAACCAAAAACTGTCGAGAAGTTCTGAAAAATTAGCCTTAAGTGACAACAAAATGCTGTTGCGAATGAAGCATGCGTGAGTACACACCTTATTATTGAAGGTTTCATTTTGGTGAAGTCTAAGGTTTACCAGCATGGTCTAACCATTAATGCAGCCAGGATTCGCATCACCATCAGCTGTTAGCACTGTCAAAACTCAGAAATTTTGTTCCGTTTCAGGGTCGGTGTGTATTCCCAAATGCCCAAATACTATTTGCAACAAGTACAAATACATACCTTATGATTGGAAGAGGGTAACAGTAGCAATATATCCATTTTTCATCACCTATTAATCAACGAAGACAGAATAAATGCAATGTCAAATCCAAGTTATGACAATACAGTTTGCACAGGAAAAGAAACTTGACTTCGAATCTGATTAATAAATAACCACCTCAAAAGCAATATTCTGATATCCATAGACAAAAGTTGAACCGAATGGATTATTCATGGAGCCTTGTGTCTGGATTGCTGCTCGACCACAATCACCGAGGATCACCTAATACAGTACAACCAACACAGGGGTCAATTGACAAAGAAGCATGGAAATCAAAAACCGAAAAACAGCGCTGCCAATCAAAGCATTGTTACAATACCTCAACTAAGATAAAACCCTAATGCAAACATTTTAGCTGCTCTTGAACAAGTAAAAGAAGGGTTAAATTTCTCATTCCTAGCAAGAGGGCATTAGCCATGATCTGATTATAATTTTATACTAGCAGCGCAATTATGTCAAAAAAATATTGGTAAATCATTTATTTGTATCAAGTTAAATAAGTTTGTCATTCAGCATTTGAAAAGAATGAGATGTCTCATAAAATAATCTAGAGAGTAAAGGAAACAAGTTGCAATATAGGGGGGCATAAAAGTTGAGTAAAGAAATAACTCAAAGCAAAGTTGGTAACTGTAGAACCACATAGCAAACATCAAGGGCAATCTAAAGCAAAGAATACATCATACCTTAACTTGTTCCCATTTTGTACGAGGTGTTAAGCAATTCTTGGAAATACTACCAGGCTGGTGTGTCCCTTCAGCTGAAACAAAAAAAAAGTTACTAATTGAATAGTATTGATATCTTCACAACAAACTAATTATATAGCAGGTAGTTCGGACCTTCAGCATCGTAGATAACAAAATTGCATTTCATGTAGGAATTGAAATCCGAATGACCAGGGAAGTTTGTATGTAAAACAAACTTCTTTATCCTGTGTGTCTGCAAGGAAACAAAACATGTACAGTTCAACATGCACTTTGAACCTGATTAAAAAAATCTCTGAAATGTGCAGGCACTCTTAGTGTGAGAAAAATACTCCATACCTGTCCATCAAATAAGATATCTATACCACGAGAGAAGTAGTTGTAGAAGTAATCCCCACAAAGAGTAGTTCGAGGGCGGGGGTCTGATGCAGAGTGTATTACCATTTGGTCCACCTGAGGATGGGAGAGCACAATAGGGTAAGCATTCCAGATGAGAATGCAGTATTGACTTCTTAGCGGCATGGTTTTCCTTTATATTGATATTTTAGAATTGAGCATATACCACTGAAGAGTTGCAGTGTATCAAGAGGGGGAAAAATAGTTTTCAATATTAATGAGGATCCAACAATACAGCTATAAATCAGCAAATAAAAGGTCAAACAACTCCTCAGCTGCATAAGGCGCCACATTGTTTTGCTAAGAAATACAATTCAAACCTCCCAAGAGAATCTGCAAGCGCCTGGAAAAAAACCTTGCCCAACCATGACATCTGACATGTTTCAGTGGAGCATATGTTTTGGCTTGTTAGATCAAATTTCACCATATAGTTCTCTCCTAACAATCCCATGTTACAAGAACACCTAACGGCAACACAGTATGAGATTTAGATGTCCTCAGATCTACTGGCCCATATATTGAATTGCCTGTGTGCATGGGATCATGCATGGTATACTGATCTGTTATAAAACTGGATAGAACTCTCACTTCTCTAGCATGCTCAGAAGTTAACAAGAGTTGAGAGCTCGGTTTGGTTTCCATCTCACCAGCTCAGTATAGGATAAAATATGGAAGTGCATATACAGTAAAACATATGCAGACCAAGTCAATTTAGCGCATGTTATTTGTGCAATCATTGAAACTTTGAAAGGTTAACATTTCACAACCTCTATGAAAATCCCTACTGCAGTGCTTCGGTAATCTTAAAAAAATAATAAAAAACAGACCTGCTTCTGGTGGATACCACAAGGACGACCCAACTCGGTCCAGACATCCTGCCAAAGAATACCAAGTCAAGAGAGAAATCAGACTCACTGCCTCACAATACACTTCAGAAAAAAAAAAGGAGATGGTACAATGTTTTACCTGTGGTGATGCTCCGAAAGGAATATGTTGGCCCCCTATTGTGAACCAAAGCTCTTCACCAAGCTGAAAAAAAAATAAAAACTATAAAAAGGTTTGCTCCAGTGATAAGAATATTGTAAGGCAAAAGGTTATATGGAAACACATTTTTTCTCATATGCACAAAGATTGTCCAATGTTTGTACAACACATACAGTACAAGCTGTTCAACATGCAATTCTTCATTTTCTTTTGTTCTTTAGGTCCATATATTTGCTTAAAAAAAGAAGATGTTTGGGTTGGTGGGGGAGGGTTGGCAGTCAACATAATACTAGATAGTCTGCATTACTGAATTACAAAACATAAAAATCTCTGCAGTTCCCACAAAAATAGTAAGCCAAAAATATTATCAATAAATAGGCAATGTACCTTCGCATGCACCTCCTCCATATACAGGCTGCCAGCAGGTAGTGCAGGAACAACCGCTTTATCCATCAACGATCCAACCCCAACCTTGCTATCCGTTGAGCTATCATATATAGAAACCCGGCAAGTAACAGGGGTTGTCCCATCGGGAAATTCCAGGGGCAAATCTGCCACTGCCATAACAATTAGGGAGCTGATATGAGATGCTAAAAAAACATAGGTATGCAACACAACAGAACATTCAGACTTGAATGTAACTATTTAATAGCATACCTTCCCCATTGGTGAAGAAATTTGTATACTGGCTGGGTATAGGGAATGCAAAGGATAATCCCTACAAAAGCTTGAGAGTAAGGCAAACCCCCAACAGACCAACAAAAAAGAATACGAGACAAAACAGTGAAAGAAAGAAAGAAAACAAAACCAGAGTTATTTGTCATGACATACTGGATAGAAGAGGGTATAAATGCCTCTCTCTTTGTCATATATACCAGGGAAAGTAGGTCCGAATAGTGCATAAACAGCCACAAAAGTGGCTAATGTCGATGGACCACTGAAAGAGGAAAGAGAGAAGAGACTGATCAGTAACACAGCACAGAACCTTGTGCTGAATGGTTAAGGTGAAATGAGTGACCATGCTACATATAAGCCCTGCGCTACCCAAGAGTGCTTCAATACAGACTAAAAACAATGAAAAGTAATGCCTACAAGCTCCTCACCCAATTAGAGACGTTGCATATCGCAATTGCAGTCTCTTAACATCATAAATCTCTATGAGACGGAGCCTCTGCAAGGAAAAAGAAATGACCTTTAGCATTTTCTGAAGGATGATGAATAAATTTCACCAACTTTAGCACATGTAAAGCATGCATTTTTATATAATACAACACATGTCCTTGAAGTAATTTTTGGTGTCGAATTCAAATTATTATGGCATTTCCCCATCACAAGGTTCTGTGCTACACTTTCTAGTTTATACAATACATAAGCCACTCAAATTTGATTATATAAGTGGTTCAGTACAGAATTCAATTCTTTACAAACAAATGTTGCACTCATACATTCAGTATAAGTGAGTTCAATGCTGCCAAAGATGCAATCAAGTATCGACGAAAATCCAAGCATATGTTTGTATCAATACAAACATACCTGTGACCAAGGATCGAAGCGTAGGTGAAACCCGTGGTCCGGAAAGCTTATGACAAAATCCAACTTCAGAGGCTCCTGAAGCCACAGAAGCAACAACACCAATCGGTTAAGCTTATTTCGGTGGCTCTGGTAGCATCAAACAAAGCCTAGCATCACAAACCTCATCGAAGTACTTCACGTGGACAACATCGTAAATGTTGGGCTGGTGCTCTATCTGCGCGAACGCATCGGAAATCGGCATCCCTGCACCAATAGCGAGCTCTCACGTCAGAATTCACCCCCCCCCCCCCCCCCCAAATGAAACTCTCAGCTAGGACGTTGCTTAAAAGACAAGTTTGTTCTCCTCTGCCGTACGAAGCGAGAGCAAGCAAGCCACAGACGTGGACCTCCGATCCCAACCGGGGTGGATCAGGACGGTGGGTGGTTTGGGTTGGGGGGGACTAACCGAGCGTGAAGGGGCCGACGCCGAGGCCGGGGCGAAGGTCGAGGGTGATGGCCCCCATGGCCGTGCCCTCGCAGCGCCGCCTCACTGGGACCGTCGCCGGGGACGGCGACCCGACCGCCGCAGCGCCGCCCCCCACCACCGCCGGGGATCTCTGCGCCTGCATCGCGGGGCTCACCTCCTCCTCTTCGTCTCCTTCCTCCCCTCGCCGACCGGCTTTATCCCTCTCGTGTTGGGCTCGATCCGATTCGCGTGGTGGCTTGCGTCCAACTCTAATTCCTCCCTCCCTCTCTCCCAGGAGTACCTTAGTTTAACGAGAAACTGACGCGGGTGACTGGGCCCGCCTTGTCAGTGGGGGCGACTTGACCGCGGGGCCCGGGTGTCGGTGAGGTTGGCCGCCGCGCGGTGGCGTCGCTTCGGGGGCTTGCCCTCTGCGTCAGGTTTCGCGAGCCGCCAATGTGGCGGTAGGTAGGTTAGGGCACAGCAACTTCTACTCAAATCGAAATTGAAAGTAGCTCAATTCACATGGTAACAAATCATTTGCACAGTTTGCAAGAACTACTATAAACAACATCCAGGGCTGATGAAGAAAACGGCAAAAGTTCGAAGATACCACCAGCCAGACGGACACACATCAATGCTTATGCGTTTCAAAAGCTTATGCAGTGTATCCATGACAAAAGGAACACACGGAAGGAGACGAGTACAACAGCTCGATTGAATGTTATCATCTGGAAAAGGGGGAAGCAAGTTCTTTGCACTCTGGAGGTGCCAGATTCAGCTCCCAAATGCAGGACTCTTGTTTAAGACTCTTCTTTGCCATAGTTGTAGATGATCTCAATCTGCAAGGGGGCATAATATCAGTTTTAACATTAGTGCAACAATTTGATACACAAAAGTAGAAGCACTAAAGCAGGAGCAAATTAACTTGCACAGAAAATGCAGTTAGTGGCCTATCCTTTACTACTGCAATACATAGCAAACATCACAAAAAAAATTGATACACAATGTTGCTATGGCAAAAACTGCATATCTTCCTAGCATTGGCGTGCCCGTCAGCAAAATTTATCAGTGCTTCAGATGGTACCGCAAAAAGAAAGATATAAGTGTTGGTCCAAGCACTTCAACTAATTAATTCATACAGAATCAATAAATCACATATCTTAAACAAGATTGCTAATCAACCCATTGATAAGCTTGATCACATCTCTAATAGCACACAGGAAGGTACAGTTCAAAGACATTGTGAATTTTAAATGACAGAAACACACTCCAAAGTAACCTTTTTTATTCAAGTAGAACTAAAATCTGAATAGTGTAATTTTGTTAAACATCTACAGTAGAAAACTCAAAAGGACAACATTATAAAGTATAAGCGGCGAGCATGACAACAATTCCCAATAAGACAAAGACATGGGAGAGCACAATAGGGTAAGCATTCCAGATGAGAATGCAGTATTGACTTCTTAGCGGCATGGTTTTCCTTTATATTGATATTTTAGAATTGAGCATATACCACTGAAGAGTTGCAGTGTATCAAGAGGGGGAAAAATAGTTTTCAATATTAATGAGGATCCAACAATACAGCTATAAATCAGCAAATAAAAGGTCAAACAACTCCTCAGCTGCATAAGGCGCCACATTGTTTTGCTAAGAAATACAATTCAAACCTCCCAAGAGAATCTGCAAGCGCCTGGAAAAAAACCTTGCCCAACCATGACATCTGACATGTTTCAGTGGAGCATATGTTTTGGCTTGTTAGATCAAATTTCACCATATAGTTCTCTCCTAACAATCCCATGTTACAAGAACACCTAACGGCAACACAGTATGAGATTTAGATGTCCTCAGATCTACTGGCCCATATATTGAATTGCCTGTGTGCATGGGATCATGCATGGTATACTGATCTGTTATAAAACTGGATAGAACTCTCACTTCTCTAGCATGCTCAGAAGTTAACAAGAGTTGAGAGCTCGGTTTGGTTTCCATCTCACCAGCTCAGTATAGGATAAAATATGGAAGTGCATATACAGTAAAACATATGCAGACCAAGTCAATTTAGCGCATGTTATTTGTGCAATCATTGAAACTTTGAAAGGTTAACATTTCACAACCTCTATGAAAATCCCTACTGCAGTGCTTCGGTAATCTTAAAAAAATAATAAAAAACAGACCTGCTTCTGGTGGATACCACAAGGACGACCCAACTCGGTCCAGACATCCTGCCAAAGAATACCAAGTCAAGAGAGAAATCAGACTCACTGCCTCACAATACACTTCAGAAAAAAAAAAGGAGATGGTACAATGTTTTACCTGTGGTGATGCTCCGAAAGGAATATGTTGGCCCCCTATTGTGAACCAAAGCTCTTCACCAAGCTGAAAAAAAAATAAAAACTATAAAAAGGTTTGCTCCAGTGATAAGAATATTGTAAGGCAAAAGGTTATATGGAAACACATTTTTTCTCATATGCACAAAGATTGTCCAATGTTTGTACAACACATACAGTACAAGCTGTTCAACATGCAATTCTTCATTTTCTTTTGTTCTTTAGGTCCATATATTTGCTTAAAAAAAGAAGATGTTTGGGTTGGTGGGGGAGGGTTGGCAGTCAACATAATACTAGATAGTCTGCATTACTGAATTACAAAACATAAAAATCTCTGCAGTTCCCACAAAAATAGTAAGCCAAAAATATTATCAATAAATAGGCAATGTACCTTCGCATGCACCTCCTCCATATACAGGCTGCCAGCAGGTAGTGCAGGAACAACCGCTTTATCCATCAACGATCCAACCCCAACCTTGCTATCCGTTGAGCTATCATATATAGAAACCCGGCAAGTAACAGGGGTTGTCCCATCGGGAAATTCCAGGGGCAAATCTGCCACTGCCATAACAATTAGGGAGCTGATATGAGATGCTAAAAAAACATAGGTATGCAACACAACAGAACATTCAGACTTGAATGTAACTATTTAATAGCATACCTTCCCCATTGGTGAAGAAATTTGTATACTGGCTGGGTATAGGGAATGCAAAGGATAATCCCTACAAAAGCTTGAGAGTAAGGCAAACCCCCAACAGACCAACAAAAAAGAATACGAGACAAAACAGTGAAAGAAAGAAAGAAAACAAAACCAGAGTTATTTGTCATGACATACTGGATAGAAGAGGGTATAAATGCCTCTCTCTTTGTCATATATACCAGGGAAAGTAGGTCCGAATAGTGCATAAACAGCCACAAAAGTGGCTAATGTCGATGGACCACTGAAAGAGGAAAGAGAGAAGAGACTGATCAGTAACACAGCACAGAACCTTGTGCTGAATGGTTAAGGTGAAATGAGTGACCATGCTACATATAAGCCCTGCGCTACCCAAGAGTGCTTCAATACAGACTAAAAACAATGAAAAGTAATGCCTACAAGCTCCTCACCCAATTAGAGACGTTGCATATCGCAATTGCAGTCTCTTAACATCATAAATCTCTATGAGACGGAGCCTCTGCAAGGAAAAAGAAATGACCTTTAGCATTTTCTGAAGGATGATGAATAAATTTCACCAACTTTAGCACATGTAAAGCATGCATTTTTATATAATACAACACATGTCCTTGAAGTAATTTTTGGTGTCGAATTCAAATTATTATGGCATTTCCCCATCACAAGGTTCTGTGCTACACTTTCTAGTTTATACAATACATAAGCCACTCAAATTTGATTATATAAGTGGTTCAGTACAGAATTCAATTCTTTACAAACAAATGTTGCACTCATACATTCAGTATAAGTGAGTTCAATGCTGCCAAAGATGCAATCAAGTATCGACGAAAATCCAAGCATATGTTTGTATCAATACAAACATACCTGTGACCAAGGATCGAAGCGTAGGTGAAACCCGTGGTCCGGAAAGCTTATGACAAAATCCAACTTCAGAGGCTCCTGAAGCCACAGAAGCAACAACACCAATCGGTTAAGCTTATTTCGGTGGCTCTGGTAGCATCAAACAAAGCCTAGCATCACAAACCTCATCGAAGTACTTCACGTGGACAACATCGTAAATGTTGGGCTGGTGCTCTATCTGCGCGAACGCATCGGAAATCGGCATCCCTGCACCAATAGCGAGCTCTCACGTCAGAATTCACCCCCCCCCCCCCCCCCCAAATGAAACTCTCAGCTAGGACGTTGCTTAAAAGACAAGTTTGTTCTCCTCTGCCGTACGAAGCGAGAGCAAGCAAGCCACAGACGTGGACCTCCGATCCCAACCGGGGTGGATCAGGACGGTGGGTGGTTTGGGTTGGGGGGGACTAACCGAGCGTGAAGGGGCCGACGCCGAGGCCGGGGCGAAGGTCGAGGGTGATGGCCCCCATGGCCGTGCCCTCGCAGCGCCGCCTCACTGGGACCGTCGCCGGGGACGGCGACCCGACCGCCGCAGCGCCGCCCCCCACCACCGCCGGGGATCTCTGCGCCTGCATCGCGGGGCTCACCTCCTCCTCTTCGTCTCCTTCCTCCCCTCGCCGACCGGCTTTATCCCTCTCGTGTTGGGCTCGATCCGATTCGCGTGGTGGCTTGCGTCCAACTCTAATTCCTCCCTCCCTCTCTCCCAGGAGTACCTTAGTTTAACGAGAAACTGACGCGGGTGACTGGGCCCGCCTTGTCAGTGGGGGCGACTTGACCGCGGGGCCCGGGTGTCGGTGAGGTTGGCCGCCGCGCGGTGGCGTCGCTTCGGGGGCTTGCCCTCTGCGTCAGGTTTCGCGAGCCGCCAATGTGGCGGTAGGTAGGTTAGGGCACAGCAACTTCTACTCAAATCGAAATTGAAAGTAGCTCAATTCACATGGTAACAAATCATTTGCACAGTTTGCAAGAACTACTATAAACAACATCCAGGGCTGATGAAGAAAACGGCAAAAGTTCGAAGATACCACCAGCCAGACGGACACACATCAATGCTTATGCGTTTCAAAAGCTTATGCAGTGTATCCATGACAAAAGGAACACACGGAAGGAGACGAGTACAACAGCTCGATTGAATGTTATCATCTGGAAAAGGGGGAAGCAAGTTCTTTGCACTCTGGAGGTGCCAGATTCAGCTCCCAAATGCAGGACTCTTGTTTAAGACTCTTCTTTGCCATAGTTGTAGATGATCTCAATCTGCAAGGGGGCATAATATCAGTTTTAACATTAGTGCAACAATTTGATACACAAAAGTAGAAGCACTAAAGCAGGAGCAAATTAACTTGCACAGAAAATGCAGTTAGTGGCCTATCCTTTACTACTGCAATACATAGCAAACATCACAAAAAAAATTGATACACAATGTTGCTATGGCAAAAACTGCATATCTTCCTAGCATTGGCGTGCCCGTCAGCAAAATTTATCAGTGCTTCAGATGGTACCGCAAAAAGAAAGATATAAGTGTTGGTCCAAGCACTTCAACTAATTAATTCATACAGAATCAATAAATCACATATCTTAAACAAGATTGCTAATCAACCCATTGATAAGCTTGATCACATCTCTAATAGCACACAGGAAGGTACAGTTCAAAGACATTGTGAATTTTAAATGACAGAAACACACTCCAAAGTAACCTTTTTTATTCAAGTAGAACTAAAATCTGAATAGTGTAATTTTGTTAAACATCTACAGTAGAAAACTCAAAAGGACAACATTATAAAGTATAAGCGGCGAGCATGACAACAATTCCCAATAAGACAAAGACATTAGACAGAGCACAGGTTAAAGTCAGGTACGATATGTTAAATAGATTGACTTGTTTCAAAAAAATGTTAAATAGATTAAATGTATGTTCTTACCCCTTCAGGTGGAGGAGGGTTCCTTGTGAATTTAGTGCCACCGGGAGCCCACGGAACTGCAGAATTTCAAACAAGCATATAAGATATATTGCTTCAGGCTTTAGAATTCCATATACACAACCTCATTGCTCAGGAGAATCACAGCTCCCAAAAACACAAATCGCAATTGTTCAACCAGTATCATACAGTAAAGAGTGATCACATCAAAGGAAAGTAGAGCTATGATGCATGTAGTAGTTCGTTATAGGTTATAGCATTGTATGATCTTTAGAGATGATATAGCATTGACAAAAAAATTCAGAAAGTGTTATTGTTTCACTTTAAGCAAATAGATTCATAGATAATTAAGAGAAAACGTTTACAATAAAATTTAGAATATGTCATTTTCCGTATCAGGATGCATATTATATTGCTGAAGCAGCCTTTCTTCAGTAGTTAACTGATGGTAATATAAATTGACCTGAACCAGAATAGGATGGCCACCTAACACTAAGAAATGTAAGATGTTATGTACATACTATCAATATTTCTGGTAGAGGCATTAATGTTTACAGTAAAGGTAAACACCAAGTCATTGTGAAGATTATCTCATCAACTGATCACATTAGTTCGTTGTGAGTTGTGAGTACTGGCCAGCAACACAGCTCAAAGATAGGCACAAAAAGATATGAACTGAATGATGATATGTAACATTGCCATTTGAAAGAAAGCCTCCCAAGTATTTTAAGTAAGCAAATCTGTAAAACACAGCAATCTTCAGCTCACAACTTTTGTAAACCATACCCACTAATATACACACTGAGAGTTCTGAAGCTATTGAATAAACGGTCAGTTACCAAATGTTCAATCGCCTAACCAAAAAGAAATGCTATCATCATTATAGATGATTTACTGCGCAGGACACGGATCCTCTGACTTAGCTTATAGATGATTTACTGCGCAGGACGCAGATCCTCTGACTTGCAAGAGCTAAGTCAGAGACATGCAGTTGCCAAAGCAAGTGCGCTGCCGATGCTGGTGGAGTCGGCAAGTCCGGCAGGCCACTAACAGCGAAATGGACCGACGGGCGGGACTACATGACTGAAATTGTGGCAAAACGGAGAAGAAGAACATCTAGTTCAACACAAATTGAACAAAATCTTGTTTCACTGCTTCATGGCACAAATTGAAAGCAAAATGCAGCACACCCTAAACCCTAATCCTTAATGAAGCTGGGGAAACAAAAAAAATTGAAGACCTAGTTGTTGGAGGCCGTAATGCTGTGTTGTAGGCTGTTGCGCCGAGTGTCCATGTCGTAGGGCTGTGTCCAGCTGCGGAGGCCGGCATGCGCACGCCACTCGCCTAGGCTGGACCTCGAGCCATGCTAGGCCGCTTCGCCCAGCGACAACATGGCGGGCAGCAACGAGGGTCATCTGCGATGGCCGGCACTATCGACGAGGAGCGGAGTCAGCATGGCCTTAGGTAGGGAAATGGGTAGATTCGGGCCAACCCTGCCCTGGATAGTGTGACCCAGAAAGGCATCTATAGGGCCACTGGTTGACCCACCTCGTGTTTCTGGCCTGGCTCATAGAACCTAGGAGGACTCATGGGTCGACCCATCTCATATCTTGCACTATCACTATATCCATCTCACGTCCAAGAAGCAAAGCACAATAGAGTGAGAAAAGAAGCGCACAGCGAGGCTCCCACATGAGCTGGTCGACCACGACGATAGCGTCAAGCCGTCAACTAGACAGGCCGGTTCTCAAGTATTTGCACTAGCACTATCTGTTCTTGCTCCTATGTGCCCTTGCTTCTAGTATCTATGTGAGAGAGAAAATTTCCAACAAGTACTAGTGCTGTTGTTCCTTTTTGTTGGACGATGTTAGTAGAAGCAACATCTCTGTACCTGCTCGCTGCTGCTTGATTTAACTTATCAAAATGTTGTCAATAAGATAAACAGAGTAGACAACGCAACGAGGACAACCGGCGGCAGAGGGAGGTGCAGCGGCTCGACGACGTCCTGGCCCAGCACAGCGGACCTGGAATCGGCACAACGCGATGGGGCCTCACGTTCCACAACATGGCCAGTATTACACCAAAGCACACTCCACGCACATCTGCGACCACATGGCCACCACCGTTGGCTTCATCTTCAGCAACGGCGTCGCTGTTATCTAGCACATCACCATCACCAGGCTATGTGGCTACCCCTCATCACCAGCCAGACCCGGCAGCCGTTCACCTCCATTCCCACTGCTGCAGCCGCCGCCCATAGAGCTCCGCTTTCATGTCGACGATCGTAGGGCACACCGCTCCTCATGGTCTACCTCCGACTCCTCATTGGTTCCACGAGAGCTGGAGCTCAAGCGTGACCTCATCCTCGCCCGCAACCTTCACGTCTGATGCCTCCGCCGATGCTGATGAATTGTCGCCGATCTAGGAGTTGTCCCTTAATTTTTTTTGTGGGCCGACCCACTTCTCATTGGAGCCAAAAATTTGGAGGCAGGCCAACGGGACAGTGGGCCGACCCGCCCCCTTTGCACCCCTAGCCTTAGGCTAGGTTCTTTTTGGCTATGACTCATGGCTTATATCTACGGCTGATGGCTTTTAGCCCTCCTGCGAGCACTTGTGCAAACGAACCGAATGCCGATGAGCTGCTTCGAAAAAGCTATCCCAATAAGCCACTCAGAAACGGGATGGAGAAGTCAGTCCTGTTTGTTTATTCTAGGGAACTCGTAAGACAGGGGCGGACCTACCCTTCGGGCGAGCTCGGGCAGCCGCCCGAGCTCCCTCGCCGGCCGGGCCGCCCCCCTGACGGCCCCTCCTCGACCGGCTCCTCCTGGAGCAGAGCAGCGGCAATCGGCGGCAGCAGAACGTCAAATTTTTCATCTCGCGCCCGCTCGAGCTCCCTCGCCGGCCGGGCCGCCCCGACGGCCCCTCCTCGGTCAGCTCCTCCTGGAGCAGAGCAAAGCAGCGGCAGTGGAACGCCAAGTTTTTCATCTCATTGCGCCTAGCCGAGGCCGCCCGCATTGTGGAGATCGACGTCGAGCTCGGCATCGGCCAGCGGTGGTGCTCCTTCTCCGTCGACTTCTCCCACAACTGGCCCAGGGTTCCAACGCTCTTCACCCCCTTGCTATTTTCATCTATTCAGTTACCTATTAGCGCTCATTTGTTGGCCTAATTTGTCTTCTGCTGTGCAGTATCGGATCGAGCTGGGTGACTTCATGGCGACTCCTATCGGGAGAGCTTTAGCTGTGAGTTCACTAGAAACTTCAATTAACTAAAATTTAGTTGCTAAATTAGTTGTAGTTCAAGTGCTTCATGCTCATTCACAGAGATCATAGTAGCCTAGATTTTACTTATGGTATTTCAACATGTTTTGCATCCCATACACCTATTGCAGTGAACTAGCTTATTCCTAAGTTTTGGTCTAGTTAGGGATACTGGATTAGTGGTCTAGTTTAGGGATACTGGATGTCTGGATTAGTTTTTAGCGGCACAGTGTGTGTTAATTGTGCAGCTGTTCGAAATGAAGGGCAATTGCAATGCACACCTATTGCATTGGTCAGTCTGACTGAGGGTTGCGGTGACTTTGGTTTTAACTCCATATTAGTGAAAATGGATTCCCAACAGCGGATTGATTTTCTCAAGCCTGAATGCCTGATGCTGCTTGTGTGGTATTAGTCTTTTTGGGAGAGCTTATATTCCTTACCAAAATTACACGCCTAAGTTAACCATAGCATGATCATAAGAAATTAAGAACCCTAAGTTGTTAAGGAGTGTGAAGGTGATATCTGCAAAATAGCCACTTTGATTGCTACTGTTGAAATCATTTCTTTGTGCTTCCTAAAAGTAAGAACAAATACATCAGGAAAGGAGGGAGACAATCACTTGCGCTCTGGAAATTGATCTGTCTTTCTAGTACTGAGGAAAATCTATGAGAAATCTATCCTAATACGGCGTATCTATTAGTTCTTCTGGGCATACACCTTTTCCTTCAGATGTCATGTCCAGGAAATCATGTAAACCGAGTGGTGCGTACACTTAAATATTGTTGAAGCTTCAAATATTATGTACACAAATGCTAGTTAGTACTTAGACTTACTAGATGTGTGCTAGTGCCAGTGTGCCGCAGTGTAAGAACAGCATTCATTGTATTTTGCAATCGCATCAAATTTCTAATGTAGGCTGCATATCAAGGTTGTCACGACGCTCCGGCAAGTCGAGGCGAGGCCGAGGCGCCTGGACGCCTAGTCGACTAGGCGCCCGCCATGGCGACAGTTAGACGATAGTAGTTAGACGATATAATAGCATAAATTATCAAAATAACTATGTCTTAGAAGGTTTAAATCAGAAAAAATCTATTGAAAGAGGGGTCTATTTGTAATTTTTAGGGGTCTATTCGTAATTTTCAGGAACTGTAAGGACTAAATCACAAAAGACCAAAAAAATCCTATAACCTAACCACCGGCCCGAGCCTGGCATCTGACCCGTTTCCCCCAAACCCACATGCGCCGCCTCCTCTCCGCCGCCTCGCCTCCGCCCTCATCTCCGCCGTCGCCTCCTCCCCTCCCGCTGCCTCGCCTCCTCTCCATGGCTGCCTCCTCCTCCCCTCCCACCGCCTCGCCTCCTCTCTACCTCCTCCCCTCCCGCCACCTAGCCTCCGGCCTCCTCTCTCCGCCGCCTCCCGTTCCGCCGCCTCCCTCCTCTCCGCCGCCGCTGCCTCCTACCTACCGCTTCTTCCTCCCCGCCGCCGCTGCCTCCTACCTACCGCTTCTTCCTCCCCGCCAACGCCGTCTGCCTCCTCTGCCGGATCCGGGCGGTGTAGTCCAGATCCGGCGACGGCAAGGCTCGAGGACGGCGGAGATGGAGCCCAGCACGGGGGTCGGCGTGATGCGGCTCGGGAAGAGCTCCGGATGAGGCAGCGACAGCACGGGAAGAGGCGGTCGGTTCAAGATCTGAGTCGGCGGCAGCCATATCTACGCGAGAAGGGCTAGAGGGGGCCGGATTCGGCCTGGAGGTGGCCGCCTAGCTTCTCAGCCCTAGGCGACGAGCCTTGGCGACGCCGTGACAACCATGCTGCATATCACCACTCAATTTGGATCTAATAAGGTAACTAGACCCCATGTCTGCATCACTGGACACTACTCGGTTTGGAATCGATAAAGACGCACCAGAAGAATCAAAAGATCTCGGCTTTTGAAAACACAAAGCGACCTCTCGTTGAGGGCATGTCATTTGATTACTTCTAATAGCTAAAGATATACCATTTTCTCTCATATTATACTGATCCATTTATCTTTTACAATTAATAGGTTACTTCTTTTACGACTCATTTATCTTTTACAATTAACAGCTTCATTAGTAAAGTATTTTTCAATGTCCTACCATTATCTACATATGTTTATATATAAATTGTAGTTGTTTACATATGTTTCAATTCACTTATGTCCGACTTCGCCCTAGCTATATTTTTTTCCTGGGTCCGCCACTGTCGTAAGACATAGTCTGAAAAGACCAGAGCCTTATGCTTTGTCACGCACAGGGTAGGAAATGAGGATTTGGGGGAGGTGTGTTAGGCCGTTGGATGGCTTTGAACGGTGGATATGGGACAAATGTACGCCTCTGACTTGGGATCCGCATCCTACTGCTCAATACTCATCAACAAACAAAGGCAGCATGCCAGCATCAGCAGGAACAAAAGGCGCAAACATGTCAAAGCTTACCAATGTAGGGATCGGGGTGCTGGAAATTCCTGTACTGGCCCTCCGCGTCGTCGATAAGCCTATCGATGACGTCCAGGTCTTCCTGCACCACCCCCCAACACACGGAATGCAGCATCAGAACAACACACAGAAATCGTCACCAGATGCAACTCGTGATTTCACTCGTCGCCACAACAAACGGAGGGAGATTGAAGGAGATGCATCAGCGAAAAGGGGGCGTTACCACATGTCTATTGGCCTCGAACTTGTCCCTGAGATCCGACGCCTGCACGGGAGAAGAACACGAGGTCAGATCTGTGAGGGAGGAGGGAGATCGGGGAGGGGGGGTGGAAGCGGAGAGACAGGCGCTCACGTCCTGGTAGAAGAGGTGGCGGTGGACGGCCCAGTTGAGTGTGTCCTTGAGCGCGCGGCGGTAGAGCAGCCGCACCCGCTCCTTCTGCGCTGCCCGCCGCGCCAGGTACCCCGCCGTCGTCGCCATCGACCTTGCCGCCGCAGCCGCTTCTCCTCCTCCTTCTCCAACCTTCTCTCTCTTCTCCTCTCCTCTCCTCTCTGCGTTGGTGTGGTGGATTCGGATTGGGAGCGGCGGAGACCCGATCGGCGGGTGGCCCAAGCGGAGGTGGGCGGGTGATTAGCCTGGCATGGTATCCATGGGCTTTCAATGGGCCGAGTCTATTTAAATGGGCCTAATTTTTATGGATATGGCTTCACTGAGACTAGTGTTACAGGCCCAATACTGTCCAACTCCTAAGCTCGTGGCTTCCCTTAAAAAAACACTTTGTAAATTGCTGATGAGGCGTTTAAGCCCATTCAAAATGATTTTCCGTTTTAGATGGGATGACTTCTCAACTAAACGTCAATAGTAAAAGCTAAAAAATATAGCTGAATGCTATCAACAAAAGCTATTTTGAACACCCTTTAGTTGAAGTCCCAACACCAGAGGTTATTTGGATTCTTATACCGCTACTAGGGGTGGCAAAAAAGCTCGAGACTCATGAGCTGGCTTGACTCGTGGCACAAACGAGCCGGGCCGACCCGGCTCGTAAGCCGCTCGCTAGGCTCGGTAGGCTCAGTCGGCCCATCTCGACAGCGTCTTCGGCCCATCATAACGTGAATAGCTCAGTACAGCAGTAGTGGTAGTATGTATGCTTGCCAATTTTCATACATCTTTAGTCACTGAGAGGTATTATTAAAGTACACGTTACTCTTTTCTCTGTTAATTTCACCTATGGAAAGGAACCATCAGATGCCATATTTGCTCATATTGGAACTGGAGTTTTCTTAACAAGTTTTTCTTACTTTGTTATGAACCTACTACATTAGATGCTCTTTCTTTTTTGATGTAATTTTAATCATAGGATTACTACTGTATATGTTTCACTGTCACTCTAGAGAATCATAGAAGTTATCATTCAGAAAAACAAATCTAAAACATAACGAGCCATAGAGTTGATGCAATTTGCATACTCCACCTAACGAGCCGAGCTCGAGTTTTTTAACAAGCCAAACCGAGCTTCTCTTTTAGCTCGTCAGCTTAACGAGCCGAGACACTTTTCTAACGAACCTTCACAAGCCGAGCCGAGCCAACTCGTTTTCCACCCCTAACCGCTACCTACACCACCATTTAATAATTTTTGCTCTACTATTGGCCAAACTACCCGAACACTAGGTGTCTGCATCCAATGTGAGTAGGATCATTTAGTCAAGCTTCATAATTGAAAAAAATGGGCATTATGCAAGTACAAGTGGCTCAACATATATAGGATCGTAGTTTCTTTTTCGAAACTAATTTGTCACGTACAACACCAACATAGGAAAGCCCTTTTCGGTTTGCATTCTCTCAATAAATTCCAAGAAAACATGTTATTTCGGCACCAACCAAAAACACCCCCATGTTTTGCATTGAAGCTTTGATGATTCGCTATCGCAGCTCACAGTAAGACTAGACAACACTCGGGATTCTGGTAAGGAGCTTCAATCGTAGGTTGTTAGGACTTGGAAGTATGAAACCCTAGACGAACCCTAGACTATCCAAAGGCTTGAGATTAGACTTTGCTAGCTAGGTAGGAGAGGTTTGGTTTGGTTTCCCGGTCTCCACGGCTGAGGTGCGCCTCCCCTAACATGCATCATCGGTAGATTAGTCCTGTTTGATTTGAGAGAAGCTTTTTCCGATTAGTCAAACCCTAATTAAGGAGCAGTTAATTATTAGAGCCTACAGCAAGAAGAACTTCTGGAGATCGAGAAGAGATGACAGTGATAAGCAACATGAGGATATATCGATCGACTGCTCCTCCCCAAGCCCTAACCCATAAAATAATTAATCGCGTATAAAATGTGTTCGATCGGGAGCTAGATGAAGCTGATTGATTCGGCGAGATCGATCGATCGATCGATGAATTAATTAAGGCGTGGCTTGTTATGGTAGTTTATGCGTCACTCGTTGTCTGCCGGTAAAACAGTTTGCTAATTGCTGCAAAATGTCAAGTTAATTGACTGATCATTAAAGTACCAGATCGATCGCTCTACCAGAAAAATTAGATCCAGTGGTACTCAGTTGGATCTTTAAAATATAGCGTTGATCATTGATTTCCATTGTATTATTATTAGATGTGTACTCCCTCGGTTCAAGAATATATGACATTTTAGACATGGGCATATATAGTCTCTAACATACAACTTTGACCATCATTTTCAATATGAATAAGTTGTTAAAAATTTGTAAAACTAACATACTATGAAAATATTTTCCATTACAAATCTAGTGATAGTATGTTTGCATGACTAATCTAAATAGCCTCTAATATGTTAGTGGTAAAAGATAAAGAAGTTTGACTGCACGTTTTCTACAAGGTCATATATATTTTGAAGGGAGGAAGTAAAACCTAAGAAAATTATAATACTATGAAAGTTTGTTTTCAAGACAAATATACTCATTTGGTTTTTTATATAACCGATCTAAATATTCATAAAGATCAAAGTTAAAAAAGTTTGAATGCATGCCTTATGAAGTGTCACTTTTTTTTTATAAAAGAGTATACGTAATCGATACACGTCGATCTTGTGCATTTAACGTGCATGCTAATGGTGCACTACCTCATGTATCCTGGAAATTCTTGTATTGTAAAAAAGGAAATCGTATTTAGTTTGTCTAAAAGGAAATCTAATTGTGTGACAAAATATCTTCTTCTTCTTCTTCTTCTTCTTCTTCTTCTTCTTCTTCTTCTTCTTCTTCTTCTTCTTCTTCTTCTTCTTGCGACGGAGATTTGCTAGGAAGCCTAGGATTGCATATTGTGGATACGTTGATTCAACAAGAATTTACTACTACATAAGTTAGTCTCGAATATACATAGACTTGATTAGTTTACAAATTAATCACAATAACCATCTTACTTGTTTAGTTTACAAATTAATCACAATAGCCATCTCCAATTAGCTTTGATTTACTACGGTTTCCCGAAGGCCGGGTGGAATATTTATGTAATATTGAATTTGATAACCAAGGTGAATTTCCCTTTCAACTTAGATAAGCCAGTAGAGCTCCAAACAGAAGTTTGGCTCTTTCAAGGTATGGCACGTGAATTAAAACAACCTTTTCTTTATATGCTTCTAACTTGTAGTAGATGGCCAGAAATCGATATATATATAAATAACGCCGAATTTCAAATTGACTACGAAGGCTAAAAAGACTAAAGTATTAAGTCAATTATTTCAGCTCTAGTCAAGCTGACCTTGGTACATCGATCAAGAGTTTCTTCTTAATTAGTTGCCATTTTTTGCACAACTAGCTAGCACTGTTTGTTACTTGTTAGATAACCTATTCTAACGTTGATGATAGGCTGAAGATTGAAACTTCAAATTTCTCAACTTATAGTTGAATTGACATTGAGAACTTCTAGAAGCTGTATCTAGAATATAGTATTTACGCTAATTAAACAAATGGCCCAATACTAGCTTCGGTTGACTATACGCCAGTGGTGCATATCATAATATAAATTTCCACAAGACTTTGTAGAATATATACGTCTCCTATATATAAATCTTTTCATGCTTTAGAAAAAGCAATACTAAGTTATCGGTTCAGCTGAAAAACTCGTGGCTTATGGCTGAAAACACTGTAGCTGACATAGACTTATTTAGCATAATTAAATTTAAAAAAATTTAAAAATAAAAAAATATGTTAGCCCATTACGTATAATACAAACAAATACGGGAAAAAAAGAACCGGCAAAAAAGCTCAACAAAAAGTCAAAAGTTCAGAAAAAGACGAAACTTATTAATAGTGAAAAATAAGCCAGAAGCCGAAGCCGAGTTGAACTGGGCTTAAAGTGGACCGAGATCAACTGCAGTACTGGCATGCACATCGCATTTCAAACTGAGCAAAAAAAATAGTAGTTGGCAAGTTTTTGCAAGGCAGTTTTTGTAGCAAGTGTACTAATTCATTATGCAGAGCCAGCACATCACTTTTATGTTCTTATTCACCCTTTAATTCCTCCAATTAAAAGCTGAGAGATTTGTTTTCCCATTAAGACGCACCATCTGTATGTACGGCGATACCAGAAGTTGTTGAGTAGATTGATACATGAGTAGATTGATAGCATACTAGTACACAATACAATGATGCTACCATTTCTAAATGATACAGGTACGTACTAGTACACGATACAGGTACGTAGTCTGCTCATCTGCTATATATACTCCTAGCTAACCAGAGTAACACGTACGGACACTCGCAATGCAACTCATGATAGTAGCAGCACAGACACAGTACCCTATTTATTAGCAGTAGCTAGCATTTTCTTTTTCTTCTCTGATCTGTGGCCAGTACTACTGCCGCTGCTACTATACATGAGATCTAAGTCCTGTACTCGTGTTGGCATCCAAGGAGTTTAGAGTAAGTGCCAAGCTTTGTCCAGGAGCCCGGCCAAGAACAGGAAGCAAGCAGGGAGCAAACACATTATACTCAGCAGGTGAGGAGGCCATTGGCATCCAGCCATTGTCCATTTGCATTTACTCTGGGCACGAGAGGAAGTAGGTAATCGGGTGCGAGTGATTTATGAGCCCTTGCGTTCCGGTTCCGGCCCACGCTTTCACTGACGGCGACCTCGATCACCCTTCTCTCTCTCCCCCTCTGCAGACTCTGAAAGTCTTAAGTCTGAATAAACAAGAACGCAGGTACCTTTTCTGAAGCTTGCATCGCATGCAGATCCAGGTTGGGTTTTGTTTAATGGCTTGGAACCTTCATGTGTCAGGCAGGCTCTGCATCTGCTACTGATTAGTGCTAACTACGAGTAGTAATAGTATTTTACTCCATCCAATGACGTGTTATTATTAATTACTATATCGTGATGTGGTGCAGTGGCAGGAGTTGTGTTTGTTTATGCCGAGGAGGAGGGGATGCTTCTGTGGTAGTAGTACTGTACCTGCTTCCTTGAGCCTACTTCTTGGTTTCTTAATTTCTTTACTCCAGTGAAGTGTCTGCTTGTGGTACGCCATTTCCTGTTGGAGTTTGTGGGTGCAATTGTACTTGCTTCCCAGTTCATCGTCAGACTGGATTCGAGGGTTCCAACCAACGCTGTTGACAGCTGAATCTTGGTTCCTTTCTCATCAGTTCATCTGAATTTCTTCCAAATGTTTGCTGCATGCGTTTTTCTCTGGTTTAGTTATTAATAACTGTATATGCACTGAAAATGACAACTCGATCAGGATCCTGTAGATTAGTTGGCAATTGCAGAATAATACTTCCTCCATCCTGCAATATAAATCTTTACTCTTGAAAAGCGTTATCCCACAGTATAAATCCATTGCAGAGATCAAGATGTAGTTATTATAATATTTTTACTATATACCGCTACTTTAATAATGAAAAATAAGTAGTTATAGTATGCCATTTTAATAGAGGTATGCATGGTCCAATGTAATTAACTTCTTTTTAAATTTAATGTCTTCTTGGTCCATGCGTATGGTGGACTTTGAATTTATATTGTGAAATGGAGGGAGTAAGAGCTTCTTTAGTGTATTGAACCGATGTCGATTCAAAGTCATGGCATGTAAGTATTCTAGAAACTAAGCTTATTTTTCTCCAATGTATTGAATCGATTCATACTAATAACTAAGACTCACGTTACATTAAAAACTATAAAATAATAATATCTTCTCTCCACCACACTCTCTTTTATGTAGTTGTTTAATGCTCATATAAATTGTTTAATGTTTTAAATCGACTCCTAAGTAGAGTCCAGTTCCATGCATTTTATTGGAATCGATTCCTCCAATGTACTGAATCGATTCAATGCTTTCTCTTTCCTCATTTGAACCGGCTAAAATACAACATTGGATATGGTCTAATACTCCTAGCTGGCTAGCTAGCACATTGAGATACACGAGGATACTAGTAATGCTAGCTTAGTTTGATGCAGCAAATTAGGTTATGCTCATTTGAATTTCAGCTTTTAACTTTCAGCTTCTTAATTTCTTCCTTTTCTGCTTTTTTGTTTTTTAGGTTTTTTTTGTCTTTTTTCCTTTACATTGTCTATGATGATATAACGTTTTTATTTTTTTAAATTTAATTACGTTGAAAAAACTAACAGCAGCTACGATGAAAGAAATCTCAAACAACACCAAATAAGCCAAAAGCTTAAGCTTTAAGATCAAATGGGAATACCAGAAATATTTCTTAGGAGTTTTGGAGGAAATTAAGAAACATCGACTCTTTTTGGAGAAAATTCTGTCCTCGAAAAGAGGTCTAAGATAGTAAGACTAATTTGGAGCAGTCCGTTGTAGTACTGTTCTGCGAGGTTCTTAAATCTTACCGGTACTAATTTACAGGTGAGTAATGGACTTGTTAATTAAAGAATAGCGGCACGGCTATCAAAAGTTTAGTTTCGGCGACTGAAGTGAGCAGGCATTGATTAGGGTGGGTTTTGCTGCAAAAAAAAAGTCCAGTTTCGAGCTGTATCAGTAATTCAACTACTCAAAAAAATAAAGTTGTGGCTGTCAGATTGGACAAGTGTGGCTCATAATTCCTCAGAATTAGGTCATGAGGCAACTTTTCAAACTATACAGCGTGCTTTTATGAAACAAAGGTGCAGGTGATCGATGGGCACGGAGTTTTAATTTCCTTGTGAAAAGATAATCTCGACCTGACATCATGCATAAGCAACCTAGTTAATTGCTGATGGAACTTAAACCATTCGCGAATCACGGATCCAGATTGATCCTCCAATTAACATTATACGATAATTAATCGTGGCGTGCAATTGCCTCTCTCAATCGACATCGAATCAAAAAGTAACGCTCTGACAGATTTGATTAGTTTGCAGTACATTACAAATCACTAGTTTGATTTATGACGAGACTTGGGTCAGTCAAATTTGTGAATTTTCGAAGATGGACGGTTTTCGCAGTCTACCTCAAAATCAAAACCTAAGACAAAAAAAAAAGCATAACGTACACGTACCTAATTAAACACGGTTAGACAACATGGATATTACTAATGCAAAGATCATGTGGTCGAATTGAACCTAACCTGGATATAACAGATTATATAAGAAAGGTGTTAATATCAAATACGCATACAAAAAACATGGCAATTGAATCATGGATGACATTACATACAAAAATTATATTGCACAAGTGCTTATTAGGTGTCACCATTAGTCATCAACGGATCCACAGGATTCACACGTGTTGGCTTGTAGTAGGCATTGCCGCATTGACTATCATCGCCAAAAAAAAAAAAAAGTAGGCATTGCCTGAAAGTATATATTAAGTAGGCTTTAATAGACATTTTGTATGACCAACAGAAGAGAATAAATGATGTCTTAAATTTTTTTCAAAGTATCCACTTATTTTTTACTCCGATAGTTACAAAGCTATAAAGATTAGAATAACAATCCCACTAGAAAACAAGAGACTCTCAGAGCTGAGCAAAATGATTCAGAAAAATAACGTGGTCGAATTTCGACTACGTGGTTAGAAGTCTCACAGTGCTGAGTGCAACCTACTCGGAAACCAACTTGGTCATAATCGAAACCAACATGGTCATAACCACATGGTCGAAATTCGACTATGTGGTCGGAATTCGACCCGAGTGGTCAACGACCAGAGGGTGGTGGAAAACCAATAGGGATCAACATAGTCGAAATCAACATTGTCGAAGGTCAACAAGTGGTTTAAAACCGTCATGGTTTAAATACACATGATCTTACACATTTTAATGGCTTCGATTCATTCGTCCATTGCAACATTTTCTGAATCAAGGTTAATTATATAAAAAGTTTCGAATCAAAATGTAGGCGTGGTATATATATGCGTCAAGTGGCTAACAGTGTCTTCTGGAAAAGCTTCATGCATGAGGTGAGTTCTTTTGTGATTATGACTTTGTTTTCTATAGTAATTAGCTTTTAAACGGATTATCTTTTTAAAATAAAGTCTATAAATTAATTATAGTAGATATTATTCTAACTTAATTTATATTGGTTAAAATCGCACGTGGGTATCCGTTTTCGTATTATCTTGCGAACAACAATAATTCAAAATTTTAAACTAAAAGTTATAAGCTACATCCCAAAAAGGAAAAATGTGGAAAAAAAAGATGTTTAGAGAAAGGAACATCGATTCATCAAGCTAGATCTCCCAGCAAGTAAATCAAAGATCTCTTTCCTGAGCCCTATCAGATTACTAGTGCTCTGGATAACAACGAAAAAATTGGCATCCTTTAATTTCTTCCTCTAGATTGTGTCGAAGTTTCTCGCTTGGTAATGAAAGGAGCATCGCTGACACTACAACGGAATGATAAGCATGTCTTCTGGGGAAGGATATAAAAGCTATATATATTTGCATGGCACTGTGGTGAGGAGGATATAAAACCTCACCACAAAATTCAGATCAACCTTTTGCCCATTCTTTTTTTTAATAAAAAATCTTATTTCAGTCATCTCTTGCACTACGATCCAACACGACCAAGGGGGGAAAATATTTTCCTGAAAGGAATTTGCAGCTAACCTATCATCTCTCTCTTTACTTTTATCTAGAAAAAAACGTAAAAGTCCTTTCGAAAAGGCCCATCATGCCTTGTTCCCTTTCAGTTCCCTTTCACAATATAGACAACAAAAAGATTAAATCACTGGCTGCTCTGCAACAAGTCAAGCTGCCCATCTACGAGACCTTTTTTTCTTCTTCTTTTTCTCGAGGATGCAACCTGTACTGTTCTTAGAAGCCTGGATCGCCTTGGCCATCTTTGTATCAGTGTGAAAGCGACCGAGTCTGTCCAGCCATGGAAAATTTTCCAGCTCTCGATCGGTTTCAAGCTATCATATCTGTCTGACATACATCTCGCAACAGATGTGGCAGATTCGTTTGCATCCACGCACAGCGAGTAGTTGCGCTGCTAAAAATAGATCTGATCGATGGCATGATAATGTTTGTCTAAGTCTTCAAAAAATGTTTATCTAATTATGGATCTGTTCTTTAAGTCAAAAGCTAAACGATCTATTTTCTCAAAAATAAGGTTTACAAGTTAAACGATCTACATGTTAAAAGCTTAACATCTGTGTGCCAGCCAAAATCGCAAGTGAATATCCGTCTCTCCGTAATCTGTACCGTAAACACCCAAAATTCAAAAATTTCAGTCAAAAGCCATAAGACGCAGACGAAAAGAAAAGGGCCTATGTTTTATCTAAGTCATCCTACAGAGCTGCATCGATCATTTGCGCAGTTGAACTTTTCCTTTGGGATCGAGATCGGTTTGTTCATATCAAAATTCAGGGCTTTCTTGCCTAAGCTGCCAAGCCTAGTTTGGCAAGACTCTTAAAGAGTAAACTAAAAGGACAAGCTGTTCATTGGATCACATATCGATCGGCTAGTCTAGCAAGATGTTCCTGCTCTGTTTGAATCGAGATAGCAAAAAGAATTAATAGTGAGATAGAAATGTCAACACGATTGCATCGAAGGCACGTCACTGCAAGTGTCACGTAGACATCGAGACCAAAAAGGGACGATTCAGAAAGGAGCACGCTCACAAGCGCAGTCAAAGTCGAACGAGATCCTCTGCAGTCGCCGTACGCGACTGCAGAGAGAAGTCGCGGATCTGGACCGTCCGATTGAAAAAGGACGGCTCAAATCCGTTGCTACAGTAAAAAAAGTACTGTAGTTACAATAAAAATTATTATAGCTACAGTAATTTTTACTGTAGCAAAAGAAGGATCTGAGCCGTCCTTTTTCCAATCGGACGGCTCAGATCTACGACTTCTCTCTGCAGTCACAGTACGGCGACTGCAGAGAATTCGTTTCCAGTCAAAGTGTAAGAACAATCCGCTCTGATGTTTGAACGCAAGGGCTACAAAAGGAGTGGTGCTACTCGAAGCTCGAAGGGGAATTTCACAGTAACTATCTAGCTAGTCAATCAACGTAGCCATTCGAAAATGGATAAATCACCTAATTCACTGGTGAAGATTTTGATCGCCTAACTCAAATACCGTTGGCACAGTAATAGTATCATTTGCAACCTAAAAAGGATCACCGGTTTTTCATTAAAAAAAACCCACATCATTTTAGTATAAGAACCTAGTAATTAAGAAGAACAAAAAACTGCACGATACTTCAAGACATAAATCACCAAGTAGCTAGAGTGCGCGACAACGAAGTATAGAATGTCCATGCATGGCACACTCGTGTGAAACGATCTACACATGAAGATATCATTGAGGAAAAAAAACATATTCGAACGGAGAAATAAACATTATGAAAGAATCTCCTAAGAGTATGTACAATGATGTGACGTCAGTTGTCTGTAGTCTTTGCTATGTAGAATACAAGATGATGTAAAAAAGAGAGAGGAAGTATAGAGAATTGAGCCGTTTCTCATAAAGTAGTAAACTATAATACAAAAAAACAAGACATATTGTATATAGAGAGCTGTTATGAAGGCATGCAACACAATATATTATAGAAATTGTCTTTAATGCTGTCTATAAATGATAAGAGAGTATTATAGATAGCGGTTATCTATATAATTGTATATTACCTAAGACTATGAATACAACAAGAATAATAATCCATTAAAAAGACAGCTTCTCGAAATCAATTACTCCTCTGGCCGTGCTCATTTGAGCTTTAGCTTTTTAATTTCGTCTTTTCTTCGGTTGTTTACATTTTCTTTTTTCTTTATGTCTTTATATTACCCATGGTGATATAATATTTTTTTAAAAAAATTAAATACACCGAGAAGCTGAAAATAGCTACAGAGAAAAAAGCTTAAAAAATACGAAATAAACTAAAAGCTTAAGCTCAAATAAGAACCCTAAATCGGACATGTTCCGCTGCGATAAAAGGGGTACAAGTGGACAACGGAGGGATCAACTCAACTACCCCGGACACCCGCCGCGTTTGTGGAGCGCCTCCTCCCAGACGGTGACCCCACACGCGGCCACCGAGGACGAGGTCGCCGCACACCAAACACGCGGCCGCGTCCACTCACATCCCTCCACGTCAGCCTCCCGACCGCGCCTGTGAGCCCCCCGTATTTATTACCATCGCCACCTCCTCCTCCTTTTGTTTTTGCCCTTTCCAGTTTGCACGCACGGCCGGCGTACACGGCGCCCTCCTCCCTGGCACGTGGGCCCGGTCCCGCGTGGGGACCAGCGATCAGAAAGGCGCCGCCCCCTAAAATATTTCTCTGTCCCTCGCGCCCTTTTTTACGCTCCGCCCCCTCGCGAGTCGGGGAATTCAGAGTCGCCTCCCGGCTGTAACCCGAGGGGAGGCGAGGGGAGGGGAGGAGAGAGAAATAGTAACGAACAGAACAGAGCACCATTTCTCTCTCTTCCTCCTCCTCCTCTTCTTCTTCGGCTTCCCTTGTCGAGGAGGCAGCGACTCGTCGCGTCTCTCTCGCGCTCGCGGCTGCGCCTCGTGGCCCCAAACCCTAACCCTAATTCGGGCTCCGCCTCCGTCCGCGTAGGGCGGGGGTCCGGCCATGGGGCAGTGCTACGGCAAGGGCGCGTCGTCGCTAGCCGCGGAGGACGACAACGGGGTCGTGCCGGCGACGCACTCCCCGCCCCCAGCCAACGGCGTGCCCCAGACGCCGCCGCGGGAGCACGCGCCATCTGCGGCCGCGGCCGGGACACCGAGGCGGCGCAAGTCCGGATCGACCACGCCGGTGCACCAGACGCCCGGGGTCGCCTGGCCCAGCCCGTACCCCGCCGGTGGAGCCAGCCCGCTGCCAGCGGGGGTGTCGCCGTCGCCGGCGAGGTCGACGCCCAGGAGGTTCTTCAAACGGCCCTTCCCGCCGCCGTCGCCGGCCAAGCACATAAAGGCCACGCTAGCGAGGAGGCTGGGCGGGGGGAAGCCCAAGGAGGGGACGATACCAGAGGAGGGCGGGGTGGGCGGCGGAGGGGGCGCGGATGAGGCGGAGGCGGAGAGGCCATTGGACAAGACGTTTGGGTTCGGGAAAAACTTCGGGGCCAAGTACGAGCTCGGGAAGGAGGTGGGGAGGGGCCACTTCGGGCACACCTGCTCGGCCGTCGTCAAGAAGGGCGAGCACAAGGGGCAGACCATCGCCGTCAAGATCATCTCCAAAGCTAAGGTGAGGCCGCGGTGGTGGTGGGGGTGATACGCTGATTTCAAGCTTTAATTTCGGAAATTTTGAAATTTCAAATGTTAGTTGTTACTGTTGCAGTAACCGCTATGCGTTTGGCCCCATTTCTGAGGTAGTAACGGAAATCTAGGGGTAGTTTGATGATCCAAACGTTCGAGATTGAAGGATAGGTGTAGATTTAGCTCTTTAGATTTTCCATCCAGGATGTTGGCACAAAAGAGAAGATAGGATATTTCAGGATTTAACGTGGTGGTTCTATGTTGGTGATGCTGTTTTGCAATTTCTAGAGTAAGATTATTTCATTCCTTTTTCCTGGTTCGAGGATTTTGACTTTTAGACAGTAAGATTGAGCCAGGGAAGTTCAATATTCTACTGTTCCATTGTTAAGTCTTACCATCTCATTGTTCTTCTCATGTGGATAGTTAGATTAGGGAGGGGAGAAATGGTTATTTTGAAGTGGCTCTTCGTGGTATGAATTAGGATTTTTCACGATTCAAGGTGGTTTCAGTTCTTGCTGGAAATTCCCTGAGACTTAATTGGTGGTTAATGGGAATGCATGTAGTAACTTTAGGATGTTGGCTCGTACAGTGGTTTAAATTCTTGGTGGCCTACCCAATCCTTGCTAATGATAAATGATATTCTAACCAATCAGCAGTACATGTCCTAACCTACCTTTTCATCTCTCCTTTTTGTTTAGTAAATTAAGGCCTCTAGTTTTTGAGGTGGACTGCTGACTGGTCCCAGTAATCAATTATCTGAAGAATACAAGAGCATATATTTGCAGCCCTGCAGGTAATGTTAACTTTGATCACAGCATAGGAAAGGGAAATATCAGGTTTCACCATTTGCCAGTCACAATCAGTGGGATAGATATGTATGGAAAATGTTTGAAGTGAAGAAAGATTCAAGGAGGCTACAGAGCTTATAGTTGATTAGGAGAAAAGGCACCAGAGGGTGGCATTGCTTAATTGAGTGATATGACAAAGAGCGATCTACATTGCCCTTTAGGTGGCATTAATTGTCAGGGGCTACATAGAGCAGCATTTCATAATTTGAACTTATTCATGATCTGAATCCTGGATTGGACTGATTGGCTAGAAAAATAACAGATGGTTTACATAGCTTCTTAGAATATCAAAGATGTGGGTAGCTGAGTGTTTGGTAGTGTTTATTGGTTTGCTCGTGGAATCCGAATGTATGTTCTGCATTGGTGTGGGCTGCTTTACTTTCAGCCTTTTAGGTGATTCATTTGTAGTTTTTTGAAGAAAAAAACATTTCATAATTTTAATATATTCTGGACGGTTGCTGCATAAACTGCCAAATTCGCATCTCGGAGGCAGTGAAAAGTGAAAAACGTCAAGTAAAAAATAATGGAGGGAGTATGAAATTAACAAAAACCGAACTTTAACATGGTGAATGATGGGAGTTGTGGTGCTTTGGCTCCACCATCTGATCCTTGTTTGATCCAGCTTCTAGAAAATAATGTATAAAGGTCTGGTAAGAAACTATAAATGTTACTGGGCCGTCAAATATTGTATGTGAAGAAAGGGTAGGGGGATGACAGATTGACAGTAAGTAGCACGTTTTGGAAATGAATCTCAATGGCCTCATTATTTGACTTATGCGCTCTCTTTTTGGGTATAAACTGCAATGATGCAAATAGCCTTTCCACAATGCCATATATAAATCTAGCATAGTCACTAGCACTTGTGGAAAATAACCCCATATATTATTACCAGTATAAGCCATTTACTCGACTGAGGAATTATTTTCTGTGACAGCATTCCTCATTTGGATATGCTTTGCAATGCTTTTATCTCATTAAGATTTGGTCATGTAGATCACTTAAATTTGCTTCATTGCATGGATGATTTAAACAATACGCTGCTGCTTGCAAATGAAACAAAATTTTCAGTAAGCTCTTTTAGCAATTGGCTCTTGTGTTTGACAGATGACAACGGCCATATCCATTGAAGATGTTCGTAGGGAAGTGAAGATTTTGAAAGCTCTATCAGGGCACAATAATCTTGTCAAATTCTATGATGCATGTGAGGATGCCCTCAATGTCTACATTGTCATGGAGTATGTTTTTTATGACCTTTTATATGTGATTTTAACCCCTTACACTTAAGCCTTCTCTAGAGATGACATTTGATCTCAGATTCCTTCAGGCATGCCTGAAAAACAGATTTTCTATGAGTTATGCATCTACAAAATGAGTATTTGCTTATTTTATCTATCTTTTGATGTTTGTAGTATCTATCATTAGTCCATTGCACATAAGCGTTATTATCACATATTATGTAATGTGTGTGCGTGCCAGGCAGTACTTTTCTCATCTTGTTTCCCTTTAACAGGTTATGTGAGGGTGGAGAGTTGCTAGACAGAATATTAGCAAGGTACTTCCTACAATTTCTTCATCCCTAGTAGCAAACTAGCAGTATCTCTTGTTAATTCTTACCAAGGATGAAAACTTGAACTATTGAAGAGGTGGGCGATACACAGAAGAAGACGCTAAAGCGATTGTTGTACAGATTTTGAGCGTAGTGGCCTTCTGTCATCTTCAGGGAGTAGTGCATCGTGATTTGAAGCCAGAGGTATACTTTGAAGTATTCACTATTATTTGTATAGTTTATGTATGTATGCAAGCACAATGGTGATTGACTGGGTTCCTTCGCTGCCATCATATTCAACTGCACTTACTGTTCTTTCTTCTAAGTGACATCTATTATATTTGTAGACTTTAGTCTTCAAGTTTTGTGGAATTCTAGACTCCCTTTTATGACATAGTTTTGTTCATTTCGACAGAATTTCCTTTTCACAACAAGAGATGAAAATGCTCCTATGAAGTTGATTGATTTTGGTCTCTCCGATTTCATTAGACCAGGTACAGTAGATTAATCTTCATCTTGATACGAACTAACATGTGATACAAGCTTACTAATTATTGTTGATATGTTTTTCTATTGTTTAAGGGATCATCAGCATGATCAAGCATTCAATCTCATTTTCTAATATTCTCTATCTTTCCTGCTTTTTGGATGTCTCCCTTTCCTGCTTGCTTGTTGCTAAAAGAACGAGCACAGGATGTAACTTACCAAAGAAACATTGGATGCAGTTTGTTGTGCTACATTGGACATTTTGCTTGTATGAGTTGATATGTCTACCATGGTAACCAATTAGCACATCTCTTATTATATCAATAACTGTGACCTGGTCATTGACACTTGCCAATCAACTTGTTATATGGCATGTTCATCAATTCGTCCATTCTGGGAATAATTTAAGCCACTTTGTTTGGCAAGTATTACGTTAAGATGAGCTCTCCAGGAACTGACACACACTGCTTGGCCAAAACCATATTTTTGGGTCCCATTTAATTCTTCGCTAGTCACACTGTAAAACGTTTCATGTTGCTGTCACGTTAGCCTGATTTTTGTGTACCAGCCAGACAGCATAACATAATATGCTTAAGCTGAAACAATTACAAGAGTCTTTTGAGGGAAAGCATGGTGTCCCGTGCTTTTAGGCATCATAGATGGAGAGGATGCGCTTTCCAGTGTACATGTTTGTGTCAGAATAAACATGTCATGTGCAGCCCATTAGGGCCCATGTGATGGAGCAAGGGAGCAGCAGCTGTGCGGCTGCTGGGACTGTTCACACGAACAGCAGGCCTGCAGTACTGTAGCACGTAAATAGTACTCCTCACGAGTATTAGGAAGGCATTAGTTATTTAGGAACCTATCTATTTAGAAAGGCATTAGTTATTTAAGAACCCATTTATTAGGTTGTTTGGTATCTTATCTCTTAGTTAGGCAAGATATATTTAGATATATTTGTTAGGAGAGTCTTCTGTACAAGGAGGCCTAATGTAATCGTTATTATCAAGCAAGAAATAAATAGAGTTCTTAGTCTATCCCCCTTCTCCCCTGCCCTTGTGGTGTGGCTGCCGGTCACGGCGCCGTCACACCACTTGGGTCCAAGGACACCTCGATCAACCCTAACGGCCCTTACCCCAATCATGCTTATGACAAATTTTTTTGTCATCTCCATGTGTTGACATCTCTTCCTTTTTTATGCTGAACGGTGTGCTTATGTTAAAGGTTCTGATCTAAGGTTTTAGTCAAATCATGAGGTTCAGTTGGATCTTCTCTCAAAATTCCAAGATCTAACCTCTTTATAGACCATTCTAAAATTATCCACTGTTTTTGATCATGGAGAACCCGTTTCTGTGATCGGATGGATGCTGGAACAACTCTGTTCACATAGATATAATGTCCTTTTCCTTTATTTGTTTAGCTCAATTGACTGCAAAATTTCGGTTTGCATTCGGGCATGCTTTGCTCTTGTCTAGTCAGTAAATTCTTTTTTAATTTTATGCCCTTTTGAGAGCAAAATTTTTCTGCTCATTGATGCTAGTGTTAACTAAAAAAAGAGGTAAACTTCATGTTGATAATTCAATATAACAAAGTATTGAGATGTAGTAAAAGAGGACAATAGATCCCTCAGTTACGAGCTTAAATAAGCAAATCTGAAAAGGCATAATTTTAAATAGTTAGTTATTGAAATATAAGTTTAAGTAAGCTAGTGCAACGGAGGACTTATTACTTTGTGCTAGTGCAATGCTAGCTCATGGGCTTGCATTCTGTGCTAAGTGCCATTTTTAGAATTTCTTCGAGATTAGATTGGGTGTATAATATCTTACTGTTTTTGGTTCTTCATACCTTTGTTCAATCATATATGTCAGTTAACTGTTGTGTCATTCGCGTGCTGCATCTTGATGATTGGCAGGACAGAAAAGTACAATGAAAAATAACAGAATATATCTATATCTAAAAAATTTAATCAAGCGACTTGTGCATTGTTTTGATTTATATAGTAAACCTTTGCTTGTTGGTCATCTATTGCAATAGTCTACCTTCTTTATGCATGACATAATTCACCCAGTGTTTTTAGTTTGGCAGAGCTGTCTATACTCCAAATCAATAGTGAATGCATTCATATCTGGCAGTTATTGTTGCCATATTTCCTGATGCTTGGAATGAACTTTGTGGTAATTGTTTTTCCGCTCACTGTTGCTTCATATTTCATTAGCTTACGAGATACTGTTTCTTGTGCTATATAATGCAGATGAAAGGCTTAATGATATTGTTGGGAGTGCATATTATGTCGCCCCAGAGGTTCTACACAGATCATACAGTATGGAAGCAGACATTTGGAGTATAGGCGTCATAACATACATTCTGCTATGTGGCAGCCGGCCATTTTGGGCTAGGACAGAATCAGGAATCTTTCGATCTGTGTTGAGAGCCGATCCCAACTTTGATGATTCACCATGGCCTTCAGTGTCAGCTGAAGCTAAGGATTTTGTAAAAAGATTTCTAAACAAGGATTACCGCAAAAGAATGACTGCTGTTCAAGCATTGAGTAAGTCATTGGCAAATGGCAATTGTTATTTAGTAGTGTTGTGTGGTGTCACAATACTCATTTTGTATTTTTCTTTGTTAAGCATTTTTTGTATAATCTATTTTATGATAAATTAACTATATACATCATATATGAGAGTTTGAGACCCTAAATACAAAGATACTTGGTTTTTCTGGCAGCTCACCCTTGGTTGCGAGATGAACAAAGGCAGATTCCATTGGACATACTTATCTTGAGATTAATTAAGCAATATCTTCGTGCTACACCTCTTAAACGTTTGGCATTAAAGGTATGTTAATAGACTTCCATGACCTTCTCTGCATTTGTAAATGTTCGTTTGATGTTTCATTGATCTTACTGATATAGTTGTACACAATTGACAAATGTGCATGGCCTGGCTAAACATTCTGTGGGCAAAATGTTTGCTGTGCTGCCGATAAGAAAAAGGAAAAAACCCCACATGTAGGCCATGTTAATGTTAAGGACTCTATATCCTTAACAGTTAACACTGCCCAGTTGTAAAAGTTGAGGAAGACGTGTGCACACGTGTATGGGTGTGGGTGTGGGACTGCGGGAGTGGGAATCTCTTCCCTGTTCACATATATGCTTTGGCTAAGCTTTTTACCAATACAATAAGTTGTATCTTTCACTTTGTGATCCCATACTTTTTAATGTATTCTTATGGGGGGGTTATGTCAGATGATACTTTTATTGTTCATGCTATTGCTTAGAAACTGTTCCGACCACAGAAGTCCTTGCTACAAATTTTCTTGTACTGGCAAATTGTGCTGTAACTGGACGATAGGCAGAGCTTCTCTCTTACTGAAAATCTATAGCTACTAACAATTAGATCTTTACTACAGGCACTATCGAAGTCTTTAAGGGAGGAAGAACTCTTGTATCTTACACTGCAGTTTAAGCTGCTTGAACCTAGAGATGGATTCATATCACTTGACAACTTTCGGACGGTGAGTTTGTTATGATTTTGCTGATTACAGTACCTCATAAAGATGAAGAGATGCGGAACACTTGTTCTTGTCTTCCTATGAAATGTCATGATAAATGATCTCCATATATTATAGTTCCAACCTTTTAATCTTAATGTTTCATGGTCTTATCTAGGCTCTAACGCGATATTTAACTGACGCAATGAAGGAGTCAAGGGTTCTTGAGTTTTTGCATGCGGTAAGGATCTTTCATTACTGTCTGTAAGCAATGGATGAGTTTTTTCTCTTTAGTTGCTCTGGTGGTGCAACTAAAATTTTGATAACGTGTTGCCCTGTGTTTGAAGTAGAAGACGTGCAAAGTTATTGTGCAGAACATACTTGCCAGGCTAACCTCTGCGTCTCTATGGACGATGAATTTTGTTTTTAGGGCGTTTGAGATTCATTTTCTTCTTATCTTACGATATATGTCTGTATCATGGACCTTGACAGCAAGGGGACTTCTTAATTATCCTGTCCTCATTGGTTCAATTCATTGCTTTTCATTTGACACGCTATGGTTGTGAATTTTTATTTCTATTTTACATGTAGATGCAGTTTGACTTTATGTATTACTATTAATTATATTTCTAACCATAATTTGATTAATTTCTGCTGGACAGCAAAAATTATACAATCGCCCTGTTATCATAACTGTTCAAGTATTGATGTTACTGGACAAATTCCATGTGTAACTGTCATGGTGAAAGCCATATGAAAAATATTAGGAATCAAAGCTACTGTGCTGATTCTTGATGGTTGTTGTTACTTTGTTCATTTCTTTTATAACTTCTTTTGCATTTTATGGTCTAATTTTCCATCTGTTAGCATTTGTGTAATTGGTGGTTGAAGTTGCTGATCTCATTCTTGTCCATATCTCAGTTGGAACCTCTTGCATACAGAAGGATGGACTTTGAAGAGTTCTGTGCCGCAGCGATCAGCCCTTACCAGCTTGAGGCTCTGGAAAGGTGGGAGGAGATTGCCGGAACAGCTTTTCAGCACTTTGAACAAGAGGGCAACCGAGTTATATCGGTTGAGGAGTTGGCACAGGTATGTAGGATCATGGTTCCAAATCCCGGCGGTAACCGGCCAGTTACCGCCGTTAATTGGTTATATCGGTGGCTGTTGCGAAAAAAAATCAGCGGTTTTTTTATTTAATTCAAATTTGAAATTTTAAATGTAAAAGTTAATTTTCCTAATGATGTTTACATTGTTTAACACTAATGAAATGTATTAGGAATATGCATGCACCTCCCGTATTTGACTTTATGTTTTTTGTCATGAATGTATTAGACCAACGATTTTTTATTACATTCGAATTTAAAATTTTGAATGTAAAAATTAATTTCCCTAATGATGTTTACATTGTTTAACACTAACAGAATGTATTAGAAAGATGCATGTGGCTCCTGTGCTTGATTTTATGTTTTTTGTCATGAATGTATTAGACCAGCGATTTTTTATTACATTCGAATTTAAAATTTTGAATGTAAAAATTAATTTCCCTAATGATGTTTACATTGTTTAACACTAACAGAATGTATTAGAAAGATGCATGTGGCTCCCGTGCTTGATTTTATGCTTTTTGTCATGAATGTATTAGTCCAGCGGTTTTTTATTACATTCAAATTTAAAATTTTGAATGTAATAGTTAGTTTACCTAATGATATTTACATTGTTTAACACTAATAGAATGTATTAGAAAGATGTATGCACCTCCTGTACTTGACTTTATATTTTTTGCCATGATGTGTTAGACCGGTGGTTTTTTATTACATTCAAATTTAAAATTTTGAATGTAACGTTAGTTACCCTAATGATATTTACATTGTTTAACACTAATGGAATGTATTAGAAATATGCATACATCTCCTGTGCTTGACATCATGCCTTTTGCCATGAATGTCTTAGGAATTTTTCTAGTTTTTAGCGGTTTTCCGGTTTTTTGGGCGGTTACCGGCCGGTTTTTTTAGTTATCGATTTCAAATTCAAATTTTAACATATGAAATTCGACCGGTTTTTTGAAATCAAATTTTAACATATGAAATTCGACCGGTTTTTTCCCGGTTACGGGCTAGTTGGTAACCGGCATCAGCCCCTGGCCGGGATTTGGTCCGGTTCTGGTATTTGGAACCCCATGTAGGATGACAGTAATTTGACAAAGAGGTGCATCCATATTGATCATTGCAATTTCAACATCGTGAATTGGGATTCATGGAGAAAGTAATATTCTTTTTGGTGCTCCTGTACTAGAATGGCTACCCTGACATTCCTTTTTGTATATAGGAACTAAATCTTGCTCCAACTCATTATTCCATCGTGCAAGACTGGATCAGAAAATCAGATGGCAAGCTAAACTTTCTTGGGTTTACCAAATTTGTACATGGTGTCACAATACGGGGCTCAAACACAAGACGACATTAAGTGGTTGCAAAAATGTATTTGATTCTAATTTTCAAGCTGTTCATTATATGGCCCTGATTGTTGTTGTCCCTGCTCCCGTCTTCTGGTTAATGATCATTCTTCTTGTCTGTCATGTTGTCGGTTGTTGTCATCGTAGTTTTTGTAGAGAGGATACATGTAAAGATCTTTTGTAACGAAGGCAATCATATGGTTTGTTCAAGAAATATAGCCCGTTCTTAACAGTTTTTGGCTTGCTATTTTGAATGTGTTAGCATCTGAACGACGGTTTTTTTTTCTTTTTTCTCTCTTTTTCCTTTACATTGCCCACGAAAATATAATTGTTTTCTTTATTTTTCTTTAATTGAATGTCAGTACTATTTCAACAGAAAGCTAAAAACTGCTATAGTGCTATTTTAGCTAAAAGCTACAAGTTATTAGCCGTAGCTAAAGTTATTACTCAATGCTTTCGAACCCACATACGTAACCATTTGGCGAGCAATGCAGAGTTGGGAGTTGATCGTATTACTCAATCACACTTCAAGTACATGTAATCCCCAACTGTACCGCACCTTGAGAAGAATATGAGCTGTCCTTTTTTTTTGGGTTAGGCTCTGGTAATCCTTGGCACATTTGTTCCGTGCTCCATCAGCTTCTGAACTGCATTATATAAAGCTTGCCACAACAGCATTTGTAAAAAGTCTGGATGAGCTGACCTGATTATTGAGCCTTTCAGAATCCGATTGAGTTCATGTTCTATTTCTATTTTATCTTTGTACGTAGCTGATTGAAACATCGGTACTTCAGAGCTCTCAATGAGTTGGTATATATATAATCTACAAGTCCTTAGAGAGCAAAGAACATCATTTGTCCAGTTACTTAAATCCGACAAGTCTTTTCACCCCTACTGGTCGCAGGGCTTGGTTTCTTAGGTCCGTCAGTGCTTCTTGCAATCCCAGTAGCTTGGAAGATTCGTCCGTTTCTTTCCTCATCTTAAAAAAAAAAAAATCAAAATCTACATTCTGAAAAATGCCTCTTGGCTTTTATTGTGGTTTTTTTTTCTCACATCTGAAGCTGTACTGCCTTGTTACGGTACAGCCATGTTCGTTGTTATCCTTATCTGGTGACTGGTGAAGCGCTTGTCGAGCAGCAACTCCGTTCTGTTCATGGCTCCATGTTGATAACATATTCACGCGCATAACCGTCTTGTCACTTGAGTTTATCGCTCAACTAATCAGATCTATACTACCAATGGGGTTCTTGAATCCTAACAACACTGATTCAAGTGATCGATGCCCTGTTTTAGACGCCATTAATTCTCATTGCAATCTGCAGTACGCACTTGCAATCTGCAATTGAAATAGGAATTTCTGTGTTGCTCTCGCCATCTTGCTGCAGTTTCCTGAGAGAAGGGGGAAAAAAGATAGAACTTTCGTGTCCTTGTCACGGTGCTATTACCATCATGATTTATGCATTCTAATATTGCAGAAAAGGTCATCACAGACAGTTTAAAAGCGTCATCACAGATGGTTTCGTGAGCCGTTTGAGTTTATAGGTCAGTGATGACATGAGGTCATTACAGACGGCTTTCGAACCGTCTGTGACACTACTATCACAGACGGTTTCAATTACAAAGCATTTGTGATAGTTTAATATCACAAACGATTTGTAGTTGTAATCTTATGTGATATCTATTATTACAGACGATTCTAGTAAAAAATTATCTGTGATAGTCTGCATCACAGACGGTTCTAGTTAAAAATTGTCTGTGATAAACCTCTCTTGATGTCAAAAATAGACCTTCTTCAGTTCATTAACATTCTCTAATTACGCTGTTTCTGCTAATTGTGCTATAAAATAGCGCAATCAGAGAATGCAGATGAACCAAAGCAGACATATTTATGAGAACAAGATCATCCTAGCTAGCCATCCATCAATCATCACATGCATGAAAGAACTAAGACATCAACAAATAGTTTTCACATGCAAAAACTAAGGCATTAACAAGAGGGGAGGGGATCGGATGGGGAAGATGAACAAAGTACTGGCGTCGATGAAGGAGAGGAGGTGGTGTCAGACCCAGATTTTACAATCCGGAATCTACTGTGTTTAATTGCACTATTCCCTGGATCAGTAGATAGTGCACACAGTTACAGTTCTGAATATCAAAGTACATATCATACGGAAATGTAAATATAATAGTAGACTTACTCATGGGCCGATTAGGCCGAAATCATTAAATTGCAGCAGCGGAAGAACGAAGCACACAGGTGGGACCTTCAGGACATGCCCACAGGCAGCCAACTGGAGGTTCGCGACCTAGTTCTCGATATCTTCATCTTCTTCGCCAGCTTGTCCACTCTTGTTGCTGAGGCGAGGTGATTTGACTCCTGATTCTGAATTTTTGTCGCAAAAGCGAGCATGAGCACTCCGACCCCGTGCTCAGCAAGCCAACACACAGAATGCAGTATATAACATGTATGGCTAATCAAAGGATGGCTCAGGTTTATTTTATTTTTTGCGAAGAGTGCTTTTGAATACAATTATATAAAAATTCCTTAAGACCTAGCATTTTGAACACACGTATATGTTGTAAATGAATGCAGTAGTAGTAGTGACTCAGATTCCATCCACCATTACATGGCATCTGCACCATATAGCAATTTCTTCAGCGTTATAGCCGCTTAACTTACCACTGGGACGACACCCAGGACAATTCCAAACTAGACCCTCACACTGCCCTCCGCTTTTCCATTCCCATCCACAAAGTATTTTGAAATAGAACTATATCTGGTTAAGTTCCCATGTCTGCCCTTGACCGTGGGCACGGCTATTGAATAGTTTTGACTCTGCAGAGTTTGTACACTTTCACCACAAGAGACAATCAACTCATTGCCCCACACGATTCCTTAGTCATGTGGTTGAGCAGACCATCACAGTAACCGTTCAAAGTACCTCGCCCCTTCCATCATTTCACCCTATGGGTCGTTCCTACTTGCGGTGGGTCCCATACGTTGTGCGGGATGTTCTCCTTCTGAACGTCTAGCAGCTGGCTCCCCACCCCTGCTAGCCCGCCACAGCAGAACTTCACCCCACCGGGTGTCCCATTCAAGCCGTCACACAGACTGCCGCTTGCACATCCTCACACCGCCTCCTGGAAGGATGACTTTCAGGGTCCGGTAATTCTACTAAGCCAAGTTGTAATTTACAGACTTGTGGTTGTACTGTTTTACACGGGTTGACATGACAAGATTCGGTCCTTATTGGTATCTGGGCGGTCTACCACTAATCCACTTTGTGCCTCCACTGCACCACACTGTGCATCCACTGCACCACACTCTCACACCATCGAACCCATCCGCCCAGATTTTAAAGCATGTTGGGGTTTTTGGAAACATACGATAATCATATCCATCATTTATCAGTCATTACCACCATGACTGCCCGAACAAATTTTCTCATGAATAAATGTGATGCTCGGGACAATTTCTTGCCCCGGATTCCTATTCAATGCTAAGCATGGCATATGGTTACGGACTTATTTTCGAAATGTTACTATTATATTTTTGCTAGGGCGACAAGGTTCACACATTCAAATACTCAAGGAGGGGGTAATATTATTCAAGGTAAACAACGGCATATAACTAGAATATCAAATTTAGCATGTATTTGCATAAAAATAACCGCATGCATTTTGTTAATTTAACACAAAGTAATTTGCATAAATGTGGGTTCAACATGATCAAAGTATTGACCCGCCTTCGTCACAGTGGTCGGGTGCTTGATTGTCCGGGGCTTCTAGTGCTGCTGCCTCGATCTCCTCTTCTTGCGCTTCGTAAGCTATTTTAACGTACGCCCAAAATTTGTATAAAAAGAAAAAGCAGCGAATCAAACCAAATAACACCAGAAATTCAAATGAACTCTAAAAATTACAATTTTAGTTCCATTGGATAGATCTTGAATTTATATAAATTTAGAAATTTGTCTCACTCAATTTGGAGTTAAAATGAATGAGTTATGATTATTTGAAGTTCTCAGTTCAATTAATTCCATAAAATATGAAATTTCTGACAGTGGGGTCCACTGGTATTTTCAGATTTATTTTAAACTTCCCTTTTTATTTACGTTCTGTGCTACTGACATGTGGGTCCAGTTACTGTTCATGGGGTCCACCTGTCAGCACGGCTGGGTACAGATGCGCCACTGACCAGTGGGGCCCAGTGGTCAGCGAGCCGCCTCGGTCACAGCGGCCGACAAGTGGGGCCCACCTGTCAGTCTGAGGGAAAAACCAAAAGAAATGCTCAACCGCGCGCGCGGAGCGGGGCTCGAACACGCGACGCGGGAGCAGGGGAGGGAAGGAATGCGCGCTGGTAACCAAGTGGGAGGGGGAGGCTTTGCCTACCATATATGGGCAATAAATCCCTTTGAGGGATGTCGCGGAGGCGGCCGGGCAGAGAAAGTCGGGGGCGACGGCGCCGGCGGCGAGCGGTGGTCGGAGGGGTCCGGGTTGTTCGTGGAGTATAATCCTCAGGCGAAGGGGAGTCTTCTGGTGCAGACGGCCGGAGTGGAGAAGCACGGTGGCGGGCCGGCGGCGTGCGACGGCGGCGGCTCGAGGAAGGCTGCCGAGGCCGGCGATGTTCAGGCGACGAGAGGTCCGGTGAGGGAGGCGGTTGGCTTTGCCGTGCTCCCGCGAAGCTCTGGGAGCTGGGGATTGCCCGGAGGTGACCGGGAGCGGCGGGGAGGGTGGCGCCGGAGTTGGGGAAGAAGGCGTCGCCGGCGGGGATTGAGAGTGCTACAATTCAATTACTTGTGGGGGAGGGAAGAGGGGAGTGCTGCGACGCGATTTCGGCTCCCAGGTAGGGTATTTATATCCGGTAGAGGGGACGCGCGGCAAGACCTCGCCGGCTTCCGCTCTGCTCATGATGGCGGGGGAGATGAACTCAATCTCCCCGAGATTTTGTAGGAGAGAGGGGGCAGGAGAGGTTCGTCTCCCCTCCTGTAGGCCTTGGATATTTTTCCCGCGAGGTGAGAGAGAGAGCGGAGGAAGATCAGCTGCGGCAAGCTCGAGCGCGAGAGAGAGGAGCGGCGCTGGCGCGTGGAGGAAGAAGAGGGAGGAGGAAGAAGCTGACAGCTCGGTCCCACCGGTCAGCGGGAGAAGCGCGGGCGGGAGCGGGCCACCGGTCAGCGGGGGGCGGACGCACGCGGGAGGCGAACGGGCCGGATGGGCCGGACGCGCATCGGACGGCCGAGCGAGGACGAGAGGCGAGCGTTAGAGCGCCGGGCCCGCGTGGCAGAGGCGGGGCGAGCGCGCGCTGCGCCCGCGGGGCTGGGCCGCGCGATGGAGGGTGCGGGCGACGCGTCGCGCATCGGAGACGGCCAGGTGGCGGCCCGAGAGGAGGGGAAGGCGGGATGGGAGCGGCGACGCGGGTTGATCCCGGCCGTCCAGGTGGCGGCCGGAGGGTGAGTTGAGCTTTTAAATTTTTCTTTAATTTGATTTTTAGCTTTTAGAAATTGCCAGAAAATCCAATTAAATTCAGAAAAATATGAAAATACCTCTAAAAATTTCAGAAAAATTCACAGAAGTTCTGGATGACCTTTTGGACTTAATAAAAATACTTTCACTATTTTTGGTATTTAATTTATTTGCTTCTCTTGTTTTGTTTAATTGTATGCATACATATCCATAGTTGATGACTTTCTTATTATATTTATTTCCTTATTTTTACAATCATTTACCAATTGAGGGTTCTAGGCCAAATCTCTCCCTCTCCTGTTCTGGATCATCTTTTCAGATTCTTAATTTAGATTTTAACTCTCTACTATTTAAACATGTTCATCTCTTATTTAACTTTTGGAATTTCCACCAACTTTTTCTTAGAAAATTTTCCATAAACTCCGAATCCAAATGAAAAACAAATAAAATAATTCAAAAACTCCACCATTTAATATTTATATTTTTCAGGATGTTACAGGTGGCAACGTCACCGTTATGTCACGATGGTGACACTGCATAAGACAATCTTACGACAAGAGTGCCTTGTGTAGTGAACTGTGGTGTCACAATCGGAGGCAGAGGAGCTCGGGGGAGACGGTCGGCGCTTCAATCAACGGTTTGGGGGGAGCCAGTAGGTGGATCGATTTGGAGTGTTTGGGGAGACGTGTGGAGAGGCATATATAAGGGCATTTGGCCGGGTAGCGGAACCGTGAGGTCGCGACGTCACTTCAGTTTGAATAGAGGGTGCGGCAAAATATCAAAGACGGTTTTTAATACAAACTGTTTGTGATGAGGTAATATCACAGACAATTCTTGTTAATAATCGTTTATGATACTTTATAGACATTTTTCAAGATGAATCGTCTGTGATATTACTTTTTCATAGACGGTTTTTAGCGCTCACAGCAACACAGACGATCTCTAAATCAAAACTATCTGTGATTGTATTTAATACTGACGGTTTGAGTTAAATGTCTGTGATGAAGCATCTAGTATTAGCCTTTTTGTAGTAGTGTGATGAAACCATTAGTTATTTTCAATCATTCATCGGCTCCAGAAATCGATCGAAATTAATCCTCTAGTTTCCAGCTGGATGATCGCTACCTGTCTCAGTCTGCTAGCTACCCATTTCTTCAGTTTATGGAAGATTGTTACTTTGACCCTGAAATGCATGATTGCATTCCAATGGGATAAAGCTCGCTGGTCAGCGAAAGTTTGTAATGATTCTGCAAAACAGATCATCGTGGACCGAAACGTGTCAGCGAATGTTTGTAATGATTCTGTAACCGTCAATCACTCCCCGCTTCTGCTGCTGCTGCTGCTCATGGAGGAGCTCAATACGCCTAAACAGCGGCGGATCCAGCGGTGGGGCGGGGGCTCGAGTCCCCCCCTATTGTTACCGGACCCTTGGAGCCCTCCTGGAACCCCCTTAAATTTTTAGCCATGGATGTATAATGTAGAAGAGGCTGAGGTCGAGCTGAAGGTACTTCAGCCCCTCCAAAAAAATTTCCTGGATCCGCCGCCTAAACATGGTCTCCTTTTAGTGGCTGTTTCGGCCCTTAGTTCCCTTGTCCTGAAAAGGAGATGGCACTTGGGATGCAAGTTGCTCTCCCTCTCCTCCATCCGGACACAGCCGCCGCTGTCATCTTCCCACGCATAATTGATTCATTTGCTTTTGCATGATTGATCATACTA